>OU744349.1:21064262-23737596 GCA_916610135.2 Macropis europaea
AATTAATCAATAACTAAGTTACCAATTTACGTTCAGTCCAGGACCGTACGGCTTTATAAATAGTTACAGCATCATAACAAACATATCATTAGCCACAGATGCACACAGCTTTAAATTCAATTTCACTCTACATCATCATTACAAGTGTGTTATTTTCCGTATGTTTCCTCATAGTAATTCTCAAATATTTCTCCACTGATCGATGAAAAAGAGTTACTGCTCTAAATTGTAAGCAACGGTCAATGTGTCGCTTTATTTATGGCAGAATTTCATAGGCTGTTATTCAAACTCATATTAAAATGTAATGTAACGTGTGTATGACGAAAATATACATTATTAAAAAAATTAAGGGTTTGAAGCACAAAGAACTAGTGTATTTAACAGGATTTCGGATATGATTGTGTACTTTTCATAATCATTAAACCATTATAAAATAATTTTTCGATATCTTACTTGATTCAAGGTATACTGATTTATATTATGTTGAATACTGTACATTGTATGCTTGTACAAAACACTTTGAATAAAATAACAATATAGATAACTGCATTTGATTTTATATTTATCTATTTCGTAGCTTATATTATAAAAATAAATTAATAGTCTTTCAAAAAAATTGTCAGCATTAATAATGCAAAACGTATATCTATTAAACGCTTTAACTTGTTGCTGAGGTTGTTTGTTATATTTGTATTTTGTATATCGACTTTTCCTTCATATTAGTATGCATAAATTATTAGGTTCACTACGTAGAAAAAAATTTCCATAGCGATACACAATCTCGAGGCTTAAATAAAGTGTTTTGTTTGTTGTGCAAAATTCCTTATACGATGAAAAGAACATAAAGGAAACAATTTTCAAGTAACGTTTCTAATCAGATCCATAGAATTTTTCTTAGAATATGCAACTTTATTAAGGTGACGAAGTTGATTGAAAGAATAACAGTAATAAGGGTAAGGAATTACTATCGATCCTGGAATAATTATAGCATAATAATACTATTTCGGAAAAAATGTATTTATAAGTGTATAAAATGCATAGGACGAGTCACGCAAGTAGTACAAGCCATACCATTTTCTGTTTCACAGTGAAAAAGCCGATAGATGACGAAGTTAAATAGCAAAACAGCGTTTATATTCCAAGCTTCCTTTTTTCTTTGCTACACGAAGTATCTATAAAACACAGAGAACATAGATAAACAATATATATTTCTTCTTTTTGCATGAACTAGTTTCTGTTATTATGCGATATATAAAACTATTATGTTGACATTCCAAAACATTCACATTTCGAATTTATATGGCATTGTCAATTTTTCCATTATAATACTCGTTATTGAAAAAATGCTGCTGAAAAGTTCCAGTAAATTACTAAAATCGTTAAAAACTTAACCAGTGACAAAATTTGTTATGCTCCATTGATTAATAATATTTATGCATGAGTAATGTTGACAATATCAACAATTTGTAGACTAATGCTGACACAAATGATTAGAATCATTAATAAATGTATTATCGGTCATAGTTCATAGCGAGGTTCCTTATGTCAGGGTTTAGACAAGCACACAAGTACCCGGCCAAATTTGTGAACTTAATATTTTTTAAAAATGATAAACAAGAAAATTTTGTTCTAGATTTTTTGTTTGTTTATTCGCTTATAAGAAAAAAGAATCTCTCTCTGGTCGGACGTATCATCCCTTCTGACGCACGCCTATAATATGAGTAGAAGGCTTCAGTATTGTTTAGAGAAAAAAATACAGTAAGAGTTCAATTATTGCGAAACGATTGGGTCCGGCGATTCTCAATAATGGCGCATGGTATAGTTTCCGTACATTTGACCGTCCAAAAGTAGCGTCGCTGGTTAAAGTAAATGTGGCTATGAGGAAGCAAGATAAAATATTGTTCTGGGGTTGGTGACGAAGTGTTGTTCGTTTTTTAGGTTCTGAAACACAATCACTGTAGGCACTGTAACAGTAATGTCGATTTCTGCGATAGAAGAACATGAAAGTAGCCTATTTTTCTTCATGAATAAAATAATCAAAATATTAAGAAAATTTAAAAAAAGTAATGAAATTATATGAAAAATAGCAAACATAAATTGTTTAGTCAATATTTTAATAGTAAGTTCAACTATTGGTTGCTGTACCTCAATCGCATTTATTCGCATTATTTCATTCTTGATAAGAGTCCTGGAGGTGATTTTGTAAACATAGTACTTAATGTCTCAGGATCGGTCATCATTAATTAATACATTGAGTGCCGTGGAGGTCAGCGGTGACCAGTGCCATTATTTTTATTGAATTAAATAACTATTAACCCTATAAAATTCTGAAAAATATTAATATTGTAATAATATTATAAACTATAAATTATTGGCTCAAATAATTGAAAACTTTGTAGCTTCATAATTTATACGAAAAAACGCACATTATACTATGTCTGACTGGGTATGGCAGTTTTCACTGTGGCATTCATCGTTTTAACAGGATTTATTTATGCTCTCAGAACTCTGTTAAAATTGAAGTTTTCATACGTAGGAAGTTAGTATAACGACCGAGTATTTTAAATGTTACACTTACATTAATGAAATTTTGGGTTTACGTAGAGCAAATTATATTTCATAATCCCATTAAACATTGAAGGTATTTAAAATATCAGAAGCGCCATTTGGCAAAAAATACTATTTTATGATCAACTTAAAATAATCGGAATTATATAGTGTTGGCCTCATTTTAATAGGAAAGGATTTACCAAACTTCTTAACTTTTTATTAGTAGATGATTTGAAATGGTGTATGGGAAGTAATACGGATAAATTTGTGGTAATAAATGAACTCGTTTCTTCGCAAAGTTCGAGCGTTTATTATACACTGATGGAAAAATTCAAAGTATTAATTTTCCGACTACGCTCATGCAGTACTTTTATATGTACAATAACGAATAGATTCGATTTGTATAGGACAATGTACATGGTTTTATCTAAACAAACTTGCAACTACATTTTCTGCCATTGCTGTTAAGAAAAAAAAGAGTCACGAAAACTAACATAAGTATACTATTTAACCTTTTACTCACCATTCCTTTTTTGCCGCTTCCACTTACATGAATCAGTCTATAGCATCTGTTACACCGAACGAGTAAATCAAATTGCACGTGGGGTGTTAAATAAGTAATGAGAATTCTTATTATAAAATTTTGATTCTTCATCCAGAATGCTATATCTTTGACACATGATTCTTCTACATTCATGCATTTATTCTGCCTAAGCAAATAAATTTTGTTACGTCCAGTTTAAATCGTTGTTCTGTTATAAGAGTAGTTCTTACCGCAACTGTTCTGAGCGTTTACAACAGGGAGGTATTGCCTGACAACTCAAGCTTGAAACCTGGAGACGTAGCGAGAATAACAGTAGTGGTTTGGTAGAGATACAGAGACGCATCACTACAGTGACAAAAGATTACTAACATAGGCAAAAATTCAGAGGAACGTATCACTTACAGCGAAGAGAACGCGGAACGCGAATCAAGAAGGGATTTGTCACAGCCTAATGAGTCCCACGTTCAGGTCTCAAGCTTGAGTCGTCAGACAGTAGCTTCAATGAACCTTTCAAATGTTTTGAATACTATGCAGCATTTTTTATTTATTTTTTTAGGGTCAATAATCTATAAAAATTTAATATTTAATAGAATGATATTTTAGTCCTTCAATATGTGAACCAAGTTGTATGAAAATATGTTAAGCTCAGTTTTGTGTGGAGGCATTTAAAAAATTAATACTCAGGTGGTATACATATATTGAGGTAGAAGGATCACATCTGTAAAAATATGGCGGAACCAATGAAGAATAATAAATATTATAGTAAAAAGGCTCAATTATAGCAGTATGCCCTATATTTTTTTGTATGTATTACAATATTTTAGAATGGACAGGCTCTTAAGAGAAATGAACGTGGAGTGGCGATGACAAGCCTGATCTTGGAAAACGCAGACTTGAACCGACTTTTCCCGAAATGTCGGCCTAGGGGTGGCCCACCCCCGAGTCCGGGGGCCTCCACGCAGATCAGTCAGCCGCATGAGAGCCTCTGCCAGAAGGAGGCCGTCTCTGTTACCACCAGCCTCACAACTAGCTTTGCGAGTACACTCACGAATACATTCGCAAACACTCTCACAACCACCCTTGCAATCGCCTCCAAGAACATACATTCGACGCACTCACGCGCGATACCGGAAGACATGATCGACCTCGAGCGCGATATATCCGATAGGTAAGTTTATTTTGATTTATCGATCATTAACATTATTGAGAATATTAAATAAACATTATTTAATACAGTAAAAGATAAAATTATATACTATGATTTCTACAGAGAACATTATTGAATTGTTTTATTTCTATAATAAAATACGCGATAATCATATATTTAAATTCTGTGTGATTGAACTGTAAACTAAACAAATATGATAAAAAATATAAACATTCATAGTAAATCCGAAAGAGTTTTAACATTAAAAAAGAATAGTACAAAACACACTTAACTATGTTCATATTTAACATATTTTTATCCCTCCACTGAATAAAATAAATCATTCTGTTTTACTCAAGTAAAATAATACATAAATAAAAAATTTTAAACCATAAAAATAAAAATTGTGTCACTATCTCTCTTCTCTTAATCACGGAAGTGTTGTTTGGTATGAAAATTTAGATTACAGTTCTTGGTTGAGGTCGATATACTTTTTCTACATTCTTGTATGCCTGTGAAGCATTTATGAAAGAACACATTAAAAAATATTAGGCATAAACGAGTTTATCAATTTGTATTACTTGAAATTGTATTAATTGAAACATGCATCCTATTCTACACAGTCTACACCCAGAAGCTACTATCAGTGATAACTGTGAGGTATCAGGCAGTTAAAATCTCAGAACTACAATTTGTATCATAAATGGTGCTGCATATAATTATTTTCTTCATTAAAAAATCACATATGTCAAGAATGGAGGGTCAAATGCCCTTTGTAAACTTTTGAATATATATCAAATTTTTTTTTTTCGAAAGTAATTTAAAGAGATTTTAAATTCCTTTGAAACCCATTCTTTTTATAGTGTATGCCTTTATTATTTCTTAAACCGTTATGAGCACAGAAAAGTACTTTATACAAAACTTATTTGGTTTAAAAAGTGAGATATGGCTGTGAAAACAAGTCTTCATTAAATTATTGTTTTCTGAGATATCGAGCCAGCCTTTATTTTTTTTATGGTATATTATATTTTCACTACCACTACTATCTAGAGAATATAAAAATGAACACGAGTATCTGGAATTACGTAATATGAGAATGAACCAGTCCTGAAATATTTGATTCTGAATTTTAAGAAAATTTGAACAGCAATATTTAGTAGTGATTATACCCCTGGATCCCTTCCTAAAATGGCGCTAAAACGTGAACCATATTCTCTTTTATGTGTTAATTTTTTCTAAATTCAGACACAAATATCTCAGAACTGGATCACTGTCATTAATTATAAAAACTGTTAGAGATATATTTCAAGATATACTTCTAAACACAATTAAACATTTTAATTACAGGATCATCTTTATTGTAGTTTTGAGTACTTGTTACAAGTTATAAATATATAAGACACACTTTTTGTACCTTTCATTATATACTTTCGTTTTGGACTGAATGATTTTCAACAATACTCTATCATAATTTGTCAACTTTTTGTAAAACAAGTTATCTTCTTATGACGAAGAAGAGTGTAACATTCCATTAGAAAATGGAATTGATTTTGAAATAACTTTAATGTCTTTATACAGAAAAAAATGAACTTGACTATGTCATGATACCAAATATCCCATAGAAAAGAAAAATATTGTATATTGCTTTATTTCAAGATATAGTTTAATATAATTTCAAAAAAGATTAAAGATTTACATTTTTCTTCTCTGTATTAAATTAAGGTACAAATATGTAAAACGTGCTTTTTTAGAGCATAAGTTTTAATTTTTATAGTACTAAGAATCAATAATTAATATGTCATCTATATTTTTTTGAAAACTTCTAACTAGACTACAAATCTTGATGGAATTTAACATATTCAAATACATGGAAGATGCACATTTTATGAAGTGAGTAATATAAAAAATACCTACAGTGACAAGAGAAACACAAAATACAGTTCCATTGATGTTTCCTTTCTTCATTTACATTAAAACCAAAAATATTGAACTCTATGTGTATTAGCATAAACACCCACAGTCCAGTGCAGTGTATTAAGGCAAAAAAAGGGTTCTTATACACAAATGCACAGAAACGCATACTTTTCTAGGTCTTATTAACCCTCATCCATCCCTCATTTTCCCAACTGAATTTGTCCCTTTGTGTCAAATTGACACAAGGATAAAAAATTAAAGAATGGAAAGATAAATAGTTAAATTTGCAAATTATTTGATTCAAAATAAACAACTGAAATTTTTATACATACAGCATGTTCAGTCATAAGATTATTCGCATTGTTCGCAAATAATAAAGCAATGTGCAAGGCATACTGCTTTTTTACATTTATTACATTTTTGTAAGAAAAATGTGTCAAATTGACATGAGGGACGGATGAGGGTTAAAGAAATGAGTTTATAATAAATGTTCAAATTGTCCTCTGTGAGATTGAATACTTATATAAACTGCTTCTAAACAAGGCATTACACCCTGTTTTCTTCCACATTATTAAAGATAAAGATAAAATCCTTAATTAACTTTTAAAGATCCAATGGAGTCTTTGCATAATTTATGGAATACTGCTGCCGCAGCCCCCACATAGTTGAGTTACTGCTCTTTAAAGTTTCTTAAAAAAATGTTACATAAATTTTCACATTTTCAAATAGCTTGTTGAAAGAGAAGTAACATTTATTCAAAACATTTTTCCTCCGATGCACAATTCAGGAAATACATGGTACTTCATCTTTTGCAGTGGGCTTGAAGTGTATGATGAAAGAAATTGATTAGAATGTATATGGTAGATGTATGTTATAATAGATGTGCAAAAATCATTCACAATTTTCAGGATAGTTACAAATATTGTCAAAGACCTTTATGTAATGTGGTAATAAAATGTTGCTTTGTTTTGGGTGGAAGTTGTATAGACAAAAGCTTTTAGATACCCATAGAAGTACAAATATAAACGAATCAAGCTGAATGAACATTGAAGTAATGCAGCTGGTTCTCCTCAACATGTGTATCTGTGTTTATAAAAATTAGGAAGCATACTTCAATCAGTATGGTCAAAATATTGGTGAATCATTTGTTATGAAGTATCCATAAATGTTACAGTATACATAAACAAACATGGCAAAACATAATGCAAATTCACTTTAAATAGTAGCAAATTATCTGTGTTTACAGAATAAAGCTTAAACACATCCACAGAGCCCATGATGGTTACCATTCATTGATCTAAATTCTATCTTGAAATGAAAGATTTCACAGACATGTGCTTATCTATTATATGTGTTTATTTATATTATTTACTTTTATTTATTTATACATCATCTACATTAATTTGAACTCTGTTCTTATTTTAGAACACAAAACTTATATCCATTATTGTGAGCAATATACTTTATATATCCTCTATGATAAAAATGTTTGCATATGTATAAACAATATTAATACTTATAGTTTTTCAACAATAACACTTACTGATACTAGAATACTTATACAATTTTTCATTCCATAGGACAGCAAGCATGGTGTCCGGTTTTGCAGGTGAGAGTCAACTGTCTGTCGGTGTCAGCAGTGGCAATGGCGGTGTTGGTGGTCCGCTCGGAACATTTAGCTCGCTTGGTACTCTTAATACAAAACCACTTTCTTCAAGTTCCTCATCTGCTTCTGGACATAGTGAGGATGTACCACAGTATGGCAGTCTTGCAGGTAGCGATCACCAAGGTCATTCACAACAGGATGACAGTGGACCTGAAGAAAGTCCTGTATACATATTAACTTCTGCCAAGGGTGATCGTAGTTACAAGTTAAGGGATTCCAGGTAAATTGTTTTATACTTTTATTATGTATGTGATCAGCTGCAATAACATTATTTGAGGAATGTGTAACAAAGTTACATAAATAAAATTAATACATAAAGTGAACTACAGTGAGTTATTAGAAAATGTACAACAAAAATTCATAAGACTAGGAATGCCCACAAGCACCGAATGTCCTAAGCCTCAAAATGTAACTGGTTTGTGTACATTACTCACTTTCAAACAACATTGAACAATTTCAGATTTCACATTTACTTTCATAATTGTAAACCATACTATGGGCTGTCTGGACATTCTAGAGCTATGTAACTTCAATGTTTTTAAAAAAGTCTTACAAAATAATACACTGTTCTATGTTCTCCCATGTTAAAACATAAACTGACAAGGTAGTCTGTATTTGGACGGAATGTGCATTACTGCACTTGAATTAAATGAATTTGTCAACTTCTTTCATAGTTCTTTGTATAACTTTAAAATTTCTGTTATGACATCAGTATGTAGTCACCTATTGACTCACAGCCTTTCTAGCATCAATCTGTTATACCATATATTTTTACCTGTTTCTTTTCATTTGTTTTTGTACATTACATATTCAATGTACTAAAAGATATATGCCTGTTAATAAAATGAAAAAATAAATAAATATATAAATTTTATATTATAATTATGTGTAAAGAAGATACTAAACATAACATGAAACTGTTTAAAAAATGAACATTGTGTATTGCAAATTAAATTTTTTCTAACTGATAATTTTTATTGGCTTCATAAGGAAATTTTGAATGTTAGTATTTTTAGCATTTTAATATGTCACTATTAAATTAAATTGTAGGAGTTTCATAAATAAAATTCATTATTCATTCATTATTTTAATTAATTATAATGCTATTGTGAAAGAAATATAATATTTAATTTGTTGACATGATCATCTTTTATATTTCGTTTATTTTACGTAAAATAATTTTATTCTAAATCATATTTTACAATAAATCAAAGTATAAAACCAAGTATAAGGTTGTAATGTTAAATGTACAAAATTAAATATTACTCTTGCCACTACAAACATCTTTTTATCAATGTTGGAATTAAATATTCATAAATCATACTTATTTTTAAATACTTTTATATTGAGATCTAAAGTGTCTCGTAAAATCGAAAATCAAAATGCATGAATATTTTACCTACGTTCAGAAACAATCGATAAACATGATAATGACACAATCGAAGTGTAGTTGAAAAACATTATGTGGGAATTGATGTTAGGTTAGATGCATGACTCTTGCTGTGGAGTTTCATTTAAAGTGATCACTAAGGGAAATGTCATATAAACTGTATATTACAATAAACGTAAAAGCTTTAAGAATGAACATTTGTTTATAAAGTGTAAGTAATAATTAAATAGTGAATGGCGCAAAAACATCATAATAAAATCTGTATATGCTTTTGTTTACGCTATTTTGTGAATACGTTATCAACAATCATTTCGTGATAATTTTACAATTAGATAAATTAAATAGTTGAATATGCTTTTGCAAAATTGATTTGTCAAAAATAAAATTTTTATTATAACAAATTTAATAAGATCTATGTGTGAAATTAGTGTAACTACTTTCAGCAGCAGTTTTTGGTATTTTCATTAAAAAAAATACATAGCATGATAAAACATTAAATATTTGAAACAATTCCGTTATTGCTTGCAAATATATATATATACAAATATCATATATTAATGCAATATATAGCATGTATGTTTTGAAATTTGTGCACTAAAAATAGCAATAAGTTATAAAAAAATGATATGTTAATGCTTACATTTATTTATTTAACTATCCTTGCCATTTATACAGTCAGAATTAATTTTTTATAACCATAAAAATATAAATATTAGTGCTTTTTACAACCTGACAAGTGTATCATATTTACAGATAATAGAAAAGCAATATAAGTTTTATCTAGTGAATGTGCTTTGTTGCAAGTTTTTAAATATATGTATAATTAATTTAAAGTAAACAGTGCATTATGTATTTAAAGTTCTAAAAGAATAACTTTACTACTAATGAATTTTAAATTAGATAATAAATAGTATTTAAAATATTTATTTTACTTTTAAGAGTAACTTATAATGAATATATAGTAATAATAAAAATGCATTTATTGTTTTGATAATGTGTTTTTTATTCTATATGAATGACTGTTCTTAAATGTAGGTAAATACAATATTTAAGAGCTATTGATTCATGTGTTTTTTAAGTATTAGTTTCATTATAATCTTGTCATGTATATAAAATGCAATCTGAAGCGCTATCCTTTATAACTTATTTTTTTTTAAACAATTAAAGTTATTAGTTATATTAATATTAGAAATATTAATATTAAATTAATATTCATAATCCATTGAACTATTTATTAAATTAATGAATCAAGTGTTAACGCAGTGTATCAGAAATTGTATTTTTAGTATATAGCTTTAATAAATTATTGCATTTTGAAAAGTGGGTAGTGTTCAACAAAGTTCAGAACTTAAGTAGTTAAATATAGAATAAACAGGTTTTGGATATTTAATGCTACATCCTTTGTTGTATTCTTTTATTTACACTCATATAAGTAATAATGTATTGACTTTGTAAATAATTTCATGAAATATATTACTTTCGTTCATAGTATTGAGGAATTTTCAATATATTACAATATATTGTAGTATTTTTTGTCTCCCATCTGTACAAACATCACAATAATACATAAAAACTCTATGTATAATAGTATCTTTTATCAATTGTTCCAATAAAAAATGACTATTTCTTAGTATTATTATATTATTTTTAAACCATTACATAATAATTTTTCTTTACTTATGTTTTGTTTAACAGCATCATTTAAAAATACACTACAAGTAGTATTTTTACTTTTTGTGCAATGTTAAATATGTTTTTGTAATATCACTACTTTAACAAGTTTATATGTTTATCGCATTTTCTTTTAGCATGTTAAGCAATAATTTTCTACCTTTTCTTTGATAGGAAACTAATCCTCAAATAATGTTTTATTAGCTGTCAACAAAACATTAATTATTAGTAATTATTTTAACATTGTATAGATACACATAGCAATAACAATATTTTTTTAGAATTATAGAAATTGCTGGTGGACGAGAAGTTTTTTCTCAAAGTCGAGGTAAAGTAGCCGCTAGGAAGTCACGTTTTCTTGCTGCATCAAATTCTTTAAATAACGAAGATATACAAACTGATAATAAGTTATCGGTTAAAAGAAATAATAAATCTCCAAACACTCAAACTATATGGGAACTACGAAGCCGGTAATTTCAAAATTATTAGTTATTAGTAAATTACACTTGTATTAAAATATGTAATAATGTAATTAAGAAAGCATGTGTACGTTATTTTTGTTAAAAATTTACATGTAATTAATTTTTAGATGTGGAGATACAAGAAAACAACGTTCTAATAGAGAAGTTACAGAAACTGTATTTGCCTCAGAAATACATTCAGTGCGACATAATCCAACAAAATCTATTCTTGACTATGATTCTCCTAAGAGTAATCATAGTAATCGTATTATTAATTACGACTCAATTTTGAATAGCAATAATGTAGAATATGGTGTACCGAAAAATATCACAGATCTTGATTATGGATTATCAAAGAGTTGCATAGATTATCAATCGAATCATACAACTCCAGCAAGAAGCATGGCGATTGTTAGTGATGGTGAAGTAGTTGTCTTTGATGATATTGATGACAACTGGCAAAATTTGCGTTTAGATTTAACATCTACTAATACTAATCAAGTTCCATCAACTAATTTGAATGTTGACTCTGAAGAGTCTCAAAGAGGCTGTGTACCACCAGAGCCTCTGAGTTCTAGTGTTGGAAGTACTCCAAGTCCAACAACGGCATATCATCGTAATACTTCAGAGTTTTTTAAGGTAATTCTCCTTACTTCATCTTTAAACCTTTTCACTGTATAACTGAATACAAGATAGTATTATAATAAATAATAAATCTTTGCATACAGTCTTTTTATTATGAAGTAAAGCTAGTGCTGTACCTGTCAAAATAGAATAAAGATATCAATAGTAATAAATATTTGTATACAAAACAAATGTATTATGATACCTAATACTGTCAGAGGTTTTTGGGGTTTCACCATGTCTGATTGTAAGAATATTCCAAATAAACATCAGACAGTGGGAGTTGTAATTATTCAGGCCATGGAAAACTTAGAAATCTCAAATGTATTTTTAAGAGGGGATATATATATATATATGTATAGTATTTTAACGAAGAATACATCACGTTAAATATAGATTTACATAAAATTTTGTATATTTAAGTAAATAAATTGTATTTTCAGGTGATTACACCAGCTAGTGATTGTGAAGTAGATTCACCATCTTCAGAACGTAATCACAAAGTAACAAGAGTAATTGGTGAATTACCAATAGCTCAGTATTCTGAAAGTCCAAGACGCTATGGAGTACGTGATACTCAGCTTCCTTGTCTTCTATCATCCCCATCTGTATACATGACACCAAGACCTGGCTTTCCGCAAAGAGTGTTACCAACAACACCAAGTCATAATGAGGTACATCTAAGTTTATATGTTCTGAATTACATTTTGAATATTGGAGTTAATCTATTTATATTTAATTCTTTCTTACATAGCTTTAAGGATAAACTATTAATAAGTTTAATTCAATTTATTGTAGATTAAGAAGAATGTATTAGGAATTCAAAATATGTTAATGGAAAAATATATGAATTTAAATTATATGTTCAATAAAAATATTTTTTATGCTCTTACTTCTCACTGTTTATGTTAAATTTAAAGTTACAATTCATAATTACTTTTCAATTAATTATCATGAATTGTAAGTACTAAATTTATTTCTAAAAGTTTCTTTTATTAAAATTAATGAAATTTTAATAAATGTTTAACTGAATGATCTGAAGAATTATGTTCACAATTTATGTTTCAATATTATTATTCTATACGTAAATAAGCAGTAATAAAAATAATTAAAGAGATTATAAATTAATTGTTTGTTTATTTTCAGAAGGAGGATACCTCTGCAGAAATCATCGTAGAAAAGGCTGTGGTAGAAACGAATATGAGTTACTCTGATGATCAAACTGTAAATGCCTCTCCTCCATCTCCAAAAATTGATAATGAAGAAGAAGACTCTTTAAAACCATCAACCTTGCCCACTGATAATATCAGCAATCTGGTGTCGTCTGGTGGTAGTACATTTGATTATTTGTACGAATTCTCAGAGACTCGAAAAGTACTTGAAGAATTCTTTAAGTGCCCACCACCAACAAAAGAAAAAGAAAATAGTACAGAATCATTCCCATTTCAGGTATAGATTTCTATTTTGTATTTTATTTTATTATTATGTACATAATAAAAGCACATAAAGTTGACAAAAAAAGCAATATTTTTAAATACCAGTAAAGAGATTTTCAATTTAAAGTTTAAGTAAGATACTTGTTGAACTTTTTCTATTTTTTTTTATTTATTTGGTTACTTATTTTTAAACTTGTAAGTGCAGAATAACAATTTTTTATTTTGGCTATGGAACCGATCTCTATTAATATGTAGAATATATTAAAACGTTTGTTTTATAATTAAAAAAGCCTCTCATTGTTTCGGTATCATACTGACTATTTTATTTTCAATTGTGTTCGTCATTTAAGGATCTTGATTATGAATTGCGAAGACAAGGAGGAAGCGCCTATGTTGGTCAACGATTAGCTAGTGGACCTCCAACAACGGAAGAAGTTATGGTACATGAATCTCCAAAAAAGCAAAGAACTGACTTTCCGCAAAATGTAAGCATCATTGTGTAAATTAATAGTATATTTACTTCTACTCATACGTGGATTATGAATACTCCCTTTTTAAAATTTGATTGTGGGTGAATATAATGAATTTCTTATTCGTATATATAAAACAAGCAAAAAGACATACAGTGTGTCAAACTTATTATGTAAATTATTAATATTTACAATTATATTTACTGTGAAAGAAGGTTTAGATATTCCCAATCATTTCTTTTTTGTAGACTGCTGAACATGAAAACAATTTCTTAGACCTCTCAGTAGGTACTGGTAGTAGTGAAGATCTTGGGGAAACGGAGGTTGGATTACAAGTCGGACATTCGCGTAATTTTACATTAAGTCCTGAAACGACTGATTGTGATAGTAACTGTGGAGATCTTGACAGTGAAGTTTCTTTAATGATGATGGATAACGAACTGATACCAGCCAGTGGTCTCCTTGGATCAGTCGGTGACTTAGGAAATAATTCAGATTCCTTAAGAATATACACTAGTATGCCAGTCCTTGAAGATGGCTTATCTAGTGGCCATGCGAGCGATACCGATAATAATAATCCAACTGTGATGCTGATGAAGCGACAAATTAATGAAATTGAGAAAGAAATTATTCAGAGAAGTCGTGTTAATGACACTGGACATACTACTACAGTAGAAAATGATTCGATCGGAAAAGAACTTTCTGGTTTAACAGTTAGCAAGGATATCTTGCATTCTTTGAAAACTTCGTCACCTGATTTATTTGTTCCTAAAAAAGAGAACTCATTTGATACAAATGAGCTACAGATTGATGGTCTAGATCCTCTTGGTACACCTCCACCACCAGCACCTCAGGCTAGACAAAGCGTTAATTTAGAAATAGGTGGCGAAGTTGAAGCTGCCATTAAAGATATTAGAATGGCCCTACAAAGGACTAAGACTTTACCTGTGAAATCCTCTACTGAAGAACTACCAGAAGCCAATGTTAGTCCAATCTGGATACCAAGGTATTTTACTTTCTTTTTTTCAATTTACATTATTTCATTTACATGAAAGTTTACACATATTCAACATTTAATATAAAGTATAATAAAAATAAATTATATTCAAGTATCTATACATGTATAAAGTGGTATTTTCATTATTTTTTTATAACATAACCATTTTTGTAGAATATTTTATTATATTTCAAGTAATGTGAGTGATAACAATTACTAATATGAATTGGCCTATGTTTCGTAATGAACAGTTTTATAATTATTCATTGATGTTTTCATAGTTTCCAAATTTTGTTATATATTCTTAAGTAGGGTGCATAATCAAATATGGGAACTTATATTTTTTTTAGTGATTCATATTACATATTGTTTATAATATAAGAAAACATAGTAACATAATACAAATTTAAGACTTTTTTTGAATGTGGAAAAGGTGTAGGAAATTTATTTACTTAGCAAGCAGTTGCTCTCTTTTAAGTACATCTAACTAAAATTTAGTATATCGGATGGCAGGCGGAGAATTTGTGTAGAAAATAATAGTGAAGACTCGGAAGTCCGACGTACGGGTGAAGATGCAGATGTTGAAATGGAAGAATGTCCAGATGATGAGGAGGCAGATACTGATTTGGAGACCGATCGTTTACTTGGACAGCAAAGAACAGATGATCAGGGTTTTTACGATGATAAGGTAAGGCTTATAATATTATAACAATTTTTATACATATAATTGTTTTACAATATTTCCCTGAAAATAATATTCAACGCGGTTTCTGGAATGAATGACGATGTTACTTGTGAAATAATACCAATTATTCAGAATAACTGGTTATTAGTAAGTTTAAATTTTGTGCATGTATAAAGTGAGATCGTTATCTTATCAGTATTTGATCATTTATTATTCAATAGATTTTGTATGTAAAACATAAGTCGACATATTTAGTATTAAAAATTGCTGCCCAATTTAAGCCAGATCACAGATAAATTGTATACCCAACAGAATTGGAAAGACATAATATAGACATTACTACTTATAAGGTAGTCAATTCTCACGTTGTACAAATTCTGTATGGTAATAACCGATATACTTTTTCAAAATTTTAATCCTTTATTTGGTAACATACACATTTTACACAAGTTTTCAGACATTGTAAATGTAAGCATTTATATAACTTATAACTTCGAGTCATATTCTACAAAAAGAATGCAAGCTGCTTTTCTTTATATAGTCATAATAAACTTAATGATAATTACTAGTTTTAATACAAAGATTTATTTTGTAATTCTTGAATATTATAAAAATTGTAATAATTTTAAAATAACGTTCAGGTTGCACGTTATTAATTATTTTACGAATGCATAGGTACATGTATATTTCTATTTTTGCATTTTCTTTCTAATATAGAGGTTGAGGCACTTAATGTGATCACCTTGAGTAACTTCTAAATCATGAAAAATTGTTGTATGGTTTCATGGATGACATTGGAGAGTGTATATGTTCTTTAAATAGGCGGAGAATGTCTTATTTTGTCTGCAAATATTCGAAGGAATGTGAAATTCTGAATTAATAACTATTAAATTTCATTTGTTCCATCTTTAATAATTATTAAAGTCAATATTCTTAATCAGTTATCTTATCTAAAATAGGGGCATGAAATAATGCCCGCTAACATTGATTCAATAACGTACCCTATTAATGAGCAAGAACATACTATCACCTTAGATTTTTTCTTAAGCAAATACACTGCTCAAAATAATTAGAGGATCACATGTACTTAAATGACTTATTGTTTATTAAAGCGTCAGATACTATAAACGCTACAAATATGACATACAATAAACATAGAATGACAATGGTAAAATATAAGATATAGAATATATCTTTCATTACTGATACTTGACAGACCTTTCAAAACTACTAAAACACCTGAGTCTCTAATAGTTTTGAGCAGTATACATTGTACACTTTCAGAATTTGTTTTTGCATATTCCACACCATCGTTGATGGTTCAAAATACCGTTTATTTTTCAATTTATACTACAAAAAATAGTTAAATGGTGTAAGATCTGGTGAAAGGTATGCTCATAGAAATTCTCTATCGTGACGAATCCACTGATAAAGAAGTTGTGTTCATAACATGTCCCTGGATTTTTGTATTTATTTCACCCTAAGTCACCGTCTGTGACAATTATGTAGAAAGATATTCACAGAAACGATAAGCAAATAGTGTGATACTTTGTCTACCTTTTAACTTAACATAACTTACTGGAAATTATTAATCAATCGCTTCTCGAAAACAAAGCTTCGTACAACAAATTTGATTTCACTTTTTATTTATTTCCATACAAGGAATTAGTCTCTTTTCGATTATACTATTAATGTCATTATACTCTGTAGTTAAATTCTGTCACCCTAAATATTGGGTAAGTGCAAAAGTTCTGTCGGTTTTACGTAATAAAGATATAACAACTGTTTTCAGTATGTTAATTTATTTTCTGTGTGTCCATATATTGTCGAATTAATTCTACGACTCTTTCCCAGCTTTTCCTCAATTGATTAATACTTCCTTGCAAAAATTCTTGATCCTTAGGGTCTATAGTCATCAATAGCCCGTTTGACCTGCTCCTCGTTCGTAAATGTTCGGCCATTTAAAAAGTTTTGCAATGACCTAAATAAATGAAAATCTGTTGGGGTGGCTTCAGGAGAATATGAGGGTTGTGTGGTAGTATCTTCTACTCGAGCGCCCTAATTGCTTGCTGGGTATTCATTGCAGTATGAGGCTTAACGTTATTACGCTGAAACAATAAAATGATGAAAAAATCATAAGGAAATTCCTTTTCCATTCACTAAACTGGGTCGTTTAATTCAAAGTAGGACACCTGTAATTATTCTATAGAGTCGTTACAAATTTTAGTGTATGATAGTACATTTAATAAAACAAAGCTAGTAGTAGGTAATACAGAAACCGACAGAACTTTTACACTCACCTAATATTTATAATGTGGATGCTGCAACATGATTTTATGTGAAGTGAACTTTTGAAGAGTCAAGCAAAATAGCTCGTCCATTACACTATTCAACAAATCTTAACTTTTTTTTTGGACTTTGGAATTTTTGTGCGCTGAATACGAATTTGCTAACCGTTTGTTTCCATTACGTTTTCTGCTTCAACGGTAATAGTTATTCAGTTACTTTTTACGCGAAATGATATTATGAACTCCCCCGAATAAAATGATATCAATTATTATAACATTATAAAGAATTAAACATGGTTAAACAATGGTGAAAGTGAAAAGGACACCCAAAACGCTCCAATTATTCGGGTATTTTTCAATTATTTTAAAAGCTATGGGTCTAGGAAGAAATTAACTACGTCACGCGAGAGAGCAGATCTTTTTCCAAGTATCAAGAAAAGATACAAATCCTGTTTTGTTTTCAATACAGAAACGAAATATGTAGTTTGGCAAAACGTGCGGTGCCGACAGTGGTACTCAACGCCGGCGGTGGCCTCCTCTGCCACTCACCGTGACATATTGACACGCGTGTATAGCGGTTCTATCACACCAGTAATGGTCACGAGAGCTCCGGCCTTCCCCCACTCTAGGTCCACTCTCCTCGTTTCAGTTCCAAACTGAATGAGTGATTGATGAGAGATCCAAACTGGTGATTGTCGTCACAGATCACAGCCTATAGAGAGAAATGGACCTAGTGTGGGGGAAGGCCGAAGCTCCGGTGGCCACCATTGGTTTAACCCCTTACCGTACAATTTAATTCAGATTACTTTTGCATATGGATACAACTTAATTTTCATGCGCCTGTCGCTATAGAGAATGGTTGAAAGGAAAACAACATGTTTCAATGGTTAAAGTAAATATTTCCATAAAATGGAAAATATGTTTTTATGCGTAGCTTTAGTTTAATACAAAATATTATAGGAGATTGAATTCATTAGCTTGCTATGACGAGCCAGACTCGTAATCAGAAGTTTGTAAAACGTTACTAAGTTCACATAACAAAATGAAATCAATCTCAGTGATACAATCGATTGTGGATGATACATTCGTTTGATGATTCTTATTCACGAAGTTACATTGTACACAAAAGAGTTTGTATTATTACCACAGCCTCCACGTTGCTAAATACAGCCATCACTGTATTACACTAACAATGAGTGTCAGAGGAGGCCACCGCTGGTGTTGAGTACCACTACCCGCGCCGTATGTTTTGCTAAACTATTTCGTTTCTGTATTAAAAACGAAACAGGACATGTACCTTTTGGCGTTGCGTGGTGTACGTAGATTTCCTCCTAAATCCTTAGTTTTTAAAATAAATTGTAAAATATCCGCAAAATTGGTACGTTTTGGATGTCCTTTCCATTTCACTTTTAAAGGGCGGGACTGCGACCGGGACGAGCAACTTTTGGTTGCAAATGGGTTTGAAGTATAGGAGACGAAATGAAGGACCATGTTCAGGTTACATTTAGACTCCCGAAACCGACCTCTTACAATTTTTGCACATTTTTTTATGTTATTGTCGTGTGGCACATTTTTTTCGTTTTTTTAAATGGAACTATGTATTCTTGTTCAGATCGTTTGATAGTGCTTTTCAAGATGAATTCGCTGATTTTTAATTTACACACCCAATTTTAACTGATTTTCGAGATATTGCGTTTACAAATTTACTGATTTTCAACGGAAGAAATCCGACCGAATAGGAAGTATCAGTAGTAGTCTTGCATGCAGGTGACGAAGTCATGAGAAAAATATTTGATCATAATGTTATATCGGACAAATGCTGGTCATTTGTAACGAATAACGTTTGGGATATGTTCACTTCGGTATTCAATGGTGAGAGTAACTCATTTTCTTAAAACCGAGGTAAAATCTTAAAGACAAATAAAGACTAATACTTTCTTCAGAATTTTACATTCTTTCGAATTTTAACGTAATGAAATTAGACATTCTGTGAAAATGAGGCATCCTCATTTGCGTTTGTAATGCATCAATCACTCTTGAGTTGCTGATACAAATTCCAAAGTTCTTACTTTGAATTAGGGAAACAATACATTATTAAAACTTGCTGAATTTCACTTTTTGTTCTGTGTACATTTTACTTACTGCTTACAGATGAAATTTTGTGTAAACAAAGTGTCAGTTAATTGATTTGGGGTCGATACATGTTAGCGGCAAAGAGCCGATTAATAAGCTTACGGTCATTGAACACTGACATCGAAAAATCTATTAATAAGCTATCAGGAGAGTATTAAGCATTTCTATATAAATAGATTATTTTGTACGCTTCAGAAAAAGAGCTTGCAATGTCTTACATCTATAACGAATGAAGGGCATATTATTCGAACAAATAAAGGATTATATGAATAGAAAAAGAAACCGTGAACTGTTTATGAAAATTCCGTCGGTAATGTACAGTTTGAGCAAGGTTACTTCATGGGTAACCGACTAACGTAACATAAATGTAATTGGTGTTACATAGGGGTGGAGGAAGCCTAAGACTAGGACAATGTTACCACCGATGAGTGGAAAACTGTCAACTCCTAAGCAAACCCCCCCAAAAAACCTGAGTGTGGCTCCGGTAGAAAGTCCGCTAGCACCTTCAGAACCTTTAGCTTCAACCTCTGCCTGTGTGCCTACTTCCGCTTCTGCCTCTATTTCGCCTCCTCCTATAGTTTCCGTTATACAACCACCATCTTCCGATCGCGATGTTACCACTCCTACGCAACCTACAACAAGTCCACAGAAGACTCCAGCTAAAAATTCTCCCACGTCCCCTCAGAGTCTCAAGGAATCCAGCAACAAGGTGAAAAAGGTGCCCTTTCAATTCAATTACATCAACCTTTCTTCTTCTTCTTTTTCTGCTACTGTTTGCGCTGTTATCGCTGCTACCGTTATAGCTTCTTTTTTTGTTATTTCAGTTACTCTTGATGAAACACGAGTAAATGAGTAAGAAAAAACAGTTTTACAAAATTAGTTCGGTCAAAAGGTCACAAAAGTAACAAGCTCAAGTTACTGACAACATCTAGCTGATTGTGTACTATAGTCTTGCGTTAGAAAATGAATTATTGGAAACATCAATAAGAAATTGTATACAAAATTTTATAATTTAAGTACAGTACTGTCCGGTTAATGGTCGCAGGCCTCGGACCTAATCGTGACGACTATCGAGGCAGGTAGGTATTTCGGGAATTGCCCGGTCTTATCTCTCCCTGGTTCGCTCGCCACTGGGTGCAACGGGGCAACAGTAAGACACATTGAGAGCAAGTGAGATAGGATGAAATGCTATTTGTTAACTCTTTGACTGCTAACAACGCTTATGGGCGTTTGACAATTCCGCTCACCGTGTACTGACGACGCCTATAGGCGTTTGGCGCTCTGGCTCGCTATGTACTACTGCAGTTCGGCTGCACGCAGCGTTCGACTTGTTTCCCAGTAGCCACCAGTCAAAGGGTTAAATAGCCCGAAAGAAATGCCTTGATGGAGATGACATCGCGACCACTAACCAGGCACTACTGTAGTATCTAAAATTACTTTTTATATCGTTTACAAATAATATGCAAAAATTTATATAAATATATTTTTATTAATGGTCACAGAAGAAGGCATACGTTTTTTATAACAATTTCAGTTTTGTACATTTTTAATTAGATTCTTGTAGTGCTGTGTATTTTGCAATAAGTCGAAAATTATATGTCGTTTCTATTAAAATTAATTTTTATTATTATTTCTGTGACGGTAATGTCAATTTTTGTTAGTATAATTGTTAAATGTGTGACTTTTTGATCGTGTCGCGTTTTCCTGAATATTTCCCCATAGTTTTGGAAAAACGTTCGAGTACTGTAATATTGTAATATTATTTTAATATTATTAACTACAAAGATAATTGAAGACGGGCTGTTTACCAGTTATGATCGCAGAAAGAAAATTTTCTTTTTCAGAGTAACTGATTATAATTATATTGCAATAGAGTCTAAGCTGAATCTTGTTAATTAGTAGAAGTGCTTTACATGTTTGGTTTCAATATGCAAAACACATTTCCATCTCTTCTTCCTCTTCATATAACTAAGTGTGCGCAATGTAACATTCATTTAATACTAAAGTATTACGTAAATATATTACAAGAAAGTATGTACATCTATACTGAAATCTATTTACTTCCCCCGAATATACAAAATGTTAAGTAAAGGCAATTAATACTTTCTTTTTGCCCTTAATGTATTGCCAATTGTATGAAGGGAACTAATTTTTATGTTAATGGTGTAGAATTATAACATACGAAATTATACAAGAATTTCGTGATAATATAAATTTTAAAGCTAATTTCAATGAATTTTATATATACCGTTGTACATATGAACACTGAAGATTGAATAATAATCGAGTGCGATTATTTATGAAAAGCTGACAATTGATTCTAAATTCATACAAAACGATAATTCTAAATCATTTATATTATTCATAATTTTATCTTACGTACATCAAACCGTTTAAGATATCGTGTAACACGTAAATAAATAACCTTGATATAATTAAATACACCTAACCCTCAAACAATATGGTAGACTGGCTTTGTAAAAATATCGTGAAAAGTAAAATCGTGTAAATCGATACAGGTGTTTGCATGGATAAAAGGGGGAACTGGTTCTACAAAATTCTAATTAAATAAATTACATGTATTTTTACATCAATAAAATTTCATCGATATAACATATGAAGATAATAATTGAAAAGATGAAAAATATCTAACAGTTTTAAATTATAAAAGGCGGGAACGTATTTAGATCTGTACATTGTTTTTTAAGAACAAATTCAGTTTGTATTAAACCACAATTATACCATATAAGATAGAAACTTGTCAAATTAGTTTTGTCCATAATAATCGAAATTGTGATATGTAAACTGAAAATTTCACACGTTTTGTAATGTCACACAAATTGGTATTGTATAATATTGTATAAATTATGTCAGTTAAACCGAGGGTTACGTGTAATTCCATTGGTAAACCAGTCTGTTTTAAATAATTCAGGTAGTGATATATAGGGTGAGTCAGTTAGGAGTACAACCTAAACTATCAGTATCGTTTTTGATGCAACGAGAAATTGTCTAAGCAAAAAGGTATGCGACTCAAAGGGATAAATTAGGTAATGAAAATTTTGTCCTCAAGGTTATCGATAGATTTTCTCATAATAACATCGAATAATATATTTTCGTTGCTGCAGTGTTACAACTGAACAAAAATAAAAACCATATACGTCTACTCACAGAATAAAGCGTACACCCTGTAAGAACTATTATCATCTTGAAAATTATAATAAAGACAATTACAAAATATTGCCTAAATTAAGCTTGTGATCTGAAGGCGTGACAAACAAAGAGTTACTAATACGCTCTTGTTGCTCAGTAGTATTATTTTATTTCACGCAATTTGAAAAATCATCTGGAAAATGTATTAGTTATATTGCAAATTTATTGTCGCTTAATTAATCTTGATGTCTGGTTCTAAGCTTGAATTGCCAAGGAATAGCATAGCAATATTGCAAACTCCAATCGGTATACATTTGAAGGATATTCCCTGACAGGGATACCATAATCTACATACATATTGTACAAAAATTTGATATAATAAGTTCTTTATGGATGCTTAGTGTTGTGTTGGTCAGTGATGGCCACTGGAGCGCCGGCCTTCCCCCACTCTAGGTCCATTCCTCTCCCTTCAGTTCCCTCCAGTTTGCTCCTCGTTCCCCTTCGGTCCATCATCGTCACAGATCACAGCCTATATCAGGGGAATGGACATAGATTGGGGGAAGGCCTCAGCACCCGTGGCCATCACTGGTCTAATATGTTTATCTTTACAAATACATAATAAAGAAGAGAAACGTATAACTTCTTTAGTATTTTCTTTGACAGAATACATTCAAAGATTCATATTATATTTTTGTTACTTTTAAGACTGTACGCTCGAACTTTTCGAGTAGCTGGATGATATGCAGACTGTTAGATTATGTTCTGAAGAATTACTTTTAAAAAAACCTTAACACGATGTAGAAACCAAAGTGCTCGCTTACGCTACACCAGTCGACATCCAATAAACATCAAAAACTTGTTGTACTGTTTTTTCTTTAGAAAAAATTTGTGATTGTAACAAATAACGTACAAAATTCTCTGAGAAAGCGGTTACATAAATGTTTATATGTTAACGATCACCACTTCGAACAAATACTTTAATATTTTATTTTTAAAAACTAAAGAAGTACTAAGTGGACGAATATTGATTACAAATAGAAGTCTCTGCTTCAATGGTACTCAAATACACGGATACACGGCTATTGAGGTGTATTGAGGTGTATTTAAAAATACTTATTAAATAAATACACATGTGGTTTAGCGCATGAAAATACGATGTCCTAAATTTTCCTAATCACAGATAATAAAAAAAATTGCAACGAAATTTCTTCTAACAAAATTATGTAAGAACAAACTGGAGTGAATAATTTCAAGTCAGTTTAAACAGTAAATAATTTTAATCGATTAATTGATAATTTTGAATATAACAAAATTGAAATAAGGATATGTTAATGCACGTACGCTTGTATGTAATTACGTGTATACATATTAAGAACACAAATTTTTAATTATATAATACACGTTGCACGTATCTCGTGTATACGTGTCAGTGTAACCCTTTTAGAACGTAAACGCATATATGTGTTCCAAAAAACCGTCACCGTGTGCTGCAAGTCTCTGTACTGGACCAGGCAATCTGTTTATTGTATGCTATAAACCTATGGATTGGGATGAATTATCACCTCAACGTATTTTATTAAAATACATATATTTCGTTACATATGTTAGAGTTTTAGAGCAAAAAAATAACTAAACAATCGGCTTTATACGTATTATTATACTGAAATATTCAGTTTAACACGTGTTCCGCCGTGGAAAATTTCAGCACGTGGTGTATGCTTTTTCCTACAAAATTCAGGACTTAAAAAATTAATACACGGTTAAAGCCATAGTCTTTCATTGCAAGTTGTTATTTAAAAAACGACGATAAAGATGATTCTCTGATGTTTATTGGAAGTTGACCTGGGTTTTTACATTATATGATGATTTTTTTATAGTTGCATGCTTAAATATATTTTCTGGCTATAGCACTGATATAATCAAAATATGTTGTGTCATTACAAAATATCGATAACCTTGAAATCTTGAAAAATATGACATGGAGTACAAAAATTTCCATACGACAATGTTTGTCTTTTCAAATCAAACATGTACTTCCTTACAGATTTTCTTGTTGTTTCAAGAACAGCAGAGCAGTTGTAGGTTCAAATCTCAGGTGTCTCACCATGTACAAAAACAATAAAAAAATACGGGAATAAAAATCGAGAACGTCAATAATAAATATTATATTTCATATTTCACGAATATAATGTTTCAAGTAAATACTATAAAAACCTTTGAATGCTTTTAAAGCACGTAGTAACAAATGTATTTTAAAGAAAGTGTAAGATGTTACAAAATTTATTACAAATATATTTGTCTCAATGCATGACGAAAGTGTTTCATTTTAACTTTTCGTACAATACTTCTCTAGCAAGTATTTCAGAAACATATTTTTTCAATCTGTTTAATTAGAACGTATCATATTGTTCATTTTTCAATTTAACGACTTCTTATGAGTCTTTATTTTAGCAGTGCTTTGTGCCTGAACAAAAATTTCAAAAAGCTTGTATCACGAGAAATTTGCTTAAATTTGACTATAATTACATAAAGTTTTTAATGTATTATATGTTGAGATTGTTATAGACTTGAAAACAAATTGCATGTGATAAAGCTTAAACAAGCCATACGAGGAATAGCAAGGAGCACGTAGTCGTGACATTATTTAACATGATATTAATTACTTCCTTACGCAAACTACAATGAAAATTTTATATTTTACAGGATAAGGAAGAGAAGAAGAAAAGCAGAAACAAAGAAGGTAATGAAAAATATTTTTATATTTCTTTATACGTACATTATGCAAAGTATTTGTAAATAATTTTTTAAAATAATCTTCTGATGTATATCTGATGAATATTTAAATTCAAGTTTTCTCGAAAAGGAAACCTTCTATGAAAAATTTGATTGTATTTTGTCGACTTATTTTTATATGAGGAATCCTTTTTATTTCGATTGCACTATAAATGTGTGTACTTGTGAGTACATGAGGATGATCACAGTAATAATATTATTAGTGCAAGATGCAGTAAAAATACGTGGATAAACTTGACAAGTATATCCTACTCACTTCACAAATAAAAGAGTTATATAACATGAACCTAAAACATTTTTCTGTTTGAGATATATCTTTTCTTGCGGTGAAGTATAACAGCACTGTCTAACAAGTAGATAATCTGACATAAAGTAAAAAGACAGATTTTATTTGTATGTTCGCAAAAATCTCTAAAACTATTGAACCGATTGTTATGAAATTTTCACAATAGCTTCTTTACATTTTCCGGAGTGCCATAGGCTGTATTTTATCGCGGAATAAATAATATATCGAAATAAAAAACATGGGTCTATTTTTTGTCGGCGAGCTGTCTACGGGGCATAGTTCATGCACAGCCGCTAGGTGGCAAAGCTCGGCGTCCGCGCGCTCGAAAGAGAATACGTACGGCTATAAGATGTGAGGGAGAAAAACAATATTCTGAATTATATTTATAGAAAAGTCGCGAGCGAAGCCGTGTCCAGGACATACCAGTTAATGATAAAATTGAAACACAATGGATAGATTAGTATAAGAATATCAAATACGTAGTCTGCATAATTATTCGATTTAACTCTTCTGGATTTGTATTACATTCGAAGTACAGTAAAAGCTGGATAAATGCAAGAAAAGATTGGCTGGATATATGCAAGGTGACTATCCCCTCCACGTGGGAGGATCCCCCTTGGCGAGCCACGACGCTCGACGAGGGATCGGTGCAATATGATCCGAACCGGAATATCGGTGTGACTAATACTAATTTAACGATGAAACTTTTTTTATTTCTGACTTTTTCTTAATGAAACTTTTATTAACGTACTTGTGAGATTTTTCTGATTAAAATGAGACCAAACAAGATATAGTTTGAATTATATTTACTTGTTGATACTGATTAAATACATACCGCAAAGTACACAAACACGTTGCTCTTATTAATATAACCAGCCGAAGTGTCGATTCTATGTTTACATGCGGCTCCAGCCGAGCGTGAATATAATTCAAATTGTATCGTGTTTATTTCAATGTATTATTATATTTATTATAATGTAGTTTATTATTTTACATTATCCTTTTATTATTATTTTAATAAGAGCAACGTGTTTTTGTACTTTGTGGTACGTATTTAATCAGTATCAACAAGTAAGTATAATTCAAACTATACCGTGTTTGGTCTCATTTTAATCAGAAAAATCTCACAAATACATTGGTAAACGTTACACTTAGAAAAATTAATAAATAACAAAGTTTTATTGTTGCATTAGTATTGTCTCACCGGTACGTTTCGGCCCCTCGCTTTGTTTCCTTGGACCTCTCTCTCTCCTCCACTGTCTGTCCCTTTCTACGTTCATGCTCGGCTGGAGCCGCATGTAAACATAGAATCGACACCTCGGCTGGATATATGCAATGTTTGAGTCCCAATTTCTCTTGCATTTATCCAGCTTTTACTGTACTCCGAGAATTATCAAACGTCATCGAGATGTTGGATATTAGGCTGTTCCGGAAAAAATGTCGTTTCCTTCCACTTTTATTTCCTGTATCATAGTTGCAACCAAAAGTAATTTCAATTATCAAAATAAGTTTCATCGTAACCTGTGGGCTTTTGTTATGGTTGTGCAAGTAACTCGAAACATTTACGGTACCATATTGGATTTTTAACACATTGAGCGCCGAAGTGGAAAATCCGGCAACTAGTCAGACACACGAAAATACCGTTTTAATAATATGTATCGTTGAATATATAAATATTTATTTATTTGATAATATTCTTCTTATTTTGTACTATCATTGTACCATAGATGTAACTCAAAATTTCGTTGGAGTTATCAGTTATTTAACGAAATTAAAATTGCTACGTGGTTCACCGGTGGTACACGTGGCGCTTAATGTGTTAAATGCAAAAAATTCCTACAACCCACTTTTAACATCTTCGTTATATGAAAATGGTTGCTGCGTACATAGTCGCTATTAGAAAATTGGTTGAACCACCGTTGTATCGTATGAACTTGGACAACTTTCCATCTTAAACTTCATAAATCTTATTTATTGTTTCCGTGATTTTAAAAGCTTTTTGCAATAATTACTTAAAAAGTACCAAAATTTGGATTTGTTTTATCTTCAAGCTTTACGTCGCATCTATTGCTAGGTCATTACCGACGAATTTAGGTACATTATCTTACATTCAATTCAAGTAATTAGATTTTATAATACAGGTTAGTTAGTTTCAGGAAATGTAGGGTATTTTTTATGTTATCTTGTGATGTCAGCGCCGTTTATTTGTCGTTCATTATACAGAAAAATAGATTATAAATAGAAAACTTAAATTAATAAAAAATATATCATTTTGTTTGGCAGAAAAAGAGCTTTCGTATGATGTACTCACATACACATACATGTATCTACGTACAGTGTGACGCATTATATTCTATAAATGGATATATTTCTGCTGTTTAAAATAACATGAAAAAATGTTGCTTATGAAAGCTACATGATTCAGAGGGGAACATAATGCGACGGTAATAGTTTTAGCGTGTGTAGTGGCGTAAAAAACACTTTTTATAATGGAATCATACATACATTTTTTTTAACACAAGACAATTTTTCTGATTATCCTGCATATGAAAGTATTAAAGTAAAGTGTTTTAAAATTGAATAGATACTTCAGGAGATATGACATTTTTCGTCAAATACAGTTTAATTGTCGTTCCTTATTAAGTTTAATTAACTGAAGTGGAGTATGAACCGGATCTCCCGATCTAACACTCCTCGATTTTTTTTTATAGAGATTCGTTACATCTACAAATGTCATTTTAAAAATGCTCATCTATTGAAGGTGACTTCATTGTCCTTGATAGGCCAAGTAAAGGCGCCTCAATAATAGTTCAGTTTGATAACGAACAACAATAAACAGCGTATTACCAAGAAATCGAAATATTTCGTGAAGCATTCATTTTTCACATATTCTATTTTAATCCTCTTATATGTGAAATTATGAAGGAAATTTTAAAAAATTATATGTTTCCATTAAAAAACACGTTAGAACTATTACTGTTACAGTATATTCTTCTCGGAATCAAGATTCGTAAGCATCATTTTTTGTGTTCTTTTATATAGAGGAAATATGTATATCCATTTATAGATTATTATAGGTCACATTACAATTTAAAAATTATAGAACAGAACTAATAAAAAGAACGACATTTTTTCTGGGATAGTATAATAATTTACAGCCGTTTCTTCAATGAAATATTTTTACAGCGCGCTGTTACAAACAAAAAGTATTTACCTAGGAAAGGAAGACTTTCCTAATCCATGATTATGTGATTTATTACATTTCTGAAATCAGTAGAATCCGCCCCTAAAGAAATTCATTCAAATTCATTAAAAAGTCCTTCTTCTACTCTAGTATGGCTTTTTTTTCAAATTATGCCCGTTTCTAAATCTGTGTAGTTATCATTAATTCCTGTTTTTACTAAGGAGGGAAAAACAGCCATTCGGTAAAAATTAACCTGTTCAAAGACATTGACGCCTATGATTAGTCTTTTTTTTTTGTAATTTTAATAATATTCACAACTTACAAGCCTAATTGCCTCATATGTGTATATTAGTGTTTTCAGAAATTTTTGAAATCGTTTCAGTTTTTTTTGCTTTAGTATGTATAAATTCGTATGGAATACAAAAAATTATATTAAAAATTAAAATCATACTTTTTCCAACTCCAATAAATTCATTTCTGAAAAGCTTAAAATAAATTCATAACTTTTGAACGCTCAGTGATAGGTTTACTACGAAAAAAAGTCTGTGCTCTTGCGTTTCTAACTCATGACAAATATATATGCAACCTCTTCTACTCAATAAATCTGAAAACTACTGTAGAAAATTTATAACGAGTGATTCTATCCCCTGTTTTACATAGTTCATAGGTATTGAATTTCCTTTCGTGAATGTATGGCACGGTTCGAATTAAACATTTACAATTCGAAAACAGTAAATTGCACGAACATATGATGTACAGGATATTCTGTTATGAAATGCCATTAGCTTAACCACGTATTTTATACATAATTTTAAACAAAAAAGTTCTAATATACCTATAACCTCAGGTGAACAGTTTTCAATTTATGCGCATTGGAAAATCCTTGCAAAACCGTTGCGTCGAAATGAACGCAACGAATATAACTTGAATTTTTAATGTTAATACCCACAGTGTGTAACAGAAGTCCACCATGGTTATTTCTAATTTTTCTTTATCTGGATCTCCATTTTTAGCTGAATTTTATTCAACAGAAAGAATACATAACACTACATCCGAGTTGTTCCCAATGTGTTCTGCGGCGGCCATAATGCGATCTATAAGTTCTGCCCTTGTATTCAGTCGAGTTGCCTATACAATTTATTTTATCTATCCCCATAAAAAATAGTCCATTGCGGCAAGAACGGGCGATCAAGGAGCTCAAGGTTGGGTTACATTAATTGGCCTTCCTCTTCCTATCCAATGACCTGGATAATTCTTATTTAAATATCTTAAAATATTTCTGTTCTAATGATGAAGTGCTCCATTTTGCTAAAACCACGTTTCAGCTTTTTGTTGCAACGCAGCATTCTTCAGTAATAAAAGCAATTGTCCTTGAAGGAACTGATGATATCTTGCCGATGTCAATCTGTTCTGCAATATCAGTGGACCTACAATTGTGTCTTTCGTTATTCCACACCAAACATTTACTGACAATGAGAAACACTACTAAAAATGATTTTCTCATGTAGGATGCGCGTATCCTTTCCTTGGACTCCAAACATGTGAATCTGTGGCATCTTATTTTATTATTATAATAAAGAGACAGAGTTTGTATGTTCGCAAAAATCTCAAAAACTACTGAACCGATTGTTATGAAATTTTTAGAATAGCTTCTTTATATTTTCCGGAGTATCATGGGATATATTTTATCGCGAAATAAATAATATACCGAGAAAAAAACATGGGACTATTTTTTGTCAGTGTGCCGGCTAGCTGTCCGTCGGGTCATGGTTCACGCACAGCCGCTAGGTGGCAAAGCTCGGCGTCCGCGCGTTCGAAAGAAAATTCGCTCGGCTACAAAATATAAAAAAAAAACAATATTTCGAATTCTGTAGGTGGGTATCCAGTCTTGAGTAATAGTCATTTGGTTGTAAAGCTTGAACTTCTTGTATGTGTTAGAAAAACAACTCAAGACTGAATTGTTCTCCATACTGTACTAGAACCTCCAAGACAATGTGTGATTCTTCATATGCTGGATGTAGGACTTCGGTGTATTAGTTGTTGCACACTATATTGCCTGTACCTTGGAAGATGTTCGCAAACACGCGCTGTGTGGGACTGACGATTTGGATACCGCTGTTGATATTCTTCAAGAGCAGCACAACTATTACCGTCACAATAACCATACTCGTAAAGCATATCATCATATTCTTCATTTGAAAATAAACTCATTCTGAATTCACTATGAGTGCGGTACACTGAACTGTAATATACAGTTAATTGTTATAATACACTAAATTGTGTATCGCACAAAAAACGGTGTTTTTTATCTTAGCAATTCGCTCTCTCACGGTTCTAGATTGAATGCTGTACTGTAACTGACAGACTTTTTAACAGAATTTTTAAGGATGGAATCTTCGCCTGCCAACTTACGGATTCCTATTTTCTAAACAATGTCAAGTCATATGAGACGAGATAGTTGCATAACTTCGAGCTGGCTGCCATCGTCTGGTGCACACCCATTGAGACACATGTACTCCAAACTAACTCCATTTAGCTCTTGCCCCCTCGTAAATCCTTCAAACGCAAAGAAACGATGGCCTATCTGCCAACAATTGTCTTTGAAAAGTACATTATGTACTGGCACATGCACGTACATTTTTTAACACTTTGCCTGCCATGTCACCCATGCGTGGGTGGCGCTTAAATTGAGTTGTTATTTACCTGACTCCGAATAGTATTAGTAAAAGTATCTTAAAGGGTCTTACAGAACCAGTAAGAAGCTATAAATAGTTACTAACATCATTGATTGAAAATGGCACAATTTGAGATTACTCTCACGGTCTATCGAAGTCTAGAAAGGCGTGCCGTTTTCAGTCTATACAGTGTGGCAGTCAACGTGTTAAAACTCTAAATTTACACATTCTCGATTTGTATTTGCAAGTCGGGAAGGTTCTGTAAAAATTGTTAAATGTGCACAAGTCGAAAACTGTTCGCCTGAGGGTATATGTTTATTAGAACTTTTTTGCTTAGAATTACATATAAAATACGTGGATAAGCTGGTGGCATTTCGTAACGGGACACTCTGTATAATATCTGACATGGCACCTGAGCAGAGTACAACTGAGATAGCTTCTTTTTAAAAATCGGTTTACTCTGTTCTTTGCTACAACGACGAATACGCATTTTTTGTTAAAAAGACGCTATAAATCGAACAAATTATTGGTGAATTATAAATATCTAAATCATTTAATAGGTTAGATTTTTCACTAGATTTTAACTCAAGTACCATTAATTTATTTTTAACCGTTCAAAAGTACGAATTTATTTTATTTTTTGTCGAATGACACTTTGACTATCCGATCCTTTACTTAACCTCCTGCGGTGTTACGGGATAACTGAAAACAGGTATTGAAAGACGGTCATATACATATATATAATTGTAAAAATTGAAGAAAGTCCATCTTGAACCAACTGCGTTGGTCATTTCCTTCAGTCTCTACAGAGGGTGTCTCAGGTTTTTCCTACCAGACATTGCAGTATATTCTATGAGCATAAGTAAGAAAAAATATATAAAGATATGTTGTTTGAAGCTTCATTAAAAAAATTATGGTGAAAATACGAAGTACGAAGAGAACGGTAACCGGCTTGCGGTTACTATAATACAAAGTAGAGTATTGCTTCTAGAAGTGCTGAGAATATTATGATGCCTTCATCGATCTCACATAGTAAACACAGCTCGCATGAACAGACTAGATGTTAGTATAGCTGATCTATTCCTATTTTGTACCATAATAAAAGTCCATTCTGACTACCACGGCAGTTACATACCTGTTCACACGATTGGTTAAGAAAGTTGAGTTTTCGTGGCATTAAGTGAATAATGGTGGATGTTGTGCTCGTGGTTGCCAATGTTGTAAAAGAGTTGTCAGCTCTGGAAGAGAGTACACGTAGAAGAAAGAAAAAAGTTTACACTTTCTCCTAAAGACAGTCGTCGGGTACAAAATACGAGTATTTTGCGTATTTAATAATATTTATTACAAGGGTAAAATTAAAAATTACAATTTGTCCGTATTTTTGATACTGGCATATAGTTTACGTGTATGTACAAATTTTCATGAAAATTGTTCAACATTTTACCATAGAAATTTCATGAAATTGGTTATTTTTTTATATATTTTTTAAACAAATGAATTTTTTGGAAATTTGTTTACATAGACGAATTTGTCATTCAAAAATACACAAGTCATCCGCTTAAACTTTTTCTCTACAACAAACAGTTTCCGAGATATTCGATAAGATATGGTTTGAAAGCCCAAATTCAAGGGCTGTTTTCACCCCTTCAGTGTGGATGATGGTTGGTATAGAAATACATGTCGAATATTCTTTCGAGTACTATATCATACTAAAATTTCATTAAAATCAGCGTGTGTCACTTGAGTAAAATTCCTTGTGAGTGTGGAAGTTGATGATAGTACCGTGACATCAGTGTCACGCATCAAAGTTTTTAGATATGCGATACCACTGCCATGACACTGTGATGGTAGCATGAAAAACTGTTCACACAATGACATTCCCGCGATATTTAACCCTTTTGTTACTACGGGCGTGTACAGCGTGTCTTTTTTCTTTGCCCGAGGTGACTAGTATGTGGAGAAATATACATATAACAAGCACTATATTCTATTCAACGAGTTGAGTCAGTACCTGTAAACAAAACATTCGCGTGCTAAGCAGGGTAGAGAGGCAGCGGCTCCAGTTATTGGCTGACAAACGCTGGTCAGTTGATGTTCAGGAATGGGTTTGTATCATTTAGTAAAACACATCAAGTCATTGTAGTAAAGAAGTATTAATTGTCTAAAACTTGCTTCGTTTATTGCGTTACATATATTCATATTCAGAACGAATAATTCCCCAGCATAGTGGGAAAAATAGAAATACGATAAAATGTCTGCGATGATTATAGTCAGATCGAAAATATCGAACGGAAAATGTTATAATATCAGAAAAGTGTGAATACTCTCCTGCCCTACCTATATCCTGTCACGTGCATTTGTTTACAGCTACTGACTCGACTCATTGAACGTATTATAGTTGCAACTCAACTCCGAAAGTTTTACTTGACATGCACTCCGTGTGCATGCGCACTATTTTTGCAAAGTGGCGCTGACTAAACAACAAAAGGCGTATTGTGTGATACAATATGCGAAAACAACGTTTGTTATCGCAGTTCAACACGATTTTCGGAGACAGTTTGGGGTTGATCCACCAGATAAGAACTCTGTTAAGCGTTGATATGCGAAATTCCTGGAGAAAGGTTGCTTGTGCAAAAGCAAAAGCACTGGTTGACCGTCATATTGAGAGGAAGCAGTGGATAGAGTTCTTCAAGCCTTCCAGCGCAGCTCCAAGAAGTCGGTTCGAAAAGCGACCTGTGAGTTGAAAATGCCTCACAGTACGGCATGGAAGGTGCTTCATAAACGTTTGGAAATGAAAGCTTACGAGCTGTAACTTGTTCAGAAACTCACAAATCCAGATAAATTACTTCGTACGAACTTCGGCAAGAACATGCAGCAATTGTTTGAGAACGATGATTTCGGCGAGAGGCTCGTATTCAGTGATAAGGCGACCTTCCACACCAGCGGCAGAGTCAGCAGACACAACGTACGAATCTGGGGTTCCGAAAATCTTTATGCAATCATTGAATATGAGAGAGATTCTCCAAAGTTAAACGTCTTTGGTGCCGTATATAGAAGGGAGTTTTATAGGCCATTCTTCTTTGGGGAAGAAACCGCTACTGGACTCTCGTTGCTGGACATATTCGACAACTGGAACTCACGGGATTCCGTTTTCCAACAAGATGGAGCTCCACCTCACAACCATCGGACAGTAAAACATCACCCACAACGGTGGATCGGTCGCATTGGTCCTGACGATGAAACGTTGATAAGATGGCTACCGAGGTCTCCAGACCTGACACCATGTAATTCCTTTTGGTGAGGCTTCCTTCAAGGACAGAGTTTTTGTCCCACAGTTACCTCAAGATCTGGTGGAGCTGAAGGAGTAATCATTGCAGCCTTTGTTGCTGTTACAGAAGACATGCTGATTTTAGTATGGGAAGAAATAGACTATCGATTAGATATCTGTCGTGTCACGAAGGGTGCACACATGCAATGTTTTTAAGGTACGCTTAAATACTTTGAGAGATTATCTTCACTTTTGTGATAGAAAGCATCCTCGTGTTACATCATGGGGCCAAGAATACACTTTTGTAAAAGGTACAATCTTTTATGGACACCCTTTTTATACGCTCGTCACGAAACGCTTTTCGTATACAGTATGACTCCATTTATCCGAACTTCATTTATCTGAACTAATCTCGCAATACCCAATTTACCGAACGGGTTGCTGTGAAAACAAAGGATAAATTATTCTAACATCAATAAGAGTCGACTTCAATCTTTGACACCCATGAAAGGATAAACAGTAGTGGAAGGGAGAGTTAATGGACTCCTATTATCCGAACCGTATTGTCCACTGACCGGTTCGGATAAATAGTCCTACCGTACTACGGTGTGTACAGGATGTCCGCCGTAAGTGTGGCCAGTCCATTATTTCCTAATGTATTGGAGATACAAAAAAATTGTTGTTATGAATGGCGCTTGTTCGCGCCTAAAGTGCCACGTATTAGACGAACTTGACCTTCATATCTCGGAAAATAATATTGTAAAAAAAAATTCGTCTTCGTTAAAAAATGTACCCCCTTGTACCATGCAGTTTCCATGTAAACAATTTTTTTGTATCTCCAATACGTTAGGAAGTAATGGACTGTACACACTAACGGCGGACACGTTGTATGTACGCTCACGGTAAAAGGCTCTTCACATATTACGGTCGTGTATACAGGCTATTCAGGAAACTTGGTGTCGAAATTCAGGGGTATATAGTACTCAACAAAACAAACAAAAAGTCTTAATCAACATGGGTCCAAATATCATTAGGTTCGGAGTTATAAGAGTTTCCATTAGTTTTAAAATACGTTGATGTATGGCACTGAATAGTTTACTGATAGGGTGTGTACGGTTTGGAAAAGCTTCTTGGTACAAGCGTGCTGCTTGTCTAGCATTGCTACTTGCTTTATCGTACATGAAATGTATATCCGCCATTTCGGAACTTGTGTAAAAAAGAACCATAATTATTAAATAATACAAACGTCAACAGAAGAATAACATCTTGTAAGTCTGAAACTAATAATACTTGGACCCATGTTCTTTAAGACTTTCTTGTTTGTTTTGATATGTACTACATACTCTTGAAGTTTGAACTTAATTCTTTTGAACACCTTATACACGTCCGATATGTAGCACTCACATGTTGAGACAGAAAGTATTCGTTTTAAAATGTATCCGTAATTTTAAATACATGAGTGTATTTCCTCGATAGCATGCCATTTATGTTTCTGTTTTTATTATTTATTTTAAAAAAAATGTAAGAACCCCAGACACTGCGCACGCACTAATTGTACGTTCATGGCTCGGTTTTTTGTTCAGCAGTGACATAACAACGGCCAAATCCTCTGTAGCGGAAAGGTTAATGCACCCACAGGAGCTCCGGCCTTGCTCCCATCTAGGTCCATTCCCCTCGTTTCAGTTCCCTCCAGGTCGCTTCTCGTTTCTCCTTGGTCCATCGTCGTCTGAGATCACAGCCTATGTCAGTGATGGCCATGAAAGCTCCGGCCTTCCCCTACTCTAAGTCCATTACCCTCGTTACACTTCCTCCTCGGTCCATCGTCGACCCAGATCACAGCCTACATGGGGGGAATGGACCTAGAATGGGGAAAAACCGGAGCTCTGGTGGCCATCACTGGCCTATATGATAGGAATGAACCTAGAGTGGGGGAAAATCGGAGCTTCCGTGGTCTTCACTGGGTTTATGTCGTGATAGCAGTGCCGCGACATCAGTGCTAATTTCTATTATAACTTTTTAATAAAGCTTTAAACAACCTATCTTTATATAATATTTTGCTCTTATTTATACCCACAGCATATACTGTCACAGTTCGGTCGGAAAAAACTGGGACACCCTGTATAAATGTTTTTATTTTAATAATGTTATCACCCGTACATATATTTTACAAATTTGTACAATGTTTCACATATTGAGAAGACTACGAGCCCTCAGGGTTGCTGATTTCGATCAAATTTTACGTAACAATAATACCATATGTACAAATTATTCTATTAAAATTACAAGACTGACTTTCCCAGTATTTTCAAGAAATTACGACCTGAATACGTACCTTGTAGTTTTCTTCGCGTAGTTGTAGCTGTAGCTGCATTTACTATATTCGTTCCACACTTTTGACACAATCACTTGTGTGTGGACCATTCTGTAAAATTAGATCAACATCAGAAGCCTCAAGCACACATAGTTTGCTTGTAAAATACAGCACACAGAAACCCACTGAAATTTGAATGAAAGCATCTTTCACCGACTTAGTCTATATGTATATTAGACAACATGGCAGGGCCTACGATAATTATACAAATAAAAAGTTCAAGAATTACTGTAATCATTCTAATATTTGTATTTAGAAAATTAAAAGAATAATTTTAAGGTTTATGAGAATATTTCAAATTTTTTACATGTCTGTGTTCATATAAATTACTTATTATGAGAATATGTTTTTTGATACGTACAATTGTAATCAGAGTAACTTTATAAAAATCATGTTTTCTATACAAAGAAATATGTGTAAGAAATTAATATTAATATGTTTACTTGGAATGTCAATATGATACGCGATTAATTTAATGAAGAAACATATTTTGTTGGTATACATGTTTTTAAGTGCGACATTACTAAATTTATTTGTGGAATAATTTTCAAAACTATTAAACCTTGTATTTTATTTTATGCCGATTCGTACGTACTGTAGAAGTTTTCATATAATATTTTGATATATTTACAATTATATAGCAACTATAAATTTGTTTCTTTATGCAATGGATATAATATTCTGTTGAAGTGTATACGCATATAAATGTATTATTTGTACGTTAAAAATTTGTTATGGAAAAAAGTACGTGCTATTTTTATAATGCGTTAAAAAAAGAAAGTGTTTATTTTACCGATTCAAAAAGTGATAGCTAAAAATTAATAATTTATATGCATAACACCACGAGTATTATACCTCGATAATATTTATTTTTTAAATGTTCCATCAATTCATTGAATGGATAATTAATTATTAATTTCTTATTTACTGCATTCCTGTTGGACATATTCGGTAGGTAACTTGAAAATAATTTTAAATATAGCCTTGTTATTGTAAGTTATACAGGGCGAGGCACGTAATCGAAGCTACTGTAATAATTTCACAAATATTGATTTTTATAAAAAATTTGGATTAGATGAATGATACATAATTCGAAGGCGGCCATGTAATACTCTGTCAAATTTGTTTGTATTACTTATAGTTTTTAAGGTTTCAAGGAACGAAAACGCTTTGCATGCTGGATAAAAATGTGTTATAGTAGACAGATATTTGCAATAGAATACACATCGTTTGTTTACCATTATCCTTTCTGCTATGGCAAAGTTCAGCAAAAAGGCATCACTGCACTTCGACACAGCTTGGTAGCAAAACTATGCAGAGCTCTTTTATCACATCATTTGTCAAATAAATGAAACAACTTTCTGCAGAAAGTTTCCGTGATTGCTGTTAGTAAAATTTCTATTGTAAATCGAGTTGTTGTTTTCTTCACATGTTACAATTGTTTCGTGGAAGGCAACTATAGTCTTCCTTTAATATCTAGAAATCGTTCCGTGGCGGCGACAATAGGTGTTCATAGTAAAGAAAGGGTTAAGTGTATACAGAATAATATTAACGAGATTTTCTAGTGCAAATATTTCAGTAAATATTCACTTTAAACAGAGTATCATGTAGTATTGTGTGTTCAGTATTTAAAGCCCTTTCAAATTTCTTAAAAAATATGTAGGACGTCCTATTTAAAAAACTGAACATGTTCTTGAAGTCCAAAGAAGTACAAGAGATACAAAATAATTGAACAGTGCATTACATGGTCTCTTTCGACGTCTGTAATATTTCTCTAAACCGACTTTTGCTAAAATCGATATTTATGAAGTTATTGAAATGATTCCAGGTACATGCCCCTTCCCGTACATAAATAATGTAACCAGTCAAAAGGTTGGGTGTTGTAAATTACGAAATTTCATGAGAAAATCTAAAATATTTTTCAATTAAAATTATAGTACAACTCCTTCCGCTAAAACGAACTGTATCTTGTCTTGCAAAAGGGCGTTGTCACTCGTACGGCAAGGACCAGCTGGAAAACATTCCTGCTGGTTGGTAGCAGTAGTAGCTTTTTTCGTTTTTTGCATTTTTATGTTTAATTATAAAATTGTGTATGGTAAGTCTAAGAAAATAGACCTATGCACCGTATCTACAGACTGTCAAAAGAAGGGTTCAGGACTGTAAGGGCAGATAGTACTCGCGAAACGAAGGAAAGATGTTCCAATAAACAGGAGTCGAAAGATTAATATCGTCGGAGTTATATACAGTTCTCTGTCTTGCTTACAGCAAGTGACTTTCTCGCTAATGATTCTTTAGTATTTAGTGCCTTCGATTAACCCGTAACTACTATCGTCCGAAATTTGTAACTTAAGTGCTAATAGCTGGCCCCTGGGAGTCATCCTTGAAATTTGCAAAAAAATCACATTTTGCATAAACAAAAATTCATTTCTTCTTAATAACATGAAATAAACTATATTAACAGTAAAGGTGAACGAAATATTATTAGAGGTATTTTGGACAAATTGTAGAGGCAATAGTAGTTACGGGTTAATACTAACATTAATCGGTACTAATTAATACATTAATACTAATGTTTTCTCTGGGACTGCATCAGTAATACTTCAATATTTAACCGTTCTGTAATTTTAATTAAAAGTATTCTAAATTTCATGTTACATAACATAACGTTTATATTTGAAGAGTAAGGGAAAAAAAGAAGGAATGTCACAAAACAGCTTCACTAAGAAAATCAATTTTTCATACTTTAGTGCATCAGTAAAGAAACAAGGTCCAATGGATGTAACTGTATAGTTCATGATACTGTTATACTGCAATTAGGCGGCACAAAGACAATTAGCGAAAATATAATTATTTTACATTATTTTAATTTTTCTTTCAAGGTAAACACTGCAGAATAAAAATGGATATACACTGTTCTTTCCCCTTACTCTTCATTTTATGATTAAAATTGCAATGTTTATTCAGTCTGTCATTGAGAAAATTGTAACAAAATCAGTTTGATAATCGATGGGTTAACTGCATTACTCGGACGCCCATAAGTGTTTTCATGGACTGTAGCAATGTACGACGTACATGAGTGTCCGTAAAGGCTCGTCCAGACTTAAGCCCCGTCTACACTAGCAAACAACTTGCGCCATTTATTGCGAGGGTTGATGTCAGGGCCGTATAGACACGTCCGAGAGTGAAGCCAGCAAGGTCAGTTTGCTTGGGTCAGTTGATCTCAGCAAGTTAAAACTCTGATAGTATAAACGCCCGGCAATCCTCTCTGAGAGTTTGGCTTTATTTCCAAACGTCCTGGAAATTTCTGGCAAGAGTAGAGATCAAGCAGTATAAATCAATCAGATTTACGATACGGTTACTGGACGACTATTTTTGACAGTTATTTCTGTATCTCTTTTAATAATGCTCGGTCCAACTAATTCTGAAGGATAATCAAAATCTTCTGTAGTCATGCGTAGAAAATTGTTAATTTGATGAAGACCTTCTGTACTCAATTCAGATAAGAGTGATTGATGAACTCCAAGATCACATCTTTTTAATATCCAGTCTCTTGCCCAAATTCTTTTCTTTCTTTTTTGCTTTTTCAAGAGAAGTAACGCTACACGCAGCAGCATATCTTGTTTGTTAGACCAACATTTTCGTATTAGATGTTTTTCGTCTTATTTCATGCCAACTCTCAGAACACTGCAGTGTAGACACACCTGGCATATTTTGCGCAAAAAGGAATGAGATTTCTCCCACGACTACTTGCAGACAATAATTTGCCAAAAAATTGCCGTAGTGAATACACCCATGCAAGTTTATTGCACAACAAATGTTTCAATTTGTTTGCTAGTCTCCACAGTGCTTAAGTCTTAACACGAACCTTAACACGTTCACTGCCGTGGTGGTCACAGGTGACCGCATGGAATTTTAGTTAATTAAATAATCACTGCTTTTAGTAAAATTTTGAATAGAATTAATATTGTAATAGAAGTAGAAGATCCAGACTGTGCAATTGAATAGTTATATATTCTTCTTTTTCTGTGTGATTTATATTTGAAATGGGATATTGCAGTATGTCTGACCAGGTATGGGTGTTTTCACTGTGGTAGTCAACGTGTCAACACTTTTTGTTAGAGTATTTATTTTAGGACATATACTGATTAAGTATTTTTTGTCTTCAAAATCTAGGTCATTTAGTGTTCTTGACAATCGAAAGTCAGGAATTCACGAAAATAAATATCGTCCTTTGAAATCGTAACCTTTTGACTGGTTACAAATTGCAAATTGCACTACAAAAATGCATACCTTTTCGTGGAACATTTTACCTAATTACATTAAAAGTATGTTTTCACAATTTTGCACAAGTGTGCAATTCTATCAAGCGTTGAAGTAAATCGCTTCGAAATTTTAAAAAATGAAGCCTTCAGTATCATTCAGTATTTCTAAATAAACAAGAACGTATAAGCAGATGTTTGGCTCACTTGTTATACACGAAATGTTACTTTTTGGTTATATGAAAGAAGTAACAAAATTATTTTCTACAAAAGTACATAATGAAAGTTTACAGTTTATCAGTGTCGGGCTGTATAATTTTATTTCTATTTGATATGCTAATTAATTTCAAAGTATCGTAGACTTATAATACATAAATCTATATCTCTCTTCAACGACTACCTGTGTTTGCTTATAAGATTAAAGTCGACATAATTCGAGAAGCAGTTTGCGTACCAGATAAGATGTATACGAAAATATCGTTGATAAGTGCTATATCCCCTTTTATTTTTTTAGTATTTTCCTCGATGCTGATCAGTGTTCTTCGGATCAATCTCGTATATTAATAATTATAAAAAATCGTAAATCTCATCTAACAGATAAAACTTTTCATTATTATGATAGTGGTTTACATTACTTCTGTCTATTAACTATAAACTGTGCGAAATTGTTGTTTTTGTGATATAAACTATATAATTTATTGCAACACTATAAATTTAAACATGCTGTTCTTCAACCTTAAGGAATACCGATCCATCATTGACTTAAACCAAAAATTAATGGCTTAATTAAATCAAGTGACCAGACCCAAATCAATGTAATAAATAAACTAATTATAAATACATCGATCTCAACTAAGCCAGATCAACTGTTACGCATCATTATATTTAATAAAAGATATAATAAAAAGTAACATTACTTGTATATTCATTATACATAATTATGTGATTAAGACTTCCAAGTTTACTTGAATGCAAAGTAGCGAAAAAATATTATAAAATTATAAATTCTACATAAAAGAGACATGGATATCATGTTAGAGGACGTTTTATGGAAAGATAAATCTATATTGGAAGTTGCTCCAGTTTGTGTTCCTCTATCAACGATCAGATTTCTTCAGCCTTCATCTGACTATTTATCAGCGTTCGGTTGTTTAATAAGTGAAAATTCAAGTGAAAAGCCTAAATGGCATGTTTCTCTGGCCATTTCAGCTCTTCTGGACGATCCTTCAGTTTTAATCGAGGGAGTTTTGTTCCGAGCAAGATACCTTGGATCTACTCAGCTCGTTTGCGAAGGAGAGCCTACCAAGTCGACTCGCATGTGTCAAGCTGAGGAAGCTGTCTCTAGGATAAAGGTATGTTTCTCGTTATCTTTCTTCACATTTGCATATTACGCATTTCTTCTTCCTCTATGACCCACTTTTGTTTTTCCCTTATGACTGTAATTTTTTGGTTCTTTGATGACCTTTGAAAGATTCCACATTAAATTAACCAGATTTAGAAACTAAGATTTTGAAAAGGCTTTGGGATTTTCAGATATGTTTATATAAAAGTATTATACACGTATAAAATGATATTTTACCGAAAAATATTCTTCTACACAAAATAGTTTTCTTTAACGATACGTTTTAAATGTCGCAATTATTATTATATTCAGTTTTTTTTAATTCATATTGGTATGAAGTTTAATATTCCATAGATTTTTAAAGTAATTTCTACAATATATTATATACAATATGCTCATAATAAAGTCACAATTCGGAATGGAAAATACATGTTACGTTTGCATGAAAATGTAACATATTATATGTACATAGTTTAATCATTATTGTCTATTACATTTTTTTTTAAATGCTTTCGATCACCTTTGCTTAAAAAGTGTGCTTTCTTTGTCTAAGTATTTTATGTACCATATAAATATGATTATTTATAAAAACTTAAAAAAATATTTGGTGCATTATACATGATTGATTGTGTTACAATTTGAACTGTAAGTCATAAAATAAATTGAACAGTTTTCACGTTTTATAAAGTGAAAGCTATAATTGTGATCTACAAAAAAATATAAAAACAGGTTTATCATTACAATATTCCGACTGTGAAAGACTTAAAATTAATGCATCAATATGTTTTGTACAAAATCAAAAACTTCGATATGATAAACAATGTAAATTTAAACAAATGTGAAAACTATGTAACCGTTTTTTTTCTGTGTAATTTAATGTGGACCACCTGTATACGTTTTGTTTTATGGAATTTATCGCATACTCCTAACTCATGCATTATCAGCTGTTTTTTTCGTGATCACATATTCATGATTACCTAATGTTTGAACATGCTGGAACATCGATAATATGAATTGAACGTGTTGTGCACTCGTATATCCTTTGTGTGTGTAGTAAAAGGCACATTTTTTTCATAATAATCACGGTGCACGCATTTATCGCGTGCTGCTTGTTTCATTTAAGTCATTGCAATAGCGAAGTAAAAGTAGATTCTTCACTTTTGAACATCTGTACATCTGCACAATTCAATCAGCAAATGTATGACGGCTTTTTAGTTTTAACTTTGTAGACATAGACTTCTGCTTCTTTCGTGTAACACTTCTGCTGTGCTAAATTCATAATTTATAAGCAAATATATTTGTATATATAAAGATACTATACACAGACATATAAAGTACAGAAATTTGTTTTATGAAAATATTTTTTAAGAAATACCAAAAAGAATTTCTCGTTAATAAAATGCTTTGAAATGTTTTGTATCGCATGTTACGTTCGATAAATAAGTTTCTGAACCAAAAGTGAAATGGTTCCTCATATTTTCACGTGATCATTGGTTATTAATAACATTATTTATTAGTTATAGATAGATCATAGTAAAAAATGCAGTGCATAAAATTTTATTACACTGTTTTTAAGCGACTTCTTAGATTATTGTTTTCATTGGAAGTTTATGAAACACTTCTGTGATTGTTTGGTCTACAAATCGGAATCGTGCATTCATAATCTTTTCCTGTTCTAATATAAAATACGTTACAATATAATATAAAGTCTTAGAAATTATATATAATTTATTACATAATGATAGATACATTTAAGTAATATAATTTTTATACCTGACTCTTAAATTTATTTAAAATGTTAGATTAAAACGCGTACGTATACAAGAATTTTTTAAATAGAAAACATTGGTACTGCATATTTTATTTATAATGAATTATCAAACTGATTACATATAACCAATGTTCATATGGACATACCAAGAATCATCTTGTTTTTGGCTTACGAAGCCCTTATTTACCGAATGCGGGCTTTATTTTGAAGGATATATTGCATACTCTAATTAATAGGATTATGCAGGGCACTATAGTTCATATACGCACATATCTTGAACACTTGAAGTATTTCTATTATTTTTTATGCTTGAAAAAATGTATGTGGAAAAGGTTGTACCGTTCAGGATGTAAATGTAGGATAGGAGAATAAATGATAGGAGAAGTTCTTCTTAAATACAATTTTTTACAGACTTAAAGGTCATAAACATTTCTAAATGAAACCCTGTAACATGACTGTCAGATACCACAAATTTTGAATAGTAGAAAAAACATAAAAGTCTAAAATGTATGTCTTTCAGCGCAAAAATGTATTTTAAAAGATGTTTCAAACTATGTACATTAACATGAATACTTTTTCAAGTATGAAAAATAGATGTCAATCTTGACTTCCAAATCATGTTTAACGTTCTGAAATTACGTGAGTGTAAAATTTGTTTCAACCTTTCGCGGTCCGAGGTATTTTCGTTGTTTCGTTCCAGCCGAACAGTATAAATTCTGTTTTTTTGGCAGTATCGTATAATTTCCGTATGTTTTATTATTTAAGCATAATCGAAACCAGAGCTGCATAACTGATTGCTCACGAGCAACGGCGGCCTGTACTTCTCCTCCCGAGTTACCCCCACTATGGGTCACAGGTATCGGTTGCTTGTGGGGAGGGCATTGCGTAAAGTTCTTAAGGGTTCCGGGAGCCATCCCTAGCACACCATTGGCTGGTCGTCGTAGTGTTTTTAGTGCGGTAAGGGTTCCACACTATCTTGAATCCTCCCCAGAAACCGGAGTGTCTTTCTGAAGATTTCTACCACGTAAAAAAAGAAGTTATTGGGTACTTACACCTAATGATGGGTTAGCAATCACTTCGAATCGCTTCGAATATGTGTACACGGGGAAATTTTCGAATCATTTCGAATTTTGTTTGAATTCTGAATGTCTTGAGAGTCTTGAAAGCTTTAAAAGTCTTGTCGTACAATATCATTACCTTAACGCCTGAATACCTTTTCTGTAATTTCCAATGTGACCTCATTACACACAGAATAATTTTAAAGTATTAAAAATTCGGATACTGTCACATGTTCTTCATATTCAAGAATTGTTTGCTTCGTATAGTTATCCAAGTAATTCGAAACTCGAATATGATTGAAGACTTCTCGGGAGGAGAAGTGCGAACCGCCGTTGCTCGTGAGCAATCAGTTATGCAGCTCCGATCTAAACGATATAACCATATGTTTATAGTAACATATTTTTATGAAGTAGAAGATTAATACATAAGAAATGGTCGATTTAATCTTTCTGGAACGGAATACGATGTCGAGTCAGACTCTACATAGGACCGCAAAGAATTTATGTATCGTGTGCTATCAGAGGGGGCATTATCAATAGTCTTATTTTTCAAGTATCCCTATGAAAAGACAGCTAGTCGGATTGGATCGTTGTACAGAGGTATACTAATGAGTAGACTGCGGATTTTTATACAATTTACTACTCTCAAGTTGGTGAATGATACACATTTAATAATTTAGCAAACTGCATAGTACATATTCTAACATTTCAAGGAGCAAATGCACTCTTGTTGAAGTTTCATTTATTTAATTGCATTAGCACAAGAAATATGGTTATTTAAAAATAGTATATTTGCATAAACATCCGCAGTCTACTAATGAGATTTATATTAGTAATCACTTTAACGATGAAAAAAGATCATATAAGCATTTGTTCAGAAATGCTTCCTTTCCGAATTATAAACATTTTCTTTACAGTAGTCTCATAAGTGTACTGTAGTAAAGATCTTACTGGATATAATTTTTTTGTGTAGCGATGCATATCTGACGTCGAAATCTTAGGCTTTATCGGAAACATTAAAGAATATCTATAGTATATCGACTTTTATCACACAAAACGACGATATCATTCTGGAGTGTTCCTTCAGCTGAACTAGGACACTTAAAAATTAATGATCTTCATGTTTACTGAAGTGTAGATACATTGATTGGAATGTAGCAAACTACCTCTCCCAATGATACATATTGTTACTATATACTTCTAAGAAAAAAAATGATTATATTCGGAATTCTCCATGTGACAGATGTTGTTATCAAATTCCGTTGTAAAAAAAAGTACTTGTATCTCGACAGGAAAAAGTTTTAATATGCATGTTTATATGACCTTTCTTCGTCTTATTATCAGATTGAGTAGAATACACCCCTGAAGTTTGATTATAAATTTTTAAAATAATTTATATATCGCTACATTTTTCTCAATGACATCTATTGAATTCTATAAATAATAAAGTATCTATTTACAAATCCAATGAATCCGAAATATTCTTTAAAAGAATAGCTTTAATGAAAAATTTTATATCATTTTAATTTTCTCTCCAAATGAGTGCGCCCTTTTCTTCAAACATTTTCTTTATAGAATAACAGATTATAGGAATACTTTAGACATCGAAGATACAGGATGATTCATCGATGGCGTACATCGCGTTTAACTAGGAAAGTGTAAAAAATTGAAAGAATATGGGATCAAATTTATGAAAAATGAAGGGGTTTTCTCTGTAATAACATTCAGTGAACCTGAAAACGACCAGTTTTCAGTATAGTGGTTGAAATTTTATTTGATCTGAATGGAAAAGCCTATATTTTGGTCAGCCATTCGACAGCGCTCGAAAAGTACAATAAGTTTGATAATGTCTCACCTCACTTTAAATTACGTATATAACTTCGGAGTTAATGAACATTTTTCATCGATAGTGATACCTAATGTAGTTCTTTCTAAATCGTTACTTCAGTATCTGCTTCGTAAGATTATATTGCTTGGTGACGTAGATAGTATTCTGTTTAAAGGACGCATTCTTTATGTTACTAAATGTACACAATTTCACTGAACCGTTCGAAGTGTTTATGATAACTTATAAAAAAATACAGTGTCCCGTAATATGTGGGAGCAACTGTAGGAGCTGATTCGGCAGTTGAAAATAAAGAAAAAAATTCATATAAACATATGACCTATTTGACCTCGTTTGCAAGATATAACGAGTTTGGTGTTGTATTATTTGGTATCTGATTACCTTCACAGAAGATGCTCGAAATGACTGCCTGCATTTCGAGGCATACCTGTAGACATCTTGTCATTGATCTCGTCCCTCTTTCATTACTTCCTGGTGTTACTCAAAGTTCAATAGACGTTTCATGCACAACAGATTTCAGATGTCCCCAAAAGTAAAAATCCAATGAATTTTAATCCAGGGAATGAACAGTCCACGCAATGGAACTTCCACGTTCAATGTATTTATTTGAAAATTTTTCGTTTAACAATTGCCTACCTACCTGGCTGAAATGTGGTGGAACCCCGTCATGGATAAACCACTTGTGACGACTGACATCCATTGGGATTTTCACTAACAGTCCATTTAAACACTTGTTTAAGAAATTAACATATCTTATGACTGTTAGTTTCTCATCAAGAAAAAAGGGTCCAACTCAAAAACGGTCAATTATTCCTGCCCATACGTTTACCATTTAACTGTTGTTGGTATCTTGATTGCACAATAGTGTGCGCATTTTTATCAGGCCAATCAATGATGATTGTTGTGACAATTGAATATCGCATCTCTAGTGAATAATTTTAATAAAATGTTTTTGTTCTATTGTTAATAGAGGAATTCAGTGTGTGATTCTATCACCTTTTTCCAATTTGCCTGGCTCCTGTACCAGATAACGTATTCGATCGAACGCTTTTCATCAGTGAATACTAATGTAATGATCATGTTCACACATTTGCAGGAGACAAGTACAAAAATCTACTCTGTGACGAAAATTATATAAAAAAAATAAGCATCAGTTTTCGTGTATCATCAATGCCGTTAATTTTATAATGCTGTTCCAATTTAAACACCGTTATGCGAACCCATATGAACGTTCATATATGCCTAACTATGGTCAAACTTTGTTTATTAATTGTCAACAATTAATACCATTAGACTTGTACTGGTTTTCAACTCAACCCACTTTTTAGTCAGGAAATTTAAAAAATAACACAGTAGTAAAGGAAACATTTATTAATTTGCTTTAAACATAACTGAAGTAGAAATTATTTAATGAAAAGTGACTGCTAAACAGATTGTTAAAACAGTACAAATGCATGACAGATACTGTTATTACACTCATTAAACTGAGGAGACTACTATTAAAACACGAGTGTATGGTACTTTTTTGCACTGTTTTTGGTCCCAACATATAGTTCTATGCATTTTACATTTACTTTTCAGATTATTTGAAAATGGCTAATTTTGGACTTGTACTGCTCTTCAACTCACTGACTCAGTTGTTGTACTCGTAAAACTCTCGATACACTCATGCATCGCATGTTCGCTTTTATTGCTATTCCTCAAATAATGTCTTGATTACTTCTTTCAATATGACTGAGGACCATAGACGTTCGTGTATCCTTTGAAATGTTTTTTTTTGTTTGGTAGACGTCGATTCAGAAGATGCTCCACATACAAACGTCTCACTTTAGCTGCATTACATTCTACAAGCCCATACGTAAAATGCATATCGGCTATTTCTAAATTAGAATAACTCCATTATGGCTCTAAACACAATATAATACAGAAGTTTGACACGTAATGCTTTTATTGGGCTAAAGTGATTCACAGAGAATTATGATAGTGTTTAGAATATAGTCAAATGATCATGCGGAAGACATTAAACATTATTTGTCAACAGAGCGGAAAGAATAACGTCAGCTTCGCTCACCGGAAGAATGATAACAATACAAAACTCGTTACATCTCGCAAATAAGGTCAAATAGGTCATACGTTCATATACATTTTTTTCGTTCTTTTCAAGTGCTGAATCAATACCTGAAGTAGGTCCCACATATTACGCGATATCCTGTATATTCAAATGAATGAAACAGAAACAAAGATTAGTGAAAGTTTCTAAAGAATTAGAAAACACGAATTAGGACACGTATTGAATGCTTATCCTAGAGCAGGCTTGTTTGACAGAAGAATGTGAAAAAATAAATTTATTGTACTTATTTAGTATTATCGAATAGGTGACTTAAATACAAGCCTTCCTATTTAAGTAAAGTTTTGGTCACTTTACTGAGAACTGCTTGTTATCAGGATCATCTGAGGACATTACGGTGTAGATACCTTTGTCTTCGACATATTTGATGTTTTACAACCACTTTCTATCTCTTATTGTTTTTGAGTGAAACAGCTTGTACATATTTGAAACGTTTTAGTAAAAATATATAAAATATTTTTAATAGAATTTCAATAACTAAGCATTTTCATTGTTTGTGGTCTCATTGTGTGATGTATGCAGTATATTGTGGTTACAGTATAATCTTGTAATGAAGATTAAGTAAGTTATGTGGAAAATGATTTTAAAGAATTACTGTAATTGTACTTAGAAAGTGTCATACATTTTGTATGTATCTATACGTGTGATTGTGTGTATTATAAGAAGCTGCACTGACGCTCCCTTGCATGTACAAATAAAACTGCAATTAAAGATGCAACATGTTATCATAACTATATTATAATAAAATAATGTGTAACTTTTTTGTTTAATCATGAAAGAAATTATGTAACTGTCTAACATTAAACACGCACTTTTAAAACAAGTCTTTTTGCTGAGAATCTTCGGTCAAACCTGAGAGTTTTTCTACAGTTTAGGAACCACGTAAACACAGTCAAAATTAAACTCAACGCAATCTTTTTATTACAAATTCGTAACAATATTGATTACCAGTATAAATTTTTACATTCACTTCACATGCCAACGATGAACTCCAAGGCATCTGTAAATAACGAAGAGCATTGTTCATAACAAATAAAACTGCGTTCAGGAAACAAAAGATTCCTAAGCCAACAATAAAATGATTCCAACCATCTGACGAAGATTGTTGTTTATAAAATCTTGTAAATTTTAGGTAATCGAGGATAGATAAAAGTGGTGAAAAATAATATGTATTCAATACAACGTGCATTGAAAACGTCCAAAATTTAAAATATTGTTTTTCTGTAATCGTTTTATGAAAAAAAAATATATAAATATACAAGGGATATTGTGTTAATAAGAGTTACTGGGGAAAATTGACATATCAAAAAAGTCCATGTGTATCTTTATTAAAATATTCACGAATGAAGAGTGTAACTATCATCCTTCAAAATTCTTTTCAAATAAGATATATTTACCATTTTTTATATAAATTGTTTTACTACACATTAGGTTTCAAAACCTAGTCCTCTGTTTCATTTTTCCAAAATGTTTCATTTGACATAAACGGTTTATTTTCATAATTATAATACCTTTATCTATTTCTGCTCTTTGTATTCAAACCGAATTCTTAATACTGAGTTCTGTAAAAATAATATTATGTTTATTTATATCAAAAAGAATCAGTTGCGTGTTAAGTATTACTAAATTTTCATGTTAAACTATTACACTTACATACACGATATGAGAATTTTGATGACTGTTCCACATAAAAATATATACACTAAGGTCGACATAAGAATTTACTTGATTGATGGGGGGATCAGGGAGTGAAGCCTACACTATCTTGTACCTTATCCCTACTATTCTAAGGGCCTCTAACACTTTAAAAGAATAAAAAAAAATTGTATAATTTTCTTCAATAGCATTAGTTCTCATTATTATGATCATCATCATTACTATAACATTAATTCAAATCACAAGAGTTGGGTCGACGTAAGAGTCAAATTCAAAGACTTCCTGTCATTTCTACTAATAGAACCTCTTTCTTCAATTGATGAAACAGAAATCAAAACCTACATGGTACTGTCAGGGTACTTAGAAGAATCGACTAAATTTTACAAGAGAATATAACAAGCTAAGCAAATCCTTTTTTTACGAAACCAGGCACAAAATGTGATAGCCGGTGGGAATAAATAGATGTCTGCCGGTTAAGGGTTTTTGACTAACCGTTCTTATCAAAATCAAACAATTAAGTTTTCTGTAACAGTACTTCTCTTTAAGTAAGCAAGAGTTTGAATGGTTTTCTTCTTAAACAAACCGTCAAACTCTACGTACTTATGGAAAAGTATTGTTCTACAGAACCTAATTTTGTTTTCATCGAGGTTTACAATTTACAAAAAACGAAGTGGATTTAATGATTTCAAAATTTTGACATTTAAAGTCATTTTTTATCAAAATGGCTGGTCATAAACCAATTTGTAGCAGATAAAAACATTATATATATATATATATTGCAAACGTATTCCGCATGAATTGAAGAGGAAGAGGTGCATTTTATAATAATTTGATAGTGCTTGTCTTATATAATTAATAATTCTAACATCAAATCCATCTGTGAATCATAACATAACGATAACAATAACAACAATAAGAAAGAATATAATAAATAATATTACTGAAAATCATAAAATGCTTGCAACTGTCTTAAAGCGTTTGAGATGCTTAAGGCCTAGGAAAATTTCTACCGATAATATTATTTATTGTCGTTATTACTATGGTTTGGATACGGCGAATTGGCCGGTATTCTCCCACCTTGCGCGTGAAGACATAACACATTATTATTGTATTGATATGTATGTACACCCATGCGTATAATTAGTTGTTAATTTTTTAACACGCTAAACTTTGCATATATTTTCGGAGTACACTGCCAACTCTGTATAGCTCTTGTAACCTAATAAAATAGCAAGTGGGGACAGTTTCCGTTGCAATGACAAATGAAAGATCTTTCAAGTCAGCTCTTTTTTCGTTGACCCAACATAGTACGCATAGTATTTTTTATCACTTCTTGGAAAGGTTTAGTATTTTCTTTTTAAATATATAATTCTTCGCTTCTAAGAATTTCAAATAGCTGAATATACTATGGTTGATAAATAAAAAAGTAATAGTACATTTTAATAATATTCCCAATCGTTGCTTCATACTTTTAAAAATTAATATTGAAGAAGAAAGAGGAGTACTTAAGTTTATAATACGGTCTTGATTTCCCTCCTTTATTTACTTAACAAAGTCATGTTAATACCATCCGTGAGTGGCGTATTTGTATAGATTTAAAGACAGAATGAAATGTTTAGGAGAAAAGTTGCACCGTTCGAGTTGGCAAATTTTGTGGTACAAATACATGTTTTGTCAAGGTCGTCTTCAAGGTCACTTCAAGTTTATAGATATATTCTTAAAATGCGCTGCGAATTTTCGAATTGATAACGTTGTAATCGGTGTCAAAACTAACTTAGACATATAGAAACTTTAAAACATAAAATTATTTTATTAAATATCCAAACCGTTGGTTTGAACATGATGCATCCGTACTATGGCCTGCTCGTTCCCTTGATCTTATACTTGATTTCTATCTAAAGGGAAAACTACAAAATAATATTTGTCGAGAGTAAACAATCACTTCAGAGAATATGAGAGAAAATATAATAATATTTTATTGTAAAACCCTTTTTCTTCTGAATATATTAAAAAAAATACAGCTTTCACAAAACTGAGGTCTGCACCTCTATTTCAAGCTAAATATTAGTTTGTTCAACTATTTTTTTAAGGCATCTTAAATGCTTCAAATGTCTTTCCTTGAAAAATAGTTGGAAAAAGTCAAGGGGCTTTGTAATCTTTGGATTTTGTGGATCTACATCTTTGTGTACAATTAAAAATTGAAATTTCCAAAATAAAATCTCATTTTACAAAACATCACGAGCATTCTGATTTGATACTGCTCGAATACACAACAGCAATTCTTTTTCTTTTTACCGTCATCAATCACTGCCACTGTCGTCTTTATCAACAGATAAAGCATTGTCTGTATTTGCATAAATTTTAACTTGTTTTCCTTCATGCAACTAAGAATCAGTATCGTTGTTATTGTTTTCGTCAAGTATTTTACATTTACACCACGTTTGGGTTCTGACAAAATCGAAATTATTCCTATCGTCTGTGAATAATTAAATAAATCTGGGAAGGGTAACTATGTAAAGCAACATGTTAATATAAAAGTATATTAACACTTTGACTGCCACGCTGTATTAACTACAGATGGCACAATTTCTAAATTTGTATACAAAATTAATATAACCACCAATTACTCTCATTATAATTAATAATATTAATAATTTCCATCACCTTCTCCTGGTTCCATTATACTGTCTTGGGCATACTTGTTATTACTATTTATGATGAAATAAATAATGATTGAATGTAAGTGATCACATATGGGTGACGTGGTAGTCAACTTGTTAATGAAGCATAAAATATTACAGAAAAAATGAACAGAGAGGGAATACGTCTTTCTTCTTCTACAGCACAGACTTGACTCATTGCTTTTTGTTTTGCAAAACAAGCTCCGTGCATACGAATTTGCACACGTATACACATATTCCATGCATTTCTGTTAAATTAGGTTGGTGCATATGAAATGGTCAATTTTTCAATGAAACTCTTAACACCTATAATTTTATCAAAAGTCGTATTTATAAATCAAAATATACTCTAACTACTTCGGTACACTTTCACCAAGTGAAATACATACACAGGGTGTCCCAGTATTCGTAGTACAACCGGGAAGGTGGTGATTCTACGTGAAAAAATAAGTCGAAAATATAGAAAATAATTTTTTCAAATGAGGTTTTCCAGAAAATTAGTCTTAAAAGTTTACTGAATACTTCCTTACGTCCCATGCAGGGGATCGACAAGCTTATTTATTGTCCGCAGTAATATTACGAGAGTGTACTAAATTGTATTCACATTACATTTCACTTTGTTATTGCCGGAGGCAGATACCATCTGGCTAGACACAAAGACTGATAACGGATCAGCATTAAGTATGATATTAATGCTATCTGTGAACGAGATATGGTCTGTATCAGAGCTGTATAACTGACTGCTCACGAGCAACGGCGGTTCGCATTTCTCCTCCCAAATTACCCCACTATGGGACTCAGGTTGACTCGTCAACCCCATAGTAGGGCTAACTCGGGAGAAGAAGTGCGTACCGCCGTTGCTCATGAGCAATCATGCAGCTCTGGTCTATATCGAGATCTGTTCAATCAAGACATAGTTAAGTACACGCCTGCCCGCTGAATATTTAAAATCGAGTTTCTCAAAAAGAAAGCCTCATATGCAAAAATGTTATTCTTATGAATACTGGGACACCCGGTATTTACGCCTTCCTCGAAAAGATTCGTGTTCTTTGGAAGTGATAAATTCTTAAAAAGCTGGTTTTTACTGCTTTTTTGTTGACATATTTTTTTTCGCTAAGAAACGATCTAGTTACTTACAAGTGTGTCAGTCAGTAGGTAAAAGGCATGAAGGTCAAGTGTACGTGTATAAGGGGTCCATATTTTAATTGATGAAGTTTCTGGACTGTTATTTGTGCGATATAAGGTCCAGCAATGCTGACTTTTTCTTTCTTCTGCCGGCACGTATATCCCAGGAAACTATGGAATAGTGCACATCTCATTTACGTGCAATATCTCAAATCTCACGTATACCAGACAGGTCTGTTTTTAGAGATTCATATCTTCTAACCGAAATTGTTTATAGTAATTTCGTGTTCTGCACTCACTGTACTTAACCCAGTTGCTTCAGTAATATTTCGAGTGGTCCCTGCTGCGCAATCATCTTATTTATATTCGCAAAAGAGAAGTACTCGAATTGGACTTTAATCCATTATTTTATATTGAAATAATAAAGAAAACGTTCATACAATCATTCTCAGCAGGCTTCAAACCTTCAATTGTTGTATCGTAAGTACTATGCAGTAGCATTTTTATGTTATCAACTTGTAACGAACTGCTTATATCTATCAAATCGACCACTTCATATGCATCAACGTATTAATAAAATATACCTTTCCTATGTGTATTCGGCTATTTCTGCCGACTCTTCGGTCTCTGAAGAGGAAGAGTAATCACTATACATATACAGTAGTGTCGCGTTAGCTGACCGAGATTTCACCTTGTTAGCTGACCATCACAATCCCCACCAGTTCTTGGAACTGGCTTCATAGAGTGAGCTTCTAGCGTTACGTACCTAAAATAAACAAACGTATCCGAGATTAACTTTAATTCCCAAACAGATAGAAGCTCCTATCTCTCAATATTTCTATCATTTCGTTTATTAGAACACCCACACATGTTTACTTAAAACCTCGATATTCCGTATCAGGTATCCGCAGCTCACTCTCACTCAAAATGGAGAAGAAACATACTCGGGATTCCCTAAAACTTTACCTCCCTTGATAGCTGGCCAGATATGGTCCGGGCTACGCTCACCTAACGTGACATGTACAGGATGTCCCAGCTTATTTGTTACAAGCCCATATTTCTTAACTTTTTGAAGACAGAAGAAATGTTTTATATGGAAGTTGCATTGTATGGGGGGACACATCTTTTGGCGAAGACGAATTTTTGTTTACATTATTATTTTAAGAGATATGAAGGTCAAGTTCGTTTTTTCAAATGGAACTATGTAGTCTCATCCAGATCATTTGATAGTGCTTTTCAAGACGAATTCACTGACCTTTAATGTACACTTCCATATTATCAGCTGAAATAGAACCAATCTTGGGGTTTGCATTTCCCACCCACGTTAAAAATTTCATATGAATTCTTTCGTTTGACTTTCGGATCTGTAGGATCCTAAATATTTCTTATCAGCCGTTCAAACTAGATGGAATTAGATACGCTTAATCGTTACCCAATCTCGTTCTTTGTACTCGGTCGATGACCGACACATTTTCTTACAGGTACGTTTATTTTCTTCCTGAATTGTTTGAACGTTTTCTTTCGCTGAAGCCTGTAATTGAAGTCAATCTTCATCAAACGTTCACACAGATTCTTCTACTAGAGCCCAAATTTTACAATCCTTTTCATTGTTTAATTCGTACCCGAAATATTATCTTGAATAGTGACATTTTTATACTGCGTTGATAGATGCTGTTTATGCTTCTTTTAAGTTGACCCACGTATTTATATTACTCTCTGGATTCATCTATAGTAAGTTTTGGTGCTACAGAAAATATTTTTCGATTGACTGTCTTTCATTCTTCATTCCTTCTTGAAATTCCCGTAGTAGTACAAATAAGTTTGATCACTTCCACAAACGCTATACCAAGAAATACAAAAACTTACAAACTGCTCCAATTTTTTAGTGTGATTCGGTATAACTCGTTCTTTTTAAATGTGCTCTGTTTTTCTGTGTTGTTCCAGCATTTTTCTGTGCTCTACGAATAACGTCAGTATACATGCTGTTTGGGAATACTGAGACGATATTATTCTTCATCTTTCATTTTCAGTATATTGTTCTTAACCATGCAATCCTCATAAGATTGTTTCCAAATAATTTCTTAATGGTTCCAAACGTGTCTTCATCAGTTTTTCTTATTACTGCACTAACTTTGACTTCTACTATCAGAACAGAAAATCTGCTAAATGCATCACGTGTTTTAATCTCACTCCGATTCGATGCTCGATTTCGTACTCAAATTGCTTTAATGCTAAACCCCAACTTCCGTTCTTTTCATCTTAAATGAAACATTTTATCCTTTTTTAATAACTCGATACATTTTCAAAAATCTCCAATTAAATCTGAAAGCATCGAAACTATACTGTATTTTGTCGTCCTTATTTTTGGAAAATTCGCAACTGACTCTTTTTGAATTCTTCCGTTTCATATCCTGGGAAGTTTCCGCGTCTGTACAAAAATTTACTTTCACTCCAATTGTTATTTAACCCGTCTGCGGCAACTTCCGTTCATGTTGGAAAATGTAATCTTACGTTTACTTAAATCAGAAAATATATCACAGAAAACTTGTCGGGCTATTTACATGAACTAAAAGGGTTTTTAAGAAATTTATATTGAGCATCTAGAGCAGTGATGGCCACGGGAGCTGCGGCCTTCCCCCACTCTAGGTCCATTCCCCTCGTTTCAGTTTCCCCCAGTTTTCTCCCCATTACCCCTCAGTCCACCGTCATCGCAGATCACAGTCTGTTTGAGGGGAATGGACCCAGAGTGGGGGAAGGCCGCAGCTCCGGTAGCCATCACTGATCTAGAGTGACAAACCGCGCATATTTACGATTTTCAACACACGCCGAGACGTGACAAAATGTACATTTCGGTCCATTATTAATATCAGTTCATAAATTTAGATTTTTCTTTCACAACTTCTTTTTCTAGGGGTACCTTAGAAGCACACGAAATAAAGAAAAGATACTGCTCCTATGTTTACTCGTTTCTGTAAAAACAGCTTTCAACGCTTTATATGGCCCAGCCTGTATATTTCTTCGTTCCATGTTTTTTTATCGTTCGTTGACTTTAACTGTATAAATAATTTTTTAAAATTGATATTTAAAATCAATTTCTTTAGTTCAGTTCTCAACTCTTCTGGTTTCATACGCTTAATCTTTTCGTTAATAAGGGCATTCTGGTTCTCCTAATTACTTGATATTTGATATCAATTTCTTTTTCCTATGGTCTCCGATTTGTCGTCTTAATTTTTTCACTACATAGAATAGGTATTGTAACAGAGCGTCTTCTTTGAAACCTCCAAACCCCTGTCTGCAACTAGACCTTATTAACAATAGGGTGATGTCTATTACGTTCGACTTTATCGCTTGCACGAAATATTCCTTTATCTAAAAATCACCATTAATACAAATTTTACTCACTTGCTCCACTTCAGTCACATGTAAAAGAGTATTAATAAGACATAAAATACTATAGGAAAAATTAACAAGAGAAGACACTTTTTTCATCTGGTACAGTTCTGATTGACTCACCGCTATCTGTTTTGCAAAACACAACCCACCCAGACGAATTTACACACGTGTACACACGTCCAATGCATTTCTGTCAAATACTAAAACATGCCTTTCCTGAATAAAAAGGGATAATAGCCGTATTTTTTAGTGCTGATTTTACACTCTTAGTGTTAGGGCATAGAAAATATATGTAGTGTATTAATATCAGAACACCCTGTATACATTCCGAACATTGTGTAACTATAATTTCTGGATTGAGAATCTTCTAGCGTGTCTTCTTACACTACTCACCGGTACCAAATTATCTTCCATACTATTAGTTTCTATGATAGTACCAGTAATGTAAGGTATGGTCTTGAAAATGATTTTCATATATTTGTTTTTTTAACTGTGTCATGATTTTCGACTTGCCGCATTGACAATGAAAATTAGATTGAATGCTGTCAGAATTTGAAATTCTTCACATCCAGTGTTTAATATTCTTCGAAATATTCTCTTTTTATGCGATTTTCCGGCTGAGAATTCCTTGCATCGAGCCATTTTTACTCTAACTTGTAGAATATTTGTAGATGATGTATAAATTGTAGGGCTGTTCTCCAACTTATAATAAAACATCATAAATTTCACTCTCTATGTATCAACTTAACCAACGTGGATAAACTTGTAGTGTAAATTTCGAAATTATAGTAAAAAGAAATTTTGGAAATCGATATACAGGGTTTCTGATAACTTGTCAGCCAAACATCGACATCGTATTTTGTATTTAAAAGTAAGAAAAAAATGTATAAACATGTGTACATCGAAAAGTCCCTTGTAAAAAGTTATGATGAACATACGGAACATCAATGAATTAATAACAGGTTTGTTGTTAATGCAACAGAGAACAAGATTAGGTTGACGATATTTATCTTATCTGCTATGCCATGTGAAAAATACGGTGCTTTTGTGTTTTAAACAATTAGTGCAGTGATGTCCACCAGAGATGCGGCATTCCCCCACTCTAGATCCAGTCCCCTCGTTTCAGTTCCCTCCAGTTTGCTCCTCATTTCCCCTCGGTCCATCGGCGTCTCGGATCACAGCTTATATGAGGGGAACGGGCCTAAAGTGGGGGAAGGCTGGAGCTCTCGTGGTCATCACTGTAGTATATGATGAATACTGCAGAAAGCTCACAAGTACTGTTTAATGCAATATCTCCATTTATTAAGAGGTTATAAAGTTGTATAGAATCCAGTAAGCAATAATTTAAGAATTTTTTGATATGAAACTTTATTTGAAATACTTTCCTTACTATTAATTTTAGACATTACCTGTGCTTATCGTTTCTCATTTAACATTCGATACTCTTTTGAGTTTCGGAGTGAAATGTAGAGTATTTCTTAATAACAATATAGTGCGAATATAAACTAATGTAAAGTATACTTTACTAACAGTGCAATGTAAAAGAAATGTTTATCCAAATTTTATACGACGAATAATTTACAAATTATTTGTAATCGTCGAATTCAGTGAATCGCCCCATGTAATAGATTATTTTATTTACAAATATTGGAAAATTATAAAAATGCAACACTTCATTTAAAGAGAAGTAATAATATAACTTGGAAATATCTTTTACACTTCTAGCAATAATTTACTTTACTCAAATGAGTCATATATTTTTAGAAAATCTTAAAATACTGATAAAATAATCTTAGAGCATTAATTTGAATAATTGTTCAGATTGATTATTACGTAAAGAAGTCTGAATGTTTTATTATAGCCACCCCTTCCTCGTGTTATTACCACCACCACTTGACCACCGAACACATTTTTCATGTGATTTTAATGTCTCTCTGTTTTAATTTGTCTGACACTAGGAGCTGGATAAAATAGCATAAAATTGAGAAAATCCAAGATTAATAAAATAAAACGCAGAACAACTTAAGTAATATCTATTTATAAATAAGAAATGCCACACAAAAAAACTCAGTGTTGAACAATAAAATTTACGTTACGAATTAGCAAAGTCAATACTCAAACTCGGAAATATTTATTCACTACAATCCATTCGTAAAAATATAACAAAATGTGTATGCTTGGATACTAAACTGCATCCTCTAAATTTCAATCTTATTAAAGACAGAGTTGCTTAATTTTCAATCACAATTTTGATGAAATAATGTTTCTTTAACAAATTTGTCTTATCTTTCTTTAAAAGGTTATCTTACTTCAAGAAGAAGAAACTAGTTTTATTCGGCTACTCCACGACTATTTTCTTGTGTATAGTTGTCTGTCCTTTGCTTCGTAGATTGTACGCATCACTATATCTCTCTTTGCACGATCGTGTATTATAAAAATTCGTGTAATATAAACATATTGAACGGATAAAAGTACTTTTATGTTAATAGATTTTTATGTTTCGCACAAATATACGAAGTAGCGTGTAAATTAATATAAAAATTATATACTTTTCATTCTTTCCTGGTAAAATTCTATAAGATTTATCACTATGCGGCATTGAACGACTTACGATACAGAAATACTTTTCATTCTTTAGTCGATCTTAATTAAGCGTAAATTTTTTTAACGATCTTCACATGACACATTTTTATAAAAAAACTTACGTTTAAGGACTAACACGTTTTGTAATTTAATATTAAATTACTTAGATACACATTACGCAATACGTTGGAAGTATTCGGAAATAGTAGAAAATTACTTAGATTCTGGTATGCTTTCAGTATAAAAACTTAGTAACCACAGATTATGTAAAGGCAAAGAAATAGCCTTTATTTTTATAACTATCATATCATTTTACACATAGTTAGTGTAAGTAATGCAATGCAATAAGGCAATAATCTTTTGTGTACACGGGGTGAATCACGTAATTAAAATGGGTTTTAATTCTTGTTTGGTTAAGAGTTAGAATAAAATGGTAGAGGGAAAAATTGAATGGTATGTCAACTTTTATTTATCTATACATACTTTTTTCTCTACGTGCAACAATGCACCATAATAGAACAGTTACACTTTTCTTTTTTTAAACTAAACTATTTCAAGGCTATTGGTGTTTATTGGCCACCTTAATAGTGTAATGATAAACATAAAAAAAATGGTTTGGAAAAGGCTTATTACATTTCAGTGAAATATTTGAAAATCTCGAATAAAGCAGATGTTTCATTCTGAAGTGACAAATACTTGATAAATTATTCGTTTTTCAAACATCTTACCTTCGACAGTTTTAAAAGAAGAATGTTCATTCCAATTATTTACGCAACAGGAATGTACGATTCCATTTTGAAAAAGTGCAATTGCACTTTAACACATTGGCTGCCACAGTGGAAGCAATCATTCCTAATCAAACACAACATAAATTGCTGTTTCGAATGTAAATGACAGAGAAAGAAAATGTTTAAATACTCAATCGTATACGTGCCATTCTATGTTAATCTTGTAGTGCAAAATTCGTTGAGAATATTGTCAAAATCAATAATTATTTAATTAATACAAGTTAACTGGTATTGGGCAGTGAATGTGTTAATACGTTCAATACCACAGTGAAAAAAGCCATATCTGGCCAGACACGACATCATATACTATTTTTAATGTAAATCCTAAAGGAAAAAATATTCGAGTATTCAATCGTGTTTTCATGTTCCTACATTAATGTTACAACGTGAAAATTGCTCAGGGTTGTGTAATAATAAATAATTATTGAATTAAATTAAATTCGAAGTGCCAGTCATCGGTGATCCCCGCGGCATTGAACGTGTTAACAGAGTGTTCAGAAAAATTGAACGTGCTATGTTAATCAACTTTCTCTTGTATCATTTTTTCTGCCATCAACGAAACAGGAAATACAATCCATTCTAATTATATGCCTCGTTCTGTACACATAGTAGGTCATTCATTCTGTCAACCTGAAACGTCTCTGGTACTTCAATGAATAATTTTTATTTGAGTATTTTATTTTTGAAAGAATACAGGGCAGAGCGTCTAATGTGATCTCCATTAAAAACTTTAAAATTGTGTGTTGCATGAAATAATGTGGTATGGAAAAGTTGCAAGGAGGATATTACGGACAAGTTGTTTTTAAGCAGAATGTTCTGCTTTTTATGTCAACATTCGAAAAAATCAAGAAATTCTAAGTAGAACGCTATTAAACTTCATCGTCCTATATTTATACGTTGAGTTGCACAGTATAAATAGCCATACCTAATCAGACACGGTATAATTAATTATTTTTTATATAAAAATCGTAATGAAAAGAAATATTTGAGTACTCAATCGTGTTCTTCTGTTCCTGCGTTATTGTTTGCGTATGAAGTTTGCTCAGAATTTTGTGACAATCAATAAGTATGTAATTAAATTAAATTTGAGGTGTCGGTCACCGGTGACCCCCAACGGCATTCAACCTGTTAATAATTATCGAAATATTAACAAAAATGGTCGTAATTCATTAACACCAATATAATCTATTAATTAACAAGGAGATAAATCGCTACACGAAGACATTTTTCTTGTATATTCTCTACTGTCGATAATATTTCACAATTTTATTCTTTAACCTGAAATTTCACCCCTGATAGCCTTTAAGGTTAACGTGATTTTTTGTATGATAGCTTTTAAGTGTTGATGCTCTCTACAGAAAATAATCCATTGGTATTCAATTTAATAAATGAGGTCGTTATAGAAATTCTTTACCTCGCGTATGATATGTAGGGCAGTCATTAGCTGGTATTACATTGCAAATATTTAATGGTATATTTTTCAGTAAAACTTTCAATGTTTCCGTTAAGAGAGGGAGTATTTTGTGCTTTCGTCCCGTTTCCCTTCTATTAACGAAGTATAATCCAATTAGCCATTACTAAATATACCAATCCACATTATTTAGTGCTCTTGATTAACCCAGTTAATAATACAATGAGTCATACTAAACATTTCAAAACTAAAGTAGACCGTGTACGTAAATAAGTATTATCGCTATTGCATAGCCTGTCTATATGTAGAAAAAACGAAGAAAAACATAATCTTACTATTAGGTAGAAGTTTCATAAGCTATATTTTATCGCGAAATAAATAATATATCGAGATAAAAAATGTGGGACCATTTTTTGTCCGTGTGCCGACGAGCTGTCCACGGGGACATAGTTCACGCATAGCCGCTAGATGGCAAAGCTCAGCGCTCGCGCACTCGAAAGAGAATTCGCCCGGGTACAAGTTATGAGGAAAAAAACATAATATTCCGAATTCTGTACACAGAAAAAATCGCGGGCGGAAAATCCAGGGTATGCTAGTTGTATTGTAATTGTTGTATTGGAGCACACAGGTATGAAGAGTCCTACACTATATATTAATGCTCCATTATCGCTAGTGCTCAATTTCTTTAATCAAGTAATGATTTTTGAATGTCCAATATCAAATTTTTTAAATAATTATATGTAGTATAATTATTTTCAATCCTTTTACATTATTTTTAATTAATATAATCGGTAAATATTGTTTTACAAGTAAAAGTGAAACATTTTGTAAAAATATCTCATTACTGTATGTTTAATGTAGATAATGAAAAACGTATACACGCTTATCAAAATCTATTAAACGTATCTTCTAACTCATACATGATGTCGGTGAAATGTAGTTGAATGCGTAAACGATTCAAATTACACTTTTTTGTGTAATTTCAGAACTTTGTGTCATCTGATATGTAGTAATATGTGAATTATATGATATCGCTTCAAACAACGTACATATACAACGATACATACTTGTGTAATAATGATCGTAAAACAGTAGCAATATGTTCTTTCCTTCGTAACATTTTTAGTACGATCGTGTCTGATGACATTGAAACTACATATTTCTTGAAACATTTTGCAAAGTTTTCGGGACATGCATCACAATGGCTGATTTCGGTCAGCTCTTTAGTCTTGATTGCATTTTCACCGCACGCATGAATTAGAATTAAAAATGTAAATTAGAAGTTACTTTCATGAATTTTGAATCTTATTTTTACTTTCCCTTTTACGCTGATAGTCAACGCGGACTCAAACACTTGATAATATTGAATTTTCAACACGTATCCTGAGTGAAACGAAATGCGTTGTCAGTTATTAGGTTTGAGCAAAAAAATTAACATTAAAGTCTCTAAAGTGCTTCTACTTACGAAAACAGTACATATACTGCATGTAATGTCCTTTTCTTAACCATTCGATCTTTATAAAGAACAATTTTTCGTGCAACGTATAATTTTGACGGTACTCCAGATCAGAGATGGCCGTCCGGAGCCAAGCCTGGTTCCGGCCTACCCCCACTCTGTGTTCGTTCTCCTCATCTAGGTTGCGGTTGGGTATTCAGAGACTATATTTTTACTCTGCTATACATCATTTATCATGCGTAAATTCAGCAAACATGATATACACTCACTTATTCGGATCTATTTAAGAATTAAAAAATTAATTCAAATATTACTCGTTTTTAAGAAGGTCCGGAATATCTCATTCAAATTCAATTCTAGCAATGCGCAATCCACCCGATAGGTTGATATCTTTTAATCTAGTGCACTTATGAATTATTCGAATCTTCTTAACAACAAATATGGTAATTAATTTTTTTATTATCAAACAGATCCGAATAAGTGAGTGTATATGATGTTCGTTAAATTTGTATATGACAAATGATATATAGCAGAGTAGACATATAATCTTTGGATAAAACTTAGACCACACATAAAACATAATTATTATTATTACGTAAGTGTTTCTTGAGAAATCGTATTTACCGACAATTACTGTCGTGTTTGATCTCGGACCCAGACCACAACTTGCGTGAGGGGAATGGACGCGGAGTGGGGGTAGGCTGGAGCCAGGTCTTGCTCCGGTTGGACACCTCTGCTCATGATGATCATATTAAGTGCTTCAATTCTTCGTGATTTTTATGTATGTACATATATTCCTCGTAGTAAAATACATTCAGTCTATACTGTGTACTTAAATTACTACGACTGACAAATGTAAACCGGACTGTCTTTTCTTTTAAAAATCCTTTTTCATAAAATTACTTGTGCTACATATCAACCTTTAAAATATTTTCTCCGGGCATCTATCCTTTTTCTTTAGTTGTGTGGTTGAGTGCGGATCCACTTTTGAATACTTCTGATCGCGACGTAATTGTCATTCTCGAAGTGCCTATATCTTTGTAAAACGAGATTTCACATCCTTCCAGCATTTGAGTCCCAAAGAAACACTTCATCAGAGTATCTTTGGACTCTTCGAAGAATTTTTGGTAGTGGACCCTTTCTTTGACGAGAAAATTGATAATAATGCGTTGTTCCACGCTCCGTGATAATATTATAATTTGTCAAAAAATTGGTTCCGGTTATATTTAAGTGTTCTAATCAAATTCGTCATACTTGCATCTCTAGCATCACTATGACGAAAAGCAACGTTATCTTTATAATACTACAAAAATAAAAAAATTAAAAGCCACTTTTTTAAAATGGCTGCCTAGTTGCGGTTAATATTCTATATTTTTATACTCATCCTCTTTTAATTTTAATTTAAACTTGTTAAAAAGGCAACTCTGATGGCAAGTACTTCTTGAACAGAGCTACCTTTTGCCTTCTTCACGCAAGTGCAAACTAAACTATGTATGTAACATTTTTTTATGAACTAATTTCGTTCAGAATTATACATATATTCTATCAGAACATTTCTATACATCGATTAGAATATGAATCATTGTGTACATAATTAATGGTACTAATTTAAACGGAACTAACGTTAAACACAGCCAATTAATTATATTTCCGAATCAAGTTCATCAATAGATGTGTAATATAAATATAATTTCAGTACAACTTTCACAGAATGTTTAAAACAGAAAAATTTGGAGTAGGAAGATTAGTATGAATATATTATACAAGAGGTATCTTTATTTATTAGAAATCCAATGCTAATAATCAATATACATATACTTTTAGTTTCAAGTTGAATTTATTTATTAAAAATTAACATTACCCTTTATTCTCGTGAAATGCCGTAAAGTGAACGAGTTTGCAACCAACTCGCACATTGTTGTCTTAATACGTCCGAGATATATTATCACAATGCAAAGGAAAACTAAAAGCTATCAAAACAACAGTGTTTCGATCATTTGTGACTATGTATAATTCTGTGTTTAGAAACTGTTTGAGAAGCAACACCGTAATGTTGAATGTTCAGTGTTCCCTAAGAATCCATCGTACAACTCTGCATACTGTCCTAAACTTCATCAACTGTGGCATATCCTGTACATGAATACTTTTCGGAAAGCATGACACAGTACTAAATTTTGTTACAATTCGGTGGTCTTTTCCAATTTTTGTTGCATATGGTTTCAATGCTTTATATAGATTTTGATTAAATTTCTGATCTTCATCATATCTAAAAATTAGCATTTAACAAATGTCACACTATCTACGATGCACTGATCAAATATAGATACAACGATAATACCGATCGTGTGTTAATGTTACCTGTTCAATAGAAAAGCATACACAACATGAACTAAAGTAGGGGAATTTAGAATTAACCTCTCAGGATTGCCTCCCTCGAACCTCGCATATGACACACACGCAATACGACCAGGAGACGCCCATACGATCCAACATGATCCGATTTTGACAGAATGAATCGTGTTTATAGAAGCAAATAAGGTGTCGTCAGACCGATCTGGTGTACGGATATTCATGTGTTTCTATGCACATGATCACTTCCGTCGAAATCAGATTGTATCAGGTCATGTGGGATCAGATTGGTATGCGGAGACCTTTACATGTCTGTCATGCTTTAGACTCGAGGAGGGCAACCCTCGGCTGAGACACCACTTCTAGACTCTCCTGCTTCAGCATTTTACACTCAGAAGCCGTCAATGAATAAACATTGACTTTACAATAAATCTGTTTACTCTAAATTTAGCTAGTGCTGCACGATAAAGTTTGTCATCTGGTACGATAAAGAGGAAACATATGAGAAATTCCGAAAATAAGATAAGAGCACCTTAAAGAAATCGTTCCTCGCGTTTACTCGTGGTATCGGTGGTGCGTGGTAATGTGACTAGCAAGAGCATTTGTTTGTTTACGATACGGAAGGAGGGGCCAATGGCTACGGGTATGCAGGCTACGCTGTTAAACTATGGGGGGCAGCATGAGTTTGGTCGGTGCAGCGTTACCTCACAAGGAAGCCTAGAGGAAGATGAATGCGACTCGAGCGAAGAACTTATAGGGAGCGCATCTGGTGGGGGCCAGTCCGAGTCGCAGACTGTGGGGCTCCAACCGAAACTGGCCCCGATCAGTGGCTCTATGGAGCCCACCACCGTTTTCAGGCTTCACTTTCTTGGCTCAGTTGAAGTTGAAGAGGAAGGGAGACGTAAGCGCCTTAACAACCACATAGTGCGGGAGGCTGTGACTAAAATCAAGGTCCGCCCTCCAACCCTTAGATGTATCATTCTATTCTATATGTTGTTACTTTTAAACACTCCCACCTAATGAAATCATTTTTATTTTATCCCTCGTTTCTGTCTCTACGTTGCCCGCTTCTATTTTCTTTCACTGACAACGAGTGATAGAATCTTGGGAATGATCCAGACCGTTGACAAACATGAAATATGCAACTTTTGTCGAAATTAGGAAAACATTAACGGAAATTAATGTTGTAGTTATATTGCATTAACTTCTGCATTGAAAGAAGAGTAACGCGTTTCAAATTTTCTGTCAGAGTTGTACTGTGTGTTATATTGTATAAGTAACCCCACGATGATATGGTTTATACAGGGTGAGCCACACAATTGGGCCGGATTATATCTCGGGTTTGGTTAGGGATAGAAAAAATTGTAGAGGAATCAGTTGAATGGTATAGGGAGATCTATTTTCCTACCATATCACTTCTTCATAAGTGCAACGATGCACATAAAAAGTACAGATGCACTTTTTTTAAAATGGAACTGTAGCCTGCGTAAAAAAGTATTAGGGTGCAATATTAAAAAAATCTGGAATTCCTAAGATATTTAAAGTTTTTCATATGGGCTTACCTCAAGGATAAAGTGTATATACTCGTGTCTATTCGATTCTGTGGAAGACTTAAAAAAACGAATTAGATTGCATTGTTCAAACATAAACGGTGACCATATTAATTCTGTTATGAAAAACTTAAAAAAAAACGATTTATGAGGTGCTTACTATGTGAAGGCGGAACGATCGAACATCTTTAATAAAGCATACGAGTTATCAAATGTTTGAAATATCTAACGAATTGTTAATTTTTCTAACATTGTAGCCTAATACTATTTTTGCAGAATGTTTCGAAGAATCGAACTACGTAAAAAAATATGCAGTTCTGTTTAAAAAAAAGTGCATTCGCATTTCCTAGCTGCGTCGTTGCACTTATGAAAAAAGTGAAGCCGTAAGAAAATAAACCTTCCTACATCATTCAACTTTTTTCTATCTGTAACCAAATATAACGCGACCTAATTGCGTGGCTGACCCTGTACAGTGTTGTAGAAATTTTGATGAATGCATAAAATAATAGCGAAGTGATGACATATGAAATAGAGAGCAACAAAGCAACTAGTATATTCAGTAGTTTATTTGCTTATAATTAACACAAAATAGTGCTCATCCTGCTTTGCTCCCCTGTGCATTTCCTCCTAAAACTGGGAAAATTATTATGCATAGTAGATTTAGAATTAGACAAGGTACACACAAACAAAAACTATTTTAGATAAGATAGAGAATACAACTCTGAGTAAAACATTTCTTATAAATAAGCGTTTGCAAATGCTTCCTTAAAAAGTTATTGTTAAACAAATTCTGTGTTCTATATGTTTCACCTAAAAAGCTAAGAACGTTCTAGTAAATAAAATTCATGAACGTTTTAATTGACAACCATGATAATACACAGATGACCTCCTTGCCAGACTGTGCTATTTCGATGGAACATGGTATAAACAGCATTATGTAGTCCAATGATTGCCATGAGAGCACCGGCCTTCCCCCACTCTAGATACATTCCCCTCATATAGGCTATGATTTGAGACGACGATGAACCGGAAGGGAACGGGGAGGGGACTGAAACGAGGGGAAGGGAGCTAGAGTGGGGGAAGGCCGGAGCTCCTGTGGCCATTACTGATGTAACCAAACGAAATATACTTGAAGTAAAATTTAGGTATAGAAATTAAAAACCAGAAATTTGTCTACGCATTACACGAAGTTAATGAACCGCATTATACAAGACCTGTCATAGTTTCTTTACCGCATTATAGAAACCCACGCTACAATGGGGTACTATAATAGAAAAATTGCTTAAAATGATTTCCACAATTTTGTAGGTATTCTTTATACCTGTTAATATTAGTTTCATAATAAATGGAACTGCTTAATGATATATTACGCTTAATGATACTTTGTATGTAAATAAATAGCTCTTTTGTTTAAATATTTTATAGCGTTATATACGTGTATGTTTATACACACTACTGTCATTAAGAAACTTATGGGCGTTAGTTACATCAGACATGTTACATAATGCAGAAAGCAGTAAATCTGATTGCGTCATACGACAAGTAGCCTAACATTCAAGGAGTATTAGCGAAGTATAGTTATCAAAGCTTCCTTACTCAGAGTTGTATTGTGTATCACATTCTAAGGTATTTAATGTCCTTTCCTTGGGAACATCCTGTATATTTTATACAAGTACACAATGCAAAATGTTTTCTAATCTAAATCAATATCTTTAACAATATTAATAATACACGTCGCGTTTATTTCTGAAAGTTTTATAATGTTTTGTTAGAGGTTCGATTTTTTAATTTTGAATCTAAGATATCCACACTTGGAATTTATCCAAAAATCTTGCGTAATGATACAAATAGCCATGATATTCATGAAATCTATTTCGAGTGTCTAATAATAGAAAATAGTGATAAAATAAACTAATCGTCAAGTAAATGTCGTTCTCGCAGTTGAGTATTACAGTTTTGCCTTCTCTTATCAGAATGTTGACAACACTAAACAGTAGGAATCAGCTTACCGTAAACACTAGTCTTTCATTATAACAGGCGTAAAACTTTCGAAAGTATTGTATAGTTATCATAAATTTATCAACAAAATTCGAATCGCAGTTTCATTTTATGTATGTTGATTTGGTCTGGATTCCTTCTATCACAGGCAGCTTCGTAGTTCTGATTTTGCTCCTAATTAAAACTGCTGTCCAGAATTGCAGTAAGAAGTTATAATTACAGAATAGTGATTATAGCAATCTAAGCAAGACGTAAGCAGCTACCTTCGACCACTAAAACATTAAATTAGCTGGCTAGTCTTATATCTTCTCATAATCATAATTTAGATCAGACCTGTCCACAGGTAAAAACCCTATCCCTACATCGGGCAGTAAAAAATGGTCAAATTCGATCACACACATCTCATACACGACTTTAACTCAAATGAATTAATACTTTAGTATCATGGTAAAATATACCATGTGGCATATCAATTTTGTGGGCACTGTCATACTCATTTATTTGAAATGAAGCATATTGACCATGAAGAATTAAGGTCAACAAAACTAAGCTGCATGTATGTTCAGCTCTTGAAACAATATAAAATAATTTAATTTTTACGGGAAATATTAATGCTCATCTCTAATGCAACATCAGTCAGCTTTCCTAAACCATAGAAACAGAAATAGAACTGAGACTTTCTCTTTCGCTCTGAGAACAGCGTTTGGACAGGTCTGATTGATATGAAACCGAATTTTTTGTTTGTATTTTTACTACATTATCATGGTTTTGTTAATAGATTCAGGGATATTTTAGTTTGTGATTTTATCTTATAGTTGAAAGGGAAATTATATGATAATGTTAGAAAGCAATTACAATTGCCACAATATTTAAACAGTTGATACTTTAAATACATACATCACATTGGTCGGAACTATGAAATTGACTAATATGTTTTTATTTTTTGTACGTAGATTAATACGACTTAATCACACATTAATCAGTCTCCATGCGTACTAAAATTGATTATTCAGTTCTATGATGACAATTTATTGTTTTATTTCGATAATAACGGTATATGTGTCCTGAATTGTTTATTTCTTACTCCATTCTTCCTCATAACCAGACTAAGGATATTTATGCAATTTAAATACTCAAATATCTGAAAAACGCACATTTAAAACCGTATAACAATAAAAGTACATTTTTTAAGAATGTATAGAACAAAATGCAGTTTTGTCACAGTTTCAGTTGTGTAACTACATTAATATAAAAAATATTGTACTGTAAAAATATATGTTTACATAAACATCCGCAGTCTACTCGTAACATTTCTTTCCGAAGCATGCAACAAAAGTTTACAAAGAGTATCTAAAATTTATAGTCTAGAGTCTAAAGTTTTGCCAAATTAAAATTCAGTGGAATTATTGTTCCATATATATGTCAAAACACGTTCTGTAAGCAAGAAAAATGAGTACGGCGTGCATTACATAATTGCATAGAGAATTAGTTCGAAAAATGCCCAGACCAGTAGAAACAGCTTAAAGAAAAGACGTGTCTTCATAATTTTCACTTAAAAAATTTGGTAGAAATGTACTTTTAAAGGTATAGAAATATCTTACGAAATTTTTTCCCGGTCACTATCTATTCGTACATTAAAATCTGTTCTTATTTTTTTGGCTGCTAATGTATATTAAATGTTATTCACTATTAATTCGGTACAACTTTTTTATAGTATTTAACAAGGTGGCTTCAATTAAACAATAACTTTATGAATTAATTTCTATACAATGTCTCACACACATGGCTATAAATTATTTTCTCTGAAACTGTTATTATTCCAAGGAGATTGATTTTATTAATTTTAATTTGGGTTTATGTCCATTGAGACGTCTTACATGTATATTTGTGACAGATGCAGTATACATATAATAGTATAACAGTATTAAACATTCACTTTTAAACACTTATTATTCTTTTGTGTAAATATTTTATCGAATATTAGTTAATGTCTCAACGGTCATGGGGATACCAACTTTGTTTATCCTGGAGAGTACGTGTTTTTCAGAAACAAGAATTTTCTGACAATAAGTTAACTTCTAAATCCTTGGTTCCTTGTTTGCAATAAACTTAAAATGAATAACTTTCCAGGCATTTTGTACAGACAAATAAAAGTGATCATCATTTATATGACCATCTTCTAGATCCTTTTTTAAAAAATATTTTTATGTTAAAACACAGTCGATATGTCACATATAAAAAGTTGTCTTATGTAAATGAAATTACGAACGGGGAAAAATGTCTGTACTATAAAGTCTGCCCGCTTCGTCCACGTGGCAGATTCTGACGTCGTTTTCTTGTCATATAAAAAGTTCCACTACACTATTTACATACATATAGAAGTAAATATTTCAAGCACAGCTGCTTGTAATATTTTACCTGAGACATTATACAATAAATGTTGTTAAGTTATTTTTGTTTTATGTTATTCTATTTTACAAAACATCCCAAGTTGGAGTATGCAGTAGACTCCCTCTTAACCAGTCCCTATGGGCCCGGACCCCTGGCTATATAAGCGAATGGCCAGTTAATCCAAAATATGTGCCAAATATTATTTATAGGTTGTAAAATAAAAAACATAAATAATGTTTATTATTTACATACAGAATGTCGTTATAAGACACAATAACATAACAAAAAAATTGCATTACAATATTCGACTGTAAGAACAGAAGCATTCAGTTAAATTCTTTACATTTTCAGCTTTTTCCTTTTACTTTATTTCAAAATTAAGTTCGAAGGATGTACTTATTTGTTCAATTGAAGTTTCCTTTATGATAAATGTCGTGAATGAGCTACGCAACACGGAAAGTGTCAATTATTTCCCTGCTGGGCCCCTCAACGAAAATGTGGTCGATTAAAGGTCCATTCACATTTTCAGACACTGAACGTATCAGACACGACAAATATTCTTTAGTACATTTCCTATGAAAGCTTTTCTATCTAACAGAATATCCGTACAGACAGCTTTAACACTTTGACTGCCATGTCACCCACATATGGGTGACACTTAAGTTCAATCATTTTTTATTTAATCATTTATAGTACTAATAAATAAATCTAATAAAGTTTCATAGAATCAGTAACAAAGTTATTAAATTTACTAATATTATTGATTAAAAACGGTATTGTTTAAGGTTATATTTCTTCTGTATAAAAACTTAGAAAGGTTGTCATTTTGAGATTAATACAGCGTTGCAGTCAAAGTGTTAAATACGCCCTTAATTATCTTATAGAATTGGCTGAACCGAGCATTACTAAAAGAAATACAAAAATGCCTCTCAAAAATAGTCGTCCACCGACCGCTTCGTAAATTTGATTGATTTATACTGCTTGATCTCTACTCTCGCCGGACATTTCCAGTACGTTTGGAAAGAATGGCAAACTCTCAGATTGAGGATTGCCAGGCGTTTCCATTACCAGAGTTGTAACTTGCTGAGAACAACTGACTCAAGCAAACTAAATTTGCTGGCTTCACTCTCGGACATGTCTGCACGACTCTGACATCAACCCTCGCAATAAATGGGGCAAGTCGTTTGCTAGAGTAGACGTGGCTTTAGGATAGTAAGCAATAAAGAATTTAGTCGATTTACAGCATGAGCGACGAATTCCTGGTGGACACATCTTTCAACCCGATGTGTAAATAGTCGTAAGCAATCAAGACCCTAGACATGAACTTATTTTCATGTTTTCACTTGTTCCATACGCTTCCAGAGCCTTAATTGCTTACATTTTTGTTAGAGTTGTTTCAATGTTTTCATAACTGAATCTAAAAACATTACAAACTTGTCCCTGACATCAAAACCGACAATCTGACTATTACCTCCTTCTCTTGATATGTTTCTTATATTACATGACCAGGTAATATCGTTTTCACTTGAAGAATAAACACCGCCAGATGTTATGAAATCGTATAAAATGCACGTGGTCGTTATAATATTGTTAGCGTTTCCTAGATTTAGCTGAATTTTTCTATTATACCACGAAATTTTTTAGATAAAATTCCAAACGCATTCTCGATGACCTTCCTTGCGCGAGACAGTCTGTCATTTTATTTTTTTTTTGCCGTACGATTTTTCCAACGATTTCGTGCGATGAAGTTTGCTATTCCAGTCCTAGAGTGCCGTGATAAATGAGGAGCGTCTATCAGTACATGCAGTTCGCTTTTAACAATCGTTTGAAGGTCAATTTGTGCTGTAGTGCAAAACTTTAAAACATTGGCATAAAAGTTGGACGCGTACTTGTAACGTATAAATCATATTCTGTCACGAGTGTGACTCGTTATTGTACGGCAAAGGGTTAAATACGTTTTTAAAGGAAACGCTTCGTCGCCTATAATAACACGTGGTATTAAAATTTGAGTGCCAGGCAATTTGTCTTTTCTGGTACACTAACAAGGAAAGCTACCGAAGTGGTCTTCTCAGATTTTAATGAGCTTCTACATGTTGATAGATCATGTCATTACAAATCTCCCTATACATGGGTTTGGGCGCAGACGGTCAATAGTCTGAAAAATACTTGATGTTAAAATTCCAATAGGGTTTGTCTACTTTACTGTACGAAGTGCTTTCAAGTACTAGAGTGTGGAGCAATCCGCAAGGTGCTAGGTTACTACGCAGAGTTTCTTTTTGCATCAAATATCTCTTAACCCTCTAATAACCGGAATTTTTTCGCGTATGACGAATATGATATATCAGGTAAACGATAAAGTTTGTATCGCGAGATATAGACGTAACAATAAACGAGCAGACTCCTTGGTGTCAGTATAGTCGTAGAATATAATCGTGTACAGTCATAAACAAAATAAGCCTTAAAAAATATACATATATAGGTATGTAATTTTCAAATTACATAGCATTGTAGAGGGTTAACACGTTCCTTGCCATGTGTACCGTTGTCGGTACACGCTTCAATTTTAATTTAATCACATAACTACCAACCCTCATGAAAGTTTGAGTAACATTCACGTTAAACTGATAGTACAGATAAAAAGTATAATATCAAATAGATAAATATTTGTACAATCAACCACGTGTATTAATAAATAGCCATTTTTGCGTGACTGGCTAGATACGGAACTTTCTACTGTGGTAGGGAACGTGTTAAACTATTAACCGTCTACGCCCAAAACCATATAGAGGGAGACTCGTAATAACATAAACTATCAACCTGCAAAAGCTCATTAACCCCTTACCGCATGATTTTTTCTGTTACGAAAAAAATATATTAAGTGTAAGAAGGTGCATTTTTTTAACAAACTAACGAATGAAAATTCAACCCAACCTTTTTTATATAATCTGCAGACATTGTAAATTACTCTAATAGTTTTTATTTGGCTTTTTAAAACGTATAAAGTCTCGGAATTCGTTATACAATATAGACAATAAAGCGGTTGAGACGCAGAGGCTATAAACAGTGTAAAGAAATCGCAAAAATTGAACTTTTCCGAACACAAATGGCAGATTATGCTTGAAAATCATGGCACCATAATGTATTAAATATGGTACAGCAACAGCAGGGTTATAATGCATGTTTTACATAAAACATTAATAAAGATTTGGTTTGTGCCACATATGGCACACTATGCGGTAAAGGGTTAAAATCTAAGACGACCATTTCGGTAGCTTTCCTTGTGTGTCGGATCCTAACACTTTTCTTCCGATATTTGAGTTTAAGCAAATACCTACGTCACTCTTTCCCATGTGCCCCGATCTCAACACAAATGATACCGTAGTCGGCGCCAACAATAACCATCAAGCAATTGAAAGTATTTTTTTGTAATTAAAATATTAAGATTCGGTGTTTGCTGGAAAACACGTGTATGCCACGTTATATCATCTGACTACTGTAACACGCCAATCTCTACTGGGTACGCTTTCGGTTAAGTCGGAGAGTATCACGAAACAATACTATCGAAAATGAGTCTACCACGCTAAGTGTCTGTCAATGAGAACACTATCGAAAATGTCGTGTCTGATACGTTTATTGTCTGAAGATATGAGTGGACCTTAAAGCGAAACCGAATAAGAGGGACTCTACTGTAATTGAAATGAGTATGAATAAATGTGCTTATAATATACCTCAGCATGATTATATTACAAATGGTTGGGCCCATTATTTTTTACCATCATTGATTAGAAAAAAAGACAAATAATAAGTATTCCTTCCAAAGTACCAATCTTATTTTATTAATCGCCTTACAGTAGCTGTAGGACGATATTTCACTTAAGTTGTTACGTTGTTAAGTTTTATTTATGGAAATATTAAATGCAAGGCAGTTTATTGAACCTTTTTTTATTCAAACAGATCATACGAATTTGATTTGTTACATACATTGTTTTATACACATTCATATCATGAAATTGTCAATAAAATGTAATAAAAATAATTGTTTAAACCGAAATATTAATTACGCTAATAACACTCCTTGTGGTAAAGGAAGAACAGAATAAAAAAGAATAATGTTAATTACAAATATTTCGTTTAGTAAAAATCACCTGGACTTACTCGTTGTCAGTGAAAATAGATGTACTTAGACATAATTATTAAAATAAAGTATGTTTATAACTTATAAGACTTTCCATAATAATGCGTAACATAATTTAGTAAATTTTTTCAACAAACTCTCAGGTTTACAGAAGAATTTTTGATCGATTTGCAGTACTTATGTAGTGCTGCTTTAAATTTATGAATATAAATAAAGTATAAGTGCCGATTAACTTTTTGTTACCAAATATACTAACAATCACGTTTTCAATGTTGCACATTCTTTCTTTCAGTCATTTTTATTCTGTACCTCATTACTCATATCCTTCACTTAATTAATTCGTTACTTTATTTTTTTGTACATGCTGCTTCCCTAACGATAGGCATTGGTACGTATATTTCAACATTGTTATTTCAGTCATTTAATATATTGTGATTAGAATTAAGAATTCGTAACATGCAAATCATAATCACGCATAAATAAATTCTTTTCGTAATAAATTTAGTTCTCAGAAAATAAGTAATTAAAAGTAGAGGTCTCAGCTTTAGTGATTGTCTTTCAGCACAATTAGAATTACATATTGTAAATGTTTACAATGTTTTATCAATATTTTATAAAATACAGAATGAACTTATCTGAATATTAGAATCATACTAATGTAAGCAGTGCTTCTAAAATTGTAAGAAGAATCACATATCTTTAGCATTGAATATTGTATACTTAATTGACGTATTCAATTATATTTCTGACAGGAATTTTCGAATTCCAAACAGTTTGTACTGTAGCAAACTTAAACACTAATATTTTTCTCAATATTGAATCAAACGATAATGAAATATGGGATCCCTGAGATTAAATATGTGAAATTCCAGATTACAGAAAACGTACTTAGTATGCATTAATATCTTTATTTGCATATTATTGAATTAAGTCCGATAAAATTTTCGTTGGAGATAATTTATCACAAACGATACTATTATCATAAAATAAAACGCGATGTTTATCCTAATTTCTTTAAGGAAGATATCCCGAAAATATACACAGACAAATATTTTTAAATGTAAAACGAGTAGTGGATAGTATAATAAAGAGAAAAGTTGCATTTTCTTCCCCCAAAAATGAATATTTTCAATTCAACACCATGAATTTACATCGTTTCAAGTTCTTTTATGATATTTATCGATTGGTATTTTGAATAATAAACATTGCTAGCGTAGAATTTCCTTGGCAAGCAAGTCAGAATGCAAGCTAAACGGAGATAAATAATAATATGTACATATAGGCACCGGATGGCGAAACTCAACCGAGCACAGAAGTTGACCTCTTCATCTCAACAGAAAAGATCATGGTTCTGAACACAGATCTGAAGGAGATCATGATGGATCACGCGTTAAGAACAATATCTTACATAGCAGATATTGGTGACGTAGTGGTGCTAATGGCACGAAGACGATTTGTACCACACGAAATGGAAGAAGCACCAAAGATCAACAGAACCCCGAAGATGATTTGTCACGTTTTTGAAAGTGAAGAAGCTCGATTTATTGCACAAAGCATTGGCCAAGCGTTTCAAGTAGCTTACATGGAGTTCCTCAAAGCAAATGGAATAGAAGATCATAGTTTTGTAAAAGAAATGGATTACCAGGAGGTACTCAATTCTCAAGAAATATTTGGAGATGAATTGCAGATGTTCGCTAAAAAAGAAATGCAAAAAGAGGTAACTTATTAATTTATACTTATTTTCTTCTTGATGGTCTAAAGAACTTTTCTCAATAATACATGTAGAATATTATGATATTATTTTTATGGTAAATAACAATAAAGTTCAGATCACATTATACTGTCAGTACACTTAAAAAACAATAAAATGTTTTAGAGTTTTATTGATGTATTTGTTTAACCTATTTTTGTATTTTTCATTCTGAAGGCAAGACTAAAAGTTATTCTCATTTCACATTTATAGGTGGTGGTACCAAAAGCGAAGGGTGAAATTTTGGGCGTGGTGATCGTTGAATCTGGATGGGGTTCTATGCTACCAACAGTTGTAATCGCAAATTTGGCACCAGCTGGTGCAGCTGCTCGTTGTGGACAATTAAACATTGGTGATCAGATAATAGCCATCAATGGCGTCTCATTAGTTGGTTTGCCTCTCTCTACTTGTCAGACTTACATAAAAAATTCCAAAAATCAGACGGTTGTTAAGTTAACTGTCGTTCCGTGTGCGCCCGTGGTCGAGGTCAAAATCAAGAGACCCGACACCAAGTATCAGTTAGGATTTAGTGTACAGAACGGAGTAATATGTAGTCTACTGAGAGGTGGGATCGCTGAAAGAGGAGGTGTTCGAGTGGGCCACAGAATTATCGAGATCAACAATCAAAGTGTTGTTGCAGTACCGCATGAGAAGATCGTCAACCTTCTGGCTACATCCGTCGGTGAGGTATGTACACTGTTTTTAAAAATTTCCTTTTTTAATTAAAAATGATAACACTATACATGTTAGGGTAACTGTACCAGTAGTTGACATTTTAAGATTCATTTCCTATTATAATTATTATGTCAGTTATTTTATTTTTAATAAACAATTTTGTAGGTGAATGACGTTATTCGTCAGCTGGTTTTAAATGAATTGAACTCATTAGTAGTGACAAATAATCCTATAATAAAATTTTATTAAAAAAGTATTGAACCCTCCAAACTGCATCAGTAGTCGACACATCAATCTAAAAAACTAGTAGTTGACAGGAATGAACATGGGCATGTTTGCATTTAATAGCTATAAAAGAAGATATTTTTCTTTGACTTGACTAATCTCCTCAACAAATTCGTGAAGGCAAACAACCATCCAACAGCACACAGAGTACAAACGAGAGCAACTGTTCTGGCATTTACACCCACGATGCGTTACAATGAAAGTAGTTATAAATTTTCACATTAGAGTCAATAACCTTTCAAACAGCGCACTATTCAAAAACAGTTTTTTAATAGAAAGCTTATTTTTCGTGACTGAAAATAAAAGTATCAACTATCGGTACACTGTCAACTACTGATGCAGTTACCCTATGGGATAGATAATCCTTTTTGATACTTCATAAATATTGATTTTGTCAAAAGTTGATTGAAATAAATATTGCATGATTTGTAGGAAAGCACATAATCCACTCAACTTTTTTAATATTCGTACATTCGATGACTTCAAAGTCACTTTCAGTTTCTAAATGTGAAAGAAAGCATAACGAAAGTTATAGAAAATATCGAAACAAACTCAATCATATTGATTAACCCCGTGGGGTCGAATAACGTCTTAAAGTTCACCAGGCAAGGGTAATTCCAGACGAAAAAATTGCAAGTCAATTTTTCCGAAAATTTTATTATTATACATTTTTAATTTGTTTCTTCATCCAGACTACTTAACTCACTGATCGTATAAAATGACAAGCAATATGCAATACATACTTTTCATTGTATTTAAATATATTAATTGTTAGCATAAATGTATTGTTTTTTTTTTGTTGCCGCTGTACATGCGGAGATGAGAAACAGAATGAAATAATATGAATATACAAAGTTACTTTTGATTAAATTGTATGTTAAAGGATAAATATATTCTATAAGGGGCCTTTATATTATTTACCGTATTTTGAATCGAAAAAATTATCGTTGCAGTTTTATTAACGTTTCTTTTACTCATTGCGCAACTCTTTCATGTTGCTCATATCAAACAAAATTCGTAACAGTCAGCAGGAAACATGTACTATCTACTACAAATCTTACTATTATAATAAAGAGACAGCGTTTGTTTGTATGTTCGCAAAAAGCTCAAAAACTACTAAATCAACTGTTATGAAATTTTCACAGTAGCTTTTTTACATTTTTCGGAGTGCCCTAGGCTATATTTTATCACGAAAAAAATAATACATCCAGACAAAAAACATGAGACTGTTTTTTTGTCGGCGTGCCAGCTAGCCGTCCACGGGGGCATAGTTCACGCACAACCGCTAGGTGGCAAACCTCAAATCCTGCGGGCTCGAAAAAGAATCCGCCTAGCTACAGGATATAAGGAAAAAAAACAATATTCTGAATTTTGTACGCAGGAAAGTCATTGGCGAAGCTGTGTCCACGTCATGTTACTTTCGTATAATTGTTGACTTTATTCGTAGGGATGGCAAAAAATGGGAAAATACATCGATGCATCGATAAAACTGTCATCGGCCTCTTATCATCGATGGTCATAGATACATCGATAATAAAACGTCGATATTTTTTTGGGAGGAGGGGGCTCTGCATTATTATTATTATTTTGATCCCACAAAATATATATTTTCTATCATTTTTCAGGATTTCAATGAATTTGTTAAAAAATACAACTTTATATATTGTATTATACTTATGTCATCAGTTAACCGATTTGAATTTTTAGTTATTAACACATTTAGATTGCCATGAAGTTTTAAATGGCTATTCAGATTTAAAGTGTTGCTACTGGTTTTTATAATTTTTCTACATTTTTTACACTGTGCTTCGTATGCAGATAGTTTTACAAAATATTCCCAAACTTGATTTCTTGGTGGCATAGAAATAACGTAATTAACAAAATATAGAATATATAAATGTAATAATATAATGCATAATAATATAAGATATAGCAATGTAATATATAATGAAATGTAACAAAGAGAGATTGCTGGCCACGAAACAGTAAAATATCTGGCTAAACAGTCGACACATTTTAAACATGAACACATCTATAAACGATAATTTTCAGTTGTTATTACATCGATTTGAATCTCTATACGGTGTAGGTCCAAATCGGCCGTCAAACTGATAAATCTGAAGTTGCCTATATACTTCATTTGACTTCAATTAATTAATTAAAACTGATACAATACGAATCTACAGGGTCTTCCACCTAACTTTATCACTTGAAATATGTATGCTACTTTAAGGGTTTAAAGAAATTTTTTCTACAAACATTATACAATTTCTCTCGATACAACAACTTTTATCGTACGTAGAGGTAATAAAAAAGCACGGGCGTCAATTTTATTTTTTTACATCGCTCATTTGCTGCAACAAGGGCACAACTCAAGAAGAACAATTTTAGGGAAAGTGATTTTTAATGTTTCGAATCATTGCAATTTTATAAGAACATCTGTCCTCAACAATCGTCCACTTGTGGTGAGTTTTAGAAGCTCAGTTATATCGTTCTACCAGTAGTAACTATGAACAAAAACAGTTCTTTGTATACTAATAACTTACAAATGGCAAATTTTTAGTTGTGTATTTGTTGCTGAAAATGAGCGATATAGGAACGAAAGCTACGCGCGGCTCGCGAGCCGCCAGTTGGTCTCAAGATAAAGACGGCGGAGTCAAGTAGGTATGGAGGGGGCATTTCTCCTACGGTTTAGCAGAGCAGGCAGGTAGGGGAAGGAGCCGCCAGTTCGTCACCCCTGATGTATATAGATCATTAACCCTAGAGTGGGCGTGTACGGTCTCACAGATCAACGCAGTCATTAATGTTAAATATTTTAGTTATTGCTGAATCTTCAGTGCTCATTCTCACTCTAGCTGATTATTTTAGCCTAAGATATTTTTCATCGGTTGAATAGACGAACCCAATATATATTTATTTATTTATGTGCCTGGAACACGTAGTTGTACTGTGTGAAAATTGCTTTGAAAATGGTTCTGCATCAGATTCCTCAAATTAGAAAGAAAACCAAAATTGAAAAAATTTATGTTGATTTGTTTAACAATTTTTCTTTTGTTATATTTGAGACTTCTTAAATAAAGACGAAGTTATAAATTAAAAAGAAATGTACATGTATTTGCTTCAGAATATTTTTTTTATTATACTTTTATTACATATATATTCTTTTGGTTAACGAGTTATTATTCGACACATTAATTGTTATTACTAAAATTTCAATATTTTCAACTGAAGAAAAGAATTGTTTCCACTTAAACTTCAGTCGGTCTCCCAGACCGACGGCCCCAATGTTTACCAAATAAGCTACGCGTCAGGCTAGGATTAAATTCGCCATTCCACAAGCTAATGAAGCTGTCGAATCAAAAATATATGCCGTTCAAAAAGACGCCAACGACCATACAGGAACATTGAAAATGACCTTGACAGAGAGTCTTTCTATCACAGATATTTTCTTCTGTCCGCAAAGTGACAAAGATATTTATGTATTATGTTTCTGGCACCTCACTTTGAATTTGCACCTGACACTGATGTAGGGAAGTGGACCCGATTAGCTTTTGTCTAACATGATAAAGCAATATGTGTTTGTACAAGAAAAGACGTTTCGTATGAATAATTTTTTGTTTCAGATATTAATGAAGACGATGCCCACGTCGATGTTTAGGCTGTTAACTGGCCAGGAGTCTCCAGTGTACATATAAGAGTTTGGTTGCCTGGCTGATATGCGTAGTGAACAGACAATACATCCGCCATCCACTACCATACTATTCACTACTTTACTCTCTGTACAGATTTATTCTACGCAAATTGCTTTGTGTTTCGATTCTTGTGGAATTCTATCCGTATACTCTCACCAGCTCCTGCTTAGCAAAGCAACAAAACTTGCATAAACACATTGCGACAAACATTGATATATTGAATATTTACATAAAGCAAATATATATGTATATGCGTATATATACACATATGCATATACATATATACATAATATATACATAAACATTTTATTTGTGAATGGGATTCTCTATGTCTGTTTTCCGATTAATCGTTTGAATTATCTGTGAATAATTCGCAAATGCTAATCGTCTTCTGAGAAATTTCAACAACACTCATACCAAGGAAAGTTTCTGATGGGGAAACTTTCATGCTTCTTCCCTCCCTTTGTAATCGCATGCTCCACAGCAACAAGAACAATTCTGAAGCTCTCTTGAATTTTTATGATTAATAGCTATGCTGAAGAAGATGTTACTTAATTAATTGTGCTATTGTGAATGTGAACCGCTCGCGCGGAGAGACTGTCTTTCGTTTTAGAATTCTTGAATTATGGATGTCGTGTACTTGTTACCAAATACGTACAGTCAAACAATTAAGCACTTTCGAAAGTAAAATTGAATATTTCTCAGTTGCATTGTGTTACAATGTAATTTATAAATGTTTATATAATTTGACCTTTTGTTGGTTTAACGTTTATCGCGAAGGTGTAATGATAAACAAACGACAAAGGCGGATTAATAAAAGTACGTTTTGCGAAATAAATATAGGGAAAGGAAGACTCAAAAGATTGAATATTCTTATGAATTTCGATTATCGATGTGGGTTCTGCTTGATGAAATCAGCATTGAGAATCGCATTCTACCCTCGGTAAGGAACGCGAAATATGCAGTGCACACGATTATACATAGCACAAAGCTCTTTACCAACGTTTAGAGCAGGGCTGGAACTCTCTGTACATTACGTAGATAACGACGTAGTATGTTTCTACAAGAGCCTTCATATATTTTGTTGGCTCCATGGAAATTATATTGTTTATTTAATCTTTTCTATTCTGGGGCTGCTACGTCCCAGTTTCTTAATTTTTATTGAAATTAAGAACTACTGACTATTATTCAGTACTTTGAATGCGTCGTCTCGTGATAACTATCACGGTAGTTATACGGAAGAGTACTCCGTAATATTCTGTTCTATCAAAGATTTTTTTATAATAGTTTCTTTCTTAAGATGACTTCCTACTATAAACAGATCGTTTTACGCTTATTACTTTAAATCATTTCTAAAGAAGTTCAATATCTAGACCGACACAGCCGTCAACACGCATGATCAAGAATTGAATCTTTTTATTTCAACGTTTAGTACAACTGATCTGAATTATTGAACTTCTTGTGTAACAGCTCTATATGAATGGGTGCTTATTTCGTTGTATTGTATCCAAAACCTAGAAGTATCCTCATTGTGACATCTTAATCTTAATGGAAAATGATCATTACAAGAACTTTGTTTTTGGACTTCCTCTTGCAAATTATGTTTGACCAGTCATTAATGACAGATACTCGGTGGACAATTACTGGAGTAATTATATAATTCACGAAACAGCATCTATGTGTAATATATTGCGTAACATTGAACGCACTTATTTTTATTACCAATGGACAAGGATGTCATAGAATCGCCGGTTATAAGAAGCGATTTTTGTGGTGTAATCTTACTACGTCATTTTTTTAACATTAATATAATCAAGCGAGAGCAATCTCATTAAATAATTATACAAGCATTTACAATTATCACAATTAATGCGGTCTTATTCAACTATTTAGAGCATACTTTCTTCGTATTGAATATGAATCAAATGGAAAAGAAGTGTTAACCTCGACTTTATGTAACGGCGACTGAAAAATTATTAAAATTTATGAATGATAACAAAATAATATTAACACGGAGAGGAGTTCTCTTCTATGTAAATACCGCGCATAATTCTAGCTTTAAGTTTCATGTAATTTTTGCTGAAAATTTTTCACTTTTGCTTCAACTATCGAAAAGTACGCGATACGCAACTCTTGAAAATTCTAATGAAAGTTTGATAAAATTTCAATGCCAAAGTACATTACATAACAACTTAAGTATAATGATATACCAATCACCTGATTTCCCAACTGTATAAAGAAATGCGTGAAATAGTAATATTTCTCCTTCATGCATTTTACTTTCAGTTTATTAATCTATCGTATTTATTTTAAGTATAAACCGTCAAGAATGTGAAGTTTAGTCGTGTGTCTCAAAATAAAAAGGTAATTCAGTGTTTATAAAAGTGACCAATTGTGGTTGAACGCTAAAGTCTAAAAAAGACAATTTATACACGTACTCCTTTCTTTCCGTAAATAAGAGTGATACCATTAAGTATTATTTGTACTATTACTTATTTCAAACAAAACGGCTTTACTTATTTTATTTATGAAATGTCTATATTTTTGTTGTTTTTTTTTATGTAAATTTTTAATTGATTAATCACTTGTTACTTTAACTTTTTATTAAAAACTTCGAGCGAAAAGTGCAGAAATAACACTTAAAATGCAGTGTCGTATATGTATTTATAAGTAAATGTACAAAATGTTTGAAAATAAACGTCGTATAAAATAGTTTCTAGAAATTGAAAAATAAGGGGAATTTCAACGCGACTTTCCTTCTTCATTTCTTCTACAAGGTGAATTACGAAAAGTATTGCAGCTTAATAATTCTTCGAAAAATAAAATATCAAAGAACTGTTTTCATGTGTCTTAATATTTTAAAGCGCCATTATCTTCAATATCTGGAACATTATGTCCAATATTTAAAATGTTTGTGTGTTTACTATTATATTTTGGGTTTTAATAACGTCAGTCTCTTCAATTTCATTTTTTGTACTGCGTTATACATAATCTCTTCCGTTCCTCAAATTGTTTAAACATTTTGTATCATAAATGCTGGAAGTTTGGGGTCAATTTTTCTAGACATAAATCGAAAATCGAAAACAATTCCATGTATTTACTCGTTAACCCTTTGATTACGGGCTACTTGGAAACGAGTCGAACGCTGTGTGCGGCCGAGCTGCAGTAGTACATAGTGAGCCATTGCACCAAACGCCCATGGGCGTCGACAATACACGGTGAGCGGAATTGTCAAACGCCTATAGGCGCTGTTAGCGCTAGCAGGTTTAAAATGTCATTTTACTCACAAAATTTTCAAATAACATTAAAAAAATACATGTCTAAAACAGATATCTTCAACCATATAAACAGAATCATTTCCATAAGTATAAAAAATCAACAAGTAAATGTTCTTTTGAGTTTAAACTTTTCTTATGAGTACATTGTACTGCCCTTTAAGTATTCTGAAAAAATCAAGACGAAACGTCAAGTAGGCTCCAAGTTACACAATTTTTGTGTACTCAAGATATTGGTAAATGCAATGATGCATCGGACAAGTGCAATTACTCTACTCTGTTAAATGAAATTTTATGTTTTTTTCGCGTAGGTCGATTCTGCATGTCATTCAGCGTATGAAAGTATTACTACGTTCACAAGGCATTTGAATTTTCCTAATGAGGCACTTGATTTACTTAAGATAAAATACAAAGAATAATAATACAAGAATGTCTCGTTTATTGCGAATATCTCTACTCGACGCTTTGCAATAAAGGGGTAGTTTTCACATAACGACTTTTCAGCTGTGAAATTGAGTGTGACTAAAGTGAAAACATTTCTCCATTGTTTTAAAAAGTAATATTCATTTTTTATACGACGAAAACGTATTGTCACTCCAAAAGACGTTAAAAATTCGCTTGTTTTGAATGAGAGGTAGAGCTTTTTCGTAATGAATGATGCCTCTTTTATCTCGTGAATTATTTAGAAAAATCACCTTATGCACAAATCATAATTCTGTTTAAAAAAGTGTTATTGCGTGTTTTCGATTAATCATTACATTTACAAAAAAATCACGAATCCGCTCACCGTGTACTATCGACGCCCATGGGCGTTCGGTGTATACGCTCTCTATATAGTACTGCAGTTCGGCCGCACGCAGCGTTCGTTTTGTTCCCAAGTATCATCAGACAAAGGGTTAAAGTAAGTACAGTGCAAGGTACTTACAGGACAAATTTGAATGTGGAACAAAACTTACTGTTTGATTTGTTTTATACTTATAAGAACAATACATAGTTTGCAACTTTGTTTCAGATGTTTTATTTTTTTATTGAAATTGGATATTGAAGGTTTTATAAATAAAACCGTGATTCTTCCGTATCGATACTTGTAATAGTTTTCGGCTTAAGATTTAAAATAATGATCTGTCTTTATTCCTTCGTCATCTATAGTTCACAAACTTTAAACAGTTTCGAAGATTAGAAGAGCGTATTTTGTTCTAATCGCCACAGGCTACGTGTTTAAAAATTTTTATTAAAATCGGAACTACTCATAGAGTAGTAGAAAACTGTGCTTTTTCATATCATTAAACTACAAAAATGTTTTTTGATCATTTATTCTATTTAAGAAATATTCAGCTGTAATATCTTACGTGACCCCCATGTATGATAGTAAGAGAAGCATTTTTTCTTTTTTTTTCTTCAAGATGAACTCATGGTCACTCGATCTTTTTTCTAAACCATTACATTTTTGCTTCAGTATTACGAAAATAGAACAAGGGGTACGACAAAAGATAGAAAAACAGATGTTATATTTATCATTCATCGAAGTGTCTACTTTTTTCTTATTATTGGTTATTTTAAGATCATTAGAGTACTTTCATTTGAAAAGACATTAAAGATCTAGGAACACAGTTAGAAAAATATTTTTTTCTTTGTCAGTGTCTATGCAAGGAACGGTGAAAAAATCCCTGATCCATTTGTTTTAAGTTTCATGATTTATTCTACAAATTTAGAGAGATGTTCCATCTTGAAAGTACATGATATAGTATACGAATTTTTTTCATTTTGCAAAGTTTAATATGTTAATCAAAAGTATGCAAATCCTATACTCTAAATTTTCTTGCTTTGTATATGCTACTGATATATGCTATCAAATATTTATTACTGAAAATTTGCTTCTGTGTAATATCCAGACATAAGCTCAGGTGTATGAAGCCGTAACAGAAATTTTACTTTATTAATTAACCTGCTGTTATATCAGTAAATTATCGTATTAATATTTCTAGAATCACAGATAACATATTTTGCGAACTAATTTTCATCTATTACATTTTTGGTAAACCTGATATGCTATGACATAATTTTTATTCATCTGATTCTTTAGGTGAGATGTCTTACGGTATATCGTTAATTTGAACCGATAAACAATTTAACTGCAATTACTTTTAAATAAAATAATACATGCGTAATATATACACGAGATACGATATATACAAATAAACTTAATAACCAGACTGCAGATGTTTATGCAAATATACATCTTTCGACTTCCATATTTCCTATGTCAATGCAGTTAAATAAATGAAACTTCAACAAGACTGCATTTCCTCGTTGAAATCTTTAAAACATGTAATTTTTATTTTGATAAGTTATTGAATGTCCATCATTCACCAATTTGAATATGTTAAATTGCATAAACATCCGCAGCCTGCTAATAACACATTAAAAAATAGTAATAATAATACAGTCGAACCTCGGTAACTCGAATTTCAAGGAAAGAGCCAAAGTCTTCCTATCGAATATTTTTCGAATTGTAGAGGCTCAAAGAAAGGCGTACAATAACGTACCTAAACATGTGGTAAATAATTCGAGTTAAAGTAAGTTTGTATTCCGATTTGCGGAGGTTTCTACAGTGAAGCGGAAGGGAATAAACAAAATTGCAGTCTTGTAGAAGTTTTCAAATTATAGAGGTTCGACTGTAATATCAACACAAAAATATGTATACGCGCGAAATATCTTCTTTAACACGTTGACCTCCATGGGGGTCACCGGTGACCGTCACCTAAAATGTTATTTAATTATATAACCATTGATTTTGACAGTATTTTGAGCAAAATTAGTCTAGCAACACCGATGTAAAAACAAATGTACACGATTAAATACATAAGTATTCTTTTCCTATGTGATTTGTATTAAAAACAATAGTTTTTGTTGCGTCTGACTAGGAGTGGCTGTTTTCACTGTGACAGTCAACGTGTTAATGCCTCATATGAACGACCTCATGTCGCGAAATCTTTTATCTAAAAAGTCAGATGAATAAACTAAACTTGCGAGATATCTTGTCCGAAAGGGTTACCAAAAATGCTATACACGTAAATAAATGAATACAATAATAATATTTCTTTGTAATAACAAGACCTTACAATGTCTGTTTTAAAACACTATTAAGTAAAAAGGCTTTTTGATCACAAAAGCGTTTTTATTGCATAAGCATTTCTTAAATGTGAAAAAGATGTAATGGCAGTAGGAAGAAACACTAGGAAGCGTAGAAAAGAATGATTATGAGGGAATTTTTTTTAGAAAAGCAGAGAGTTTTGCTGTTTAAGCCGTTGTATTGTAATAATAAACAAAAATTAATTCTACAAAAATCAGGTTGTTATACAAACGCGTTCGTTGATCCAATTTTCTTGATCTAGTTTTAATTAGTGCCATTTATGACGCTTTGGAATTAAAATATTGTACATCCTATTTTATGACATGTAACTGTAGTGATTCGTACCAATATGTGGTTAACGTATTCGAGTCGAGAATTTTTCGTACCTCAATTGGAATAAGCAGTTTCTAAAATATACCTCAAAAACTATTTCAATATTTATTTAGATAAATTATTGTATAGACAGATACGTAACGCACTATTAAGAACACTGTTACATCCAAAGAAATCACACTCCTTAATAAATCAAACATTACTGCTTCCGAAAATTGCGTTATTCTAATTTAAATATTTTGTTATCGCTTAGGTGTCTTCTTACTAAACGTGCAACAATTTCTAACATTTTAAATATAAAACATCTGCTATGAATAATTTTCTCCTAAAAATGTGTTTAATTCATTATAACCCTAAATATTTATGCATAAACGATGTACTACTTTTATGCGCTATGGTTTCGACTTAGATTAAAATTTGTTTAAAAAATTACTTTAATTTTAACATGAATATTGGTAACAATAATAATCTTATTACATTTTCATTAAATAGAATAAGAATAGATTATATGCATATGGATACCTGTGCTGAAGTATCTGTGGAACATTGAAACATGTTCAGTGTTACATCAAAATCACTCAAGTTCACAAATCTTCAACATTAACTTTATTTTACATTTCTGAATTACATTTGCAATAAACAGCCATAAAAATTCTGATGTAGTTTTACATTAGCACAGTTTACTATATTTTAAACTTCTGAAGCTTTTCCCAAATAAAAGAAGGAATTCAAATCAAAAAGTACTTTGTGTTTTTGTTTAACGCTTTAATTTTTGTATTATTACACATACATAAAAATTTGCTTACCTTTTGAACAAGATTTACAAATATTTAGAGTCTAGAGAGTACAAACATAGATCCACTCGATACATTTTCGGAGAAGTGTTACGTTTGCATCGATCGAAACTGTTTAAACGTGACATAAAATACGTTTCATTGGAATAAATTTATAAATAATGCATTGATTAAAAAACAGTGATAAATGTTTTGTAGTGAAAATAATACCCACTTAAATATTTATTAGTATTATTATTGCTATTGCTACTACTATTACTGTTGCTATTACTATCATTATTCGTATTGTCAGCATCATAATCACAAAATACATGTGGTATTTGTAGCAATTAATTCTTTGAAATGTTTATTTTCACTTTATGGATATTTAGTTTCAAGAATTTAATATTTTCGTATTTAAATACAACTTAATAAATGTTGAATAATTATTTTACATACAGTACTCTTGAATGAATTCACTATAAACGCACATTCTTCATAATAACGTACGAAATCCTTCTAAATATATTAATTACAACATGAAAGTAATAAGAAAAACGGATATATGATTTCTATATAATTAAAGTACGTAAATATGCAAAACGGATTAATACAAAATACTTAAAATTATTTACATTAGTACTGAAGATTCTAGAAATACTCCGAGCAATTAAATGTGTCAACTTTGTATTAAAATGTATAGTAAAATATGTAATGCAGGATTAAAATTGTAAAACTTTGATTTCGAAAAAAAAGTTCTCGATGAATATTGTAAAATGAAAAATATTTTTTTAATTGTCATCAGCACTAACAGTCATACCACAAAAAAAATTATGAGAAGCATGTATTCAAATTTGAGTTTGGTTTACTTATAAAATGACGTTATAATATGATTTATAATGTTTTAGGCAGATTTTAATATTAACTGGTCAAATGTTTAGTACATTTACGTGTAACGTGTGAAACAATTTAAGAATTTCAAGATTCAGCAGTCTGCTTAATTACCATTTGCTTTATATTATATTTTTCTTCGTTAACTTTTTTTTCTTAATAAACATTTACATGCATATACGTACTCCTTGTTTTACTGAATCAATATTCTATTCACGTTGAAATTTCTTTAATATAGTACATGTTTGTATAAATTCAAAAACATAAAATAGAAAATAAACTTACAATTTATTTTTTGGATGTTAACATAATGCTATAAACGCAGTTATCAAGTTCAATAAGCTCATTCTCGATGGAAGATATAAGCAACATGTTACATATTACATATTGCATATCGAAATAAATGTACACATACTCATATATCACATAGAAACATATGCCCCGGTTTCCTAAAAACTTGTAAACCCTTTCGGACTTTTCAGTTTTTATTTCCTTTGAATATGTTCATTAACATACACATAAAAATGTTCAACAACACTTTCCCGATTTCTCAGCTTCGCATCCGAAAGGGTTGAAAACATACCGCAATATTTAAGAAATGAATATCACGTAATCGCTAAAGAAATGAATTTTGGCATGGAAATTTTTATCCATATATTTGGCAAATGAAGGAATGGTACGAATAAAATATATGGGATCAAACATGTTTATATTAGGTGGCCGAAACTTATCTAGTCATTACGCTAAGAGTCAGACAAATACACGCATATGTATGCATACAGAATGGTCCAGTAATTATGGTACAACCGAAAAGGCGATGATTCCATGTTCAAAAATAAATCGAAATTGCAGAATAAAGTTTTTTCCGTATAAGATGTCATTATTGAAAAAAGTGACTTTGAAAATCCATCGAGTATGCATGTATTTATTTGATCAATTGTATTCAGCTAACGTATCTTGCTACTGACTGTTACTTCTGTTCGTAATTATTTATAAACGCAAGCGATGTTATGTTTTTTTAAGAGAATAACTTCTTAAACTAGTGGTATGCTGGATTGGTCATAATGGTACCGTAATTTGGCCATCGCGATCACCAGATTCAACACCAGTTAATTATTCTTACTCGTTTCGATTACATGGAATATTGTATTTTGAAGAAAACAAAAGCGTTAAAAAATAAGAGCAGAGAGTGATTTAGCATCTAAAACATTCAGTTTGCAGAGCACAGTACTAAATGTAACCACATAGGCAGCATTTTCAACAATTGCCACATTAACACATTGATTGCGATGTGTCTCACTGGCGATCGGCGCCGCTGTTTTAATGAAATTGAATAATTATTAATTCCTATAAGCTCCTAAAAAACATTAATATTGCAATAATAATATAAAATACAAGTTATACGAACGAATAGTTAACGATTTTTTAACTGTTTTAAAAATAGGTAAAAGCAGTAAATCGTAATATGTCTGACTAAGTACTTATGACAGTTTCCACTGCAGCACGCAATATGTTAATAAAATCAATATTAAAATCTAACCGTTTTATCGTCATTTACGAAGCCTTAAAATACAGAAATAAAAATTCATACTGACGTCCGTTATGTACAGACTTACAATGCGTTAACTTGATGCGTAACCAGCAACTTTTTAAAGTCATTTTTTCAAAAATCCAGTCTCATACACAAAAACTTTATTCTCACTTCACGATTTACTTTTGCTCGATGGATCACCCCCATCCGGCTTATACCATAATTAATGAGCCACCTTGTATGTACGTATGCATATAAATACGCATATATGCAAATATAGATACAAATATAAATATAAATGCAAATATAAATATGAATATAAATATAAATACAAAGATAAAAATAAAATTAAATACTCAGCCACTACGAGCCACCCTGACTGAACTTATAGCCACATTTCAATAATAACATTTGCAAATAACGTTATTATCGATCTGACCTTGCGTGATTATTGATAGAAGTTTTTCTTCGAATGAAACTAAGTTTTTATCTTTTGGATATGCTCGCTTTCTTTCGTAAAAATTTCAAAAGAAATTTCACATGAAATTCCAACTAAAGGTGTATCATGAATATGCTCTGCTAAAAAGTGCCACGCAATTCATTGAAAATATATGGTATTGAAACTGTATTACATTGTGGTATTGACTGTAAAGCGTGTTCGAAATAATTATTTTAAAAAATATTAAAAAAAAATGGAAATCACTATTGAAGTATGACAAATTACGAAATTAACACACATGTTGTTTCTTACGATCGCTTGTACAATAAAAAAGTATTTATAAAGTTGTGAAAGTTCGTGATGCGAATTACTGTTACCGCAATGCGTACTTCAAAATATTCGCTTCTATAAATATATAAGGGGATTTAATGTATCGACGTGAAAAATTAGTATCGACAGAAAAAAGAAAGAGCTTATCCTTTTATTACGTTTTCCATCATCTTTATTTGTCATGAACAAGGAATACATTGCATTATTTTCGAATGATTGTCATAAAGGTAATACAGATACAGTATATTACGATTAAAATGCTCATACTCTAGCGTATAGTCAATTTTCGTTATCCGAGTTGCGAAAAATTTGTATTAATTAAGAAAATTTACAATTCGCAATAAAGAATGTGGCAATTTTCAAAATTACTCATACTATTTAAATAGGTGAATTAATTTTAATACGAATCTGAAGTAAATAATGGAAAATAATTTATAGCTTTTTATATAAAAGTCAATAATTTGAATTTTTGAAAGGAAAATTCGTAAATCCAGAATAAATACGCAACGAGTTTTTATTTAGAAGAATGTATTTAGGCTATATTTGCTAATATAAAACGAGTCACAGTGAATAATTATATTATGGAAAGCTCACGTTCTAAAATATTTGGAACCAAAATTCTTATTTATTAAATCTTGATAACAGAATTGGAATTCGCTAAATTTATTGCGTTCGTGAGAAAAGGGATCGGCGTACTATACGAGTTTACAGTTAATTAAGATAATGCACACTTAAGTAAGATTTTTTTAAGTTAATTACGAACAGTATTCATTGAGAAGCATAAAGATTATTAAAATTGATTATAGGTATCTAATTCACATTGATGTGAATAAATTTTGTTTAATTTACTATTTATTTGAAGTTTTATATAGCTGCAAAATATTGAGCTATAAAAACGAAGAGTACTAGTTTTATGACGATCATTGATCGTGCAAAGTCAGTGCGAACGGTGGACGCAGCATTATCTTAAGCAAATCGTTGGTAAGATAATTTAAACGCAACCATTTGTAACGTCGATAAGTGATGAATATATCTTATACATAAATAGAGCTTGCGCTGTAGCTTCATCAGTCATGAAACATGCTACAAAATATCGTGACTGTCTTTATCAATGTTCGTGAGTGTATTATAAGTTATAAATTATAAGTGAGCTACTGAATGTGTACATGGTAATATTATATTAGTCCATATTAAATTAATAATAAAATGTAATTTTGAATTCAACTTCTACAGGCATTTGAATTATTATTTCGCATACCCTTCATCTTTGCGTGTTCCACTCGGTTTTTTATAAATATAAGTATAAAAACGAACATGAAAGGGATATATTAGTTATAAGGTAACAAAGATAGTTTTCGAATTACATAGTAAAATAGAAGGAAAAAGCTTATGAATATAAACTATCTAATTTTAGGATTTAAAATATTTTCGTTCATTTCGCTAATAAGAAAAAAGCCAGACATGAATTTTTATTATATGTTGTATTTCAATTTAAGTTCAATTTAAATTATTGGCACGTTTTTTAAGAAAGTTATTAGAGATTAATTTTTTTATCATTTTACTCATCGTAATAAGTTGATTAATAAAATATACTAAAATTAATCCTTAAAAATATATATTTCATGACACTGATTTCATAAATAAACAAGAAATAAAGATCAAATACGAAAACTTTAGTTCGAAGTTACAAAGGATATGGGAACAATTAAAATTAGATACACAAATGAAAAGGAAATATACTTTCTTTGCATGGATATCACATAACACACCACTGGTTAGATCTGCTTCTGAAGTTTATTTTTCACTCGCTACACCTTGAATATCAATAATATTACAATATGACCAATTTATTAATGCTTCATGCGCTCATATAGCACCACTCATAGTTTTCGCAGTAAACAGAAAAGAATCCGAAACAATTGGTGCTGGTAGTGTTTCGGCAACTTTGATGTTTATTATTTAAACATTGTTTAAATGTTTATAATGCAATAATAATTAACCCTTTGACTACCGACGCCTATAGGCGTTCGTCGCAATGGTCCTCTATATATTACTGTAGCTCGGTCCGCACGCAGCGTTCACCTCGTTTCCAAATAGCCCGCAGTCAAAGGGTTAATACATATCATCGTATTTAGGAAAGTTTGCAGAATCATTCTTTGTAAGAATCAATCGTATAACTTTCGTAGTTACAACTCTGAGTTTATTTGAATGCTGAAAATATGAATTTTTTTGTAAATTCAATGTTTTGAAAACTGGTGATCGTGGCAAACGGTTTTCAAACTCGTGTTCAGCGCATAAAAACCTACAATTAACACCCATTAGTTACCACACAGCAGGAAAGAGTTAACATGCGTTGGGTAGTGTAATCAACGAAACGTAATGAAGATATGCAAAATGTCAGAAGCATCATTTAACAAGCAAATATTATGCTGTCACCTTAAATTGTGTATTTGAAATGAAATTATGATATAAAAAAGAATATACAAATTTAACTTTGTTGTAGCAAATGATTTGCGACAATGTATAAGTTGTTGTCACCCGTCGCTGTCTGCCAGCTGCAAGTAGCCTGGAAATTCGACGGCTTCAAGCAATTCCGAGAAAGTGGTGGGGATGAATTTGTCTCAATATGCGAGCCAGCTTCCCTTACAATAATCGAGCGTTTACTTACTGCAGTGATTGCTACTGGGGCTGCGGCCTTCCCCCACTTTAGGTCCATTTCCCTTCGTTTCAGTTCCTTCCAATTCCGCTCCTCGGTCCCCCTCGGGCCATCATGTCCTAGATCACAGCTTATACACATTAGGGCCGTCATGGCCATCCGGAGCGCAGCCCCACTACGGCCTACCCCCACTCTGCGTCCATTCTCCTCATACAGGCTGTGATCTGTGACGACGATGGACCGAGGGGAGAGTGGAGGGAACTGAAACGAAGGGAACGGACCTAGAGTGGGGGAAGGCCGGAGTAGGGCTGCGCTCCGGATGGCCCTGACGGTATTAGGAAAATCTAGAGTAGGGGAAGGCCGCAGCTCCGGTGGCCAGTACAGACTTACTGTATTACATTTAACCCTTTCGCTACTACGGGCGACTATAGTCGCCCGCCGTGAAATGACTTATAGATGCTACAATCGCTCAAAGAAAGAAAATTTCAATCAAAATCATGATCATCTGATATATTTCTAATCGTCATGGATTTTTAAATAAAATTTTGCACTTAAATTTCACTTTGTTCTTTGTACTGGAAAAATATATGACCCGTGCGACCGTACCGTATTGTCGGTTTTCAGCCGGACGCTGTCGTAGCAGAAGCGTTAATTCTCAAAAATAAGCTCAGAAATGATTATAGCTGATTATTAATACTTGTGTAACATCACTCCGATACAAAATATTAAAATTAAACGAGATATAATTTTATATTACTCTTATATTAAGAGAAAAGATGTAATAGTTGAAAACGAGATTATGAGTGGTTTCTGAACTCTTTTGTCATTAAAGATTTCCTTACTTGTTAAATATTAATTCCATTGTAAGATAAAAAATGTATGTGGAATCCAAAAACTAAAGTATTTCTGTTATTATATGTTTTATCAAAATAAAAACCATATCACATAGTTTTCTATGACCCGATATCTCAAGTTTATGACATGAAGATGAAGCTAATTAGACGATGATAAATCATTATACATGATACACTCCTCTGATGAGCTTTTAGGTGGCGGGAAATAAAAGAATACTATTTAGCAACAAAACTGTCAGCAATCCATTGTAATTGCAGTAAAACTTTTCTACGTCATTCCTCAGGATCCGAAATTTGAATTGTCATGTTACGGTAGTTACTATTTTCACAATTTTTGTAATGTCTACGATTAATTTTTAACTTAAGCGCACTGTCGATAACATTACTGCCATGAAACATGTAGTTTTAAGTGTTGCTATCATCGATTAGTTCAAAAATGGCAGCACCAATCAAGAATGACCAATCTCTAGTTTGCATCATCAATGTAGTAGGCTAGGATCATATTTTCCGAATACGGAGTAACATTTGGGGCAGAATACAATATGTCTACCTCGCGGGAGAGAAGTGTGTTAATTAATAATTTGGGTCCTATAAGTAGAACTGTTAACTACATTCAAGTTCCTTTCTAATTTAGCAATTCGTAAATTATTTGGTACATAAAATGAGCTTTTCCGTGAAAAAAACAGGTGGTAGAATGTGGCATGAAGCGCGAAAACAGGAAAAGAAAATTCGTGGAATGCTGGTAGATTATCGCCGCCGAGCTGAACGTCGACGGGATTATTATGAGAAAATTGTAAGGAATCAAGTTAAACGATAATTTTACAGCAGTAGTGTCGGGTCCATAAAATTTAATGTTAATCCTTTTCTAATGTCATACGAAGTATGCTCTTAACTTCTTTTTCAGTTACTAACCTTTAAACCTTAATATTTTCCCTTCCATTTATTGTAAATTACGCATTTATTTATAACTACTTTTAGTCTCTCATAAATAAAATTAATCGTAATTTTTTTTTTACATATGTGTTTATATTACTGCACCATCTGTTTATTACATATTATCCCTTCTTTAGCGCTTATTCTCATAAAACTATTATGCTTTATTTCTGTCTTTTCATTTATTTATTAGATATGCCATTTTCTTTAATGTATCAAACTGACATTATTTATACAGTTCTGTGTTGTATGTATTGTTTTTAATGTTTGTTTATACATACCAAAATATATTGTTTGATCCTTTGTACTCTAATGGTACCTTTGAGGCACCACAATATTTATGTTTCAAATTTTCTATTTTGTACAAATGGCTCAAAATTGTACTCAGTTGTATAAATTCTACAATGTACACATTTGACAAGTATTCAACTACTGAAACAAGTACGTTTAGAATAAAGTAAATCCTCTTATCAAATTCAATCATGCTTGTGTCTCTAAATTTATGTATGTGTGTTAAATGAAAAAGATTTTGAGTGCAATGGGTTAAACATATTATTTGAGATTAAATTGAAATCTAAATATTAATATGTATGTATTATTTTCATTGTTTTTCTAATTGAATTCTGTTTTACCTCTTTTTTCCTTTTTGTCATTCTTCATATTAACTCTTTTGACATTTCTCACTCAATATCCTTTTAAAATTATGTGTGATTAATTTGTTGTGTTTATATAACTTTGCACAATCAGTCCTTAGAAGCTAATAATATTCATCAAAGTACACAAAAAAGGTTTAATAAACATATCCGAAAACTATTCATTTTCAACGTACAAGACAATCTTATTATCTTTCGATGAATGAATAAATATACGCATACATAATAGTTGTGGTCCACCAGTTGATACATTAGAGATATTGAAATGATGAATACAAAACTATTACATATAGGTAAACAAAACAAAAATCTGGGTTCGTTAAATATAGGCGACAACCTGTAATGAAACATGACCAACTATGTATTGAAATTAATGTCGTGTATATAGACCGTTTGCTGTAGATGTAGGTGGTATTTAACTAAATAAAACATCTGATAGCGTGAAAACCAATTATATCAAACCCATATTTATTAAGCTACATTTGTTTATTTTCGTGTATGTTATTTGTCCTCAGAATTGGGCAAAAAATGGTTTCAATATCTCTTCTATATATTCATACTTATTCTAAATGGCCATACATTTTTTCCAGAAATCGGATCCTACTCAATTTTTGCAGCTTCATGGGAGGCCTTGCAAAATACATTTGGATCCAGCAATTGCAACTGCTGGTGATAGTCCAGCAAATATGTAAGTTACTTATCTTTGAATAAGTAAATAAAAATTGTATGCCCTTCAAATAGAATTCATTGAATTGGATTTAACAAAGACTAACAATATGAATAAAAAAAGATTGCATTTCATTTAAAATCTCTTCTGCACCTATCTCACTAAAAAGCAATTTACATTACCAGGTCAGTTTTTTATTTCTTTACAGTAATAACGTTGGAGTTAAAAGTTTCTTCAGGTTGCAGTTGTCATTTAGAAGAACACAAAACAATGTACAAATGAATAGTCTTTTAACATGGATAAGTGCTTTTTAAATGGGAGTAGCTACAACACGTAGGGGCTGATATGTATAAATATATATATGTATATATATATATATATATATATATATATATACACATTTTTTATAAGAAATGGCTTTAAAATTTTAGAATCATAAGATTTAGTTGATGTTTTGAAAATCAAAACTTTTGATGAATGAAATAACAACTCTTTATGGGTAATTATTCTGAAGTCAATTTTATGAAAAAAATTGATTTTTCATTCTTTTGTAGTACCTAGTTATCATATAAAATTTACTCTATTTTCAAATGTGGGAGTGAATATGAAATAAATGTACAGAGTTTTTGAGGACAGAAATCAAAGTTCTAGTTTTTACTTCTTCTTTACTCCTTTTATGCATCCTTTCACGTATTAGTTTGTATTATGTGAGTAGGAAAAAAATATTGATACTATACAGAAAGAATAGAAGATCTATGACAATATGATCAAGTGCACATTTTAACAGAACAAACAAGGATATTTACAGTTCATAATTTTACAAATCAGTATACATAAAATTACAAATTACTATACATTGTATCATTTAAAATGTTTGTATCAGAGAAGAGTTCAAATTTAAAAAAATATGAAATTTAAATATCATATATGTAATTATCTACATGTATTTCATAGTTCTAACCAAAAGCATTATTTCACTTAATAGGAACAATTCCTCCAAAAAAGACTAAATCAGAATAATACAAAATAAAATAAGTCTGCCTTTACACACTGTTGTGGAAGTAACTTTATTGTATCACAAGAAACAAGTATTAATCCTCAACTGGTATGGTGCGGGCAGATCGCTGTTACACATATATGTTTATGCATGCATTCTGCATTTTTTCCACCAGACATTTTTTTTAAACTTTTTTATGTAATGATAGAGTTAATTTTTTGATGTAAAAGTACTTTTATTATAGTCAGTACATTGCAAGTATATGGTAAAAATAAAGATTTGGGTCAGTTTAACCCACACCATACCACTTATGTGACAAATCCACCATGCCGATTGAAGCTTAAAAATAAGTATACACAGCTCATTGTGGATATTGCCTTTTATGTCCTTAATATTTATGGGTTTTTGGTTTTAATATTGGTGGTAACTTTTATTGTATTTATATATAAATTTTACATGTAATTATAATAAAATGTACATTATTATAGTATACACTACATGGACATTCAAATATAAGTTAAAAATTAATGTTATCAGAACCATAAGCAATTTTTACATGAGCAAACAATTATCTTACACATGTATTATTGATTTTCACAAAATGGGCAGTAAATGTTCCTTCATTCTCACAAGAGCTTCATACGTACATGTTCCAAATTATATACTAATTTGGAACTTATAACTTTATTTAAATCATTTCACAGACATTTTCTATTATAAATCTTATACATTATTTATTGATGAAAATATTGAATTTTAAAATAATTTTTAAGCTTTCAAAAATTGTTTGGCATTATCTGTAAAATGAACAGAAGTGTATTATTTGTTTATGGTATGATAAAGTAAGAAATGTTAAGAAGTACATTGTTGGTATAGTAAAATAAACATATCTTATGAAAACGTGATATTTACAAATTATTCATCTTGTAAGGAGAGACCAGCGTATATATGTTTTTTCAAGAAAACTGTAAAATAGTAACGTGTTTTTGTACATGATCATATTAATTTTTAGTTTGTTATTTACTGCTATTGAAATATAAATAAATTAACACAACCTTAACATTAATGAATACATATATATGATGTGTAATATGAACAATACATAATTATATGATAGGATGCCATGGCAGGGAAACGAAGACAATCTTATTGATCGTTTTGATGTACGTGCTCATCTTGATTGGATACCAGAAGCACCCGATTCTATTGATGTAGATATTGCTCTCAGTAGCGAAGATAGACATATCAATTATGAACGTTATCGTATAATTGTTCAAAATGAATTTTTAGGAGGTGGGGAATCAGTCTTATTTTAGTATTTATATTTTATTTATTTTCACTAATTGAATATTTGTTTTTAAAATTATTAATAAATACTAATTTTTCATACAGTAACTGAAGAAAAATTTCTTCATCAAATACACTTAGAAGAACAATTTGGTTCATCTACAAAATTAGATGCTGCGAGAGATAAGAAAAAATCATCTAATAATGTAGCCATTGGATATAATTATGAAACAGAAGAACCAATACCTGAAACAGTAAAATCCATAGATACTGTTGTATCTGAAGAAAAAGGGGATGATGAAGACAGTGATATCGATTTAGGTATAAGTTATACTCATACTAATAGTGTTACATTTACTTACATAAGTGTATAAGTACATTATACATCCATGCATTGAGTGTCTCTAATTATAATTTGCACTGCTTTTTAGATATTTGTGTAGATGTATCTCAGATAGAGCCATCACAAGCACACGAAATGAACTTAGTAGCTCAAAAATATGGACTTTTAGGAGCTGATTATTTTAGTTTTTTAACACAAGATTTTGAAGAAGCTGAAACATTGAGACAAGCACGCAAGCAGGAAGAAGAGAAAGCCATGTATTCGGTAATATATTTTTATTTACTTATTGGTGTTTTTTCATTGTGGTAATCACAATGCACAATGAAAATAGATGCAATAATATTTTTATATTTTAATATATTTTTATTATACAGGGCAGAAGATCACGTAGAGAAAGACGTGCATTCAGAGAGAAAAAAATGATTGGCAGAGTTATGAGTCCACCTAGGTACTTGATTTTATATTAATAAAATTATATTCAAAATCGACATTACATAATTTAAACAATAATTGACAAAATATATTTATGATGTTTGTGTCTCCTACTTATTTATTAGCTATGCAGCGAGAGAGAGCCCTGAATATAATCCGTATCGGAAATCTTCATCTAAATCTCATTCAAGATCTGTATCACCTGTAAATACTGGGCAAATTACTTACATCACAAGTTTTGGTGGCGAAGAAGAAACTCATGGCAGTTCATCTCATGTTACTTCTTCCAATTCGAGAAAAGTCAATTATTCTCATCTCAGGCGAAGAAGATCGGACAGTCCAACATTTAGCGAAAGAACAGTTAATAGGAAACTTTCAAAATCAAGATCAAGAAGTTGCTCTCGGTCTGTTAATAAATCGAAATCATATAGAAATCGCGATAGAAAACGAAGCACGTCGAGAATGAGGTAAGTTAATTTATAGTATAAACTGTATTCATATTTACTATATTGTTAATCGATGTATCATTTTCAGATCGAGGAGAACGCGTTCGAGGCATAGGAAACCTAGAAGATCTAGAACAAGAAGTCGCTCAAGACGATCACGAACTCGAAGTAAATCTAGGTCCCGTTGCAGAAGTTTTACTAGATCTCGCTCGCAAACTGTTTCAAGATCAAGAACAAGGTCTAGATCTCGTTCACGTGCAAAAAGGTCTAGAAGTTCGTCCTCGAGTAGTGTATCCAGATCAAAATCAAGATCTAGATCAAGACTACGGTCAAAATCGAGGTCGAAATCGCACAACAGGAGCCATTCTCGAGATAGTTACCGCCGAAGACATTATTCTCCATCGAAATCAATATCTAAATCTCGATCTAAAACTAAATCCCAGTCTAGATCTAGATCAAGATCAAGAAGTCAGTCCAGATGCAAACGATCTCGCAGCATTGAAAATAAAGTACCGGCACTGCCAAGGTACGATACATATTTACTCAAATGTAAAACATTTTTTATGTTTTTTATTGTTTCATTATGGTATTAGATATTACGGTCGCCGCGGAAAATCATCTAGCTTGGAGTTAGAATTGTCAGATAGTGAAGAAAAAGTCTCTACATCGACACCAAAATCAGCGGTTATTAACTCCATGAGCACGTAAGTTTGCAAATAATCTATTAAAGACGAGAAGAACTTCAGAAAGTTAAATAATATAACAGCATAATAAACAATAAATCTATTACAAGTATAAAATCATTATACGATCGATTTTTGTAGCGGATATATCCGCTGTTCCTGCTTAGGGAGTTAATCATTTATCAAGTAATGTGATTATAAAATTCATGTATTGCACAATAAGAAAGTTTTCTTTTTACAAATTTTATGAAGATTTTAATTACTTTGAATTTCAATATTTTAGGAACAAGCCAAAAGCAGGGTTAAGTACAAATTCTGGTGGCGGACACAAAGTCAGTAAGAACCATAACGCTTACTTAGTCACTTAAAGCACAGAGAATAAAAGACAGTATATACTCTCTTTATAACTACCTTCTCGACGAAGATCCTCCGCAAGTGCTACTTGTTTTCATTCTGTTGGACATTATGAGGCATTTTCATTATATATTTTCCATTTCGTATTTAATTAATTCTTTTCTAATCCTTTTCACGTGTTTGGCAATAGAAAACCACGAAGAATTTGAATCTGATATAGAATTAATTAGTTGAAATAACACATTTAAATAAGTTTTAAAGAATAAACTATAAAAACTATTTTTTAATACCTGAATAATTTTAAACGGCACGCTATAATATTTCAATTTTTCAGTTACTATTTTTGGATTTCAAGATCATTTTAATTTCCTTTAGAGGAATGCTGTGTTTTTTTTTATGATTATATGAGTATGTGATGAATACAAAAATGCAGGACTATATGTCCCCAAATGATTATGATTAACAAAATTTAAATTAATTTACTAAATTTGACGGAAAAGTACAGGAATTCAAAGTACAGTCCCTGAAATTGATTCTAAATTCAAATGCAAATTTTACTATTTCTCGTCACTTCAATGTCACATAATTCTATTTTTCGTAAAACATGTATTTAAAAACTCCATACTTGTAATATAATGAAAAATACGGTCTGTTATTGAAAAAAATTACATGATCTAGATATTTAAAAAAGTAAAAGCAAATCTATGTATCACGATGTACTCTTTCAAATTGTTCTAATAATTTTCCAATAGTTTATTCTAGTTACGAATTATATTGAAATGTAATATAATTATTTACATTTTATTATAAATTTTTATTGTAATCTTCATCTTTATTGTAACAATTACAGTAAAGTAAGGCTTTGTGATTAGAATGACATATAATGAATTTTTGTAAATATTGATTTCATAGATTTTCTTCTTAATATTAATATTATCAGAATGAAAACATCAAATTTTTTGTGGTATAATTTGTTTCATAGAAATAATATAAAGGAGTGTCTGGTCTCAAGATATATCTGATATTAATTATATGTCTACATATTACGCATTTTTATTTATATATTTATATGCAGAGTAAGTCATGAGAAATAGGACACCTAAATGTCTATTATCATAATATAGGGCATTGAACTTATCTTAAGCTGGTTATTATGATATTAAGTGAAAAGTACATGGTATCATTAAAAAAAAACATTGATCATCTTGAAATGACGTTTATGAGGACATTGAGAAAAAATTTGTTATACCATCTTAGTGCTCCTCGAACAGTTCAATGTTTTCTTGTTAGATATTTTTTCTGTGTTCGAATCTAGCAAAGATATTTAGATCTCCTGTTTCTCATGACTTACCCTATATATAATAACATATGAGATACGTTAAGTATTATTTATACACGTGTATATATGTAGTAACACAAGTTTCTAGAAATTTTAACATGAATTTTACTGTACAGAATTTTGTTGACCATGATAAATGAATATAAGAACTTTACTAATAAAAAGAGATCACACTTGTTTCTTGTACATCTACAAGAAAAATAAATATGCGTTGTGTACAGTGATACTTTTTGCTAAAAGTTTAATGAGATTAAAATATGCCATAATTTTTATAAATTAATGCACACAATTCAATCAATGAATTGGTAACTCTGACTACCACAAAGTTCGTAAGTTCGAGATTCATCTGAGTTGTAATTTTTTTATATTTTAAAGTGTGAAATTATTTTTTGCCCATCATTTCTACTTACTACTACTGTTACCAATTTTCTAGAAATTGTTACTTATTCCATATTCATAAAAACATTACTAGAAAATTTCATAATGGACTAGGAAACACAAGGTGTAAGAGAAAGGTAGTGTCACTGTAGGAGTAAATTGTAATAAGAAGTTCTATAGATTTACCAGAATGCAATATATGAAAGTTGATCAAATTGATAGATCTTTCCGTATAAGCAAAATACAAAATAGTATTTAAGAATTATAAATTTTTCAAAATTTGTTGTTTACATTTAAAACTAAATGAATGTGTACTAATTTTCTTTTTTATTGCACAAATAATTTCTTCAGGATACAAAATTTTTAACTATTTATATTTTTCAAGACTACATTCGAGTTTTTATATCACATGTTAGTTTTCTATTAAATTCTTTTGTCTACATACAAGTTTTATGAAAAGAGTATTAAGGAAATATATATTGAAATTTCGGAAACGGTTTGTGTGTTACTATGTATATACGTATTATAAAAGAAATTATGATAACTAACAACAGACTTTTAAGAGTTACATTTTTCAGTCACTGAAAATCACACCTCAGGAGCGGCTTAAGAAGAAAATGCAAGCTTTATTAAATAGGCAATGTAAGTCGAATCGGTTCGAATTATTAATTACTTATTATGCAGTGTTATAATTATGATTATATCTTAGATAAAGCTGACAAAAAAGCTGAACAACTTCGAATTGAAAAAATGGAACAGCAAAGACAAGACAGAGAAGACGAAATTCGGGAAATGTCCTTGAAGTTACGTAGGAAGTATGATATTTTATTCTTTTTTGTCTGCTTTACTGTTAATCTTTTGCATGTATAATTTATTTTGTCGTTATGCTATTAATAACATTTAGACAAAGAGAGCGGAGACATCGTTATGAAGGTCACACTTCCGATTCGCATTCGTCTGTATCACGTACACCAAGTCCTGGACGTAGTCCGCGTATTGTGCGTCGAGAAAGAAAAGACAGAGATATGAGAGATTTCGAAAATGATCGTGATCGAGAACGGGATAGAGAAAGAGAGAGGCGTGACGATCGAGAAAAATGTAGGACAGAATCTCGTAGAAGATACAGAGATTCACCGCTTCGTTCTTTAAGTCCAAGAAGTAGCCGGTAAAAATACAAATAATTTTTAGAAAGTTGTATTGAAATATAAGCAAAGTTATTGATACCTTTTTTTCAATTTGTTCTTTTAGAGGCCTAGTTGATTATTGACACCAAGGGAACATACGGTTAATCTTCCATTTGATGGACTTATTACTAGGCACTTTCTGTATTGCATTCCTTCCATACAAAGCTACAAATGTTCTAAGAAAATATGGTAAAAAGATCGAAACATATGATAATTATAGTTCACAATTATCCTTTATCATTAACTAATATTGTTTAATCTTACATTGTAAGATAATAAATGCAATTGTTTATTTACATATTTTGTTATTATTTGTTGTAAACTCTACTTTATAATTCTGAGATTTGATCAGCACCTACTTTCAAATAAAGTTTCAGGTCATCCCCTAAGTAACATCGTTGTAAAATGTGATTTCAAGCTTAAAAGATTAAAAAATTACACTCATTTTCAATTAGCGATACATTGCACATTAATTTTGGTATCCTTGTTCCACTACTTTAACAGTTCTTCAACTCGATTTTCAACAAATTTCTATAGTTTTAAAACAATTAATTTTTAGTCTGTTACAACTGCTGAATATCATTGAATTGTTTGTCAACTACAAAATTGTCGAACCACCTGAATAGGTAGTAACTGAGAAGGTAATTTACAAAGTTGTTGATTATATATAGATATTTGCTGCGATAGTACAAATTTTTATTGGCAAATTCAAAACAGTATGCATCTCTGACATTCCACCACGTGCACAGTCAAATCTTTATTAGATAAGATCGGATAATATATTCATACTGATATAAAGTATATTTTATAATAAGATTGGGAATATACAATTTTTAGGTTAGGACTATTTTAGTTAGGCACCTAACTGAAAAATTTACTTTACAATTAGAAAATATAAAATATAGTATCATATATGATAACATACGAGGTAGATTATAAATGCTTTCTTTTAAACTTTTTATTTTCTCCTTAAACTTATATTTATTAGTAAAAATTGTATTACGCAACTATATTACATTTATTTTTGTAATAACTAATTAGCACAGTTAATACGATAGTAGTACATTCGTATAATACTGCATTAATATATAAGAAAAGTATTAATTATATTTAACTGTTTTAAACAGTTTTCACATTGTTTAAAATATTCCAACCTACATGAAATCAACTTCTTTTTCAACTTTTAATAATAATAATTAATAAATGCATTTAAAATTAAGAAGCGTATGTTTTTCTATTGCTTACATCTTACTTTGTTCTTAATGTAATATTTAGTACAAATATAAAATTTATTATGACTACTTAAATCATTGTCTTTTATTATATTAAATATAGTTTCACAAAACATTACAGTAGTAAGTGCACTAGTTCAAATTTTACCGCTTAAATACGTAATCGTGGATCGTTTTTTATTGGTTTATTTATACTCGAAAATGCATGTGAGCATGCCCTTGTTTTATACCACCCCTCAAATCTGTTAGTAACTAATATGGCGGAATAGGTAGATGTTGACTTTTCGAGGTTCCGGATTTCTCGGATTCAAATATTTCTACATAATAGAGTATATGAAGAAACAAGATAGCTGTTATTCATATATTTCATTATCGGTACGCGTTGTTTTATCACTGACGTCATGTGTTGTGTACTTAATATTATAGAATATTATTAACAATAAGTGCGTACGTTATCCGTTAGAGTAGTCTATTTGGCAAGCAACTGTAATTGCAAGTTTTAACGTGTATGTATTATAAGCATTATTTACGAAATCAAAAGTACGTAATTTTTTTAATTATTTCAATTCTAAATAAAGGTAATACGTCTTACGTAATGAGAGTGTTAATATCAATTTTCTATATTCCTTCGAAAGGTTAAGAGGTGTGTTTATTATTTGAAATACAATCTATTAAAATACAACTATAACTTTATAAGTACACAAATAACAAGAATTAAATATACTTAATAATACACGTTTGATTTAAATTAAATTCATCATACTATGTTACTGGTAAACACTACATTTGATTAAAGTGCATTTTTTTGGTAATTGTATCAACTTTAATTTTAGTAGTTAAAAGAGAATAATATTCCTTTAAAAAACTATAAATTAGTTTAATGTTGTTTACAACTGAAAGATTCATACATGAAACATTTCACACGTGTAAAAAAGAATATGAAATATAGTATTTTGTGTTCCTAGAAATATTTCATAAATTAATGCAACTTTACAGTTAATCTTTCAGCAAAATGTGTGATACAACTAAGAAAACGAAAGATTCGAGTGTTAAAAACAATGTGCAACATGAATCAATGAATCAGTTATGTCGAAAACAAAGTGCTGATGAAAAAGAATCTACATTGAAAAGTACAAATGAAGATGTACAACGTGCAATTGAGGGTCTAAAGGAAATACCAGATGAAGAACTTCAAGAATTCCTTGATGATGAAGATTTTATGGAAGGTCTAGACGTTGTTGATGCTTGGGAAGGTGATGAAGAAAAGGGTCGTGAAATTGAACCTAAAGCTGTACATGTCAAGGACCAAAACCAAAAGCGTCCATCTAGGTAGCATCAATAACATAGGATAATTTTAAATATTATTATTTATTATATCAATGCAATGAATATATTATATAATATTATAACATAAAATTTTATTATTATTGTCTTATTTAGAACATTCATAAATAAGAATCATTTTATACTTTACTTGTATTTTATGGTTTTAATAATTACTATAAAATTATATGTCTATTATATCTTAGTATGTTGTTAAATATAATAAAAAGAATATATATTGTTTCTTTTATATAATTAGTGAGATAGAAGAAAGAATGATTGTAAGCTTACTTATAGGGATAGACACCGTCGTGACTACAAAGGTTCTTACAACCGTGAAAGGCCAAGGCGGGAAGAAAAAAAACATGAAGAACTACGTCGTGATCCTTCTAAAAGCACAAAAGACATAGAGAAAGATAAAATACGTACAAAAAGAGATAATGAAAGTAAACTTTTAGCTGAAAAAGAAAAAGCTATTAAACATTTGTTGGATTCCGATAATGTTGTACCTCCAGGTACAGAAGTTGAAGCCATTCAAAGCATTGCAGAGAAACAAAATTTGGAACAGGCACAGATGCATATCCGTAGAAGTAGAGAACGTCGTAGAAGTTTTGAACGTCAAAGAGGAAATTCTCTACGACGAAGAACTCCAGACAGAATAAGACTAAATTCTCCTCGAAGAAAATCTCCATTAATATTAAGTCCAGAGCGTTGCAGAAGTCCTGTATCGAAAGGACTTTATCGGAGTCCGTTTAGATTTAGTCCTGACAAACGAAGAAGCCCAAGATTTAATTGTGTTCGTAGGAGTCCTTTTGCGTTTAGTCCAGAAAGACGAAGAAGTCCTATGAGACGACTTAGTTGGGAACGAAGAACAAGTGTAGATAGAAGGTGGAGCGCTGAACGACACAGAAGACGTATAAATACACATGAACGGTAAGCTGACAGTATTTTTAAGTGTGTATTGTTTTACCACTTTGAATTTTTGTTTCTTTAAATATCTTATTATATTTTTGCTCCTTATAAAGCATTAATATTTTTTCTCCATAAAATCTTGGTATGATAGTCCTTTCCATTTGATTTCACAAGGATAAAAATTGTTATTATTTTATAATTTTATGCAATGGAGTATTTTAACTTGAATTTTATATTGTTAAGGCGAAGAAGTCGATCTCGGGACCGGCAACGAAGTCGAAGTATGGAACGCCTTAGAAGAAAAAGTCGGTCTCCAATTAATAGGCGTTATAGTCCTCGTCGTCGAAGTCGATCCCGGAGTAGATCAGTAGAACGTCGTGCAAGAAAACGATCACCATTCATCAATGAACTTACAAGACAACTAAGAAATGAAGCTATGATGACATCGCATATAAATACTGGATATGCTGGACATCCTTCATCAATGGATAACATACCACCACTAATGAACAGTGTTGTGTACCAACAAGAAACAGAAACTAGACCACCAATGCCAATGCCGTCTTACATACACCAATCTGGTTTACCACCACCTATGCCGACAGGTGTAACGACTAATGGACCACCATTTATGAATTTTGAGGGTTCATCGCAAACAATGAGCTTTGATTCTGTACCACTGCATCCATTACCTCCAGCTGAATATGTTTCTGGCCCAGTAATGTACAATCAACCAAATACTAGTTCAGTTCAGCCTGCACATCGACCAGCACTTCTTCCTGCACCAGTTTCGTCACCACAACCTGAGCCTGCTGCAGCATCTATGGAACACGTACCAACAGCATACAATTCGTTGCATGGCATTCCTGCTAATCGACAATCTCCAATTCAAAACTTCGACTTTCCAAATAAACCTAAGGATACAGCCCCTCAAAACTACAGAGAACGTAGGCTTACAGATTCCTATAATGGCTATCATACTTCACAGGAAGAACGACTAAAGACTCCTGAACCACCAGTCATCTCTGACACAAAAGTAATTGCATTAAATGTTGTAACAGACCTATTTTTTTATGTATTTACATATTTATCTCAATGCTATAAAAACAACAAGCATCTGTTTATAAGTTTATAATTAATAAGTCATGGTTTTATATACCTTTTCACACAAACTACGGTTACGATTTTTATTCTTATAAGAAAATGTAATATTTATTTTCTGAATTAATCTTGCAGCAATTTGAAAAGACGAGCTTATCCAGTCTATTGGAAGCATCTGTTTCCGCTAAAGGTTCGAATATATTTTTTACTCAGTTATTGTTAAAATTTGTGTTTATATATTGCAAATTTTTTATTTTATTGTAACAAATAGAATTAATAGTTCATATATTATTTTTTATACATTTTTTAGATTCATCTAGCCTACCGATCTTATACCCAGGTAGGAACACATTGCATCTAAACAAAGTATTAGTCTTCGATATATAGTTTGAAGAGTGCTGTTCAGAATAATACAAATTTAATATAATAAAAGATGTAGTATATCAATATTATATTAATTAATGTATATAAATTTATCTTTTTTTATCATAGGATTCAAACCTGAAGTATTACGTCATTGTGAACATGCTCTACGTGAACTCCCCATCGAAGATCCTCGTTTAAAAATGAAAGGACGATTTTTTTATGATGCAAAGAAAGAAAATGTACAAAATGAACAGGAAGTATATTCGTCGAATTCTATACTTCTACAAAAACAGAAAAATAAAATATATTGGGAAGAGGATGATGGACAACATGTTACTCCGATAAAACAAAGTGTACAAACACATCAAAAAATTTGTCAAACCGAAGAAGTAGAGACAAATACAAAATTTGTTCAAGCAAGCGTTATTATGGTAGATTCAGAAGTGCAAGTTTATCCTCAAGATTTACAACATGTTCAAAAAGAAGAAAAAAGACCCATCATGGATCGCTTAGACTGGAATATGCGTGAAACATTTGATTACACTCCCAAGTTTCGAGAATCCGATGATTTAAGGTGGAGTTTAAGTAATTCTTCTCAAAAAAGAACATGGAATAGAATATCTCCACCTAGGCGAACTGAGGAGCGTGAGCATCGTGTAGATTCTTCTTTAGATCACAATTCGAGAAATTTAAAATTAGGATCACCAATAAGAAACAGAGATAGCTTTTCCAGTCATAAAGGATCTTTACGGGATCATTATGTCCGTGAGAGATACTCTCCTAATTACAGACACTCCTTGGACGAACGTGATGATTATCATGAGAGCAGGAGTGATCATAGTCGTGGTGAAAGTCCAATGATGTTAGATGATTCCGCTGAAGAATTAGAATTGGAGCATACATTCCAAAGAGGTACAGAATGGCATGGAAGAGGAAAAGTATCAAGAGGAAGATCGAGTCCCTTAATAAAACCACACATGTATAGAGGGAAACATTCGGGTGGAAGACCTTATCGTGGGCGTGGAAGTTTCCGTGGAAAATTCTAAAATTATTTGTGTAATGCACAAATTTAAAATACTGTAGAATCATATAATCAAATATATCAATATAATGAAAAGTTATTATCTATTCTTGCAAAGAACCGGGAAAGAAAATGTGAAAATATTGTCTTATTTGTAAATTAAATTCTTTGTGTCATTTATTAAACTGCATTTTAAACACAGATTGAATTTGAACATCACATACATCACAAACAAATGCGTGTACATGCAGAGCATTTGCACAGACACCATAATATATATGAAATGTAAATTACAGGATCATTTGTACGTAACGTTTGTTAAATAAACGTTTTCTGTGACAATACAAAGTAATACAGAGAGGACTACCCTTTGAGGTATTGTATTAACTAACTTATGTATAAGCATGTGATGATTGTACAAACTTCACAAATTGTACTGTTTACATTTGATTATTTCATCTTGTACAATATTTATTTTCGTACTATTATTGGTACTACATTTATTGAAAAATGCAATACTGATAATTCTAGTACTGTGACGTTGTATTATTATTTTTTTTCATTAGAACAATATAAAGTGAAGAAGTTAAAAACACTATTATAAGGAAATATTTCAGGGAACACAAAACGGAAATTAGTTTCTGTTAACTGAAACAACCAAGTTTATGCAACATGTAAAAGTATATCATGTAACATGCTAAAAATTAAAAAGTGAATACAGAAATGTTGCTCTGTATTTCAACTTTTTTCCTCATCTTGTTATTTGTACATAAATTCGAAGCATGTTTGAAATATAATATTAATAGTTAAATTTATTGGAATAATGTATCATTAAGCTTTAAAACTAATCGTCTGTATTTAATAAATTTAGATATGTAAATTTAAAAGAAACGTTAAACTTTTTATTGAAAATCTTGAGGTATATTTAATGCAATACTGTTGTTGAAGAAATTAGAGATTTCAGTTATCTGTGTTTTTATTTCTGCTGAAATCGAAACTTCTTATTTTCGAGAAAACCCAATATTAACGACATTTAAACCTTTTACATTGTTTTTTAAAACGCAAAGAAACTCGAAATTATTTATAAATGTATAAATCATAAATATGAGAATTTCTGTTAAGTTTGTTGTATTTCTTGAAAATATGAATAACGGCTATGTACATATATCCTATTTCAATATCCTAATATTTTAGAAATCGTTGGAAATAACTTGAATCTCCAAATTTTTTAAATAAAATGAAAATGTAACAACATAGTTTTTAATACTTAATTTTATTACAAAGTATATGTATTCAAATAATTTAGTGAAACATTAAATTAAAAACAATTTTCTACATTATATTTGGGGAAAATTTTGTTCATTTAAACACTTTTACAAAAATACTTTAGTGGTGTTATTGATTATACTGTAGTGATCATAAATTCTGTATTTTATGCGTGATCTGTTTATAACAAGTTATTTAATAACATTCGTTCGAACTACTTCTGTTTTTAATATCTTATTAGAAAAGGTGTGAAAAAGTAAATGTAATAAAAAGAATAAATATCCAGAAATGCAATTCGAAGGAAGAATTTTCTAATCAAGTTATAATGTAGGCCCGTGCAATAGAGACCTGTAGCTTTTTCAACGTTGGTAGTGTGAGTTGGATAAAAGCAAACATTCTGCAAGTAAGGAACATACGAATTAAGAGGAATGTGCAGTTTTATTAGTTCATTGAAAATAAATAATTAACATATGAATAAACTAATAAATATCCGATAATTAATTTTGCATGTTTTACATGTACTTCAATTATACAGGGTGTCCCATGCAATTTCGGTGAACTTATCTTTAAAATAGTTGGATAAAAGTTATTATGGCAAAATTAAATGGTGTTAAATTTTTTATACTCCTATGTCACTTTTATGGGCATTTGTGTATTGATCCAATTGAAAACTACATCTAAGAACACTGTTACATCTAAATATTGAATTAAACTTAAAATAAGTTCTAAACCTACAATTTTCAGTTGCATCATTGCAATACTCTTTTACAGTAAGTGAAAAACTACATATGTTATTGTTCCAAAAGAAATAAGAGTTTATTTAAAACAAAATGCATTTGCACTTTTCAATTACATTTATGTGTTAAAGGTTTATTATATTTTTTAAATAAAATTTCGTAGCCTTAAGTTTTTATGAATCAAAATAAAATACAATAACAATTCAGAATGGCATAGAATATATTTCCTTCAGAAAATTCACACCATACATTTCTAACAAATGTGAATTAATAATTTTATTTAAAATAGGTTGTATAGGAAAGCGTCAAATCTTTTACACTGACTTCATGTGACAGTACATACTTGTAACATAAGAGTATGGAATATTTAGCACCATTGCTGTATGAAACTTTTTTTATCTTAAACCATTTTAAATATATAGCTCATCCTAATTGCACAACATGTTGTACACCCATAAACTTGATTCATAGCTTATTTACTTTCTTATTGTCCGTAGGTATTGTGTTAAATATTATTTTCAACATAACAGGTATCTATCAACTTACTGAAGTAGTTATAATAGTAATTGTTATGAATTATATTTTATATATTTTGGATCATCAATAACTTTTTAGTGTGTTGTCTGACAATTGAAGCTTGATACATTTCTCTGATGAATTTTTAGGCAGCTTAAAATAAAATAATAGTATGTAGCAACACGAATATATCAGTAATTCTTTATCACTGTAGTAGAGTCTTCGTATACCTTGCTTTCAATATTAAGTTTGTTTATACTTCTCATACTAACATGTGTATTTCAATATAGTATTCCTTCTTCCCATAATTTTATTTTGTTTCTAATTTGTTAAGCAAGTCCTTTCATAATATATACAACCATTTATAACCATTTACAGTATTTAATCTTATATAATAAATGGAAAAATAGAAAACCTATAATTTGCAGTTGTTTAATTTATATGCATTGTTAAAAAGTGTATAGTTAAATATACATTACTGTTATTAAAATATATTTTTCTTGTGTTATGTGTAATAAGATTTTTTAGTTATATTAATTTCCAACATAATTTTGACACAAAAACTAAACAAATAATGTTACAAAAACTAACTTGGCTTCATAGCACATTTACATCTATACATTTTCATATTTCATTTACAAACACTAATTATTAATATATTAATAATATTATAATTAATATATCACTTATAGTTATGTGTATCACACACTTTTATGATACTAACATTATTTTCCACACTTGTACTTTATACAATAGTACATTTTACTCATTTTTATATGTACAAAACGAGAGTGACATAATTTCGTTCGTAATAGATATAAGATTGATATTATTTACATGATTTTGTATCTGTACATTAATCCTTCTTGTAATTACTATAATACATGAAATGTAAAAGACACAATAAATGTACATTGACATTTGTTTTGTATTATATAGGATGTTCCTAAAATAAGGTGCCAAATTTTAGTATTCTATATTTTATAAAGATAAAAATGTTATATATACATCCACACATGCTTTGTTTTGAATTTCAACCTTATAAAGAATTTTATTAAAGGAAATGTTTATCTAACATATAAAGCACATAAGCATACTTGTAATCTACTCACAGGCAATAGTATAACATAAACAATTGTTGTTAAGTATCAAGTAACAAGTAGGGTGACAATATTGGTTTGTGATTAGTTTTGATATCATGGTACGTCATTATTTCATGCTGAAATGATATCCATTTTATGTATGGATAACTGAATAGGAATAGCAGAGAAGCTCAGAATTTTTATTGAGAAACATATCCAGACTGATATTATCTGGATAAAAAAGATGTTTGTGAATAACCACAGACATTTTGTAGAAACTGGATCATTTTTGTCTGTTTCCACTAATAGGAAACAAAACAGTTTTGCCTTAATAGTTGCAATTGAAGAAGTAGTGAACATCTATAAAACAAATAATGATAATAGATAGTGTTTGGCAAGAGATTATATAGTGAGTTCTATATGAACAGTTCCTTCATCTTTACCACTTGCAATGAGTGTAGGCCTTTTCACCAGTTGATTATTGTCAGTGGATTGCATTTCATACAAGGTATCTGCAGCAAAGCATAAGGTCAAATTTTGAGTTCTGTGTGCTATTTATGGATGAAGTAAAATCCTCACGAGAAGCAATTTGATATTTTATAGTACACATTAATATGCAGATGAATACCCATATTCTGTCTGTTGACATATTATCGATAACAGTTTTTCAGGAATTATTAATTGGAATCATAGGGCATCATTTAGATGGACTACATTTTTTAACACATATGCTGAACATTCAAAACTACATTGATTTGTTGATCAAAGAATTACCTCTGTTGCTGGAGGACATTCCTTTAACAATGCATCAAGAAATGTCATTCATGTATAATGGTGCCTCAACTCATTTTAGTCATTGAACCTGAAATCTCCATAATAAAAAGTATTTTGGTTGTTACATTGGTAGAGGAAGACTAGTTGTATGATTCATATGACATATAGTGTGCCATTTAATGTTTTTGTTTGAAACAGCTTGTCTGTTGACAGTTGACAATTGAGATCTCCATAATGATACTATCCAAGGTTGTAACTTAAAAACAAAACATTTGTAAACCTATATTGATGACATTTTTTATCCTTATAACATGCTTCTAAAGGCTGGCCGCTTATTTTAAAAACATCTTGTACAATAGATTCTAGAATATTTTGCCTTAATTATAAACTCACACTTAACTGTTCTAATGAACAACTTGCATGTATTTAAATATAGTTTAATTGTTAAGAAATAATTTCCTTTTATACAGATTAAAAATTATAAAATGACAATTGAATTATATGATAATAGACATGTTTAGAATGAAAAAATGAATGTATTTGGATATTTATGTACATTTCATTATGCATTATCAATTCAAATAAGAATTTGCAACTATAGCAATACACATAGAAACAGTATGTGCTATTAGTCAAAAAGGTATAATTCCCATAAACTTGCCAGTTACACAAAATCTTTGGTCCGTAATTATGTATTTAATGTGTATTCACATTATACACTTGTGATTTAATAACATTCGTTAAATTGTTTCATTCACATTAATGTTTCTTCTGTTTTTAGCTAACTTAGTATAACGAAACATCTTGAAAAAGATGTCATTACAATCTTGACTACTTATAGTTTAGATAATTTTTAAAGTATGTATTTTCTTTTTAAATATACATATACAGGGTGTCCGCGCCAAAGTGATACAGGCCTGTAATTTCTCAAATATTAAAGATACAAAAAAAGTGTTTATATGAAAATTGTATGGTACAAGGGGGCAAATTTTTTAACGAAGACGAACTCTTTTTTACATTATTAGTTTAAGAGATGTGATAGTCAAGTTCGTTTTTTTAAATGGAACTATGTACTTTTATTCAGATCATTCGATAGTGCTTTTCAAGACAAATTCACTGACCTTTAATGTATACACCTGATTTTTAGTGGTTTTCGAGATATTGAGCCTCTACAAATTTACTGATTTTCAACGGAAAAAACCCGGCCGAATAGGAAATACCGGTGGAAGTTCTGTCCGTGTCTGAAGTGCCACGTGTTAAACATTGCCTCTTGAAACAGATACGAAGGCTCTGCACCAGGAACGGCAGGCCCAAATCTGGACAACTCTCTTCCGCCACAGATGTAGCATTTACAGTGTCGAAAAAGGTATCGTTGATACTTTACAATGGAAAACTAATGTCCAGAGTTTGGGTCTGCCGTTCCTGGTGCAGGCCCTTCGTATCTGGTTCAAGAGGCAATGTCTAACACGTGGAACTTAAAGCGCGAACAAGACCACTTACTGGTATTTCCTATTCGGCCGGGTTTCTTCCGTTGAAAATCAGTAAATTTGTAGAGGCCCAATATCTCGAAAACCACTAAAAATCAGGTGTATACATTAAAGGTCAGTGAATTTGTCTTGAAAAGCACTATCGAATGATCTGAACAAAAGTACATAGTTCCATTTAAAAAAACGAACTTGACTATCACATCTCTTAAACTAACAATGTAGAAAAGAGTTCGTCTTCGTTAAAAAATTTGCTCCCTTGTACCATGCAATTTCCATATAAACAATTTTTTTGTACCTTTAATATTTGAGAAATTACGGGCCTGTATCACTTTGGCGCGGACACTCTGTATAATCAAAATTTAGTTTTTTATCCCAATTTTCTGCTGTTTTTTTACATAAAAATTTTTTATAGCAAATAACAAACTAGGCTTTAAAACAATATTATTAATTTTTCTATTGTGCCATAATATAATTTGTTGATATTTTTCTGTGTGTACATTTAATAATGTTTCCATTTTTTCTTATTTGACTACAATGTCAGCAGTTAGAACTTCAACTTACACCTTTAAAATTCTTTTCAAAAATATCTTTGCTATGTTAAAAATAGTGATATACCAGGTGTGGCATATCACAATGTTAAAAGTAGTGATACACCATTTTTTGTGAGCTTTGTTCATTCTATAGCATCTACACTAGTTTCCATATTATTTGAGTTGTTAGTCTGCTGCAATTGATTTTTAGGAATTGTAATTTTACGTTTATCTTCAGCAGTTTTCTTTTTTAGTACAGTGGTGAACAAGGTTTTCATTAAATCTTTATAATTATTTTTATTAGATACTGCGCAAATTTCAGCACCAATGGCACAATATTTCACGAAAGAATCCAATGTAGAAAATGGTGTACCTGCTGTAACATTATGATTAAGTTCTATAGGATCTTGGACACACATTGGTCTATTAGTGTGTAACTTGAGAGTCTCATCTTCTCTTACACATGCTTTGTACCTATCCATATACTGTGGTAGATTTTCAATTTCTTTAAATTCTGCTTCTGTATGTATCCTTCCATCTAGTGGACAGATAACTTGTGATTTAAATTCAAAGGTAGCATAGAAGAAAAAGAAATCATGAAGGAGTTGTGGAATGCTACTCTTATTTGTAATTGGTGGTAGCGCTATAGTTTCATCAAAATTAACTTGCCATCCATTTATAATTTGTGGATGACAAGTTCTTTGAAGTTCCATCAAAGGAGGAATAATATTAACTGATGTTTGCTGAAGATAAAAAATTATTAATAAAACTAAAGCATAATTGGATATTTTTCCTGACCCTGATATTTTAATATGTCGTGCCCAATATTTGATGAGCATCATTAATGGCTTCAATCTGTCATCAAGACAAATGCAATATTTTATCAAGTAACTTTTAAATATACCTAAGCTATTTTTAAAGGAAATGTCACAAGAAACATTTGTTCGAACATAACAAAATTTGATAATGGGTGTTTTAGCTTTTGGAATTAATATTATGTCAGAAAAAATACAATTCATTCTGTACATAATTCTTTTTACTTCTCTAAAAATCTTCTGCATTGTCCATGAATCTGCCGATGCATCTTTAATTTCAAATATTGGTTCACCTTGAATAAATATTATATACCATTACAAAAAGCATTAACAAATGTAATAAATCTGCACAATTCAAAATGACAATTAAACATAATAATGAGTTTCAAATCTCACCAATATCCATGTATATGTCTAAATCACATTCTTTAAAGCCTAGTCCTGTTTGAGTAGAACCAAATTTATATGTTTTACATCTTGGAAATATACCTCTAAATATCTTATCCAATTGTGTACAAACTGATTCATATCTCATTTCAACTTCAGCATCAGTAAGTTGTACTGCATTTAAAAATGATACTAATTGATTATCAAATGTACTATTTTCTTCAAATATGTGTTTTATGTTATCATAACATATCTGGCTTGTATTTTCTGTAGAATTATTTTTCTTTGCTGTTTTTGTTTTTCTCAACTCTGAAAAAGATATTTACAATTTAAAAAAAATTAAATGCATACATCTGTAAAATAAGTAAAAACATAGAAATTGTTAATACTCACCATTATGAGATGTTCTTTTTTTTATATTTAATTTTACATTATTTATTAATACTGGTTTATTTAGTAAAGCCTCTGTAGCATTCCTACAAAAGAATTTTATTATTATGATTACAAGTAAAAATTATAAAATTTAAAAAATGCAAACTACATTTATTGTAATTTATATTACAAAAGTAAAAAAAATAAAAAAGCAATGACTATAGTCAACAATATTACAATTATTTAATGTTAACAGATGTATTAAATATTTTTCCTACCTGTCACAAAACTCAACAATAAGATATCTTGGACCAAAATGATGCCATTTTATTGTACCATATTGTTGAAAGAAATCAAATAGTACATGTGTAGGGATAAATTTCGGTAATGGTGAGACAACAATGGATCTTTCCATAACCTGTACTTGCTGAAGTCTTGATAAATGCTTTTTACCTGCAAGATGACCTTGCAAAGCATATTCATCTTGAAAGTCCTTTGAACAAATGTCACAATGCTTTGACATTGTCAAATATATATTAATTTAAAAAATTCTGAAATAAAAAGATTTATAAAAATTCAATTCTTACTCCTTTTATCAATATTACATTTTAATAAGATATTATATGAAGGTATGTAAATATTTTTCTTCATTAAAAATCAATCATTTAAATACTCACAAATATTTCAGTATGTATGAAATATCTCTTATTAAAAAATATCAGTTGTTATGTCATATGTTATTAAATGTGAGCTGAGTGTATGAAATTCATATGTGTACTATGAAAGGTTTAATACTGTTTCAAAATAAAGATCATTTTTCTTATAAACTATTTTCTCAAACTTTTATTTTAATACACTCATTAAGGTAAATAACATATAATATATAAGATATAATACCATAGAAAATTATGTTCAGTCCATTAACTTTAACGATTAGGAATTTTTCGCTCTATAATATTCCCATTTCAATTAAGAATACACCTTTCTTTGTCATTTTTTAAATCGTTCTTTACGTATGATAAACATTATATTTGAGCAAACTATTTGATTTACTACTTTAATCTTTCTTCAAAATAAGACAATGTAATAAATATTCCTTCTTCTTAAATTTAATATTACAGTTCTGCACCTGTAAATAATAAAGTGATTTAAACCATGTTGATCATTACACATTGACATTTACTCATTTACCATAAAACAAAAATGGACAAATTTATAAGAAGTATAAGAATTGAATATCAGAATTATACAAACTGAATGTAGAAACGATACAAAAGAATATTTATAATTCTAAAGATAATAACTATCACTAGGGATCTATCGTATAAAAATCATAACATTCTACTCTAACCTAAAGTTTGTTTTCGTTACTTACAGCTGCTATACATTAGTGAAAACCGTAATACTATGTTCGCGTTGCCAATACTAGCGGAAGTGACGTTCTCTTGTGAACATAGCAACGTGAGAATTGACTGGAATTCTAAAGGTACGTTTACACCAAGCGAGCGAGCGCCAGCGAGCATTTTCGAGCGGTGGCACATGAAGGCGAGCGGCGAGCACGAGCCTTTAAGAATGTTTGCGTCACATTTACAGGAAAGCGAGCCAGACAAGAAAGAAGCGAGCACAAACGATCCAAACGAATGTGTGGTTTTCACGAATGATCGCTTGGTGAAAACGAAAAAATACTAGAAAATGTTTGGTCGCTCGTGTTCTTCGATGATCCGTAGCGGAGCGGTAACATCAAAGGAACGGCTTTGGTGTGACAACATGCTTAGTAAAATATCTCAGAAACTATTCATTTTAGAGCAAAAATTTAAATTGATAATTATTTGTTTCTGAATGTCGAAGCTATTTATGAAAGCAGTTCCCGTAAAAATTAATTTTTTTAGACAATATCTTAAAACTTAACACATTTTCGCAAATTTATTTTGCAAAATGTTAATTCATTTTAATAAAAATTTGCCTACAGAAGTTTAAATTGGCGATTTGTATGTTTTGGGAATTTGAATTTATTTATATAAGCTTAACTTTATTTATATAGCATTTTCTGTGAAAGTTAATTTTCTTAAATAATACATCTTTGGTCTTACACGGTTGAACGAACTGTATGCTTTCATCATGTTCTGCGTAATTGCATTATACCAGTTGGTAATTGTTTATAGGCCGCGAAAAATTAACATAGCAGATCAATTTCGTGAAGCATAAGGAAAGTTGAGTCTCTGAATGCAGAGATATCATCACAATACACGTCAGAAAAAGGTAATTAAGCGCGCGCGTTTTAAACCTTTATACACTTCGAAGGATGGTAGCTATCAGACTCAGTTAGTCGTTTTCTACTCCAATGTTTTCAGTACTAAAAGATATTAGCCAATTAGTAAGTTCGCACGTAGCAGATAAAATCATAACAAAACCACTGCATACGAAGATCAACTCCTTTATAATCTATTAAATTTGTAAACGTACGAAATCTTATAGGGGTGTTTCATATTATCGCATAAAAAGTCGATTTCTTTTTATTTTTTATAATATCTGATATATAGAAAATTATCGTCGAATTATGTTCGAAATCGATTCTATACAAATTAACGCTGTGAAAAGCGTTTGATCGGCATCATAAAATAGCTGGTTTTCTTCGAAGAGTGGTCTCTACTTGGCAAATCTGTTGACCATAAGACCACCAGTGTGGTCAACCGGCAGACGTCTGTACCTTAGTTATTGTAAACGTATTAGCTTGATTTGCTTTCTGAAACATAGCATGCCTGTAACGTTTCATTCTTAATCCTGTTTTCCGTCCATATGTTAAGGAATAGAAAAGAATTTTCTATGTTCTACCCACTTTACATGTAACAATAAATGAAAATACCATTAAATATTGAATATTCAGAATCCGTAATTAAAAGGGGAAAGAAACTAGCTGCAACTATTACCTCTTCGTCGCACATCTTAACTTGTACAAAGTTCTCGTACTAATAATTTGAAAAGCGGTAGCATGAACGAACATCGACGAGCATGAACGAGTTCGGACGAATATCAACAGACACGAGCAAGCATCAGGAACACGAGCGAGCACCAGCGAACAGGAGCGAATATTTAATCATGCTCGCTCGCACTCGCTCGCTTGCTGTATACGTACCTTTAGATTTAGATACTACATAAAATTGTATTTATTGTAACATAAAATACATTACGAAATAATGTTTGAAGAAAATATAAAGCAAAAGAAGTATTTAAATTGAATCACTTTTATAATTATCACATAATAAATGGAATTTACAGATAGAATAATAAAATGTGCTATTGAACATTTTCATTGTATTTTCTATACAGTTGCTTTTTAGGATATGAATAATTTGGTTTTCTAAATATATGTGGGGAATATGTGATATCGTATGAATGGTTTATTACATTATGCTACAAATTCGTATTGAAACATGTGGTTTCAACGAACAATCGAAACATGTTATGCATGAACGTAATTATTTACGGGTACATACATTAATTAAATTTTGTAACACTGATTAACTATAAAACTCTCACTGAACGAAAAATTGAAAATTTTTAAGATATTTTAGTAACCATTATAATGATTCTAATTCATATAAAATATAGCTGTACAAGTATGTACCTTTTTTATTATTATAGATATATTTCTATATAAAGTGAAAGAACTTTTTAGTTCAAATGTAGTATTTACATTTGGAGAAAATTAATAACAATAAAATAAAGGCATTCCATTTCTAACAATTTTTCATTTGATAAAATATTAAGTATTAAACTATTGATTATGCATATATAGAAGTGTATGTCTATACATATGTATGTATATAAAATTTAATAGAAAATTATATGGAAACAAAAATGTTAAATAAGGTTTAGTTTGTCACATGTTTATATATTTAACAAAATTATAGTAACATTAGTGTTCAGCATAAGAAATGTTTTCTACTTTAAATAAATATTAATAAAATTTTTATTTAAAATTTTGTCTCTTTTAAAGATTTGCTTGTAAGAATTTATCAAAATACAGAGAATTTCTTTGTTCCATTTGCGTACTTCCAGTTCACTCATCTTCTCGTCAACTGAAATAATATACTGACATTATAATTGTTTTAATAATAGATCTACAATTTTTCATTGTAATAAACCTTACGTTTCAACAAAATTTTTATAATATGTTTTGCAATTTTTTTGTTGCTACTTTTAATGACTTTGTATATACTCCGAACATTTGTTTGGACATTATGAAACAGATCTTTTATTAAAGTATAAGCGCGTTTTGCTTGCAGTAAACACGTGTCTTGCAATAGCTTCATTATAGTTGCTTTAGAATTAATTGAATTATCTAAAACAAGTTTTGATAATTTTAAGTATGCCATTGTATTTAATCGTTTTTTAAGTAATCTGAAAAAGATTATAATTAAATTCTTGGCCCCCATAATAGAGCACACTTAAAAAAATTTCTTACCCCAGTGGACCCAGATTATTTGTTAAAGAGTATGAAATTAAGTAACGTACATCTGTATTTGAATATTTCGGTTCTACTTCTAAAGTATTGCAATTAATTTGATAACCAATGAAAATAATAGTGTCAGTAATTGAATTTTCATTGCAGGAAAAATTACTTTGTGTTTTTAATTCCTTGAAATAACAATTGTATTGTGGGATACCCTTTCTTGTTAATTGTAAAAATCTGTATGAAACACATAAATTAATATAATTTATATAATGCTTTCATAAATTTATTAATGAAACAGTGAATGACTGTATATATTACTCTTTTGCAACAATTATGTTTTCAGTTGCATATAAAATATCATCCATATATCTTATAACTTCACCAGATTTGAAAAATTGTGACATATGATTGTGTAATATAAAACTAAAATATATATTTGATAAAATAGGTGATAACATTGTTCCTTGAACAATTCCTTTTCCTACAACATAAGTTTTTTTGTGTACTTTTACCTGCAAATTAAAATGTCAATATTTTAATAACCATATTTTTAAATAATATTCATAATAAAAGACAAAATGTTGATTATAAATATTGTTACATGGACTATACATTTTATTTCCTTAGTTTAGATTTAAATGTTTATTAATAATATGAGGCACTGTGTGCAAAAAGGGCGAACTCAACATTGGACATTTTTTTTCTTCTACCATCGTGTTCTAGAACACTTGCGGTGCATGCTCATAGTTCTACTTTGTGGAACTTGCCCTTCTGTACCCTTTTACATAAGTGCATTATTGTTGTTCCTAAAATGAATGAAACAAGATAAAAAGACTTTTTGTTGGGTTCGCCCAGCCCAACATTTTTTAAAAGGATTTTTCTTAAAACATGTCTCGTTGAGTTCATCCTTATTGCACACAACGTCTTATGTCTACTTCTAATTTATTTCATACCCTCTGAGAAAAAATGTATTTCCAAATTTTTGCCATCAACCAACTTTTCTGCACATGTTGTATCTCATGGTTTCTACATGCATATAGTGTACCATGTGGAAAAGGTAATTGCAAAAGTGGATCAGAAAAGTATTGTTTGCAGCACAAGATATCACTGTCAATACAGTTTTTACTTTTAACCCAATAATATTTCAGCTCTAAAGATTGAGGAAGCTTTTCGCAAAGTGATAGTATAATATTATACAACTGCCCTGTATGTGAAATAGAAAATTTCATGTACATTCTTAAATATGGCATGTATGTATATTTTTTTTACTGAAAGTAAAAACACTTATACCCTGTATTATAGAACCAAAAGCATCTATTACATCACAAGATACAAGGTAAAGCTTTTTGTTTGGTGAATTTTGTGTCTGCTGAACGATTGATTTCCATTTTTCTTGAAAAGTAGTTGATCCATATTCTGTGATATATAATTGCTTCAGAAATTTAAAAATTATATTTAAATCATTTTTTTCATTGATTTGATACCTAAGAAAAATAAGATTTTATAAAATAAACTATCAAAGAATTTTTAATTTTTATAATGTAACAACACAGAAGTAATTTACTTACTGTGATATGAAAATAGGTCTTACACCAGAGTATTTGGGATATAATTTGTACATTCCTATTGGTGGATTCCATTCACTACATTGAATGTAAGGTTGTAAGATATTTGAATGTATCCTTTTTTTAATAAATTTCTTTTGAATATAACACCAATTTGAACGCATAATATACAACCTTTCATTATTAGTTGCAGAAAATGATGTTACATGAAAATGAATACGTAATATTTTTATGAGGAATCCAGTAAAAAACCACTTCACAAATTTTGCCACAACAAGCCATTGTACTCGTCTGCTTTTAATATTTTGCAACCATGTAATACTAGAGACCTAAACCAAGCAAATTGTTATGAAAATTTATGTAGTTTGTAATTTAATTAATTTTACTACAATTACATACATCTAGGCTCATAATAAGTGACATCAAATTAAAAGATTTATAATGTGGTACATTCAATAGATGAAACATGGCTTTTTTAATCTTTTTAAGGTTTTTTAATTTCCCAAACAAATTTAAAGGCACCACTTTAGCAAATATAAGATCAATAAATGATTTCAATTGCTTTGTAGTAACTTCATATTTGTATTTTAATTTTGTATGCATTTCTTGTTTTTGAATTAAATGTTTTAATACGCTAGCATAATGAAATCTTTTATGTTGTTTCCGGAACTGTTCCAGAAAAGAAGAAACTGACTGAATAGAATCTTCATAATCAGCAATGATTGTATCCTTCATAGTTTTCTGTACAATAAAATCATATATTTCACTACCAGTTTTCGCTGTATTTAAAATATAATTGTCTGAAATTGTATGGACTGTGTAACTTGGTAAAAATGAAGATGTATCATACAAATAAATTCGTAGGTTTAAATTGTCCAGAAATGACTTAAATGATTCATTTTTTGCCGTTTTATAAAACTTTTGCCTTTTCTTCTGGTCAGTCTTATGTTGTTTATATAATCCTAAAATAAACATTTTTATATACTATGTATTACTATATTTACTATGTATCTTATGTATTATATATTTTTTTTAATCATGTAAATTCTATATAAATGCTAAACATTTAACTTTGGTTTAAATATATTCATAAATATTAAAAAAGATACTAATTTATAAATTAGAATACTTTGTAAATACAAATTCTCATTGTTTAATAAGTTTGAAGGCGATCTACATCTCTGTATCTCATTCAACCGGTTATGTACTCTGAGTTTGTATCCATCAAGAACATCTATGCACTCTCTTAAGACTGTAGCATTCGATACCATAAAAGTACCACATTTTTCTTCTTTAAGTAAGATTTTATGATGTGCACAATATCTAATTAAAAAACAAAAGGCAGAATTTGACACGTTAGAACGAAAATAATGAAATATCAAGTGATGTAATAAAAAAAAATACGAACTGCTGAAAATTTGTACCAAATACTTTTCTCACACTGTCTGTGGTAGAATTATCCATTATTTATACTATACTGCAGGCACCTAAATCTGTAATCATAACTTCATTGTGAAAACGTTAACGTTTACAAAGATCATTAGTGGTTTGACTGAAGGTACCGTAACTCTTAAATACCGGCATTAAAACTGTTTGATCAACAGGAAACTTTCGCACATGCGCATTGCATGTACACGCAGGCTTGTGTACTAACGAAAAAGTATGTTTTTAAACGTCCCTACGCCTGCGTAAATGTAAAACATAAAATACTATTTATGTTATATTGTAAAATAATTAAGCATTTGTAAGTTACTATATATTATATGAATATTTTATTTTTTATGAATTCATACTTAATATTTTAATATTAATATTACACGTGGAACGTTTATTACATTCGAAACTGATTATACGCGGCACTAGACACTAAACATAGAAACGTTCGTCTAATAAATTTTATACATATAACAGAATACAAAAGTCTTCCAACCAAATATATATATTTTATGAAATACCATTTACTTTCGTCGAAATTATATAAAAAATAATGCAACACCATATCTTTTGAGTTAAAAGCTCACTTCAATGAAAGTGGGAACCTGGAAAATTAATTAAATTTATCTGAATAGCTATGTACATTAATTTTACAATTGTTAATTTTCTATAATATTATTTATTTACCATTTTTACAGAATTAGTTACATTAGTTAAATATTTGTTATTGATTATAATAGAATCGAAAAAATGTTTTGAATACACAGTACAGAAGCTTTTACTGAATCCAATATTTCGTAGTATATTATTACACAAAGAATAATATTATTCATTATTACTAATCGCAAATCACTAGAACAAAAATGTAAATGAATTCAGAGTCTTTATGAAACAGTATGTAGTCATTGGTACTAAATAATACATACGAGTAATATACATTTGAAGGATAAGCAAATATTGCACTTAAATCATTTATAAATTGCTTTAAAAGCAAGCACATTTTATTCATACGTGGTATTGAAATTCAAATTTTTAACATCGTAAAATTTTTATTCCATATGTATACATTTTTTGTAATGCGATGTTACTTTACACCATACTATGAATAATTCATCAACAAATACTGATTTAAACAATGAAACTTAAGATATTAAATGAAAAAATAAAATTGACATCATTTTGGTATAGTAAAGAAAAGAAACGTTACTATAAAAACAAATGTGGAGAAACATTGTATAATTGTTGTATTCATGGATCAAAGAAGAATACATAAATTGAAAGTATTAATTTACACTGCATACGGAGTTGGTAAACCTGGAAACTGGCTAACAGGACATAGAAAAGGAGAAAGTATAAAGGGACAGAGGGGAACGATAGATCAGGAGCGCCACAAAACGGAGATGCGGACATTTCATAAAACATTCAGCATGGATCGAGCTCCATGTTCGCCCGTGAAAGTGATGCGGTATCTCCGCGATTAGGGGATACGAATTTCGTGACTAGTGGAAGGACGTTAAACAGTTTGCATGCGTTACCTTGTGAGACGATATTTGCGATCGGCTGTTCAAGGGGTGGTAAGGTTATTTCGAGGGTGTGTAATTTTCATGCGCGTCGAAAACTAGCGTGGCGAAGCAGTTCTCGGTGTCGTCGTAACGCACGAGGAAATCTTCGTAGAAGCCGATCACGGCAATACGAAGTGATACGATCTAGTCGAAGAAACATATCGAAAACGGCAGCGATAAAAACGCAATTAAGGACGAGGACGAGAATAAGAAGGTTGAAAGTGGTGGCGGTGGCGACAGCAACAGTGACAGCGACGACGACGGCGGTGGCGCAAGGTGTGAGGACGAGGTGAATGCACGGCGGCCGCGGTGTGTGCCAGTGGTGTGCGCGCTCGTCGCTCGTGGAAACCCGCCAAAACCCGCGGCCGCGAACAACCACCAGCAAGAGTAGCAGCAATAGCAACAACAACAGCAGTAGAAGGAAAAGGAGAAGGAGGAGGAGGAGAAGGAGAAGGAGAAGGTGGAACAGCATTAGCAGCAGTAGTAGTAGTAGTAGTGGTAGCAACAGCAGAAGCAGCAGCAGCAACGCGCGACGTTGCACTGTTTTGACAACTTTCCGCCGCGTCGGGGCGTCGCGCCGTTTTTCTCGCGGCGGCGGCGGCAACAGCGGAAGCAACGACAGGAGCAACGGCAACGGCTGGTTTTAAGGTCGCCCGTGACGGCGGTAACGGCAGCGACGCTGCTGACCCCCCAGGCCACACGACGACGACGACGGCGGTGGCGACGACGACGGTGGTGGCGGCGGCTGCGTTCTGTTATTATTTTGCCGCGGTGCTTTTGACCCTTCGAATCGGGCGAGTTCATTGCTGCGCTTTCGCGGGGGTGTCAGCCAGTTTTATTACTCCGGCCTTCTCCGTCCGCAGCAGCAGCGCCGACGGCGCCAGAACACGATGTGGTGTATGCAGCATGTCTGCTGGTGTACGTACTCGATCGTACCGATAATCTGGACACATTGAAAAGCCTGTTCACAGTGCGAGAAGTCGCCTGACAAGCTCTGAACACTGACTTGGAGTATATCTTGAACAAGTCGATCGAAAAGAACTGTATCGGTGACGTTGCGATTGAGAAAGGACGCGACGAACCACGTGATATACCTGTCGTCGGGCCGCGTCATGCAAAGCATGCTCAACTCCCTGATGGCCATAACCTGAATTGAGCCGATTTGACCCGATTAAACCCGATTCAACGTATTCGCGGATGATCGAACGAACGAATGAAAGAAAACAAACGGTAGCCACTGACTTTTTTTCATCTTTCCTTGTGTTTGCGCGCTGTATTCCGTGGTGTTCTATGCTTAATAAAGAACGTGCACCGCTTCTTGCGACAAAGACGTGAATGTTCGCTCGCGAGTCGGGAGTGTACGGTGCCCGATGGTACGCGTCTAATGAGAAGCGTGTACAAAATTTAAACAAAAGAAGGAAAATCAACCTGCTTACTTGTAACAGGTGAACACATGAATAAATGGACAGATTGATCGTGGCACGCTATTCCGCGTTCTTTCGGTGTTTCCCCGTAACGGTGATAACTTGAAATAATCGTGTTGTGGTGTACTGTGCATACAGTGTCGGTATAGTGTCAACCGTTACGCGTAATTGTCTGAAGGTGGTGGCGTGGGAGTCCGACATTTTAACCGCTCGTATTCACGAAAAGATACAAGTGTCCACGTGTGAAATACTGTCGGTACTTCAGGGGCGTGAAGATCATTGTTATACGACGAGTTTACTGTTCGGAAGATTCTTTAGTGTTTTTTGCAAATAGGAATTTTATTATGCGTGCCGTTAATATTTGATTTCATGGTCACGATTTGTTTATTTTTCCATCGTCGCGGTCACATTGTTGACTAGCAAACGGAAAAGTGTCAAGCACATCGCAGAGTGTGATTGAAAGGTTTTAAGGAAGAATAAACGATGGAAATTGTGTGATTTTGTTGAATAAAGAAGAACAGGATATTAGGATTTTTAAAAAGCAATATATATATTGACAATTTAACGATATTATTGAAAAACATACTATCTGTACTTTGTACTTTTTGTGAAGTGTTTGACAGTATTTGGTCAAGTGTAGGACAATGAAAAATACGTGGTGAGTTGAAACTTTTATATATAGATGTATTTGTTCTTTCGTATGTATGATTATATGTATTAATGAGTTATTCGAGACAAAGAGAAGGAGAGAGAAAGGAAAGAAAACAGGAGTGCAGGGGGAGGGGGGTTAGTAGTAGTAGATGAAATGAAGTATATTTTCCTTTTCTATCTTGAATTAGTGTTTTTGATTAAAGATAGTTATAAACCAAAATACCTAATTACTTCTATTTTCACTTTTTGAATGTCGTCAAGTTTTTCAGTTGTGGAAACATCGGTCTATGTTCTGAAAAACGTACGCATTGTTCAAGAAGGTAAATGACCGTAACAGTACATATCATATATAGTTATGTTTTATTGAATATGTATTTATTAATTCATGTGAAGCGATTTTTATGATATATTTTTTTATCTTGTTAGTTACTCGAAAATTCGTGATTTTGTAAATGTTCTACGTCGTACCAACATGCAAGTCTGGTTCTAGGTTAGGTTACTGATCGTTACTATCTAACCTTAAATTGCCATTGATTATTTATGTTCTTGTTACTGTTTTCTCAAATTTGTTATTTTTGTCCAGCAATTTATGTGAATAAAGGAGAAGATAAATTAAAAGATCCTATTTCTTTTTCACTGTAATAGTCATACATGAATAATGAAAGGAAAAGATTGAATTACAATTGTTAGGAAAAGAGTATCTTTTATCAATTACTGGATTACTTTTATGTAATACTTGTTTGTTACAATCATATTACAATTAAATTATCTGTGTTAACGACATTAAACATTGATGTTATGCTCACAATTTATATTTTACAATATTAATATGAAAGAAAACAGAACAAAATCAAATGAAAGAAAAGCAGTCAAGGTCAATTCATTCATGAGATAGCAAGATGATATTTTCTTTTTATTGAATGAAACAATATATATTCAATTTTAAATGGTGTTTAGCCATTAAACATTAGAAATTAATGTTTCATGTGACTGATCTACATATTTATGTTGCGATTAATATAATAAATATTTTTATTATTAGTATAATTTTTTAACATTGTATTTCACATGTATTTTATAGGTATTATCTATATCGTTTAACGTCTAGCTATATAACAATTCCTTTGTGATCTATGTTTCATTTGAAATTATTTAAAAAATTTTGAAAATTACATATACTTCTATGTTTCTGAATTGTAATATAAATTTAATTGTAATACAAACCAAAATCAATTTGAGTCATTTAAGAGAAAATGAATTGCGTAAGAAAAAATTCTTTTGTATGTTCATTGCGAAGTATTTGTAATTAAATGCTTCTTTTTGCATTATTCTTTTATTTTTGTGTGTGATTTGTTAATTTAATTGGTTTTGCATCATCATTCAATTTACACAGAAAAAAATATCACAATATATTTCATTATTACAATTACAATATACAAGCATATAATGAACAAAATAAATTGTTAAATGTTTGAAAATTTTGAATTATAATTCTAAAGTTCGAGGAACTATATAAAATTGAAAATACAAAACATTAAGGCACAATATGACATTATTGAAAAAGGTTGTCACATTTAATAAATTACAGACAACAATATTCCATATTACTTTAATTTATAAAAGTTTCTATTGTCAACTATTTTTTATGACTACCTGTATTTATATTTTGCATATATAGTTTGGTTAACTTCTATATATTATTGTTCATAATTTTCTTGTATACGTAGTATGATTTTTATGTTCTTGTTATCAAATGGATTGCATATTTTGAAACATTTATTATGTTATACATTGCTTACAAATTTTCTAAAGAAAGAAACTTACATTGTTAAAAATGGAATAGTATAACATTATACAAAATTTATACATATTTCCATTAAGTTTCAGATTTAATCAATTATTTGTTCAGTTATATATTAAATGCATAGTAGTTCATTTTTACATGAATATAGGAGAGTTAAAATCTACATTACATTTTTGTTACGAACTATTAATTGTAATAATATAAATGAATGTAGTAAGAAATACGACAATTTAAAAATAATATAATTCATTACTGTTTGCTATGATTTTGGGTCTTTGTATGTTGTATACTGTTTGTGTAAAGTGATTACAGTTTGTTTAAGCTTGCTCTTAATGGTTTATCATCATATTTATTATTATATAGTTGTGATAAATTTTGAAATGGTTTTAAATAGAAAATTTTCATTAAATTAATATTAAACTTATTTTTAAATCTTCAAAGTTTATGAGTATTTAGGAGTTATATAAGCATTTTATGAATTCTACATAGTTTTGTGGATATGTTACATTTACGTTCAGATTTAATATGTTTTGCAATATAATATATTCAGTGTCATATTGGTCAGATGTGACCAACCATACATGTAGAAAGTAATTCTTTATAGATGTATGATACTAATTGAAAGACAACTAAAATTAACTTCTACTTTATTTTGTTAATTACATTTTACATGCAAGTATAAATATTTGAAATACAATTTACATGCTTGTGTTTTGTTTTATAAAATTATATTACAAAAGTAAAAGTTTTCTTTTCCGTCAATATAAACTTGAATTATCTGTGAAGTTTCATATTTTCATGATAGCATTATTAAAAAAGATTTTGTTTGAAGAATGAAAGAGATATATTAAAAATGTATATTTGAACAATGTTTTCAATTTTATAAGTCATACGTTATTGTGCATGTGCAATGTAACATCATATGTTGCCATGTCTATATATATTCCAAACACTGTATTTCCTTATAATTTTGTCAATATAAGTCAGTCTTTCTAATTGAATTTTATTATAAGTTAGAGATATGAACTGTTGTAAGTTTTTTTATCTTGAAAAGTATATGAAATAAGATTATAGTATCTTGAATATTTTCTGAGAGTCCTAAATTGTTCTATATTTAGAGTTTAAAAGATGTCTGAAGATTCACTGATATGCATTTTTTTATGTCAATTTATATTATGAAATGAATAAAATTATTTAGGTTATAATCATATAATTTAAGTAGTATGTTTCAAAGAAGTGCATTTTAAAGAAATAGAAATGAATGGCAGATATGACAATGATATTTTAATGTTTCATGTTAAAGTGAATAGATGTAACAATTTTCCTTTGATAGTATGTGTGATCATGTATAATGTATGACATTATGAAGAAAATAACTGTAATTAAATAATTTAAAATAAAAGTAATCACATGTTTAGATTATTATTGTGTTAATAATAGTCAGGTCTAGTTTACAAATTATTTATTCTATCTGCTAAAGTAAAGTTTAAGTTTTTGTGTACAAAATAAAGGAAAATATTAATTCATATGAATCTAGTCATTAAAAGCTCTTGGTTTAGTTGGAAGGATATTAGCATGTACGCATATTTTAATAACTGATTTATTAACTTTCATATGTCACTTTAAAACTGTTGTAGATAATCAATACCTTTTGTTGTTTAAATTACCTGAAAAAAATTCTAAGGTCAGTTAGCAACTAAACATTGTGAATTCTTATAAGTTGATTATCGTGCGACTTAAAAACATAGAGAAATTAAAATTTCATTGAGTAATTTTGTTCAAATAAGGATATGACTGCTACCATAATTGTATTACAAAAAAAAGTTCATTATAATGTAATAATTACCACTTCTTTTACACAAAAGTGGAAACGTAGTTAACTTTTATCTGTTTCAATTATAATATAGGTGACTGAAATGTTCTCTAAGTTAATAATTAATAATTGAGCTATATAGTAAAATTTAATTATAATTTAATAGTATACTCATTACTACAAGAAATTTATGCAGTTCTAGAGTTTTAAAGTATTCTTATATTTAATATGTAAAGTACATTGTGCTCTAGAAAAGTTGGTACGATAATACCTTTCTAACTCTCGGAAGTCAATATTTTCTCAAATTCAATAGTATATCAGCAAAATACAGTAACACTTCCTTTTTGAAGGGACTGCACATGTTTGTATGAAAAGTGATTCGTTTGGTCATTCTGAAGATGAAAATATTAGGGTATGGGTGTACAAAAATGAATATTTCGCAAAATGTTGAAAAATTTTGTTAATAGTATATTATATATTAAAAAAGTTGCTAAAATGTTTCAGTAAATTACAAGTTATTGAAAATAAACTATTGACATGCACAAGTGACCAATTTTATTCACTAATAACAACTCGCCTATTATATGTAGAATCATAAAAGGATTGATTTATGTAAGAAAATATTATTCATATTTAAGAGCCATTGTATTTTGTGTATGTATCATTGCACTCAAAAGAATTGACATCTTGAATATTATTCTACAATTAAAATTTTTCATTTACATTTTTCTTCTGTCTATAACCAAAGAAAAGATTTCAATGGTCCTGGTTGGGTTAGGTTATGGATTGGTACGGGCATGAAGCATATTAATGCAATATAAGATTTTTAAGAAAATGGGAATTAAAAATTAGAGATTATGTGAAATAAAATTTCTCATCTTTGATAAAACTTTTTTTTTCTAATAAAATTTTAGAATAAATGAATAGAGTTTTATTTTATGGTTGTATTTTTTTTTGGAAGCGTACATATTTTTACAGTGTATAAATTTAGTAACATTCTACACATACAAATATTTAAAGGGGTATACTACAAATAGGAAATAAGATTTGTTAAATGATATAATAATTATTGATATTTTTATATAATTGAATAAGCAAACAGTATTTTTTTCTAGAATACATTAATACGGTACCATAATATTCTATATTTTAAAGGAAATTATTAAATTTACGTGAAAAGCTCAATTATGGATCGACATAATAGTTTATTTTTATGTTTTCAATAAACTTGTCCAGATTTGTTCTGTATTTATTTACTTGTTTTAATCCAAGAATTCATAAATAAAATAGATATTAGCCTGTGTCTTAACTTAGACTGTGCTCAAGATATAATATTTACATATAGTGTGTTGCATAACTTTAGTACTGTTCATACTTTCAAATGTTTCGGACTTTGGAATTAGAATGCAGAAAAATCAATCATATGGGCTGAAATGGTATGATAAACAATGACTCATTGAAAAACTGTATAGTAAGAAAAGTGATTTTTTGTTGTTGCACAACTGTAGCACCATAACAGCAGAAGTGTAATATAATAATACCATTATAAGTAACATACAATAAAGAGATCATAATAATCTGTAGGACCACCTTTGTTCATTATAAGTTGGAAAATACGATCCAACATACTATCAATGAGCTTCCGAAAAATTTCATCGCGGATTTCATTGCACGTTGTAATTATCGCATTTTTTTAAATTCTGAAACGTTTAGAAACTCGCGATTTTAGTATAAATGTGCTTAATAATAATGCCTCAGATATTTCTCATGGGATTTTGATCAGGTCAATATGCTGGTCATTTGATAACATTAATTTCGTTTGTTTGAGACCATGCCATCGTTCTTGGACTGGTGTGTATGGCAGCATTATCTTGTTGAAACATCCAATCAACTGTATTGTGTTTTTGAAGGAACGGTATCAAATTGCTTTGTAGAATTGTTATACAGGGTGTTAAAAAAAGGGTTCAGAACTTTAAGGGCAGATATTACTCGCCAAATGGAGGAAGAAAGTCCTAATAAACGTAGATCGAAAAATTAATATTTGTGATGTTATAAATAATTTTTCGTTTTGATATACACTGTATTGTTCATTCTTTTTTATGGTGAAGCCAATTGTAGCATGATATGGATACGGAAAACCCCTCAAACTATGATACTACTACCGGCGAAGTTTCTTTTTGAGAAATATCGCGAACCTTTACTCGGGTCTCGACAATATGAATTAAAACCATCAGGTCCGTCGAGATTAAACTCCTTCTCATCCGAAAATATCAGCTGAAAATCAGTACAGGAAGTTCAAGCTACTTTCAGTTGAAAAAAACATTTGAATGTCTAAAGTTAACTTACGCTCTTCCAATCTCGATGCATATTTACTCGTGCATACTCAAGTCTAGCAACTTTATGTTGTGCTAGAAGTTTGGGTGTAGACACCAGCTTTTGCCTCACGATATTGGGACTGTGTTTAAGAACACGATATACAGTCCAACGTAAAACATCAATATTGCACTCTTTTACGTTTTGATTGCAGCTTTTTAGGGTACTGCTGGCAGCTTTTATAATTACCCGTTCGGCACGCGTAGTCAGTTTTTTCTTTGGACCAGCTTTTTTATTTTTGCTATAATTGGTTGGATCATTTATGGAATTTAAAATACCTTTATGAGACTTTCCCAGTCTACGGGCGATTTCACAAATACTGACCTTTTCTTCAGCATATGCTAAAATTGCACCCTTTTTTTCTTCGTTCGAGTATTTACTACGTGGCATTGTCTAATATAAAAATTTCATGTCAGTTTTGGTTTTAATTCGATTTAAAACTGTAAACATAGTGAAACTCGCGTAATGACGTTGGTGCTATAGTTCGGCAACACTTGAAAATCTCTCGATTATATCGTTTTGTATATAGCAGCAACTTCAATGAGGTTTTTCTAAAATTCATTGTTTATCACACCATTTCAGCTTATATGATTGATTTTTTCCCATTTTTACCCAAAAGTCCGAAATATTTGTAAATGTGTGTGGCGCTAAAGTTGTGCATTACACTGTATAAATGTAATAAATTACGACCATTTAGAAATCTATTATAATTTTATTTTGGGTTAAAATGTACTCATTTTCATTCAATTTATTTTATAGACATCAACTAATCAACACCGATTAACGGATAGTTTTTATAATATAAAAGAATTTATCAATCGTACACACAGGAGTCTTTTACATTATGATTATGCGATTATTATGAGAAAATAATCGATGGAAAAAGATGCACTTGTATTATTTAAATGTGATTGAAAATATTGTGTAACAGTTATTAAAAAAACGTTATACATAATTTTCTTTACAAGTACACCATTAGTTTTTTAACAGAATTTGCTATTTATTTATTGATTTTTATGTTAAAAATAAAGAGGAAGTGGTAATATTGTTACAATTGAAGCAGTTACAGCTTGCGTCACAGGTCATTGAACTCACTTTAAACATTGTTGCCTGTTCTCAATAAGATATAGTATTTCATTTAATAAGGGATAATAACTACAATACCTCCTTAACTTGTGCATCAATATGGAAATGGATTTATACAAAATTAACGAAATCCCTTTTCCATGCATTCTTTTCAAATTTTACACATTCATATATTTATATAGGATATTATAAAATTGGTGGCCTTAATTCTGGTTATATAGTACTCAACAAAATAAACTGAGCAGTTTCAGTCAACACGGGTCAACAAATCTATAGTGCAAGAGAGATAACAAGAAATACATTCATAATTTTCAAACGATTGAAGATTGGGGAGGTGTGTGTAAAAAATAGTCAAAAATTAAAATATTAAAATGATAAATGGTCTTTGTAGTACTATTCCAACTATGTAATACAAAAGTATATCAATTATACTTTTTGTAACGTTTGATTTCCTAACTTGGAATTTGATAGAAAATGCAATTCTGCTCATAAAAGTTCCAGTAAACATACAGTCACTCACGAAAGTCTTCGTACACCCCACCAAAAAGGCCATTTTCATTAAAATAAACAATAACTTTGTGTAATATCTTATTTATTTATGAACATATGAGGTAATAATAACTATTTTATAATCAAATGTATTCTTCTACACAAATATTTGAACAGATGAGAAGAAAATGAATTATGCATCTCACAAAAGTGATTGTACACTAAGAAAAGTTAGTGCATTCTATGCCAAGAAGATTAAAAGCTATTTTAGAGGCAAAAAGAGGCCTGGAAAAATATTAATGTAATCCGTAATCTCTAAAAATAAGACTGTACGAACACTTTTGTGGGATACGTAATTCGTTTTTTGTTATTTATTAAAATATTCTTATAGAATGATACATTTTGTTACAAAATAGTTAATATTATCTCATCTGTTAATAAATACATATGTTATTACACGAAATTATTGTTTATTTTAATCAAAATAGCCGTTTTATAGGGTGTACAAAAACTTTCGTGAGTGACTATACATGTCTAAATATTTAACTAAGAAGTTAAAGAACTATCCTAGTGTCTGTTCCTTTGGGGTGTCCTGTAGACGTCACGAAATTAGAATAATGCTCCAAGCATTCTTACCGCGTGGTGTGCCACAGTGACATTTGCCGTACTTTAGTATAGTATGTTTTTATATTCATATATTCTTAACCCTCAGTTGCTATCGTTGAGTCACAGATGACCCACAACCTTTTCAATTGCTTGTTTCCTGGTTGTTAGGCATTTTTGTTTTATTCATAATTAATACCAATATTAAAGTTTTTGGAAAAATTTAATTGTTTCTTCTTTATGTGTATCCTATACAACTGGTACTGATAGTTATAGCAAAAATGCTCATCACTACCCCTACAAAACTCCAACGGGTCATGTATGACCCCACGATACCAGTTACGTGATTGATATGTCACCATACCAACTGAGCGTTAAGTACAAAAACAATTAACTATTCGATAATACAAACTGAAATTACTGATTAAAGTTTTTGAATACGATCCTTATTTTTAAGTAAATCGACCTTAAATGAAGGGTACGAGATAAAACAAGGAATGTTACAAAACAGCTTCATTGAGAAAGTCAATTTTTAATACTCTAGTGCATCAGTGAAGAAATAAGATCCAATGAACGTAACTGTTCGTGACATGAAGTAATACTCTAATTAGGCGACAAAAAAAAATGAGCGAAAATATAATTGTTTTACATTATTTTAATTTTTCTTTCAAGTTGAACACTGCAGAATAAAAATGGACATACCCTGTTCTTTCCCCTTACCCTTCAAATATTATCGAGTCCATACGCTCTTAATTAATATTAAACTGTTTTTTTAATATTATATTAAGTGCGTGCATGATGTTGATTTACAGTGGGTGATCAAATTATTAAAGCCATAACACGCGGTTGTCAAGTGGCGACTGACAGTCGTCGTCGACAAACGTCCATGTTACAGATAACATTGCCTATAGCATTGCTAAGTGTATATTTGCAATTTACAAACGGCAATACTTCATAAAAAAAACAATAAGAATTCAGTGTATCTGGGCGTTCATTTAAAAATTAATGTTTTAATGTAAGATCGTCAATTTATGCAGCTGGCTCTAATAACCTGATCACCCAGTGTAAATGCACATGATTTTATTATTTTGAGCATAGATCACTGCATTAATCGAATTCGATAAATACACATCACGTGGAATGATGTTTGGCAACATGCATGGATGGAAGGAGAGATTAAGGAAACTTTATTATCAGTGAAGTTAAAAGAAAAATTATTTCACAACGAAGTCGATATATACAGGGTGTCCCAGGCTTTTCCGGTCAAACGTTGTCAATATATTCTATGGGTATAAATAACAAAAAATGTTATATAAACATAGGTCATTTGCAGTTATAATACAAGGTAGGAATAAATCAGTGATATTTACATTTAGTCTGTTTATGTGAACTGTATTTGCTATCTGAAATCATTGAAGGTATCATAATGCTCCTAGCACTCTTAGAAACACCTAATACTTCATTACTCTATTAGTTCGTTACCGTTCCCTTCGTATTTCGTACTTTTGTTATAACTTTTTAATAACGCTTCAAATGACCTATATTTATATGACATTTTTCCTTATTTGTGCCTGTAGAATATACAGACAAAGTTTGGCTGGAATAAACCGGGACACTGTATATAATTATACTGGATCATAACATCGCACACAAGCGCTATTTTATTTTTAACCGACACCTCAAATCTAATTTAATTAAATAGTTATTAACTGTCGTAAAATTCTGAGCAAACTTCATACTGAAACAATAATGTAGGAACAGAAGAACACAACTGAGTATTTAAATCTTTCTTTTCTTTACGATTTATATAAAAAATAATAAATTGTGTCGTGTGTGATCAGGTATGGCCGTTTTCACTGTGGCGTCCAACGTGTTAATTAATTAAATGCATACCTGAAGATTATTTGAGCTTGGTTTTCTATAAAACGAAGTCTCATATAAATGAATGTTATTTCATACCTTCGATTTATTTTTCCAACAGGAATCACCTCCTGTTCGATTATACCACGATTACTGAGATGGTATAGGCTATACCCTGTACGTTTTTATCAAATTATCTAGGAAATACGAAGATCATTTTTATTCCTATAAATGAAATCATGTATATTTCTTTCAACTATTTTATGGTGTGTTACAAGACGTATTGAATGAGATAAGTAACGTACTATTCTCATTATATTTACACTAATTTTGAGACATTAGAATTATGAATTCGCTTACTTGGTGCAGCAGGACAGCGAGCCGCGCAGTAGAAAACTGTCCACGGATCAAATATCGAAAGACATTTTGTTGGTGACAGTGGAGTCACATGTTCAACATAGCCTGTTGAAACAGATACAAGGGCTTTAACAGGAATATGAGACTCAAATATTAGGGGTGTGTTGAATAGGAAGCGCTGAGGTGTTTTATACTGCGGCGTCAAGCAAGCGAACTTATAATCACAGTATCTCAGAACTAGTTAATAAACAAGGTGTGCTATTTAGCTCATCGAATTCGTCATTTAACGCACAATAAAATAGTTATACTAAGGATATGTGGTTTTTGTTAATACGTGTGAAAGGTTTTTCGATTACTCGGCCCTTGTAACTTGTTACTTTTGTTTACTATTTCTTTAACACCTTGAGTACCACAGTGAAAACAGCCATACTTAATCAGACACGACATAATTTACTATTTTTTATATAAATCGTAAACAAAAAGATCTGAGTACTCAGTCGTGTTCTTCTGTTCCTACATTTTTGTTACAGTATGAAGTTTGCTTAGAATTTATGACAATCAATAATTATTTAATAAAATTAACACGTTTGCTACCATGATTCGGGGAGGGAAAAACGTGCACCACAGACCATGCTTTGGTTTTTGTATTTTTTCACAATATACTGCAGATTTTCACAGCAGACTTCATTTGTTTATGTGGCTATAATGTGAAAAATTATTGCTGTCACTCATGTGTGACGTCGGGCCCTCAGAAGAGAATTAGTCCGAGAATTTGACGCTGGTAGCGAACGTGTTAAATTTGTGGTGCCGGTCATCGATGACCCCGCGGCATTCAACGTGTTAATGTTGTTAGCCGAAATTAGAAATATTTTGATTCAAGAAGTGCAGTTTTATGACGTTTATTAACACTTTGACTGCTACGTTATATTAGCTGGAAATTGCAAACTTTCTACATTTTTATACAGAATGAGTACGTACCCCAAAATAGTACGTTTTTTAATCAATAATATTAGTCAATTTCATAATTTTTCTATTGGTTCTATTAGACCTACTTAGATATATTTATTTAGTCCTACTTATAATCAAAGTGTCTCCCATGTATGGGTGACATGGCAGTCAAAGTGTTAAGTAGAGACAATTGTATAAATCTACTCATCGCGCATACAAAAAATACGAAAACACAAGATTGTGTTTCTGGTTTTTATTCTTATTATTAAATAATATATATATTTCGTAAAAAGTAGGTCCTACCACTATGGGAGTGTGTACAGCACTCATAAAAACATAAAAAAGAATTCATCTATTCTGAAGATGTTAAGGATCATAAGTATTTTTCATTTTCACCGATTGACACTTTGACTTCCTCTTTTTTGGCCTCCAGTATTCTTCGAATTGATGACACCCAATTAAGTCTACGAATGTGCAAAATTAGAAACAAAATCCATGAGGGGTGAGGGCCGACTTTAATAAATTCTTTTTTGATTGGACAAAATTATGTGACATGCGTGGAGAACATTTTTCTGTCATTTTCAAAAGAATGGGGAATATTTTAGGTGATAAAGTTAGATTGGACACCCAATATATTATTTAATAGACATCGTTTGGGCAGTCCTGTTTGCTTCTGTTATTGCTGTCCTTTTTCTCTGCTTCCTTCGTTGTTGTCTTACATTTTTCTTCTCCAATTTTACATTCTCATTAATATGTGTACAAGAAGTAATACAAAATAAATCCTTTTATTATTATACTTATTTGATGATATTACACACATACTACGTACGTTTACAAAGAGTATCAGACATTTAACTCCCTGACTTCTTCACTTTCTGATGTAAGCCGTGCAGTTTCATGATCTTTCTGAAAGTTTCGAGGTTTTCAGTATTAGTTTACATGTTCAGTTTTTATTATTGTCCTCTGTAAATATTTTAACTAATTTCCAGATGAAAACTTTACACGTTTCTACCGCCTTCTCACAATTTTGTACAAATGTTAAAGTTTGCAAGCGCAATGCTTTTGTTTTTAAATAACATTTAAGTACTTTTATGACTCTCAAAATTGTTACAAACACGTACTAATTGTAATTTATATAACCCATTTCATACGTACGTAATCCCTGTACTTTCTATAGTTAAATGAATGTATTAGGTGTAATAACAAAAATTCAAATAATTTTTTATGTTTAGTTCAAAACTTTTGTATTTATTATCCGAACATATAGTACATAGTATAATAAGTGTCTAAAATTTATAAAAATTTGACATTCGAAGATTTTAAAGTAATAGATGGACGATTACAGATAGTGATTAAAATCGAAAAGGAAATTGTATGATTTACGACATTTCATGTCTGGAGCAAATACGTTGCGTAGAAAAAGGCTTTATTTAAAGATCTTCGCCATTATTGATTACTTACACAAATAACTGTTTTCTATATCTAATTTAATGAAACTGTGGAAGTTATTTTTTAATAATATTTACACACCAAACAACAAATGAAAGAATATAAAGGATTTTGAAACGTATTCTTACATAATTATACTTTTCTTGAAAAAGTTACTACTGTTATTTAACATTTTCCATGTCACTGTGAAACAAAACAAAATGTTCAAAATGACTATTAATTCAATACAATCATTCAAAGTATCTTGTGTTTCTTTTCCATTAAATAAACCTGTGTATAATGTATTCTACGTGCGCGTATGCGGAAACGACGTGTCTAATAATAGGCGACACGTTTACCGTCGTCACTTATTGGGTAGTATACTTACAAGATATGTTCCGAAAGTGATGAGACTGACACTGCACAATGTTCATGATCGATTATTTCAAAAATACAGTATCCGTCAAAGTAACATTCTTCAGCTTACTTTTTATGCGTGATGCTGTTTCTTAACATTTTGATTGCCAGGTTGTATTAGCTGAAAATTGCAAACTTTCTACATTTTTATACAGAATGAATAATGTCAATAATGTTAATAAATTTCGTAATCTTTCTATTGGTTCCATTAACACGTTGACTGCCATGGGGTTGTCGGTGAGACCGGCGCCTCTAATTTTATTCGATTAAATAACTAAAAATTCTTATACAATTCTCGACATCATTATTACTATTATAATAATATAAAGTAAGTACTATACGTTCAAATAATAAAATATTTTTTTTCCCTCGCGATTTATACTTAAAAGAGTATGTTACAATGTCTGATTAGGTATGGCAGTTTCCACTGTGGTATTCAACGTGTTAAACTTGTTTATACAAGGTGGGTTACCTGATATTATCATCTTGATTTACGTCAGTATTATTATCAGCAGAGGACAGTGGATTAATATAAAGTTGCATGGTTTCAACGGGGGTATACGGTGGATGAAACGAAATTTGTCTATGTGGAGACGTCTCGGAGATTTGAAGGTGATCTTTGATTTTTTAAACAAGATCACATCGCTCATTTGTTGCAAGAACGACACAACTAAAAATGATTTTGTTTATAGTTTCTACTGGTAGAACGATATAACTGATCTTCTAAAATTCACCACGAGAGGACGGTTGTCGAGGACAGATGTTCTTATAAAATTGCACTGATTCGAAACATTCACACTCGTTTTCCCTAAAATATCTTCTTTTTGAGCTGTGCCATTATTGCAGCAAATGAGCGATACGTCTTTTTTATAACATGATCGTAGTACATTTTTGTCCGAGTACAACCATGTCAGGTCTTAATAGGCAAGCTCTGATAGCTGTTTGTAGGAGGAACAAAATTGTGAGAAGAAGAAACCATGACACTCTTACTAATGTTAGCTTTATTTACAGAAGTGGTTCAATGCAATGCCAATTTACATCATTCTTCTTCTCACAATTTTGTTCTTCCTATAAACAACTAGCAGAGCTCGTTGAAAAGAAAATGTATTATAATCATGCTATAAAAATACATATGTTCCCATTTAAAAAATCAGAGCTCAACTTCAAATCTCCGAAACGTCTCCGCATAGAAAAATTTCGTATTATCCATCTTATGTCCACTTTGAAACTATGCAACTTTACATTAATCCATTTTTCTCTGCAGATAATAATATTGATTTAAATCAAGATGATAATATTAGGTGGCCCATCCTGCATATATTTATTAGTGCTACACATGATCAAGTAACTAATTATTGAATTGAAGTGTCGCCCATATAGGGTGACATGGTAGTCACAGTGTTAAATCTTTTTTTGATCTTAACATGTAGGTACATTGCTTAGAAAACATTACAGTAGCACCTCGATTATCCGAACAATAATGCCTAACAGTATGCCTCACATAACGATTAAATTTCGCATGAAGACGATAAGTTTATTTTCGAATATAAAATACAGAGTAGTGGAAAATTAAGCACGCAGTGTCATTACTGATATTTCTAGCTTGAAACTGACATGGGATGACTGATTTCTGGATGATCGGTGCTTGGATAATCGAGGTTCTACTGTACTATAAAGGAAAGGTTATACAAATATTATTGAATTGTAGGAATAGCTTGTATAAATTGTACAGGCTGAGAAAACCTCACTGAAAGAAATAAGAAAAAATGCTTTAGAGAACTTTGTCCAGAAATGAATCGTTTTCCAAATATGAAATTTTATTTCGTAGGAATAGGTGTGCGTAAATACTCCGTTATGTTACGTGTAGCGCTTGCTTCTTTTGTTGATATCGTGAATGTCACTACTACTAGGTGTTATCATTAATGCGACCTCGCAAATCGGACTTGAATCCTCTGAACTTTCTCTATGGGGTTATCTAAAACGGTCGGTGTATTCTAGCTTTGTCGATAATATTCAGTAACTCCGACAGCGTGTTAGACTTGTGAATGGAGATGCGAAGAAAATTTGAAGGTCAAATTAATTTGCACTAGTACTGTCACGCTAATATTGATTCATTGAAGAATAACTTCGGTTCAAATATATTTTTTTTTATATACAATGTGTAGTATAAATTTTTTTTCGAAAGTACATGTCTTAACCATGGTGTTTAATTTTCTAATTAATGTTAACTTATATTATTTGTATGTTATTGAAATAGACATGAAGTACTGCAGAGCCGTGATAATATACGTTCCAAAGACTAAATAAGCAACGCGTACGATTCTGAAACAGCACTAGCAACTTCATATTCCACTTATAAGTATTGAAGTTGGATGAACATGTAGCAGACATAGTAACAAATCTGTTGTAGATTATGATCATGCCCACATTTTCATTATAGCTTCCATATTTTGGAAGATCTACAGATGCATCGCTACAACTACAAATTCATAGCATATTTAGTATGTTTTGTGAAGAATACCCTTTTTTAACATGTATGCAAAAGTGATACGTGTGATTCGATTTATCTGTCTATAGAAGCACTTTAACTATACTTCCTCACAACTTAGTGCTTATAATAAATACCCGAATATCGTCAATTGCCGTCAATTTATTAATTAAACTACTTATGAGTTCATTTATCATACGTTGTAAGACCTGAAATAGTGGCAGTAGCATTAATGATAATAATGTTATAATAAGAATTACAACAAAATCAAAAATAATAATAGCGATCATATACTAAAAGATATTTTTATGTTTTAATTTCAGATACCAGCATCAAGGATCATGGATGTAGATAGGGAAATCGAGTGAGAAGTCATCTTTCTGAAGAAGAGAATTTACAAATTAAAGGAAAAAAGGGAATTTTTATAGCAATAGAAAGGAAGAAGCCAAGAAAGAACTGGACGCATCGTCGTTAAAAGATAGGAAAGTTAGTTGAAAGGACGAAAAGAAACTTAAGTATAGAAGGAATTGGAAGAGAGAGCAATAAACAAAAGCGAGTGCACGCATTTGTGGATTGTGTGATAAAAAGGGAGAGAGAGAGAGTGAAAAAGAAAAAGGCTCATCGTATCTGTAAATAAGAGTTATTTTTCGTATGAGAGAAAAAGAGATACGTCTACGTCGAAACGAGGAGAAACGAGTGAGAAGACGTTTAGAAGTCCTTGGACGGAAGAAGGCTCGGAGGACTTTCTCTCTCTCTCTCCCTCTCTCTCTCTCTCTCTCTCTCTCTTTCTCTCTCTCTTCGAAGGATACGCAAAAAGGTTAGAGCATTAGAGACAGAAGAAAAGGAAGAAATAAAAGAGGAACGAAAGGATACAGTGTCACGATTACTGAGCGTTGCAAGTATGTTCTCCATTCAAAATCGATTACGTTTCTTCCGCTTCTAGAAGAAATTGATTCGGAGGGTGTCTAGATTTTAAAGGACTGACGAATTTTCCCGAAAAAGCAAGAGAGAGAGAGAGGGAGAACGTGCGTGCGTGCGTGTGTGTGTGTGAGAGAGAGAGCGCGCGCGCGCGCGCATGTGTGTACAAACGGGAGTAATATAAAAAAAGAATTGGCGAAAAAAGCTGAAAAAACGAGGGTGTAGTGATTGAGAGAAGAAAGGGAAAAGAAAGAGGACGTAAAAAAGAACACCTGAAAAAGAAGGGCTGAAGAGAAGGAAAGAAGAGAAAAAGGGAAGTGTGCAGTGAAGAAGGGAAAGAGGGAAAGAGAGGGTGCGCGCTGTGAAGCGGTATTGAGAGGGCTGGCGTGCCCCATGTTGTGAGCGTCTGAAGACTGCCGGGGGCAGAAGTGAAAGGGTGGGAGGGAGGTAAGGGTAAGGGTGCCGCTGGTATGGAGTATGGAAGCGGCGGGGGCGGAGGCGGTGGGGGCCGTGGGGGTGTCCAACCACCCACAGCAGGTGCGAGGGGTATGGCGGGCACAGACACTACTGATGCTGCATGGCACAAACACGAACAAATGATCCTTATGGAATCCAGGCATAAGCAACAATGTAAGTATATTGCCCCAAAATTTTACATCTTATTTGAAGTTACAGTATCTTACTGTCATTGTTTTTCAGTATCATTGCAGAGGGTTACCCTCAAACACATGATTTGTTCAATGACAATTTATATAAACATGATTTAACTGTAACCTACATAAAAGATCCCTGTCGATTATTCTCGTTTTTGAAATCAATTATAGTTCCAGTTTATCAATTGATTGGTACTGACAGTATTTTCATGCTTGTACTATTCATTGTTTGCGTAGTTCTTTTGTATTTTATAAAACTCGTGGAAGCATAATTCAGTAAAAATCCGGAAGTGTATAGGAAAAGACATGATCTTTAACCCTTAAGTGGATTATTGGGACCGTAGCGGCCCTGTGCAATTTCAAACTAATAATTGTTTAATTTTTACCGAATAGATAAATAGAAATCAATTTTCTCTATAGCATTGGAAGCATAATCAGATAATAGAGGATTACATAAATCTTCAAATAATTATATCAACACATGTTAAACAATTATTAGTTTGAAGTTGCACGGGGTTGCTACGGTCCCAATAATTCACTTAAGGGTTAAAATGTATGAATAAGAATATATCCGAGGTGTCCCGAGGGGAAATAATTTTTTTCAGCGTATTTAGCAGGTAATTCTAGAATAAATGCTCATATAGATTATGAGTCTTGGTCCATCCCATCGACTTTCGTCAAGAATAAGATGCGGCATATGTGTACTACAGGGCGACAGTTTCTAATTTTTGCGTACTTTCTGCCGTTCTTTTTTTCCTTACAACGTAGAAATACTGTTTAGATTGTTGAGTATTTAACCATACACATCTTCTGTTCGTCGATGTAACAACTATGAAGTTTCATACAAAGATACACATAAAATCTAGCATACTTGTCGAAATCGTCGTAAAAGTTTCCATAATAGTGAGTATGGATTTCGCTGTATATCAAGAACTCTATTGCTGTTACGCTGTTGTTCATGAACCACGTGAAATTAGGAAAAGGAACCAATTTCCCTCAGAACTCTGAATACAAATTTTTTGAACGTAGAGTTACGAGGAACACTTCAATTCAGATGTAGCAGCTTGTATTCCGCCACTGCGCTTTATCGTCTCCGTGGCTAAAGACTTACACAAATACGATATTGGTGTAATATATGTTCAAAAATTTACGAGGCATTATGTACACTGAATCGAGATTCACAGTTCCAAAACGTAGAAACGGATTGAGTATTGTAGATCATTTACAACGTGTTTCAGTGAGGGGTTAGCCAAAACTTTAGGCATGAGCTCTATCTACGATCTATGATGACGAATTAGCTTATTGCATGGAAATGATTATCCACGCTGCAGAAAAAATATGATGCGACCTGGTATCGGCCTCCATGCTCATCTGATTTAACCTTTTGACTGCTATCGGCGCCTATAGTAGCTTGACAAAGTCGGTCACCGTGTACTACCGACGCCTATAGGCGTTCGGCGCAATGATTTACTATGTACTACTGCGCTCGGCCGCAGACAGCGTTCGACTCATTTCCAAGTAGCCTGCAGTCAAATGGTTAAATCCTTTGAAGATATTTTAAATATATACTGTGAACACATTCTTTTGACGATAACTCGAAAATTAAACAGTTCTGGACCAGGTGCATATGAACTTCCTTTTTTCTCTTGTTACGTAGACTTTATAATTACAGTTCTGGCTAACCTTTTCAAACACCCTGTATATCTTCATCGATAGTTAGTACACATTTGTGAACCAGATTAAAGTATTTATTTCGATCGGGGATCTAAAAGGATTCGACGAGATTTTAACAAGAACTGCCTAATTTTCTTATCCGAAGACTTACGCCCGGGTACATTTATACCCGAGTGCCTATATAACGGTTAATTAGGTTTAAACGAGATAGTTAGTTAATTACAATTAATAGTTACGTACCTTTTTTGAGAAAGTATTCACAATTGAGCCGTTCAGAAACCGAACCGATGAACTCCATAAAATGAAATGTAGAGAAAAGCGATGATGTTACAAAAATTCATGTACTTGGGGTAATTAAATTTGAAAAATTGACCAAAAGTGTTTCCATTCCAGCCAGTATAGTCAACCGTTTGCCTCTGTCAATTGAAAATTGAAATTATACTTATAAATGAGATTAACACATATAAAGGTGTGTAAAATTGCACGAAATAAGTTGTTTCTAATTATTAGAAAATATAGAATGTACAAATTGCCTTCAAAAGACATTGCGTTAGAATGCTTTATGAATTTAAAGAAGGAGGAAATGTTATGCAAACATACCTCCGGAACTATACTATATGACAGATTTGTGTAAAAAAGAACTTCGCCAAATTTTCATCTCAATACAAACTCGACACACTTCGAAGATTGTGTTTAGTGCTGTACAAACTTGAAGACGATCTTTATACCTTTTGGTTCAAAATAATAAGTACAACTTGAATAAGCAGATTGGATCATTATTACAGATCATGTTAGTATAGTTTGATGATTTATATTCGAGACATTCTACCTATAGAAGCCTTTGTTGTAAGAATTTGCTATAAACAGTATACGTTTCATTAAAAGCATAATACAAGTCAATACACATATTTTGTTTCATAAGAAGCACAAAGTACAGTACAGTATGGCGACTGAAATATTTTAACATATTATCAACTTTTACATTGGCACACTCTAATAAGTATTTACGATCGCTCCATATCTATATTTATGTTGCATAAATAAGTCACAAGACTTATATGATAGATTTGTAGATTCAAAGGTAAGGGTTGAAGTGTTCCAGGTACATCTGTTATTCAATTGTGATCATCTTCCTGTAAGTGTTTCTAAAGGCCCTACGTGTGAATATTACCGAATTCCAGTTGTGGGAGGTTTTAGAAACGACTATGTAATGTAAAAGTTCTAATTGTGCCTGAAGGCATCCATGTTCAACTTCGAAAAATTTGAATACAGATTTAAATTTTTGATACATGCATCCAATTTTGAATTTTCATTGATCTGGAAAGTCAGAAGCTGTACTCAAAGACGTCCTAGAACATTTAGCAGTTGCATACTAAAGAAGTGACTGCAAAACCTTTAACCCAATCGATTGTATGGACGAGATATCTCACGTGTCTTTTCATTGTACTATTTAATGTTGCTCCACGTGAGATATTTTATGATTCTGTATTATAAATAAGAGAAGAAAAAGCAGTGTACATTTTTTAGAAAAATTGTTTTATTTTTCTTTTACATAAAACACTTTAAAACATGATGTTATACATAGTGCTACATTATAATGCTCAGAAAAATACCTTGTTCTTTTACAATGCTCGTTTTCCTTGTATACTACACAACGTTTTGTTGAATGTGATTTTTCTGTTGTGAGAGGTGCTTTCTCATATGTTCTATTATTTCAAGAAAAGTTCTTCTCTTTTAATCTAAACAGTTCCATATCACAAGGGAACTAGATATCGTAATGTCAATGAAATGCACAAAATATTTTTTATACCATTTTATACTTTTACGTATTGACTGACATCTATGTATAATTTAATCAACATAATCTACGTCACCCACGTACATACTGTTTTGTTCTCTATTAGTGGGAATACACAATTATAATATATCTTACATTTAGTTTCTTTAATCCTTTGACTACGAGCTACTTGGAAACGATGCGAATGCTGGGTGCAACCGAACTACAGTAATACACAGTGAGCCATTGCACCGAACGCCCATGGGCGTCGACAGTACACGGTGAAAGGCTTTGTCAAGCTCCTATAGCCGCCGATCGTACTCAAAGGGTTAAATATTACAATGAACACACATACGAGATATCTCGTCCAAAGAATCGGCTGTGTAAAAATCAGTTCGCAAGATATGTTGTCCGCGAACGTGAAAGGGTTAATCAATGAATGAGCTAGACTTATATTAGACTGATAAAAACCTAACTTATTGTGTCGAATGTAGTACGCACGTTTGTATGCACATATAGTATACATATGTTTGAAACAACTAGGTGTTCGACCAACGTTTTTCTGTACATGTCAGTATAGTTTTTAGTAATATCGTAGAACGCATTTTAAATAGTACCCTGATTATAAAATTGAAAATTAAAAATATCTAGCATTGTATACATATACTTACAGAAATACTTGTTTTGATATAAACATAAAAATAGTTTTTGAAAAAATCTAGTTGTGTTTTATCATTGCAAGCCACTGAGGGAAGGTACAGGTACTATAAAAAAAAATACATCTGGTTTATTGAACTAATACATAGTTAAATGTATTTTCTTTCAATTAAAGATATAGAATTAAACAAGATTTATATGATAAAGCAACGTGAAAAAACGGTGTATCAAATAAAAGCGTATTGCAAGCAAGAGGGGATGAAGTTGGATTTATAAACAGCGAAACAGCGGTGGCAATAGTATAGTGGGATCCATTTTTGGACTGATGCCTGATCGGCGACTCTCGAAAAATTCAAAGACTTTAGGCTAGACCGTTTGGTTGGCTACTGACTAATATGTATTTTCGACTTGGCACTCTGTCCCCTTACAGTTAACTCTTTATCTTTCTGTTCCTTCTACCTTCATTTTGTATCTTCATTTTGTATACCGGCACTGGCAGGCGTTGAACTTGTAAGGTGAAGAAACAATTCTGTTCTATTACAAATAGACACTTTAAAAAAGCCGCCTAAAAGTTTGTATTACAATACAAATATTACTGACACTGGTTGAGTGATAACAGGAATATCTTGTATATAAAAGGGCGATGGTATTCGATCAAAATCTAAATTTCTTGCGATTTTAAATTTATTAATCAATTTAACGTCGGCTAATAATAATGGACTGGTTTGTTGAACAAAATTTATTTATAATTTAACATTTTGACTGTCATGTCACCCATATATGGGTGGCACTGAAATTTAGTTGCTATTTATCTGACTACGAATAGTATTAGTAAGAATATCTATAAAAATCTGACAGAACCTGTAAAAGACTATAAAGAATTACTAACATTATTAATTAAAAACGGCATAACTTGAGATTAGTTTCATGTTGTATCAAAGTCTAGAAAGTTGTCTTTTAGCCTATCAGTGTGGCGGTCAACGTGTTAAAACTGATACTATAGATTATTAAAAATCGAGAATATGAAATGAATTTAGAATGTTACATGTATACGTGCTAAAAATTTACCAAAATTTCACTCTGTGTACTTTGTTACAAAGATTTTATTATCGTAGTCAATGGAGACAATTTTACTACATACACGAATAAAAATAAATATTTTATTATATAGAGAAATAAATTTCAGGAACAATGTCACAATAGAACTACATTTCTATGAAAAATTTCTTACGCTGTTTTGTAGTTGTTTATAATAAGAACTAATAATACTAACATAAATTAATTAACGTCTTGGATTCATATTTAATTTTTTTGGGGTTCCTATATTTTGTGGCATGTACCACAGGTACTGTGATATATTTAGCAACAATCGATGTAAATGAGATTATAAAGCATTTTTTCATTTCGGTAGTGCTATATTTGACTAAAACTTACGATTTACAACCGCAGCTCCTGAATCTTAAATGATGAGCTGTGCACAGGCAATTAGTATAGTATTTGAGTAACTGCTTTTTTGTATAATATTCCCCTAAAAGGTGATATTGAGTATAATAATAATTAATCAATTAATTAAAGAATTTTGCCATTTCCAATTGAGCAATATGAAGCTAAGTTGTTCTGCGAAAATTTTCAATTGTTCAGTTTGATTTCATCTGAAAAATAGTGTTTACTGTTTAGCATTGGAGAAAAATTGAAAAGAATTAAAAGAAGAATTCTGTTATGCATCTTTATAACATCTACTACTCATACTTTTCGATAAAATGAGCGTGTTCGCACACTATCATGAAATATTCAGTAACATACTACAAATCTCATAAATATATCTGTTAAAATGTATTGCTAATTGAATACGGCAAAAGAATAACACTTCTACGAAATAAAAATTATTCTTAGTTATAAAATAAATGTTTTTTTTTTTTTCGAAAATTCATACGTCTAATTTTTTTTGTTTCGAGATGTAAGACTGTACTCGATCAATTTAAAAATATTATTGCATGCTAATACTCTTGTTTAAGTTTTTAAACTCTTGAGCATGTACTGTACTATTTTGTTGTTATTTTTATATGCATTATTTGAGTAAAATGTTTTTGATAGTCGTAGCACTTTCAGAAATAATGAATTGACGGAAATGTATAAAATATTAATGTAAATAATTAAACTAAGTAGTCATGAGACTTATTTTTAAAAATTTTAATACAAAAAGTTTAAGAATAAGAAGAAATACAACATAATGTTTGCAGTAGTACCGTAATTCAACTTAACAACATAGTCTGTTTAAAGGAAGTTGAAAATAGATTTATACTGCTTTAAGAAACATTTTCGCAATTCCGTTTAATAGATAAACTTATATTGACTAATTAGTAGGGAGATTTAAGTTCCTTAAGTTTTATGAAGTAATATTTAATTGACAAAAGGGAAGACATTATTCTGTAACTGAAACTAGCTTTAACTCATTTTTCCCAAAACTGCAGTTACATCACTTAAAAATGAATGGATCATATAATTATGCTATTCCCAATAGTGTATCGACACTTTGTTTTCACATACTTCTATTATCACCAATAGATGGTAATAAATCGTATGAATATTGAATATAAATTTATGGTCATTTAATTGACAAATCTTTTCAAATTGTTTATTACGAATATTGTCATTTTAAAACTGAAATATTTTCGCGTAAAAATTTCGAACGATTTCGGCTGCATAAATGGTTGCATTGCCATTTTTGTAGAACTAAATTTGTCTTGAGAGTGCATAGTGCATGTTTTTATATGATCTGACAGATTCAGTTATTCTATCATCAGACACAAAAGGAAACATTAATAAAACTATGTCGTGGGCACAGCGTTTGAGTTCGGGCAGATATTGTAACACAAAAATATGTATGGTTTTTGTTTGAAGTGAAATAAATAGCATCAGCTGTTTTAATATAATAAAGACAAACTAAATTGCCACATTACCAAAATTATATAGTAATAGTGTAGTAATAGTAAGTAGTGCTAGTATAATAGCAATAAATAAACTTATTTGATGTTTCTTCACTGTTGTTGAGCAGATTATGAACCCTTCAGCTGGAATTATCAAACGTTGTATAATTTAGAATAATTTACTATATAGTTAAAATCGTTTGATATATGAAAATAATCGTAAAATAACCTTTTACGGTGATTTTATATGTTACATAGTAGTTTATATGCATTGTAGTATTTGATTCCTGTACTATGTTTCAAAGATAGTAGAAATCTGACTTTTAACACGTTGACTGCCACAGTGATAACAGCCACCATTTGTCAGGCACAATATAAATTTCTGTTGTATCTGAATTGTAAAGAAAAAAAATCTTTACATATTCAGTACTATACATGCGTACCTACATTAGTGTTGCAATGTGAAATTTGCTCAGAATATAGTAAAAATCAATAGTGATTTAATTAAATAGAGTTTGAGATACCGATCACTGGTGACCACGATGGCAGTCAAAGTGTTCACGCTTCGACTGCCATGTCAACCAAACATGTATGACACTTCGATTCAATTATTATTTATTCGATCATATGTATCATCAGTAAATGTATTTAAGCAGGTTTAATGAAATCAATACAAAAATTAAGAAGTTTACTAATATTATCGATTAAAAAACATATTATTTCGGGGTATATTCATTCTGTATAAAAACGTAGAATGTTTATAATTTACAGCTAATATAGTGTGGTAGTCAAAGTGTTAAACAATATTTTCTTCTTTTTCATTTCGAAGTACATTTTAATTTGAATATACAGCATAATACAAAAGTATAATACATTATATCTTCATCGTATTGAAGTCCTTCTAAATGTGGTGTACAGTTATAAGCATCTTGAGATATAATTTTATTACTAAATCGAAACAAAAAAATATTCTATGAATGAAAAAAGAAAAAAAAAAGTTACAATTGCGTGTAAAGAAATTATTTTTTACGGTAATACCTAACTTCTATATCTAGTTACCCGTACAAAACTCCGTGTTCTTCGTACAAATATCGAATATTTTCCCTTCCCCTTATTTCTACCTCTTTTTCCCTACTTCTATTTTATGAAGCTACTATACCTTTAGCCTTAGAATTCTGTTTTATCACTACACTTATAGATAATTTTCTTTCTATAGCACACCGCAACCATACGCACACACTCCTCCTAACCAAGTCCCATTTTTTTTTTTACGGTAACATATTTCTACATAAAAAATCTGAATTTAATAGTATGCTTTTAATACCAAGTCCATGAAACCGTCGTGTTTATGATTTTATGTAATAGTAAGAATTGCATTGATCAGGAAATTGTTTGGCGAAGTGAAATTTCTATGTCTGTACTACTTTCATCAAGAAACATTAATCGAAGACTAACATTAAAACTGTATACAAATTTCCCTGGTTTGATTTCTCCAAAATTTTGCTCAATTGTGGATTCACACGGTAGTTACTGATTCCTGATGATTTTTCACTGCACTTCAAAGAGAAAGAGAGAAAAGCGGGATAGAGTCAAAGTGCCGATTTTGTGAAACACATCGTAGTGTACAACTTTTTATCAAAGGAAGATGTCAAAACGCATTCAGTACTAAAAGATGCAAAAAGCAGGACTTTTCACTAGTACATATTTTTCTGGATTTTGTGTAATATTTTTCATATACGATTTTTTTAACCCTTAAGTGGATTATTGGGGCCATAGCGGCCCTGTGCAACATTAAACTGATAATTGTTTAATTTTTACCGAATAGATAAATAGAAATCAATTTTCTCTATAGCATTGGAAGCATAATGAGATAATAGAGGATTATATAAATCTTCAAATAATTATATCAACACATGTTAAACAATTATTGGTTTGAAGTTGCACAGGGTCGCTGCGGCACCAATAATCCATTTAAGGATTAAGTTTATTTCGGGCCCGTAAAGATCATTATTTCCTCCGAAACTGTTGCTTGTTTTTAACAAAATTCCTTATACCCAAAGATTCGTTTACATTGTATTAAATATTATTATAAGGCATTTAAAAATTTTCTTTTCTGATGTAACATTGGGTTTCAAGAGCAATTTATGTGAGTGAACATATTCAGCTGTGATAAATATTTTAAATAGAGAATAATATACCAATTTTACTTAAAATGAATCACGAATCAGGATCGTTTTTTTTTAAATATAACTGCAATTAGCAAGTTTTCAAGCGTCGCATTTAACTATTTTAGTTGATGACATAAAGCGTAGTAAACGCCCATGACATTCAAATGCACGACAGTCATTTTGCAGACGGAAGCGCTTTTGCAGTTCTGCACGAACTTTTTCATAGAAAGAAGTTGTTACACACCATATAAAGGCAATGTTGTAAATAATACATGAGTGCAACGACAGTCGCGATGTATAATTAATCTAGATGTACAGTATTGTCTGATGTCCAAATCAGTGTGGTTTAGTGATTAAAAACAAACAATAAAGGTAATTGTAAATATTAAAGGTAATTCCATGCTCGAAAATTTGTAAAATATATTTTTAGCAAGTTTGCATTATTCTTTATTTAATATAAATACTCTGCCATATGCTTGACTGCTAATTAAAATGTTACAACGCGAAAACAAAAAATGTCCGTAAGGTATGTTATACGCCATATAAAATAAAATAATACACACGTGTAATACTTTTTTCTCAAAGTCATGTGGAATTTTTTCTGGAGAATGAAGTACGCGTAGGTTTTTTGGATCCAGAATAATCTAATAAAATATAAAAACTGCATCAGATGAATGTACAGCCAACAAGGGGAGCACACGATCTTCGGAGCACCGATTTGGTCTAAACTTTGCGCAATTATAGGGGACCCCAAAAGTAATAATTTTGCAAAGGCATAGCGCAGTTCTCCGAAATAAGGGAGAAGTTCACATTTAAAGTTTTTTGACTTTACTAACTAATATCTGAACTAATCGAATTTTAGCTAAATTTACAATTCAGTAGAGCTCCGTGGAAATGTGACAAGCATTCAGAACCAAAGGTCATGGGTTCGTGTCTCTCATACTCTGCATATTCTTTTTTTCATTTTTTCCTATCACATAAAAAGCACTTGTATATAATAACAATAATACTATAATAAACTTAAAAAGTATTTTTACAGAAACAACAGAAAACCTTGGAATTTATGTACAATATTTTGGACAGTACTTATTATAAAAGCATTCAAAACATAAAATATTGAGGGACCGTGCACATTGAGTACACGATTAATTTCTACAATTTATTGTTATCTGTGAACACTTGTTCTTTAAAATATGAAGATAAAAACATACCTCATTGATATTAAAAAGAATCTCTATTTTTCGCCAATCTCGATGCGAAACACGCAAATTTTTAATCACTTTTATTAAAAAAAGAAATGAGAAAAAAAGTATGCAGTGTATAAAACTCCAACCTACAACCCTTGGTTTTGAAAACCTATTACATTTCCACGGGGCTATACTGGATTTTGAATTTAGCTTACATTTGATTAGTTAAGTATACAAACTAGTAAAGTTAAAAAACTTTAAATGTGAATTTCTTCTTTATTTTGAAGAGATGCGCGCTATGACTTCGCAAAATTATTACTTTTGGGTCCTCCATAATTGTGCAAAGTTTGGACCAAATCTGTGTTCCGAAGGTCGCGCGCTCCCCTTGTAAGATAGTAGATAAAAATATACAGGGTGACACGGAAATAGGTGGCCAAACTTTGGTACCGTATTCTACTGTTCCTAAGGATAAAAAAAATGTCATATAAACATACTTCCGAAAATTCTTCCTTTCCGAGATATAGACACTTTTTGTTTACATCAACAATCTACTAGAATAGCTGTCAGATGTAGAATCTCAAGTACTGTTATCATTTCCTTTGCTAGAAGTAAATAGTATATTAGGGCAAAACCTGGATTATTGCTGCATATGGAAAAATTCAGAATATACTAGGAATTTGTGAACGTCTTCGACAGTCTTTGAAGAGTCGATGCGAAGCATGTATTGTTGCAGAAGGAAATCATTTTCAGCAATTTCTTTAAGTAAATTTTAAACATTCTTACAATACTCCATCATAATCGAAAAATGTCTATATCTCGGAGAGGAAGAGTTTTCGGACCTATGTTTATATGACCTTTTTCCATCCTTAGGAACAATAGAATATGGTATATACCAAAGTTCGGCCACCTATTTCCGTGTCACCATGTATAATGAAAAGTTCCACTTTTTGTGATTTTTTTAAATTATTCACGTTGTAATACTTTCATTCGATTACAAGTTTCCTGAAATTCAAAATTTAATCTCTTTCTCGCCCTTTCCCTGAAGTATGAGTGAAAACATTAACACAGACAACATGTTACCTCTATACGCACAAGTGAGTACAAGTTGAAGGAAATTAATTAAGAATGTTTTTGAAGAATGCAACAAGAAAAGATCTATGATCACGTTCTCGTTTCTCTGACTGTTGCTGTTTTACGAAGAAGGAAGTAGATTTCACTGGTTGATTATTAGCTAAAAATTAGTCAGTTTTAGACGGTAAACTCCGTAAAATGTAGATTAGGACGAAAACTATTTTTTCATATAATTAAGATACAACTTTGTAACCAAATATTATTAGAAATGACTACGTAGTAACTGTTGAATCTCTTTGGATGATTGCTATAGTATTATCAAAAAATTGATATCGTACCACTTAAACAAGTTAAGATAACCTTGATTTTTTAAAGTAGAATAATAATTTTGAAATTATTACTTTATTATTGAAAATAGTTCAAAAGTCATAGTATACGTTAAGGTGAAAATTCTGTAAACGTATATCAATATGCATAATTAGTTAATAATAATATCATGACAATGGTAATGGTTTTCTTAAGGAAATAACAAATTCTTTTAATAATACAACAAATGTGGGCTTATTAATATTTTTAAATGTTTTTCAGGTACACTGCACATACTGAATGTAATTATTAGAAACAAATGAAAATACTGAAATTTTGTTATCTTAACATTACTTGCAAGGGAGATGGTAACCTAATTGCTATACTGCTAGATTCATTTTTGAGTAAAGTTCAAGTTTTATTGCTACTACCATTTTTCCTTTCAAACTATATACATACAATTTTTATTTTCTTATTTTGCACATTTTTATGACAAAATATCTACGCGAATTTCACATTTATTATGAATAGTAGAAAAATAATTGTATGCCTATATTTATGTCTCCCAGTATAAGCCATTTGAATAATAAGAAATCAGCTTAAAGAAAGTAAAATAAAATTAAACAATTATGTCACGTCAGACGTGATGTCATCGAAGATTTCTTGAATTATTGAGTGTTCACGCAAACAGGCATGTATGATGGATTTTTGGCACCCGCTGTATCCATAAAGTTTCATTGAAATCGGCCTGTAACACCTCATGTGGTCCCTGTGTGTCAAGCTCCGCCCACCGGCCAACTTAGAATCTCTTAACCTACGTTTAACCTTTACTAGCTCTATAAGTAACTACTACTGAAGATGAGACGGATTTTCATTTGCTGCGAATCTCAAATAAAATATTCGAATGTCACTTTATAATCAAATTATAAGTATAATTCCCCATAAAACACCAGACAGTTAGACCGTGCACAGTTAAAGTTGGTGATACGAAAGGTTCCTTTAGGTAACTACGAAGATGGCAACGTGTACAAGCTGCACTGAAAAAAATTATACAACAAAAACGAAATGAAAACGTATAGTCTAAAGATTTGTATTTGAATAGGCAAAAGTACTTTGAAATATTGGGTGCATAATTTGTTTTCTTTACATTGGATTCTAAAGACGCATAAGTGTATCATCTTATAAAACAAATGTTCTCTATGATTTCTTGCATCTCAAAATAATAATTTAATTTTTCAGAATTATTAGTCGAATAGTTTATTTTATAGAATAATTACAATACATGGCACAATAAAGCTAATGACAATTTGTCTTGAACCTTTTTAACCATAACTCAGTATATGATAGTATTTCAGATTATTATTTCAATACCTGTTAAAATTAAAAACACTTGAGGTGTTTACTTTGTTATGTGTATGCTCCTATAATATTATTTGATATCAAAGCAAATAAATTGTTTCATTTTTATTTTATTAATTTCTTAGGAAACGTGAAACAAATTGACTGCTGGAAATGAGCTTATACGTCATTGTAGTTAAATTGTTCTAATTGTAGCATGTATTGAATGTGACAAACAATAATATTTTGTACTTTATCCTTTTTTAAACGCAGATAAGATGTAAAATAAAAAAGGCTTTTCTTTAATAATAAAAGCAATGTTTATTATATTTTTTGAAACAATTTTTTTCGTAAGAACAACATAACACCGATTTGAATTTTTTAAGGAAAAATGTTTGTGTTTAAAATACTCAAATCTTGTTATTAAAGATCTTAAAACTGATTCTTCCACTTAAGGAACTTCATAATTTTAGGAATATTCGACTAATCTTGCCAGTGCAGTTTTAACCATAAAATAGTATGCAAAAAACACAGAACTTTCACGTCTGAATACGCGATATGAAGTTCCGACAAATTATTTGTACCATTTTTCCGCGACTTGAGCAAAGTTAAGGAACATCGAAGTTTCTGAGCTTGATTATCCAATTAACTGTTCCCTCTGGTGCATCTGTTATTGATTTCGAAGATAAGGAAGAATTTACGAGAAAATAATCTGTCGTCTCGTTTATTTCTAAGAAGATAACGCAAAACGCGTCAAAGGGAAAAGGATGAACAACTGGCATGAGTCGCGGTCACCTGATTTCAAGGCGACGTACCGTCTTCTCTCGGTCGTCCTCGATACTTTCTATTATAACCTATGATGTTGATATACAGACAGAGGCCCTGTTCTCGAAGGGCTACTCTCTCCTTTCACATTTTCTGTCTTACTTTCTCGACACAACTCGCACCGGTATAGAAGACAGGCCAGCCAGTCGGTCGGTGGTTGCTCCACCCCCGTGCGACACGATCAATACGCGACTCTCCTCTTTTGCTATCGCGCTCACCCCCTATCTCATTCACACATACACGTGCGGGAGAGCTCGCGCGCGCGCGCGCGCGTACCAACTTTCTCGTTTCCTTCTCCCACTCCTTTTCTCTTTCCAAGCACGTCGTACAGCAGAGCTCCGAAGTCAGTAACGGTAACAGCAACAGCGAGCAACACCACCGGCAACAGCAGCAGAAGCGTTCAACTGTTCGTTTTGAAGCTGTCTTTCTGTTGCTATGCTGGCTGCCCTTATCCTCTCTTCTGTTTCCTCTGCTCTCCCATCTCCTTCTTCCTCCCGTTGAGCTCTTTTTCGTGTGCTGTCATCCTACAGGATAGATCCTGCGTCATTTCGCTCCACGTTATTTTTCCCACTTCATCGTAAAACAATTATTCAACATCATTATCTTGCCCTTATCGTTAATGCTTATTTTTATTCCCTCGCCATCTCGCCGGCTGTCATTCTCTCGCCCAGTCTGCTGCTTCAGTCTTGTCGTTTTTATGTTTTCCAGACAAACATGTTCTTCGACAGGTTTCCACGGAAATTCGTCGAAATCGCTTTAAAAATGAGAAAAAGTGTTTCCTAATTGGTCGTCTGCTCGGTAAACTTTTGTATTTTCTTCCGTACGATCATCGATGTATGTCACTGGTTATTTTCAAAGACTGCTATTCCGTTCGTATCTATGTTTTTCTTATTTCAATCATTCCTGTTTCGCATTAATCCCGATGCTAATATTCTATTGAAACATACATACAGTGTTCTAGAAGAGAGAAAAGTAAATGGAGTTCTGTGATAACGGCGGTGGGGGCATTTTACTGTCTCGGTTTTTATTTAGTCGGTAAATGTACTTTTTACAATCTGAATAGTTGCAATGTGTAGATTGAACGAGACAAAATATGTACACGAAAACAACAAGACACTTGTAATCACACGAGTTTGGAATATATTGTATGTAGAAGTCTAGTTGAAGTCTAGTACTTACTCACTTGATTTATTCCTTTATCCTTGCTTTTTGTAGTTTACTGCTTAATAGTTCTTCTTTTCAAGATAAACTTCGATCTTTATATCAGACTCTTGCTTTAGATGTTAAGAGAAACATGAAACATAAAATACTCGAGAATTTTTCACATATTGTATCCCGTGTTTAGTTATAGATTTTCTGTACCACTTTATTAAAATATTCTGAAGTGATTAGTACATTAAAGAATATTCGTTTTTAATCTTTATTAATAAATTTTTGTGTATATAAATAAATTGCCAAAGATTTGTATTGAACACAAAGCTATCATTCATACCATTATCGATAAGTTTTCATAAAGAAACGGGTACAGGAACGATAAAAATATCTGTTAAAATGTATCGTTTCCTATAGGTATTTAACTATACAAAACTTTTCGTGTTTCAATGATAATATTAAAGTATAAATTATACTATAATTCTACTGTTATAATTATGATATATTAACATAATGTAAACATTATGATTGAAGTTATTCCCACTCAAGAATTCACAACAATAAGTATAATGTCTTTCAACATTTCTTTATTTAAAATTTGTTTATAATATTGATGTCATGTTTTAAATTTTACTCGTTAAAGTAAACTAATGTGCACTATAAAACATGTGAAATGTTGTCACTATTTTATATGCTTTACAATCTGCCATAAAATTAATATTAATTAAAGATTCGTGTCCTTCATTTCGATTTCTTTCGATACGTATTTTTATTATCTTTTATGTTGTTAAAAATAGATATAGATATTTTCTACCATTGGGATTAGGCCTTTGTTTATTCTACTTCAATGACACATTCTACATTGTTGAGCAAGGAGTGATATAAACTAATACTGTCTGAATTATGAATTTACTACAAAATGTGAAGGCGATAAAACATATATTTTGCGTAGAATATTAGTGTTTGTTTACGGACCGACAGTGCTCAGATACTGTGGATTGATAATCTTAAAAAAAATGGTAGAATACTAGTCGCATGTAGCTAACCATTCTTATGAATAATTAAATTAAATTTTGTTGTACCTAATATACTCAAAAGGTTAACGACATTCTTTAGATCAGTGGTAGAAGCCGTCCTAATGACAAAAATTGCAAATAGAATAGATGTTCAAATTCCTTATGGACATGTTATTTTATATTCTTTAGTATTGCACGTATACTAAAATTTATAAGAGCCTGTACAATTTTTATATCATTTAGCAGACATTTTTATGCAATTCTCGTATCCTTTGATTAAAATAAAATTGTTTCCTTTAGGTGCAACAAAATTTAAAGCTATTTTGTATACAAAGCGCTAGCCAGATGCGGCTAACATTCTACAGATCGTTTGTATTTAGTAGTCCTCACATTTGAAGCAGATTTGAACCTGACCTTGATTAAAAAGCGCCGATTCAGATCGCGATCCTGCTTATTAGTAAAAATTGAATTTCTATGTGCATTATGGGTACAAAAGCTCCATGAGCAAATTATTAGGTAGATGTTTAAAAAGAGATGATCACTTGTCAAATGTTAACGACAGATTATTTATTTTTATTCCACATTCTATACTTATCACCGCTGTAATATAATTTCTTTCTACATTCTAAAAATCAGTTGTTTACTATTTATACTAAATCTTCTTTGAAATAGATTTTCGCCTTATGTAATGCGCTATCATCTAATTTAAAACAATGATTTCTTACGTGGACATCGCCTGTTCAATAAAAAAATGTTACATTTGTCAAAATGGGCCCACTAGGGGATATGAGTTTTATGTTGATTGTGCTTTAGTTCTTATACTTTCGATAGAATTGTGTACGTAATATCAAGTAGTTTGTACGTACATATAATATGAGGCAGTAGCTTTAAATATAACAGCTATCGTTCACGTTTTCGCAAGGAATAGATATTTTCATGTAGATTTTGAATGATCAGTAATGAGTAGACTGCAGATTTTTATGCAATTTAATATATCCAAATATCATATTTACAACCGTGAAAAAATAAAAAGTACATTTTTTGAACATTTACACAACAAAATGTAGTTCTATCAAAGTTCCATTTCTGTAACAGCAATAACATAAAAAGTATTGAACTTCAACAATGTATATTTGCATAAAAATCCGCAGTCTAGTAATGAGTCAAAACAGTGCCTAAATTATGCACTTCAATTTCAAAGAAAGAATTTTTAAAAGATTCAAACGGAAATATATTTTTCATATCTCCTTATGGAACGTGTGCGTGAAATGTTTGAATTTGGGATGAAGCTTATTAAAGAATTAGAAACTGAATGTGCTTGAAAATTTATGAACATGATACATAATTTAAGGTAACAAGGTTGATTATGCTTCGAACGTATGTATTTTGTGTTTGAGCACGTTCGAAGAGCTGTATCAGTGTTAATATAAACTGTTTCTGAGATAATAGTATGTTTAATATTTTGAAAACATTATTAAATGATTAGGATCAAAATAGGTCAAAGATAATACGTACCCCCTTGACACTCAAAGGGGTGTATCCACTTGTATCAAGCAGTTGCACTAACCGTCCGTAACAGATCGTCAATTCGATTCCTGCCCAGAGATTCTGAACACGCGAAACTACCGTACATTTCTGTGCTTTAATTACGATCATTTGCGATAATAAGAGAAAAATTGTTACTTTAAGCGAGGCTTCGTTTTGGCTGCATTGTTTTTACTTGCATAAAATGTTTAGAAATTGCTGAAACCTAATGCGGTCTTCGGGTCTTTATCAACTCATCGCATCCTCATTTATTTAAAAACTTTCGCAATGATGATATTATAATACATACGACTGCTTATTTCTATGTTCTATGGTCCTCTCATTCATTACAGTGTAAAGTTGAAAACATGAGTTCTATAGATTCGGGGCATTTTTGAACCAAAGACCTTCAGTGTATAGTCGAACGGAAGAACGCACTAGGGTTAAATATACTGTATTTTATATCTAGTATTTGTGTGTAGTAAATGTCGAGGTTCTGAAAGCAGTATGGCTGATATATTTACATACATTCGTAGATGTATGGAGACGTCAACAATCCTTGCTTTTAATTTTCTCCTAAATCCATTGGAGGTGGGTTAAAACGGAGTGAAAGTACCAATCGGCGAATGTGAAAATGAATGTAACATTTTCAAATAATTGAAGATAAATCAATGCTGCTTGTGTTAGCAAATATTAAAGTCAGAGCTTGTAAAGGAATGATTTTTAATAATTCACGATTTTTTTGGCATGATTTATTGCATTTTTTTCTATTCATTCAACATAAAAAACACATATTTATTGAAATATCAAAAAGCAATTGTAACTTATTTTCATAAAAAAGAAACTAACTGGAGAATAGTCGTGTAGGATACTCGATTTTTACTTCCATTGTTATTTGTAGTAGGTTATATTTTAGTACTTCTTTTCACACTGTAATCAACAGCAAGGTAACACACACTTTTTATTTTTACTTCGTATTTTTGCTTCAGGGGTTAAAAGAAACATGAAATGCAAAGTACTAAAAAATGCGAAATATCTCATAAAGTACCTCTTGAAAAATTATATACGTTATTAATAATTATATATGTGTCTAGTCATTGCACATTTTAAAGATACAAAAATACAGAAGTGTCTTGATGTTTTCATTCATGTGATTACGTTCTTAAATAATTATTTTACTTATTAATTTTCTAAATGAAGAAATTCAATTTTTACAAACAAGGTAAACTACCCTTAATATTAATTTGAATTTACTGTTTAGACTTGACAGCTTAAACTTCATATGAAGGATTAAAATAAAATTAATCGTTAAGTAGAAAGACGTTAAATTGAGGGCCACGTAGTAACTAATTTTTCAACATTTTACAATAAAGAAACTTTTATTTTACTTCAGTGCATTTGGTTTAATGAAACTGTTTTTGATGACATGTGTAATTCTTTTGTCATAAGATTACCTTTATTTTTTTGATTACGTTGGTCTTTATTGTCTTATTACAACGACATGCAGGAAATTAGTGTACAAAGTAAACAACTTTATTTTTCATGTAGTTAGCAGTTTGCAATACATCATTTATCCTACTGAGAATATGTCCCTGTAACTGCTTAAGGAAGACTAGTCGGTGCACATTTACAGACACTCTCTGGGGGCAGTTTTAGAGAATGGTTGTGTATGAGTGAAAGTCAGTCTATATCAAGAAACATGAATGAAGCGGAATGCGTGCTGGTTATCGCACGACCTGTGTCAGTCTTTCGTGACCTTGCGTGGATTCTCAATCACATGTACCCGTAACATCGTGCATACGTGTTGCGTATGCCGTGACCATACATAAGCCGACCCATACTTTCTAATATTCAAGCTACACACTAAACTTCTAACAATATCAAAGTCAGTTAACCCCTTGCGCTACAATGACGAGCTAGACTCGTCATGTGGTTTTAATGGCCAACTGCGCAGTGACGAATTATACTCGTCATGCAATTAAAAATGGTGCTTTATTGCAAAATTCTTCATAATTAAATCGAAGCGCAAGGGGTTAATGTTAAATGAACAGATCCTAGTACAGTAGAACCACCATTATCCGAACTCGAGTCATACAAAAATTGGCCATCCTATGTCAGTATCGAGCCAAAATTATCACAACAATATGCATTTAATTATGTATCATTAAATATTTTATATTCGAAAATAAAGCTTGAATATTTATGCGAAGTCTAGTTACAGCATGAGTCATTATGTTATTAATTACAGTTCGGATAATCTAGGTCCTACTGTATAATTTTCCGTAATTTAACGGAACCATTTCGTCCTTGAATACGATATAATTATTAGATTGTTGCTCACTCGTCTTCCAAGTGTTCAAATCTGTTTAAACTTAGGTTTATGATGCGTTCTCCAGCCTCCGTTACTTTTGCGAAACACTTGTATACTTGACAGGAAAATAATTACCTTAGTGTCAATTAAAGTAAGCAAGGAATCAAACCGTTAGAAGTCATTGTATTCGTCTTTGAGACTTCACGTTTCTGGATTCAATGTACGCTTCTAACGTCTTGTTTGTTTATTCTCCATAATAATAGATGCATTATAAACCTACTGCACATGCAGTCAGTGACCCTAATGTAGCAACCATCCTTAGGCGCAGGCCTCCCACACCTTATGTATGTCTAGGTTATACGTAGCAAGGCGGGTCGGAATTGCAAATCTGAATGGGCTTGAATTAGAAAATGAGAAGTGCCCAACTTCCAGAATTGATGTCACCGATTTGCCCTAACGTTATTGCTCTTTAGATAGATTTTTAAGCCAGAAATCAAAGTAGCAGAAAAAAGATTCAAATAGCATATAAGTATAGAAACCAAGTGCACTAGTTAACGCATAAGCAGACTAAGAAATATATTATACTTACAAGGAGACTTTGCGAGCCGATTTTGGTTCAAATCATAAGATCTGATAAGTATACACAAATTGCAGAAATTAGCCGTGTATGCGTGCAGCTACTTTGATAATATTTCATGGCTTGAAATATTAAAATTTTTTCCTAGTAGCCTGAATTCTTGAAATGTTGACCATTTTCTGAAGAGTGGTATTGGGTGTATCGTTAATACCAAGGATTGATAAATGATTTGGGTTCGAATCTCTTCGTAAATATAAACAATTCTTTTTAATTGCCCCTTACTGACTGTCTGTCACTTTTCACCTTACTATTCTACTTTCAAATAAGGTACGATTTAAAAGTTTCCCAGTGAATTTAGCGAAAACATATAAAAGAGATTATACGTGCATGTTATGTACAAAACCTCTTTATAAATGAATATCAAATTGCACCTAGTTCTGTTTTTACACGATAGATACGTTCCCGAAGAATAAGTGTAAAAAAAAAATAAAAAGTAAAAAAATAAAAATTCGTGTAAATAAGTCGTGTAAAAAAGGGAATTAAACATTTTTTCTAATTCGTGTTAAATGAAAATCGTGTAAAAGAAGTTCGTGTAAAAACAGAATTGGGTGTATATTTATAGATATTCGTATCTAAAATAATAGCATAGTGCACATAATCGCGTGTATATATTTCTGCGAAACTTCTGTTAAGTAATAATAAAAATTGTCTACTTTGGAAATTTTATAATTTTACTTTATTGATAAGTAGAATGATAAAAAATACATAAAAAGTCAATTAAAAAAAAGTAAAGAAAAACAGTAAACAATCCTTTGAGAACTTGAACCTTGAATCTTCTTATTAGCAATTCTTGACCCTTGTATCCACCAGCATTCTTTAGAAAACTATTAACTGTTTAGGAATTCCGTTTACTATGAGAAAACTTTAACATTTTAAGACATTTCCTTTATACAATTTGTTTATACCCATTAACTCCTTCTATTCGAACCTGCCCTGTTCAAGAAACGCTCGTCCCAGTCGCGAGCTCTCCTTTTTTGAAAATTTGTAACACATTCAGGCATGTAAGAGTGCGCATACGCACACATACAGAGATTCAAACGAGCTACCGCTCCAACAGACTTTACGACGTTATTGCATCCAGTGATTTCTAAACTTGAACAAATTTAATACAAAGTGAAAATCTGAATACTTTGATGGTCACAAATACCTTACGAAAACTAGTTGCCGCTGTTTATTTTACTAAGACTGCTTTAAAGTAGCAGAACATTTTACAATATTCTTTTCATATCGAATAATTTTACAATTTCCATTGTATAAACATTAGGATATTTAGTTTTTACACCTATAAGTATGCTTGTGTGTTTCATTTACGTACCCCGCCATGCAGTTTTAGGTTACTTGCTAGTTTTGTTAAAAATGTGATATTTTTCCTAGATTACCATAAATATCTGTAAAAATGATTTAGAACAGTCGCAAGAGAATAATGAGATAAAAGTCAAGCATTGACACGCCAAACCATGCGATTCGAACTCAACTGAGTAAATATGAAGTTGAAATGGATCCAAAGATATGACAAACCTACCCCAAATCAAAATCTAACTTCTGGAATCGCTTGCAACTGCAATGTGACAAAATATTACGAGAAACTGATTAGAAAAGTAAAGTGGCTACATCAGCTAAAATAAAATTATTAAATATTTTCATTGCAGTATACACTACTGCATAGGGCAATGTGCTCCCATGTCCCAGATTTATTTCAAATTTGATAAGCGTCCTAACGATTATGATCCCAGTAACTGGTACAAGTATTTAGCCTGGTTAGTCCACTTACAAGTTACTGGTACAAGTTATTTATCAATGTAAACACTTACTTGCCCCGAGGTAGGAGCTTGACTAACTACTGGTACCAGTACCTTACCAATGTAAACGCAGCCTTACTTAAATGAGTGAAACCACGCATACGTGGCAGAGGCCATCAAAGTGTTAATAAAAAAACCAGCGATACATTGTTGCATGAATCTTGTTGTTTTGTACTAACATCAGGAATATTTGATTTGTTTAGTAGGCGGGAGGGCGGGAACTGGCGGAGGCGGCGGCGGCGGTGGTGCACCTCTTTATGGTCGTCTGGTAGCGGAGGAGCCCTTGCCCCCCACGGTATGCGGGGGTGGCGGTGCCGGTGCTGGTACCGGCGGGGTTCCGCAAGAAACTCCTGCGGATATTCATGCCATGCAAGCTAGGATACCCCATAGGTTTCGTGATCCAGCTACGGCGCCCCTTAGGAAACTAAGTGTCGATCTCATCAAAACTTACAAGCACATCAACGAGGTAAAACATGTTTTTTACTTTACAAATCGTTCATCTTTTGACTATATTTACTTTCTTTCGTACATTCTATATCATCCGTATGCGCTTCCCATTACTTGAGTGGTATTGTGTTACATTGTACTCGCGCGAATCCGTCAAAAGTAATTATACAATTATTTCAAATAAATCTATGTATACAGAGTGTCCGATTTTAATGTATAAATGCGAACTACTGATAAACTAGCCGTTAATATAAAAAATGGTTCAGGTAGGAACTGAATGGATTCGAGGGGGTGATAATCTGGAGTAATTAGTTTTTGTGTAGATGGACGCGCAGAGGACATGTGAAGGTGACATACGTTTTCTTAAATGGAATTATATAATTTTTAATGCATTAGTCGATGCAGCTCTTTATTTTCTATAAAAAAGTATTAAGGTATTTATGCGGAAAAACCATTAGTTTAGCAGATATTTTAGTCTCAGTATTGCAAAGTGGTACTGGTACACCTGTCTGCACCTACATTTTCTGAATTGACAGTGGGTAGGTACAGATAGGTGTACTGGTACCACTTTGTAATATTGAGACTAAAATATCTCCTAAATTAATGATTATTCGACATAGATAGCCTAATACAATTTTGTAGAAAATAATGAGGTGCATCGATTAGTGAATTAAAAATTATACGATTCCCTTTAAGAAAACGTATGTCCTCTGCGCATACATCTACAGAAAAACTAATTATTTTAGATTATGACCGCCTCGAAACCATTCACTTCCTACCCGGACGATTTTTTATATAACGGCTAGTTTATCAGTAATTCGCATTTATACATTAAAATCGGATACCCTGTGTATAAAATGAAGTGCCCTGACGCACTGACGATCAACGCATAGCCCAAACCGCTGAACATGAGAAGCTGAAATTTGGCAGACACTTTCCTTTTATAGCGTAGGTAACCACTAAGAAGGGATTTCCTCCCCTTCTCCCCCTTTTCGTGATATCAAAACTGCCGGCGTGAGAGCGGGAGTACATCAGCTAGTAATACATATTTTTATTGCTGCCTGTTTTTATCGTCCAGTACTTGTCACGGAAAAAGATGAGTTGTAATGCATTCAATTTAGTAAGCATGAAATATGATGGGTAAACACAATAGAATGTATTGAAAGGAGGTGAAACAGTTAAATAAAATGATAGAGAAAATGTAGCAATACAAAGGAGTAAGTGCCATGACGGTGATGGTTAAATAGCAGTCAGGGGTTAAGAAAACTGAGGTATACAGAAACCAGTAAGAAAACACCGAACGAACGAATGATAAAAGGCGTAAGAAACGAGAGTAGATTTACATGATTATTCAATGTGGATCACGACGTAGGTTGTAAATATAAGTTGAATATCGTTATTTATACTGTTTCATGCTATAGTCGGAATGGAATAAGGTATATGGTCATTTACCTAATTTGATAAGGGCAATTATTTGCAAATTTTTGTAGCGACAAAAGTTTTACGATTCTGAAAACGACATACAGTACAATTATCATATTTTTACTGGCCTTCAATATTATTATAATTATAATATAAAGATTATGTAGCTGTCTGTTAATTCAACACTTCAGGGGGAACTTATTTAGATTCGATGAAATTCTCTTTCCACGAGGACTATTCTTTAAAATTTGACTATTTTGTAGATCTATCTATCGGTCACAAATTCTCGTTGTCAGTTTTCCCTTATGTCTGCAGGGTTGGGAATAAGAAATGCGGTTTAAAGAATAAATTCATAACTCTTTAATGGCTAAGATTATGTGAATGTTACTTATATCAAAATAGCCAAAAATTAAAAAGCCCAAATAGCATGCACCTTTATTTAGTTTGCCGTTATTTTATACGATTTATATGGAGTTTTTATATTTCTCGACATCAAAGAATGTTTACTAGTTGTCATGTCAAGAAACTGCGTAAAATGATTTTATCTAGAAACTATTTCAAGTATATTCTGTTCGACTCCCTATTAGATACCATATGTTGGGACAATTTATTGTTTACGAATTATAATATTTAATTCGCACCTCGTCTTCTACTTGTGATAACGAAACGAAAGTGTACAGATGCTGTAAAAGAAGAATAAAGATACAGTCACTCTTGACATGTTCTGTGTAGTATTTTTAAGGTTTATTATGCAGAAGAAATGATGTTACTTATTCAACGCACAGTTAAAAGATGGAACACAGCATTTTCCTAAGGTAGTCGTTTTACTGAGGAAACTGTAAAAAATGTAAAAGATAAGAGTGCAAGATTTTAGTAGCGTGTAGTATTCATAAAAACGTGTATAAAATGCATAATGAAGATGGGTCTGCAAATGAACTTTTTGAGCGTTATAGGCTCTTGTGCAATCAATATCAGCGAATGGCAACGATTCATGCGAAAGATGTGTATATGCATTTGAGGTTTTAGTTAATAGGTACAGGTACGAATTGTTTACATGTGACATTCCGGTATTGGATGTAATGTCAGTATGTCATCAATGACATTATCAATAATGCCATCAATGACATTGGATGATGTAATATAATGGATGGGTAACCACTTTGTGCAACGACTCTTAGTTTAATCCTTCGACTGTGGGCTACTTGGAAATGAGGCGACTGTTGCGTGCGGCCGAGCAGCAGTAGTACGTAGGAGCTATTGCACCGAACGCCTATGGGCGTCGACAGTAAACGTTGAGCAGCTTTGTCAAGCGCCTATAGGAGCTGATCGCAATGAAAGGGTTAAAATCGAAGTGTTTTCTAGGAACTGTGCAGAAATCGCAATTTTAATTTTATTAACAATACATGTTGCACATCTATAACCTTTTGTACTTGCGTAAAATTCTTATTCTCTTTGACACAAAGGATTAGAAATTTAAAATGTTTAATATACATGAGTAATTAGGATAAATAAAAATTTAGCAAGTGGCAGTATATGTATGTAAATACTAATACGTACTGTATTATTAAGTGTAAACGTGAAAAAAAAACTCTGTTTTTGCACCTTTTAAATTATTGATTGTTACAGTTTTGTCAGCTTAAGAGGCTTAACAAATACTGTACAAAACATGTTAAGAGTACCCAAGTCATTCTTATTTTGTAAGAATAAATGAATAAACAATAAATTACTCCGACATTTAATGCATGTCATCTGAAAGAGCATTCCACCGAGTATCATTGAGTTTATTTTCTATAAAAATCAATTTAAACAGTTGAATGGTCGTGACTCTAATAAATAAATGGGGAACAATAAAAATTGTATATCGTTTCTGAAATCTGATTTTTTTTATTATTCTACAACCGTTTAAAAGTTACGAACTTATTGTGTTATGCAAATTAATTTCTAGACGCTTTACAAAAGTAACGATGTTCTGTTGCACGCTTAATAAATTCAGATGTGCAAACTTATTCACAGTTTTCGTTTTTGAGTTATGACATTAAGTTTTTGTAGAATAATAGTAAAATATTTGGATCATATAATACCCAGATGTTGTCGCGAGTTACTTGTCAATAGCTTGATCATCAAAATATTTGGACAATTTATACTACATTTAAAAACTTGCAAAGTATGATTGTATTAAAAGAAAGCGTAATTAAGTACATGTCATCATACTCTATCCGGAATGCTTATCGCGTCAAAAAACTTGGTATCAGTCGTGTTTAAACATTGTTTTTTTTATTGAGAGTTATGAATTTGGATGTGTTTTGTAAAATCGATACTTTGATACCCGCGCGCTTCCCCTTCCAAAATTTTAGCATAAATGAGCAAAATTTGATACAAGCTAAATGCAGATAATTTTGGCTGATTTTGGATATACATCTTTTTGACCGTCAGGAATCAATTTGGCATGTAGCACATGCGACGGTTTATTTCTTTCTTTTTATTTTTATTATTATTTCGTTCTACACTTGATTCTGACATTGTCCTAAATTTTCATGTAATGTGATGGTGACTATTCCGTTTGACAAGCTCATCATAACAGTCATATCTTAATTTTTTGTTACGTATGCGTATGCATAAATATTGTATATCATTATCCTTGCAGAAAAGAATTAATTAACGTACATGTACAAAATTAACATAGTTCCATCCACATTATTGGAAAAGTTTCCAGTACAAATCATCGTATCCTTTTGCGCAAAGATTTCCGTAGAGAAAATCGCAGCAGACCGTAATTAATTATTGCTCATAAAGTTTCCGAGCAAATGTGACACCCACTTATTGGCAACCATGAAGTTGTGGATATTGAACATAAAAAGAAAGTTTTTAAAAAAATGTCACTTTCACTGAAAGACTGGTTCCCAATAAAATGAAATATGTTGCAGTTGATTATTTCGTTCGTTTTAAGAAAGTCGTTCACTTTAAACGCGGAAGTGTTGAAACTTTGTAGATTTTTTTAACTCTTTTCAAATATTGTAAAATATTATTAAACTTCAATTAATAAAATAAAAAGTGTTACAAAGAAATTAGTTTTAACAGATTGTGTGCATAACGCAACCGTCGGAAATCGTGCATTTCTTACAACATCCTTGAACTACACTTAAGTCTTGCTCGTACCTCTGTGTGTCTGCTATCTTTTTTCTTCGACGTTTTTTATCCTATTTCTGTCTCTTCCATTTCTTTGTCATGTCTATGTCAACAACTTCTACCTATATTTGATCAGTGTCGTTCCCCTTGTCCACTCTGCCTTTTCATTCCAACATAAAATCATAATTATCACCTTAATTTACAACCAATAGAATGTATTTCTCATACCTTTTGTCCTTTTTTTATTGAACATATTTTCAAAGAAAGTGTCACAGATTTTGTCAGTTCCTGGAATGTATTCCTCCTGAATTCAGACTAATATTTTGCATATTTTCCATCGTGTTTTTAATCCCTGCCAGTGCAGCTAACTATGTTGTTTCTTTAGTTCAAATTATGGTCCTGTTATTGGACTTTCAAGTGATAATAAATGAGTATATTCAAAATCGACCAGAATCACGCTACATTGTTTCTATTCAAAATTTGCTTATTTGTAGATGCAGGTAAGGGTCATCGATTTTTGCTGTTAGTTTTTCACTATACTTAGTCTTCAGTGTGTAACGGGATATAGTATCAATGTAACGAAATACAGTAAAAGTTGGATAACTGCCCGCTTCGATCTACTCCGTAACTGCCCGCTAGTCATCCCCACCACGGGCGGAGGGGTTTCCCTTGACACACCCAGAAGTTCGACGGACGAGTAGTGTAACCTGATCCTACCTCGAATGTCGGTGAGACAACTAATGCAAACATAAAATTTTTTTAATTTTGATTTTTTGTAAATTAAACTTTGACTAACGTATTTCTGAGTTCTTTTTTGTTAAAATAAGACCAAACACGGTATAATTTGAACTATATTTCCTTATTGATATTGATTACGTGTGCCACGTTGTAGGTTTAAATTATGAACCAAATATGCATCAAATTATACCGTGTTTGGTCTTATTTTAACCAAAAAAATCTCACAAATACGTTAGTCAAAGTTTAATTTACAAAAAATTAAAATTAAAAAGTTTTATGTTTGCATTAGTTTGTCGCACCGATACGTAGTTTTCGCATTCTTTTGTGTCTCGGACTTCTTTCTCTTTTACTCGCTGTCCTTCTCTACGTTTGTCAAGAAACTGAACCTCGGCTCGAGCCGATTCTATAATTAGAATCGATTCTCCTACTGCATAACTGCCCATCTTAGGTCCCGATTTGCGGGCAGTTATCCACCGTTTACTGTACTGGCCTCCTACACAAATTCCTCTTTAAAGAACCCTAACGTTCTGAATTCTGTATACATTTTTTGACTCTCCCTTAACCCCTTGACATACAAAGACGTCTGAAATATGTCATTTGTTTGTTACGTAATTGTAAAGCTTACATAACTGTTAAGTTGAGATATATTAAATAATATTTTTTGAATGAATCGAGTTTCATTTTATTTGTATATCAAAGGATTAAGCGTCCTAACGTTAATTATTTACCACAGCAAATAAAATGAACATACACAAAAAGCTTTATTGAACGGTATAAGAGTATTGTAGAGGATATCATGAAGAATTCTACGCTAATGGGAAATAATTTCATTCACATAAAAAATACACGGGGCAGATCCGATAAAAATGAACAATGAAACTGTATGTCGTCTTTGATGATACACAATTGAGCATGTACTTAAATACAGTATTGCCTCTCTAAAGTCTAGTTCACTCCTGCATACTTTTGCCCACAAACACTGAATCAATTGTATAAAAACTGTGTAAAGACAGTATAAAAACAGTGTACAAACTGTTTGTAAACATTCGTAAAAATTGTTCAACAAATGCCGCCAAGTCTACTATGTCGTAATTCAGGTTTATTCAGAAATGGCAAGGTGTCCCATGACTTATAGACGGGGGCGTAGGTGTGAACCAGGTTTAAATGTCGCGTTGCCGGCTCCATCACTTCCTGCAAATGCTTGTACGACGCCGAGCGTCCGCGTTGTCTCGATCTTCGATCGACGATGATTGAAATACATACTAATGAAATACCAAAACGAGAAAAGTGGAATTTGTATAATCTTTGCTTTAATATTGTGAGATTATTTTCATTGGACTAATGAGGCTTTTACAATAAAAACCATATCAAACATGATCAATACGTAACCAACAAAGGAATCAACTTTGTCCACCTGGAATATCATCGTTATTTCAAAGAATAGATGAAAATGTTACTTATGAAGGTTGTAGGATATGAAGAAGTACATAATATAGGATATATAGTTTCTTTATAGGTGGAGGCGTAGAAAAGATCTAGATGTGAATTTTGTTTTTTTAAATGGAATGTCCAATTTTCTAGGCTGGATTTCGATAGAACAGCGAATTTTGAGTATAAAAGTACTAAGGTACATTTATCCTAAAACTTACCATTTCTGACATACTTGGCTTTTTTCATCCTATTACTCTCATTATGAAGCTATGCTCACAGGAGTCGGTACTTCGGATGTAAACAAATAGTAGATGGTAAATATCATGAAATAACATTGTTGGACTTTTGACGTCTGTCGGTATCAATAAATTCCTCATTCAGTGAATGTAAGATAATCAACATGAAATTTTCATTCGAAGAACAAGTAGATATGCTTGTAATTTATGGAGAGTCTAAGAAAAATATTGTGTATCGAGATGCACCAGCAACTCCGCAAGATATGATGCAACGAATTACTTCAGCATGTATGTACTGCAATAGACTCTGACGCGATAAGACATGTAAAAGATGCAACGATTCAAAGATTACAACGTTGTATTGATGCAAATGGCCGACATTTCGAACATGTGGCATAATGAGAGTAATAGGATGAAAAAAGCCAAGTATGTCAGAAATGGTAAGTTTTAGGATAAATATACCTTAGTGCTTTTATACTCAGAATTCGCTGTTCTATCGAAATCCAGCCTAGAAAATTGGACATTCCATTTAAAAAAACCAAATTTATCTCTGGATCTCCTCTACGCCTCCACCTGTAAAGAAACTATTCATGCTATATTATGTATTTCTTTATATCCTACAACTTTTATAAGTAACATTTTCATGTATTATTTGAAATGACGATGATATTCCAGGTGAAAAAAGTCGGTGAGACACCCTGTATACACATCGCTCATTTGCTGCAACAACGACACAACCCAAAATCCACCATTTTTACGTTATTGGTACAGAAGTAACTGTTTTTGTTTGTAGTATCTGCTGTTAGAACAATATAACTGAAGTTCTAAAACTCTCCACAAGTGGACGGTTGTTGAGGACAGATGTTTTTATAAAATTGCAGTGATTCGAAACATTCAAAGACTTTCCCTAAAATCGTTGTTTTTTAGTTGTGTCGTTGCAGCAATTGAACAACATGTATAGACATGTGCTTTTTATACGTACATACATTGATTGGTCCTTTCATTTTGCACTAAAATCTTACACAAACTAATTTCTTGTGACTTGTCAATACATTTTGCAAGTTTGAAAGAAACCGTCGGCTATGATAGAAAATTTGGTGCAATATGATAACAAAAAATGGCAGAAACATGTCCACATGGAAACTTTTTCCAAATTACTTTTATATAATACAAAGTAACTATTTCACTTGCTCTTGCTGATTCCCACTCTCGTGCCCGACACGGTCAGAGCCGAGCGAGTCGAAGATAGATAACACCGACCAATACCTGGAACTTTACCTTCCTCTCAAAATGTCGTAGGCTGGGTCCGCGTTATGACATTTAGGGAGGATAAACCAATAAAGACAAAACTTCGACTTAGAAAATATCTTCGTATCTATTAGCTCGAGAACTTCCATTTTTTCATGTTTCTGACGACCATTGTTCCTTCAGATCCGTCCATCCATATTCATAATTCTGTTCTTGTTAATTCTTTGTCTTAAGTAACCGAAAATATTTTAATTTATACTCCATTTTAACGTTATTTATCTTTTTTCTATTTACACTTCTTTATCTGCTATCTTATCTTTACTACGTGTCCCTCTGTTTAGTCCATTTATCCTATCTTATCCTATCTTCCATTTTTCTTTAGTTTTGTGCTTCCTTCTGGTCTGTTGGTTACTCTACATTTTTTTTTACTGTCATATATTTTTATTTCTTATATATTACCGTACTATTTAAAAATTTTTGTCTAATTATTTTTCATTTTATATTTACTTGCTTCTGTTTCACTTATTATTTTGTACTATTTATGCCACATTCCCCTATTTTTTAATTGCTTTTTGCATAATCAGTACTGATAACGTATATAGTTGAATATTAATACCCTCTTGAAAAAAAAAACTGATGCACTGCCAGCAAAAAATTTCCGACCTCTATCTGGTTTTCAAATGTGCCACTTAATACAAGGCAATGCTTTAATACAGTTGTTATGAAACAAGTCATTTGTTACTGGGGTACATTTCCCCAGATTTTATGATTATCTATGATAGTTTAAACGAATCGAAACTGAGTTAGGGTAGTTACATGAAGGTGAGTCCTTTGCCTCATCTCAGAGTAGGCATGTAATTAGCTCTATTGAAGGCGACTATTAAATTTTGGGGGCCAGTATAGGTAGCTAGTCGTTATAAATAAGAATCTTCATTGTTTGTGACACGTGTTTGAAAATATACGAGTAGTATAAAAGCCAAGCCTCTGACGACAAATTCTCATTACCGGACGGAGGCTCGTTGAGTAGGTACGCTTTCTGTTAACAAAAGTCGTTCAAAATGAGTATATCTAAAGAATTGACCACTGAGTTATGGAGTGCAATATGCACTTTATATTCACAAGGAAAATGAGAGTGGAAGATAGCTCTGCAGTTAAAATTACCGAAGTCGACTGTTCATGATACCATTAAACGGTTCACCACTTCCGGTACTCATAAGTCCAAAAAGCGATCTGCGAGGTCGAAAGTTCCAACCAGAGCAAACGATCAGCACATTGTATATGAATACTTACTTATGAAAGTAACATAAGTCGAAAAAAAGCAGCACCAGAAATTTGTACAGAATAAAGCGACACACGTTCAGATCCAGTTTCATTGATAACTGTTAACCCTCGGTCAGTGGGTGGCGTGATAATGACACGCACGGTGGTAGTCGGGTCAAACTTGACCCAATAGTAAAATCTTAGTTTTTTAAACTACACTTGTGTATAATAATTGAAAGGAAAACATGTTTACAGATATTATTTCATGAATATTTTTACTAGCATATACTTATTTTGTAATTGTGCAAGCATTATTCTGCTTCTATACAATGCGTGTATAAACTTTCTTTTCAATTTATCACATGATCATTACAAATATACCCTAAGTAATTGTCACTACATAACGTAGCGTGTCCAGTCAGTAAAATTTGTTATTATAATCATTCTCATCCTCCATAAGCTCGTTGAAACGATACTCTTGAAAACGAAAACACGTCTGTTGTGGTCCGTGCTTTGCCAAATGATGTTTCTAAAACACATTTCCTCGATTGTCAGACATCTTCTTATTGCTAAGATGACGATTAGGAGAAGAGGAGATTGCTGTGATTCAAGTATCACAGTCTGAACTGGACGAAAAGCATTGTGATGTTGGGTCTCGAATGACCCGGTCTCCGCCGTTCTAGGGTTAAGACACGTCATAAAGATGGCGGATTAATGGGCAGAATTGCAGTGCGAAGACCTGAGTCGTCAGACTAAGGTACTTTGGACTGACGAATCCAGATTTGCAGTTTCTGAATCAAAACGCCGAATTTATCTTCGTTGGTCTTTCGAAGGAAAGATGTTGCCATCGTGCACACACCGACAACCAAGCACGCAATTGGGTCCATTCAAGTCTGAAGATCTTCCTGTGTAGCAGAGATAGGCGATTTTGTAAAAATTGACGGTATTTTAAGCAAGAAGGCTTATAATGAAATTTTGGAACGTCACGTCATTCGATCTGGATTACGCTTAATCGGTCGTGGATTCATATTTCAGCAAAACAACGATCATACACACACTTCAAAGCTTTGTCGTGATTTTGTAAAATAGAAAGAAGAAAAATTATTATGTAACATGAAATGGTCGTCCCAATCATCGGGCTTAACCCTTAAAGCCCTAAAAATTTCGGGAAAAAACGTGCACCGTGTGCTGAAATTTTCTGCGATAGAACAACGTGTTAAACTGAATGCTTCATTATAATAATGTGTAAGATGTCAATTGTTCAGTTATTTCAGTGCTCTAAGATTGAAAAGTATGTAACGAAATATATACAGGATGTCCCAGGTTTTTTCCACTAAGCTGTGTCATTATATTCTACCAGAACCAATAAACAAAAAATGTTATACAAATATATGCCCACAAATGCTGTGTAAAAGAATTAGAACAAAAATATGAAATGTGCAGTGATGGTATAATCAAAGAATAAAAAATTTATTTAGTAAAATGAAACAGAATCAAGACGAAATTCGTATGACAGTAAATGCATTTGTACTAATCAAAATAATCGCTATTTCGAAATGGAACAATAGTAACAGATTATTAATAGACTATGAATAGTTCTGCAATTATATTGATATTGATTATCTACGTCAGTTTCAATGATTAAACATAGCTTTATAAATAAATTAGATAAATTTTATCGAACTACCCTTACATTGTAAGATACTATTATTATGTCACATATTTTTCTTATACGTCTTTAACAAAGCATTTATCAGCCTACGTTTGTAGAATACTTTTTGCTTCTTTCTATTCGTAGAACATACTGGTACAGTTTGTCGGTAAAAACCTGGGACACCCTGTATATTTGAATAAAATGAACAGAACTAATAACTCCTCCGGATACATACGTTTATAGCGTATAATAAACAGCTATGCCTGAGCCAGTACGATGACCCGTAGCACACAGTGAACGATTTTTCGGACGCATGTATGCGTTCACCGTCCTCAAAGGATCAAAACCCATTGAGCTGCTTTGGGTTCATTTGGACAGGAATGACAGACAGCTTTGCCCAAAATCAAAAGAAGAGCTCAGGAATAGAGCTCATAATATAAAAATTCTGTCGACTTGGTTAGCGGAGTGGTATGCGTGTGAAAGGTGGTGAGTGGTGAAGCGATTTTAAAGCGAAACTGTAATAGTTGAGTAGAATAAAGGATGAAAAAGACGCGAATTGTGAGGAATAACATAAACGGGAGGACAGGTATTGTAGGCAAGCGAATGAGTTGTATATTAGGAAAGAAATAAGGAAAGGAAGTATATAGTAAGAATAAGTAGAGGTTAGGAAAGGAATATGGCAGACCACGTGCGTAAGGTAGAACAGGAAGTAGGAAGGTCGGTAAAGAAGAGCATGGATGTTAGAGAAGAAGGGCAGAGGAAAGGGAGAGTTACAAAGGCAGAAAAGTTGCAGAATTCTAAGAAAAAGTCTATGGGTGTAAAGGTGCTCATGACAAGGAAGAAAGGAGATTGGATACAATCGCGGTAAAAAGACAGGTAGATAATGAAGAGGTAGGAAAAATGAAGCAAGAAGGCAAGGTGCAGAGAAATGAGAGAGTAGAAGATACAATAGAAGAGGATAATGTAATGTTACATATGTTAAAAGAGGAAATGGTAGAATTGAGAAATATGAAGGAAGAATTTATAAAGTCAAGAAATGGAATGATAGAAAGAGAGAACAAATGGATAGAGGTAGGTATTAAATGAGAGAATCAAGGAAGATCTGGAGAATAAGAAAATTTTGGTTGAAACACAAGCAGCTTTCAGGAAGCAGAAGAGTGTTCTGGACAACATTTATGTGTTGCAGCATGTTATAGAAAGAAAGCTGAAGAGAAAAGGAGGCAAAGTATTTGCGTTAATTGTACATTTGTAGATTTGAAGGCTGATTTTGATAAAGTGGATGGAGAGAAATTATGGATGACAATGGTAAGAAGAGAATTAAGAAAAGGTTTAATTGAAAGAACTAAAGAGATATATAAAGAAACAGATTTCCTAGTAAGAGTTGTAGAGGACTACTCAGAAGAGTTTTAGAGGACTACTCAGAAGAGTTTTGGACCAAAGAAAGGATAAGACAAGGGTGTACATTGAGCCCCACATTATTTGCTATATTTTTATCAGACTTAGAAGAAGAGGTGAAAAAAGTACTAGTAAGCGGGTTAAGGATCGGCAAAAGTAAATTCTGGTCTTTAGCATACATGGATGACATAGTATTGTTGGCAGATAGGGAGGAGGGTATGAAAATAATGTTCAAAAGATTAGAGAGATACTTATATAAGAAAGGCTACAGTTAAATGCAGAAAAGACTAAAATGCTGATATTTGGTAAAGAAAGAGGGAAGAAAATAGAAATTCTGAAGGAATTTGTATATTTAGGTTCTAAATTACAAAAGAATGGAAATATAACTGAGCATATAAGGGAAAAAATTAAGAAGGCAAATATAACTTTCAGAAAAGTATGGAGTGTAGGTGAAAGAATTTTTAATAACGAAGTTAAGAAAGGGCTTTTTATGTTTAACTATCTAGTAAAAGGAATTATATTGTATGGGGCAGAGGTATTTGGATGGAGGGAAAAAAGTGGAGCTAGAGACATTACTATTAAAATATATGAAATGGTGCTTAGGTTTAGATAAATGGACATCAGGGTGTATTGTATTACAAAAACAAAAAGAGAAAAGATAAGAGTAAGTGCAGGTCAGAGGGTACTGAAATTTATAGAAAAAATAAGGAAAATAGAGGATTTTAGATTAGTGAAGGAGTGCTTGAGTGAGAAATATAGAAAGGGAGAGGAAGCAGGGTATGGCAAGGATAGGTTGAGAAATGGGCAAGGAAGGGAAAGATGAAAATTGTATATTAAAAGAAAGAGATTATGAACACCAAAGACAGATACAATATAGTAGGATACAAGGGTCTAGGTATAATAGTGTATATAAGAATGTACAGATTTATAATTTACCAGAGCACCTGACTAAGGGTAAGTGCAAAAACAGTCAGAAGCTAATTGTACGGGCAAGATATGGAAGCTTGGAGAATTATAATAAATACTGGATGAAAGATAGTCAGAGGATGTGTATAATCTGTAGTAACGGTAGAGGGACACTACAACACCAGCCAGAGGAGTGCGATGGAATGGAAAGACGGGATTGCATGCTGGAAGAAGTGTTAGAGGGAAGAGCAAAAGAGAAGGTAGTAAGATGGTTGAGGGCGATAGAGAATAAATTAAATAATACAAAGAACAAGAAGGGGGTATAGGCAGAACAGGTTATACTAGTAAATTTGTGTAGGAATAAGTTTATAAGTTTATGGACAAATAAAAATATAGTATACGTAATAAATAGGTGTATGTGGAGAATGGAAGAATGAGTGACGGTTAAGACAATTTATTGTAAACCAAGTTCATTCCTTGGCCTTGAGGCTGGAATTATCAATAAATAAATAATATAAAAATTAATTGAGAAGATGCTTCATTAAACAAAAAGGGTGAAGCAAACAAGAGGCTCTTATTTCGATGAGAAGGCTGTTCAAGGCATGCATATCTTTATAATTATGTTTAATAAACGCACGCAGTGAAAATGATTGTAATTTTTCTTAATAAAACTCAACAATATCCCAATGGAAATATAAACCCGCGGCGATTCAGCTCTTCATTTTGATTAATTCACATGTTCGTTACAAGTATTGAAGTGGTCGGAAACTTTTCGGCGGCAGTACGTATTTTGAAAAATATATCAAGCAATTCAAGCTGCGAAACAAAAATGTGGCATTAACCGTGTACAGTAATTATTCCTGGTTTCATTTTTAACATTCCTTGTTAGTTTACTAACACTACATTGTGCAGAAAGCATATTAATAAAATGTATACATAGATATTTTATTTTGTGCAGTAAAATATTTAAGTAATATAAAAGATTTCATAAGCATACAAAAAATTAAGAAGACGTATAAAAATTAAATATGTTATTAAGCATCAACATTGGTAAATAGTATGCAAGGATGAATTCTTCAAGTATATACTACAATTACTTCAGGACACTTCATAGTACTATTTCATCTTTAATTAATAGGTTGCACTGTTGTACTGATGTTAGGTCCATAATAATAACTTCAAGCAAAATAGCTAATATAAACGAAAAATATTTTTGTTACTATCTCATTAATTGTTAGATACAGGACAAATGTTAATACTCGTTTCTTTACTCAGACTTTGACATTTTTTAGAATTTTGACATGTGAAATAGAACATTCTACTCAAAAGTAGAGGTGACCTTGAAATGTTTAAACTGTGATCACTTGTAAAAAAAATCATGCACACTCTGTCCTCCTTGAAACCCTTTAATTTTCATCTGAAACGTTTTTCGATATCACTAATAGTTTTGGATACATTGTATAGTCACATAAATATAAAAAGACTTAAGACTTAATAAGTTAAACTCTAAATGTTAAATTTGTGTCACATGAGTTTTATGTACCCCATAGTAAATCATTATAAATGCATGATTTATTAATTTACCTTCGTTTGCATTTTGCAGGTTTATTATGCTAAGAAAAAGAGGAGAGCGCAACAAATGCAGGGAGAAGATGGTTCCCATAAAAAAGAAAGAAAATTATACAACGACGGTTGGGATGACGATAATCATGATTATATTATCAAGAATGGGGAAAAGTTCCTCGATCGCTATGAGATCGATTCATTAATAGGTAAACGTACTATACCTATGTTTTGATTGCATTGACTATATTTTTGTCTCGAATATTAAATATTGAGTACTAAAATTCATATGTCTTTATATTTATTTCTGTTATACGATTAATGAACATTTTTTATTATTTTTTTAATGAATATTTATAATTCATGACATATCTCTCATGATTTGCTAAATGTATTTAAAATTGTATTTTTTATCAACCATATTATTTTAAAAATATTGATGTACAACTATTGTATACTTTCCTACAATTTTTAGCCTTAATGTTGTACTAAGCACTGCAAACTGTTCTATTCTTTCATTCTTTATTATTCTTTATTTAACTAATTAAGTCTGGAATAAATATTAGTATTAAACTTCATATGTAAAATGAAATAAGATATACAAATATAATGCAGACACTTTAAAACATTACATCATTACATTTATATTTGATTTATAGGTAAAGGCAGTTTCGGCCAAGTAGTAAAAGCGTTTGATCATGAAGAACAAACGCAAGTGGCAATAAAAATTATCAAGAACAAAAAACCTTTTCTAAATCAAGCGCAAATTGAAGTGAGGCTATTGGAAATGATGAACAGGGCGGATACCGATAACAAATATTATATAGGTTTGTTGTAATGTTTAATTATTTCAATTTCATAAGTATTTTAAACATAATTTTTGCGAAAATACATATAAAAATGTTTAATTACAGTTAAACTGAAGAGGCATTTTATGTGGCGAAATCACTTATGTCTGGTATTCGAACTGTTATCATATAATCTGTATGATCTACTTAGAAATACGAATTTTCGAGGAGTATCGTTGAACTTAACAAGGAAGTTTGCACAGCAACTGTGTACTGCCCTTTTGTTCCTGTCTACACCGGAATTGAACATCATTCACTGTGATCTGAAACCCGAAAACATACTTTTGTGCAATCCCAAACGAAGTGCGATAAAAATAGTGGACTTTGGTAGTTCGTGTCAACTTGGACAAAGGGTAAATATGTGATAGCATTATAACAATACATTAATATTAGTAAACTAACATCTATCACACTTATTTTCAGATATACCAGTATATTCAATCTAGGTTTTACCGATCTCCCGAAGTCCTATTAGGAATACCTTATGACCTTGCGATAGACATGTGGAGTCTAGGATGTATTTTAGTTGAAATGCATACGGGAGAACCTCTATTCAGTGGGGCCAATGAGGTAACAGATATTAAATCACATTTCTAAAACTGTATTCTTTTTTAATTCAAATTTTATCATTCCATTGTACATATAATACGATAATATTGTATAGTCCATAATTACTAAAGAAAAAGTTTTAAATATATCTTTCTTCTTATTGAAAACCTCAATGTACAATTATCTTCAAATTTATTTATTTATTTTATGCTGTAACTTATTGTTCCAAATATTATCATTTGTCTAAATGTATAATGAATAGTTACTGCATGTTTTCTAACAATAAATTTATTTACTTATTCCGATTGTTTGTAGGTCGATCAAATGAATAAAATTGTAGAAGTATTAGGAATGCCACCGAAGCATATATTGGACCAAGCGCACAAAGCGCGGAAATACTTTGACAAAGTCCCCACGGATGGCTCGTATGTGCTGAAAAAATCTAAGGACGGTAAAAAGTACAAACCTCCTGGCACAAGACGCTTACATGATATCTTGGGTGTCGAAAGCGGAGGCCCTGGTGGTAGAAGAATAGGTGAACCTGGCCATTCAATTTCTGATTACCTCAAATTCAAAGACTTGATTCTGCGGATGTTGGATTTTGATCCAAAAACAAGGGTGACGCCGTATTACGCACTTCAGCACAATTTCTTTAAGCGAACAGCCGATGAGGGGACCAACACGAATATCGCTGCTGCCAACAGTGCTAACACGAGTCCGGCAGTGGTATCAATGAGCCAGGATCACGGTAAGTTGCTGGAAGCTGTTTATCATAACAAAAAAAATTGTTGGGTTAATGGATCATTTTACACGAGTGACAAAATAAGCATATGATCCTTTAAGTCGGATTTAGACGTAATACTGTTGGTTCTTATTCATAGCTTACATAGTCTGTACATATAAAGATCATTTCACTTTCGATAATGGCATTCTTAAGCTTACATTCTCGTTACAGTTTACGCTGTATCGTATTGATTTTAAATGTGTTTCGTTAAAACAACTATACAGTAGATATATTATTAGATTTTGCACTAAAAGTATTAGATAGGTAATTCAATTTTATCTTATAAATATCATTGAATTACAATATTTTTGAAAGGGATTATCTGTACCACTTCTAAAAAAATTGTTTACAGAGAAAAGCACACGCGTCTTGTACAGTGTGAAGTATACGGCAACTGTAGTAACAACACAGTTGAATGTTGCCGACATTCATCATATTGATTTCATATATGATCATCCTTGACTCATTTAATAGCATCTTCAATAAGTGTTAAACTTTATATTAGTTTACCGCATTATCCATTGTAACTTACAGTGTATGAAAAAATGTATAGACTTGTTTAATCTTATTGCTGAGAAAAAACAAGGCAGAGTGAGTTTTAAGAATGTTAATCACTACTTTTACCGCTCGTTTTTACGCAATTCATTAAACTTTCCTTAATTTATATAGTTGCAGTGTTTTGTAAGAAATCTGAATCAACTTGATGGACAATTTTTAATTCAGTTTCTGCGATTTAACATAAAATCAACATACGATACAATACGATAACGCAGAAGTTAATTAGAGCAATGCAATGACTTGCACTGAACTTTTTGAAGAACTGCTCCACTGTATTGAAGATTTAGGCAGGTTTTAATTTGTGCAGAAAATAAGACACTTTCTTATACTATAATTTATTAAAAAGAAAACTATAAAATAGATGATAAATTGGCAATTTTTTTGTTGATAAAACATAGATGCTGACATTTATAAAAAATGTTTTGGTCGTTTAATAACAAGTGCAAGGGCTATTTTATTAATTATATCCGTTAGATAATAAACATGCAGAGCACAAAAGATACCCACTAATAAGTCTTGTTATAAAATATATTCTTTATTAATACCTTTTATTTTCTGCGCAAACTAAACGATACTTGTTGTTGCCCGTAGATATGATGGGGGGACAGTACGTGGCTCGATGACTGTCGTATCCGCGGGGCGGCGACGACCTGTCCTAGGCCCCAACCCTAATCTTACTTACTAACATAAGTAAGTTCTGTCTAACAAACAATCCTACAAGCTAAAAGACTAACAATGCCCCTGATAATCATATCCTGGCCTCGGATGTAATATGCGAAGCCTTGCTTGCTTGACTAAGAGAAACTCGCACTTCTAATTTGAAAAGAGAGACACGGATTCACATTGATTGCCCGTGCCTCCAAACTTCGATAAAACATACTCCTATAACTTATAACTTCTATGTCTATTATAAGATTATTACTCTAGTTACCCAAAAATGTCCTTTTCAATATGACATATGGTACTTGAATTTAAGGACAACAAATATCAAATATCATCGCTGGGATATGCCATTTTTATATCTGAGAATGTCTGTTTATATTTTTGTTATAAGGGATATAGCACGTGTAATAAGAGTAATGTTACGTACTCAATGGTGTATCTATACACAGTTCCTGGCAGTTATTTGTTCTTAAAGAACATATTCCAGCTGAAAATATTTGAATTGCGTATTTGTGTTCATTAATTTTCGATTCTGTAGAACGGTTACTTCATTGTTTTCTCATTTATTTTTTGCATGATTCCAACTGCTTGCATATAGCACGTTTCGGAGTGCATTTTTGTTACTTATGCAAGGCATTAAATTTTGCCATTGAAATGAATATTTCATCAACTTTTTATATGCACATCCAGCACATCATATTCCATTTCTTCAAATGATTTCTTTCTACCTTGTATATTATTGTTTACAAATAAAAAAAGGAAATATATCTACAGATGTTCGTCAAGGTAGATTACATTTAATGTGAAATTAATGGTAGTTTATGTGTACCTATACAAGGCCTCCCAAAAAGTATTATATTTTTAGGAAGTGATAGAGACGATTTTGAAGAGTAATTTGAAAACAACATCTGTGTTCTTTTGTCCATTTGCAATTAGAGAGAAATCTGCACTTACAAAATCTAACCACTCTCAGCTTAATGTAGGGTAAAGCTATCATGTTTTCTTATGACTGGTATGCATGCACACCACAAGAAATACGCACACTTTTTTGCTCAAATTTTTAGCACTGATTTTATTCAAAACACGATTTCAAGATTTCAATGTTAATTACATTTTAGCTGTCTGATAAGTCGCCTTTTGAATTTAATAGTGCTAAAAAATATCAAGAAAGCACTCATACTCCTAACAATATATTAAGGAAGTGGTTATGTTAGTAAACAAGTTTTATTTACCTGTCCTAAGAAAGCCATTAACAAAATACTATATTAATAAATACTATATATAATCTTAAATTTAGCATAATTAAGGAACTATCAATGTTGTAATTGTTACAATCACTTTCATTCAAAAAAAACTATACAAAACATTTGTTTTTACAAAATTATTAAGTAGTAATACAATTGTATTATTAAGATATAATACTTCAGAAGATGTGCATAAAAACAGTATGAATTCGTATATACATTATAATAAGATGTTTCCACAAAGCCGTTATCGTTTTTTAAATATTTCATGTACACATATATTAAAAATCGAACATGATTTTCTTAAAAAGTATGAGCTACCTAAGTAATTTATACGTGCGATTTTGTTAACAAGTAAATGATTTTATTCAAAGTATATTAATTAATTTATGTACTTTAAGTAAAATTCTTTGTCATAATTTAAAGTGAATAAACTTGTAAGTAATGCATATGAATAGCAAGCAATTACAAATTAGTTTAAATATTTTTGCACAATGTACAATTACATACACATTACATATAGATAATTATTTTGATACTAATTAATTAAACAAATTTACCGTCTGCCTATAACTAGCAATGGAAAGTGAAAGAATCCACTTTTATGTACTTACACTTTCTTAAGTATTGTAGATTAGGCACATTGCACATGTATATAATTTTCTTATTTAATCAGAATATGTTTTTACACATGAAAAATTCCAAATGTTTTGTATCCTCTAAAAGTTTTCAGAAAAAGATTATATAATCAAAGCACATCACTATTAATAGAAAATCATTAAACAAATTTTTTCTTTGTTAAATCTAAAATATTACTGCAACGTGTTTGCAGGGATTACTTACATTTTAATGGGATGTAAACTTGAAATTTGAGTAATAGAAAATCAAATACATATTATAATGATGGAAATTTTCCTAAACTCTAACTTGATCAACCTAATTTCTTATGATCATTCATTTATTTCTGTAATTAATCACATTAATGGAATGAGAACCTCCTCCCTCTCTTTTGTTAATACAAATTAATTCTGTGGAATCTTAATTCATGACGGTATATAGGATATTCTTAAATGAAAAGGCATTTAGTTTAGGGTTCGTTAAGAAATACAATCTTAAGTCTAAATTAATCTTAAGTAAAAGATTTAAAAATTTTAAAACTTTTCACCAAACTTACGAATGTTCTTTACTTACAACAGCCGTGATTTATTACTGATTTAATTATTACTTAATAACGTACAAGTTGTTTAAAATGTGTTCTATTTACTTATAGAGACAACTGATACCTTACTTTTACTAAATTAAGAACATTTAGAACGCTTACTGTTTTTACGGAAATGTTTTGGTACTTGTACAGAATGTCCAAAAAGGTCGGAGCCATATTTGTACAGCATGAGCAGTTTGATAAATTCTTAAGCAAGTTACTAGATTCAGAAACAAATTACTATCAGTTATCATTTCCACATCTTGACTTCTGTACGCCTTTTATTTAACATTTTGCAAATATACAAAACACTTATAACACAACAGTGTACGTGGTCAAAGACTGTTCTCATAGATCAGTTTATGTCCTTTTTACTTATGAATTTTTATTTACGTATAAAGAATAAGGATGACACTTGTGAAAGTCCAGATAATGTCCCTCGTCGTTGTTTTCTTGCATATATTTCAATGCAACTTCCTGTCTTTTTTTTACATTTTCGGATAAATTATAATATCATTATGTAATAAGACACCAATAATAAAATGTACAATGTTGAAGAAAATTTCCATAAACATTAGAAAATAGAATAACTTAGCTGTTTATATACACAAAAGCTTAATTAGAACGTTCTGTTGCTATAATTCAACTGAAACTGTTAATCGAAACTAAAAACGTTTTATATAAAAAAAACATCTTTATCTCTGAACAAAAGGTACAATAAATGTTTGTAAGAAAGTATACAAACTGTGACCCACGAGCCTAATGAGTCTATCTCTATGCTCGACAACAAGGAATTGGAATATTTAATTTCCACAATACCTAGATGACGTTGACTTGTATTTAAGGATCTATGCAAAACAATTGATTTATGGGAAAGTGGTAGTCAGTGGAGATGAGTCTTATGGATGTATACAAAGTACATTTAACACCATTTGTAATGCACTGGAGATATTTAAAAGAGGTCCACGAATAGAAGTCTGTATCTTTACAGAAGGAAGAACTTCTGAACAATTGCTAATATTAATGTAGTAACTAATATTACAGTGATACGTACACCGAGACATGTGCTCAGCAATTGACAGTTATTTATTTCTAACTTTATGATTTGTCGAAGACATTATAAAACTAATAAGAACAATTTTATGATTATAGGGATGCCGAAAACCTGACCACTCCAGGTCACATCTCTTCTGCACAGCCACCGCGCATTCTCACTCCGCCTGCCTTCCACGTGCATGGGCTAAATTTTGTTGTACCTTTGTGTACATTGAAAGATATGTGATCTCGAGTAGACAGGTATCAGCAATCCTAGAATAATGAAACGTTGATAATCTTGTAACTCTTCAACTCTTTCACTACGACAATGTGCAGGCAAGAAATATGTGTACAACATGGACACAGCAGGTCATTTAGTAGCACATACCATTATTTGTTTCCTGTTTTGTTTTTTACATGATTCGGATGTCTGCTTTCAAGGAAGTAATATTTGACTCTTTAGTCTCTACACGGAATATTTCTTGTGTCTTCCTACATGCTGAGGTACATAGAATGTACCCAATAAAAAGACACTAGCTTCTGACCAGACAGAGAATACGGCTCTGAATGAATAGTTTCCTAAAAAGTTATGCTTAAAAATCGGTGTATGCTTCTACATATTCTCGGCTATCTAACGTATCTAATCTACTTAATGCACATAATTTTTTCAATGACAATAAACGCTTATGTACACAAATACACATATGAACACACAACAGGTATACTGTTTAGCAGATAGATGCAAATATTTATGTCGGACAATATCGATCATTTGGTACAATGTCATTAATTCAGTACGAACACAGTATCAAAAATGCATACAAGAAGGTAAAGGCATTTTGAGGAACTTTTAGAATAAATCGTCATCATTGTAAGCAAACAGTATCCATGAGCTTTATTTATTATAGTTTCCTTAACCTCGTGTATTGTCTATTTGATCTCAAACTAGTGTCCTTTTATACACAATGTTGACTGTAGTCACTGTTCGTGACTGCTTACTCGACGTTCAATGATAGATAATTATAGTCAACCTTTGTAGTTAAAGGGTTAACAAAACATCTTTTGACATGGTGTCATATAAACTTTTTTTTAAGCATTTTCGGTTTCAATTCGGCTTCAACCTTTTCAGATATTCTCTACAATACCTCCTTCTTAAATGAAATGAATATGTAAACTGTTCAATGAATTGTTACGAATAACCTAATATCTAAATGTGGTATGCCAAGAATTTCCACAATAACTTTTTAACAGACACATGCTCACTGGGTCTTATTTACTTAAAACTACATTTCGTATTAACGCTTTCTGTGAAGTCTGATAGTATACTGAAACGATTTCAACCGTCTTCCATCATAGACATGTACTTTTTCTGTTGCATGTCGCACTATGAAACAGTTTTATGTTGGTAAAATTCTCCAAAATTTCATATTGGTGCCACGTTAATAAATTTTCAAATAAAAGTTTCTAGATTTAATTTAAAGTATTTTTTAAGATCATTTTTTAGGCCAATACTTGTGTTTAATTTTTTTTTAAGTCTTATATTTAGACATTTTCGAAATATTTGTGAAATACCTTAAGAATTAAATTGTATCTAAACATCTTAAGGAATTTTGAAACATGACAGTATTTAACACGATGGCTGCAATATCGGAGTATATGAATGAGCACTTGATTTTCATCTTTATAACATGTTTTATTTATAAATACTATGAGAGTTGCCCACATGGGGCGATCTACTCTATCCGGAAATATGAATCTTACTGTGAGCTTATTGAAAAATAACGAAAAACTATGACATTATTGATATATTTTGCTCGATAATCAAGGAAACAGAAAATAACCACTGGTTACAGAACAATCGATAAATTTTCCTCAGCAGCCAACGTGTTAATATTTTCTATTCAATTCTGCAATTTTACAAATTGTACACATAATATCCAGTAACAAAAGGAACGTAATGAAGGATTTTAAACGAGTTGCTAACCCGTACTCTTCAAAATCGTCTCTCGAGTTTAATGATAATTTTGTGTGCCTGAATTGTTATTTTAATAACACACATATCATCCCATACACAAGAATAATCGAGCTGGAATATTTGTCAGTTATTTCAAGGTGAAAAGAAATAATTAGACATTTATTATCTAGTACACCCAAGTTGTAAAACAGATAGACATGTGAGTCGTACACCGAGTAAAACGAGAAATGAAACGTTAAGTTCAGTGCCTGGAATGTGTCCCCGTAGTTTTGTTAGAACTTTTTATTTGTATTAACTATCCTATAGTGACTTCCTATTATAAGAATTAGTAATTCATTGATTTTGCATTAGTGTGAAAATTATATGGTATAGTTCTCGAATCTAAGTCTGTATTTTCTTAATGTCCCAGGACTGGTAACCATGTCAGGACAGGGAAGCAGCAACAGTGGCAATCCGATGCAAGTATCAAATCTCCCTAGTGGCTATCAACCAATGGAGTGCGAATCTTCGCCTCGTCATTTGGGTAGTCGACGCGTTGTAACAACAAGCTATCCGTCAACTTCGGCCACTGGGGTGTCTGCATCTGGGCCAATGTCCATGCAGTCTGTAGACAGCTCCCTGATACAAAGCTCTCTTGGATCGTATAATAGCCTAATTCTCCCCGGTATACCCCATCTGCCTGCGATGATGACCTCACCAATGATTCAGCAGCAGAACTTCTACAATTACGGTTATCCGACGACTGATACGCACGGAATAGTCAGACAACCGTCGACAGTCTCAACCGGTAAACAGAGAGACCCGGAAAGGGAAGACAGTCCTATGGTTGGAGTATGCGTCCAGCAGAGTCCAGTTGCTATTCACTGAACGAAAAGAGCAAAAGAAACTACGACGACGGTCGATGATATGTACTGTCGCCGCGATCGCGGTACCGTCAAGAAATATTAGGTGATTATACATACTGTATATACAAAGTTCACGACGATACCGCAACATTTATCGTACTGCTTATAAAAAAAAGGAGGGAAATGAGAACGGGCAGTAGGATCTTTGAAGTCCTTCCCCGTTGCGTTGCTTTGCATTCAGTCGTTCCGTCGACTATAAGGGATATCTCGAAATAAAAGCATTAAAAACAATGATAGTATTGTAAAGAAAATATTAACAAAAAATCATTGACATTAGTAAGGGTATATTGCTTCAAGTTGCATACTAAAAGCGAAAGACAAAAGTTAAGAAAGTAACACGTCGTGTTAGAATTTCTACGTTCGTTCGTGAACAGGGGCTTTGAAAACATGCGAGAGCAGCTTCGAAAAAGTGGAGCGAGAAATTCAACTGAAACGAGTATTACGAAGGAATGCAAAGGAAAACACGAGGGAAGTCTCCTCTTTTCCGTCATTTTTTCTTTCCCTTCTTAGTTTTTTGTTTGTCTATCTTAAGAAGCCGACTGGTCTTACATTGGGCACGGATACGCCGCGTCCGGCACAGAAGCTTAACAATACTTTGCTTATGAGCACGGACAGACAAATATGGTCTAGTGAGGATGAACCCAGCTGGCCTCTCGGGTCCTGCCCGATTCTGCAAACACTCCAAATGCTTTAGTCGCGTGCAACGTCGTTAACAAATTTGGCACCCAAACTGTGTGGCCTAGAGAGCGAAAAAGTGATAATTACTATTATAAAATGCATAAAACAGGAGGAGAAGTAAAGATTACCAGTGTAAGCATATACTCCAATAGAGTTTTATACACAATGTCACGAATGTAAACGGTTTAGCAAGTAATTGCTAGCAAACAGTCGCGTCAAATGCTAGTTATTTGTACAATATACATAGATAATGATAAGAGTGCAGCTTTAGGATATAGCTTTTAAGTGTGAGAAGAGGACATTGACATTGTAAACTCAACTCTTTTATTTACTTTGATGAATAAAAAGAAGATGTTGCAAACGTTAGTTTGTTGCTGAGAAAGGACTTTAAACAAACGAGGTTTGTGTGACTTAACAACAATACATATTTATACAGAAAATCAGTAATAAGAAAGTTAAAAAGCAGTATACACGTAAGATCGATCAAGAATGATATAATCATACAAAAATCTAGATACTTTATAATAAATGATACGCGCGTACTCATACACATATGTTTCCAGTGGCAGTCGTAATTGATTTTTGCCGTTTCACATCGATAATTGTAGCGTCATTTCTATTTACATTATTTCACCGTCATAAGTATATTACCGTTTTCTGGCATTTACATTTTCCTTTTTCAAGTATACTAATATGGCTATTTTGAAAACTTCTACATTTGTTTTCCAGTTTAGTTCTTGTTTAACTATTAATTGAATGTAACATGAAACATAAGTATTAATGCCAGAATGCGAATCACTAAATACATATAAATTGTGTCAATAATGATAAGACATAAGATGAGACACGACGAATACCATTAAAAAATTTTCAATAACTATTAAAAACACATACTGCAATAATAATCTTTAATATATTTTGCATGACTGTTTCTTGAAAATTATGTTAACATTTTATTGACTGTGTTGTATTATAATTTTATATGAAACGATATATCAGAATATAAATTCAAGTGATACCTTTATATTGTATACAAAATGTCAGCTTATTATCGAGTTACTTGAAACACGCGATAGTACGATCTTAACATCAATTAATTGAATTTTTGATATTCTACTTTTAGTATTATTAATTCTAAACTTTGTCATTCTTAATACTGTAATTTGTACTAAAAAGATTCTATTTAAACTGCATCATCGACAAACACATTATTGCGTATCGTTTGCTCGAAGACGTGTTACATTTGTATCGATTGTCTTTTTTACCATTACATGAATTATGAATGAGAATGGAATGTTTGAATTACAGCGAATTACCCCTCTAGATAGGTTTCTTAGATTTTCGAATTTTTGTAATATCCACAGGCGACAATTTCCTGATAGACTAAATCATTCGCGAAACGACATTCGTTCGAATTCATATTACACCCTCGAACAATGAAAAATTTATAAGTTATTCATATTTTTACTTTACCTTAATGTATGACCATCGTTACATACGGTACTCTAAACTTAAAGATAATTACGGATTTTTTATTGTAATTGGAATAAATGTAAAATGACAGACACAATTGTGTAATTTCGATCTGAAGTTATTACACGTTATTATAATTATATGTTAATGAAGAACATTTTATCTCGACGACTTCTCTCAGCACCCTCGGAGAGTATGACTTTAGAGACGTATGATTTTTCACAAGAAAAAAACAGATTATTGTTTTATGAAACTTCGTCAGGATATTTTATGACAAACTCTGACATTTCGATGACATTGTCGAACGGCAAAAATCAGTACGCTCTATAAACGTAGACAAACTGTGTGGTAAATCACACGTGCCCTCTTCCGAATTCACGTTGTATCACGTGTTGTGCTCATTAGTCCATCAAAGAACTTCTGCTTCTTTTTTCTTTTCACTTCCGTATTTTGGTACAAAGAAATTTCGCTTTTGATAAAGTCATAACGCGAGGAACTAAGTAAAGACCATCCTCTTTTGAATCTTTCTTTCGACGAAAGAAAACGAGATTAGATTTATAAGATCGGCTTCTGGGCACAATGCGGCCTTTTTCAACGCATCATCGAATGATATTTCTCATCTGACGGTTGTTGATTTTAACAAAACGATTATAATTACATAACACATAGAAAACAACTATCATGCAATTTTTAGTAAATCTAATACAGTCGCCGCTAAAACAATATCGACGATCGTCACATAAGACTTGAAGTTATAGTAACTTGTTCAATATTGAGAACAGAAAATAAAGGAACATGTTTAAAAATAATTTGAGCGATTATTGTAGATAACATTTTGAAAAATACTCGGAAGAGCGGCGGTCGATTATTGGAAAAAGTAAATTGGAAAAACAAAAAAAAAGAATATGTCTGATAACGAGAGAGAGATTGGAAATGTTTGGTTGGAAAGTGGATTTCATAATAATACAGCAATAGATTACTTTTAAACGCGCCAATTAATTTTTCATATACAAAAACTTTTTACAGAGAATACGTTTCAGAATATTTTCATATTTTTCCATTCGTAATATAATGCGTTTTCTTATAGTTTTTGTACTCCAAAAAATTTGTCCACTCAATAATTGTCGCAAAACGCAGAGTATTTATGCCAATTAGCAAACAACAGAGATGTATACATTTAAATAGCATAAGAACCAATCGTAGCTGTGTTCCAAATAATTTTTTTCAATCTTATGATCACGCTTAACAGATAATAATGCGAACTTGTCGACGGTATGCTGAAAATTTCGGTTTACTTCTTTCAAACGCATATTTAGTCGCTGTTTCGTTTGAAACAAATTATCACGCACTTCTTCGGTGTATTAAAAACAGATCCAACACTTTTTGCATCCGAATTGGATAGGAACATTTGAAACGGGTTTGAATTTGCCAAGAGACATTCTTCAACGCGCGTTTGGATTAAAATTCTTTGGAACACATCACGATCGGATTAAAATAACATAAGTTTCCTAACGTCATGTGTAAAAACATTGTGTTCAGAAAATATACTATAATACGACTGATATATACCTGTTATGCGAGGTGCGAGCGTCTTTCGAGAAGAAGTGGTGAACTGAGAGTCGTCATCTCGACGTCTCGTTTGATGATCGCATACGCTAACCGACGTGAAAATATAAGGAATGAATACAGAAAAACAAACTGAATTAAGAAAAACCGATTTATTAAGATGAAAATAATTAACAAACCTTCATACAAGATGGAGAAAAAGTTGTATCTACCCTGTAAACATTTTCATATTATTATATTATATTATTATTATTGCTACTACTACTACTATTATTATTAGCATTATTATTTTTATTATTATTCCTCCTATTACTACGTCTATTGTTATTATTATTATTATTAGTAGTATTTTTATTATTATTTTTATTATACTTCTTACCATTATTCTTATTGTTATTACTACTGCTACTGCTACTCCTATTACTACTACTACTACTACTACTACTATTACTACTACTACTACTACTACTACTACTACTACTACTACTACTACTACTACTACTACTACTATTACTACTACTACTACTGCTACTACTACTACTACTATTATTATTATAATTATTACGGTTATTGCGATTCTTATTATTATTATTATTTTATTTTTATTTTTATTATATATAATAATGTAATTGAAAATTTGAAACGATATTACATAAGATTAATAATAAACAAACGCATCTTCATTTTTGTCGTTACATTTCTGTTAGCCTCCTGAAGTCCTAATTTGAATGAACATTTTAAATGCTACAATTCAATTGCATTCAGGGAAGAACTGTAATAACAATATAGCAATTTGACATTTGTTACACATTTGTGAACGCATTTGTTATTTGTGGAAACTGACTACTGAAAATATTGTAAGTACTATAAATTAAATTTGATTACATTTTAGTGGAAACATAATCGTATCCTACATTCCTTATTCCATGAAACACTTTTGAGATAAAAGAATGTGACTACTTTCATTGTAAAAAAAATTAGTAGACAAATAATCTAATGGCGATTTCTAACTGTTCAAACATGTGTCACTAGTTTTACTGTTTTATATTTGTCACCCATTTTTTCGTTTCTGTTAAAAAGAAATATTATTTACTATAAATAAGTTTTTTAAGTGATTACTTGCAGTGTAGAATTTACCAACAAATATTGTCTATTGAACATATTTTTAATATAAGCATAATGTTATCCATTATTAACTTTTTAAGTTATCATTAATTGATCATTTTTTGAAAGCATATCATGAATTTATGCAGTTGAATTTCGCGCCAAGATACAGTACCTAATGTTTTCGTTTAAGCGTCAGCCAAATAATAGTCAATTCAATAAAGGCAGTAGCCAATCAGATTCGAGAGTTTGGTAAACACATTTTACTTGAATGCAGTCAAACGAAATACCTGTCAATTCAATTTTCTTGAATATGTCATTTAATTATTGAACTGGGATTAAATCGTATGTAACATCATTTCTAATAATACTTTTATGTTACACGATAAGTATGTTATCATATATTTTTACGACGTAGGAAAGAATTGTGTTGTGTATGTCATTCATAAAATGAAATGATAATAATGACAGAATCAGTTGCAACAACGGAGAAGTCGAAGAAGATTAATGCGATAAGTAAACAAACAATTCATCAAATTTGTTCTGGTCAGGTAAGATTAACCTCTGTCAAAGCTCTAATTTTTAATTTTTTTTTTCTGGGTTATTTATTACTTTTTATGTCATTTATTTTAATATACAAAATACTATCGTACTGATATGCTTGTACTAGTTTATTACATTCCAAATTTTATCATATACTGTACAAATTCCTTTTAATTACCAGCAGTATGCATGAGTAATATATGTGTAAATGTATGTAAAGTATAAAGTTAACAATATTATAGGATAATATCTTAAAAACTGTAAGACATGTAAATTTCATTGTTATTGTATTTTATTTAAAAAAAAGGTTTGCTTCACTTTTCATCTAGTAATTTGTCGAGGCTAAGTCAATGTAGAAATGGCAGCTGTTTTTAAAATTTCAAATTGTAGTAGATAAAATATAGTACATACACTGAAGCCTAACATCAAATAGAACTAATTATTTGAATATTTTTTTTTTAAATTATTTGTATGTTGAACATCAAACATTCAAGTATTGTTATCAAGAAAAAGTAAAATACTTTATTATCGCATAGAGTGAATATACTATTTCAACTGTCATAAATTTTGACTAATTCATTATTTTGGAAAGTTGTTTATGTGAAAGTTATTTTGAACTAGTTAATTTTTGACATATTATCTGATGAAAGTACAATTATCCAAAGCTCATAATTTGACATATGTGACATGCTTTTCTAATTTTATTACCAAAACACAGTGCTTATTTTTAAAATTATAAAACAATGTCTTATATTATAAAACAACCTCATAAAAAACATAACTTAATCAAAATATTTCTTTCATAATAAATAAGTTACTTAATACAAAATACTCTAAGGTCTCTCGTTTTATCTTGTGAGATGTTCGTAGTTGCTACCATTGTCTTCAATGTTTACTTAAAGGATTAACAAACTGCTGTAATAAAATATAATATTAATGTCTGTTCTTAAATATTGATAAACTAAGAATTTCAGATTATCTGAAATATATTTTTATACTTGCAAAATAACGAAATAAAATTTTAAGCAATGGTGTCTGATGAAACATATCGCACATGATATTACATTCAATTCATAAATGTTTATTTTATTCATAATTTATATAAAATTTCAATAATCAAATTGATTTTTAATGATTTATCTTATATAAATTATTCACATATGTTAATTATATAAAAACTATTTATGACAATATTGATATACAAAAATTTGTTTAGGTAATTCTTGACCTTGCGACTGCTGTAAAGGAACTTGTAGAAAATAGCTTAGATAGTGGAGCTACTTTCATTGATATTAAATTAAAAGATTATGGAAAAACACACATTGCTGTCAGTGATAATGGAAGTGGTGTATTAGAACAAGATTTTGAAGGATTAGGTACATTTTAAATATATTTTTATATAATTCATGTTGAGAAAATAAAATAGATTTAAATTCTATTTAAATTTGTTTTAATGTACTATAAATATAACAAAATGAGTATAATACGCCAAACAAATTTTGTATAATGTTACATCTAATAAGAAAAACATTTCATTACATAACATATAATTGTATTGTATTTATATAAAGTTTATTTTGTATTATCTAGGTTTGAAGCATTATACATCCAAACTTAAAGAATTCTCAGATTTAACAGAAGTCAACACATTTGGATTTCGTGGAGAAGCTCTTAGTTCTCTTTGTTCTTTGGCTGAATTGAGTATTATTACAAGACATTCTACCAATGAACATGGTTTTAAATTGGAATTCGACTGTAACGGTACTCTCAAAAACAAAGAAGCATGTGCAAGAGAAAGAGGGACAACTGTGCATGTTAAAAACATATTTAAATGTCTTCCAGTAAGAGCCAAAGAATTTCAAAGAAACCTTAAAAAAGAATATGCTCACACTATTCAAGTACTGTACAGTTATTGCTTGGTCTCTGTTGGTACAAAGATAACATGTTCTAATTCAGTGTCAGGTAAATCTTCAAATCTTGTAGTTAGTACTACAAGTTCCAGTGATATTTTGAATAATATTAATACTATATTTGGTAAAAAATCTACAAATGGACTTGTCAGACTTGAATTACTACCTCCTGATGAGACAACGCTGCAAGAATATAACTTGTCTAGTAACATAGTTTTGGATTTTGAATGGGACTGCTATATTAGCAGTTGTGATCACGATGTTGGCCGTTCTACACCTGATAGACAATTTCTTTATATAAATGGTCGACCATGTGATCTTACAAAAGTCAGTAAATTAATAAATCATACCTACCACAAATACAATAATAAACAATACCCTTTTATTTTTTTAAATTTAAAATTGAATAAACAATCAACTGATGTTAATGTAACTCCAGATAAAAGAACTGTGTTTTGTACACAAGAGCGTCTAATACTAGCAACTCTAAAATTTAGTTTAACAACGTTATGGGACAAGTTACAAGGAAGTTTAACAGTAAAACAGATACCAGAATTAAACTTTAGAATAAAACGAGCAATTTCACCTACTGATGTGGACCGTCCAGCAAAAAGATTACACAATTCATACTCACTGATAAATACACACTCTACAGAAAAGAAGAATGTATTGTATGATAGCAGTAGTGTAGAAAATGATGTGACTAGCCAAATAAAAATATTAGACAGTGTACAAATGTCAATTAGTATTTTAACAATAAAACAAAAACTTCAAGAAAAGAATATGTTACCTAAATGTGTAACTAAAAGCATAAGAGTCAAATATAAAGCTCAGATGGAATCCAATCAAAATTCTAATGCTGAGAATGAGCTGAAAAAGGAATTAACAAAAGAATCTTTTCTTAAGGTGATACTATGTCTTGTTAAATTAGAAGTTTTTTTACATTATATTTCTAAATTTTTATGTTCACTATCAGAATTGATTGTATATGTATTTAAAAAAATATTTTATAGATGGAGATTATAGGCCAATTTAATCTTGGCTTTATAATAGCTCGTTTAAATGAAGATTTGTTTATTATTGATCAGCATGCCACTGATGAGAAATATCGTTTTGAAAAACTTAATAATGAAACGCAATTAAAAGTTCAGAAATTAATTGTTCCTAAAGCTTTAAATATTTCTTCATTGAATGAAACAGTACTCATTGAAAATCAAGAAATATTTGAAGGCAATGGTTTTTCTTTTAAGTTACATCCTGAAGGTGAGTGTAATATGAATGCAACACATTTTTTTATTCTTTCATCTGATTAACAGTTTTTAAAACTCTTTATTTAAATATTTTGTATTTTAGCTGAACCTGGATATCGCGTAGAACTTACGGGTATACCAGTTAGTGGTTATTGGCAATTTGGACAAGAGGATATAGAAGAACTGATATTTCTTATACGAGAAGGGGGTGTAGAAAATAAAGAAAATCGTATGTTTCGCCCAAGTCGAGTGAGACAAATGTTGGCATCTAGAGCTTGTCGCAGTGCAGTTATGATTGGTACAGCTCTGAACAACAATGACATGCAAAAATTAATTACACAAATGGCACAAATGGAAAATCCTTGGAGTTGTCCGCATGGTAGACCAACTATTAGACATCTCTTATCTTTACAATTAATACGTAAATAGATCAGAGATCGTTATCGAGTATTGTATATTTTATATATCGAATAAAATATGACTTTTCTAATAAAGCGTATTTATCATTCTCACTCATTTACAACATGAATAAATGAATTGCAAATTATATGAAAAAAACTTTTAACTCTATATAATTTATAACAATTTTATTCAAAAACGATGTAAAACAAAGCGCAGTAAATAAAATCAGGATTATTTTTTACTATAAGGTAAACAAATTCCGAAATAATAGAATTTGTACTTTGTAAATATCATATTATTAAACAAATGCAGTTGTCATACACTGATTGTACGAAATATGTTGAATCCTGAATGTGCTGTTGATATTACAACGCCAGGACACTGATAGTGCCAATGTAACTCTTTGATATCTGTTTGACCTTGATGTATAAATAACAACTGTGGAGGTAATTCTTTCAGTTCATTATTCTGTATTTCTTCTGACTGATCTGCTTCAACTGATAAATCCCACTGAGCAATTTGATCGTCTGCTCCACCAGAAGCAAACACTGTGGTTTCTTCAGGATGCCATTCTACTGTTGTGACTGGTGCAGTATGTTGTTTGAAAACAGCTAATGGACTTGAACCAGTAGGACCAAATTGTCGCAAATCCCATACGCAAATTAGACCATCATCACCACCAGACAAAAGAAATTGACTTTCCTTATGATTCCATGAAATAACATTAATGTCAGCTGTATGTGTTCCCGATGCTGTTAACATACAGGCAGATTGTGGACTTGCTCTTGTATCCCAGATTTTAATGCTATAAAAATTACATCAGAATTTAAATTTATACAAAAGAAATATATATATTTATACAAAACTATACATTACATTTTTCACAAATGAAAAATTTCTTATTAAATTTTATTTAACTAAACTAGAAACTCATAAATATTAATCAATGACATTTATTCACGTGATACATACCTTTTATCAACAGAACATGAGGCCAATACATGTTTTTCATTAGGAGACCACTGGAGGTCTTCAACACTGTGTGGTGCATGTGAATTATATGATCTTTGGTCCACGTGCCATGATGCACTACTGCCATTGTTACTGATACGCCATATATGAATGTTACCCTTGCAGTCACCAGAAGCTAATGTACCTGCTTCTGTTGGACACCAATCAAGTCCATATCCCTCTGAAAGATGTCCTTTAAAAGTAAATAATGGTTTGATGCCCCCATCATTTTTTTCACATTTTTTACGATAAACACGCAACAGTTCATCATTCTCAAGTGCCTTTAATTGTTCCTCTAAATTCCAAATATGTACACGACCTAATTCACTCCAACTTGCAGCTAGTGGTGTTTCACCGACTTTTGTATACCTAAAGTATGTAAATACATTTTAATTAATAATAATTATATCTGATATCAACTTTTAACAATGTACAATAAAGTTGATTGATATTTAACATAATTCATTTATGTATAATTTTGTAATATTTTACAGTTATGTATATATGCTAAAAGTATAAAACATAAAATATTCTAAAACGATTACAAAAGCATTCAGGTATTCACCTTACTCTGTTAATACATCCTTGATGTTTTATTGGTGCAACGGACATCACTGGAATACTTTTATCGTTTTCATCATCTGATTCATCGTCAGACTCGTCTTCAGAGTCATCTTTTGTACCATAAAGATTTGTCATTTTCATGACAAGAAGATTGTTGACATGTGCCTTGGCAGCTTGAGTTCCAGCAACAAGGTACATACTCAAAGGATAATCTTCTCTGTTGTTACCTAAGTTGTCTGAAATTACATCAAAACTAAGGCATGGCGCACCAGATTGTGCATAATGCAACATTCGATATGCTGTTTTATCAACAACAAGTTCTTCTCCACTTTTTAATGGTTTTCCAGGAAGATACACTTCAGGTTCACCATCTTCACCCTCTTTCCCTTCCATGTCATCACTGTCTGTGCAACCTTCTTCATCGCTGTCATCAGTATTTTCTTCTGTATCCTCAGTAATAGCTTCATCCATTGGTTCACACTCCATTTCTTTAGGTATTTCTTTGTAAAATATGGTCATCTTAATATTGATACATCTATAAGTATTAATAAAGGAAATTCTAACAACAAAACGTGTATACATGTAACATCTTAAGTAATCTAACCTCGAATACATTACTCAGTTGCAATAATAAAGATAAGCAGATATTTTCACAGAAAGGAATAAAAATATCATAAAAATAACATCTAAGCTCAAGACTATTTAAAAAATAACTAAAGAAGTTATTCCTACAAATAACTTCTTAAAAATTACCTTTCAATCAAAACTTATAAACACGTGCATCCAGCAATGCTAACTATATATACATATATGTATTATACATGCGTATGAAGCCGTGTACCACTCTGCGAGGCAACCTTGCGCGGTGGTGGAACGGCGGGACAACTCAATGTTTTCCTCCAGAACAAAAAGACAGAGAAATAATAGAGACAGAAAATACAGAGAAAATGAAAAACTTCGCATACGATTCGCCCGGCTCTGGTCGCCAAATGTGTAACGTGACGCTGACCAGGCGTGAACGAACCTTGAAAAAAGATTAAACAATAGACAGGCTGGAAGTATGTGGAAAAGAGAAGTTAAAGAAATGGAATAGTGTTATTTCATGCAAAATTAATCATTTCTCGACGTGGATGTCAGAGATTTTGTTCAAAATGAAATATAATGTAGCGCATTTAAAATTGGGGGGAGGGGGGGTCATCGTGCTAGTTTCGAAATTGTTTAAAAAATACGGACCTTGAAATATTTATCTCGGAAACTACTTGTCAAATGGGGATCATTTCGTTTGTATTTTAATCTAGGAGGTCTGACCTATTATAACAATGTTTTTATTAATTGAAAAATTAACTTTGTAATATTGAAAATTATAAAGAAATTTTTATTTATTTAATTTTGAATACTAAAAGTGCATAAATTTTTCGGTTGTTACACTGCGACGACGAGGCAAGTAAAGCCAAACGAAACGAGCGGCTCACCCCGAAGGAGCTCCTTTTAACACGACGAAAAGCCGACTTCAGACGGCTCGGGCGAGGCAGTCTCCGCTTCGTAAGGCGTGCCTCACGAGGCTGCCTCGCAGAGTGGATACATTGCTTAAGATGCACACTTAGCGTACTGTTACACTCTTTCTAATTCATCGTTTCACTGAAATATTCATTACAATTTTTTTAAATTGAAATAATACAAATCAATAACATTAATGAAAATGAAAACGTGGTAATATTTGATTAATGACAGTTGTCATAAAAAAATCTATATTTAATTTTATATTGAATAATTTTCATACTAATTTCTTTCATGATTTATAAAGACAAAAACCTTCTAGCACTTCTGAAACGTATATTCGAAACAATCCGTATTTTAATTTTTTAAACAATTTAGTCTGTAAACAACATACTGACCCGTAGTCTGCAAAAAGTTATAGCGATTACAGAAACAAATACAAAGCATTATCACATATCACGAAAAACCGTGTTCAAAAGAAATAAACTCACCATATACAAACATAATAAACTATGTTTTATTATGACATTTGTAACATCCTTCAAGTACATTCAAACATGTAGAAAGTATTGTAATTGCGGAATCATCCACTTAACGCATAAAAATGATGTACTCATAAAAACATACATTATTACATAACACATTGTTTTCTTGGTAAAATCGTAAGAGAATTCAAAATTCAATTGGGATACTGCTTCTTTACGGATCAGTTTCTTAAACATGATGTGTTGAAGTAAGAATTAAAATAATGTTATGATATAGTGCTGTATCACGTAGTCAAAAACAAAAAGCGATCTAACAGTAGTAGCGCTGACTTACGTACTGCAGAACAGAATACGTGTTAAGAAACAAGAATGAGATAACATAAGTAATGTGCTTCGTAGCGCCTTCATTATTATAATTATTAAAACTTCACTATTAAAAATCACAACTACAAAATGATGGAGGTAATACCAATGGCAATGATGATGATGATGATACTGGTAATGATAGCTGTTGTGACAATAGTAATAACTAGACTGCGGATGTTTATGCAACATAACATGTGCAATGTATGGAAATCGCACGATAAAAAATAAAAAAATAACGAAACAAAAATCTTCAGTTTTTTGGGTATTACTGCATTAACATAACTGTAAAAATATATGTTTGCATAAACATCCGCAGTCTAGTAATAACAATGTAAATAGTAATAATAATAGTGATAATAGTAATAACAATAGTAATATTTGCGGTTATAGTAGTCGTAATTTTATAATAGTAATACTAGTTATAGCACAACGAAAAACTGTCTTCAGACGGATCGGGCGAGGCTACCTCGCAGAGTGGATAAACGTCTTAACATGTAGTTCTTACTGGATACATGAAACGAATAAAAATATATAAAAAAAAATTCCATATTTGGTTGCAACTGACTAATAAAACACAAATGCTTTACTTTTATATTCGTACACTGTAATGATTAAGACTTTTGTCGCTGCGATTTCGCAGCGGTGACGTGCGATTCCATGAAGCGACGTCGCTGCTGTGTTGCACCGGTGACGCTACGCGACTCGGCAGATTACGTTCATGAACGCAGCGTCACCGGTGTGTAACCGCAGCGGCGTCGCATCGCAGAATCGCACGTCACCGCTGCGAAATCGCACGACAAAAGTTGCTCATCTACACCGAGCCTAAAGTTGGACGAGATGTTTACATTAAAGATCACATAATGTCAAGTAATTGTTGACGCTACCCTATTGCAAGCTATATTCACGCAGCCATTATTAACTATTCTTTTCTTAAGCAGGTACCAGGAAAAGTAGATCGCTCCTTTTCGTTGATAAATATATCACTATCGAACACAAGCTTATACTCGTCAGTATGTAAGCAAAGAAGAAGATTCTGCTACGTATATGTGTCAATAGCGTGGTCGTATGCAGAGACCGCGAATTCCTTCGGATAATTCTTAGAATTTCCATCTCTGTAATCTCGTCGATGATGATGATCGGTACCTCTACGGTCTTTTTGTTGATCCCGATGCCTGTTAGTTCGCTTTAAGCTTCCGTCTCTGTTAAATTAAGCAAAAGCAAATTCCGCTTTTATTATGACTTTAAGAAACAATACAACGGAACACAGAAAAAATCTTGAAGATAAATCGTAGTATTACCTTCCGCGCAGGAACACCTGTGCCGTCGTTGGCGTTACTGGATTCCGGTTTTTGTTGATCAGCTCTTATTTTATTTTTCATAACAGATTGTTTGCGTTTACCGCTGTCGGTCCTTTTCAATTTTTTTGGAGTTTCCGTATCGAGTGATTTTCGTAGGGAACTCATAGTTACACTCTGGAAATATTCAAATATTACTATTCACGTGTAATCACCGATAGGGATGTGCGGACAGTCCTATGTGTCGGGTACCCGACCGATCGTCTATGGTTGGGGAAATTCGGGTAGCTCGATGCTATCAGGTATACAGGATGCTTCAGAAATAGGTGGCCAAACTTTGGTGTCGTATTCTACCTTCCCTTAGGATGAAAAAAGGTCATATAAACATAGGTCCGAAAACTCTCTTCCTTTCCGAAATATGTACAAATATTTTTTGTTTGTGACAAGGTACATATTTTAGGAATGCTTAAAACTTAATTAAAGAAAGGAAAACCGAACTGAATGTATACTTATTAGGGCATCGTCTTTGCGGAAGTCTTCCGATACAGACGCTGAGCTTCTCTGCAGTTTCCGTCAGCTCGTCCATAGATGAAATGAATATCTGTCCACTCGATATTAGAATAAGCTATCTTGATAACTGTTTTAACTATCAAATGTTTAGATAGGTACTGATTTACTACGACATAAGCTGCCTTCAATATCAGGGTGACTTGCTCTACTACAATACTTACTTCTAACAGGAAAAAGTGTTGACAGCGCTCGTAAGAAAAAGTGTTTATATCTCGACAAGGAAGAGTTCCTGGATCTATGTATTATGACCTTCTTTCATCCATGGGGAGAGTAGAATACGATATCAAAGTTTGGCCACCTATTTCTGAAGCATTCTGTACAGCTTGATATTGTCGAGTCGTCCGAAATATTCGGATCGGATCAGAAGTCAGGTGAGATCGGTTCGGGATACCGTTGATATCCATACTACGATTTCAAAGTCGGTAATATAAATAATATAAATATACAATGTAAGTAGTAATTTTGAAACAGAAAAAAAGAAAAATCAAATATTTTTAAGTACAGTGACTCGCATTAATATTCGGACACTACGATATACGAGATATTATCGCTGTTATATTTGTTTACAATAACGTTAACGAGGTAATTGTGGTATCATGCATTAAAGTGAACATCGTAGTTGGAAAAAACATAAATGTTATTTATTTAAAACACATATGTTTTTGAATAATAATGAATAAGTGAAATAATGTGCAAATTTCATGTCGCAAAAATATTCGGACACGTTATTTACCCTACGGTATGTCGCTTAGTAACTCAGTTTCATTGAATGTTTACAAACTTTGTTGTGCTGCGTCCTCAAGCGCTCAGTTTTTTGTGATATTTCGTCGAGAGCACATTAAATATCAGTTAAAATGGGACGTAAAACAAAAATACCTCTTTGGATATTCGTCAACTAGTAATTTATAATCGAGAGAAGGGTAAATCGTATCGTGAGATTGCCAAATTGTTGAATTTGAAAAAAAGCACCGTAGTAGACATCATAAAAAGATACAATGTTGAGGACCCCATTGATTCAATTCCACAAAAAGGACGTCCAAAGTTACTTGATGCACGAGATGAAAGGAAAATTGTTCGTAAATTAACAAAGGATCCTGAAATAAGTGCTCCTAAACTAACTAACGAATTATTTTAAGAATCTGGGAAGAAAGTGAATCCGGACACAGTGCATCGTGTACTAAAAAACCATGGATACAACGGCAGAGTAGCTCGAAAGAAACCGTACGTAAACGAGAAGAATAGAAAGAAGAGACTGACTTTCGCTAAAGAATTTGTTTTGATAGATCAAACGTGGTGAAACAATGTAATATTTGTTGATGAAAGCAAATTTAATCTTTTCAGATCAGATGGGGGTAAAATAGTCTGACGTAAACGAAATCAGGAATTCCAAATCAAAAATTTGAAACCGACAGTGAAACATGCCTATGGAAGTGTGATGGTATGGGGTTGTATTTCGATGTCAGGCGTAGGTGAATTAGTTTTCATTGATGGAATTCTAAACAAATACAAATATTTAAATATTTTAAAACAGAATTTAATCAAAAGTGCTGTTAATATGAATATTCATGACAGTTTTAAATATTATGAAGACAATAATCCAAAACATAAATCTAGAATAGTACAAGAGTATTTACTATATAATTGCGCCAAAGTGCTGCACCCACCACCTCAATCACCGGACGTAAATCCGATTGAAATTTTATGGGACCAATTAGATCCTAATATTCGAAAAATGCCCATAAGAACAATATCAGAATTCAAACAACGTTTAATAGAAAAATGGAAGTGTATTACGCAGAAATATTTAGAAAAAATTATTTGTAATACGCCAAAGCGATTACACGAAGTTATTAAGCAAAATGGTTATCTAACGAAGTATTAATATTCACTACAATATCTCTTAAATCAGCATATTTCATACGAAATTAATGTAATTTATTTATTGTCCGAATTTGCGGTCCGAAAATTTTTGCGACGTGACATTTGCACATTATTTCACTTATTCATTATTATTTAAAAACATATATGTATTAAATAAATAATATTTATGTTTTTTCCAACTACGATGTTCACTTTAATGCATGATACCACAATTACCTCGTTAACATTATTGTAAACAAATATAACAGCGATAATATCTTGTATATCATAGTGTCCGAATATTAATGAGAGTCACTGTGTGAGAAGATAAATTCATTTTAAATTAGCATTTAAGAAACATTTCTTCGATATTTTGCGGCAACAATAACGCACACGGAACAGTTTCAATGGATCCAGTCAACTTTATTTCTTTAACAATAAGTTATATAATGCTTTTCCGAATATAGCAATGTTTAATATCGATTAATATACCCACTGAATAAAGATAATATAAAAATTCAAAGTAAAAGGTACTTTTTCGTGCGAAACACCTGCAAAAAATTGGTTTTTAATTTTTTTAACTACGGCGCACTTTACCAAAAAATCTGAAAAAATTTTAGGATAATAGTTATGGTAAGTTGTCCTTACCATAAAAATATAAATGTAGTGTCTTTAAAACTTCAATAAAAAATCCGCATTTTTTAGCGTTTTTAATTTTTTACAACTAGAATCTGCAGCGAAAAAATAGGAAAAAATTCCCTAATATATGCCACCGTATTTAAAATACGCTACATTTTTTTCAGAATTTTCGCATACGACTAAATAGGGAAAATAGTGCAAAACCGCATGATCCGAAAATGTTTTCGTTATTAAAATGTTTTCTTTTGATAAGCTATCGAATGGTCCACCACAAGTCAAATTTGGTCTAAGGGCACATTTGACCCTCTTATCTATCTATATCCTTTATGAATAACCAACTTGGAAATCGTAGCATGATACTAACGGTATCTTGAACCGATACCTTTCGATTTCTTCCGATCCGATTCGAAAATTTCGAGCTGCCCGGTAGCATCGAGCTACCCGAGTAATCGTTTGTCGCAAGTACCCGCCCGATCTTTTCCGACCCGACCCGACCCCGTAATCTCGGGTACTCCCACACCTCTAATCACCGATAATGTAAATACCTTTGACTTATTGTTAGTAGGACTTAAAATTGAATCATCATGTGTGCCAGGATTGTATATCGGAGTATTATCCTTTAAAACAACGCGTTCTCCTGAAAGAAGAACAGAGATTTGTTTAAGTGCTGCTTGCATTTCGAAAAATCAGTAGAGTTTTACTGTTTTACCAGTCCAGTAGGATAGCGGAGGTATGATTCTTCTGCCTTTTGAGCTCATAGTAGCATTGAAACTGTCCATTGAACTGTCACTTACATCTTTCACTAAATATGTGCAACTTGTGTTATGTAATTCGAATAAAAATTATATTCAGTTATATTGTTCAACTTACCACAATGCAAACATTGCCATGCTTTACAAAATTGAGCTATCTTTGAGGGACATCCGTTACAGCACTGACTTAACAACTCCTTAGGGACGACTGTGTAAAAAATAATAGCACATTTTTAATTTTCTGAAGTAATTACAATACGCTTAAACATTCAATTCTAACATCTTACCATTTCTTTTATCGGTTAAGTCACCAAGTAGTTCGTATAATTCATGATCTGTCGTTTCGATTAATCTCAGTGATACCCGCCGTAGTACAGGTTCCGTTTTAAATTTTTTAAGCGTAACGTGACCAGCATCGCTACAAAAATATAGTAATACAATAGAAATATTAAGCGAAAGAAGTTTGATGTATGTTTTGATACCTACTCTAATAAATTCCCTTCAAAAATTAATTGCAATTCTGGCTCACATAGAACTCTCGGTCTCCATGCAGATAGTGACCTAGGTTTACGGACATCTATATACTGACTATCTTTGGGAACTTCTGAGTTATCCTCCAACGATTTTTTCAGGGTACTAGAATCTATATTACTCGACTGAACTGAATCCAGTTCTTCAGAATCTCGTTTATCAAATGAAAATTTTTTGTTAGAAATTTTCGTAGCATGAGTTCGTTCGGAAGGTGAGTCTTTTTGTACCAAAACCTTTCTTGATTCTTGATTCAACTCCTTCGGGTACCTATTTTTCTGCTCGGTTAAATTTATTCTCGATTGCTGTCCAACAGACTTTGATTCCTTATTCTTAATTTCTATATCAATAGGAACTAAACTAATTACCATAGGTTTTAAAGCTTTGATGATAGCATCATTTTTCTGAGATGATGATAATTTTTTTGATTGTTCGTAGGACACAGGACTTTGTTGATAGTTCATACTTTCATTTTCGTCATCGTTTTCATCGTTAGAACTCTCTGTATGAGAATTCACCTCTGCTACCACATGTTTATTCTTTCTTGTTACTGTAATATTATGTGTATTATTTTCCGCTGGATTAAGAGAATTGCAAATGTTTGTAGAAGTTCTATGGAGAAAAGTTGAATTTTCGTTGACGAAATGTTCCTGCACTTCATGTGTATTTCTATCTCTCATTATCTCATTCAAGCTTTCCCACTGATTCCCTTCCATTTTCGAAAATTCGGCTTCATCTTCTGTTATACTAATGCTAGAATCGTCAAAATTCTCGCAATGAATGTTTTCTGGTCTCAGCGCTTTAGCAAAATATTTAATCGGTGATACACTTGAACGTTGCGTCTCCCTAATATCATGTTTCTGATGTATCGATTTTTTCGTTATTTTACGTTTATAAGGTTTTATAAATGTTTCTTTTTCTCGTGATAACCGTTCCGTCAATATTTTAGGTACTCCTGCATAAGTTTCACTTTCGCTATCAGATGCATTTGTATCCGTATTCTTTTCTACTCTCAAGAAAGTTCCCGTTCCTTGTAATAAATTGTTAGTCATTTTATTATTCATAGTTACAGGTCTTATACCTACAGGATGGGCGTATGTATGATTTAGCGATCTATTTTTACAGTTGGTTTCACTATAGTCAATGTCATTTTGCAAAGGAATTGACTCGCTGTGACAACATTGTAGCCCTTCACTGCTTACGTCAGTGAGTTGCTCTTGGGTTACAAGTTTCTCCGATCCTGATATCAAACATTTTGCAGTAGAGTCCTTGTCTTTAATCAACCCGTATGATACAACATAGTTTATACAGTCAAATATTTCAATGAATTTACTAATACATTCTTGGAAACAATTGTTATCTGCTAAGTAATGTACAATGTTATTTAATGTATGCTTTCCTCTGTTCATCACCTCTTTAACAGAAGGACAATTTGTATTTATGCTTTTTCTTTGTTTATAATTTTCTTCATTGCTACTGTACTGATGCGATGAAACTGGAATGTCAGTATTGTCAAATAACTTACCAGTCACGTCAGAAGCATATGTTTGTGTACTTGAATCCTTGTACATCACTGTACATATATGAGAACTATAATTTTGTATATCTTTTTTTGGTGTTTGAGGTGTACGTAATTCGTTAAAAGATTTTGAACTACGTTCTTTATCTTTCGGACTTTCCAAACTTGTGTTCGTGAGGTCGGTTACTTCGCTTTCTAAATCGTCGCTGTCCGTCATAGGAACAGGCCAACGAAAAGTTATCTTGCATCCTTCTTGTTCAAATGTTCTCCAAATTTGATAAACATTTTGCCAGTCGTCAGGAAAACCATTATAAAATTTACCTCTAACATAATCTGGTAATTCTATAAAATAATTATACATTAATCTTCTATGCATACAAAATTTATGCGCATGCATGCTAGCGGCGACCAAATCTTAAAAGGGGAGAAGGTAGTTCGCCCGACGCTATTCTGCCATTGCCTTATTTATGGCTGGATTGAGGAATGATTGTGTCCGTATATTGAGAATATGGCTTTGGGTGTCATAGGCTGTTTGTTTGAAAGAGACATGAGAGAGAGTTTTAAGAGTGGCAGGTGAATCAACATCGCACAACTGATTTCCCAAGAAAAGACACATTGTTCCTAAAGGATCTGATCACGGAGTGGGGAAGGCGAACGTGCCTTCTGATAAGAGGACTGTTTTGGACCACTCAGCACATACCCCAGAACCGTCAAGGAACGTGTTTCTTAATTTTATCCTGACTCCCTTGACGGATTTCTAACATGCATGGCATAGTCAAATACTGGAAGATACTTACCATGGTCGTTATCAACAATATTTCCTTGTAGATGATACAAATGTTTGAAACGAGATTGAATAATGGTAGCAGACAATCTCCTTTTAATAGGTTTGCTTTGTGCAATTTTTCCACTGAAACAATTCAATGAAATTAGAATCATTGTTGAACAATATTTATATAGACTTACCATTCCAATGTTCCTTTAACGATCAACTCTTTTTCATCATTTAACATCACTTTCCATCTTGCAAAAATCGTAACTTCTCTATGTTGATAATTATCAGAACTTGCCTGCAAGGAGTCCAGAGTATTGTTGTAATTTTCTTTGAAGTTAGAAATTTCATAAGTTTCATTTATTTTTGGATGTGGACTTTTGTACATGTTACATTTACTGTGCAATTTTGAAGTAGTTTTTATGCTATTACATACTCCTACGTTGACTGATTTTTTTAAAGTACAAGGTACACTGTTAAAAATAGGTGGTGGCATCAAAAGATGATCTTTCTGAACATCAACTTCTTCATGAACTTTTGTAACACTAGATGTGGCAATTGCTTTTTTATTATAATTAATGTCTCTCTCTTTCAAAGGTATACTTCTAAAATTATTGCTTGAAGAAGCAACTTCGCTGCCATATCTGAAGGTTTGTAAAGAAGGAACATTGGCACTAGAATCAAATGCATCCATGGTAATATTAGAGGTACTGGGCGATGTAAGTAATGGCTGTGATTCATCTACTTCTGTTTCGTTATCACTTCTAACATGGGAAACGTGTTTTAAGGAGTTCTTTAACTGCTGATAACGTTCATCCTTTTCAATGTCACTATGGTCCACCTATACAAAGTGTTGAATTTACAAAAATTCGAGAATAACGAAACAATAATTTTTTACAATATAAGGAAGAAATTTGTAATTACCGTGGTCATATGTGCCACTTGATCACACTATATAAACCTCAATATCGGAACTGGTCTTTTTTTCCAATTCAACACATGTTATTCGTAATTAACTCTTAAATCAGGACTTCTGCCACGTGCCGGATCCTTCTATATATGTATATGCGCTGCAAAAGAGGAATAAACAAAAGACGCTCGGCTGAAGGGACGCAGCGTTGTTCGTGCGTCTCGATCTTCATTTTAATGTCAACATCCGAACCGATGCGACTCGTATAAAATAAAATAAATCTATTACAGCATGAATTGTTTTACTCAACCAGCAGAAAGTAAAATATATCTACTACACTTAAAAATCCCTTTACATTTAACTTGCTCTTCTGGGTAGAACACTTGATGTCATACTAGTTATATATAATTTGTTTATTAAATACCTGTTATACGGAAGATGACCAATACACATTTTCAATTGTTTATCAACAATATTTTGGCGTGTGTAGGAGATTCAGACACTACTAATGTATTTTTCACATTGTACATCAGCGAATCATCAATGACATTCTACACGCATCTCATCCAAGATTGGCGCGCAATTTCGAGATTCTCATCCAACAATTCAAACTCAATAGATGCGCAGCAACCGTTTCACCATACAGTGATTCTCAAATTATATATTTCGTCGTACACGACTTTAAACCAATGTGAGCCAAACAGAGCCCGGTAACCGAAGAGCTTTCCCCACTCTCTCCCAACACTTCTGACGCATTCACACACATCTTTGCACACGGATGAAATAATTGTAGATCGACGTTTCAATTGTTTGTATATTTTAATAAATTGTCATAATAGCATAAAATCTCCGAGAATACAGCTGCCGTGTATTGCCAATAGGAGAGAAAGGGGTAAAGAAAAAACAAGGAGAAAGAGAGACGTTTACTTTAATGTTTCTTAGAGTCGCGATAACTAAAATGTATACGAAAACCAGAAGAAAATGACTTCCTTTCTATCCTTCTCTTATCCCAATTAATTTGGTAAGAAACATAGAGCCACGTATCCATTCTGCGAGGCAGCGTGCCTCGCGTGGTGGTGGAACGTTGGGACAACCCGATATTTTCCACCAGAGTAGAAAGATAGAGAAAGAATAAAGACAGAAAATACAGAGAAAATGAAAAACTTCGCACGCGATTCGCCGGGTCTGGTCGTCAGATATGTGACGCTGACGTTGACCAGGCGCGAACAGACCTTGAATGAAAGGTTAAATAATAAATAAGCCGGAAGTATAGAGTGTCGCAGTTTATCTGTTAGAAGCTTATATTTCCTAATTTATTGAAGATAGAGAAAATGTTTTATATGGAGGTTGGTATGAGGGTGCACATCTTTTGGCAAAGGTGAACATTTTTACATTATTATTTTACGAGATATGAAGGTCGACCGGATTTCTCCCGTTAAAAATCAATGAATTTGTAAGCGCAATATCCCGAAAACCATTAAAAATCGGGTATATACATTAAGGGTCAGTGAATTCGTTTTGAGAAGCACTATCAAATGACCTGAACAAAAATACATAATTCCATTTAAAAAAACGAACTTGACTTTCATATCTCTTAAAATAATAATGTAAAAAAAATCGCCCTCGTCAAAAGATGTGGCCCCTCATACCATGCAACTTCCATATAAAACATTTTCTCTATCTTCAATAGATTAGGAATTATGAGCTTGTAACAGATAAACTAGGACACCCTGTAGAAGAGAAATTAAAGAAACATAATGGGGTCATTTTATGCAAAATTGATCATTTTTCGAAATGGATGTCAGGGATATTGTTAAAAATGAAGTATAATGTAGCGCATGTGGGGGGGGGGGGGGGGGGGGGGGGGGGGGGTCATCGTTTTGCTAGTTTCGAATTTGTTTAAAAAATACGGACCTTGGAATGTTGCAATATTTATCTTGGAATTATTTGTCGAATGGAGTTCATTTCTTTTGTTTTTTAATCTAGGAGGTTTGATCTATTATGACAATATTTTGCGTAATTGAAAAATTAACTTTGTAGTATTGAAAATTATAAACAAATTTTTATGTTGTAAATTTCTCCTTGAAGGTCTTATATTTTAAATTTTAAAAATATGACCATGTTTCTTGAAATTTTATCTACAAAACATTTTTTTTATTGTCAATTCTGATAATATATGTCTTTCTGCGTAGTACAGTAAAATTTTATTTAATTTTGAACACTAAAAGTGCATAAATTTTTCGTTTGTCACACTGCGACGACGAGGCAAGTAAAGCCAAACAAAACGAACAGCTCACCACGAAGCAGCTCCTTTGAGCATGACGAAAAGCCGACTTCAGACGGCTCGGGCGAGGCAATCTTGCGCTTGAGATAGCGCGAGGCAGTCTCCGCTTCGTAAGGCGTGCCTGACGAGGCAGCCTCGCGGAGTGGATACATGGCTTAAGACGCATACTTAGCGTACTGTTACACTTTTTCTAATTCATCGTTTCACTGAAATATTCATTACAATTCTTTTCATTGTTCTTTATTGGTAATTCTTTGTGCGAAACCAAATTATTTTAAATTGAAATAATACAAATCAATAACATTAATAAAAATGAAAACGTGGTAATATTTGATTAATGACAGTTGTCATAAAAGATTTTAATATACAAAAAATGAATCCTATAAAACTCATAGGGCATCCATGTATCTATATTTAATTTTATATTAAATAATTTTCATACTAACATTTTTCACGGTTTATAAAGACAAAAACCTTCTAGCATTTCTGAAACATATATTCTAAACAATCCCTATTTTAATTTTTTAAACAATTCAGTCTGTGTACAACATACTGACCCGTAGTATGCAAAAAGTTATAACGATTACAGAAACAAATACAAAGCATTATCACATACCATCAAAAACTTTGTTCAAAAGAAACAAACTCATGAGGTATAGATATGTTTCATTATGACATTTGTAACATTCTTTAAGTATATGCAAACAACACGTAGGAAGTATTCTAATTGTGGAATCTTTTTGCATGAAATACCATCCACTTAACGTATGAAAATTATGTACTCATAAACACATGAATTATTATATAACACATTGTTTTCTTGGTAAAATTGTAACAGAATTCAAAATTCAATTGGGATACTGCTCCTTTATGGATCAGTTTATTAAACATAATGGATGTAATACCAATGACAATGATGATGATGATGATGATGATGGTAATGATAGTTGTTGTGACAATAGTAATAACAATGTAAGTAGTAATAATAGTAGTGGTAATAGTAGAGTAGTGATAATAATGACAATAGTAGCATTCGTAGTTATAGTAGTAGTAATTTTATAATAGTAGTACTAGTGATGGTAGCAAATTCATTAGCAATTGTACTACTAATAACAGAAACGGAAAAAATATAAAATACATGTAATGATCTTTTACATATAAAATACAACTGTAGTGATTACTGTAATCATATGAAAGAAAAGGAGCAGCAACAAATATTTAACATTTGATAGTAATTGTTCACGCAAATGGATGGTATTTAATATTAGCTGTGTTTGTTAAGATGGGGATTAGTACTAGAATTATTCATTAACTGAATAGATGTTACAGTCGTGTGTGAATGGTGAGGTGGTGATATATTCGGATTATGTCGAGGATTAGTATTGTGGAGGCTGTGTATGTAAGAACGCTGGACGGGCTTGTGCTGAGCAAGCTGAAGCAAGGCCTCTGATATAGAGAACCACTTCCGTTTTCGACCAATAGAACGTGAGTCTTCCCATTCTGGCAGCTCTTCTGTTACCCGCATAACCCATACTTGTGTCCTGTGTTTGTGTTCCACGTTCTATAAGGAGAAATTACTTCTGTTAGTTGCATTGCCTGTAGTTAACTTTTTTTACTATTAATATCTCTCATTTTAGAATGTAACAGAACATAATATGTGTTCCGTATTTAATGAATCATAACCTCAAATATGCCAAGACATCTGCCCAATTGTCCTAAAACACCAGCTTCTTCTCTAACTTCACGCAATGCAGTTACTGCAGGTTCCTCCTCTGGTTCAACGCCACCACCCGGAACTATCCAACTATCTGGTCTTCGACTGGATGTAACTAAAAGTACCTGTAACACCATAAATCACATCAAAATCTGGTTTATATTCGATTTTTATATTAAATAGGAAATATCAGTTTATGCTAGAATAAAAAATATTGTAATAATCAAAGAAAAAATATCAACTGCCATCTGCTGGCTTACCTCATCCTCAAGATCATTTTTGACGCAGATACATGCAGCTCTACGTCTATAGCCTTCAGAATCGTAAATACGGATTGAATTTGGTTTCTCTTTGACCATGTTCGATTACAAAAATTACGAAATTATGCCACAAATTCATATTTATCAGATGGCCAGATAGGCCAATCTGTGCGCCCGCATTTTTTTAACGCTATTTGGAGCCGACATGTCATCGACGTAAAATTAGTCCACGAGCTTTTATCGCTCACATAATTAACTTAAGAGCTCCACCTCTCGTCCAAATAAAAGGACGATTTTTGCCTAAATAATGTTATATCTCGATAACACTAGGAATGTTGTCCTTGCAGACACTTGCTATAACCTCAAAACTTTTAAAGTGTTCACTAAGCAAGTAACTCCCTCTGGATTACGCTTTTCGTGTAATACGAAGATTGGTAAACGTCATGGACGTAGGAATATAGGGACGGGGTGTAAGCTTAGCGTACCGTCAAGGGGTGTGAAGCCTAAATGCGAGGGGGTCCGTTAACCAGTATGTGCCTAAATTTGGTTGGTTACATTACACGCATGTTCTGTACCGCAAATTATGAAAAACTATTAACCACAGATTAATACAGACGTCTAATTGTAAGATACTACTAAAAAAAGTGAATGTTTTTTAATTTAAATCTTGAATACAATAAAAATTGAAAAAGCGCTTCTTCAGGTATTAAAATGTACAAGGTAAATTATAAAAGAGACATTAATGTAAATTCTTAAATTATTATTATAAATAATATTACCGAAATAAGCAACTATAAAATTAATAGTTATTATTCTAATAAAACAAATGATAACTATTATTCTTATTAATAATTATAAGCAATAATGTAACTGAAAAGCTTATACCAATAATACAATACAAAAAATAATATCTACAATAACATGTACAATAGATAATACAAATGTAAAAATTCAAAAACCGATGTTATAAATTCCTTGTAATACGCTTTTTTAATCTTTAATTTCACACAATTGTTTTACTAATCTTCGAAAAGTATAATTTTCTTAAATAACTAACGTTGGCTGTATGATTTATCAATCTTAGTTAATGATATACAATATAATGATGTATAATGTAATCTTATTTTTATATACTTTTTTTATAATGAAACGTCCTAAGTGGACAATGGGACTTTTCATGAACGATTGATTTTGAGTATATTCATTTAAATTTCCAAATAAACTGGTACTAATAAATTGTTTTAGAACTATATATATGCACATAAACATATATATATATTAGGATATATATATCCTAAACTTTCCTCGATAACTTTTTTCCTCCTCACTACTTCCAAGTAAACTAAACTTCCTAAAGATGTACTACAGGAAGTTGATAAATAATCACATACTGCAATGCATACCTCAATTTAAATTTCGCTCCAAGTTCACGCGACACGTAACAGTGACAACAGGAGCCAATAAAAACTGGGCACATGCAAACGGTGACGTCTATTCCGCAAAGTATGCTCTATTCCTAGATTTCTAGGTCCATGTGTACAACTCAAAACTGCATCTATTAAACAGTTTTATTTACATTTAGGCCGTAGTGTGCAATACTAAGGGTGTTCCAGATTAAGCGGAAACTGAACCGTAAAGATAGAGACAAAATCTTTTTAATTTCTAAGGTTTCAGAATGCCTTTTATGACATACGTGGTGTTGCTGCCACACAAACCAGAGGGTAGGGGTGGCATACTCTCATTTTTTCAAATGGAATAGTAGATAATTTTGTTCATTTCCGGATAGCTTGTCTTTTGAAAGACAAGTGACATTTATGTGAAATATTTTTTTTCTATGATGTATACTTTAAAAGATATGAATACGCAGTTTTTATGTTGAAGGCTTAACAGCTGTAGTGAAGAACATTGACTATATAGAACGTTTTCGTTAATTAGAATTCTGGTTTATTAAATACTCAAAGAGTCGTCGATTTTATTTTAACTCTTCTTTTGCCTTTATGAAGTTATTTTGAACAGAAACCTATGGATTTAAGATTCATCTTTTAAACCCTTTTCTTAAAAAAAGAAATTTTTTTTAAAGTTTGAGGAAATAAAATGAAAGCTTAAACATATGGCGACCTGTGTGTTACAATTGAATACGTATGTGTTAAAGTTATTGAAGGTTTCAAAGAACTTGCAGGACAGGATAAAAATAAACATTTCAAAATAAATTGACAAAACATTGAACATTTAATAGAATAAAATTGTAGTGAAAACAATCTAATCAATCTCTTCTAATGCACTCCTTAAACTTCAGTGTAAAAAGTACCTCATTTTTTTTAACTACATATGTCAGAGAGAAAAAAATATTTCAATAGGCTATCTGAAAATCAAATAACTTAGGTTTATTGATGCATATTATACATCTTGTGGTTATGAATGATGAATGCTGATTAAACTGACATAAAACAACAAAATATTAGTTAGAAACATATTCAATAATAAATTGTACATGTCTAGAAATTTTTTCAAAAACTGCATATAGTCAATAATTTTAAAGACATATCTTGTAATGGGGTCAATCAAATCTTAGGCTAGAAATGTTATAAATGCCCCTGGGTAAATTTTTAAAGGTCTTAAGACCCTATTCTTTTTTGAGTTAATACTTAAAACATACCTGTTTCACTTATGTAATATGTAATATTAATATTCTTTTCTCCATGTTCACGTGAAAGTGCGGAGACACACTTTCACTGCCATTTTCATTGTATTCCTCTAGTACTTCATTATTAAAATTATATTTTTATTAATTTGATATATTGAATTCATTTTGATTATCATAGACACCATTGAACATTATGTTTACACATGTTTGGATAGTTAAGGAAATGTACACATACAATGTATCATTACATTATAGGAAAAAATGTATTATATCAGCAATAGAATGTTCGGATAATAGATGTTCAGGTATTGCAGGTTACATTATATAATAAATTTCAGCTTCTGTGAAATTCATAAATTCCTTTTAAGTCTGATTAAAGAGTAATTTATTAATAAAGTTAGATGAAAATTTTTTCTTTGCTATTACAAAGTAAGGAAAATTAATAGATTTTAAACAAACTCTCAAGGTATAGTAAATTAAAGCTTCAATTGTTTAATTATTATAATCTCATCTATTTAAATATTTCATTATTACTAGATTACTACATTTAGAGGGAAAGTTACAAATCGGATCTAACACCAAATCCAGGTTCTGGTGGAGGAGAAGTTAATGATGTTAATCCACCTGCAGGATCTGCTGCAAATCTAGGTGAATTTTGTGGGCCTGGTGCAGGTCTATCTCCCTTTTTTAAAGCATTTATTATAGCAGTTGCACTTTCCGGAGTCAAATCTTCCTACAATAAACATTATACACTTAATATTGACTACTCATAGATAAATATTTTTTTAATTTACAATACCACTATATTACTGGTATTAAAATTTGTGAACAACTATAAATGATGTAATAGGCATGGAAGCTCATTTTGTTCATTAATTAATATACTTTTTATTTTATTTTATACCTTTAAATCTAGATTAAACTGAATATCACATTAAAATTTTATATCATTACACATTTTTTCAGATACATAATTAAATAATTTATTACAGTATAGCCATAAAATGTTTATAGATATATACTTACATAATAATCATCATTTACTTGAAACATTGGTGCATTAGCACAAGCACCAAGGCATTCCACTTCAGAAATTGTAAAGAGCTTGTCCTCTGACATTTCTCCAACTTTACAATTTGTAGCTTTAGTTACAGCTTCCACAATAGAGTCGGAGTCTCTTAACCAACAAGGGGTACATGTGCAGATTTGTACATGATATTTTCCCATTGGTCGTCTATTGAACATTGTATAAAATGTAGCTACTTCGTATACTCGCATGTTTGGTACATCTAGAATTTCTGCAACTTTATGCATAGCAGAAATAGGTAGCCATCCATGTTGACGTTGAGCTAAATCTAATAAAGGTATCATAGCACCGCGTTTATGGCCTTCTGGATACATCTTTAAAAGAGCCTCAATGCGCTTCTTGTTTGCATCATTGAACTCAAACGGTATTTTTGGATTGTCCACTTCACTATCTCTGTGCTACAATCAAAATATTCTATACATATAACGGAATAAATAAATAACAGTCTGTACTACATGTAATACATACATTGAACAACTGATCCGATGTACGAATTGTAGAACTATATAATCCTCTAACATTTTTACAGTTCTGTTTGGTGAAATTAGAAAATTATACATTATTAACTAATAACTTTAAAATACAAAATAATCAAACACTGCTAATGTTTTGATTAATGTTAACATGTAAATATTCCAGAGGTAATAAAGTGTTATATATACTTGTGCACAAATGGAAAGAAGTCCAACAAAAGGAATGTGGGTTTAATTGGTTAATAGTGGAATAGGTCCACCTAGTCGGACACAATCATAAAAACAGAGTACACACATTTTCCTTGTAGGCAGAAATGGTCAATTACTAAATCTAATAATTGGATCTTATAGCACAGTGTGACAAGGCAAAACAAACATTGTACTCTTCTTGTTCCTGTGCCATCCCAGTGGACATCTTTTCAGCTGTGCACAGTACATAAAATTTGATATGTTCATATACTAATGTGAGCCTTAATTTTTAAGAGAGGTGCATATTATTTTTGGTATTTCGAGGTTATTATATAAACGAAGAAAGATTTTGTTAGGCTAACAAAATGTTTAGAGAATTAAGACAGACTTTATGTACAATCATCTAATTTAAAACATCATCCATTGTAAAAATATGAATGAAAATGAAACCTTAATAATTACTACGTTTATTTAAATTATTCTACGTATATGTCTTATAGACACAGATAAATAGTTATGTTCCTTGTAAGTCGATATATTTAACATTAACTGCACTTCCTACGTATTTGTTTTACATTATAAAGAATTGGAAAAGAAATAAAATTCTTTTACTAAACTATATTTTTATTTCTTCGGGCCTAGCTCTGGTAATAACAAAAGTGTATATAAACAAATAAATAAAATTCGAGGTTATATAAGATTATAAAGGAGGTTATGACATTATAAATTAATAAGTACATAACATTCTGTCAGAGGTAAATAACTCACATGAGAAGCACGAATTAAACGGGAAGTAAGAAACATAGTTACAAGATTTCTATATTTCTTACTAATGTCACTTTTCACTTTTCTCCACTGTTTCTTTCTCTATCTGTGAAGTAACGTTAAAATCACAGTACGAAGTGGAGCAAAGATTATTATCAAAATTGAGAAAAGTAAAGCGACATCTGTCGAATAGAAGTTGTTAAAAGGAATTAGATTCACTCTATAAATCTTTTATGATAACTTACCGACTTACAGAACACTCAAAGGAGAATTAATAATGCTAATGCAAAAACGATCCTAATGCGAGTATAATATCATGAACAATATTCATAAACTCTAATAAATAGTGCTACAAAATGCCTAATAGCATAAAACTATTTTTATTGTTGCGATAAAGAAATGAATATGTGCCGAAAAAGGCATTCCGCAGCATTAATCATTTGGCGTTTATGAATATTGTTCATAATATTACATTCACATTCATATCATTTTTGCATTAGCACTATCAGTGTAAGAATCGAAATCAGAAATCACAAATTCAAACGAGCGGTGATTGACAGAACGACCACGGGCGCGTGGTTTTTTTGATTTAATCGATTTTTACAACGATTATAATTGTAATGCAAAAGTAATATTAACGCGAATACAATATTATGAACAATATTCATAAACTCCAAATAAACAGTGCTACAAAATGCTTTTTTCAGCACGAATCCGTTTCTTTATCGCAATAATAAAAATAGTTTGGTACTATGAGGCACTCTTGTATTACTGAAATTTCTACCTATATCATGAATTTAAGAGAAAATCACAGCTAGTAGCTGTCAAGCATTCTTCAGCAGATACAGCTTCTTGCATTACAGTATTTTTCTTCTCAATATACGGTTGAATCAAATTCAAAATGAAATAAAATTTTTCTTCGTTCATGCGTAAATAATTTAAAAAATCTTTCGGCTCGTTTTGCTGCAATTCTTTTAATAATTGCACGTGGGAAAAATTTTTTCTGGCAATTGCAATTTTTCTAGCAAAGAAAGATATTGAGATATCATTTCACTACTCCTGATCTGTGCGCGCTATCGATAAAGTATGATGTGTAACAGTTGGCAGCATGAGACTCACGCCGCCTCACATGAGACCTGGCTTTGAGGCATGCCTCGAAACAAGTCTCATCGTGCGTAGGGCGTTTTAGCAATGGCCACAGGAGCTCCGTCCTTCCCTCATTCTTGGTCCATTCCCCTCATATCGGCTGTGATTTGGGACGACTTTGGATCGAGGGGGATGGGGAGAGAACTGGAGGGAACTGAAACGAGCGGAATGGATCTAGGGTGGAGGAAGGCCGGAGCTCCCGTGGCCATCACTGGTCTATCCTATACTTCGTCGATGGTAACATGCATTTGATACTTTTAAGTTTCTTTTCTCGGATGACAATTCAAACTGAATTTTATGTACGTTTATATTGTCCGACAATTTAGTCTTGAGACCCGAAGGCGGGACTTAAATAGTGATAAATTTTCATTATACATGATACATTTTCCAGTTGAATTTTTGACTGGACTGTAACGAAAAAATACTATTTAGCAATGAGATTATGCCAGTAATCCATTATCACTGAAATAAGGTCTCTTTATGTCACATATTCAGGTGTCAACATTAAATTATCGAAAAATGGCAAGCTTTGCTATTTTAAGGATGCTACGTGTATTTAGTCAATACTGCACTACTGAAGAATGCGAATGTAAAATGTAATATTAAATAATAAAGAATTTAAATTGAAGAAACTTAAATTGCTGATAATCTGTGAATTCTCATATCTTTACAACTGATATTTTACTTTACTTTTTAATTTTAATGAAAAGGACTCATTATCAGTCATTTTAAAACAATGTAATGATTACATTATAATGGTTTAATTTTAATTTAAATTATAGTAATTTGTTCTAGGCCTGCTAGAGCAGATCTGGGAAAAATTTTTTTCAAATAATAATTTCTAAATAAATATTTCAAATAATGCTAATTATTATTAGATAAGTAATGTATGTATTTCAATTGATGTTATATTCTTTATTTGACCAATTAAAGGATTTTGAGGCTATGCGAATAATTGGAAAAATAATTAATTGAAGAATTGATTATTTAAGGAAATAACGTTTACTTGTTAATTGAAAATTTGTTTTTGAAATAACATTCAAAGTAAGTAACGAATAATTAACGAAAATCAAGGAGATCAAAGTAATAAACGTTACATATTACCTACATGGTACATAGTACAGTGGCAAGATATTAATAGGCAAAATTAAAGTACAAAATTTAGTTTAAATTACATGTGTGAGAAATGTATAAGAAATATACTTTCAAATGGCATATTACATGAACAAATAGGAACATAATTTGCAATGGTATAATACAGAAATTGGTTTTCGTAGGAATATTAAACATTACATAATAACATAATTGCTATTCAATAGCGTTTATTATTGCAACAAAAATTTGCTTTAGTTTCCAACAGGACTCGTTCCTCAAACATTTGATCTATTAGTGATCGAAATTTGGGAACATCAGTTAATATCGCAAATGAAAATAATCTCTCTACCGATGCCAAAAATGGGAGAGGAGTAGTATATCGTATAAATACTTTTTTTATTAATGGGTGAAGGTGAAGCATCTCCAAAATTTCTTCTATCATCATCGAAAAATCGGGCGATATCAATTTCAACTTGTGCCCGTAGCTTTTCATTTGTTCTGTCAGTCCCGACTGATAAGTCTACGAACAAAATTATTAAAGGTCATCTTAAAATTTCAAAGCATAGCTTTTAGTATAGATCTTTAATTATTATATATAAACAAAAAAGATAGTAGGTTTCTTTTTCGTTAGATTCGAAGTCATATTCGTCGTTTCGCGGATTATTTACAGACGTAGACAATTTTTGGCGGCATTCATCTTCACATTCAGTAGCTACAGTTTCAACAAATAATGATCGCAACGTTTCCTTCACAGTAGCAGCTACAATCTTCAACCACCTAATCTTAAATTTAGGGTGTGAAAGTGCAGTAACTACTGCATTCCGCGGTGGTATGTCACGTATATTAAAACAAAAGGTAGCTTCAAATCGAATTTGTAGATTCCTAATTTGTGTGTGACGTAAAGTCAAAGGAAACTCATTCTCAGAATTGCTATGTTTTTCTGCTAATATTTATATTCTCCTCTATAGGTCCAACCGTGTAGAAATAAGGCGACCATAAAAGATATTATGTTCTCCCTGAAGTTGATCAAATGATATAGCGAGATGTCCAAGACACGTGATATAATCATTTATAATTATTCAATCTATTTTATTAAAATGAATATTCATTTGTAATGCATCGATTATTTTTCCAATTTTTCTTTTAACCGATATTAGTTTTCGTACGGTATTATATGTTGAATTCTATTTCGTTACTGTCGGGCGATTTAATGAGTATCCTAATATTGCATACATAATCTCTGACTTTTTGGGATAAAAAGATGCTAACCATAACTGTGCACACTTGTCCATTAGCTGTATGTACGATACCGTAAAACTGCCAATTTCAATCGACTCTTTTAAGTTGTATGTCAATGGAATAAGAACTACTATGACCTTTCAGTAAAAGTGGCACGAATCAAATGCATCGATTAATAAAATTATTTTTTCAAGAAATGAGAGCGTACGTAGATTTATATTTGCAGAATTGGACATTTCATATGGTACATTCTAGTATCAGTACTTTCAAATAATAACAGTTTTGAAAAATCGATTTTTTGAACCCACCTAGGTGAATGCTATCTTTTAATTCTTAACCCTTTGAACTCTTTTGTAGAGCGTGACTCGACATCGATTTTATTCACAGGTACTCCTATGTCGAGTGACACTCGACATTTTTAAATTGCCAGTTTAAATATGTATTATATTTCGCAATATTTTTTTTAACACAAATATCAGAAGTTCCACAAATACTAGATCTTAGCAAAGTCCCAATGCTCTTTTCAATATAATTAATAACACAAAAAAGGTTTAAATTTGTTTCTATCAAGCAACTGTCTTTCGAAGTACATGTCATACAAAACACTTAAAATAATAGGGAGTTATTGAAAAAAAATTTAAAAAAAAAATTAGGATTTCAAGGGGTTAATCTTGAATAGTTGTCTTAAATAGTACTGCGTATAAAAAACAGATCAAATCGAACCCAGAGCATGGTATAAGACAGTGTAAGTAATAAAGAATTTTAAATGGGATGTTAAGGAAAATTAATAATTCATTATTATATAAATGAAATGTTTAACCCTTATCCGTTCCTCGTGTCAATTTGACACATTTTTCTCACAAAAATACGATAAACGTGAAAAAGCAGTAAGCCTTGCACATCGCTGTATTATTTGAGAACGATGCGAACAATCTTCTGCCTGAATGTATTGAATGTATAGAAATTTCATTTCTTTTATTGTCAATGAAAGAATTTGCAAATGTAACTATTTATCATTTCATTATATTAATTTTTTAGTACTGTGTGAATTTGATACCAAGGGGCAAATGAGTTTGGGAAAATGAGGGACGGATGAGGGTTAATACGTTGAGTGCCACAGTGAAATAGCCATACCTAATCAGACGCGATATAATTTACTATTTCCTATATAAATCGTAAAGGAAAAAAAGATTTGAGTACTCGATCGTGTTCTTCTGGTCCTACATCATTGTTCCAGTATGAAGATTTCTCAGAATTTTGTGATAATAAATAATTATTTAATTAAATTAAATTTCAGGTGTTAGTCACCGGTGAACCCTACGGCATTCAACGTGTTGATATTTTGTTTGGGTAGTGTAAAGAATAAGAGGAAAGTACATAAACATTATTACTGGAAATTTATCTTTAAATCGAAAATCAAGATATTATAATTGTATGGATAAGAAAGAAAGACACGATCGCCGAAAATATATCTTCCTTATGCATTGTATTTATTACTCGTACAACTAATCACATTTATTACACCACAGTACACAACAGTACACTTAATAATTTAATCGAATCTAAATCGTAATTGTGATACAACAGTAATCGATTAATAATATGGAGGTATAAATAGCACACTTACTATGACATCGTGTATACTCTACGATATACAACTGGTCAAGATTTCCGTACAATTTCGGATCCATAATGGTATTATTTCAACTACAATGTTATCGCGCGATAAATATTTAAATAAACAGTACAGTTACGGCTTCCTTCTATTATAATATTGACACGCACAAAGGAAACTAAACAACGCAATGAAGGTCGATTTATTTCTATGTTGTAACTGTTTCGTATCCTTTATGCAACACCAAATAAATCTTTTGCCTATTAATCTTTTGCAATCTGACTATATGTTATATTCGAATAACAATTGATTCCACAGATTTCTCACTGGTTATTAACAAAATCCAAATCGTTTCAATGATGTAGCTTCAAAAGGAATAGTAACATACACGCAAACGTTACACGTGAATTCGTGTGGGATGTCACGCGTGATATTAATACTTAAAAATAGAATTCAGAGTGCAAAATAGAAAGGCGTCGCATCATTCTAATTCTATGTTTCTTCGTTAGAAGGTTGGAAGATACAATTCTAGTTCAGGTTGTTTCAAAACGATCGAAAAAATCGAACACGCGCCCCCCTTAATGCTATAAAATTCTATTGTTCGTTATACGATGAATCGATTACATCGGAATAACAAGTCGCGTCGATCGATCAGTTTTTTTTTTTTCGCATAATCCGTCATACGTGTACGTGTTTTATCCTTCTCTAACATTCGAATATATGCACTAGTTTTGCGAATAATTGATATATCCTTTACTTACACTAAAGCTTTTTTTACGTTGGTACATTTTATACACATAATTATATCATAGGCGACAGAGACAATAAATCTTCGACGTGATGTTTCGCGAGTAATGAGATAGTATAATAATTAAAGCACGATTCCTTTAAAAATTCTCTTTGTTCATGTAACACGGTGGACTCTTGAGTCGAATATGTTCATTGATTTTAATCCTTGTTTGCGTGATTCTTTTCGATGCAGTAAGAAAGAGATTTATATGGAGAGAAAGTCGTTTACACATTTATATACCGGACACGATAAAAAAATGCAGTCATAAGGGTAGGTTTGAAAAGGAAGAGCCAACTGAACATACAGTGTCCCGTCTTAATCATAGTACAATCGCAAGATCGGCGATTCCTTGTGCAAAAATAAGTTGAAAACGTTGAATAAAATTTTTCTTTACGAGGCTTTGTTTTTGAGAAAATCAAGGTTGAATATTCGTGTGCTTAGCTATAGTCTGTCAAATAACATTTTAAATAAACAGTTATTATGTTTGCTCACAAGGTGTACAGGACCTTGTAATTGGTAATGTTCAACAAAATAGTGGATACTCTTGATAATTATTTATTTTCTTAAGCGAGAAATTACTGCAAGTTCTCGGAGCCCAAGTATCGTAAGAAAAAATTTTATCTCATAGGTTCGACTTAGTTTTGCATGCGGAATCATCCCTTTCATTATTGTTCTACGACCATGGCTGGGCTCCTTACAACCTTCTTTTCTTTTTATCAACTCTCGTATCTTTGAAAATAAAAAATAAATAGTCAGTCGTTATATTTTCAAACAAGGTTTTTGCGAGTCTAGAGTTGCACATGAAAAGAACATGTAAACAAAGGTCAAAGTATGCATAATATGTCAGTTTCTGCGATGATGTGCAGGTATAAGTTCGCTATTCCGCTCATGTGAACGCTTCCAGCGCTCAATACTTATTAATATCGTAAGTACATTGATACATTGTCGATCACGGTATATAAAGCAGTATTTAATTATTTCCCTTTCAAAAAGTTACAGATTTTGCTGTTGCAAACCAGAACCCCATAAGCGAATTTTCAAACACTCGTTAGGAAAGTAAGAAAGACGAAGCTACACTGAATCGCAGTTTTCTTTCGAGATAACGTAATAAGTCTTTTGTGCAAATTGTATGAAACGTTTCTTAACGTTAATTAATGTTACTTTTGAACATTATATGTAACTTTTTAAGGATCTACTCTTTTTTTACAGATACGAAGGAACTTTTCTCCTTCTTGTCACTTATAAGACCTTGGTGCAAAATGATGAACTGGATTTTTTACAGGCCGGGTAAATTCATGTTTCTATGAGTTTGGCAGAATTTTGTGACGTTTTTACAAAGTACATTTTTTAACACAGTTGAAACTTCAAAAAGGACGAAGAATGTTGTGAACTGGAAAGAATTCGTTGTCTAATACGTACGTGTTAAAAAAGCTTGCATCGTTTGACGTGAAAGTGAAATTATAAAACAAACTGCATGTTAATGAAAGCGAATACATACAGGGTATTGTGAAAGCAAACGTGACAAGGGATATCGAATACACTGAGTGCAAGGCCGTTTAAAAAATCAGTGCAGTACCATGAAACACTCTGCGTGCAAAGAAAATAAATAAATTTGCTATAAACGTTTACTGATTGTGTCAGTTTCAAAGTTTTACGTTCTAAAAGTAAATTAAGATACTGTTCTTTAAAATAATTTGGCAACGTAAATATTTTGAACTTTATAATGCTCAACGCAGACAATTCGAACAAATCTTAGAAACAAAGAATTATGCGATGTAAGTATCGATTATGGTTAGGAACTTATCTTTTATGCACGACAAATATCATCAATTATTTCATTCGCGGTAATTGGTAGCGCAAGTCCTGTTTATGGTTAATTCCACTTAACAATAACATTTTTCGTTTCGCATGTAAAATTTTCACTTTCGGGGTATTTTTATTGTCAATGTATACACGGCTGGTATGTAAGAAAAAACAACCCCCAATCTCCGGAAGAACAATTCATGCTACGTAAGTGTTTCACAAGGTTTGTGAAAGGAAACTTTTTATTTCCGATGTAACTTTTCGAAGCTTCATAACAAGGCGCAACAAACATGCGCCAAGCAAATAAATACCACTTTGTTTTATCGCCCGTCAACGATTGCGACGACAATAATGGTAATGATAATTATCGTAATTTCAATTAATAATAACAATTACGATAATTTTCTTCCTAATAAGTAGTAACCGATGATTTTATGAATGATATTTCGACACTTTTCGGGCTTAGCCTCTATTATTCTTCGATAACTACTGCTATTACTACTATCACTACTACCGATAATAATACTACTAATAGTAACACCAACTAAAAAGAATCTTAATAATTTATATAGAAAATGTACAAGAAAATCTACATTCAACGTACGCGTACATCTTTAAAAATGTTATCGATTCGCGACAATCGAATGAAAGGAGAATAAATAAATAAAAAAATGTTTATGAGAAAGATGGGAAGTTTGAGGGCTGGGAAGAGGCCGTACCATTTACAAACGTTGTAAAACTTTGTTGATGATATAGTTGCGGTAAGAGAGATGGAATATTAAAACTTTGTAGGAACAACGTGTAAAATTAAAAGTTTTTTACGTACTCCGTATTAGAGGATTCTATCTACAGTAAAATCGTCGTGTCTACAATGTTGTTGAGATTAAAAAGTACCATTTAATATCGTATGCCTTTATTGAATTTTTTTTTGTGAAAGAAGAAAGGAAGATTATATAATATAGAAATGAATTCATGATCCTTTTTGTTTTTAATTAAATTTTTAGTTGTATTAATAAAGTTACAATTGAAACCAGATTTTTAGTTAAAAACGTATTTATGATATTTATAATACGATGTTAGTCGTATCAAAAACAGATTTACATCCCATTTTTGTATGAATTATTAATATATTATTGTAGTTATAACTACAAGCAGAATCAAAGTTTTTTCTTTCAGGAACACTATTTACTGTTTAATGTTGAAATAATTATAATTATTGGTTAGGATAAAATACTAGCAGATACACAAAAAACTTTGATATAATTGTATGTAAATAGAGCGGTTTATAACATGAACGCAGATTTAATTAAAGAACGTAATACAATATGAAATATTGTTTTCGAAAGATAACAAAATAGCAAGAGGTGTTAAACTAATTTTCATCTGAGAGAGAGAGCTTTTTCTGTTCTCGACACAATTAATATCATATTATAAGTATCATAAATATTATCTCAATTAAAGCTGTAGGTTTGATTAACTTATACAAATACAATGGATTATGAATTCATCAACAAATTCTTTATACTGCTGTGTCAGATCTTTTCTCGAATGTCATGTTAGTCGTACTTTTCAAATTCACAACATGCAGTTACAAATTATCAAAATTACACGTTTGTACGAAACAGTAGTTACAACTGATATGCAATACAACTAATTCTATTTCATTACCCAATACTGCACATTTGATTCGTAGTAATACATTTAATGGAATATACTCTTATCAACTTTCTTATGTTTTTGAGCAAAAGGGACAAAATGTTCAACTTGTAAAAATGGATACGCGTCGCAGATTAATCTGCAACGCGGTTCGAATATATATAAAAATCGATTTAAAAATTACATTTTATCAAACATAAACTTTTTACACGATTAAATAAAATTGAGGTTTCTTAGTTCATAATATATTTTGAATAATATGGGAATACAAATTATAAATTCATAGGAAATGTATATATCAATACAAATTCTAAGTCTAATATCTAATTTAGTACAAGATATTGCATTTTTGGTTCGATGAAATGCACGTGGGAAATCTGTTTCTTTGTTCTTGCAAATAGGGTTTCCTAGGCGTTAAGAAACAAGTTATTCTTTCGTGTGCAAGTGTAAGTAATAACATGGTAGAAAAAGTTAATTAATTGGATGAACATGGCAATAATATATGTTATTATACACATTTAGTTATGCTAATTATTACAAGGTAAAAAGTAGACTGATGTGCATATTAATTTTTTGATTCTAAACAAAGACAATACGTATATACTATATTTACATACATGTTTATGGATACGTCTATATAGAAGAAATGTATAGCGTAAATGATGAAAATGCAATTAGAAAAAAGTATAAAAAGAACTGTTACATTTATCAAAATTACCTGTACGTTTACGAAGGTCGTATAAAAATAATTTATAAACTAATTTTTCAAATATATTAACATTTGACTCGTTACAATATCGTAAAATTTTGATTATATTATTTCCTAATTTAATTTTGCCACAATGAAAGTAGACTGAACAAAGTGTTCAAGAATTATTTGTAAAGTATCCATCCTTCAAAGCCAGATTTTATTATGTTATCATTTTTAAGGAATGTTCAGTTTAATTAAATTTTGTACACCCCTTTTTTTACAGATAACTTATACTTACGTATAATTAAGTAGACAATCACTTTAAAGAATCATTTGATACAAAACAATTACCATTGCTATTGTTATTTTTAATCGTTTCAATGAACTTAGTATATCATTACTTTGATTCTGTTACATGCGATTGTGCAATTGTTATGCTACAGCGTTAACGAAATTCTTATTGCTAAAAAGGCAAATGTTTCTTCTATATAGATCCCTTCGTTTGCAATATATTCTTGTTTACTCCAATAAGTTAAGAATCACTGCACACAACATTAATTCAATCTACATTATGCTTACGTTCCCACGTATTCTCACTTGCATTTCACTTCGTGTATGTTCGATACTTATTGTTAATCTTAAGACGTCGTCGAGTATTCCTGGCGAAATGTTAAGTATGCGAGAATACATACATCTATTGGCAGTTTGACAATGAACGTGCACCTTCCTACAAATATGAGTAAAAGTGTAACTTCTTTTTCTCTATCTCTCTTCCTCGTTCTTTTCCTTGTTCTCTTTCTCGTGTACTCTATCTTCCCCTCTTTCTCCGTCTACGTTCCTTGGTGTGGCGCGAATTAGTTCAATGGCACGATCTCGCCCTTCGCTGGAAGCGTCGCATTCGGCGATGCCACTCGTCGCGCCATTCGATGACAATCGACCTTTGCGTTACTGTCAGTCCACCTTGACCTCCGCCGTCACTCTCTTGGCCAAGAATCAAGTACAACCTGGAAATTTCAATAATATCTGGTTGCTCATCACTATTCACAGCTTGTTTATCGAATATGACGCATCTCTTATCGCCTCGAACAGGCTGGCGAAGAAACGCAGGGGCAAAACTTTGGGGACAAGTACAGGATGTTAAAAAAGTAATGGTCATCGTTTTCAGGGGTGAATCTACGCGTCATGGTCGGTGGACATCTACAAAGAAACCTACCGTAGAATTAATTTTGACTCTGAAATTGAGGGGCCCAGTGGAACACAGGCACATGCCACAAAATTATAAATTTACAGGAGAGCAAGTTTTAGGGAAAATAATATTCTCAGGAATTTCGGTACTGAATTGTAATTATTTTAACTGGTAATTGACGTAGATGGTAAATGATAATTATTATCAAATCTTGACTTAAAAATTCATGTTATTTGACACCTTTTGTTACATCTAGAGCGGTACGGGCCTCTTTTATGCTAGATATTTGTGTGCTTTCAATGTACAGGAACTGAATCGGTGAGTTAAATAACAGTACAAGTCCAGAAATCACATTATAAGATATCTGAAAAAATAGCATTAATTTTCGTGTATCATCAAAGTCATTAATTTTATAATGCTGTTCCAATTTAAACACGGTTATGCTAACCCAGATGAACGTTCATAAATGTGTAACTATGGTTAAACTTTGTTCACTAATTTTCAATAATTAAAATAAAACCATAGGATTTGTACTGTTTTTCAACTCAAGCCACTTTTTAGTCAGAAAATTTAAAAATTAACACAGTAATAAAAAAAACATTTATTAACTTGCTTTAAACATATCTGAAGTAAAAATTATTTAATGAAAAGTGATTGTTAAAGGAATTGTTGAAATAGTATAAATCCAATACAGATATTGTTTTTACACTCATTAAACTGAAGCGTCTATTGAAACACGAGTATAAGGTACTTTTATGCACTGTTTTTGGTCCCAACATGTAGTTCTATACATTTTACATTTAGTTTTGAGATTGTTTGAAAATGGTTAATTTTGGACTTGTACTATTCTTCAACTCATCGATTCAATTTTAATTGTGCTTCTGTTTACGAAAGTGTACATGCCACGGTGCTAGAATGTAATGGAATGGACACTAGATTGTAGGAGCTAGTTGATGGTACAAAAAACCAGAAGTCGATGTAGTTCTGGCATGTACCCCTTTTCCACTGAGCCCCTCAATTGAAGGTTAAATTCTTTTAAATTCTGCATATTCTACTCATTAAGTGGATAAAAAGTTCTGAAGGGACTATATGCTGAAAGGAACAGTTATCTCACAAGAAAATGTTAAAATTATTGCAGAATGTGGAAGCTGTGCCCGATAGAGCCTCATCTGTAAAAAACACTGCCTTAAGTATCACAGAGACGTTACGGACCTCTCGTGTGTGAAAGACAAGAAGAAACTATAAAATGAACAGACACTGCTGTCAATAGCCTTTTCAGTGCTATGGACACATATATGCGTCTGCCACAAGTTATCAGCATGGACTGTGGACGCATATACGCGTCCTACATGAATATGAAATCTTTTACAGCAGCTATAACGCCATCTTAGCATTAAAGATTGCAACACTGTGAAAACAAGTAATTTATAAACTAATATCAAATCCGAAAACTTTTTTCGTTCGTGTCAGTAATTACAAATTAGAATGAAGAACAAAAGTTTTGCTTAGAGTTCTGTTCATTTTTATTTTCTGAACTTTTGGAGGCACCGAGTACATTAAGAATTTATTTACAATTAACTGCAACAGTTTGATAAAATTGCATGCAAACAGTTTATAAGGATTTATGGGTTAGATTTTCCGTCTAACAATAAATTTTTTTTCGGCTGGTTGATTTTTAAACATCATTTAACATTCTTTTTGCACACACGGATTCCTGGTTTTAATTTATATGCTATTTCCTTCATAATACATTTGACATGGTGCAATTGTTTTTATTATGACCATTTTCATATATGAGCCGCTCAGAAGCTAAACGGTACAACTCCACTTTTAGACAATTCCTCAATTTCATTATCAGAGTATATGAATATTTGTTACGTCATCACTTTTCGCTACTTTTCATTTTATGGAATTGATCAATTTGGCTTTTGAGCTGCTCATGTTATGGGTAATGTGTATTTTATTATTCTAACAATAAGTCTTATATTGTAGGGGACTCACTTATTCGGTTTAATCTTTGGGCACCTACAGGCTAAGTCCGCCGAGTGTACATATAGGAATACATCACCACGACGGATCCTTGAGTTCGAAGCCTTCTTGTAAATGAATTCGACGTTTAAGGTGAAACGTGTCCAAACTGAACCAGATACACTCGTTCCACTCGGAGAGCCATCATTCTTTTTGTGCCGGTCCGTTATTCTACCCAGAATAGCTAAAAAAAATGAAGAAGTTTTATATTTTCGTTCCACCATCTAAGACTATTTTGTGTTTTATGCTAATAAATTCCGTTAAACCATAATTGTCTTTGCTTTGCACCCAATTACCTATTTTATGTTTTACACATTGAGTGCCACAGTGAAAACATCCATACCTAATCAGACACGCTAAAATTTACTATTTTTTGTATAAATCATAAAGAAGAAAAAGATTTGTTTACTTAATCGTGTCCTTTGGTCCCTACATTACTGTTTCAGTGTGAAGTTTGCTCAGAATTTTGTGACAATCAATAATTATTTAATAAAATTAAATCTGAGGTGTCGGTCACCGGTGACCCCCACGATATGCAACGTCTTAATAATTACATTTTTACTTTTTTCCATTGATATACAGATATAAAAGGAGCTATTCCATTTGCGGTCGTTCGCTTGCAAACACGAAAAACTATATGGCACCACTTACGGTGAAACGAACGATGTTACACCGCACCATATAGAGCAGTGCCGCTTGTAGACATTTTACTTGTGATCGCAGGTCAAGTAGTAGCAGTATCACAAGCAGTCAGACAGCACCAATTCTACTTGCGACCTCAAGTGGTATGATTGCAATTGGAACAGCTCCGATAATATCAAAAGCATTTTTATGGATGTGTATCTTTACTATCAAGAATTTAATATAAGAAAACTTTATTTCTTTAAATTAATTTCAGGAACATCCTTAACACTTTGACGGCTGTTGTCACGTACACGTGACTTCACTCATTTGTATAACATTCGCATGAAACAAATAAACGAGCATACTTATCCCTGAGCAAAAATAAATACCCAAGTATTTATAAAAGGAAAATGGTAAAATATTTTGTATAAAAAGAATAACGTAGAATGCGAAAAAAGTAATTACCATTTGCAATTTAAATTAAAATTTTAGTGAAAACTAAAACATATTCGTCAATTTCAGATACTTTAGAATATTTTGAGACAAGAACGAAATAAGAAAAAAAAAACAAAAATTTTTCCATGTATTTGATTTTCCTTGTTTTTTTAATAATGAATGTTTAAGTTTTGTCAATAATATCAATGAATTTCAGCAATAAATTAATAATTTTTCAAAAAAACCAACTGCCATTTCGTTATAATTTAATTCAATTTTACAGCAGCTGCATATACTCTGTGTTGGACGAGTGTACTCGTCATCTCTTCATTTTTGCGACACAACGTAGGTACACACTTTTAAAATACGGCTTCACAGCTAACAGGTTAAAGACTTGCAAAAAATGGCCAATGGTAACTAATTTTCTCAAAATATTTTCGACCGTCGAAGTGTTAAGCATTGTAGTGTTCGTTTTAAACCTAAAGAAGTATACAGAAATTTAGTTCGTTAGCACATTAAGTAGTAATTAATCTAAACTGAATAGTTTGTAAGAATGAAGGACGATGAATATCATACTTTAAATATTTCACTGATTTATACTGAACTCATGTACATTTCAGTGAAACTGATTCGTGAAAACTGAATTTCTTGAAGATTGAGAATACTGTAACGATTATTTATTTATGTCAAATTCTTATAAGACGTGAGTCTTTTTAACATTTCTATATTTTCACTTAAGCCTGCACTTTATACACCTTATTACCTAATGTATACTATATGTTGAGTTATTTACATACATTTGTGTTCGTTTATGCCTGAATCTGAGAGGATTTAAAGGCATCTGGGAAAGCTAAAAGCTGTTATTCAATGGTTGATTCATGCAGAATAATGTATTGATAAGAAAACAGATGGTCGTCGTAGGAAGAAGTAAAAAAAACATAATTGTAATACTGTCAGAGGATAGGGATAAGTGTCCTTTTATTCCAAAACGAGTTGTTAATGTCATGGTTCATAAGAGTTTGACAAGATTTTAGATTTTGTATGAAACACAAGTTCAGATATTTATTATAGCACGTTTAAACACTTTTTTAAGATTTAACGTCTTTTGTCTGTTTTTTCTTTACAAACATATTAGAAACATTGGCGTAAATACACTATAACGCAATTTGTTGAGAAGTGAAAATTTTGAATACTCCTAACATTTAAATCGCCATCTAAACATAAAAATCTATAAAGACAATATCAATTTAACATGCTTATTGTGTTTCAAGTACTATTAGGTTGTCCTAAAAGTTTGTTTTGTTTTCTTGCTACATATGAAGTGTACAAAATTTCATGAACGGTATAATATTATTCAAGTATGTACGATCCATTCTGTTCTATCACTTTCCTCCATCTCTCCGGAAGCATCATGATGCCATTTTTCCAAAATTCCTTTGAGTTACTAGCAAAATACTAATCGAGGTGATTTGTCGAGCATGCAAATTACGAAAAGAACTTTTGGGACAACCTAATATAACTGATTTAAGATTTATTATTAATAGCAAAACATCGAGAACTATTCATCTTCAGTATAATTTAACTATTAAATTATACGAAATAATTGCAATGAATATATAAATAAATAAATAAATATATACAATATTAAGTGTATACAAAACTAATGTCCGTTTTTATCTCCCAAATGTTTATGAATATTACAAAATTGCAGCCGTACAAATTAAATAAAATTGTGTTGCTCATTTTCTACTTTTCAAATTCTACAATCTTTTGCTATCTTCTTGATAGATACTGCAATCCATGACAATAAAATGACTGACGTAGACGACATGTGTTTTCGTTGAATTTGGACTTAACAACACCAACTCATCAAAAAACAACAACTTTTGATTATGTTTGACCCATTTTTCGTAAGGACATTTTGATAAAATAATTGTGTTACAGATTTACAAAATTCTGATCGCTTTTGCAACGATTTGTTTTACACAAACGAATCTATAATTTATCACATATTATGTTGAATAGCTGAAAATATTTAATTCTATCAGTAATAGTGCGTTCTCATATATTTATATCGATGAAAGTTAGATTGTATTATTCATAAACAACAGACACAGAAAAACAAGAATCATTCAATACACTTGTAATAAGAACTTCAATAGCGACGACCACTACTTTTGTATACAGCTACTGCATTTAATAGTTATTAAAAAACATATAATATTGTACGATTTAATAAAATTTGCAATATCTTATACATACCGTAATCCCTTTTGCAGTATTTATTTAGGTTTAATCTTTTTGTGCTTGCTCGGCATTTTCCGCATTGATCTATAACAAATACAATATTATATTACAAATTTTCTTCAAATAGGTCGGAAGTTAACAGTCATATTTCAATGTTTCATATGTAATATATTCATTTAGTTTAGTTTACTAAGAAAAAATAATTCACTATTTTTCTGTAACCCTTTGAACACTAAAAATTTGGGGAAAAAGTGTGCATCGTGTGCTGAAATTTTCCGAGGTAAAATACGCGTTAAACGAAATATTTCATTACAATAATATGTATATAATCGATTATTCACTTGTTTCAGTGTTCTAAAACTGTAAAATATGCAACGAAGCATGTATATTTTATTAAGATAAGCTGTGGTGATAATTCATTCAAATACATAGGTTTATAGCGTACAATAAATACGGAAAGGAGAACAAAATTGGGAACGTCCATTTTTATTTTACAGTGTTCGACTTGAAAACAAAATTAAAATAATGTAAAACAATTATTTCTATGCTTATTTATCTCCTGCTGCTTGATTACAGCGTAACCTTATGTTATAAACAATACAGTTCAATTACTTGAACTTTGTCTTTTTATTGGTGGACTAAAGTATTAAAAATTGTTTTTCTCAATAAATCTGTTTTGTAACATTCCTTGTTTGTTCCCCTTACTCTTTATGTGTGTCAGGACCAGTACGGTGGCCCGTAGCACATGGTGAACGATTTTTGATCGAAAAGTGGTTAATGAAACAGTGTATAAAGTTTTACATTCTCGGATAAATCTCAGATAAATTTTAACTCTTTGCACTTTGAGTGTGTCTCTAAGCAACACTGAAGTTTATAGCAGCGTCAACTACACATTCTTCGTGAGAAATTAAAAGTTCGGTAATGCGTAACAGGAAATTAAGCTCCAACATGTTATTGTGTCAAAGCATTCTTTCGACTGTCTGCACGGTACACTGCAGGCGGAAAGTTTCCGACCATCTCTTCTCGTTTTTCAAATACGCTTAACCGGTCAAAGATTCTGCTGCAGTAAAACGATCCGAAAGATTCATTGAAACATTGTCTTGTTTTCATATAACAAAAGGAAGAGGAAGAAGAAAGATGATTTAAAATGACGTGGCCAGCCCAGCCACTGGATTTATAATCCTATTGATCTGCTTCAGGATCATTTGGGCATAAACGCTAGACACGCTGTCCAAAATAAAAACCAGAGCTCAGGAATGCTTCAGAAGATGCATGAAGAAATATTATTCCAAGTGCAGTATAGAAATTAATTTATAAAATGTCTCGCTTGGCAAGAAAAGTGAAACGCGTTAGAAGCTCTTCACAAGAACTCAGTATAGTCGAATTTTTATAAAGTTATAATTAATAAACGCCTGAGACAGTATTTCTAAGCATTTTTTTTCACAAATACATTTATTCATAATTAGAAATTAAAAACCGTGAAAATTTAATTCCTAATTTTTATTCATCCAAAGACGTGTACATTCAAAAAGGTGTCGAAAATTTTCACAGGCAGTGTTGAGTTGTATAGAGTCATGTTATATGATAGTGTTATCAGTTATTGCTAAAAAAAATTCTCTATTAAATGCACAGAGCATGCAGCGCGGAAAGGTCGGAAAGCAAAGGGCTGATACCATTTAATTGAAACTCTTTTCATGTTTTGCATAGTTAAAAAGTTGTTATTAAAATATTGCTTATAAAAGGAATTTAAAGATTATGGCAATAAATGTTAAGAGAAATGGTCTGCCGATTCAAATCTACAGTATTAAATGTTCATAGTGTTGTTCATTTTTTTTGTTTATTTCTAAATAATTGTGAACTGTTTTTAACAGTTTGCCGTATCATTTCAAGTTTGTATTCTTAAGATTATATTTATAATATTTATTCATAATATTATTACAGTCTGTGCGGAGAACGCATACATGCGTTCAAACAATGTACTTAATAAACACTATTACCAATCTTCTACACTGTAACAGAAAACATTTCAGCTTCATTTTTTCGAAAACGAAACATCATACAAAAAAATTGTATCCTCCATTTGCGTTTTGTGTTATCGTCTAGAATCACCTCCTACTCGATTGTACCACTCCTTTCGACACACTCATCAGTATTTCATTCTATTTAAATAAAAGTAGCACTCACTTCATTCTTTCTTTTTCTAGGAGGTTTGGATTACCTTATCTATCATCTAAAAGGCCTCTATATGCCATATAAACTCTAAAGATATTGCAATTTTTCATGGTATCGGAGAAAACAATTCCGTAAAGTTTTACACGATACTCATATAGATATCATGCTAAAAGTTAATATTCCAAGTAATCGTAATATGCGATGCAAGAAATCCGCTGAATTTCTAATGCAATAATAGAAAATGTTCTATAAAACGTATGATTACCATCTTTGTTTTGTTATAAAAATCAGACACTTTCTAAGTATGACACACTTTGAATGCTTTGATTTAACTAGACTAAATGGAAATTGGCCTTTAGCCTTCTTTCTTCACTAACACTTAATACAGTCCATTATCGGTGACAGCCGTGGGTGCATCCATCCATTTATTATCTACCCAACGGTATCCATCTATTATCTCAAACGGCATGGTCAGCATATAACGCGTTCTCGTCTCGAAGTCGTGCAATTAATTTTCTCTGGAATATGTTTCAGTCCAGTGGTTCTTAACCTGGGCGTAACTAATAATCTTCACGAAGAGCACACGTATTACAGTACGCAGGATAACGCGTCAATTGCTGTAATGCGACATTTATAAAATAAAGGAATAAGGATAAACAATAACATTCGTTTTTGTTTAAGAATATCTCATTTTCGTTAACTTCATTCACACCTGTTTTATATTAATAAACAATTTTGTTAGATGTAGGGTAAATGTACCAGTAGTTGACACTATAAGACTCATATCCCATTGTAATTATTATCACAGAGTTTTATTTTTATTAAGCAACTTTGTGGGTGGATAACTTGATTTGTTAGCTATTTTTAAATGAATTGAACTCATTAGTATTGATAAATAATCCTATAATAAAGTTTTATTAAAAAACAATTGAACCTTCCAAACTGCACCAGTAGGTGACATATCAAGTTTCTAAAGGCACTAGTAGTCGATAGGTTCATGAACCAGTAATTGACATCAGACTAAATAAAATACAAATGTTTATTCGAAATCAAAAATATAAGATTCAAGAAATAGAAGGAAATGAAATGCGATAAAATTACGTAGGTAACACATACAGAGCATTTTAAGAAACTATAGCATACAAAAATGTTGTTTAATACAGAAAATATACAGGGTGACACGGAAATAGGTGGTCAAACTTTCGTACCGTATTCTACGGTTCCTACGGATGAAAAAAGGTCACATAAACACACGTCCGAAAACTCTTCCTTTTCGAGATATAGACACTTTTTGCTTACATCGAAAATTTACTAGAATAGCTGTCAGATGTAGAATTTGAAGCACTATTATCATGTATTTTGCTAGAAGTAAATAATATGTTAGAGCAAGCTATGTCTACATTGAAGGCAGCGTGTTTCATAGTAAATCAGTATGTATCTGAACGTTTCATAGTGAAGACAGTGCTATCAGACATACTCCAATAATACTCCTACAATACTCCATCGTAATCGGAAAATGTCTATATCGCGAAAAGGAAGAGTTTTCGGACCTATGTTTATATGACCTTTTTTCATCCTTAGAAACACTAAAATGCGGTACAAAAGTTTGGCCAACTATTTTCATACCACCCTGTATACATATAGATATACACAGATATACATATGTATAATGAAAAAGGTTTTGAATTATATTATGAATGATAATACTTTTATTAGTCTACATTAAAGGACTCAGAAAATTGGTATTTTGTGCCTATTAAACCATCAAATATAGAAATGAGAATCACGACGATCACTATTTTTTTTTATATTGTACTGTTCACAGAACACCTTCTTCCGAGCCCTGAATTACCTTATAGTAAATTTTAAATGAAATATACACGTATACGCGACATCGATTAAAAATAATATTAAAATAATGAATACGAATTGCTTGTCTATTTTTAATCTTTGCAGACTTTAGATTGATTACTCTGTTCACTATTGTAAGAAAGATTATTTGCTTTATCATAACGTATTCTCGAATTAGCCAAGTGTAAGATCGTAATGTCAGGCGTAAATTAATCGCTCGTGTCGTGGCGGTGTTTTCCTTGGCAAAAGTTACGCGTTGGAAAACGAATTTCATAGCAGTTTCTTAGCCGCCAAGGAAAGCAGGGACCGTTTAATACAGATGTTGTACGTATATCCGCCTACATCTATTCACAAATAATAACGATTTCGCGTTTGAGCCTGTAATATTTTACACTATATTGTGTGAATACGTGTTTTTCTTTAATTCAGACCTTCAGTCGGCATGTTACAGCAAAATTTGACAAAATTTGTTCATACGTGAAATTCTATAAAATTTTTCCGATTATTGATAAAACACAGAAATTAGTATAGTGTAAAATATAAAAATACAACATATTTTATTGCATCAAAAATATTGAAAAATATGATAATATAAATAAACGCAAATTTTGTTAATTTTTACATTTTCATAAGAAATTTTGCTTTACTTATATATCAATAATATCGGTATATGAATTTGGAAAATTTAATTAATGAAATATATTATTATTTCGGCATCCAGTTTTTGCGACACTATCGGGAATACAACGATTTTAAAAAAAATAAACTATTAATAAGGAAGCACCTGAAGTTGGATTTAATTGAATTGTTAATCGAACGTAAACATTACTGAATTTTTACTGAGTTTCATTGACAAATTGTTACTTCATAGATCTTAAATACTAATTATAGATGCACTGGGGAGCAAATGTTTTCAAGAAATACTTTGCAAAGACTATTTGCATTGTTGAATATTCCTCAAATTTAATGTGGACAATCTAGGCACATACATGTCTGTGCAGTAATGAGAACATTTTCAAAATTTTGATGCAACATTGATTTATAGTAACATTAAATGTTTAGTTTGAAGCGTTGAAAAATATATAGGGCTGTTAAACAAAAGAATTATTTTTAAACACATATTCATTAAAATGTTTATTCCTCGTTTTGGTAAACGATACGTGTACCCAACATTTGGCACCACTCTTTTTATCACATTCCATGTATTATATACAGTACATAATGGAGTGGGGGAAATATTAGCTTTCAGTAATTAAATCTAAAGTGACCATCCGGAGCGAAGCCTGCCTCCAGCCTACCCCCACTCTGCGATCACTCCCCCCACGTAGATTGTGGTCTGAGTATCCAGAAATTATATGTCTACTCTGCTATACATCATTTGTCATATACAAATTTAGCGAACATCATAGACGCTCACTTATTCGAATCTGTTTAATAATTAAAAAATTAATTACCATATTATTTATTTTTAAGAAGATCCGAATTATTAATAAGTGCACTAGAGTAAAAGATATCAACCTATCAAGTGGATTGCGCATTGCTAGAACTGATTTTGAATTAGATATTCTGGATCTTCTTAAAAATGACTAATATTGTAAATAATTTTTTAATTTTCAAATAGATCTAAACGACTGAGTGTACATGATGTCCTTTGAATTTGTATATGACAAATGATGTATAGTAAATTAGAGACATAATCTCTGGATATCCAAGCACAACCTACGTGAGGGAAATGGACGCAGAGTGGGGGTAGCCGGAGCCAGGCCCCGCTCCGGATGGCTATCTCTGCAGTAAATAAACAAGTTATAGTCCTATCGTTATATTTTATGCGAATTTTTATATTGTGATGGAAGACCAGTGGAAATCAGTGACGTTTTTAACCCCTTACGTTATAATAACAAATCACATACATGACACAGAGTATAATCCGTATGTTAGAAATACGAATCCCCTGACGTACCAATTCCTTAAAACTTTGTACTACAGCATCTTTGACTTTCAGAGAATTATTAAAAGCGAATTTTACGTGCTGGTAGATGCTTCTCATTTATCAAGGCTCTCGATAATTTGAATAGTAAACATTATGCACGAAATCATTAGAAAAATCGTAAGACAAGGGGTTAGGAAGTAACATACAGACATTATAGCTCGTCCATAATAGAAAACCAGTCATCCAACGATTTTAATTTCAAAATATATTCTTTTTTAACACGACCCCTGCCACGTGTACCGTGTTCGGTACACACTGAATTTTCCGTTTAGGCCAAGTGACATTTTTGCCATTACATTTGTTTTGTTGTATTATACATTTTCTATTTTGAATATTCACTCTGCTAATAAATAAATTTCCGCCTTACATCCGAGAACGGTACACGCGGCCTGAAAAGGCAGTCACTCAAAAATGTCTTGGCAAGGAACGTGTTAAATGTATTTGCTTAAAAAAAAAACTTATTTTCATTTGTACCACTTCAGTCGTTATTTGTACGAATGTAGTTTGTAATACGAAGCTGCTATGTCAAGTGTATCGGAATGTGAAAGCACAAAATGTTTGAACGAAATACAATATCGAATACCATTTTAAAGTAAGGGAAGCAAACGATTCGATAAGTAAACATGTAAAATTGTTGGATTTGCAGGAAGGGTTAAAACAGTACTGACTACTGTTTGTAAATTTCATGCCGTTTTAATGAACCGTAACTGCAGGTCGATAATAGAATCCGTACAACGCACCGAATCCTCCGAACTACGAATCCAAACTGCACGCAACCAGTACACATACGCTCCGCTCCACTTCGCTTTTGCTCGTTCGTTGGCTAACCAAATTAAACGTAATTTGAATTTCGTTTGAAATTCAATCGATGCCCCGTTGGTCGACGAACGCGTGTTGTCCGTTAAAAAAAAAATGAAAATTCCGTGTTCGTACAGGGGTACTGCGGTCACGTTCATCCGTCAACGGAGCTTCCTCTTCAAATTTCAAAAATTTCAAATCTATCAAAGAGAGAAATGAAATATTGATGTTTTATGCCCTCCGAACCCTAACGTTCTACGTCAATTTTGATTTTCTGTACGACCACGCATTGAAATTGCATTAAGAATACGTCAGCCTCGCATTAAACAAAAATTCGTTATGGACCCGTTCGTACGGATTGTTAAATAAAATAGTGACACTGTCTCCAGCAATGACTCGTATGAATGACTGCGGATGTTCATGCGATATAACATAACCAAATTGGTGCATGATGGACATTTAATAACGTAGCAAAATAAAAATTACATATTTTGAACGTTTCAAAGAGTAAATGCAGTCTTCTTGTAATTTCATTTATTTAACTGTACTAACATATGGAATATGGAAGTCTAAAAATGTACATATGCATAAGCATCCGCAGTCTACTTATGAGACGTCGAAAAAGTAAACAGTTACTTAATTGTAAATCTGTAATCGAGAAAAAAAAATTGGTAAGCAATCCGTCAAGCATGCCGCTGAACCAATTAACTGAATTACGAAATAGGAAATACGAGTCGAAAGCGAACCAGATATGCTTGCTAGCTGCCATGAATCGATCGTGATGGCAGAGACCTCAGACCATAATCCGTTTAATTCCCGACTAACGAGACGTCCTTTGTGTCGATTAACCCGTGCCAATCCGCATCAACCGAACGAGCAATAGCTTTGCTATCGAACGTATCCAAACCGTAAGGACCGCTTTCCGATCGAGCGATCCGATCGATCGAATAGATGTGACTTGAAACTGGTTTCCACCGCGACGAGTCCGTCGGTATATTGCAATCACCGTACAAACCACCTAAACCAATGTCAGAGACCAAAAGTCAGTTGGCACCAGAAAGCCCCTCCTTGTTATGTTCACTTTCATTTTTTTCTCTCGTGGTATCGCAATCCTATATTTTTAACCAAAGTGTTATCGTCGGCAAGACAGTGTTTTGTCACGATATCAACTTTAATTATTGTATAATTAATTGTTGAAAATCCACATGCGATCATGTACACCATGGGTGAGGATAGTTTTTAATGTACGTTTAAGCTGTCACCGTAGGTGATGACTAGACTGCGTATGTTTATGCCAATATACAATTTTGTACATCACTATATTTTTTTTTTAATGTAGTTAAGGAAATAGAATTTCGACAAAATTGTACTTTGTCCTTTAAACGTTGCAAAATGTATTTCTTATATAAAGATCCACATAAAGATCCGCAGTCTTGTGATGACAATTGGTTCACTTTATTTGCCAAATTACATGTCAAGATAAATGTACCTCACCTTTAATCATTATCTACCTGTATAATTTGGAGACGTTTCTATGATTTTATCTGAATAGAATATTTGCATGTTTCAGTACTTCAATAAGACAATGCTTTATCTTCATGACAAAATAGTGGCACGGTTTCATATTTTTATATAATTTCTATTTTTAGTATAATAAGTTCAGTGACTGCGCAACAATTAATCGGGCTTTGTTCAATAAAATCAGAAATATTTGTTTTAAAAAAAAAGTTTATTTAGTCATGTAATTAAATTTTAATTTAAAAATGATAGAATACTTTTATAAAATACTATATATTAACAAAAAATAAATTCTTATACATATATTTATGTGTAATAGTCTGATACTATGAGTAGTATTTCATAAAAGTATTATTAATATTTCCTCGTCATAAACACCGTAGTACTTTTTTTTAGAGAATGATCAGCTGTATCGATAACTGCATAAAAAATATATGGTTCCATTTAAATTAACGAAAATGACATCTCCGCTACATCTCCACCTATAAAGAAACTATTGAGATCACGTTACGTTTCATCCAAAGTCATTCAATTTTTGCCTGAAATGATTTTCGATATCACTAATAGTTTCGAGGATATTTGCATGGAAATATTAAAATGGGGCACCTTGTACGTACATGTATGTACAGCCTTGAAAATGTGTATATAAGATCGTAACGCTGTTAGAATGTTATGCCGCTGGCTTTCTCATTAAAATTCACTTTGTGAACCCATGGCGGGATAGCCCGAAACTCTGTTGCCACAAGATATTCCTTCTTATTTGCAATTAATGATAAAACGAATTTGATGAATGTATAATTATATAGTAACGCAGTCATGAATGTTAAAGTAGTATATTAAATTTATTATTGCTTTTAACTTTCTAATAATGATAGAAGAGCATTACGGGTAATCCTGGAGAACTTACGTGAATATTATTCATTGCGTCCCATCTAACTTTATTTTTGGAAATTATTAGTACTGGTTATTAGGTACTGCACACTTTTTCATAAGTTCATATAGTTTATTAATTATCATGTTATAAAGTCACTGAATACATGTTACAAAAATATGTTGCGCATACTTAGGACGTAGTGTCGTCATAATTTTCAAATGATAATATACGTGTATGTCTCTCTGCATTAAAAATTGAATTTATTTTGTTTGCTTAATTTTTTATAGAATTACTTTAAGTCACAATAACAATTTAAGTTATTGGCTATGCAATAATTACAGTTAAACTTGGATTTCATATTGTTGTAAACATTAACCTTTTGACTGCGGGTTACTTGAAAGCGAGGCAAACGCTGCGTGCGATCAAGCTGCAGTGGTACACAGAGAGCTATTGCGCCGAACGCCTATGGGCGTCGACAGTACACGGTGAGAGGCTCTGTCAGGAACTTATAGGCGCTGTTCGCAGTCAAGGGGTTAATGATGCATCAAAAGAACGGACGACTTTGAAGAAGGATCGAATTTTATACAAGGTGTCCAGGTTTCTCCACTAAGCTGTCTCATTATATTCTACGAAAACAAATAAGCAAAAAAATGCCCACAAATGTTCTGTAAAAAAATTCTGACAAAAATATGAAATATGCAGTGAAGGCCTGATCAAAGAATTCAAAATGTATTTAATAAAATGAAATAGAATCAAGACGAAATTCGTATGATAGTAAATGCATTTGTATTGATCAAAGTTGTTGACATTTTGAAATGGAACAATAATAACAGCTTAACAATAGACTGTGGATACTTCTGCAGTCCAACATACAAACACACGTGGCAAATGAATATTTCATAAAGCAGGTGAAAGAGGAAATAAGATTTTGCAATATTTAAAGGGCATCTACAGTTTAAGGATTAACTAAAATGATATTGATTATCTACGTCAATTACAATGATTAAGCATAGCTTTATAAATAAATTAGATAAATTCTATCAAACTACCCTCACATTATAACATACAAATTGCATTGTAATTGCACAGGACTTGCACGTTATTTTGAAATATAAAGGAGAACTTATTTCCAAACTGTTGTAAATCAATATTTAAAAAAAGGCGGTTGTATGCTATAATACCTTCCATACTATACTTGAATATGTATTTTTGTTTTTAACATTACAAGTGTTTATTTAAGTAATGAAAAACATTTCAGAAATATGTAATTATTTCAAATGCATCTTGAATCCGAGAGAACTTGATTGCTAAAATGTGTTAAACTTGTTGGATTCATCGAACATACGGATTACGTTTAGTTTCAAAAATAGATTCATGTTTGATTAGTTCGAAAAAAATAGGAACAGGCCCCTTTAGGAATCTAATGGATATTAAAATAACGGAAGCAAGTGTATAAATGTTAGAAAACAGTAACTGTTTATCAGAATCAAATATAATGGTCCACCTTCTACTTTTGAGGGTTGCAAAGTGGGATCAAATCAGAAACTACTTTCTTACGAACAACAAATGTTACGAAGACCATTATAAGAAGATACACATACATATATGTAGACACACAATGCGTGATGGGTTAGCAATCACTTCAAATCGCTTCGAATATGTATACATGGCGAAAGTTTCGAATCACTTCGTATTTTATTCGAACTCTGAAAGTCTTGTGAGTCTTAAAAGTCTTGAAAGTTTTGAATGTCCTGAATGTCTTGAATGTTCTAAAAGTCTTGAAACTCTTGTCGTACAATAATATAATTACCATAACGTCTGAATAACTTCACTGTAATATCCAATGTGATTGCATTACACGCAGAATAATATTAATTCAGATTTAAAATTTGGATACTGTCGCATGTTCTTCATTTCCAAGAATCAGTAATATTTCAAGACTTTTAAGATTTTCTAGAATTTTTGGTTTCGAGTAATGATCGAAGTAATTCGAAACTCGAATATGATTGAATTGCTTGAAAACTTGCAAGAAAAAGTATCGAATATCTATCACCACACACGCACACACTCTTATTGAGAGAAATTCGTTCCCATCACTTCTCGAAATCACTCAGATCCTCCAATCCTTGCCTTGTTGCAAATCACTTACTAACATAATGTTACATTTTTATATTCCTTTTTAATTCTAACGAGCGTGCTTTTAATGGATCGGTTTTTCCTGATGAAGATAAGATCAAACACGACCTCATTCCGATTATTTTAAGTTGATCGTAGAATAATGTTTCTTTGTTAAATGCCGTTTCTGATACTTTAAATATCTTCAATACATGTTTCACTAATTATTCAATGAAAATTTATCACAACCTTTACAAGCTGAACTAAAAGTTTCCCTCGTGTACAAGCATGTGATAGCTCTAAAAAGACGGTGAATTAATAAAAATTCGGCCTTGTATTTCATAGAGAAAATGAATGTTGCGGCAGATTTCTTATACAAGTCTCCATTGAACGCAACATGGCATTTCACCTTTCAAATCCATGACAATTATTTTCGTACATCATATACAAACAATAATAAATTGAAACATCTTCAGTAAAAATACTCATTTACTAGTTTTCATATAGCTATATTACTTTTTCGAATTTGAAACGTTACGTTGTTGGAGAAATAAAAGAAAATTCACTCGAGGAGTGCTAATTGTATTTTGAGTGTGTGTCCCCCTCTACTTGTAAAATCGCCTCATTTGTATCATAGTTTACATTATTATACTGTTATATATTTCATATGTTCGTAATTAAGTATTGTAATTCACGAGATTCATTCTCGAATTGTATTAACATGCTTTCAAGTAATTATAAAAAAAACTGATTTCCTCAAGTTTGTGTTTCTTAGATTTCAGAGATTTTGGAAATAAGCTCTAGAAGTAAACACAGTTGAGAAGTAAGTACGTAGTACGTGCAAAGTTAATTTGTGAATCGCAGCAGGTCTGGGCATTATCGAAATAAAAGTATTTACATAATTATTATTATTTTAATAATAAAATTTTTATTTTATTTGTTATTTGTTCTGATACTTTAACTTAATTGGCGCTTGTTGAGTAATAATGTACTTGACAAATTAATTATTTTAATATTTGGTATTTTATTTGAAATTTAGATATTTGTTATTTGATTTCTCCAGAAAAATAAAAATGTTTTTCTATCGTCCGTGGAACTTCCATTTCAAAACCACAGACTTCCGACAAAGTGTACATTCTGATTAACTGTTATTTGTTATTTTGTATTATTATTTGAAATAACCAAATGTTTGGAAAATAAATCATTTGGGAATAATTGATTTCTCAAATCATATTTTGGAACATATTTGCACTCCTAACTCTAACGTTTGATGTCTGGTAAACTGCTGAGTCTATCGGATTTGACTTCTGAAAATGGTAAGTGACCAATGGAAATTCGAAAAGTATCCACGACTGTGGCATCCAGTCTCGCAGAATTTGACGTAAAATGGCTCGCATGAGATAATGTGCGAGGTACGCTCGCAGTCGTAAAGTAACGTCTTAATTATAAAAGGGTCTCGTTGGTATGGTGCATACCTTACGAGGTACCCTGTGTAAGTATCTTACAGCGGCCGAGTGGGACTTTAATGGACGCGTGGGTGCTTGCTAGTCATGACAGCAAAGAAAATCTACGGTTTTTCGTGCGACCACCTTTCGTAACGATAGCACTTCACAAATGTAAACGATGACCTTAATGTAAGGTAGTTCTGCGACAAAATTAAATGATAACGATCATAGTCTACCGTTTGAATGGAGTAACCATGTACTTCTCATCGTACCTTCCAATTCACCACTCTATTACATGTTGAGCAAAATTGACTTCGGTGTCACTGATTTTGTCAAGAACATTTTCATATTTCTTAGGAAATACGCATTAGGCACTACGAGGATCTACGTAAAGACCAGAAAATCCCAACAGTTAAGAAAGAAATTAACAGACATGCAAAAAAGTATAGAGGAAAACTTACAACACAGTCAAACCAGGTAGCTGCAGAAGTGTATGAAACCCACATAACAAGGAGAGTAAAAGGGAAACATCCTATTGACTTAACCATATTACAATAACAAGATTGTAAGATGACATCTCGCTGGGGATAGCCATCCGCGTGATATTTAAGATAAACGCTACAGAAATTTATCAAATGTCCAGCTGGACAAATTGTAAAGTTTAAAATCAAATGTTAAAAAAACATTAGGTACTGTTTTGTTAATTTTTGACTGCATCGTTTTAGTATTTGGAAATCAAAGTCTTCCACAAGGCTTCAATATCAATTTATTTTTATTTCTTGTAAAATAGTTTCAGTTGCTGTAGAAATACAGTGAAGTCACAATCAGAGAATAGTCTCCAGTGATTTACTCGTTGATGTATGCGAATTTCATGTGAATACGCTTATATTTTGGCAGAAGTTATAGAATTCATTGATGTAGACGCTGATTCATGTTGAAATGCACTAATTTATTTTTATTTCTTGTAAATTAGTTTCGGTTGCTGTAGAAATGCAGTGAAATAGCAGTTTCAAAAAATTTGAAGTGTGCAATAATTTATAGGTGTTCGGGGACAAAATTGAGCTGTACAGCAATTACTGCCTTACAGACGCTCCATTTTCATTCTTAACTATGACGATGTATCGGATAAGTGTTAATGCATCCTGCATGCAAAACTATATACTAAACTACTTCGAAAACGAATATTTCATGCTTGCCTAACAGTGAACTTACGAAGAATGAATGTTAATTAAAACACATAAAACGACTGGGTAAACTCTACAGAATGAAATATAGATTTTCCAGATATTAATTCGAGGCATATATTATTTTGCAGGTAGTTAAATTGCAATTATGTTCATGTATTAATCAATTTCACTTTAAGTATACTTACATCAAACAAGAAGATACGAATCGCTAGGAATAAATTAGTATCTGTTTCAAGTTTTACAATACATATTACTAAAGAACCTGTTTCATACTCTGATAATTTACTTGATATATACAACCATATCTTTTATTAAATAATATTTAAACTAAATATAGATTGTCATCGTCACTATGATATTTATGTTTCTCTTTAGATTCATGTGTAAAATACTTTGTGAGCGTAACGATATTTCTTTTCCAATGCAACTAATTATTTTTAATGACATTAAAATGTTAACAATTGTTAACGTAGGTTCTCAATGTGGCTGTTATTTTAGTCTACGCTCGTTTGCACGTTTTATACATTATAATTTCTGTTATCAATGTTCACGTAACAATTGACAGAAAAGTTATGTGTACAGAAAGGCCTTGGGGATAGCTTTGATATTAATTGTCTTTACTCTTATTCATTAACGGATATCCGGTGAAACGGAAGTGTAATGAGTCAAGTTTAGGGAAAGTTTCGTGATATTAGGAGCTGAGGCGCATCTAGAGTAATGGAAGTACGATCGCAGCGAGGAGGGACAGGGGTAATTAGTCTTGATTTAAATTAGCTACGGCGGCTGGTAATTAACTTTGGTTTAGGACCGAACCGGTAAGCCTGTGCTGCAATAATGAAGATAATTATTATTATAGAGGGCATCCTCCACCGGGTAGTCGAATCTTTTAACGAAGTTCTGAATATTGAAACGAATACCGTGAGTTTGCAAGATTATAACATACGTATTCCACTCTTTATCAATGTTTATGACCATGTATTTTATTAACAGGTTGAAGGCTTTTAGAATACAAATTAAATTATAAAAAATACACTTTGCACATTAAATGTATCGCTGCATATAATATACACAGTAATCAATGTAATTGCATAACATGGTAATACCTTTCAAGTATAAATTACACTTATTCATAATTCTAAATAGAGGCTTATACTTGTCATAATTATTTTTAATGTTCAGTAAGGATCATTAAAGTTTAATAATGAACTAAATTGTTCAGTATAGTCCATATATGTACATTTATAATATTATACATAGTATAAGAAATGTACATTATGAACAATCTTGGAATCACGATGAGTGCTGCTTATTTTAAAAATTTGTGTTAAATTCCTTATTAGACTTGGTATCAAAAAGAGACCAAATGATTCAAACAAATTTAAGATAAGGACCAATAAATTAAATGTATAGAAATCTTAATATATTACTTTTTTTAATAATTTTTAATAACTTCTAATTCGTTAGTATTAAAAACAAATTGTTGAATGAAATACATTGTGTTTAGAGGACTTCGTATGATAAACAAGTTTAATTTTTTATGTAGTTCGTACTTCTACAAATTACACAGTGAACTTGAGTTTATTTAGTAAATTGCACTACACGTAAGTTATAATACTAACAAAATTGAATAAAATTTATCCAACGAATATAGGTCCAAGAATAAATATACATAATCTAAAATATTACAAAGTATATATTTTCTCTAAAAAATAGTTAATGATCAAAGAATTTGAATGCAGTATAATTTTACTTCAAAATGACATTCGCAATAATAACGCAAATGAACCTAAAACTGTAAGATTAATGTTTACATTCTTGAGTATCAACCGTTCTTCAACACAACCTTGAGCCTCTTACGAAAATTTTAAAGCGCAAAGCCTACATCTTTTTTAATTTGGATTAAGCTATAACATTAATGATTTCAATAAAAGAAATTAATACTTTGGTCACTTTTTTCGCACATCTTTGCTGAGTAACAGAAAATTTCAAACCTCAAGAATTTATTTAAATATTGTACGAAAAAATATCTTTCATCTCGAAATTATATCACTGTGTATTGGTACAATCCTTTTGAACTATTTCTAGTTCACTACCATGAAAAAGACACAGCTATTATTTCGAAAATTAACTTTATTTAAGTTATCAGGCTATTAGTCGTGCCAGGGAATTAAGCGAGTTCCACCTATCTATTTTCAATAAAAGTATTATGTTATATTTAACTAAGAACATTTTTCATAAATTAACCCTGATCTGTCCCTTATATCAATTTGACAAATGTTTTTCATAAAAATGCGACAAATGTAAAAAAGCAGTAGGTTTATTATTTGTGAACGATGCAAACAATCTAAACAATCTTATGCTTGAATGTACAGAAATTTCGTTCTTTTAGTTTCAATAAAAGAATATGCAAATTTAACTGTTTATCTATTCATTATATTGATTTTTTACCGAGTTTCCCCTATCTATTTTCAATGAATGTATTATATTATATTTAACTACGAACATTTTTCATAAATTGACCCTCATCCGTCCCTTACATCATTTTGGCACATGTTTCGCATAAAACTGCGATAAATGTAAAAAAATAGTATGGCTTGTTCATCGTTTTATTATTTGTGAACGATGCAAACAATCTGAACAATCTTATGCCTGAATGTACAGAAATTCCATTTCCTTATTTTTAATAAAGGAATACGCAAATTTAACTATTTATCTTTCCATTATACTGATTTTTTACCATTGTGTCAATTAGACACCAAAGGGGACAATTAAGTTGAGAAAATGAGGGACGGTTGAGAGTTAAAATGTGAACATAATCATTCAACAGTATAAAATGAATCTCGAACGAACTTGATTGAAATAGTTACCCCAACAGAAGTTTGTAATTATGAAACGGAATGAATTCACTTTTTGTTGTTTCACAGCACATCATGAAAAGGATCTGTAAGGGCCGCTTTAAAATGCATTCATGATTGTGGAAAAGGAAGAAAACGGGAAAGAGAACGAATCGATGTGGTGTGCAAACAGTGCTAGGGGTATGTTTCCTGAAATGGAAGGACCCTTAGTGGGCGTTTATCCGAGCGCATACGCACAAGCAATAAGTTCACGCGTCGGTACAGTAAGCGAACTACAGATTAACTCGCCTTGTAAACCAGACAACACGTTTATTTCTGCTTCTTTCGTAGCAACACTTCCTTGATGCGTTCGAGCTGTTATTTTTATCCTTTAGATCCACGATTTCTGATCGTCTTTCTAAGATTAACGAGAACACTAAGTATACAAAAATGTATCCTTAATATAAGTACTTATTTATCCCTTTGAAGACGATTAACGCATATATGCGTTTTAAAAAATCCGTCACCGTGTGCTACGGGATCACCGTACTGGTCCATGCAGAGCTATGTATTGTGCGCTACAAACCTACAGTCACTCATGAAAGTCTTCGCACACCCCATAAAAAGGCTATTTGGACATATTTTTTCATTAACAGATGAGGTAATATTAACTATTTTATAACAAAATGTATTATTCTATAGGAATATTTGAACAGATAATAAAAAAAACGAATTATGTATCTCACAAACGTGTTCGTATAGTCTTATTTTTTGAGATAACGATTTGCATTAATATTTACATTAATCCTTTTGTCTCTAAAACAGCTTTTAATCTTCTTCGCATAGAATGTATTAACTTTACTTTTCCTAGTGTGCGATTACTTTTGTGAGGTGCATAATGCATTTTCTTTTTATCTGTTCAAATATTTCTGTAGAATAATACATTTTATTATAAAATAGTTATTATTACCTCATATGTTAATAAATAAGATATTACACGAAGTTATTGTTTATTTTAATCAAAATGGCCTTTTTATGTGGCATACGAAGACTTTCGTGAGTGACTGTATGTATTCAGATGAGTGATCACTTCAGTCAATTTTATTAAAATATACATGCTCCGTTACATACTACCATTTTAGAGCACTACAACAACTGAACAATCGATACCATACACATTATTATAAATAAATAGTCAGTTTAACACGTTGTTTCACCGTGGAAAATTTCAGCACAAGGTGCACGCTTCTTTCCGGAATTTTCAGGGTTCAAAGGGTGAATGAAGCTCGGCTGCAATATTTTAATTGAAAAAACGCGAAGTAAATTACATGGTTCTGCATTTTTATGTATATTTTTATTAAACAAACAGTTGAATATCAACGTATAAAAGGCGCTCTTAAATTGATGGTCTTAACTTTGGGTGCATAACAAAATAAGAGGTGATGAATCAAACTTTTCTTATTACGTTTACTGAATTTTTGTTTGATTATTTTATTGAGTACTATACGTATTCAGAGTTAAACAGTCAGTTTCAGGACAGCCTGTACATACGCACTATTCATACTAATGCAAAGAGTTTTCTCGAAATTCAATATTATGATACTGTAACACAGCAAAAGGACAACGTGATATTTTTATAATTTTTAATATCCATTCCGGGATAAACGAATGAATAAATATGAATGTAATATGAAGAATCAGATTAACTACGTTTTGCTATAAGAAGAATAATCTTAATGTTACATCTATACACTCCCAAGTGGAACTATTTTACTCCTCTCGGGTTCCGTCTTACGAATGTATGTACATAAAGCTTCACATTGGTCGGCGTCATCACTCATAAGCTTTTTGTAGGTCGTAATTCCACTCATAATGGAGAATGTGCGCAAGTATAGATCGCGTCCAGTATTTGTGCGTAACCTAAGTGAATAACACATTAGTATAGAATGTCATAAGAACTTTACAATGCTGTTTCTTCAATTGCACAAGTATCAGTAATATAATAAAACAAGTAAATGTACGAATGAGCGACTCGTAAAACCAAAAGATCTGTTTTTTTCTTTTTCAGTTACAGATTTATTAATTATAGTATTTATTAATTATTAATTATAGATCACTAGTTAGTTTGTATGTGCTGGTAATTACTATGTATTGATCTGTTTTCTTACTACCTACAATTTACAGTTCTACTAAAGGTAATAAATTTTCAATTTTTATTGTATTGATAAAAATTGTAATGAAGGGTTATGAGACACTATATACGTGATAGATATCAGATTTATCATTCAGTATATCTGGAACTTAAAATATCGAAACCTTTTTATATAAAAATTCAAAACATTTCCATGAACAAAGATTAAACTATTTTGACAAATGCTATGTAGAAAATGTAAAATACCACCGTGGACTATTCGAAATGTAAACATTAACTTAATACGGGCAAAATGGAAGAAACTACAAACAATGTTACGAACAAATACAAAATATAATAATTTGATACAAACTCCATAGAATAAAGAGCTTGTTTTAATGAACTACAGTATAAATACAAAGATTCTATCCACATGTACACCGGTGCATTTAAAATATTCAACAAATTACAGTTATAATCGTACCAAACAAGGAAATCAATCATTGCTCTTGCTACATAACCAGTATTTTCTTCGTTGAAATAATTTCAATCATGTGCAATAAGTGCAATACAAAATAATCAAGAAAACGATAAAACTTTTAGAGAGATATTCGAAATATGGATCACATAAGGATCCTGAAAACATTTTAACATGCATTTTATCACTTCAAAGTATTAATGAAAACGTGAAAGTTATCCACTCAGCTAAAACAGCACGACTATGATCGTAGATAATCAAACTGCTATGTGGCTCCAAGATATTAGAAAGTATTTAATTATTGTATAAAAGAAGACTGGAATAATAAATAGAGAGTATCCAACATGTCCAATGTATGTACCCAGAATAATAGATTCTTTTTTTCAACAATTACATATAGATAAGTTCAGCCGAATCGAATAAGTAACATTTACAACGAAAAATTAGAAGTTTCCTCTACAAGAACACCCAAAAAAATCATGCAACTTTTTTAAGATACTCAGGATTGTAACAAAATTTAAAGTGTAATACAATTAGAGACCTATAGTTAATGTCTAATAATTAAGATGTTCATGAAATTTTAAAAACTTATAGAAAAAACTGGTTTTAGTTTCGCGATCTGATATTGAAATTATTAGTCTTTATTCTGTAATCATTAAAATGCGCAAAATTATCGAAAATTAGTGTGGTTGATCCTTTGAAAAAATGACGTCCGCCTATGTTAGAATTTTCTGCGGTAGAGCACGCCTTGTTAAATTGTGAAATTGTTCTTGTGTTATAAAAGTGCAAGATATGCAACGACATATGTGTATATACGTATTTGTTTTTAATAAATGGCGCTGAAGTAATAATTTGTCCGAAAACATAGGTTTATAATTTTACCTTACTATTATAATAAAGAGACAGAATTTGTTTGTATGTTTGCAAAAATCTCAAAAACTACTGAACCGATTGTTATGAAATTTTCACAATAGCTTCTTTACATTTGTCGGAGTGTCATAAGCTAATTTTATCGTGAAATAAATAATATATCGAGAAAATTTTAAATACATATATTTTAAAATACATTGGTACGTTAAGTTAGGTATTTTAAGTTGCCAATAAATAAAAATTATTTAAAGTGTGGATTTGAAAACAAAATAATAAAAAAATTATTTTCATAGATAGTTAAATAATATATTATTATTACACGGGCAAACGCCCAATGAAATACAATGATGTTTACAAACTTTAGTAGGACGTGTTTCTGTTTTGATTACGCAAGGAGTTACAGAGATTATTTTTGAACGAAGATAAATGTCTGGAGAAAAAATCAACATTATCTACATATGGAGTCGCTAATATCGTAAATCTATTCAATGGATCTCGGAATGCATAACATGAATTGGTTGGTAATGGTAAGAATGTCGATCTCTTTCTTATGTATACAGATGGTGCATAAAAGTTACTTTGTTCTAAGAGAGCTGGGCAGTTAATTTTATTATTAATAATTTTGAATAAAAACGAATGATCTGATACAGTTCTACGGTTTTCCAGTGTTGCTAAATGAATATTTTCATGTGTGTCATGCTGGCTCCCATTTTTTATGCCGCAAATCTCAGAAAATGTTGAACGCGTTCTAGAAGAATTTTGTACTTATCATACGTGGGAGGTCACATAAGCGGAGCGTGTTCTAACTGTGGTCTAACTAACGTACAATATAATAATTTTATTGTATATATGTTTGTATAGTCGGAAGAAAACCGTTTAATGAACCCAAGAATTTTTAGAGACTTATCGACAATGGTGAAATAGTATTTAGAGAAACCCATAACTGCCAAGTCTGAAAGAAGCTACTGACACCGCATTATGTTCTCCTCGAAATCATTGCACCTTTGTTTGAAATGAAGGTCAAGGAGAAAGTACAGGGAATGTCCATTTTTATTCTGCAGTGTGCAACTTGAAAGAAAAATTAAAATAATGTAAAACAATTATATTTTCGCTGATTTTTTTTTACTGTCGCCTAATTAAAGTATAACTTCATACTACGAATAGTACAGTTAAATTCATTGAATCTTATTTCTTTACTAATGCACTAAAGTATTAAAAATTAATATTCCCAATAAAGCTGTTTTGTGACAGTCCTTGTTTTATCCCTTAACCCTTCAAATGTTTTTCGACACTACTATTGGATTCGAAGATATTCGCTTGGAAATATTAAAATGGGACACCCTGTATGGGTTCATCGTCCTCAAAGAAGTACGTGTTGTCCTTCCTTCGACTTCAATATGACGACAGTATTCAGCGATGTTTTTCAGAAACGTACGAACTGGAATCGTAACTCATTGGCAAGCTGTTTCGACTCTGTGTACCAACATGTTATTACATTCAGTGCCGAGCGAGGGGCAGAAAGCAGCATCGATAGCCATAGGCATCCCCTTTTTGCATCGCGCGCACATTGTTCATAAGCGTTGCAAACTAGTAGCTGGAGGATACTCGTCGCTCCTTCTCGGATGCTATTCTTTCAAAGAATAAGAGCATCTCGTATCGCGCATGCAGGCGTGCATACATCGAGAGTATACATTTCGCGTCACGAATCGCATCTATATGTTAATGCTGCACGCAACCGTGCGCGTAATTCTCGTTGCACGCACCCACGCATTTACTCTGCGCATCGTCGCCGATGCATATGAACGTGATTGCGGAAACTCTGCGATCCGCGACGTGATCATACGAGCTTCTTGGCACGGGACAAATTGATACTAATACGTTTTCTCCGCCGCTAATTAAGATACGCACAGGTACGCTTTATATCGACGAGGAATGCAATGCTGTTCGTACAATTTAATTATGCAAAGTGTTTCGTTTGTCCTGTCCACCTTAACACCTTATCGACAGACGACGGTGTTTTGAGTCAAACCGAATACTGTCGCCTGCTACGGATGGCTCAATAATGTGCAAAATGAATATCGTGTGCGGGAATCGAGACCCACGCATGTTTGATTTCAGTTGCTACTAAAATTTCAGTTTAAACTGTTGACTGGGTGATTCTTTGTCGACGAGCGCCTATTGTTTGTAGATAAATATTTAGAAAACTGAGGTGAATTGTCTTGTCTGTCGCAGAGACATTTTCAAATGATATGTTAAATTGTGTTCTCCCATTAACGGATTTAAATATTCGTTAGCCCTTTGCGATCCAAGGTATTTTCATTGTTTCGTTCCCGTGGGACAGTATAAAGTTTGTCTTTTGATAGTATTGTACAGTCTGCGGTTGTCTCAATATTTAAGCATCAATGTTACTGTTTTTTTTTGTAGTATTTGTATTTTTTATTATAACAATTATTGTCAGAATATTTTAAAGGAATATATGTTAGTGTTAAGCGTGAATGGCGAGCGGATGTATGAAAGCCCCTGGAACATCTATAGTCATATTATTGTAAATCTGTGTATGTATGCCGTTAGGGTTCAATAAACAATCATTATATCAATATTTAAGCATAATCTAAAAGATAGAACAATATTTTTATAACGTGGAAAGTTAATGTGATTTATTCTTTCTGGGACGAAATGCGATGTCGAGTTAGACTCGACATAGGACCGCAATGGGTTAATAAATACCGTGAGAGTAATTAACAGGCGCCTTGTTTATGGCGGAACAATTTTCACAGGACGAGTTAACTCGTCTTCCCCAGTCACCAGGTTAAACAGTATTACTGATTCCTGCACTATAATGGAGGAGGAAATCGATATGCGATGACATATTATCAAATGTGTCATTGTATATGATGCGAGTTGGGCATAAACGTTTTAGATATTGATTTTGATAAACAAATGTGGTCAGTTATGTTAAAGACGTCAAACTGTTGATATATATACATACAGGATACCGTTTTATTAAGAAGTTGTGATTTTATTGTGACCTGCAGTAAATAAAAATAATGTTGATCTCTACTTTCATAGTTTTTCGAAAATTTAAAAATATATTAAAAAGAGATTGCAGCGCATTTCTATATATTTTTACTTCATGTATTACGTGTCACGTAAGTGTTCAGCTATATGGCCTCATCGATAAGGTGTTCATATCTCCCTCACTTTCAATCGTACACTAAAATGTGTCCGAAAGTAATTATTTATTTCATACAGAAAATTTTTTTCGAGTTTTACAATCAAGGCAGGGTAACGTATACAGTTATAGAACATTTACTGACAAATGATTTTTATTTATGGAATAATTGTAGCTTATGATATTTTCTATCTAGTGCAATTTACATAATTATATTACGAGAGATCAGAAGAACATATTCTATCCAAAAATTGTGACAGAAATATACTGCAATTGTCTTTTACTGAATCTAAAGTTAAAATTGATAAATTACAGTAATTGAATAGCAATGTAATAGTTATTGAACATTAATGTGATAGTAATTTTGGAAGCAGGCACAAATAGCGCATTGAACATAAAATACTTAAGCGTAAACGTGAAACGTTCAAGTATTTTTCACTGTTCAATGACTAGATATATGCGTTGCGTTATTTCTTATCGAGTTTCGAAGGTAATCAATATTTTTTTACAATAAAGATTTATTTTTCCTGTCAAATTACTGTAGCTGACAAGAAAGAATCGGCTGTGTTGACTTTTGAATAAATTTAGTTAAAAGTAGTCACGATAGTTTGAGATGAATGGAATAATTAAACAAGTCCAGGTAAGCGAGGAAAATTGAAATAGTATCGAAAATTATTTAAACTATTTTTTAAAATAAATAATTCGGACAAGAACACAAACATTTTCAATCTTCATATCATTTTCCAATCTCATCGTGTTATTGTTGTAAAGGAATACCGATAGCCATGAATACTTGCTACGTACTTCCATTATAAAAGTCATTAATCACAGCATTCGTTCTTGTGACTCGAGCCATCATTTTCTCACGTAATTTCTCTATCGTCGAAAGTAATGGAGAAACTAAGGTAGACAAGATAAACGAAAGTCCTTATACATAAAAGTTCAATGAATAATTACTATTATTAAGATAGTCTAAAATTCTTGCAATACTTTTAGCTATTATGCACGATAGATATCATAGACGAGTGAAGCGTTAACACTCATCCGTCTCTCATTTGACTAATTTAATTTGTCCTTTAATGTCAAATTGATACATTGGTAAAAAATGAATATATTGAAAAAATAAGTAGTTAAATGAAATTTCTGTACATTCCGGCATAAAAGTCAAGTTTAAAAAAATAAGTCGCGGAGCTTCGGGTAAATTTATTACCATATGACAAAATAACATTTTTTTGTGAGAAAAATGTGTCAAATTAACACGAGGGACGGATGAGGGCTAAAGATTAAAAAAAAATCATGCACAGTTTGAATTATTGGGTAAGTACTATATTAAACACAAAGCTCGTCCTTAAACTCAATAAATGTATTAATACTGGGCTCTGCTAATAGTTAGTCATCTTCAGTACGTATCCAACGAAGAAGCTCAAACATTATTTTCAAATGTAATTTTCGAAACTGTACACTGCTACTCGTTTCTGACAAAACTAGGTGGCGTTTCTTTGGTTTCGTCCGTAGATTCGTACTAACTGGATTGTAGTATTTACAATCCCCCGCACGGTATTCCCCTGTGTTTCATTTGCTAGTCAGCTCGTGTTTTTTTCCACCGCGCTCAAACGTTATTGATTATTGACGGAATACGAGACCGAGTGTAAATTCAAAGCCGAAAATCCCGCTTTGCGATCAGCTAAGGTACGTACTACCTTGTCATCGGCGAGAGTGCAATTCCACTTAAGCACAAAACCACTGGCTCGATGACGGTTTTGGGTACTCGTAAGGCATTCAGTTGCCCCGTCGAGAGTTTTCCTTTGCTCGTTCCTCGAGCCACGAGGGCCAAATAATTTGCGAATGGGCCCGTGTATATGCGTGCACACTGGGGCGGCGAAGGCGCGTGGAAGTAAACCTTGGTCCATTAAAGGGACTCCATACGAATGTATATCTGCGGCTAAATAATAATAACTTGGGAGCGAACCCTCGTCCTCCCTTGTATTGCGGGAGAAAGAGAAGGAGCCACGTGAGAGGGACAAAAAGGGACAGAGCAGAGAGGGAGTAAGAAAACAGAGACGGAAACAGCGAAAAAGGGAAAAGAATTGAGAGAGGTGGAGGGAAAAAGGGCAGAGGGAACATTAATTTTGAAAAGAGGAGAGAAAATAAAGCAGAAGCAGTTGAACGCTACTATACAATTCGAAATCGTATTTTAAACAGAGTATTCACTTGTTTGGATGAAATGTTTTGTGATAATCGTTTTCTGCAAGAAAGTGTCTCATGCATACAATCGGTACGCTGAGCTGCTTTGATAAAGTTTTAAACAAAGTATTTTTTATCGTCGTTAATAAAGAATTAGAACGCTGACATCTGTGGAAAGGATTGTGTTAGCGCTAATTACTTACAGTGTCGGACGAACGTATTCGTACAGTGAGGAAATTATAAAAGAGATAATTGTAACTTGTTAAAATTAGTTAGTAAGTTACGGAATATAAACTTTACTTTTTTATATATATGTTTACGTTGAATATTACTTTATATGTTGTATAAAATTCATTGAAATAAAGTTATTCATTTCCAAGTTACAATTATCTTTTTTATAATATCTTTACTGTACGAATACATTTGTCCGTCACTGTATAATATGTATGAAGAAAATTGCATTTAATAATAATATTATTTACAAATGCGATCCTGCATTTTCTTCCAGGGAAAAGCATCATTTATCAGCGACAATGGCTATATCTCCTTTTGTAATGTTAAACATCTCTTATCTGCAAATTATTATGTCGAGATAGTAATGTGTAATAGTAGGAGTAACTGGAACCTTGCGGCAATGATATGATACTTGATCCAACTATTCCGCGGACAGGATAATGCTTCGTTATTTATAGTTGTTGCCTCCGACCACGTCCCTTTTGATAGCTTACATTTATTAATGTTGTGATGATGGGGCTGAACGAGATCTCATAAAGAGAAACAGCAGAAGTTTTTTCAAATCTATATTTAGGTACGGAATATATTAATTTTTTGTCTTAAGTTATTTGTGCTGTGTTAAATTAATATTCTCGGAGTGCACACACGTATCAGAAAAGGGATATCACAATAGTTAATTATAACTGTTCAGTTTTTACATTGGAAAAGTAATCAAACTTCTCTCACTTCACCTGAAGACGGCCATTTCTACGTGTCAAACATTTTATTGTAAACATACGATTAGAAAACGTGTTGTATACGTTTGTTTCCAGTAGCCATTTATAGTAACATTTCACACTTCCAGAAACTGAGAACTAAAACTGGACACTAAATCTACACTACCTTGGCATTGCTTTTGTTAAATTGAAAAATGTATTGCTTTTTCAAATAACAGAATAAACTCTCCGCATTATCGGTGACATTGCTCTAGAAAATCCCGTGATATTATCCAGCTGTAAGGGTAGGAAATTGAGGGTGGTAAAAAGAATCGCTAAATGGTACAAATAGCAGTACGTGGTAGAGACAAACTGGCATGATGGGAACATTTATTGCTATGTACCGACGTGTAAACAAAAATGGTAAAGTTTACGCTCATATGGTGGCACAAGTAGGCCGTTGGAAACTCCGAGCAAATAGGCAAGCCGCAAGTGAGGGTAGTTTTAATTAAGCCATTAGGGTGGCTGAGAGGCTGCGACCAAGCGGCTAGACATTCCAACCCTCATTTCCTTCCCCTCCTCCCTTTACCTCTGTCTTCCTCACTCTCCGTCTGCCAAATTAATATTGTGCTTACATTCCACACTGCCACGTGGCAAGGGAATTTGTATTCGAATAAACTTGCTACCATCTCTGCGTTTTCCCATACGTGCTGTAAGCATTTCTGCTTGTGGCAATGTTATAGCGGAAATTACGAATATGTGAGATTCCTCTGCTTTCAGGAATTTTTCGGGAATTCCCCTTTCTATGATTTATTTGTAATGATATTTAATTAATACACAATAATTACGTAGAGTAAAATAAAAACAACAAATAATGACAGACGGTGGTAATAGTTGAAAATTCCTTCAACTTCTCCCACATCTTAAACGCTTTCCTAGTTTCTCTAAGAAATCCTTTTTCTATAAATGTAACAATGATCTTGATTATTTTTAGTATTTATATTATTTCACGTTAGAGCTTTTTATGTAACAAAAAGACGTATTAACTTGTAAATTTATTCTGGTTAATTTTACAATATATTTCGATTGATCAGAAATCATTTTCTGTATTATGGTTGCGAAATAATGCTGGGGATGGCGAATTCAATTTTGCTTGGAAGTAGTTTGCGATTTTTGTATATTCTTTAAAGATTAAATAAGTGCCAGAGGAACTCGGAATGACTGATTGTTATCAGAAATTATTTGAGACATGAATAACGGTGTACTTCTTTCGTGCTCAATCGGGGGATGAAATCAGCCCTTAATGTGTACGGGGCGAATCTATATTTTCGCTTACAGCTTCTAATCTATACGAGATATACGAAAACAGTTTTAATAAAACTTAGAAGCTTTTAAGGGTTGTATAAAATGGTGTAATTGTAAATTTTAAAAAAGTTAAATAAAAACTTCTTTCTTTAACCATTTAACTTTCATTAAAACCATCTTTCTCTCTATCTCTTACCGTTTAAGAGTTAGAAGTGAAAAAATTTACTATGAACATTCAAACGAAAATACTATACAGGGTGTACTATAACATGTGGAACCCACTTTAGGAGTGGACAGGAGACACAAAAACAATGAAAAAAGTTCATATAAACATGTGTCCTATTTGACCTTGTTTCATGGCCATTTCGAGCACCTATACTTACCTTCTATGAAGGTAAGCAGTTGCAAATTATTGAAACATAAAAAAGGCTATAACTTTGAAACAAGTTATGATACACCCTGTATTTAATAGTCTTCGTAAAACCTTGAATTAAAGTATAATATAGTATATCGATTTCCATTTACATGCCGTATGTAGTTTATAAATATGCACTCGTTTTCATGTTTTGTGTAACGTAATAATTAGAATTACATTTTATTTGTATAATTGTCACTTTCATTGTTGTTTATTAGACTTCGACAGAAATATTTACAAATATTATTCGTAATGAAATGAATAATATTTCAATCTACAATGACGTATTAACTGATTTCATTTCAACGAACAAACTTATTCCTACATTGTAAGTTTCTGTAGATTCATCCCGTTTTCGATTGTAATATGAATTGCGAAATATCCTACATATATACATATGTATGATTGCTCTGTGGTTACGAACTGCGATACAGTATTAAAACGCAAACTTGTTCAAAATTTTTAAATAATGCTACGTCAAACGATAACTATAAGCTTATAATTTATGAATATGTGCTTTTTCTCGTGATAGAATTGCAAATTACAAGTTGCTAGTCCAAATTGTGTCAATCAATAAGTCGCGTTCTTCGTGTATAGTCAGGAGAAAATAAATTTTTATTAACAAAAATACTAATAAAATTTTGGAATTTCATTTTTTTCTATAATATCAAAAAGATATTAGAACAAAATATTGATCTAGTATTTTCGAGAAAATCAGTTTTATTATAAAACATGTTCTTAATTAATTTAAATTTTGAGTGTATTTTTAATTATAGATTTTTTGAAGGGAGAAATCATGTCATTCTACAAATAATGTTGTGTTTAAATGTGGCATCATGTGAAAATAAGTTAACAAATGCTGTTATTTTAAATTATCGTAATGTTAAATATTAATTTCAGTGTCGTTGTTCCACTGCTTAAACTAGTGATGGCCACCGGAGCTGCGGCTTTCCCGCACGCTAAGTTAATTCCCCTCATTTCAGTTACCTCCATTTCGGTTGCTCCTCGTTCCCCTCAGTCCATTGTCGTTCCAGATCACAGTCTATATGAGGGGAATGGGCCTAGAGTGGGGGAAGGCCACAGCTCTGGTGGCCATCACTGACTTAAACAGTTCTTTGATTCCAACTTCAACAAATTTCTATTATTTTAAGATAATGCATGTCAATTTAATTTCAACCGCTCAGTATAAATGAATTCTGTTTGGTGATTATAGTATTTAAACATTTCATAAAATTGGTTCCTTTAAATTGTAGCTTGCACGTTTTTTCATGATAGTACGATTTACATCGAAAAATTTAAGTCATGTCCCACATTCCATCATTTTATTATTAAAATGGAATAATATATTTGTATTTACTTAACATACGTTGCATAGGATGGAAGAGGACATTACTTGTGGAATAAGCTGATACATTATAGAATCCTTTGTACAATTAAATATTGTCTAGTTTAAATACTGTAGCTCTTTGACTGCGGCACACTTTCAATGAGAATCATTCGCTGTGTGTGGGATAATAATAGCTGAGCAATAAGGGTTGTTTTCTTTTATCAATTTATTCTATTATGCTGTATTCTTTTGTCTCTGAAAACGCCTCATTTGTTATTTATTTTCTTCCTCTCATTTATTCATTTATTTTTTATTTATATCTCCCAACACAGCTATGGGCTTTATATATTATTCGGAATTGATAAGTGGTTCTTGAAGCCATTATATTGGTCACTCATATACAAGAAAATGCTTTTCCAAGGCGTAAATATAGAGTAAGTGTGCCGATTATGAGATACTTATCTAATATACGATCTCTTAGTAATTTCCACAAGGAAGTGCTGAAATATTATGTCAGTCATCAGAAATATCAGAACTCACGGTAACATCGCCTATATGCGATTGGCATTCCCACGAAAGCAATTGTTTCGAAACGACGCCGTTGAATTCGTTTCTTAGCCTTTCTAGTTTTTTTCAGTTGTGCGCATCGAAACTCCGTACACCATTAAAGGTAAGTTATTTAATCAATTTCATCATTATCTTAAAGCAGTGATGGCCACGGGAGCTCCGGCCTTCCCCCACTCTAGGAGCATTCTTCTCGTTACAGTTCTCTCCATGTCGCTGTTCGGCCCCCCTCGATCCATCGTTGTCCTAGATTACAGTCTATATGAGGGGAATGGACCTAAAGTGGGGGAAGGTTGGAGCTCCTGTGGCCATCACTGGCTTAAAGTCTTAATATTATCAACTAATTTTTTTACTGTTTAGATGAAACGTTAACACGCTATTCTCGGATTAATCAGACTCTTTTGTTCGAACCCAAGATGTTCTAAATATGAAACCTTATGCTGCTCCTAACCTGAGATACTTAAAAAACACCTTAAGAAGATTCAGAAGAGGAGGAAACTACTGACAAGGAAGAAGAACTCATTTGTGATAGCTCAGGATCAGAATTTAATGACAACGATGCAGAATGTTTATTTTGTTTCTGTCTTTATTCTAATGATCACGGTGGTGCACAGTGGGTTCAATGCACCAAGTGTCACAGGTGGCTCATGAATACTGCGGCGCTACACAGACGTTAATTTTGTATGTCCAAATTGCCTTAAGAAAGCAAAAGAATAGGTGATTTTTAAACACTTTTGATGAAAATGACAGGGTTTCATATTCGGAACTCTTTTTTTAAAACTACTAATTATGTACTCGTTAATATTTTCTCTATTTTTTAAATAAATAATGTCTTATATCACGTTAATATTATTCTTACTCATGCATTAATAACTTATGAGCGTAACAGCGAAAAGACTTTTAATTTTGTTCCTATCTATTCTTCGCTATTGACCCTTTCGCTGTTTAGTCCGTACGACATACGGACAAGGCGGAAGGTAGTAAGGTGCTAATAGCCGTTATACTGGCTCAGACATTGTATGTAGCCTATTTTATAATAAGAACCGCATTAATGACAGTTTTTCTCAAGTTTTCGCTGGTGTTTCATTTTCTTAAGAGACGTGAATTTAAAATTTCACCGAACTTAAATTCTTTTACCTAAAATGTAGTTTATTTCATTACTCTCAAATAAATAACTTTGACCAATGTCTAATTAGAAAACTAAAATCAGCAAAATAAACAAGAAACAATAGTACTAAAAGCAGCTAGAAAATATGAAGTATTATAGACAATAAAATTTGCAAAGGCAAACTGAATTCAACCTGAAGAATTAACATTGCAATTGTGAATTTTACATAGAAATTGTCATTGAGAACGTGAAATAAATTCAGTGCAGGCGTACCTCTTGATCAAAATAAATAAAACAGTGAAAGGGTTAAACAAAACATAAATGGGGTCTCCTATTCGGTACACTTACTATACGCCTTTCGCAGCCAAGGGATTAAAAGAAACACGTCATTTTTGGTCTACTACTGTGTTCTGTCCCCTCAAGTACCGAGAGTCAAGGCACCTTCACGAGATAGGCCACTTTGCTTTACTTGACATTTACTTACCGGCTCGTCCATCATAACCGCGCTCATCGTCGTCGTCTTCATGCTCCCCACTCTCCTCACCAGCTGTACCTTGAGTCTGCACAACTCTCGGTATTTCTGCAACAAAAGGAAAACAAACGTGAAATCGTTGGATGAAAAGTTACGCTAAATACGCTCGTATCTCTTTTAAAGGGCTACATGGTTTTCTCTTTCGTATTTGCAAATTTTGCCTAATTGGACGTGCGATCGGCCGATAACACGGTCGAACGGTCGTGTGTCCCTTCCAATTGATCGATCGGTCACTTTTAAACACAGGACAGCCACGGCCGAAACTTTCCTGTCGTTTTTTTTCTTTGACTGGATGGATTTGCCATCTGAATTGTTGTTGAAACGTTCGATAGTGTGTACTGTAAGTTTACGTTAGACGATTTTATTCGGGTTAATATAAACAGTTTTCCAAACCATGAGGATACTATTGCAGAGTCCACTAGAATACACGTTCAAGGTCATAAAGTCAATCTGCAAAATTATTTCTAACTTTCATAATGATTGTTAATTTTTATCCCAAAGCACTATACTTTATTCTGTTTTCTTCATACGTTCACTTCTGCAGACGTGAAATGAAAAAAGTAGAAGCTTTACTAGACACCAGGAAACGATCTTGGCTGCCTAATTTGATTGTGTCTATTACAGTATTGGTGTTTGGTAGAAAATGCAATTTCTGAAATTGCATTCTAAGTGCTACCTCAAAAAGTTATTAGAAACTTTAAATGGCTTACACCTTGAATGTTACATCATTTGTCTTGTAGTGTAAAATTGTCACCTCTTGGACTATTTATTATTTTATGTAAATAACTTTGGAGAAAATTGAAAAGTGAAGTTTATTCAACACCAACTAATACGAAAGAAAAATTAATTGTAAAATTAGTAAAAACTAGTGATCTTAAGAAAAGACGAAGAGAGCTATAAAAATCTCGGTAATTTGATAACAGCAAAATGTCAAAAATACATGCAAGGAATTGGAAAACATTTTGAACGACGTTTGTAATAAATGATCATCGTCGTAAGGGCAGTATGCATATAAATTTTAGTTTTTGTAGCTTCTTTAATCTCCTGCGTAAAATACCTGGTGCATAGTTCCCTAATAAAAACTTTTGAAGGAAGCGTTTACGAAGTTAGTGTAATGAAATGTAGAATTGTTTCTTGTATTGTATCTCACGCTATTGTACCTGTGTGTGGTACCACCTTGTAGATAATTTCTTAAGTCAGTTGTGTGAGAAAATTGTCGTTTGGCAAGATACTTTATTCTTTTTATTACTCTCATGTTTTCCTGTAACATATTCTACATTGTAATTCTACAAAATAAAATACTTTCTAATTTAATCAACCTGATAACAAAATCAAGATACTTTATTAGAAATACAATATGAAACAGTACAAATAATGAATCGCATCGAAAATACACTCTAGTAAATTGTTAATTTGATCTGTTGACCAATTAAAGATATTGTCAGTGATTGATAAGTAAAAGATGCATAGATAGAGGTCAAACGAGCTTGAGACACTTTGAGAGAGAAGGATGCAGCTTACATCCAAAATTTTCTAATGAATTATAATTGTGAGATACTCAAAATAATCGAGTCGTGAAAGTCTGAAAATATCATTAGAAAATAGTGCGTTATGTAAAGTGATAACACGTTTTCATTTTCACAAAGTTTTAAAGTATAATATTTTTAATAATAGCTTTTAATTAGTAGTGAATATTTTTGAAACACCCAGTGTATTGAAGAAAGCATCAGGTTTAATGTAGGTATCCTTGTGTCCACATAAGTTAAGAGAAACTACGTACAGGAAACGGCACAATGCAATATGTTGAAAGTAATTAAGTCTGCTATGTTACCATTGTGGAAAGCTGATATAATCGGTTATTATATGGGACATCAAGAAGGGTCTGAATATAAAAAAATCTCAAATACTCACCAGTATAAAATAAAATTCAAATGTAAAGTTCAGAAATGAAAATGCTTATATGGCGGATATAGAAGAAATAGTTTAATGTGTAATTTGCAATAATCGTGTCAGTTTTACACAAAAAGCGAAACTGTTAAGCTGTATTCATTTGGAGCATATTTCGTAGTTGCATTAAAATAAATGAAGTTGCATTATTTCTTTACTTTAAAAGATATAAATAGCCTTCATTGGTAAAGTATAAAACAATTCAAGTCACGTTTTTCTGAATGATGAGTAGGAAACTGTTACAAATGTTGTTGAAGAACGTGGTTTTACTCTTAAAACTTCCGAAATTCATTAAAAAAAAATAATATGACTGGAACAAATTTCGAAATTTATATAAACGTTATTTTTTCTTACAAATATTAAAGAATCAGAAAGTAAATATTATATAAATAATAAATAAACATTTAATTGATAACTGCTAATTTCTGTACAATTTTGAAAAGCATTAGTATTGTGGCGATAATACAAAATAATGATTATATGATTAAATAGTACAATATTTAATTTGTCAGTGATTTATATTTAAAATAAATTATTAATAAGTGTCTGACTACGTATAGAAATTTCTCACTACGGTAGTAACCGTGTTAATCGACGAGCAGTGTATAGTGAACTAAGAGCGTCGCACTGCTTTGACAGGTAAATCATATCAACACAAACAATTTGTTTTTAACAACCCTCTGACAGCAGAGAATCTGCACCAAACAATTTTTTAGGAGTTAATACAAACCTGCAGCTCTTGCGTGTAAGACGTAGAATATACTGTGCCTCCTGTGTGTGGTTCATTTTTATACAGCAAGGGATAAAAACTGTGTTATTAACACTTTGACTGCCATGTCATCCATATATGGGTGACACTTTGATTCAATAATTACTTATTTGGTTATGAGTAGGACTAAGAAATATATCTAAGCAGGTCTAATAGAACCAATAGGAAGATTATTTACTAATATTACTAATTAAAAAGCGTGTTATTTTGGAGTATATTCACTCTGTATAAAAATGTAGAAAGTTTGCAATTTTCAGCTAATACAGCGTGGCAGTGAAGGTGTTAATGCGCCATAAGTGGTTAAAAATGTTTTTACAATTTCTTGGAAAGGGATGGGTGAACTTATTTTCTTTTGGGGTGAACTATACAGTACCCTGCCACTCCATTATGGGCACCCTCAATTTTAAACGTTTGCTGAATTCTCATCAAAATATTCGTGTCATGTTAGGTTTGGCAAGTATAAGTTTTGCACCGTTAGGTTGTTTTGAATGTTTCTAACGACATGAGGTGAATTTCATGTACGTGAAATCATTTCATTGTTGAATTCTGTATGCTAAAATAAAGCAATTCTCCTGACTTAAACCCAATTGAAACCCCATTGTTCATCCTAAAACGTCTAGTTTACCAAAGACCCAATCCCACTAAAGATGACCTTATGCAAAATATTCAGGAAGTGTGGCATGGTGCATCAGAAATAAAGGACTGTACAGATCGCTCATTTCAACTATGACCTCAAGAATTGTGTTCACTATCGATAGCCACGGAGGCCACTCGAAATATTAAATATTATTGTGTTGCTTTAATAAAACTGGAAGACAGAGATTTCGGGATTTCCAATGGCAACTACATTGTTACACTTTATACAAGCAAAAGCTATAAATAAGCTCCTAAAATTGAAGTTTGTAGATACTATTGTGTGCCCATAATGGAGTGGCAGGGTACTGTAACATAAGGTGAATAATTCTTGTACTTACTGATGCAAGGCGCAATGTGTGATCTACTCTGTTGATGTCCTCTAGCGCATTTGTTACAAGTGATACCAGTTACACCATCCTTACACGGACATTGACCAGTATTTTGGTTACATGTTTTTCCGGAGGCGCCAATCGGGTGACAGTCACACGCTGTAACACACAACATGCGAAATTAGGGATGGTTAGTGGAAAAAGAATACAGTTTAATGATAGGTACTACCGCTACCATAATTGTTCATGAAACTTCCAATTTCGCAAATCGACCCGCACATAAGAATGAGATATTTTTAAATGAGTTTCTTGAAACGAACATTTCATAAGTACAGTAGAACCTCGATTATCCGAATTGTAATTGGTAACAAGGTTAATCATATTTTTGCTATCTTTCGCATAAAAATGGCACTTTTGGTTTAGAATACAAAAATACACGGCGGAATAAAATTAAGTACACAGTGTTACTGATGATAACTTTAGTTTGTAATTTACACGGAACAGGAATTTTCAAATGACCAGTGTTCGGATAATCGAGGTTCTGCTGTAGATTGTACTTTACTTTGAATTCCACATTTGTAATTTTGAAAAATTTCTGTTTTCATATTTTAATTGTTACGGGCACGTTAAATAAAAAATACAAAATCCAATATTATAGATTACTGATTCATCAATTAGCATTTTAATTTGTTTATCGCAACCAGCGTGTCCGGGATTAAAGAGTAGATAGTGGAAAGAAGAGGTTAAAGGTAAAATTGAGGGAAAAACATTCGCTCGGAAAACCACCTTGACACGTTCTTTTTGCCCACTTATTTATGCAAGCTCGTATTTTCCATGCGAGAGAGACACTGAAAAGCGGTTAATTACGATTGCACTTCGTGCTGAGTGCATCCCTGCGAAAATCTAGAAGGAGACACTCGAAAGTTCTGGGGGTCGTTGCTCGTCTGCTTTTCCATCCCCTACGCTCCGTGTTCATTGCTTTTTCCTTCTACTTCTACTTATCTACAACATTACTATTTCACGGTAAAACCATCCTTCTGCTTTTATGTGAAGCTGCAAGCCGTTTTAGCAGCTTATTACACATCTCTGATTCCGTTAAAAATTATTTTCCTTAGAACATTACGCACATCCACTCGTAGTGATTTTATTTAAACTGTTTTTACGTTTACTATTACCTTAAATAAGCTTTGCATCAGTATGTTCATATACATTTTGGAATATTTTCTGCAAGGAAACTTATATTTTTTATTCCGTGAATGTTCTATTTAAAAATATATTTTTTTACGGTGTTATCGTGGACTATAATTAATAGTAACTATTCCAATACTCTTAATGAAATTGAGTAGCTTATTTCAAAATTGCATTAAATCTGAGAAGTACAAAGTTAAAACAAATCATGTTTTTTTTGTAATTATTTAAAATTCATTTTCAATGCTAAATTGTGTGCACATAATTCAGAAATGAGTGTAGTAAATTGCCACGCTTAATTACAATTTTAAATGCTGTATAAAATGTTTACTTTCAGTTCGTAAACTAGTCTCAAACATAATTAACAAAACTATCAAAGACAAGTAAATACACTGCGCGGAGGCGCGTTTCTGTGATTTTTATAGCTTTAACGATTTAATGTATTTAAAGGGCTTCATAATCTTTATTATTGCTAAAATCATCTGTTATATTAGATGCTAATGAAAATACTCTCTGATAAAACGTCATTACAAAATGACTTTTATTAATTACCAATTTTTTCACAAGATTTAACAAAACATCATTGGCTTCATTTCTTTAGTTGTCAAGTAACAACGACCGTATGCAGGGATTTGTTTACTTTTTCCTACGCTTTGTAAGTATATAAATAGAATTTGGACCATTATATTGACATTGACAAAAGATTTTTGCGTTTTAATATTTATACACTCCGCCTCATTGATTTCGAAATCTATTTTTCTGTTGAGGTGGCCTTTGCTCGTTTTCTTCCAACTATGCGACTGCAAATCTATTTCCAAAATTAAATATAATCTATATATTCAATAAAACCAGAGAATATAAGATATTTTGACAATAAGGCTTTCTGATATTGCGGAGATATTTAAAGTAATCACATATTTCTGAAACATTTTCTGTGCATAAACATACGATACTGATATTAATAATCGATCAAACATCGCACAGTTCGCGGTAAACTCAAATATAACAAATGAGAATTGAATATTTTCAAATACTTGTAACAATTTCCACGTTTTAAAATGTGGATTTCTGTCTGGAAGTAAGCTCTGTTATTTATGATGTACAAAACGATATTGTCGAGGCTCAACGACAAAGGGGAAACGTAATGCAAGAGCGGATGTGTGAAACGGTCCAGCGTCCGCGTTTCACTTTTTCGATCACAATTACATAAAGGAAAATAGCGTAGAATAATCTGTAAAAAATAACGTTAAAGCGACAATGAATTACGATGGTCAGGGGAGATAAGCATACAATCTCGACAACAGGAGTACGAGGTGACCATTTGCACTTCCGCGAAACGGATTAATCTTGAGGAGACTGCCGAAGGGACGAACAACCGGTTCACGCTTCTCCAACATTCTTACCACGAGTACAGAGGAGAATTTTAACCGTGACCAAGTGGAGGAGAATTCGCGAAGAACTACCATCAATATCTTCGAATTAATTTCTTTAAGAAATATGAACAACGTCTTCTTTCGTCATATCTCTAGATCATAGTCTTTTTATTTTTGAAAATATATCAGATACTCTAGCCTCATTATCTTGCTATAGCTGGTTGCATATAAATAATCACAAAATGAATGGCGTATAATGATTCGGCTAACGATTATTTCCATTGTTATAAATATATGTATAATACCAGACAGATTTAGTGATTAGAACATACTTATCTAATATTAGGAAAGTTATAATTTAAGAAATATGAACAATGTCCTCTTTGTCATATCTGTAGATTATAGTCTTGTTATTTTTGAAAATATATTGGACACTTTAGCTTCATTAACTTGCTATAGCTGGTTGCCTATAAATAAGCACAACATGAATGGCGTTTAATGATTCGTCTAACGATTATTTGCATTGTTATAAATATTTTTAATACTAGACAGATTTAGTGATTAGAACATACTTATCTAATATTTAGGAAACTATAAAAACAAAAAGTTACATCATAAAGTTGTTGATGTTGATGATTAATTTTGAATTTTAGTCACACACGTATGGATATGATTTTAATTTTAATTATTCTGAATAACTAATAATTTATTTAGAATATGATTAATTAGTCTATTAACCTACTTGTATGTTGCATTTTTATTTGTTTGTATGTAAAGTTCGTATTTTATTGTAATATTTATACTTATTGTATACTACACACAGAAGCATTTCTGTGAAAAAGTGATTTATTTTTTGTATGATAATATAGCGATAGTAAATGTTTTTATATTCATCTTTTATGTTTCATAGCATTCATTTCAGTAGAAGTTCTATTTTCAATTTAAATAATATCGATAGTGTTAATCCATTTTCTTCTTTAAAAGTACGAACAAATAAATTGTGCATGACAGAATAATTCAGACATACAAAGATACAGTGTGTTTAATTTTGGATACACAACAAAATAAACAAACAATTTAGCAAACACTGTAGAAAAGTCAATGTTTTGGAGATTCAAAAAAAATTTTAAATGAATACTTATGATGATAAAGCCAAATTGTTTCGATAAATTTTTATTCACACTTTTATGTTTACTTTTTTAAGTACTATACGTACCCAGTTTTAAAATCATGAATTTTATGACATCCTGCAGATACAGAAAGAAGATCCGGCGCTAATAAACTCCATAAGTGCAGTTGATGCAACGTAAAATTTTAACAACGATTAGTGATAGATTAAAGCATTTATTGAACCTGAGCGCAACGTAATTCTAAGATCCCTTTAAAAATTGAATGTATTTGTACAAATGTGAAAGTAAAATGTATAAAGTAAAAAATACTCGTTACTTTTTAATTGATCAAGAAACAACATATACAAAGAAGCATATTCGTACGGTACAGAAGAATCACAACGTGCATCTTGTTTAGTACTATTAAATGGTAGGAATATAATAAGTTAAAAAAAACAAACTGGGTTTTTGTTTAGCGAAAAATCAAATCAAATATGTTACTAGAAGAGGTCACATTAACATGCCTATATTTAACGAACAACCCCCGTCACCCTAATTTTAATAAAACAATAAATGAAACGAAAATTGTTTCAGACAGAGAATTTATTCACATGAAAAATATAATAACTGAAATGTTAAAAAAAACAATTCTGGTTTTAATTATTATAAATTTGTAATTGTTGTGAAAAACATTAATAAAAAGAAGATCAATCCGAAGAATGTTGCTGCCTTTTGGACTTCAGTAAATTTGATTAAAAGAATCCTTATCTCGCAGATCTCCAAAAGTTTCGTGCGGAACCCACTTTGGAAAACACTGCTCTAATGCTTCCTAGATATAGTTTTGGGTGCAGGATGTTGTTAGTTTACGATATTTAATCTTAACGTTTCAGTAGCGCTAATATGCTACAGCAGCGATTTTAAACAGGTGTGCCACGAGAGGTTCACAGGTGTGCTTAAGATTTTTTGATACAAGTTAACGTGGTGTAGTAGCAATAATTAGATATAACTAGCCTGTACCAACGACGAAACAAACTTACAGTGTGGTTGACATACTAAAACAACGCCAAGGTCAGATATCTCATTAAATGTATATAAATCAGAGAAAAATAATAAATAACTATTGCTCTAAATAATTTTTTTTATTAAAAAGTATCAAATAAATTAGGTTTTAAAAAGAATTTTCAAAACGGAAGTTGGATAAAATTCTGTTCGCATATTATTACATGTCATTTAACGCATACTGGGAAAAATAGTTATTTTATCGCCACTTTGGAGCAAAAACGGAAAAGAATATTTCACTTGTAAATCAGTCAAAAATGTATAAATTTGCCAGATCGGTGACAAAATATAATATATTCTTCGGCGTGCCGCAGAATTTTAGTAATTACTTTACGTGTGCCGCGAGATAAAAAAGGTTAAAAATCGCTGTGCTACAGTAATACAACAATTTGTAAGCAAAACGGTTTGAGGCAGTTGATAAAGCGTTGAATTGCCATATCGACCTTTTTTCGCGCGACTTCTAAATCTAGTGAAGAAGTACTACGGGGCACATGATTTTATAATTTATATTTAGCTGATTCTTCATAAGACTAAGGTATTCTACGTGTGTATGTTTAAACGATTCCGTAACAGTATATAATAGAAAAAAAAGTTATAACATTAAGTTTCTGGTGAACCACTTCTGTAAAAAAAATATCTTTAAATGTTAAATTTATTTATTTACTTATATACGGGACAAACCCTTTAGTATAATTCTTTTTTTTTATATACTTTATTTTAAAGTTTACAATTTGTCCAGCTGAACATTTGGTAGATTTTTGTAGCGTTTATCTTAAATATCATGCGAATAACTATCCCTGGCGAGATGTCATCTTACAATATTGTTATTGTGATATGGTTAAGTCAATGAGATGTTTCCTTTTAAGCCGTTTTTATGTGGGTTTCGTACGCTTTTGCAGCTAGCTGGTTTGAGTGTGTTGTAAATTTCCCTCTATATTTTTTTTGCATATATGATAATTTCTTCCTTAAATAAGCCACATAGTTAAATTAAAGACAATCCAATCACAAATACTTAGAACAGTTGTTAATGCCCCATGGTACACAAGAAATGAGGATCTACGTAAATACCTTTAGTATAATAGCTTAACATTAAAATAATCTTAAACGTAAGCATCACACATGTGAAGTTAAGACTAAATTGTGGTATGATCGCTCAAGAAGAGTCGAAATAAGTGTGCGTTTAAACGATGATGACGCTGTCGAAAAAAAGTTGATAAAGTCTGGTAAACTATTAGCTGAGTTACAGCTTCTTGCTATGCGATCCTGGTGCAAAAGATTAGTTCGAAATAAAGCTGTTCGAAAAAGTAGAGTATTATGTAGAGGTTGTGGACATACATTTAGACTTACCAGTTATAGGATATTAGAACAATTAACGATGTCATTCAAAATTTTATCGACAAAAATCTGTTCAGCAATTTGCTTATGAGTTTCTAGCGTTTGTAAGTTGAGGTGCGCTAGCATGAGATCATAATTATGACAAGTTTTGTGCATGTATGACTAAGCCGGAAAGAAGCAAATCTGAAAGAAGTAATGTATTCGATGGTGTTTGGAGACCAGAGGACACTGCAGTATTCAAGGTGAGGACGAAATATGTATATATAGAGACCCTTCAGAGTTTTAGGATTATTGTAATTAGAGGCAAATCGTGTGATAAAGCCGAGGGATTCCCTTGCAGAATTGATTATACAGTAGAACCTCAATTATCCGAACATTGATCATCCTTAGTTACAAGCTAGAAATTTCATTAATGAGACTGTGTACTTAATTTTACACAACTGTCGATTTTATATTTTAAAATAAAGTTATCATTTTTATGCGAAATATGGTCGTAATATGAGCCATACTATTACTAATTATAGTTCGAACAATGGATGTCCTACTGTATTTCTAAAATGTTGTGAAAAAGGTGGAGATGACTTGAAAATGACACCCAGATCGCATTTGCTCTTACAGTTATCGAACAATGGTCTAAAAAATATGGAAAGTTTATGTTAGTAAATGTTCCTGCTTGTAGCTGGAATCTTTGAAAAATTTCATCAAAGATGATAGGTGACGTGTTGCTGTCGGGGAATGCTAAATGGAATATTCGCTTCGGTTCGAATTTGCCAACAAAACTCGCTGGTACCGTGTTACGTGGCGTTACGAAACATCACGTGCTCGCTTCGAAGAGAGTCGATCTCCAGGAAAACGGTTGAAGTCGTGTCGAATCATTTTTTCCCCGTCGGTCCTCTCAATTATCAAGCAACCGTTTAACGTACACATAATGTGCATCGACCGTAATAAGGCGTAACCCGAGTAAAATGTAAAATGGCCATAACTTACGAGCGGCGTACATACTTTCTTTATCCTCGTGGGTGTCTCGAAGTCATGTTTATATTAGCTAGCAATAAGTGACACGCCGGTATGCCTCCTCATTTTACAGGCGTAAACGTGAGTTACGGTGCTCCGTTGTGCTTCCTGAGCACGCCATTCGACTGATCGTTCCTCGTGACCCTTGCGAAATGCACCTAGACAGTTTGTATCGTGCATGCATCGAGCATTGAGCCGCGAGAAATTCGCGGACAACGTTCCCAATGCACAAACACATTACGGGATTGTTCATGTAATCCGGAATTTGAGGGCCCGTCACTCGTGCAATTTGCACGTACACGCGTGCTTGTCGCCTATTTTTTCCACAAAAGCTAGGCAAAATTTATGGTACCCGCGGACATGCTATATTTTAGCCTGCTGGTTGATTAAAGTCGCCCGCCGAGAGAAACGCGTATCGCCGATTTTAATAGTCACAAGTTTAAGCGGGATGAAAATCCATGCGCGTGTTTAAACCGGACCGGCGGAATCGGCTTACCGCTTGATCAAAACGATTTGTTTCCCTTTTTAACGAGAACTCGGGTTAAAGGAGACTTTTCTTTTGGAACTGTTATTTTATTTAACCTATTTAGAAATACTGTGAATCAGAGCAATATTTTCTGGCTTACTTTTTCATCTCCTGCTTCCTATTGGATCCTTACTGGGTCATGTTTAAATAATCGTGTTCTATAGAATGACAATTTTGAAAAACACTAATTTATTTAATGGATAAAATCAAATTTTTGTCGGATGAAGTACTTAAGAAATTGTTTCTAATATTTTTTTATGGTATAAAAAAAAATATAAATTTCTCATTCACTATTTACATTTTGGCTTTTGTATTTGATATTAAAGATCCGAAGTGTAAATATACAAATAAGAGTGAAATGAAAAAGTATTTAGGATAAGGTGCAAGTTATTTTTGGAGGATAAAACTAATCTGTGTATGTAAGCCTGCTTCGGCTTTCTACGATTTTTTTAATTTTGTACAGTAGTAAAATTGTGAAATGGGCATCTATTTCTGGCCTCAGTTTATAGGGTCATTACACACCGGTCAAAACGTGCGTACAGCTACATCCTTTTTCTTATTGAAATTGTTCGAACGAAAGTGTTCTCAAAATGACGAAGAAAAACTTTTTAACTTAATGCATTATAACACCAAAAAACAAAATTTTTCTGAATGCGTTCAAGTGTTTCGCGGTCCTCATTGCATATTTGCACTACAACAAAATTCACGCTGGGAAAATGTTTCGTTTCCGAATTATAACAATAGGTGCAAAGCCAACTTTTGCTTCTCCTTTGATTCCGAATAGCCCTATTGTAAAGCTCGCAATGGGACCAGGAGTAAATACTCGTCGGAAAGTTTTACTGTCATAGAAATTTTTTTCAAATTCAGGTGGAGGCAGAAATCGGCTAAATGCATAGACCATTTGAATTGTGAAACCGAAACGTGCAGATGTTGCGTCCATCGAGATTACAGTCGTTTAACACGTTAGAAAAGCAAAGGAGAAAAAAGCCAAGGAGATGCCTCGAAAATACGTCCATAAATTCAACTTACCAGGCCAGTTTTACAAAAGTATGCACGTATTTATATCCGTATACCTACATGAAATTGTTAAGGCGCTTTAAGCCGATTACCAGGGAGGGTCAAGTTGACCTTGCTAGGTTTCTTCCTCGTCGTCCCCTCGGTTTCCATCGTTTTTTTCGATGTTAAAAAAGATATGGCTCATTAACGAGTTGCATGCGTCAACAAACTTACAAAAGGGCTTTAAAGGATCAAGTAGAGCAATGCTGAGTTATTAAGTATGACGACCTTGAAGGGGAAATAAAGTGCTTTTCTTGCCTTCTGGTTTACTGTTTCCCTCGCATGGCAATATTCCTTGACGCTCAGAAACTGCTATACGTCCATGATACTTATCTTTTCTATTTCATACGCGATTTGAACTAAACTAAATCGGTAAACATACACTGTTGCTCTTAACAGTGCAACAATTTTGCGAAGCTATACAGTGACCGAAAAACGTATTCACACACCGTAACATATTCGACTTTATCCTGGAATTACTTTATAATGGGAAAACTAAATTAAGATTTTTTACGTCAAAATGTAAAAAATGATCACAGCTTTCGAATGATATATATTTTATTAAGTAATGAAGAGGTATTGACAAAGGAGCAAGTAAAGCTTGCAAATGTTACAAAAAATACTTGGAAAAGAAATATTCGTACATTTGTTATTTTATTCTAGATGGCGATATAAATTAAGAATTAATATTTGGTGGGGCACTCTTTTGATTCTATAATTGCTTGTGAACGTTTGGGCATAGAATTAATTAAATTATTTGTTAATATATTATCTATTCTTCTCCATTCTTGTACTAAAATATGTTTTAATTCGTTCGTATTTGTTATTCGGTGTTATCGTATTTTTCGCAATTATAGAATCGAAAGGGTAATCAACCAAATACTAATTGTCAGTTTATTCCATTTTTTAGAGTAACATAACGAATGTGTGAATACCTTTTTTCCTAGTATTTTTTGTAACATCTGCAAACTTTACTTGTTTTTTTGTAAATACTTCTTTATTACTTAATAAAATATATATCAATCGAATGCTGTGATCATTCTTTACGTTTTGGCGTAAAAAAATTTTAATTTAGTTTTGCCATTATAAAGTAATTCCAGGATAAAGTCGAGTATGTTACGGTATATGAATACTTTTTTCAATCACCGTATATCTGTGAATGTACTTGACATTTTGTTGTATTTATATAAGACGCATGTAACATAAATAAATGATCATATCTATCATTTAAAAGAAATAAACCGCCAAGTATTCATAAAATTAAACGAGTAAAATAAACGATATAAAACGAGTAACGTAGAATGGTTTGTGGCGTTGCCAAATTATCAAAAATTGATATTTTTTCAATTTTTAAAGATTTGGCCCCTACTTCATTGTATGCTCTTTAAGAATCCGGCTTCCTTTTTTATTTGAGACCAACGGTTTAGGCACTAGAAGTTCCACCGTTTAGGATGTTTTTTTCGAGGTCTCAAATTCAATGACTCTTCAGTGCCATCTACAAAGTTCAATTGAAAAAAATAATAAATTCCAATAGTCTAAGATATCCTTAATAAAATGCAAAAAGTCACATCAAATTATCTATCGTAGTTTTCTTGTAATTAATTCCTAAAAAATGGTCTATTTTTAAGGCTCTACGCGGAACCTCCCCTTTACCTCTTCAGGGACGAATTTTTCACAATATTTTCAAATCAGTGATTGTCAAGTAGAATAAAATATTACCAGTACCGCCATACGACAACTTTTTGGTTTTTATTGTTGCGAGATTCTGTAGTGAATAGTTCTCTACCGGATTTTAATTTTTTTTCACTGAGAATAATTTAATTTAAAAAAAACCAAACGTACACATATGTGTCTGTGTTCCCGAAGAGGTTAACAAAAACCTCGTAAAAATGGCCAAGGCAACTGGTTTTCACAAAATATGTATTTGCAGGCGTGAAAGTGTTCATTTTACCCTACTTCTCAGATTCTATTCCTTAAATGTAGAGATTTATCCGCACCGATAAGTTTCGTCGTATCTAAAGTAAAGAAGCAGATCGAATGTAAATGTGCATTAATTAATCAATTAATTCTAATGATTAACAAGTGTTAAAATGGATGAACTATTGACGCAAGAAATTAATCGAAAATTATTGAATAATTGATAGTTTCCGCTAAAAGGTTATTTGAAAATGGCGTAAATCGTCACGAATCTTCTGAGAAGGAAGACAGGATAAATCTGGCAACGAATTTGCATACTGAAATCGCCCACTTGTTTTTGCTCGCAGCAGGTAGCACGTGGGTCGTTTGATGGTTACTCTCTACCTACGTTCTTCTTCAGTCTCGTAAGATCACAGCACCCTCCGTTTCGACAAACTGCTGTGTATCAACAACATCCGGTCCCAGATTTGGTTTCCGTCACGTAGCCTCCGGTACATGAAAGCTGGTGAAAATATGTTTCACCAGAGGAATTATTTAAAACGATATTCTTCCATGATACTTGAATAAAATGATAAACGTTGAATTAATTGTTAAAAGAATCAATAATTATACAGAGTGTTCAAAAAAAGGGTCTCAGACTTTAAGTGCTTGTAGTATTCACCGAGTAAAAAATGTCTAATCAACATAGGTCCTAAAATCAATGCTTTCGATGTAAAATCAACTTTTATATTTACTAACGTTCGATATCGTAAGTGAATCTAAACAAAATGAAATAAAAAATAAATAATGTGGTGGACTTACGACAACGAACAGAAAATGTGTGTCGTGTGATACGAGACACGAAATTGTAATTGTTATTTGAAATTGTACGTATAAAAGATGTTAAGTAAGGTCATCGAGAATTCAATACTCGTATAAACAGAAACATATAAGAAAATGTTTAGAATTTCATACTGGAACGTTTCAGTACTTGCGGAATTGTAATTTTTCGATATAACATATCAGATACAGTGGCGTGCAGATGTTTCCGGATACTTCAACTTGTTATTGCGTTTTAAACAACTCTCTCTGGCTTATTTTTCAATGTGATTTCTTTCAAAATTGTTTCGATTATACTTTTCCAAGGGTAGGCTGTCAAATTTACTGTCCGGAAACTTTTGCACGCCACTGTATCTCATAAACTATTAAGTTTTCGATAATCTTATTTAATATCTCTTATACGCAAAATAACTTTAAGAATCGATTTATGTAAACAATCATATAGTTTCACATAAAAAAGTGAGCAACCACACCTAGTAAGTGCATCGATGTACCCGGAAGAATAATCATTTTCCAGGGTAGAGTTCATTAACACTTTGATGGCCGCTGTCACGCATACGTGATTTAATCGTTTTGAATAATACGCATGTAAAACAAATAAATAAGCGTACCTATTCTAAAAAAAATAAATAGCTAAGTCTTTGCAAAGTTAAAATTCTAAACTAATTCATATAAAACGAATAACATAGAATTTATTGTTATTCAATTGAAGCTTTGCGAAAATGATCAAGGTAACAAGTTTTCACCAAATATTTCCGGCAATCAATGTTTTAAGCGACACAAAATTTCCCTCTTTCATTATTTTCTTTGCTTAGCACAAAGTTGTAGCCTACACCAGTCGAAAGGCTCACCCTGTATATTTATTTATTTACATAGGATTTAAATTCTACAGGCATAGCGAAAGGCAATTTTGCTGTTCACAAGGGATGTAATTATCACAAACATCGATGGTATCCCGAAGACAGATGTCGTCATTTTTTAATAAAATTCGTTGAAATATATCGTGACATTGTGGGAATGAAAGAACTAGGGTCGTAAATTTTATAGGATCGTGAGATTAAAACACTTGAACGAACAAAACACGTGATACTGAGAGTAATAAACGGATCGCGGAGAAAGATAGTCAATTAAATCGAGAACAACGATCGGTACATGCGGCGCGTAGATGCCAGCCAATTTATTAATCGGATTATCAGGCTGATTTCCCTCGAGTAAGCCTGGGCGCGGGTAGCTCGATAATGTCGATCCATCGAAGCCCGAACAGTTCCCCCTCTGTTTCTCTCATCCTCTGAACCACCCTTTCAAGGAAATTCTCTCGACGCCTATTGCTGTTAGGATTCTTCTTTTCCTCTGCTCTCGTAGAAGGGAAAGTGACATGTGAAAATCCAGCTATTTTGACTGCTGTTTGAACAAAGAGCGATTCTTTTTTATTACTAGATCTGAGCCCTTCTCAAGGAGGCTTTCGTCAATCTCATAATCAGGATGAAAGCTGGAGATATACACGTGTAGAAAGTGATTTCTTCTCGATTGAAAACAGTACAGAAAATCGATTGCAGTTTTCAGACATAAAGTTAGGATGGTATAACATTTTGACTGTAGGACGCGCGCAGTTTTGCTTCAGAAAATTGGAATTATATAGTAATTTGACTACACAGTAGAAGGTCGTTGAAAATGTTGAACATTTTTAAGGTTGGTTTGTAATTAAAAGCATTTTTAAATACTTCTTATATACCTATTTTAATATTGTTAAAATCTGATTTAATGGAAACTGCAAAAAATAATAGTTATAAAGAGCATTAATAATTTACAGAAAGATTGCTCGTTTTTCGTATTATATTTCTTTTCTTATTACGTTAACAATCAAACGCGCGCGATAATTTTATATCATGCTTTTGTTTCTGATATTTCAGGAGATTTTTTGGAACTTTTATTTGAATGTGCTCGATAAAAACTTGAATCGCTTGCTATTCTTAACACTGAGAATCGGATACTCTTTTAGGATCGATAAAACCAGCCCTCCAGGACTCACGGCTCATTTAGCAGCCGAATTTTCCGAAAATTCGACGCGGTCTGAGAAGCATCTATATTATTCGCCCGTTGATATATCAAATATTGAATAAGGCAATCACCATAACATCCTATGAAATTGCTTCGTTATTATCCAAGCCTGTCATCGGAGAGTGATTGAACGATATCATTGATAGCTTCCCTTGCTTCGTGAGGCTGATGGAAAAATAATTTCCTATCGGCTGATATGTTTTCCCACTGTCTAGGGGGATGACACGGGATAAAAATAACAACAGAAAACGTATGAATATGTAAAAATTATATTCCCCTATTTTTCATACTTTGATAAGTGTAATTAGCGTACATATACTCATTTACAACAATTTTGCTTTTAGATGAGTCATTCAACTGGAATCGTGTTCACAACATCAACCTGCACATTGTGCAGCACCCACTTTGGTGCTTTGTAGCTTACTTAATTTTTAATATTTTTTAGGTTTTTTGGTTTTAAAATACGTGGTATATTTACAGTATAGAACTGTAAAAAATTCAATTGGTTTGAGGTATTGGTCATTTTTCGATCCGACCCGAAAGACACCGTCGGTTGTAGTCGTCTAATACATTTTTACCCCCTTAATTAGCAAGTTACAAGAAAATACATAAGCATTTCGAATTACTTACAGAACATTTAGGATTCTACTAAAATTACTCGAGTAATGTAGCTACACATCTACAAGTATATAACACTCAAACGCATTTATCAGTTAACATTTAGATTGTTTTGTGGGAGTATAAATATAGTAGAACCTTTAATATCTGGATACTTCACTGTGCAAATTGTCCTATTATACGAATAAAATATATGTACTACTTTGAACGTGCAATCTTTTTTCGTCTAGATCAGTGGTGGCCAACGGAGCTGCTGTGTTACCCCACTCAAGGTCCATCCCCCCCGCTTTAGTTCCTTCCTCGTTCCCCCTCGATCCATAGTGTTCCAGATCACAGCCTATATGAGGGGAATGGACCTAGAGTAAGGGGAGGCCGCAGCTCTGTTGGCCATGACTGGTCTAAATACATATTTATATCATGCTTACTTGCGTTCGTGATGATTAAAATGAATTCGTCAAAAATTTGAGATAGAAATACCCATTCAACTCACTAAAGTACTTTTAACGATATTTAAAATTATGGATTATTGACGATATACAGTGGACATGAGGATAAAAATGATTGAACACCTTGAAACATTCATTGAGCCAGTGATGGTCACGGAAGCATCAGTTTTCCACCACTCTAGGTCCATTCCCCTCATATAGGCTGTGATCTAGGACGATGATGCCAGTGGGATGGTTTAGAATGGGGAAAGGCCCCAGGTGTGGCCATCACTGGCTTAAACAGTTTACAGTATAAGAACAATATTCTATATAGCTGCATACGTTAATAAAATTGCGCAATTTAGCAAGTAAAAAATGTGGACTTCGTAATTTCAACAGAAAATAGTTTACATTACGTTTCCAGTTTTATTCTCGATAATTGCAGTATTTTCGGTGCAATAACCAATAATCAACATGCAGACTGTGCACATTCTATTATCCAAGATTTCGTTCAGCTGAATAATAGTGTCGCCCTACTAATTCGAATATTGGAGGTTCTACTGTACACGTTGTCGGCAGTTTTTCCATAATATATTTACATATGAACATTATAAATAATACAGGGGGGATACGCTCGCTTGAAATAGGAAACAGTTTCAAGTTTTTCGTCTTAAAATGTACCAAATTGTTCCTCTCTTTTCAATTTGGTTCGAGGTTTCCAATGACGCGGATGGGAGAATCTTTAAATCCAATTCGAGACACGCTCGAGGAACGGTTGATGTATTCGCGTCACGACAAAACCGGCGTCTTCTTTGAATTCGGTTCGTCTTGCGCTTTCAACCCCCCGTAATCAGACCACATGGCGAACAAATTCGGATTCATAATTTAGAACTGTCCTTTTTATTCCCTTTTCCTCCCTCTTTTACCCAGACCATGTGTGCGAATTAGCAAATTGTTATCCGTTTGTGTACATAGGGTTGATTGAACGACGTGCAAGCACATTCTCATTGAGATTCTTGCCTCGAAGTTCGTTTTCGGATTGTCCTCGTCGTGTGTGTTCTTTGCGTCGAAAGAGGAATCGGTGTACGCTTGCCAATTTGATAAAATCTGTACTTACGCGACATTGAGATGATTTCTTAACAAATATTACCTATCGAAACGTGTTATCAAAAACTCAATTTGTTGTTTGCATTGACAGCTGTGTCAGAAGTTAGAGTTTGAACACTGTATGCAACATATATTTTTTCTTCCCTGACTGTTAGCGTTGTTACTTGAACTGTTCTGTATAATGGTAGAAATACTATAATTTAAAATTCTAACTATGATAATAATAGTTCGTTTTAGTACAGTGAAGCTTCGAGTATCGAAATCAATCGAAAGAGAACCGTTCAGAAAAGAGAAAGTGCGTCAACAATGTGGAACGTTCGGACAATTGGTGTCCCGCAGTGTTACACTTATTTTAAATAAAATTTGTGAAACTTCTACTTGTTTATTTGGCATTGTTACAGTTCCACATTTATTTCCTCATGATGATAACAAGATAATGAAAGTTAACGTAACAAAATGCAATCACATTATATTTACGCTCATAAAGTGCGTCTAGAGAATTTGTACATAAATCGTACACTCATTTCACACACGGAAAGTGTCAAATACCTAGTCCTTCATCTCGATAGCAAATTAATTTGGAAACAACACATCTCACAAAAAATTAAACACACACGAATGGTTAATAAAGTCATGAACTGGTTAATCAACAGACACTCCAAACTTCACAACTAAAATAAAATTCTTTTGTATAAAACAATAATCAAACCAATATGGACATATGGCATCCAGTTGTGGGGCGTGGCTGTAAAATCAAATATTATAAAAATGGAGCGCGCTCAGCTACTTTGCTTAGACAAATAATAAATGCCCTTTGGTACGTTAGGAATGGGAACATCCTCAAGGACCTAAAAATAGCCCCAATTCAAGATGATATAATTCGCTTTACTAAAAAACACAAAGAAGGAATAGACGCTCATACTAATTCAACAACTTTATGCTGTTTTAATCCAACCCCAAAACGATTAACCCTTTGGGTACAGCTGATTCAGACGCAGAACTGTACCGTTGTACACACAGCTCTACCACAGAATCCAATAAAAGAATAATAATATAAACTATTTTATTAAAAATAATGAATCAGTTCTCGTCCATATCATAAAAGTACTCTTTGAACGATATTAAAAAAGTTACACAAACTGTTGGTTAGCACGTGCTATAACCAGAGATTGTCTTTCTAGACTTCGATATAACATAAAAGTGATCTGAAATTATACTCTTTTTAATTAACAATGTTCGTAATTATTTATAATTCTCGTTGGATCTGTTAGATCTTCTTACACATTTAACTAATAGATATTATCCACAATCTGTTAACGCAATCGGTGAAACAAATGAGCCACTATAGTGACGTTTCATTCTAGACGATCACTTAGCGGGAAGCCACTATAGTGGCGCGTAGTAGTGAAAGGGTTAAAAAGAAAACACCCCATAGATCTCGTAAATTGAACAACTATGCACGTAACGTAATAATAAGCGACTTTCCCACAATGGTGGACCAGCCGCATGCTATTGTAACTGAATAATTATATGTATTTACTTATTGTAAACCTCGACAGCTCGTGAATAAAAAAGTAGAGTTAATAAAAAAGAAATGATGTTTCTGTAAATGAAAATTATTCCTCACGACGGATATTGGAGTTAATTATAATCGTTGATTGCAGTGAACTATATTAAACAAATTATTTAAATGATTCATTACATGTATAGACTATGACTGTGGCATATTTGATAAAATAACAAAAATACAGTAGAATCTCTAATATGTGAATATTCATTCTTCAAACGTTCTACTATCCGAATACTCTATTATATGAATGTTCTATTATCCAAATAATATACATGTTTGCTCGTGATCATAGTAATACATTGTACGCACACATTTTCTCTTTACATAAATACATATGAACCCTCGGACAGCGGAGACCGGGTCATTCAAGACCCAACGTTACAATGTTTTTCGTCCAGTTGGGATGAAACATTACTTTGCACATTATGTTGAATCAAGAGTATCATTTCAACGAGCTTGTGATGGAAGAGAATAATAAATTATTATATCGAAATTTCATCGGATGGACAAGCTACGTTACGTAGTGACAACTGTTTGGGGTATACTTGTAATGATAATGTGATAAATCGAAAAGAAAATTGACATATGCATTGTATAGAAGCAGTATAATGGTTCTACAATGCTAAAATAAACATATGTTAGTAAAAGTCTCCATGAAATAATATCTGCTAATATGTTTTGCTTTTAATTATTATATACGTCTATAATTTGAAAAGATAAAATATTCAATAATAGAAAAGGGTAACATAAACATTTGCTTGTTAACATGTATGAAAAAAATGTTACTATTGAGTTAAGTTTGACCCGGTCTTACGGTTAACGTTATTGTTAATTACTTTTGTGACAATTAAAATGAGTTCCGATTATAATGACTTTGTTTTTCTGGTCACAAAAATAATAATAATTAATATACTATTGATTCTACGACAATATTGTATTAGACTTTTTCCTTTGCATCCTCAAGATCTTCAACTTGCAGAAAAACATAATCAAACTGCCAACGTTGAAGCTGCAAAGTTTTTAGCCATTTCTTATGAAAACTTCTAATTTTTGCGGGTAACACTTTAGAGTTTTTTATACCCGTTATGCTCTACATGTTAAACCTGGTTTCATGTAAAAAGCGATCACTCATGACGTTCACTCCTTTAATAAGATCGTTTGAAGTGCAAGAACAAAGATAGTCTATGCAGCTAAATACTCTAATAACTTACGCTGTTTTTCACTTTTGTTTTCGATACTTGCACTATTCTTCTTAAAATATACAACGACGAATGCCAAGAAAGTGCATATCGTTGATTAAATGTAACAATCAAATATTGTACAGGAGTTAAGTTGGCTATGAGCGTTTCAGATATTAATTTTTAATCAACAAATGTAATCAGTTCTGTTAGAGACATCTAACTGTTAAAACGTATAAATAAAAGATACAATTTTTAAAAAAGTTGTGACTTTATTGTTCCCTACAATGTTTTACAAGTGGGAATAGTATCAACCATTACGTAATAAAGTGTATGAAGTGAGTGAAGTGAAAGAAGTAATTATAAAGAATTAGAAATTTAAATGAATTCGCTGAAGCTTCCAAAATTGAAACAAAAATTACGAGATATTGTTTCGCCAGTTAACCACTCTAAAAATTAACTGAAATTGAGATGATTAAAATCTGCACATTGTTAAGAAGGCACAAGTTTACACACTAATTTACAACGAAAATTGTTATTGAATGAAGAGGAAGAATACAATGTAATAAAATTATTAAATGCTTCTCGCTGTATATTTTTCCATTTTCGGTAACTTTGGCTAGGGTGCACTAAATAAACTATTCGTTAAGTTCAACAACACGTGTTTGGTCGAAATTTCTGAACGTTCAGAACACGTTCGACGTTGAATTCTTTTGTCAGTCGCTTGAGACATCCAGTCCAGTTGATAATTTGCATCTAAAAGTGCGCCCCAAAAGAGGGTGCGTTTCAGGGCCATCGCTTCTTAGGTTCTATTCTGCACGTAATCTATAGTTATACAGTTGTACGTATAGACGTGCAGGTGTATGGGTGAGGATACCCACCTGTGGCTGGAGTATGCAATAACGACGGGCCTGGCCCATCTTATGTAAACATGCTCGCGTGAGGAGAGCCTCTTAGCTGCTGTGGAGACCCGTGTAGACCCACGGCACCAACGCATTATGCACCCGATTCTCTTCGCAAACTTATATCTTCGTGTGCAGGTCGTTATATCGCCGGAATGCTCGTGTCTTTCCTTCTCTTAGATCGTCCGAGCACCATTTTTCCGTTAATGCGAAAACGATGCCTGCATCTCGGAACGCTCCCGCCTTATTAGCATATTTTCACCGAGCGGCAAAATTTCTTCGTTCCTTATACGTCCATTTTCTTTTCGTCGCTGTCTCCATGTTCTTTTTCAGAGCAATTATTCATTTACAGTGGCGTGCAAAAGTTCCCGGACAGTAAATTCGACAATCTACCCTTGGAAAAGTATAATCAAAACCAATTTGAAACGAGATCAGATTGAAAAATAAGTCTTATTATATAAATGACCTAGTCATACAAAAATAACCCACTCATATTCGTTCTTAAAAAATAGTCCTCCAGTAAATATTGGACATTACGTCAGAAGAACAATACAAGCTACAACTTAAAAGAGAACTTTTCCAACCATAAAAATATACTTCAATTGCTTCAGTTCCTTAAAGAAACAAAACTATTTACAACTGTAGTATAACTAAATATTGTCGTCGCTAATAACCATCGTAGTTGATGCAACATAAAGAGAGGATTGAGTAAAAACTGTCCTACAATTCGAATAGTGTATTTTGTTTTAAACTATAGTAATGTACATGTGCATAATTAGTTTCTTATAAATTTCTTATAATTACTAACGCTATATTCGCTTGTTTTTACGACAATCAAAATAAATTCTGTTTATAATCATCTCACAGTAATATTATATTGTACGTTTTATGAAATCTACGGTGCGAGAGAAAACAACGTTGATCGAACAATCACGACAGTCTGATGTGTGAAACTATTTTCTTGTTTAAAGCTGTTAACTTCTAGACAAAAAAATGTGACACTTTAGAATTAAAACTTTCGCTACTACCGTTCGATTGAAGAATCGTTCATTAGAGACTACGCTACCTTTTTAGTACTTCCATTAACACGTCGACTGCTATACCGTGTAGGCTGAAAACTGCATGACTTTCTAAACTTCGATATAACATATAAATAATTTGAAATTATACTCTTTTTAATTAACAATGTTAGTAGTTATATATTATAATTCTGTTGAATCTATTAGATCTTCTTACATGCTTAACTAATAGTATTGGTTTTACGATAAATGACAACTATATTTTGAGTATCACCCACACATGGGTGATATAGCAGTCAACGTATCAAATAAAATATATCTTTTGATTATACAAATGTAAAATGTATTAATGAACATGTCACTACACTACCGCTCAAAAGCATTTGCCCACGTATGTATGTGCATTTTCTTGTATTATTATGGCAAATGTTTGTTATTTTTTCCAAAAGACAGATCTGTTTTCAACTGCTTTTGTAATATTTAATTGATACAGCCAATAAATGTTTTTTTCACACATGTTACTTTTGTCATATTCGCTCTAACGGTAGGACAAATACTTTTGAGCAATAGTTTATATCGTAGCAAAATAAAATTATCCAGAACACAACACGTATTTAAAAGTGATATTACTTTTTCTGCATGCCTTATGCCTTTGTCGCACTTGTCTTTTATATAAATTCATCAAATGTATGGAAAATGGACTAACTCGTTAATGACTTTCACATTATTGTGGAAAAGATTTCTACCACGCAGTCCTATGTAAAATCATCGTACAGGAATTCATATTTTAATTGCAAATTCATTTATTGTTTTTTGTTTAATTTGATTAATACAAAAATAAATTTTCGTGAAATAAAAGTATAATAAAAAACAAATTTTATTAATAATTGATTAATAAATTTTATTGAAAACTATAATAGTTTTGATAAACTTTAACCCTTTGATTGTTATCAGCGCCTATAGGCGCTTGATATAACCGCTCTGCGTGTACTGAGAACGCCCATGGGCGTTCAGTGCAATAGTTCACTGTGTATTACTCCAGATCGGCCGCACGTAGCGTTCGCCTCGTTTCCAAGTAGCTCGCAGTCAAACAATCAAAACTCCAGGTGTGTCTTATTACTTTGTTGCTGTGTGTATGTCTTCCTATTAATTCAAATATTGAAGATTCAACTGAGGTGTAAGGGGAACACACAAGGAATGTTACAAAAGAGATTTATTGAGAAAATTTTTAATATTTCATTCCATCAGTAAAGAGACAAGGTTCAGGTAATTGAACTGTATTGTTTATAACATTAATTTATACTTTAATTAAGCAGCATGAGAAAAGTAAGCATAGAGATAATCGTTTTACATTATTTTAATTTTTTCTCAAGTTGAACACTGTAGAATAAAAATGGACGTTCCCTGTTTTTTCTGCTTATCCTTCAACTGTACATTGAAATTAAAAATTTGTGTAGAAATTAACATGTCTTCATGGGAAAGGGGGGAGTTAAGTATGTTAATATATACCTATACTTCTTTATTTATCGAAAGTGGCGTCCTAATCCATCCTTTTTTATATGCTATTATATCATTTCTATCGAAGATACATTCTTTGCATGTAATGAACGTGTAAACTTGATTAACATCCATTTCATATTCGTACGCGGAAAAGAGTTATTAAATGAGATCGATGTAGGTTTCTTTAGCGCTCTGTCATTTAATGTTATCAACTTGGAATTATCGCGTGACACGCATCGACGATTACTGTCAATGTTTGACAAAGCCGGCTACTACTTAAAAGCAACATGATAATGCCTCTCTAGAATAGGATATTCTGTATGCCCTAAAAAACTCCGTTACCGTTTCAAGAGATTATGCGTATCGTTTCAAGGTGCTCCGATGAATATCGGTGCATGTAGGTTAATAGTTCGAGCTCAGAGAAAATGAATCGACCATTTAATATTATTTCATAATATAATTAATACTTTGAAAATATTCTGTCCATAATATCGTACCTGTTCTGAATTTAAAATTAGATTTAATTGCAAGCCATCTCAGTAGGTTTTTAATTATTAATATCCACCGAGATTGCAGAAACGACAATTTGCACCTAATTAGGAAAGTGAAATGCACAGATATGTTAATAGTCCGTAACAATTCGCCATGTTTATATCCAATCTGACAACCTATCGCGTAACCCGCCCGGAAGATGTTAATATTTACTGCAAAGCACCGTGCAGTGTAAAACGATAAGATACGAAAAATGTTCAAACAGCATATTTTATCTTGTGAAACTTGACTGCTCTAACAGGTATGTTTACACAAAACGGAGAATTTTTGCATTGTTTTCAGCGCGAATACCGAGGACGAAACTTTATGCAGGATGTTCTAAAATTGATGGTCTTAACTTTGGGTACGAGAAGTATATAACAAAATAAATAAAAACATTTATAAGTAAACACCTGATATGATAAAGCGAAATTTTTTTATATTTCTTCAGCCATATTTACTATCACTTCTTTCTTTGTATTGCTAAATACCCGAAGATTAGACCATCAACATTAGAAGATTCTCTATACTCTTGTAATGTTCCACGTCTTAGATTACCGAATAAATCTATGAAACAGCGAATAAACGAAAACAAATTTATTTAATACCAATACTTCTACCAATCGTCGTCTTTGGTATACGCAAGGTTTTAACACGTCATCGCTGTCGCAGATCAGCCCATCAGATGCAGCAATAAAAGAGGAATCAAACAAAAAAGATTTAATGCCTGCTTCGACAGACTGCACAAAACCAGATTTCTTGAACTATCAACGCATAAATCGTTTGCTATCAAAATTTCCAGATGGAGTTAGAAGTCTCGAGAGTTTTCCCTCGCTACACTTTAGACTGTAGACGCCAGCAGGACACTTTTCAGATAGTAAATTCTTTCGAGGAATTCCTTTCTAATTTTTATAGATTGCAGATGTTGTTCGATATATAATTATAGATATCTTGTAGAAGATATTTACTTCACAAAACTTGTTTTCGGATCGCTAGTGACAGTTCGAACGAGCAGTTCACTTCTTTTTAATCGGCTTCTTTGAGCCACGGGCGAATGACGAAGAGAATGGAATGATATGAGGAACGATAGAATACATTGCTCAAGGCTGCGTTTACGTTTGACATTTATCGGAAACGACATTTGCGTTTCATATTCTTTTACAACGAAGAGGTTAAGCTCCCCGTTACTTAAGGAATAAGCCACGTACAAATTGGAGATCCGAGGGTAGAGGAATCGAAAGACGTCGCCTGGAAAATGATCACAGACATCGCAGCGACGGTGAAAGTGCAATCAATTTTCAATTTCAATTCTGATTTATGTCACTTTTCCTATGTTTCGACCGAACTCTACTGCAAGCTTATTCGAAGAAATTTCGAATGCATTTAAATGTTCTGCAAACGCTCGAATGGTTCATTTTAAAAATTATTTGAAGAGTAAGAAGAACAAACAAGAAAAGTTACAAAAAAGATTTATTGCGAAAATAAATTTTTAGTACTTTAGTCCATCAGTAAGGAGACAAGGTTCAAGTAATTGAACTGTATTGTTTAGAGATCATACTCTAATTAAGCAGCAGTAGAAAAATAAACATAGAAATAATTGTTTTACATTATTTTAATTTTTTTTCAAGTTGAACACTGTAGAATAAAAATGGACGCTTTTTTCTCCTTACCCTTCATTTGGTATCAGTGACGATTAGTTCTTGTTACCCTAATTATGCGGTCTCTGTTTAACTTTTATCTACATATTAACATATGACTGTCATGTCAGCCACATGTGGCTGACACTTTAATCGAATTATTATTTATTTGATCATGTAATATTATTTATGAAAACGAATAGAATTAGAAGTTATATTCATTTTGTATAAAAATTCATAAAGTCTGCCGTTTTCAGCTAAAAAAGCATTGCAGTAAACGTGTGAAAGTGTTATAAAACATATGCTACACCTAATTATAAATTTATAAAGTATAGTGATATTTTTTTGTGTATTTTGCAATTTGTGAAAGCAAAAATAGTATTGCTGTAAATTTGTATTTTTGGTGGAAAAACTGAATAGTTTTTGTCAAAATTGACAGAGTGAAGCATGATTGCAAACCGATATTGGTCAAGCAGAAAATACCAAACAGGTTTGTAATTCATCAATCTTTGTCGGGCGATGTCATTTGTAAGTATGCGGGGTCAATCGCAGTTGTCAATCACATTTACAAACAATCTTGAATAATGGTGCACGATCAACTTTAAGTGATAGATGTGGAAACACGAAGTTGGTGCAAAATTGTGTAAACATTACAGAACATATGGATACAGTACAATATGATTTCCAAAGAATAGATCTCTTTCATAGGCATTGAGTATGAACATTTAGGGTTTCGATCAGAGCTTGACGTTTAAGTGCGTCAAACAATATTATAAACATGAAATGTGAGTTTGCGTAACGCTGTGCCGTGAGTCGAGATTGTTATGCGTGCCGTGAAATTCGGGCTAGATATACAGGATGATTCATAAATGCATGTCCATACTTCAGGGGGGGGGGGGGGGGGGGGGGGGGGATGTACACAATAAAATAAGTAAAAAACGTCTGATGAACACATGTCGTACATACCTTAGTTTTCGAGTTATGGATCATTAAAGAAAATGTTCGAAGTGACCGCCATGTGCCTCAGCACACGCTACTGCACGCCTTAACATTGTAACTCAAATCCACTTTGTATTCTTTCTCGCAAATCGTGTACATTGTTCACTTGCGTTGAATACCCAATAAATTTTAAATGGTCCCAAAAGTAAAAATCTAATGTGTTAATGTCAGGAGATCACGGTGGCCATGCAGTGGGTCCACCTCGTCTTATCTATCGATTTGCTAAGGTGTTGCTTAGGAATGTTCTCACTGTACGAAGGAAATGAGGTGGAGCACCATCGTGCATGACCCACAAGTTTTGCCCGATATCCAGGGACACATCATGCAGTAGTTCCTGAGGGTCGTTTCGTAAAAAGTCAAGATGAACAGTTCCATTATTCGAGCTGGTAAATCATCCATAACTCGAAAACTAAGGTATGTGGGACATATGTCTATAAGACGTTTTTTACTTATTTTAGTGTGTAGATTCTCCCCCTGACGTATGGACATGCATTTATGAATCATCCTGTATAGATATACTACAATCTGATTTACAAAAAATAGATCTATTTCATAGGCATTGAGTAATAACACTTAGAACTTCGATCAGAGCCTAACGTTTAAGTGCATCGAGCAATATTATAAACATGAAACGCGAGTTTGCGTAACGCTGCGCCGTGAGTCCAGATTGTTATGCGTGCCGTGAAATTCAGACGACGACAATAACATTGCGAGAACGTGAAAGTCGTATTTTTCGTGAAGGGATCGGTGTGGGTCAAGTTCTGCAACCGGACACGGAGTACCATCAGCTCATTGAAATCTCCGCGGAAGAAATTAACACGCGAAGGTGCACAAAGGTTACGGTTGCCTATTAGCGTAATAATATTTGTCCGTCCCGCGAACACAAACGCCGTACGAGAAAGTGAGTCACCATAAACGACCGTCGAATTAAGGCCAGTGTACGCATAAGCACGCGTCAGGACAATCGAACAATTGCAAGCATGATACTCCGAGACTGGTCAATGCCCTTAAAAGTCCAGTCCAGGCGTGTACAATGACCTTTGTTCCTTTCTGATTTCCTAGATCATCGCAACTCATAAATCTTACATATAAATCTTATAACGCGTATATTTTGGCAGAAATAGCTGATTTCATTGATTTAGTCGCCCATGTATGCGAATGTCATGTAAAAATCTTTATATTTTGGAAGAAATAGCTGTTTTCGTTGATTTAGTAGCTGATTCATGTTAAAATGCATTAATTTATGTTTATTTCTTGTAAAACAGTTTCAGTCTCGTAGAAATACAGTGAAACATCAATATTGATTGAGTTAATTGCCAATGTATGCGAATTTCATGTAAAAACGCTTCTATTTCAGCCGAAATAGCAAATTTCATTGATTTACTCGCTGATTCATGTTATAATGCACTGATTTATGTTTATCTTTTGTAAAACAGTTTCAGTTTTATTAGAAATACAGGGAAGTAGCAGTTTTAATTGATTCAGTCGCCGATGCATGCGAATTTCATAGAGGGAAGTCTAATATTGTTAAATCGCAAGATCTAGACAGCCAATTGATGTCATAAACTCTTTCCTTGCCATTTGTGTAATTGAACGATTATTATCATAATAATAATAATGCAAACTGCCCAAGTGTGTAGATGATATCTGATAAATATGATGGCGCTACGCTTCACACAGCAAGAATGACGTACTTGAAAGTCCAGTCCAGTCGTGTACAATGACCTTTGTTCCTTTGTGATTTCCTAGATCATCGCAATTCATAAATCCAAGTACCTTCGCATCGGTGTTGTCAGTGCACCGTTCAAAGATCTTCTCATGGTTTACCAAAGATTCAATCCCACTAAAGATGTCCTTATGCAAAATATTCAGGAAGTGCGGCATGGTGCACCAGAAATAAAGGAGTGCATAGATCGTTACATTTCATGTATGCCCTCAGGTATTTAGGGCACTATCAATAGTCACGGAGGACACACAAAATATTAAAAATTGTAGTGTTGCTTTAACTAAATTGGAAAACAGAAATTCTGGCTTTTTCTTGATAATCACATCGTTAAATTTTATACAAACAAAATCTATAAATAAGTTCCTGAAGTTGAAATTTGTAGAAAATATTGGGTGCCCATAATGGAGTGGCAGGGTACTATAGGCGAAGGGAATTTTGATGAGCACAGGCAGAATGTAAAGTCGACGGTTGAAAGATAAAAAGGCATCTCGGAATTGTGAATTCAGAGCACTGCAAGTCAATCGGAGTGCAATTTTCTACGTATTCTAGGTGAAAAGTTGAAATTTCAAGCGAAGAGTATGGAAACCACGTAGGAAGACGACAGTCTGGTAGGAATCAGCGATGATTGAGCATATTGCTGCGTTCTCTTCGTAGAGGTAACTGCAGGTCGGAAGTGCTCGTTATATTCTTCCTTGTGGAAAGTTACCTTCAAGCGATGAGTCTTGCTCCTTTTTTTACGAAACTTGAGCTTTCTTTATTGACTACACAATCACGAATCACGGACAAAGATGAACCCTTTTCGATCGGTGCGCGGACCAACATCATTTCTTTGAATGCAGTCTCCTGTCTATTTGTTTTTGATACTTTAAGATAAATGAAATTTATACAGGATGATAAGAAAAGGGTCTACAACTTATATTCCTACCGAAATAGCAGATTTCAATGATTTAGTCTCTGATTCATGTTGTAATGCACTATTTTATTTATTAAACATTTATGTTTATTTCCTGTAAAACAGTTTCAGTTTCATAGAAATACAGTGAAATAGCAGTTTTGATTGATTTAGTCGCCGATGTATGCGAATTTCATGCAAAAACGCTTATATTCTTGCCGAACTAGCAAATTTCATTGATTTAGTCGCTAATTCATGTTGTAATGCACTAACTTATGTTTATTTCCTCTAAAACAGTTTTAGTTTCGGTAGAAGTACAGTGAAATAGTAATTTTGATTGATTCAGTCGTCGGTGTATGCGAATTACATGTAAAAACGCTTACACTTCTGTCGAAATAGGAAATTTCATTGGTTTAGTCGCCGATGTATGCGAATTTCATGTAAAAACGCTTATATTCTGGCAGAAATAGCTGTTTTCAATGATTCCGTTTCTGATTCATGTTGAAATGCACTAGTTTATATTTATCTCTTATAAGACAGTTTCAGTTTCGGTAGAAATACAGTCAAAGAGCAGTTTTGATTAATGCAGTCGCTGATGTATACGAATTTCATAGAAAGAAGTCTGATGGTGTTAAATTACAAGATGTAAGCAGCTAATTGATATGACGAACTCTTTTCTCTTCGTTTGTGTAATGAAACAATATTTTTGTAATAATAATAATGCAAACTGCTCATGTGTGTAGGTGAGAACTGATAAATATGAAGGCGCTACGTTTCACCTAGCAAAAATGACGTACAATTGACATCTTGCAGTTCCTATTGGATCACTCTAGACAAGCTCCTCAAGTCTTAGACTCTTTTTTGTCACCCTGTATAAATTTAACGAATAAAATAACAATGATAAAACATGCGGAGTTCAAGAGAATCTCAATATACACGAGGAAATGTTATAATATCTATTTTAAGATTGTCTTTTAGAATCCAGTTCGCAGCCCGACCAAAGAGGGTTAAATGTTTAATCACTGCTAGCAATGGAAGGAGTATACATAATAAAGTTTGAAAAGTAAAGAGAATTCGCGTTTTTAAAGTTAGATAACAAATAAAAACGAAAAGTAATTCACCTGTCTTATAAACTGAAACGTTTAATACAGATTTAAATAGTCTTTAAAGCTAGTGCAATTAAATAGCAACTGAAAATGTAATTAACTTCAAATAACTGAAAATTTATGGAGCACATTTAACAAGACTCAATCGCGGAATAGTAATAGGTTATAAACTAAATAAAAAAGATTTGTTTGCGTTTATAATTTGCAATCAACATTTTGTTTACATTTATTTTAATCTCAGCATGTTCGAATGTTATAGAGGTTGAGTACATTCATATCTCATTAATTCAATCTTTTAAGCATACAAGTGTGCGAGCAGAGCACGACATAAAGTACTGCGAGAGACAGAGACGGTGGGAAAACATGTATTCTCCATTCGGTTCGATATGCATTGATACAAAGTACACAAGTGCGAATCACCGTGTGCAGATGCAAGCAAAGTGTGCGAAGTTGTTACGGAGTAAAAAGCCTTACACCACATCCAAGATTAATGCGCCTGGAAGCAACTATCAATATTTACTTCGACTTTTTGTATTCTCTTTAACGTTCGCATACACATGTACACTTTCCATTCGTAATTTATAATATTTCACTTTGCACGCAAATTCTTTCGCTCCATTTCTCCAGTATTTTCTGTTTTTTTATGTTTAAAAATAAACCCTATCCCGGAAATAACAATTAACGCATAATAACTGTACAAATTGCTAGAAATAAAAAAAGAAATTGTTACTACTGCTACTTGCAGATTTAATACAAGCAAAGTTGTTAAAACAATAGTTTAAAAAGCATATATATGTGATATTGAATACTTTTTTCCCTTCCATTATTTACTTTTATGCTGTAGCTGAAAAAAATATCTTGTCACCTGGAAAGTTTCGTATTTCAGAAGAACAGAAAAAGTTGGGCTTTAAACGCTGTAACCGTTTTTGCAAGATGTAATGTACAAAATATATTTTGTTAATTGTATGCTGCCTGGCCAATGGATCCAAATAAAAATAAATAATTTAATGTAGTTCATGTTTCTAGATTGATTTTGATAGGCCTCGATTTCCAGCTAACCTTTCAATAAACTACTATTTGCCTGTACCTAAGAAGTTGATTAATCTTTCGATTTAATAACAGTCTTAGAGCCATAAAAAATAAATCAACATTTAACCAAATTATAAAACAAATCCGAGGCTTGAATGCATTGCATGATGCAGATAAAAATAAAAAAACCTATCGTGTTAAACTACTCACCGATGAAAGTAAAAACAAAAGACTTAATGTCAACCCTAGTTCAATCCACTGATACATTTTTATACGAAGATTATAAAGAATATATAAAGAAAATTGTCAATCAAGAATGGAACACTCTATGGATGTATACTGGATATAACTTGTTTTTTTTTATTATTAGAATGTATTATATGTAAATAATTGTAAAATATGTGTATACTATATTGTATGTCGCTAATAACCTTTAGCAATTGATGCGACATAAACAAATAAATAAAAAAAAAGTTTTAGTTTTTGAGGGTATATACACTTATTGATAAAAGTTAAGAAACAAAGTAGCTATTTAAGAACTTTGGTGTACTGATATATACATAATTACTTTATGTACTGACAAATAAAAAATGTGATTTGTATAAAAAATATATGTTCCATACACTATGAATTTTTCAAATAAACATTTGCAGAGACAATATATATAACGAATTAGTAAATACGAATCAGAACATTCGAGTCAGAATGGTATGGGGCTGTTTCTCACGTAATGGACCTGATTCGTCAATACAAGTAAAAGAAACTATGGATAGATTTGTGTGTGACAACTTCTTGCAAAATAATAGGCTGCCATTTGCTAAAGAAAACACGTCTATAGGGTGGTTACTTCAACACCACAATGACCCCAAGCATTCTTCCAAATTAGTTAAGACACTTCTCACGAAATAGAATGTTAATGTGACCAAGTGGCCAAGTCAGTACCCAGATCTGAACCCAATAGAACATTTATGGAATTACGTTGAACTTCAATTGAGAGCTCATTCTTTTACCAATAAAACGGAGTTTATGCAAAAAAAATTACAAAAATATGGTCCCAAATACCGACTGAGTTTTGTATTTGATTAATCGAGTCAATGCCTCGCAAATGCTGTATAGTTATCAAATCCAAGGGTTTTCCAACATCTTACTAAAATATCACAAAGATTGCAGATATTTACGCATCGTTGTTTTTCTGAAAAGTATTTCAAATGTAGTTACATCATATAAGAAAAATATGTTTCCTAAGTTTTGTCATAAAGATTTCGTTTGGTTTCTTCGGCTCAATATTAATTGTAGCCTTTATAAAAGTGTATTCAAAAAAACACTTATACCATGTTGATACATGTAATGTTATCTTTTTATGCTATTTTTATTTCTAACCTATGTGTCTCAGAAGATAAAGAATATACATACAATAGTTCTCAAACGTCCACTTCGTTTCTTAACTTTTGGTAGTAAGTGTATGTACAAACACTGAACAAACCATTGGTTACGTTATCTCTTCTATCGATACCACAGGGTATGAAGATGTCTTCCTTATTAAACATCTTAATTCGATGCAATTCTCGATCAATGGCTGGCATTAAATCCGCTTAGAAGAAGTCGCGAAGTTTTCTGCTGGAATGCTAATTAACTCATTTCTCATCACTTGCAGCACCTTACTTCGGTTCTCATTACGCGATGATCGATCGGCTGCCACGCGTCTATGTGAATTGAACGACATAAATATCTTTCGGAGCAGCCTCGGGCCTGTGCAAATCGTTTCGCTCGCGATTAACCTTTTGTGGCTGAACTTCTATGGCCGATAAAATGTAACCAACTTTTTCTCGTACGTACGCTTCAATGCGTAGAATGATCTAATTCGAACGGGCAATATCTTCCGCTGTTTGATTATACATTTCAATTGACTTCAAACTAGTAACGTCGGTCATGTATGCAAATTATTATATTAGGCTGGTAATTAAATTCGTAACCTTTCGAATTTCTCTGCTTTAAAATTCATTCAATTTGATTGTCACGGAATCGAAAAATTATCAGAACTGTAGGGTGGATGTACCATTTGAGGACACTGTTTCATTTATTCCGATACTGGCAATTAATGTTTTTATACAGCAAGTATTCTATTATTTGTTCGGCAGTAAGCATTTGTAATTAATTGAAAGCTATCATTTTTACTGTGGGTATTTCATATTACCAATTTTAGAAGGGGGCACAAATGGAAAGCTGGCTGGCCAAAAATGGTACTCTTAAGGCTACAAATGGTGCAAAAATATCTTACATGATAAGGTAATGATGTGTTAAATAATTATGTTTAAAACATTGTTCAACTTATAATGTTTTGATTTTCTGTATATTTTGAACTACACTAATATATTCTTCACTTTTGTGTGCGCATTTTTTCTTAAGTTATGTATCAGTGAATGGTACGGAAATAATTCGAGTGGCCACGAATGGTACACCTACTCCAGCAAAAGATCTTCGATTCGAATGGAAATTACTTGAATAAAAAATGATTGGTTGAAAGATTTTAATAAATGTTCATATGTAAACTGTTTCGAAAATCGTGACTTTAGTTGCCAACCAAATAATAGCTATCAAACGATTGTTTCAATTGATCAAGAAATATAAATTATAAAGAAATTCGCGTAATAATATTGCTGCAACGGCACCATTTTTCGCTGATCACCTTTCACTAATGTCTGCATATTCTTACTACCGAACAATTTCTTGTAACTATATTCTGTAATACTTGTGTAACAAATACAGTCACTTTCGAATACAACTAACAAGCTTGTATGTCCATATTTTGGGGAAATTAAGTTATGCATTTTTCTAATTGTAAATGCCTAGCCAAAAAGAATAAAATGTCTTTTGATACGTTCTATCGATTCCGATTGAAAAAAACGAATAAACACTATTTTGTAGAAAATTAGGAAGTTTTATTGCCCGGTTTAAAATTTTACAAAACGGACGTACGACCCTTCAATAATAAACGATTCAATTATTTCTTTCTAAACAAATTGATTTGTAAAAATTGTTATTCTATTTCTTTCGAAATATTTAAACCTATGGTGTATTTCAAAAACGAAATAATCATCCAATAAAATTTTCAGTGAGAATCAGCACGAGGTTTTTGTTTTGGGCTATGAATATTTACTGGTATTGTTTCCTCAAACAAAATAAGGATATTGTATTTCAAAGATAGCTGTTTCATTATTTGTAAAATTGAAAATGTTCAAACTTGTAGTGTATTTTAAAAACAAAATCATTGTACAATAAAACGTTATTTAAAATAATAGTTAAAAAATGCTGAGGTCTATGAATAACTGACTTTATCTGATAATGCCAATTAATCAACGACAGTAGCGTTGACTTTGGTCTTGAACGATGAATATTTTCGTTTCTCCAATAAAATAAGGAAATTGTATTATAAACATAGCTGTTTCATTATTTCGAAAATGTTCAAATTTGTAATGTATTTTAAAAACAAAATAATCATCAAATAAAATTTTCAGTGAGAATCAACACCAGATTTTTGTCTTGAACTGTGAAAATTTTTGGTATTGTTTCCTCGAACAAAATGAGGAAATTGTATTACGAATATAGGTTTCATTATTTCTAAAACTGAAAATGTTCAAACTTGTAATATATTGTAAAAACACAATCATCGTACAATAAAACGTTATTTGAAATAATAGTTAAAAAATGCTGAGGTCTATGAATAACTGACTTTATCTGATAATGCTAATTAATCAACAGCATTAGCGTTCCATTTGTTCGCGTTTACGAGTATCTTTGCTTGCATATCCTTAGGTTTACGAATGACCGTCGCAGCAGGTGGGATTCTACAAGGATGGAAATCGCAGTCATGATTGCAAGAAACATCACGCCTTTTTTTTCATTCGACTCCGCTTAGCTTATCGATAAACCGTTGATTATACCGTTTGAAGTATATGAAACCAGATGCAGGCGTAAAATATCACGGTTACTCTCGCCTCATCTTCAAAGTTACGATCTGGAAAGAGTCTGGACATCGTCACGGTTTCCCTTTCCAAACGAGTCCGTAAACATTCGCCAGTGAAATATACCGGACGGTTCAAAAATACATGTATCACGGAAAGAATTCTGTCCGGAGGTAGACAAAGCACAGAATACGCTTAAAGGACTCGTGTCAGTTATCACTTTACACTCAACTTTTACCCCACAGCTTTGCGTGTTAGCCTCGCAGCATCAGATTACGTTCCACGCTTTCAGAAACTTCGTATTTTTTTCCTCAGAAGAGTTTCTAATAACGTTCAGGGACTTCTTTCATCGTAAAGTTCCAAAAATGAGGACAGAATGTTTGTTGTTCACTGCGGACACTTATACATAAAAACTCCAACTCTTGAAACTGTTGAAAGTATCGTTTCCTTTGTATTTAACTCGTTCTAACATTAAATTTTGTTACTTAATAGACTACGGATGTTTATGCAACTTAATATATCCAAATTGGTGGTGGACCGATGGACGTTTAATAATTTACAAGCAAGTTATTGCTATTTTGTTAGCAAAATAAAAATTACATATTTTGAACATTTAATGGAGCAAATGAACGCTTATTGAAGTTTAATTTATTTAGTTGTATTGATATAGGAAATATGGAAGTCTAACAAGGTATATTCGCATAAACATCCGCACTCTATTTACTAATTTACTAAACACTTTAAGAAAAAACTATTTTTAATGTTAATACAAGGTGACGCGAAAATTGTAGGAAAAGAAATATAACCAACAATGGAGCATTGAAAACAATTTAAGTGTGTTTGTTTCTTCACTGCTTTCTTGTTATAATAATTGTTTAAATAAACGAGATAACAGTTGGTATTCGTATTGCAAGTAGTAAATAAAGTATATTTCATGACCTGACACATGTTTAAAATAATAACATGTAGAATTAGTTAATAACTTCGGCAATATTAATGTTTCGACTCATGTTTATTAGGACCTTTTTCTTCCATTTGGCGAGTACTATTTGCCCCTATAGTCCCAATCCGTTGTTTTAATACCCTCTATTCTGTCCACCTTAATTAAAATATCCTGTCTATCATTTTTTTCATTTTTTAAGATATTTTGAAATATTTGAAGTTCGATATGTTTTTTAAGCGAAGTTAGAATGTCTTACAGGCTTTGTAGGGGTTTTAGAAACAGTTTAATTTATTTGTCCAAACTGCTTTTCGTATGGTTTTCAATGATAAAGCCTCATTTTTCTCGGATGTTTCGAAATATTAGTTAGGACAGTTAAGTTGAGGAGGGCAGTATTGTTCGAATATTTTTGCGACCAACTAAGCGTCCGATAATAGCTTATTAAAAAATGTTCCATTCGCTTTACATTAAATAAATGAAACTTGTTCTTCCGCCAACTGGAATTACCGTTTTAACGGAGTAAAGAAAACAATGAATTCCTCAACAGAATTAATACACGAAAAATGTTGAACCAACGTTGAAAGGAGACAGGTGGAAGTTGATGCTTTAGAGTGCGTGACTCAGTTTTTTCCTTGGCAGTTTAGGTAAAACCAAATATTTGGATATGCATATTAAAAAATAACAAATGAGCCACTACTATGGACATACATAAGTGACAGCTTCAAGTTTTCTCAGGATAATGTCTCGAAACGTAAATCGAGAACATTTGTTGGATTAACCTTCACAGTCACTTAATTTATAAAGTACAATGAAAATAAAAATAAAAGAACATCCGTAAGAAAAACATAAAAAGTAAAACAATGTATAATGGAATATCGGGGCGCATAAAACATTGTTTCTACTCGACAGAATGTTAATATTATCATTTTGCTAAGGTAGACGTGTGTTTTATGTAAAACCATTATGATTCGTCAAGTGCGCAAATATTTGTACGTTCCAAAAATTAGGCTGCAGGTATTTTACCAATCGTTATACGGAAATACAGTAACGTGAATAAGTACTTTCTGTTTATTATTAATATTACTTCAAGTTTTTGAATCCTAAGGGGGTAGACCACCTTGTTGGTTTAAAGAAATGGAAAAAACTTTTTGGGCATTTCTTTTTACAGTTTTATGTGTGTATAATATTGTGGTAAAAGGATTTTTTTAATTCGTATAATTGGCGAAGTTACAGCACTGAAAAGGACTACATGTCAGGTCAGGTTAAGTGGACGAGTTAAACATTGAACGCGATTTTCTCGAAATGATGTTTTTTGGCTTGGTTCTCAGCAGATCTAGGAAACTATTCATCCGATTAACTTCAAGTTTTGATACATTATTCATTACAAAATTATCTTCTTATTGAGTTCTGATATTTTAATTCGTTGGATTTTTAAAAATTTTCGAAGTTGATTGTTTATAGTGGAAAAACAAATTTTTTCTTTGAACACCGCCGTTTTCTGATTTTTTAAAATTATCGAAAAATCGTACGCTACACCGAAGAGGATTTATTTCTGTTTAAGTTGGCAGAAGCAGTTTTCATTTTTTATATTTCAGTCACTTTCGGTGTTAGGTGCATGTTGACAAGCTTCTGTCAGACATGACACTAGGCAATGTTGCTTAACATCCCCTTAACAAACTATAGACATTTAAGTTTACCTATTTTTTCGGTTTGCAAGGTGGGTTACCTCTCCAAATATGATACTTCGTAATTTCCAATCTTACAATATTTTCACATTTTCTATAAACTAGTAAACTTCCAATGATACGAAGCGCCTCTAGATTACTATCTTACGTAAAGCGTCACCCATCAACTAAATACTGTTGGATTCCCGAGGATTCAACATACACAGCTTTATTTTATAGACAAAAAGATGACATCTAACGGCCATGTGCGTGTACATTATTTTTCTTACAGATCTTTAAATTTTGTTAATTCTTTATTCCTTATTTACGTAGGAAGAAAGTGTTTATGGCCCTTGAGTACCTTCGAGAGAAAACGTCTTGCAGACATGCCACAGGGTTTGCATAGATGTTTAGCATACTCTAACAATACGAATAGCAGCCGAAACGTGGTGAAAAGTTTCACGATTGCGTATTACCTACCTGTACACACGTTTTACGTAACAAGCCCCATTGAACTTTTCAATGACAGAGCTGTTGCTTTGCATTTTGCACGTGACCGAACGCACCCATGTACGTGGAGCCGGGTTCGTTGCGGAATAACGTGAAAAAGAATTCGTATTACAATATCAGAATGATTTCAGCGATAACGGCGTAATTTCACCGGTACGCGGTTCCCGGCGCGTCTAAAGGAGATACCTGCTGCATAGGAGACAAAAAGGCCGTGAAACCGATAGAACATGCGAGCTTGCGCATGTACCGCGCGCGTACCTGCGTGCAACGAAACACAGGTTAAAACGGCGTGGCCGTAAATCACCGGTGAACCTAAACACAATGCGGCAACGATTCTCGTGGATCGTTTCAAATCTCCTTAACGTATCGCGCGTTTACAGCGCACGCGGAGACACGGGATCGAGTGCAAGCCTGTGTTCTCGTGGATACGTCCACGTGGAAAAGAGTACACGCGGCTGCGTACAAACAAATAACGGTTCAGCGAATCGTGAGTTCGCGAAAATATTTATAGTAGCTAGTTGCTTCTACCCGTTTCACTGGAAACCCTTCCTCCATCATCCTCCACCACCGCCCGTTCCAGCCGTCGTCGATTTCCGTGCCCCGTCTTCGCGAAATCCCGGGAAATCGGATAGAACGCGCATTGTTTCATCGCAGGCCGAAAAGGTCCGTTCATCGATCATATTTAATTGAAACCCAACACTCGCCCGGATATCCCCCTATAAATCTCGATTCACTCTCAGGTATTTTCACGGACGCCCGGTGCACTGCTGCGAGAACTAACGAAGAAAAGGAGCATGAAGGGGATGGAAGGGGAGCTGGTATTGGGTGTACTAACAAGAGTTTCCTTTTTTTTTGCGCGACATTGCGTTCGTGGAGACACGTGGTGTCGGAACGAAAAGAAAACGATTTAATTTAGGGATTTGTACTATTTGTAGAGACTGTGGAACGTCGATTATTCGAAACAGTAACGAGATAAAATATTTTGGGTACATTCATTCAGAGTTGGGCATTATTCGAATTGTTTCGAATAAATATTTATCTCAAATCATTATTCGATTAAATTCTTTTTTGGCGAATATTTTATCCGGATAATAATTATTCGTTATTCGTAACAAATTATTCTCCATTCATTCGAATAATTTATCATTATTTATTCGAATAACGATTGTAAAATTATTCGAATAACGATTGTAAAATTATTCGAATAACGATTGTAAAATTATTCGAATAATAATACGAATAACTGTTGATTGTTTTCGTTTCCATTTCTTCTGCTGTTGCGATTGAACATATGCTTACTTCTTGACTATGTCCTTCTGTATTATAAGAAAAAAAAAATAAATAAATTTTTATCCGAATAAATTCATATTCGAATAAACTCTTATTCGTTAATGACAAATAAAATTTTATTCGTTACTATTATCCATTATCTGTTATCCGAATAAAATTTTGCTCAACACTGAATTCATTTTTGGGTTATCGAGCTAAAGGTTCTGAAAGTGGAAATTTAAACGAACTTGTAACTTATTCTACGGGTAAAATCCAGGGTGTTTCCAAAAGGTGGTTCAGAACTTGGCAGGCTTATAGTGCTCACTGTACTAAATAAACAAAAAATGTGATTCTTTATAGCAACATAAGTTTGTAGATTAACCCCTTCAAAGGAAACATCGATTTTCAATTGTAACTGGCTTATCTTGAAGATTACCTTATTATATGCTTCAATGTCTAAATATCTTCTTATTTTCAATCATTGTCGATCTGTACTAATCGAGTACAGTAGAATACAGAACATCGATTATATACACGTTTGGTTACTCGAAGTGTTTCCAGGGAAAGATGTATAAACTCTATGTACACCAGACGATTTTCAAAATAGTCTTTGTGAAAATTCATCTACCTGCATTCGGGGAAAAATCAAATGTGCAAATAATAAAAATTTAGATATGACTATACGGGATGATAAAAAAGGGTTTATACGACTTTAATAGCCTTTAGTATTCACCGAGATAAGTAAAATATGTCCAATTGACATGGGTTCTAAAATCAATCCTACTATCATTTCAATATTTGGAACTACTTTCCGTATTATTTTCCATTTTTATTTACAATGGAAGGCATAGGGGTTTTGCAAATATATTAACTCATCTTTATAAATCGAGAAAAAATGATCGTTTAGTTTTAATATTCATATTTAGGATTGAATATTTTTGCTAAAAATGATGATTCGCTTTAGCCGGCATCGAAGATATACAGCTAGCTAAACATTGGCTGCTAACGCTTGTTCGTTTCAAAGTAATTAATTACTAGACTAAAAATGAATTTGTCTTTCGATTCTCAGATTATCAAATGCAGTAGCTTTGAAAAATGGTTTATAATTTTAACGAAACGTATGATAATTAATCAGTGATAGATATTCGATACTCTTTCTTGTAAGTTTTCAAGCAATTCAATTACATTCAAACTTCGAATTACTTCATAATTATTTGAAGCCAACAATTCTTGAAAATGTTGGAAGTCTTGAAATATTACTGATTCTTGAAAATGGAGAATTTGAATATTGCAGGAAAGTGATTCAGATGTTATTTATTTATTTGTAAATTGTACGGGTATAAACCCAATATATGTATATATGTACACAAGTAAGAATTAAAAACAAAATAGAAAAATAAATAAAAAGAAAACAGTCGTAGCAACATAATATAGAGTAAAAAAGTAAAAATAAAAATTAAATCTAAATGCAATCACAAAGAATTTGTAATTGAACATTATGGTAAATATATTATTGTACGACAAGACTTTCAAGACTCTTTGAACATTCAAGACCTTCAAGACTTTTATACTCTTTCAAAATTGTCAAAATTTACAAGACTTTCAAAGTTCGAATGAAATTCGAAATGATTCGAAACTTTCGCCATATGTACATATTCGAAGCGATTCGAAGTGATTACTAACCCATTACTAATGAGAATATTCAATACCTTGATTCACCTAAGGATAATAAAGTTCAGCGGAAGAAATTAATTTACTCTCGCAATTGATTGCATGTTAGCTGTCAGTATTAAAAAAAGGACACTATTAAATAACCTATTATCTCGTGTAATTGAAATACACAAGTCTAATTCTGACGGACATTCGCGAGAGTAAGTTAATGGCATTGCAGTCAGGTTTACGCGATCTCTTGATGAATGAAACGTTTGTCTCGCAATTAATAATTCTACCCTTCAATGCCATACGCTTTTCAACAGATAACTTGAATTATAGGGTCAATATACTGTTCTCATAATTGCATGGGCACGTCCAATCGCGAAGGATGTACAACATGTTACAAAAATAATTAAACAGTGATAGTTTTTAATAAAAATGCATTTTTCTTACAGAAAGTGTTTAATTTTGTAGATGCATTCTTAAAATATATACATGTATTTTAGGGATTAACTCTTAATCATTCAAATGATACAATATTTGTTAAGTGATAACTTATTTGCAAAAAAAAAAAGATGAAAGTGAAATCCGTATAGAAAATGTATGTTACAAATGTAACATAAACCTCTAAATTTATAATTCCATAGCAACTGTGATAGCCATTTCGAACTGACGCACAGTGTGATGTCATCGACAAAAGTTTGTCGATGGTGATGTTTCGATTATCTCGCGGAACTAAATTATTGTACCAAAAGAATTCTAGTTTTCGTTGGTTTTATGTGTTTTTCCACTAAAAACCAACATAATCGAGTATATACTTTACATTTATGTAACATTATTCAAAGAAAAAAACAAACATAAATAAATATTCAGACTAATACACTTACAAAAGAACGTGGCAAAGTTTTCTCCGATTTTGATGAAACTTTATAAACTTATTAAGCATCTGAAAATAAGATCGTGCAAAATTTTGCCAAATAATTTTCTTACATTTATTAATACCATCGTAAATTTATATCGGTGCCATAACTTAACCACTATTTTCAAATTATAACTAGACTTTTAACACATTATACAGTTTTATAGACTGTTCATACTGTTTCTATTTAAAGCTAAATTCATAGGCTATGTAAAAAGTACAAAGAGAATGTGGACAAATGTCGACATGTTTTTATTCGTTATGACAAAAAATATTTAAATATACGTCCTGCCTATTTTTTAATGCTGAATTCAGCTATACAATCAGTTTTTTGAAAAAGTAATTTATTTAAAAAATATATGGAAAATTAATGTATTTTTCCAAATTTTTATGCTGAAATGTTAATCAATTTTTATGAGTTCTTGTATACTTAAAGCGTAGACCTTGGCCAATAATATGGATAAATCAGAATTTTCAGTTTCACTCTTGCAAGAGATATCATTACTTGCAAAAACTTCATCACGATTTGGTTAATCGATCAGGCAGGGAAAGTGAGTATTTTCTGCATTTTTTAATTGAGAATTTTGGAATTTTTTTCCATCAATGATTTTAATTTATTAATACTTTTGAGTCTTCTATCCAATGGGAAAGTGATCAGCAATTTGAGGATGTTACTCCAAAATTCTTTTAAATAATTTGTAACCGTGTTTGCTTTATGTGTAGGCACAGTTGTTGTTGTAAAAGGAAATCATCTTCTAGTAACCCCTTCTCTTCAAGAATGTTGACTTTTTTCAATAATTTTAAATACATTGAGGCATTTTTGTACTTAATATTATTAATCTTCTTATTTCAAACGATAAACCGCGCTGCCAAACAATAATATTGTGTTTTGTTAACTTATTTTTGATTAATTCACTTTTTTCTGCAGAGAAACATTCTAATAGCTTTCATCCAATAATCGGCTCGTCAGTCCATATAATCTTTTCCCAAAATGTCAAATTTCTTACAAATTTAATTACTATTAAATATTCGACTTGTTTATATGCCATATTTTTTTAGTAAATCTAATAGTATTTTTTTAGTAACTGTAATTGGTAGAATTTTCAAAGCAGAATGGAGATATGACATTGAAATATTCAACATTCTTTTATGTATTTGAACTTTTATTGCTTTAGAATGTCCTGATCTGTATTGTATGTATTTATTATTTTTATGATTGCTGCTAGTATTTATGTAGAAAATTGGGCTAATTCTTTGCACGGTTTACCTTCATTTTTCATTTTCACGACAATTCTTCCGCTTTCGTTGCACTTTTAAATTGATCGCATCCAGTGCTACAATAGAAATCTTAAACAATTACATTTAAATAATAATGAGCCGTTTACATAACTAAACAAATGCAATTATTTTTTTTCAATGAAAAAGCATGCAAAGGAATATAAAATACTTCACGAAATGTTTTTCAAATAATTCGAGTGAGAGGAGAATGGATGGAAAATCAAGGACGTTTACTTATTTATGTAACTCTTAAGATGTATAAGAACGATATTTCGTAATTACTATAACAATAGTATCTAACACTTGTAATATCATCTGGCAAACGAAAGAAGAAAATATACCGAACTAAAACGCTGATTATAGATCATTCACTGATTTGGGCTTCGGAGGTAGGTAAATTCTTTCACCGTTATTTTCAAGTTTTCGACTTTCGATCATTATGACAGTTTGCCACGCGACGCCATGGACACCGTGGCAGGTTCCTTGGCTATCGAGTTTCGCCCCATTACACCTCCCATGCATTTATTACAGGTTCCCTCTGTCCTTTTCTAGCATACCATGTCGGTGACCGAAGACACGAGACCAGAGACCTTCTCGGTCCTTTCCGATCCCTTCTCACTCGTCAACGTCTCGTATTCCAGTCATTCTACGCTCCTTCAATCAAAACTATGCGAGCGATGACGTCTTCATTCATAAAAGCCCGACATCCGAATGTCCCTTTTTACCTTCCTTTTTGCTGCGTGTTAATTGATCCAAAGTGGCTTTCTGAACCCCGATCCCTCTGATGCCAACACTCTTTTAAGAGAAATAAAAATCGAATAGCGCCGGCCACGCACGACAATACGTATGGCACAGGCAGGAACAGATTTTAAAAGGAGAGGAACGCTAGTCTAAGGAATTTGATCTACAAAATATTGATAATTTATTATGTTCGCGTTTTTATTAATGGAACATACAATTATCTAGTTAAAGTATGACGCATAAAGTATTTATACGTTCAAGAAAATAAAAATCTGCGAAACGGAATGGACACATGCAGCACGACCGCATATGCAGACAATCAACAGCAGCTTCACAATTAAGGAGAATATACCACCAGAACTAAGGAGAAGAGAACAAATTGCAATTTCCCGAATTAAAGTTGGACATACAAAAATAACTCACTCATATTTACTCTTAAGAAATAGTTCTCCAATCTGTGACAAATGTAACGTATAAATAACTGTCAACCATTTAATTATACACTGCAGTAAATATTCGACATTATGCCAAAAGTACAATATCATCTACAACTTAAAAGAGAACTCTTCCAACCAGAAAAAAAATGTCAAATTCCTGAAAGAAAGAAAACTATTCGCAACTGTACTGTAACTGCATATTGTCGTTGCTAATAACCATTGTGGTTGATGCAACATTAACAGAAAAAAAAAAGTATTTATAAAGGAATTTATTATATGGAAGTTGAATTATGTACAATTATATGATTTTTTGTTTCTTTTACTTGAAAATACTATTGACAGGATATGATTGTTTATTTAATTTTGTTAAGTCAAATACTATTTGTGTTCATCCTTTGCACGGGTTACGCTGATTCTTAATGAGATTAATGAGTAAAAATTGGGGAGTTCCATTTTAAAAAGGCACATATCAACATGCTTGCGTAATATGTACGTATTTAGGTACATTCATATCCTTCCTCTGGAAGAAGATTAACCAAGGAAATCCTACTTTTATTTTTAAACAGAGACAACATGTTTTAAATAAAATCTACTTGTTTTCGAGAAAACTACAGGGAAGCCTTTGCATAATATATTTTTTATTTACGTGTTTTAATAGAGACTTTTAAGATGAGTAGGTTATAAGATGTTAGTTACAGAGAAGAATGTTTTATTTAAATGGATAGATCAAATAATCCGATAATTTGTTAATCTACGTGCACATTATCGACATTATTGCTCAATTATATACAGATTAATTTTCACAGCATGCATAAAATTTCAGCTAAAAGCCTATATTTTATTTCTTATTGTAAATGTCCCACGGTAGACTTTAGTATGCCTATTGCTTAACTTAAAACTATAAAAATTATCAGAACATGTATATCTGCTTTGCGTTTAACAATCATTTAACATAGGATATCGATATAAAAGATGCATGGAGCATTCTGAATGAATAATTAGTTTTCTGTAACAAAATGTTTCTGAATCAAGAAATCGACATGAATGAATATTTCTGACTTGTTGCTCCTTCAGCGATCGCACTATAAATCCTCATAAAACTCATTCAAGTAATTGGCAAATAAACTAACTTTCAATTGTATTATTTAGCCGCGCGTAAATTACTTGAAAGTTCTGTAACTTCCATGAAGAGTTAAACTTGTTGTTTTCTTATTAAAGGAGGTAACACACTTTCGCGCTCTACATATATCAAGTCTTTAAAGTTTAAATGCGTTTCAACTGGGAGTAACGCTTCCTATTAAGAGGTTAACCTCAACTGCTACATATTTGCATGCAGTATCGTTCCCTTTAATTAGTCTTAAATTACAGCTTCATGTCACGTACAACGGTTTTATGAAAAGAATATTTAGTTGGCAACACATTATAATCATAATGCCATGCATCTAGAATAAGAAACAAAAGTTGCGCACCGCTATACAATATTTATGTTAAAAAATAAATTATGTTCAATAAAATAAGAAATAATTTCTTTGTTGTGCACGAAAGAGTTTATTCAGCATATACGTTAAAACAAGTCAAATAAAAAATGTATGAGTTTGTCAAACGATATCAGATTTTTGTTAAACATGAGTTATTTAACTTATTCACTTACTTATGCTAATTTTACGCTTATTTTCAAGAAGTACTATTTATTGTCACTTTTTACATGAAAATTTAATTTTATGAAAAGCTTAACGTTTGTACAGCAAGTGAAGACTTATGTCACTCCATGAAACATTATTCATTTATTACTCAGCTATACTTTCTATTAAATCTAGTTATTCGTCTAAGTCTATTTACAAGGCTGACAAGATTGTACACTGTCTCAATAAATAATAAAAAAAAATTCAAATAAAAAATTTTTGTTGTATAACTTAAGAATACCTACTTGTATCCCAACATAGTTTATTCCCATATTAACAATAGTTTTCTCAAGTAAAATTCATAAAAATTACTTACTTTTAGAGTTGCTACACGAGAATCCCCCCTTAAGTCTGTTACGTTCCACATAATTGGACGAAATTATTACTGATTTATTTAAAAGAACTGACAGTATAAACATGACATAGCATAAATATTTAAAAACAATATTCGCTTTTATAGTATGAGTCATATAATCCAGACGGGTTGTATCTTCCGGTTCGTAGAAAGTAGAAAAAATGTTAGAGTGAAAAGTTGAATGACATGAATTCATTTTCTTGTAACGATGCACCAGGAAAGTGCAATAGCATAAGTCCACTATTACTACTAGATCATACTGCATATAAAAATATTAGGGTCACATGCTCGAAAAGTTAACACTTCACTATTTGGAATTTTTTCGTTAGTACATCTTTTATTCCAGAAGATATTCGTTTTTCTTATTTTCAACAAAACAAACCCTGCACCCCGTCCCAGTTGCGTGACTCAGCCTGTATAACGCGAATGAGTGTCGATGTGACACGTGAAATTTCCACCGAGGAAACGTCTCATAAAAAGAATTTTCCATCCGAGCAACATCGGAGGAATACAGGTAAACTCAGTTACTCACGTGGTAGCGTGTTATCAGATTAATCATTTCTCCATGAACGGACGGATCGGTTTTCTTAAAGTGCCGGTATAACCCATACAGCCACATTTCTTGACCCCTCTTCAACCGATCGTACGTTGTATTCACGATTTGTGCAGAGCTCACCGACGGTCATATATTCGTGCCGTGGCGCGCCCTTAAATTATGCGCGCAATTACGCGTACCTGCATCGCGTAAGTGCATCTTTGCACAGTGATGCACACAGTCGCGCAATCGCCTAGAGAGCAGACGGGAGAACATATAGGTAGGAGCAAGACGAAAGAGAAATGGGCGCGAAAAAGGAGAGATAGGGAAACCTAAAAGAGATGAAAGGAGAAAAGGAAAGAGCGTGCAGGGAGTATCATAACATGTGGACATAAGTTTGCAGGTGCATTTGTAGCACAGAAAGACTGAAATACGTGTATATAAACATGTGAACCACTGTTGATTTAACCTATTCCCAAGACGCAGCTGTTTTCTTATTTTTTTGACTCAATTTTCCTAGTTTCACTAAACTAAATATTTTCTACAAGTCAATTGCTACTTCTGAGTCATCCAGAGTAGAGTTTAATGTAACACGTTAGGTCGGCTCAACAATGCTCCCTTTACCTAAAATAGTATAATGATATCTAAATATTGGCTAAGACGGACTTTTTTTGATCATTTGGATAGTGCAGTAATTGTGACTGTGTATTAGTGAGGAACAAATACCGAAATATACGTACACAAACATCTATATGTTCCCGACTCTGTATCCTATTCCCTTTTCTGGTATACAACAGTTTCAGTAGTTTTTATTGTTAGTACAAATTGAACCAACGTAGCGTCTGCGCAGGAGTCTAAAGAAGTCTATAAGTCTGTAGACTGGAGTGATATGTAGAAAATAATTGAAATGTTTCTGAATAGTTAACAAGGTCGTATAATAAAACTTTATAGTGGATGCGACTTCGCCCGCGATTTTTCTGCATACAGAATTCGAAATATTACTTCTTTGTCCTTATATTTGATATTTTGTAGCTCGTGTTAAGTAATTCACCCAGTATTAGAAACTGACATGCCCCGGATGCGGCTTCGCCTGCGATTTTTCTGCATATAGAATTCGAAATATTATGTTTTTTCCTTAATGTCTGGTAGCCGGACGAATTCCCTTTCGAGCACACGGGCGCCGAGTTTTGCCATCTAGCGGCTGTGCGTGAACTATATGGACAGTACGCATCGACAAAGAACAGATACATGTTTTTTTCTCGATATATTATTTATTTCGCAATAAAATATAGCCTATGACAATGTAGGAAAATGTAAAGAAGCTGTTGTAAAAATTTCATAAAAATCGGTTTAGTAGTTTATGAGATTTTTACGAACATACACACAAACTTTGTCTCTTTGTTACAACAGTCAGATAATTATTTAACATTGAAACGTCTGTAACTAGGGGGCGAGGTCAGATATGACACAGGTTTGTATGAACTTTTTACACTACCTTCATGTTCTTATATTATGAAGCTCGCTGTATAGGCGCATTCAAGATTGCAAGTTTCCTTCATACTATTCATGGCGATCTCCTTCTTTGCGAGGTGTTAATGACGAGCCCAAGTGTCTGTATCAGTCGTTGAAGTGCTCTCAAATTTGCAAGATGTGCTCGTACGCCAGACCAGCGTGCCTGCTAAACACATCACGAGACACATTTCTGATACTATGTACATGTAACCAGTAATGTGTTTCGAAACGTTAATGCTGATAGCTCGACATTGAGCTTGGAAAAGTGAGAGTGGTCTCACCCGAGGTAGGTCGAAACGGAAATGAATTAACTTTCTAACTATACGACATACTATAAAAAACGTAGTTAAAAAAAGACATGAATGTTTATTATGTCTTCACATTTATCTTGCGCACGCTTGCAGATACGGTAATAATCGATGTTACATTTCATTTGTCTCCCAAATAGAATTTTTTATTATTTCAAAGCGGTTAACTGCCATAGGGTCACCGGTGACCGGCACGTCAAATTTAATTTAATTAAAAATCTCGTAATTCTTATAAAATTTTATACAGCGTTGACATAGTAATACTAATATAAGACAATAATTATACGATGAAATATTTAAACCCTTTTCCTCCGTGATGCATATTTAAAGCAGAATATTATTGCGTCTAGGTATGCCAATTTCAAAATACATTATAAACCGTAAATGTAAAAGGTACGGTAATTTTCACTGTGGTACGCAACATGTTTTCTAGTAGATTTATGTGACAGCGTAATTTATAATTTAAGTAGTAAATATGACAGTGCAAGTACATTTTTTAATACTAACATTTATATATTTGCATTCAAAGAAAATATTATTTACACCAAATATTACAGATGTCACACTGTTTTTGTCTGTTAAATTAATTAAATTATTTAGAACATTCCTATAAATCTTCAATCTCTTTCCTGAACCTTTGAATACTTTTAAATTAAAAAATTGTGAGAAAAATATCCCATACAATCCCATTTGTAACTTAAATTATAATTCTGATCGAGTCGTATTACATAAAACGCGAATCCTCATGCTTGGTCTGATAAAAGTAATGAGACTGAATTTGTGTCTCTAAAAGTGGAAAGATTGTAGGTTTGCCGTGTGTCTCATTTGATAGTGTGATCCTTCCCTGACATTCAACACAAGTTTCAACATGTTAGCGTGCATACGTCTGTTTCTAGCGTCGTAATAATAATGCGTTGCGTGGGTTGGTTACATTACATTAGAGTGCAAGATGATCATACGATAACACGCTTTCTCATTATTCACTTTTGATTCACGAATTTTTGGCGAAAAGTATGATCACAATTCTGTCTCAACAACCATTTTCATCTTCCATTTTCAACTTTTCCTTATTTCCGAAAATGACAGAACACAAGGTAAAAGTTCATCGCCTTAAAATGTTGAAGGATATTCAAAATATACCCGACTAATTGATAATTGAATTTTTTTAAATACATGTTTTGGTTTAGGAATTTATCTCAACTATTTGCACGTTAGAGCACGTACTTACATATACAGTAGGACCTCGATTATCCGAACTGTTACAAGTAATAAAATGACTCACGTTGTAACTATATTTTGCATAAAAATGATTTTTTTATTTTCTAATATAAAATACATAATGGCATACAATTACGTACACAGTGCCACTAATAAGAATTTTAGTTTGTAGCTGAAATAGGATGACTAATCTTGGGGTGAACAGTGTTCGGAAAATCGAGGTTCTACTGTACTGCGAACAAAAGGACACCGAATGTTTTTTCAGAAAAAGACAAGTTATAGTGTAAAGAGGACAATTTATTCGTATATATTGCTTCTAATTTTTTTTAAATAGAATATTATATTATCAAACGTAGATACTACGATAATTTTACACTATATTTCCCAATATTAAAATAATTCCGAATGATGTAATGACGTGTACAGGGCTAGATAAATTGATAATACACTTCATATCTACTCCATGTATTGCAAGATTAGCAGCAGGAAATCTACGTTTCATACAGTTTATACATTGCTTGTTTTCTTCCAGACAAGTACACTAAAGGTCATCAATGAAATTAAATAAAATCAATGAAGTCATTGTATGAAGAAAATGTACAACGTAATTAAATTTGTCTGAAACGGTAACACACTTGAAACATTTTCATTTTTGACATTTCCTACCAGTAATTGCTGAGCAAGTCGTGAAGACTGCAGCAGCAGCTTCACTGTAGCAAAAATGTTACTGCATTTAATTATAATATAACTGAACAATGAGTCCAGGTAAAAATCGATACAATTTTACCTCTGTATTATGTAAAGTACAGTAATATGGATACTGTTCAATTTCCCAAGAGAAGTCGTCAAGTAATCTTCCTAATGATTCAGAAAAAGATGGAAAAGGCAAGACAACAGACAGTGCTGTCTGCAGATATTGCGACAACAAGTCTGTAGGCGCGGACCATTAAATATCTTACTACAATTATAATAAAGAGACAGAGTTTGTTTGTATGTTTGCAACACCTCAAAAACTACTAAATCAATTGTTATGAAATTTTTAAAGTAGCTCCTTTACATTTCCCGGAGTGCCATAGGATATATTTTATCGCGAAATAAATTATATATCGATAAGAAAACATGCGATTAATTTTTGTCGGCGCACCATCCACGGGGGCATAGTTCACGCACATCCGCTAGGTGGCAAAGCTCGGCGCCCTCGCGCTTGAAAGAGAATTCGGTCGACTACAAGAGATAAAGAAAAAAACATAACATTTCGAATTTCAGGCACGGAAAAGTTGCGGGCGAAACCGCATCTAGGGGACGTTTTTACTACTGTGTCATTCACTTAACTCGACCACCTCAAATTACTCGTAACCTGTTTTTTATATGAAAAAAGTTCTCAAGCAAAAGTTGTATGACATCAAAGTGGACATACAGTGTAGTAATTAGTTTTTTTATTGAGATGTGAATGTCACCATATCTTTTCTAAATGGAATGTATACCATTTGACTCCGCAGTTCGAAAAAGTATTGAACACTGAGTAAAAAACTATTAAGGTATAATTACAGGTTCAAGAAAAATAATTTTACGCGTAACCGCAAACATTAACGGAGATACAAAGCAAATTGCTAAAACGACAAGAATTTATACGAATATAAAAGCCTACGTCACTTTATGCAACAAGTAAATATATTAGACAGAAAAAATTAAAGCAATGGTCAACACTAACTGCTTGCCATAACAGGAGCCGTGTAGAGTTTGCAACAAATTATATGCCGTGAAAGATGAAGTAGAGAATTTTAATATTTGCTGAAGAAAAGTTAAATTTACATGACTCTAATGGTGTTGTTATTTTCATGAATTAAGAAAGTCATCAGAGAGACGACAGGTTTGTCACGTTATCCAACTACAAACCGTACCGTAGTTTGAAGTTGGGAAACATGATAAACCTGATATAAACTTTCTATCCGATCGAGCTAATAACATCAAGCATACTAAAGTAATTGATAAACAATTAAAAGAGCGCGCTAAACGAATTGTAGCTATAGTGAACTGTTCGTTCACCCCCGAAATATTATTCAAAATGTATGGGGTGATAAACGTAAAAGTTGAATTATCGAAGGGTGGAGTAGATATAAACAAAAAAATAGTGGCATATAAATCAACAAGAAAACGTTTAACAGATATCATGTCAGAGAACGGCGGCCTGAAATAGACAAATACTCTAATTTGTTTCTTTGAAATCATCATAATTTTTTAGAGTATCTTATTTGTTATCCCACATGTTTTATTTAGTATTTTGTAATATACAGAACTGTACAAAAGTCTTAGGCCTCTGACATCCTCTTGTAGCGGTAATGAAGCCGATTATGTACTAATGGCGATATTGCTTCAATTTGATTAAACAATTATTAATTATAAAAGATATTAACACTGTATGAGTAATATAAAATATAAGCTATGGAATACAGTAGTTAAAATTTCTTTTACTTCGTGATTTATATTAAATCTTACAAATTATATTGTGTTCGCCGAGATTTCAGATTCTACAATCAAATTTTCGAATGCACAACCTTATTATACAGTCGCTAACGTCTTGAAGCATTCGGAATTCATTTCAATCCTGTTTTGTTTGTGAACCATCCATTTTCGCACGAGTGAAGGAAAGAGCATCCTAAGGTGCCGATCAATGAACGTCGACGCGACAGCCGCCGGCTGGCCGGTGGCTGGAAGGCTGTCCTAGCTGTCTGAACCTTTAAGATTTTCTTTTGAGAACGAAAATAGCCGGGGATACTTAGCCGGCCGATCGAGAGCCGCTTTTCAGATAGAGAAGTATCTCCGACACAGGCGTGTACCGCGCGTACAAATTTCAGCGTGTACACACGCGCACACATAAATTGCGCGCACCCCGAGGGATACGCGCGTAAATACGTGGACACACCGACTTACGAGGCACGCTGAAGTGTGCAGGCAGTATGAGAGGCACGGGGAGGATTGCAAGAAGAGAATAAGGAGGAAAGAAGAACAGAGAGGAGAGAGAAAGAGGAAGAAAGCACGGTCTTGTGTGTTTAAACAAAGGTGAGTCTGCAAGTTGCACCTCCGCTGCAGTTACTGTACTCCTTGCTCCTCTTGTATCTCACTACCTTTCTGCTCTTTTTCTCGACCCCTTGCGCGTCCTCTCTATGATTTTATCTTCGTTTTGCCGCTGTTACAAACCGCGAAGGTTACATCCGGCCGAATGTCTTGTTGCCAGGTGTGTAAGCGAACCTTCTCTTGATTCTTCTCGGCTCTCCGTGCTCCTTTCCTCCCGTCTTCCTCGTTGCATTGGGTAATCAGGCAATCGTTGCGTTAGGAAACGAATCAAGGTGAAAGGTGCACATTGAAATTTAAAAGGAACGAGACGGCTTCCCGAGAGTGATAGATAGGATTACATTACGGTGATTAAATAGAATGTTATCGCGCGTTACCTACCTTTGCATTAATCCTTAGAGTGCACACTGTGCTGTGGTTCATTTCGGTGAATCCATTTTATAACTTTTCACTGTCGATGTTATCTATAATCCTCTTGGACGCGCCGCGTTTGGAATTAATAATTCCTGTCCAAAACCTATAAAGTTCGGACGTACAAGCCGCAGTCGAGCGGTGCTTGCGTTCGTTGGACGGAATATGGGGATCATCGAAGCAGTAAACTTCGAAGATTCTTTATAGAGAAATAGAAACTTATTCAAAGATCCTTTATCGCGGAAAAACAAATGATGCATCTTGTTAATGAGCCAGGTCGTTTTCGAGCACGTTTTCTTGCCTATTTATTTGACAGCGGAGACGGCACTACACCTTTACAATTTTTTTTACAGCTTCGCTAACATTTCAGTTGATGCTCTTGTTGCAGAAATATATAGTTATTCAAGAAATTCTCTTTTTTAATCAAAGATAAATAAGACATTTCAAACGATTGAATAAAAGTTTTTCATAAATCTTCAATATTTTCTTACAATCGCATGTATCGAGTGATGAGAGTTTCATATTCTTAACGCGTTGACTGCCACAGTGTATAAGCTGAAAACGCACACCATTTTAGACGTTGATAGACCACCAGAGTAATCTCAAATTATGCCATTTTTAACAGTTTGACTGCCATGTCATCCATATGTGGGTGACACTTAGATTGAATTACTATTTGTTTGATAATATATAGCATAATAAATATATCGAATAAAATTTAACAGACTCACTGAAAAATTATGAAAATTGCTAATATGATTGATGAAAGCAAGTAGAATTCGCAGTTATATTCATTTTGTATCAAACTTTGGAAAATTTGCTATTTTTAGATAATATAGTGCGGCAGTCAACATGTTAATCAATGATGTTAGTTACTCGTTGTAGCTTTTTACTGGTTCTTTTAGACTTTTTAAGATATTTTTACTAATACTGTTCGTAAGCAGATAAATAATAACTGAATTTAAGCGTTACACACATATGGGTGACATGGCAGTCAAAGTGTTAATGGTACTGTGAATCATTTTTGAAAATTGTATAGCAGCGCCTGCGTTAGGAGCTATTTCTAAGCTCCTTATTCAAAGTTTAGTTAGCTGGATAGCTTCTTCCCAGGGGTGCGATTAATCGAAATTTACTTTACAATTAGATTTTGTCTCGAGATTCCCTCTAAAGCTTGCATAACTGATTTAATCTGATTCATGAAATCCTTTATAAACATAGCTTCCTATCTCCGAAAATGTTATTAACTCGCATAATTTATACAAATATTTATCAGAAACAGCTTTGCATAATGCTCTGTTTACATATACTCAATAGATTCTCATTGTCATTCACTTAAAACTGCCTAAATCAAGAACTAATTTACGTTAACAGGGACAGGTTCCCAGGTGTAACGCTGACTTTTTAATGAGCCTGTCACACTTTTTCAGCTTGAAAAACTGAAGCTAATGATATTCAGTTTTGTAAAACATTCAAGATAAATAATAAATTTATACATTTAATTTATTATACCTATTACCAACGTAAAAAGGATATTAAACATCGGAAAAAACAATGGATTATAATTAAATTGTTACTTATTACTAGACTGTAGATCTTTATGCTATTTAACATATCCAAGTTCGTGAACAATGCATATTTTATACAGTAATTGAAACAAGAAATGTATTTTTGACCTTTGAACCGGAAAATGTAGTTTTACCATAGTTGCGTTTCATTAGCTATATGGAAATTAGAAGTATTAAAGTCTCAAACTGTATATTTGTATAAATATTAGAAATTAGATAAATTTAATGTTCATACAGTTGACTTTTAACTTTTTCTATAGACTACATTTTCACCTTAAGAGGAAAAGATATTTTATTACATAGCTGAAGTTCAAAATTTTTTTACAAAAGAATGTTACTTCCGACAAATGCGCACCTTCATTATGAAAAAAACAAAATACTCAATTCTGTAACTTTCTTAGTCATAATTTTCGTTTAGAACTTGGTGAAATCATGTGGAATAAAATAAAGCAATACATCATTTTAGATATTTAACTTCAATGTTTTGTTAAAATAATAAGTAATAATTCGCTAATGAAACCTGTTCAGAAATACTTATTCCTTTATCAAGAAGCAACTAATATGTTCAAAATTTATAAGCGGTAGCAGTAATAGTGGTATCTCCATTTACAAAGAGAAACGCATTCTGTTTTACGGGTGAATTTTAGCCGTGAGTACACAAGCGATGTGCCAGGGATCGATCACCGGCTAAACCGTAGAATGGGGCTTACAGTCAAGTTGTAACAGAAAAAACAAAACATTTCCAAAGCTGGCGAGTGGTTTCTGACGGTGTAGTGTTGAATTGCAATTGAAACTTTCCCATTTAAATGCGATCCGACATGCTGTGAGTTAAATTGATTGGTTTTATTTTAAAAACAAAGTTAACAAAAACGGTAAACGAAACGAATCACTGGTAACTGAAAAAAATTGAAAATTCGACCGTTATTTAATTTATATGTCGCAGTGTAATCAGTTGTCTCTTTGTTATTTAAACACCTTTCCAATATTTACACATGTATAAAGTATACCAAAACAGGTAGTAGACCCAAAGGGTACTGATTCTACATAAAACGTGTCAAAAATGTAGAATAAACTATTTTCGTGCAAAGCTTCGATTTCGAAAAAAAATGATTTTGCAAATCTGCAGAATACACGTAGGGTGGTGGTCTATAATGAGCGACATAATATAAAAAATGATGATTCTACACCAGAGATGGCCATCCGGAGCGACGCTTGACTTTGCTCTACCCCCACTATGGGACCTACGTCCATTCCCCTAACGCAATGAGAAAGTTGAGATGTAATCTCTAGATGAAACTGGTGTCTTATATAAAATAATAATTATTCTTATTACGTCAATGTTTTTTGAGAAACTGTATTTACCGACAGTTACGTGAGGGGAATGGACACAGAGTGGAGGTAGGCTGGAGCCAGACTTTGCTCCGGATGGCCATTTCTGATCTACACAATAGAATAAGTCAAAATAAATACATTTATATTCTTAAGTACATTTCTTTTCTAGGATATTCCGGTTTTGAGACAATCGAAGTACTCTTTCGAAAATGTTCATTCATATCTTTGACGTGAAGCATAGTTTAAGATAAAGAAAAGTATACAAAATCGTGCACTTTTCAATAATTATAATTTGTTAACTTCGAAATTACTGCAAATTTTGAAGCGCGGGTACACATTATGTGTTTGCAGTTTCCTCAATATTTTTGTACAGCTTGCAGATTTTCAAACTTTTTCATGTGAAAACACACCATTTTGAATTATATTACTCGTTTCCGGACTCTGCGTATATCGTAGACTATTATTTTTATCTGTCGAAAAAACGCAGGGTTTATTTTTATAGTATGTTTATTGCGACATCAAAATCCGAGCATATGTAGGATTTCACGCAAACAACTGTACTGTATACATAAATTTGCAAGTTCGCTTTACCGTAGCTGTATTTTTTTAATGTAAGTTCAAAACGTTGTGGTAAACCTTAAACCCACGTTGTTGTATACTGATATCTACAATAATTTTCAACTTACAATTTTTGAAGAATAGTTAATTGCGTGTTGCATTATGAAAGTATGTAGATACCAATATTATTAACAAGAAGAACTCACGGTAACTGGGTCACCAATTTCAATGATTTTTTTTTAATGAATCTAGAAATCAAATTACTAGACCCGCGTTCGAGTTTTTTCTAATACGTATTATTTACAAAGATGTTTAATATTAAATCAGCAGATTCGCGGTAAACATAATTAGTATGTTTTTAAGACAGTGATGGTCACCGGAGCTGCGGCCTTCCCCCACTCTAGGTTCATTTCCCTCATTTTAGTTCCCTCCAGTTCACTTCTCCTTCCGCTTGGTACATCATCGTCACAGATTACAGCTTATATAGCGGAAATGAACCTAGAGTAGAGGAAGGCCGCAGCTCCGGTGGCCATCACTGATTTAAGAAAACGAAATAAATATTGAACCAATATAAATGATAACGTATTCCAGAAAAAAACAATGATTCTTTGTATGCTTTAAAATAAAGCAAAATGATAAAATATAATACATTTTCGCAGACCCAAGTTTTGTCTTAGAAAACCAAATTTGAAAATCAATTAGGAACGCGTGTACGCGAATGGAATGCAACATAATGAATCTTGTTCTAACAATAAGTCACTATTAGGAGGTATTCCATCCACGATGTGACATCATGATTCGTTTACTATTAAGATTACCACGCAGTAGACTTTGAAAATGAAATACATGACTCAAAATATTTGTTAAACATTTAAGTACAAGCGTACCTGAATTTTCAAAGTTGTTTCCTCCTCAAATAAAACTTTATACAAAAAAAAAGGTATGCTATGATGTCGACTTATTTTGAAACACAAAACTAACCTTTTTCTGTGATACCACAAGTTTTAGTCCACCCTGTATAAATTATACTTACACGAAACTATTAATGTTAAATACCTTTGTAAGTAACGCACCTTGGTAAAAAGACTCGAATACGTGTCTGCTCATTTTTCTTTCTAGATTCATTAAAAAAAATCATTAAAATCGATGAGCCCATTGACGATGCCTTGTCTTATAAGCTTTAAAAAGTCTATCAATTTAACATTTTTTACAAGTGCTATAATTGAACAAAGGAAATTTTACAACTGAACTATCTTCTAGTCATTACGTAAATACGTCGACTTGTCAGGATTTCTTAGATAACACAGTATTAAGAGTTTTGGGGAAAAATAAAATTCATCTACTTTGAAGGAAATATTAATCCTAGTGCGTTCCTTCGTTCGACTATACACTCAAGGTCTTTGAGTCGAAAATGACCCGAATGTATGAAACTCATATTTTCAATTATATACTATAGTGAGAGGCTTAAGGAAACATAGGAATAACCAGTCGCGTGCATTAGAATATCATCATTGCAAAAATTGTATAAATAAATGAAGACGCGACAGGTAAAAAAAGACCCGAAGACCGCACTAGGGTTAATAAAACCAGCGCATATGCAGAAATTGTTAAACTGTTTGAAAGATAAATCATTATACTCTAAAATCTGCCATAACCATATCTGTATGTCTTGTTTTTTTTCTCTCATTATTATGAATGTATTATATGTAAATAAGTGTAAAATATGTACATAGTGTATTGTATATCGCTAATAACGTTTAACAGTTGATGCGACACAAATAAATAAATGAAAAAAGACAAAAAATTCATCTATGATTAATTTGTTGGATAAACATGATTTCCTTTAAATTCATTCTTGCTGCGAGGGAAAGGTTGAATATTCTGTAGCGAAGAAAAATAAAACGCTTTAATCGGGCGTAGCCAAAATTGGATGCTCGCGCGTAATTACATGCGTACCGCGTATTTATCTGAACAAAGGGTAACGAGGGTTGGCGAATTCAAATACACTTAATTTCTTTGTCTCGTTTCATACCGTCTAGACGATCGATCATGCCTGCTATACGTTTCAATCGCCCGTGCAGAAAGAAGAAAGTCTGCAGAGACACGAAACAAAATTACTTAACGAATTTAAAAATCAGAAACACACTAATAAATGTGATACGCACGTATCAATTTTTAATACACCGTTATTTGTATTATTTATATTTTTTCCAGTATTTTAAATGTAAGATTATTATATCAATTATTGTCAGAATATCTTGAAGAAATATGTGCTAGTGTTAAGCGTGAATGGCGAGCGGAGCTATGAAAGCCCCTGGAACATCTATAATCATATTATTGTAAATCTGTGTATGTATACCGTTAAGGTTCAATAAACAATCATTATATAATTAATACACTGTTATACGGACAATACATTTTGTGTATATGATATACTTTTTATATTCTACCCTATGGAAACACAAAGACAAGAGAGAGCATTGAATTTCAATTTTATCGAAGCACAATTTTATTACGCGTATGACATCGTGTCGATCCATCCGCTGGAATGGATTTCAAAATGTTTTGTAAAACTCTCGTTTCGAAATCGTACAGCAACGAAACGTTTTTAATACATGTATGAAATCGCAATAATATCCTGTTTCCAGTTTGCGAATCGTCTACATTTTATTTATTTGAACAATATTTTCTAGAATGCTTGGTACGAGGATTATTTTGTATAATATTATGTAGAAATTAAAAATCGTTATGCATAATCTTTCAATTTGCAATTCAAACGAGGAACTTTAAAATAAGGTAATAGTGTACGATACAGGGGGTGGATGAATTGCTCTGGACGAACGAGTTAAGTCTGCAGGCTATATTCTAGGCCTCCTTGCATCAGATAATAACAACAGGTCGTTATAATTTTATTAACATTAAGCAATTTTCCGTTGCGTACGAAATTTGTTCTAGATTAAACACTTTGCCAGTTTTCAATAAAATTTGAATGCACCATTTCCATACTTTGTGAACTTTTATACAGATACTTTCTAATAATTTTACTGTTACTGTGAATACAATTGCCTAATAAAAAATACAAATTTTTGCTGTTAGTCTAATATTTCGACAAGGGTTGATTTATAAAACTTAAAAAAGGAAACAAAGTATTAATCAGTGAAGCTTTACACACTAACAAGTACAAAAAGGTGGGCATAATCTAAATGTTATCATGTTATCATTCAAGCTATCAATTCAATCGAACGAAATGTCTAAAATGAGTCTGATATAAAGATGATAATACTAAACTATAGTATACAGAGTATCTTCGTACCTAAGGACACTATCTTCGGATTTGACAGAAAACATAATTTTAGGTAAAAAGGTCAGAAAATATACTTGTGTAAACGCTTTCTGGAAATGTTATTATTAACAAAAATGTTGTGTGTCATACTTTTTATCCAAGAGATTACGCAAAGGTATTTTTTCTGTACAATGATGACGATTTCTTATAAAATTGTTCAAAACATTGTCCATGTTCTACCATTGAATTAACGATATTTTGGAGTTTATCCTGTAGCTTTTTTCTTTAAAGGGCTTCATCATTAATTCTTCACAACTACCCATTAACATTAAATAAACTTCATCTTTTAATATTATCCGGACACAAACAAAATACTACACAGTGTAAAAAGTAATAAGTTTGTATTATACGACAAATACATGGCACATATTTTTCCCTCAGAACTGCATTTCCAATCAGATTTCAAACCGATGTATAGACGAGGACACCCTGACGTCATTGTAAAGGAGAATGCAGAGTCGAACAGGAAATAGGAAAAGGGATACGGGGGAAGGAGTCGCGTGAACGAGGAAGCAAAATAAACGGAGAGGAGAAGAGAATACGGAAACAGATGAAAGAATCTGAAGGTGAGGAAGTACAGACCAAGCTGGGCCGAAGTGAGCAAAATATCGGCTGAAAAGAAATGAAAGGGGTGGCTTGTAAAAAGAATCAGAGGAGGGTGGGAGGGGAGGCAGACGAGAAGAAGGAAATGATAGCGAAAAGCGGTGAAGGACAGAGGGAAAAAGAAAGATATAAAGGGAGTCAATGGTGAAGAGGAAGAGGGGCCGTGAGAGACTAATAGTGCTGATCCCACCGCAAGTACCGCTGGTTTAAGACTCGACTAAGTGGCGGATAATGAATATGCTAACGTGTGCCGAGTATGCGAGGAAAGTTTTGCACTTGGTATCGGGTTCAAGCACCTTCCGACTACCGTACGTGTGCGACTCTATACCTTTTTATCTGTGTACCGTGCGCTTTCCATGAGGATTGGATTCAAAGTACGAGCCCAACGTATTAGAAAAATGATATCAGAACAGAATTCAATTCCGTCGTGACGTTCAATTAAAACCGAATAATGGGATCGGAGGTTCGGCGTAGTACTACGCGCGTTTTTCTTTCGTCGACCTAAATCATGATGAAACTCGTTGACATGAAATCCCGTATACCCGAAACGCGTTCTACGTATTTAATTGCACTTCCAATCATGGTTGTGATCGTTCTGAAAGAATGCAATTATCAGGGGTTTGACGGCTGTCAAACTGCAGTTGACAACTGCTTCATAAAAATGTACTGCATCGGTTAATTTGATAATAAAATACTTATTCAGAGTCCTGCAGTTAATTATAGTATTATACGCAAGGCTACCATTGAGTTACATAAGGTGTTTTATAATATGTGGAAAGCATTGTCGTGGTGGTTTCAAAACATAAACATAATGCAGAAAGAAATTTATATGTACGATCATAAGAATTTGTTTCAACCGTACAACTCACTTTGAATTGCAATTATTCTTTTCCTTCAAAAGAAAGGGCCAAACGTTTCTGCACGCTGAGACAGTCGACACATCATGTACATTTCACTTTTGTTCTTCGAACAAGCCACAATTTTCACTTCAAACATGAACTATCGTGTCAAGTAGTAGCAGTTTAAAAAGAAACATGTTTAATTGACAAGGGAATCTTGTTAACTCAAAATTTCCGATTTGCATAAAATTTTATTGGAATAATAGGGGTATTTGCGAGAAGAACGATGGTCTATTTTATATGTTCCCAATCGCACTTGAAGGGGGTGAAATCAACACTCAATGTGTAAGGGATGAATTTATATTTTCGCATATAACTTTTAAACTATAAGAAATAGAGGAAAAAAGTGTTAACAAAAATTAAACGATATTGTGGGGTTCACAAAATGGCGTGCATGGAAGTTAAAAAAATATGGACTTTTAGAAAGTTTGCTACGATAACTTGTCACGACCAATTGGAAAATCTGGATATTATTTTGTAATCAAAAAAGAAAATTGATACTGCAAAAAATGTCGGTATGGATGAGTATTTTTTTGTGTTTTGGTAAAGTGGAAAGACCAGTAAGGCTGCCCGAAGGTACACCACGAATGTCTCGGTGACCGATTCTGTTTGAGAGGCAACCCTTGCCAGAGGGTGTCACCGGGGTTAAAGTAAACACAGGGTGAAGCTTTTGGGGTAGGGTACAGTTGAAACGTATCGTTCCGGTATGGCCAAGTGTGCTATACAAACAGGGGAAGCTTCTAATATTACCAGTCACTGTGTGCATATACAGGGTGCTCTACGAGCAGAATAACACTTTGATGCAGAACAATATAAAAATTACAGAACAAACAAGCAGCGAACGAAAAAATATAATCCGACATATTTGTTCTTTTTTGTTTAAATTATCATGAATCAACGTTTTCACGCACAGCATACTTGTAGATGTATATTTACCGCTTCGTAGCATTTAGGATGTTTTTGTGTAGTGCAAGTGAATTTTACAGGCCTGTGCGTCAGGTTTCAGGATGCTAGTATAAGCAAATGTTTATTTTCATACCATACGGAAATATAGTTAATAATAAAAGTCTACACAGAATGTCAGTGTAGACTTTAGTGGCACATTTTTTATTTATTCTGTTAATAGTTTTTATTACAGAAAAATTTGTTGTATTACTTGTGCAGAAAAATATGTAATTAGCTACAATTTAGTATTTAAAATTGATTACAGCATATTTCTATACATATTTGTGTTTTTAAATCTTCTAACAATAAGTGTATATGACAGATAAAATAATACCTATAAAATCGTCATATTTCCCATATTTTTTGAAACACAGGAAATTTATTAAGTGGATATAGAGCGTATGTAAACTTTTGTAAATGACTGCATGTGTATGTTAGATGAAACAAAGAAACTTTTCTACTCGAAATTCTATTGCAATACTCAAACATTCTCTTTACTCTTCCGGTCTGATCTCACGTAATTCCTAACTACTCGACAAACTCAATGAAGTCATGCAAGGACTCATTATAATGACCTAGAATCTGTCAAGGAAAAATCGACGCGAGTGCTAAAAACATAACATTTGAGGAGTATCACCAGTGTTTCCAACAATGGAACCGAACTTGGGCTAACAATAAGTAGACTATTGAAGAGGATATTGTTACTATACCAAATAATTAAAAATATATTATCCGTACTTATTTTCTGTGAACATTTTTACCACATTACCTGCTACAATTAGAATGTCATAAATCATTTTAAACTTCATTACTGTTAATACTAATTTTCATATCATTATTGTATAAAACTAGGAAAAATTATTTTTATTCCTTTTGGAAAATATGTCAAGTACTATTCTGAATAATAAATGCAACGGGCAGTGTAAATAAAATAATAGTTTGAGTAAAAAACGGAATTTCAGGAAATAAATAATCTGTATATTAATAATCTAAAGGATAAAACAAAATTATTCAAGTACGATTTATGTTTGTAAGCTACCAAATAAAACATCTTACTGTGTTAAAAATGTTTCAAATTTATTTCTAATTTAAGGACGATTACTTGCGTTTGGCAAAGTGCATCGTTCAAAATTTTCAGTTGACGATTCCGCAAAGGAAACAAAGTCTTCTTTTTTTACTTCTTGCATTCCACTTGTTAAATTGTAAATTAAGTTAAATGATTTCGAAAGTTTTGCAACGTGTGATAAGAATGTTGTGAATGTTAAAAATAAATCGAAAATAAACTAGCGTAGATAAAACATTTCTGTTAGCAAAATAAACCCAAAATTCCACTGCCAGTACTACTCGAATAAAATGCTATTTTAAAGTACTATGTTTGAAATTTGTCGTTGCAAAAATACTCTTATTTTTATATTCATATTCAAGTTTGGCAATAACATAAGGTACTTGGTATATATTTACTGGTTAAAATATATGTACAAGCTCTGATATCGCGATCTACAACTTGCTGTCCAATTTTACTGTACAAATGCAGAGTGTACCAGAGTTAAACAATCAAACTTCGACAATATGTTCCATCAGTAGTAAAAAGAAAAAGATATTATATAAATACAGGTGAAAAACGTATTATTATAGAGTTTAAAAAAAAATAATGTGTTGTTTTTAAAAACTTTTTTAGAGATTAGATTAATCTTGTATGCCAAGATACACAATTTCGCAATTACACAAACGGCCTAGTAAAGACTGTAAAATGCAACATTTTTCTATGAAAATATCTTTGTTGATATTTTTTTATGGAAATTTGGACATTTCCTTGATTTTTATTACGTAAAAAGAAATAATTATTAAATAACTACTATTATAACATTTTAATTAAACTAAACAACTTGTGTATAATTCCATGACATAGTGTCTACTTCCGTGGTAAGATTAGAATTATTCTCTGGTAATCATTTCCCTTTTATTTGGAAAACTTTTGAAACATGTAAATAAACCTTGTATTCTGATAAGAATAATTAGATAATTTTAGTAATACACACTTAATTGGAGTCTGTACAAGCTAAACAAGGAAAATATTAATAAAGCAAATATAGGGGTATGCTGGAATTCTGTAGTGAAAACATTTAAAATTATATTTTGCACCCCGACATATTTAGTTATCACTTATTTTAACGAATTTTGAAGTATTTTAAACTTATTTCGAAAGAAAACTGATAATACTAACGCAAATCAATTTAAAACGTTAAGTTTCATGCATACACTCCTTTTTTGAAAATGCTTCTGAATGTTTTGTAGTTCAAGTTTTAAAGCAGTACGATAACACTTTTTTTAATTTTAATTAAGTTGTGAAATTAATGATTCTGTCTAAATATTATGAATCTCCAAATTACATCAGCGTCTGTACAAAAGACAGTGATACATATCCCAAAATTACCGTTATTTGAGTTGTTACGAAATTAACCGTGTCCGTGAATTAACCGATTTTGGCTTCCCAGTTATGTTACAATTCCAAGCACAACCTATAATCCGTAGAAAATATTAAACATTGTTGTAAGATCATGACATATTAACCCATTCACTGTCATGAGCCCCATTTGGGGATACCGCGTATTTAAGATTATTGAACCCATTAAAAAGCAACTAAAATCTACAGAATTACATATAAATTTTGAAAAAAAAGAAGTCGCCAATTAATGTGTTAACATTGAACTCGCCATTCGTGTTTTCATATTTAATATTTTTGTTGTAACTGTATAATATACAACTTTTTGACATATATAATTACATAACATTTTTCTCTTACGTCTACTCATATAATATACTGACACAATTTGATCGTTCAACTCTGGGACATTCCGTAAATTCCCTAAAGAAGACTAATTAAAATATTATATTACTGACTCTGTAGCTGGTTACTTGCGGTTATTTGCGAATGACAGAATTTTCCTTTGAAAATTATTGAAACTTCTTCAGCCATAGAAGTGTCGAAGACAATAATAAAGGCTTGTAATTTCAACTGATTCCGTGGCGTTCGCATCACGTGGGCGGAATCTACGGGTCACCTCACAACGACATTAGACACGGCTGTTGGTTCGTTGACGAGGCAACAAATTTCCCGGGCAATTCAACGCGGGGGGTAGAAAGAGGTGAGCAATGCACATGGAAAAGAGCAAGAGAGACGGAGACGGAGACAGAGGGAGGAAGAGAGGGCGAGAGATAGAGGGAGGTTGCAAGAAAGGGAAGGAGAAATAGCAGGCACGAGGCTCGTCGTTCGTCGCGGTGGAAATCTCGAAACGAACAGCAGTTGCCTGACCTGACAGTACGTAGCAGCCGACAGGCCCGTATTTTCCGTGTGCTGGGAACTCCAAGCACAAAATTGAGAGGGTTCGCCAAGGGAGCCATTCGGAGTTCACTAACCGTGGAAATGGCACGAGCACTCGATGCAACGTTGCGACGCGACGCCACGCAGCACGCGAAAAAGGGGCGAATGCCTTTCGGAGATGCATCCCCTCTTGACTGCACCTCATTTTTCCCTTTTTCAAATTACATTTTCTCCAGGAACCCGTGAGCAACCGTTTGCGTCCCTAAGTGCCAACGATTTTCCCTTACTCGCCATTTATTCGCCCCTTTCCGCCGTCCCCCTTTCTAATCTTTCTATTTTTGCCAAAATCACGATGTTACTAAGAAAAGTTTACTTAACACGTTGACTGCCACGGTGGTCACTGTGGTCATCCGTGATCGGAGTTACTACATTTTTTAGAATGATTAAAATAAAATGAATATCATCGATTAAAAAATTTAGAACAACGTAAATAACTAGAGAACATTGTGACCATTATAACCAGCGAGATAAACGCACTATTGATAAGGATATGATCTTAATTAACCATATTACTTAATATTTTATCATTATGTACTTACAATTAGAATTATGAAAATTCTATTGTGGCCCCCAGGGCAAAACATAAAACTTGCGTGACCGTCGACGTATTAAGGGAGTATTCTAGTGTAACCGGAAAAAAAAATCAATCTCTTTTTGCATTTTATTATAGTTTGGGGTTTTGAACATGTATCCCCAAAATGTTATGGTGAAAGTTACAAAATTCTGAATCTTATAAAAGAATAAAGAACGACGCCCATACTATCGCATGGCTGCATGACAAAGTTTAAATGCATTTTTCTCGAAACGATATTTGTCAAACTGGGCGCACATTTTTCTTAAAAACTGGTGGATCGACTTGAAATTTTTCACACGTATAGAGTACATTTCAAGGTATGGTTGTAACTAAAAATTTTTTGATATCTTTAAAATTGGTATTTTTCCGGTACATGAGAAATACAAATTGTTGAGTAAAAATTAGAGCTCCTCTTTTAACCCCCCGGCCGCGGGCCCTGTCGAAATCGCGTTTTACTTATTCTGTTAATTTCAGCGGGCCACGCTATTATTGCGACGCATTGAATTTTTAGAACACCTGGACAGCGGGAAACATTATTTCCCCGTCGAATGAATTTTTTTTATGTATTTGCATTTTTGGAACCATGTTTCAAGATATATCATACTCAAAAACACTTTTAATAATATTTATTTCCTGTATTTTTGTTACACGCATATTCGCGTTTTCCGCAAGTTGTAAGTTAATAAATACAAATATTTCCATTTTCTCCGCATATTTTGATTATCTTTTTGTATCGCATTAAAAGTCTCATTATGATAAACGTATACAAGATATAAATTTCGCTCGCGATTTTGTACAGAAAAATATGAAAATCGCCCACGGCTGGAGGGTTAAAACCTTATCATTTTGTCAATTTTTTTTACATAATTTATTTTACTTCAAACGATAACTACATTCATGGAGAATAAAACGAAATTTTTTTTTTCTTCTGTCGGGCGACTAGGGCGGACGCTATCAATGCTCCCAATTGGACGGGTATTTCACGACACTACCCACGCTCCTATTTACAACTCCTACAATTTTGAATCAAATGTCTTATAAAAATTTGTGTTATTATTTTAAACATATATAAATGTATATGCAAAACGTGAGCTTACTAGGTTTGACGATTTTCTTTAAATTAATTCCCAAAAATCACATTGAAAACGCGTGTCTACATTAGAATTCCACCTTAACCCTCGCGTACCGTTCCGATCAAATTGACCCGATATGGCAATTCGACATTAATAATTTTTTAATGAAACATTTAATCTACACGGAATTTATGATTTATTAAGAGAGCCCATAACCGAGCTCTATCCATACGGAAAACTGTTGAAATTCATGACCCATTTTCTCCCGGGCCACTGAAGCAGTTTTAATCAAATTTTGATGAGTACTTTACTAATAGTGCTAAATAAATTGAATATATGAATCTTTTATAAGCCTTTTAGAAAGAAAGTTACACGATGCTTAACAAGTCGGTCAAAAAGTGATGACCGATCATTTTTTTCCACCAAATGCAGGTATTATTTTCCAAATTCATTTATTCAGTATATACAGCAACTTCTTAGCATTTGCCACAAAAAATTTCATTGAATTTGCTTTTTAGATGCTGAGAAAATGGATCAAAATAGATGAAAAATACAATTTTACAAGAGCTCCAAAAAGCATTATTGATTTATCGAATTAATTTTCATGTTTTGGTTTGATTACCCTGTTAACGTGCAACTAACTTGAAAGATAAAATTGGAAGATATATTCCAAGAACAAGGAGATGACCTTGCTTATGGAACAGGAATTTATTGACAATTACTTATTTCGGTGATGGCATACGACTTCCGAAATAAAAATTTATGCACTTCTGGTGTTCAAAGTTAAACAACATTTTACCAAACTCTGCAGAAAGATGCATATTATCAAAATTGACATTGAAAACACATTATTTTTTTGACATTATTTGAGTTGTGGATTCCCTTAACAATTTGAACGCCACACTGTATTAGCTGAAAATGACAAACTTTCCAAATTCTTATAGAAAATAAATACAACTTCAAATTAAAGCGCTTTTAATTAATAATAATAGAAACTTTCATAATTTTTGTACTGGTTCTATTAGACTTGATCAGATATATTTGTTAATACTTTGTATAGTCTAATAAATAATGATTGAATTTAATTGTCCCCACATATGGGTGACATGGTAGTCAAGGTGTTAAAATTACTGAAGAATGTGTTTCTTGCCTAAGATTGTTTCGATACAATGTGTTTCATGTGAAATAAATGCGCTTGTTACATTGATAAAGTCGAACCTGTTGTTTGAAAGAAGTAAATGCCTATTTTGCTTATCTCCATATCAACGTCCCCAACGAGTAAACTTCCATTTACATATTCTAGTTTTCCCCTGAAACTTATTTACGCCTGCAAGAGCTATTTTTTTATTTCACGTAGCGTGCATTTATAGATTACAATTGGATACCCTGCACATTTAAATATTAGAATATTCAGTCTAACGCGTGCTTTATTGCAGCATGTGACTAGTACATTTTTGTAATAAAACAGCAAAATCATAGGATATCATTGTTAGAAGTAAATTCCATCTACTTCAAGAACTGTGCGCCATTTCTCTGTGAGTTTTGAATTTGGTCGCAGTATCATTTTTCCAATTTCTCCACAAAGAATGCGAGACAGGTTTCTTCAATTTCTTCAACGTTTCTAAAGTGCTGTCCACGGAAATTGTGGTCCATTGATCGAAGTGGACCGTGATCCGAGGGTGCAGTATCTGGGCTGTAAACGGGACACAGTAAAACTTCAACACTATCTAATTTTGAGATCTCGTGCTTTGTTAAACGGGCTCGATATACTAGAGCATTCTCATTTTCCTTCGATATATCTACCAGATTTAAAATTATTAAATGCGTTACAAAAGTCTTAATCAATATTAAAGTTAAATGTGCCTTGAAACGCTCTGTAAACTAATATATTGTATGACCTGGTAGTATGTACCACCCCTGGCAAACAGTTTTTGATCAAAGGCAACAATAAGGATGTAATTGGAAACATTACAGTATTCGAGGTACAAAATACTCTGGTTCTGGTATTTATTTAAAACACATGGTAAAGTAAGATTAGCCTGATATGCAGTAAATAATAAATTAAATTGAAGATTTTCGTTTGTTATCAAAGAGAAAAGAGTGAGAAAACAAAATGTTAAGGGAAAAAGTAATTGATCAAGTATGTCAAAATCAAAATTGATCAAATCAGGTTCGACGGAATCTGATACATTCATCGAGCGATTATTTCTGTCACGAGTGAAAATGTTTTCGACAACTGCTGCCTACCAAACACTTTTTTCTATGTAATATCTGAAGGGTAAGGAGGAAAAACAGGAAACGTCCATTTTTATTCTACAGTGTTCAACTTTAAAAAAAAAGTTAAAATAATGTAAAAATTATTTCTATGCTTATTTTTCTCTTGTTGCTTAATAAGAGTATAACCTCATGTTATAAACAATACAGTTCAATTACTTGAACCTTGTCTCTTTAATGATAGACTAAAGTATATATTAAAAATTGATTTTCTCAATAAATCTGTTTTGTAACATTCCTTGTTTGTTCCCCTTACTCTTTATTTTGTTTTCTCACTCTCTCTTGTCTGATAGTAAACGAAAATTTGTATCATTTTTTTATTATTTACATCATATCAGAGAAATCTTATTTTACCATGTCTTTTAAATACGTACAATAGTATTTTGTACCTCAAAGACTGTAATGTTTCCAGTTACGTACGTATTATTATTGCCTTTGATCGAAAACTTTTTGCCAGGGGTTGCATTAGCTTCAGTAATAAATAACTTTCGACACATAACAGATGTTTTTCTTCCTAAAGTGCCAAATAGTTTATCCGGGCTACTGACTTTTGCTTCATATTTGCAAGTACGAATTCCTAAAACGTAGACATGCTGCAAAAGCAACAACAATCGTCCTTTAATAAATCATCAATAAATTTCAGAAGACAAATCAGAAGTTATTTATGACTCAACCCAACGAACTGGTGCTAGAATGTACTAGTGCATCGTTCCAGTTCTTTTCTCAGGACCTGAACGAGTTCCGAAACAATTTGAATGAAATATGTACTCACGACATACAGGCTAACGTTCCGGTATATTGTTTGAACGACATATGACTGGATCGCTCCTATGATACGATAGTATTAAAACAGCTCGCTACCGTTCTACAATGGAAGACCTCGATAATGAAAGCACAATAATGAAGACACATTGAGTGAAACTACAGTTCGAAGAAACGAAAGGAGAAATCGACGCTTTTCCCCCGGTTAATTGAGACTTTGCATCTGTGATGTAGGAAGGAGGCACGCTGGTCGGTAAGGCTAGCGTTTTGACCAGAAACATTAGATTGGAAATGAAGTCTACGATGGGAGAACGTTTTCGAACTGGCTCCTCGTATCTTCTGAAAATTACAGAACGAAAGGGCGCGTCGAGGGGAGACTAAACGTAATTAAACGCGTTCTGAGTTAACAACTCATGGTCTCAGATATGGTGCAATCGTGGCTTCCTTCTGCTCAGTTGGTAGTGTCTTTGGCTCGCATATAAAACACAAGTGTCGTGCCGAGGGCTTGCGCGTGCTCTTGCCGCGAAGATAACGAACAGTCTGTATTCTCGTTAGCAGCCATGGCAGCCGTTAAGATAACAACGAAACACGACACTCACCGCGAGCCCTCGGCACGAAAAGAAGATTTAAAGTCGTCTTAGGATAGTAGAACTTTCATAAATTAGTCCCCAGAGCGAAGAAGCCACCATCGACGTGGATTGCGTGGGACGCACGGTGGCCATCATTTCGTTTCTCTCCTATGAAACGTATCCTCGGGCTTTCGGCGCGAATTCAATTCACCGAGAAACAATGAGAAGCAACCCCTTTCAGGAGGTAATTAATCCAGCAGTAAATGCTTTGAGGTTCGTTAAATTTTATAATATCAGCGGAATGCGGTGCTGAACATGAATGACACGCAACGCAATAAGTTGAACCGAAGCGTCAGGAACGCGATAAATTACCGTATAAAATATTTCCAAGTGCCAGAAGCTGTTTCAAATTATTTATTGTTAAATAATATTTATTTCAAATTCCAATTTTAGGACTATCTACACAAATTTGAAGATAGTTCATTTTATCTGTTTATATAAAATCATAGTAATACAATAATATACATGATGGAGTAAAATTCATGGTGCAATAATTAGTCATGTGGAGCTTCGTTTTGGAGAAAAAGGATTTCGAAATTTCATCGAGTTGGTGTGTACTTATGTCGTTAGTTATTTAAAATACAGTATATACAAGTTTATAAAGTGTAGTGTATATATGAAAAATTAATCAGATTCTGAAGTACATATTTAATTTTTCATTTGTACTAATTAAGAAATTGTTGAATACATAATTGTGTTCTTCGAATTAACGATTCATGAATTCTTGCGAACGTACACTTTCTCCCTGTAAGTGAACAAAATTTAGACTACTTGTAGCAGAATCTGTGGATTATGCACAACTCCGTAATGATAGATAAAAAACACATAATACTATGTTCAAGATTTATGAACAAAAACCCAAACATAAGTCTACTTGTCCATGATTAAAAAACTGCCGTGAGTAAGTACATACTTATATATGTACTCGATGAAACACAAAGCCGTTTTTCTAGAAAACAAAATGATATTGATTCTTCAAAATGTTAAACATGAGCTTATTCGAACAGATTTGTCTCACTGTTAATACAGATCATAAAGGCGCTCCTTTATTCCTATCAACGTCGTCGCTTTAAAGAATCTAAATCCCTATGAAATACAATGGCGCCTCCAATATTCGAATTAAAAGAGAGACAAATGTTGAGACGAGAGAAAATTCGGATAATGGACGTTCACTTTTTTGATGTTGATCATCCTATGTGTCCAAGAAAATAGTACAAGTATCAGTAACAAAAGTTAAAACATAATATGAACAAGCTATTTTTTGTTTAATTTAAGAGTTTCAGATTCGTTCAGTTGCTAAATTGTATAAGTTTATTAGCGTATATATATATATATATAGTTGCATACAGAATTACTATTCCGTCACACCAAGCCATTTTATAAGGGAAGACCATAAGTTGAACGAGGGCCTTTGAATGAAGTTGGGTTTATTGAATGGGGAGCAACAAATAAAAACAAATTCTATCGTATTAGCTCCTGACGTTTGGTAATTGCTGCAAAATGGTTTGAAATACTAGAATTTCAAAGTTGTCGCATTAACTCTAAAAAAAAAGGAGTTTAATAGAATATCGCCATAGGACCAATAGTATACTGCACATTATCGCTTTTATTAGATGGAACGCTAAAGCAAGGCCACATAATGTTAACCTGCTTAGAGATCAAATTATTGAAGTCGAAGCAAACGATTTAATGTTGCTTCACTTATGTTTATTCAATATGACAAAAATATTGCAGCTATCAATCGTATGACAAGATTCCTCTTTTTCCTGATGAGAAATTTTATAGCAAATTTGCCATTATTTTTTATATACACTGCCGCTCAAAAGTATGTGGACACTTTCTAAACTGTAATAACTACCTGAAAGAAGTTGTGAAATTGTTAATCACTAAATTTTGAAATTCCCACTTTTCTTGCAATTTCGCTTACAAAATATCCTTCGTTTGATAGCATAAGCATGTGGAAACACATTTAAATACTTAACTCTATTCTTTTTGTAAACATCGTGCTCTCGCAAGTGTTCACATAAAAATGATTTCGATAGAATGACAGAAGAGTCTTATGTTCTTACCTGATGTTCTCTCGCATTGAATCATGATTCTAAATGTTTATATTAGTCTAAAGAACACAGAGAAACACACTAAAGCAATTCAGTCATCGTGAAATGAAAAACGAAATCCTTAGAAACCGTCTGCACGCGACAGAATATAATGCAGCGTAGACACCGAATGAATAATTAAATTATTCAATATAATAATACTAGAGTACATTCAATATTCGTAATAGAATTTAGCAATAAACATCGTTTAACAATAATAATTTATATCGGATAACATTGGTTCATTAAAAATGACAAGTGTCCACATACTTTTGAGCGGCAGTGTACCTTTGTCGGAAATATTTGAATGTAAAAACAGAACTAAAAGTATACACGTGTATATATCGATGTCTCTGAATGAGTGAACTTGTATTTAATAATAAAGATTATGTGTGCACAATACATTACTGTTACGACCCAAACATAAGTAATACATTCTATAATTATACTGAATTTACGATACGAACAGAAAACCTTCCGTTATGTTTAAGAACTACCAGTAACGTTAAAATTAATTACTTTTAGGACTGCGAACTCCTAAATTCCTAAAACTACGTACCCAGCATGAACCGGAGGTACCTGGCCGGAAACACGCAGAGCACGAATTCTTAATTACCGTCATGCAGACACCTCTTTAAAGACCTACATAGATCAAGCACAACTATGTACGAAGACCTTGGATTCTTGGTTCAACAACCCTCGCGTCAAATAATTCGACCACTCGCATAAATTTAATTAGGCGTGCGAGGTACCAGTGATATCTTCACGATTACGATGAAGATCTCAGTACACAACAATTACTATGATTAACAAAGTAATCTCCTGGTCGGATGATAGAACACTGGACTGGTAGAACATTCGAATGATGGCTGTTCGTATAAGGATGATTCACCTAACGGGACCACCTCAAATTACTCGTAAACTGTTTGTCATATTAGAAAATTTTTCAAGCAAAAGTTGTATGATATCGAAGGGGACATACAGTGTAGTAATTATTTTTTTTGTCGAGATATGAAGGTTATCTTGTGCTTTTTAAATGGAATGTGTACCATTTGACTCCGTAGTTCGAAAGAGTATTGTACACTGAGTAAAAGACTATTAAGGTGTATTAGTTCAAAAACCAGTAATTACTGAGATACCCTTTAAACGATTTTGTAATGTAAGCAATGCTCAAAGTGTTGTCCATTACAATCAACACAAGTGCGTAATCGATTAACGAGCACGAGTGATACACATTCAAGTGTTTTATTTTCGCTGAAGAATATCTCAGTAATTACTGTTTTTTGAACCCATATACCTCAATAGTTGTTTACTCACAGGGTTCAATACTTTTTCGAACTACGGAGTCAAATGGTACACATTCCATTTAGAAAACACAAGGTGACATTCGCGTTTCGATAAAAAAACGAAATTACAAAAAGCTAATTACTACACTGTATGTCCCCTTTGATATCATACAACTTTTGTTTGAAAATTTCTTTTTATATAACAAATAGTTTACGAGTAATTTGAGGTGATCGAGTTAGGTGAATTATTTTGTATTAGAAATTCTACTGTATTCAATCATTCCTTGAACCAAGGAATTGTCTCAATAAAAATTTTCACAAGTAACACAGAGTAATCATGTTGCAGCGAATGATAATCATAAATTCGATTAGATAGATTGAAGATAGAGGTCCAAGAGCTTCCTTTCATACCAGCATGTCCTGGACATGGTTTTGTCTACGGTTTTTTTCTGATAGAAAAAATAGAATTTGTAATATTATGTTTTTTTCTTATCTCTTGTAGCCGAACGAATTCTCTTTTGAGCGTGTGGGTGTCAAGCTTTGCCACCTAGCGGCTATACGGGAACTATGCCCCCGTGGACGGCTCGCAGGCATACCAACAAAAAATAGTCCCATGCTTTTTATCTCGATGTACTATTTATTTCACCATAAAATACAGTGTTCCACGGTTGACTGGAAGTTCTCGGCCCCAAATGCTCTTCCAGCCAACCGAGGTAGGACAAGTCTGTCACTGCCTTCTCGAGCTACGCTCGTAAATATTGTGCTCAACACTACCTCGGTTGGCTGGAAGAGCATTCGGATTCGGGACCGAGTACTTCTGGTCAACCGTGGAACACAGTATAGCCTACGACACTCCAGAAAATGTAAAGAAGCTATTATGAAGATTTCATAACAATCGCTTTAGTAGTTTTGGAGATTTTTGCAAATATACAAACAATCTCTGTCTCTTTATTATAACAGTAAAACTCTACTGTATTCAAATCGTTCCTTGAACGAAGGAATCATGTCCCAATAAAAATCTTCACAAATAACACAAAGTAAACATGTTGCAGTGAAAGATAATCAGAGATTTGGTGAGATAGACCGAAGAAAGAGGTCCTAGAGTTCTCTTTCATGTGACACATTCTGAAGAGGTCCCGTGTCCAGATACACAAGTCGAGCCGATCGCACAATCATTCGTAGTTGACTGCTAATTTAGTAAGTGTGGAGGAGAGCTTCGCAGCCGCGGAGGACTAGACAACAAATCCACTGTGTTACAATCACATGAATGGAATGTAGTACGTGAACATGTACATACGAATACACAGGGTGCACGGAGTACCACCGTGCGAGCATGAATACGTTCCGGCGTGCTTTCTCGCACCGGGAGATCGTTATCCTCACGGTGGTTTCTGGCCCTGTACAAACTTACATAAATTGAATGTCACGAGATTAGAGGGGATAGCCTCTGCTCCGTTGGTAACCATTTTCTAACAGTACCAGAAGACGTATGAAATTAATAGTAATCACGTGGTAATAATTGGATTCCATATGCGATACGGACGCGCGGACAAACTTACGTCGATTGACAGTCCGTCTGACCGAATGTGGCGCCTTTTCTGACTTAAATCTTTGACGAGGCAATGAATGTAAAATGATTTTAATGCTCCAAGTTTTGGTATTATCGAATTTCTTATTTTAAAATATAAGTGATCGTGTATTTAACTTAACCCTTTGAACTCCTAATTATTTTGAATTTTCTTTTCAATAACACCCGATTATTTTAGGTGTTTTATTTGAAATGTACTTCAAAAGACAGTTGGTACGAATTAATTGCGGTACAAACAATCATGTATCTGAACACTTTCAGGCCTTTTTTTCTTACAAAAAAGGGTAATATACATGTAATAGTGCTTATTTAGGTAAAAAAAAATATTACGAAATATAATACATATTTAAATTGGCAATTTAAAAATGTCGAATGGACGCGATATAGGAGTACCTGTGAATAAAATCAATGTTTGAGTGTAGCATTTTTACAATTAGCTTATTTCATTTTGAAAATGTTGGTTCTTTTTTACACAGAAATGGTTAGATGAGGTATTGAATATGACTTGGTCGTATTGGTTTTTACTGCCTTAGGCTAGCAAAAACTTGTACACGGTATGCAATGGACGTGGCAGAATACTGATTGAAATCCGTGTGTCTGTCAGATTGTGTAAAATGTAATTTAGGAAACAAGGAATTCAGAAGGTCAACGGGAGTAACAGCTTCAGAAACATGGACTCCAAGTAGTATAATTTTATTGCCAATATTAATATATTTTGATCAGTATTATTAAGTATTTAATATTAAATATGCGTTGAGAAAATAATTATTTATCTGTTTAAAATGATTTATGATAATATTTATTACAGTTACCGTAAAAGCTCGTTGCAATAACGTTAAAACAATGCAACTTGCTGCTAATAATGCACACACATCTACGACCTCCGAGTTGACATTAGATGAAAAACAAAAGTGAAGAATAGAATTTTGTACAGAATCTTGCGTTTATTACTGCAGTGAATAAAATATTATTATTAATGTCCTTTAAATTAAATATATTAATTAATCGTAAGATACTTATTAAATGCGTGAGCTTTTCTAATAACCACTTTCATCATTGATGTATTTGAGACGGTTAAAATATCGGTTTTGTTATTTTTTTCATCGTGAAGCTTGAATGGAACAAAAATTGTAAATCAACTTTTTTATCAAATAAAATCTAATGGAATCCCATTATAATTTTTCTAACAGTAATGGAAACATAAAAATTGAAGATGATAAATAATTTCTATTTAAATTTAATACATCTTTATCTTTTGTTTAATACATAAACATGATTCTACAGTGGAACCTCGATTATCCGAACACCGGTCGTCCAAAAATTCCTTTTCGAGGTTAATTACAAATTAAAATTATCACAAATGACACTGTCCACTTAACTTTATTCCACCGTGTACTTTTGTCTTCTAAACCAAAATTATCATTTTTATGCGAAACATAGTTGTAATGTTAGTCATCTTGTTATCAATTACAGTTCGGATAATCGAAGTTCTGCTGTACTATTAATATTGAAACGATATAATTGATTAAAAGACTGCTTTAAATTCGAGCGAGAAAAATACAGTGGTACAAAGCGTAATATTTCAGACAGTGCAGTATTGAATAAAGTAAACGTGTTCAACAAAAACGTCCAGTGACGATATTAAAAAAAATTCTAACAATTTTTTATATTATTTTCAGTTTCATGTATACACACGATAATTGAAAAAATTAAAAATTCACCTCTGTTAAATTTATCCGTTTAAATTTATATAACATATTTTTGAACATATTTTCCTTGCAATGAAGCGTCTAAAAAGGAAGAATTACAGTTTCATACCAAACTGTTATCTGTAGTTTTGACACTACAAACAAATTTCTTCTCAATAATAATATGCCGTCACTTTTACCGAAGACACAATATCGACGTGTAAGTTTCAATGAGAAAAATTAAATTTCTTTGATAAATACAGACATATCACTCTTTTCTGATACGTGCACCAAGAATATAAGTATCGTAGTTACTAGTATCTACTAGTAGAATATAAGTATCGTAGTAATTATATAATTACTAGCTGATGTACCCTCGCTTTCGCGCGGGCAGTTTTCATATCAGGGCAAGGGGGAAAAGGGTGAAAAATCCTTTTCTAGTGGTTACCTACGTTATAAAAGGAAAGTGTCTGCCCAATTTCAGCTTCTCAGATTCAGCGGCTTGGGCTATGCGTTGATCGCCAGTGAGTCGCGATACTTCATTTTACATACAGTAGGACCTCGATTATCCGAACTGTAAATAGTAAAAACTTGACTCACATTGTTACTATGTTTCACATAGAAATGATAATTTTATTTCAGAATATAATGTATATAGTGTCATAAAATAAAGTACACAGTGTCATTAATAATAATAATAATTTTACCTTATAAGTGACATAAGACGATCAATTTCTCAATACTCGGTGTTCGGTTAATCGAGGTTCTACTGTATATAGATTATATTTTCATAATAAACATCGTGTAACTTATTAAAGCCACGCTCTGTGTGCCAGTGATACCAAATTGGCAATTTAAACTTCTCGAATTTGTAAAAGGTGAGTAATCAGGCCACGTGCGTGCAGGAAACTTGAACAGGTAATCCCTGATGAATAGATCACCGGGAATACCTTGCTTCAAATTAAGAGTGATTAATGTCTGTCGGAGAGTACTTACGTTTGCAGGCCTTACGATGCGTGATCGGTCTCGCTGGATCTCTGTAGTAACCTTCCCGACAATAATGACAGTGTCTTCCTGCCGTAAAATGCCGGCACTGCAGACAAACGCCTCCGCTGACACGTCCCGACAGCTTGTACAGTTCCATGTTGAATCTGCACTTTCTCGCGTGGAGATTGCAGTTGCACACTGAAACAGATGCACACCGAATAATTCAACCGACCGGTTCCATATTTTCGTTAAACCACATCTACCTGACGAATACGAACTTATCTCTAAACCCTTTCATGACCAGAATACTTTTTTTAAAGAATTGTTTGTTTATTTACTGATCATTGCGTCTCTAATGGATGCTAAATTAAGGACAATTTTTATTTTTCTGAACTCCTATTTTTCCAACAATTTTATGTGGAGGAAAAACATTTATATAACATATTTTTATTGAAACTTTTTATGAAATTTTTCGAAACATAGAAACACACATGAAGTGTAAAAGGAACAAACAAGGAATGTTACAAAACAGATTTATTGAGAAAATCAATTTTTAATACTTCAGTCCACCAGTAAAGAGGCAAGGTTCGAGTAGTTGAACTGTATTGTTTATAACATGGGGTTATATTCTAATTAAGCAGCAAGAGCAAAATAAGCATAGAAATAATTGTTTTACATTATTTTAATTTTTTTTCAAGTTGAACACTATAGAATAAAAATGGTCGTTCCCTGTTTTTTCTCCTTACCCTTCACATAAGGGTACTTTGCAATAGCTGCACAATAATGATGAGGTGAATGGATTTTATTAATAGATATGCAAAACAACATGAGAGTGCCATTCAAATACAGTAAAATTTGCACATGATGCTGCTTACTTACACTAACTCTAACAAAGAACGAAAATAAATGTAAAAATGTGCAATAACAGCGAGTCGAAAATACACTCCCATACGTAAACCACTCCCACTATGGTGTTACAAGGAAAAATGAGATTTGGCATGTCACATATAATTCGAGTACTAATATAGAACATATGTGTCGAAGGGATTCCGAGAAAGAAAATTTAATTGTCACCCACGGTACGATACTCAAGTGGGACACATATGTCCCACTGGCTACGAAAGGGTTAAGGGAGTAGACCACCTTGTGGGGTTAAAAAAAATAGGTAAACTTAATTTTTTGTTCCAACAAATATTGAGTAACATATTTGGATTTTCTTAGGGGACGTTAAGCAATATTTGAACTTTATTTTCATACAGATTTAGTATTTAAAATTACAAAATGACGGAGATATACAACATTGTCCAGCGTCCAATGTACGATTTCTTAATAACTTTCAAAAATAAGGGAAATCCTTTTCAAAGAAAGGATTTGTTTTCACTGAATAATTTCAACAAATTAAGATATAAAAAACATCATAAGCTACACTGTAGATAATTTTATAAGGAATAATGTGTCAAAATTTAAAGTTAATTGGATGGACAGTTTCAGAGATCTGCCGGATGCCATGTCAAAAACATGATTTCGAGAAAAACGCGTTCATTTAACCTAACTTGACGCATAGTCCTTGTCAGTGCTGTAACATTGCCAATTATTCGAATTTCAAAAATATGTTTTACCACAATATTCAAGGGAAATGGACCTAGCGTGGGGAAAGGCCGCAGCTCCGGTGGCCATCACTGTTTCAAGTACTCGTAGCGTGGTGTAAATTACTTTTGCAATTTTTCGTGCTGCTAAATACAATCTAATCATCGTGTTCCATTAACAAATTAGTATTAAAAGCTAATATTTTATACTTTTTAAGATATACAGGAATCAATAACAAATGAGCATGTTTTCACCTCATAATATTCATTAAAATTTCGAAATGTTGTGTTGCCTCAAACTTTTGATAGGTGGTAGATATCAATATTACATCAATACTGATGTGTACACAAATTACTTTTATCTGTGAAGTAACAACAAAATGTAAAACATATAAATAACACAAGATAAGAAGGAAGACAGCACTGCGTTAAAGATTACCGGCATTCATTTTCGAAAACACGCAGTACTACGTGTCAACGGCACTCGGGTTTACCTTAGAAAGAGACTCAACAATTCGTCATCGGTTACGAAGGTGTGAACACAATTTGAAAGTCAGATTAAGCAAATCATTTTATGCCAATATTGTAATGAATAGGTGTATGTAATTTTTTTTATTTATCTATAATGGAGAATGGGATAATACGGGATCGTCAGGTAAGATAAGAACCTTAGAAACGTAACGGTTGTAGTCGAAATAATTTTGTATGTAATATCCGGGGTAACGTGTAAACGCAATTTGAAAGTCAGGTCAAACAAATCATTTTATAATAATATTCTAATAAATAGATGTATGGAATTTTTTTTATTTATTTATAATAGAGAATGGGATAATACGAGATCGTCATGTAAGATGAGAACCTTAAAAAAATAACGGTTGTAGTCGAAATAATTTTTTATCTAATACGCACAATACTGTGGTAATACGTAGAACGTTACCGGAGAGCTGTTGGATTACGTGGACAATCTACATATGTAGGGGGGGAGTTCAATAAATAACCAAATTTAATATAAAATTGTTAATCTTTGTCGACAATATCACATTTTTTAAGATATGATTCTTCAACAGTTATACATTTATTCTGTTTATAAACAAAATTTCTAATTCCGCCCTCAAAAAGCTGGATAGGTGTTTCTTTAATACTAACTGCCATGTCATCCATATCTGGGTGACACTCAAATTCAGTAGTTGTTTATCCGACTACGAATAGTATTAGCAAAAATATTTCAAAAGGTCTAACAGGACCAGTAAAGAACTATAAATAATTACTAACAGCATTTATTAGAACGGGCATAATTTAATATTACTCATGTTGTACCAAAGTCTAGAACAGTGTGTGTTTTAACTTATACAGTGTGAGAGTCAATGTGTTAATCAATTTTCGTACAGTTTGCATCACTCGTCAAAGGGATGAAAGTATCGTTGCTCTTGTAGAAGTGTTTTCTATTCAGAAGACATAGGTGCAATCCGTATAGATTAGTCAACAATATGCCAAACAATAAATGCTGTCCAGTACTCGAAATTTCTGAAAGAATCATTGAAGTCTTCGTCAGATATGCCTAGAAGAGTTGCAGGAGGAACCACTTTTGCAGTGAGGCAGCAGTAATTTAAGTGAAACACGGTAAAGGTCAGTTATAGTTGAGATAAATGTAGCATTAATACCTTGAACGCCACATTGTATTTTCTGAAAATGACAAACTCTCCAAATTCTTATAGAAAATAAATACAACTTCAAATTACAGCGTTCTTAATTAATAATATTAGTAACTTTCATAATTTTTTACTGGTCCTATTAGACTTTATTAGCTGTATTTGTTAATACTTTGTATGGTCTAATAAATAATGATTGAATTTAGTCGTCACCCATATATATGTGACATGGCGGTCAAAGTGTTAAGTATCAGAAACAAACGCTTTGCGGACTTATGTGTATTAGACATATTTTTAGTTTCAACTGCAGAATACGCGTGCATAATTTGTGACATTCTTTTTGAATCATCCTATATGTGTTAGCGCTATTAAACTTATGAGGGACATTGTTAAAAATAAAATAGTTTTATATTATTTATCTGTTTCACTTCTCAAATATTTACACTAATTGTTATCTTCAATAAACTATTGGCATTTTAATAAAAAATGAGTAAGTTGCATTTCTTTTTTACTTTCTCTAAAATCTTTTACATCGAAACAAGGACATTTCAACTATTTTAAAATCAAAGTGAATGCACTAAGCACATAATACTTCTGAAAGAATCATGAGATTACAAATATTATTTCAAAATAATTTAATAAAAATGTGAAACCAAATTTTTCGGATTTGTTGTTTTTCCTTAATCACAAGAATTTGGATGATAAGAAATAACTACGGGGAAGAGAATTAGCAACAAGAATATAACTACTTTCATAATATCCAGTATTCTAATACTCTATTAAGTTTTTCAATTGAGTTTGAAATTAATGCATTGATCTGCGAATTTAGATACGAATAACATTACTTTGAAGTAAGTGGCATACACTAAATATTTAATTCTACTCTGCGTTAACGTATAATGTTATCTACTAGTTTAAATACAATAGAATTTTGTATTATCGGTCACAATTCATGATCCAAATATCTGTTACAAGTCGAATAGAAATTTGATTTTTTTCATAATCCGTTTCCGTGAATGTTACGTGCGAACAGTACCCTCTACATTATCTAGGCTAGGTACAAGGTATACTCACCTCATAAATGCAATCGATAGGTTATACACATTTTGCTTGGTGAAACGCTTTCGAAGTCTCCAATTGCGGACTATTGAAATATTCAATATAAATGGGGAAAGCAACCGACGATTGCCGATGAACACGCAGGGCACGTAAATAGTTTTAATCCGACTAAATAATTCGATAAAATATAGTTTTCAGAAACAAATGTCTACTACAAATTATACGTTATACTTTGTTCACTGTTCATGATTAATAATCATTCATTAATTATAACCATACGAAAATGTTAAATAAATCAATCGATTTTTTCATTATTTAATCATAATGAATATACACTACCGTGCATAAGTATCCGGACACCCTGCAAATTCAGATAAATAATATAACTATTATTATTTTGGTTTTCGCTAATATCTGTTTAATGGAATAGTCTTCTTTGGCCAACACTGTAATAGCAGCACGTTTTTCCGTCGATAATTTCTTTTCTGGACTCATGGTTGTGATCGTTAGTGCTGTTAAACTCAAATTAAAATCAACTGAATGTCTGCACCGTCCTGGTCTCACGTTTATCAATCTTAAGTAACTGAGGCTCGTCCAAATCTATACAAATATTCAACTCTGGTCTAAAATACACATATGTATTAAATATACTGCGATGTGGAGAAAGAACAAACGGGGCATAAAGGAGTCTAAAACTGGATCCCTTCATACCACCTCTACATGGACGTTTTTGTTATAACTTCTGTTATAGCAATTATGTCAATATTATTTGATAATAAATATTGCTTATGTTCGTTCATCGACCAATGAAAAAACTATATTTCAGTGATTTCCACAAACATGCGAGTGTTCGGATACTTTTGAACGTTAGTGTATACACTCCCAAGTCCATAAGTATTAGGACATTTGTTGATGTCACACAAAAGGTGTATTTGATTCATATTCTAGAACTTCCGCTAGTTTTAAAAGATCATACTAGCAAAAACACATATTCAGGTAGTTTTCCCATTTATTGCATTTGACTTACTAAAAATAGGATGAAATAGATCAGAAAATCCGAGAGGTATGCTCAAAGCTGAATTTGACTTGTGAAATCATTTACAAGACAAATGAGGCCAGATAACAACTGATACAATAGAAAAACTATTAAAACGAATGCCAAAATTGGTTAATGCAGTGATCGAGAGACGCGGAGGGTATTGCATGTATAAGCGAGAAGATAGTTTAATTTTATTACACATAACTGGAGAGATCTCTGTTGTAATATTGAATGTATGAATTCTTTATAGTCTAAAGTATCGAACTACGTAACAATTCTTAAAGATTTTAGTAATTAATCCCTTGACATACAAAGACGTCTGGGATACGTCATTTCTTTATTATGTCATTGTAAAGTTTACATAACGGTTAAGTTGAGATATATTAAATAAAATTTTTAGAACGCACGGAGTTTCATTTTATTTGTTTGTCAAAGGGTTAAGTAATAACATTTCAAGTTTCCTTAATTTTTCGTAAGTGTCCTAATACTCATGGACGGGGGTGTACGTATTACCAAAATCGGATTCCCCTCTAACAGTAATTCATTTCTATCCACGGATAATTAGCGAAACTGTTTTGGCGCGACGTACAGGCTGTTCCGCAAAAAAAGATTTCAATGACGCGCTCCGTAGGATTCATTTTCCACTCGTTCGTACTCGACGTAGATTTCAATTTCACAAAACAGTATTTCGAAGGTTCCCTTCGTTAATATCCCTGGCTGTCTTACAGAGTTAATGAACCGCCGGAGAATTTTTTCTCGTATTTACCGCGGTAATGAGATTCGAATGCATTTATTCGGCGGGGAGGAAAGGCTGAGGGGTGTCTTTCGTTTTACGAACGATGACAGTTTTCCCGCGCCCTTCTCCTTCACCGCGGTGTCTCCGTTCGTTTTGTCGTTTCCTTCTTTCCTCGGGAAGCTTCCGTAGCACCGTATCGAGCGCGGCTATCCATTGAATTCTCGAGAACCGAAGAAGAAGTATCTCGAGAAGAATCGTGCCGTAACTTCCTCTACTCGAGCACGCTGCTCCGCCGTTCTTCTTAGTGACTTCTTGAAAATAACGGAATAATTGAAAGGTAGGAAGCGGAAGAAAGGGACAAAAACGGGGGAAATCAGTAGGGAACTTGCAATTTTAACGACCCTTCTAACTGCACCACTTGTATACAATCACTCGACCCAATAAACCGTGTGTCGAACCGAGCTGAGCGTGCCTTATTCTCCGCTTTCGCGTGGGACTTCTTACAAACTCTTGTGCTCTTTCCAATAACGTTCACGGGAAACTGAAAAAGATCGTCATTGTCTGGAGACAGTGCGATCGGACCCTCTGACAACTTCGTCTCGACTACAAACGATGAAATCTTCACTTGAATGAGCGTTTAAAAATTGGGAATTCTCATAAACTAATGGTTGCTGTTGAAATAATTTGTTTCTGACAGCTTCATTCGATGTTCACCCCCGAGACTCTATGGCGATGCATAAAATCAGAAGGGCCATCGATTTACGATGTGACGAACGAATGTACGTTTTTCGATGTTTTGATGTAATTTTTGTGTAATCTGGTCATAATACATGAATGAAATTGTCCCATTATTAATATACTACATGTATTCTACAGAGAAAGTCTATTAACTGTTTATATAAATTCATATAAGTTATTAATAATAATTTGTGTTTCTAAAATATACAGGTTAGTTTTCTCAAAAGCACCGTATGAAAAAAAATAGGGCATAGGAACTCCTTATTCTGTTTTTCTTTTGAAAGCACACAAAAAGGGCTAAAAAAATTTCAAATGATAGGAAAGTGGAAGATTATTAAAAGTGATAGCAAAAGTGTGATGAAATTGTTGGAGTATATTGTTCAATAAGTGTCAAATATCATGCCAAGTTCATCAAATTTGGTTACCGTAATACCTTTTTATAGAGAAGAAAGAACTGGAATATTGTCTACGTTAAGAGCCACCATTTAGTACTCACAAGAGAGCACCACGTTGAAAATATTCATTAAACTAAAAATTTATCGACAAAACTATCTTAATACTTTTCTATAAAGAATGAAAAGTTAGTTCGATTAATGCATTAAAAATTATATTTTTCTATTTCAAGAAAAACGAAGATGACCTTTACATTTCCACTAGGCCTCTATCCACATAAAAACTATTGTCACCACATTATGTCTCTTCGAAGTCATTCAACTTTTCTCTGAAATGTTTTTCGATATGACTAACAGTTTCACGTATAAAGATTAAAATAGGACTCTTTGTACGGAATTTGTTTCTTATTTATTTGTCGGATATAATAGTACGCATACATACAAGGGTTGAACAAAATAATGGAAACATTGCTTATGAGTCGTGTATTTGTAGTTGAGATTGGTAGCCGTGAAGTTGTAAACACTGTGATCGTATTTGAAGAATGGTATAATATCCCATTAAATATTATTCAGGATTTGTATGATTCCATTCCCAGGAGAATTCAGGCAGTATTAAACGCCAATGGTGATCATCCATGATGTTAATAAGGAATTTTTTTTTTAATGTACTAAATGTTTCTATTATTTTGTCCAACCCCTGTGTAACATAATATCATAGATAGTAGAGCTCCTACAGTTGTTTGGATTTACGTGTATCCGAATCTTAAGTATCCGGATACCTACTCAATTTAGATCCGAGTATTCGAGTACTCGCGTGACTTGGATTCAGTTTCGGATATCCGGATATATTTGTATTGCCCTCGCGATGAGGCTATCGAATACTAAATATCAGTATCGAACAGTCTCCTATAAAATTAGAAACATCAAAATGGAGACATCGTGTGTGTTTTGTATGATAGATGCACGAGTCGTATGTGTGCATATGTGGGAGTGATGCAAAAAGACAATAGATAACGTATAGCTGGGGAAAAGTGAGTGTGTTGATTCGTGTGTGTGCATGTCTGTGGGGTTAATTAGTTGTTGGAGTTAATATAATTTGTAGGAGTGATAGAATTTGTCGTATGAATGAGGAGTCTTTGGGTCTGGGAGATAGTCGCGTGAATGGTGAGTAGTTTAATAAACAGTGAATATATTGTTGTTGTTATCGTTATCGTTGATATTATTCTTAAAATATAGTTATTATTGTTAAATTTTGATTTAAACCTCCTCTCTGTAATTCAGCATTACTACAAATTGTGAGTAAAGTATTAATATACGTACTAATTTTCCCATTCTTTAATCATAATCCTTTACCTAAACTTGGTTTCTTTCATCTAAATCCAGATAAAGAACGCTTCATATTTGAGTAATTAACCAAGAAGATTTGAATTCGGATACTCGAGTACTCAGATTCGGATCTGGAGTCCAAGTTTGGATCATAATGAGTATTTCGAGTACTCGGATATCCGGATGGTAAGAGCTTCTATAGATAGCTTTGGTACCCGAAAAATACTACTGCAATAATTGTTCATAAATTAACTCCTTGCTCTACATTGCTCTACAATAACGAGGCACACTCGTGATACAGAATCCGATCCATGTGTTATAAGTGCGAGTCTTACTTACGTATAAATTGTTTAAAACTTCGCACTACTACAGCTTTGGCTTTTAAAAGGTTGTTAAATACGAGTGGTGTTTGCTGATAGACGCTCTTCTATTATCAGCAAAACCGAGTGCTCGAATAATAAACTTTATCGCACGAAACTCGTTAGAAAAATCGTAAGGCATGGGGTAAATGTTGAAACTATTTACTTCTTCAGTAAAAAGTGAATCAAAGTTCGCCCACACTAATGTATGTGAAGTCTCTGTTGCTCTGTGGTTACATTTTCAATGCAATCTACAAAACATTCTTTTTCATTCATTGGAAGATACCCACGAGGTGTGACGAAGAAAGTGTTAACTGTGTTGTAGGCAATGGAACAATACGAAAGTGGCATGGGAAAACAGCGTAGCATTTATGCGAAAAAATTGGATTTCGGGGTTTTACGCAATATCCATTCCATTACTTAGGAGAAATGGGATTTGATGGGCAGGATAAGGGTATAGTCGTTAAACGCAAGCGGAATGTAGCGTGTCGGATCGATCGAATAACCTCTCGATAGTTAATAACCTCGTTCAGCCACCGTCTGAAATTTCTTGATCGATTCCTGTTATTAAGCTGTGACTGGCCATACCAAGGCCTCGGGTTGTTTTCGTACGGGCGATCGCTGTAATTAGCGATTAACCGTCGTATAATCGATGTTCTACGTCTTCTGGATTTTCCTGTGCTCCTCGAAACGGGGGTTTATGCTTTTAACCTTGTTAAGATTTATTGTGCATCCCGGAGGAAAAGATTTACAAGCTAACAGGCTCGAAATGCGTGATCTAAAACGTCGCCTCGTTTCTAAAACATTTTTGCGATTCTCCTGTCCTCGACATGTTAAAAAGGCAAACTGTGCTCCTTCTATGATCACTTTTTTACAAACATAACATTGGAACGCACATTCTTTCTGGATATCAGTGTTCATTAAATATTAACTTGAAAGGTTTTTTTCTATAATAAATTTAAGAATGCGTACTTTTACACATGTAAAAATATTATATAATTTATGGATATCTCATTTGTCCTTTCGGATTTTGAGACGCTTTGGTTTTGTACATCCTTAGATCTAAACTATATTGTAGGTAGCTGCAACTATACAGGATGTCTCAGATTTTTTTCACTAAGTTGTGTCATTATATTCTACGAGAAGGAAGAAGCAAAAAACATTATACAAATGTATGGCCGTAAATGCTCTGTAAAAGAATTGTAACAAAAATATGAAATGTACAATGAAGATCTAAACAGAGAATTAAAAATGTATTTATTATAACGAAACAGAATCAAGACGAAATTTGTATGATAGTAAATGCATTTGTATTGATCAAAATAGTCGACATTTTGAAATAAAACAATAGTAACACGTTACTAATAGACTGTGGATATTTCTGCAATTCAACGTACAAAAACACGTGGCAAATGTAAATGTCGTAAAGCAGGTGAAAGAAGAAATAAGTTTTTGAAATATTTAAAGTGCATCTACAATCTAAGGATTAACAAAAATGACACTGGTTATCTCTACATCAACTTCAATCATTAAACATAGCTTTATAAATAAATTACACAAATATTATCGAACTACCCCCACATTGTAACATACTATTATAATATTCCACATTTTTCTTATACGTTATTAACAAAGCATTTATCAGCATTCGTTTGTATGACATTTTTTTACCTATTTCTATTCGTAGAATATACTGGTACAGTTTGTCGATAAAAACTGGGATACCATGTATATGTAGAATACATAAGCTAATTACTCTTACAACAAATACAAAAATATAAATGTATAAAAATAAATAACATAAATATAAATATGAAATATACTTAAATTAAACATTACATGACATAAAATAAACATTAAATTGACCACAACCAGCGCGAGGAGGATGGGCGCAGAGTGGAGGTGGGCGGACCCAGACCTTGCTCCGGATGACCATCTCTGAAGTAAAAGATTGTATATCACTTATAAAAGACACAATGTAACTTACATTTGTCAATGTACTTGTAAAAAGTTCGAACCTATCTCGACTAGGTTTGAGTCTGCCCAAAAGCATTGTTTCCTTCTTGAAAGTATTCACAAACTGTTCGAAACTATCCAGTCAGATTCGAACCTACTTGTAATATATTTGGATCCCACCTCTACTTACATTTCTCAATGTACTTGTAAAAAGTTCAGACTTATGCCGACTAGATTCATGTCTCCTCAAAAGTATTGCTTCTCTTGTTTCAAAGTATTCAAAACTGTTCAAAACTATCCAGTCAGATTCGAATCTACTTGTAATACACTTGGATCCCATCTCTACGTGTAAGAACGGTATTTCAAAAGATTTCAAAGCAACAGCTGCCCGACGTGCATGAATGATTAACAATGAAGAATCAAGTCAAACGATCGACTCGCATTGATTTATGTTACAAAAATTCCTTGTGACTTGGTAAATAGCTGACTATACGGTTCGCAACATTCGATAAACTACTCGCCGCTCACAGATGTTCCTCTCTTCGGTTACAATCTTCTTCGAGTCTCGGTAATCAGACGGGTTGCCTCTACCAGATGCGTGATAATTATCGTATCGAGACGATAATTTTATTATGAAATTGCAGCGAGATAATATAGAGAACGCAAGAAGACGATCCTGGTTGCGACCTCGTCACTGACCAAGCTGATGTACGCGCGCCTTTAATTACGGTAAAATTATGAAGCGCATTATATTTGATTAACACATACGAGGCTCGTTAAAGTGCCCCCTCGTTTGCACTCGCTTCATGTTAATCTATTTACCGCTGCTTTTACTTTGCAAGTATACAGAGTGGATTCATCTGACATTTAACAATGCAGCATCGTTCGAAGGGACGAACACGGTGGAATAAGAGAAAAGTGTTAATTAAATCTCCATTTATCACAATTCTATATAAGAGCTTCTAAAATTGATGCACTTAATTTCCGGTATGATGGTACTCAAAAAGCTACAGTACACACAAGTCGAAAAATTCACAGTGCCCGAAAAGGAAAGAAAAATCTCAGTGAACGCCTGTTACGATTAAATCGAATTTGAAGTTGTAACTGGAACATAATAACACTTTTTTGTTCATTTTGTTCAGCACTATACACATCGAAGTTACGATCCATTTTAGGGCATCCTGTGTTCACATAAAGTGTACTGATAGTAACGTAATGCATAATTGAATCGCTTATTATTGACAGGGCCATATATTGGGGAAAATCAAGTTATGAATTTTTCTAACTGTAGATGCTTAGCCCTGTTTAGTGTTATAGGAAACAAAAAAATACCAAAAGTAGCATTTGATATCTCTTATCGATTTTGATTAAAAAAATCGAATAAACATTATTTCGTAGAAAATTAGGAAGTTTTTATTGCCTGATGTAAAATTTAAAAAAATGGACCTATGCCCTTTCAATAATGCACGATTCAATTATGGTGTTCATCAAAAGTTCACAAGAAAGTACACAAAACTAAATTTGAACAGTCGCATACAAATTGAATTCTAGTGAGGTTTTTCAAATTATTTGAGGGTTCAACCTATTTTAAACTTTAATAATACACGCTTTTTCCTTAATTAGTAAATTACACATTATTTTACATGCAGCTAATAACAGATATACAGAATGTATCACTTAAAACAGGCCAAAAAAATGTATCTGCTTTAACTGTGATAGTGTGAAAGATATTGCATATGTAATTTAGGTGATTTCAAAGAGTAAAAATGCTGTGACAACATTTTTTCATTTTCCGAAATATGTTTTTTATATTTATTTTTATATACCCGGAGGTGGTCGATATTTTTTTTTATATAAAAGAATTTTTTTTCTCTTGTATGTGTTAACTGATGCAAACATACATTCTGCCATGATTAATAGTTTAATCAATGACCAAAAAGGTTCCACAATTTTTGAATTGAGAATTTAAATCTTTGGAATATCAACTAAGGAAATAACTATCTACATTCAATAAACTATTTAAAAACAACAATAGAACATAAAATAGTAAAGCTTTTGGGAACAAAAATAAAATTAATATTAATTGCCAACAATCCAAGTATAAAATATTACAAACACGAACAAACATAGTCCAAGTTAAAGGAGAAGGATTATTTATGTTAAAAAATACTCGGATTTGAATCAAGTGACGAAAAAAAAAACACAGAAATGTTATAAACATTAAGAACATTTTTTATACAAATACCATTGATATAATTAATGTATTTAGAGCATACGTTCGTAGTATGAAACACGCTGCTTAATAATCGTACTGTAATTCTAACCAAGAGAAAATTCATTCGCACGTAATAATTTAAAGTTAATGAGGAGACGACAGTTTCGACGCGAGTCTTGGAAGTTGTAGACAAATTGGTCCACTTAGAAGGGACACTTAATTTTCTTCGTTTTCTTCGTGATTTGGGAGATTACTTTGAAATGTTGTAAAGGTTTGACCCCGAAGGCACGACTTTTTTTACGTGAACAGAAATGTCTCCTTCGGTGGTCCTCATAGAAAAACTTCGTATAAATATATTCCATATTATGTTCATTAAAAAAGTTTTTAAATTATAACTGCAGACTTTAATTACATGTATAAATTTCGTTTATAAATATGATTAAGTTTATTGTAATTTACAAAGAGGCTACAAGTCTTTAAGTCACCGATTTCGATTCAATTTTATGTGATACTAGTACTTCACGTAGAGATTACTGTATCAAAATGGTAGAATTCACTTTCAAGCATTTTAAAGAAATTACATTGCAAATTGTTAATTTCTTTCTCATTCAAATTTTTCGTAGATCAATTTTTATGAAGTCATTTCGTCAGAACGCTTAAAACTTGGACCTTATAACTTTTATATCAAATAATTTCTACGTGAAGAATTATTATGTGAAATTTGTTCGTAATTGTAAACCTTAAGGACTCGTAGTTTCATTGTTAAAAGAAACTAAAGAGTTTAGTACTATACTTTAACTGTCCAATAAGAAATTTTAATAAAAAATTGTTTACGATTACAAAATAGTGATCGTTTTATAAAGTCCATTATTTTAAATTAAATTAGTACGTTACGAGAGCTTTAATCTGTTGTAATAATTCACTTGTTAAGTACGTAACTTGAAAATAGTATATTAAAATAATAAAGTATAACTTTCTTAAAGTGAAGCATGGATGTAGAACGAAACACTTCTGCGGAAGTAATAAATTTCATTATGCTCATAATTCACGTCGGGAATGCTTCGTTTTCTGCAATGTGTAATTTATTGTAATTACCTTATAATAATAAGTTTTACTTTTACAAAAAAAAGAGAGTCGAAAGTAATGTCAATTACTTTCGTCTGAAACTTTTCTTCCAGAAAACAGTACATTTGAATTTCAATTTATGATATCACTAATGCGGACGAAATATCTGTAATATTTAATTACTTTACTTGTACAATAGGAAAGATGCACCGATTATTCCAGATGATATTGTAAATAAAAAACAAAGTATTCCAATATCTTTATGATTTGATGAATATAATCATTTTTTATAAGTAATTATAACAATTACCTACATTATGAACATGCTTTGCAAGAAATACTGAAAACCCATCAAATTATATCTATGTACATATTGGGTTGAGTCCTAAATATCTTCCGACGCATAACAGACCTTTCTCTTTCTACAAATTTAAATAGTTTACATGGACTGCTGATTTTTGCTTCATAGTTGACGATAAGAATCCTTAAAACGCAGACATGCTGCAGAAGCAGCGATAATCATCCTGTAATAAATCATCAATAAATTTGGGATACAAATCGAAAGTTATTTATGACTAGACTGCGACTCTTTATGCAATTTAACATATAGAAATATATGCAAAATGTACATGTTACAAAGTAAATAAAATAAAAAATACATTATGCAACATGTAAAGCGTAAAATACAATTTTGTCGTCGTATTTTTTCAACTACATTAAAACAAAGAATATTGATATCGGAAATTGTATATTTAAATAAACATGCGCAGTCTATTTACGACTCTACCCATCATGTCATTCCTACGTTATCATAGTTTACGAATAGCAATTTCTAATTTTAAAATGACACTGTTTACACATGTCTATTGCTTCTTAAATAAAAAAAGACATTCAGTATTTTTCAATATTACAAATGTCTGTATATACATCATACTATTTAAGACAGCGGCGTTTGTAAATGTAAATCTATGCTTTTACAAATTTTAGTTGAATGTAGAGATACTTAATTAACATATGAAACAAATTAATTTTGTTGCTCAAACTTAAATTCACGTACATTAAAATTAAAATTAAATTTTCAGAAATAAACTTGCTTTGAAAATGATTTTTTGACATTTCTGTAGTCTTGGAAAAACGAAATTTATGTATAAGGGGTACGGACAATAAATATATTTGGTATGTCATGGTAAAAATTTTAAAAATTCATACAAGCCTCAACGAAGAAACACCTGCAGTGAAGTTGCGAGTTAATTTACGTTTCACAAGCGGATAGAGGTATGCGTCTCCCGTAATCGCTCTTCGACGAACTTCCGGGGTGAAAGGATACAAAATCTCTGAAAAGTGTTTAACTCTCGAACAGGATTCTGACCTCGCTTTTTATATTGTATACGTGAAATCCTATGAAATTCATATATTGTAAGAGTATTGCGAGTATAAAATATAAACGTTTAAAATATATTTTTATCAAACAAATGTTTAATTTCAAATTAACACGCTGTTTTGTAGACAAATTTCAAATAATGTGTGTTATGAAGGTCTGCATTGTTTCAATTTTTTATAGTGAAGGAAATTTCATTTGAGCACATAGTAGAATTTGAAGAGTGCAACATTAAAAATACTAAATTAAATGTTAACATGCCCGAATTAGAATATTTTGGCAACGTGATCCGATAGTACTTGTGGCGTGGAAAGATGAAATAATGTAAAATAAAATCTAGCTTTAGTCTTGATTGCCCTAAATATTCGACTGCTCGTAACATTTTAGACGCCAGAATTTAACTTACGAGACAATTTCAAAAGCGCTAAACATATTGGAAAGCTGTTACTTTTCATAGAATCCGGTAATTTGCTTTATACATGCATGTAAATGTAAATTTAAATAGTAACCAACCATTAGTAGTTGGTGTATCTTCAAACTTATTTACATTCAGATTTAATGTAAATGAAGTATTTTTTTATGTCTGTAGTGATATTGCAGATGTAAAAACTAGACTATCTCTTATTCTGCATCTACTTTTCCTATTCTTCAGGCTAAGAAAATAGAGGGAGAAATTTGAAAAAAAAAATCTGTTCATTCAACTGTCATTTATTATCAACCGGTGTTACCTGCAAGTAAATAATTCTTATAAATATTTCTGTACGTAGGCATATGTAAACGTGTAGTTATGGTATATTCTTGATTATTTAATTAAATTATTAGAACTAATTGTCAGATTGTCGGTTGTCGCTGATGAGAATAATTTATTATACTGTATGTTTCACAAAGTTTATTATTTTTAATTCTTTAAAAATAAATATTCTTAACAAAAATCTTCAAAACTCTTCGTTTTATTTTTTTACCGACATAAACTTGCAGAAAATTCTGATGTTAACATATAAATTTTTTGGGGAGAGGGAAATCTATTTTAATATAACATGTATCTAATTAATTTTATTATAGAATATATTTAAATATTAAGATCAATATTTTGTTCTAATATCTTCTCCATATAAAAAGACAAAATCAAATTTCAAAATTTTATTAGTATTAACTGACCATTAAACTACATATTTGAAATACTACTTGCATAAACAGATATTATTTAAAAAAATATTTCATTTATATCCTGCATCAGTTGACGAAGTCGAAATGTTTATTGCAACTTTCTATTTCAAATACTTGTCTTCTCCACTCCTGTAGAGAAGGTATTATTTATCTTAAAACTTTACTTGGGGGATGGAGAAACCGCGTTATCATCAGGACGTTGTTGTGTAATTATTATTCAAACAAACTGATTGAGCTAAACTGCAATGAGAGTTTGTAACATACATTTCAATCACTGTTAATTAAAATAAAACGATGTTCATTGATAACCTATTCCAACCTGGAAATATTGTCGAATTAATACTTCACTAAAATCATCTTTGAAATACATATATCAAGATACTAATTAAAAGTATGGATGAAAATATTTCCTTTGATTACAAACTGTAAATCGAATGATGAGCTAACTGTAGATCTTCGTACTCATGGAATCCTAGTTCTTTTTTAAATACACCCCCGTCCATACGTATTAAGATACTTGCTATTTCTGTTAAAGAAATACCATACTTTGTCTGTATTATTGCAAAAATTATTAAAAAGTATTTAAAACAGTTACAAGGGAGAAATAAAATAAAGAACATGCACTGGCCTTCCCAATTTCCCGATTTGAACTCAATTGAGAAAATCTGGAACGAATCGGATCGAAAAATGCGAGGAACCAGCTCAAAATCAAAATCTGCCTTGTGAAACAATTTGCACGTGAAATGGGACAAAATATAATATTACCTAATTGAGAAATTCACAACTACAATGCTAAAGTTGTTGAAAACCGTAATGAAGGATCGAGGGGGTTGTATTGGTGTAATGGTTAGATTTTGAATTATTTTTCATGCTGAAATTTGTGATATAAAATTGAATATACAGTTTCTTTGCGATATAAGATATGGAATAAAAAATGTATGTTCGAATTCTTCAGTGATTTCATAACCATACTCCGATTTATTACAAATTTGACAAGTGTCCTAATACTTATGGACGGGGGTGTACATGTGATAAAAATTATCTGAGAAAAATGTATTGTCCTCGCACACTTAACGCTTCAGCGTTGAATTAGGTCACACAATGCATTGTTTCGAGGATAGATCAAGCGACAGCGGGGTGACGATTGCTTTTAGACGGTAGAACGGTAATTACAGCCATCCTCGGATATCGGTCCTAAGAGTAGTCTATTGTCGCAGGAGACGTTGAGGACTACGGTTCTATGAAATTTCAATACGAACTAGTTGCCTGCACTTAGTCACCTTAATCGAATTATAACCTCTACATACCGTGCTTTTGTCAAAATGGAGAAGGGTCTATGCACAAATTGCATAATATGATCAAGTCTTTCAAGTACATTGCATGTGATACCGAAGAAGCATCCATTAGGGTGAAAAATTTAAATTACCATGTGAAAAAGCTATACAAAAGTCAGCAAGATATAAAATAGTACGAAAAGTGATACTTTGGAACGTTTTAAAAAGAAAAATTTATAACAGTAGAATATTTTTTCTGTATAAATTCGAAGAAAGTTATTTACAGCATTATTATCTCCTAGAACAAGCGTATTATACAAAGAGTTCTAATATTGGTGGTCTCAATTTTTAGTATGTATAATATACAGAGTGAACAATGTAACTTGATCCTTTTAATTATTTCCCTTGCTACTGGACCAATACAGATTCTTTTTTGCAAATACTTTGGTTTAGAGGAGCCTACAGTATATTTTTTATAAGTCATTTTGATCAGTTTTCAAGGTCATTTTTAGTTTTTCAAATGGAACCCTATATTTTGTTTGTATATCTTTATAGAGCATAAAAAACAAATCCAACAACATTAATAACCCAACCATTCCGATCATTTAATCTCGAGATATTTGTAACTGACAGTAATTAAAATTTGCTAAAGATCCACGTGGCACATCGATACACACATTCGTATCGCTTTACGTACTAGTTTTAATTACTGTGAGATGCAAATATTTCGAGACTAAATGATCGGAGCGGTAGGATTATTAAGATCGTTAAATTCCTTTTTTTTATGCTCTATAAGAATATACAAACAAAATATAGGGTTCCATTTTACAGGCACTTAATAATACCGCTGACCGTGTACTGACGACGCCCATAGGCGTTATGTCCTACTTAATTACTTCACAATAATGAAAAAATATAAACATTTTTTATCGAACTTGTCATTCATGGAATACAAAAACTGTCTTATGTTTCGATGATTGTTTTCTACCACAGCTAAAGGAAATTGTGCAAGAAGATTGCAAGCCATTTATTTCATTACAACTTTTAAGTATGTGTTTAAAAATTTGCATTTTTTTCAATTAATACGGACAAAATTATACTTAGAATTAGACCAAAGAAAGAAACAACTTTTTTTATCGAAACCATTCTGCCTTCTTATCCTAATCATCTCAAGCAGTTTAAGGGAATTAGTAACATTTTGTAATTTTCATTAATATCGTTTATTACCATTAGCAGTATTTCTATTATTGCTGTTGTAAGTATTACGTCATAAGTCACTCATACATTTAATTTTTGAAATGTTAATTGCAAAGCAAGCATTATCGAGGTATTATAAAACACGAAGTGTCCTGTAATGAATAGTATTGTACAATCGATTAGTATTTAATGCTACACGAACAAAAACACCGAAAATGTAGAATGCAATTTTTGTTTGAGGCTTCATTTTCAAGGAAATCGATTTTGAAAATTTGTCAAGGACGAATGAGGTGGACTATCAATATTTTGTTAAGCTAAAGATAATATTAGCTTTTCTGTCACTCTTATTGTAAAATATTTAATTGTTGGGATATGAATTTTGTTAGTTTCATAATTGTTGAGACTATGCCGTATATAAAGTCACGCTTTTTGTATCAAATTATTGCAAACATTTTTTCAACGTACGTCAGACTGTAAAATATTAAAACGTTACTTGTTCTTTGATTCTTGATACTCATTACGGCTTCTTAATAAATATCGAGTTTGATATGATCCGATAGACAAAAATCATGAGGTATTAAATTCGCCGATGATCGAGGTACGTCGTATTACGTCACAATCGATCCAATTTATACAGTGTTTTTTAGATAAAATGTACTTCAACTAACTAATCAAGGCTTTGTGAATGTTTATAAATACTCAGTGTGGTCTGTGATACTGAAACTCAAAAGAAAATGCACCTGATATATTTTCAAAATCGATTTTCTAAAAAACAAAGGGACAAACAAAAAAAATTGTATCCTACACTCGATTGAATTTTTTATATAGAATTACATAAAAAATAATGATGTACTACTCATTACGGGACATCCTGTATATGTCTTTTTAGAAATCTAAGTGCAACATTTCATATCCCTAATGTAATTTATGTGTCTGACTTTTCATTGAGTTCTTTAAGATACACGAAGAGCATATTAGGTATAATACTTGTATTATAAACGACATAAGTTTTACGTTTTGTTATTTCCAGACACTTTTTTTATGTTGTTACATAGTTTTTGTCATCCAGTGGGTGAACGTTCTCCTTAGCAAGACAAATGGTCTCTCGAGTTGATTCTTTCGTTGGCCCAAGTATAGCTAAAAACCTTGCTCAATTTCTATTTCAAAACAAGGGACCTTCTTAGCGTTTTTTATCTTCCATCAGATACCTTAGGCCATCTTAAAAATTATCCGGTTCTTTCCGGACACCATTCTTTTCCTTCCCTTTATATACAGGGTGTCCCAGTATTCACGGTACAACCGAGAAGGAGGTGATTTTACGTGAAAAAGTAAGTCGAACATGTAGAATAAAATATTTTCATTTGACGCTTTGTTTTCGAGAAAATCGATTTCGAGTATTCGTCGACCATATCTTGTTTACAAAGCATTCATATCATACGTAATGCTGATCCCTTATCAATCTTTCTATCCAACTGAATGCTAACTACCTCCGGCAATGAAAAAATGAAATATAATATGAATACAATCTGATACATATTCGTAATATTACTACGGTCCGTGCGGAGAACGCCCATGGGCGTTCAGACATCGTACTTAATAAGTACGATTGTCGATCCCCCGCACGGAATGTAAGGAACTACTAAGTAAACTTTTAAACTTAATTTTCTAGAAAACAAAGCCTCATATGAAAAGAATTATTCTATATTTTCGACTTATTTTTTCACATACAATCACCCCCTTCCCGGTTGTACCATTAACACTGTGACACCTTATATATGCACGTAAATAGTACTATACACCCTTCCACGCACACATGTGAGCATTTAGAAATTAATTAATCGAATTAAATTATCTTGTTTGGAATAATCACGATCCTGTTACAAGCGAAGAAAGGATATTTGTCCTGATAAAAAACGGCACAGGGGTCGAGTTCACACGCTACGAACTTTTCCGAAACGACTTCGACTTTCTTTCTACAGAAGAAAAACGAGGCACACGAATGAAACACCATTGATTTAAGACGGTCATAACATACAGCACAGAAAACCTAAACTTTTGTAATCAACGCAGGATCTAACTCAGTTTTAACGTTTTTTTCTCTCAGCGGATACATTACTTGGTTTGACGCTTACTGAATTATTAACATTTTAATTATCACGCTTTATTTGCTGAAAATGACAAACTTTCTACATTTTTATACAAAATGAATACAACTTCAAATTCTACTCACTTTCATCAATAATATTAGTAATTTCCATCATTTTTTTACTGATTCTGTTGGATTTTATTAGATATGGGTATTTATTATGTTTGTAAACCTGTTGACGGTCTAATAAAACATAAGTAAAACTAGATCTGACAGTGTTTGCGACCGTTTTATTGAACTCCAGTCGATCCTGTTGTCCATCTACCTTCCCCTTACATGTTATACATGATTAAATAAATAATATTCAATCTAACTGTAAGTGTCACTTACATATAGGTGACATGGCAATCAAAGTTTTAATTTATCAGCAAGATATGTTCGATTTTTTCTTTCTTCTGATTCAACTTTCATTTAAATTTCCACATGATTTTATCAGAATACAGGATGAACCGAGAAGAAATGTAAATGCTTTACTAAAAGATTCTAGAGTCCATTTTAAGTGTAAAATGTTGTGTTCACATAGGTGTGACTCGATTGTTATCAAGATATAAGCGTGTCAATACCGACATTGCAAGAAATCATAACCGCGTTATAATTTCCATACGAAGGTTATAAATAGACTGCGGATATTTATGCAAATATACATTTGTAGACTTTCATATTTCCTATGCAAATGCAGTTAAACAAATGAAACTTTAACAATCCTGAATTTGCTCCTAGGAATCTTAAAACATGCAACTTTTATTTTGCTGAGTTATTAAATGTCCATCATTCACGAATTTGAATACCTTAAATTGCATAAACATCCGCAGTGTACTTATTAGGCTTGTTTTTATGCTAGCGTGGAATAATTTCACAATGTGCCATCTATAGCTTTTTAGTGTTAACAATGTCAGTAATGCTAGCAACTTATTCCACTGATATCATAAATGAAATGATAATCGTTAAAATGCAGATTATTATATTTTTACATTATTATAACATAATTATTTTTCGGAAAACCCTTGCCTGAATCTTTTGCGAGATACACGTTTTACCCACATAATTGAAAATTTAAATTGCTTTAATCATTTGTAATACATCGTTTAAAGATATAAATGTCTAAATTGTTAATGAGAATAAAATTTAGATTTATAAAGATACGTTACGTGATCGTGATGCAATGTAACTATATTGGAGCAAAACATGATACGCATACTTATAAAAAATGTAAAAAGAAAAAGAACATGTAAATGTCCTATTACATTTTTGACATGAAAGTATAGGTATCATTTCATTTTGATTCATTGAGACGAATCAATTGTCTCGTTTGTCAATTTTATAATAATTTTATGTAAAGTTCGGACGGAAATAGGATCTTCGAAATACAGAAAACAGTGATGAATACACTGCGGATATTTATGCAATTTAACACATCCAAATATCTAAAAACCGCACGTTTAAAAACGTGAAACAATAAACCGTACGCTTTTACATATTCACAGAACAAAATACAGTTTTGTCAAAATTACATTTATATAACTGCATAAACATACAAAATATTGATCTCTGAAAATGTACATTTGCATAAACATCCGTAGCCTAGTGATGAATGTAAGCAGTAAGAATCATGCAGGAGTAGTTCGCTAGACTTAGTCGTCTATAATATTATGTTCAAAGAAAAAATGTTTACCGGTATAGTTATAGTATTTTCAATGAAACTCTGAGTTCGTTCGTACAAGCGGGATTGATTTTTACCGATAAGGTAGAAAGACATTGCCCTGACGAAGGACGATATGTCATGAACTAAATATACAAATGACGTATTTTATACTGTAATTATAGACTGCGGATTTTTATGCAAATATACATTTTTAAACTTCAATATTTTTTATTTCCATGCAGCAGATGAAAGCAAACTATGGCAGAACTGTGTTTTGCGATTTAAATGTTTAAAAGTACATTTTTTGTTTCACTTACTCTATAAGATGTGTATTCTTCATGAAGTTGAACATGTTAACACTAGAACTAACCAAGGCAGTCAAAATGACTAGTTTGCAATTTATTTTTGACGATTATTGTGTTTACTTTGAATTGACGCCGAATAAAGCTAAAGAAAATTATAAATAAATATTACTGACTTAAATTATGTATTTTTTTCTAAAACGTGTCATTTTAATCCTTTGAACTCCATTGTCGAGTGTGACTCGATATCGATTTTATTCACAGGTACTCCTATGTCGAGACACACTCGACATTTTTAAATTGCCAGTTTAAATATGTATTATATTCTTCTTTTCCAGTAAAAAATGTTTAGGAATTCCGCAAATATTATATCTTAGCAAAGTTCCAATGCTATTTTCAATATAATTCGTAAAAAAATTGTTTAAATTGGTTCCCATCAACTTTCTGTCTTTTGAAATACATTTCAAATAAAACACTTAAAATAATAGGGTTATTGAACAGAAAATTAAAAAAAAATTAGGAGTCTAAAGGGTTAATCGCATCGATGAAGTAGGTGCACGTTAATCATCGGTAAATCTAGTATTAAACCGCCTAAAGATCTGCAGTCTAGTAATTAAAAATTGACGAAAACACGTGCAAACTTGTGACCTGGCCTGATACTTTCAGCACAACTGGCTCAAATACATGTTCCCTTCTTCATATGGCGAGTTAATGTTCTCTCGGGTTATGTGGTTAAAATAAAACAGTCTAACGGTTCAGCTACGAAAGTTGGCATGAAACGGACCTTGACTACCGAGAGTGGATCGCGCAAAGTATCACGGTGCACAGCTGAGGAGGGTTCGTGACCTTTCGCAGCCTTTGAAAACTCGAGTGTCTGTATTAGATCTTATCGATACAGCTGGCAATCAACGTTGAACTTCTCTGAAGCCGATGATACCTGACTAGGGTCGGCGGATCGCCTTTGAAAACTACAAGGATAGGCCTCCTAACGTTTCAGCGTCTAGTAGTCGTTCCGTGAAACACATGATACGTCATGTTGTCCGGTTCCTCTAACGAGCTCAAATTTAATAGGAAGAGCTTCAGCCACTGCCGTGGACTGAAAAAATTCCGACCGAAGACCCCTTCGATCGAACTTCCTAACATCCAAATGAATGCAACGAACATCAAATTAAGGCTCCATTAAGCTACTGATGAGACCTTCGTGAAATTTTCTCTTGGGAAGCTGTCAGACGTTTTCGTTTTCACTTTACCATATTAAGCGAGTCCAAATAAAAAATACTGATTTCAGCCGAGGAATTTCTATGTGACTTCAACCCTCTTGCTACGGACAACCATTACAGTGAATGTCCGTACAGCTCTGTTTATAAACCGTCATTATAGTGCATAAACGATACGTTTTGGCTGTGCCATACTTTGTTGTAAGTTTATTTATTGTTGATGAATGTCCATTTGAATGAAAAATGTTTTATTTTCATACATGGGAAAAGGATTTTATTCTTGACATACAATAGCTACAGATATACTTTAGGAAAAGACAGATAATTCTGATCAGTAGAGTGCGGATGTTTATGTAATTTAATGTATCCAAATTGGTGCATGATTGACAGTTAATAATTTAGCAAAATAAAAATAATATATTTTGAACATTATAAGAAGGAAATGCAGTCTTGCTGAAGTTTCATTAATTTAACTACATTGAGCTAGGAAATATGGAAGTCTAAACATATATATTTGCATAAGCATTCCCAGTCTACTGATAGGGAATCTTCTAAAACAAGAATCTTCAAATAGAAATTTTCACTTTCTCCTCGTCAAACCATTAAAAAGTATATTCTGTACCATAACAGCCTAGAAAATGCAATTTTTACGTTGTTCGCAAATTATAAAACGAATTCTTTTTAAAGGTAAGTTTCCTTTGCTCTAATCAATAGCTCCAAAGACTATAAAATAATAAATTGAATTCAATAACTGTGATGTCGAAGAGAATTTGCTTTCCCAGCTGCTGTCTTGGTTTCTTCAATTTTACATTATGACGTTTTACAGATGCGAATGTAGCGAAACGTTACTCATTAAATAAGAGACTGCAGGTTATCTTACATACAAGAATAACAAAGTAAAACTGAATCGGTGAGTTGAATAACAGTACAAGTCCAAAAACCACATTTTGAGATATTTGAAAATATAGCGTCAGTTTCCGTGTATCATCAAAGCCATTAATTTTATAGTACTGTTCCAGTTTAAACACGGTTATGCTAACCCAGATGAACGTTCATACACGCCTAGCTATGGTTAAACTTTGTTCATTAATTTTCAACAATTACAATGAAATCACTGGACTTGTACTGTTTTTCAACTCAACCCACTTTTTAGCCAGGAAATTTAAAAAATAACACAGTAGTAAAAAAACATTTGTTAACTTGCTTTAAACATAACTGAAGTAGAAATTATGTAATGAAAAATGATTGTTAAACAGATTGTTGAAACAGTACAAATCCATGACAGATACTGTCGTTACACTCATTAAACTGAAGAGACTACTGAAACACGAGTATAGGGTACTTTTTTGCACTGTTTTTCGCCCCAACATATAGTTCTTTGCATTTTACTTTTACTTTTCAGATTGTTTGAAAATGGCTAATTTTGGACCTGTACTGTTCTTCAACTCATCGATTCAATTATTCTGAATGTTCTTCCAGTGCACCTTTGCACTAAAGGGATGACTATAAAATTTATTCCGCGAACTACACAGATACAAAAGATTGCACACTCTTTAGTGTTTGCGTGGACGTGATAAGAAGAGTACAAGCATTATCCATACTAGCATGTTCGTTCATGCAAAGAAAACGAGTTGATCCAGGCTAAAGACGACAACGGTAGTGGTTCAGTTTTAATTCCCGTAATCCCATAAGCCCTATAACGTGATTTCACGCTTTCAGACTTTACGTGAGTCTCGTCCTAGGTCTCGCATTTTGAAAGTAACTCACACATAGATGTATGTGTTTTATATTCATCATAACTTCTTCTTTGGCACCCATACGTTAACAAAAGAATATAATTTTCCGATACACCTGTGTGACGAACGAAAAGAGCAACATTATAGAGAATACGACGTTTTATTTATTGCAGCCAGTTAGATTTAATAATGGTCTTTATACGAACGGAAGGATTTATATAATAAAACATAAAAATGTAGGAATACTTTATTTCCCTTATGTCACTTTGATGGAGTTTTAATTTAAATTTAATTCCGAAACATATGTTTTGTGACAATGTCAAGAAGAGACTATTTACTTTTATTTCATTATTTATTTATTTACTTAATTATTTTTAAATTACAGGGGTATAAACCCAATATGTACACATACGTAAGAATTAAAAACAGAAATAGACAAATAAATAAAAAAACAATCGCAGCAAGATAATATAAAGTAAAAAAGTAAACATAAACATTAAACATACATGCAATCACAAAGCATTTATAATTAAGCATTATCTAAACAGTGTGTAGTGCCCGGTGTAAAGATTTTTTAAAGCAATGAATAGAACACTGAAAAATCAATTTAAAAAATTGTAACATAAATTTTGTGCAGACAACATAATGTTAAAGGTAAAATTTATTATCTTGTGAAATAATCAGAAGATTACCCTTTTATCTGTTTTAAATGAAATTTTAATTCAACTTCGAGTCACAGTTTTACCAAATTAGTTCCGTGAATTTCTATTCTTATAATTATTTTAAACGGTAATTTCAATTGTATTGTGTGGCCATTAAAATGGGCTTTTTTATGCTCACGCGATTACAAATATTCTTTTTATCCGTACTTTTTTTTTAACAAAGACGGGATTGTAGGAAATAAAGTCGAACAAAAAACTATGACGTTCTTTCCGCTCCTAATGCGTATCAAATGAGGTAAATTAAGTGCCTTTTTCATCTAATTTTTTTCACGATGAATCTTCATTTTCTGAATATATCATGTTCCCTGTCCTTGTGCAAAAAATGTCATTTCTACTTACGCTAGATGTTTACAAATTATTCACAAAAATTCCTGTAATAAATTTTTTCCAAATATGATTAAATATTCCGGCTCTTTTTGGTATATCCGTAATGCGTAGAGTTCTGATAAAGTACAGAAGAAGTTTCACATCTATTATTAGTTTATTATAATTACTTTAGTATAAGAGATAATAGTGTACAAAATTCCTAATATAAAGTGAAGGAAGACGATTATAAGTATATAGTAGATTATACTGTGTAATAACATATGTTGCTACTGTATAGTAAAATTATATGGAGGATATCCCTGCTATTATACACACAGTACCTATTGGACGTTTTACTCGTAACTATTAGGTATATGAACAAAAATATAGAAGGAGAATGTGTTATTATTAGTTTTTATAAAGTATAACGGAATATAAATCAATTTTCAACGTTTCAAACAGATTTCATAATATTAAATGAATCTTAAAGGAAGGTTCCGCTGTAGAGCCTTAAAGAATAGGACATTTCTAGGAATTAATTGAATTAATTACAAGAAAACTATGACAGATAATCTGATGAAAATTTTTGCATTTTATTAAAGATGTCTTACGCTATTGAAATTTATTTTTTTTAATGCAACATTGTAGATGGCGCTGAAGAGTCGTTGAATTCAAGGCTTCAAAGTTAAAAATCGTTCTTTTGCTGAGTTTTCTTCTTTCGAATGGCTTGAAAAAATACGTATTTTTGGAAATTTCCTAGTAATTTTTCGAGATATGTATTTTGCCCACAAGTTTGGGTAATACCGTTTCGAGAAAAACGGGATTAAAGTTTTACGTGGCCGGCTTTACTCATACATTCGCCGCCATCCAAATGGCTGTAAGTTCGGGAATTTTTCACATTTAAAAAGTCCCTTTAAATACATATTCTTAAAGGGTTGAAGATTCGACAAAAAAAATCGATTGTTTGAAAGTTTAAGACCGGAACCTCCCCCTATGTTTTTAATAGAAACTTAAATATTTATTCGCTTTATATACAAGAGATTATTATGACAAATACGAAGATATACTACACAATAATGTTCAAAGTTTTACGAAGTCGAAAATGAAGGAAAGAGTTTGAAAATATGTATGTATCATCTAAAATCAAAGTTTTTGCAATAAGTACAATGTTATACCATCATAAATTGCATTCGTTCATTTTTTAATCATGCAATTTTAAACATCATTGTGTCATGTATCGATGAGTTCGTCCCGACAGACGTTTTCATGCGACACAAAAGTGAACTATAGAATTCCATTTTAAAAAATAATAAGGTTATCACTGAATTGCAGTATTTGTCACAAATTTTGAAAATCCATTCGAGCTTCTTTATTACTAATAAAAATAGAACAAATCATTTGCATTTAGCATAATTTTATATACCTTTCAGTTATAAAAAAGAAATCCAGTATGTCTGTGAGAATAGAGTTCACAATTTTTCGTGTCAACAACGGTCTCTTTTAACAGTTTGTGTAGGGCAGACCGGTGTCGAAAGTAGCAAATTAACTTTAGAACATGATTTCGCAAAAACTATTACAGTCACATAAAACCTTTTTTCTCCAAGCTTACATATCTTTCTGACGTTACTAAGTCATAACAGTTTATCCTTGTAATAAATAATATCAAAATTATCAATCAGAAATGGAAACGAGAAAAAATGTTACAACCGTCCTTTACTCCGAAGTGTGTATGGGGTCGATACTAACACAATTTTAATTTCAAAAATCAAAATATTTATTCAACTAAATTATAATAACTGAAAAGAAAGTAAAAGATTTATGTTTATAAGTAAAAAAAAATAATAATAAGTCAAATTATTTAAAAATTATACGCTTTTGACCCAATTAAAGATTACTTGGTATCATAACTGTGACAAATGTATAAATCATTTTGTTTGGTGCATTCTTCATGCATTCTTCATTCTTTTGACCAATCCTTACACTCTACGATTGGCACCCACATTTCGCCTGATCTACTTGTACTGTATGACTCCAGGCAAACAAGGCAATAATATTCCGTATCTTCTTCATCACTATATTCATTCCTGTTCTTGTTCTGTGGGTTATCGTTTTTATAAGAATTTTTTCTTTTCAATTTCGGGCTAAGTATATTTCTCTTCACTTGTTTCCGCTGTTCTTCTTTATATCGGCTCTAATCTTTTCTTTTTCAGAAATATCAGTATATGTATATGGCAGATTTTCTCTTCTTGTTACTTCTATTTAAACCTTTTCGAGGTGGATCTTTACGTAAAGATCTTACAGATTCTGATGTGAAGTCCTCTTGTGAATTTATCTGTTCATGCTGTTCTGGTTGAGTTTTATTGTTTTGTTTTTTTTATGACTTGCAACAGCTGGGGTCGGTTGTAACGTTACATTCGACCCCGACCAATGATATTACAATTGTCCCCGGCCACGTTTCTGAATTTTGATTAGAAATTTTCCCTGATGAGATGGTTAATAGTGCTAAGTAACGATCATCGTTGCACCCAAAAAGACTAGATTAAAAATGAAAAACAAAACAGAGCACATACATGCACAAGAAATATTTATATTACAATTTTAAAGCACTAAGAAAATGAAACTTTCTGGCACCGAAAGGTTACTTTATGCACTGCACATGTATACTGTGTATCTAAACTACTGGAGTATTAAGGTGCGTACTTCAATTGTAATTTTTCATCATATAACCAACGCGTTAATGGCTATGATACATTTTAAAATATTTGACTTGTTACTTTCGACTCTGGTCTACCCTGCCCTATAATACGTCGCCAATGTCCAATTTTCGCTACTGATGCGATATTAACCCTTTAAGCTTCTAATTTTTGTTCAATTTTCTTTTCAACAACTCCCTATTATTTTAAGTGTTTTATTTGAAGTGTACTTCAAAAGACAGTTGGTTGATAGGAACCAATTAGGTACAAAGAATCATGTACCTGAACGCTTCAAGGACTTTTTTCGTTACAAAAAAGAGTCGTATACATGTAATATTGCTTATCTAGGTGAAAAAAAATATTGCAAAATATAATACATATTTAAACTGGTATTTTAAAGAAGTCGAGTGTGACTCGACATAGGAGTACCTGTGAATAACATCGACGTCGAGGCACACACGACAAAGGAGATCAAAGGGTTAACCCTTAACTGCTACATACGTTGAAACTTGCGCAACTACTATAGGAGGTCTCACAGACCGCTAATGTTTATTGCGTTATTACGTACATACAAGTGACGAATAAAGATCAAATCCAATTGTTCTTGCTTTGACAATTAATAATAAAGAGTCTCAAGCCTGATTAAACATTAGACTCTAATTGAAAGGTACATGGCGTGAGAAGATGGTAAGTCATGCAGGAAGGGAAATAGGGATGGATGAAAATTTGGAGCGGTCTCACAGACATTCTTTAGTAGTTAAGGGTTAAACAATGAATTAGAAAAAAAAAATATGTGATTTACCTCATGTCACCGATTCTCCTTGCAATCTCTGCCGTCATCGATTCATGATGCGGCTGTATAACATGTATCCGACAAATCGGCCGCGGAAACGACATCGTTGTCTATCATCAGGAAGATTAAGTCACGGACAGATATAGTACGTCGACGTCGAGTAAACACGTGGCCGTATCCTGTATATTCGGGAAAGCGTAAATTTATGAGCCAATAAATTATCACGGCACGCCTATCGTGACATCGCTTGCAAAACGCTAACAAGCTGTTAACGCCGTCGCATGTCTCTCGACGTTAAGGAGCAACGATACGCGTAAAAAGGGACCCACTGAAATCTCGACGATCGATACTAAATAGAGCTTACCACCAGAAATGTTACATACGCTAATTGACGCAATTTCTGTTTTTCATTGCCTCTATAACTTGAAATCGACATTTAAATGTATCGTTGAAATATTGGCATCTTTCAGTACCAATAATCTATACTGCTAGTGAAATCTGTATAGGCAATTCGTACAGGGTAAATCACTTGAAATTGACAGCTAAAATAACTTCTGACTCGTTGGTGTTAGAAAAAAATTGTTGAATGGCATCTGTTATATTTAGAGGGCTGTACAATATTGCACGTATGTTGCAATGTGTTTAGAAGGCTTGAAATCTGCTGGCTTCTGAGCCTTACCTTTTGCGACATTTAATGTCCCGATAAAATATTGGTATCTTTCAATGCCAATAGTCTACATTGCTAGCGAAATCTGTATTGGCAATTCGTAAAGGGTAAATCATTTGAAACTGACAGCTTAAATAACTTCTGACTCGTTGGTGTTAGAAACAAAATTGTTGAATTAATGTAATATGTAATAAAATATGTTTTTATCATACTTTGTTTCCAACTACATGACATTAACAGTAGTAATACATATAATTTATTGTAAAATAATCTCTCTTCAAATATTAAATATGTGTTTGTTTTAAATCATTAGACATTTATGACACACGTTTCTTATTTATACGATTTTTAATTAACAATATTGTGAAGTGTGTTATAATATTCATACAGCATTAATAATTAGCTGGTCTATTATCATAAGATGACAATACAAGTTTAAAAAATGTGTGGAATATAATGTATAGAAATTAAATAACTTTTTAAATTAAACAGTCAAAAATATCCATGAAAAATAAAACTATTTTATTTTTCGTGAGATGGTATTTTCATAATGTACATTAAACAACGTTCTTCTAAATGTACAAATACATTATAACTTAGATAATTAAAAAAGATGCGCCACATAACCTTTATCTATCTCGACGACGAATATTTCGTGAATTTTTGTTCAGAACGGACATCAAATATTTAATTATTTTGTTCTCTATATTTGCACGTCAAATATTTCAAATTCACTAGGCGGCAGACTGTACAGAACGTGAAAATAATGTGCGTCCTCTATTCCCTTTGCGAAGAGGAATTCCTTTTTTTAATAATACAAAGTAATTCTCGAGAGAAAAAATTTATTGCGACATATGTTCCCTACATAATCACACGTGTATAATTTCATGTTCTAAAATTTAGTTCCGAAAAACTGAAACGAAAATTTAGGAACTAAAAATTGTTTATAACTGTGAAAATATTAATTTTTTAATTTATGTATATTAGAACTTTTCTCCTCAATTTGGCGGGCACTATCTACCCTTAAAATTCTGAACTCTTTTTTCACCACCCTGGTATAGCATTTGTAATCATATTTTTTACAAAGAAGAAACTAACAATTCCAATTTACCCGTATTTTTGGTATTAGTCCATAATTCACATATATAAATTTTCATGAAAATATATCAACATTTTCTATCAACAAATTGCAAAAAAATATTAACTTTTAATATATTTTTTAAATAAATGAATTTTTTAGAAATCTGTTTACATGTTTACAATTTAGCATTCAAAAATATATAAGTTGTTTATTTAAATATTTTGTCTGCAACGAATAGTTTCCGAGATAAACGACAAAATACGTTTTGTAGCCCCAGCTTTGGGGGATGTTTCCACCCTTTCACTATGGATGATTGCAGATAAAAACAAATACGTGTCAAATATGTTTATAAAAACTATCTCATATATAAATTTCATTAAAACCGGCGTGTTACACTTAAGTGATGTCCCTTGTGAGTTACGAATTTTAAAAGAAAAATTCAAAAATTTTTCAACCAAAATTAAAAAGTCTGTAAATAATATTTCGCAACATGTACTACATATTTATATTACTTTGGGTGCAAATTCTTAAATAATCATAAAATATCTGATTGAAAAATTGCAAATATCAGTCAAATATCGGAAATTGCCAAAACTGGGAAACATTGTAAAATTAATACTATACATGCAGCATATAATATTTGAACAAAAAACGTTTTCTGTGTAAGCTGACAAACACGTATATTTTGTATAACGGAAAATAGAAGACTGTAATGTAAATTGAATGGTAGCAACTCAATGGTACAATCTCAAAAGATTTACACTGTAGTTGGAGGGACAGCATTCAAAATTAAAAAAAAAGATGACCACGCATCCATCGGAAGTAAATAATTTTAGAACAAGATAACACCCCAACCTCACACTCTAAGAATACTCCAAAAAATTTGTCAAAGTTACATTCACAAAGGGCATTGTTTTTTAATATTTATCAGACGTTGCTGCATTTTTCATTTCTTTTAACCACCTCAGTATTTTTCCAAAATAAAGCATTTGCACCTGGAGTAGCGTAGAAATATTATACATGAATTTTTATGGCCCACAAGTCAAAGTCTATTATTAAATAGGTGGAAGAATATGAGAGGCTACGATAGACAGCACTCCCGGACATAAAGGTAGCACGCATGTGTTATTATAAAATTCTTCATTTATATCAGTGATGACCACGGGAGCTCCTGCCTTCCCCCACTCTAGGTCCATTCCCCTCATATAGGTTGTGATTTGGAACAACGATGGAACGAGAGGGAAGGAGGAGCGAACTGAAGGGAATTGGAAAGAGAGGAATGGACCTAGAGTGGGGGAAAGTCGGTGCTCCCGTGGGCATCACTGATTTAAATGTTCATAATTCTCAAACTGTAGTTAATTCTGAATAAACTTCACATTATAGTAATATGATATGCACTTTCATATCGAAACTTTTGTTTAACCTTCGCATTATGGAAAACAAATTGTTAAGTGAAGCGGTGAAATGATAGCAGATTTATCAAAGCTGTTTGTGTATTATATCGACACTAAATATGAAACAAAATACAATTTTATATAATTATTGCATTTTGTATCATATAAATATTATATTATTTATACAAATACAATTATAAAAATATTGTCGATCCTCTTTTATTGATTTACGTACATTCTGAATACAAATTTTTGCTAAATTATTTCACGCTCCTATAATACAGTTTTATACACAAAAATTGTATACATAGAATATATAAATAAGTAATTTATAATTTACTCAAAGATATTTGTAATTATGGCACCTAAAAATAAACAAATAAATTGGATAAATGTACCACCATTTCGGCGCTCCAACATAACAATTTATTCTTACATAATATAAAGTTGACACAAAACTTTCAATATAATCATACCCATCATGTTGCTATAACGAAAAGTACAATTAATTGCCATTCGAATATTATGAATATTTAATGAGGAACCTAATAATAACATGTATGTGCTATCTACCTACTACATGTCTATGTGTGTATACAGACCTATAACACAAAAGAGCGCAATACAGATACCTGAAATGCACAAAACAAACCTATTATTACCGACAAAAATGTCTTTATCTTTATGTACAGCGTTCCTGCACTGAATTGCTCATGGTACAGCATGCAGTGGATCATAATCAGTCTCCCGAAGCGAGCAAGAAGTTTCACTGCAGACTCATTCATTTGATAAAGCACGAAACGAACGACATTACGAAGGAGGAACAGAAAATATACGGTCGCAAGAATAAAGTATCGCCGGCTGAAATGCAAGTCTGAAAACGCTGATAGTGGAAACGGATGAGTTAGGACGAATTCTTCTGTACGTGATTCGATAATGGGCGCTAGGAGTAATGCTATAAACGGCGCGGTGAAGCATGGTGTCGGTTGTTCCGCCATTCTCATTACAAACGGTCTCATCTTAGGACACGTGTTTGTTTATGTCGTCATCAGTCGTGCACTGTCGTTGCTACTAGCTCCAAGTACTTGCTGTAAATGTATTCCACGCGAAAGGTATGCGAAGTGGAACGGCTTTACTATCCACCGCCATTACGGCTCTTCTCCCTGGACTTATATTACGTCAAGAAGTTGTTTATTCGACAAGGACAAGCATATTGTACGCCGCAAAATACCGTCTACGCCTCTGCTCGCACAATGAAACGTGAAAATACTTTATACGATCGAACAGCTGCTGTTCTGATCGTTCTGTGATTCTACGGCCATTACAGATGTCCGCACGTTGTAATTTTTAATTACGAACTGCTGGAGGGGGAACGTACTGGTGCTGGTCACTTGAACAGCTTCACTAGATTTCTCTAGTAAATGATAAATATTATAACGAATAGACATTTGTATTTATGATCAATTTAATAAAAAATTAAAGAATGTAGTTACATTTAACAGGTTTGTAATAATGTACCCTTGCAACCAGTTCATAAGGATAGCCATTACAAAATTTGAAAATATGCAAATTTTTTTCTTAATTTTTTTGTTATAAATAGTCTTCTCCTTTGTACTTTACGATTCATCAAGTATTCGTTGAAGAATCGAATGATGCGGTGAATGCAAAAACGTTTCATTGATTTTCTTATTAATGTTTTTAGTTACACCGTGACATTTCTTCCACGTTCTTATCGCCCATAAACGGATTGTTAATTACCTCAGAAGTTCTGTTAATTTTCCTTGCAATTTCTCCGTTTGAATAGCTTTCAGCTTTCTATTCTTTACCTTTTCCAATTTGTTTTGCAGTCAACGAGGTACTGCGTCCCATAATAATGCGAATAATAATGCAGATGTTACAGTTACCGATTATAAAAATAATAACAAACCACACTATTTTCAGGAAACAAATTTCATCGAGTTTTTTCGTTTTCCTGGTAATGACTAACGTGAAACTATAATAATGCGGTGCTTTTTTTAATAAAGACATTTATTTAAAATATCTCACGAGCTATTTATTTTTCGACTATTTTACCCTAATACTTCTTACGCAGAATGTCGAGAGGATCTGGATAAGGCTGAAGAAAATTATGTTTCCATTTAACCCTTCTGTGGGCACGCAACTTTTTCTCCTCTTTCTATATTTAAAAATTTGTCAGTCAATATCCATACAGCAAAGATAAATTTTAATAGGAACTGCTTAAATTTTTTGAGCGAGGATGTATGCTTGGGTACATTTGTACTCGGGTGACCACATAAGTGTTAAAAAAAGGGTGAAATTACAATGCACATGTATCATTACACTGTTCTCCTAATTGCAATCAGAAAGATTCTAAAGAAATTCTTCACAACGTGTACAACAAGTTTTAATTACTTTAGGTGCAAATTCTTAAACAATCATGAAATACCTGATTGAAGCATTGCCAACAAGTCACTTAAATGTCAGAAGTTCCTGCGAAAGCAGGGGAAAATTATTATCACTACATGCACATACACGCAAGAGTGTAAATCTCCACTTTCCTGTTAGTACTACAGCACAAAATTTAGTGATGTACACTACCTCTGAAAAGTATTATGACACCCAATGTTTTTAAGAAGACCTCACTTTCGTGCATGGTAATTACCCTAATTATTCAGTGAAGATATGTCAAGCTTCATTACAGTGAGCACAGCAACATAATGAATTAAAAATTATAAACTAACTACACCACTCTCCCACTCTAAACCCAATTGATGAATGGTAGAAGGAACTAAATAGGCAAATAAGATAAAGGGTATCCATAGTTAAGGGCAGCCATGTGTTCACACTTTCCTCGAAAAATGTAACGATATTACTAGCAAAACGATTAAAAAATTAATTCTTAGACTGTCATAATTTGTACAGGTTGCATGAAAGGAAGACTTAAATGCTTTATTATTTTTCCATCACACCTTTAACCCTTAACTACTGACACCCAGTTTTCGGACACTAATACAGACACAGACTCTGTCAGACTCTGATTAAACCATGTTGTTATTAAATATTTTATAGAATTGTAACTGTTATATAGAAATGAGACAAAACATGTATTACAAATTTGTATTAGAAAATATTTCATAGTTACGTAAAGAAGACTTTAAAAATTACAAAGAAATGGAAAGATGTTTCTTTCGTAATTTTGAATACACCTGCATCTGACAATAAGTCAGCTGTAGACCTCTCTTATCATATAAAATATCACACGAAAAAATATTTCTTTACATCTTCTAAAGATTTCATAATTTTTATTCATAAAACTGTTGATCTGTCGTTTACATACTTAATAAAAATTTCATTATCTTGTTTCTCGGTGCGTGTCAACACTATACAGCTACTGCCACACACACACGTAACTTAATTCATTCGAATAACACACACGTAAAACAAATAACTGAGCGTACCCAACACAGAAAGAAGATAAATAGCCCAGTATTTTGAAAATGAAGTTGTAAAGTAATCGATAGAAAACGAACAATGTTGAATGTTTTATTATTTCGCTGAAGCCTTGAAAAACTGGCCAAGGCGACTAGTCCTCGCTAAATATCTGCCGCCGTCAGTGTGAAGCTTATCGCGTTAACGTTTTAATTTGAACGTGGCAGCTCCTCGCGGACGATTCTGAAATTTTTATTCGGGATTGGAAAAGTGCGCACAATCAAAACGTCAGTGGCTTATCTGTCTCGAGATCGTAAATCCGTTACTTTATCCCTTCTCTTATCTCTGAAGATGGTGCAAAACTGGCGGGCCAGTAGTAAACCCCAAGGTACGTAGTAAAAAATAACAAGGTCATTCCACGGAACATTGGCACAAGGCGAGGGTGAAACGGAGTACACTTTATCCTACCATTCTATAGCCCAACCTTCACCGTGTGATCCCGAAAAATCAGTCGGTTAAATGGTCTGGAATCTGAAATTGGCCCGTATTCTTCACAGAATAAACGTAGCCTGCCCCGATCGAATCGCGGGGTTCTCCGAATTTTTTTCCTGCAACAGATAAGCGCGGCCATGTCGAAAACAGGGACCCGCAATTTTCATATCGAAGCATTGCAATTTTTTTCAAGCGTACACTCTCCCATTTCATTAGAGTGTAAGTATTTCGTTGATTCCCACCGAAGGAATGAACGGTGTCTCACAACTTGGTACCAGAACTTTAATGAGGATGTATTAAAAGTCTGCAAAACGTTCTGTCACTGGGGCATGGTTGTGATAATACAAGGCATTCGTCAATATCTGAAGAAATGATTAACCCTTTGAATTCCTCTGTCGAATCACAATCGACATTTTTAAATTGCCAGTTTAAATATGTATTATATTTAACAATATTTTTTTTACCACAAATATCAGATCTTAGCAAAGTTCCAATGGTACTTTCAATATAATTAATAACAAAAATTGTTTAAATTGGTTCCTATCAACTAATTGTCTTTTGAAGTATATTTAAAATAAAAGATAAAATAATAGGGAGTTATTGAAAAGAAAATTAAAAAAAAATTAGGGGCTCAAAGAGTTAAAATTTAATAGCATATTTGGGCATTGTTAACTCCTTTGTGATAATCACTTAGGTAAAAAGATAAATAGAATTATATGTTTGGAAATTTAAAGACATCTAACGATAAAAATTGTTATTTTTACTATTTGTATATAATGATTGAATCGTTTATTACTGAAAGGACGTATGCACATTTTTTAAAATATGACACGAGGCAATATTTATTCGGCTTTTTCAATCGGAATCGATAGATGTTAAAAAACACTTTTATGTTGTTTTGGGTCCCATAACCCGAAGTTTGGGTTACCTACAAAAGTTTAAACGCATAACTTAATTTTCTCCAAAATATGGACATATGCCCTTTCAATAATGGACGATTCAATTTACTTTAAAGAAGAAAAAGAGAGGCAGAAGAGTTAAGAACTTTTGTTTTTACATAATATTTTAAAATTATATAATTATAATTCTTTAAATGTATAGACCTGAAATTTGGAAATTGTCACAAGCTACAGAAATATTAAATTGGCACATTTATTACAATTTTCTGTAAACTAAATAATTGTTGTATTAAAGTAATATATTTTTCGACATTCCGAATGAGATTACTTTAATTACACACCTAATACAGTGTTAATTATGTGTCATGAATAATAAAATTATAATAAAAGAAACTGTGTTTACTCGTATTTGTTATAAACACTGATTTCACCGTTGAACGTTATATTACATTTAAGTATACTAAATTACACAATTATTGTGTAGGAAAAAAATATTTAAATTAAGAAACATATTTTAAAAATTGTACGGAAGAAATCATAAATCTTGTAGAAATACAAACTTTTTGTGTTATTATAATATCTAAAAACACACATTTCGAGTAAACTGAAGTAAACATGGACGCCTAGAATAAGGATTCTGCAATTCTGACGGTGTCTACATTATCATAATACACTTGTGAAAGCAGTATCATTGATAAGTAATATTGTTTTCAAGACAGTATTATGTATTAAAAATTAAAGCACTTTTTCTACATGGCGTTCGACGAACTTGAATGACCATAAACTTAACCCTCATCCATCCCTCGTGTCAATTTGACACATTTTCTCACAAAAATACGATAAATGTAAGAAAGTAGTGTGCCTTGCACATCGCTTTATTATTTGTGAACGAAGAGAAGAATCTTATGCCTGAATATACTGAATGTATACAAATTTCAGTTGTTTATTTTGAATAAAAAATTTGGCACATTTAATTATTTATCTTTCCATTCTTTAATTTTTCATCATTGTGTCACTATTACACCAAGCGACAAATTCAGTTGGAAAAATAAGAGACGGATGTGGGTTAAAAAATGTATACACTTTGCATGTTTCACATATAAATGTATTCATTCACACTAACATAATGTGCAAGCGATAATTAAATTTATCGATTCATGAGTTTATATTGCTTCATTAGTTATTTTATATTGCAAGGTAATTTAATTAAATGCTTGTATAATATTTAGTTGCTCTCAATTCGTGCACTTTACGTTTTTGCACGAAGCAGAAAACGTGACTGCAAACTTTATACAGGCCCTATTAAAATTGATGGTCTTAACTTTGTGTCGAGAAATAAATAGCTCCGAATATATCAAAACAAAATTGTAAGAACGCCAGTCACGAAGAAATCAAATTTCTCGCTGTAACTCGGAAACTATCATACCATTTCTTAACCCATTTACTATGGCAGAGATAAGTAATATTAACCGTTGAAAGCCACGGAACACTTTCTGTCTCATATCATTTGATTACTTAAATTTAGATTTTTTGTTAGGATTTACATTATTTATCACATTACGAATACATAAAAAATTATAAATGAGGTAGTTGCATCGACTATTATAAACGGTCGACAAAGTGACCTTGAACGACAATAATTTGTGCCTTTACCATACACTTTTTTCTTTAATTTACTAAATATTATATGCACGCACAGTTGAAATCATTCATTTTAGAATATCCTGTATAGCCTCTTTCATGTTTAGCAAGTTAAACTTGTATAATGCATCAGCGTGCTATTAGCCGTTTTAAATGTGGCGTGTATGCCGGATTTTCCGCGCGTATTTCCATAAGTTCAGACGTATGTATTGCGGAAGTGAGTTTCACGGCAATTTCGATAGAATATTTCGATACTTTCAGCGAGCTGAAGTACCAGTCCTGACTACAAGTTGTATTATATGTATAGAGTGAAAGCACACGATAATATTACCATATAAATAGTTAAAATTGCGGTATTATATAAAATGTTATTTTACCAGGATTATAAAAGTGTACCCCAAACAGGAATTCGTGTAATACTTACGTTGCAGTACACCCATTTTGTACTTCTTACAAGGAGGGTGCACGAAATACGGGTCATCAATCTAGTTGAGGCTTTAAAAACTGGTAGATTTTGTTGTTCTATTTATTTTATTTATTTTTTATTTTATTATTACAAACGAGAGGGCGCCTATTTTACATATAAATGAATTGTCGCAAGCTAAACACAGTGGCGTGCAAAAGTTTCTGGACACTTCATACTTCCAATCGTGCTTTAAACAATTCACAATAAATTTAAATTTACGTACACATTAAAAAATGAGAAGAACGATCATGCATTAGAACTTTATCTTTTGTTTGACCTATTTTTTATCATGCATAATTAAAAGTAAGAGTACAAAATGTATTGTCCGGAAACTTTTGCATGCCACTATAATACTTATATACTAATAATCTATTCCATCTTGGTGTGCTTTCAGTACATTTACTTTGAATAATGCGACGGAATCTCTGAAGAAATTAATGTTACAGTAGAATCTCGACTATCCGATCTGTAACTGGTAACAAGATGGCACTCATTGTAAGTATAAGGATGGACCACGAAGCATGATCAGCTTAGATTATTCTGCTGTTAGCGGTTCGATCGGAAGTCTTTTTAGCTCAAATAACATGGTTCAAGGAGAGCTTTAAGATGATTGTGCCAAATTTTTTGTCATCCCTTTTTTTCCAGAGTTGTCAAGGTCACCTTCAGCTTTTATACAGGTAAACCTACAATTTTTTACACCCATCCTTTAGGAGATACCGAGACGAATTCGGCAAGCACCATAAAAAGTATTTCTTCTTCATGTAAACCAAAGGAACGTTAAAAAAAATATCATTTACCTTAATTGAATCGATGCTCAAAATGGTGTCCACTAGCAGCAATACACTCGCGTAATCGGTTAAGAAATGACTGCTTAGTTTTTTCTATGACGTCTGCATCGATGGTTAAGCATACATCTACAATTGAAATGTGTTCCAAGGTACAGAACGAAATGTTCACAAAAAGTACGCGAGAGATCAAGTCAATAATGACTAATACTACTCTATCAACAGCTCTGGAAAGTGTACAACAGTGTGGCTTGCAAAATTCTTCCAACTAGGAGTTATCTTGAGTCTTTTTAAATTCAGAAAAAATATTTGTTATGGTGCTTGCCAAATTCGTTTCAGCATCTCCTAAAAGATGGGTGTAAAAAAATTGTAGGTTTACCTATAAAAAACTGAAGGTAATCTTGATAACTCTGGAAAAAAAGGGTTGACAAAAAATTTGGTACAATCATCTTAAAGCTATCCTTGAACATTGTTATTTTAGCTAAAAAAAGATTCCTATCGAACCGCTAACAGCAGAATAATCTAAGCTGACCACGCTTCGTGGTCCACCCTATATTTCGCATAAAAATGATACTTCTGGTTCAGAATATAAAAATACACGGTGGAATAAAATTAAGCACACGGTGTCACTAATGATAATTTGACTTTGTAATGAACATAGAAGAGGAATTTTCGAATGATCAGTGATCGGATAACCGAGGTTCCACTGTATTAGAAGATTTGTTAGCCAAGATTGACAATCTAGTGATAACATCAGTATCTCCGAATCGAGAGGTATGTGTAGAGGCTTGAATACAGGAGGATGTGTGACTTCTTTTAGGTGCATCGACATTAATTTGCTCAAGAATCTGTGGATAGGGTATCCAAAAGCTATCAAAAGCTATCCTCCTGTTGTTTAAGCTTGTAATATCTAATAAGCGCATATGAATGAATAGTCATGGTTAGTGACAATCATCGGTTGACCAAGTTCGTAAGCAGAATCTTTTTAAGCATTAAATGCTGTTTATAAGCATTTAAGGAAAAAATTGAAAAAAAATTCATCTGCAGGGTATCGAACCCTGACCTCCAAAGTACAGGGTACGATGAAAGTTTGGCAACTTTTGTGTAATAAAATATTTTTTATATAAATGAATGTTTTCTGAAAGTATCCGATATCATTGAATTTGCTATTGAATTGTCTATTTAATGGCGTATAGATATTGTGCATTTGTTTTATTTCAAGATGTCGAACAAACGTGAAGAAATTCGAGCCTCTATAATTTCCTTGCACATGCGAAGAAAATGTCCGGTTGACATAGTTCGTTTGCTCAATGTCGAAAAATCTGTGGTTTCAAAAGCTATTAAACGTTTCAAGGAGCAAGCTGTGCTAAATCTCACGAGTCTGTGGAGTCGTTAAAACAAGATTTGGTGAAAACGTGGAACGAAATAGATGAAAATACGCTACGCGCATCGGTCAACCAATTCCAAAAGCGTCTGAGAGCCTGTATCGAAGCAAATGGCGGTTTTTCCAAAACGACCTTGTCTAAATAAAATTTCATGCTTTTTCCAATGATGTTATTGTTTTTTAGCTTTCGTTGGAAGACAGACGCCTAAAAAGTTGCCAAACTTTCATCGCACTCTGTATTAGTTCAGCGCGCAACCCTATCGCCACAACAGTACTTGTTTGCTATTTCAACTTAACTGTACTGTTAGGCAGTATAAGAACTCCAATTATGAATATCTCGAAAAATATTGAATATCTCACCCTACAATGAGATATTTTCGTAAACAGAATAACTGAACCTACCAGTGTTCAAAGTCTCAACTAAATTCTCACTCTCCATGTTAGACACAGTTGTCAAACAAATAACACACTTGGCACAAGACTCTCATTAACCCTGTTTGAATACTATTATTTTCGACAGCATTTTGACTACTATACGAGGATCGTTCATGAACTCGGTGTTGACGATCGAACGAACCGCTGCTTCGGAGTTATGTTTGGCATTGAAAATCGAAGTCCGCTCGGCCTGCTCGGCCACGTATCCGTCCAGTACGTTTGTTTTCTTTGTCAGCTCTCTAGAAATAGTCAAACACGCTTCTCTACTTCACGAAACCTAAGCACACATCGTGAAGTGACGTTTTACAACGCAAGGTTCCGCGTGTGCCGCTTATACGCCAGTCAAGATTGTAAGTCCTGCGGGGCTATCGCATTGTAACACAATCCGCGTGTTATAATTCGAGGGTAACATGCTTGCCTAGAAATCTGTGATCGTAGGAAAGATTTTCCTGCATTCGTGCGCTCGTATAGATCCTTGCAGGTACACGCGACCGTGAACGAATGCTTTCTTCAAGGCAATGTTTACCTGATTCGACAATGTCTCGCTTTAAACGCAATTACCGTTATATAGCGATCGGTGGGAACCATTTTTGAGATGGTGAAACATTGTTACTTATAGAAGAGGTATGTGCAATGGAACTCTGTTCATATGAACTCCATTTATATGATCGAAATTTTAGTAGTGCCTGATTAAATGAACGCTAGCTGAGCTATTATGTGAACTACCACCGAGCGTCAGTCCACTTATATGAACGTTTAAGAAGTTCATGATTAGGAAAGCATATACATATTTACAGTACTTAAAGTTATTTACTGAAACATCATTTATTTTCAGACAGATATATTTAGACAAATGATTTTCTTCGATACTCTTATTATTCATATTTTTCCATATTGTTTCCAGATGTATATTTATATTAAAGTTGGTAAAATTTTGTAACACAAGTTATTCATCATTCTATCTCCTGGAAAGTATTCAATTAATTTCATGTTAATATATTGCATCAATTGTCCGAATTCTTTTGTAAGATATTGTATGTTTTTTACAATTAGAATAAATAAAGAATTTATTCATTAAGCATTATGCAATTCTTGTGCTCGCAAATTAATTTCCCAGATATTAAGGGTTGCAACATTATTCTATATTTAAGAACAAATGTTTCGTGGAATCCCCTTATATGAACATGAACTCTTATTAACTGAACGGAAAATCATAGCTGGTGGGAACAATTAGGTGGACTTCTATTACGTGAACGACCTGGTTATATGAACCTACTTGTATCCTGACAGGTTTATATAAACCTTGCTGCCAAATTGATAATATTAACGATGGACTGAAATATTTTTGTTTCTTCGTACATGTTGAAGAGTACGTTATTCGTAGTCGATATTAAACATTACTGTTTAGAACGATTAAATCAGTCCAAATGATGCGTTGTCTGATAATAGCAAATCTTGGAGCTTTCTCTCGAAAGTAATTACGAAATAATAAAATACTCTGTATTACATCTTACTTATACAACAAGAGATAAAAAGAAGGGAGAAAGAAAAATATGGTATAGTTTGCAGCTTGATATTTTATTATTAATGATAAAATAAGTAACTACATATGCGATTCGCCAGAATAATAGGGAGAAATGAAATATTAGTGTTTATTCCAAGAAGATCTTTTCAATATTTTAATATTTATTTTGAAAAGACTGTATGAGAATCGTATAATCTGTACAAAAAATTAGCACAGCTGATAAGCTTCCTTCTATGTACTTTCTTGCAATAAATCGCTCATAAAAGCTCGTGGAAACAAATAGAAATCATAAACCAGATCGTTTCATAGCCGGTAGCTTTAAAAATATCGGTAGATACGTAGGCAAAAGCTCGGTGAATCGTATATGGAGTATATATGGTGGCTATTCGTCGATGCGGATTAGCTTCAAATCGAAACGATCAATTGAGAATTCTTGGCATCCGTCCATTTATCCTACGGGATTGAATCAAGCAACGGGTAAAAAATAGGGGGAGACAGGAATCGATAGCTGTGATGCTTGAAAGGAAAGAGGGTTGTTCTAGGTATGCTTACAAGTTTGTACTGGAAAGTAGACTGTAGAGAGCTTTAATTAAGCAACTAATTTCAGGACACCCTTTGCCGGGTGTAGACTGCCTGCTGGCAGTCATATGAGCCTGATGCGAAGGTGGTGGAAATTTATTGGGTGGGAGGGTTAAATCGAGCAGTCAACTCGTCGCTACGCAATTCGTTTCATGAAAGCTAAATAATGGCAGCTACGGGGTGTATCAGAAATCGTGGTACAATAAATCAGAAATTTAACCCTGTGCACTCCAAGTATTTTTTGATATGATCGACCAGCAACTCCAGCACACTTTTGTAGTGTACATTTTTGAAAACCATAACATTTGATTTGAAAAGAAAAAATCTTAAATGTTTATGAATTTATTTACTTTGATTCTAATAGAATTCTGAAGTATCTTCAGAAGCAATTTCGAATGTGCATTCTTGACATGTTGAACTGTGTGATGCAAAGTATGAGTGTCCCCATAGAGGAGCCAACGGAGTGCAAAGAGTTAAAATAAAATGTATTTATGCAAGGCTTTGTTTTTAAGAAACTCGGATAATTAATTAACGACAGGATACTCTACAATTAATAATCATAAGTTTGGATGCTCATCGAAGTAAACAAGAAAATGTAAATATGGCTAAATACAACAATCGACTGCAAGACGTAAAAAAGAAAGTTATACATTGGACAATTGCTTGTGGAGGAATTCATAACTTTTTGCAAGATATAAAAGAAAAAGAAACTCCACTTTGGAGTCAGGTTTTAAAACACATGTTATGGTGTAATCAAAATTGTCTAAAAGTTTTTTATTTGTATTAAGAAGTACTATACGTGCTCAAAGTTACGACTATCAATTTTAGAATGTCCTATATGTATATTAAGTGAATGTATGGTACTGCCCTTTGAATATTTTTTTCCCCACCAAGTTGCTTCATCAATAGAAATTATTCTCACAGGCTTATTAGAGAATGTATTGTATTACATATCAATATTTTTTTCGCTATATTAACATTCTTGCTATTTGTTTTATTATTTTTTGAATATTACTCAAATATTTTCTTAGATGTTGCGTATATGCAACGTTGGAAAGAAATGGGTTAATGACATATAAAATAAATAAAACTAAAGTGGGATGATGTTCTGGGATATATTCCATTGTTTGAAAAAGAAACAAGGATCACATGATTATCAATCCACGCTTCTTTGCTTGCTTGAATAAAAATTTCTGGGCGATGACACGAATGATATTTGCAACAATTTGTAATTCGACAAAATAATTGTGTTATCGAAACATACAAACGCCAATTTTTTACTGTCCAGTGCACGTGTAGTTGATTGACACTCAACCTCGATTTTCTTGAAAAAGAGAGCCTCGTATGAAAAAATTCATGGTATATTCTCAACTCGCTTTTTTATGAAGGGCCAGTGTCTAAAAAGTTGCGTCCCAATTCGCGATACACCCTATATAATTCCCGTGAAATTTCGCTGCCGATTGATTCGAGTTTCTGTTTAATTTTGTGCAATACTGGGGTGATTAAAATAAGTCATACGAGTCTGCTGAAAAATAACAATTTAAAATATGAAAACGGATGAATACGTTGGTCGTCAATTGTACGGATAGCTGTGTTTAAACGTAGCGCGAATATTGCTTTCGTATCGATACTCGTCGTTCGATGAAAAATAAATCACGATAGCGCTTCCATCTGCGCAACACAATATTTATTACGATATTTGCACGAACATGTTACCGAACTACTTGATTTATACCGTGAACAGCCAAAATACACAGCATAAACTTCTTGAGCTTCTAACAAACCTTTTAAGGACTAAAATATAGGTGCACGAATTAAATCTATAAAAAATAAAATATAAAAATAAATAATGATAAATATCGTTTTCATTGTTTCCTTAAAAAAAAGTTAAAATAGGATGAAAGAAAACTCTGTTCAAAATCTCATTTCTTTCTGTAAAATACAGGCTGTTTAAAAAAGGGAATCCAAGACTTCGAGTGCTTATAGTACTCACCCAGTGCAGTAAAAAATGTCTAATCAACATGTTAGGTGTGCCAACAAGTTCTGTCCGTTTTTTAAGTAAAAGAAAATAATATACGAAACCAAGCTGTCAGGTGTGATCTGAAACTGTTTGTCGGGCGACATTAAGCCTTTCCGCTATTTCTGATGCTTAGAAACGTGGCCTATTACTACATTAATTAATTATTTTTTTAATATAATAAATGTGCGCTAAAGGGACAGAGCTTTTTGGCAGACCTATGATCCTAAAATCAGTCTAATACATCGATCTATCTGATAGATCGATGCCCATATCCGAAAACAATGAATTAATCTATCTGTCCATAACGTCCATGTTCCATCATGAGTTATAAAATTCTCGCAGTGTTCCATCCAATCAGGTTTTTACTTATGTATTGCAATGAGCATTAGTTTTCAACTAATGTAAATCGCCTTATTGTTGAATTATCTGTTTTTTACAGTTTTCGTTTACGTAAGAAATTGCTACCAAACTTTTCGTCGATAGCGTAGCTTGGTGTCGACAGCTTTGTTTAGTGAAAACCGAACTGAATTACATTTTAGCCAACATGGCTATCACTAGATCGAAAGCTATTGACAGCGAACCACGTTTAACGACGATATCTATGTTGCTATGTGCCCTTCAAATATGAACCACAGCATACGTTTTTAAAGCTAACTTACAATTAGTTTACTTCCGAAACCGTCTAAACCAGTGATGGCCACGGGAGCTTTGGCCTTCCGCCACTCTAGGTCCATTCTCAGAGTGTATTTTCATTTGCTACAGGAAAGCAGATATGTTAGGGATTATTTTGATTTCGTTGTAGGTATTCTTTAAGTTTGATGCTGTCATAGCTTTTGAAACTTCAATAACTTTTTGTTGCACAAATAATTTTCCACCTTTTGTGAATGCCACATAATCTTTTCTTAACTTTTTGTAAGCAAGAATTGTTCGGCTACAGTTTATTGTGATAAACTATATAAACTACATTTCATTATAATAAACTATACTAACTGAACATGTTTTGTACCAAGTTCAATCTATGCGGAATGAGCCAATACTGTTTCGTAATAAAATATTTTTTCGCTACTTTATTCCCTCTAGACTTCGTATTTACATATACAGGGTCTTCGAAAAAAAGGATCTAAGACTTTATGACAGTGATGGCCACCGGAACTGTGGCCCTACCCGACTCTAGGTCCATTCCCCTCATATAGGATGTTGCTCTGGGACGATGATGAACCTAAGGGGAACCGAAACGAGGGGAGTGGACCTTGGGGGGGGGGGGGGGGCTCCTATGGCCATCACTGGTCTAAACAGAACTAAACGATATTTATTTGAAATTAACAGGTTGCTCTACTTTTGTACAAAGAAAACGGCGTCACATATGGTGCCTACTGATCTAAGCAATAAGTATGAACACTGTAACACAAATAGTGTCATGCTTTTACCGACAAAATTCTCTCAAGAGTTAGATAATGTTCCTTTCGGAATTTTGCTGACCATCTCCGGTCTCGATCGCTATCACGGAGTGCCTTGTCGTGATTATCATATCCAAAATCTGCTCAACACATTCTGTGTACCTGTTCTTTAAAACGGCCCTTGGCGACAGACGGGAAAGCAGCATAAGCTGTGCAGGCCCTGTGTCATAGGGTGAATATAAAGTATCATGAAATCTTGATTATCTGAACCAATTAGAGATACTTCGATAATTGATTTATCTCGACAATTTCAACGAACATTGTTTCATGATTTACAATTCCTAATTCTCCCGAGGACTATAATATCGATAACAGACTCCCTATTTCTCATTCGAATTAGTATTCTTGGTTTCGTCCCTATTGCTAAGGATACACGTTTTCGTTTTGGGCATGTTATATGTGTATACGTAGAGTATTTGAGTCTCCTCACTAGATAGCAATGGATGTACTTAACTAAACAGTATTCAGAATATCGACTACAGTAGAACCTCGATTATCCGGACACCGGGCATCTGAAAATTGTTCGTCCTCTGTCAGTTACAAGCTAAAATTATCATTATTGATAATGTGTATTTAATTTTACAACACTGTGCACTTTATATTGTAAAATACAATTATCAATTTTATGCGAAACACACTTGCAATGTAAGTCGTTCTGTAATTATTTATAATTCGAATAATCGAAGTCTTACTGTAATTTTTTAGTCACAATCAATTAATCAGAGTTCCATTGTATTATCAGGATACACTATATGAAATTGTAAGATAATATAATTGTACGTAGAAGATATTTGTAATTCTATTTTATGAATAACAAAAAGCCATACAATCCGAAATTATATACAAAATAAACAGGCAATTTACAACAGTTACATTTTTCCCAATGAAATGTACTTAAATTTTTTCAAAATTCTGCACTCGTGGGACCACAATTGGTTAAAATCGTACAAATAAAATGTACAGTATAGCTTCAATCAATGTGCTTGTTTACTTTATTATCTGGATGCACATTAACGTTATATTTATTTTCATGAAAACCACACGATTTTCGTTTCCAATGCTTCAGTTTTCGAGTCAATAAGAACAATAAGAGAAATACGCATTTAATTAACAAAAATATTACTGAAAATATTTTAAGTTGTAAAATACTGGAGCAATGCAATAAACATGACAATGAATTCAATATCTTAAAACATTTATGGTATTGAAATAAAAGATTATTTACCTTAATAGATGTAGAACCGCTAACTTAATCTTTTCAGCTCTAATCGTAAAAGATTGGTTAGCAGACTTAACCCATACATTGATTTTACAAGATATATAAAATTTCATTTATGATACTTCATCCAATGATTACCATCTCCTTTTAGTTACACAAGATAATATTTTTTCAGGTATTAATCAAGGTAATAATATCGTTGTAATATGGATTGCATAGTATACCAGTACAGAGCAAAATGAAATTGTGGATAAACTGGCTCTATTAAACGGCTAAGATAATCGAACACGCCTAGGAAGAAGAATGGAAATCCTTTGCTCCATCTCACATGTTAGATATTAATAAATTCTTTTATAGTAATAGCGTAATTATGAGTCTTTCAAGAAAAGATCAAGTAGCCATCTCGCACTTACATCTTAACACTCTGACGGCTGTAAATAGTTTAAGAAAACTAGTTACCATTAGCCATTCTTTTTCAAAACTTTTTAAATAACAAACACTCTACGTTATTATTTTATACAGAATATTTTACCATCTTCATTTTGTAAATACTTGGGTATTTACGTTTGATCAGGGATAGGTGTGCTCAGTCATTTGTTTTATGTATATAAGTGTTATATAAATGAGCGAAGTCGCATGTACGTGACATTAGCTGTTAAGTTGTTTAAATAAAAAATGATTTACACATTTGGGTTATTGAAAATCAAATTTAATAATCACCCATCTAAACTTGTTTTGTCCAAAATCCTCAGTTTGCAGAAATCAATTCATCTTCAGATAAGAAGAAAATTTATCAGATTCCACGTTTCTCAATGTTACTAAAATATTTCAAAATTTATAATGATACTTAAGAATGTATAGATACTTTCATACCGTCATTAATAACACTTGCATGCAGTCGATGAAACTATACAAAACTAGTGAAAAAGAAGATATTTTTTTTAATAATTTTCAGATATTTTTGTAATAATCAGCTGATGCAATTTGAATGTTTACGTGAGTGCATAATATTCGACAAACAGTTTAATCCAAACGCTTATAAGCCTTCTCAGCTCAAGTTGAAACTTTTGTGTAAACTGCTGTTATGTTTTTATAGAATTAAAGGGATTAACTAAATTCCTTTATATAATCCAGCAATTTGTCACTGTTCTTCTTGAAATATAGAATCATCAATGAGAACAAAGTGAATATCTGAGTTTTTTCTCACCTGAATAATTCTGTCACTCTGATAGTAGAGTTATTGGAGATACTGCTGTACATACATCTTAACGGGGTATTCTAGTGTAGACACGCGTTTTCAATGTCATTTCTGGGATTTAATTTAAAAAAAAAATATCAAACCTAGTAAGCTGACGTTTTGCACATACATTTGTATACATTTGAAGTAATAACACGAATTTTTATAAGACATTTTATTAAAAATTGTAGGAGTTATAAACAGGCGCGCGGGTCATGTCGCGAAATACCTTTCCAATCGGGCGCATTGTTAGTGTCCGTCCTAGTCGTCTGATAGATAAAAACAAAATGCCGTTTTATTCTCCACGAATATGATTATCGTTCGAAATAATATCGTTTTACAATAATATGTAAATTTCATGTTTTTTGCATTTATTATTATTTTACCATGCTTATTTGTCTTTTTTTGTTGTTATTGACATACCTGCCTGTGACACTCATAAGTATTTGTGAGCTATTAAAAATAAAACTATTTTTTGTTTGTTTTTCATGAAAATATTCTACCTGATGTCAGTTCTATATTTGGGTATCTATTCCATATTAAGTACAATTTATGTTTTTTTAACCCGTTGCCGCAAATGACGGCTATAGCTGTCAGATTTTTGTTGATGTGCTGGCAAATGATGGCTATAGCAGTCATGTATATTTTTGCTAAAAAAACAACAACAAACTTAGCAGGCGAAATTTCTGAACATGGTACCGCCTAATTATTTTTTTAAACTACTAGAAATCGTATTAACCCTTATAAGCATTGTCTTTTCATCTAATTTCTTGTAGCAACAAAGGATCATTTAAAAAAAAAGTGTATTTCTGAGGCCGATCTAGGAAAAAAAGTGTGCGTCAATGGGTTAATATTAGTTCAATATTGAAAATTGTTCGTACCGTTAGAAATATAAGACTGCCCCTGAATTGAGCGTAAATATATGACTGAATACCCATCAAAATCTTTTATTTGCTGCGATCGATTTTGCACGAATGAAATTCGAAAAACAAAATGGTATTCCATATTTGGCTACTATCCTCTATCGAAGCTACGCATCAGCATCAGCGAGCTGTAGCGTGTATCTCTTTCAGACGAGCGGCTCGGGGTAAAAAAGCGAAGATCTTCCTCAACTCCTGATGGTAGCTCTTCCTATCCCCTGGGGGAGTACTCCGGGACGGCGGGCAGGTAAAGCGAAGTAGGAAAAAAAGCGGTGAAGTGAACCGGCTGGTGGTTATTTTAATGAGAGTTAAAGACCTTGAGTAAACGTCGAATAAATCATTTTGCCGGGGCGCTAAGTGCACGACAGAGGGGAAGTGCATCGTTGGACACCTCTCTTTATCCGCGAGGATCGCAGACAGATGCAGTCGCGATGGGCACACGTTGCAGTACACCGCCTACGTGCGTTCCGCGTTTAATACCGACGCACCGGCCCCGTGCGTACGCGCGCACGTCCGCCTACTACACGCGTTCGTCCTCGCAATAAAATGTCGAACAACGGCCTACGAATATAAACGAACCCATGCCCACCCGCGATACGACCTACGAATATGCCCGGAACGATCGTTTTACGCGCGTACGTGCACCTATCAGTTTTACCGGCATGCTAATTAATATGCATCCGCCATTCATAAGGCCCCCCTTCATGCTGCGAGGAAAAAACGCCTTCATGAAATTCTCCTCCATCCTTATGAAACGTATTGTAAACACGGCTCGCAGAACATACTTTATGAGGTAAACAAGCGTTGCCAAGATATTAGCTTTACCTGCATGTATGTATGATGCTGTGCTCTTCGTTCGACGGTCTTGCGTCAATCGATTTTCGCAATATGCGTTCAGGATTGTACAGAGTGATTCACTGGTGAGGTTCAATTAGAAGCAAGAGATTTACTCGCGGCACAGTGACTGGAATTTTATTTATTTTGATGGAGAAACACGTAGTTCTGACAACCCCTTGGTAGCAGTCGAAAAATGCAGTGTATTTGATAAGAGGTCATATGAAAATAAATTAGATAATTTCCGAGATTTTCTCACAGATTTGGACGTTACTTGCATAAAATTATTTCAAAATGGTTATTCATATGATTATTTTATTAACACTTTGACTGCCACACTGTATTGGTTGAAAATGGGTATCTTTCTAAATTTTTGTCCAAAGGAGATATAATCTCAAGTTAAAATCCTTTTAATCAAGAATATTAAGAATATTCATAATTTTTTTATTGGTACCATTCAACTTTAGTAAATAAATTTAGGAATACTAGAAATGATCAAATAAATGGTTGTATCAAAGTGTCAATCATGTATGGATGACATGACAGTCAAAATGTTAATTAAACGTTATTTTCAAGTGTTTTCACGTTAGTTTATTGTAACGCGTAAATATTTTTTCTCGTAATTATTTCGTTATTCGATTATTAAACGAATAACTTTTTATCTTAGGTTACATTTGAATAAACGCTTCATGAAGTAATTTTGTAGATAATGTCTGATGTCTTCCTTTTAAGTGCGTGTAACGGGAAAACAGTATTGCTATTACGAATGTTTGAAGCAAGAAGAGTTCTGAGAGCAAACACTGTTAAATTATAAAATAAGAATATTATTTTATAATTTTAATATACATTATTGAGTGTTGTTTTTAAAATTTTAAATTATCTTTTATCTTATTTCACACTGTTTTAAAATAAAAACATTATTTTCGAATAGTTTATTTGGATTTGACCCAACATAAGGTTGTACCTCCTACATTATTTTTAACACTCTGACTGCCATGTTACCCATATATGAGTGACGCTTACAATTAGATTGAAGCATTATTTGTTTCATCATGTACAGCATAATGAATACATTTAATAAAAGCTAACGGAATCAGTAAAAAATTATGGATATTACTAATATTATTGTGAAAGCAAGTAGAATTAGAACTTAGATTTATTTTGTACAAAAATTCAGAAAGTTTGCCATTTCCAGCTAAAAAAGTACGGCAAACAACGTATTAAAGTAGAAATAACAAAGTATTTGAAATGATTCATTATTTGGAATATTATCTTTTATTTTGGATTTTACATCATTTTTGCCACAGTCTTCTTTAGTCTAGCACATCTGTACTCTTTTAGAAAATACAGTCAGCAAGTATTATAAGTCTTGCCTAATTCTGCAAAAAGTTTCCTTAATCTTGAATTTCGTTTTAATGATTTGAATATACTTCCTCACAAGTTACCAAACACGTTCCGAATAGTTGACTAAGATTGTGAACACTTGGACACGTAAACAAGGCTTCCGCAAAATTGATATTCTATTATCATTATCGACGAATAATGTTCGTTCCCTCGAAAACCATCTAATTTAAAGTCATATGGCCTGTTGTCAAACTTATTGTAGCTTTCTATTGGGTCAAATAGCTAACTCAAATATAGATTTCCACTTAAATAAATAAAATTTTCCACTTTATACAAAAAATTAGTCATCTTCGATGCCTGCCTAGGTGATTACAGAGTAGATCTCTCTGTCTTCAAAAAATTTGATACTTTAGCAGTCCTCTTCATTTTCAAGCAAAGGGCGATGTACACTGTCGGCGAAAAATTTCCGACCACTTCAATACTTGTAACAAACATGTGAAGTAATCAAAATGAGGAGATGAATCGCCATGGATTTATATTTCAAATGGGATATTGATATATTCTATTAAAAAGAGAGGAACTAGGGGAACATACTACAGTAATAAATAACATATTTTATAGTAACTGTTTGACAGCAATCCCTTGTATTAAGAGAATTATTTGAAAAACTTGGTAGTGTTCGGAAACTCTTCGGCGGCAGTGTACGTCGCAAATGTATTAATATGAATATGTATAACAATATATAAAAATAAAAACGGAATTTTATAATAAATAGCGTTTAATTAATAAGTACATTATACCTACTAAAAGCAAAATTAAACATACGTCATAGTTTCTACGAATAGACGAGAAGTGCATTAAAACTCAAGTATCCTCATAAATCTCTGAACAATACATAAAGTAGGAAAATTGTATTCTGCAACTTCACAATGTACCGCAAAAGTGCTTGTACTCCTGGATACAGTAAAATTCATATTTCCAGTCTCGTGGCTTTCATTGGAAAAGGGAAAGTGCAGGTGCTGGCAGGAACAGGACGCAGAAATCTGGATTAGAAGGAAAGATTTCGAGAGGAACTGAGTCTAAACCGCTGGATCTAATATGTTCTACTTACGTCACGCGTATGTACACAAGACGGCCACCCTAGTTCTATGTGGCTAGATATACTACCAGGTACACGCGTGTCTATGTACGTACACGGTGAAGCACATATTCAGAGTAATAAATATCCTTCGTCCGAGTCAGCATCGGCTCGCTTGATCTTTTATAGTCGCTCGTAAAGCTCGTTGGGGTGGGTCGTAAAATTTGTCGGGTATCTGAAATATCTCAGGTCCTCCCCCGAAAACTTCTCGCAAAAAATTCGCGTTATTTCCGACTTAAAAATATCGAACGCAATATTTCCCGAAGCGTTTGCTCGCGTCGAAGAAAACAACGATTTTACACAAGAAGCGACCAAAACGAGATAAACGATTCGAAAGCTTTTCATCCAGTTTTCTGGGGGACAGTCACCGAGGATAAAATCTTGCAAGGTTCTCACAGCACCGACGGGTCCCTGATAAATGGAAAACACGCCGCTGCTTCTGAAGACAAGCAGGCAGAAGCAGCTTGCTACAGAATTTCGTTCGAATTATTCAATGTTAGCTTGGGACTCTCGGAAAGATTTATCAGGACAACGGGACGAAGTTTTCTCTCGTTACTGGGAAAGCCACGTCCAGACGGTACCACCTCGAGGATTCGACGACTCTTTCTTCGAGTCTGTCTAACAAAACGTAGCCGCAGGGTTAAGTGAGTGATACAGTCTGTCTAGGGTTCGGTTGCCCGGGAAATTAGCGAAAACGCGTCTCTGCCAGTTGCGAAGGGAGAAAATTTCCCAACACGAGCACAGATTTCCCCGAGGGTCCACTTACCCGGTGTTCTCCTGTGAGGAAGATTCATAAAGTTTTGACCCCGGCGTAATGCTAAAGATTAACCTGCTTTCTAGACATACTATTTTCGACATTAAGAGTGGACTCTCGTGTAACAAGTTCAAAAGATCAATTTTTTCGTCCATAAATCAAAAGTGCATGTCAAAAATATCCTACCAAAAGTTCGAGGTCGAATTCACATAAATTACGAGGTTATAGTCCATTTAGTGGGATGCGTCAGAGTTCGAAATGGCAAGCGGTCGGCGATAAGTATGACTTATTAATTTTAATAAGTATATAAACTAAAGAAGCTCGAGCAGCCCGTAAAACGGAAAAATCACACCTTCTCGAAAAAGGGGAAGGCTTACTGTATGGACCCCGAACAGCAGACTTACTCTTCAGATCAATTCTTTAGCTGAAAGTGTCCTGAGACTTCATTAAAAACTTTACACGCGTTTTTTTCGAAACCACGTTTTCTAAATTGATGTATAGGATAACTCGAAAATTAATTGACAATTTTGGAGAAAGCTTATTCAATTTGTCATAAATAAACTGCGGATTTTTATGCAAATATACATTTTTAAATTTCAATATTTTGTATGTTATTGCTGTTACGGAAATGAAACGTTGATAGAACTATATTTTGTCGTGTGAACGTTTAAAAAATGTACTTTTTATTTTTTCACAGTTTTAAATGTGCTGTTTCTAGATATTTGGATATGGTAAATTGTGTAAAAATCCGCAGTCTAGTCATACATTTCTCCAGGGATTATACCTGCAATTTTAATATTTTTATCAACAGTGTGAAATCAATTTATCTGTGGCAAAAAGTTAATTTTTTTTTCCGAACTTTTTCCATTTCTCATGTTTTTTCTTAAAAATTGATGTAGTCCAAGCGTAAACTATGTAACTTTATAAAAATTTCGCGGAAAAGTTTGACGAGATTGTACACTGTCTCAGTAAAGAATAAACCAAATTTTTTGTATAATGTAAGAATATGTCCTTGTATCCCAAGATAGTTTATTCCCATATTATCAATAGTTTTTGCTAGAAAAATGCATAAAAAACAGTTGCTTTTAGAGCTGTTACACGAGAATTCCTGGAGCTGTATAACTTCGTCGCTTGATTATATTGCTCATAAATAGTTTTTTACCAAAATTCAGCAGTAATTAGGATTACAATAAACCGACGTATATAAATGCAATTACACAAGAAAATGAATGAAAGGAAATTAAGAAATTCTTTAATACTCTCATGACTAGACTGCGGATGTGTATGCAGATACATATTTTTACGCTCCAATATTTGTTCTGTTAGTGTAGTTAAAGAAACGAAACATTGACCGAACTGTATTATGTCCTTTAAATGTTCAAGAAGAGTGCTTTTCATTTTCCTTGCATTATTGCAAATGTATCTTCGACGTGTTTCGATATGTTGAATTACATAAATATCCGCAGTCTACTAATAATATATCATTAGATACGCACAAAGTGTTTGAAAATTCGTTTGCAATACAACAATACTTTGTTCGTAATTCAATAAAAAACGTGGTACTGCGAATTCAAGCTGTTCATGATGTAAACTTTTCTTTATTAATATCCGAAATTTGCTTTCATTTTTACGAACGTGCTCGCAATAAAATAAAACAGTTTCTAATTGAAATAATGAAGCATTTCAGAGTTCAGAGTAGCATACGCTAAACGAGAGTTAATTCCATTTTGCTTTTTACTTCTTATTGCATCTTCATGCGTAAAATTTGCTTAGGACGCAAATCCCACACAGTTAACCCGGAGCATATTGAAAACATGCTCATTAACGATAAGTACCGTTCATACTGTTCAAACGGGATCACGGAGAGCCAGGCAGAATCGAATGGCGAGAATATTTTGTTTAATTACTTTTGCATGGCCGTAATGGCCTTTAAACCAGTCGCGCGCTGCGATTTCGATCGCTACACTTTTCAGTGGCGAAAAACGAAATAAGCGCAATAAAGTCCGACTACACACGCGTTTGCAATATTTTAATGGCACTGTTAATTTAATACGTCCCGCTTTCTCCGAGATTAAAAATTCTAACGATTAACATCCTGAGTCGCGATTCGCACCACGCTATTTTATTATAATGCGAATACGAAAATTTATAACACATTATGTTCATTTTTATTAAACATTTCCTTCCGCCGAATAAATTTCGGTGATAGATGCACATACGTTATTTAAACGACTACAAATTCGATGAATCGTAAATATTTTCACTGTTTTTTTTCCTATTTGTAATGAATGAGTTATTAAACCATTCTGATTTATGTATAGGAAATAAATTGTTGAGAGCATTAACATTTTTATTCTAACATCTTATGTTTCTTTTTAATATAGGTTCAAGGTTTCTTTTCAGTCCATTATAACTGCAGACCAGTGGGGAAATTTTTAATATTTGGGGGGCAATTAGAAAATCACGTTAGATTCGTCAGCTTCATCACAGATATAGTACAAAAATCACCACTGTTTTTTTATGCTAGCAGGCGTTTTTTTATTTGAGGCGTTAAGGCGGGCTTGATCCAAAAAAGGTTGTGAAACCCTGCTCTAGGCACAATGTTACGTATATCTTTCTCATTTCCAATAAGTCTCATTTTTTATCGAAAAATATTAAACAATCTTACAAAGAGTATTCATAACGGAAAATTATGTTTTTCAAGCTTATGATGTTTATGATACTTTGAATTTTTGTAAGGACAATGGAGCTGCTCTTTGCCCTAGTAATTAAAGAAACCGAATAAAAGTTCTGTTATTAATTAATACTATGTTCGACTATGAAAAGAAAATGTATTTTTTAGTGATGCAGAAAAACATTCGCTATTCTGTTACGAATTTTATACAACGAATGGAGCTTTGCACGTAGAGTTTTATTCGGATTCACTTCAACCCTGCAAAATATGGATCCACTTTTGTGAAAACATTTTCCCCATCCATTCAGTTCACTGAACAATAGCATAGAAATACATGAACAAGAAAATATTACAAATATTTCCTAACTGTAAAAATATGTTATCAATTACAAGTATTTTCAGCAAAAAAAGTCAGCTCACATCGCATTCACTACAAAACATGTTACGTGCCCAGAAGTCAAATTGAACAACGAGAGCCTTATCTCAAAGGACAATGTGAAATATCTCAGTATGCTTCTCGTCAAAAGACTTACATGGAAAAACCACACAAAAACGAAGAGAAAACAACTAGACCTAGAAATGAGAAACATGTACTGGATTCTGGGGTACAAATCCTCTCTCCCAGTAGAAAACAAAATACTTTTATACAAAGCCACAATTATTCCAATACAGACATTTGGCATCCAACTGTGGGGCTATGCCAAAAAAAACAATTTAAATATTATCCAGAGATTTCAAAATAAAGCCTTAAGGACAATATCAGCTGCTCCATGGTATGCCAGTGGAGACTCTCTCCACAAAGATCTAGGAGTAAAATATGTTAAAGAACAAATAAAAAAATTCGCGAGAATGCGCAAAAGCAGATTGGAGGAACATCCTAACGAACTGACTAAAAGTTAAGACAAACTCCAGAAATAAGAAGATTGAAAAGAGCGAAACCGTCCGACCTACAGAAATAACAAATAATAAAATATAGTAGAAACACTATTGTATGTTACCCACAAGCACATGATATTCTCTTGTATCAAGTTTGTTGGTTGGCTCAATAGAGCCAGTTGTAAATATAAATGTAATACAGAAAAGAAAATTATAAGTATTTTGAACGAACTCACCAAACTGTAAAATGCAAAATGTTGCACTTCCTCAGAATTTAAATTTGATAAAGAATAATACGCTGTTCTTTTGTCAATAATAGTGAAAAGTTAATACAGTTGCAAATAAGTGCTATTAACAACCCGAAGTCCTGCAAAAAAGTAAAGGAAAATATCCAGCACTTGTCGACATGCCTGGAGGTATACTACAATAGAAAATAATGCAGAATTTCATAGTTTATACACAACTGTGCAAAAACTTGTACTGGACATCCACCATATTCACCTGACAATTTTTCGGTGGATTTCCACCTTTTAAAAAGAAGTGCAAATATGATTTAGTGTTCCGCTGGGTTTATATAGTCGTCGATAACAGTTCATATTTTTATGAATCCAATTACCACAGTAAATAAGTATGTTAAATGTCGACAATCGAAATATTACCTTTCACCTGACACGATCCAATATTACAATTTACTACTGTAAGACAATACAGTTGAGTGAACTGTAAGCAAACGGTGCTGTTATTATCATTATTAAATTAGTTTTAAATCGCATCAACCGTTAGGGCTATTGTCGAATAAAACAGAAAATATGTAGCAAGAACAAAGTCTTAGCAGTAATAGAAAATCTTATGAGGTGTAACAGTTTTATGTCTTTCAGAAATTCCAATATTCAAAACAATCCTCCTTGTTATTCAGAAATTGTTTAATAGGTAAGTAAATTCCCGCTCTTCCGTGTCCGAGCCAAGCATGCCCAGGTAGTATGGACATGTTCCACCATAAAGATAACGTTGCATAGCTTACATAATAGTTGATTTTCGTTTTTAAATAAAGAAGAATGAGAAAAATTTGTACATCCAATTCTCAGCCGAGCTAAAGCAACCTGTTCATTCCTAGACGACTCTTTTACAAGTTTGATGGTGGACGGCGTTGTATCTTCTTTTAATTGCCCAATCAAATTCACAGTTTATTAGGAAGAAGCTAAACACGTATGAAGGGACGGAAGAAGACTATAAATAAAGAAAACGCGTTATCTCGAAGAGCAATCATTCCAGTGGTCGGTAGTCCTAATTGCGACAAATCTGTCGTCTGTTCGGGTTTCTCTCTAACCTGCGACAGATTATTATCTGATTTCGCTATTTCTGGTACTCCATTCTAGTTGGAAATAAATCAGTAACCCTCGGTTGAATCATTTCCCCGTAAAATTCGGTGTCGCCGAACACTTACCTGGTTTTTCCAATTTCACAGGTCGCCGGAGATTCCGGCTGTGATTCCGTCCTACCCTAATATCCTAAAGAAACGAACACTTTCTTTGTTCGAAGACAAACTACCGACCTGGGATTTATGGGCCAAGCGTACGTACCATCGTTTCTATTGAAGTTAGGAAAAATACGACGAGAACGATGGCTACCATCTAGCTTCGAGTAAACCTGTGGTAGTTTCGAAATATTGTTTCACTTTGACCTCGTTCCAAAGTTTCTTTAAATTTCGCAAATCACAGTAAATTGTTGAAGTGAACCAAAAGATTGTTTCTCTCTTTTTATTTCTCCCATATCTGTGTAATGGAATTTTTATTTTCAACTCGATTTCTTCTCATTGACTTTCCATGCATTCAGACCAGAGATGGCCATCCGGAGCTAGGCCTGGCTCCAACCTACCCCCTCTCTGCGTCCATTCGCCTCACATAGGTCGTGGTCTGGGCATGACGCCGAAAATATCGATGATTGTTGTAAGTACGGTTTCTCAAGAAACGGTAACGTAATAAAAGTAATTATTTTTTTATACACGTCGCTCCGGATAGTCATATCTGATTTAGACTATGTCACACTAATCTAAATAAATCTAATTTTCTGTTCTAGATATAATTGTAATAGTTTATCAATATAATTCAACAGAAATAATCAATGTGACTTCTTTATATCATAATTAATATAATCATACACTTAATGGCAGAAGACTAGAGAGTAAATGAAGGGTAAGGGGAAAGAACACGGTATGTCCATTATTATTCTGCAGTGTTCAACTTGAAAGAAAAATAATATAAAGCAATTATATTTTCGCTCATTTTTTTTTCTGTCGCCTAATTAGAGTATAACCATGTCATGAACAATACAGTTAGATTCATTGGACCTTGTTTCTCTACTGATGCACTAAAGTATTAAAAACTGATTTTCTCAATGAAGCTGTTTTGTGGCATTCCTTTTTTTTCTCCCTGCCCCTTCAAATATTGACCAATGTTATGTACATTTACAATTAACATTATAAAAGCTATTTCAACCTTGAACATTGTCATAATTGTTATGGTATAAAAGTTTCCAATACTTTCTCTTTCACACGAAGGCCGAGGTATTTTAGACAGAATTCACAACGCCCGGAAGGCTTGTAGCAAAAGCGGATAGGAATTACTTTTTTCTGTTTTGAAACTTAAGAAGGGCTTCAACCGTTCGGACACAAGCTGGGACAGGTTACGCAGTTAGTTACCATCGGTTTTTGTCCTGCTACGATCAGCTACACGTAGCTCAGCGTGTACAATTTGCCTACAGTCAGGGACAAAAAGATAGGACATCTTAATTTTTTCCTGTTTCGTTATATTAACCCCTTGCCGTACAATAACGAGTCACACTCCTGACATAGAATATGATTGATGCGTTACAAATACGAGTCCAACTTTTATGCCAATGCTTTAAAGTTTTGCACTACAGCACAAATTAACCCTCATAGGATTGTTAAAAGCGAACTGCACGTGGCGATAGACGCTTTTCGTTTATCACGGCACTCTAGGATTGGAATAGCAAACTTTGTCGCACGAAATCGTTGGAAAAATCGTACGGCAAAGGGCTAAACAAAGAAAACGTACTTTTCAATGTTAACTTTGGAGTCATTTATTAGAAAGAAATATTCGTTCTTGTATTTTTTGGTCCCTTTATTGTCAGGTGGTTCTTTTATGTTTATAAGGTTGTCATAATGTATTAGGTTTAGCGAACTTTTCTGTTACATAGTTTTTCGTTGCACGCGCTTTTGTTCTTTTTGCGGTAATAAAAATGTTAAGTGTATACAGTGAAACACACGTGGCGAATATATATAGAGCGGTGCAATAAGAAAGAATGTATAATTGGTTTTCAGTCCTATCTCCTTTATTTATATAGCTGTGATATAATAAAGAAACAATAAAGTGTTTTTTTTACATGATCCGAAAGACTAAATTCAACCCTTTGCACTCCAAAAATCTTTTGATACGATAGACCAGCAACCCCAACATAACTAATGCGATGATGATGCAACCAGTATGGTTGCGAGCTACTGCAAGAAAATGTTAATTTTCAATGATTCATATTCCAAGAAAACTTCAACGAGATAAGATATTTATGCTTTACTTAGTTTTACGTATTAAGAAATATTCATTTTTAACATGGTATACAAAAATTAGCAGATTCAATTGACAAACCAACGGAGTGCCTGAGAGGTATACTTGGAGTGGGACGCTTGACATTATCAATGCCTGACAGGCATACTTGAAGTGCAAAGGGTTAATATATCAACATATCGTTCATTTGCTGCAACGACATAATTCAAAAAGAAGGATTTTAGGGAAAACGAATTTGAATGTTTCGAATCACTGCAACTTTATAAGAACATCTGTCCTCGATAATCATACACTCATAGTAAACTTTAGAAGATCAGTTATATCGTTCTAGTAGCAAAAACTATAAACAAAAACAGTTATTTCTACACCAATAACTGAAAAATGGCAAATTGTTAGTTGGGTCGTTGTTGCAGCAAATGAGCGATATAATACGTGCTCGTAAATTGTAATTATATTGAAGGACATTCATAATACATGTTTAGATAGAGCTATCAAAATCAAACCATACACGTTGCACTTCTGAAACCGGACAAAATGATAGCACAAATACATTTTTACTTCTTATTGTTAGTTGTAAATTAACCATTTAAGTGGTACGATTTGCAGTGTAAATTTTGCGGATCATTCATTATGTTATTAACATAAATTGAAATCCGCAGATAATGCATAAAAAAGTGTTAGAATGAATTTATGAAAAATGGAGCGCTGTAAGAAATTAAGTATAAGTGAAGTACATACGGCACTAAAATTATTTGTCGAACATTGTTCGGTTACAAATATAGCCAAAATTCTTAACAGGCGTCGAAAAGTAATTACAAAATTAAAAATCCCGATAAATATGGGCGAAAGAACAGTTCTGGGCGAACGCTTGCGTGCAATTTTAAGAGCAGCATCAAATTCAATGAAGACTGCATCAAATTCAATGAAGACTGCAAAATGAATTGCTGAACATGAATTTGAAATAAATATAAAGAATGTTCGACGTGTTTTAAGATAATGCAAATATTTGCAAAGAAAAAAATTGCAAAAGAAATCAGTTATCAAAACAGCACAAAAGAATTCGATTGCAATTCACAGAAAAACATATAATATTTGAAACAATGACGTATAGCAATTTTTTCAGATGAGAAAAACTTCAACTTATTGTTAGACCGTCCGGACTGTTACAATTTTTATTATTACGATCTTAGAAAGGAAGAGAAGGTTTTCAGCCGTTGACAAATGGGTGGCATAATGGTTTGGGCTGACATTGATAACCAGACTGCGGATGTAAATGCAAATATACATTTTTAAACTTCTATATTTTCCATGTCAATGTAGTTAAACAAATTACTCTTTAATAAGGCTGCATTTTCTCCTTGAAATATTCAAAATAAATCATTTTTATTTTATTAAGTTATTGAATGTCAATCATGCACCAATTTGGATACATTAAATTGCATAAACATCCGCAGTCTAGTTAGCATGAAAAGACGGACACAAAGTTTATAGCAGGCCGAATTAACAGTAATAAATATATAGAAATCAATGTATAAATAAACGTACTTACATGCTATGAAAATTGTTGAAAATAATTTTATATTCCACCACGATAATGCTGCAATTCATACTGCTAGTGAAAACATATTTTCTAATATGTACAAACTGTTAATTCGGATAATCGTCGTTTTACTGTAGTCTCAAAGTCTCAACCCTCTTTTTTAATACTTTGTATAAATATAGGTCAACAAACGCTTTATTACAGAGTTGCGATGAAAGCAAACCGTTTGTTCTCTAATCCTTTCGCTAACTAGATTAGTTTTCCATTCCAGAGTACAGATTACCGCATTTATACGAACTGTCTAATGAGCACTGCAGAATGCGACACTGTTCTATTAGGGAGTCTGTTGATATTATCTCACGGAATCTCGAGGATTTCCATTGCAGCAACTAGAAATCAAAAGCACATTTGCATACCCTTCGTTCGAGAATGCCCATGGCATTTTGATACGAAGTTATACCACATACCATAGTTTGTTATTAATACAAATTCTGTTATGATTCCATGTATTGAATACAGTCTGACGAAACATTAAATATTGTCGTAACGTTGTAATATATTAATATTGAACGTGCTATCTTTTTTCATATTCAAAATTGTTGTTATAACCTTCTTAGTCTATGTTTATATAACATTTTTCCTGATTCCTGCTCATAAAATGTATTGACACAACGTGATCGTATAACTGTGGATCACCCCATATACACGACCTTCCAACGGTCCTTCATTATTTATTTATAAATCTTTCACTGCATGTTAAGAAACGACTATCGCAAATCGAATTGATGCAATTCTATTCTTACCCCTAGTGGGCTATAACTTTTGAGCCAACCACCCCGTCGTCGGTCCGAAAATATTTTTTACAGGAGTTACACGACACGCATTCCTTCAGCGGACACATGGTCCACATTTGATCGGTCGATAGGGTGGTATCGTCTATTTGTAAACACAAGAAAGAGGAGCATATGAGTCTCGTAAATTCATCAGCACGTTTGCGGTATTTTACACAGTAAACGCAGCCGGGATAGTTTTTGTGTCTCGATCAGGAAAATCCTTCGCTTCTAGTCGTCGCGATTATTCCTTATAGTCACGGATTGAAGTAAGTACAGTAGAACGTCGATTATTCGAACGACACTTAATACTTTGAGCGCCACGTGACCTATATTTGGGTGAAACATAGACTCAACCATTATTTCTTCGGTCATATATAGTACTAATAAATATACCTAATAAAATCTCATAGAAACAGTAAAAATATATTGAAAATTACTTATATTATTGATTACAATAGATAGAATTTATAGTTATATTTATTTCGTATAAAAATTTCGAAAGTTTCTCATTTCCAGTTAATCCTCGCACTACCAAGGTATTTTTTGAAACTCGAACTACCAACAGGAAGGCATTTAGTGCCCACCTCCAAGAAATAATTATAACTGGCAAATTAATGCCGGATTGAATGATAAGAGACATTCTGCGAAACCGCAACATTCAATTACTCCGCAATAAAGTATATGCTCAAGCTCAATATATTCAACAATGACTATTTATTTCAGAATTTTGACCGAACTGATTAGCAAAATAAATACACAAAGTATGATATGATGGACACAAATTATCCCCCCTTGGTAGTGCGAGGGTTAATGTTGCGTGGCGCTCAAAGTTGTAAGGGAAATGTCGATTATCCGAAGGACCGATTATCGGAACACAGAATGAGTCACGTATCTAAACTATGTATCTAAAATATGTCCTTCTTGCTTCAAATGTCCGATTGTAGTATCTTATTTGAGTTGAGTGCATACATATTTCATTTGAAACCGATCATAATGAATTGGAAAATTTGGCACGCAACATACGTATCGTAGTGCCGCGTTAGATGACCGTAACTCGAGACCATATCTGGCCAACTATGAAAGGAGGTAGAGTTCTAGGAAATTCCGAATATGTTTCTTCTCCATTGAGTGTGAATGAGATACGTTTTACACAGCACTGCTGTACCTGGATTTAGAACTGTAATTACGAGAATATTCAGGGATGATTGCAAATAGATCAGAATAATCCATGATATAAAATTATTAACGATAATGACATTGTTTGAGCCATCCTTGCTGTAAAAAATGATGACACAGATGGACACATGAAGGGATCATGTACTATGTAAAGCTGAAAATGCATTAAATAATATATGAGCCGTTTAATGCAAAAGTGGTGTAAGTCAATTTTTTGCCTATTTGGTTTAACCATGTATCTTTTATGTATCTTGATTTTCGGGTGAAAACGGCATTATTATCTTAAGGTATAACTTCACAGTGGCTTACATAAAAGAGATTTAACATTCTTCTTGCATTTTACAGAACTGTTACTTCATCCCTCATTATCTAATAATCAACTTTTTTGACTTACACCACTTTTGAATTAAACGGCTCATATTAAGATGGGCAAAAGCACAAAAAGAAATAGATGCAGTACAAATATTTAGTTTAGAAGAAATCCGACATAGGACTATATCTAAAAACGATTAATTTACTTTCTATATTTCATTCATTATGTATAATACTTATTCAATAACAACATCTGTATTTTTGCATTACATTTACGAACAAAAAATAATTTCTAATTAATTTGTGCATAAATGAATTGAACATGAATGAAAGAAGTCAGAGTTGATATTATATTAAAAGATTATACATGCCGAATTTAAATCTTTAAAGAAATTGATTAGAGTATGTGTCACCCCACCACATGGGTTGTCTTACGTTTTCTCACCACATCATGTACTGTTTCACGTAGGAAACATCCACATTTGAAAATTGTTTTGTTTCCACTCGTTTTATGACATATTCGCAAATTTGGTTATTCTAGTCCGATTATCCGAAAAACCGCTTATGGAAATAGGTTTGTCACCCTATTAGTTTGGATAATCGACGTTTTACTGTACTCGAAAGTGCAAATTTTTCATTCCGCCGGCAAGCGAGCACACGCGCGGCGGAATTTGAACGAAACGCGTGAGAAAACGTTCGTTCACGACGAATCGCCGAATTTTTTTTTCCGTTGCACGATGTTTTTTAATCAAAAAACCTTCTGGCGCCGTTCGAACACGGGCAAACGTGAAACTCGTTGCTTTCCAGATGGAAAAGCGAAAGACGGATTGAGAATGAAAATAATTCATTCTCCAGCGTTAGCGGAAATTGTGCGTCGACGAGGCTCGCGAAGCTCAACCATCCGACGGATTAATTCCAGCTATTTCGAGCGCTAAAAAAATTAATTAAAAAAGCAACGATATCTGTTTGCCCGGGATATTGACGTTTCTGGAACTTCCAAACCCTGCGAATGGTCGAACGATATGCCATTGTGTCCGCGAGATCGTGCGTTTGCGAAACTTTCAGTGAATTCACAATCTATTTTTATATATAGGATGTGCCGAGATGAGTAGTGCAACCACGTAGAAAGTAGTTTTAGATGAAAAAATAAAATGAAAATATATAATGAAGCTTAAATTAAATTTAAAATTCACCGAATGCACGCGTATTTAAATTGGTTCTATTCATTTTTATATTGTACTCACTAATTGATTTTGCTTCTGTATATTTCTAATAATTAGCAATTATATTAATGTACGATATAATTGGAAATGTCGTCAGCCTTTTCGCATATCAATTTTTGGTGGATGTATGATATGTATGACACGGTCAATAAATACAATATTAATTAATTACTGTTTTTTTTTTTGTTAAATGTTTACATTAAACTATGACTATAATAATTGATATTTGATTTACTGATATGGAAATAGTATAAGAAAAAAATTTTAGTTAATAATGTGAATTGAACATAATTTCAAAATAATTCGTGTTATAAGTGCCCTTCTACACAACTAATCCTACTTTTCCAGTAGTGTAATTTTTAGACTGATGAAAATTCAGAATATACAGTAATGTACATGTACGTATATTAAATATTAGGTTACTGTAACACAATGAACGATATTTGTTTGTTCATAATTATGAACCTTAACACCTTGACGGCCGTTGTCACCTATATGTGATTTTAGTCGTTCGAATAACATCCATGTGAAGCAAACAAATATTTAAAATATATAATGCATATTTCAAGTACTAATAAAGTGGAAATGGTAGAATATTCAACACAAAGACAATAATGTAAAATGCTTAGTTACTTAAGGATTCTTGCAGAAATGTCGAAAAGTAATTAATGTTCATAAAGTGTTAGCGGCCGTTAAACTGTTAACACTGCCTGTTCATTATCTTTTTAAAAATGCCATAATTGAACTTGTATGTAATAATCAGCATTAATTTAACTATCTTACTAATCTTAATAGTTCATATTTTTAAATTTATTTTCTAAATAAAATAATGAAATTGTATTTAACACTTTTAAAACAAAATAAAATATTATTTCAAAGTATAGTTCACGTATCGTTGTTTCGAAAGCATTCAAGTCCGCTGCGCATATAAAAATTGAATACGTGTATGGGAAAGAAACGAGAAACAAAATAATGAAAATAATATTTCCAATGGTATTGTTTTTAAATGTACCAAAATCTGCGAGTATGACACATCTTAAACTAAACCCGACACAGGTCATGTAAAACGAGCGCACTGAAAAATATCTGCAGTCGAAAATAACATGTCCCGAAATTTCATTATGTCGTCCTCGGTAAAAAGCAATCAAGAACAGTTAAGAATTATTCGGATCGAGCAGTTACGAGACTTAAGATAGCCCGTTACAAACGCCTTGCGTGCTAACGTCTACGTGGCAGTGTATTAGCCGCGTTTGCACAGTAAATATATCAATGAATTTATGATCCTGACTGATCCCTAATGGCCTCACAAACAGATCTTCGTCGGGGAATGCGCGACGTGTGCTTTCGCTCCCGTCGGAAGGTGCATTAAAGCCGGAGTGTCGAGAAAATGGAGGGCTGCGAATAAACCTCCGCAACAGAAGGCGTTTTTTCATGGATCTTCATTTTACCTGTTGGTGCTCATAAAAAGCCTTTTTCCGCTGGTGCGGCTTACGTGTGCTGCAACTGTCTGACTTGACGGGATGAAAGATAATCACAGAAACGACACGAATGCAATTGTTGCCCCACGACAAATATTTATTCACTGAATATCCATTCTGGTCTCTTCAGGATGACAGGTAGGTACACTCCCGCTCATAAGTCAGGGAACACCTACTCAAATTTCATGAAGGCTTAAAAAAATGATTGGAATCGTTAAAATATTACAAAGCGAGCAGTCTGTTTTCATATTTTATACAATTAGCTGTGTGTATAATAACAAATGTATGCAATAATGTACTCAAAACTTTACCAAAATCATTAACATTTTGACTGCCATGTCATCCATACGTGGGTGCCACATAGATCCAATCATCATTTATATGATCATGTATACTATTAATGAATGTGTCGAATAATGTCCAATAGGAGCAGTAAAAAGATTATATACGTTACTAATATTATTGATTAAAATGGGTATAATTTAAAGTTATTTTCATTTTGTCATTTTCAGCTAATTCAGCGTGGCTCTTAAAGTGTTAATAGTAATTAAAGCTTCTTTTTGTCTATATATCCTCCGCGTGTGTACATTTATTCGACATACTTTCGTGTTTCGGAGATTCAAATGCTAGAACAATACTTGCCTCTACCTTTTTGATATTTATTACATTCCTTTAAAAAATGACTAACCTGATATGATCTCCTAAATGAGAATCAAAGAATGTATAAGCTCAAGATAGACAACATGTTCCTGTATCATAAATGATCCAATTTGCATAGTTTTTCAAATAAAAAAAATACTTGAAATAACTAATCATGGCCTAGAAACAAATACACACCGAAAAAAAGTTTCATCATAGAAAGGACCGTGAGATCGATACTCACTCTAGTGCAAACATATTCGACACATTTTTAATGTCGATTTACCCTAAAAAGGATTAAACAAAAAATACAGTATACATTCTTCATTTTTTTTTATTATATTGTATCACCTTTTGACTGGTTGTGATAGCCAATGAGGGACATACTGTATACAGTATAATTTCTTAAAAGAATACTAAATACGATCAGTGATTAATCAATGTTTTTATTTTATTGCTTATTGTGTTGTTAGTCAACTCCTAAATTTGTATTCATTTTTCATATTAACATCAATTATGATACTTAACCCGGCGACTAAGTGATGGGGTGTGACCACAGTTTCAAAAAATAATATTACTTTCTTATTAAGCATGCTTGAGGCTGCTGGTTTTCACTATGTTCCTTTTATACCACGCTATTTTGTTTCAGCGAGTCTTTGCTATTGTACAATTACAATTATAAAAAAAACTTGCTTCTAAAAGGGGGATTGTTAATACTAGTTAATACTATTATTATGAGTTTAAGTTTTCCAAATTATTCGTTACTATTAACATAAGTATTTCTAAGATTAGAAAAATCACTTGTACCGTGTAGTAATGTATTTATAGTTAGTAAATTTAAATTTAAGAAACTATTATACGTATGATTGTTCTTAAAATAACATCTGCATTTTTGCATTACATTTAAGAATAAAAATAATTTCTAACTAATTTGTGGATAGATTAATTGAATATGAATGAAAGAAGGCAAACTTGATATTATATTAAAAGGTTATGCACACAGAATTTCATTTTTTAAAAAATTAATTAGGGTACGTGACACCCCACCACATAGATTATCTTACGGTTTCCCACCACACAGTCGCCGGATTAACAATTCCGTAACAACATGCCTTAAGTAACAGAATGATCTCATGAAATGAGAGAATCGTAGCAAGAACATTACTGATATAACGATCTTTGTTTAATACCCGCAATCGGGATTCATATGAAATTATTTCCGATGAGGTACGAACGCTATGTTATTAACTTTGCAGCGTGCACTGCAAAGTTTGTGCAGATGGAAACTCTGTTTGCGGATGAGCTCCGCGCGGAGGAAACGAAAATGGGTGAAAAAGGGAAAAGAAGCGAGCGCAAAGCCGATGCCGGCGACCATTAGCTTTTAGCACGGTACCACGAAAATGAAAAACAAGTGAAAAAGCGGCCAGGGAAGGCGAAAAATCATTTGAAAATTACCATCTTTGGGCCATTAGCTGCTGGACTGTGTCCTGAATTCTTTGACCAGCGGCGCTCGCACTATAGTATACTCCGCAAGTGAATTTTTTGAAGTAACAATAAAAACGCTTCATATGAGTCTCTCCTTTACTTTTCTCTAGCTTCTGTATTAAACGAATAATGTTTGACGTTGGATATATTAATTACGTGGACTGGAGTTTAATAATATACAGGATGTCCCAGATTTTTTCCACTAAACTGTGTCATATTCTACGAGAACCAATAAACAAAAAGTGTTATACACATATACGCCCAGGAATGCTCTGTAAAAGAATTATAATAAACATATCAAATGTACAATAACGGTCTAATGACAGAATTACAAATGTATTTAGTATAATGAAACAGAACCAAGACGAAATTCGTATGATAGTAAATGCATTTGTATTGATCAAAATAGCCTTCATTTGGAAATGGAACAATTGTAACAGCTCATTAATACACTAGGGATTTCTGCAATTCAATATACAAAAACGTGGCAAATGTATACTTCATAAAGCAGGTGAAAGAGAAAATAAGGTTTTGAAATATTTAAAGGTATCTAATCTAAGGATTAAGAAACATGATATTGATTATCTGCATCAATTTCAATGATTAAACCTAGCTTTATACATAAATGACAAATTTTATCGAACTACTCTCGCATTGTAACATACTATTATTATATCTCATATTTTTCTTATACATTTTTAACAAAGCATTTATCACTCTACGTGTATATAACATTTGTTGCTTATTTCTATTTGTAGAACATACTGATACAGTTTGTCGCTAAAAACCTGGCACACCCTGTATAGTACATAACTTCGTGAAAGCACTTTTTTACTTCTTTTCTTCACGAAAGCATACTAATTTTAAATGAGCATTCTTTTGTTTTGTAGAAAGTCTCTCTTTTCAAAGCAGTCTAATTTATTCATGAAATAGTTTATTACGATTAGATAATTAACCCCGCTGTTCTCCTCGGGTTTATATAACCCGAAATAAAGATTACATTTCCATAGATACTATGTTTTTAAATACTTCTTTTTAATATCAAATTTATTTAAATTTTGCGTTTTCTTTTTTAGTATTTCACATTTCTTAAGAATATATAATTTCAAAATTTATTTAAATACAAAAATAAAACATAGTACCTATGAAAACGTAATCTTCATTTCGGGTCATATAGACCCGAGGAGAACAACAGAATTAACAATGATGAATAATTTAACTGTAATTTAATCATGTTAAAGTAACAATTAGAGAGTACGAAGAATAAACAAAACGAAATATTATATGTATTGTCAATATACGTTGTCTTCATAAACAGAATTTTATTACAATCATGCAATCATTCTCACGTGTCTCTAAAAACCATCTGTTTTTTGTCACGAATCTTTTGTGCGCGGGGTAGCAAATGATATGTTCGCGGGTATATGCGTATCTGGGGATGCATAAACTATAATTAACGCGTTGCAAGGTATTAACAACAGCAATTACATGCTATGCAATTGCATTTAGTTAACATATTGCAATGCAAGGTCTGCAATATAGCTCCGATGATAGCCGTTGTGGTTCTTATTTCCATGCACGTGACACAATAATCGAACGGTATAACCAACCAGTATTAATTTTCTCGAGTACGTGTATTTCAATTATTCTGAACGATCGCGATAGACAGAGAGTGATTAAAACAAAGCCCGGTGCTTTCATCTGATCGTATAAATAAAAACTTCTGTACTTAACGCCGTATCTACGGATGAGGTTCACTTTTTGACGTTTATATTTCCGTGCAGCTGCTTCTTTTTTTTCAGTCAATACTCTTCGGTATTGTACGATCGACATAGCAGTCTCGTTATTGTAAAATGTACGTATCGTGTTCTGACACAATTGTTCAGATATTTACATCGTGTAACAACGTGTTACGTAAATCTTCTTCGACATCATAACCCTTATTACTTTAATCCCCATTCTTTTTCGTTTTCGTCTCCCATTTCCGCAGCTTAATTTGTCCCTTAGTGTCAAATTGACACAATGGTAATAAATCAATATAATGAAAAGATAAATACTTAAATTTGCAAATTCTTTTACTGAAGATAAAAAAATGAAATTTCTGTAAATTCAGGCATAAGATTGTACAGACTTTTTGTATCGTTCAAGCTAATAATAAATCGATATGCAAGATATACTGCTTTTTTTATGAGAAAAATGTATCAAATTTGACACAAGGAACGGACGAGGGTTAACGTTTTACAAAATGAATGTACACGCCGTTCCAGGATTTTCCGTCTAAACCAGAGATGGCCACTGGAGCTGCAGCCTTTCCCCGCTCTAGGCCCATTCCGCTTATTTCAGACCCCTTCAATTCGCCCCTTGGCCCATCGTAATCACAGAAGGGCCGAGGGGCGAACTGGAGGAAACTGAAAGGAGGGGAATGGACCTAGAGTGGGGAGAGACAACAGCTCGGGTGGCCATGACTGGCTTAGACGTTCAACAATGTCACGTAGTTAGCATACCTTCATAAATACAGTAGCCGAATGTCATTGATCTATCTTTACCTTGTTCTATAAATGATCATTACTTTACTGCATTTTTCGTAAATTTGTTATAATTCTTTAATAAAACATTTTGACATATATTAATATAACATTTTTTACTTATTTCTACTCGTACAACATACCGTCGCAATTCGATGGGAAAAACCGCACCGTGTATAATTAAACTGTAAGTAGCGAAATGTCTAAATATGTGAACACTGTATGTACTCGTAAAAAATATTTTTATTTACTTTCCAATACTAATGTATGCCTTAAGTAAGATTATAATGTGTTACTTTAACCCCCCTGTTTTCCTCGGGTCTATACGACTCGAAATGAAGATTACGTTTCCATAGGTACTAAATTTCTAACCCTTCGCGGTCCAAAGGCCCCGCAGTAGATATATTACACTATACAGTCAGTCCCATAAGTATTCGTACCCTTACTGTGTATAAAAGAAATTTATAATTCTATAAACGAAATAGTTTCGTTATTAACTGCTAAATGTCGCTAAAATTTGGACGGAATAAACTTTATACTTGGGTAAAGTTATAGTAAAAGATTCATTGGAAAACCTCAAATGCATCACTTAGTTTGAACAAGTTTCTTTTATAGACAGTGAGGATACGAATACTTATGGGACTGACTGTAAGGGTTAAATGTTTAATAATAAGTGTTAAGGGTTAAATATTTCTTTTTAATATGCAGTGTATTTAAATCAATTGTGAAATAATTTATTCTTAAGAAATGTGAAATACTGAAAAAATAGATAAACGCAAAATTTAAATACATTGAATATTAAAAAGAAATATTTAAAGACGTGGTACCTATGGAAACGTAATCTTCATTTCGGGTAATATACACCCGAGGAGAACAGCAGGGTTAATACGGAGAAGTTTCAGTGTTATTTAATTATGAACTGTGTGAAAGCATTTACTTTAACTCAAAATCACCTTGAAAAATTCAAAAGAAAAATGTGACAGTTACTGGCATCGTTAATAAGGGTAACAATACATTTAATATGGCGGAAATGTCATTAAACATGATTACTGTTATAGCAGGTCTAAGGTAGCACGTGTCCCTTTTCACGCCCGCATCAGACAGTCGCATTAACTGTTTCTAGCAAACCCACTCACCCTCGCTCACTATGCAGTGATTTTCTACTACGATGACATTTTTGGAATATGTTAATAACTATCGATTTTCTGCTCATCTTGACAGAAAACTGAAACAAGATAAACGTCCCCACTATCTTTTAATTCCTTTCATCTTTAAATTAAAAGTGATAAATAAATATATCTACTGATTGAAACGATAAGAAATTAAAGTTGAAAGTATTGTGTTTTGTTAATCGCGTCTCGTTTGATTTATTACCAAATTCATTATTAACTTTAAGTAAAATAATGTTGCGATATCTTTAATTGAAATAATAGATGACATGTTCTAATAGGATAGGTGGAGAAGTACACAATCTTAAGTTGTGTTAATATTAGAAATGTGTTAAAACATCAAATAATTGACTGAATATAATAAAAAAATGCAGTTAAGCTGAAAAAATTGTCAATTTTTATTAACACAACTAAAATATCGTGGTCGGCTTCATTTTTTTTTTTACATTGAATGGGGCATAGGGGCTGATCATTTTGTGTGCAACAAATTATTTTAGGGCAACTGCTAAGGGGTCAAAGAGGAACCTCCTCACTTTTTTCAAATAGAATCGCATATTAATTTTTTATTATTAGGATACCTCTTATCGAACTGAACAACATTTACTTAAAGTGTTTTCTTTTTATTCTGCATAGCTAAAGAGGTATAGTGAAAAATTAAATCCAACTCCATGTACATTTAGAAACAAGTATGTATTCGAAGGTATTTCAATTCTGTTTACAAACATACTCTTCTAGCTGTTTGCTCGATACTGGGAACATGATTTCTTGGAATATTTGAACAACAATATTACTCTTGGTTAGACTTTTTTTTTCTTAAACATAAAGCGATGGCTATTGCTCCTACTACAAAGGGAGATATGAAACTAAGAATACGTACTGCATCTGCATCGGTTACTCTATTAATGTTATTAAACGTTCGAATTCATATTCGTGAAAGACATAATAAGTGTTTAGAAGTCCAAGGACAACAAATGAACATTTAATAAAATAATTCTTAACTCAGAATACGTTTATTATCATTTCTCTGACGTCTTTCCAATGATTATTTTGAGGAAAATATTCTTCGCTATATCTCTTTAGCTACGCAAAATAAAAAAATACTTTAAGTAAATGTTGTTCAGTTCGATAAGAGGTATCCGAATAATAAAGAATTAATATGCCATTCTATCTGAAAAAAGTGAGGAGGTTCCTCCTTAACCTCTTAGCAGTTGCCCTAAAATAATTTGTTGCACACCAAATTATCAGCCCCTATGCCCCATTTAATGTACAAAAAAAAATGAAATCGATACCTGCTGTGATTTCGGAGAAAACGGCTTGTAACACTTTATGTAGCGCACCCTCTATAGCATTAATGGCTCTTTTTAAATAAACATAATTATTTTTTTTAATACATATATAAATTTGCTATTTATTATTAAATAATAACAATATCCATTGTTAAATATTAATTTCATGAAATGTATTATTATCATTAATATTTATACATACATTAATATGTAAGTTTAAATGTTTTTAACAAATTGTAATAATTAAAATGTTGTTTGTCTAAGGGCAAACAAATTAACAATAATAGGAACATAAGGTGGTCGATAATAGGAACAGAGGGGTCAATAAATGGAACACGAAACAAACTGTAATATTCGGTATAATTTCAAATAAAAGAAAAAGATATTCGGTATAATTCCTTTATAAAATTTAATTTCGAAACTGCAATTGAGTTAATTGTAAAAGTAAAATGTCCAATGTCGTCATTAATCCATATTTCATGAAAATGTTTCATATATGTCAATAAAACGCATTACATTTTGTGTTATTACGTTCTTATATGTCCGGTCATTTACCTTATACGCCCATATTGTATAAATAACATGTTACAAATATTTACAAATTCACTGTCTTTAGTATCTATTTTTCAGAAAAAATTCCATTATTTTCCGTTGGCGAAGTTTTAGATAACGAGAGAAGGAAATAGATATTCATGATAATATTTAAAATAAATCTGAGAACTAAAAGCAGTAGATAACATTCAATTAACGAAGAGACATAGAACTGTTATACGAATCTATAAACTAGTCAAATTTCATGAAACTGAATATAATCGAGGCGTGAATTGCGATAACATATCATAATAGCAGTTGAGAAACTGTCTCATTAACACGTTCCGTGCCGCGTCGTCATGGATGATCCAGACATAGTGGATTTTCCCTTTAAGCCATTATGTGCTTCCTTTCACTATTAAAAGACATTATCAAGTTAGATGATCATAAAACAATACCATTAACTAAATCACAATTGTCATGCTTATCCCATTTATCACAGGCTACCACTAGCACATGACTGTTAAAATAAATGTTGAATTTATTATTCGATTACTAGGAAGCGGTATGAACTATACAGAAAAGAAGAGCGATAAAAAAGTCTGCTACCCAAATTGCAAGAAACAATACTATAAAAATAACCTTTTTCGCATTTCCTCCCTTAAAAACTCAATTCTTCTATGGTATATTGAATTTTTAAGTCACAATTAATAAAAATAATTCCTTCCTCAAGAAATAATTATTATAAATTGTAACTGAAACAATAAATGAATAGAATATGCAAGAATAATAACTCTTCCCTTAAAAAAACAATTTTTCTATTGTATATTTAATTTTTAAATCAGAATTAATAAAAGTAATTCCCCCCTCAAAAAATAATTATTATTGTACGTGAAAATGCATGTTCTATCAACTACAAACAGCTGTAATAGAATATTCACTTTGTTTCACAGCACGTTGTATATGTTAGAACACCTTTTAATCTTATAAATATTGTACGACATACATTACGGACGTTTAAAGTCAAGGTAGCGCAGATCCCTGGGTGACGCATGGCGCGAGCGAAAAGTACTATAAAATAAGCACGTGTTAAAAGAGAAACAAAGTCAATTAAATGAGCTGTGCCTATCTGAAGGAGATAGAGCAAAGAAAATGAGATATCACGGGATTAAGCTTGTGAAATAATGAAAACTTGGAAATACTTAAACGCTTTCTAATCGCAATCGTAAATACGTACGTCCGCGTCTTGAAGTACCTTTTTTCTTATTTTCTATCTTATTTCGTTAGACCAGTTCGTATAGAACAGCAATGTCTTTAGATTTTTTCAAAACGCTCTTCCGAATGGCATCTCAGGATTATGGGACACGATACTTAAGCTAATGACAAACGACTCCCCTTTCCGAGCCATTGGCTTTTTATCGAACATATCTGACAAGTGAATAAACAGTTCCACCAACGATCATATCGTTCTTTTAGTTTCACCCACTTCAACTTATCGGTGTAAGGGATATTCAAAAGTGTTACCGTTTACAGATAAGGCTGATATAATATGCCCTAGTCTACCTGATAGTGTTTTATTGCAAATAAGTTTTAATTTGAAAATATGTTATGCAATAAAGAACATTTTTCACATTTTAACTTGTCATGAATATCGATATTTATATCTTAGAAAATCCACCTGAAAAGATATATAACTCAATCTCAAAAAGAACAAAAATATTACTATACAAAACAATGAGAATTCTGCCATTGTGTTTATAATTAAAATGAATAAATAAGAAAAGATTATCATAATCAGATGAAAATTACTATGAACATTTGTTCACTTTACTCAATGTTGGCATATTACTCGCCAAATTTACTGTAAAAATCTTGTTAGAATAATTTTACTTCTCCAGGTGCAAATTTATTAGAAGTGGGAAAAATTAATTTAATTCTTCAGTTACATTTATTCGTTATAACGTCATGCAATCATAAGATGAAATTTTCATTTTTCATTTCTTTTTAATCTTCCTTAGCAATACTTGAATTTAAAAAAAAAAGTTAAACGTACGCATATGTGTTAGTATCCCCGATGACGCTAAAATACAGACTTTATTTTCACAATTTTCTTAATTTCCGTGCTATTACATTCTGTAATTCCTGTCCTCCTTTTAGATTTATAATTTTGATACAGTAGAACCTGTCTTATCCGAACTGTAACTACTAATAAGATGACTCACATTCTAACTGGATTTCGCATACAAATTTTAATTTTATGTTAGAATTTAAAATACATAGTGGTATAAAATGAAATTGCTAATTTTAACTTGAAATTAACATGAGATGATCCATTTTAAAATGATCGGTGTTCGGATAATCGAGGTTCTATTGTACAAAGAAAAATAATTACACTCTGAAATCTGACGTAACCATTAATATAAAGTATGTCTTGTTTTTTAATTATCATGAATGTATTACGCAAATAATTGTAAAATATGTGTATACTGTATTGTATGTCGCAAATAACCTTTAGCAGTTGATACGACACAAATAAATGAATAAAAAAGTATATAATTTCATACAGAAAAAGTGAACAAACAGACGCATCTCATACGAGCTGATGGCCCGGAATCTCGATATTACCTGACATCCATCTGCAGGCACTGTTTTGCCCTTCTCGGTCCGCGAATCGAGCCATTGTTGTCCGGGAATAACAGGCTTAATCTCCCCACAATTTGCCGAATCGTCCCTTTGCCCTCTATACTCATCCCCCCGTTCTCTTTTTCTCTCTCTTTCTCTGTTTCAATACTTTTCATCCCTTCTTTCCTTTTTCGACCGGCATACACGCGGGTGTCTGAAATTACAAGAGCAGACACGAGTGCACTCGTCTAGAAAATTGCAGCTTATTTTCAGCCGATCACCGAGAGACCGAGGAGTGTGTTCTTTCATTGGTACGTTTCGACACGGCGTTGCAGGCCTGACGAATCACTAAACTCTCTCCTGACAGGACGAATCCAGGAGAATGCCTTTCTCTTCATCTGTCCAAACCAGCGGTTCTTGGCGCCTTTGACATCGTTACCCCTTAAGTTCAATCAATACGTTCACATTTTTTTGCGTCTTCTCAACTGCAAGTTCCGTCGATACAGTTATTGGTGATCTTTATTCTCGAAAATATTAGGTTGTACCGAAAATTCCTTTCATAATTTGCATGTTCAGCAACTCGAAGCGATCAGTATTTTACCAGCAAGCAGAAGGAATTTTGGAAAAATGCATCATCAGGCTTCCAGAGAAATGAAAGAAGGTAATGGAACAGAATGTATCGTACAAACTTCAATAATATTGTACCGTTCATGAAATTTTCTACACTTAATATTCAGCAAGAAAATGAAACGAATTTTGGGAGAGCCTAATACATATGCTTGTGAAGACCATGAAGCGTATATTGATGCAATAAAAAAATTCATAAGAGAATAAGAAATGATTGACGATACGCGTCTCGATTGTTTTATTATGTTGTGATCGTGGATTTCATGAAATTGTCCGTCATACCATTTTCTTTTCTCTTATACTCTTACACTTACAAAGTGAGCACATATTTATTAGGCTGAGACATAAATAACTTCCAACACATAATGGATTTTTTTCTTATCAAAAAGTCAAATAACTTATATGGACTACTGATTTTTGCTTCATATTTGCAGGCAGGAATCCCTAAAACGTAGACATGCTGCGAAAGCAACAATAATCATCATGTAATAAATTATTCAATAAAGTGAAGAAGACAAATTGGAAGTTCTTTATGACTCAACTCAATAATTAATAATTAGTGCTACAACCGTTGTACTTCTTACCGTAATTGCTACTTTGTATATGTTTCATGGAAAAAAATCTGTATTACATCAAAATGATTTGAGGTCATGCATATTGGAATATTAATTTAGTAGAGAAATAGACAGGTGAAATAATATATAATATTTCAGATAGATCAAAGTACAAGATGTATTAATAACTCACGAAACTATTATATTCCGTAATAAATATTCTGTTTTGCACACGTGAAATTGGCTAACAAGGTTTTGTTTTGAAAATGATAAAATGCTCTGTGACTATCGTTTACAATCAGCTATCAAAGTTAATGAATCGTACGTTCCGGTCTTTAGATGCAGAGCATGCACAATTGTCACGGGAGAGGTGTGGCATCGGTCAAGACGATACTAATTTGCCCTCTCTGTGGCCTTGTTTCTCTAATGCTTCCTCTTCACGCTTGAGAGGCAGAAACATCTGCACACAACACACGATCACCTGAAATAATTTCTTACCAACAGCGAAGATCACGCAAAGTAACCGAAGAAAATAATAATGTTCATCCCTGAATGAGGGAAAGCAAAACATTGGGTGCTTCTGCGTTTAAATACATTTCTATTTTCGACCAACGAAAAAAAAACAATTCAATAGTTAAATATCTTGTAAATTGGGTTACTCGGGCACAAAAATTCGAGCGTCTTATTTACATAGAGGCAGGACCTTATTAGAAAGTAAAATATTAAAATTGCGACGAGCACCTGCAGAGAATTCTTAGACTCTCTGTTATGCACCCAACGGACGCACAGTCGCCGTGTCAGAAACTTCAAAACACGCGCGCGTTTGCACCGAAAAACGGTATGATTGAGGTGCGAATATCTTGAGAATTTTATGATACGCTATAAACGAAATTTGTGAGTTGCCCGACTGCACCCTTTTCTTCGTTATCATTATTTACTTCTGGTTTACGCATGAAAACGCGAGCCGGATGTGTGCCCGAATAGCTACGTGTGACCCATCTCGAAGAGGATGGAGGAAGAGGGACCGTAATTCCTTCCACGACAATTCGACGCCTCTGTTCCTTCAGACGCCCACGCGGTAGTCACACCGTGCATGCACTTTCATATAACCAGATTATACAGGCTGTTTCATCAACCGCATGCGATGGCCAGGTCCGATTCGGAGCGACGCGAATTCCCTGTCAAACAAAAGCTGCACGACCAAGGCGAAACCCATGACGTTTTGCAAGACGTAACGCTATTTAAATCAATACGCAACTCGCACGGTTGGCTCACATACGAACGAAATAATCGATCGCAACGTCTCAGTTAAAAGCCAACCGGTATAGCTGTAGCGTATCCTCCGTATTTCTTTCGCATCGTCAGCACTTCTGCCCGCGAACTTTCGATTTGCATGACAGGATACCGATATTTGTACATAACACGGATTTGCATAGGACAAAAATGGTAATTCTGTGCGCAATTACGGAGAGAGTACCGTTGAACTAATAAGCTGCTTCCGACACACTTTTAACCCTTTGAACTTCTGATTTCTTTTAATTTTCTTTTCAAAAACTCCATATTATTTTACGTGTTTTATTTGAAATGTACTTCAAGAGACAGTTTCATTGTTATGTTACCCATATCAGTGTTGGGCAAAATTTGGTTGATAGGAACCAATTAGGTACAAACAGTTATGTAGTTTTTTTTGTTAAAAAAAGGGTCATATAAATGTAATATAGCTTATCTAGGTAAAAAAAATATGGCGAAATATAATACATATTTAAACTGGCAATTTAAAAATCAACATCGATTTTAATCACAGGTACTCCTATGTCGAGCCACACTCGACAAAGGAGTTCAAAGTGTTAATCGTTCCAATGAAGATTTCAATAGTTGTGTAAATGTTACATTGCGATAGTACTCAATTAGTGAAAACGGTGATACAAAGATAAGCTTCTTAATGGTCGATAAAATTGATTTGTACATTATACATATTCAGAATTGCGTATTGTTACGTAGGAGCAAATGAGTATACTGTAGGAGTGATTATGAGAATCACTGTACACAGAATCGTGCAGAAGTTACAAAAGCAAGTAAATCAGGCACCTACGGCCGAGGCATAATTTCATCATTTCATGGCAGAATTACAGGGAAATCAAAATTTTGGGGAGGGAAGGTAATTTCTAAAAAAGAGATGTGTTCGCTAAATTTATCACGATGGCTGCCACACTGAAAACGACACACTTTTCCAGCCATTGATAGACAATCAGAGTAATCTCAAATTATGCCATTTTTAATCAATGATGTTAGTAACTCTTTATAGCTTTCTCCTGGTTCTGTTATACCTTTTGTGATATTTTTACTAGTACTATTCGTAGTCAGATATATAACAACTGAATTTCGCATACGACTCAGAGTTGGGCATTATTCGAATTGTTTCGAATAAACGTTTATCTCAAATAATTATCCGAATAAATTCCTTTTAGTCAAATATTTTATCCGGTTAATACTTATTTGTTATTGGTAACAAATTATTCTTTTTATTCATTCGAATAATTCAACATTATTTATTCGAATAATTCAACATTATTTATTCGAATAATTCATCATTATTTATTCGAATAATTTATTCGAATAACGATTGCAAAATTATTCGAATAATTTGCTCGAATAACGATTGCTAAATTATTCGAATAATAATACGAATAATTATTGATTGTTTTCGTTTCCACTTCTTCTACTGATGATATTGTATGCATGTTTACTTTCTGACTATGTCCTTCTATATCATAACGAAAAAAAGAAAAAAGAAATAAATTTTTATCCAAATAAATTCTTATACAAGTAACTTTTTCTTCGGATAAATTCTTATTCGTTACTCTTATCCAGTATCTGTTGTCCGAACAAAATTTTGCCCAACACTGATATGGGTAACATAACAATGAAAGTGTTAAATGGATATCTGCAGAATTTATGGAAACAATTGAAAGAGCAAATAGATAAATATTTTCTATGCTAGCAGAAATAGAAGCTACGGTGGCAGAAGATGAAAAGATGCGGGAAAAGCGGTTATAGGATATAGGGGGAGGGGATAGTAAAGTACATAGAGTAGAGAGCGTACACGTGTCGAATATAAAGAGCATTTGGAAGACGAGTAAGAATCGCCCCTGCCATCCCAGGAGCGGTAATCTAGTTTTGGCCCCGAGGGAAAAATGTGCCACTGACGTATACATTGGGTCATCGCCAGTAGACGAGTGTATCCATACCCTTCGTTTGTCGAGGGTGGTGCACGGTTGCTACAGAAGACAGAGCCACCCCCGCAGATACGGAGGAACCCCGGGCAACGTCAATCCGGACTAATCTCTCTCTAACTGTTATATCTTGAGCCCGATGCTCTTCTCCGGTCGAGCCACTTCTCTCTCTGTGCCTCGTTCACCGAAGGGAACTGAAATTATGCGAATAACAGGAAATAATGTTCTCTTTCAACGGTTTAATCCACCAGACGACAGAATAGCAATCTGTTGGAACTCTTCAGGAATAATTTATTACAGATAGAAAAAATTATATTTATTCAATATGAATTCGCAGTCGTTCAGCAAGAAAGATTCTGGTACCCTGGAGAAAGATAATGACTAGATTATGGATGTTTATGCAAATATACATTTCAAAACTTAAATATTATTTATTTCAATGTAATTACCGAAACGAAACTACGACAAAACTATATTTTCTGATTTAAATGTCACACAATTTATTTCTAATTTTACTTACTGTGTAAAATGTACATCTTCCACATGTTTAAATATGTTAAATTGCATAAAGATCCGCAGTCTAATAATGACACACGTGATGCCAAGTATGTACGTGTTATATCTAGACTGCGGACGTTTATGGGAATATACACTTTTATTCGTTAATATTTTCACATTCTAATGCAGATAAACAAAGAGGACTGCAAAAATAATTGTGTTTGTCTTGAACAGATACCAGACTTACACATTTTACTTCTATGATTCGCTTGAGACAGTATATTTTATATACCTGGATATGTTAAATAACATAAACATCCGCAGTCTAGTTAAATCTATGTTGAGAATATTTGAATGGTAAGGGGAAAGAACAGGGTATGTCCATTTTTAATCTGCAGTGTTAAATTTGAAAGAAAAATTAAAATAATGTAGAACAATTATTTCTACGTTTATTTTTCTCTTCCTGCTTAATTAAAGTATAACCTCGCGCTATAAACAATAAAGTTCAATTACTTGAACCTTGTCTCTTTACTGGTGGACTGAAGTATTAAAAATTGATTTTCTCAATAAATCTGTTCTGTAACATTCCTTGTTTGTTCCCCTTACCCTTCAAATGGTTTCTAAATTATGCAGTAGAAAAAAAAATGAAAATTGTTCATAACTATTAATAAAGAACGCCTGGTCGTACACGTTCAGCCATACTGCTTTATATGTTATAGCAGCAGTCTGACGTGTTTCTATGTAGATTTGTTTCGTTGAAAAAGACAAATTAAAAACCTCACTGCTGTTATGTGAAATGAAAGAATCATGTACCTTCGAATCGAGGGACGACTGATTTTTGATAAGCCTCATGCAGGAGGAATCATCAGTCATCCTTTCACCGGAAGGTAAAATGCAACAACACAAAGCTGACGGTCTACCGGTTTACGATCAACGACGCCAACTTTTGCGTCTCTTTAAATTGAAGATAATTTCTGGTGTCTCCCGAAGCAAATGATTTTCGTCATTTCGGAGAAATCCTGCTGCGTGAAAGTAAATAAGGATTTACTACGAGGATTTAAGGAAGCAAAGTCTGCTCAGTTTCAAAAGTTTCATTTACTCTGCTCTTTGAGAATTTCAGTGAACACCAATAACTGGCTGTTTCACGTTCTAATTTAAGTTTACTTATAACTTTTTTTTAAGGAAATTTTTTAGTCGTACTTCACCAAAGCATTTCGTAACATGAGACGAACTAACTATCCTGAATTAAGGAGGAAGTTTTAAATAAAAACGAAAGAGCGTTAACGAGAAAAATATAATTTTGGAATTATTAAATTAATGCATGTTAATTTGGAAGTACCTTTGTAAATGAGGAAGACATATAATTCAATAATTATTCAACTACTTATAAGTAGAATAAAACTGCAGTTTCTGGGTAAAAAATACTACTTGTTGCATGTAAAGGAAATATTTAAAATAATTCTATAGTGCCTACGTATGACGTAGGACACTAAACAATATGGGTGATTATCACTTTTACTATGTAGAAATTACGAAAAATGCAAAAGAGAGTAATGAATTTGGAATTACAAAGAAGTCGATAATAGCAGTTAGTAATAATCCCCTTAGCACTGAACAAGGAAATAATTTACGTCGCGAATTGGGTGCAAGGAACAGTGCAATCCACAATTAACGTTTAATAATTAAAACATCGATAATTCTAAATTGCTAAGTCAGAAGAAATACTTTATATAATGTTCAGTTAGTCATGTAAGGCAGAATTTAATATTTATTTTATGTTATGTAATGTTTAATTTAAGTGTAATTCATATTTATATTTGTTATTTATTTTTATACTTGTTACGGAAGTAATTAGCTTAATTGTACAAACAATTACATGCAATGTAAGTAGGTTTACGCATGTACAAATCCAAAGCCCCTCAAGGTCCGAACGAACAAAGTATCAATAAATAATAATAATAATCTTATTATTATGCTTATAACGTCACCTTGTAATTTTTACATTTGAAAATGATCATACTTACAAATTTATCCTTACTTACGACAGGACCATGACAGATGATTTTTATATGTTCCACATACCTGTAACAGAAACAAATATATCGTTATCGTAAAGTTACATTAAAAATGCAGTTGATATAAATCATAAATTTTCCATTGATTTTAGACATGAACTTTGATTATGTTTTGACATTTAAAACCTTCGGTTCCGTCATCAAATAGTAATCAAACCTTTAATGTTCGTTTTATTTCAGGATAAATACTTTTTCTGAATATTTCTCGAAGTGTTATACAAAAATCAGACGAAAGACCTTTGACTGCGGGCTACTTGAAAATGAGGCGAATGCTGCGTGCGGCCAAGCTGCAACAGTACGTATTGAGCCAGTGCACTGAACGCCTATAAGCGTCGACAGTACACGGTGAGCGGCTTTGACAACCCTTGATAGCAGTCAAAGGGTTATACCATGTCTTACAGCGGAAAATCGTAGAATTGTTTACTCTTTCTTTAATGTAATTCAGGAGATTTCACAGGGTCGTATAAGAAATTAAAAGTTTAGCTTCGCATACGGTTGTTTGAAACTAGAACTACCAAGGCAGTAAAAAATGACTGGTTTGCAATTTTACTATGTACAATTTATTTTTAACGGCTATTATGTTTACTTTGAATTGATGCTGTATAAAGCTAAAGGAAAATATAAATAAACGTTGTTTCCCTGAATTACATATTTTTTCTAAAACGTGTCATTTTGATCGCTTCGATGAAATAAATGCACGTTAATCGTCGGTAGATCTGGTGTTAATAAAAATCAATACGTTTCATGTACGATTAAGAACAATACACCTCCAATTGCAGAATGATTAGAAATACGGGATTGTACCTTAAACTGAAATGCGTATATTAAATGAAAAATTGTACTGTGGTACTCATTTTGCCAGAAAGAAAAACCGTGTGCTATAGCAAATATTTTCAGAGGATCGGCTCGTACGTGCGCGATAGAAATAACGAAACGATGTATTTTTAATTAAAATTTCATTTAAAGGATGCATTTATTCACGGTTCAATTCCAGTTTGATTCAAACGCATATGAAATTAATTACTACAGAACGTTTCCCGGAGGCAAAATTCATTTTTCAAAATTGCAAATGGAAGCTACTCAGAATGCAATCGCGATATCTCATATTCCGCCTTTGTGTTTTATGCTCATGCTTTTCTTGCATTCGCAATTTTCCGGTCAACAGTATGAAACCTCATTCCTTTCACGTAGATGTGAATAAGGCGAGCCATACTTCGGGAAACAACGAAAAAGAGGAGAATTCTTCATATAGGAATAAGTCGAAAGTGTGGAATACAATTTTTTCCATGAAGCTTTGTATTAAAAAAAAAACAATTTATAATAAAAAAATAGTTTTCAGCTTTGATAACTTGTCTGAATATTACTCATTGTTCTACTTGTACTAATTGGAAGTGTTTGTTCATCTTGATAGTGGTAGCATAATCTTTACTATCACTTTGTTTTCATTGTTCCCAAAAAAACGGAGAAATTAAAAACTGAAAACTCGTTAGTATTCTTAATTGATTGAACAGAAATGTATGAGTCAACGGATGGATCGTTTCTAACGATGTTCAACGTTTAAGATGTATTTAATAATTGTCAATGTTTGTAAATGTTTACGCGTACTGATAGAAGTAAACATAGCGAACATTAAATATTTAAGTTCATCAGAAAATAGTTAATTTCAAAAGACAAATATCGCAAAACATTTTGTTTCGAAATCATTGTTTCAGGTAACAGAGTTGTTAATAATGTATAATGTAATTTTTTCAAATACAGTGATATATTTTTCATGATGTAATAGTATTCGGTGATAAGGCAAATACAATGACATTAAGCGTATTGTTATTTCTTTATCTAATTATCGAGATATTGCAATTTAAACAATAGATAGAAACTATTTAATTACTCTTCTTTAAGTCGTAATTTATTATTTTAGGACTCTTGAGGTATATCCAATAACTTCAAATTCTACCCACTTTCATCATCAGTAATATAGTAATTTCCATCATTTTTCACATATCCTGTTAGATTTTGTTAGATATATTTACCCTGTTATACATGATTAAATAAATTATGGCTCACTCTAAGTGTCATCCACATATAGGTAACATGTCAGTCAAAGTGTTAAAAGAACTGGGTCTGTACGTGACGAGACGAGAAGAGAATATTCAAGGAAAACACGTGAAAGCATCAAATCAGTATCAGAAACGTTTAAGGAGAAGCCAAGAACATCAGTTAGGGAGCCTCCTCGACAAGTGAACACACACAAAACAACAGTTCATAGAAACTTGCGTTCGATGCTGAAGAAGAAGCCTTATCACATTCACTGAACGATTTGCATGAGGCAGATTATCCAATTCATCACATGTGTGCAGAACTTGTGAATCAAATCGAAAATGATAGCTTGATAGACCACATCGTGTTGAGTGATGAGTCGAATTTTCACACTGTTATTTTCTTTTCTTTTCCAATATATGAGGGGATAAAAGCCATAGTGGTGTAAGTCAAGTTCTTTAAGGCATTGACTTGCGTGCATAGATACAATCTGTACATGTTTGTTAATTGAAATAAAAAGTGGTTACAACTACTCATGATAAGACCACATAGCAATATTCAATGCGTTATGATCATTAACATGTGACAGTGGAATTTTTTACAATCAATCCTGTTAAACAGAAGCCTTTTGTTTCTCAAAATGAGGATTAGATGACTTACACCATTATGATTTTTACCCCCTCATACGTTGTGTCTGAAACTAGACCAACATTCATGGCATTGAGACATTTTTTAAATTCACTCTATATCATAGAAATATGCAGTACCTTTTGGGACACCCCCTATATTTCAAAAAGAACAAATAGTTGCGTGCTCTAATGCTTACTAATAACAAACTTCATTTTATTTGTTTAGTGATATTTTCGCTATGTCTGATTTGACACATATTGGCTCAATTGAACTAATGAGGATTCTTTGCACACTTGCAAGATTTTTCTTATTCCCTTCGAATGCCTTTTAAAAACTGACAAAAACATTTTTCACAGCAAGCCTTCGGCTGCGGCAGGAGGTAGCTTGTCAGATTCGCCATGACTCGAATATTTTCTCGTTCGTTCGTCTACCTGCGACGTTCCTCGTTTTTCTTTTTTTCTACCGAGGGCTAGCTCGATACATTCACCGATGTATCCGGGATTCGTTCGACGAAGCTGTTGGCTTTCATCTTCCCGATTCTTGTCCGACATTTTTACGCCCCTGGCGTTTTGAATTACGGAGAGGACCGGATAATAATTTCAGGTTCAATTACCTCGCGTGCATCGATACGCGTTATTTAAAATCCTGTACACCTCCTCTTCTCGGAACTGGACCTGCGTAAATTCAAGCTGTTTGCACGTGTCAAATTAAAAAATTCTACGGGCCCGCGTACTGCACCGACGGTGTTTGTGTTTCACGAACTCGTCGATCTCACAAATTTTCTTTCCTCTCTGTCGACAGCCCGGAACGAAACACCGACATTGGAGCCACTTTGAAATTAATTGAAAAATATTCCGGTACCATAACTTTAACAGCAGCTGTTGACAGGCTGGTGAGTGAACAAACAAACAACGGTCTTCGGGTCTTTTCTGACCCATCGCGTTTTCATTTATTTAACCCGTAACTACAGTAGTCAGTAATTAGTCAGTCGTAATTAGTCACGTTATATCAAGTGCAAGCTACAATTATTGTTAATAACACTGTGTACGTAATTTTGTATCACTATGTATTTTAAATTCTAAAATGAAATAATCATTTTTATGCGAAACACGGTTACAACGTGAGTTAACCTGTTACTAATTACAATTCGGATAATCGAGGTCATACTGTACTACCATCGGGTCCCACAGACCCAGAACGACAAATTACTGTACGAAGTGCAAAATTCCCATATGATTGAAATCCGCCTCTACAATTTGTACAAAATGCCTTTAATAATATTTCGTTTACTTTTATTGTTAATATAGTTTATTTAATGTTATTGAAAAGAAATAAATTTTTGTTTATCCAAAATGTGATTTTTATTACGAATTTCAGAAGCGGGCCCCAGGGATCCGCTAGTAGTACTTAAGTTACAAATTTTGGATAGCAGTAGTTACGGATTAAAAAACTTTCGCAATGATGACATTATAGTACGTGTGATTGGTTATTGCTATGTTCCTTAGTCCTGGCATATTATAAAATGGAAAATATGACTTCCATGTATTTGATGCATTTTTGACCCAAAGACCTTCAGTGTATAGTCGAACGGAAGAACGCATTAGGATTAATCAAAATGATCTAACATCGTACCTCCAATCTGAGCGCAATAATAAATATCGTTCGATAGGAAATGAAATATTAGACACGAAGTTAATATTAGCAATATGAGGCAGTAATATAATCAGTGAGCCTATATTTCGAGTTATCACATGCATAAAAGAGCTTTATCTCAAACTGCTCCAGAAATTACAAACGATTTACAATTATGACACATATACAGTTACGCTTCTTCCCCATTGCATTTATCGACACCGTTTGATACATAAGAAAACTGCGAGCTTCCGATTAAAAAGACCATGCAAATAGCTACATCAATCGATAAGACATTAAGACTAATGTTCTGTGATAAGGGAAGTACTCGCTAATGAACTCATAAGTAACAGTAGATAAACTAAATTCTTTAGCAACCTCGTTTACATATGATTTACACAATTACATTTGTTAAAAAAATGAAAAAAGCCGTTGCTTATAATTAAATGTATAACAGTTATTTATAGATGGACTTTCTATCACATTTTCGAAATATTATTCTATAAAATATTAATCAATCGAAGTGTATTATATTTTAGATTAAGATAGAAATTGATATGCTTCATGCACTATATAATATATAGGGTGTTTTACGTTTTTCCTGCAAAATAGAGTCAGCATATTCTGAGTAAAAATAAGAAAAAAAATGTCATAAACATAGTCTCATAAATGCTTTATTAAAAAGTTATAACGAAAAGACTTATCTAATCTGTTTACACAAACTGTGTTCACTAATTGGGGTTGTCGTAGATTGGTAATGTGGCTTGTATTAACACTTAAACCGCGGGCATTGCAAAAATGCAATGTCACTCGACTATCCCTACACCATGGACGTTTCATTAATGCAATTTGTAACATGATATATGTACTAACAATGCCAATATCTTTATGAAGACGCCGTAAATTTTGTATTATTAACTTTTGTAAATAAGTAACTGACCAGTTAACATATAACCACTGTTAGCAGACATCATTGTTTATGTTTAGGTTCCACTTTGAGCAATTAAAAATAATATAAGAGTTGTACATTAAGTTTTCCTTGAAAAGGTAAATTCTTGAATTTTGCAACATAAATTTCCAGATTTGGGTATGCCTGCAAATAAAATAGTCCGCGCTTTACATGTTAAGACCAGTAAGTACTAGTAACTTGTATGACTTTTGTAATGGAAATGCTCTAGCTGCTGACAGGGAATACGCATCGAGGAAAATTCCCTTACAGAAGAGTACCAGATCGTTTAGTGTTTACAAGAATTCATGAACAATTATGTGGGACCAACCCATTCCAAGGTGTACAAGAACAGCACCAATTTTATGGATGCATGCGTGATTAAAATCGCTCTCGAAGCATTTTAAATGTCTTTGATGGTGATCCTGAGATAAGCCTTTGATAATCATCACTGAAATGAAAGGAAATCAACAAGAAACTCGTAATGTAATAAAGTCCAATTTTTCACAGGTGTTAATCCTGTGTCCATAAGAACAGGCGACACTTTGAAGTAGAACTACATCTTACTAGTAAGCATCCCAATTTGTTTCCACGCTGTATCGACTGAAAGACCAGTCAGTTGTTATTTCGTGTGTTTGTTATAACTTTTTAAGACACTGGCGGTCCTTAGATTTGTTAACAACTTAAACTCCACCTATTATGTTTGCCAGATTGACTGAATAACAAAAATTGACGAACTATCGGTTATTTTAATATTTGAAGAATTTTCACTTAACAAATATTTGTATACTTATTTGTTTGTCAGTGAGAAATATGTTTATTTGTTACGGCCATAATGATCAAATACAGTGGCGTGCAAAAGTTTCCGGACAATACATTTTGTACTCTTATTTTCTTTCTATTTTGAAAAATAGGTCAAACAAAAGATAAAGTTCTAATGCATGATCGTTACGTGTACGTAAATCTAAATTTATTATGAATTGTTTAAAGCACGATTGGAAATATGAAGTTTCCGAAAACTTTTGCACGCCACTGTAGATAAACTTACGCATACGTGACACCAGCAATCAAAGTGTTAATAAAGCATTTATGAGCCTATGTTTATATGACACTTTTGTCTTATTTTTACTCATAGAACGTGCTAGCACCGTTTTGCGGTACAACCCTGTATAATGGTTGAAAAGGGTTCGAGCACGAGATGTTCGGAGCATTTATAAGGCGAGCCGCTGTCAGGCAAATATTTATCATAAAGAGTTCATCGGGTACACGTTTTTCCAATTTCCAATTCCAACGATCGAAATCATCAGCCGCCGTTTCTCGACTGCTAATGTCAATAATGCGAATTGCGTAACGCATTCGCGAAGGCTCGACCAGCCAGACCTCTTTGTAGTTTATGCTAATTCGTTCGAACGTGGCGAGTCAGGGACGCGACGCTATTAATCGTGAGTAAGATCAATAAGATCGACCGTCTTTCGTCCATTTAAATTAAGCCGGGAGAGGTTTGCCAGTCGTAAACGACGGAAACGAATCTTTAATCCCGAGCGTTCTTACACACTATCGTTCCATTAGTATTCACGATCGCATTTATTTCACGCGGACGGGCATCGAACGGCTCGTTTATTTTCGCTAATTAATTCCAATTTATCGACGCCGATATAGTAGCAACGTCCCCCTCGTACTGAAATCCCGGGGGATTTTCTACCGATTACCACCTCGCCCGTCCTAGATTTCTTTCCCACGATACCCCGAGTTTTTCCCTCTATTTATTCCCCTCGCCCCTCCAGCCAGTTTTCCACAGCCAACCGAAATCTTCTCACTCCATTTATCCACTTCGTTTGTATTCTTAAATACAACCGAGTTCCATTGATTCGTGTATTTAAATTGAAAACTGTATTTTCATGGAGAGAGAAAGAACGAAGGGGATTGGAATATCACGAAACGAACATTGCTTCGACGAACGAGCGAGCCGGAACAACGTTTTCTGAACCGACATTCAAAGGAAGCACTCGAATTAAATCCTCTACATCGTTTTAAAGGAAAAGAATAATACACTAATGAATGTTTAAATTCTCTGAGAAGTTAATAATATTCTAAATATATGTATCACAGGAATTGGAAGTACAGTTGGGCCCTGATCGCAAAGTAACATAAAAAACCTCACAGTATCAGGTCATCCCATAATGTTGTTCCGTATCTTATAAAATATATGCTAAATAAATATAATTATATTATCTGATTTTGTTTTCGAAAAATTGTACTATGCATGTGGTGGAACGTGAGGGATCTACTTTGTTCCGAATTTTCCGATACACATTTGGATTAACAAGACAAAGACTTGTTACTAACAGTTTTATAAACACGATGCGATTTTGGTGAAAAAATACCACGAGGGTGTTTGTCACAATTATTGATGGAATTACTTGTCCTTAACAACTACTATCTATTTTAGAAGCTCGACAGCTTTTTAACTAACAACAAATTCAATGATACTAATTGATTCGAATCACCTTGAAATGAGTTGTCGTTAAACAAAATAAACTCGTTGAAGATGAAACCAAGGACCTGTTGAAGTAGTTGAACAATGACACTAAAATTAATATTCAGAATCTTGATCATTAAAAATAACAGCAGTTGCCAATTTGTTTATGTTTGATAAAGTCATATTTAACCCTTTGAGTCCTGAAAATTTCGGAAAAAGTATGTACTATATATAGAAATTTTCCGCAGTGGGAAAACGTGTGAAATTAAATATTTAATTATAATAATGTGTATGATGTCGATTGTCCAGTCGTTTAGTGCTCTAAAATTGTAAAGAATGTAACGAGACATGTATATTTTAATAAAATGTGTTGAAGCGAGAATTCTTTCTAATACAAATGCAGGTTTCTAGTGTACAATAAACAACTGTGCCTAGACCAGTATAGTAATCCGTACACCCATAGTGAAGGATTTGTTTAAACGCACATATGCGTTAATCGTCCTCAAAGTGTTAAAACCGACATTACTTATAAGATGACCTGGTATAATGGTCTCAGTTGAAATTATTGTCATCTAACCCCATTCACTGCTCACTCCCACCCCTGCAGGTGAATAGAACGTCACAGGGGACCGTCGACTCACGATCTGTTGAATGAATGAATGGTTTTCGTAGTACTGGGGAAACTTGTTTGGGTGATCAAAATTTAAGATAATATCCTACTCATTCTAAAGATGAAGAAATCTGTCATATATTGAATTTCAAATATTATTAATAAATAGTGTCCAGTAATTTCTTTATTGGAGTATGTTTATAATACTGGCATATACTATGAGTAGAACACGTTTCTCAAGTTTGGCCACCTATTTCTGAAACATCCTGTATCATTTGCATTACACTCAAAAGCGCTATCGAGTTGCCAGGTAAATTTATGTTATTTACGATTTGGATTTCTAAAACATAGTATTTCGTTTTTATCATAACCGGTATGTGGCGCAAAATGGAGTATGGGAAGCTCACACTTTATGATATAATAAATTTGAAAGCAGACAAAAAGGCATCAGAAAATTTCTTGTGATAGTGGAGTGGAAGATAATGAATGTCTCCACTACATGGAATTATATTTGGATTCCAACGAAGGTTGGTTATCATGCGGTTTGTCAAAATTGGTCGTACTATCCTTATATGTATGCGGAGAATGGAGATGCCGAAGCAATTCATGTTTGTCCTCATTATAAACCTTAATGAACCGCATCTTATCTTTCGTCACTAACAAGGTAAGCCAGGGCGCGTGACTTAATTTTAGTTTATATTAATTTGAATGTAAGAAAATTATATTATTTATGTTTGTTGATTCGCAGATCAATGATGAAGAACCAAAAATTACTTTCTCAATGCTAGTAATTATTATTTTATTGTAAGCAAAACACCTTCTACGTATGACAGGATGAAGATACTGTACACAATTTTTGTGAACCTACCTCACAAATGAAAATAACGAAAAAAATTTTAAAAGCACAGAGAACAAAAATAAAAAACGTATTTGCTTTTGATATAAGTATTTTTAGTATTTGCCCTTAGAATTTCGTAATCTTACATATAGAGTGAGTTGCTATATCTTACAATTAGAGTTACGGGAAAAGTCGGACCACAAAATTATGTTTAGGTATTTTTATATAGTTGATCACAAAAGTATCCATCCATTTACCATAATTCTGAAACTTTATTTATTGAACCACAGTTTATTTTATAGTTACTAATACCATTTTATAATCCCGCCATGGCATACTTCGATTCAAAACGTAACATTTATTTATTGATTATTGGATGATTAGATCCTTTATTTTTTGTAGTAACACCGAAAATTACGAATAAAGAAATGTCAATACCAAATAGATTAAAAACTATAATAAAAATCAAGGAACATTTAACAGTGGAATAAAATTTATTTGTTCGTATTAATAGAAAGTATATTAATAACTGAATACTTTTGCAGCCCTTTTTTTGGCAATGAACTTCCAAGATATCTTTTTCCTTTGCAAATGTTGATTTACTTTGAAATTCGTGTATGACATTATAAAGTGAATTAATAAATATTTGGTAAAAATAGATTTTCGATTATTATTTACTTCTCGAACTTATAATTTAACACAAAATTTCCTTGATACTCACGGTTACCAAATACAGTGGCGTGCAAAAGTTTCCGGACACTTCAACTTCCTATTGCGTTCTAAACAATTCATAATAAATTCAGATTTATAAATATTCTTAAAAATGATAGGAGGGACCATAGATTGCGACCTTGTCTTCTCTCTGACTTATTTTTCAATCTGATCTTGTTTCAAGTATACTTTGATTATACTTTTCAAACGGTAGATTGTCTAATTTACTGTCCGAAAACTTTTGCATGCCACTGTATTTTTGTGTCAAATTGTTCGTGTTACAAGTTTGGAGTTCTGTGTTTAATTGTGACAGAATGTAATCAAACTGCGGCATGATGTTAGAAGTTAAACGTTCCATAAAAGTATTATAACAACGTATTGTCATTCGCACATTGCAATTAATAATTGAATCGTTTATTATTGAAATGGCGTACGTCCATTTTGTAAAATGTTACACCAGGCAGTAAAAACTTCCTAATTTTTTTCCTGGACACGAGCCTTTTCATCAACAAATGATATTTTCAACTGCTCAAAACCTTGTACAGAGCGAGGTCAGGAATGAGCCCTTTCACCTCTAAACAAGGCTGGACATCTACAGTTAAAAAACGCATAACATAATTTTTCCAAAATATGGACATGCGCCCTTTCAATAATAAACGATTCAATCGTGTATTATAATCCTATAAATTACACTCAACTAATCTGATACGCATCTACGCAAAACGGACGGTTTTGTAATGTTTAATTGTAAAACTCGCGTGCGATGCGGCACAATGTCCTGTCGTAAGTCATAAATGATAACACCGTAATAAATTTTCAACTTTAACGACTGTTTCATGAAAGTGTGAAGAAAATCAAACGATGATAGATTGCCCCATACCCTTATGCTTAACGGTACGGGCAACGTGTGCAGGTAAGTCTGCGTTTAAAATCGAAAGCATGTACACACTTTTGTGATGGTCGGGGCTAGGTATTCATGGTGAAACATCGTACATACAGGTATCATAAAAGCTCGCGTTACAAAACTTCTTGTCAAAGAAAGTACGGGGCACAGCAAAAAATGAGAAACAGGTAAACGACAGTAACTTAGGATGACTGCTTCCTGCTTCCGCAAATAAGTGTATGGCACAGTTTTCAGTATTCTGCAGCTGAAGCTATGGGTCCAACTTCCTGTTTAACACTCTATAACCGGAATTTTTTTGTACATGACGAAAATGATATAACAGGAGAATAATAGAAATAAATGATAAAGTGTGTATCATAGAATATAAACATAATCAATGAACGGACTCCTCGGTAGCAGTATAGTCGTAGCATATAAATGTACACAAGGATAAATAAACGACATGAGATTTAAAAACCATAGATATATAGATACACAGGTAAATAACTTCCAAGTTCATGGCGTTATAGAGAGTTAATGTTTTTCCGATAGTATTATAACGTTTTTAAATTAATCCTTCATAGCTTTCGCGTATTTGTTAATTTCTTGCTACTCCGATTTTTTCGTGAGTGAACAAGGTACCACGGTTCATAATACTGCCAATAACAATAATTATATTACAGTTACTAATTATAGTAATACAAATTAAACCACACTGCATTTATGAAAGAAGTATCTTCAATCGTCTGATATTACATATTACAAATTGTTTTTCTCAATAAATCTGTTTTGTAACATTCCTTGTTTGTTCCCCTTACCCTTCAAATATAAATATGAATTACACTTAAATGAAACATTACATAACACAAAATAAACATTAAAATGTGCCCTAAATGACTAACTGAACATCATATAAAGTATTTCTTTTAACTTAGAAATTTAGAACTATCGATATTTTAATTATTGAACTAAACAATAAAAATATTAGTTGAATAAATATTCGAACAAAAGTTTATTTCAATAATGCCTGGTCCTGCTGCATATGTACGTACATGTGTACAAGGCTGCATGTGATACGTTAAAGTCGTTTATTTTTGTACAACGATTTGGTATGACTGTAATCCTCGACAACACGATGGCTCCTCGGCTGCACCTGTTTGTCTGAAAAATGCATACACAGCAGCAAAGAAGTCCGTTTATTTAAACAGTGTCACGGATTTTTTTCTGAAGGAAACGCAGTGGCTTTCACGCTCCTTTTCGTTAGACCTCTCCCACGCGCACACGTGTGTGTGCCGGTATGGGTGGCGGTCGATGGTTTTTCTGAGGGTGGACAAGAGGACAATGGATTGGTAGGGTGCCTTCGCACCTCGAACCCGGCACCTAGTCGATTCCACGGTTCGTCCTCCCGTTGGAATTCCCTTAACGTCTTCTGGCATTCGAGGACACCACCCTCGACTATTCCTAAAGTTGACCAGCGATACCTATGAATCTGAAATACAACCGTTTCGAAGGTCCCTGCTTACGAACCGACGGATTTTCCGCCTTGCATTTTCGACGCGTGCAGATGCAACAATATTCCCGGATCCCGTGAACACAAAGCGGAAGCACACCTGCGACTTCAAACAGTTTAACAAGATTTCTCTTTCGTTGGTATAGGCCTCGCCCGCCCTTTCCGTTGAATTATTTTGCCTATCAATCTTTCGAATGGTGTACAATGTGGGAGGGGAAACGTGTTAGCGGACGCAGCGTGATTGTTCGTTAACAAATAAATCAAAATTATGGAATAAATTTGTCTTGTACATAAGAGGCTCTGGCTTTTTAGGAAAAAGGCTTTGAGACGCCGAAAGCGTACGAGCATATACACTGCCGCTCACGGTAGTATGGATATTCCATTAAAAAATTTTAGAATTTAGATTTAAAAGTTTCTAATTTGCTTTTGTTTGAATATAATTTAATCGTTTTGTGCATAATTCGTTAACTTTATGTTTATGAAATGTAAAACTGACTGGAAATAAAATTATTTTGTGTTTAACTCTCTATAACGCTATGTGACTTGGAAGTTACATACCTATACATGTATCTATATACCTGTATTTTTCAAGTCTTATTCTCGTTTATTTATCACGATGTGCGATTGTACTCTACAAGTGTACCAACCATCACCAAAGAGTCTATTCATTTATTATTATGTTTACAACCCGCGATACAAACTTTATCATTTATCTTTATCATTTACCTGCTGCATTATTTTCATCATACACAAAAAAAATTCCGGTTATAGAGGGTTAAAGCAATTTTTGTGTTTATTTTTTCTGTAAGTCTCAAGTGTCCATACTTCCATGAGGAGTAGTTATGTGCAGCAATATTCGACGACGCTCGATCACGGTTATTTGTGTTTGTTATCAAGATCATCATGTGTTAGTGAGAAATTTAAATATATTTTTAATTTTGTATTTTATTAATACGTATATTGTTGAAAACGTGGGGCTCGCTACTAAATGCATAGTTGTGTTCGAGTACATAAGAATTCATAAACTGTTAATATGGATAGCACCGCAGTTGTTTAAAAATAAGAATAATCTTTTCTCTCGGTTAATTAACATTGTGATTATTTTTAACTAAACACATGAGTCATTTTTTTAATAAGAATTCAATTTATTACTTGATGGAATTTTAAATTCATTCTTCTCAAAAACTAAAGCTCTGAAGGAAATAACTTTATTCTATAATTTCGATTTGTTTTTTTTAATGAAAAATCACTATATCCACTCTATCACGTTTTTCACTTCACTCCGTATAATAGTAAAGCCTGTGACGCTTAATATTAAAAATCGAAATAAAGAGTGTCGTTGCTTCAATAAAATAAAGAGAACATAATATTTTACGGTCTGGGTTTTTGTCGCATAAAACAGACAAAAGAAACATGAGCATGCTAATATGATTTTTTTATTATGTTTATGAGTGTGAATTTCCTTCTCTCATGCATGCTATGTTCACGAACTTTTACAAGTTATGATAACGCATCGTATACGGATTTGCGCGGTACACATGAAAATGGAAAAACACTTACGATTTCATAAAATTTTTCCCATATTCCTTTATGATGCAATCATTTTTACTGCCTTGACTTACTTTGTCTATCAGCCCATGAAACGTTATAGGAGTATCTTTCATGCAAATACTTTCATACACATTCATGCGTTAAATATTCCATAACCCATGGGCCGATGAGAAATTCTAATCATTTTTAAAACTCCTTGGCGTTTTTAAGGCAATATAATATATATATATATATATACAATAAAAGATTTGAAAAGTATAAATAAGATTTTGAAGTAAATATCGTTGTTTTTCGGCAAATGTGTAATATTTAAACAGCACTTTATAAACATATTACTTCATATTTTCATCTTCCACAATAAAAGCAGGAAATTTAATAATTTTATTCGCTTACTAGCAAATGTATACATATAATTAAGCCTTTATAAAAAGCATAGAATAAAAATGAATACGTTTATTTTTACTAGTAAATGATGATAATTTCTGATATCAAATAAACACTTACTAAAACATTTTACTAAAATGTATAAAACTAACATAAATTATTTGCAAACTGAATACCTGGTTAACAAATGATATTAGTTGAACCGCATGCAATTTGAAACTTTTTTTATTTAATAAACTATCTTAAACTGAAAACCAATGACATTACAAAAATTTTATATTTTTCGAATACTTTGGCGTCAGTTGTTTCTGTTAAATTGGAATAGTAAGTGCATACATCCGACAATAAAAATATCAATTGTCTTGCCTTTTAACCCTCATCCGTCCATCGTGTCAATTTAATACATTTTTCTCACAAAAATGCGATAAATGTGAAAAAATAATATGCCATACACATCGGTTTATTATTTGTGAACGATGCGAACAATCCTATGCCTGAATACACTGAATGTATACAAATTTCAGTTGTTTATTTTGAATCAAAGAATTTGCAAATGTAACTATTTATCTTCTCATTCTATTGACTTTTTACCATTGTGTCAATTTCACACCGAGAGACAAATTACGTTGGGAAAATGAGGGACAGATGAGAGTTAACATTTTAACTGGTAAAGTTAATAAATATATACATTAGCTTATAAGTGTATACCTGGGCTGGATTAACCATTAAGCAAAATAAGCACGTCCTTAGGGCATCAAGGGAAGGGGATCACCATTGAATGCCAGAGATAAATTTCGTATCACCACCTTTTACACAATTGTTCCAAACTTGAAACTGAGACGAGAAGAAGGGGACAGATATACAAAGAACAGCAGAAGGATTTTCTTTTCTGAGTGATGTGCCACATAATATCACTTCATCATCTACAAAAATTGAAAGGTATTTTCAGTGTTGTCAAAAGCTGATTGATGCTTACGCAGAGGACTTGAACACTAATTTCTCAGCTGAGCTTCAGCAATTTCATTCATATGTGCGTCATAAGTTCAGTACAACAAAAAATGTAAAAACAAGGTTCAGTCATGCTGAACTTTAAAAATTAATTGTAGAAGACAATTTTGAGTATGCCTTTCTAAATGTAGCCATTTGCTTTCGTATATTTTTAACATTAATGGTCACAAATTGCTCAGCTGAGCGTTCATTTTCTAAGTTAAAGTATATTAAAAATCCCAACAGAACAACTATGCAACAAGACAGGCTGGATGCCTTATCTATACTAATTGTAAGTATAGAAGCAGGTGTGTTACGTAAGATTAGTTTTGAGGATCTGATCGAAGACTTTGCAATTCGAAAAAGAAGGAGAAAACTTTTTAAATATAAATAAAGTGGAAGTATACAAAACTAAACATTATTTTCCATCTTACTGTAAGTTTCGTTGCATTTCGAAAAATAAAATGTTATTTTACGGTTTATTATTGTTTATATTTTGAATTAGATACATATGGGGTCTCAAAAATCTTTTAAGTGCTTAGGGGCTCTAAAAGTCTTAATCCGATGCTGGCGTATACACTTAAGGATTGTATGCTTTTATTGCAACATAAAATGTACGCATGACATCCGCAGAACAATCAGAGAGCCATGAAAAGACGAATACATATTCCTTGTCGAAAATTCGAACGTGAAGACCATTGAGATCGTACGCTGGATGATCGTGAGACAAGCATTTGTCATGGAGATCTTACTTCGTACCGTCGAAGCGAGTAAAAAAGAGAATTGATAGCAGGCATACGGCATTTCCTCGAGGCTGTCACTCCGATAGAGATTGTTAGATTATTCTTGAAACGTGAATCGCACACCCTGTCAATAAATCACGTTCGAATGACGGTATGGGATATGATACCAGCACTTGGAGGTCATCTGACTTTGTAAAACACTACAAAAAGTTGATATTTTTATGTACAGTAGGACCTCGATTATCCGAACTATAATTCGTAATAGTATGATTCACGTTCCAACCGTATTTCACATAAAAATGATACCTTTATTTTAAAATATAAAATAGAGAGTTATGTCAAATTAAGTAAACAGTGTCATTAATGATGTTTCTAGCTTGCAACTGGCATGGGATGACTATTTATTTGTTCGGATAATCGAAGTTCTATTGTATATGAGTTTAACGTAGCATCAACAGCATATGGTTATCAGCGACAACTGCATCTGCCCTCCATACTTAAAATGTCCTGTTTACCATTTTTTTATTTTTCAAGAAATTTTGAAATATTTGGAGTTTATTATGTTTTTTTTTACCTTTTAAGCAAAGTCAGAATGTCCTACGTCCTTTGCAGGGGTTTAGAAACAGTTTAATTTATTTGTCCTAACTGCTTTTCGTATAGTTTTTAATGAAAAAATCTCATTTTTCTCGAATGTTTCGAAATGTAAGTTAGGACAATTGAGCTAAAGAGAGTAGTATTGAACGTTGGATAAAATTTAAATTTAGATGCTTTCATGATACAGTCCGATATGTTTTAGAAATTATAAGGTCTGAAGTAATTCTTGGTAATCGTTAAGATTATCTTTTAAGGAGTGACGTAAATAATGCTTTGCTCGATGGTTTGAGAATTTAGGGCAACCTACAAAGAGTCGTTTTCTTCACTTTTTCGTGAGTACTGAATTGGACAAATATTACAGTTATAGAAAAATTAAACATGCAGATGATACATGAATTAACTAGCTACACTGTTTAAACTACACTACTTTCTTCAGTTAAAGCAATCATATTATGTTATGAAGTACCAGATGTGTAAATTCTGTACAAATTGTTTAAATATGAAATTTTTTTAACGATTCTTATTTGATAATACGAACAGTTATTTGAGACAGGTTTTCTGCGCATTTTATTGCTGTTACTTAAAGACAAGGACAATTAAACAATAAGAAAAAATAAGTCAACATTGAATTTTGATTTTTATGAATATTTCAATAGTAAAAAAAAGGAAACAAGGTTTTTCTCTGTTTTAAGATCTTACCAGCATTGCACTGATTTTTTTTATATTCCGTGCTTTTATGCAGTCGCATGAAAGAATAAAATTTCAAATTAAGGACAGAAATAAATATTTAAATCCCATTGTTTTATCGCAACACTGCAATTTACACGTACCTTTTAATGGAATATTTAACAACCTGTATTGACTAGTATTTGTATATACAGAAGTACTGGAGAGAAAAAACCAATGTGAAATTTGTGATAACAGCAATACAATTATTTGATCATAGAAATTTTCATTGTAGCTCTTAACATTTAAACGTTTAAAATTTATTCTACATTTATTTTGACAGTTATGATTACGTAAAATGCGAAAATGAAAAGTATTGTAATAAAAGAAAATTAACATACCAATTACACTTGTCAGTGATCACATTATTTACTAAATTAGAATACAAAGTTAATGCAAATTTTAATTTTGTATGGTTCGTATACTTGATTCGAAGTTTCTTTCAAAGTTAGTTGTTAAAATTTCACAAATTTCTGCGCAGGAATAAAAACTAAAGGTATGAAAATTTTAAAAGTATCAACTACTCCCGTCAAAAATTTGCACAAATTTTTACGGTTTCGTTTACTATGTCATAAAAACACAATACTATTATGGCTTTATTATTGACATTATAATGTATCCCTTTCATTTTTGCGTTATGTAAGCACATAAACTTAACTGCAAACGCGTTCCGTCAGTACGGATAAAGTTTTGGTGACCTTATTAGTCTTCTTACTACTTGAAACACTAAGTAGTACGATAACTGCTTTCAACGCGCGCGGGAATATATTGGAAGTGCTATTATTCCTCCAATATACACGATTGTGTTTGTTCATGACGTAATATAATCGACATTAATCAAGTGTTCTAGTTATCTTAGAACTGTTACCAAGCCACAGAGTTTTATAAATTCTGAGATTTTACATGCCCAATATCCTTTGATACTGTCTAATTATAGCTTTGTATTTCTTAATACTAAAGTTCACTAGTTACTAATGTTGATTAAGAATTTGTATTCCACAATTTGTATACTTTTATACAATTAATTGGCTAAAGTAATTGTATAAAAATTACGCTGTTACCCAACTGAAAACTGATTTGAGAAAAATATTTAGGGAATAGTACCAATTATATATTGTAAAGCTGCATGGCACATACGTGTACAGTTAATATTATTTTAAATTCATATATTATCGACAACGACATCGCGTAATCACTACGTATGTATGTATTATACTTCTCAGAAATTTATAATATTTTTCCAACTTTTTGTTTTTCGTTTTCAGCTTCAAATTTATACTCAATAAACAAAATTGTAATACAATTTTATTAAATTCGTTCGAGAACAGGTTGAAAATAGTACACATCGCACATGTATTTTAAAAGGGATACAACTCAAAAAGTGTGATTTTTGAGTTACGATCATGAAACGAGTGGGTAAACTGACCTCTATTCATCGTAACGATTTTGCTAACAAAGATAATAATAATAATTTATTTCAAAAAGGGTGGATTTTCAAGAGCTAAGGTCTATCGAAAATTACGGAAATAACATTTGTTTAGTAAATAAGTTTTTTTGTAAGCTCAAACAATTTCTTGATTTTCCTGAGAAACATACTTTATTGAGTTGTGTCACTTTTTAAATACAAGTGCGATATATCAGTGGTAGGTGTACCTAGATCGCTTAATCGCCACATATGTAAGTACATGTTAAGCTTCTCAGAAATTTAGAATTTCTTTCGATCTCTTTATTCTTCGTTTAACAGCTTCAAGTTTAAATTCAAGGAATATTATTGTAATTCAACTTTAATAAATCCGTGCCAGAAGAGGTTGAAAATAGTATGTCAATGTGTTAGGTGTACCTGCATCGCTTAATCGCCACGTATGTATGTGTTAAGCTCCTCAGAAATTTGTAATATTTTTACAATTTTCTGTTTCTCGTTGAACAGTTTCAAGCTTATACTCGAAAAACAGAATTGTAATCCAACGTTAATAAATTCGTTCCAGAAGAGGTTGAAAATAGTATATCAGTGTTAGGGAATAGGACAGAACGATCGTCGGTTCAATTCTTCGATGTGGATGCGGGTGGTCCGAGCGTAGAAATCGCGGAGACGCCTACGCGAAGACGATTCTGATGGTCACACATCTTTACGCACGGCTTTGCACGTTGAATCTGAATCCTTCCTAATTTCGCTGCGTTTATTTACTCCTTCTTCATTCTATATACGCGCTCCTTGGGACGCAAATCATAAGTTGTTAAGAGCAACGCCCAAAACACTTAACAGCATGAATGACACTTCATTTACGTGTAAACAAGGTACACTTGAACGACAACTTTACAAGTTGAAAAATCATACCAAAAAGATAATCGTGATGTTGTGTGTATACATTGTTTTCAACAATTACGATTACAAATATTATTATTATTATTATTAATCCCGTATCGGCTTTCGCCTATTGCGATTGTGTCTCGGCCGATACAGTTTTACTTTATCTTGTACGTACATTTATGTCCTAAACAATCTTCATTCTATTCACTTAAACAGCAGGTTCTTATTTTTAACCTAGTCTGTATAAATAATATATCGATTTCGCTTGCTCTTCTTTAGTTATTTGTAGTATTTCTGGATACCCAACTCTGATATGATTTCTACACGCTAAGTATTGTGGATATCTATATACATGTATAATATGTTCTCAGATTTCTAATACGAAATTATTGTATTTCATACATTGCACTGTCTCCTTTATCTTATAGAATATATTATGTCTACTATTTAAGTTGTTTTTCTCTCCCTGATAGCCTAAATTGTACTACTGTTCTTATCATATGTTACGATTATAAATATACAGTGGCATGTAAAATTTTCCGGACAGTACATTTTGCACTCTTACTTTTGATCAAGGTAAATAAACTAAATTTTAACCCCACATCATGTTGAAAAATAGGTTATACAAAAGATAAAGTTCTAATGCATGATCGTTCCCTCATTTTTTAATGTGTACGTAAATCTAAATTTATTATGAATTGTTTAAAGCACGATTGGAAATATGAAGCGTTTTCGGAAACGCCACTGTACGTATAGTAGGATCATCAATACAATGTTTTCGTTCTGACTTTATAAACATACATACAATAAAATTATTAGATTGTACTTCAGTTGGGCAACAGTTAGAATACGCTTCGGTTATTTAGTATCCCACGTACGATAAATACAAAATTCTTCTGGAACTAGTTCAACATAAATTTCTCAGATTTGCGGCTTGCAAAGTGGGAGCCAGGATGACACACTTGGATCACAATTACTCGCCTATACTTGAAAATATTCATTTAGCAATATTGGAAAACCGCAGGACTATCAAATCTTTCGTTTTTATTAAAAATTATTAATAAAATTAACTGCCCAGGTTTCTTAGAACAAAATAACTTTCATGCAACATTTAGATACATAAGAAAGAGATAAACATTCTTACCGTTACCAACCAATTCACGTTATGCTTCCCGAGATCCATTGAATAGGATAACAATATTAGCAAATCTATATGTAGATAATGATGATTTTTTCTCTGGTTATTAATCTTCATTCAAAAATAATCTCTGTAACTCCTGGCGTACTCAAAGCAGAAACATGTCTTAACAAATTTTGTAATCATCATTGTATCTTATTGGGCACTTGCCCGTGTAATAATAATAATAATATCTGAACATTTCACGGTTTGAACATTCTGTTGTTCAAACAATGCATTTCCTGCAGCAACTTAATACTGTATTGTATGTGCATACTTTTTTTTATACAAATATTTGATAACGTTAAGTTTATTGAATTTGTAACAGTCAACATGAATATTGCTTGCAATACTTCAAAGTTCAGGTAGGTACAAAATTGGAAAGGGCAATACTAACTGATATAAATATACTGCGTATTGGTACTACAACTGTTCGTCAGGTTGTATACAGGATGGACCAGTAAAAGTTACCACCTTAAATATCTTCCAAACTATAGGAGCTAGAGAAAAAATTGTCAAGTGACAGTTGCACGGTAAGGAGGGGACCACCACGCGGCGTTAATTTTTTTCCAGGTGAAGTCGTTTCGGATTTCTGAAGGTCATCCTTGCTTTTTTTTTAATGGAACGATACGTTTTTTTTACTTCTAATAGATCGTTTTAAGGCCGATACGTTTTTTTACTTCTAATAGATCGTTTTAAGGCCGATACGTTTTTTTTACTTCTAATAGAGTCTAAGGTTCAAGGTAATTCAAGGTCGTTGAAGTAAATGATGTGATACTGTATCCTTCAAAACCGTTCGTTAGTTGCAAAATAGATAAGAAGATTTAGGTAATCAACATAGAACCATGTTTAAAAAAAAATGTTATCTATTATTTATATGCATGTTCTGAGAATGGAGTTTTCTTATTACTAGACTGCGGATTTTTATGCAAATATATATTTTTAAACTTCAATATTTTGTATTTCCACATAGCTGCTGAAACGCAACTACGGCAGAATTGTGCTTTGGGGTAAAAATGTTTAAAGGTAAATTTTTCGTTTCACTTGCTCTATAATATGTGCATTCTTTGAGTTTGAATGTGTTAAATTGCATAAAGATCCACAGTCTACTTATTACTCTTAAATGAAAGAGAAAAGAATAATGATATTGTTGAACGCAGAAGAAGATCGCCGCTGTTTTTTGTTGCACTTTGAGGCGTCACCAGCTTCCTCGTTGATTAATTAAAATCACGAAGAATAATTTGTATAGGTGATGTTGAAATGACAAGTGATTCACTAGCGTTAACTTCAAATTTAATATTGTCACGAAGTGATATTACACATATACAAGAATGAAAATAACCAATCGTCATTGTTCAGCCATTATCGTCCAGCACACAGTGGACAGACTTCACTTGTCGTGTCCCGTAACTTAAGGGTTAATAGAATAACAATTATATAAATTAATAATAATTTTTGGTTGAAACATCATCAGTAGACTGCGGATGTTTATGTAAATATACATTTTTAGCCTTCCATATGTCGTATATTAATGAAATTAAATAAATGAAATTTTAAAAAGACTGCATTTGCTCCGTGAAATATTTAAAATATGTAATCTTCGTTTCGCTATGTTATTAAATATCCATCACTCATCAATTTGGATTTATTAAATCGCATAAACACCCGCAGTCTAATCATCAGAGACTCAGTGCACTTTACTGCCGGAATGTAGAAGTGGCTCCAGCTTTGTTTTTTTGCCGATCCGAAGACAAAGTGAATACGCCTTCCTGCTAGATCGGTACGGCTCGCAAATCTCGCAGGATTGGAATGCAGTGAGCCAAAACTGTCTTTGCCCACAAATGATAAAAATAGTCTACGCGACGATGCCGCGTGCCTTAAACGTCGCAGGAAGGAGTTACCCGTCTGTGGGCAAAATTATTCACTTTCCCGATTTTAGATAGACCATGAAATTTTATTCATCGAGAATTCTTGCTGAATCGCGTTTCGACCCCGCCGACGATCGTGCGGGACCGACTCGCGTCGAAATTAAACCCATAAACTTTCACGATAACGATACGAAGTATCGGAAAAGAAAATGGTCCTACGGAACAACTTTAGGACGCCTGCGAAATTCAATGAAATCGGATTTTCAAGAAAACTGTGAGTTACAGCAGAGATTTTGTAATCACGCGTGGATATTGCAGTGGAACCTCCAATATCCGTATTAATGGGAAGGCATAACACTTCGGGTAAGTGAGAATTCGGATAATGAAATGTCCACTCTATATTCTGCATTCTACAGGCTGCTTCTCGTTTAAAGGACCAAACTGTACCAATATGTTCTGTTGCAAATATATGGAATTATTAAGTTCTCATTTGTTATATTTGAGTTTATCGCGAACTGTAGCACGTTTGATCGATCATTAACATGTCCGCATATCGATATCCATTTTACATGTTTCATTTCCGTTTTAAGCCTCGAAGCCTAGCAAGTCGCTTATTGCAAATCATTTCGATCCACGAGACCCATTTCTCTCATGTTCTATGAACCAGAATGGGTACGAAAATGTCATAGAAACATATGCTCGTAAACGTTTCATTAAAAAGTTGCGAGAAAAATATTGTATAATTTATTGTAGGGATACTGGAACTAGACCTTTCAAGATCGTTCCTGCTTTATTTCAACTGCATTTTACAATTTTATATTAATTCTCAAAACCGAAAAACAATAAAAGTTTGTCTTTAATTACTGAAGCTATGAATTACTGTTTGTTATGGTTGAGAATTACGGCTTTCAGAAAAGTGAATTTGTTACCAAATAAAGTCCATAACAATTTTCCAAATCTGCAAACCATTTTAATGATTCTACTGACTGTTTCTCTGCATTCGTTAAATCTTTTAGAACTCTCACCATAAATGCAACACTCTCGAAACAATAGAATTATTTCATTTCTGTACACTATAAATTATGGCATTATACCTTGTATTTTATTTCTGGAATCCACTCAGAATTGTATAACGTCTCTTTTCTCTATTTTTCACAATTAGTATGTAATGGGAGTATTTTCCCATATATATTTACTTCAATAAATAATGATGTACATGTACACTGTAAATATATCATATTTGAACAAAAGAGAGCCTATTTCTTGCACGACGTAAAAACCTGTCGCTGGAAAAATCTTTGCAAAAGACCTCGTCATCAGTCTTCATTTTTTCGTTAGGGTACTTTGATCGATAGCGTCGTAATAAGAACCCAATAAGTTCCCTTTGTATCCTGCATATTGTGACTGCTAACAGTATCATTCTGAACAACTAAAAGTATAGGGTAACCCGAGGATGGCAGGTAAATGTCCCGTAAGGACGGTAGCGGAACCAATTTGGCGAGATACGACGTCGAGGAAACTTGATAGATGACGAGAAGCGGCTGATACAAGTCGCATTCACTTCCACAAGGGTGGTCCTATCCATTATTATTGCGTCGTGGATGTTACTCTTTTCCTTGCGATGCTACAGCCTTCGGCTTGTTTAAGAATCTCAAACATAGAGAAACCAAAATCAACATGGTCTGTCAGAAATATTTCAAATTTTTCAAGATTATTTACTTTACTAGGAAGACATCAAAATGACCCGTTGACGATAAAAGGAGTCTACCGTGTTGCCACAGAGCATAATGAATCAGCATAACGAATAAAAATACAGTATATGCGGGATAGGATAAAAATAACATTTAAGATGAACTAAAAATTTAATGTGTCGCATATGGAACAGTTATTGACATTTGAACATGTGGAAATGTTTATTAAGATTTTCAGTGATAAGATGGGACGCACGAGATAAGAATATGAAATATAAATATACAGAGAACAATGTTACAACTGATCTCAAAACTTCATTTATTTTTGAAAATTCATTTTTACTAAGTGCAACATACTTTCCCATGTGTGTGCATGTATAACTGATATCGTATCAACGCCAACATTTTGCAAATACTAATTATCTTTTTGCAAGAATCTGTAAACAACAAAACGTTTTACATGATTCTCTTTATATTGAATATTCTACAATTTCCATTTTATCAGCATCTGGATATTTATTTGTCATCAGTGATGGATATGTTTTTATTTCTTTTAGAAGTATTTCATTCAAATTAATAAAATTACGTGTACGTGACAGCGGTCGTGACATTATTAACGTGACAGTGCATTTTGCACATTTTGATCTTTTTCTCCTGACTTGCAGGTCTCGATATTGTTGCAAGTACATTTTCATAGTAAATTTCACATCAGAAATAACCGGATCGACGTTACGCATCGTTTTGATTGATCAAGATACGAAGCTACTTAAAATTTCACTTCACGATCAATGCATTGATCAAGAGGTGATTTGATTATTAATGACCGATAATCTGTGGAATGCAGAGGTCTGATAACATCGTGCCCCGTAACCTGCTACCTACACTTTCTTATCTTGCTGTGTCACCGACTTTCTTACAGGTACGAACAGAGACTTTTATACCTGCATCCGGATAATCAGGGACGCGAAATTGACAGCTGAAAGACATATCGAATCGACTATACAAATTGACTGTACAAAATGTACCGCAAAACGTGGCATCATCGGATATAATCCGAAATTATCGTTACTTAATTGCACGCACACCCAACAAATATTCAAATGAAATTTTGTCCAAAACGAATCCTCGCCTGAAAAATATTCATTTTACGTTACTTCGAATACTTTTTTTAATTTATTTATTTAGAGTCGCATGCACCTCATGGATTATTAGTGACTACTATATTACACTGTTTACATTACATTAGACAATGCACATGGTTATACTATAATATATACATTAGATATAATGAATATAATGTTTATACTGAAGATTGGTTTATAATTGACTATTTGTGTATTGCAGATAGATTAATTGTAGAAAATTGGGTTGTGTCTTTTAAAAACTGTAAGAAGCTTTTTAGTACTTTTTTGTGGTTTAGCGTTGATTTCAGATTGTTCGGAACATTCTGGTTTTTTCACTTCAAATACTCATTTCAGTATTTTTGTATGAGAATGCACACTTCCCTTTCGGTAGTAATACGATTTCTGATACCATTTGTATTTCTTTGTTACATTCGTTGTGCTATTTTGTGATAATTTTTTATCACGAGAACTTTTATTCTTATGGAATATATCAGTCAATGTGTAGAAATTGTCGCACTATAATATTGTATACATACAACGCACAGTGGGGTATTTGCACCTAAAAGCCGGAAAAAAGTCGATTTCCAAAATTTTGCGTAAGCTATAAATTTTTTACTATTCTATGTTGTTGAATGTGTCAGGAACAATGTACTAAATTTTTTTTTTAATTGTACACTCATGAAACACTATGCTTCGTCGAAAGTTAGGAGATTTTATGGCACGCGTTTCTTTTCTGATCATCCTATGAAACATCGTACATATTTTGGCGATTTTTGTATATCTTAAAACAGTTGTGTAAATGTTTGCATTATGGAAGCTTTTCAGATAAGTATATACTGCACTTTCAAACAGTTGTTCTTCCTTTATCACATATATTTGTATAGTTATTAATATTTGAAAATAATCAATAATTCAGTAATTTTCTTTACGATTATAAGAATTCATTTACGATTTTGTTATATTTCAGGGTGAGTCCCGATGCTTTCACTGGTGACATTACATTCGGTAAAGGTTTGTGTTCACACTGCAAAAAAAATTAGTTCCGGATTCGTCTGGATTGAAGTTTTACAGCTAATTTAGTTAGAAATGACCATGGAGAGTTGCAGCGTTTCACGTACGCCTGTATGTTCGCGATCGCCAGATTTTTTTCAAATCACGAATTGTTAGCTGAAATAACAGAGGTTGACATCAAATTAATATATAGATTTAAGTTAATATTAGAAACAATATCAAGTGGTTGCAAGATCGATACAGAAAAGTTTGTAACATACGCCGCGGATCCAGCAGAATCGTATGTCCGATTGTATTCGTGGCACCCGAAAATGCAAGCTTTTTTCAAATGGCTGTATCTTAGTTAAAAAACATCCTTTTTCGATGAAGTTTGACTTTTCTTAAAGGAAAATGACCATACTTTCCGATAATATATATAAAAATTACAAACAATGTTGTTTGTGTCCCGTAGCACTGGACAAACATATAGGAACTTTTACAGTTTGGTACACTCCACATTAAGGGCAGATTTTACCCCTCGACACCGATTTCGATATCAGTGGTTCAAAGAAATGAAAAGTAGAAAGTTCAAACTTTAAAATGGTTTTTGTTTCATCAACTTTGGATGAATTTTAGCAAAGTTATGGGAGTTCGAAGATTGAGCAAATTTTAAAATAGTTTTCTCCGGCTTTTAGGTACAAATACCCCACTGTGCAACGTTCAGTTTCTGATAAAGCAATGGTGAAAAACGGACAATTTGTTGTACTAAAAAATAAAAAAGAATGTTCTTACAAATTTTTGAACAAATTCATCCACCTACACCAAGAAAAGCATGAACTATGCAAATAATAAACATCCACATATGGTTGTGCATGAGTAGATCTATAAACAAACAACAGATGAATGTATATTTGGACCTATTAGTTTTGAAAAGCATAGGTACTACTACGTATATAGTAAATATCACTTGTTATGTGAAAAAGTAGTCGTTCGATTATACGATTGTCCCTCATTTGTAGGTCGGATAATCAAGGTTCTATAGTAGTTGTAATCCTTTACAGCTGTTTACAACACAATAATATAACGTAATGCAATGAAAGAATATGGAAACGCTATACTACAAGAGTATTTAGTATATAAGTCTTTTTATATAGTGTTCAAGAAAGTGTAATCAATGAAAAGTTTACAAAAATAATTTTTTATTCGACCCTCTCTTTTTGGAAAACTTTTATTTCACAAACTTTTCATTAGTTAAATTTTTGTTCGTGCGTATATTTATGAACATTCCCTAAATCATGATTACTTATTTAAAGTACTTTTTAAATCATAATATACTATGAAAATTAAAGCAATTTTGCTATAATAATACCTGGATTTTTTTTTACGGAATCACATAAAACCAATCACAATAGTAGCCCATTCAGTACTGATATTTACTTCAGAAAATATTTTTCTTATGTGAAACTGTTCTGCTTTTCTCCGTATGCGACACAGAGAGCTAGGCAACCATGTATGTACCGATGCTTCTTACTTACGAAATTTTCAGCCGAAGGTTATTTCAAGATCATGCCATTAAACACAACTGAATGCATTTCGATGTCACCTTTTTCATGGCAAACAAAAAAAAAGGTAATTCAATTTAAGAAAACATTACTATTAGTAAAATTTCAAAAGAAATGACCTTGAGATGACCTTCACCATTATAGCCCGATGTCTCCCTTCAAATACAAGAGCTTCCTCCCGAGACATTCTTTTCTATCTTTAAAACATATAAAAATATAATTGTGAATGGCAGAGTGAGGTGAGACATCCTGTATAGAACACCTGTTTTGAAGTGTTTCTCATAAAAGAAAAATAAAACAATTTTTCTTCCCTTTTTGATAATACACAATTCTAAAATATCATATATATAACATTCTTAAATAGTGCACTGAAAAAACACGCGAAATATCTCGTCCAAAGAGTCGAACGCAGTAAACGACGTGTAACGTGGTATTTCCGCATTGGCTCATTGGTTAATGCTTCAGTAAGTCCAAGTAAAAATTTAATAAAGATATTAAAATAGATGCAAACTATACTGAAAAATAAAATCGGTTTTTAACATGTTTCTTCTATAAATCTGTTACATTATCAGTATATGATTATCTTTTGTCTTAATATGTATATCGTAGGATATATATGGTACATGTACAGTACACGTTAAATAAAGAATTGGATTGAATTTAAATGGAAAAATGTCGTATGTTCCTCTAACCGAATTTCTCCCTTCTTTGGTATAAAATAACTCGAGGCTTTCTTGAAGTATTTTTCATTGCGACAAAGAAATGTTCTTTAAAAACGAAGATAGGGTCGGTCAGGTCCAACCGCACTCAAACGTTCGGAGGTGAGAAAATAAACAGTAAACGCAGCCGCTTCGAGGGCTCCGAAACTCTGTTTATTTTTTTCTCTTCGGTATGCTCTCTTGGAACCCCTCGATGTCCTGAAAGAAGTAACGAAAGCAGAGGACTGTTTACTCATTCGGCAGCTGGGCCACATGTATCAGTCTATTCGCGAATTCCAAATATATTGCCGAATTTTCAGCACCTCGCATACTCCGAAAACTGTACATCACCATCGTGGTTAACCTTGGTAAGATATAGTTGCGTTACAGACATATTCTTCCTAAGCATGATCCATGACTGATAACAGAGTAACGTCATGTGACGTTCTATCAGACTTCTCGTAATCATTTACAACACTGTGCAAAAGTCTTAGGCTACTTACGTTATATTACAACTTTGCATTTTTGCCGCTGAAGAAAGTACACAAAAGATTCAGCATATATATTTTATTTTACCAATATTATTGTACAGTGTACTGTCAGAAATGATATAAAGATATTATGAATTCAAAGAAGAATTTAATATTTTATGTAGCCTCCTTTTCCCGTTTTGTAATAATTTCATTAGGAATTTTTTGGCATTCTGTTTACAATACGCCAAGTTCATCTGCATATTTTGGCTCACTTTTACTTCGAGCTCTGTCTAAATAATCCCAAACGTGTTCAATAATATTTATACCGGGACTTTGAGGTGGCCAATTCATAACTTTTAATGCTTCACTGTTCTTTAAATCTGTTAAAATTGTTTATAATTCCGGCAGTATATTTGGGGTCATTGCCATGTTGGAAGACAAATTTGTTACCCACTAGTCGTTGCCCAGACGGCACTGCATGCTACTGCCAAGCCTCAGGGAAAACATTAACATAGATTTATTTAAGTTAGTGATGGCCAGCGGAGCTGCGGCCTTCCCCCACTCTAGGTCCATTCCCCTCATGTAGGCTGTGATCTGTGACAGGGATGGACCACAGGGGAAAGAGGAGGGAAGTGGAGGGAACTGAAAAGAGGGGAATGGACCTAGAGTGGGGGAAGGCCGCAGCTCCGGTGGCCATCACTGATTTAAATGAAACACAAGTCTGACATGCTGGCCTAAGACTTTTACACAGTACTGTACATATAATTTTTGCGTGTACCAAATATACAGGATGATTCAATAATCGTGGTACAACCGAATCATGTTTTTGGATACGAAGTCTTGTTTTTCAGAAAATCGACTTTAAATGTTGTCGACTTAAATAACAATGATTTCAAGTATTTTTAACATGAATTATAACTTTAATGTGATTCCATAAATATGTAGAAGTCACACTTTTTAGGAACACTTTGTTATCAATTTACTCTTCATTATTCGGTTAAGTAAATGTTTGTCAACAATAAGGTAGATGTATACAGTAATTTATAATTCAACAAGAGAACTACCTTATCGAAAGTTAAAATATTATTTTGAATTATACCGGATCATGGCATCGTACACAAACGTCGCTTTATTTTGTCATGTGTACGCGTACTAGAAGAACACTTGAACTCGATTTTCTAAAAAACGAAACCTCATACAAACAAGTTTTTGTTCTGTATTTTCTACTTACTTTTTCATGAAGAAACACCATCTTTTCAATTTTACCATGATATTGGGACACCACGTATAAAAAAATCTTTGTAGCCGTAATAAAGGCTGTTTCACTGTCTGTTCCAAAGAAATACCTGCTGAAACTGTTTTAATTTAAAGTTCCGTTTTGCTGATTATGCATTAATAAATTGCATAGTTTAATAAATACACTGTTTCAAAAATAACAAAACAAATGACAATTAAAATGGGTGCAAATGCTGACATATAACTACATTTCTTTATTGCTTGAAGTATAAAGCGAATGACTCTTAATGAAAAATATGCTTCAGCGATAAACATTAATAAATTTGACAAGCTTCACATTCATATTATCAATTCATTGTCGTACAATTGTAAGAGCACAAATGAAACTGATCCATAATTTTTTGACAAAGCAGTAACTTCAAACTATACCAAGTGAAACGCTTCTAATGAAAAGATGAATTAATTTGTTCTGTCTGGTTAAAAGGTTAAAATGATGCTTTATATACGGGTTAGTTAGCTGGCCACATGAGAATGATATTTCACCGATCATTTGTACACGTGGGAGATCAACGATCAACAAGAATATATATGATGGAGCATTGCTTGCTCCTCCGACCATTATTTCTTTCAGCCTCTGAATGTCTCGCCTTAAGAGAATAAATCTACTTCAAAAATGGATACTCTGAAGGGGAGAGACATGCGTGCTTTTAATCTCACAAGTCAGTTGAAACAAAATTCGTAGACGTTTCGACAGCGCTGTTAATTAATTCTTGACTTCACTTTATCACTTTGCTTTTCCTTTATTAACCTGTAACTACTACTACCGGGACACACGGACTCAGCGCTTCAAAAATTATGAAAAATACCATTTACATTTTAGTGCGGGGGAAATCCTGCTTCCGAGTATTCTTTGGTCAGTTGGTTTCATTAAGAAAAAATTAATTATTTTGTATTACTATATAGTATTTTTTGTGTAGCAGTGTACTATCAGTTTGTCACATAGTTTTCTTAGTAAATAAATTTCGTTATGTAATGAATACTTGTGATTTTATATAACATGACAAACCCGAATAATTTCTGATTAATATTCAAGTGTAAGTATCAGAAGTTCGATATTCTAATTAATAGACTGCGGATGTTTATGCAAATATACATTTTTAGACTTCCATATTTCCTATTTCAATGTAGTTAAATGAATGAAACTTCAACAAGACTGCATTTGTTCCTTGTAGTTTTCAAAATATATCGTTTCTATTTTGGTAAGTTGTTAAATGGCAATCATGCACCAATTTAGATATATTAAATTGCATAAACATCCGCAGTCTGCTAATTAAGATTCTTGGTTGAAATTTGAAAAGAACTAGAAAATATGCCCTCACCTTTTCTTTCACTACTTAACTTTAGCATCTTACAATAAAAATAACTTTCAAAAATATAAAAAATTTATATTATATTTATATTTTATGGGACATACTAGTGGAATTTCTTTCAGTTTTCGTATTTTCCTGTGTTATTTTATAGTTGACCGTTTTACGATTATGGCACATTTCAGTAATTTTGCAGAAAACCGTAGTAATGGAGTAAATTATGCCGGTTTTACAATCTGCATATTATTTTCTATCCTAGCTTTGCTACTGTTAAAAAGGAAAGACTAGACTGAAGATCGACTGGAAATAGAGTTAAATCCTCGTAAAATTGATAATGTTCTGATTTATCTGAGTTAAAGTACCCCATTCATTTACTCAAGTATCAATAATCGAAAGCATCTCGACGATTAAGGATGACAAGCGTTTGAATGTACAACCGCTATTTAGACCGTGGATAGCTGTTTCTCGTTGACTCCGTAGTTTATCTTCAAAGTGGCTAGGAAGACGCTGGTTTACGCAGCGGCTACTATTGTCGATTCTTCTTCTCCAATCGTGGCTATGTGATTAAGCGCTCAATCTACGCGAGACAATGCGACGTCCCACCCGGTCAATTTATCGAACACCCACGAGGATACTTCCACGTGGACGTGACTCGTGTAAAGATAAGAAATAACCGAAGGTCGGCCAGGTCGCCGGTGAAAACCTCTTACCTTTCTACGCAGCCCTTTTTAAACGACCAACCTTCGAGGATCGCCCAAATTTGGTTAACTTTAATTATACCGATAAAACGCTACGCCCTGATGGGGGCTTCCAGCATCGAAGCATCTCTCTGCCAACTATCGACGACGTTAGGATTTTTAGACGTACGTTTGTAATATTTTAACACTTTTACTGCCACGCTGCGTTAGCTGAAAATTGCAAGCTTTCTACATCTTTATACGGAGTACCTCAAAATAATACGCTTGTTAAGCTAATGTGTAATTAGGTATAGCGATATAGGTAGAGCGATATAGGTTAGAGATTGTAGTATGGATGGATGAGAGTAGAAAGCTATTGTAAGCCAATCCCATGTTGTAGCGGCAGGCAGAAATTAATAAAATATACATAATACGCTTTTTAATCAATAATATTAGTAAATTTCTTAATCTTTCTATTGGTTCCATCAGACCTGATTAGATATATTTATTAGTTGTACGCATGATCAAGAAAGTAGTTATTGAATCGGAGTGTCACCCATATATGGGTGACATGGCAGTTAAAGCGATAAGGGCATTCAAGTTAGGCCTCCCAAGATCATTTTCTCGTGTACGATGCAACTTCTTTTTTAACCCAAGAGTGTAAGGAATCAATGTAGATGTGAATGGCAAAAACTAGTCTAACAATGAGTCACTTAAAAAACGGTGATTGTATTAAAAAATGGAAACTGAATTTGTAGGTGAATATGTGATCTTGAACAGTCTTTTCAGTTGGCCTACACTATAGTTGGGTATGATCACATTGTTTGGTTCTATTCAATGATAATGTCCTTATTTTAGTTACCTACATTTCTTTAAAAACAGCAGTAATTCACAATTTAAACCTCCATCGAGATTTACTATATTTTTAATTAATTCAATGTAACGGAAATCTGTAAAAGCAGAATGCAGGAAAAGGCAAACTTAAATATAATGAACCCCAAAACGCTTAAGGGTTTAAAAGGTTTAAGGTGAGCTTAAATGAGAGTCATTTTGTGTCCACACAAGTGAAAGTGCTAAAAATTTTATTTTTCTGTTCGAAGTATGTTTATTTATATAGTAAAGTAATATAAAAAGTATATTAAAATAAAACTGAAACTAACTGAACTCTTTAAAAGAAACTACCGTTTCAAATTCTGTGGATATTTTTAGACCCTTCCTTAAGCGCCCTAGGGTTAACAGTTAAAAAGTTGCAATTATCAAAAACCATTGTAAATGGTAATATGTACAGGTTAATTCATTGTTAATCGTTGCTTGTAATATTAATTAAACACTATAATTATTAATTAATTTCTTCCTACTGTATTGAATATATGATAACAACACTTACTTGAGGTATGGATACTTGGTAATATGTTCACATCGATTATTATAAAAAACAACTCTCAAATGAATGTTTTATAGCTATAACCTGACAATTATAATAACTATAACCAGTTATAATATTATTAGTTTGATAACGATTTCGAAGAAAACAGTGAAGACAATAATACTATGTAATGAAAGTCATGACGTGATTGTTCAATGTTTAAAGGTAAAGATGTTTCTTGTCAATTTCTCTTATAGTAATATTTATTCAGTTAGAAATTCTACATGGAAAAGTTTTAATTAAAAAGAAACAGAGCATCATCAGAATGTTTGTATTGGAAAAGGATGTCATTTTATAAAAGCGCCAATATGAAATTATCAAGACAAAAAAACTAAAAGATGATCAAAAATATACTAAACATATAAAAAACGTTTGGAATTACGCTATAAAGTTAAAAAATCATTGACTTCAGTGCAAATATTCATTATGATTCGGGACAAGGAGTAACACAGTATAACTTCATTTAAATAATTTATCACTAGACTGCAGATATTTATGCAAATATCGATTTTTAGAGTTCAACAATTTTTATATTAACATAGTCGTAGAAATTAAATTTTGCCATAAGTATATTTTGTGCTTCATATGGTTAAAGAATGTACTTTTTAATTCTCTTATGTTATTCAATGTACATGTATTAAGTATATGAATATGGTAAATCGCAGAAAAATCCATAATCTATTTATCACCAATTTATTTCTCAAAATTCTTTATATATGTATGCATTTATGTTGAAACTCATTTGCATTATTTTTATGATGAATTTCTTGTCACAGTTCTACAGAATGTATTAGCTTGTCCCAAAAGTTCTTTTTGTAATTTGCATGCTCGGCAAATCACCTCGATCAGTATTGTGCCAGTAAGCCAAAGAAATTTTGGGCAAATGGCAATCATGAGGCTTCCGGAGAAATGAAACAAAATGATAGAACAGTATGAATCGTACAGATTTCAATAATATTGTACCATTCACGAAATTTTGTATGCAGTAAGAAAACAAACGAACTTTTGGGACAACCTAACATTTTCTATATTTACGATCTACTAGATGGGTTTTAAGTAGCGTATAATAATTTCTGATTTAAGCTCAATCATTCTAATTTACATACACATTGGATATTAAGGAGTTCATGAACTGCAGGCAGCAACAGTTATTTATTTGTTTAATAGAAACAAAAGGCGTATTGGTACATATCGAGTGAACTCAACTCCACCCATTCTTAATTAAATGTACAAGGATGTTTTCTGTACCTAAAAATGGCCTAATTAACAAATTAAGAAAATTATATTGATTTGAGTCATAAATAACTCCCCCTTTGTCCTTCTAAATTTATTGAATCATTTATTAGAGAGTAATTGTTGTTGCTTTTGAACATGTTTAAGTACCTAATATAAATCAAAGGAGCAACTAAATTACCTATTGAACACTAATAGAATGATCACCAAGCATCGCGGCGAATACACTAACATAAGTCTGTTTGTATTCAGCGAATTCACTCCTACGATGAGTAGATAATACGAGTAAGTAGAACTTTCCCAGCGAATAATTGTATCTGTAAATAGATCATACGCAATATGTACAAAACAAAGAACATTATTTTATGAAAAGGTCGATCTGATGATATCTTGTATGAAAGAAAAAATTTCTTGATATGAACATTCGACAATACTGGGCGGAACCATACTCTCCGTTCGTTCTTCTCCTCCCTCTATTATTCTTTCTTTTTAAACATCGAAACTGCCCTGCGGCTCTGTGGGCAACGCATCAGAAGTTCCACGTCGATGAACGTATGTACGTCCATAATTGCAACAATGGAAATAATGCAGTCTACAAACGAATTCATAAAATCGAATAAAAATTTTTGAGCTGGCTCACCAGAGTATTCACTGTCAGATGTACTCGATTCAAACGATCAAAGCGTGAAAAAAACAAAGTTACAACATCATTTTTAACACTTTGAGTGCCACGCTGCACCAGCTGAAAATGACAACCTTTCTAAATGTTTATACAATATTAATATAACTATAAATTGTACCTTTTTTAATCAATAATGTCAATAACTTGCACAATTTTTCTTACTGCTACTATTAAACGTTATTAAATAAATTCATTAATACCATAGTTTTATTGGGTTGAACGGAAATTTCGTGCGTTCTTATTTTATTACATTCAGTAGTCAGAATTACCATTTCCATTATTGATGTTAATGAATTATGATAACTACAAATGCAATGTTATTATTTCTATCTTCAAATGTTTTTCCAGCGTTTATGTAGTCGTTCTTTCTAAAAAACTGCTTCGCATAGAATATTTTCATCATTTTTTGTAATTCAAAATTTAGTGTGAACAATCTAAATAATTGCATGTTTCTGAAGTAATAGCAATATTTTGAAAATTACGATGAAACTTTATTTTTTAAGCATTAACCGTTTACTTTCAAACCGTTTCAACACTTTATAAATAATTATAATATGGTTACTCGTTGACGATCACTAAACTGCAGACCTTTATGCAATTTAACACATTTAAATACGTGAAAGGTGAAATTTGACTTACGATGGACCATTCGACAGCTTACCAGAAGAAAATTCGGATTAACCGGTCTTGCACTATTTTCCCTATTTAATCGCATGCGAAAATTTAAAAAAAAATGTAGCATATTCTGGATACGGTGACACATGTTAAAGAATTTTTTCCGATGTTTTGATTGCAGATTCTAGTTATAAAAAATTAGAAACCCTCAAAAAATGCAAAATATGCGGATTTCTTATTGAAGTTTTCAAGATACCACATTTATATTTTTATGGTAAAGCAACACAACCTTTCGCAATATTTGAAGCAAAAAGGATACTTTTATCATAGTTTCATTTGGATAACTACATTAAAATAAATAATATTTAAGTCTTAAAATGTATATTTGCATAAACATCCGCTGTCTAATGATTCAGCTCGTAAATGTGCGAAAAGAAAAAATCAAATTACTTTGCTTTCAATTTTCCATTGTAAATTCGATGTATACGCATGAGATTTCGCAGAATTCAGACCAATCTCTGGAAGTCAACAAATTTTCCGTTAACTCGGGGCAGAGTTTTCAGACTGAAAACTCCCTTGGCTCGGGCTGTGAAAAAGAGAGGCCACGGGAACCGCGAAGAATCCACTTGGCACAGTTTTATTTCTTTCGGTGGCGTATCTTTTCTCGGACCGCTGTTACGTGTTAAAAGTTATTTTTCGGTTGTTAGAAAACATAAGGTCTCCACACGTACGTAAAAATCCCCTGAACCGTGTACTTTGAAAACTTTCCTAGTTACCGACTTCCCCCTTCGCGTCTTCTTTACTTTATTTTATACGCTTTTTCCCCGATCCCCCAGTCTACATGACGGAATAAAATAGCCTCCTCCGCATTGTCTACATTTTTACTCGATTTATATTCTTTCCGAGGAAAAGATTTTACGCTTGCAGAAGCTTGCCGTTACTTTATTATCGATTTCGGGAATACGTAACAGTAACAGTTGTATCGTTACGTTGACTGCCATACTCTGTAGGGTAAAATCTCCACGACTTCCTAGACTTCGATACAACATAAAAGTAATCTGAAATTATACACTTTTTAATTAACAATGTTAGCAATTTATAGTTTGTAGCATATACAATGTAGCATATTTATAGTTCTTGTTAGTTTTGTTAGATATTCTTAAATATTTCGTGTTTAAATAAATTAACTCCAAGTGTCACCCACGTATGGGTGACATGGCAGTCAAAATGTTACATGGAGTTATCGTATAAAAATTTGTGTTAAACGTCGTTATTCACCAATTTCGTCTACATATGTATCTATAACGTTGTTAATCGTAATTTCTACGAAACGATCCATTAATGGATTCTTTTATAAAAGCATGAAAAATATTAATTGTTGAATAAATCAATTGCCATGATTAATACATGTCTACTATTAAAGGGTAGTATTCTAGTTAACGATGATAGTAGTAACTTCTTTCCTGTGATATAAGGTAATTATTATTAATAAATAAAAATACTAATTTTGAATGCTGATTTAGAAGATTTTAGCTTCTTCGATTCTGAATGACTTGCACACACTTCTTAACATATCACTAAAACTTATTAATTTTGTTACATAGTAAAACTTCTGCTATTCAAACTTCGACAATCCGAAGACTCCGCTATCTAAACTAAATTATTCATGGTTTTCGTTTATTATGTTTGTACACATTAATATGAACCTATCGATATCCCATAGCACTATAATGTCATCAAAACGAAAACGCATAACGGAGATAAAATATGTGATAATTGAGGAATTAAAAGGTATCAAAAATACAATTAAATCAGTAGAAAAATAATGTGTTGACTCATCAACAATTACTGACATTAAAAGTCAGTGACTAATACTAAACAAACGTACAATAGGCACATTTTCTAAATGCATCTACTAAATAGATAGAACAGTTTACTACGTAGTATGTACTACAAAATACGATTTTTGTTACAGTTCTTATACGATTGATCATATCATTTATTTATTTATTTAAATATATACGGGAAAATATTCCCATTACGGACTAGTTATGAAATATACAAAAAAAATTCATTACTTTATGTTAATATATTTATCAATTTTATGTTAATATAATACCTGAACATAATATTAATAATATGCACGTATAATTTAAATAAATATTTAAAAAACTAGACTATAGATACGCGTAAGTATGTTTCTAATACATCTCTAACTCGATCGGTTGTACGTTTGTTTTAGAAGTTTTGCTAAAGAGACATTTAATGTCAAAGTTGCGATAGGGTTTATTTATTTTACTCTAACAACCGCCTTCAAGTGCACGAGCGTGAAACAATCGGCTAGGCTCCACGTTGCCACGCAGAGTTTCCTTTTGCATTAAATATCTTTTAAACTATTAACCGTCTGTGACCAAAACCATATACACACCCCCGTCCATAAGTCATGGGACACCTTACTATTTTTTAATAAATCTAGATTACGATACAGTGAATTTCGTTATTTATTTCGACACGAACGGTTCTTTTAAAAACATGTATATTTACACGGTATATTTTTAATGATACGGTTGGTATTTTGTTATAATTAATATAAAAAAACAGGAAATAATTATAGTACGGTTCAAGACCATTTTTTCAATGCCTTAAAAGACGACTTTCGTTTGGATTTTGTGATCTATAGACACATTTGCAACGATTCTGGATAGAAATCCCGAAACACTAAAAAAACCACAAGACTGCCAAAGTTATGTCGAACTATCAGTGCGAAACGGGGAGCGTATATTGATAAGAAAATTTTAAATTTTATATATGTATAACTTTCAACATAGTTTATCATTTATAAATTGTATTTAACCCATTTTTGTCCACTGTACTCAGTTGAGTACACCCACATTTTCGCCTGCTAGCTTTATCTACTGGTCGGTAGAAAATTTTCTTGTATGTAGTCATTACGTTAAATGTTTATTGAATGTTCCCACGAGAGATGACATCAGAATCTGCATTGGTATTATAGTAGTATTTTATTTTAGATGTGCAGCTTTTCAATAATAAATGCTTTTAGAGCAACAGGGCAAGTTTCTTGGGCAAAAATGGGTTAATATAAACAATCAGTAAATAATCGTTTGATTTAATATTGCGGGTGTTTAATAATTTTAATTTAAACGTAAAATTGAAATTAGCAAGCGTCCCATGACTTATGAATGGGGATTTAGGAAGATTCGTAGTAACATGACGCATCAACGTGCAAAAGTTCATTCAAGTCTGAGACGACCATTTCTGCAGCTTTCCTTGCAAGTGTCCGGTGACTTATGGACGGCAATGTATGCCTGGAACATAAGTCTGCTGATATCCGAACATTAATATCTTGCTATTAGTTCAGATAATGGAGGTTGTACATTTTCTCTGTATCGAGTCCGTGGTCGGTCTCATAAAATGCATGGCAAATAACATCGCTCGCAAACAAAGTTCATTGCAAGTGCCGTAAAGAGACCGGGGGCGTGGGGCAGTTTCGTTCAATCAACTCGCGCGAACAAATAATAGAGTTAGCAAGCACGGGCAAAAGTTTTCGCACCTTTTTAGTTTGCACCGGTCACTTGATTAAAAGTTGCTGTTCGCGATTCGCTCCGCGGGAAAAGTCCCCTGACTAAAGAGTTACTCAAACGGCAACTCGAGCTATTCAGACCGCTAATAGCTCAAACTGAATCCAGCAGGGAACGCAGCATGTTCTCCGAGGGAACGAAAGTTGAACCGTGTCACGTATACGATCGCGAATCGGCCTCACGTACCAACGCGTTACGGAGTTCCCGACGAAAAAATACAATGGCCGAAATTCTATTGACCACCGCGGCACGGCGTTACCAAGCCCGCGGCACCGCTCGCCGTGGACTAAACTTCCTCCAGCGCGAAACCAGCGAACAGATGCCTCGCACCGAATAGCGATTATCGAGCACCGGTTCAGATAGAGGAACCAAAAAATTCTGCTTCCTCTTTCGCCACTTCCATCTTCTCGTTTTCCGCCTCTCACTGCTCGACCCTCTCTTCTTCCCTCGTTTTCGTGCCGATCGAACGATACCATGGTTCAGGGTTCAATTATTCGAATCGGGAGATCTCAGACGATTTCCGAACGTACCTTCTCTTTGTTTGAAAAATTTCAAGAATTGCGACTATACAGAGTGTTCAGAAAAGAAGTTTAATATTTTAGGTGCTTACAGTACTCACCGAGAGGAGCAAAAAATGTCTAATCAACGTAGATTCCAGAATCAATCGCAGATATATCTAGAGAAATATTAAAGTACAGTAGAACCTCAATTATCCGAACTGTAAGCGGTAATAAGATGACTCATATTACAACTACCTTTCGCATACAAATGATAATTTTGGTTTAAAACATGAAAGTACACGGTGGAATAAAATTAAGTACACAGTACCATTGGTTATAATTTTAATTTGTAGTTAATCTGGAAGAGGAATTATTGGATGACCGGTGTTCGGATAATCGAGGTTCCACTGTAATGCAGTAGTGGTGATGAGGATGTGCATCATCATTTTGAAGCATTCGAAACTTCAAAAAAAGGTGAGATGGTTTTAAATACAAAAGAAATTCAATACTGCTGCAGTTACATATCTTGAAAAACTTGAGTTACCCATAAACCTTTCGAAAATATTGCCTTTCGTGTTGTTTTTTACTTGTGTGATCAATGCGTGTTCTTATCAAATGTATACAAATTTATGTTAGAAAAGTGAGCGTTCTAAACTCAATCCTTTTGATGTGAAATCAACTTCATATTTACAAACGTTCAATGCCGTGAGCCTAAAAACAATAAAATAAAAAATAAATAATGTGGCGGATTTACGACAATGAGTAGAAAATGCATGTCGTGTAGTACGAGACACGGAAGGAATATTTAAAAATGTACGTCGATCTCTGATCCACAGATGTGAGGTTTCTATTGAAATCGAAGGAAAACATATTGAACATCTGCACCAAATGTGGAAATACTTCTGTATTTTTCATTGAAAGGATTAATTTTAGGAATTACGCTGATTAGACATGTTTTATTCCACTCGGTGGATGGAATAGATGTAAGTTAGGCGCTTATAGTAATGAGCACCTAGACTTAGATCTTCTTTTTTAACATCCTGTATATTCCTGATATAACAGACAAAGGTTTCACTTTTGACACAAGAATGAATAAAAAGTGGAAAAAAATCGGTTTTGAAAATTCGGTGAGTACTTTATTAAGATACGATTTCTTTGAAGGTATTTCAAATGTTTACATAATTTTCCAAGTGATCGGGATACAAAATTGATGGACTCCCACTTTTATTTTTTTAGTTAAGACGATTGTTTCTTATGTTGTCGACAATGAGTAGAAAGTTGTACCTATGGATTGCAAATACATAGATTTTGCCGATGTTCCTTGAATCTTTTATTCTACAAACGTATCCAACATTATCTTTCGAGGCAATCGTAATATGATCTTATAAATAATACAATTTTGTGTGAATATGAAATGAATAAAATTTTAAATAAAATACAGAACAGTGAACCAAATTCTAACGAAGCAAGTCATGAATACTTAATAGATGCTCAAAATCGATTTCGTTGAAAATTAAGCCTTACACGAAAATAAATTATCCTATATTTTCAACTTATTTTTGCTTAAGGAAAATTATACTATTTTCAATTTTACCACGAAAACGACCGTACCCTATATATTTTATACTAAAAGTAAAAATGTGACTGATAATTGGAGGGGGGTATTTTCTTTTGTAAACAAGAAATAAGAATTATTATCAGAGGTATGAACAAAGATAGCAAACGCACCAGTATATTAAATTTCTTTCATTAACATTATAATATAATAGGTTCTCAATAGATTTTCAAAATCGTTTTCGCGAATGACAAAATCTAGCATATAAACAATATATTCTGCAATCTAATTTATTACTTTCACTTAAGTAACCCAAATAACTTTTTACTTGAAGTATACATTCAGCAAGTCTAGAATCTCTGACATGATATCATTGTATGTATTAAAACTTGTTGCTGTGTATAGAATTTAATACACAAGTATAATTAAAAGTAAAACAATACTTGTGATAGAAATCAATCTTGTGAGTCACTGAACCAAATTTGAATTTCTTTAACATATCGCATTTCGTAATATCTTTTACATCGGTTATACCAAGAAATACCATTACACTGTTACGCCTGCCCACTTAGAGAGATGAACATAGTGAGATACTGCCACATTTTACCGCATGATATCGAATCATGATTGGTCAAATTATTCTCTATATTATAGTAGACTGCTGAAATAGTTTCTTTATCAACATTCAATTATGAAGCATGTTCGATTAGAAATTCTTGTAATACAGTAAACAATATTAAATGTGATACTTAACACTTTGATGGCTGCTGCCACATATACGTGATTTCATTCATTCGAATCACGCACATTTAAAATAGATAAAAGAGCATACCTATCAATGATAAAAATAAATAAATATTCAAGTACAAATAGAATTAAAACGGAAAAATAATCGTCATAAACAGAGTAACATACAATTTTTAGGCACTTATCTAAAGCCCTGCAAAGATGTCCAACAGCAAGCAGTTTTCGTAAAACATTTGACAGCATAAACACGTTTAGATATAGTTCCAAGCGTCTTGTAAATATTAACAAAACGCCTGATGAATTCTCAAGTTCAAAACATTCTTGCATCCGTCGACTTCTATTAAGTATGCAAAATTCACTGCTCGAATGTATGTATAGATATCTAGTGGAAGCGTGCACACCTAGGAGATTGTGGACTGTCGAGAATGTCATGCAAGTGGGAATCGCAGATCGTAAATAGCGATTTATTTATGCGAGAGAAACAAACAAATTCGATGACACTCCTACAGCCATGAGATCGTGCCGTTTTCTAAGCCTTAGAGCTTTATCTAAATCGACAGGACGATATCAGGAGGTCCGTTGTTCCTCGATCAACTCACCTCGAACGCAGCTAGCGATTTCGAGACTTTCTACCAGCTAGATGTACTATCTTCTCGACATGTAATCTCGACTCGCTGCGCTATAACAATCCTCTACAACACGGATGATAAGCTAACTTTTTATTGAATAATAAAATGCTAAAAGATTCTTTTAGATTTCCACACGATACCAGCAGAAATACCGTTCACGTATCGCAAAGCAAGATTAAAAACTCCTTCTGCCTTTTATGTATGCAATTGAAAAACAACGGTGGCCACATTGTGCATTTCAAATACAACAAAGTGCACTACTTATAATACAAAATTGTTTGCATTATCAGTTTTAACACTTTGATGGCCGCTATCACACGTACGTGATTTAATCGTTTTGAATAATACGAATGTAAAACAAATGAATAAGCGTACCCATTACTAAACATAAATAAATAGCTCTCTTTGCAAAGTTAAAATTTTAAATTAATTGATATAAAACAATTAACAGAGAATGTATTGTTATCTTGTAACAATGTATTGAAACCTTGCAAGAATGACCAAGGTAACAAGTTTTTACCAAATATTTGCGGCGGTCGATGTGTTAAGTATTAAAAGTATCAGAGTTCTCAACACATATTATTTTAATGAAACGTGTATTACCCTTGTAAATATATTTTATACATACATGCTGTAAAGTTCTGCAAGCTGTATAAGGAAGACTTTTATGATTAGAAATAGTAATAAAACCTTTACGTTGCTTGCATAGCAATTTTTATGATTTTAATGAAAACATTTTGACGAGTTATAGATCGAATCATTAAACTGCTACCAATTGTAAATTATCGTCAGGCTGATCAGTTTAAAAATTTGTAAAACTATAACGCATAATAATATAAATACATTAATGTTTAATCGTAATACAATATTAAATCGAAATACTGAAACATTGAAGTCATTACAGAAATTATAACGTACAGATGATATTTGATATTATTTTCACATGTCAAACATGAAAAGTAAAAGGTCTGATTACCAAGATTCTTTATGTGTCTTGAAATATACCTGTCAATTCTGATCTTTGTATATCATTAACAAAAGCATGTATTTCTTCAAAAAATTCACTTAGAAACACTCAATTATTTTAATTGAATTGATATTGGCATATACATATTACTGCATTTTATAAGAATGTTTCGGTTATATAATATATTTAAACACTTTAAGTATTATCTTTGATAGAGTAAATAGTATTTGCACATAGATTTCGTAATTCTACATCTAATCTCAATAAAAAACGGAAGAATCGTGTAAATTCGTAAAGCAATTTATACAGTAAACGCAGTTAGCCAACAGCTAATGAAACGCTATCTAATTGAACCATTTGAGCTTTAATTAGTTGATTCGATAGATCGAAATATCAAGAATTCCAGACATGCTTCGTGGCAATGCTTGCAGTATCATTCAATAAATTAATCTATTTCACCAGAAACAATGACCTTTACGGTCATTAATCCCAATTGATTACGGCATTAAATGAAACGGTGAAGTTATTGTGATGAAAACTTAAAATTCCTGTCGAATCACCGACAAAATAGAAAAGATTACCAAAAATCATAAAACTCCTCTATTGAAAGAATTTGTTTTTGAATGTGGTTTTATATTTGGACAGGTACAATATAAAACAAATAAATAGAAATGTGTTAATAAAAAAAAATCGAAAAATCAATATTTTCATTGTTATGCCAACCAAATTTTTTCCGTTAGAGCACATACTCACGCAAATATTTTTTGATGTTTTGGAAACTATTGATTTTTCGACGAATGTTTACCAAATCTATTTTATTTATTTATTGAGTGCTATACGTGCATACAAAATTAAAACTACCAAGTTTGAAGCTTCCCGAATATTCGACCATCTTTATGACGAAATTAAATTTTCTTATAGCTCCGAAAATACTGATTTCATACTCCATCTTTAATACCAGTTTATGGTTTCTTTTGTTGAGAATTAGACATGTACATACAAAGTTAAGATTAACAATTTTGAAAGACTCTGTGTAAAGAGCATCATTTCCAAAGTAGAATATACACTACTGGTCAAATGTATCAGCACAATAGTTGTTTCTATGATAACTATCTTTCTTGCACAAAAATGTCCCAAAAGTTACAGCGAGAACAGGTAATACTTTTATTATAAGTAATATATTATATTATAGGTAATACTTTAACAAAGTGGTGAAGTAAAATCCTGAATTTCTCTTCCAAATCTTCAGATATGAACAGTATAAAAATTGTGGGATGTAGTAAATAGACAAATGAGAAAGGTAATCAAATAGCAACATAGGGATATATTTGCAAAAGAAACATTTCAATGTTTTATTACTTCTTTGTTGAGATTTCTAATGTAGTATAGACCGCACTAATAATAATAATGCCAATATTATTGCATGTTGCAACCAGCAATAAGCAACATAGGAATATATTTACAAAAGAAACACTTCAATGTTTTATTATTTCTTTATTAAAATTTCTAATTCCTTATTATATAATATTTACTATAATTTATCTACATTATATATCACATGAAGTAATATTTTTACAAACCTCTTAACGATTCCACAGTTTCTTTTTGAGGTTTATCTGAAATTTAGTAAGTGCCCTAAATCTTTTGAGTGGTAGTGTATAGCTTCATCTATACTGCTTCATAATATTCTGATACATAATTCACAACTAAAAATTGTGAAGTAAGTCATTAATGTAACTAGTATTACTATATAAATATTACAGAAATATAATAATACTAAACTGCAAACAAAAGATTTCACTTCTTTTACTACTTACGTACCTAAATAAAATTTTCAGAAGTTTATCTTCAATATACTATGTACTGATTAATATTTATAGACAAATATAAAATTCTGAATTAGTAAAAACTAGTAAAAGTACAATATATATGGTATAATATTAAATAAAGAGAAAATCAATATCAGAATAATTCTACTGCAAACGATGGAATGAATGTTCACAGAGACATAACAAATTCCATTTAAAAGTAATATTAAAAACAATTTTATCCCGCGAAAGAGGCGTGGTTCAAAATGCTTGACAATAAATTGAGGATACAGTCGCCATTCTAATTTTCTCAAGAATTAACGATACGTTAAAGTTAACATGAAACAACCACCATTTATATTCTTCCGACCCTACAGATTTTCTCTAATTATACTTGTGTACAACTTGTATTCATATACGCGGTGTTATTACCGTCGTGAGTACGAGAAAATAATTACATACAGAAAAACGAAGGTGGAAAATTGGTGTGTGTATATCCATAATAATCGTGCCGGGAGTTCTGGAGCAATTCCCCGGAACAGAGCACGGGTTAGCGTTTCCTTGAACGTGCTATCTTCGTCGCTTGGACGATGAACATCCCCGATAATAATGTGCCAACATTCGGTTTTCTCTGTAATTTCATCGGTCCATTACAGACCACCTGGTCCAACAAGTTAATTTTGATATTTCGATTTTTCGCCGAGCAAAAATTGGAAATAGAAAATAACTGTACTCCCACACCTTCTAATAAAGAAAGGATATGGTCACGAAAATCTTTATCGTAAAAGTCTGCCACATCGAACAAATATGTATGTATGTATTCTTTATTGCAATTTAGGTTATTATCTATTTATTATATTTGCACTTTCCTTATCTTACTTTTAGTAGCTTATTTTGTATTTTGTTTACCCACTTATCTTACAATTAGATTCAAATAACACACACAATTTAGAAATAAATCGCTACAGAAATAATCAAAAGGATATGTATACGTATACATTAAATGACCTGAACAAAAATACGTAGTTCCATTTAATAAACCGAATTTGACCTTCACATCTCTTAAAATAATAACGTAAAAAAAGTGCGTCTTCCTTACAAAATGTGAGCCTCTGTCTAACAAACAGAAATTAAGACAAAGACTTTACAGTTTAGTGAAAATTATTCATACTGACACATTCGAAGTTTACAAAATGACTTTGTTTATATCTTTAATTAATTTGATCTATTACACTGTCAATGTACCCATAACGAATCATTAAAGTTAAGTATGTGCTTAATTTATTAAAAAAAGCCAAAGTATAAAAATTAGGTAAAACATCACATATTTGACAAAAATTGCAAATCTACTAATACTTACGAACAACAGTGTACGTGCACACAAATAAAACCATTCACGTTTAAACTGTCGGCATTAACACGTTGACTGCCACACTAAATTAGCTGAAAATGATAAACTTTACCCTTTTTAGTCAGTAATATTTGTAACTGTGAACATTTTTTTATTGCTTCTATGATATATTATTCGATATATTTATTAATACTATACACGATCAAATTAATGATGATTGTATCTGTGTGTGACCCAAATATGGGTGACATGGCAGTCAAAGTGTTAAAATAACAAACTTATTAATTAATTTATTACAATATTCGGGAAAATCCGTTTTTATGTACAATGATTGAAAAGTGTAGAGACAGATAGTATGCATCATATATCAAAAAGACTGTTACAGTATAGTACATTTTAAACATACTAGAATAATAGTGAAACGCTAAATTAACACTAACCGTACCGGCGCTTCACATATACCTATTCTTACCGTAACCGGTCATAAACAAGCCAGGCGATGAATTTTCCTCAGTAAAAAAAGTAGCAAAAAAACAAAAATTGAGAAATTGATTAATCAGATAATATAAGAATTTACATAAAGTTATATGAACAAAAGAAATAACAATGAATGTACAGTTTTAAATTAAATTTTGAAACCGGTCATTTGACCGGGCCTGGTACGGTTAGTGTTAACACAGTTTGAGTGCTCATAAGCTGACCTAGCGATCTATAATTACTGTTTTTGAAACTAACAGGAGAGCCGGAAGAAAGTCCAATTTAACGCTGGAACTATTGGCTAAATTACAAATTCTATTCAGTGGATCTGAATGTCCAAATCTGGAGGTGTAGATGGGTGAACGAAATAGTTGGGCATGTCTAAAATGATGTATAGGAGCACAGAAGTTCAACAGACGAAGAAGGCTTGGATTGTTAGATTAGATATTAATGATTTTAGAAAGAAAAAAGCAAATCGTTGACGAATCTTCTGTCCTCCGGAGTATGAATATTAAATCGACGCATAATATGGTCATAGTTGTTATCTAAATGAGGTATGAGATGGCCAGATTTATAAGCCAACAATCTTAGAAATTTGTGTTGCACTTTTCCTAATAGGTATCTATGCTTGGAAGTGTGTGGAGAGCAGATTACGAACGCATACTCAAGGTGCGGTAAGACCAAAGAGAAGTATAACTTTAGTAAAGTATAGGAGTTTTTAACCTGAGAGCAACTTCTACTAATGAAACGAAGTGCTTTGTTCGAAGATGCGATGATATGTGAATAATGATCATCAAAATTGAGTGAATTGTTAAAAATAATGCCCAGATCTTTTATCGTATTTGCAGAGGATAATGTTACGTTATTAAGGTTATATTATTTAATCTGTCCAGAAAGTAAATTCTTACCAAAAGATGATACCGAGTACACATATTTCCATGTTCTAAGTTGAATAATTCATAAAATCATACATTCGTTTGGTTTCGTTGTGCCAGTTATCAATGTGCACGCGTACATACACGCGAATGCTGGTTTTATGAACGAAAGGTCTGGTTAGCACTAATGGAATATCCATATTGTAAGATAGACAGAAAGTGGCATTAAACCACAGACGGTAACATAAGACGGCGAGGAGTTAAACGCGACACGCAATTTCAAGATTGCGAAACTTCTCACGCCTCGGTAAGAGTAAAACGGCGGATAATGAAATTCCCGGGGAAACAAAGGTCGTTAAATGCGAAAGAGGACGCGCCGACGAAAAGATGGAGAAAGGCCAACAAGGAAAAAGAAAACTGCACGGCGAAGAAAAGCGGCAGGAAAGCTGAGGCGGTGTGACGGGACAAGTTCCATCGAGCGGTTTCTAAAAGGCGATGCCAACGAGAGGCCATTTAAGGGAATCCTGGCCAAAGGTGCCGGTGACCTCGTTGATCCTCGAACTGGTTTCGAACGTATCCGCGGACAATCTTTTGTCGTTTTTCGCTTTGCAAATCGCGACAAAGGGTAACGAAGGAAGGAAGGAAGGACGGAAGAAAGGGAAGAGCGGAGAGCTGAGCTCCGCTCGGCCCGGCTCGGCTCGGCTTTTCTTCGTCGATAAAAGAGAGGAGAGATAGTTTAAGGTGCGCAAAAATAAAGAAGAGGAGCGGAGCAAGAAGTCGAGAGACGAGACAAGGAGAAAAGAGAAAGGGTAAATTGGTGGATGGCGAGTGCGGTGCGCATGCGTGCACGCGGGTATGCGGTCGCCGTTTATTTCGGGATGAGCGCGAACGCTCTTTCCTCCCCAAACGACCGCAACACCGTCTCGTTATTGTTGTTATTGTCGTTGACACGGCACCGTCCCGGCGAGCCGTTCGAGCCAACTTCGCCGGTTAACGACATTCAAATTGCGTCCCTTCGTTTCTCCCTTATCCCTTCCGTCCACCCTTTCCGCCTTCCAACAGAGAGATCACTTCGTAAGAAAAAATTGTCTCGTAAGCGAGAACTGCTCCACAACCCTTCGACAGTTACCTCGAGTGTCCGTCCTCTACAAACTCACCTTATAGAACTCCGACGATTTCGTTGCACATTCCATCGAAGAAGCAACCCTTGCCGTGGTGAACTCAAACGATTGCCTGGCTTAACCGTTCTGGTAAGTAGGGACAATTGGTTCGACGAAATTGTACAAGACTTTTCGAAACGACAAGCTGGATATTTTGTTTTGTTTTTGCGTAAACACCAAATGAACGTGCGAACTGTGTTGTCACTCCTTGCTTTGCATTCCAACTTGGAATGTCTCTACATTCTTCATGTTTTGGGGGTCATATTTTTGGTGTATTGAATTTTGTTTTAAAAGTATTGCTATGTGTAAAATAAAAACCCCTTTTATATATTTTTTTACTACCTTCGCATACAAGGTTTTTTGATTGAAATGTCATTATTTTATTAGATGAAGATTTCGGAAGTAAATGACCGAGTATTAGTAAAAATGTTATGAATTTACAATGCACGAAAAATGTTTCTCATTGTTGACATTGAGGAGATTGAGATTCCTCGTATGAAAATAATATTTTCTGCGCATACTTAATATCTTAGTATTATTGAAAAAACTGGTTACGCCGAACGTTTATGGCATATGTTTCTCTCGACCAAAACGACGTTGACCACCAGTCTCGTTTTATCGATTTATCGCAAATTTACGCACATCTGTGCACTTTCATACATAAAACATGTCAAGATATACCATTCTGCAAAGGAGAAGCCTGACAGCCTACGCAGCTATGAATAAATATAAATATGTCAATTTAAGTATATAACATTTTATCTTAAGCGCACAAATCCTAAACGAATTAACCATCACAGACAATGTTACGAACTATGTATGTCGCAATACTGTTATTTGTACCTAATAACAATAAAACGCATGTGTATTAAAAGAAAACAAACTGGATGTACACTTTGTCATGAAAGTACGTTGTTATTCCATAATCTAAATTACAGGAGAATTTCGATCACCTGAATTAATTGGGGGACACGGTGTTTGGATAAACAAAATTATTGGACAACTGAAATACATTTTTATACGACAAATTGCAATTGTATCTTTCTCACGAAGAACAAATACAAATACAAGGTGTATAACAAAACTTCTTACGTGCAACCATAAGTTTGGAACCGTTTGTGCTGTTGTACTAACATTACATGTTTTGATAATTTTTCTATGAATTCATAATTAATACTCCAAACATTGGCTGCAGTTTCAAGCTTTAACGCTATGTTATGTAAGGTACCAGTAGATTTGAATGTTTCTATTTTCCATTGCTCAGAATGATATAGTATACTTAAGCTACACAGAAAATCAGAGTTTCATTATTTGTCCAGTAACAGTTATACATTACAATAATAGATCCTCAATGAATGTACAGAGTGATTCAGGAGGAATAATAACTATTTTGGTATGTAGCAGTATCAGTTATTCTGAGTAAAAAAGTTCGTATAAACATATGTACAATTGTCAATGGATAGGGAGATACAGTTGTTTAACACTGGCGCGTAACAAGCTATAATGAGAGGTATTAAGGAACGATAAATGACAATTGGTTACATTTGTTGACTGCTTGAATGATACAAAACACAAATACTTGACAAATAATTTACAATTCATAGTAATTTTTCAAAAATTCCATCGCCAACCTCAATGCTCTTGGCTACTCTTGTGGTATAGTATGTGTGGTTCTTCCGAGGTCAACGGTATTTTCTACGCGCAGCGACAGCACTTCCATTACAAAAACCATAAATGAACACCGTATCAGCATATTCAACGTGTATAAAGATATGCGGTATTTTTAACAACACATGTAACAATAAATGTGTCAACTTATATCAATTTCAAACTGTTTCTTGATCACATCTGATTCAGAGAGTTGCTCACCAATATCAAACAGGTGTATATTCCCAGCCATTGACAATTGGATGTGTGATTATACACACTTTTTTACTCAGAATAATCGATACTAGAACATAGCAAAATATTTACTATTCTTGTAAAATAAATTTCTCTAATAAACAAGAGGAATATCCAGAAATAGATTCTCTAATAAACTGCTTAACAACCCACCGAAACAATCCCAGCTGTATAACCCACACTTTTACCTCCTGAATAATTGCATTAAACACAAATGGAAGGAAAAATGAAAAAAAAATAGAAACCAGCTGCAAATACCTAACAGTATAAAAGATGTATTTAAAACAAAAGGACACCTCAAGAAAACCGTCAAACTTATCCGCAGAATAAACGTTTATCATGAAGTACAGAACAACCACCAACTACTGACGCTAATAACCAAGATGTTGATGCAACCTTCAATTAAAAAAAAAGAAAGAACTTGAGTTCTACACTCTGAAGGAATTTCCTGAAAATATTTTCAATAATGAAACAGTTTTGTAACGTAGCAAATAATAACGTTTTCAACAAATATTAAGTTTGGTAATTGGACGTATTTGGAGATTTGAACGTTGCTAATTTTCATAAGACATTTTTTTTATAAATTGTTACCTTTTTCGCAGGACACTCGAGTGGACATTTAGAAGTTGCAGCGATTTCAAACTTTTGGTCGTCAGTTACGTTACATGTTTATGAGCAAATTGTATTCTTCCTCGAGTGTAGGTTTATAAATTTTCATTGAAATTTATACACTTTTATTTTCAATTTTCAATATTCATACGTGATACCATTGATAAATATACAAATTTCAAAGTCCAGACATCATTGCATTATGTACAAACTTTTCGACTCCATACTCAACTACTATTTCAGAAACTAAACGCTCACAAGAAGACTATGAATTCTTAAGATCTCCGATTTCGATTAAATTTTGCAGAATGGTAGTACTCCATGTTCAAATTATTGCATTAAAATTATAGGACCCAAGTCTGAAGCTTTTTAGAGAAATTGCATCTCAGAATTTGAACAATGTAACGATTCACGTATGTATCGCTGCAGTTAGTTTATACTATAAATATGTAATTAGATCAAAAAGAAAAACAAGCTCCAACTTAAAAAAGAACTTTTCCAACCAGAAAAAAATACGCCAGTTGCTCCAATTCCTGAAAGAAACAAAACTATATACAAGTGTAGTATAACTAAATATTGTCGTCGCTAGTAACCATTGTAGTTGATGCAACGTTTTGGTAAATCAAAACACATCCAAAAATTCAACAGAAAAATAAAAGACACTTATATCGAACGGAAATCGAACCAAAACCATCTTCAACTACAGCTGGGTAAGAAACATTGAAACTCAATTGCTCAAGAATGTTCTTAATTTCAGTCCAAAAATCCATATACAGAGAGGTATAATTATACAGAATATCCTAATATCCGAACATTCTGTTATCCGAATAGCCGTTTCGTGAAAACATGTGATTTAGCAGCCAAAAAGACATGGGATCCTTAAATATTGAAACAAACTGTCAATTTTACTGATTTCTATTTGAATAAATGAAGTTTAATATAAAAAAAATTAGTTCGGGTACGGGAGGCTCTACTGTACATAAAATTAAATTGAACACATGGTTTCCTTGTCAGTACACATTCTCCTTCACCTTGAGTCTCTTCGGATAATCGAACGCTCGAGCGATCGATGTTCGACTCTTCGATTCTCCTACACTGATCATACTTTTTACAAGAAAATATTTCGTTGACCCGGCGTTATACGGAATTCGGTAAAGCCATAAAATCTCTGCATCCTTTTGACGGCGGTAGGGATGCGGAACGATCGCGGCACGAGTAATAAGAACGTGTAAATCGAGCTTAATTCGTTGAGGAAGTTCCAAAGCGAAGAGAAACCGCGGCTGAAGACGATGGAGAATCCTCGAACGAGAATACCCGCAAATCGCGGAAGCACCTGTGCACCAAAGAAAACATGTCCACTGAGTCGCAGAACGAGATCGTGAACGTGTGTGCGTGCGTGTGCGTAGACGGGAGGGAGTGCGTCGTGCACTCTCGAGACACCGTGTTTCACGGCAGACCGCGTGGCAGCTCCTGGATTTATTTATACGTCTCGCGTACCTAGCTACATACGAACGAACGAGCCTGCGTACGGCTGGTTCGCGCTCGGATAAACACCCTGTGCGCTGCGCCAACTATTGCTTGTATTTATGGACGTCCCAGCAACCTTTCGATTCGGACAACTAATGCGACTTAGAATTTATGTTTACCTGCCCGATCAGCCAAGTTCGTAAGATTACCTGAAAGGCTGAGCGTCGACCGACCACGTCTCGCCATTCACTTCCTCCCTGTTCATTGACGCCGCTCCGAGGGGGATGAACCGTCATGTCGGATCGTTAGCTTTCCTCACGCCCGATTCACGGAAATTTCAGAAGAAACCCTCTGACCGTGGCACCGCTTCCAGTGAAAATCATTTCCTGTGTACGGAATAATAGCTGAGCTATCCTTGCTGCGTTGCCATTTATTAAGGAAGAACAACTCAAGAAAGTTAGTGTGTGTGAGCCGCTTAATGCAAAAGTGGTGTAAGTCAAACTTTTGCCTATTTGGTTTACCCATGTATCTTTTATGTATCTTGATTTTCGAGGGAAAACGGTATTATTATCTTAAGGTATAACTTTACAGTGGCTTACATAAGAGATGTGTAATATTCTTTGATATTATTGCATTTTACAGAACTTTTACTTCATTGCTCATTATCCAGTAATCAACTTTTTGACTTACACGACTTTTGCATTAAACGGCTCATATAGTGATTAAAAAACTGCCATATTAGCTACGCAATGACTACTTGGCTATAACTCTGTAGTAAGAGACATCCTCGAACTGTATGCAGGACTATTCTGCAACGAGACACAAATTATAATAGCATGGATACCATCTCACCAAGGAATCGACAATTAAAGTGCTGACAAGGCAGCTAAGAAAGCATTAAATAACTCATCGACAGAAACCATGCCAATACCGTACCAAGGGTTTAAAAAGACGATAGCAACCCGCATCAAACAAAAGTGGAACTACAAGTGGAACTCTGAAAAACCAAGAAAAGCAACATGCAGATGAGCAACATCACGGATGACTTCTTCAAAAACGTTGTGGGAAGAACCTTCGGTAGGAAAAATCAAGTTATTCTGAACTGGATATTGATAGGTCACACGAAAATCACGCATGAATTCTTCCGACAGAAAAACCCTTCAACCTCACTGCAACATGTGCCTATGTCCCTTAACTGTCGAGCACGTAATATTATTTTGTAAAGAAACCGAAGCCATCCGAAATCAGGTTAAACTCCCACACTCGCTAAAGGAATCCTTCAAGAACTCAAGGAATCTTGAGAAGCTTCTCAGCATAATCCAAAGTACACCTGTATACAATTCTACGTAAGCAGTGTCAACTATTAGACAATGTCGCTAATGTCCTAAACGTAGATATGAAACTAAACTAATAAATAAAAAAAAGAAAAATAATAGCTGAGAAACTGCGATTTATTCGTTTTATTCGTTTGTTTTTTTATCCCATTCTATTAAACGGTTCCTTTAATATTTCTGTACTCTCGATTATTACTTATTATTTATTTTCATCTTCTAAGGCGACTCTGGGTTTTTATGCATTATGTATTTGGAATCGATTGTGAGAATTATTACTAACTTCATCCGCATATTATAAGCTAATTTTTAAGGCGTATTTATACACAAGTTTATTGCAGTTAAAAGATTAAAGAACTGAACTACCCTTTGCGATGCTCGGTTTCATTTAGAGTTGTCACATATCGGTCATTGATTTTCTCGTTGAACCTTTGGAAATTGTTGTCAGTGATTTACTTTTCTTAAGAAAATATGGTAGAACCTCCACTATCGGAACGTTTTATTATCTGACTTTTCTAGCATCCGAACGTTCTGTTATGTGAACGAACTGCTTCTTCCTAAAGGACTCTATATAGTGTCTCTAGACTCTATATATTCTACAGTTAAACGATCAAAGTGGGCCACTGTGTTCTACTGGTAAAAAGAAGAAAAAAGTGATACGTAATCGTGGCCCAAAAACGTTGTATTAGTGTTATAACTAGACTGCGGATGTTTATGTAAATATACATTTTTAGACTTCCATATTTCCTATGTTAATACAGTTAAATATATGAAACTTCAATAAGACTGCATTTGCTTTTTGAAATGTTTAGAATATGTCCTTTTTATTTGGTTAAATATGTACATCATTCGCCAATTTAGGTATATTAAATTGCATAAACATCCGCAGTCTATTATAGTTATAACAAACTGAAGTTGGTACTTTTGAAAATTCCCTTAGAGACTATATTTATTTTCCACTTGAAAATACCTAATTTCGTAATTGCAACCCGCTTTTAGTAAGGAAGTATGGTATTTTCATACTAACAATAAGTTGTACCATGTACTAACGGTCCGTTAAGATATTATTAAATATTATGCGTAGCTTATAGAAGTACAGTGAATATTGTTACTATGTCTTAATATACCTGTACCAAGCCTATTATTGGTTCCTTCATATTTAATGCTTTTGTTATGAGACTAGAATAAAACGTTTTTAGACCTACGTTTATACTTGATTATTTAACACTGTGACACTCTGTGTATTTCGCTTTGTATCGTAACATACGCAGTCCAATATACCCTTTAACACTTTTACTGCCATGTCACCCATATGTGGGTGACATTTTGATTGAATCATTATTTATTTGATCGTGTGCAGCGCAATAAATATATCTAATAAAGTTTAACAGAGTCAGTGAAAAATGATGAAAGTTATTATATTATCGACGAAAGCGGGTAGAATTAGAACTTACATTGATTTTGTATAACAATTTATAAAGTTTGTCATTTCCAGCTAATAGAGCGTGGTAGGCCAAGTGTCAATAACGATTAAAATGAATTTTTTTCACAGTGGTTCAGTATAAAATATATTTCTGAGAGCATAATCGTGTCGCCGAAATTCAAGATACTGACAATTGAGAGTAAACGTGAAATAATCAAGAAACTTAAAAGTGATAAAAATGCAACAAATATGCACAAAAATGCAGTGTCGGAGAATAAACAATTACCAACATTAAAAAAGCAGGAAAGTGTTGACCATTATTCGCAGCAGCCACTAGCTGCAAGACTTTAAGGCTGCAGAAAATTAAAAATAAAAAAATGCTTCTGCAAAACGAGCGTATTATTAGATCGCTAATCTTGCTACGCGCGATAGCGTATAGTTTGAGGCCCAAAATCATACGATCGCACGGCCAAAAAGATTTAGGACCCATAAGTCTGATTTTTAAAATTTTGCATAAACTACAGTGAGATTGTTGGATAAGCACTGATTTTAATAAACGCAGCATTAAATATATAAAACTGAATACTGGAAACATATTGTTCTATGTAAAAATTCTTTTGTTTCCTTATTAGTGTGTATTAAAAGGAAAATATTCTAAATATTTTCTCTAAATATTTTAACGCGATATATGAACTCTTATTCCATTAGGACACTTTTACGTTCAACAGCTACAAATTTCTGTAATTTTCCCTATGTAAACGACACAGTCTCTAACACAATAACTCACTTCGTTTACAATAGGATTGGGAAATAATGGCACGAGACAACGATCTCTTAGATCGATCTTGCTCCTTGAGTTTTTCACGATAAATCGCAAGAATTCACGAAAGCTCTAGTATAATCATTGCCTCTTATGCAACTGTTGTGCAACAACGTGTATGTAAGACTTAAAGAATTTGGAATGCCAAAGAGGTTCATGCCGGTGTAATTTCGTGACTGTCCGCCTCGCGACAGACTGCATGGCAGCTCTTGGATTCAGTTCTAGCACGAGAGAAATCCCTCTCATTTCACACCGCTTTACATTTCCTCAACATAATATATTTCAGCCGGACTGCTTTACATTTCACGTGAATACCCGATTGAATCTTCAAATTCGAAATACGAAATGAAATACTATTATATTAATGTTAACTAATTAACAGAGTGTTTATTGGCAGAAATATGCGCAAAAATATAAAGTAAATTCAATTTGATCAAAAAGGTGTGTAAATTTAGCTGTGCATGTTCATTAAAAAGCCTTAATAATTATTAATACGAAAAATGTTAATGCTGAAAAGATTCTTTATTCCGAGTATGTAACAGACAATTTTTCGCAGAATTTAATGTACGATTATGTAAAAATTGTATTATCGCGGAAATGAAAATAAAAATAAATATTGTTTGACAACTCAAGCTTTAGACTCGAAGGAGTAACATTCAAATATTGTACTAGAGTGACAAACATTTACTGATACAGTTTTGTAGCTGAATACATAGTATTAGTTTATAACACGACACTTGAAAATTCATCTAGAAAATGTGTCATCTATACTGAAAATTTGTTATCATTTAATTGATCTAGCCATTAGGTTTCTAGCTGGAATTGCCGGAAATAATATAATAATATAACAACCGCCAAACGATATACTTTCGAAAGGAGGTTTCTGATGGTCTATTAGCATATTATTATTTACTGAATATTATTTGAATTATGAAATATATATTATATTTCAAATTATATTTACATATTAGATATATCAATTTCAAATTGTTCTTGTATGTATTAGAAGATATTGGAACTAAATTTTTAATTTTAATACAAATTATAATTAATATTTACTTTTAACTTTCTGACAAAATACACGTCTAAAGATTGTAAAAAAGTATAATTGAATAAATTCCTTATACGGTGGCTAATTTTGTCCTTATGCAATATGTTCATATTCACAAATGTATAAAAAGGAAGAAATCATATAATTTCTGTAGCGTTTCCTTGGATAGAATACACATATTTGACTGGTCTGAAGGACCAATTATGTTGCGTATACATAACGTTATAAATTACATATGTGTACCTCACACTTAGAACTCACGTTATGGGAATACTTATTCAGGAGGCAATTCATCAGAAAAGAGCATGTTGTTTTTATACTGAATTTATTGTACTAAATACTCGACAAAAAGGCATGGTGGTTCTCTAGGAACACCGGGTCGAATTTACGACGCAGTTTACGCAAAACGAAAATCGCAAGACTTGTTCTCACGGCAGCATGAACAACAGGTTCTTAAGTAAAAAATAACGAACCCCGGTAATGTAGAAAAAGCGAGTGTTCGACACATCTACTGATTGTGAATTGCTCGCCTATAGATACGTATTACTTTAAACACTTCTGCAGCAACATGTTCTAAGATAACTATTACCATACCTACAGTACCCTGCCACTCCATTATGGGCACCCAATATTTTCTACAAATTTCAATTTCAGGAACTTATTCATAGCTTGTATAAAATGTAACGATATGGTTATCAATAAAAAGCCTGAAATCTCTGTTTTCCAATTTTATTAAAGCAACACAACAATTTTTAATATTTCGTGTGACCTCCGTGGCTATTGATAGTAGCCCTAATTCTTGAGGGCATACTTGAAACGTTGCGATCTATGCACTCCTTTATTTCCTTTACTTCCTGAATATTTTGCATAAGGACATCTTTAGTGGGATTGGATCATCGGTAAACTATGCGTTTTACGATGAATCATATGTTTTCAATCGGGTTTTAATCCGGAGAATTATCGGGCCAGGATAAAACAGAGATACTTTGTTTTAGCACACAGAATTCAACAATGAAATAATTTCACGTAGACAAAACTCACTTCATGTCGTAAAGTTCATGTCATTACGGTGCAAAACGTATATTTACCAAACTTGGCATAACCCGAATATTTTGCTAAAAATGCAACAAACGTTTAAAATTGAAGATGCTCATGATGGAGTGGCAGGGTACTTTATGTTTGAATCCTTGTTACTCTCAGAACTGTATGCTGAATTTTGGGAGCGGCTCTAATTGCTGGTGTTTCTGGAAGCGTTACCAGGCAAAGTTTTTAAGGCAGTCGGTATCTCAAGAAATCAACGCGAGTCTTTCCTGCAAAGGTAGCGAACCCGACAAGTCCTGCACGCATAAAATTTATCAGAGCTTCGCATATTCTCAGCGAGGCAGCTTCTCTCGCCTCGTGCGGTGTAAATCTTGGGCGGTGCACATGCATGCGTAGGTATGCACCGCTTAGTTATACCATACACGAACACAAACGCGAAAATCGAGACGGTGGAAAGGCCTCTCTTGCGACCGATATATTTCCTTTTCTTTTGGCTTCGGTTACGAATACACATGTGCACACCGCTCATTTCAGGACTTTTTAACCTAAACCAAATCCCACTAAAAGTGTTTCAGAATTCTACATCGAATAATAATGACCCGTGCTAACCGTTTAAGCGTAATGCTTTCAAACCTTCGCGTAGATTAAACACTCGTTACTGGTTTGTTCAAAATAGTATACTGCAGATGTATTCTGTTGGAAAAATTGCTGGTGGCTAGTACACGTATCCATGGTGTAATCTTAAAGTGTGTCACATTTAATAAGAATAATGCAAATTCATTGCGAGGAAAATTGAAATTTAGTAGGGGTGTCGCAACCACGGGAACCCATGATTCAAGATACAGAGTTGCGCATTGTCGGATTTAAAAGTAACTGAAATTCTGGAAGCTTTTTAACATATTCATACGTTCAGATACTTATTTTACAGGTATCCAAATTTTAATTTAAGATGAAGAGTAATTTTAAAAACAATGTTTATCTTCATAGTAGAATATATTCTTATATTTTATATCCTCAATGTTACTGTTTTTTTGTACCATTTGTATTTATTCTAGTATTTAAATGTTAAGATTATTATAACAATTATTGTCAAAATACCGTAAAGAAATATATGTCAGTGTTAAGCGTAAATGGCGAGCGGAACTATGAAAGCTCCTGGAACATGTATAATCATATTATTGTAAATCTGTGTATGTATACCGTTAAGGTTCAATAAATAATCATTATATCATTCTTATATGTATATTATATTTGACGTACAATAACTTTCGAACAGCACAAAGAAAGAACCGCAATATTTTAAAAACTTTGTTAACAGCAATGCTGTAGTAAATTATACTGTTTGATCTTACCCAAATGTTTTTTTTACGGTTGTAAAAAAAGATACGTAAAACGAGTGCTATTATAATTATTAGAAGTAAAAAATGTGCTAAATATTTATAATGTATAAAAACGTCAACTGGCATGAAACTGGTACTTAGTAACTGATATTTAAATGAAATGAAATATAAAATCTTGAACGTATGCAAATGTGGATTAGTTATGTTTGTGTCGTGTCACTTATTTAATGCGTAACTCCTTTCCTGTTCTTGAACGTTTACAGTAAATCGCCTCGTAAAATGTTGAAATTTTGCAATCTCTTTCAATCGAAGCTTAAAATGGGACACAAACAATTTAAAGATAATGCAACGTTTAAAGTGCGTTGTCGTTCTACGTTAAAGAATAGCAATTAAAATATTTAGATACTTACATGCTTAGATAAGAATGGCTTTAAAGCTAAAGAAATGTTCTTATTAATATTTTTAACGCTCCGTTTTCAAACAATATTCAAGTCTAAAACTAACGATTTAAACCAGGCGTATCCAACCTTTTGGCTTGCCTGGGCGGCATTGAGTGAAGAGAAATTGTCTTGGGCCGCATAAAAAATATACATATAGTTCCTGTATACAAGTAACAAAACTTCCTTTATGTTTTTAATTTTCTGTTACTATTTTTTTTATAATATTAAAAGTATACGATCTTGTGAGGCCGCATTACTAACTGCCCAGCGCAGCATTCGGTCCGCGAGCCGCGAGTTGAACACACCTGGTTTAAACTAAAACGTTTCTCGCTGCTGCACAGTGCGGCCGAATGGTAGAATTTTGGACAAAAATCGAAATTCTGTTACAAATGTTTAAATATTGAAATGTATTTGCGGAATATAAAATCAGTAATTAAAATTTTACTAATTTTTTAAAATTATTCTCTATTTTCTGTTCCAGTATTTTCTAATTCGCTTATGCTGATTTGCAAGTCATCAAAAATTGTCGACTGAATTGATTTTTCTGTTCATCTCTTAATATTACATACTAGCTAATTTCAGAAAAATCGTTATTATGTTCCTTTGAAATAGTCAATCTTTCCACTTTCTGCTTAAGACTGAGCAATAAGTCTCGCAAATTTTTTTTCAGACTTTCGTCAACGAAATCAGAACAATTATTGATATTTAGAATTGTCTTTATTTTAGCAGTAAGATTTGATACCGCGTTAGATTTATCACTAGAAGTCCATAACTCAATTAAATCAGAATTCTAGACTTTGAATTCCAAACCCGAACAGGAAATTGTACGGTCAGATGCAAAAACGGTATATAAAACTGTATGTAGCAGTGTGTAGCAGAAAAAAATATAAATTTCTTAAAATATAAAAAGTAATGAACCGAAAACTGTTAAAACCCCAGGATATTTTGCGTCAAATCTTTTGTAGGTCAATTTAAACTTGACAATAATTAAAGTTTACATTGAAATGTTATACGAACACAGAAAATGAATTCATTCATAGCAAATTATATTAAATGAAATACATATATCTGGGTGAGTATTTTCCATTATACAGGGTTATTATAAATATATTTAAAAATGCATATAGACTACTGACAACAAATCGTGACACATCTAAATTGTAAGCCATGAAATACTTGATGGTGCCAACAAATGGTCACCATTGACTCATTTGTTTCTTGACAGCCATTTTCTATACCAGCAACTATCCAGTAACAATATAGTGACCTTCAATATTAATATTTAAATATTTGAATTTTGTATTTTTGTCCACCCGTGCCGCACTGTGTGCTGGTCTAATAATGTAAGCAGATATATACTATAATATATCAGGTCATCCCATAAATAGTGTTGATCTATATCTTATACAATATACTTTAAACAAGTATAAATATATTAGTCGATTTCATCTGATGAAGATTTGACTGTGGACTTGATGGAATATCAGAGACGTATATTGTTTTAAAATCTTCAATAAAAATTTGGACTATCACACCAAAGTCCTGTAGCCAACAATTTTGTAAATTAGACGCAATTTTTGGAGAAAAAATGTCGTATTGGCGGTTGAATAACGTTATCACACTGAAAACCTGTTGTACGTATCAGCTATTACCTATTTATATGGCTCGACAATTTTTTATTTGACAAACATTTCAATGATGCTAATTGGTTGCAACAGACTTAAAACGAATTGCTTTAAAACTATAAAAATTTGTTGCAATTGGGTTGAAGAACTATTAGAATAGTAAAGCGAAATTATAACAACGATCAAATATGTAGATCTGGGCATTATAATCTTGCTTTCTCACTTGCTCGAATAGGTTTAACGAATCATCCACAATGTCAATGCAGCCACGAATTGCAAGACATTGACCGCGTACTAACGATGGCAATGTCCTACATTTGAAGAGCAGAGATCAAGGTTTGGAAAGAACTACAGAAACTAAATCTTTTTCTGCAGCTGTCTGGTAACGTATTACTCTCCGATCCTACTTTAGCGACATACAACCTGGTCTATTCGTTTCTGAAAAACTGTAACTTAACAATATAAGAAAATAATGTATCTTCAAGTTGTCTTGCGTTATGTGTATTTTGTATTGTATATTGTACGTTGTGTTGCAAAATAATTTCCTTATGGAGATTAAAATTGCTTCAATAAAAAATAATATTAGACTAGTAAAACAAGGATACCAAAAGTAACGTTCAATGTAACGACAATTAAAAATGAGTTTAGTTATTGAATTATTTACGTTGGAGGTCACATTTAAAAACGATGTTTCTTATGCAATGATCTGAAAGATGTGTAATAAATGCCCTTCTTCTTACAAATTTTTGAAATCGTTTTATTTCTTTTAACACTTTCAGTGCCACGCTGCATTAGCTGAAAATAACAAAATTTTTACATTTTTATACAAAATGAATATAACTGTAAATTCTACTTTTTTTAATCAATAATATCAGTAACACGTCATTTTTTTACTGCATCTATTGGACTTTATTACGTACGTTTATTAATACTATATGCGGTTAAATAAATAATGATTGAATGTATGTGTCACCCAGATATGGGTGGCGTGGCACTCAAAGTGTTAAAGAGGTACAGTTTATATGCATAACGCTTTAAACATCGTATTAATACAGTACCACATACTAAAATATAAATGGTTAGAAACCTTAGTTGCGTTATTTTTTAAAAAACAGTGCAGAAACAAATGTCTAGCAAACAAATTGTAGCGTTTTAGCTACTAACACTCGGCGATTGCTACACAAAATTACGATAAATATAAAAAATCGTCAGACTGACCTTACTTTGCCTTGACTCTACTTTTTTTCAGCACTCTATATTTTACTATTTTCAACGATACTAACGTGATGGACACCTTTTTGCACGTACACTACTGTTCAGAAGTATCCGAACAATTACATGTTTGCGGATATCACTGAAATATCTCACAAATATAGCTTTTTATTGGTTTCTTATGTCATTTTACAAATATTATGCTATTACTGAACAACATAAGTAATATTTATTAACAAATAAAGTTGAGAAAATTGCTATAACGAAAGTTATAACAAAAACGTCTATATAGAGGTGGTATGAAGGGAGCCAATTTTAAACAATTTTATCTCCCGATTGTTCTTTCTCCACATCGCAACGTATTTAATATGTTTACTTCTGTCCAGAGTAGTACGTTTGTATACATTTGAATATTTAAGATTGATAAACATGAAACCAGGACAGTGCAGGCGTTCAGATGATTTTAGTTTGAGTTTAACAGTGTCGAGTTTAACATCACAATCACGAGTTCAGGAAAGGAATTATCCACGGAAAAACGTGCTGCTATTACAGTGTTGGCCAAAGAAGGCTATTCCATTAGACAAATAGCAACGAAAATCAAAATAATAATAGTTATATTATATAATATTAATACGCTATTTATCTGAATTTGCTATGTGTCCAGATACTTGCGAACGGTAGTGTATATACACTCCCGACCATAAGTCATGGGAGACTTACTAATTTCAGCTTTGCGTTTAAATTAAAATTATTAAACACCCACTACATCGAATCAAACGATTATTTACAGATTATTTACACTGAATACAATTTCTAAATGTTAAAATATATTGAAAATTATATATATCAAGTTTAAAATTTGCTCACTAATATATGCTCCCCGTTTCGTGATGATAACTCGAAATAGCCTTGGCAATCTTGCGGTCAGTTTTTTTGGTATTTCTTCTTGGATTTCTGTCCAGAATCGCTGCAAATGTGTCTACAGATCACAAAATCGAAACAAATGTCGCCCAAATTTAACGCATTGCAAAACTATTCTTGAATCGTACTATAATTATTTGAGTTTTTTTTATATTAATTATAACAGAATACTAACCATATCATTAAAAATATGTTGTGTAGATATAAATGTTTGTAAAAGAACTGTTTATATCGAAATAAGTAATCAAGTCTACTATATCGTAATCCAGGTTTATTCAGAAATGGCATGGTATCCCATGACTTACGGACAGTAGCGTATGTGTACTCTTGCTCAAAACTCGGTTATTCAGTACGTCTCGACTTTGTTCGTATTTATGCTTTTCTCATAGTCCATTATTCGTCTGCATCACGAGCTCTTTTAACGCTCGCGAACAAAGTTCATAAAAAGCCATAATGTGCTTCTTCGCTAACGTTATCTTGCACGATCTTCGTTACTGTACCGGCTTCCCAGAAGCCGCACGATTATCATTAACGGTTGCTACAACAGTGTTACGTGTTTTCAAAAAGAAAAAGTAGAAATTTTCCAAGTGAACTGGTGTCTATTACTGCAACAGTGTAGAAGATAAAAGAGGGAATGAGAGAAGGAAAGAGAGCGAGAGAAAGAAAGCCATTCATCTCGGAGGTCGCGACGACTCCCATTCACGCAAAGCGCGTTGGCCTCGCATCATGAGGAAGAATAATCGTTGTACAAGCGTCGGCGGAAGACTACGAGTAGAGAATAACGTTCGTGTGGTACCGAAACGTGTCAGGAAAAAAGAGGCATCGAAGAATGAAAACGATCCGTCATGCAGATCCCATTTTGATTTGGTCGAACGGAACTTTTTATTCCCGCATATTTACCAGTCAGCGGAACGTGCGTTGTTGGACTAAACGGACGATTTGTGAGCAACGCAAAATAATTCAACTGCTAACAACAGTTCTGTAATATTATTTATAATATTTCTATCTATTTTAATCTGTACTTAATATTTCAAATATGTACATAAGTACATTGTATCTAGAGTCCACGTACACCCCCTGTCCATAAATGTTAGGACACTTGTTAACCCTCTATCACCGGAATGTTTTTACGTATGACGAAAATGATACATCAGTAGACGGCGGCTGTTTATGCAAATATACATTTTTAGAGTTCAATATATTTCATGTTAATGCAGTTGCAGAAATGAAACTTTGACAAAACTGTATTTCCTTCTGTGAATGTTTAAACAATGTACTTTTTATTTGTTCACGGTTTTAAATATGCGTTTTGCAGATATTAAATTGCATAAATATCCGCAGTCTATATCATCAGGTAAATGATACAGATTCGTTGTAGGATACAAACAATAACCAACGAACAGACTCCTTGATGGCAATACAGTGGTATAATATAATTGTACACAGTGATAAGCAAACGTAATAAGACTTACAAAATATAGATGCATAGCTAGGTCACTTCCAAATCGTATAGCGTTATAGAGGGTTAAATTTAAAATAAATTTGGAAAAGGTTATTCAATTTTTGGAGGATTCGTAGATACATTGTGAATGTATTGGGTTCAAATCGGGCAATTGGAACAGCTGGTGTACGTTTTTTATTTCAGTATTTTTCTGTAACTGTTCTTCATAATTGTTGCAAACATTTTCAATAATCCTAGAAATATATCGTGTTTTGAATAAAAATAGCAAGTGTCATAAGACTGATGGACAGGAGTGTATATACATACACTCATAAATATAGGTATAGTAGGGGATAAATATAATAAATTTACAATTTTCACAACATCATAACATTTATACTGCTGTCCTTAATTAAAATGTCCCATCTACCATTTTTACATTTTCCAAGACATTTTAAAATATTTGGAGTTCGACATGTGTTTCGTCTTTCGAGCAAAGTTAGTATATATATATATATATATCCTAAGTGTTTTATAGGGGTTTAGGAACGGTCTAATTTATTTGTCCTAACTGCTTTTCGTATGGTATTTAATGATAAAGCCTCACTTTTCTCAGATGTTTTAAAATGTTAGGACGACTGAGCTAAGGAGGGCAGTATATTTATCATCAAGTCTTTGCATGTATTTTTATTGTAGTGATTACAGAAACAATGAAACCAGAATGGAATTCTAAACCAACTGCACGCTATAAATGTTAGCCTCTGACATGTGCAATTTTAGTGCTACTGTCAGCTAGACAACCAATTAGATTAACGTTATGTAAAGTTTCTTTTTTATAAAATGTAGTTTTGCTGCTATCCAAGTTACTTTACCTGCGGCTCTTGGACACTTCCTTCATTCTGTGGTAGCTCAAAAGTTATATGAAATATCACCAAAAAGATTTCTTTGTTATAATATGAATGTTATAGCAATATTGTAGGTGACTTTCCTACTTGTTCCATCAAGGCCCACAGCGTCCTAAAAAAATGAAATCCATCTAACTACATCGAAGTTGTAATGTTTAAGACTACTTTTTATAACAAAGACCAATGGTTAGATGTTAATATTTTAGAATTTATGCATACTCAACGATACCAACATTTTCGGCTAGGTTTCGTTCAAAAGAACGATCGTCCTGATCGCAACCTCCGTTTATGAACTTCGATTAAAGTATACTCGATGTTGGTGCATGAGTAACACTAGCAATTATCCACTGGAGATACAATTATGAAATTAAATTTAAAAGGAAAGTTAACTGTAAACAGAAAGGTGTATGAAACAAAAAGCGTTAATGGGTAGGGATTTGACAGTAAACGTTGTTCGGTTAATGGTTCCAAATAGAAAAAAAGTTTTACGATTCACTAGCATTCAAGTTTTATTGAAATACTCGTATATCTTCCAATATCTGACTAGCTTCTTTTGTAGAAAATGGTTCAATTTCCTGTTCCCATCTATTATTGCACTTTAATTATGCATAGAGGCATTATTTACAATTACAGAACAAAGCACCTACGTATCTCTGTTGTAGCTGAACATACGAAGAAATGACATTTATGAAAGCTGTTCTCTTTTAAGAGACGAATACAATAATAATAATCGTTTTGATTAAAGTCATCATTTTCAAGTTTATAAAATAATCGCTTTCTTTAAGAAGAAACTGTGTCTTTTAAAATCCTTGTAGTATACGTTATTTATGCAATATTCATTTATATGTATATGTTGTTCTTTTTGTCTTTCGGAGTACGTATTTTGGTATGCAATAACTAGACTGCGCATCTTTATGCAAATTAATGTATTCAAGTTCGTGAAGAAAGCACATTTTATAGAGTAAGTGAAACGAAACATATACTTTTAAACATTTAAACCTCAATATGCAGTTCTGTCATAGTTGCGCTTCATCAGCTACATAAAAATCAAAAATATTGAAGTCTATAAATGTATAGTTGCATAAACGTCCGCAGTCTAGTAATAGTTATACTGCGAATATTCATATAAATACACATTTTTTGGAGTTCAATACGACAAAATATGTAAATTATAATGCTATAACAAAAGAATTAAATGAACAGATTATTACATCGAAGAAAACTCTAATATCTTTGAGAATTCGAAAAAATAGAATCTTAAGGAAACTGAATTTATATTTAATTATATGTAACATTTTGAACAGAGTACCTTTTGTTATTTTTTGTATGCTCAACGGTATAACGGAAATATTTATGTTTTCTTTCAAGTACTTCGCTACTGTATGTTTATAAAAAATAAAATCGAAAAACATAAGCAAACGGCCGCTTCCATATAATCTATCGTTTCTTGAGCAGCCATTCAGGTTGTCGTTCTTTAAAATAATTCTAGTACATATTCCAGAGTTAAAGTAAGGGACCCCATTATGGTACACTGTAATATGACATGTTGTAGTTTACTGAAAAATTGGGTTAGATATTTTTCTATCATATGAAATTACACGGAAATATGTTTACTGATATTGTGCTTATACAAAACAAATACTATTACATAAAAGTAGAAAAATTCTTATATTAGTATTTTTTTTTTGGTAAGCACAAAAACTGATGCCTAATATTGCTAATGCGGTATTAGGGAATATATACGGTAGTCGATATTAAGCCACTTAAAATTATTCTTCTAAATTATTCTACCAAACAAAAGTCACAAACATAAACCTTCGTTTTATCAGATTTTTCACATAATTCATGTCTCCACTTAGAGCACATAGTACACCTGATCCACTTTTCAGCCATTTTGGTCTTCTCAAAAAAAAAAAAACCTGCAGTCTGCATCGTTATCGTCATCACAATCCATATTGGAATCATCATCCAGTTTCAAACAATTATCACCACTATTTCTATAACTATCATTTTCATTTCATTCCTGTTGCTATAAGGAAGAATAGTTAACCGAATTAATTAAAGGGCATATCTCAGTATCGCATTGTACGAAGTTAGAGTACGGTTGGTATGCGATGTTAAGGAACTTTGTACTCGTAGGTTATAAAAATATACATCAACTTTTAACATTGAAAAATTAAAATTCTATTTGTGACAAAAAATAATCTAGGCCCTTTATATTGCAGGTGATTTGGTAAAATCGAAAGTTTATATCTACTGCTGGACAAAAAACGATTTCTGGTAGCACTGCACAAAACTTGAAAAATATGTAAATGTAAAAAAAGGTTAAAAATCGCTGCTGTAGATTGATTCATAATTGACCATTTGTGTATTGCAGCCAGATTAATTGTAGAAGGCTGGTGTCTTCTAAAAACTGTAAGTGGCTTTTTAGTACTTTTTTGCTGTCTAGGGTTGATTTTAGATTGTTTGAATGTATGTGTTCCCCAGTGATTCTTGTGTTGCAAGCATCACAATTCTTCGGTTCTTCTTTAGTAATTAGATGCGCATGAGTAAGATTTGTATGCCCTATTCTTAGCAAAGGAGGCGTTGCTGTTTGCTTTTTAGATAGAAACCTACTCTAAGATGCCACTACTTTATGGTTCGCTTCTATGGGTATTATAGTTTTGGCAGAAGTCCAGGGTGCTATATTAGAAACCTATGCGATAGTGGGATACTTTTCTCTACCAAAAAAATACTTCATTCTATCCGACGAACCGTCATCAACCGTTTTAGGGGAAGTAAATAGGTGTCGAAACACAGAGGGATTTTCGTGGTAGACGAAACGCGATTTTAGAGGTATTCGTGATGAAGTGCTTCAAAGAGATTAAATTCAGCAGAAGGAAAACCAGGAGGATTTTTCTCGCGGAAATTGAAATGCAGATGTAAAAGAAAGCTCCTCGAAAAAGTGGAATATCCGAGCAAAGTAATTTCACAGTGGCGGGGGAATGCTCGGCTGGCTTTCAGGAGAAATCAACGGGCACCCGGTGCGGTGAGGTTTTTGAAAATCTCCGACGAGGAGAGGGTCGGCGTGTTTTTTGTCGAAACGACAACAACTTCGCCAGACGATGCCAGTCACTGGCGAAACCCTCGAATCGCGACAAGAAGTGTCCAATTTAAAATGTAAATTGCGCCGGATATTTGGCATATCGCGGTATGCGCTGCGAAATGGCCGCGAAATTAAAATGTAATTTAATTCTAGCCCCCTTCCTTCACCTCGTCATCCTGTCCTGCCTCGCTTCTGCTTCTTCACCATCCTCCTTTTCTCCCTCTAGTCTCTCCACCTCGCTCTCTCCGTTTTTCTGTGTATTTCTCTCTTCTATGTATTCCAGTGTAAGTTAAACGAAAGCCGTTCACTGACTCTACGACTTTCTTTATCGATTCTTCGCCTCTCGAACAGTAGTTGGTCTCTTCTTTGTACGTAAAGTTCAGAATGCGAATTATCGTTTCCACGAGACACAAAACAGTCTCAGTCAGTCGACTACGAAAGTCTGCGATCCTCTTTTTTTTGTGTATGAGTTTAATGTCGCATCAACTGCATATGGTTATTAGCGACAATTCTTGGGGATTGATTGTAATTTTAAATTTAGATGCTGTTACGCTACAATCCGATATCTTGTAGAAATTGCGAGGTCTGAAATAATTCTTGGTAATCGTTAAAGTTATTTTTTAAGGACTGACGTACATAATGCTTTGCTAAAAGGTTTGAGAATGTAGGACAATGAAGTAGTATGGGTTTTATAGTAATGGATATATTGCAATTATCACATCTTGCAGGATTAGCCTTGATAATGACGTGAGAGTGTGTGATTCTGGAGTGACCAATTTTAATTTTATTAATTCTGTTTTGTTCGTTTTGAGTAAATTTTGTGAACTGTCTACTTTGAGAGAGCTGTCTTCTGTTTCTAAAATACGTGGAGGAGCAGAGTTTTTCCATTCTTCGATCCAAAGTTTCGTGACTGTATCCTTGCAATGTTTCTGGAGATTGTGTGGAGGTGGTGTTGCAAATTGGTACGGCAGTTCTAAGGTGATAGCCTCTTCTGCTACTTTATCTCTGCGATTCTCGAATCTCTGTTCGTTGCACGATGCACAGAGGAAGTAGTTTGCACGAACGAAAGTTCACCACCTTCAGCATATTATTGGTGATTCGTGTTTCTGTCTTATCCATCGAAATATACAGTGTTTATTCTGTTTTTAAACATTTCATACATACATGGTGTCTCTTATTCACAGTACATGTATTATAAATAAGTTTAGACATCCATAAAATCTTGACCTGTGTTTATTTTCTTTATTTCTTCCTCAATTTTGTACCTGCACTGCAATTACATCTGCAATATATGGTCTGATAGTAACTACGTTTGTAATTTGTCAATTACTATTTTCTTTCTGGTTGTTCTTCACAAACTTCCCTTCTTGGTCGTTATACGCAGTATTGACTGTTCAAAACATTTTTGAAGACATATTTTGACTTTTTAATCGTACGTGCAGGTTTTTCATTCGTCGTTATACCAAAGCCAGAGCAAAGAAGAGACGAGAGACGAACTGTTAGAAGTGTGACAAAACAATGTCGCACTGTAAAATATTAAGGGAACCCACAACCCAAAAAATGTTAAAAAATAATTTTTTTCATTGCCAATTCTGAGAATATACATTTCTCTACATAGTTTGGCAATACTTTGTTTAATGCTGAACACGAGAAGTGTATAAATTTTTATTTCAAAGATTGAATGGCACCACTGAAGTAAGTAATTATCAATGAATTCTTTTTCCATAAACAATGTCATCTTCTTGTTCCTGGAACATATCTTCCAATTCTACCAAATTAGTTGCATGTTAACAGTGTTACCAAACCAGAACATACAAATTAATTCCATACGTCAATAAGATAAATCGATTAATAAATGACTTATCGTAATTTTTGAGAAAATGGCTCTCCTGTAAAATTATACTTTTCATAGATTTCGACCCATTTTCTCAGCATCTAAAAAAGCAAATTTAATGAAACTTTTTGTGGTGGATCCTAAGAAGTTACTGATCAAACAGAATGAAGGAATTGGGAAAATAATGCCTACATTCGGAGAAACAAAATGATCACTCATCACTTTTTGAACTATTTATTAAGCATCATGTAACTTTCTTTTTAATACTTTGACTGTCATGCTGAATTAGCTGAAAGTAGTAAACTTTCTAAATTTTTATACAAAACGAATATAGCTACAAATTATACCTTTTTTAATCAATAATATTAGTAAATTTTATAAATTTGTAACTGCTTCTATTAGAGCTTACTCGGTATATTTATTAATACTTTACACGATTAAATAAATGATGATTAAATCTATGTGTCACCCACATATGGATGACATAACAGTCGAAGTGTTAAAAGGTTTATAAAAAAATCGTGTATTCAATTTATTCAGCACCATTAGTAGAGTACTGAGTCAAAATTTAATTGAAATCGCTCCAGTGACCTGAGAGAAAATGAGTCATGAAACTCTGCAATTTTCCATATGGATAGAATTCAGTTGTGGGTTCCCTTAAATGGCTAACATAGAGAATGTATTTCGAAATATTTCCCAAATATAGCCCAAGAACTTACTTAAAATTAATTGTACGCAAGAGTTTGAATCACACTTGAATAATCCGAAAGCTTCTGTAAAATACTTCGAAATATTATGAACTGCATAATTTCATTTAATATTTGATAAACTATGAAATTAAATTTATCACGCATTGGATACACAAATAAATGTTTGACATGACCAATTTCTATCTCATTTTCAAGTAAAAATTGCAACAAAAGTATAAATGAACATCTCAGTTCACGAGCAGGTCCATCTGAGAATAAGATAAAGTTGACGAATCATGCTTCTGTCAGAAACCATAATGAATTTCCAATAATAATATTCTACAAGTATTCGCGCGCTACAATAGCATATTACAATATAATATCATGGTATTAAGTATTTTAATTATTAAGAGTAATTGGCGAAAATGTGACCGATAATGGAATAAGTAGTAATCACAAATAAATGTTTAACATGCCCAATTTATGCCTCATTTTCAAGTAAAAATTGCAACAAAAATATAAATAAACATTTCAGTTCACAAGCAGGTCCATCTGACAAAAGATGAAGTTGACGAATCACGTTGTTTTTCAGGAACCATAATGGACTTCAAATAATGTTATTCTACAAGTATTTGCGCGCTACAATAGCATAAGACTAAATAATATTTATATACCAAAGCCAGAGCAAATAGGAGATGAGGGACGATCTGTTACAAGTGTGACAAAAGAATGTCGCACTGTACAATATTAAGGGAACCCACAACCCAAAAAATGTAAAAAAAATCATTTTTTAATATCATGGTATTAAGTAGTTTAATTATTAAGAGCAACTGGCGAAAATGTGACCGATAAGGGAAGCGATGTAAGCAAATCTGTATTCCTGCGGATACCATGAGCACTCGTAAGCATCGCCATAGCAACCATTTAATTGGAAAAGGATCCCCGTAATAAAATCGTCGAGTGTTTCTGTCCTACGATGCGGAGCAAAACCAACCGTCGTTCACGTAATTGTTCACAGAAGGGCGCGACGAATTTCAGGCTAAGCCTCTTCATCTTTTTCTTTCAGCTTTGACTTTAATTTTTGTTGAAAGACCGATGAATTTCAAGCTGATCCTTCTCATAATCTGCTTCGTTCCTTTTAATTCAATTTTTTCTCGACTGGAACACACTTGTCAGATACGCGCGTTACGAAAACACGAAATGCAAATAAAAAATGATATACCGCATTCTATAGCAGCATACATGGTCTATTTACCGATATGCATTACTATGGAATATTGTCACGCTGCGTACAGACTCACACGTGACTTACAATGACTTAAAGAGGAACTCCGAGTGATTCAAGATAAACTAAGGGGGTAAAAATCAGTGGTGTAGGTCACCTAATCCTCATTTTGAGAAACAGAAGGTTTCATTGGATTGATTGTAATAAATTCTACGGTTACATGCTAATGATCGTAACGCACTGAATATTGCTATGAGGTTTTATCATAAGTAGTTGGAACAACTTTTCTCTCAATTAACAGATATGTATCATCCCAACTGTATGCAAACTTATATGTATGTAAGTTGTCTCATGATAGTACAACCATACAGGGAGTGATTTTATATGAAAAAGGAATAGAAAATATAGGATAAAATTTAATAATTTATTAAAATTTATTAATATTATTTTAAATGATATAATAATAATTTGTTACTATTATTTTATTAAAGAAATTCTGCTTAAAAATTCACTAGTAGCTTAAAGTACAAGTTTGGTTGAAGTAATTCTATTCTTTTTTTATTATGTTAATTATGACTGCATTATTGAGTACACTAAATTGAGTGTGCATGATTCTGCACTATAAGACGAAATTATAAGATTACTTTATAAGCTAGAGAACACTTCAGTGTCGATTCATAATTTTCTGAATCATCGTGCAGAAGTTTGTACGTGGCGAGAAAGATGATTATTTCAACAGATTCTACATTAATGTAGAAGCAAATTATTAGAATCGTTAATAAATGCATTATGCCACTTAGGATGAGGATACCAATATTTATCATTTCATAACCCAAACTTGGGACCTGACGATGAGATTAATTAAGGAATAAACTGTCAGTATTGATGATGCACTTTCCTGATGATTTTTTAAGTGACAGAGAATAAAATAATACTATTTAGCAATATGAATACATCACTAATTCCTTGTTACTATACGAAAGTCTTTGTACATTGCGTCTTCAGGTTCCAAACTTAAGTTTTCAGAGAATATCAAGTTTAAACACAAATAAAAGTACTTTTAACACATTTTATTATACATTTTTAATTCAGTTTTTCATCTAGAGTCATTCCCGCCTCGGTTGTACCAAACATCCCGTGACGCCCACGATTATAAATACGTATAACAATTTAAATATATTATATAAGAACATCGAGGTAAAACGAAGTCGCGAAGCAAGATGGGGATCATAAAAAAATAATGGATATAGTTAAAATAAATTTCAGCTAATAGCTTCATTCGATGCTCATCCCTGTTTGCCTGCAGCAATCCACAGACTATCAAGGGGCCATCGACTTATAATCTGATGAACGATATTCATTCCTCGTAATACTGATGAAATTTTTGGATTATTTCCTGATCGTAATAAATAAATAAAATGTCTAGATAATTACTATATTATACATATTATCAAACCCATCATATCGCTCATTTTCTGCAATAACGACACAACTCAAAAAGAAGGATTTTAGGGAAAACGAGTTTGAATGTTTCGAACATCTGTCCTCGGCAACCGTCCTCTCGTGGTGAATTTGAGAAGATCAGTTATATCGTTCTATCAGTAGAAACTACAAACAAAAACAGTTATTTCTGTACCAATAACTTAAAAATGACAAATTTTTAGTTGTGTCGTTGGTGCAAAAAATGAGCGATATGAGGCAAGATAGAGCATAGAAATTCCATCCTTCACTTTTAGGGCTTACTCGATTCCGATGAAATTATTATACAGCTTAAAAAAGAATTTTTGTACTATTACTGTGTGCACTTTCTCCGAAAATAGGCAAAAGGAGCTAATACTTGTGATAGTGGGATGGAAGATACTGAATGTCTTCACTGTAATTCTATAGTTGTTGAGAGATAGTTGAGGAGGTGTTCAGGAACATTTATCTGAAGATAAAGAAATAACATATCTCTGTCCTTATATCGAACCTTAATAAATTATACTCCATTCCACCCCATTAGTGGGGTAAAACCTAATAAAATTAAATTAAAATAAAACTGTATTTTTAATGTTTGTTACTTCTCATAGCAATAACGACGAACTAAGTATTATTTTATCAAAATGTCACTTCTGAGAACTATAATTATTGTTTTCTTGTAAATAAAACCTTAAAAATATTCCAGCACACAACACCTCTCTCTAACTACACGAATTAAGAATTAACCCTTTAACTGCGGTACACTTCCAATAAAAATCATTCGCAGTATGCGCAATAATAATAGACGAGCAACAAAGATCGATTAATTTTATTTGTTTTTCTTATTATACTTCGTTTTTTGGTTACAGTAAAGGCTTCGTTCAATATTTATTTGTATACTGTCAATTATCATTTATTTTTATCTTCTAACGTGACTCTAAGTTTTTATACGTTATTCGGAGCTGATAACTAATTCTCGAGGCCACCATAGTGACCGTTCGCACATAAGACGCTACTCTTCCAGGGCGTATACATACATACGACTTTTGAAATCAAAGGGTTAAAAAACAAGCGGAAAAAGTATCCCACGAGATTAGTATCAAAGTCGTTCTGAACTACATGTGGTTCAAGAACAAACAGACATTTTAAGTTTTAAATATTATTTATTTTAACATAGTTACGACAATGAAACTGTGATGAAACTATGTCTTCCCCATTAAATGTTATAAAATTTATTTTCTATTTTATTTACTGTGTAGAACGTGCATCTTTCACGTATGTAAATATGTTATATTGCATAAAAATCCGCAGTAATAAAATAATACATTACTTTCAAGAAGTATTAATAAAAGAGTACGTTACAAATGATACATTAACGAACACGAAGAAAGATGAATACTGAAAAGTATGTATAAGAAAAAGAAAACTAAAAGTTCTACGGTAGAGAGGAAAATCAAACAGTACAGAAACAATGATAATGAGGAGTCAAAGAATGGGAAGGAGGGCGAAAGGGTAGCTGAATGGAGAGAAGAAAAATATAGAACAAAAATCGCGGTACGAATGCGTATAAATACATGTCGTATAAACGGACCCTTGAGAACATAATTCATTGCTGCAAACAGCCGCTACAGCGTGCCATGTCAAATTGACGGCAAGCCACAAGAATAAGGGCCATGCCTTTTACATTACGAGATATATTCACTGCCACCTAAACCTTTCGATTCTTGCTTCTCCATTTTACTTTTCAAAATCGGTATCAAAGTTATTAAAAGCACATTGTGAGGTACGATACATTTTCGGACGTTGGAACGGAACTATTTGTAGCGCATTAATTCAGTTTTACAAATATGTTGAATCAGAAAGAAACTGTAATGGCGGACAAAAATACTGTACAAAGCTACATACGCATGTCGGGGAAATGAAAAGAAATTATGAGCTAACGGACCGACACTTATTTTCACAATGAACGTCATAAATTGCATGCGCCGTTTGCACCACTCAAAAACGCATGACCCTAGCATATGTTACATAACCACTTAAACGGCGTTGGCTCACGTCGCGAGAACAAAAAGAAATATGGTTGAAAAACACTGAAAACTAATGGAAATACTTCACACTGTAGGGACGTTTGACAGAAAGGGTACAGAGGGTATGTACGATTTCAGGAGCAAAATTTATACGCCTCACTGGGGTGGCAAGTGACATCGTGTCTGCTTTTTTGCTTCTATTCATGTAAAATCTCGCTCACCGTTCGTGTGACATTTATGAATTTCATTCTAAATAGTAACATCGTGGTACATTAGAATCTCGGTAGTTACAGGAAAACTGGATTTAGAATTCGTGCAACTGTTGAGCTAACTTGTCAGATGCACAAAAAGATCCGGAACAGCATCGAAATTGTTGCTTCCCTTTTAACTGTTTGTTTATCTTAACCCTTTGAACTTCTAATTTTCTTTTTAATTTTCTTTTCAGTAACTCCCTATTATTTTAAGTGTTTTATTCGAAATGTACTTCAAAAGACAGTTGATTGATAGAAACCAATTTAAAAAATTTTTTTCACTTATTATATTGAAAATAGCATTTTTTGTTACAAAAAGGGTCATATACATGTAGTATTTGCTTATGTAGGTAAAAAAAATATTGCGAAATATAATACATATTTAAACTGGCAATTTAAAAATGTCGAGTGTGACTCGACATAGAAGTACCTGTGAATAAAATCGATGTCGAGTCACACTCGATAAAGGAGTTCAAAGGGTTAATCCGTAACTACTACTATCCAAAATTTGTAACTTAAGTACTAACAGCGGGTCCTTGGGACCCACTCCTGAAATTTCCAACAAAAATCACATTTTGGATAAACAAAAATTGATTTCTTCTTAATGAAACTAACTGACCAAAGAATACTCCGAAGCATGATTTTCCTCGACCAAAATTTATGATATTTTCCAGAATTTTTGAAGTGCTATGTCCGTGGGCCCCGACAGTAGTAATTACGGGTTAATTTCTGTATATTATTCCTACCAGTTGTCGACGAAATGCAACAATCGAGGTTCGCGTGTAAGTGTTGAGATTGTATCTATAAAGGTTCTGTTCAACCGAAAAGGAGATAAGTTTTCGTACAAAAGTCAGTCGAAAATGAAGAATGAAGTTTTTTATGCGAAGATTCGTTTCTGACGAAATTTAACCTTTTGCACTCTAAGTATGCCTGTCAGGCACTGATAATGTCAAGTGTTCCACTCCAAGTATGCCTGTCAGGCACTCCATTGGTTTGTCAATTTTATCTACTAATTGTATACCATATGAAAAATTAAATATTTCTTAATACGTAAAACTAAGTAAGGCGTAAGTATCTTATCTCGATGAAGTTTTCTTGGAATATGAATCATTGAAAATTAATATTAGTTATGTTGGAGTTGCTGGTCTATCGTATCGGAAGATGCTTGGAGTGCAACGGTTTAAATATCTATCAAGTACGCGTGCATTTAATTAACAAGTTTGTATTTATATTAAGTTGTAACATATGAAATATCCGATTTCGTGGGTCCAAACCTATGTAAGGTTTAACTCCCTGTCAAAATAATTTTATTCATCGATATGTTCTCCACTTATATTTACATACTCTTGCCAAAAAATTATAAAAGTTGTTATTTCTTCAATTGAAAATTCTGTGGTTCTAAATATTATAAATTCCTTGAAAGCTTTTATTACAACTTCTTTTTTTGGAATTTATGTTGTCTAAGAGTTTACAGAAGCGGTAGTCAGTATAGAAGAAGTTTGGTGAATATGGAAGTCATGTTAAAATTTCATATTTTAATTGAAAAAAAAACTCAAACTGTCCTTGAAATCTAAAGAAGCAGCACTATTTTTTAAAAAATATACATGACAAATAATGCTCCTTTTTTAGCATTGAGCAGTTATTAAACATCTTTGCAACATTTCTTGTTATTAACTTATTAACTTATAATAAGTTACATTATATATCACCCTATATCTTTATCAGTTTGAATCATTACAGAACTGGCTTCAAACGAATCTTTCATATCTTACAACATGACGTTACATGAAATTCGTGTATAATATTGTTTTTTAATTCGAAATGTTTTGAATAGTTTTTTTAATGTGACCAACTAAACAAATATTAAATGGGATAATTTTCGACATTAAATACAGCCGCGAAGTAGAGGTTTGGAACATATTATTACAGTGACATTTCTTTTTCGTCAAACGATCATTCGTGCGTGACAACGAGGGGAATATTTTCAGTAATTTGTCTGTCGTATTATTTTAAACTGAAGCAAATCATAACATTGTATGTAAATATTTAAAACTGTTACGTACAGTCGAACAACTTACAATTACTCCCGGACCCTGAGGGCGGGACTCATTAGGTGGTAACAAATTCCTTCGTTTCCGTTCAGTATCCTCTTCTCACTACACATGATATATGTATTCGTTTGAATTTTCGGCTGACTTCAAACGAAAGAATAGTAACACGAAAAATGTATTAGCAATCCGTTGTCTACGTGCAAGATAGTTTTGTATCTATATTGACCCTCTATAACGCCATACGGCTTAGAAGTTACTTAACTATTGGGTCGAGTCATAAGTAACTTCCAATTCGTCTTGTTAAATCTATTAGTTAATTTATTAAAAGATAATTTTTCTTCTACTTCTGCAGCGTATCTAGTTTAGTGTTGGGCAAAATTTTATTCGGATAACAGATAATGGATAAGAGTAACGAATACAATTTTATTCGTCACTAACGAATTTATTCGAATAAGAACTTATTCGCATAAGAATTTATTCGGAGAAATTTATTTATTTATTTTCTTTTTGTTATGATACAAAAGGACATAGTCATGAAGTGAAAACAACTAAAATATCGTCAGCAGAAGAAGTGGAAACGAAAACAATCAACAATTATTTGTATTATTATTCGAATAAATTATTTGAATAATCTTGCAATCTTTATTCGAATAAATAATGATGAATTATTCGAAGAAATCGAGAGAATAATTTGTTACGAATAACGAATAATTATTATCCGGATAAAATATTCGACCAAAAAGAATTTATTCGGATAATTGTTTGAGATAAATATTTATTCGAAACAATTCGAATAATGCCAAACTCTGATCTAGTTTCATGGATGATTATTTTCTAATAAGAATACAAATAAATAGTCCAGGTGAACCATTTGATCTTTTAAGAAGAAGAATATTTATTACATATCGAAAATTGTTTATGACTCAACCCAATATATGTCTATATTTTCTATGTCTTATTTCGTTTACTGCATAATTATATTGTACGACCATACTGCCACCCAGGAGTTTGTTCGTTTATTAGTATGTCTATATCCCACCATACAGACTTTATCATTTATCTTTATCATTTTCGTCATATCCAACAAAATTCCGTTTATAGAGGGTTAATATCCGATTTCTGTTTACGCCACGCCTTCAGGGATCAGGACCAAGTCGTCGAGCAGTACTTGAGTACATACGTGCCCCACAAATATTTGAATTCGATATCTCTGAAAAGGAAGCCTTGTATAAACAGGTTTCGTTCTACATTTTTGAGTTATTTGTGTACGCAAAAATCATTTTCTTTTCAGCTGAACCATGATTTCTGATACACCTTCGTATCATATTATTCATTATGATATTTGCATATGGTTATACAGGCAGACTAGTGCCTTGTAGCAAAAGAAGATGAAGCAGTCCTACTGGAACAAATAAGTAAAAAAATGTGGATAGTAATTGTTTGTACGAGTTCAGTTTTCTGAGGATGGTTTTCAAAAACTGTGACCCAATAAAATAATACTTTTATGATAATTACTTTGCGTAACCGTTGGCGGTTTATCAATGCAATTAACACTAATCCAACTACGAAATCTGAAAAAATGATCTAAATTATATAGTCCTATAATTTATATATCTTACTTAACACGTTTATTTTCATCCTGACAATTTTTATATCCAATGTGACAACATTGGGATAGTACTAGAAAGAATAGGACAAATAATTTTTTTATATTTTACACGTTACTACATAACAATTGCTATTCATACTCTTAAACTGTATTAAGTTAAATAATAATAATTGATTCTCATACGAACATGTAATTATTCCTGAAAACTATTATAACTGTTGCAATAATTTGATGTAATAATAACTCTACTTTTGTATATTTATTTATAAAAGGAGCAATAACCGGTTGGCAGACCGGTCCAACATAACAATCATTAAACAGTTGATATCAGTAAATGAAATTTAATTGTATTTATACTTATGTATAAAAGGATTACAATGTTTCTATTTTTATGATACGGTGTCCCATATTTATGTAAAAGAAATTTTATTATTTCTCAAAGTACTTCGGAATAAATAGCACAAGTAACAAGTAGACGGGTAATTCTGCAGGAAAAAACAAATCAAAAGTGCACAATAACATTCGTTATTCATGGTTTTATTTCCCTTAAAATTGCTTTTGAAAAATTGTCAAGTACACATGTACTTAACAAGCAACATTTTGTCTAGCTAAGCCAACGGCTAACTTTCTCCACCTTCTATTACTTTATCATTGTCGTGAAATGCGCCAGCATGGATGCTAGCTACTCGCTACATTCTCTGAATAAATAACAAATGTAACACAATTTAAATATTAGTTTTCTCATCATTTTGTTAAATCAGAAATACGACAAAGAACTGATCGCAGCCTTGGGAATGTTTACAAATTCACACAAGTCACCTAATATTCGATCACATGAAATGAACATAACTTGACACAGTTTCAAATTCAATTTTCTCGAAAGCTAAGGATCGAGCATAACGATCTTATTCTAAATTGTTTATGTTTTAACCTCCCTCTCGGCTGAGCTACTTATTGAGAGACGTCCTGTATTGTTAATCAGAAACGTCAACATTCACAATAACTCCACAGAAGATACGTGCGTTTATTAATATTTATTCCCGGAAGTGTTCCTGTATACCTTTATCGAAATAATATTGGAGGACAACCCCACGTTTAATGAGGATTACGCTTTTTTATCGGGATTCTCCCTTGCCGGTGCGAATCACGGTTGCCGCGCAAAAAGGGCGTTCTTTATCGATTCGAAACGATTTTAGAGGGTGGTTTGCCCCCGACGTTTTTGATTTGAGTATGCATCCTCGATACGAGTCTCGAGGCAACGCTTCGCCGCTTCGAATTAAGGGGTGAGCCGAAAGGAGTGCCCTATCCCTGGGGTAACTCATGGGAGAAACAGAGAAAGTGTGTACGAGATGAAGTCGCGAGGAGCAAAACGGAGGACAGAGAATCGAGAAACGAGAACGGAGAATGGAAGACGCTAAACGAAGGATGTGTGTATGGATGTACCGACACGAGGAACGAATGAAACACGTTTGTTTTCTATTATTTCACACATATGGTATGCGACAGGCCAGAAACCATGCTGCGTACTGGTTGAACACATGCGATTCTCTCGATACTCATTGTTTTCATAATTAACTTCCGTTACAATTCATTTTTTATCACAAATGTACTCGACAACGCGAATTGTTCAAATCTGCTATAAATAGAGTCAGTTTAAACAGATATGTAAACTCAAGACAAATATACTTGTGTGAGTGTGTGCAATAGATACAATAGCAATAGATCAGCAATAGATCATTGGGTTATATGCCTATCTTGGCTTTTTTTTTTATAAAGTTCACTACGCTGTCAAACACCTCCCTACTTTTCTGTTTATATACTTTATTTTAAATATTACAATTTGTCTAGATGGACATTTGGTAAACTTTTGTAGCGTTTATCTACCTCCCTACTGTCAATGAGAAATAGAGATTTCAAATCCGGCGTGAATTTGATTCCTATAATCTGTCGATCATTTCCTTTGAAAGTGCAGACATAAGAGGGCAGTTAAAAAATATATGATTCAAGTCTCCAATGGACTACACCTATAATCACAATTACTGGCTGGGGAGCTATTGATTTCCATTTTAACAAATATACTTATTCATAATTAACTCGATTACTTCCGTAATAACTTGAATAGAGTCGATTTTTGGGACTATACCAGAGTTTTTTCATGTAAGCAAACTGGTAACAGTTTAAAACGATTATACTAACGTACACAGATGAAATTTCGAAATGACAGGTGCATTTTCTTCACAACAATTAGATAACTTCCATGTAGTTTGTTATTTTCGTTACAATATTATTAATAATGTAATATGTTGTATTATATTCATTAGTATATTATTTTCTTTTATTGAAGTCATTAATTTTACTGCTTTATAACAATTTTAAAATTTATGCGCACTGTTTTAAAATTCGTATTACAAAATATTCAAAGAAATTTTGGAAGAAGCCTTACTACTGTAAGCATTAAACTTAGCGCTTTAGGATAATTTGCGTTATTATTAATACCAAATACTTTGAAGGAAAAGTTACCATTACCTGGTTATTGGGATAAAGAAATAGTTTTAAATAAATACATTTCTTATAGAATTCCAGCATACCCTCCTGCCGCACATGTTGCTTGTTTAGCTTGTGCGAGAAAATTCGAACGACTGTGTTTAGTTTCATTTTTATTCCCTCTAAAATATTAAGTTTACTTACATGAATTAGAAGTTTCCCAAATAAAATAATCTTCAAAAAAGAAATGATTATCACGAAATTATACTTAAGTCGCTCAGTTTAGTTAAGCTGTCAAGGTAAGGAAAAAAGAAATTTGTATAACTAGAACAATTTTTCCCTAATAAAACTCGAAGAAAACTTAACATCACGGAACTACCTGAATTTCTCCAAACACTATGCAAGTTCGTTTGTTAATCGAAGAACCGTTTTAGAATAATTCTTCTAGCTGAGCAATCAAATTTACGCGTAACTTTTCATCACGTTTTCTTATTTAAATTTATTGTAAAAGATTAGTATTACAAGAGCTTGTAATACTATATCGCGTATATGTGAGAATGTTCATTTTGTTGGAACATGGGGTGCCCCTTGTGTGCGAAACGTGGACATCCTCTGTCCTTTCGGTAGTAGGTAGGTAATACGAGCCAACTTATAAATTCGACACAATGTGCAAACACACGTTTCGGAATTTTTCAGTGTACGTGAGACCATTAAGCTGAAACTTTTGTAGAAAAGAGCCTTAATTCAAGCGTGCAATAAAAAAAAAACAGGTAATTTAAGAAACATTACAAACGAATGTCACAAGTATTGTCAGTTGGAGAATGGACAAGAGAACTGAACAGAATCTTATAAAGATGACACAAATGAATAAAGTGGTCGTACGTCGTTTCTGAAAAGCATATTAATCAAAGAAATGGATCCTTCAGCTTTCGATAAGTACTGAGAACGAATTTTGAAGAATAATGCAGTACTCTCATTTAGTTTCAAGTTCTGCTTTGTCCACATAGATTCAATAAAGTGCGAGGAAGTTCTGAATAGCTTAATCAGAATTTTGTAAACAAATATCGCATATCGTATTTCTCCTCAAGTTTCAGGGAACAATTCACACGTCATCGTTTCTTTATACGTCGATTCTGCTAGCGGTAACAAGTAATTTTGTAAAAGTGACATTATCTTTTCATAAAGTTCCAGTACTAATGTTAAGAAATGGACAGCAATTATTCCAGCATTTTGTTAAACCGTTGAATTATCACTAATAAGATTTTTCGTTACCAAAAGTCAAAAAAGTTCTGTGTACAAAATATGATTTGAGTATATATTGTCCCATTTTAATAAGAGTATTATAATTAAAATTTACCTTGAGGGAAGATAAATATTAACAAGATTGTATTTTTAAATTATTCTTTTATATATGAGAAGACATTGGACGTAAATTCTTAATTTAGTTAATGAATGTAGAATCAATCGTGATACAATATAAATGTTGTTTGAAATTCACCTTTATTAAATTTTTATGCATTATCAGGCAATTTAAGTATTACTTTTCATGAAAAAATATATACATATAAGATAGATCCTCTGACGATTGGCTATTACCATCCCTAAATTCAAATCTTCTTCATGTCGCATGAGCCAACAAATAATTTACAAGTTAATATATAAATTAATATTATAAATTACAAAGTTTATAACTCAGTTAAAAACTTTCATAAAACTTGATTGAACTTCACCAGATTTGATTACGAGAGAGATGTGTATATAAAAGGTGTTCCAGGAAAAGTATAAAAATCGTTGACGAAACGTTGATTTGTGAAAGTAGTTGAGTAAAATTACTATTCCCAATACTTATGCAATTAACTCAAATTTGTATTACTATCATAATGAAATAACACATTTAACTGACTATTATTTTACTGATTACGTGTTTATCGCTACACTTTCTACATTTACAGTTTATTTTTAATTCTGTTTCTTACCAGTACGAACTATAATAAAAAACACATTAGATCAAGGTTTAATATTATTACATTGACAATATCAAAACAACTGAAATTTTATTCATTCGTTGATCGCTCATATTCAAACTAGACATTAATAAACAATAAATAACTAAATTAATACTTAAACTGTTGTAACTGCTTATGTATTCGAAATAGGACATATATTTACTTCACAGACTGAACACAGAACGGCAATCAAACATTTCCACGCTTATCCTGAAACCCTCTGTACATTTAAACAAGAATATTTCAGAGAGCACTATAATCCTGCTTCATATATTCTGCACGGACATAGAATGATAAGAGCGTCACCGGATGATCGAAGAACGTTGGAATTCGATTCCGATTCCGCGCGGTGCTCGAATTAGTTCGAATCACGAAGAAACGGCGGCGGTCGGCGCGAGGTAGTTACGGTACATGTGGTAAAGTGAGTTCTAACGAGGACCAGGGGGTAAGACTAACCTTTGCATTCGTTGGCATCTCTGGCGGTGGCTCGTGCCCAGGGTCGATCGAAGTAAAACGGCCGACACCTCTCGCAGTCCCTGCCGGCGGTGTTATGTCTGCACTCGCAGGCGACCTCGCCGTCCTTGCCTGGGATGCACCTTGCCGCGTGGCCGTTGCACTTGCACCTGCCGCCGACGGCGAAGTCCGAGACGGCGTAGTGATGAGCAAGCGTGCTCGTGCCGAGATTGCTCGCGAGGGTGCTGGTAGTGGTTGGCGTGGACACGGTCACCGCGGCGAAACTGATCTCGTGAACATCCACCGCGTCGTTCGATTGCATTTCTTGGGGCGCGATCACTTGGTGCACCGACGGCAACGCGGTCGCCAACGAATCGACCGAGCCACGGAGCAGGCTCTTCTGATTCTTCATCCGCTCCTCCCGCTCTCTTTCGCGCTTCGCCAGCTCCTCGAGGCCCAAGCCGTGGTCGCGATCATCGCCGGTGCCCAGCTGCGAGACCTGCTCCTGTGAGGGTTGCTGCGGCATGTGCAGACGATTGAACACCACTCGAACGTCGGTGGCGGTGACCCAATCCTGGAGAACCGGTGAATTGTCGAAGTCCGAGGCCGAAGGGCGACCTTCGAGGGTGCTGAAAGCGATCCTGCCGACGGGTCCGAGGCCGTCGCCGCCTGTATACCGGTGGCTGTCCGTGCATCTCGCCTCCTGCTCGTTAGCCTTCGTGATGGTCGCTCTGTTCGGCCTGCCGTACACCCGCCGACACTGAGACGAGTAGAACTGGAAAGGATGCCACGTCTTCCCGTAGTCCATTGACTTGTAAATCGCGATCGAGTCCGGCTTCGCCGCCTTTGGGCAAAACTGTAGACTGACGTAGGTCAGTTCGTACTTCTTTCCTAGAGAGAGGGTCAAGGTCACGTTGTCCGGCGGCGCGGAGAAACTCTGGGTTGTGACGAGCGGCTCGCTCCGCCAGCAGGTCACGTTGTTAGGGTTGTTCAGATCCGTCAGGTAGCTCGCAGGGAACCGACGTCGCGGCGTGCTGTCGTCGCAGATGTGACATTGACCTATACTCGTGCTGCCTCCCGGTTGTTCGGTCACATCGCAGTATCTGGTGGGCCCGCCGCTTCCGCAGGTGGACGAAGCCTCCACCGATGCACCGAATGCCGCGTTTACAAAATCTGGGATGCACCGTCGCGGCCTGTCCTCGTCGTAACACGGATCAGATGGATGCTGTTGGCTGGAGAACATCTTGGCATAGATTTCGCTGCCCGCCAATGCGTTTCCATAACGAAACAGCATCACTCCGCAGAGGATACCTAGCATCCGTTCCGGTCGACCCTTCATCCTCGCTTCTGCCTTTTCTCGATTCGATGCAACGTATCTCCGTCTCTTCCCCTTTCTCTTTTCCCTTTTCTCTTCTGTTTCCCCTCCCCCTCCCCCCTCTGCCTCTCGACGTATCACCTACGCACAGCCGTCCTCCTTATTTCTTTCAAGAATTATTTCTTCTTCTCCTTCTTCCCGGCGTGTACCGAAAACCGTGCGAGTTCACAATCCTAAGCTCCGCTTCCGTTCGACCCTACCGAGTTTTCGAATCAATCCTAAGCTTTTCTTCTACAATTCATCCTGTCGACCAGCTGACTCAACCCTTCAAAATATCAATGCCCACCACGGTGCTTCTTCCCTCAGTTTTTCCTCCGATTCGCATTATCGGCGGCAGTGTAAACGAAACGATCGCACGTGTTCCTTCGACGAACCGATTAAAACCAAAATAGACGGTGTCCTCGTGAACGCGGGCGTTCGACAGCTCGCCGGACTGGCCGGGTTTCGATATACTTCATCGAATCCTTCGAATATATTCGATTATCGAGCAGAACGAGCGTGTCAGTCGCATTCACGGGTAACCGAAGCGGTCGCAACGAGTTGCAAGCGTGCACACGAAGGTTGTCTCAGGGCGAAACGAGAAATTCGAAAAGAAGAAACGCGATACGCGCGTTCGACACGCGAATCGAGTCGAAACGAAAAACCGGCAACGACAACCCTGTCTGGACAGCGGCTCGCCGCTAACTGAATCACCGTCCTTGCACGGTGTGCATCCGAACTGTTCCGAGTCCCTCTCTGGTTCGCCGTCCTCCCCACCCTAACCCTTCTTTCGGTCGCTAGAGTCTCCCTCTCTTTTCTCTTTGACCGTCGGCTCGTACCCTCTCATCCAAGACCAATTCCTCTTCGGCCAATCCGGAGACGCCACTATTCGCGACGACCCCACTACCCGCGTTCCGCCACACCGGATCGAGGATCCAGCAGCCGCGCCGCGCTACCGGAAACCGACCGACCACTGGACCAGCAGACGATATTTTCTTCTTCGCCTCTTCCCGTCTCTTCCCTCTGAAGAAGATCGCTCGAACTCAATTTTTTCCGTGATGCTAGAAATTTTGAGGAGAATTCGTGTCAACCCCAATTAAAATGGAAGCAAGATTAACACTCTGACTGATTCAGTAATTACTAGAATCCGGATCTTTACGCGATTTAACATATTTAAATACGTGAAAACTGCACGTTCTACACAATAAGTTAGATAAAAAATTAATTTTGGAACAATTAAAGAGTCTCCCTAGTGACGGTTTCAAAAAATCGAATTTTTTTGTTGAGATTTTCCTATAGTTTTACATCTTAAAAACATACTTCCAAAGTATTATAGATGTATTAGAAAAATTGGCAATGCTACAGGCTTTGAAACGGAGCCTTTTATATAATTTTAAAGGATACGTGAAACTTTGGACGCGTTTTTCTGATAATGATATTTTTTCAAATAGCTGCCACGATAACTCAAAATCCAATCATCCGATTTACGTGAAACTTGGCAGGCATCTTTAGTAGATGTCTCATTCTCGCCGGTACTAGAACTAAGTCAATATTTGTAAAATTCAAACTTTGCGACTTAAAAAACAAACCATTTTTTTGGGCAAAAATCGGAACTTCTCCTTTCAGGCGTTGCCATTTTTTAATTTTTCGTTATTTTTCATTTATTCTAGTACCGGCTATAGCCACACTCATACAGATTAAGAATCCTTTTCTTTTGTTTTCATTCTAATAACTCGGAGGGCAGATTTTATAGCAGCCATGAAGACAAATTTTTTTTAGGTGCAGTGGCAGAATCCCTATAGCTTTGGACAGAATCATTATTTTTGCACTAAATAATTATTACATATTCTTCAAACATTGTCTGATATAGCAGCAAACTATTACATTCATACATTTATTACTTTTCTTCAAAAACAATTCCCAAAGATTGCTTCGTTTTTCGACCGTTACACTAGGAAGACCTCTTAAAGCGAAAAATATAGTTTTACCATAGTTTCATTTTGGTAACTATATTAAAGTAAATAATATTTAAGTTTTAAAATGTATATTTGCATAAACATCCGCAGTATAGTAATTACTTATTTGATTATGAGTAGGACTAATGAATATACATATCTAATATAGGTCTAATAGAACCAATGCGAAGATTATGAAATTTACTAATATTACTAATTAAAAAGCATGTTATTTTGGGGTATGTTCATTCTGTATAAAAGCGTAGAAAGTTTACAATTTTCAGCTAATACAGCGTGGCAGTCAAAGTGTTAACAGAGGAAAGTATTCGGACGATTCAAGCGGACGAAAACTTGAAGTTACATATTATTTTTAATATTCTTTTATTAACAGTAACTGTAACGTACAAGTTTTGGGGCTATGTAATGAGTTTTGTTAACGTTGACGCTACTTACCTTAGTATGTAAATTCAGGGGATGTAGTAGCTTTACATCACATAGGGATGAAGTATTAAAACTGTAAGTGTATTTTTATTATTTTTGTTTGCGCATGTTTTTCTGACTTTTGTGCAGGTAATGTTTCTAAAAAATTCATTTATCTTTCGTTTTTAAATATTTAACCCCTTGCTTTATAATTTTATTGATTGCTGAATGCACTGTAGTTAACTATTCAAGTGTCCCGGTGTTTTTCATAGATAAGAGAGCGCTCTTTTTAACTTTTTAGAAATTAATATGTTCACGGGACATGTTTCTAACACACAGATCATGATCTGTATCACAGTGTGACTTGTTGTTATAAAGTAGAAGGTTAAAAATGTTCGAATATTTTCATGAGCTACTGCTCGAGTACAATTTCGAAAAAATTTGTATTCTAATAATATGATTTGCAATATATACTTAATATTTTATTTTAACATTACAAACATAACGGAGCTACCAGAATTTGAATACTGAAAAGTAAGAACCAGCGAAAATAGAGAATTGAAGTTTGAAAGGAAGATACAAGTAAAATTTTGAAGAAATGATTTTTAAAGTTTTATAGGATTTTAAACTATACTTCAAAATTATGATAAATAACCGAGTTTTAGAAATTCAAACGTTGAGAGTCGATAAGCACGACAAGTAATTTTCCTTGAAACAGTATCTTCCAAAATCGATGGATATAATTCCTCGAAAAGAGAAATTCTTTTTTAATATATTAACTTTTTTTTTAATATGTTCTGATGAAAATCATATTATTTGAGTAATTTAGGGTATACCCTCAAATAAAAACGAATTATGCCAATATTTTTTGTATCCTCAGCAAAGGAAATTTAAACAATCGACTTACATTTCCAGCCACCTACTTATATGGCTTCCTTTGGTCTCCATTTTGCTCGATTCATATTCCGATTAACTTCAGAGGCGTTGCCATATCTACAGTACTATACTTTTCCTTAATCTTTCCATATCTTAAGCGCGTATCAACAGTTTGTGCTTTATATTAGATTCAATATTATACGTTGCTAAGGGGCGTGCAACATGATTTTCGTTTTCCGTGTATAAATCTCCATAATTCTAATTTTCCTGTAGCTATGATTATCTTTAAGAATTAAAAACATAACGCTCCGTATAAAAATCGTTCAGTTTCAAATTTCACTCTAGGGAATTCGTAACTAAGACATGTACATGATATTTGTCTCTACATATGTCATACAAAATAAAATAATTGAAAAGGTAACATTTGTGAATAAAATAAAATATCGCAGATTATAAATATAACAGCGATAACCATACAGCATTACTGCAAATACGCGAAAATAAATTTATAATGTCCAGCACTTTGTATTTATGTACATTACTTGTTTAGCTTTCATTTCGATGAAAAATTGAGACAATCATGTAAATGCGTGATTTGTGTTCCCATCTCTAATAATTGAATATTGATATTAAAGCTGCTAATACATTTTGTCTACATGTTGTTGCGCACCCTGATAATTTGTAGTAAAGTCATCAAGCAAACAGCAAAGCGTGAAATTAAATATGAAGCTATTAAAATAATTTAATCGTTTATTATTGATAGAGCGTATATCCATTTTTTAAAAATTGACACCATGCATTAAGAACTTTATCTAATTTTCTTCGAAATAATCTTTATTCGGTTTTTCCATCAGAATTGATTGAAGATAGCAAAAGATACTTTTGATGTTTTTTTTGGGTTCCATAACCCGAAGTTTGGGTTTCCTAGAACAGTTTAAACAAATAACTTAATCTTCTCCAAAATATGGACATACGCCCTTTCAATAATAAACGATTCAATTATCGAAAAGTAACTTCAAATAATTTGTATTTTAATAATAACATGGCTAATATTATTAACTAAATGTTCTTTCTACTAATCTATGTGCGATGATACTAATGTAAGATTAGAAAAGATTGCTTCATCTTTCGATGATGTTGAAATTTTTCCGCATTGTTGGATAGAAAAATAATTTCAGAATATCAGCAACGAAAATTACACGCATTAACCCTTTGAACCCTTTTATCGAGTGTGACTCGACATCGATTTTATTCACAGGTACTCCTACGTCGCATCACACTCGACATTTTTAAATTGCCAGTTTAAATACGTACTTTATTTCGCAATATTTAATAAAAATTTTAATAAATATTTAATAAATTCCACAAATATCAGATCTTAGCAAAGTTCCAATGCTATTTTCAATATAATTAGTAATAAAATTGTTTAAGTTGGTTCCTATCAACCAATTGTCTTTTGAAGTACATTTAAAATAAAACACAAAATACTAGGGAGTTATTGAAAAGAAAATTAAAAGAAAAAGTTAGGAGTTTAAGGGGTTAAAGAGTATTCATAGGCGATAAAACATGAATGAAATACTACTAACAGCATTCTTCGTGACATTGCAAAATTTTGTTTTTTAGAAAATCGATTTTAAAAGTCCACCACGCATGTTTATTCCTGATCATGGTTTATTTTGAGACAGTGTGCAAAATTTGAAAATGCTAATTAGAAACAAAAGATTATTTATGCTTCTTACAATATCGATGTTGCGACTACCATAAAAGTAACGTGTAACTTTTATTTAGCGAATACAGCTGTAATCAATTGTAAGCTTGTTTCGATGCAAATCAAATTTTACACGAACAAAATTATTTTTCTTCTTGACTAATATGAATAACGTGTTTACAAGAAAAGGAATAGAACAACGAAAGACGACATTATTATTTATGCATTTAAGTAAATGAAACTATAAATTTGAAAACAACAAAACATGATATCTATAACGCACCTAAAGATCAGTTACACATTGGAGAGCAGATAAAATAATATCTTTTTGCAAGATAAATGTTTTATTGAATACACGTGAAACACGTTAATTCTTTCTATAATTCTTTTTTTTAATTTTGAAGAAATTAGTCTTTGTAAAAAGTGTCGCTGAAAATATAGTAGAAAATACTTTCAAGAATAATAAAAGCAAATATAATTAGTTTTAAATAATGTACACTTTCATATTATACATGTACTATACGTGGGAAAAAAGGATATAGAACTTATTATTAACTAAATATAAAATATCACATTCTTTTCTATTCACTGATCCATTGTCAGTCTTGCTTTAAATATTAAAAAGTAGTATTTAAAAAAGGACACTGTCATAGCGATTTTCCATGTTTCTTTAATTTTTATAAATACTAAACGAAAATCTATAGATGCGTAAAGTAATAAATTCTTTTTATACGAATTTGTAAACCTCCATCTGTTTTTTCGCAAAATTTTATTTTTAATAAAATATAACATTTTTTTGCAAAGATTTACTAGATGGTTCTCTAAAAATTTATCAGGTGTCTACACAACGATCTCTTTAGCGACGATATTTTTACTTTTTAATTTCAGCCTGCTGTCCATGTATGAAATCCGAATCTGTTTTTACATAACTATTTAAAATTATTTCATTAAATCAATAACAAGACACAACTAACTAAAATAATGTTACAAATTACAAATACCTAAGCGTAAAAATATCTTCATACGAAACCCCCGACAACATGTATAAAAATTAAACGTACTGCCTCTGACAATGATATTACAAATTTATTAGATAATTACTATCGGCGTACGCGGTAAAATAGTGACTATATTATTTCTTATTCCAACAAGAAGCTAAGTACCTACTTTTGTATTAACAAAAACATTTGACGTCGTTAGAATATAACACAGCTGTTTTTAATATATACAATAATTATGATCAGCGACAGACACGTGTGTAAAAGACATGAAGTGTATACTTAACAAATTATCAATCACTCATCTGAAAGAGACGTGCCTGTTGGAAAGCAAAGGCTGTAGTAGAGCAGAGAATCAAATTATAGTTTAGATACCCCAAAATTAAAGAAAGAATTCAAGGAATTCAGCACAGGGATCCTTTCGCAATGGTTGTACGAGAAAGGAGACGAAGGTTCCTTTTCTGTCGATTCGATGAGAAGACAGGTCCTGGTGCGCGCATGGATTATGGAGCGGGTTCTTCGAGGGTCTATTGGTCGAATTGGCGAGCAGAAAAAAAAGCAGAACGGGAATGCAGGAGATACGACGTCGAAAAGCAAGAACGACAAGATAGAAAGAGATAACGGCTGAAGCTTCTGTAGACCGTCACGCAATCCTTCGTGGACGTCGAAGAAGGTCGCTTGCTGATTTGTCCGATCGCTGTGAATTAAACAACCTTTAATTTAGTGATATAACGTTCACGTCAGCTCCAAATCCTTCTTCCTTTCTCCACAAAAATTATCGTCTACCTCTTCTATCGTATCGCGTTCGTTTGATTTTCTACAAATCAGCACCTGTCGCCTGTGCGCATAAATCATACTCTCAACTCTGTTTTAATACAGCAGCCTCTTGCCGCATTAATCATGTACTTACGCTTGCAGTTATTTACTCACAACAAATATTAATTTTATTGCCAATAAATTACACTCGATATATTCATCAAGCAGTTGAAGAATATGATCACGGAAAAACCTCTTCTGTTTGCTTCTGCATTCCCCTGGAATAGTTTCTCAAACATTTATTATACTTGTTAAAAGTTTTTCGAACACTCAGACGTGGAGAACGACACAGGAGTGTCTCAGGTGGTTTCATCTTATTGCGGCGTTAAGACAAAAATTAATATGAGAAAGTTAAGTAATTTAGAGACGAAACTCGGAAGAAACGTCAGACAAGGTCGTTAATTACATCGTCTTAGTACGGGGCTAATAAGTTGTAGTCAGTTTATCAATTTCAATGTCTTATAAATCATAAACACGTACAATACAGATTTAGTCTTTTTCATTTACGCTGTATTGGTCACGTGAAATTGTATTGGATGCGTCGAAAGTTTCTCGCTTTAATCGATTTCAACAGAATTTGAAAAATTGAAAGACATTTCGAATATCGTTTAGAGATATCCCGCGGGGCTATTTAACACGCGTCTGTAAAGCTTCACCGATTGTGCCAAAGACCTAAACACTGAAAGAGAAAAATTTCGACCGAAAGGTGTTGGGAACATAATTATGGTTTTCGACCCGTCCCACTAGAATGCTATTCAGTAGCTACCTCCCTCTTATTTTCAGTCTCTATTCTAATGATGATTTCCGCCTACTTTTAGAAAATATATTTAACGACTGACTAATTTTGAAGAAGCTTGATACGATACATCTTATCGTATGCTTGACTGAAAGACATTCGCTACAACGAATTTTGGACAGAATAAGAAATAAGATATTTGAAGAAATACTATTGACAAGTATGCTTACAAATACTATAACTTACTGTCACAACATTATAACTTACTGTCAAAGGTACATGTATTGATTTGTTATTATACAAATTCGATTGAAAGTATTTTAAATATAATTTAAAGGGTATAGCCGAATAAGGAAGTCAAATGTGCCCTTAGACCAAATTTGACTTGCAATGGACCATTCGATAGCTTAGCAAAAGAAAACATTTTAGACAAATGTTCAACCCTCTATCTCGACCGAGGGGGGTGGTTACAGGGAAAATTCGGATTATCCGATTTTACACTATTTTCCCTATTTAGTCGCATGCGAAAATTCTGAAAAATATGTAGCATATTCTGGATATGGTGGCATATGACATGGCATTTTCTTCGATTTTTGCATTGCAGATTATAGTTGTAAAAAATTAAAAACGTTCAAAAAATGCGGATTCCTTATTGAAGTTTTAAAGACACCACCCTACCCTTTGAAATACAGTTCACACAAAAACTACAACACGGGTAAAAAGTTTTAGCAAAAGTTTTACAGACATCACAAAATAATACAAATTCCAATGCTTTTGTAGTTAAAATGAGAATTGTTAAATGAAGTAATATAACTTACCCACGGTTCATTTTAAACATTCTACTCGCAAAAAATTTCATTCAGCCTATCGGTCAAAGTTCTCAAACGATGAACTCAGGCAAAAACTTTGGTTTTTATCTCCTTCTCTCTCTCGAATCATAGTTAACATAATAAAATAGCAACCGTTTATTGTAATTTACCATATTTTTTTCTATTGCCTACAGTATCATGCAAAAAGCACTGTTAAACAGTTTTGAACGTACTCTAAATTTTGGAAAAAATTATTGTGTTCGTTCTGAAGTAAAGAATTTTACCGTTTCGTTATACTTCAGGGTAAACGTTCAGGTGACAATCACCCTGAACAAATTTTTCTCGTAAGATCATGGCACGGACGATAAACGGCATTCGTTAATCGAATTAATGTAATCTGATGGAACAGCTAGACGAGCACGAGCGAGCGTGATGACGTCCTCGACTTTAGGCTTTTCGGCTTAGGCCTCTTGCTCCGGATTAAAACTTTAGAACGACCGGCAAGTGACCAATCTGAACCTTCGGTGTACCTTTTGTTTAGCCTTTTTACCTCTTTCCGGGCGACTTTTTAGCGAACTTCCGGCGCGTTACAGTGTAACACCACGACACATTTCTTGTTTTGCTCTGATCTTCAACAGCCTTCACAGGAATTGAATTTTTCCTTTGTAACGATTTAAAAATTTCAGAAGTAACAAAACACGAACACTGTGTGTATTAACCTGTTAGCTGTATAATCCTATTTTAAAAATGTGTACCTACGTTGTGTCGCAAAAATGAAGAGATGACGAGTATACTTGTCAAACACTGAGTATATGCAGCTGCTGTAAAATTGAATTAAATTATAACGAAATGGCAGTTGGCTTTTTGAACAATGAATAATTTATTGCTCAAATTCATTGATATTATTGACAAAATTTAAACATTCATTATTAAAAAAAAAGGAAAATCAAATACATGGAAAATTCTTTTTTTTCTTATTTCGTTCTTGTCTCAAAATATTCTAAAATATCTGAAATTTACGAATATGTTTTAGTTTTCACTAAAATTTTAATTTAAATAGCAAATGGTAATTACTTTTTTCGCATGACGAGTATACTCGTCATAACACGAAAAATTGCCATTTCTTCATGATGAGTATACTCGTCATAACACCAAAAATTGCCATTTCTCCGTGACGAGTATACTCGTCATACACAGCTGACATGTTAAATGATCTCTTAAATGGTTTTATTACATTTTTAAAATGATTATGGGCTTACAAGGGACATTGTCCATGTGCCAATCGCCGATTTTAATCAGATTTTTGCAGGAAGTAGTTCTCGAAAAATTAAATTGTTTTATATTCTTTTTAAATAAGTTACCTTCTCGGAAAATTAATTATACAGCTGCATTCGGTATTAAAAAATATTCAAAGCGTAGATTTAAACTTTTTTTCTAGGACCAATAGTTTTTCAGATATACCGTTAAATAGGCTTTTCGGCCCCAACTTCAAGGGCTGTTTTCAACCCCTAGATGTGAATGATTTCCGATATAAAGAAAAATATGAGTCAAACATTTTATTGAGAACTACTTCCTACAAAAGTCTCATTAAAATCGACGATTGACACTTGGATAATGTTCGTTGTTAGTATTATGTCACCATACAAAACTTTGACTGCTTTTTTACCTGGTACAGCAGCGTTTTTCTTGTAAATGTATCTTACATTATTAATATATAATATCTTCGATATAAAATGATAGCTTTTATCATTTAACAGAACTAATCTTCAACATGAATATCATGCGTATATTTAATATTAATTTTCTAATTTGTAGAATTCTATAAAAAAATACAATCATATTCAGCAGTGTCCCAAATTTAAATTTGCCTAATATTCATTCATTAGAAAATCATTTAACCGACGAAATATTTGAAGTGTTCTTTCTTATGCAATGTTTATTATTATTTTAATCCATAAAATATACTATTTTTTCTGAAGTCACGAAATAAAATCAAAAATATATTTAGTGAAATGTATAATTCTTCAAAACATTCTTAGTACTTTTCTGGAAGAAATATATGCATTCGATGTTTTTAAATAAAAGTTGAATATAATATTTTTAGAACGTACCCTTGATTCCAAATTTAACTAAATGTAATGTCTTTTATTCCAAACTTTACTAATCAAATTCTGAATGTAATTTTTAAAAAAGTACGTATAATCCAAAATACTGTTTAAATTGCAAAGAGTGGAATCCTTAAGCAGAATACTTGTACGAATTTGAATATATTCTCACGACCGTAATGTTAAATAAACTATTATACATTTTCATTTAAAGGAAGTCCACAATTTCAGTTTTATTATAATATTTATTTTTCGTTTTCATCGTCTAATGTATAAAAATTATCACGCGATGAAAGCGCTGAAATGATCAGTGATTAATTATGAATAATCTTCTTAATTAATTTTCATTTAAACATACTGAAAACGATGTTACTCATTAATCAGAGGTATCTTGTCTACTGAGCAGTCTACACATTATGAGGCACAAGCATGCACTTACCTTACATAGTAATTTACATAAATTATCTTACTTTACCATTATTTAACACATTAAACGATATTTGATTCATACTTGTCGGGTCAAGCAAAACAATTTCTAAAACACAGTCAGGAAGTGAAAATTACACTACACAATAATGCATTTTTTTTATATTCCTGAAAATAAGATAGCGAACCGCATGCCATTATTCATTTTGTTCATCGTTCACTGAAAAATGTATATTGGCAGTTTTAAATTGTTTGTGTAATAATTTTCAGTTGCAATAATAAAAATACTGTTACCAGTTACTTCGAACATGCTTCTCTTTTAATTTTGGCCGCAATCTATTAGTTGTACAAATAAGAAATAACACAACTGCCAAACTATATCTAGTGATACATACTTTGTAAATTGTTAATTATATACTTTTAAAAATATTTCTTAAATAGAATGTCGTCATTTCAAACGACTGCAAGCGGCAGACAGTAATTACCATCGTATAATCAAATGAAAAATTAATTAAATAAATCCTGCTTTGTTAAAAAAATGTCCAAATAAAACAGTAACAGGCCACCATTAAACAAATTTAATTCAATGGATTTGTGAAACAATTTTCGCATGCTCGTTCTTATGGTATTGTATCAACTCGAGGATTAATAGAAACTTATTTGTTTTTAATATCCTCGAAGGGTACTAATATTACAGGTTTGGAGAAGAATGATAAAATGATAGGAATATGAATGAAGTAATTATCACATCGCTGTAACATTAATGAAGAAACTTTACGCATTAATCTGTTACAAATATGATGAAATTATTCCTTCTTTGATATAACGTTGTCACATGTGATATTGGTAATAAATTACATTTTATTTATCTCTTTGTATATATTGTGTTCACGTATCCTTGGGTTCACGCACAGTGCATAGACAAAGAAAGAACGCAAGAAGATAACCACAAAATATCTATTTGTGACAAGTTTTTAATGGCTGTGAACAGATATTGGATGTACCAAATTAACGATTTCTGCAGCAGGTTGTAATATGTTTAATATGAAATAATATTAAAATATGGTGGTACAGTGTATACTCAATTTCCCACAAACGATTAATTTACGACTCATGAAACACCCTGTATACATGTTAAATGTCAATTGTACTTCAACCAATCAATTTTCAACAAATTGATCATGCATAAGCTGAATACGATTTAAAGTGGCGTAGAAAATAATCCGGGGAACAACTTCTTAAATACAATTTGTTTTCTTTCATTATTACTTCTGGTAAATTATTGTCCGGATTATTTTCTACACCGTTAAATATTATTCGTCGCCGATTTTACCGTTCAATGTATGTACATAAATTAATTGAAAGGAATATTCACTGACATCGATCATTTGCGTATGCCATAAATACATGTGTATAATATATTCAAGCACGTATCGATAAATAAAATGTACGAGTAAAAATACTGAGAAGCACTGTAAAATAAACATAATCGATACAGATCTCCACTGAAAACTGTCAGCATGTTCTTCGCAGAAGTACGGTGAAGCAAATCAGACGAACAGAAAATACCGATACTGGTTCTCCCTCTTGTAAGAATCTCTAGATGCTACGCGATAGTGAAGTGCATGTTTCTCTTAGACTCGTTCGAATACACCACCACGTATTGTCTAACGCGGCATCAACTAAAACTGAACTGAAAAGCAACATGATTTGACGGTACTAAAAGTGTTAAAGGCATACACGTTTACAGAATACAGATTCACAGAACAGCTTAAAATAACGAAGGCAATATCATCACCAGACGGTCGAGTATCATTGTCCACAGTCACGCAGAAAGCTGCGTGCAACATCGTCCGAAAGTAATCGACCAGTCCCGCGCAATGAAAGTCCATCCAATGTGAACTGGAAGTTCTATTTTGATTGAAGCGAATGCAGACTCCGGGAGTGCTTCGCACGCACACGAGTCGTACGCCTACAGCCTTAAATGACTAAATTCCTGGATACATTTGATCGAAAGTTTATCAGTTATGTAAAATGAACAAAGGATATGCAATGTTTTTTTTCGTTTTGCTTTGTTTTGTGCAATGTTCCCATGTTAACCATTATTAAAGTATATTTCTGAACTTCTTTCGTTTGCGCTATGAAGAAAAGCCGTCGCTTTACCTTCCTTCCCATGTCGAAGACGTGTCGCGAGCAAACCGCGTTTAGAATTACACACAAATGCGAGTTACACGATTTATCTACACGCCCTGCGGCTCGCTTTTCGAATATTTCTCGATCACCTTGATAAAATGCATCGGCGCATTGTAGTCGCACACGGTGATGCGATTCCGCTTACGCGTTAAAAATGAATATAAAACTATTTGTAAAAGATCGTAAGAATTTCGTGATGCATCTACATGCGCCGCATTTCATCCTTTCTGCGATCGTTCATTATTTAGGCTCCGTTATCATTGAAAAAATGAGAGTAAGAAGACGGACGATTCGCTACTTTTCTTCTTCTCAATAACACGGCGCACGACGATACTCACGCACTTCTTCGTCTAAATACGTGTTTTTACGATTTCTTATGGGATGTATCGTTCATGTGTAATTGATCACTATAGATAAATTAATAAATATAAAATATATTAAATCGCCATAAACGGATTTTGAAAAATGAATAAATGTTTTGGTACTACAGGTTACTTTTTAACGTGTTCCTCATCGTTTTGCATTTTTCAATTGTTTCTTTCGTTTTCGTTTGTTCAACGTTTTACCATTATTTTCGCATCGCACACACGCATACACAGACAGGAACAATCACGGGCGTTCTCCCCTTCCCCTATCTATACTACATATGTATAATATTTTATACTATCGGAAATAACTTAGTATCTATATCCAATATATTAGATATTAAATAATAATCGTATCATCAATATATTAATTTTAAATAATATAATTTCTAACAAAACACCCGCCACTCAACAAATAATCAAAAATATATGTCGGCGTTATTTTATTTGGAATTGCAATAAAAATAATTACGTCCTAAGGTTTCTACGCATTATCATAAACTCTCGTGTGATATAATTATATTATTATCTAACGTAAGATTTCTTGTAATTCGCAAATACGTTTTTGGCATACTACGATGCGATACATTAACTATGCGCTAATCAATAATATGTGACTCGAAATTATGACGATATCAGAGATTATTATACAACCACATTTTATCCCTAATAGAATAAAGATTGTGATTCTCCGGAAGTTAAATCAATCAAGAAGTGTTCATTATAAGAAATTTACAGTGTGTGACGGGTTAGAACATAAATAATATCATACATTCAACTTTTGCAATGTTTACGTTCTGATAAGAAAAGTAAGGTTTCATTAAAAAAAAAATATGAAAAAAACATTTTACCTCATGTAGTAAATCAGTGTAAACTATAATCATAAATAGTTAGAATCTTGTTTTTTAAACCATTTGACGTACCTGATAAATCAAAAGCATGTAAAAAATAATCCATATTTTGTAATCTATAAGAGAAAAATAATTGAATACTTTTCGTGATATGGCAGTTCTAAAAATTCGAATTAGAATTTCTAAATTTTTAGTGAAGATTTGTAACTGTGAGTACGTGAAGCTTAGAGTTCAAATAAAACTTCGATCGAATCAATTCCTTTTCGCGATACATTGCCATTACAGGTCACTAATAAAAATGAAACTTACGTTAGTTTCGCGTATTAAAATAATGGGCTTCATGAACCGCTGCCAGACAATGGAAGTGTTCTCTCATATTAGAACTTAATTCACCCGGCTTACATTTTTCGCCTTGTCCAAAGAACACAGCGCATTACTATTTTTGCTAAATGATCATGTACCCCACGCGTTTGATTTCTACCTTGAAACTGTTCGAAGGTCCCCTCCAAGAAGGGAGCCATAATGCATAGTATATACGTATTTGTATCTCCAATGTGAAAAATATTCATTTAAGTGTTGTAAATACTATCTCACAAAAAATATTATTCTCTCTATAAAATTGTCAAATTTTACTATCTCCCTAAAAACGTGTTGCGTTCGCGATAAAACAACCCGTATTGATGAAACAGTGATCACGTCATTTGCTCTTCGACAGTTACATATTGGCGCTTAATGAAACTTATTCTCTTTATCAAGAAATTTGACAAAATTGCAAACTCTTGATATTTATTTGGGTACATTATCGTCAGTGCTATATAGCGAATACTACGTATTTTTATGTTATTATCGTAGTATCAATTTGAAGATATGAGTTTTGAAATATTTATCGCCATAATTAATAAACAGTTCGTAAAGAACTTTTGTTTATCGCATGTTAGAAACGTAGAAAATCGATAAAGAAGCGATATTTATCTTACAAGATTATTAGTTTAAAACATTATTCTTATTATCCTCCTTTGTGTTAGCAAATTTGAAAACTCGATTTGCTGCATTATTATGTCCTACAAATCTAATACTCTTTCGCTTTCATTAAACGTAAGACTTCAACGCGGTAAAATATACCTTCCAAAAACCGTTATGTAAAACATAAATAACATGCAAATAGGAAATTGTATACTTATACTATAACTGTTCATCTTAACAAAAGTAAACCCAAGTCTATAAAAAGTTCATATATAAAGCTTTTTAAAATTCATTAAAAAAATTAATGGAGATCCATTAACTTTTGAAATCAAAATAAACCTACTAACGTGTAGTAACGCTTGAAGGGAGACCTACGTTCAGTTTCAATTTATTCTGCAAACTTTGTGCATTCCATTGGTTCCTGTTCGTAGTGTTTTATAAAAAGTCGAGTCATCCAGGATTCTTAACAAGTTTTTTACCGCGATAATCGTAAACCCGACGACAAAATAAGACCATGTCCGATGACACTGGAATCGGAGGTTGCCGACTTTCTCGTGGATATAATTGATCTCCCGGTGGAACTATTAAACCGGGACTCTCCAACCCTTCCTCGATTCTTCGTAAATTCTTCCGATACCTGCAAATGGTATTGTCATCCTTACATTCGATGTATTACGCTGCATATTGAAACAAACAGTAATACTTTTTTCCACATTACATATAGTGATAGTTAATTCATAAACAAATGCTATTAATGTATTACCTGCTAAAAGAATCACTAATTAATTCATACTCTTTATAATTGCGATTTTCAACCAATGCGTCATGACACAGTAGTGTGTCACGAGTGTTTGGAGAAAAGTCAAAAAGAAACGAGAAGAAAATTGAATTTTTAAACATAATCATAATACTATTTACATTAAATGATAAAGACTCTCTTTAGGAGCTAACGGCGTGCCTTAACAGTTTTAGCGCCTTGTTCAGTGTAGTGTGAGTTGAAAAAGATTAAAAATCGCTGCTATATACTTTTACTTATCATACAAAACTAACAAATTTGTAAGAATTAACAGGAAATGCTTCCATTTATCAAATTGTCTGCTACTTATCACTTCAATAAAAAAAATCTGAACCCACCGGCAATATTCATTAAATGTCAAAATATAACATTTATCTTCTATACAAGCGACACTATTTGCATCTCTGTGTCGTGAAGCGAACACTTCATCTTCAGTATCGCATTCCGTTCTACCTTGCTCAGTATGTTCAGGTCTATAGTACCACAGCAAGGAAAACATCATTTCACCTAAAAAACACACCTCATTTTTATTTCATTCACATTGTAGTGAATACCGTAAAGCATCGTACAAAAAAGCATACCATCATCAGGATTTTCCCATAATGCAGCGATTTTTGCTACGAATGGCAAATCAGCTTTTCGTGGACCACTTTTTAATAAAACGCAGTCACGCGGTCGTAGAACATCTCCACTTTCATGTTTCATACTTGCGTAACATCGACGTATTGCCGATTCTTCGTTCTATAAATAATTATAAAATAAAAAGTTGAAAGGATTCGATATATATTTATAATATAGAAGTGCGTTAGTCAAGTTTTTACCGTTAAATAAACTTTGGCCTCAAACGGATCACCCTCCCAACTCCATCCGTTACTCCACTTCGGTTTTAAAAACGTTTTCCTAGTTAATATTAAATTCTCACTGCCTACTGAATGATCTTCAACTTTGCAGTTAGATTTTTTAACAGCCGCTTTCTTTATACTTTTTCGCTTCTTTTTAATCATAGCTGGCTTTTTAGCAAACTCAGTATCATCATTCGTTTTAAATTTTATTGTACTGTCATTTTTTTTACCATTATCTCTTACTTTTACGTCATGTGGTTTAAATACTGGTTTACTTTTTCCTTTACATTTATTTTTATCCTGTGTTCTTGACTTTATTCGAGTATCCGTTTTATTTTTAGATTGACTACTTTTTGCAAATACTTTCGACAATTTTTCTGCTGCCAGTTCTTTTACCAAATCAACTTTTTTAGCAACTTTTTTGACTACAGATAATAAATTTACATCCTTCTTTATCTTTTCCGATTTTTCTGCATTTTTAGTCTTACGATTTCTCTTCTGTGTCATTTGTAAACTTTGTTGTATAACATTATCAATAGTTTCCATAATCGAATTATCACTGGTAGAATGTTCTAAGCAGCTTGGAATATTGGTACTTGTACTCTGTTTAGAAATTTTTGACTTCTTCACTACATTTTCACAAGAATTTGAATTTTCTGCTTTACGCTTTTGATTCTGATTATCTTTTTTAGGCTGTTTTTTCTTGGAAATACATGTATCATTGTTATTATCAATCTTTTTAATAAGAGATAAAATAGGTACAGAAATTTTTGGTGAAAAATCCGTAATATTTAAATCTTGTGACGAGCCAACAGAAAGTGTTCTTTTACTAACTTTTCTTTTTTTTCTGCTGTCTGACAAGCTATCTAATGATAATTTTCTTTTTGATACTTTTTGACATTTAGGTTGCTCTTCTTCCATGTTTGGTCTTCCTGCATCTTCTGTTCCATCAGTTTCTTCAATTGTTTCTTGTACTGTTGACTCATAGTCTGGCTTTTTCCAATTCTCATTGTCAATTACAACAATGTCATTCAACTCTTCTTTAACATCAGGATCCCCATCCAATTTGTCATCAAGCAATATGCCAGAATCCTTGTCAATTTCTAGAATCACCATTTGACCCTCTTTCATGCATTGTTCACATTTCATAATATCACACTTATACTCTGATTCGCACTTAACATTACAATTAGCAACGCAAGGCAGATTGTCACTCATTTCTACACTACAAGATTCACACTTCACATTATTGTTTTCCAGCTTAAAATTGTGAAACTTGCTCCTTGGACACGTTGCCACTGCTAACTTTTCAGTAGGGGAAAGAGTTTCCATTTTAACCTCACATGTTGATGTACAAGCACGTTTCTGACACCCACACTTTTGCAATTTATCTTCTGTACACTCTTTTTCATCCTAAAAAAGGTTATGATATCATAAATCCATGACTGGCCACATGTTTTATCATACATTTTTCAAGTTTTCTTAATAATTGACGTAAATTCTACACTTATTAATTTATATATGTTAATGCGAGAACAAATGAAACCTAAAATATACTATAATATAAATGTCATTTGCAATTACTAAGTCCAATCTGATGTCTTGAAATATTATTATTTGTATTAATTTACAGTCATAAAAGAAGCATAACAATCTTTAAAGTCAACAAATTGACTTTGGGAGTAACAAAACACGAGAATTGTATACAGCAAGATAAAATTGATAAGATAGCATAATTTAACGAAGTCCAGTACATAATGCAAACCTTGTTCTTGCAGTCTGAATTTTGAGTGCGATTGTGTCCACCGACTAGATTATTATGAGACGGAGGGACCGAGGGTTGGTTCTGATTCAGGTTGCGATGAGTGTTAAGTTGGACGCGATCCGTATCCCAGGCATTGGCACCGTGAGGCGGCGCTAGCCCGGCTAGCCCCCTCGCCGGCGAGGGCGGACCTACCAAAGCACTGGGTGGCAATGACAGACCGGGCCCCGATACCACTGGCGCTCCCTTACCATTACCAATAAGGGGCCCAGTATCCACGTTTTTTGGACAAGATTGGATCGGGCATGGGCAACCCTGGAAGGCTGCATCTAAAAGAAATAAATATGTATTTATTCGTATTTTAGTTTCTTCTATTATTTCTACTCAACTAGTCCTCATAGATTATTGATACATGCTTAATACGTATGAAATCAACAGTGTCCAAATAATATAATTGAATACTTTTTAATTATTTATGTACCATCTACAGTATTGAAGATTAATATCTGCCAGGATATTCTTTCCTTTGTACTCAAATAAAATTGTTTTTGTATTTTTATATTCACATCACAACCTTATGTTTATTATTTATAATGTAATATGAAATTAGCTGTTATTTTAACGCGAGTTTATCACATATGAGAGAATATTAGAATTAATTTAACTGCAATGCCACTTAGAATACAAAAGTAAAATTAATGAAATGTAAAATAACCAATGGAGATACTTACGATCTACAAAAGGTCTTCCTTGAGAATGCAAATACGCTGGATTAGGTGGAGGCGGTGGTGGTGGTGGAGGTGGAGGATATCCTCCATAATAAGGGGGCAGGGTATATTCACCAGGTGGTGGTGGAGGTGGTTGATAGTCAACGACGGCTGGACCTCCTGCTGTAGCACCATTTCCAGGACCACCACCACCACCAGATTCTTGATATCCATAATACTGCCTAAAAAGATACCTTTTTGCAGCAATTAAAAAAAAGATATTTTTGATACTGTCATTCTTTGATGTTATATAAATTACAAATATTTGTAGACTATAATATATTGCAATTATGGGTATATCTTACCTTCTATATGTTGGAGCATATTTATAATAAGGTGGTGGATGAGGATGTGGATGAGAATATGTTGGTGGATAACACAAATCTGGATACTGTGGCGGCGTACCATAGTACTGAGGACAATATGTCCTATAAAATCCACCTCCTGGAAAAAATTATTGAATACATTTAGTAGGGTACTGAGCGCTAAACTGATACAATAATTTTATAGTAACTTAATGGTATGAGTTCTATTAAGATTGTGAATATTATACATAGTTCTTCCTTTCATAAAAAATTCCCTATTTTTAAATAGGGATGATTTATAATTAAATGTATACAAAGGACTCATAAAAATATTAACTAAAATATTTTTCTGTTTTTATATTTTCCGAAGTTTTATATATTTTTTATTAAAGACCATTGTTCATGTTTTTTCAGTCTATACAACTGCTATATCAAAAAGAGTTACTTCTACATTAAAAAAGAACGTTACGTGAACTGATTCATAAATATTATTCCATAAACACTTTCAAAAACATAGCAGTTAAAACAGAATTCGTTCAACTAAGATTACAAGAGAGGTGTTGTATGTGTCAGTTTTTTATTTCAGTATAAACTTATCACTGCATCATCTTGCACAAACAGTATTCTATTTTTACCCCCTAATGAAAATAAAAGTCACTTCTGAAGATTTGAAATCGAGTCCCCTGCGTATGAATGTTGAATTCTACAGGTGAAATATTTTTAGATTCCTTTTAAAATAAAAGACAGTTTATCAATCACATAAGTTTGGAAGTTTTTAGTTTCTGAACTCTTTTTTTATGAAAAGGTTTATAAAAATATTTACACAGGAACGCCCAATGTTTTAAGATTTGCTTCATTTATTGGCCGCTACATTTGAAACTCGAATTCGAAAAGATATTTTCTGGGGACAATCATTCTAAAACTAACCCTGGACATGATAATTCATGTAATTATATAGTGTATTCGATTAACACGTTACCATGATGGTCACCATGAAGGGGTCACCGACATCACCAATTTCATTTAATTAAAAAACATTCTAACTTTAATTTTGGGAGTCAAAAGTCACTTCAGGGTCATGTCATTACACATCTCTAACATTTTAATGTCAGCTATAATATGCAAGGGAGAAAAGTATTCACTTACATACAAAAAAATATCGGTGACCTTAAAAACTACGAAAAAATTACTTTAGGACAAAATATTTTTTGTGGCGTATTCGTCCTGTGATATCATTCAAATTATACAGGGTGTCCGCCTTAAGTGTGGACAGTCCATTATTTCCTAACGTATTGGAGATACAAAAAAATTGTTTATATGAAAATTGCATGGTACTGAGGAGCACATTTTTTAACGAAGACGAACTTTTTTTTACATTATTATTTTTCGACATATGAAGGTGAAGTTCGTTTTTTTAACCCTTATGTCAAAAGCCGAAGTGTATAACGTTGTTCAATACCCGGGGTACCCGGGTGCCCACTTTCAGGATTCGTATAATAAACGCATTTTATCACGGGTAAATCTTAATCTTACATATTTATACACGTTAATTGTTGCTTGGGAGAAAGTTTAAAACTTGTTTTCAAAATATATAAACAGACGTTAAGTTTCATAAACACACGTAGAGCGTTGTTTATCCGTCTAGATCGCGATGGACTTCGTGAAACCTCTCGACAAGAGGATTCTCACCTGAGCGATAAGAGCGTCACCCGAATCTTCCTAAGAGAAAAAGTCAGTCTGGTCTTGTCATCTTACAGTGCAAGTTAGGAGATCCTCCGACACTTCAGTGTAGTTTGTGCTATCCCATCAAAGCCAGCAAAATATGGCATAAAAATATGGTGGATCTGTCATGCGGAAAATGCCTACCCAGTAAATGGTTTAATTTATACTGGGATAACAGGAAATGCACGTGAAGCCAAGCGAAAGAGTGGTGAAAGAACTTGCAGCAAATTATAAAGGATCTGGAAGAAATATTTGCATGGACAATTTTTTCACATCTTTACCCCTAGCTAAACATTTGCTTTCTTGGAAGGTGACAATTGTTGGTACTTTGAAGAAAAACAAAGTCTACATTCCTAGAACAATGGTTCCTTCCAGAACGAGGGAAGAATTGTCAACGATATTCGGATTCCACGAAAAAGTAACCCTTTGCTCTTGTGTGCCGAGAAAAACAAAGCAGTCATCGTACTTAGCACGATGCACACAGATATGGCAACATCAAATGACGCTAAGAAGAAACCAGAAATGATACTTAATTATAATAAATACCAGAGTGGAGTTGACACTATGGACCAAATGTTACAAAGATACACGACTCATCGGCGTTCAAACAAGTGGCCACTCGCTTTATTCTTCAATATTATTGACATCGCAGCCCTTGCTTCGTACATTATTTACTATGAAAATAATGAAATGCTCCCAAGAAGAAGCAATCAACGAAGGGTGTTTTTGAGGAAACTCAGTGAAGAGCTCGCTTTACCAATTATTGAAGATCGGTCTCAAAATTCGCAAGTCATGAAACAGTTTACTGCAAAGCTTGCTACTGAAAGCGTCCTTGGTAGGCCAACGAACATTATAAACATTCAACCTGAAACTTCAGAACCGAGATTGGATAACACAGGAAGAAAAATTATTACTGGCTCTTGTCACTTGTATTATAGAGCAACAATAAAAAAAACGCAGAAAAATTAGAAAATGTTGTACCGCATGCAAAAAGCCTGTCTGCGACGAGCATACGATAATAATTACCAACTGTAAAAAAGGCATTTCAATAAATAATTATTATTGTTTACACATTGGTTTTTATTCATTTAATCATCTTTATAATTATATAGTACTGTAAATACTTTTATTTATTTAATAATAGATGATATACTTCATATTTGTATAAGTGGCACCCGGGTGGGTACCCCTGGTATTAAAAACGACTATGTGAACTTTTACTCAACAATTTTTTTGGTTTATGTACGAAAAGAAAACATGGAAAAGATATTTTGCTTCTAAAAGGTCCAAATCGCGACAATCCGGACGGTTTTTAAAAAATTTCCAAACTCTGGACAATAGTTCTTAATTGTAAAGTATCAACGATACCTCTCTCGTCACTGCAAATACTACATCTATAGCGGAAAACAATTGTCTGGACTTTGGTCATGCCGTTCCTGGTGCAGACCCTTCGTATCTCTTTCAAGAGGCAATGTTTAACCCCTTGCCGTACGATTTTTCCAACGATTTCGTGCGACAAAGTTTGCTATTCCAATCCTAGAGTGCCGTGATAAACGAAGAGCGTCTATCGACACGTGTAGTTCGCTTTTAACAATCCTTTGAGGGTTAATTTGTGCTGTAGTGCAAAACTTTAAAGCAGTGGAACAAAAGTTGGACTCGTATTTGTAATGTATCAATCATATTCTGTGTCACGAGTGTGACTCGTTATTGTACGGCAAGGGGTTAACATGTGGCACTTCAAGCCCGGACAAGACCACTACTGGTATTTCCTATTCGGCCGGATTTCTTCCGTTGAAAATCAGTAAATTTGTAAGCGCAATATCTCGAAAACCAGTCAAAATTGCATGTATAGATTAAGGGTCAGTGAATTCGTTTTGAGAAGCACTATTAAATGACCTGAAGAGAAATATGTAGTGCAATGGTTCACGATGTACTACTGTAGCTGGACCTCACGCAGCGTTCGCCTTATTCCCAAGCAACCCGCAGTCAAAGGGTTAATAAATTTTACGGATGCATAATTAAAATATACATTGTATTTAATAGAACTATTAAAAATGTTGCGTAGTATGTGGTGGTCCAGTTTCCAACTGAACGGTGATAACGAATGTGTCAGTCATTTTATTAGAAAATTAAAAAAAGATTTATAAAAAATTAAAAAGCAACACAAAAAATAGGTGAACACAATGAGAATCGATCCCAAACTATTCGTATGGAATGACTGATAATTGATCAACCAACTTATGGATACAACTGAGTTTGCGTAGCGTACAGTTACATTTACCTTGAAATCGTACTTTTTTTTCAATCTTTGAGGGGTGGGTTCTATAATTATAGCATTGTATTATATATGTAAAATATTATCAATGTGCAAAATTTCAACGAAATCGCTGACTCGAATGCTCGTCTCTTCTTATGAGAACTATTATAATTAATGTAAAGCGTATTTATTTAGCTGATGAGTTTGTATCGTAACGCACATTAAAATAATTACAATAAACATGTATAATTAAATTTAAATAAATTGAACATGACCTTTATATTTCTTAAAACAATAATCTAAAAAAATAGTTTCTACCATCATATATAGAGTGGTGGACATAAGTATTGGCACAGTATGCGATTCCGAATACAAACATTTATAACTACTGAAAAAATTGTTTATAACAATTGTTTTTTGTATGGATCTGTATTTAGAATGTCTTACTTGCCTACATACAAAAACAGAACAAAATTAATAAAGTGGGGAACATACAACTAATAAAAATGCGTTTTACAACCATCTTATACCTGGACAAAAGTATTGGCAGACACTTGAAAATCTTTGTTCACACATACTATTTTAGTAATATACTGTTGTTCACTTGTTGAAACAAGTGAATGATGTCCCGACAGTCCAGTCATTGTTGTGTCAGTCCAACAGTTGATTTAGTAAGGAATATTCAGAATAATTTTAAAAATGTCAAGGAAAGGAAAAGAAACTACACCGGAAGAAAGAAAAATTATATTGAACTTATGTAAACAAGGTAAATCTTATGCAGCAATTGGAGCAATAGTACAAAGAAGCTGATTTACAATTCGGAACATTATTAAAAGATTTGCGAAGAAATCGAATGCCCATAATTACTTACGGAGCGGTCTGCCGTCTAAGTAATCGGAAAGGGAGAAAAGAAAAATAGTAAATATAATTAAACAAAATCCACGAACAAATTCTTCAGAGATTGCAGCATTGGTTGCAGAAGATTACAATAAAGAAATTACCTCAAAAACGGTACGTAGAGTCTTAAAAGATGCTGGATACTCTGCATGTGTCGCTCGAAGAAAACCGTACATAAGCAAAGTTAATAAAAAAAGACGACTAGAGATTGCGATAGAATTTTCAAATAAAAATAATGACTTTTGGGTCCAAGTTTTGTTCTCAGACGAAAGCAAATTCAATATATTTAAGTCGGATGGTCGGATATTGATATGGAGAAAGCGTAACGCCGAATTGGATTTGAAAAACCTCCAAGCTACAGTTAAGCGTCGGGGTGGCGGAGTTTGTATATGGGGGTGCATGTCTTCATCGGGGCTTGGGGAACTAGTGTTCATTAATGAATCAGTAGATGCAAAAACTTATTTGAATATTTTAAAAGAAAATTTAAAGAGAAGTGCAGAAAAATTAAATTTACCGCCCAACTTTTACTTCCAACAAGATAATGCACCTGCACATACGGCGTATACAGTTCGCCAATGAATTGTGTACAATACAGCACACACGTTAAAAACACCTCCCCAAAGTCCGGATTTAAATCCAATTGAAAATATTTGGTACCAATTGGAGAAAAACATCCGAAAACATCATATTTCGAGTAAATCGGAATTAAAACAAATAATCTTGGAAGAATGGACTAAAATCAGCAATGAATTAACAAAGAAGTTGGTCCATTCGATGCCAAATAGATTGAAGGAGGTAGTGAAATGGAAAGGACATGCTACGAAATATTAAATTATAATTTAACATAGCGTTATCCAAAATGTGCCAATACTTTTGTCCGTGCACAAGATGGTTGTAAAACACATTTTTATTAGTTATATGTTCCCTATTTTATTAATTTTGTTTTGCTTTTGTATATAGGCAAGTAAAACATTCTAAATAAAGGTCCATACAAAAAACATTGGTATAAACAATTTTTTCAGTAGTTATACATGTTTGTATATGGAACCGCATACTGTGCCAATACTTATGTCCACCACTGTATATCGTCAAATGATAACTCGAACCTCTATAACGCGAAAGCCTGTATAAGACTACAATGTTGTTCATTCCCTTCCGCTCCGCTGCGAAAACCTCTATAAATCGAAATAAGACTGACTTTAACTCGAATTATTTTCCACATGTCCAGATGCATTAATTTACCTCTGTAACTCAAAGTTAGAATAGCCAGACCTCTACAAGTCGGAGTTTACCTTTATAAGTCGAACTTCTATCGCCGCTGCCTCTGCAACTCGAAGTTTATAGTTATGTGTCACAAATATTATATATTTGTGATATTTATAGGACGTAGTATGGTTTATGTAAATATATTATATAGCACGAGTAAGCAAAACATTCGATAAACATTGTATAATGTACGGATGGTGCAATAAAATTATTATTATTATAGTTATGTGTCACAAGATGACAGCAACAAATCATTCGATATTGTCTCCTTTCTTTCAACTGTTAGAAGGATTGTCTCAAATAACATAAGACGACGCAAGCCGTATCCCTGCTTCTTTACCCTTTGATCACGTGCATATTCATGGAAGCTACCTAATCGTTTCTCGTCAGTCAAACGCACAATTGCCATCATCTCCCGCGTCTTTAACTTTTGCGTTTACGTTGAATAAAATCAGTTCTAAGAGGAAGCTTAAAACACTAACACTTTCTGGAAAGGTGAGCGTAATTGAAGCAGTGAGAAGTGGATCAAAAATGAGAAAAGATACAGGTATAATCTATTATATACAAAATTGCATAAAGATGCAATAATATCGAGGAAAACGTATTCTCTGCCTTGATCACAGTTGGAAATGCCATCGATCAACAATGTATTCATACATTAACACAAAGCAAAATTACAGACTTTTTTAATAATATACAACAAGTATAATAACCTAGCATTCGTCTTATAATTACGTTTATATATTTAAACAATAAATAATTCACGTTCAAAAGTTGAATTTTTCTTTCTTTAAGCCGTTAAAATTGGAAAATTATTAACCTTCGTACAAAGCTTCTGTATGTCGAATTTTCGTTTGTTAAATCTCTTTTATTCAAAATTTTCGATAAGTCGAAACCTCTGTAACTCGAAGATTTTAACTCATCCCTTGAGGTTCGAGTTACCGAGGTTCGACTGTACCATCATTTCATATAAATAACTTGTTTGTATCACCCATAGTTTTAGAAATAACGAAGAGTGTACTCTTAAATGAAACTCGACATAAAATATGTGTAATCTATGTTTTACTTTTTTTTGTAATTTAATACTTTTCACATACATTCAATATTTCAGATCGAAAATCACTCTTCTTTTGTTAAGAGAACACCTATTTTGTAGAATTTCATCTGGCAAAATTGTATTACATACTGAGCCGACTGTGAAAACACATTGCGCTCCGTTTAACACGTTCCCAGCCACAGTAGAAAAGTCTGTAACTAAACTGTCGTGCGAAAATGACTATTTATTAATACACGTGGTTGATTATACAAATATTTATCTATTTTATATTACACTCTCTATTGTTACTATCATTTTAACCTGAATCTTACTCAAAATGTCATAAGGGTTGATGGTTGTGCGATGAAATTAACATTGATGCGTGTACCGAAAGGGGTACACGTGGCATGGAACGTGTTAAAGAGACATGATCAAGTCCACAAAAAGCTAGTACACTATCGTCCATAATTCATCCGACACTTGTACGAATGAAAAATGATATGACATAAATTACAGGTACGAACTGCAATAGCAGTAAATAACAGGAACCAAGACTGGGCAAAGGAAGATTTCTTAAAGATGTTTACGCGCTTTTGGGGTTCAAATGTCATTGTCTGTTCGCTTTCTGCGTTATCTAGCAATAGAAATGTCTGCTTTTGGTCAGTTTATCAATTTTTTAAATTTTAGGGCAGTTTCAATCATTTAATAGAGATAAACATAGAGCTAGAGCTGTGCAGTTATTCGCTCCAGTTCAGTTTCAGTTTAATTGTGTATACGATCGCAGTCATGAGTTGAAGAAAAGAATTATCAGCAGAAGGTTGTGCTTCCATTATGACATTAGCGGAGGAAGGATACTCATCTCAAGAAATAGCAGTAAAAATAAGAATATCGATGTTAACAACGATCGATACACTCACCCAGCTCAGAATTATGGCCGATAAAATTTGTAAAAGAAGATCAAGTCAACCAAGAAAGACCATAAATGCTGAAGATCGACATTCAGAGGCGTTGTACAAACGTAATCGACGCATGCCTATATCGGAAATTGCAATCTTAACGAATAAAAATAAAGGCAATCATATCAGAGTGACAACGGTCAAGGGGCGCCCTAAAAGAGTTGGACTGCAAGGATGTGTTGCAGATAAGAAACTGTTGCTAAAACCACAAAATAACCGGAAGTGAGGTAACCTAGAGTGGTTACGGGAACATGTGAACTGGATCGTATTTAATTAGTAAAAAGTGTTATAAACTGATGAATAGAGACGGGAACCAAACATACTACAAACAGGTTCGAACAGTTCATGAATACTTTGAGAAAGAGGAGCAATACTTTCGAGTAGACTCGAACCTAATCGAGATAGGTACGAACTTTTTACAAGTACATTCAAAAATGTAAGCGGTACTTTGAAGTATAATCGAACCTTGACCACGCAGATTCGAACCTTTTATGAGTACTTTAACCATAAGTTTTCCATTCTGTATAATCGTATCATTTGTTTTTGGTCAAAATTGTATCACATGATTCACCTACGATAGTATTGCGACGGATACCGCATCGATTCTATCGATACCAGTCTACGAATTTCGATCCGGTATCGAGTAGTATCAAATACGTAGGTATCAAAGAGAATCAATACCACCACTTCGATGCTTATACGAAAGTATCGATACCTGTTTGATACTTCTACGAAAATATCAGTACTAATTTAATACTTGTTTCGAGATTGATATTTATATTCGCAGAGTGTAATTTAAGCCACTCCGCGTCTTTACAGAGTGCTTTAAAGATTCTGATTCCTGAACGACGCGACGACGTCGATTCATTTATTCATGGTATCAATACCTACTTGGTCAGCATAGGATTGGTATTGGTTGGTATCGTTCCAAGAGGCATCGGTATCGAAAACTGATACCGGGTATCCGAGATTTCGATACCTATCGATACTTCCCACTGAGTACTTAGATATCCAATTGTTTTAGTATCATCAGTATGTATCGGATCAATCCCATCACTTCACATGATATCTGCAGTTTTTTGTATTTCAGAGTTCGAATGCAATACTTTTAAAAGATTCGAATCTTTCGAACGACAAAATAAATCGGTATACGCGGCAGTCTGTTAAAATGGCATGAAAGTTACCTGACTGAACGCACTGCTGTAACAAGGTTCAAGGATGCATTTTCCAATCCTATCCACATCACCTCAGGAGTTCCCCAAGGATCCCATCTTGAACCCTTACTCTTCGAACTATTTATAAACGATATATCTGACATATTCTTACAGTGCAACTGTCTCCTTTTCGCGAACGACTTGAAAATTTGCCGAAGAATTAATACAGAGCAAGATGTATCATACATACAAACTGACCTGAGGCGCTTAGAATCCTGGTGCCAGGCAAACAAACTTTTCCTACATATTAGCAAGTGTAATGTTATTCGATTGACACGCCGGCAAAATCAGATACTATTCTCCTATACTCTGCAAAACACCACCCTTTCATCAGTTAACACAATCCGTGATCTAGGTGTAATCATTGATTCTGCGCTAAACTTTATCGATCATATAAACCGAGCAATTGGCACTGCCAACAAAGCTCTTGGTTTCCTCGTGAGATTTTCTTCTGATTTCAGGCATATCAACACTCTTAGAACATTATATTTCAGCCTTGTTCTTCCTTACCTGGAATTTGCATCCACTATGTGGTCTCCGCGTTGCAACAACCGTAAAAACCAACTAGAAGCGGTACAACACAAATTTTTGCGATACGCTGCTTACAAACTTGGTCATCCGATGACTATCACTAACCATGATTACTCACTTGTTATGCATTTACTGAATATTACGAGCTTAGAAAATAGGAGGATAGTCTTTGACTTAATTTACTTTTTCAAAATGCTTAACGGACATATACACTGTCCACAAAGTCTGGAGAAAATTATTGTCAATGCTCCTACAAGGAAAGTCAGATATCCTCCTACATTCAAGCCCGTACTTTATACTTCTCGATTTGGACATACTGATGTAATCACCAGATTGTCAAACTTGGCAAACCAGTTTTCTTCTAATGATATTAATTTCTTCTTTTAAGGAAAATGTTTTGAAAACTCTCTAAGACGGAATTATTATTTAGCTTGCGACCACTCATTTATGTATAATAAAGGGGCCATCCCGTTTATAACAATAAATAAATAAATAAAATACTTACAAGTACATTCTCGAACCCTACAGGTACTTGTCGTGAGGTTCGAGATCAATGCGTATAATCCGAGTATTTTCCAAATACATAAAACAAATTATCACTTCTTATGAATAGTATTCGAATCCTATGGTGTGAAACTTTGGTATTGGGATTGACTTGGATTCGTGAGTACATATTGAACTTGACCCCATCCCTACTAATAAATCTAAATGTCAAGTTTTCCGACGTTAACGCTGTATTTTCGTCCGCTGGAAACCGAATTAAACACTGCTTCGAGGATGTATTCTCTCCACAATTAACACGTTCACTGCGGCACCTTTTTTTGAGGACTTCCCTATTTAGCGGTACGGGACAAATATACACCGTACTGGACTTTCCTATTTAGCGGTACGGGGAGAAATGTACCCCGTACTGGAGTTTCCTATTTGGCGGTATAGAGCAACTTGAAAATAGTTGGTAAATTACGGAATTATGAAAAACAAGCCGCACGGGTCGAATGTACGACAGGGGTCTACATGCCCCGTACCGCAGTGAACGTGTTAAACATAGTTGAAGGAGATCTGTAATGATATGCTTTCGTTTTGGTGGAAATATGGTCGGTAATTGAACAAAAGTGGAAAGAATCCTTCGAAAAGAACAGTATTTAACACAATCTAAATGTTTACTGATAAATGCTGATAAAATACTTGTAGATGTGTAGTTACTAGAGTTCCCCGTTTCACGTGTATCTAAATACACGTGTACACGTGTAATTAATACATCCGTGTTTCAGTCCGTGTAGTTTTTAATACACGGGTACACGGGTATTGAAGTACACGGGTACACGTGTATCAAAATATACGGGTACACGGGTATTGAAGTACACGGGTCACGTGTATCAAAATATACGGGTACACGTGTATTGACATATTCGTATTTTATTTCGTGTGATTATTAGTGTATAATAAAATACCCGAATATTGAAGTACATTTACGCAAGAAATTTGCGAAACAAATATATGATTAAACTTTGTTAACTGAGATTATGTTGTTTTTTATTGTTACCTGGAACCTAGAAAATACGTCAATGTTCGGGTATTATTTCTATACCCGTGTACCCGTGTATTAAGAACTACACGGACTGAAACACGGATATATTACATACACGTGTACACGTGTACATCTTTAATACACGTTCAAAACCGTGGTCTCTAGTAGTTACATTACTCGAGTAATTGTAGTAAAAGCCTAAATACTGTGTAAGTAATTTGAAATGCTTATGTATTTTCTTATAAACTGATAATTAAGGGGGTAAAAGATTATTAGATGGATGAGAAGTGAATAAGAATTGACCTTGAAGTGCCTACTTTCGACATCTATACTATAGGCTTACTTGTTCCTCAGGGACAATCAAGTGTAAATTAGACGTGTTTTCCTCTATTAAATCAAATTTGCTTGTGCAAAATGGCATGAATACAGACAAAATTTATTTTCGCAGATCAGGTTGTGGGTTTCCAAAAAGAATCAGTGTTACTGAAACTTTAAAACTCATTTGCACCATTCTGTGAAAACTGCAATAACGGACTGTACTTTCAGAAGATGGTTTGAATGATTTCAAGAATAAAATTTTTATTCAGCAGATGAAAAACGCATAGGGTGACCTACGATTGTGAACGACGGTGCTATTTGTGCTCTTGCTAAACAAAACTGACACATTCAGTGCGAAAGATAGCAGAACAACTAAATGTTCCACATCAGCAGTCTATAACAGTTTAAGATGATAAGAAATAGTGTTCTCAGAACAGTAACAAGTCATTTTTCAACACGTTGGGACTGGTCATGAAAAACGGATTCATTAGGACAATTCAGGAAGAAAGTGAAGCTGGTGCGAGGACGAAACTCGCCCGAAAGAGTTGCAAAACCTGCGCTGCGTCCACGCAAACTTTTATTGATAGTTTGGTGAGAATGTAAAAATATGATTTATTACTTTTAATTGGACAAATTAAATTATTATTATCAATTATCAATTACTGAACAAATTGAAAGTTACGCTGACAATACTAGACCACATGTAGCAGGGAGAACCTTCCCACAACTATTGTACACCTCGGTTATTGCTCCATCAGCGGGAAAAAGAAAGTTTAAAGAAATGGACGCACTATGAAAACATGTGGAAGAATTATTTAATAATAAACCACGAATATGTTATTAAAATGACATTTTTAAAATATCCGAAAAATGGGAAACCAACTAACAGAACAGATTGGATTTTATTTTTGTGTTTGGAAGCGATACGAACTTTTCGGAAGACTTAATTATTTCCTCTACTTCAAATAATTATAGGAATGTATTTTACAAAATTGATTTGTAGAGTCTCGTTGAGGACATTATATGTTAAAATTATTTCATTCTTTCATAATGGAATCGTAAACGAAAAGTGAAAGTCGCCTTTTATTTTTCTACGTAATATCGCATATATTTTTTCTAATTTTTCTAATTTGATGTCAACTGAAAACCGAAATTATCCGTATCATTTTCCGAGCTAGTAAGAAAATCATTCCATGAAGGTAGCTAAACGAGACATCCTGTACAATTTCAGTTATGAAAATATGTAGATTATTTGCAAGTGCTTTCGTCAGATAACAATGTTCAACACATATTTTGACTTGTAACATTCAATAGGCGTTTTTTGTTAATTTTCGTGCAGTGAATACGAATCATTATTACTGTTAAATCACAAAACATCTTCAAAGTTGAAAATTTGCATCTTTGTTAGATTGATTTTTTAAAATACCGTTAAAAAAAGTGTGATAGAAATAAACGGTTTGCAGATTCGTATTTAGTGCACAAAAATCTATAAAAAACGCCTGCTGAACGTTAGAAGTAAAAAAAAAAGTTAAAATTTGTTGAACAGTGTAATTTAATTGATGATCGTAAACAGTAGCATTATAGCTCGGTCTAATAAGTTGTACAATTCTAGTTTATTTGTTATTCATATATACAATTTCTAAAGATGTATTATATCTAGAAGTATTGAATATTCCTCAAAACAGATATTTCGCGAATTTGGATTCGTTTTTATATCTGCATTTCTGTTCACTAAGACATTATTACTTTATAAATAAGAAATTTTTTGAATTGACTAGAACATTTAATATTTTCGATGAATAAGTCCTCTTTCTGAATTTTCAAAACCACTCCTTTCTGAAGCACTAAATAAATTGCCCAAAGACGCAAAAATTAAGGTGAAAAATAAATAAAAAACTATTTTTAAAAAAGCAGCTTGCATTTACATTTTTGTGTCAATTAAGATAACTCCAATCATTAAAGTGATTGATCGCATTTATAAACTGTCAGTTGTGGAATATTCCGAATAATTCATCATTGTCAACAAGTTGAAAGTCGAAATTGTAATCATTTGTTATACGAATTAAAATACAAGATACGTAGTAAAAAAACTTAAAAAATTTCTTTTATCTCAACTGACACTTAATGTAAGTACTTATGTCTCAAGTGGAAATTGTGTTAAAGTTGACCATTAGCCCATAACGAAATGTCTTCAATATTTTTACCTACAAAGCAATAGTTTGCGATAAAGTACCCCTCTTCAAACTAAGTATTTTTGGAAAACACGTGCTTCATGTGTTATTAAGATATCTCACACAATTATCCCTTTTCACTCCAAGCATTTTTTGATACGATCGACCAGCAACTCCAGCACACTTTTGTAGTGTAAATTTTCGAAACCCATAAGTTTTGATTTGAATAGAAAAAATTATAAATACTTATGAATTTATTTACTTTGATTTTTATAGAATTCTAAAGTACCTTTAGAAGCAATTTCCATTGTGCATTTTTGACATGCTGGGCAGCGATGCAAATTACGAATATCCCCATAGCGGAGCCAATGGAGTGCAAAGGGTTAACAGTACACAGGAAATATTTTTTTACACAACACAGTTAAAACCATGTTTCTTCGTAGCACGATTTTAGACTAACTAATGTGATGATGCAATTAACGTGGTTATGAGCTACTGCAAGCAAATGTTAATTTTCAACGATTCATGTTCCAAGAAAACTTCATCGAGATAAGATATTTACACTTTACTTAGTTTGATGTATTAAGAAATATTTCTATTTTTACATCGTATACAAAAATTAATAGATAACATTGACAAACCAACGAAGTGCCAGAGAAGCATACTTAGAGTGGAATGCTTGATATTGTCTGTGCCTGACAAGCATACTTGAAGTGCAAAGGGTTATATTTGTCACCTATTACACATCATTTTGTATTCATAACAATATAGATAAGAAGTTAGTTGAAATTTGGCAGTAAAATATACTGTGGAAACACAATTATTATACAAAATATTTGTAAATTTATCACCTATGACAGTTAATTGGTGTACATGCAGTACATACGTAACTATTTAAACTGGTATTCAGCAGAAAACTGTTTACTATAAAATAATGAAGTAAAATGTGTACTTTTGACTGTAGTCATACAAGAGATACTCCAGTACTTGCAATAATTCAAGAAAATGTAATATGAAAGGTCAAAAAACAGGCAATATTTTCTCAAAGTGATTCAAGTATGGCAACAGTACGATATTAGAAATCAAAAGTTTATCTATAAACTATTATTATTGAATAACATAAAAATTAATTATTTTAAATATTATCCACTAACAGAAGCAATATTATGTCAACTTAAAAGTTATCTCGGACACAATTATATGGTATTGCCACTCTAAATGCTGCGTTGTCATCTCTACAACTTCTTGGAAATGTTTGCAAGGTATGAGCTTTAGCGTTATGTATGATCCGAGATTGACGATGACTCAATTTCCAACGAATTGCCAAAACAAGAAAAGTAAAATTCTGATACACTTTACTTTAACATTATAAAACTACTTGAACTGAATTCATGATATTTTTTTATAAAAATAGTACCAAACATGATCGTATTTGGATGATTTTAAGTTTGAAAGAATCAGCAACTGTGACAACAGACTATCTCTCTCGCTCTCGCTGTTTTTCTCTCCCGTCGCCAACGCTCTCAGTGACGAGTGAGCCAAGAATGGATAAAAACCAGTCGAATAATGAGTATGTGATCAGGTACGTTGACCTATTTTAGCGGATTTTGTAAAACATTAAGTGCTGCAAGTATGAAAAATATCCTTAATTACCGTGGAATATTCTGTACACTTTCACGTGGAATAGCTCGTACAGAAGATGTGAACAATGCACAACGTTTGAAGGTAAAAGTATGAACGCAAGGAATTTACATTATTTAATTCAACTAAATATTCTAATCCTAGTAATAACAAAAATAGTTTAAAATTAGTAATGTGAATGTACCTGCACTGCTGGTTCCTCCAGAAGTTGTAGAAGTTGCTACTAAATCATCTGAACCTTCAGAGTTCTGTGGAGGTGTAGGAGTTGGTTCTGGAGGAGGTCCTTTAATAGGTGGTAAAGACGGCGGGTGTTGTATCAGTGGTCCGGCCGGCTGATAATACCCTAATAACAAAAAGAAGAAATTACAATATCTTTCTTACATTCACACACATAAATATTATCTATTTTTAATGTATTTTTCCAAGCCTCTTTGTTGGAATCAAATGCAGTAACTCAGATATAAGCCCTATTTCTATTAAAAAGCCACTAAAACGGGAGGGACACTGCTTATGCCAGGAAACTAAGTAATCAGTTCTAACAGGGTACGGACATGATTCATTTCGCGATCGATATGACATTGATCACTGATACTGTGAGGATTGATTTCAACCCCAGGTTAGAGAGTGATCTCCTTCCTGTATCAGCTAAGTGGGTGAGACTCCTGGACGTTTCTGACTAGGCCAGGCAATCACAGGCGCTTTGCGTGTCTCAAAGTGAACTGTTGGCGTCTCAGCTTCGGTACCGGTCTGCACAACCGGTAGAAATTTAGATAAGGTCTCGTCCGCATCATAAGATTTTTGGTGCTTACACAGAGAGGACGAACACGGTAGTTCGCACGTACGCTCCGGGACAAAATGATAGCGCATCTTATATTTTTTCATATTTTCAACAACACTGGGCATGGTTGTAAGTGTAACGTGTTGAATATCATCCACGATGCACATTTCGACAAAGTTATACGAATGTAAAAATAAATATTATAGGTCGCAAGGCGGACAAAATGATAACACAAACAGCAAATCTATGTATGTTTCTCAGTTGTACGTAAGCTACTGAATGACTAACATTCATTGCGAAAGAAAGTTAATAAAGTTTAGACTAACAATCAGTGGAGTATATTTATTAAGAAAATACAATAAGGTATTAAAAGTGGGCCGTAGAAAGAGACTGAATGTAAATGAAATATATACCATATTGAAATTAAAGGAAGAACTGTGTCCAATTGCACAAATATCCAAAGTTATTAATAGAAGTCGAAAGGTAGTTAGTATCAATCGAATGTTACATCAAATACGTGCGTGATAATGAAGGTACAATTTTTTTTTAAGAACAAGTGGATATGATCCTCACTTATGGAGAAATGCAACAAAATTTAGATAACAGTATGCACATTTGATTTAGCAATCGATTCATATTGACTACGATATTTCATGCTCCGTTATCAATTACCGCGATGTTTACATTCTTAGCTGTACGTCATGTATTACTAGAATGTAAATAATGTTGCAAGACTATCGCTTACATAGAAATAAGAGTCACTGAATTACAGTGTTTGCTAGAATATAGTTGTACAATATTTTTTCATATTATTACAAATAACGGAAATATTTAAGGTGGACAAAGTATTGCCCCATCCTGTATATGTTAATAAAGACAGTCTGAAAAAATGTATATAATAAAAATTTAATCTACAATCTTTAATAAATAGAAATTGAGTAATTCTTAAAGTGAGCCATCTTTGTGTCACAGGGTGTATGAACATATCCCAATCCCGCGCCCATGGGTGTCGTCTTTGCTAAAGCTTTATACCAATACAAGGATACAAAATCAACGAGAAAAAAATGTATCTTCTTTAGCAATTAAAAGTTCTGTTCATATTACAGTTTATTTCACTTGCGACTATACTGAATAACATAAATAGTATGTTATACTTAACTTACCATGTTGATGTGGTGCTGAGAATGCAGAATGTCTTCTAGGTGACATGTTTGAATGACTACTTTGGCTGCCTGGAGGTTGCATAGATGACAATGCACCTAATGGTGTATATGATTTGCAAGGTTGCTCCAATTTTTGCTATTTAAAGAAATAATTTATTTTAGAACTGAATATTAATGGATATTTATTATAATGCATTATCGAAATCTGAGATCTTTTCTATAAATAAGGAAAACTAACCTGATCATGAAGTTCTGTAGCAACTGCAGTAGCAGCAGTCTGAGTATGACTGGTTGAACTTATTCTGTACTGCATACCAGCAATGCTACAAAAACCTTCGTGATGTGTGGATCTCGTTTGATTAACATAAACACCTTAAAATAGTATTTGTATTTTAATAGATTTTAAACTATATAAAGGTACGTGTACAATTAATATAATTTAATAAAGTACCGGTAATAGTAACATCTGTATCTTGATTCAAAATGACAAGTTTGTTGGATGGCTTTAAAACTTCATCCTGTTCTGAACTTTGTCTTGATTTTCGTTTCTCACCGTCAGAATCATTTTGTCTACGTTTTTTAATTATTTCCACCTCTGATTCACTAGAAGAGTCAGAACTACTGCCACAGCGATTTTTTTCATCTGAATAAGAAGCAGCCAGAATTGCAGTAGCATTGAGACTTGCCATTCTTTTACAAACAACCATATCCTTTAAATCCATTACTTCTTCAGTTTTCTTTCTTCGTTTAATTACCTTTTTCTTGTTATGCTCTGCATTTTTCTCAGGTTCACAGTCATCATCAGAAGAAGATGAAGATGAAGAAGTTTCTATCATATCCCAATGCTTTCCGCGTAATCCTGGCACATTTCTAAGTTTTCTTTTTGGAATATTTTCTTCTACCTTACAATCCACCTTTTTTTCTTTATCTTTACGGACATACTCTTCTTTCTCTTCTTTAGTCTTTTTCTGTTTCTCTTTTTCAGGTTTTGGTTTACAAAAGCCACCAAGGTATACGCCACCAGTTTCATTTTCATATAAACAATGAACTTTAGCCAATGCATTTAAGGAAGCTACTCTGTGCCGTTTTGGACCACTCCAAAAACCAAACAGTCTCATTCTGCGAACACGTTCATCAGATGGTGAATTAGCTCTCTCTTTTTTCTTTATTTCTTTTTGCATTTTTACATTTTTCTTTACCTCACCATCACTTTCATTTTCTGAATCAGATGATAATGCATTACCATTTACATTATCGCCATTAATCGCTTCTTCGTTTAAATTGACATTACCTGTACTTTCACTATCAATTTGTTCTTGTTTAGAACAAACATCATTCTGGCTATTCTCACAATCTTTGATCGGTTTACCAAATTCCTCAGAAGACGTTTCTCCAGAGGAAAAACATGTTTGATTAGTGCTCTCCATTTGTACTTTTACAGCTTTCTTTTTTACTATTTTTTTGGCAGTTTTTGAAACACTCTTCACAGCTTTCTTTGTATCTTGTGATTTCGACTGTAACAATTCTTCTTTACTACTTTTATCAACACTTTTATCTTCGTCAACTTCACTCTTCACATCACTTGTAACTATTTCCTCATTCAATTCATCTTTATTTATGACCTTTTTACATTCATTCAGTGGTTTTTCTGTTTCTTTCATATCCATTTTCTTTTTAGGTACAACCTTCTCAACAACTGTTTTAGGCTTATCATCCTTTTTTAATGAAGTACTTATCTTGTTATTTTTTGAAGGCAACTTCGCTTTCATATGCTTTCCTAACTTTGGCTTCTTTTCTTGTATAGCTTTATTTTTAGAAATGTTTACATTTTTCTTCTTTATTCTCTTCATTGTCTCATCTTCTTCACTTACTGATGTTTCTTCATCTTTTATTAATTTATTTAACTTGATCTTTTTATCAACCAATTTCTGCATTACTGATAAATGTGGCTTTTTCGCTAAAACAGTTTTCTTAGAAATACCCTTTTTTTGTATTGGTTTCGTCTTAGAGTCCTTCTTAGTTCGAGTTAAAGCCCCTTTTGTACTTATTGTACCTTTTTCAATAAGCTTTTTACGCTCTGTTTTTTTATCCTTCATCACAGAAGTCTTTATGCATTCCTTGGTATCTGACTTAATTGATTTTACATCTTTCTTTTTGTCATCTTTACATTTCTTTTTAGCAAGTGAATAGAGAGTATCTAATTTTTCTTCACACACATCATTTTCTTCTACAATATTTAAAAGTTTTGTCTGATCTTGTACATTCTCATCATCAACTTTTCCACTTTTCTTTTTATCTTCCACTTTTTCTAGTTTCTTCTTGCTTTCTGTAATTTGTTTTTCAGATTTTGTTTTTTCTTCTATTTTCTGTGCCTTCTTTTTTTCCACATTATCATAAGTACACTCATCTGTGACTTTTTCATCTACTTTATCTGATTTCTTTTCCTCTACTTTTTCACACTTTCTGTCATGATCTTTCACACATTTCTTCTTTTCGTCTACCTTTTCAGATTTTTCTTTTCGCTTTTCTTCAACCTTTTTCTTATCTTCTATCTTCTTTTTTTCTTCAAGCTTTTCTGATTTCTTCTTATCACTATCTACTTTCCTTTTCACATCTTCCACCTTCTCAAGTTTTTTAGGTTTCTTCTCCTTCTTTATATCAGATATAGCTTTTTCTAAGAATGAGCGACGTTTTTTAGCAATAGTTGGCATTTTGGTTGCCTTCCGGGCAACTGCAGCCTTTTTCTGTGGCTTCATTATGATTGTTTTCTTTACATTTTCAGCTTGAAAAAAATATGCTCAAAGTTCATGATAGACCTGAGCAAACTGCCAAAACTACCTAACTGCCATTGTAAGGTATGATAAATATTGTTAAACCTTCTGCTGAAGCTGACTGTATCTGCAAATAATAAAAGAAATATAAATACTTACTAGCCATTTACACAATAACAGACATTCAATATACAAATTTGATATGGACTACTTCTGAAAACTACTTTCTCCAATGTTACACATCTATCATATTAGTAAAAAAAAAACTATTTCGTGCAATTAACATTTGTGTAGTACAGAGATAATTCAATTTCTTGTCCTTTTTTTTCAAGAAAATGGCAAGATGACGACCAAGTGACACGAAAACTCCACGATGTTTTTCAGAATGAAATACATTTCCGAACACTCAAAACATAAATAAAATTAAATAACTGTTATACTTGTTTGTAATAAATCAAATTATTAAATTCGATGGAAATGAAAAAGTACGAAAGTATTACGATCGACAATGTCGGGTGCGCGCACTTTCATCGACTTGTTGACAAATCGATCCCTTTAAATCTCGTTGCTCCCATCGTTTACTGTGCATCAGATAAATTTGTCGTTCCAGACTTGTTACTAAATCTCTGCATTAGTTTGTGTAAAAAGGATTACTGCTACTATTACAAACACTACTTTATAGAATTCATAATATAGGTAGTAAAATTAAAAGGACAAGGACACCAGGACACTTTTTAAATGTATCCGTAGATGGCCATAAGTGGCTAACATAAACCTGCTTCACTGATCGATGAATTTGTCACGGACGAATTTCTACCAGACATGTACTCTATTACGAAAGCCACTGGCTAGATATTCTCAAAAAAGTAATCTATAAGTTTGAGGTACAAATAAGATTGAACCAATAAGAAGTAAGCATAGAGCAACGCATAATTTATGTTTACCTCTATCGAGCCCTTTTGTTTCTACACACGGCCCGCGAACGCTTTTTTAAACGATAAATTAATACACTAATACAATCGACTAGACGACGATTTTTTGCACAAAAACACTACCGACAAAAGCAATGTCGCGATCGTTTTAGCATTACTTTCCAACTGGTTTCGTGAAGTCTAACACAGATTCCGTATTTATTTCTCCCGAAATACGTATCTCGCTCGACGTCCCTGCCCTTTTACCGTTGCCTTGTCGGCCATTTTCTTCCTCGCGCCGCTCCCCCACTCCTCTCCTTATAGATGACCAAATAGCAGATTCTCTCTTCCGTTTTCTCTAAGATATCCGCTAGATGGAATCACTTTTCTGTCACGAAGATAAAGATTTTCGTTTTCTTTCGCTTAGAAATTGGAAGTGAAATGGAAAAATACGACACCAATTAAATTGACCAAAGCAAAAAAGAAATTAATTTGTATCCTCGAAGTTATGATGATATAATAAACAACTATATTGTGAACAAACAGATTCACAATGGTAAACAATCCTTAATTTGTAACTTTTAATATTGGAAACTATAAATAATTGTTTCACATAAATATCTATAGTAGATGCTATAATGTAAATAACTTTTCAGGTTTTCTAACACAGACAACAATTTAACTTTCAAAATGGAGAATGTACATAAATATACTTTATATTTGTGTATATATTTTTATTATACATAAATACACAAATATATAAACTCTAAAGGTTTTTTATTGTTTAATAGTATTATACTTTGATATAGATTATTTACATATATATTTCATCCCTTTTAATATAAAAAATATACTCCCATCTTTATTAACATGTGATACTCCATATTGCACTTAATTATGTACACTGCTGTATTCCCAACAACATTGCTTCCACAACATCTCCTTGATGTAATTCAGTTTTTTTTGCTGTACGTCCTGGTAACATTAATAATGCATTTGCATTTTTGCAGCTAAGTAATTTACTACTAATTTGATTTCCAGTAGTATAAGCTAGTGGTAGTGCATCTGTATCAAGCCATTTTAAAATTGCCCTTGCATATTCAGGACGGGGATCCAAATTGTAAGATGACATTAACTGTTGTTAAAACATACAATAAATATAATGTAATTTAATAATTCATAACAAATAAAGATACCTTACTTTGGTTTTCACAATAGTAGGTGTGGAATAGTCCCTGCATAGCTGCCTTAGTAAAGGTAATACAAATAAAGTCATAGTAACTGTTGCAGAAACTGGATTTCCTGGTAAGCACAGTAAATATTTCTTTCTGTTTTCAAACAGACATGTTCCAAAAGTAGTTGGTTTTCCAGGTTTCATGTTCACACGTCCTAAATAAATAATTATTATTAACTTATGTTTATACATTTATTGTAGACATAACTACATTAATATGATAATATTACCAAAATGTATTGTAGCATTAAAGTGGTGCTGTAGAATAGGTTTCAACATGTCTCTGTCACCCATTGATACTGACCCTGATGTAATAAGTACATCAGCTTGAGTCAAAGCAGACTGGATTTTTTGCACCATGACCATCTCTCTATGCAGTGCCCAGATTAAATAATTAAAAACTGTACTTTTCTATAATTAAAAGTATTGAAGTATAGACTTACTCATCTTGTGCAATACCCATATCTATAGGATCAAAGCCATTTTCTTTCAGCATTGATAGCAATGTAATTTTATTACTATCATATACATGTCCTGGCATTAAATCTGTTCCAGGACATTGTAATTCATCTCCAGTAGATAATACACCGACCTTTGGGAGATCAATAACTGATATTTCTTTATAACCACAAGCTGCAATAATACCTAATTCAACTGCTCCAAGTTTTGTTCCCGACGTTAAAATTAACTCTCCTTTTTTAATATCACAGCCAATAGGTCTTCAAATAAAATAAATAAGATGTACCATAATATTATGTCTACAAATACTGTAATATTATTGAGTATAAAATACCTAATGTCCTGTCCAGGTTTTACTTCCGTCATAATTTCAATTTCTTTTTCTTCTGTATCATCAGAAGTTCCTGTAATTAGTTTTGTATCTTCAACTTGAATAACTGCTGTTGCATCTGTAATATGAAAAAAAAAAGTAAAGATACAGGTTATTAATGATTAACTCTAAAATTATTGCCTTGATCAAATATAATAAATAGACCATTTGGAATTGGAGCTCCTGTATTTACTCTTACACATGTGCCAGGTTGAAGTGTAATTTCTGTGGCCTACAAGTTTTTAAATGTGTAAGTATGCATTATCATAGTTATATTAATATATTTTTAATATTTTACTTACAGTATCTCCTGCTTTTATACCACTCAGTACTTTTCTTTTGCCTTTTCCATCACTTGCTAACACTGCATAACCATCTTTAATAGATGCTCTAAATGGTGGCAGATCATATTTAGAATATAAATCTCCATCCAATATTCTACCATGTGCATTTTCCACATTTACATTCAATTTATCACTAGAATTTTCTGGTTCTATACATTTACGTATCATTTGTAAAGCATCATCTATAGAAATCATTGGATATGGTGATTCTCTACAACGTTGAACTACATTTCCTAAGCATAACTATAAAAATTGGTTCATATATACTTTTGCTACAGTAAATTACACAAATAGTGTATACGAATAAAATCTTACTGAAGTTTTATCTTGACACTTCTGTAAACAACTATCTGCACTAATATTATTTTGTACATTTTCGTGTGTATCTTTGATTTTTCTTTTATTATCCCTTATTAAGTCAATTGCATGTGGTATAGCAGGTGCAATTACACTTAAGCATTCCTTTGCCGCTTTTGGTGATCCGGGTAAGTTAACAATTAATGTTTTGTCTCGTATTCCACATACAGCTCTTAATTATGTAAATTAAAAAATCATTAATAACAAACATAATTTATAAGTTTATTTGGGATAAATAAACTATATTAATATATGAAAATTTAAATGCAAATTACCTGGATAACATAGCCATTGGTGTAATTTTTAAACTTGATGTTATCATTGCTATGGTCATTCCAGGAGCTTCCTTTTGAATAATTTGTTTTGTTGCTTCAGGAGTAACATCCCTTTTAGAAAATCCTGTACCGCCAATTGTAAAAATAACATCCAATTGTCTGCTATCACTCCAACTAATTAGAGCTTCCTGCATATGATAAATATACATGAAATATTTATGATTTACTTTTTTTAAAACTATTGTAAGATATGGATGCATTAGAAATTTGTATAAATGCAAAACTAATAGTAAATAATTACCTTTATTGCATATTCCTCATCTGGAACAATGGTTTTGCAATATATTTTTCCTTTTAGAATCTTACCAATTTCATTATTATGATTATTAACACAAAGTTCTATTTCAAGCCCACTTTTATCTTCATTTTTACATTTGTAGCAACTGTCGCTAACTAATAAAAAGAATGAATAACTTCATCATTAAAAATTGAAAACTAAAATGATTTTTCATGAGGATAAAGTAAGAAATTCTTTTGATGGTAAAATAATTAATATCCAGTGGTATTAAATAAATTTGTAATACAGATAATCAAATAAAATTTATATAAAAGCCCTTCATAATTTGAAAATAAAAGTTCAACTATAAATTTTACAATTGAACTTAAATAATATGATTACTATAAAGTAAAAATTATATATTTACCAGTTAATAATCCAAATCTTATTGAATCCATATTTTTATAGAATAATTTTTAGACGGATATCAGAAGTACTTCTTCACCTGATAATGATTAAACTAAGATAACATCAGGTTACTGAAATTAACATATATTATTGTTATAATATTAACACATGCATATTGTAATAAATGAAATAGTTCAATAGAAAAAGAATGTTAAAAATGATAAATATAATAAGAACAATTTGACAACACCTATGTACTTACTATATCAAAACAATCTCTTTTCAAAGAGAATTTACAAGAGTATACTTTTCAGTGTTGCCAACTGTATATAATGTTCCATGATAACGCAGCGCATGCTCCGTTACATAAGAGATATTCATTCAAATTGTAAAGTGTCAAGGTAATCGAAAGCTACCGCTTGATTAAACAAGGTTGAAGTGAAATAAAGAATAGTAAAGTATTAACAAAATATTAGAAATGTCCAAAATAAAAAATGTTGAAACGCCCTAATGTTTAACTAGTACAACGTCTGAAGTACAAATTGAATTTTTTGTACATTTTTAAATGCCTGAATTGTTCAATTTGTATGTCGTTAACGACATAAAGATCGTATAACAAGTTAGTTGCATAACAATGTAACATTTCATTTATAAGTTCCAACGGAGGGTACCGTTAATTCATAACAAGTTTGTTACGAACTGCATACTATTTGGGCATGCGCAGTAGGATTATTTTTTTAAGAATGCATAATATCTCGGTTGTTGTCATTGCCATTTCATTATTGGCATTTGTATAAACAGTGCAGTACACATAAATGCAAGTGTGTACAGTGGCTGGCAGTTTATAGTTCAGTTCAGTCAACAAGTTGGCACCTTGGTTATTCAGTGCAGTTCTGAGTGTAAGAGAGGGAGTTAAACGGAGAGTGAGTCGTGTATTACGTCCGAAGAAGTCAGCCACAGCAGTGCAACGGAAGGTATGTACGTTACGATTAAGATAGTCGAAGATTTACTATCCGACTGTGAAATTTCTTTTACGTTCAAATTTTCTTACATCCACGACGCAGGAGCTCCGATTCATCGTGGTAACGTTTTTACCAGTTGTTTTACGTTTATTCGTCAATATAATCAACAGACAAGAGAATAGTCTTCTATTAATAGCGACTAAGTAGATTATTTTGGCCTACTTATATACGTGTAAAAATCCAAGATGGGAGGCACGTCCACACACACCCTTTGGTTTAACCAATCAACGTGCTAGTTTCAGTTCTTAAGGCTAATAACCTCTGACTTCCATTTTATTTATATAAAGGAGACAGTGCAGTATGAATATATTTTTGCCTGACAAAAGAACGTAACTGTTCCATGTCAAAAAGATCTGTTGAACATTGGCAGTTGCATGTGAAATAACACGTTCCATTTTATAATGTGAACAATTTTGAGCTATTACACATTAATACATTAATATCGTATAGTAGGTAATTTATGAAAAAATTACTTAGTAGTTGAATTAATAGTTAGTTTTAATATTGTCAATCATAGAATCGAAAATCACTTCCAAGGACGTTTGTGTTTGTTTTCAACATACCATATGGAATGCTACAAAATTTATTTTGTACACGTTCGCTACAACATTCTTAGTTCTTGATTTTTATGTTTCTTATTCATATATGTCACATATAAATATCTTTATTTTAATTTATTTTGTACATTAATGTAATTCAGTTTGTCATATCATTCTTTTACACAACAGAAAATAACAAAAAGAATATAAAATACAAAAGGTATATAAAGATTTACAGTTTCTGTATTACACTTTATATACTTCATCCTGAAATAGATTGGAGGATATTAAAAGTGAACAGTATTATTTCTCACATTGTATACTATCATATTTCTGTTTGTATTTTTGGTTAACCAACTTGTTTTGTACGTATTAAACCTAACATTAAAACAATAATTTTATTTGGTTACTTATCGATGACAGTTTTCTAATGTTTTTGTTTCTTCATCTAGTTCTAGGTCATTCATGTTTGTTCTTTATTTTGTTACTTTGTAAAATTGATTTTAAAATATGTATTGGAATTATATAGCAATCATATTATAATTTATCTATGCATAAAATACTGAAATATTTATAAAAACTATTTTTATACTTTTTTATGTTTTTTTGGTTTCAAGTAATTAACAGGTTTTAACCATAAACAAATTGATAGTAAGAAAATGTTCTTATATGTATTTTATATTTTTTGAAAAATAAAATATAGTTGAAGAATGATTACTTTCAAAAACTATCATCTCACCTGTTTCATGAAATTCAGAGAAAAGTATACAATAATTAACATATATATTTAAAAATTATGTTTATAATAACAATAATTTGAGTTAGACATAAATTTTTAAATATATTAAACATTCATTTTACAATATTAACTAATTTTTCATATGTATATTATTATTCTTATATATAGTAATATGTAGGTGGTGGAACATTATATGCTACTATTATATGTACATTCGTCATTCATAAAAAGTTTAATCCATAATTGATTCATTCATTACATAGAAATTTCTTTTGTCTGACAATACAATAAATATTTTTTAAACTTAGATAATTAACTTCTATGAAATAATATTAATATGAAATGTGATTGTACAAGGATTTCGTATCTTTTTTTACTTATCATCTTGCACACTATGAAAATGAAGTAATGAAGTAGTCTTTAATTGTGAAGTAAAAATATTGAGATACATACATATACCTCATACATCATATTACTAACAAATTTGGAGGATTTAAATGTATTTGATTACTTATTAATATAAAATATATAATATAATTACATGTTTACACAATTCAAATATATGAGGTATGCATTGTTTTTTTATGTGGTAGTAGGCAATGTAGGCATTAATATATTCCATGTATACACTTGACTTCATGCACTTGAATAAATTTACTTTAATTATCATAGAGCACTGAATTATATATTGTGCAAATTAACACTTTTGTGCATATTACATAATAAGTATAGCATAATTTTTTGTGAACAATTCCTAGCATATAATAATTAAATATGTAAAGATTGTTTCAGTATTAATTTTTAAATATGATTTTGAAGAAAAACATAAACGCATGACTACATATATTCTAGTATAATATTCCCTCTTTGTTTGTTAGGCAAATCATCATTTACTTAATTTCAGAAATGAATATTATATGTATGTACACATTCAATTTTAGTTTTTTTGTCTCCTTAAACAGTTTAATTCAAAGAGTTTAACAATGTACATTTTGTATCAATTATTTTTATTTCGTAACTTTTTCATTCACTTTTTTACTGAATATTGAAAAAACTTATACAAGTAACCTTTTACTTTTCTGTATACTAAAACATACTCATGAAATACTTACGGAAATGTGTCGAAATTCAAGAAAAATATTGTAAAAATATTCGAGTGAAAAAACAGAACATATACTCACAGAAATAAGAAAGAAGAATTATAATTTCAATGAAAAGTACAGTTAATTAGACAAATCAGGTATTTTATTATATTCAATATCACATACATAGTTTTAGTAAAATAAACTTCCATTTAAATATCGAGAAGTGATCTTGAAATTTTGCATACTTAAAATAAAAAAATTTTAAATTGTACAATGCTGTTACTTAATGAGTACAATATTTGTTAGAAAAATAATTCTAATAAATGATTCGAGATAATTTGGGAATCGCCTGTCTCTGATTATAAGAAAATATTTCTTCGATAATTAGTGTCATTGACCGGCCGATAGTGTCATGTGAAAGAAATCATATTATCTTCAAAGATCACGAATCATTGCGTTACATTAGCTTATCATAAAAAATTGATGCCTTATCACTATCAAATGTACATGAATGGAGTGTATTTCGACTGCACTCGAGATAATTTGAACGAGTTAAGGATTATCAGTTAAAGCTGTTGTTTGTAATTTTCTTAATTCAAAAAAGAGAGTACTGATATAAATGCAACTTCCAGCTGTTGAAGTAAACATGAAATTCATTTGTACAAAATTAAATATGAAAATGCATTTGTTTTAACATATTCATCTCCAGAAATTCCTTAAACAATTGCGTTCAAGTAAGACAATTACTGTGAACGATAATTTATGTCTGAATTTTACTATGGGGAAGGAACAGTTATACTTATAATAAATTTTTTTTGGAAAATGTATCCATGTATCAAAATCGTTGTGCAGATGGTATAATGACTAGAAATAGACGTGTCTGGTCTTAACTTATACTTTCGTCTTTGAGATTGAAATTTTCTGCACCCGTACAGTACATGGTTGATCGACATTTCTTGGTTGCAATGATTACAGAAATGTGGCGAATACATCTAAACAAAACTGACTTTCAATTTCAATATCAAAATGAATTTTACTGCAAATTTTCGTTTACACACCTTCATCGAACGTGATGTCAGTTCTGAAAACTACAAACATTATTTTTTTCACACACAGTAAAAACAGTATGCCCTTTCATTAAAATACCAAAAGGCAGTTTTGGAATATCTTATTCCGTTTGAGACAACCTGTGTTTGTGATATTATTTATATTTCCTTAACTAAAAATTAAGAAACTACGTAACTATTGTAGCTGTTATAGCTGTTTTTAACTGTTATAGCCGATTACAATAAATATTTATAACATTGGTTGGCATCGCCGTCGAAGTTTACAACGTTTTAATAATAAATAAAATGGCTTCTCCAAAACGAATATACCAAATTTGCATATAACATGTAATATAATCGTGCTTGTTCTATTTCATCTATGGCTGGAATTATTTAAATTATTTAATATTCGTACAGTTTTCGGTGTTCGAATACTATGAATAAACTTCGAATGTTTGAATAAGTACTCGTTAGGGCTAAGACTGTTCACATGAATTAACCCTTTGAGCTCTCAGAATTTTGGGAGAAAGCGTGCACCATGTGCTGAAATTTTCCTCGTCAGAATACGTGTTAAACTGAATGATTCATTATAATAATGTGTGTAATGTCGATTGTTCGTTTGTTTTAGTGCTCTGAAACTGCAAAATGTATAACAAAACACATATAATTTAATAAAATAAGCTGAGACGAGAATTTATCCAAATAGAGTGCAATGAACATCTGTGCCTAGGCCAGTGCGGTGACCCGTAGCACACGGTGAACGATCTTTTTGGACGCATATATGCGTCTGTCGTCCACAAAGAGTTAATACGTCTTTTGTTACCAGAACGTTATTGACTGGGGACGTATTTAGACGTTTTTAGGGTGTGATACAATTAATTTTTTTTTCTGACCTTTTGTATATTATAAACGCAATTTTGTTACCGTAAAATTTTCAAAAATAGCGAAATTTACTCACACGCGGGTGTTTCAATATTAACTTGTATGAAAAATAGTCGGTCACAGGTGTTTCTGCAAAAATCCCCCGGCCAACAATGTGTTAACATGTATGAACGATCATGGGTCATATAGAAGCTTCGAGAATCGATCACAATTGCTAAATAAATTGAAGATAAATCGACTGAGTATCACTGTCTTTATTACGTAGTGATTCCAGAGGCGTACGTATGTATGTAAGTATGTACGCCAAGATCGGTTCGACTTTCAATCGAAAGCGATATGTAAACAAGTGTTACGCTTTGTGACGTAATATAGCAGCAACAGACTGGAAACTACAGTTTGATAACAGAGGATAACGAGAATATCTTCAAACTATCGATAAGTACAGAGTTCCACGGCTGTCTGAACTCGCATTCGGGACTGAGCAAATTCATAGATCCGTTCTAGGACCAGTTTTCATCACCTTCTCGAGCACAAGATTTACGAGTATAGCTCGAGAAGCAGTAATTTCGCAGGGAGAGAGGTAGAGCATCGGCGAGGTTTCAGCCGGCCGCCACCAAAAAGTTTTTTCGTCGACGCAAATGAGTCATCGTATAACGAAAAACAAAGTTTAGCTATTTTTTATAATGCATTAATGAGAATACTACAAATGAATAAGTGAGCTTTTTCCAATGAAAATGAGTCCAAACACGATGCCATTCGGTTCATTTGTTATTAAAATTTTGCATAAGGTAAAATTCGATAGTCATAATGTCTCTGATAACAAATTGTCTAAATGAGATCGTGTTTGTACTCATTTTAATTGGGAAAACTTTATCTATCTACTAAGAATATTCTTATGAATGTACAATGAAAAACAAAAAATTTGTTATTTCCGTTAAAGGATGACTTCGTACAATGTGTCATGTTTCCCAAACGCCGCCGCGAGCCGCCCGACTTCTGGGCCCGGCTCCGGAGGAGCAAGGAGGGATATGTGGTTGGAGTACGGCCACTTCAGACATCTGTGTCGAAAAGCAGTTCAGACATCCGTGGAACTCTGTATTAGGTTGATAAACGTTCGTCATATTTCTCAATTAAAACAAAAATAAAATTACATGGTTTCAAAATAATTTTCATTAATAAAAAAAGAAAATACTATAACAATTCAAAATAAAATAAATTTTATTTCACCTATAAATAATTGCCTTCATCTCTTCCACAAACAAAGATCAATGATCCTGATCAAATTACGGTTTATAAAACGATGATAAACGTTTTGCACCAATCTGATATGTATATAGTATGTATGTACGTAGAAAAAAAGTATTCGCCGTCAGAGTTAATAAATTATGTGTTCACATTGCATTTCTTAACCAAAAAAGTAGAAATATTATAGTGTTCATTTCCCAAGTACCATTTTAAAGTATTCCAAATGCTGAAACTGAATCAACAGAGAAATATAATGCAAGTGATTATAAATACGAAGCTCCTTATTTCAGTGCATCCGCAATATTGTGCTGCTAAATATGCGAAAAGCGTATAGAATTTAATAGTTATATTTCTTTATATTGTTTCTTATTTTAGTTATTAATAGACTGGAATGTCTGTGCAAATATACATTTCTGGACTTCAGTATTTCCTATGTTAATGCAGTTAAATAAATTAAACTTCAACAAGACTGCATTTGTTCTTGGAAATGTTCAAAATATGTAACTTATATTTTGCTAAATTATTAAATGTCCATCATTCACCAGTTTGGATGTATTAAATTGCATAAACATCTGCAGTTTAGTTATTAATCTGTACATTCCATTTTTTTATAATTATTCGGATGAGTAAAGTAAATAAATAATGAAGCATTACACAAATTTTTATATTTTACGAAATTCAGTGACAGTTTTTTTTCAAAACTGCCCTCTTAATTCAAAATAATTTTTAAATGGATGACTTTCTTTAGTATGCCAAATATTTAAAAGTATTAACAATGGTTAGTGGTACGGACGAGCCAACAGTTGCGTGTTGTTTTACTTGCTTTTCCATTAAGTGGTTATTTCGTAATGGGGAAAACAGTATGAATTCCGACCAGGCAAAATAAAAAGCGAAATGTACTCTTTGAGTATTCATGAAAAACATAAAATGTTTCCATGACGTGTTATTTTGTTAATGACCCGCCACATTCGCCCATAACGAAATATTAATTGCATCAAGAAGATTACGGAATGCAGACATCAAAAGTCACGATGATACATTTATTCTATCACCAAGAAATAATTTATACTACATTTGTATTGAAAAGCAAGTATTGTCAGATATTAAAGGAAGGAATACATGTAATATGAAAATCAAACATTTTACAAAATTTTAAAGTATCTTAAAAACAGAAATCTATTTCTTAATTAGTAGGAATGTATTGTTAAGTACATAGCAGGTACGTGCCAATACTTCTTTCCGAAGTTAACATTTTGTTTTAATTAATAAACGAAATGAATAGAGTGTCTGAGGAACTTCACTGTCTATTTAGTAATTGTGTTTTTTTTTCATAATACGTTATAGCATTTATGTATAGTGGCTGGAAAAAATATAGCGCCAGTCGTAAACTATTTAGTCCAAATAGTTTAAACTAATGTTTGTGACCTTCAAACTTAGACCCATAATAATGACATTGCAGAAATTTCCGTCTCGAAACTTTATTAATATTTTTTTATTTTAATGTCTGAAACCATATTTGTATGTTTATGTTGGATAAGGTATTGATATATAAAATATGTTTCATAATCGTCTATCATCTGCAATAATATTTTAAAACATTGTCCAATATGTGAATCAGATTTTCTTTCATATGTTTCACACGTTTAACATTCTTCCATCGTTTCACTCTACATTTTACGATTGAGTCATACTGCTCGATCTTTGTTTCCTTTCCGGAATAATTACGTGCAATCTTTTGTGTAATTGTCGTTGTTTATCACACGAACTGGGTTATGCATTTCTTGCTTTACAAATTCGGAATTTAATACAAGAACTTTTAATACAAAAATGGAATTTTTGATAAATTCCACTAAGGTTTGTCGAAATTGTTATTTAACACTTTTCATGTTTCAACTGTATGCGTATAATTTATACAAAATATATGAATTCATTGTAGAAACTTGAAACCCGCCAGAAACAATTTTTTTCTCTGCTATAATGATATTCAGAGAAAACAAAACCGATGTTGCTTGACCTGATAGACTGCCTCCATATTTATGTTATAAATTTATAATACAAAATTAAATTATAGAGAGCATTATACAGTTTAGTCGTGAAGGAAGTGCGACGAAAATACTTTTACGTACATAATTTATATACAGGGTGAGTCATGCAATTGGAACGATTTATAACTCGAGTTTGGGTCGAAGTATAAAAGAGTTGCAGAGGAAAAAGTTGAATAATATAATGTTTATTCTCCTATAAGCTCAGTTCGTTTATAAGTGCAACGATACGCTTTGAAATTGCAAATACATTAATTGTATTTAAAACATTCTACTTAAAACATTAATTGTTTTTTAAAATAAAAATGCATATTTGTTTACATGGGCCGATTCTTTGGAACATTTTGCATAAAAAAGTATTAGGGTATGATGTTAGAAAAATCAATATTTCGAGAGAAATTTCAAGTTTTTTAATGTAAAGTATGCCTTATTACAGGAAATGTTCAAATGTCCCACCTTGACGTAACAAGCATATAATGAAACATTTATTTATGTTTTTCATTAAGGAATCTAAGGTGGTCGCTAGTTAATATCGAACAATTTGTTATAATTTTTTGTTTTAAGTCTGCCACTTGACTTAAAGTCAACTTAAAATCAACCTCTACTTCAAATGCGTGCGTCATTAAGTGGTGGGGATGATAACGCTTGAACTTCTGCAGTAAGGAGGCATACTGTACATTAAAAAACTTGAAATATCTCTCGAAACATTAATTTTTCTAACCTTGTACCCTAATACTTTCATATGCAGTATAGTCCGAAGAATTAAAACTCGTAAAAAAAAATATTCATTGCATTTAAAAAAACAAAGCATTTGCATTTTTTAAGCGCATCGTTGCACTTACAAAAAAAACAGGGCGTATAGAAAAATAGACATTCCTATACCATTCAACTTTGTCCTCTACAACTTCTTTTTATCTCGAACCAAACTCGAGTTACAACCTGTTCCAATTACGTGATTCATCCTGTATAATATATTATACAGAACACCTGTGAAGAAACAATCCGTAGACATACATAAAACCGCAGTTTTATAAAAAGATATATTTTAACGCATTAGCCTACATACAGGGTGAGGCACATAAAGCGTGGCAATTGAATATTTTCGAAAATGTTAGTAATATGAAAAAATGTTAGGAAAAATTGAAGTATTTTAGAGGGCATACTTGTCAGCATAATTTAATTTTTTATACGTGGAGATGTCAAGGACATTTCAAGGTCATTACCGTTTTTTTTTAAATGGAACTGCGTGTTTTTTAATATCAGTAAGTATAGTTCACACCAAGCGAATTCAATGGTCATAGTCATTCAAGGTCAATCAAGGTCACATACGAAGAAAAAGCGAAACAAACTTCCACAATTATTAGTAGAAGTGACTTTAACACGTTCTGTGCCGCGTGGGTCGTATGCGCCCCACGCACCAAATTCGATTATTCTAAATAAATGGTAATATTCTTTGTATTTCAATTAAAACGAACGCCACAATAATAGTACCAAATGAATGATATATCATAAGACAATTCAATGTTTATGTTTTTAACGGTATATGTTTATAGAAACTTATTTTCACGCGTCTGACTAGTTATGGAATTTTTCACTGCGGCTTGGGACGTCTTAATACGTTCCCTGTCACAGTAGAAAATTCTGTAATTAGACGGACACATCAAAATAGCTATTTATTGAACGGAGACGTATTAATACGTCTTTTGTTACCAAAACGTTATCGGCCGGAGGCATATTCAGACGTTTTTAGGGAGTAATACAATTAAAATCACCGTGCGAAGTTATTAGAGCTTAAAATTGATAAAGTGTTGATTATACAATTTATTATTGTGCTTATCATTCACATTTTGCTGCATTTGTTTTTCTTCCTGACCTTTTATACATTATAAACGCAATTTTGTTACCGTAAAATATTGACTTGTATGAAAAATAGCCGGCCACAGGCGTTAGTTGCTGCAAAAATCCACCGGTCAACAATGTGTTAATACATGTGGTTGATTGTACAAATATTTATCTATTTTGTATTACACTTTCTATTTCTACTATCATTTTAACGTGAATGTTACTCAAAATTTCGTAAAGGTTGGTAGTTATGTGATCAAATTAAAATTGATGCGTGTACCGAAAACGAGACACGTGGCAGGGAACGTGTTAAGCATGCGTGTTATGATGTGGATGCAACATGATTGTGCACCCCCACACACTGATGTATGTTGAGGAAACGTAATGAATAAAAATTTTCCAGAACAATGGATAGGACGCGGAAGTCGAGTGATTAGCCACCGCGGTCGCCAGACCTAACTCGTCTTGACTATTTTCTTTGGGGATATCTGAAACAAGGAGTGATGTCATCGGCTCCTATAATGCGGAATGACATGAAAATTAGGATACGTCAAGCCTGTGCTGAAGTGATACGAGAAATGTTGAATAAGATGCGATTATTTTGCAATCGAATTACGAAATGTTTACAAGCCGAAGGTCTACACTTCGATTATCTATTCAAACGATCGTAGACTGGAAATATTAGGATACTGCAAATAATTGCTTTTTCTTTACCTGTTACCTTGATTGACCTTGAGTGACTATGACGATTGAATTCCTCTTGGTGTGAACTATACTTGTTATATTAAAAAATATGTAGTTCCATTAACACGTTAAACGTTGAATGCCGCGTCGGTCACCAGTGACCGACACCTCCAATTTAATTAAATTAATAATTATTGATTGTCGCAGAATATTGAGTGAATTTCATACTGAAACAATAATGTAGGAACAGAAGCACACAATTCAATACTCAAATCTTTTTTTTCTTTATGGTTTATATGAGAAATAGTAAATTATATCGCGTCTGAGTAGGTATGGCTGTTTTCACTGTGGCGCTCAACGTGTTAAACACTATGTTGGTCCCTAGGGACCGCCAGTATCAAATTTAAGAAATAATACTTTATAATTCATGTAATATTAAAAAATATATTTTCTCTTTTTTAATAGGTTTTATTGAAACATTTTAAACAAAAACGAGGTTTTCCTTTACAAATATTACAAAAAGTTACGACTTTCTTGGTACAATTTTTAGCTATTTTTCTTTCAAATTTTTTTGAATTGGCATTTTCTGTATTTACGCGTCGCCTAAATGCAAAGTAAAACAAATTTAGTTCCGCGGTTAACACGTTTAAAAAAAAAGGTGATGACCTTGGAATGTCCTTAACATTTTCACGTACAAAAAATTAAATTACGCCGAAGAGTGTGCTCCCTAAAATACTTCAATTTTTCGTAATATTTTTCATATTACCAATATTTTTGGTAATAATCAATTGTCACACTTCACGTGCCTCACACTGTAAATACCATAAAATTCTATGTCGAATCTAGTTCAGCATGGCTGGTCGAAGTAAAATACTAATATTGTGACAAATTCAACACAGTACCATAAAACTATAAGATACATTTAACTGATGGCAAGTAATCACAGAATGTCAAGCGAAAATATACTGGGTAACCAATTAAGTATTTCCGTAACTGTTTCCGGAATTAATACCTTCTAAATAACATTCTTAAAAAAATCTCTCGCAGTATGGTTCAGAGAATGTGATTCAGAAATACAACGCTTTGTACGCGACCGGGTCAAGTCTAAAGTTCTAATTCTCTTGCACAACTACTTCCGCTTAAATACGTGTTCGTTTGACATCTGTACAAGATGCCCTACTCTGATCTTTACACGTGAATGTCTTCGAAAGTGAAGGGTAAGGGGAAGAAACAAGGAACGTCACAAAACAGCTTCATTAAGAAAATCAATTTTTGATACTTTAGTACATCAGTAAAGAAACAAGGTTCAATGAATGTGACTGTATTGTTCATGACATGAAGTTATACTCTAATTTGGCGACAGAAAAAAAATGAGCGAAAATATAATTGTTGTACATTATTTTAATTTTTCTTTCAAGTTGAACACTACAGAATAAAAGTGGACATACTCTGTTCTTTCACCTTACCCTTCAACTATTAGTGATATTGAAAAATAATTCAGACAAGAGTTCAATGATTCTGTGGGAGACATAAAGTGGTGTCAGTAGTTTATGGGTTGACGCGTAGCGGAGAAATAATGGTCATATTGTTGTTTTTTTTTTTTTAAATAGAATCATACATTTATTAAAGCAATATTCGTTGCAACTTTTTATTCTCTACAAAAATGTATTAAGGCGCTTGTGTTGAAAAATTGTTAACTTAGAAAATATTTTTATTTTATCTTTGTAAAATACTACTCGTAGCACCTTACACAGAGAATATTCTTTTTAATCGAACCATCAATTTTTATAATAGGCTTTTTATAAAATCCTTTCTTCTCTGTAAAAAAAAGTGTTCGGGTATCTCTGTCGAACAGCTGTTAATTTTGTAATATTTTATTTTTAATGCTACGAAGCTACTCATGGCTTCCAACAGAGAGAATTATTGTTTTAAGGGATACCGTAAATTTCTGTAATGCACTAATAATTACGGCTCTTCATTCTGAGTGAAAAAGTATCGGGGTATTTGTGCCGAAAAACTATTAGTTTATGGGATACTTTGATTTAAATCTGCCTGCGTCTGAAGCTACTAGTAGTATTTTATAAAATTAAAATTAAAATATTTACTGAAGTAATGACTCTTCAGCCGAAACATCATAGTACTTTCTTAAAGAGAATAAAGAGTTACAACTTTTGCTTGAAATGTTTTTCGACATCAATACATAATAGTTTTCAAGAAATTCGCGTGGAAAATTAAAAACGGTTACCCTGTACGATCTAATTTCTAATTTCTTCCACTGAGTATACATTGAATTTAAAAAAATACATAAATATAAATGATATTGTAATCGCTATAAAAATATAAAGAAAAAAGATAAATTCAGACATAAATAGAATTAAAATGCAACGAATTTTTAGCGTTTTATTACGTATGAAACAGCAGATGTTATTCGATAAAACAGTTATTATTTAGTATCTATTGATACCCCTTTTGTCTTTTCGGACCTTCAAGGGCTTCGGTTATGTACATCCTTATATCTACTTACATTGCAGGTAACAAATATCAAAATATAGAATTAGTAACATAAATATAAATATGAATTACATTTAAATTAAACATTACATAACGTAAAATAATCATTAAATTGAGCTTTAAATGACTAAAGCATTTGTATGAAATAGTTATTAAAATAGATATATTTATTCCTTCGACACGTTCTTATTGCTTCTGTTTTTAAAAGAAATCCACGTAACCTGTTAGCTGTGTATGACAACATATTCATGATAAAAAAATTTCAATTTTTTGTATTATGACGAGTATACTCGTCATACGAAGAACGTAATTACCATTTGCTATTTAAATTAAAATTTTAGTGAAAGCTAAAACCGGGGCTGTGGAGTCGGAGTCGGAGTCGGAGTTCGGCAGGAATTTCGGATTACTGGAGTCGGAGTCGGGGTCGGAAAAAAATATGCCGACTCCGACTCCATATTAGTAAATTTTATAAAAATAAAAAATGTGCTCAAAATAATTGAAAGTTGTAATAAAACTAAATATACTACATTTGTATCAAATTATACATTAAAGATTAGTAATTTAGTTATAAACAAACATATACTTATTATGTTGACAATTTATTATAAATGCAGGAGTCGGGGTCGGGGTCGGGATCGGAGTCGGCGTCGGAGGTCAAAAAAAAGGGGAGTCGGAGTCGGGACTTTTGACTGCCGACTCCGCAGCCCTAGCTAAAACATATTCATGAATTTCAGACATTTTAGAACATTTTGAAACAAAAACAAAATAAAAAAAAAATTTTCCATGCATTTGATTTTCCTTGTTTTTTTTTAAAAAATGAATGTTTAAGTTTTGTCGATAATATCAATGAATTTGAGCAATGAATTATTCATTTTTCAAAAAAACCTACTGCCATTTCGTTATAATTTTATTCAATTTTATAGCAGCTGCATATACTCTGTGTTTGACGAGTATACTCGTCATCTCTTCATTTTTGATAGACAATGTAGGTACACACCTTTAAGATAGGGCTACACAGCTAACAGGTTAAAGCGTCTGTGTTAAAGATCCGATTATGATACTATATGTCAATTGTAAAAAAGATCAATTAATCATTCTTTGAACTGTGTGAACACTACGCTACTGAGAATGACTAGAACGAAATTCTACAGTAGTAGGAGGAAATAGGCCAGCTGATCATACTTATCTAAGAAACCGCAATCGCGGTGCGCGCGCATGGATACCTACATTAACGTTCTTCATGTTGTGATATGTTGCAAATACGAGTTTCAAGTAGCAAAGAGAAAGTATGCTCATGTAAACAGTAACATTTTTTTAAATATCAACTTATTTTTATATGATTATAAAAATATACGAACAATTTACTCCCAGTTGAGTTTTTTCAAATTTTGCTTATTACATAAGCGGTATCAATTCGTTATGGTGTCAATTTTAAGATATATTTCTATGCCTGCAATGCATGATTCACTAGAGATATTAAAGCGCAACTAGGGCCAGAAGGTGATAAAAAATAGAGCTCTTAGGAACATAATTTAATTAATTTAGTTTAGGTTTGGTGCAAGTTTGACACGTTTCCTTTATTATTCTCCATATCAGAAGAGATCATAAAAAGAACTTTGGCAAAAGAGTAGTGTTTGATTTAAAGAAAAAGCACTATATTCAAAGCTCATTTTATGCTCTTTTACATGATGTCAATTATACTTTGGAGATATTTTTCATATTCGAGTTATAGTATTAAATATGCACAGCAATTAAGTCGGTAGACAAATATTTGGTCCGGATAAGTATTCTGGATTGAAATCAATATTCCAAGTTTAATCAAAATGTATTATGAATCGATATATTTTTCTCTGTAAACGTTTCTTTTGTTAGCTAATTGTTTTGACTGCGAAGCAAGCAAGGCGAATGCTTGCCGACGCTCAGCCATACGAAGACGTAAATACATACATATTTCTGACGTAACATAATCGTTATGCGGTTGAACGCCAGTCGGTGTTTCAAAATAATTAGAGAAATTCTGCACTAGAAATCTGGAAAATAGTTACTGATTCATAATACATTTGGATTAAATGTGTTGCATTATTCTTGATTAAAAATGTATATTACATGTGTTCTACTAAATACCAATTTAAACTGCTCTCAAACTTAACGTTGTAATTCAAAAATACAAAATTTCCCCAAAGTATAATTGACACCATGTAACAGAGCATACAATGAACTTCAATTGCAGAGTTTTTTCCCTAAATCAAGCAATACTTTTTTTGGTATAATAATGTTTTTTTTTTAATTTTTAAACTCCATCAATCAAACATGAGGTACATAAAGATATACATTACTATGCAAATTTTAGAAAATGAGTAAACTGAGCAAAAATTAAAAGAAGCCAATTCGTAATAATTTTGGTCGATTTTGTGTATTGTTGTTCTTTTGGAGCATTAGAGTATCTGCTGGTCAATGTAACAAATTATTGAATTTCTAAAAATAGAATAAAAATAAATTTGAATTTATATAATCAAATTATATGATCGTGAACGGTTAAAGTTACTTATTTCTGGTATAAATGAGTGGTGAATTCAATATTGGTTTTCAATATAAAAATTATAATCAACGCAAGCTCGTTATGTAAAAATGAAATCGATTATTTTGTATGAAAATGTGCGAGTATTTGCTCCTATTCAAATTTTCGACAAAACGAAGATGAATTATATGTTTATTTTTATAGTTATCAATCATTTTAACGATTGCAGTACGGGGGAATAAAATATTACATGTGCACGCGTAATTTGTATACGACAAATTGTCAAGGACACGGATTCATTCCGATAAAGTTATGCACGTTGTTCTATTCAGATAAAGAGTGATGTGAATAGACACAACATTGAATGAAATACAGTCGGTCTCACTGAAAATCGTCCACCAGCTTTGCTTATTTATTTCTATTTGTAAACTGTAATATATGGATGTAATATTTTTGCAAATAATGTACCAACAGTTTATCTATACTATTACTTGTTCTAATGTAAAAAATAACACAAAATTTTACAAAGTATTGTTTAAAAATTGGAATATATAGAGACATCTATGAAAGTTACCTCACACCAAAAAACCTCCATTTATAGAGTGCAGGGATTCCCACAACTAAAATATGTTCAGTCAATTGTTTTTGATTATTATACCATTGCCAGATTGCAGATTAATTCAGTTTCATTATAAATATATATTCTTTCAACGTTTTTAATAAAATGGAAAACCGAAAGAAGCAAACGACGTTAGAAGAACGTGAATTAATAATTTTTCACTATGAACAAGGTAAATCTCAAAGAGAAATTGCAAAAATGTTTAACAGAAGTCGCAGTACAATAGAATATATCATTAGAAGGTATAACAATGAAAACCGTATTTCGAATAAAATAAAAAAGAGCACAAAGAAAATTTTGAACATTTAAGACGAACGATATATTCTTCGAGAAATTAAAAAAATCCAATGAAAAGTGCCCCAAAGCTTGCAGCAGATGTAGAAAAATATTTAAATAAAAAAGTTCATCCTGAAAATATTAGAAGAATACTACGAAAAAATAATTACCATGGCCGGGTAGCACGAAAAAAACCGTACATCAACGCGAAGAATAAAAATAAAAGGTTGGAATTTGCTAGGAAATACATAAGTAAAGATTTTTCTTTCTGGCAAAATGTCCTGTTCACAGATGAAAGCAAATTTACTGTGTGTGGTTCAGATGGGAAAGTAATAGTTTGGAGAAAATCCAATGAACAATTCAAACTGAAAAATCTTAAATCTACATTTAAGCATGGTGGTTCTGCCATTATGATTTGGGGATGTATGGCAGCATCAGGATTAGGTAATTTACACATTATCGAAGGAAACATGGATACGTGGATGTATTTAGATATTCTGAAAACCAATTTGAAAGAAAGTGCGGAAAAATTGGGTATTCTTAATGCATTTCACATGTATCAAGATAATGACCCAAAGCACAAATCTGCAATTGTAAGGCAATGGTTATTATACAATTGTCCAAAAGTGATAAAAACACCAGCGCAATCGCCGAATTTAAATGTTATTGAACATGTATGGAATGAATTGGAAGTGAGAATTCGGCAACATCATATGACTAATAAAGAACAATTAAAAAATGCATTACTTACGGAATGGGCACAGATATCTAACGAATTTACCGAAAAGTTGGTAAAATCGATGAACAATAGACTTAGAGCAGTAGAAGATAGCAAAGGCAATCCTACAAAATACTATGTTCGTATATTTTCATGTTTACTGCTTATATTTTACAAATATATATAGATGGACGATTTATATTGTGAGGAGGTTCCCTTCATGTATATACGTAGTCATAACAGTTTTCATTATTATTTCATAATAATTTGTAACTTTCTTTTGCATTATTAATCTGTGGATCATAAGCGTGTTTTATTTATTGTATATACGGCTTTTTTCGAAACTTAATCGTAAGCGAGTAGTGGACGATTTTCAGTGTGACCGACTGTATATCGTAAACGTTTGGAAATGAAAATCTTTATTTTATATTAATAAACTTATCATAATTGTAATGTTAAAACATTAGCTTGTTGGAAAATATGTGTGTGGTTGTGAAACCAATGATACTTTTATACAAAAAGTACTGTTACTTGTATTACATTCGGATTATTCGATTGTAAACACAAAGAAGTCCATTGCATATAACTTTAATTTATCGAACTTTAAAAGGAAACGTTATTGATGTTACTGTTAAATGGTGCCATAGATTAAGAATTTGTAATAAACATTGAGATTATGCGTATGATATGCGGACGGTCTTCGAATGTGCACAGCAATCGAGTAATTGTTTGCTAAAATTATCACCACTCTTCAAACCAAATGAACGTCATCCAAAGTCCAAGGTTATACGAATAAAGCGTATAAGACATAATTGTTACTATCTGAAAGTTGATCTCTAAATTACTCGTAAATCACCCTGTAACGTATACATACATTAAGATAAAATAAAGTATTCAACACAATTAATGATTAGGAAATAATCAAAATAACATAAACGTTATATACTGTTTCTTACTGATTAACCACGTATCGAATTTTAATGAAATTTTACTAGTTGTACTGCGTTTAATGTTAACTTATTCATCTAAAGCTCACAACAATGACGTATTTATATACATTGAGAATCTATCGAGTGGCTAAATGAAGATTTGTTATTTTAAGATGATTTTATATATTTTTAATTCCGCATAATGTTAACTTTATATAGAAAATACATACTTTTAACTCTATTTTAATGTGTTAGTTTTTATATTCATCATTCATGATTGTTGTATGGAATTTTGTAAAAAAAAATTTTGCAGTTTTAAATAAATTCAATGTATAATTTAGTAAAAAAGTTAGTTTATTATGTATTGCTTGTCCTATAAAACAGTGAATTGTTTATAAATATCAGTTTAATTATAATTATAATTTGTATATGTTTATTATGATTTTATAATTTTTGCTTTTTCATTATGTGTATGATTAGGACATTATTTTCTATTTACACAAATAAACAGAAAAAAGAAACATGTCCACAGAAAAGAATTCAAATTAAACAATTATTCAGACAGTGTTACATATAGTGTTCTCAATGTGGAGATCCACAATGAGACAGAAATTTCGTGTTTCACATGAGACTTTACATATGCATATATACATTTACATTTAGTAGTTGCTGAGATTTTTGTCTCATAAGAAGAAAATCTTATGAAATATCTCATTATGGATCTAAACCTTTATGTTGTTACCTCTTTCACATTATTGATTTTTTTATTATTAAGTCTCAATATGATTTATTTCAGATCATTAGTTGATATTAAATGACATGGCAGAAGCACATTCAGCTGTAGCATTTAGTTTTTCTATTACTCATGAAGGATGGGATGTAAACTTTGACAGGGAAGTATTACACTTGGTATGGCAGTCAGGAGTTCGTTCTTGGAAGAAAAGGTTTTTTAGATTTGTTGTAAGTAAATAAGACACTAAATTACTTTAATATAATTTTCAAATAAAGTGCTAACAAGATAATTGTATTAATTACAGAACAACTTGAGAAGTGGAGTGTATCCAGCTTCTTTAGAGAGTTTATGGTTTACTATAGCTGTGGTGACAGCAATACATTTTGCAGGTTTTAAAATACCTTATGATCTTGTTGGAAAAGCTGCGCCATATATTTCAGGGTAAATTGAATTATATTTTAGTTATGATTTCTATAAAACAACTGCAATCCTTCAGTATAATTTGTGAAAGTAAAAATTACACTTGTACAAATAATTATTAATCATCTTCTTTATACCAATAGGTCTTCAGTATTGGCGCACTTAGCAGGATCATTTGTGGTTGGACTTTTTCTGTGGTTGATAGTGATTTATGTGATTCGTTACACCTTAAAATTGTTGCTTATTTATAAGGGATGGATGTATGAATCAAGGGAAAAAGGATCTAGTATTTCGAAAGTTACAAAAATATGGTCCACCATAGTGAAGCTATTCTTTGGATGGCACAAACCAATGCTATACAGTTTTCAAGGTTCCTTGCCACGGCTACCATTACCCTCAGTGGAAGATACTATGACACGGGTTAGATTATAGAATAATTAATAATCCTATATTTGTTGTGAATAAGTACTCACTGTTCACAAAATAGAAGTCCAGTCCAATAAACTTTTGTCTCTTTTCTTCCGCTAGCTCCAGTTTATTGTGTGCTTCCTAGTTAGTCATAAAATTCTTTTGTTGTTATTATAATAAATATTAATTTAAATTTTATACATTTATGTAGTATCTAAGAAGTGTCCGGCCATTACTGGATGATGAAAATTATGCCCGCATGGAGACATTAGCTAATGAATTCCAAAAAGGCATTGGAGTAAAACTTCAACGTTATTTAATTTTGAAGTCTTGGTGGGCTACTAATTATGTTTCTGATTGGTGGGAGGAATATGTTTACCTGCGTGGACGATCTCCCATTATGGTGAATTCAAACTTTTATGGTATCGATGCTATCCTTATGCATCCTACTAAAATTCAAGCTGCCCGTGCTGCATCTGTTATCTATTCATGCCTTCAGTATAGACGTCTTATTGAGCGACAGGAATTAGAACCAGTTAGTAAACAATTTTTGTATATATGAAGTATTTTAGTATCATTTAAGTACTTTTCAATTCATTGTTAAATAGATTTTCTTTGTTTATGATACAAATGAATAAAATAATTCTTTTTAGTATATGTATTTCAATTCAAAATAGAAAATACTTGATATTTTAGTAAAATACTAATACTTCTTTTTTTGTTGAGTTATGATAAAGTCTCTTACATAAAATTGTATGCATTTGAAGTAAATATTGTATTGTACATATATTTTTCTTTAAACAGAAACTAAATGTAAAATGGAAATTAATCAGATAATAACGTTATTTTTGTCTCCTTAAAAGTAATTTTTATTAGTGTCTGATAACCGTTTGTAAAACGAATTTAATGATATGCATGTTACAGTGTTTCAAAGTCACCCAAGGTTGAAATTCCATTTAATTGATTAAACTGAAAGAAAGTTCATTTGTTTAAATTCATTTCCATCAAATACTTCCATTATTTTTGAATAATTTTTCGCAGGAATTTTTAGAGAATCAATTAAAATTCGTCACAGAAGTTTTGAACATGTTCTGAGGTGAAAAATTTGAAACAACTTCAATTATCTTTAAACTCATTATTAGGTACTAATACAAAAATATAATGTTCAATTAAAAAAAACATAAATGGCCTTTTTTAATAATCCTAGCTTAAGAGAAATTATGTTTATGATGTGGTACTGTAGGTACAATTTTCCTGTAATTCTGAAAACAAAGGAAATATGTCCTAAAATTTAATTTTAAAGTATTCACTTTAAAAAAATGAATAGTTTTATTTTAAGGATGTAATATGAGTTGAACAAATTTTTTGTATTAACATTTCAGCTGTCATTCTTTAACTAAGAAATTAAAAATAATTTTGAACAAACCTGAATGAAATACATATATTAATACTAATATTTAAAATTTGTATTATTTTATCATTTATTCAACTTAACAATAATAGTTGCAATTAATGTCTGTTCAAACTCTGAAAAGTATTACTTTCATTTGCAGATTCTTATACAGGGACTAGTACCCTTGTGTTCGTGGCAATATGAAAGAGTATTTAATACTACAAGAATCCCCGGACGTGAAACGGATAAAATTGTGCATTATCAGGATTCTAAACACATTGTTGTATATCACAAAGGCAGATACTTTAAAGTTGCTATTTATCATAAAAACAGAATTCTTCAACCTTGTGAAATCGAAATGTAAGTGAGATACGTATGTATAGGGTGTTTCTAAAGTAATATTTCTGAAAAATGATAAAAAAAATGACAAAAAATTTAAATGAGACAGATAATTTAAATACTTTCTATAACAAGAAATTTTCAAAAAGGGTATATGTACTCATAATTTTCCTGCATGTTTAACTAAGATATACACATAAACAAATTTTCATTGAAATTTATTGTTGGTTGCTTAGTAATCGTCTATTTTGATACTGCAGTCAAATGCAGCAAATTTTAGATGATAAATCAGAGCCAGCAGAAGGAGAGGAAAAGTTAGCTGCTTTAACAGCTGGTGAAAGAACTGCATGGGCGCAAGCTAGAGAAGAATTTTTTGCAAAAGGAGTAAATAAGGCTTCCTTAGATCTTATTGAAAAAGCAGCATTTGTAGTTGCTCTAGATGATATACCATATATATATGATCCAGTAAGTAATATTATTTAAATTACAATAAGTATTATTTTTAAACGCTAATTTATTTTTAATTTTTATTCATTCCTAGGCAGATCCAGAAAAACTAGATCAGTATGGCCAAATATTGTTACATGGTAAGGGATATGACAGATGGTTTGATAAATCTTTCACATTGTGCATAGGCAGCAATGGAAGGGTAAGTAGTATTGTTGCAAACATTTGACTAATGACATATACAGTATAAAGTTTAAATATGTTATTATGTTTTCCAGACTGGTTTCAATGCGGAACACTCGTGGTGAGTTTATAAATAATAATGTCAAGACATAAAATTAAATAGCAGAAGAAAATAATACATAGAATCAGAAAGTGATGGAAAAGGAATTGTTAATCAATATCTTACATGTATGTATATGTATATTACATTATTATATATTGTAATATTATGTATACATATATATACACACATACATACATACATACATACAGGGTGTTCGCGCTAAAAATTGTATGCTACGAGGTAGCAAATTTATTAGCGAAGACGAATTTTTTTTACAATATTATTTTAAGAGATATGAAGATCAAGTTTGCTTTTTCAACTAGAACTATAGATATCGTTTTAGATCTCTTGATAATGCATTCCAAGACAAATTCAGTTACCTTTAATGTATACACCTTTTTTCGACTGGTTTTCGAAATATTACACTTACAAATTATCTGATTTTCGGCGAAAGAAACCCGCCGGAATGGAAAATACCGATAGTGCTGAATCTTTCGACCCGCCGTTCAACAAGACCACCATCGGTACTTCCTATTCACTCGAAAAACAATTAGCAAAATGGAATTCGTTGTGAAACGCACTATGAAATGATCTGAGAAAAAAAATATATAGTTCCACTTAAAGAAGCGAACTTGATTTTCATATCGTTTAAAATAATAATGTAAAAAATAATTCATCTTTGCCAATAAATGTCTCGTCGTACCATACAATTTTTACATAAACAATTTTTCTGTGCGTCCAATATGTTAGGAAGTAACGGTTTATACCATCTTAGCACGGACGCCATGTATGTATGTAGGAAATAGAAATAGTTTCGCGTAGACGTATGAAAACAGTTATATTATTTTTCGTATGAATATGCGAAACATATCTATTACAATGTAAGATAACATTTCTTTATATTTTCCTATATGGAAGTTATATTAAACTCCATTGTTTTTGGTAACGAGATAAAAAAACAGACACAGCACTGTTTTGTTTATTTAAGTACAATTAGATATACTAGATATCTTTAAAATAACCTGAAAACTGAAACACACTAATTCCTAATTCCAAAAAAAGTCAAAATTTCGTTTACTGTTTTGCAATGTGAGGCTTAATTTTAGAAATATATGAAATTAAACATTAGAGATTTGTCTTCCAGTGTGCGTTACTTGAATCGCTATCATTTAAGTCTTTGCCAATAGATATACATCCTCACATGCAAGTACTCATATACATGTATGTTTGCATGTAATTGTACAATTAATTATGCATTCCAGAATTAAGATTCCCATTTTTTTCATTTTTTACATCTCTAAAATGAAGCCTTATATTGAAAAAAACGTAAAGGACTCTTCTGACTACTTTTAGCATATTATTCTTATTTAAAAATTATTACCAAAAAATTATCATGTTTCAACTTTCAGCTTATTTTTTAATTATTCTGTATACCATATAAATACAATTTAAAAAAATGTATTAGAAGGCAATAGTAGAATATATTAAAATGGATACTTAATAAGAAGTAATGAGCAGGGCAGATGCTGCAGTGATGTCACATTTGTGGGAGTACGTGATGTCTCAAGCCACCAAGAATAGAGAGTAAGAACTCAGTATTACAGCATTTGCTGTTTCAAATTCCTGTTCACTGTTCTTTCTGCTTTTTCTGCCTTCTCTAACTTCTCTTAAGAAGCCCAGTACAATACGTTAATTATTATTAAAAATGGATTGAGAGCTTCAAAAATTCTACTTAATCTTGTGATACAGGATATTTGGTAAAAACATTTTCTTTAAAAGAGTTAAAAATAAAGCATTGAAAATATTATGATTTTTAAGTTGTTTATAACTGATATCTCAATAATATTGAAATAACACAAACTTGTATACTTCAAGCTGTTTAAAAGTGAGATAGTAATACATTTGCTTCAGAGAATTATCTTTTATAATTCTCTGCATAGGCTTCATAAGTCTATATTGTTAAAAAATCATTGTTTACCCCAGATTTTTTTCATAATATTATTATTATTATTATTATAAATACAGTCATTGATAGAAAAAAGAGCATGTACTGAAAAGCATACAAAGTATGTATTATTTAACTTAATCACCTTAAATATCTCCACATCTATTAATGATATGAAGAAGTATCTAAGGAAAAAGATGTACAGTTCAAAATGTTTTTTTTTCTTTCCAGTGAAATTATGTATCTTTAATATCGCAGTGCTATAGTTCATATCAAGATGAATATAACGACTAATAACATGACCTTCAGATAACCTTAAGTAAAAAAAATGTGTATGTATGATTCTTCGAATCTTGATTAATATTTGTACACATAAGCATTTTTCTTGATGAAACATTTGCTTTAGTTCTTTCTGTGTACAGCTGAGGCGTTTTCACGGACTTCCACCTTTTCTGACTGGGTACATTAAATCATTGTAATATAAAAATCACACAATCTTCGAAGATCATCAAATCAAACTGCTTTCAATGAATTTCTGCATTGAAATGATCAATGTAAGTTAAATCAAAAGATTATTACTTTTGAGAAAAAGAATGTTTATGAACATTTGAAATTAAAATAAGGAGAGTTAAATAGTTATATATTTGCCTACTCATTGTTATCTGAAGGACATGTTAATACAGGATGTTGTATTTATTTTAATGTGAACTATAATATTGCATTATTGAAGATATATGATGCCATTTAAGAAAAACATTGATGACCTTAAAATGACCTTGAAAATGGCCTAGAAAACAATCTTTTTTTTTATATCATCAATAGTTACAAAGAAATTTTAAATTTTACTGTATCATCTTTGAAGGTCTATTTAAATTCTATCATTTTTTTATCCATGTTCCCCTTACTGATAATTGTTTTAGGTGGCAGTGCTTCAATATCTTCTTTATGTTAAAAGTTTAAATAATTTTCTTTTTATTGTGCTTATTAGGGCTGATGCTCCTATTATGGGAAGTCTGTGGGAATATGTTATCGCTAGTGAGGTGAAAATGGGGTAATTTTCTTTCTTCTGTTTCTTCTTTTTGTTTAATAACATACGTATTGCTTTTAATTTTTTAACATTAAACTAACATATGTATATTATAAATACTAATTTTCTTATATGATTTCGCTCAAATTTGTATGTAATAATATATTAATCCTTCATAAATAACGTACATTTTAGTGCATATATATGTATAAGTATAGCATACATGCAGCAATTTAAAATTATGGAAACACGAAATGAACACAAACAGTGTGTTATAGTTTGAGGTATTTATAAAATTATCATTTAATTGCAAGCTAAAAAGGAACTTCGTCAATTTAGAATTTCCTCGAATTTCCAAAATCAGTTTTCTTCAAATTTTATGTACTCAGTGGAAGAAATACAATGAAACCGTAAATTAGGCAAAGTGAAACATGGTATAATTATCTGCATTCTTATAAATAGAAGTCATAATGACATACATGGCAGACAATTCCAAGTTCATGGATTCGAAACAATAAAACGAAACTACTGACACTATTATAGGAGACAGGAAAATATCAGACGGAGATTACACTTTAGAAAATATAATAAAAAGTGCCGCGGAAAACGTAGTGCATGTGGAATAGGATACTTTTTATTACAAAATAAGTCGACATTTTAGAACAAATTTGTTTTGTACTAGATTTCGTTTCTATAACAAACGACTTTGAAGTTAAATACGCATCTACTTGTACTTCTATCATTGATTGAAAATATTGAATCTCTATTATTTTGGTTTGCAGTCAAAATCATAAATTGATTATTTGAATTTTTAATGAAAAATAATAACAATATTAATCAACTGAAAGACACAATTTTTCAAACTTCTGTACATCTAAAAGTATAATCCACACTAACAGTATTTCAGGAATTTCTGTTTAGAAGATTACAATTATATCTTAAGAACGTGATCAATAACTTATATGTACATTAATCAAATAGATATTTGAATAGGATCTCTAATTTCATCAATATCGCTGGATGACTTGTACACACACGAATAATAGCAATCAACCTGTTAACAACGCTGAAGATATAAGTGTATTTGACAGAACTTCAGGGTCGGTTTTCTTAAACATGAAGTCTTATAGTACTATATATATGTACATACATATCAAGAAATTAGTCTATTACATATATCCATATGTCCTAGATTTTCCGCCGCGTTCTGTATGTATTTCCACAATCTTTACAGAAAATGTTATGTAATGAAGAACTTAGAAATATATTTAAAAATATATCTGACAACAGGATCAGTAGAAACTGATTCACAGTTAAGAATATTTATATGGCTGTGGATTAAGTTTGAAAGAACTAACTTTTTTTGCATCTTTTTTTGTTGCCATTTATTCAGATGCTCACAACATGTACAGGTTTATCAAATTGCTTATTTTACAACTTCACTGTACTTCTTCTACTAAGTATACACTTGCATATTTTTATGCCTGGTATTAGTATTTTCCTTGGGTTACCTGAGGAGGAAGAGAACAGGAGTAAAGGGATATCAAAATATGTATTAACTTCTTTGTTTTTTGTTCTTGTGATTTCATTAATGGCATCTCTGTAGTCAAAGGCCTACAGTTTTATGTGGACTTAGAACTATCAAGAATTGCTGAGATCACACAGAAACTTATTTTAATATAGACCAAATAAAAATTGATGCTACCTGGTGATGCAATGAATAATAAAGTATCACCGACATAAAATACATATAAAATATATTTTTTTGGGAACAGAAAAGTTAAAATATTGTGATTATTTCAAAAGATATGCCCCCAAAATTAGTTGGATGCCTTCTCAGATGATCCTGGCGAAAGACTAATGCTGGAAAGCAACACTAAATATTAAATTGTACAAGTGTACAAAATAATATATTTAAACTAAGCTCTTATTGAAATTACTAAAAAACTGAACAGTTTTTCACTCACATGATTCTGATTCTGGACATTTATGCATTAATTGTTAGTTATTAATATTTATAAATACATCAAGTAACAAATATACTGCATTAACATCAAATCTTGTATATGAGTTTTAATAATAAAATTAAGGCGTGTGCACATTAATAGTGTTTTTTAAAAGAAATTCTATTTTGTATTTTAATTTAAGTTTGTGTTCATGTCATAATGTGAAAGTGCAATCTTGTCTTTTACCCCAAAGTTTTTCACAAGCTTTATCATCATATACATACAAGGTAATTCATAATATTGTGGAAAGTACTGCAATGCTTGATTCAGGATACAAACAAAAATTCAAGCATATTCTCAAGAAATACGCTAAAAATTGAATTGGAAAATTATTCAAGTAAACATTACTCGTTTTTTTATTTTTTTATCTACCTTTACTTGTGAATATAAATTATTGGAAACTAAAATAAGCTGTAACTCAGAAACAAGGTCATATCAGACATGTGTGTATGAACTGTTTCTATTAGTTTTATGTCCTGAATTCGCCACTGCAATGTTACATTCCATATGTTAAGAAACACCCTGTGTATATTATGTCAAAGAATATATACATATACATATACAGACACATTGTATATATATAACACTGTTAACTCAGACTTTAAAAAGTTTCTTGAAATGTAATACAGATACAAAGAAGATGGGCATACCAAAGGTACACCAGAGTTCACACCTCCACCTCCAACTCGACTTCAATGGGATCTAAATCAGAACTGTATAGCTGCTATTGAGCAAACATATAAGGTGGAATTTAATGCATTTAAAATATTTTTTTAATTAATTTGGAAATATTTTAAGGATTTTCTAAATTTAGAATTTACTACTAAATCATTAACTTACAGTTATCAGAACACAATTTTTCATATAATTTACATTAGCTTATAACAGTTAAAACTATTTGTCAGGTTGCAGACAATTTATTAAACGACGTCGAGTTACGCATTTATGTACATGATGCTTATGGAAAAGGTTTCATGAAAATCAATTCGATGTCGCCAGATGCATATCTACAAATGGCCCTTCAGCTGGCATATTACCGCGATTCTGGGAAATTTAATTTAACTTATGAAGCCTCCATGACTAGATTATTCAGAGAAGGAAGAACGGAAACAGTGAGACCATGTACAATTGAATCTACAGAGTGGGTGAAAGCAATGGAGAATAAGGAAGCATCTGTAAGAACAATAATTTTAAGTTTCAAACATAATTGAAGATTCGTAGTACATTTGTACATAGTTTTTTTTATTACATAGTGTACTTTAGAAATTATTATTATTTGACTTTAATATTAGTAACTATTTTTACTGTTTCTTTAAAATCTGAAATATAGATCACTTTATGTTAGTACAGTAGAACCTAGTTAATTCGAAGCTGATAAAATTCAACTTGAAACTCTCATTACAGTCAATATTAAAAAGTGTTATTTAATTCTAATATTCGAAGGACAAGTTTGTATAATTCGAAGCTTGGATATCACACGAGAATCGTGTTTTATTTTTTGAAAAATTCCCGAGTATTCTATACAGAATGGTTCTCATTATTTGTGAAGCTACCAAATGCTGGAAAACCTAAAAAGATTTATTGAAGCTGAACCCAACGTTAAGGGCAGCATGTTTCACTGTCTAAATGAATTAGAAGACTTTGTTTATAGTGCGAAAGTAAATAAAAAAAAAATAAACAAAAATCACAAATTTCTTTAAATGAGACGTTACATGAGCTGTTTATTTTATACATACATATTTATAACACGTTTTATGTTTCTTTGAGCATACTACACATATTCTATATGTATGTATACATCATGCAGTTGTGTTAAGTTTTCAATAATTTGAACTTTTTTAAATTCCCCATGGAATTCGAATTAAGAAAGTTCCACTGTACTTTACTCGAAGTTCAAATGTAATTGCTAAATGTTATTTAAGTATTTTTTTTAATAGTGGCAGCTTTTTACTTTTCTAGTAAAAGTTTAATGTAGTAATATTTCTTAATACTTCTTATCCAGTTTATTACGTATCCATATCCACAAAAAATGAAAGAAAGATGTTTTAATAAGAGGAGTTTAAAGTAGTTTTAATACTATTCTATTTATTATACTATTTATGTTTAAATGTTGCAAACTAATTTGTTACTCATTTGAAACAGAGTTTCATTTATACTATAGATACATTTTTTTATTATAGGTAGACCTTAGGTACAAATTATTGATGGCTGCAGCAAAGCAACATCAAAGAGGTTATCAAGATGCTATGTGCGGAAAAGGAATAGACAGACATCTGTTTTGTTTATATGTAGTGTCTAAATATCTAGAAGTGGATTCTCCTTTCTTGAAGGTGACCTTTTGTACCAACATACTTATGTGAATCACTTGACAAATATTTCTATGAATTTCATTTTTTAGAAAGTTTTAAGTGAGCCATGGAAATTATCTACTTCACAAACCCCACACGGCCAAACATCTTTAATAGATTTGAAAAAACATCCAAATTGTATTTCTGCGGGGGGTGGTTTTGGTCCTGTTGCTGACGATGGCTATGGAGTATCTTACATAATTGCTGGAGAAGATCTACTGTTCTTCCATATTTCCTGCAAACGCAGTTCTCCACAAACAGTAAGAATATAAGTTGTACTTATTTATTGCAGTGGGATTATCTACATACTTTTCTCAGTAATTAGTTTAACTTATTTTAACTTCAATTGCATTTCCTTTTAGAATGCTGCTAGATTTGCAAAAGAAATAGAAAGGGCATTGGATGACATAAAGGTTTTGTTTAATGAAAAAAGAAAACAGCAATCACAAAAGAATGGATCTATGTAATTACTTAGCAAGAGGCAAAAACATAATCTAACATGCAATTATTATACAGTAGTGGGAACTTACAACAGTGAATACTTTTCTTCCAAAGTTTGGATAGGATAATCTACTTATATGTATAGAAAAACGAAATCTTTTTAATATTTATACACACAAGAGATGAACTGAAAACTTTTAAAATGTATAAACAAAAAGAAGAGTTAATTCATCCAAAGTATAAAACCAATATTTTTTACTAAGCAATTTTTAATATTGAGCAATTTGATATATTACAAATTTATATATTGCATATTTTGTGATATTGTACACTAAGTGAAAAACGCACATATTATGAAGGAGGATACTCGTAATATTTTTAATGGCATTTTTAATGATACAATTATCAGTTATAGCACTTAAAGAATTCCATCGCTAAAAGTTTAAAAAAATATTAAAATATTTAACATATGTTATTACTCTAATATTTTATGCTCTCATATACTTTCTTCCCAATTAAGAGATTATTCTAATTTATTTTCTGAAAAGGCTGATATACTAGGAGAGCTAAAAGCACAGATTTTTTAAATCTCTTTCATTAATTATAGTCTAATAAGCTTTTAATATTGGGGTGAAGTATTCAAAGTTTTGAGTTGATCCTATTAGCTATAAATGATGCATTATAAATAATTCTTTTGTATGGTACATGCGCAAAAGCAAAAAAATGGAATATTTTTAACTGTCTATTAATATGTAAGGGTAAGACTCACTCCGTATTTGTTAGTTCAATTTTCTTTGCAAAAATATAGATCAACATACATTGCGAATGTAATTGCATATCGTAAGATCGCCATTACTTTCGAGAATTAGACATACGATTTACAAGGCCGTTACTACATAGTAATACTATGCAAGTCAGGCTATAAATATTATATAAAATCGATTAACAGTTAATGCCTACATTTTAATTCATGCGAAAGTTCATCTTAAATCATTAATAATTTTTACAAATTTTATATATAAACGACGCGTCATTTTTCAATACAATGTGATCATGTTAGGAATTAGCATACAAATATATCAAATAATATGCCATAAATGTATGTATCTGCAACCTATCAATGCAAAGTTTTAATGTTAAATGATAGTTTTATACGTATAATGTATGACTTTTTTTATTACGTGTTTGTTAAAATTATATTTCAAGGTATTGGTGCTCTTACAATTTTATTAACGATGTTTTACAATCCTAAGATTAATATATTTATATATTCGATGTAAACAGAAAACAAAGATAATGCAATGAAAAACAACAAAATGTCGTTATGTGATGCGAACCTATTGAAGATTGTAAATATTTTGAATTTGCAACATTTGGATATTGAATTATTCAAAAGGAAAGGAAATACATTAGCGATTAGTAAAAATTGTGTGTTCAATAATCTTTGGAATTCCTGGAACGAGTGATAATCATTTACTGGAAACACGAGAATTCTTTTAAGAAAAGTGATGAAAACAGAGGAAAGATTCTACAGAAAATAAGGAATTATATTAATGCATTAAATCGTTACAAAATAAAATATTCACAAAATAAATCTCTGTGTATACTACTGGCGAGCAACGATGGCGTTCCGATTAAAAGACGGTGTAGGTCCTACACTGTAGGAGAAGAAGCAACCATTCGCCTAGTAGTAATAGTAGTAGTAAAATAGCATGAACAAAAAAGTATATTCGTACGTCCATATAAAATAGTCGCCCGATGTGAACCATTCAACTAAACTGTCGCTGCGCGCTGAATTTCAGAGTACGAAGGCGAGTGGTAGGTGGGCTCCTTCTCCTATACCGCTTTTTAAGTGGGACGCCATTGTTGGTGGCTAGTATACATATTTATACATGCAGTCTGAGAGTTTATTTTATTACAATCTATTAACATTACAATTAAGATATCACTTTTCTTATAGAAGGAAGAGACCAAAACGTATTAACGTAAAGTAAATCTATAATAAATATATGTTAGAACAATAATAAATGTATACTGTACTTAAAATTGCAATATGATAAATTGTCGTCTAAAATTCCTTAACAAACATTTTTTACAAAAACGTTATATAACAACCTTTTCTATAGATTTCAAATTCATCTTATTTTCTGATTTTTAGTAACTATACTATCAAAATATTTGTTTTTTCCTTTTATTATAAGTATCAAGAATATTTTCATTTACAAATGCACATTAATTTCATTCCAATTTAACTACTTGTCATACTTTAATCTCTATCATATCATTTACAGTGTAAACCCTTAATTTTATTTTAACAGTAAACATCAACAAGTTCAAAGAAATGATTGTGAAAAATATTTCATGATCTCCTTCATATTCCACAGTAAAACTAGTTTATTTGTATTACAATATATACATATTTTTGCAAAAGTGGCTAAGGAGCAGAAAGTTATGGGATAAACAGTGCAGAAGAAAGGAAAAGGAAGTAAAAGAATCTGATAAGGAATGGAAACATGGATATGAACCTAAGAACACTTATCTCTGTATCCCCTTCCCATAATTTCCTCACTATCTCTTGCTGTTCTTTTTTTAACTGCTCAACCCCTAACCGCCTCACCCCCCATTCCTTCTTAACGCGTTGAACGCCACAGTGAAAACAGCTATACCTAATCAGACACGACATAATTTACTATTTCTTGTATAAATCGTAGCGAAAAAAACGATTTGATTACTCAGTCGTGTTCTTCAGTTCCTACACTATTGTTTTAGTATGAAGTTTGCTCAGAATTTTGCGACAATCAATAATTATTTAATTAAATTAAATTTGTGGTGGCGGTCACCGGTGACCGCCACGGCGTTCAACGTGTTAATCACTTCGCATCTACGGACAAGATACCTCACGACTTGATAACAATTGTTGGTGGGATTTCCTATATGCGACTAGTCACTGAAACCGGTCGCACGTGTCAGTCGAAAATGCCCAATACAATGGAGAGGCATGCTTCTGTTTCCCTATACGCGATTTTCAAGTGTTGCGACCGCGTCTGCGATCGTCCGCTTCAGCAGCAGTCGACAAAATTGCAATTTTCTCAACAGGAGGACGAAAGACTGATAAAATATATCGCAAATTTCCTTGTTCTTTGTGGCACTAGTAATAAAGATTGCAAAAATTATGTAGTTGAAGAAAATGTGTGGAGAGAAATGTGAAATTAATATAAAAAGAACAAGAAAGTATTTTTTACTTAATTTATATTCATAAATACATAAATACGAAAATGTACTAAATGAATGCTTCTCACGCATGCGTATTGGAAATGATCTGTGTGCGAGCGCTGTTTCAAATCGCAAGTATGCGACCAGCCGCACGTGTCTGACATTAAGGCCCGCAACACACAAGCGACTTTTGTCGCAGCGGTAACGTGCGCTTCCACGATGCGACGTCATTGCAATTACTCAATGCGTATACATTTCGGAATACATGTTTTTTTTTGTAGTCGGGCGACTTCTCTTTCGAGCACACGGGCGCCGAGCTTTGCCACCTAACGGCTCTGCGTGAACTATGCCCCAGTGGACGACTTGCGGGCACGCTGATAAAAAAATGGTCTCTCGTTTTTTTATCTCAGTATATTATTTATTTCACGATAAAATATAGCTCATAACACTCTGGAAAATGTGAAAAAGCTATTATGAAAATTTCATAACAATCGGTTTAGTAGTTTTTGAAATTTTTACGAACATAACCGTTGTTCACAATTCTTGTCAACCTCATGAGAGCCGCTACGAAAAACGGCATCTCCATCTTTGATGCGAGGTTCTATGACCCGGACCACAGCGCCACCGATTGCCACGCGCACGTGGCCTTCTGTCAGTCATTGACACGTTTGAATTTCTAACTTCTGACGTAATAAAATTTCTTCGACTTTTACACTTATAATAATGCTAATGCAAAAATGATACTAATGCGAATATAATATTATGAACAATATTCATGAACTCCAAATAAATATTGCTACACAATGCCTTTTTTAGCACGCGTTTGTTTCTTTATCGCAATAATAAAATTAGTTTGGTACTATTAAACATTCTTGTATTACTAGGCATTTTGTAGCACTATTTATTTGGCATTTATGAATATTGTTCATAATATTATATTCGCATTAGTATCGTTTTTGCATTAGCATTATTATAAGCGTAAAAGTCGAAGAAATTTTGTGAGATCAGAAGTCAGAAATTCAAACGAGTCGAAGACTGACAGAATGGCACGTCACAGCCGACTCTAGTACTAGCCGTGCTGAAGGCAAAATGGCAACAGCGCGGGAGTCCGGTTTCGATGTACCTAACCCAACTACCATAACAATCTCCCACTACCCACCGGCCTTCGGACTCCCGGCTACACAGTCTCCCTCTACTGGCCTTTCGGTTTCCCGCCTATCTTTCAAATGTTTATATTAATATAGTCATGAAGTTCTTTAAATGTGAAAAACGGAGCAATATTCCAGGTGATTTATTTATTTATATTAACTCTACAGATTCTTATTTTTGTGTGTAGCACATTTATTTAATATAATCTGTAGCATTTTTGGACTTTTTGTTTTACATATATTTTTTTTATAAATTTCATATATTCATCAATAATGCCACGGCGTTGCTGTGTTCCCAATTGCAAGGGAAATTATGATAGTATTTTAAAAGATAATAATTACAATTCTATATTTTTATTCCCCAAAGATGAGGAAAATATGAGATTAAAACATATATTTACAAAATCGGCAAGTTCGTTTTCTTTTACTGAAATCAAAAATAAATTTCGAATTTGTGATAATAGTAACGATCTTCATGATCTTTCCATTGATGTAACTTGTTTTTTAGGAATCTTCGATTCCGCATATTTTTCCGATTGTGTTGTTGATGATTCCATTAAAATTTACACATCCTGGTATGGGTCCCATTCAGTTGCTAAAAATTAAATTGCAATATATGTCGATTATTAATTGTGGAGGATAAAGGTAAAACTGTAGGCGATATATATTTTGATCACTTACAAAGATGGGGCCTTTCTGTTCCCACTGAAGAAGTGATAGCCTCATTTATTCATATGTATGCAATAATGGAGGCCATAATAAATGATGGTTATTTGGAATCTCAATTTTTGCAATCTGAAAATCATAAACATATTTTATATAAATTAACATATGTTTGTATTCAATCAGATATACTTTATTTAGCATTTTCAGATACATGCGTTTGTGGTGAAGCTTATTACAGTATTTTGTTAAAGTACTGTTATCAATTTTTTCAAATATTTTATTAAACGGTTATGTAAAAGCTGTAAATAATAATCAGTTGGAAACGCGTGCAGACATTACTTCTAAAAATCGTAAAACTAAAAACTTTTAATAGGAACTAGATTTTCAATGGTTTTTTTAATTTCACTTTTCTTAAAACATTAATTTTTATGTATATATTTAACTTATTCTTTTCAATATGTTTTAATACATTAATAGAGTTTTATTTATTTGCTTAGTATGTACTATTTCACAAGATTTAAGGTTTTACTAATAGTATGTCAAGAATATGTTTCGTTATTAATATTATTCAAGATTATTTATTATTATTATTTCAAAATGTAATACTTTATTTCTTTATGAATACAAAAGTTATGTTTTATTTAAAAATATTAATTTTATTTTATAAAGTGGGATATGGCTATTGGCGAACCACCCATTATAATAAAAAAAGGTAATGCGCCATGGTAAATACCCCTAGGGTGGTGAGAAAATTTTCCACAATTATAATACTGTCCTCTAACACGATTTTATAATTAACTGCATAATTGTTGCTTTCAATAACTAATTATGCTAACCTCTTTAGTCTTTTCCATGAGTTCACTTAACCTATTTGGCTTCGTACCAATAATTTTGTCTATTTCAGGTCTCTATTAACTTATACATACTTTAACAATTTTTAAATCCTTCAATTTGGTTCAAAGATGGTTTGATCTTGTTTCACAATTATATTTTCTTGAAATCTCTGTAAATATTTCAAATATAATGCATCACACACCAAACTCGTCCGAGAGTGCACAAAATATATACCACATTTTTAAGGATTAGTATACTTCTCTATTACTTCTACTTACTATAATTATGATATTTATATATTACTTATACATAATTAATAAAAAATACTGTATATTAGTATAATTTTATACAACAAAATGACGTTAATTATAATGCTGAGTACAAAACTCTACTATTGAAAATAGGACTCCCGATCCTCACATAAGCGGTGTTGCCACGTTCTTCAGCACGGCTAGTACTAGAGTCGGCTGTGGCCACGTGCGTCTGGCAATCAGTGGCGCTGTGATCCGTGTCACAGAACCTCGCATCGTAGATAGGTATGTCGTTTTTCGTAGCGGCTCTTGGAAAGCAGGAGTGGGGTTGACAACTATTCTGATCGCCGGTGTACTCAAATGTTATAAAACTTTCTTCAAAAAAACAATTTTTTTTCGGGATGATTGTGTAAGAAATATGAGTTCGAAGAACCCTCCCCTTGGGCTTTCGCGTGTCGGCTCAGTACTCGGGAGTCCTAGGATTAATTTACAGTTGAGAGGTGTGAAGCACGGACTTAAAACTATAGGGACGAAGTATGGATATAGAAATATTCCTATGCCCATGGTTAGAGTCTATATCGGTCCTTACCCAAATTTGCTACAGGATAGTAACTACATTTACTACAGGATAGTTTAATAAAGGATAGATTCACCCTTGGGATAACTATCTCTCTCAATCCGGCTCGTCGCCAGTTTTATGTATGTATTTTGTTCGCATTCCAGGTATTCTGTAGTTCAATGGTAGCTTACGCTCCGTCCTTATTTTCCTAGGTATATGCTTCGGCCCTATATTTCTAGATCTACGGTGCTGCCGAAAACTATGCGCCATCATAAAGAGTTAAGAAACAGTATAAACCGTGGCGGTAAATATTCGAATTGAAAAATATGTCTTTCTTTCACGTGTCATCAGCTTTTTTGTGATAATATCTCCATTACAATGTATTATACATATTTAAGGCGTACAACGTAAACCAAAGAAGGCAAAGCAAGAAATGTAGTACACTTACAAGACTGTAATTCGTTGGACAAAATAAGGAAACTTTTTGAAACGCCATCTTTTGGAGTGTTCACTAGATATAATCTCCAAACGGAAACAATTTTAACATTTACATGTGTTTTTAATGTTTTTCCATAGAGAATTTTAAAAGCATAAATACATTTTTAACTAATATTTTATATTGAAGGTATTAGACAGACCAGGTAGAATACCTTATTAAATAATAATTATCGGCAAAAAAATTTGTGATCCTAAAGACATATTTTGCGAGAACAGTTATCGAGTTTCTCTACTGATTCCTACACATAATAAACGGTGGTAATAGTTTTATAAGTTCGGTGCAGTTACACGTCTAGATAAGCTATTGAACCCGTGACTAATTTTGCTTGCTTACGCGCCGCGAATTCGTTACACGAGCGTGACGAACACGGAGTGAGTGGATACTGAAAATAAACAGAGAGTAGTGGAACGGTGACAAGAGCGCGGGTGGAACGATGTCTTCGCCGAACAAAAAGGCCAAGGAATTGGAGGATCCAGGCTCGGGCGAGGGTGTAGAGTCACGAGATTATGACATTGAAATACAGAAGACTCTCGAAGAGATTGACGGGTGTCAGAATCAAATCGATGGCCTCAATGAGAAGGCCAGCGATGAAATCCTCGAAGTTGAGAAGAAGTATAATAAGTTGCGTAAGCCCTACTTCCAGAAACGGAATGACATTATTAAAAGGATACCAAATTTTTGGGTCACTGCTGTATCCTTTTAGACAATGACATTACATTCTTGCTAATAATAGTTGCCAATGCATCTTTGACGTTTCTCGGCAATGCCGGCGTCCACCGGCGCTAGTCGCCATCTTGCCTACTTGTATACGACATGAGTATGTATAACTACATGTGGTCACGCGGAATATGATATACATTTATTTTTATAAAAATTGTTTGTCAACATCATTGTTATAATAATACTATTTGTTATTTCATTGTTACGTGTATTCCGTTGGTACTTCGTATTATCTTTACATTACATGTTGTAACTTGTGGTACACATCACAAAAAGATGTTGTACAATAAATAATTGAATGTTTTCTTCCTTTTTAATAATATTCTTGCTTCATTTGGCAATTATAATCTATTGATTGATTTATATATTAGTCTTTTCTTTTCTTTTATGTCATGTTTTTCTATTCAAATACAACAGTTAATTCATGCAAAATGTCGCATTCTACTATGAAAATATATTATAATTTGGCAATTAGACTGTTAAAAAGTAAAAGTAATCTAATACTAAAAACTAAATCTAACTAAAGTAATATAATACTCAATACTTCCTGATTGAATTATGAGATAAATTGCAAAGTTTAAAAAAACTATATTGGAAATAATATTGTTATAACATGAAACTCATATGCTATTATTGGAATGTGCTGCAAAATATATCAGTCTATGCAATAAGTTTTGCAGTTTTTGTTAAATGCACTATGTAATGAAACATTAATGATCAATACGTATATTTCCTTATTGCACGCATAGTTTGTAAACAATAAAGAAATAGCAGAAATATTGGAAGAAGATGAAGAAGATGCCCTTCGATTCCTGAATAAATTAGAAGTTGAAGAATTTGAGGATATTAAATCTGGTTATAGGATCAATTTTCACTTTGATGAAAATCCATATTTTGAAAACGAAGTTCTTACTAAGGAATTTCATCTAGGATCTTCTGGTGAGAGCATTTCTTTTTAAATATTATATTTAACCCTTTGAGTGCTGAGCTCTTTAGATTGAAACGCTCTTTGTCGACGACCTGCGGTTCGCAGTAGTGATCGCTGTGGACAGAATACTTGTGTTAATAATGTGAGATCGGAACATTTGCTAAATGCATATCTGCCTCCATAGTCCATGCCGCTAACATTCGCCGATCACACATATGTATCTACAGTTCATGCCGATAACTTTCGCCGGACACATATACGAGACCATAGCACTCAACGGGTTAACTGATTCTGCAAATTACATTTTTATCAAATGTTTTGAATATTTCAATTGCTTATCAAAGTGCTCTTTTTTATTATATTGAAAAGTATATTTAATTTCTATAAAAATTTTCAAAACTTAAAAATATGTTTATGAAGTAACATTAATTTCTTTTTAATTAAAACATGTTAGTATTAATAATTCAACATGGATAGCACAATATCTTACTGATAAAGTCAATAAATTTTAATACACTATTTCATACGTTATTTCATATTAATAACTTGAAAGTAGTTTGTAACTGAAGATTAAAATTTTTATTGAATAGTCATAGTCTTGATGTATCTCCTGCTTTTTTGCAGGAGATCCAGCATCTCAAAGTACACCTATACGTTGGAAAGAAGGTGCAGATTTAACCAAAAGAGCAAAAACCAAAGCCCCACTGAAAGGCCGTAAGAGGCCACTAAAACACAGATCATTCTTTGACTGGTTTACGGATCATGGAGACCCAAGTTCAGATGAAATAGCAGAATTAATTAAAGATGATATGTGGCCTAATCCATTGCAGGTAACATTATTTTTTATGTATTCTATAATAAAATCGAAAATCATTACATATAATATACTTCTATACTATTCTATGACATTGATAAAATTTCTGAACATATTATAAAATGTCATTTGGAGATTATTAAAAATGTTAGTGGTTTTTAAATCTAATGTAATTAAAATTGGATTGTGTTTATAATTTGTTATTAAATTTATTTTAAACTCATGAAGAAGTTAAATAACTGAGCATATAGTAATATTAAACTTGAACATGACATACTATTATTTCATATATATTTCATTCAAATTTACTTTTTTTTTTTTCAGTAAAATGTATGTATCTGGAAATTATTTGTAATACTTTCTTCTTATAGAAATTTAAAACAATTTAATACATATGTTGTTAAAACATGATATATTTTTTTAGTATTACTTAGCACCAGACATGGATGTTGAAAATGGTATTGAAGGAGATGGTGAAGATTGTGACACAGAAGAGGAGGAAGATGAAGAAGATGGTGGTGCAGATGAAGGTGATGAAGCAGGTGAAGGTGAGGAAGGAGATGATAGTATAGTTGTTGTCGAAGATGATGTAGATGAAGATGAAGAGGAAGAGGAGGCTGTGAATGATGAAGATGATGGGGTAAACGAGGAAGATGATTTATTAGTGGACGATGAAGTGGAACGTGAAGGTACACGTAATTTCTTGTTATTAATTACATTTATTTAAATAATATATGTATTGTGTTAGAAATCTATTATATAATTTTCAAGTAATTACTGTATTCATATTTTGATTTTTTTATTACAGATGGAGAAGGGGAGGAGCCAGAATAGAATTTAAAATTGGTTTTTCACAGAATTGGTTACAGTCATAAACATTGAGAAGATTCACTGAAAATACACATCAGGTTGATTGAAAATAGATGAAGTTTGCAGGACTGAAAATATTGAGCCATATGAATAAACTTCAGGACAACTTTTTAAAACTAACATAGAAAGCTGAAATTGGCAGACCTGATCTCTTTCAGTGTAAAGGGGAAATGAATGTATAAAAATACAATGTTTGCTCGATTGTAATTAAGAAGAGTGCCGGAAGGAATTAAGAAAAGATGGTCTGAATTACATGAGATAGTTTATACTCTGTACACTGTTCTAAAACAGTTGCGGAGTACAGTATGAATTCCTTAGTTATATTCATATGGCCTAGTCATACTCTATATATTAAACATACAGTGAAGAACACCTGCTCAGCTTCATCACGTTATGATTATATTAAGGGGAAAATAAATTATAAAATATAACAAGATAGCAGACAGGTGTTCTTTTCGTCTTGTTTTGTCACGAAATTTTATTCCATTGCATTACTTCCAGAACGAGGTGTTTAAATATTTTTGAGAGTGACAGTATCATATTTAAGTGTCAACTTAGGCAACAGTTTATTCTTGTAATAACAAGAATGCAAGAAGCAGTTTATTATTTTCAGAACAAACAAATAATGTACTAAGGTAACCTTTCGAGACTTTATTAATGAACCTGCGTCATACATTGATGAACTTTGTAGAAATGTAATAGATAACACGGCAACTTTATATGTTCACAGTAATTTAATTTACACTGAACGTCAATTGCAAACATATCGTAAACGATTACAATTTTATTGATACAGTGATATATTTATACAGGACATTGATACGTATGTATAAAAATGTACAGGATATAAATATGATTCACATTTCTTATTACTACTTTACTATGATTTTATTGTATACATGATGTTACATCGCAAGCTTATAAATTTTTAAAAGTGTAAAAGCTTTTGCGAAAATCATTTATCAATGTATCTTTATTTATATTTTGAAAGTATTTTCACTTTGTGATAGAAATTATATTTGTACCATTACAGTTTTGTACATGCTCTAGGCGTTTAATACTGTCAAATGAATTAAAATACTTTTAAAACTGAATACAATTTTCATGTGTTATATGCAGATAAAATGTAAAAAGTGTACATCATATTAGCGTTTTAATTTTTAAAAAAGCACTGTATTTCAGTTTAATAATGTTGCTTAATACAACATGGCGCAATTTTAATTAAGCCTAGCGACACGATAGCTGATAAATAAAGACAAAACTTATTTTTAATCGATGTTTATTTTTTGTCACTGTAAAGTATACAATATACGATTGTTTCTACGTATAATAATTTGCAACTTATATTAATATTGCTTTTCCGAATAGAAACGTGTCACGCTCAAAATGAAAATCTACTGACGAAAATCACCTCGTTCTCATTCTTCCAGATTTTTCATCATAAACTTGTCACTTTCGCGAAAAGAAAATATATCGCAAGCGTTTTTCACATGTAGTTCGACGCGTACTTCTAATTCTAAGAACACCTTTCTAAATTACTGTTACGATCCAAAGGTGAAGTTAGAATCAGGAGTAACTACGACTGTTATATCCCGCGGTGTGCCAACGCAGAACACATTGCGATCGATTTTAGACTTCGGTGCGAATAAAAGGTTCTATTAAAAAGTTTGATCTGATCAAGCGTTTCCTCTGAAGTCTAGGAAAAATCAAATAATTACGTCGCTCAAAATAGATGACGATTACATCTGATTTAATTACTCAAAACTATCCAAGGAACATGTTTTTAAATAAAACCTGTTTATTAGGTCTTGGATAAAGCAGTTTCGAATTACGAAACTACCTTTCGATTAACGTAAAATCATTATGATATTAAAAATCTCTTAGAATAAGATTCCTATTTTTCTACTGAATATTTAATGTTAGTAAAGTAAGCAATTATTTGATTCCTCCTAGAAACCGACAAGGTACGCTCGTCTGCGACGTATTCTGTCATTAAATTTACCAGCAATTGTCCTGAATTGTCCAATGTTAATGGAAATACGCGTTACCGTGACGTGTGCTAATCCTGCGTTGAGTTGGCATATAGTCGCACAAAGGATACATTTGTGTCCGAGTTGAATGAACAGGTGTAGAGATAAAGAAAACGAGAAGGAGGTGCAGAAGAACTGGATGTAAACAATTTTTGAATCAGTCGACGTATTCGTGTTACGCAATCATACAGCAAATGAACAGAATAAAGTTGTCAGTTTGAGATAGGAATGAGTTTTTATATTTGAAACTACTTATAGATATAAATACGTGAATATAAAACATTTTTAATATAAGAATCTATCAAACGTTTTACCCAAATTTTGATTTCATACATTGTTGTGAACCAAAAATTGAAAATCAATTAACAATTTCTTATATTACTTTCTGCGTATTGTTTTTGGTTTACACGAATTATTTTGTCACAGTATGCTGTATAATGTTTTGTTTGTCGATAGTATTAATTTCTGGACATACCACTTTTATTTTAATATCAACCTATACATTTCGTTTTGGATGAATTTAAGTTTTCAAAATGTTTAAATGAATAGTTGCTTGTAAAAATGATAGTATTCTTTTTTACAAAATTACAGAAATAAAAGAATGAATATAACGAAAACGTGAAAGATGAAATGAAGTATAAGACTTAATATATAAAAAACTATTATTTACGATATTTGTAAGATGTAGACAATTCTTTGAAAAGAATTTTGAGTATATAAAGTGTATTACTGCTGTAATCAATGATATAAAAAAATGATGATTATCCGAACTAAATTCGGAAGTATACTTATCTTGATGATTAACGCATTGGACATTTAATTAATATGAAATTTTTAAAGCGTGATATGTTCAGACAGCGAAATCTTTTTAAATCAAAAATATGTTGGTTTATAGGCTTTTATGTGATTACTTACACTTTTACTTATTATTTATAACATTTATTTTTTCATTAATACATATTACATAGATATTCACAAACACACAAACTATTTATATGAAAAAATAAAGATAATGTAGAAAATAAAGCAAAGATTCAGATTTTTAATAACTAGTACGCTTTGTATATTTCTTATAAATTCTTAGGAATGTATTAACCACAGTTTTGTTATTTAGAAATTACAAAGATTCTGTTAAATTGTTCTTAATTTCAGTTATACATCCATATTTATATCCTAATGACTTTTCTTAACTAGAGAATATTCAATTTATTATTTAGAGCCGTTAAAATTTTGATCTTCTGTAAGTACTGTTTTCGTTCTTCCGTATAATTTATGTTTGGATAATCAACGTTCTTTTTGTTTCGTACGAAAATACTAGAATTTTGTGTGGTTTTCGCTAATTATACAAGACAACGGTTATTCATAACAAAATTTCGCGAATTAATATTATTATAACAAATTTTTCCTCAAAATAAATTTTAAAAGTCATTTCTAACAATAAGTTGAACTTGATTTCAATAATACTATTAATTACGCAAATTATGATAAAAATAAGAACTTCTGTTTTTCTAATAATTATGTTGTAACTTCCATCGAAGATGTATACGTTGAACTGTATATACAATAAGATTCTATTAGTTATTAAATTACCGATTGAAAGGTAGAAACTATCCGGCCGATTCAACTCATCATTGCTTTTGCACGTCTAATAATGATAAATTATTCCTTTTGTACAATTGTATCTGAATTTTTAAGATCATAGGACACATCGTTAAATACTATGTGGTTTGTATATACAAATATAGACTGTGCTTCGAAAATTATTAATACAGAGCGTCCCACCTAAATATCACCTTCAGTTGTAAAGGTACAACAATTATTTGATGTGCATTTTGGATGTTATCGAAGGATGAATACGCGGCAAAGAATATTTTTGTCCCAAGATCATTCATTTCGGAGTGTTCAAGGTCACCGATTTTTTTGCATATAAGTGAATATTTTTTCCCCTTGCATATCGTAGCTGACATTAAAATGCGTTCAGAGATGTACAATGACATAACCATGAAGTGACCTTCGACTCCCAAAATTAAAATTAAACATGAAATTTATTTCCATCGAGATCGCTAGATTGGATGTACTAGAACTGTAGCATGACCACATTGTACACTGGACCTCACACCAATGGACTTCTTCTTGTGGGGAAAACGAAAGTAAGACGTTGATAACGAACAACCTGAAACGCCAGAGGTCATGAAAGACAGAATAATTAGAGCTTGTGCTGCCATTAATCCTGAAACAATCGAAAGAACATCGCTAGCTCTTATTATTCGTTTTAGACAATGTACTGCTATGGAGGATCATCATTTCGAACACTTATTAACATGATGACCAAGAAGGTGAGTAATAGGTGTCTCAGAAATTTCATAGCGGACAAATCTGTAGTGCGACAGTAAACATGTTTATTTACATTCACAGGTTGTCGCCCGTCGTTGCTGAAGCCTGCGATTTGGATGGAAATAAATTTCGCGTTTAATTTTAATTTTGGGAGTCAAAGGTCGCTTTAAGGTCATGCTTTGTGCATCTCTGAACGCATTTTAATGTCAGCTACAATATGCAAGGGAAAAAAAGAGCCACTTATACGCAATAAAACATCTGTGATCTTGAAAACGCAGAAAAAAATTATCTTGCGGCAAAAATATTCTTTGCAACGTATTCTTCATTCAATATTTTTTGTATCACTGCAACTGAAAGAGATACTTAGATGGGACATCCTGTATTTTTCGTAACTGTTATATTTGAAGGGTAAAGGGAAAGAATTTTTATTCTGCAGTGTTCAACTTGAAAGAAAGATTAAAATAATGTAAAACAATTATATTTTCGCTCATTTCTTTTCTGTCGCCTAATTAGAGTATATAACTTCGTGCCATGAACAATACAGTTACATTCATTGGACCTTGTTTCTTTACTGATGCACTAAAGCATTAAAAATTGATTTTCTCAATGAATATGTTTCGTGACATTCCTTGTTTTTTCCACTAACCCATCATTTGTCAATATATATTTTTAATACTTACAAGGTTAAAGCAATGGGGTCAACAACTTCAGTGAACTTTTTTCCGCTGAAGCGGTAGAGAAATTGGGCAGACATGTTTTTGCTAGTGTTCATTATATTCCATAATTACAATCATCTGAAATGTATGAATCGAATAGTGGATTGGTAGAATAGTACTGTACATGCAGGGCGTTCAAAAAAAGAGTCCAAGATTTTAGGCGCTTCTAGTACTTACCAAGTTGAGTAAAAAAATGTCTAATCAACATAGGTCCTAAAATCAACCCTTTCTATGAAAAATACAAAAGTTTGTTTTCACATTTGTTAGAGATGTTCGATATGTCTTCCTTTCAGTTCAATACAAGACTCACATTTTCGGATCATAAATCGACGTACATTTTCAAATATTCCTTCCGTGTCTGGTATTGTACGACATGCATTTTCTATTCGTTGTCGTAAGTCCACCACATTTTGTATTTTTTGTTATTTTTTATTTAGACTCACGACATTGAGCACTCGTACATATAAAAGTTGATTTTACATCGAAAGGATTGATTTTAAGACCTATGTTGATTATACATTTTTTCACTCCACTGGGTGAGGACTATAAACATCTAAAGACCCTTTTTTTTAAACATCCTGTAAGTAGAGGCACTGTAAATAAGCATTTCAATTTCACTCCTCATGTATTTATTCAGACTAGAATATAGTAAATATAAAGTTCCACTTTGATATTTGTATCACTTTGAAACTTGAAATAAAAGAGAAAAATAATGGATATTTTAAGTTAGGTCTCAAAGTGAATAGCATTTAAGAAAATAAAGAAAGAGAGGTGACATTGATGTGCCTGGTCTTTGTGCATCTACAATGGTATTCTATTATTTTGGAAAAATTATACTAAATTGCTGGAAATCTGCGCAATTAACACCTTGAGGACGATGAACGCATATATGCGTTCTAAAGAATCGTTCACAGTGTGCTACAGGTCACCGTATTGGTCTAGGCACACATGTTTATTGTACGTTGTAAATTTATGTATTCGGATAAATTATCATCCTAGCTGATTTTATTAAATTATACGTACTTTGTTACATACAGTGGTGGGCATATATTTATGAACATAGACGTTTTCGATTTTCCATTACGTTTTACAATAAAATGAAACTAGATCATGTATTTGTATTGCACTTATAAATAACGGAATTCGTATTCTACGCATCCATACAATATAATTTATTGAATATTAAAAGCAAATGCAATATAATAAGATTACAACATTTCTTGTCATAAAGTTCAGCGACACAAACTTGTGAACAAGATTTTTGAACAGAAGAATAGATTTTCAGTAGTATTTTATCATTTGTAAAGGCCTAAATTATAATAAATATTATTAAGCTGATATTTTTTTCCAAGGTTTTTAATGATTTCGGCACAATATCGTGGCATGGAATTGATTAAACGAATACACTGATCTACAGGAATAGATTTCCACGATTCTTCTATAGTTCTAAATAAATCTGGGATATTTTTTGGTTTTTGATGTTTTATTTCGTTATTAACATCAATCCATAATATCTATATAGGATTGAGATCAGATGACTGAGCAGGCCACGTTATAATTTTCAATTTTACTTTTTATAAAAATGCTTGTACAACGCGTACCGCTTGTTTCGGTTCGTTATCTGCTTGGTAAATGCAATTTTTAGACGTTTCGTCTTCAACAAATGGAAGAAGAGCATTTTTTATGATGTATAAATAAACAAAACTATTCAGGTACCATGCATGCTTGTACACCCTCTAACCAATACTAATCCGCATCCACCTTTGTCCGTTGATTTTGTACAATTTTTATCATATTCTTCCACAGCCCAGCGTCTTACATAGCTACGGTGATCATATAGTTTTGGAGAAAGTAATGGACAAATCAGAAATTGTTTCATGTTTAAAAAAAATTTAATTTTTATACTTTTCACAAGAATTAACTTTTCTTAATAAATCAGGTTTGTGTTTTAAAAATTCATAAAACTGTATCGGTTTATGTCAAAGTTGCATTTGGTACAAATGCATGCTTTCAATGTTTCGATTTTTAATTGGGTTTTTTCACTGGTTCATATATTGTTCCACAAATGAAGATAATCGTTCAGTGGGGGCATTAGATCCAGGGAGACATAAGGAAAATTCAACGATTTTTAAAATGTTTTTAAAGGATATGGGCCGTGTGCTGCGTGCCAATGTTCAATTTACTATTTCAATTCATAAAATAAAGGACAAAATGGCCATTTTAGATAAAGAAAATAAATCTAAAGGACAGAGCAGTGAAATAAAGGACAGTCCCCTTAAATAAAGGACGTATGGTTACCGTACACATAGCATTTGCTATTAGGATCAAGCCAACTACACTACCGTCCAAAAGTATCCGGACACTTACAGGTTCGCGGGTATCATTGGAACATCTTACAAATGTAGTTTTTATATGGGTTTGTTATATTATTTTACAAATACTATGCTATCATTGAACAACATAAGCTATATTTATTAACAAATAATGTTGACAAATTGCTATAACGAAAATTAAGCAAAGTGGCATGTATGTACAGGGTGCGTGGAAATTATTTATCACGACCATTATAACGTGATTCTACACCATTAGATCGGTGGAGATTTGTTAAAAATAGTTCCCGCAAAATTGACCTTGACTTTGAAATTCAAGGTCAAATTGTTTCTTTCTTGCATCGTAAGAAAGTTCTACTCATCACGAGGACCAATTTTGTCAAAGGAGGCACACTAAACATATGTGCAGCTTTTGCAGAGTCCCATTACACGTAGAAAATTGTTTTCAGGTGTATCATTCAACACAGGATTATTAATTTTTCAATATGAAATATGTATTACTATATGTATTATTTTTTATAAATGTGTTATTTTGTTGTTAAATTTAATTACATGTGTCATTTTTTTATTATTTCTATTATATGTTTTTTACAAATGTAAATGATTTTTACATTTGCACATTCCCATGCATTTTTACTTCCCGTACTAGGTGGATGTAATCAGCGCTATGGCCCCCTCGTTAAAGTGTTAAGATTGATAAACATAAGACCAGGAGGGTGCAGGGGTTCAGTTGATTTTAGTTTGAATTTAATAATTTTAACGATTACAACTTTGAGTTCAGAAAAGGCATTATCGACAGAAATATGTGCTACTATGATAGTGTTGGCCAAAGGAGGATATTGCATTAGATAAATAGCAGTGACAACCAAAATAGTAATAGTTATATTATTATAGCATTAATACTCTATTTATCTGAATTTGTTAGGTGTCCGGATATTTATGGACGGTAGTGTATATTTACTTTCGTCGCTGAACACAATTTTGGACCATTCTTCTTCTGTCCATTTAGTATGAGCTTCTGCAAGTTGAAGCTTAGCACATCGATTCTTTTCGGATATCAGCGGCTTTCGGGCTGTTCTACCAATCAAGCTAAAGTCGTTTAAACGATGTAGAACAATTCTTACACATATTGTTGTTTCCTCTAAATACGATGATACTTCTGCATGAATATGTACAGCAGTTTTAAATCGATCAGTTTTAGAGATTCGGTGAATCACTCTGTCAATGCGAACAACCGTTTCACGTGGTTTCTGTTTTCGAGGAACGTTATCTGCTGTTTGATTAACTGTTATATGTTTCATAACTGCATAATAAGTTCCAATAAATATGCTCAATTCACTAGAAGTACTTCGATGTCTGTTACCTTGCTTTTGAAGCAGCAGTACTTGTAGTTGTTGCAGTGGTTGTAATATTTTTACTTTTACTCACTGTTAAAATAATATTAATTAATTTTAGCTTATATTGTATAATGCACAGTAGGTGCGCACTATTACCTTGAACAACGAAAATTAAAGATGGATGGTGTACATTGTAAAAAAGTCGTCCTGTTCGTGTGATTACAATGTTCGTACGTATGTGTCTGCTGAAGTGTCGTACATAAACGTAACAAGTTCTATTATTTCGGGTTACGTCAATCTTGCAGAATCACAAATATCCAGACAAGCATTACATAAATTGCATTTTCAAAGTACTTGATGAAAATTATTAAGACGTTGAACGCCACAGTGAAAACGGTCATATCTAATCAGACACGATTTAATTCACTATTTTTTATATAAATCGTAAACAAAAACGATTTGAGTACTTAGTCGTGTTCTTCTGTTCCCACACTATTATTTGATTGTTTGAGTATGAAGTTTGCTCAGAATTTTTGGACAATCAATAATTATTTAATTAAAATAAATGTGAATTGTCGGTCACCAGTGACCGCCACGGCGTTAAACTTGTTATATCTAATAGGGTTTTCATGATAAAGATCTTGCAAGTTCAATTAATGTCATGCTCATAAGTATATGTCTGCCACTGTGTTTTACAGTTTTAGAACACTAAAAAAAAACTGAACGATCAACATCATACGTATTATTGTAATGAAATATTCAGTGTAACGCGTGTTCTAGTGAGGAAAATTCCAGCAGATGGTGCACGCTTTTTCCCAAAATTTTCAGGATTCAAAGGGTTAAGTGTTTGTGAGTCTCAATAGGAATTCCTTAAATACCTTCCTTGTATTATATCATCGTTATGGCGCCACATTTGGCTTGTATGCTTCATCTTCTTATAGAGTACGAGCACATTACGAGCGTCCACATGCCGCGACCGAGAAAGATGCAAAAAAAGACACTTCAAGTTCGACGTCGACGCTTTAGTGTGCAGGCGCACGACACGGATGGCAAAAATATTCGATTTTTTTACAACGCAAGACACTGTGACCGGGTGTTACACGATCGCCACGTTGTTGCACGTGTCACGGTCACGCAACCTCGTTAGCTTGATGATGATTCTTCATCTACCAACTCTTCCTGGTGCACGTTTTTCATCGGCCCCCGCTACCAAAATTGTCTAATGTTAATCGGCGAAAAAGCAGGAAATCTGTTATTGTCTTTCCAGTCACCGATTCTTGTACAAAATTTCACTTTTTAACACGTTGGCTGCCACAGTGGAAACTTCCATTCCTAATCAGACACGACATAAATTACTATTTTCATTGTAAATCACAGAGCAAGGAAATGTTTAAGTACTTAATCGTATACATGTCTTTCTATGTTAATTTCGTAATGTAAAATTACCTGATAATTTTGTCAAAAGCAATAATTATTTAATTAACACGTTGACTACCCAATACGAGTTAACTCATAGTCGGCAGTCAACGTGTTAATTTCGAAAATGTTAATTTGAACGTATTTTTTAAGGAAACCTTAAAGAATATCCTGTAGAAGGAACTTTTTAGGTGTCGTCAACCATTCTTGGAAAAATCAGCGTTGGGAAGGTGTTTCACAGTTGGAACAATTAAGAGCAGCGATTGCAAACCGATTTCTTCGTTTGTTGAAAACGATAATATTATTGAAAGATGCAAACTGTGGCAAAGGATATAGCCGAGTACGAGGGTCAGAAGTGCCCCTAAACCAAATTCGATTTGCGAAGGGCCTTTCGATAGCTTATCAAAAAAGACCAACTTGTACCAAGTTTCAACTTTGTATCTCGACTGGAGGGGTAGTAAAGGGCAAAAAATTGAAAATCACGTTTTTGTCCAGTTTCTCCTATACTATTGTATACAAAATTTTGAAAAAATTCAGAATAATAGTAACAGTAATATGTACTTTCAATAAAAATATAAATCTATTTCCGCGACTGCTTCAATACACAACCGGCGTTTTCCGGCATTTTTTATTTTTTACGACTTGGATTTTCAATTTAAAAATCTGAAAAAATTCTGTAATATGTGCCTCGATATCTGAATTGTCTGTGATTTTTTTCAAAATTTGTTATGCAACAGTATAACAGAAATTGGACAAAAACGTCATTTTCAATTTTTGCCCATTACTACCTCCCAGTCGAGATACAAAGTTGAAACTTGGCACAAACTTTTTTCTTTTTTTTAATAAGCTTTTGAATCGCCCATTGCAAATCGAATTTGGTTTAGGGACATGTTTAACAATCTTATTCGACTATACTGACTAAATTACTAACTCAGTGTGTAGAACATTCGTTCAAAGTAAATTAAAAATTTATGAGGTAGATTAATATTTATTTAAACACGACTCGAGTAAAGATGTTCATGATGGGTTTTTTAAGTAGATAATAATCTCATATGCCGGGGTCTAGACTCAACCAATGTTGAACCACCATGATGTCGATAAATTAAATTAACTTTTAGTATTATTCGATGCCAATTCGATTGAGCCTGTTTAAAGAACGAAAGAAAGGAACGACGTACAGTCTGTCCAAAAAGAATATATCTAAAATAACCTTTTAATTATTCTTTCCATTAAGGAAAAAAGTATTTTGCTTTATTTTCATGCTAATATATTGTTCAATGTTTACTGAGAATAATTATTGCATGACAAACTTTTCATGAACGATAATACCGAAATAAAGTTTTCCAGATTCTCTAAATATTCCACATTAATTATCTAGCATTGCCTGTACAATTTCCTCGGCGTTATTCTTTAATAATTCAGCCGCTCAGAAGCCAAATTGATCAACCCCGTAAAATGAAAACTAAAGAAACGTGATGATGTTACAAGCATTCATGTACTCGGGTGATGAAATTGAGAAATTCACTAGAACTGGAGTTAATCAGTTTGAATTTTGAGCAGCTCGAATACTTAATATCATAATCACCAATTCATCGTACTTATAGAGCACAATTACGTTTTTTTCTTTTTAATAGATAGTTTGATACCGTATAAACTTCTAATATTAGCCATATAACAACTGCATCTGCTTTGAAATCTCATTTTATAACATTACATCAAATGTTTTCATTTGCTATAGGAAAGCAGATACGTTTGGGATTATTTTGATTTCGTTGTAGGTATTTTTTAAGTTCGATGCTGTCAATAGCTTTTGAATCTCTTCAATAACTTTTTATCGAAGAAATAATTTTCTATCTTTTGTGAATGACACAATCTTCTGTTAACTTTTTGTGAGCAAGAATTGTTTGGTTTCAGTTTATTGCGATAAACTATATAGGTATGTGTATAGGCTCTGTATGTATTACCCATGTAATTTTATCGTATTTCATTTCGTTCTATTTCTTGAATCTTCTATTTTTGTTTTCAAATAAACATTGTATTTTATTTTGTCTGGTGTCAATTACTGGTTCCATGAACCTGTCAACTACTAGTGCCTTTAAAAATTTGATGTGTCAACTACTCGTGCAGTGTGGAGGGTTCAATTTTTTTGTAATAAAACTTTATTATAGGATTATTTGTCAATACTAATGAATTAAAATAATTTAAAAACAGCTGATAAATTAAGTTATCCATCTACAAAATTGTTTACTAAAAATAAAACTCTGTGATAATAATTACAATGGGAAATGAGTCTTATAGTGTCAACTACTGCTACATTTACTCTACACTACATTTCATTGTTATAAACTATACTCACTGAAAATGTTTCATACCAAGTTCAATCTATACGCAATGGCCCGATACTGTTTTATAATAAAATGTTTTTCTGCTACTTTATTCCCACTAGACTTCACGTAGTCGGTAACTAGCGGTAAGTGCGATTGTTGAAGAAGCAATCACGTAATAATAATTATTATTTTTTATATATGGCATTAGCTTTATCCAAAGATTACATCTTTACTTTGATATACATAATTTTTCATATAGAAGCACAGCGAACATCAGGTACACTCACTTATTCGGGTCGGTTTGATAATTAAAAGATTAATTGAATCGATGAGTTGAAGAACAGTACAAGTCCAAAATTAGCCATTCTCAAGCTATATGAAAAGTAAATGTAAAATGCATAGAACTACATGTTGGGACCAAAAACAGTGCAAAAGAGTACCGAAGTTATGTTTAAAGCAAGTTAATAAATGTTTTTTTTCAATAGTGTTATTTTTTAAATTTCCTAACTAAAATGTGCCTTGACTTGAAAAACAGTACAAGTCCAATGGTTTTATTTTAATTATTGAAAATTAATGAACAAAGTTTCACCATAGTTAGACATGTATGAACGGTCATCCGGATTAGCATAACTGTGTAAATTGAAACAGCACTATAAAATTAGTGACTTTGATGATACACGAAAACTGATGCTATTTTTCCAAATATCTGAAAATGTGGTTTTTGGAGTTGTACTGTTATTCAACTCACCGATTCAATTACAATATTATTTATTTCCAAGAAGATTCGGAATATCTAATTCGAATGCAGCTATAGCAATGCGCAATACTTATTAGTTTTCATAATATTCATAACCGAAAAACTATTTTGATGTATTTACAAAAACTATTGAAATGTATAAATCAAGTAGTGGATTGGTAGAATAGATATTATACATACAGAGTGTTTAAAAAAAAGGTCCAAGACTTTAGGTGCTTATAGTACTCACCGAGTGGAGTAAAAAAATGTCTAACAACATAGATCCTAAAATCAATCCTTTCGATGAAAAATACAAATGTTTTTTTTTACATTTGTTACAGATGTCCGACATGTTTTCCTTCCATTTCATTACAAAATTCACATCTGCAGATCAGAGATCGACGTACATTTTTAAATATTCCTTCCGTGTCTTGTATTATACGACTTGCATTTTCTATTCGTTGCCGTAAGGCCACCAAATTATTTATTTCTTTATTATTTTTTATTATATTTTTCTTTTAGACTCACTCACGACATCGACCGATCGTAAATATAAAAGTTGAATTTGCATCAGAAGGATTGATTTTAGGACCTACATTGATTAGATATTTTTTATGCCACCTGGTAAGTACTATATGCACCTAAAGTTTTAGACCATCTTTTTTTAACATCCTGTATACTATACATTGAAAAGTATATAGCAAAATTAATTGAACGTGTTTTCATATCGCGTTTAATTTTGGAATCAAAAAGCGTTGTATATTTATTTTATTAATGTATTTTATAGAATTGTTGAAACCCCTACTTGTTGAAAATGTTTGAAAGTGACAACAAATGTATAATTCTTACTGTTTACGTGGAAGAGGTTGTGAATGACAATGAAGCAATTAACGATAATGTGAAGATAGCATTTAAGCTCCATTCACTAGAAGTGTTAATATAATGAAAGACAAAACACGTGAGTAGAATGGCGTATGCAAATAGTTAAAATTTATAACCTATTCTGCACTCTATCGTGTATTTATAATTAGCACACAGGTAAGAATGTAAGTTTAATAAAAGATCTTTTTCTTATTAGTTCTGTTCTACCATTTCTATGCTGGGCATTGTAATGAAATTGGGGTTGAATAATAAATAACTTCCGTTCTGCCTTGTTAAATTTATGCATTAATTTATTAAAAGATAACTTTTTGCTGCTTCTGCGGCATGTCTGAGTTTCAGAGACGATTACCTTTTAATACGAATACAAACTACTAGTCAGGATGAACCATTTGATTTTTTAGGTAGAATAACATTTATTACGTACCAGAAGTTATTTATGACTCAACTCAACATATGGGCGATACCAAGCTAACAATAAGCGATCACATTTTATACACATGAGATCTGATTTAGTATAGTTCCTTAAACGCGGAGTCTTTGATGAATAGAATAAAATCAGCTTCTCGTTTCTTGAAATTGTTTAAACTTCTTGAGTTATACAGGGTGAGGCCGGACGGGTGGTACAACCGGGCAGGGGTTGATTCTACATGTAAAAATAAGTAGGAAGAAAGGAATAATGTTTTTTCGTTTGGGACTCCGTTTTCGAGAAAATCGAGTTTGAAAATTCTATCGAGTACGCGTGCACTTGACTATCTTCAGTCTTAGGTGTGTACTAATAGATAAAAGATGCCGATGCATGGATAATACATTTATTAACATTATTAACATTACATTATTGAGCGAACTGTTCAAAGTGACGTCCTTGTTGACGAATACAAATCCCAGCTCTTCGAATCGAAGAGTCGTTGACTGATGCCATATTATATTGACGTTTTAATTGATCGAAAGCTTGTACATAGATTTTTTATTATTAAAAATTCAAATAGTTTGTTTATGCAACTAATCTTAGTTTCTTATAAAAAACTAAGCAGCCCTGAAATTTAAATATGCTGGAGAAGAAGCAGAAATTATTCTTTAATGAATTACTGAGTAAAGTGAAGAAGACAAACAATGTTATTTATGACTCAACCTAATAATTATATATTCTTCATTTACATGCGTCTTCATTTTTTGGTTTATTCGTTTTTAAAGCGACCGTCGAAGAAATATAAGTGAATATTTTTACGTCATTACTGGAAACAGAACTATAAAACTACTAAAGCAATATAACAACATTTGCGTAGTTGAACGTGGAGGAGTTATCTACATTACAATAGTTCAAATACTTAAATAATCAAAATTTCGACTTTACCGTTATTCATTCTATAACCGAATTTATTAAAAAATAAAGACGCAGATAAGCAAAAAATACATTATTAGTTCCAGCATAAAAATTCAATTTATGTATTAACATATATATGTTTTCCATTACAATGCACAATTTAAAAATGGTAAAGCAGATCTAACAAGGAAAACGTCAGTTTTTCTTGGACACCTTATTATTCTTAAACAATGTTGAAAAGTTCGAAGTATTAACAGTAAATCAAAGGAAATATTTGTTTAGTGAACAACATCTGGAAGTCCTCGGGTGAATTTGAAAAATTAGTACTTAGCTTGTTTTCAATAGGCGATCGGTACAAAGACAAAAATGTTCTAATGGTGAAGGGCGATACGGTTTCGGTTCGCTACGGAAATTCGCGAGATCAACAAAGCGTCTACTGTCCAGGGAACACCGACAAAAAAAGGATCTTTGTGCTGACGTTGAGCGGAGAGCACATGCTGCGGAAGAAGTGATCAGTCTGTGACGAAGATGATGGAGATTTTCTTTTTGAAAAGGAAAAATATGCAATGCGTTACAGTGATCAGATTAATATCCTTACGCATATCATAAATATTCGACTTAATTCTTTTGGGCAAGAGGAATGAAGTATTTTCTGCTCTCTAACTTCTATCATGTAACCACTATCCCTGTAAACACGTGGTAGATTAAAGTCAATGGGACAACAATTCATTGATATTTAAAGGACAAGTTTTTCACTGTTAATGTTACACTTACATTTTACAGAATTAAATCTGTTTTTCGTAATATTTTATGTAATTTCCATTCGTAATACATGAACAAAGGAACGTTAAAAACATTGATTCTATTTTAGAACTGAAGTAAAATATCCATTTATTATGTAGTAATATTATGTAAAAATTCTATATTCGTGACACTTACAAAAGGGAACTTTTTGAAAAACATATCATAGGAGATATACAGGGTGCCTGTGCCAGTATGTTCTGGTGTGAAAATTTGAAAAATGCTATGTAAACATATACCCACAAATGTTTTGTTAAAATGTTGTATTAAAAATATAATTAATATGAAGTATGAATTAATATGGTACTGCGTAAGGGGACTTTGAAAACATGTATCTATGTTATTTTTAATGTATATATAATAATTGGAACTCCTGTAGGAAAATAATACATCTTTTATTAATAATACTGTTTAACATATACATATTTTGACCGACACCAATCGTCACAGTATTTTGCAAATAAAAAAAAACTAATAATGGTGTTGTCAGTTTATTTACGACTGCACACAAGAAGAAATACATTTGACTGCAAAGAAACCAGAAAGTAGTTGATGAATTCTTAAAATCAATTTTCTTGTAAACGATGTGCCAAATATCGGAGTATTATTGTATGTTTTTTATTTATTTTTTTGTTAAGAATCACCTGCTTGTACCATAATTGACTGCATACCATGCATGTTGCACAAAATTCATTATACGTGGGGTGTTCAGGAAGGAATGAGAACTTTATTATAAAATTTTAGTTCTTCATTCGTAATGCTACATTTCTTACCATATGATAATTCTACCTATGTACATTCATTTCACAAAAATGTTTTTTAACCCTTCGACTGCGGAAGGCGTATATATACGCTTGACAAAGTCGCTCACCGTGTGCTGCTGACGCCCATGGGCGTTCAGTGCAATGGTTCACTATGTACTACTGCAGTTGGCCGCACACAGCGTTTGCCTTGTTCTCAACCAGGGTTAATATCCAGTTTAACTTATTATTTTCACGTCGCAAAGGTAGTTCCCATTGCAACTGCCGTTGGCATTCATAATGATGACAGCCTCAACATCCACTTCTGAAATTTCGATCGATGCACAATATTCATTTCTTAATTCTTTGGTACATGTTCCATATAAATTATGCGTACATTGTCTAGAAGCACAACTCTTTCAGTTCTTGGGAAGAAATTAGAGAGATTACTTATAGGTGGAACAAGTACATAAACGTAGGAGATTCGTGTATTATAAAACGTAGCATTATCGATGAGTCAAACAACATGAATAATCAAATTCTCATTACTTATTGAACACCACGTACATACTACAGGCAAGTATCCGTTAAGTCTGCCATTGAAGCTACAAAGCTGAAATACATGTTCGAACGCGTCGTTAAATTAATTGAAAATGTAATGATGTTTTCTGAAGCATTAGGCAGGTTCCGGATTAGTGGCATCGCTGAGATCGGTTCGCAGCGTGCGTGCGCGCGCATCTGTAAGAAGAGAGACAGCGCGCGATGAAGAGGAAGAGACGAGGTGTAAGATGAAGAAGGAGAATCAGAGAAACGAGATGCGCATAGAAAGGTGCAGAGAAGAAAACCGGGGTACCGGTAAACTGAATGCTTTAATGCACGCTGAGCGCTCGGCTGGAGCGCAGCCGACAAAAGCGATCCTCCGTGAACGGTTTCCCTCTTCCATTTGTATCCCCAACGCCGATCGAAGGGAAGAAACGAACTTCCGTGGAAATCGTGAAGAGACATCGTGACATTCGGGAAAAAGTCGATCGATTTCACAGAAGATGATACTCCACGTCGATCTACGCGCGTTCATCTTCCTTCTGGTCGTCCAATTGGAGCAATTCTTCTCTCACAGGCGAGGTATTTAATTTAATTTAATTTATTACAGTATACGGGGAAATCTCTTTTTATGTACAATGATTGAAAAGTGTAGAGACCGGTAGTGCACATAATGTATGACAAAGACTGTTACAGTACAGATTAACAACTCATTTTAAACATATTAGAGTAATAGTGAAATGCTAAATTAACGCAGCTTGAGGGTGATAAACTGACCTAGCGATCTATATACACTGTTTTTGAAACTAACAGGAGAACCGGAAAAAAGTCTGATTTAACGCTGAAACTGTTGGCTAAATTACAAATTCTATACAGTCGATCTGAATGCCAAAATCTGGCGGTGTAGATGGGTATTATTTGTGTTACAGCTGTTAATCGGTTCCTAAGTTAATCATTGGATAAGCGGTAACGAAATGAATTACATCGAAATTTGGACACTCGTTGTGGGAAAATAAATTGAATGCATGGTTAGATTATTTTTGTAGAAGCTAAAGAGAAGAAAAGGTGTATTAGATTTTAAAAGAGAGAAGTTGTATAGTATTCATGGTAGCACTTGAAATAATATCTAACAGTTGACAATTTATTTAGGACGTTCGATATGCAATGAAAATTATGTTATAAGATTTTGGAACTTGATCATCATGGATTTATATATTTGTTCTTCTGAAACATAAGGTGCTTAACTTCATTTTCACTCATTGTTGTCTTGTTTAGACTGTAATATACTTTAACCGTTTGTGACAAGCTAGCTTTAATGAATCTTACAGAAGTTTAAAGTAGTACACAGTGTTTTTTTAATACTTAATGATTAGAATTATACGAGTCTTTTCTGAATTTAAGAATTGTCTAAAAGCACAATATTTTCAGTCGCTGGTTTAGCGATACGAGCTGCATAAAAGTTTATTAAAAAAACTTCAATTCAGTGCATTCAACATGGAACTAAAAAACTAATTTGTAAGTGGAATAAGAATGTAGATGTAAAGAATTATGTACTATAAAATGTGGCACTATTGATGAGGAATAAAAATCGTACAATGAAGTCCTCATTAGTTATTGAACGCCCTATGTATACTTATGTAAGTAGTTCGAATGTTAGGAATTAGGGGAAAATGGAAATTTAATGCGCAATATAAATATAAAGATATTTGTGTCGTCGTTAAATAAGAAAACATTCTTAACTACTATTTTTCTAAAACAAAGTGAATAACATTTAAATGTAAGCATGACATTTGTTTTAAAGATAGTTTAGATTAATTTCGAATCAAAGTTATATTTTATCAGTAAATTTTTAAAATTAACGCATTAAAAATTGTCTGCTTGTATTATATCACTAAAGAAGTTCTGATTTGTAATTTGCTCCAGAAGTAATAAGGTAAAAGAAAACTTACTGAAACTGATAATTATAGAAAAGTTATTGAAATTGATAATTATAAAAAAGTTATTGAAATTGATAATTATGAAAAGTTTTTGAAATTGATAATTATAGAAAAGGCATTGAAATTGATAATTATAAAAAAGATATTGGAATTGATACTTATAGAAAAGTTATGGAATTTGATAATTACAGAAAAGTTATGAGAATGAAAAATATTAAAAGAACAAACTAAGATTAAAGATTGACATGGAGAAATAAAAATATTTAATGCGTTTATATAAAATAAACCATTTGTAGAGTTGCGTTTTATTATTTGACTGTCATTGTCTAATTATCATTTTTAATATGTTTGTTAGAATCAGTTGTATCAAGACTTTGTAAAGTTTTATCAATGGTATTATTTTTTCTTTTAATTTTATCCGGTTGACACACGCGTCTATAGCGAATTATTTGACTGACAATAAATTAATAGCCGTGCAATGATTCAGTTTTCCTTATTTGTAAACGTTTTAGGAGTCACATAGTATAAAACTACACAACATTTCATCATACGGGTAGCACAAAGTATAATCTCATTTGTAATCTACAACAAATAGTTAGCTACGGAATCTTGTGTCATGTATAAAACATGTACTCTTCCCAACATAGATTTTGTTGACTCTTTAAACATTTGAATTTATTTATATTTCTTGTTACATTTTAGTATTTTATGCATTATATTAAAGGGTATAAAATACAATTTAACTTATTTCATTCATTAGTTTTTTAAAAATATTCAATAGAAATCCTTTAAAATTTTTAATACTTAAGGAAGCTTACAGGTGTTACCAATTTAAGAAGAAATATAATATGAAGAAGACTGTGATTATCACAATTCGAAAATTGAAAGAATTTATTTTATAAAATCGGACTAAATACAAAAAAAAATAGAAAGATAAATATCGCGCAAATATTTTTACTATATCAAACTTTTATATTTTTTCGTGCAATTAGAGGACTCATTCTGCTTATAATCATAACTGAACATGTATTTTTCATTTTTTGTTTAAATATTGAAGAATATGTTCACTCGTTCACAGGTTAAGTAAAAATAGTTATAGTGTTCAGTATAGTGTTGCTTATGAAGAATAGTCCGAAATATAGTTGAAAATTTCTAACTGACAGTACATTTAAATAACAAAAAGATGAATTAGATCAATCATTGTTTCTAACGATGACATGTAAGATTGAATTGACATAGCACAATTGAAATTAAAGAAAATTAAAATAAAAAATTGAATGTATGAATTATAGTTTATCTGAATCAATTTAATGTTAATTTAGATCATTCAAATTAAGTGATTTTAGAAATCAGAGATGCATTTCGAGATGAGCAAGTAGGATACCTCAAATAACAATTTAAAATACAAAATTTGTGTTTTGTCTAATGTACTTCGTATTAACCTTTGTGGAAAGGAGCTGCGTAATTTCCTATGAAACAACGATGCACGTGTGCTCGTTTCACTCTTATCATTAAACAAATTATGATTTTCCTTTTAACCAGTAACGTGTATACTTCCTACTGATTTATAGAGACTTCTATCTAGACACTGTTATAGAATCTTTGTTGCAAATATGTAAGACGTAAGAACTAACTTCCTGCAAGGCAGCTGTTAGTTTCAAAATAATAAATTTGAATTATTGTCTATTTAATGTTGTTTATGTATGTTCATTAACAAAATGTACTGAAACAGCATTAAAGTTTTATTATTTAAAATATTTTACCATCGATATTCTAACTAATGACTTGTTTTGCATTGTATTGATAATTTTAAATGTTTCATTTACTAACACTTGATAGAAAAATAACTTACAGCAAACCACTTTAGTTTTCTCCTTTTTTTATGCGGAAAAGAAGCTACTTGACTTTGCATTGAAAAGAAGCAAATATACATTCTTTGCCTGTTGAAGAATATATTTCTTAATCCAAAAAATACTTTCATAAGAATGAAGGGTATTGCTTGTACTAAGAATTACAGATAGTATTAATAATACAATATAATATGGAATTTAATTAGTCAAAACTTGTACAGTAATCATTAGACTACGGATGTTTATGCAGTTTAACATGTCCAAATATTTAAAAAGCGCACAATTAAAACCATAAAAAAATAAAAAGTGCATTTTTTAAATATTTTCAAAACAAAATACAATTCTGTCAAAATTTCATCTCTATAACTGCATGAACATGCAAAATACTGAACTCCAAAAATGTGTATTTGCATAAGCATCCACAGTCTAATAATAATGGTTCATTTATTTTACACTTTACAGCGTGACGCGAGTCATTTCAACAGATGATGATGTAAAAGAATGTATAAATCAAAGTTGTAGTCTTTTAACCCTTTGCGGACGATAGACGCCGCACTGGCCTAGGCATATGCGTTTATTGTACGCTTTAAACTTGTGTATTTAGACGAATTATTATCTTTGCTTATTTCATTAAAATATACGTGTCTCGTTACATATTTTGCAATTTTACAGGACTAAAACAACTGAGCAATCGACATCAAATATGTAATTATAATTAATTATTAAATTTAACACGTGTTCCACCACGGAAAATTTCAGCACATGGTGCACGATTTTTCCCAAAATAATCAGGGCTTAAAGGGTTAAAGGGCACACATTTTGGATCAACATACTTTTTGTGTAATATTATTCAATTTCCTTTAAACTGCGTCGCGTATTTTTCTATTTGAGTACGTTGAAACAAATTCAGAGACTATAATCATCGAAGGTTTCTCAAGATTTGGTGTAGAAAAAGTACCACGTGACACATTAAAGAAAACTTCGTCCTACTCTGGAAAACTATATTTGCGATTTTTAAGTTTACGATTTACATAGTGATCAAGGTACAACTTTATTGTATTTCTGCTAATCTTTTTGATACTCAACCACAATCATGAACAAATTGAATATTACTTTATACTTGTTCAACTTTTACAGAATCTGATAACTGTCGCTGATGATTGCAACATATCTAATAATTGACGATCACAATACATTAAACTTCTTTTGAAATAATAAAAAATACATAGCATCAGAACCTTAATTATAAGTGTAACTAAAAATATGCAGCTGCATTTTTTCTAATCTTAAACTTGAATGATTGTGAATGATCATAATCATTGAATTCGTTTTGATGTGGACTATAAATACGCGTACTGAATAATGTATGATACTATTTAAGAAAAAAAATTGTTTCCTCTTGAAATATGTCTGAAGTTCTCATATGTACAAGAAAATTATTTATCCAAAATATTTATTAGAAACACTTCAATGTTGATACTTGTTTAAATCGTATAAAATTGATATTTGTAAACATGACAAATCTTACGCGTTTTTCCTAATATAAATAATCTAATTAATTTAAATTGTTTGATTAAAAGTGTTTCATAATACGATTGAATTAAATCTCTGAAGTTGCATGCTGTTTCCATACATTACATTTTATGGCATTAATATAACACCACTTAGCATATTAATATAGTACGATATTAATAAAATAAATTACTTCGGATACCACGTTAATCATTTTTTAATGTGTTGTACAAGTTAGGTCGCATAAGACAATAATTGAATGCATCTTGTGTAGCAAAATATAATTTCACAGATATAAGTACTGTTATATTATTGAAAACAAAATAACATTTAATGAAGCATGTCCGCCTGAAACTGATGTTCTTATCGCAATATTCGCTGCAGCGAAGAGACAGGAAGGATTTCACAAGGGACTTACATTCTGATGAGGGTTTGTGAAAATGACATGCAAATAAGAGATAACTCTGCGTCATAGGTTTACTGTTGGTTCACAAACGAACTATTTCTTATGTCCTTGTTCTGATTCTGTTATGGATAATATTGAATTCAAATTGAGGAATTGCAAAAATGAATAACAGTCTAATAAAAACTATAAAAAGTTTATCTGCGTATGAACGTTGAATTTAGAATGTATAAAAAGCTTGGAGTAGAAGTGAAATTTCTTCTAAAATTTAAAATAGGGTATAAATTACCAATTTATCCTATCAGATCGCTGCATTTTAAAAGTATAACAAATCCAAGTTACTTCTAATTATTTCCGAATTTCATTGAACTTTTTTATAAAAATTATTACAAAATGCATCATTTTATAAATGAGGATGGTGAAGCAGAAACTATTTTCATGTGTACAGAACAAAGACATTCAAATTATTTTTATATTGCAGGAATGATGCTAACTGAAGCCAGAATGGAAGCACAGTTTGAAAAATGCTGCGGCCTTGGTACTTCATGGGCCCTGGAAGGTCTTAAGTGTGAAAAGTTCATGGGTCCAGTTACCGGGGTTCCAACGGTGGAACAAGGTCTTTGTCTGGAAGCTGTGGACATTTGTTGCGTTAGGGCGTATCACGACATACAATGCAAGAAAGGAAAGGCTGATGCACGTGCTGGCTTAGCATGTGTTACCGGTACCAAAACTAGATATTCCAGACCTGGAGACTATCACCGTGATTGTTGTGAAGGTTGCAAACTAGGTAATTTCATATATTTTTCATTTTTATTACAGTCATTTCATATTTTGCACACGTTCTCCATCAATTCAGACACTATACGAATAATTTTGAATAAACATTCATCTAACAAAGGAACTTTGGTGACTGATAAAATTCTTAATTTTTTTAAACTTTGTTGATTTGTAAAAGAGTTCGATCTAACAATAAGTCACCCACTTAAACCCACCCCTAAAGCTATCCACTCGAACCACCCCTTAGAGAACAGCCTTTTGCAATTTCCATTGATGGAGAATTATATTTTCATTGAGAACGATATTCCTATTGAGAACGAAATTATTCGAATACAAAATGAATGATTACTTTTGGTCTATCGAGGTAGCAACAAATTTTATTTTTTGTAAGATCAAAAAATACATAGAATTTTATTACAAATGATGATATATGTATATAGCAATCTTACTTGATATTGTAAAACATTGATAAGAGTATCAAGGATCGTGGATTCTACAGTCCGTATGTTTGTTACATTGCAGGGATATATCAGTGTAATTCTTACTGTTAGAAATACTTCACAATACTGAGTAACATTAATATACATATCTATATTTGTATTTATAATCAAATTCTATGTACATTTTCCTATTACAAGAATAAATGTGGTTAAAAGTAAGGGTGTGGATGATTGTTATGTGTAAATTGTAAGTAAAGAAATACATTTTTTTAACATACTGGTAAAACATAGGAAATTATTAACTTTTCGTTTAAACAATTTTATTTTATTTCTTATGATTTTTTATACACTAATGGAAACAGGGGAATGTTTGTTGTTTTTTAAGGGGTGATTTCACCTCCAGTAACCGATTATGGTACTTCGGATAAAATCTCCCTAGTAGAATAATTGATTCAAATAATAGTTATTACCTGTTTGTCTGCCGTAATCGAATAATTTAATAGTAGGTATTTATTAGAATGACTTTTTTAAATTTTCGAATAAGCTTTTGAATAATTATCAATATGTCTTCTTTCATTGTGACATGCTGACACAAGCACCCTCTCAAAGTTCACTACTCTCACCACACTACACATTAAATGCAAGTTTTTAAAAAAAATTGCAATCATTGCTGGGATGATATTTAACCGGTTAACTATTGATCTAAATAACGAAAAATGGTACAATTTTGTTAATAATGAATAAAAGTTCATCCGCCCCTTTATGTTATTCAAATAAAAATATCTTCGTTACTAACGATTGAAAAGGCATTCGTTGTTCATATTTGTTGTTTATTATTTGAATACAATTTCTTCCAACTCTGATCGCCATACTACCGATTCTACGCTGACAATGAAAATCACTTCGTATGTGATCACATTTTATGCACACACCATATCCAATTTCAGTGAATCTTTGTGAGCGTATTGTCTTTTTTCAGTATAACAAAATGAATTCGTTCTCCAAAATTGTTTTAACTTATTGAATCATAGACACTGTAAGATTAGAGGCACAAGCTTTTTCAAAACATATTACACTAGAAACTATTACAAATATCTACAGGAAGATACCTGTATTAACTTTTAAAGCATTGGAGTTTCATTAGAAAAGCACGACGGGTTTGGATCAAATTTATAGATTCGTATAAACAATATCTTTTGCTACAATCTGGCGAACTACCTACGTCATGCACTTTTATATTCCGTCTTATCCGGTTAAACATACTTCCATTTTCTTGCGTTTTGAATGTGCATACAAAAAAGTTTGCTATAAGTCTGTATAAATGTAAAGAATTGTTTCAATACTAATTTTGAAAGACATTCTTCCAAGACGATTTCTTGAGAAGTGATATTCTTTTGCAATGCGAGCCGAGAGAAAAATCTTTATGCTATGCGATATACTTGCAATTGTTAACTATAAGTATGTTTAAATTATATCTTAATTAACACTTTGACTGCGGGCTACTTGGAAGCGAGGTGAATGCTGTGTGCAGCCGAGTTGGAGTGGTACATAGTGGGTCAGTGCACAGAACGCCCATGGGCGTCGACAGTATACTATGAGTGCCTTTATCAAGCTCCTATAGGCGTCATTTGCAGTCAGAGGGTTAACATTAGTACTTATTTTTTTTTAACACCTCTTACAACTAATAATAGTTCCTTGTTTTGTTTACATTCAAAATTGTAAAGTGTTCACGACTTATTGAATAAATACTATTCAATAATTAAATGGAAGTGGTATGTGTGTAATATGTGTGTGTAGCGCGCGGCGTGTTAAAACAATTGAAAGACGATACAGGGTCAAACACAGATGAGTGATCGAAAAGTAGCGATTGTGCGTAACGCAGAAAGGAAGTATGACTTGTAAAGAAGTATATACTATATACAGGTAATCCTCGTATAACACCGCACTTCTATAACACGGTTTCGCTCTAACACGGTTCGAGAATTGGGGAAAACCCTCGTACAGCAAGATATCCTAGAACACGGTTTCACTCTAACATGGTTTGAGAGTTAGATAAATCCCCGAACAACACAGAGCGTAATAAGAGCTTTTAAGAGCAAAAAATATCTCATTCGAAATTAGGGAAGTCCCCGAACAATATGGAACGTAATAAGAGCTTTTAAAAGCAAAAAATATCTTATTTTAAATTAGGGAAAGAAGCACAATGTTTAAGAAAGAACTTCACAAGTGCTTAGCGCCATATAACGAAATTTATAAAGATCTCTCAGCTAAAAGTAAGCAATATAAAATAACAGATTTTTTACAAAAAGTACAGAATAGAAGCCAAGATAACGCTGAAGAAAGTTGAGAGGATGAAGATATCTTGTCAAAAAGAAAACGCCCTCGGTTAATGGTGCTTAGTAGCGATGACGAAGAGAACATTATTTAATACATATTAATATGTTATACTTTTGGTGCAAAATTGCTTTAATAATAAGGATATTTCTCTTAATTATAAAAATATAATAGTATGTTTTTTTAATTTTTGGAACCTGACCCCCCTTTTTGTACTAGTTCTTTGTTTCGTATAACACGGATTCGCATAACACGGCATTTTTTAGGAACCTTACAACCGTGTTATACGGGGGTTACCTGTACTGTGTATTTGGAAACGCAGTTCGTCTTCGGACACTGTGCTATATTCGATTCTCTTTTTTTTATACATGTTTTATTGTATAACTTTAATTTTTATCTATCTTTATCATAAACTTTTATACATATGTTCCTATATGGATATTAATTATTTTGCTATGTACTTCAGGTATCTTGGCAGGATCTATGGGTCAGGGGTGCGCCTTTAAAAAATTTACTTTTGGAATTCCATGGGATCCTGCATTTCTGGAATGCTGCTACGAAGCATCACCAAGTACAACAATACTTACCACAGATTTTACAAACACAACTTCGCCGAGTGAAAGCACTGAAACTGAGTCAACTTCATCTCTATCCTCTCTAACGCCTTCTTCATCAGAGACTCAATCGACATCATTTTCTCCGTCGATACCAACACCCCGTAAGTAATAGCAGTGTATTCATATTGTGATTATATTCGGTTGCATGAACGTAACTCAACATTAATATAGTTTCCTTGGCATTAACATGTTTGCGTAATGTTACTTTTTGAAATGATAAACAAATTTGAAGGGGGATTTATTACGAACTAACATGCCATGGATGCGGTTTCACTCACGATTTTCATGTGTATGGAATTTGGAATATTTTTTTTGTTCCTTATATCTTGTAGCTGGGCGAACTCTCTTTGGAGCGCCCGGGTGCTGAGCTTTGCCACCTAGCGGCTGTGTGCGAACTATGCCCCCGTGGACGGCTCGCAGGCATACCGACAAAAAGTAGTCCCACGTTTTTTTCTCGATATATTATTTATTTCGCGATGAAATACAGCCTATGATGCACCGGAAAATGTAAAGAGGCTATTGTGAAAATTTCATAAAAATCGGTTTAGTAGGTTTGGAGATTTTTGCGAACACATAAACAAATTCTGTCTCTTTATTATAATAATAAGAAAACAAATGATAAATTCTTTGATAACGTTAATAATGATCTGGCGCATATGTACAGTTGGATTGAATTTTAATATAAATGAAGAATTTTGTTTTATGATTATTCATGATTGTTTGCTAATAATCTTCAGCTATTTTCAAGCAATAGTTGAATTATTTCCTAATTGTAGTGGTTTTCTTTTTTTATGAGATTTATAAAAATGAGATTATTGTTATTGAGTGTACTCAAATATTCATTTACAGCTGTAGATGATATTTGTCAACTCATGAAAGGATTGCTATGCTCCGACATTTGTGTTCCAACACAAGGATCTTACTATTGCCAATGTCGAGAAGGTTTTACTCTTTTAGAGGATGGGAAAACTTGCACACAAGATCTTCCGAGTGACAGGTACGTCATTGTTTGTATATTTGCTTTGTTTTTAATTAGGTTTACAAATTATAAATTAGAAGTTTCTGTAATATTTTTTACAAATATTGTTATTTATAATTATTATCTACAATTTTAATGTCTTTTTCAACTACGTAAGGAAACTTAAGGTTCGTAGTACAGCCCCTGGTCATCGAATTAGGACCACTCACAATTTCCTACATTTTTTTTGTTTTCAGTAAAATTAAAAGGTCTGAACGAATTTTAATAAGAAAGTTTATTAATTATGAAGGTGTTACACACATATATGTTAATATTTTGTGTTTCTCTCCCTTGCCTTAATTGCAGCTCGTATTCTTTTTGGCATGCTCCGAATACACTGGCTTATCATATCCATTATGTCTTTATTATTTTGCCAAATATCTACAATTTTTGTTTTTAAATCCTGTGAATGTGGTGACCGGTGATGAGTAGATGAGTGATTTGAATAGGCTCCAGACATTTTCGATGGCATTTGAGTTGGGTGAATTGCCTGGCGATGGGAGCACGGGAGTGGTTTTCGATAAAAGAAACTTTTTGACGGATTTGACTCTGTGACATGGTCCTCCGTCCATCACTCTCACAGTAGTAATAAATCAATTGCAACATATACATTGGTCGTCTACGTGTTTTGTTATAATTTGGGCAGGCAAGAACAATCTGCCATTGATGACAGCGTTATAGTTTGAAAAGTGAAATTTTTGCATGTGGTCCTAATTCGATGGCCAGAGGCTGTATACTTGAAAAAAAGTGAGGTAGGTATATTGTTGAAGAAACTGCAAAATAGATCTTTTCGAAGGAAAAGTCATTTTTTTATTTTACTTGCATTTGAAATGATCTTTGGAAATTCGCGGAATACGTATTTATTTGTGATTTAATAGACGATTATTGTCATTGTTTTGGCGGGTGACTATGGTCACCTTTAGGATACAGTGAGCGGTCGACGTTGGGTGACTATAGTCACCTTTAGTATACAGCGAACGTTCGACGTTAGGTGACTATAGTCACCTTCAGTAATGAAAGGGTTAAACAAGTAGTAATTTTTACGTTAAATGAACATAACAATTATTTATCGATAATGAAATACGACTGTCCAATTAATGGGTTTCGTATTGATTTAGGTGCAAATCAACTAATCCATGCGAGCAACGTTGCACCGACAATGGAGTTGCAGTAATCTGCAGTTGTAATCCCGGTTACGTTTTAGCGAATGACGAACGTTCTTGTATTCCCAAATCAACAGAAAATAAAAGCACCGCGCCGGATGATAGCAATACGTCACCCCGTTGTCCAGCTGGCTACCGTTATAATACCACCAATCAGGTTTGCGATGGTGAGTGTAAAATAGATATGTCACGTACAAATATGTATGTATGCAAATATAGAGAAGACAATTTTCATACGTATACTAAGAGTCAAACATTTTCACTGGTTATTTTAAAATGCGCGCATACTGTAATCATGTGTGAATTAATCATTTATCAAACTTCACGAAAACTAGATCTAAATAAGTCGTACAATTGTTTACCTTTGTTTCATTTTCACTACAAAAAATGTTTGACGTTGCCAATGATTTTAGCTTATTGTATGTTTGCTTAACGACATAAGCTTTGTCTTTGAGTGTTATGCTGTCGCAATTTTGCATTGCAATTTTGCTTATGTTCGTGGTTACTTTTGTTGGCATTGTGTATCCTATCGCTTAGACGTGAACGAGTGCACAGAAAATGGACTGTGTCCTGGCCATTGTGAGAACACTATAGGATCCTTTATATGCACGTCGAAGAACGTTATCAACACCATACCTTATGAAGATTGTCCTCCTGGCTACCAATGGGAATCTAGCACAGGGCTTTGCACAGGTACGTAAATTTTTAATTATACAAACCGATATTTCTACTGTTGCAGAAAAACAGCTGAATTCTATAATGCAATTTCTACAATATTTTCATTAATTTGTTCATAGTTTGACATTGTTTCTTGAAAACGTGATAATACTTTTATCGACTTTAACTCATTTAGAGTTAGAGCTACCGCCCCACATGCGGCACGGTAAAATTAAGTAAAAATAAACTGTCATACTTTGACTTTTTAATATCCCTTAGCCTACTGTACCATATATGGGACGGGTGACCCCCAGCAATCCTTACATGAAATTTTGTTGTGCGTATTTTTCAGATGATTTTCGACCCTCATTAATCCCACTAAAAAACAAAAATTCATCAAGTTTTGACGAAGCTAGTTTCAGACCTGAGTGGGTTAAATACTTTCATGTTTTTTAACAAATACAGTTTTTTCACCATTTATGCAAAATTTGTTTATTTGTAAAGAAGACATAATTGCATAAAGTATTTTACTATCTTAATTTTGTTAATGGACTGTTGTTCTTTTTATTTTTAATGGGAGGAAGGATAAGTTCATTTAAGTAATAAAAGATATTAGAGATAACATAGAAATTTAAACCATGAACGTTATGTTGAAAATATTTAAAATTGGGATCCTTTATTGCAGCGTTGAAATTTTGTTTTCTTCCATTTACAATAACTATTCCTAACATGTTACGATCTTCTTAAAATCACAGATTTCGTGTACACATTGGTTCCTTAAGACTTAAGTTATTAGAAATACTGTATTTATAACATAATAGGTTTAAACAAAAATTAAATTATATGTTGAAATTAATATTTTCTTTATTTTTGGTATACTATTTTATAATTGAATTGTTTATTATTGAAAGGGCGTATGTCCATATTTTAGAGTTGTGCGTTTTAACTGTTGTGGGTAATCCAAATTTCGGCTTATGGGGCCCAAAAGGATATCAAAGTATGTTCTGATATTTTTTATAGATCCCGATTGAAAAAAAACGAATAAACATTAATTCAAAGAAAATTAGGTAGTGTTTATTTCCTGGTGTCAAATTTTAAAAAATGGACGTACGCCCTTTCAATAATATACGATTCAATTATTATATACAGAAAGTAAAAATAACACAATTTTGATCGTTTGATGTCTTTAAATTTCTGAATATTTAGTTCTATTTATCTTTTTACATAAGTAATTATCACAAAGGACTTAACTGTGCCCAAATATACTATTAAATTTTAATAATTTTTTCAGATATTGACGAATGCCTTATATTAGCGCAGCCATGCCCCAGTGAGAGAAACTTTTGCGTCAATACACTAGGTAGTTTTAGTTGTCTCGAAATGAAAGGAGTAAAATCTTGTCCAGCTGGATTTAAATTTGACAAGTTATCACAGCAATGTCAAGGTATCTATTAAATAATTTGAAAATTAAATAAGAAACCTATAAACATTTTTTTATATTCGTTTCGCGATATGTCTGCCACCGAATAAAAATATAAGCTTCATTTGTATCGGATTATTTCGTTTTTTTTAATTTATTTTGATGCAGAAAACACATTACAAAATATATATATATATATATATATATATATATATATTTTTTTCATTTTTATTTAGAAGAAATGAAATTCTTGAAACATTACTTCTGTAATTGTTGACTTTTTGAACAGCGTACAGGATTAAACTAACGATAAAAACAATTTAATTTTACTTTTTCTTCCAACAGATGTGGACGAATGTGCAGAAAAAATACACAGTTGTTTTGAAGGCACGGAGGAATGTCGAAATATTGAAGGTGCTTATGAATGTGATGTAAAATGTGATAAAGGATTTACGTACAGCATCAATTCGGGCACCTGTATTGGTAAGTATCGCTGCCTTTCTATATTTTTATTGGTACAATTTTGTCTTAACTGAAAGTAGTTTACTGACATTTAACGTATAATAATGTAACAGATATCTAATGCAGTGATGATCATTGGAGCTGCGGCCTTCCCCCACTCTAAGTCAATTCCTCCCTTCAGTTCGCTTCTCGTTTCCCCTCCATCCATCGTCAGCCCAGATCGCAGCCTATATGAGGGGAATGGACCTCGAGTGGGGGAAAGTCGCAGCTCCGGTGGCCATCACGAATCTAATGTGTTAATAAAAAATTCTTTCATGATATTTTATCTTCTGTAGGTATGTGCATGCACGAACTTTTTGATAATTGAAAATTATCTGCTATATCTTAACTAATTAATAAAATGATTGGAAACAATTCAACGTGAATGCTTGTAAGTGCATCTCACGTGAGTGCATTGATTCAGCATGTGTATTTTTAACTGCATGTGAGTAAACATTTTCGTACACTTTGTATGCTTTGTATACTTCAAGATTTTGTTCATCGATTATTTGATAAAATTATTAAAAAGAAATCATTAACTAAATGTAAAATTTAAAACATGCTACTCATAGTAAATCTATCTACTTACGTAGTATATTATATTTCTAGATATAGATGAATGCATTGAGTTTAGTAAACCCTGTCCAGAGCCAAATACGACATGTATAAACAAAGTAGGCAGTTTCGAATGCACGTCTCTTGATAATTTCTCGTTTCGGTCTTCAATCGAAAAGGAAGTGGAATCGCCAATTTGTTCTGCTGGGTATAAGCTGACAAACAATATTACGGATGCGTGTGTCGATGTTGATGAATGTAAAGAACAATTACACTCGTGTGAACCGGATGAACAATGCATTAATGAGATAGGTAGTTATAGGTACGTGTTCTTGAAAAACCATACAATTTTACAAAGTAAGCTGAAACTTACTTCACATATGTACATAATAATGCGTTGAAAATTCTTTTACCTAATCTAAATGGATCTATGATTTATATTAATTTAATGTGAACATTTTTGTACTTTTACATATAACAATTGGTAAATATTTATAAGTGTTTACAATATATTTAATTAGATGTGACCTGTTGGATGAAAAAGATACCAATTGGGATGCAAAGAACGAAGATCGCATGTTTCCGTATAGTCGGGAATACAAACCAGAAACTGCCATAACTGTTTCACCTACTATTAATCGAAGTGTAATTTGCGAAACGGGATACATTTTCGATCAACGAAGCCAAGGCTGTATTGGTAAAAGACAGTACAAATTAAAAATTCTTTAATAAATGCTTCAAATTGTCACTTCTTGTATTTTATCGGAAGTCAAACGGTTTTTTGTTATTTCAAAATAAGTTTTCGTTAGAACACTTTTTTTTATGAGGTAAATAATTGATATTACTATAGAATACGGAACAAGTATAATTTTTTCTATAATGTAACCAAAAATTCAGAAGTCTAGTAAGGAAAGCGGTCAATTTGCTTTCTTTAATACTATTTACAATAGCACGGAAAAAGATATTTACAACAAACAGTGAAATACATCTGAATATTAAGATTTGCAAAAATATTTTTCAAGCATGAATTCAGAAACTGTAGATGCCTTGTCCAAGAAAGCCTAAAATCACCCCTCTGATTACGTTCAAGACCCTCCTAAGATCATCTGAATTTTTTTAAATTACATACATTTCAATATTCACAAATTCAGTTATCTGCAGCACGACATCCTCCAAACATTCTTGAACTTACAAGAAAAATTTGAACAAAAAACTTGTTAGAAGTTTAGGATCGAACAGAAGAAACCATAATGTGTAAAGTTACTTTATCTGAATTCCGTTAGATATGAAAAATGGTGGGACAGAAAACAATATTGTTTGACAATTATATTGTGAACAGCACTGCCACCTAGAAAACTCCAGCTCTTGCCTGCACACTGAAGAGAAGCTACTCTGGTCACAGTCAGCGCATAACAATAAGTTGGGTGACCATCTACAGTGTTCCTGTCTTGCTGTTGACACATTATGTTTCAAAACCCACCTTAATACTGTAGGCCCCCTGGCTAAATGACCATAGCAATTGATGCTGGGTTACATACAAAGAAGTAGAAGAAAAAAGAAAAGAATGCTTGACAATTTAGACGTGGACCTCGAGGGCCTGTCACAAAGAAATGATGGGTATTGCTGGGAATAAAGAATGATTGGATACGTTGACAATGGATTACAAACTATTCTTGTCGCTGATATTCTCTTGTTTTAAGTCAGCCGAAAATATAGGGGAATGTACTATGCACAGTGAGCAGGGTACAGAATGTAAACGAGGAAGGGATTCACCCGGTTTCTGGGTCCAGGGCTAAATTGTTAAGCAATAGAGTTATTTAATCGTTCAATAGCAGAGTGAAGCGTTCTCCAATCATTTCCAATGAAACGAATACATGAACTCTAATTATTTTTCCTTTCATATTCTCTGAAGTGATGGGCTGCTTACGATAAAAATGTATACTTTATTTTGTTCCGCAGATAAAGATTAAGGGATATAAGCTCGAGATAACAAAATGACACGGATATCGATTCATTACGTCCAGCCTAATGATTTAGAAATTTGGATATTTATCATATTGATGCTGTATCTCTCAGTGAATATTTAAGAGAACGTCATCTAAAAGATATGTGTTATGATAAAAATGATTCTCAGTGGTATACACGTAATTTTATTGCTATGAGAGGACTTCAAGACTCGAGTAAACTCATTTTACGCTTTAAAAGTTTCATTATTTGATCATAAATTTCTAAATTCTAGTTAATTTGAAAGTTATTTTGTAGGTCACTGACCTCATCTTGATGCCGGCTGTAACACAAAAGTGTATGGCACCATTTGAAAAAAAAGAAAAACTGTTGCGTTATAATTGTCCTTTTGGAGAGTGCCGTTGTATTTAGATATTCTATTTCTGGTAGAATACCCCGTACATTTTACAATTTTATCTAGGAAACACGTAACTGGAATCACTTCGACAGCTTTGCAAATATTGACTATTGCAAAAATTTGTTGACATAAATATTAAATAATTTTATATCAATTTTATTTTATTACTTGTAGTTTTCGAAATTTCATGGTAACATTCAGTTTTTTAAAAGAAACACTTTATACATACTCCATGTGTACGAAAATCGAGAGCATTAGATGGTAGACCAGAGGTGGTCATCCGGAGCGAGGCCTGGTTCTTACCCCCACTCTGCGTCCATTCCCCTAAAGTAGGTCGTGGTTGGGTATCCAGAGATTATATTTCTACTCTGCTATACATCATATACACGCACTTCTTCGGATCTGTTTGAAAATTAAAAAATTACTTACAATATTACTGATTTTTAAGAAGGTCCGAAATATCTAATTCAAATTCACTTCTAGCAATGCGTAACCAACTTGATAGGCCGATATCTTTTAATCTAGTGCGCTTACTAATTATTCGGATCTCTCTAAAAATAAATCATATGGTAATTAATTTTTTAATTAACGGGCAGATCCGAATAAGTGAGTGTATACGATATTCACTGAATTTGTATGACAACTTATGTATAGCAGAGCTGACATATAGTCTCTGGGTAAAACTGACACCATATATTAAAAATAGGTATTCTTATTACGGAGGTGTTTCCTGAGAAATTGTATTTACCGACGATCCGACATTTACCACCTCGTACCCAGACCACAATCTACGTGAGGGGAGTGGTTGTAGAGTGGGGGTAGGCTGGAGCCAGACCTTGCTCCGGATGGCCACCTCTGTGCTAGACAAAGTACAGTAGAAACTCGATTATCCGAACACCTAAGATCTGAAAATTGATCATCAAAGCTACAAGCTGAAATAATCATTAGTGACACTGTGTACCTGGCTTCACAGCAGTGGATATTTTACATTCTAAAATAAAATTATCATTTTTATGCGAAATATAGTTACAATGCGAATCATCCTGTCACCAATTGTAGTTAGGATAATCGAGGTTCTACTGTTACATCGTGCTAGGCGTGAAGTGAATAGTTATCGAGATATGTGCAATAAAATGTACATGGTTTGCTTATTATTATTATTTTTACACAGATTGGCACTGAAAAGATTTTCTAGTACAACTATTTCCGAAAATATCCATTTTATACATAGTGTTGTGTGACACACTATTGCTCAGCGTCTAGCGTTATTCTGATTTTTGTAGAAATACATGAAGAGTTCCACTTAGAAAACTGAACGTATTTCTGAAATCTTGAAATTTGCAAATGATACTAACTAATTGAGCAGCGCATTGCATGATCCCTTTCAAACCGTGCAATGTTCCTCTAATTCCATTTTTACTGAAATCAATATTCATGAATTTATTAAAGTGATTCCAGTCATGTGTTCCATTCTGTATAAAAAAGAATATGTCGGCCGAGAGAAATGGGTTCTTCATAATAATTAAGAATTACTACTACTTTATTATTCATAAGTTCAAAACGAAATATCTTTTTTTTATTCTCTGTTGTTATAGTCGTCCATTGTAAGAACAGTTATATATTGTTACATATTCCTCTTATCGCCAAGATTGTTTTTGTTTATATCGTTTATGTTTCTATTAGAAACACAAATATTAAATTCCGTTTTTTTTTTACAGTTTTTAAGTGATGCAATTTTTTCAAATTAACTGTTTATTCTAGAAGACGTCCGAATTTTTGGTTCGCTACTGTTAGTTTTCATGAATATTATTGATTATTCTGTATTTCATATACTTTTTCATTTTAATAGATATCGATGAATGTAGCAATGGTCTTTCAAACTGTGGAGTCAGTGAACAATGTATAAACGTTGATGGCGGATACAAATGTTCACCAGTGTGTCCACCTGGTTTTCGCTTATCTAATAATACAGATTACTACGAAAGTACTGAAGAATCTTGTCACGATATAAACGAATGTGAACTTGGATTGCATTCTTGCAACATGTCACTTCATTACTGCGTCAATACAAATGGTTCTTACTCTTGTGAATCATTTTCAACGACAAGTACGCCAGCACTGACGACCAGTAGTAGGCTATTAAATGATGCAATTAATAATAAAATGCAGGTATAAACAAGCTCTCATTTAGTATAGTAACAGTAACTTTTAAACAATATTGGAGTTTAGTAATCTATTTTTTTAAAATGTCCTTAAATACTGTTGGAACACATCGTGCACATTGCAATTAAGTTTTCATTAAAAAATATCTAGCTATACACGGTGTTACATAATTTATGGTACAATCGGGAAGCGGATGATTCTACATGATAAAATAAGTCGAAAATATAGAATACAATTTTTTCATATGAGACTTAGTTTTCTACAAAATTAAGTTTAAAAGCTTACTGAGTAGTTGCTTACGTCCCGTGCGGGAGACCGACAAGCATATTTATTGAGTACGATGCCTGAACGCCCATGGGCGTTCTCCGCACCGACCGCAGTAATATTACGGGAGTGTACTGGATTGTATTCACACTACATTTCAATTTTTTATTGCCCGAGGCAGTTAGCATCGAACTAGATAAAAAGACTGATAATGGATCAGCATTACGTATGATATTAATGCTGTTTGTAAACGAGATATGGTTAACGAATACTCAAAGTCGATTTTCTCGAAAACAAAGCTTGATATGAAAATATTTTATCCTACATTTTCGACTTACTGTTTCACGTAGAATCACTTCCTTCCCGGTCGTACCATAAATACTGGGACACCCTGTATCTATTCATACTCAATTTAAGATGTTTATTATGAATCTAGTTATTCTTTGTTCTTTATTAAATTTTTACATAACTTAATTAGTGTTGAAAGTTGAAATTCAATCACAACTAATACTTCGATATCTCCATTCCCTAACGTTAGATACTATTTAAATGTTCAAAATGTTTATATACAGTTGATTTCACAGACTATCAGTGGTTACTCATATTTGGAGCCATGTAGTCGTGGATACACGAGGGACATCAAAACTGGAGAATGTGTGGATATTGATGAGTGTACAGTGGGACCAGGTTGTCGAGATCACGAGCAGTGTCACAATGTTCGAGGAGGCTATGAATGTTCACCACTGTGCACCACTGGCTGGTACTTCAGTCTAACGACGAAAGGCTGTCAAGATGTTGACGAATGTCTTTTGGGCAGGCATGACTGTCCTCAGGGTACCCATAACTGTGTCAATACAAATGGTTCTTTCTTCTGCGAGATGATACTTCCTTGCAGCAGCGGCTTCAAACGTTTTAATGGGAACTGCGTCGATATTGACGAGTGCTCAGACAATCTACATAATTGCCAATTAAGTTTACATCAATACTGTGTGAATAAAAATGGCTCTTTTGAATGCCTGACTAGATTACCTTCGTGTCGGAATGGATACGAATACTCGTTAGCTACCAGACGTTGCGAAGACATCGACGAATGTACCACGGGTCTATATAAGTGTAACTCCAGGTTTTCTGAAAAATGCATCAATCTGCCTGGCACGTACAGGTATACTTCACTTATTTTTTTCGTGTTCGTACAGTGACACAAGTTTCTCTTTCATACAGTGCTATACTGTGCATCGATGCGAGGAAGTAACTTAAGATACTTTCTTATTAAGAAAAATGTCATGTAGTCAAACACGATAGATTGTATTGATAAGCAGATTTTCCCGATTAACAAATTGAATTATTAAAAAATTATTGAAACTGTTTTAACGTACTGTTTGTTACAGAAGCATAAAAACTTTATATTTTTGTCTATTCGATTTTATATTTCTTTTAATATTATATACTGCGAAAAATGTTTTGCAAGAAAGTTAAAATATATGTGATTTTTGTATTGTTTTAATTTATTTAGATGTGAAAAACCTGCATTACATGAACAACGTCAACGTCAAAGGCCTGCCTGTCCTTCCGGTTACAGATACCATCCTCGACTAAGAAAATGCACAGGTATGTCGTTCAGTTTTTTCTCCCTGAAATACTAAACATTCATGTAACAATGTTTGAAATAGTTTAATGGTATACCGATTTTCTTACGTTATCAAATTCTTTGATTTGAAGTAACGTAACGTAACGAAGGAATTTTCCAATTCAGAGACTTTATGTACATATTTCTTAATAATACATAACATTTTTTTCAGGGTGAAACTCAAAAATATTTTTATCTGAACGTAAGAAGTTTAATTTCAGAATGTATGTTACATACTTTTTGACTGTGCATATATCAGCTTTAATATAATTCCTTTACGTGCATATGAACTTAACTTTGTTAGCACGTATCGCTATTCATATAATTGAGTGTCCCCTTCTAAAATATTTACATTTTATAACGTACAAACAATGAAATTGGTAGAATGTAAAAAGGGATTAAAAAAATTGCATGTTATCTTATTTCAGAGTATACTCTATGAAACAACACAGTTGATAAATGACAAAATTAATTTTTTATCGCATATTTGTAAACAAGAGTATATTGCATAGAGTGAATATTATAGAATCTTTCTTTATGTAAAAGTAAATCGAAAATATCCAATGCAATTTTTGTGTACAGCGGGGCTTTGTTTTCTAGAAAATCAAATTTCAGAATTCCTCGTGTGCACATGTATTTAACTCACAATCAGTGGTGTCCGTCGGAGCTGCGGCCTTCCCCCACTCTAGGTCCATTCCCCTCGTTTCAGTTCCCTCCAGTTCACTCCTCCTTCCCCCTCGGACAATCGTCGTCCCAGATCGCAGCCTATATGAGGGTAATGAATCTAGAGTGGAGGAAGACCGTAGCTCCGGTGGCCATCACTGAGTTAATTAATATCATCTTTGTATTTCTTTATGAGCTGTCGGAGAGTATCACTACCGGAAATACACAAGAGTAACACCCTCAAGGTCAATTTCTTATTTATGGTAAAATTCAATTTCTAATATCTAGAGTGCATGAATAAATATACTACTGAAATGGAAAAACGAATAACGTACAATGAGATGAAATTAAAATTGAAAATTAAGACAGTAAAAATGAGAAGTCAATTTGCAGACGGAAATATTACATTGATCCAGTCTAATTTAGATGTTTCTACAGTAGTTCGTAGAGAGATACGAAGGAAATTTTTAGTTGAATGCACTTATACTTGAAAAACTATCAACATTATTTTTCTTCAAAAAAGCCCCGTACGAAAAAAATTGTCGTGTAGTTTCGATTTATTTTTACATGTTTATATTCAAAACAAAATTAGACGTACAAGTTGCACTAGAAATATTTCAACAGGACTTACAAAATTACACTCTGAAGGAAAAGCCTTTTGGAAAGTAGGGAAATAGTATTCTACTTATTCGAAGAAAAAGGACTCGAAATTTACAGTGAAATTTTCTTCACAAATTAATAAACATTTAATTGAAACCATTCTTTACTTTAGTTGAGTAACACTAAAAAAGTCCTGTACTTCTGAAATAAATAGGAAAAAACATTTGGAATTTGATAGAACTTACGTTAAGTGCGACGAACATTTTTGGAAGAATATTATACAAAATTTAATGTATTCGTATGGAAACAACAAAATTTCTAGTGTCTAAATTCTAACACTATTTTGGTGAACAAATCGGAGATAAATGCGTAATGTTTTACTGTTGAATATCGACCAATAGCGTCAAAGATATGAAATTCATTGCTTAAATAATGGGTAAAGGGAAATAGGAAAATGTTCTAAGAACCCATTTAAAATCCGCTAAAAATTCTATTTCCAACAAGACAATAATCCAAAACACATTGTGTATCTAAACTTATTGTGATACACTATAATAATGTTCCGAAATTATTATGAATAACACCATAATCTTTTAATTGGAATCTTACTAGACATGCATGTGCTGAATGGAAACCTAAAAAGTATAATTGAATTTATAAAAATGATTTAAAAAAAAAACTGCGAAAAGACTGAATTTGGATTTCATCTTTGTTTTATAAAATTAATTAAATTAATATTACGGTGACTAGGCTATCATTAAGATTACAAAATATAAGTTACTAATTGCAAGTACTATTTACGCAATTGTACGTGTAATTTTGTGCAAATGAAATCGACCTGTATTTTTTTTGTTAACCTCCACATACATGTATTATACTACTTTTTCTTTTAATGATATGTTCTTAAAATAATATTTTGGCCAGCTACTTAGCTCTATGTTACTTTTCAACGTTAAAATCAGAGACATGATTATTTTGTTACAAATGTTCGCTCAACTACATGGGTAGTTATATGCTTTTTATTGCTTTGTCTGGCTTTTGTTATAATGTGATGACTAATGTGCTTTGCAAGGTTCATTTTATTTGTGTAAATAATGAAACCAAGGTTACATTATGCTGGAATTAAAAATTGAAATGTACAGTGAATGTTAAGCTAAAAAGCGAATGGAAATTGTCTTGGGATGAATTTTTAATAATACTATCATTTCAAATATCAATCATACCATGATTTTAAATAGTTATTCCTATTCAAGATTTACAGGTGTAAGCCATAGAGGAGGTATATCTTTCGAAATTATTTTCCACTGTTTTTTTAGAGTCGAAGGATGAGTCGATGTTGGCTCGTGTTCTGCGACGTTCATGAATTTTAATTAGTCGTGTTTATATTACGAGTTAATAGTAGCTAACCACAGTTTTTAATTAGTCAGCTGATCAATTCAAGTGACTACAAAGTTGACCCAGTTCACTGATCGCAGTTAACTGTGTGATCGGTTTAAAGTGTGTACAGTCGATGGGAGGAATATTGTGAAGTTTTTGGTAGCATAATCACTTAAAGTGGCCAAAAGTGGGCACTTCAAAGTTGCTTATTATTTACACAGATACACTAAACAAGATACATGTAAAGTTCTGCTTCGAAGTCATATCATTTTGAAAATTAGAATGAAAGTGAAAAATAATGGATGTAAAGAACATTTGAATGGTAAGGGGAAAGAACTGGGTATACCCATTTTTATTCTGCAGTGTTCAACTTGAAAGAAAAATTAAAATAATGTAAAACAATTATATTTTCGTTCATTTTTTTCTGTCGCCTAATTAGAGTATAACTTAATGTCATCAACGATACAGTTACATTTATTGGAAATTGTTTCTTTACTGATGCACTAAAGTATTAAAAATAGATTTCTCAATGAAGCTCTTTTGGGACATTCTTTGTTTTTTCCCCTAACTCTTCATCTAACAAAATTAAAAAGAAAGTAAATAGCCTTCAGGTGCTCAGTCTCCGTATCCCTACAAGAATAATTTTCGCGAATAGCATTCTAACATGTTTTTGTAGTCAATTAACAAATTGTGTCGACTGGGGCACTAAAAAGCACGGGATTCTCTTTAGAAAAGCATACAATTATGTTTTCTAACTGCCACGATTATGTACAAAAGTGCATTACTCAGAAACAATGACGGGTGCGTTGCTAAGGTCTAGGGTTGCCTACAACAGATTAAATAGTAATATGAACGTTCATGATCGCTGAACAGATTCTCTATTACAGTATTCGATTACTTCAATTTAACATATCACATTAACAAACACATGGAAACATATGTAAGGGTGTACCATTATAATTTTTCCACGCAGTTATCTCACGAACTATTCCTTGCTCTATGAACTATATGTTGAACTATTTCCCCGTATATGATATAACTTGCAATTGTAAAGTGACTTTGAATGGCCAATATTTTATGCCTCTACCATCAATCAGCCATAATCGGAAGAATCGGGATTCTTTTTAAACTATTTTCTGCTTTACTATTTTATTTACTTTATAAAAGATACTGCAATTTTCTAATATTACTATATTGTTTAGTAAAACTTTGTATGTATAGTGTTTATTAAGAATTAATGAAATCACACGATGCTTTGCTTTGGTATTTACGCTAAAAACAATCTCCAGAAATCACTCGAATTTAAATCATAAAAGCCACGGAACCGTAATCCCTGTCGGCATCGTGCACATTTTATCAGATTGTTGCAGTCATATACTATTTCTTTAACATTAATGCAGATTGATTATATAATGCACTTGATTCAAATTATAAAACTGTTCTTTTCAATAATGTTTTCAAAAATTTCAGTACATAATTGATAGTACGAGAGAGTTACAAAAATAAAAAGGACATAGTTGTTTTGGAAAAAATCAACTTTATTTTTCCACGTAGTCGCCCTTCACTTCGATACATTTGGTCCAACGACTTTCTAGTTTTTTTTATCCCATCCATATAATGCGACTTAGTCAGGTCTGCAAAATAAGCGTTTGTTTCATCAATCACTTTATCATTCGATCCAAATCTGTTTCCTGCGAGCCATTTTTCATATTCGGAAATAAAAAAATAGTCTGAGGGTGCCAAATCTGGTGAGTGGGGGGGACGCAGAACAATTTCGTAGCGTGATTCCAACAATTTTGCTGTCGCAATTGCAGAAGTGTGTGCTGGTGCGTCGTCGTGATGGAAAAGGACCTTTTTTCTCGCCAAATGTGGTCGCTTCTCCTTTATGTTAGAGTTCAAACGTTGCAGTAAACATGCGTAATACTCGCCAGTTATTGTTTTGCCCCTTTCCAAAACGTCAATTAAGATTACTCTATGACAATCCCAGAAAAGGGCATTTTCACAAAAATGGTGAAAACATAATACTATTTGACCAAATAAACCATAAGCGATAGGAGAAGGATATTTTCCCAGGAAATATAATAATAGAGAATTTGTGGTATTTACAAAACATAAGATAACTTCAACGAGGATACAAAGTTATCGTCTCAACAGTGCCTGGAATACCTTCTCATGTTTTAATTGACCAACTGACCAATTACAAACTATTATTCCAAGCCAACGTACTGTATGTAAGTGCGATTACCTGATAATCCGATACGTAGAATGACATACAGTGTTATTAGTCGTTGAACAGTCTCACTATACTTACTTATTGAATTATAGATAACAGAATAAATAAACATTTCTTATTTTTCACTTAATTTTTATATATATATATATTATGAATTTAACATAAAATTACAGAATGTTCTTACTTACATTTCATAAGGTTTTTTAGAAAAATACGCCCAACAACGTACCCTTGCGGTGCAATTCATATGGATAGCCTCGCTATTATAAAATGTGAAAATATGTATATTTTTTTTATTTATTTTTTTCATGAATAGTGTTCTTTCCTTTGTTTTATATAATAGAATGGAATAGAATGATACAGGGAATGCAAGTACGTATCACCAGTTTTGCGTATTAGATTTTTTAGTTATTCTTTTAATTTTTTTCCACAATTTTCGCCGTCTTCGAATAGATTGTTAATTACTTTGGTGGATCAGTTAATTTTCTTTGCAATTTCTTGTTTTGAATAGACTTCATCTTTCAATGCTTTCGTTCTCGTAATGTCTTCGGCAGTCAACGAGGCACCACGTCCTATAACAATGCCGATAAGAATGATGAAGTAGTAATTTTTTATTATAAGAACACCAGTTGAACCATATTCTTTTCATGAAACAAGTTTCATCGAGTTTCTTCGGTCGTCTGACGATAATGAACATACTTAAGCAAATGAGGCTACTCGCGTGGCGCTCGTTTTAGTTCGATAAGCAAAATTCTATAAGTATTCGAAATTATATACAAGAATATAAATCAGAGATGGCCATCCGGAGCAATGCCTCGCTCTGCCCTACCCCAACTCTGCGACCATTCCCCTCACGTAATAAGAAAGTTGAGATGTATTCTCCAGATAAAACTGATGTCACTGTATACAAAAATAATTATTCTTATTACGTCATTGTTTCTTGAGAAATCGTACTTACTGACAATCACCGAGGTTTTCGACGTTACACCCAGACCATAACTTACGTGAGGGGAATGGACGCAGAGTGGGGGTAGGCTGGGGCCAGACCCTGCTCCGCATGGCCATCTCTGATATAAATAATTGCTGATAATAGTTTTTATAACATAAAAATTTGGCACAAAATATTTTTCTACTAATTCAAAATAATATATTTGAAGTTGAGACTGTTCGAATGACCAGCACTGTACATTATATGATCTCTAAATGGTAAGTATAGGATCTATGACAGGATTCAGTGTGACTTCACTGAAATCACATGCAATATTAACAAAATGTTGGAAAATAATGTTGAAAGTTATATTCTTAGCTTACACCGAAGTCTCAAAATGGATATTACATTAAAAAACCAGGCAGTAAAAGTGTTAGAATTGTTACATAACTATACTTGTGATTATCGCTTAGCATGTAAGTCATAAACATTATTTTTCAATTATATTTATGCAGTAGTGACAATACACATAGCCGCTAGTGAAGTGATTCCACGTAAAAATAAATCAGAATGGAAGAACAATTTTCTTTCGAAAACTTCTATTTCGAAAATTAGTTTAAAAAATTCATTATGCGACGTATATTAACAATATACGGAGTGTCACTGGAAACGCGCACCTAAAACAACTTTTACTTCATTGATTAAAAAAATGTAAATAATAATCTTGTATTTTCGAAATTTTCAAGTTGATCGAGAATGTTTTAAATGTTACCGTATATTTACTTTACTATACCGTGATAGCAGGAAACAAAGAAATTCAACAGTGTGCCACTCTATGTCCTTCGAATGACTTTAACTTTTATTACATGAAGAAAATGTTATCCGAGCAATTGTATCTTCTTCAGCCTGAGTGATTCACCCTTTATGTCTCTAAATTATTAAATTTATAAGCTAAAGAATATATTATTGCTTTCTTTTTTCATTCATGCCATAAGAATCAAAGTCACCTGAAGGACAGAGTGTGGCACACTGTCGAACTTGATTTTTTACCTACTAGCGCTCTATAGGTAAAGTAAATAAATAATGTCGTTTAAAGTATTCAAGGACAGCTTGAAATTTTTGAAAATACAAATTTTATAAAAAAAATTTGTTTTCATCATATAAACCCTTTCGAACACAAAATAATTTATTGTACACATTTTTGTTCCTAATACGAACTCAGATTGTATATATAATTAATAGACGTGTAGTGTTTTATATGTCTGTATTATTTATCATACAGGGTGGGTCAGTCAAAATTACCATCTTAAATATCCTCCAAGCTGTAGGAGCTAGAGAAAAAAATTTTCAAATAAAAGTTACACGGTAAGAAGGGGGTCTCAGAGGCGTTAACAATTTTTTTCCAAGTGGAATCGCTTCAGGCTTCTGATGGTCATCTTTGTTTTTTCAAATGGAACCTTGGATTTCTTTAGCCATAGCTCAATAGCGTTTCTTGAGATGAATACAATGACCTATGGCACAAGGTCATCCAAGGTCAGTTATAAGAAAATAATTTTTAATATTCATAGTGATAGAAGGTGTTCGAAATAATCGCTATTGTTACATGTGATCAATAAACATTGTTTCGAGGATAACTAGACAGAATGTAAAGGCGAAAAGATTAGTAAGGCTGAATTAATTGATCAATCATCATGTATCCAATTGTAGAGCAAGTTGATATAATTCTCATTTACGAAGAATGTCAACAAAATTCTGTGAGAGCTAAACCTTTGTATGCCGTACGATATCCTTATCACGCTCAGCCTTCATGTCGAACATTGAAAGGTGTGTACACCTGGGACTCTTTTTACACGGTAGATGCGTACCGTGTACAAACAAACCGTGTAAAAAAAGTCGTGAAACAATTGATATGCAACAAAGTATAAACCTTATGTTAAACTAAAGCAAACAATAGAAAAGGAAATTTAAAACATAGAACTGCATTCGATAACAACATTTTATTTAATAAACACATAAAAGAAAAGGTAAGTTGGAAAATCAAAAAAATATTTTTCTCAAAAATCGACATTTTATTCATCGTCACTCTCTATTATATTACAACGAATGCGTTTTCTTATTACTGGGAAAAAATCACTTTTAGTGTAAAAGTGAATCGTGTAAAAAAAGTACCGTGTAAAAAGAATCCCAGGTGTATAAGTAATTGAGAGAAATCGAAAGTTTAGCGAACAGTGTTTTTCGTATAACTGACCTGAATGACCTTGAATAACTTTGTACAATGCGTTGTCATTGTATTCCTCTCAACAGCCGCCACTGAGGTGTGACTAAAGAAATCCAGCGTTCCATTTAAAAAAAGGAAAGACAAAGACGACTTTCAGAAGTCCGAAGCAACTTCTCCTGGCAAAAATTGTTCATGCCATATGATGGCCCCCTTCTTACTGTGCAACTTCTATTTAACAATTTATTCTCTAACCCTTACAGTTTGGAAGATATTTAATGTGGTAACTTTTTTACTAGTCCACCCTGTATACGCCTCAAAAACGGTTGGCTTTATAAAACAAGTTTTTTTGACATTTTTTTCTATAGCTCCTACAGTTTGGAAGATATTTAAGGTGATAATTTTTACTAGTCCACACTGTATACATGTGTATCATTTTTCGTAAACCTGAATGAATTTAAAAAATATAAGTGTTTTTGATATTTCCTTAAACCGTGCTACTGATAGCATGTTATAAACAGCACTTGCAGGTTTAAGATAAAATACGGACACTAGATTCTAGAAAACTATGGAACCGATACTCTGATTCAAAACGAGAGTCCGCTCCGGAGAAACTATCTTAGAATTTTAATTTATTTTTACGCAAAGAATTACTTACTTATGGTTGAGTTATCGTTCTCGTTACAACCAGTATTTATGATACTATCTATGCTTGTATCAATCAATACAAATAAATTCGCAGTAGTCTATTAGTTTACTCTATACTATACTTAAATAATAAAAGATCTTACTCGGGTTATATTATATGTAGACTCTCTCAAAACTGAGTACTCTTAAATTTTTTACTCTTGTAGGTGTTTATATCGAGCACTAATTATGTATTCTAACGTTAATTTCTTCCGCTTATTAATAAAAAAAGGATATCGGAATGCTACTTATTCCAAAAAATCAGAAAATATAGAGCTTTTTATTGATACAGTTATGTACGTATGCCACAATAATAATTACGGCCACTTAACGGTCACGTTGTCGTTTGAGAAAGATTAGATTGTCGTTGATGCAACAATACTTTGAATTTTTAAATCAGATATACATTATAAATAAACGATTACACTCAACAGATATAGACGAATGTGCAGAGGGTTTAGACACTTGTGAGGGTGAGATTTGTTATAATCAGCCGGGTGGATACAGCTGCTCTAAACCTCCAGCGCCGATTACCAGAAAACCGATAACAACACCTTTGCCGGCGTCTGCGAACCAGAAATGCCGTGATGGCACTAGATTTGTTAGGAATCGCGGGTGTGTGGACATTGACGAGTGTCATGAAACTGAAGACGCGTGCAGCAGTAACGAGGAATGCATTAATACAGTGGGAAGCTACACGTGCGAGTGCAAGACTGGCTTCAGACGTGAAAATTTGACCCAAGCGTGCGTGGACATTAATGAATGTCAGTTACAGGTAAAATTTTTCTTGCACTTTTATTTATCACTTATACAGCACTACACCCTCGTCCATAAGTCACCGGACACTTGCTCATTTTAAGCAAAATGATTATTAGAAAGTGGTTACAATTTTCTGGCTTGATTTTATTATTTTATGTTGTCACATTTATCTGTTTTACGTTAATGTAATACCTGAATATGATATTAATAATATGCTCGTGTAATTTAAATAAATATTTAAAAACGAAACTGTACGCGTAAGTATGTTTCTAATACATCTCCAACTCGGTCAGACGATAGTCTGTACACACGTTTGCTTTGAAAGTTTCGCTAAAAGTCAAAGAAAGACTTATGGAAAAAATTATAGACAGTTGGAAAGAAATTAGTTCCGAAATATTAAAAAAATAATAAAAAAATTTCCGCTATTAGTTCGAACTAATAGTTCGAATTAATATCATATCATACGTGGATACATTGATAAGAAGGAAATGTAAGATTAATTACTATTTTTTGCTACGGTCTTTAACATATGATTTGAATGACATATTCTCTACATTATAAACAATGAATAAGTGCTAACTTTATTTCATAATGAAAGTCATTTGAGACTGTAAAATCGAACACCCCCTAATTTTAGTAATTATAAGTGTCCGGTGACTTATGAACTGGAGTGTACATTAACCCTTTAAGTCCTGAATTATGTTATCGTTATTTTTTTGCCACAATTTTTATTCTAGATATTTGAAATCTGTTCAAATAACACATATTCTAAGTATAAATATTTTTTACAGTACTTTTTTTCTTATTTTGGCTTGTAGAGCCACCCCCTAAAATATTTACCACCTGTTGTGAAACATCCTGTACAGAACATGTAGAAAAATTGCTTTTCTGCCAAAATTAGTTATAGCAGTAAATGCCTTTGAAAATATAACAATATGTAACCGCCTAGGAATAAACGAACCGTTACCGAGTGCATACAATGAAACTTCCTCTCTGTATAACTAAATGTGGTGTCTCTGTATGCTGACATGATTTGATAGGATCTCAAAAGACTTTGAAGAAGCAGTATTTATAAAGCTGCGTTTACCTTGGTAAGTTACTTGCACCAGTGATTGTTACAAGTACCTATCCAGGCCCCAACCTCGGGGTAAGTAGGTGTTTACATTGATAAATTACTTGTACCTAGTGATGGGATTGATACGACACATATTGATGATACTCAAACAATTCGATACCTAAGTACTCAGTGGGAGGTATCGATATGTATCGAAATCTCGGATACTCGGTATCAATTTTCAATACCGATTCCTCTTGGATCGATACCTATCAATACCAATCCAGGTGCGACCAAGTAGGTATCGATACCATGAACAAATGAATCGACATCGTCGGGTCGTTCACAAGTCGGATTCTTCAAAACACTCTGTGAAAATGCGGAGTGGTTCAAATTACACTTTTCGAATATAAACATCAGTCTCGAAAAGAAGTATCAAATCGGTACCGATATTTTCCTAGAAGTATCAAACAGGTAAAAAACATATACTTTCGTGTATAAGTATCGAAGTGGTATTGATTCTTTTTGATACCTACGTGTTTGATACTACTCGATACCAGATTGAAATTCGTAGACTGGTATCGATAGTATCGATGCGGTATCAGTCCCAACACAGTAACTGGTACAAGTAGCTAACCTGCTAGCCCGCTTACGAGTTACTGGTACAAGTACTTTACCAATGTAAACGCAGCCTATGTTCTACCCGGGTTTTAAGCATATTTGGTTCATGGCAGCGTTTTAATATAAGCGGTACTACAAAGTACCATCAGGGTATAAAGGGTTAATGCATTTAATAACATTTTATCTGGCGCGTTCTTATTTTCAAAGCCTAAAATGTCGTATAATCGTAATAAACATGATCTCAATGCAGGAAGATAGCTGCTTACCGACACAAAGATGCGATAACACTATAGGAAGTTATACCTGTACACGTTTCCTACCTTGTGGCACTGGATATACGCTAAATGCCGCCACCGAAATCTGTGAGGATGACGATGAATGCCTCCTTGGCACTCACGATTGTGGAAGCGGTTACCATTGTAGGAACACACTGGGCTCCTATAGATGCGACCGTAATCCACGTATACCAATTGCGCAACCTCGAATTGCAGTTACGACAACGACAACAACAACGACGTCAACGACGCCCGTCACTCCTATATTTAATCCAGAATCACATAACTGTCCACGGGGATTTGAGTCTGGTCCTGGAGGGCAATGCCTTGATGTAGATGAATGCCAACGAAATCCAAATCCTTGCAGTAGAACGTCGCAACGTTGCATCAACACAATGGGATCTTACAAGTATGTAGTCTAAATTCCAATATCTTTTGATAGAGTAAGTGTACCGAATATGAGACCCCATTTTTTTTTATTTTATCGTTTATTCTCGTGTTTAACCGCAATACGAGGGTTTTTACACTTATTTTATGTACATATTCTGATGTTACAATGATTTTAAGTGAGTTTGGACGTTATTTATTAGTTGTACGGTCTCCCTGCGTTTTCCCCAATCCAGCGACCGCGGAGTAGTAGGATGGTAATTGTTCAAGGGATGTCTTATTTTGATTCTTCTTACTCGCGGGTGTTCCTGAAACTAGTCTGAAACAGTAGGGTTAGGATGTTTTTTTAAGCCTTGCCCAATAGCGACTTCCGTGGTGTTCTGTTTCTTCCTCTACTGATTTAAGCTCAAGAAGACCCCATTTGTGTTTCGTTTAACACTTTGACTGCCATGCAAGTTTTACATGTTTGCCCTGAGGTTCACAATAGAATTTTCATTATTCTAAGTATAGTATATCGTAGTATTTAATTTTTATAAAATATTATGTTTTAATATAAATTTTCATTTGTTAGATAGCGCACATTGTATTCCACAAAGTTCTCTAGTTATTTACGTTATTCAAAATTTTTTAATCAATGATATTCATCTTCTTTTAATCGTTCTAAAAAATGACCTTCACCGTGGCAGTCAACATGTTAAAATCCAATGGAAAAGTGTTTAAACATCTTCCTGCATCATTGTCCTGAATATGTAGTCCTTTTCGGACCAATCAACTTTTTCCTCTAAAAGGGCCCTCAGATGATCGATATATGTATGTTGTCAGTATTTGAGTATTATCAATATTATCGAACGCGTGAGGGGTCAGATTGACGTAGAGTAGGGCCTCGATTATTTGAACACCGGTCAGCGGAAAGTTAGTTACGCTATATCAGTTACATGCTAAAATTATTGTTAGCAACGCTGTGCACTTCAGTTTGTACTATTATGCATTTTAAATTCTAAAATATAATAATTTTTATGCGAAATATATTTGCAATCTGAGTTGATACATTACCTACTAATTACTATTCTACTGTACTGTCAATATTTAAAATGTTGATGAACTGGTTTGATGAAACCCATAATATTTTTAGTTTTGACGAAATATTGACAATAAATGTTGATCATCTGATGGCTATTATTGACAATAGTTCTGCTAATTGCTATTAAGACATAGCAAAGAATCGGTTAAATTTACAATGAGGTCGTTAAAGACATTTTTGAGAGGCTAAATTCAATAGTTCTTTAAAACACGTGCTAGTTATGTGAAAATAATTTTGGAAATCTTTTGAGGTGGATATATGAACTTCATTTAACAAATTTATGAGGGAAAACGTTTTCTTCTTAAAAGTCACTTTCTAGTTCATACTCGTTTCTTCTTTGATTTGTCATGTATAATGCTAAAATAAGAGGCTTTCTTTTCATTAGACATCGTTGGATCACAACTCGAAAGTGAATGTATTGTCAATAAATATTGAACGTGTGAGGCAAAGACAATTATCAATAAATATTGACAATATACATGGATCGTCTGAGGGCCCCTTAATACTTTTTTCTAATTGCAATCAGAAAAAAAGTATATGTTCCAGTTGCGTGACCCACCCTGTATACGTATATAGTAATAAAAGTAGAAAAAACATTTCGTGCACATATTAGGTGGAGTGCTCTGGATAGTTTGCACTAAACTGTTTCCAGCTGTTTTCTCCAGGTCCACAAAAGCCGCTGCTGTAGGTTCTAAACAGTGGAGGTGGACCCCATTTCAGTTTTCTTAAATGGAGTAATGCATAAGTATGTGTATTTTCGAATAGTTTGTTGAAAGACGAATAATATTTATTCGAAATATTTTGTTATGACGCGTAGTTTAGGATTTTTTTATACACTTTATTTTAAACTTTACAATTTGTCCAACTGGACGTTTGGTAAATTTTAATCTTAAATATCACGCGGATGACTATCCCCAGCGAGATGTCATCTTATAATCTCGTTAATGTGATATGGTTCAATCGACGGAATGTTTCCTTCTTGTTAGTCTTCTTTTTATGTAGGTTTCATACGCTTTTGCAGCTAGCTGGTTTGCGTGTGTTGTAAGTTTTCCTCTATATTTTTTTTGCATGCTGTTAATTTCTTCCTTAACTGTTGAGATTTTAGGTCGTTACGTAGATCCTCATTTTTTATGTACTAAGGGGCATTAACAACTGTTCTGAGTATTTCTGATTGAATTGTCTCTAATTCAGCTATGTGGCTCATTGCCGACATTCCCCACAGTGGCATTACGTATGTCCATATAGGTTTGATGATCGTTTTCTAAATATTTAATTTGTTTTCTATACTCAGTTTGAATTTTCTACTGGTTAACCAGTACATCTGTCTTCTTCTTATCCTTATATTTTCTGTTATTCCTTTAATATGGTATTTCCAGGTGAGTTTTGTGTTTAAATGTAGTTCTAAGTATTTTACTTTTTTTTGTTTGTGGAATATCTATGTCATTTCATTTGATATTCGGCGATTTCTGTTTTTAGGAAATATGATACTTAGATTTTACGCTAATGGTTTAACGAGTTCCGTGAAAGCCATTAACTAGAATGATTTTTTAACTAGAATTTTATTTTATCAAATGTCCAGAGTGATGTCTATTTGTTTCTAAATACTTCTTTATCCTTTGCTATGATATTTTCGAACGTTTGATAATATTTTCGGGGTAATAGAAACACGTGTATTTAAAAATCGCACCTTTATATCGACAAGTGCCGCTAATTGACTTGTGGACAAATTTTTAAAGAAGAACTAAATATTTTGTGTAGATAGGGGGACGAAAGTTAACAATCTGGCGACCATATGCACCATTACCACGGAACGTCACCATTAGGAACACGTGCCAACCAACAGTTTGTTGCGTTTATGAGTTTATTACTAGGATGGAAAGCGGTGGCTATGCTGTAAAACTATAAATTAGGATTAGCGGCGGGGATCCATCTTACTAAAGCTGGGAAAGCTGCAGAAGGTTTCTCTTCTAGTCTCTCACTCTGACGCATTTATGGCATTCCACATTCAGCCCACGTTTCTTGACCTTTTTTTTATACCTGTTACCCTCTTGCGTCTCTGTATTCTCCTGGTATTCTAATTAGGGACGTTTTAATATTGTCGCAAATATTTCATTATTATACACATGCACTACAATAACAATGTAATTTCCTCCTAGGTCTGTACACAAACGTCAAAGCGTTGTTTAGTAAAACTGTTATAAAGTGTATATTTTTTGTCAATATTTTATGTAAGTAAAACTGTCACAAAGATGATAATTATAAAAACCGTAATAATATGCACATTTCTCTTGTTTTTTTTTTTATAGTTGATTTCTATTTCACATTATCATCATAATGTAATAATGAAATATTTCTGACACTATTGAGACAAACGAAATTCTAAAGGTGGAGATCCACGATGAGATATTTCGTAAGATTTTTCTCTTACATGCACATATACAAGGTGAACAACGTAACTCGCTCACCTTGAATATCTCATTGTCAGTTGTATTGGATGATGGGAAAAAATGTTAAAGGAAAATGTAATTTGTTTGAAGGGATAAATATTATGGTAAGCAACAAATTTTTTTCTAGGTCATATTTTTCGAGATTTTAAGGTCATCAATGTTTTGTTAAATAAGAGTGCACATTTTTATCATCATGGCGTGATAGCTGAGGTCAAGACCATCCAGAGACCTATGATACCGTGACCTTCATGTGACCTTGAGTACGAAAAATTCAGAAATGTTTGTGAATAGATGCGAATAATGAAATAACTATCTCCGCCACCCTTGATTATTTTATTATTTGTAAAGTTACAAAAAAATACTTCGAGGGAAAGTTATTGTACTCCAAAGGGAAAATTAGACTATGGGGGTGAAGGATATCCCAAGGTCATATGTGTCGAGATTTTACTAACAGTAACATTTTCATTTAAATAGAACGACCTCTTTCTTTGTTTACCATGAGAAAGGTGGCTTAGCCAGCACCCTCATAGTCTAATTTTCCCTCTGAAGTACAATAACTTCCTTTCGAAGCATTTATTTGTATTTTTACAAATAACAAAATAATTAAGGGTGACAGAGTTAGGTGGGATACCCTGTACATGTATTTACATTTAGTTGCTGAAATTTTTATCTCAGGAGAGGAAAATCTCACAAAATATCTCATCGTGGATTTGCACCCTAATAGTGACACAATAGAGGAAACAAGAGGGTAACAGGTGTCAAAATGGACGAAGGATGCGGGCCAGGTGTTAGATGTCGAAAGTCGAAATCGGGTCAGGTAGTCAGAGTAGGGTACATGAGTTTTCTGTGTAATAGTGTAAGGGACTTGAGGAGAAGCCCCTTTCTCTGACATTTACTAACCTTCCCGACCAGCTACCTACATTAGCTACCGGATAAAGTTCGTACGATTTTTCTGTCAGCGATAAACTCAAACTGAATTTCTTGTAGTAATTCGAAAATCTGATGCACAGGGTTGGTATCAATGGAAGGTTTCATTCTTATTTATATAAGGTTTTACACATATATTCACACAATTCCTCATCTTTGATTACAGATGGACGTCCCGAACGTGGGTCGTCCTCCAGCGATTCGTTGTCTTTTTTAAATCGTTTGAACCATTCTTGTGCTGCCCTTTTACTAACAGAACCTTTCTCACAAACACTAAAGTGCGGTTTACTGCATTTGCTGTTGTATTCCCAAGTTTAAATTCATACAGTAAGAAAGCACGAATTTTTACCCCTTTGCTCTCCATTTTTAATCGTATATAGACGATGGAATATAGAAACAAATGAAAGATACAGAGACAATGTACCAACTAATTGGATAAAATCTTCCATTGATATCAACCCTGTGCATTCGATTTTCGAATTACTACAAGAAATTCGATTTGACTTCATCGTTGACAGAAAAACCGCACGAACTTTTTCCGGTACCTAATATAATATGTATATAGTAACAATAATTACTACCAGAAGGGAAATCACTACAGGAAGGGACAAAGAAGTGTTTAGAAACAAATGGGTAACATTTTAACACTAGAACAACCAGCGTTGAATGTATACCTAATTCTACCACATACGTCAATTTGACAGGTATTTAAAAAAAACGTTTTATTTGTTATTATTTTATATTTCTTTTATATTTAAATAATTAATTAGCAGAAATAGTTTCCAGTTACACAGATTTTTAATATTTTCACACTTATTTTTCATTCTTAATATGAAACTATCGCGTGCGCTTCAGGTAGCGGACTGACAACGAAAATGCGATTTTCTGAACTGTTATCGAAATACCATACCTATAGACTTAAATATAGACTGTTCGTGCCTTGAAAACTGATAGCAAAAAGTGCTTCCATATGAGACAAGAATTTGGGTAGTCCATTGTTTATATACACGTCAATGACCGTACCACGTTATGCTATGGCGATAAACTATGAAATAATTATGCCCGTCATATTGACGGATTTTGGTGCATTTAGGTATACTATGTACAGAACTTCGAAATTATAGTGGTTGACGGAAAATGAATTAGCATATACAATCATTCTTTTATCTCGACAAAAGTCGACATAAATTCTGACAAAAGCAACGTAATAGTTTCTGTAATTTAAAACAAGAAACCTGAAATCCGTAATTTCGACGGGTTTGGTTGTCCTAGTGTTAAGCAGTTATTACAATAAAATTCTAGTTAAAAAAATTTTCTAGTCAATGCGTTTCACCGAACTCATTAAACCATCATTGTACAAAACAAGTATCATTTTCACATTTCCTAAACTATGCGACGCAGAAAAAATTTCAACAAGGTATCGGAAAATTCAAAAATGTGTATATTACTCAATTTAAAAAAATTTAAGGTTTGGCCACCGCAACATTCTGGGACGAACAACAATGGCTTTTTATATGTTTATTAATACTAGAACTACCAAGGCAGTCAAAATGACTGGTTTGCAATTTTACTATGGACCATTTATTTTTGACGATTATTATGTTTACTTTGAATTGACGCTGAATAATGGTAAAGAAAACTATAAATAAACATTGTTTCCTTGAATTATTCACTTTTTCTAAAACGTGTCATTTTGATTACTTTGATGAAATAGGTGTACGTTAATCATCCGTAGATCTAGTGATAAAAGTGAAATAAAGATTTTAAAGTTTCCTGAAAGTTTCAGACAAAATTACACCATGTGCTGAAATTTTCAGTGGCAGAGCACGCGTTGAACTGAATATTTCATTATACAGTAGAAACTCGTTTATCCGAACAGCGGTCATCCGACAGTTGGTCACTTTATGTCAGTTACAAGTTAAAATTGTCATCAGTGACACTTGTACTTCATTTTTTATCACCCTGCATTTTATATTCGAAAATAAAATTATAAGATTTACACGAAACATATCTCAAATCTGAGTAATCTTGTTACTAATTTCATTTGGATAATTGAGCTTCTACTGTACTACCCCTGGCAACAAATTTTCGATCAAACCCAATAATATGGAAGTAAGTGAAAACATTGAGGTCTTTGAGGTACAAAATAGTATTGTATTTATTTAAAATACATAGTAAAGTAAGATTAGCCTGATATGAAGTGAATAATAAAAAAAAATGGAAATTTTCGTTTATTGTCAAAGAGAAAAAAGTGAGAAAACAAAATGTTACATGAAAAGAAGTGTTTGGTCAGCAGCAGGCCTGGAAAAAAGTAATCCATCAAATTTGTTAACATAAATTTACAAATAGATACACAATATTTTACCTAATATTTTGTAATGTTTGCACGTCCGCGTATAACTGCTTTTATTCATTGTGGCGTTGATGTTATAAGATTTTGACAATCTGTTGCTGAAATTTCTTCCCACGAAAATTGTTATTATTTACGTTATATCAGATTAATCTCACTTTACCATGTGTTTTAAATATATACAATAGTATTTTGCATCTAAAAGACTGTAATGTTTCTATTTACGTCTGTATTATTGTTTTCGATCAAAAATTTTTTGCCAGGGGTTGTAAAAATATGTATAATGTCGATTGATAAGTTGCTTTAGTGTTATAAAACTACAAAATATGTAACGAAACATACATATTTTAATAAAACACACTGAGGTAATAATCCGCTCGAACACATACAAGTCAAGAGGCACCACGTACTAGATCTTCCTCATCGCTTTACAAAATAGTCAAAAGCATCCAAGGGCTGAAAATATCGACCTAGAAAATATAGAGCAGCACACTGCGTATTGCTCTCGTCAAAAGCCTGTTCTGACAACACATTTGCTTATAACATATTGTATATAAAAGATAGGTTGCAAATAAACTCGGTTAAAAACAAACACATACAAGTTTTAAAGTGTACAACAAACAGCTGTGTCGGAACCAGTACGGTGGACCGTAGTGCACGGTGAACAATATTTCAAAACGCATATATGGGTTCATCGTCCTCATAGGGTTAATATTTTCTGACACATTGGACTACTTTTTCAATATTAATTTCAGGTGCATATCGAAAGTGATATGCGGTTATGGTTACACTTTGGATCCAGTGACGGGTCAATATTGCGTCGATATAGATGAATGCGCAGATAATAGCCATGAATGCTTACCGGATCAGACTTGTGAAAACAGAATAGGCAGTTACGTGTGCACATGTCCACCTGGATACGTGGACGGACCAAATAAAGATTGTATTGATATGGACGAGTGCAGTCTCTACGGCAATATATGCGGATCAAATAGCCGATGCGAGAACACTGCTGGTTCCTTTCGGTGTACCTGTGACAGTGGCTTTGAAAATATTGCTGGTTTCACCGGTGCTTGTCAGGTAAATAATAAATATTAATCTCATTATTGTATGCAGAGTGTTCATCGAGTGAAAAATTAAAACTATTCATCTTATCATGTAATAATGGCAATCCAAGTACTGTAGAATCTCGATTATCCGAACACTAGTTACCCGAAAATTGATCATCCTATTTCAGTTGCAAGCTAATGTTATCACTGGTGACACCGTACACTAAATTCTACATCACTATACAGGATGTTTCATTTAAATCGATCCCTGCGAATATCTCTGCAACTATTCATGATATTGAAAAATGTTTCGCACAAAATTTAAATTGCTTTGAGGGGGACATAATTTCATATCAGTAGTTTTTTTGTAGGAAGAAACGTAGAGCACATATGAAGGCCAACTTTATTCTTTTGACTGATCACTCGCAAACGTCCTACATAACAACGTTTGTTTACAAACATCCATAGAAGCATAAGATGTTAAATGTCACGTGTACTAATTACACTAAAATTGAGTACCATTTCGTAATATTAAAATTAAAATATCTCATAAATTAACGACCTTTTGGCATAAAAAGTTTAATACTTTTTTATAGGGAATGATGAGCACCATCGGTTAATGCAATAAAAAATATATGGTTCCGTTAAAAAAAATAAAATTGACCTTCATGTGTCCTCTATGTTTCTTCCCAGTGAAGAACTATTGACATCAAATTATGTCCCCCTCGAAACCATTTAACTTTTATTTAAAACATTTTCCGGTATCCTGAATAGTTTCGGAGATATTCGCAGGGATAGATTTAAATGGGGCATCCTGTATATTCTATATTCTAAAATAGAATTATCATCTTTATGCAAAACATAGTTACATAGTGAGCCAATCTGTTGCTACTTACAGATCGGATCATCGAGATCCTACCGTACACCTAATACGAATGTCGTTATGATTTTACATTTTAGGATATCAATGAATGTGAACGAACTCCTGGTTTATGCCAGCACAACTGTTTTAATACTTGGGGTAGTTACAAATGCGGTTGCAAACCTGGATTCAGGTTGAATGCTGATAACCGTTCTTGTACCGATATCGATGAATGCACGGAGTTTAAAAAGAATAACCTCTGCATAGGAATATGCGAAAATACACCAGGCAGCTATTCTTGCAAGTGTCCGGATGGTTACAAACTTAGAAGCGATGGTCGTACTTGCGAAGGTACGTTTTCTACTTTTAAACTTTCTACATTTATGTTTGTTTGTGCTTCGCTTGCTCATATAAGTAAACTACATTTTTACTTTCGTTCTTAATTTCCTACTATAGTCAGAACCACAAAGAATTCTGTAGGAAATGTGCATTCCTTTATATAGAGATTTATATTTTGGACTTAAAATTGATTGATTGTGAGCTTTACGTATGATTATCGTGTTCAATTATATAAATTGTTTATACAGTATACGGTGACCGAAAAAAGTATTCATACACCGTAACATACTCTACTTTAACCTGGAATTATTTTATAATGGCAAAACTAAATCAAGTTTCTTTTACGTCAAAATGTAAAGAACGATCACAGCTTTCGGATGATATATATTTTGTTAAGTAATAAAGAAGTACTTACAAAATAGCAAGTAAAGTTCGCAGATATTACAAAAAGTACTGGGGAAAAAAGTTATTCATACGTTTGTTATTTTATTCTAAACAACAAAATAAATTAAGTATTAATATTTGGATGGGTACCCTTTGGATACTCTAATTGTGAAAAATACGAAAACACCGAATAACAAATAAGAACGAATTAAAACATATTTTGGTGCAAGAATGGGGAATAATAGAAAATATATTAACAAATAATTTAACTAATTTTATGCACAAACGTTTATAAGCAATTATAAAATCGAAAGGGCACCCAATCAAAAATTAGTTCTTAATTTATTAAGAATACAACTTCAGTTTTTCATTCCGTTTTATAATATAAAAGGGTCTTTGAAAAAATTCACTTCAGGAATGTGAAAGTAGAGGCTTCACCCTTTAAAATGAGCCCAGGTAGATTGTTATACAATTTTTTTTTCACAATGTTGCAGCAGTTCGAAAATTGACAATTTTTCAATCAAAATTTAGTGATCCTCAATTTTGTGGAGTAGTATATCTAAGCGAGTCTAATAAAACTACCAGAAAAATAACGAAATTTACTAATGTTTTTCATTAAAAACCGTATTATTTTGTGGTGTATTCATTCTGTATGAAAATGTGGAAGACATACTTTTCAATTAATACAGCGGGGCAGTCAAAGTGTTAAAAGATGCAAAATTTTCTTTTTCCGTCTGTTTCTATCTTCACTTATTGTCAGAATACAACTATAGTCTGTCTTAGTTACTAGAGATGCCCTGTGTATTATACATACAACGATTACTTTTATAAGAACTATAAAGCGGCTCGTTTAGAATGTATCGCGTTAACGCGATCACGGTCAACGTGCATTCCACTTCCATTACCTTATAATCACGCAGTATAATCTGTACTTGACCTGGTCAATGAAGATCTAGGTCACTGTATGAATATTGTATCATTCTCATGTGTTATAGAGTGTACTTGTGATCGCAATCATTTATACAATCGTCACCATTTAATTCAGCACAATTAACATTTTACATTTTTTTACAGATATCGACGAATGCATGACAGGATCCGTTTGTAGGGGAACAGACGAGATTTGTCACAACACGAGAGGCAGTTTTCGTTGCAATAAGATAAACTGTCCTTCAGGATATCACCAAGACCATGAGAGACAGAAGTATGTATCATACACCTTATGAATATCATTGAAGACGAAGTATTATTCGAACTACTGTATACATTTCAGAAGATTACTTAAAAAATTTGCTATTGTCAGACTGCGGTTGTTTGTGCAATTTAACATATCCGAAACATCTAAAAAATGCAGATTTAAAATCCTGAAAGGATCATTCTACGCAAAATCGGACACTTTTTGGAGCAACATCTCCGGATTTTGTTGAAACTTGGATTTGTTGTAGTCTTTAGTGATACATAAACGTATCTCGAAGCATTTTCCAAAATTTTTTTAAAATTGGTCGGTAAAGAGGACAAATAGGACTATATCCTCATTTTTTTGTTTTAAATTTTTCAATATTCCCCTGCTATTACAAAATTGCATTTTTTAAAAACAATTGCAAAATATATGGTTAAAAAATATTTTTTTTAACTGAAATAATTTTTGTTGGGTACTCTTATGTCTCCACTATAAGCACCCAAAAGCTCATTTTTATCAGTTTGTTAGTTCAACAGTTATAATTTATTGAAAAGAAAAGTTAACACTATATTTCAAACAGCTGCAAAATCAACATTTTTAAAAATTTTGAAAAATCCTTCGAGATATGTGTATACATCCCTAAGAACTACAACATTTCCAAGTTTCAGCAAAATCGGGAATGTTGCTCTAAGAAGTGTCCGATTTCGCGTGGAATGACCCGAAAATATTAGGAAATATATTTTTTAAACACTTACAGAACAAAATACAGGTTTGTCAAAGTTCTATAACTACATTAACATAAAAAATATTGAACTCTAAAAATGTGTATTTGCATAAACATCTGCGGTCTTGTTATTGTCTCCATAAGAATTTGCTTTCATGGGAATTTCAATTTCCATCATTTTATCTTGATTGCTTTGAGATAAGGAAATATTAAATGAAATATTAAAATTTCAGCCGATGCGTGCGGTCGCCTTGTCAGCTCACCAATAGAGCCTGCTTCAGGACACCGTCTCACTATTCCTATAATTTTATTACTCTCGTGAGCATGTTGCCGATCGCATCTAACAGACCGGAAGAGTTATTTAAAATGAGAGGATATCATTCACTGGGATCAACGATACAGTTCAGCTTGGCATTTCTGGAGGCACGTGTCCCACCTGGTATACAACGCGCGACAGAATCATGCTTCGCTTTGAGAAGGCCAACTCCGAATGAAGCCGTTTTGCTAATGACACGAAGTCTTCAAGGCCCACAGGAAATCGAACTGGAACTCAACATGGAACTCTATCACAACGCGGGTTTTGCAGGGAGCGCGGTTGCAAAGATCCTGATCTTCGTTTCTCAATATGAATTTTAAAGAAATTTTGAAACCCTTCGATCACGCTATCTAGAAATTGAACGTTTGCAGCAGTTTGAAGGAGACGACTCCTTTTTCTTACTTACAACGTTAAAGCAAAAATTTGCAAGTCATTTGCCTTTGATTTTTTATTATTATTAATCCAATGAGATTCTTGTTACTTACTACGCGTCTTCTATTTTTTTTTCTTATTATTTTTCTTTATCCTTGATTTAAACAGTGCATTGAACACGATGGTTTTATAATAATCATTTGCAATATGATCCTCAAATTACTAATGTACTTTTTTAAAATGTTTTGAAGACACGCTGCATTTTCTATGTGTCCACGCTTTCCTCAGCCTTCATCGTGTAGAATATTAAAAACAACTGCTCCGTTATATTTTCAAACCGTTCATAACTTTTAAGTCATCGTATCTTTAATTATTTTGTTATACATTCTGTAAGTTTGTTAGTTACTTTGTTTAAATACAATTATGAAGCAAACTTTTTTCAGTGTTATACCTGTAAGAATATACTTGAGATTGTAGCGGTGATATTCAAAGTCGCGGCTTCTGCGAATTTCAGTTACGAATTGCTTACACCGACTGGAAAGATTAGAAAATCTTGTAAAGAACAAATATAAATTATAGCAAATGGATTAACTTTACATTATATTTTCAGGAAATAAGGCGCTTTAATATGTACATAGGATATATATATAAGTGTGTACACGAGAGAAAACGAAATAAAATCACATGAATTGTTTAAATTAATATCCTCGAGATATCTCTATTTCCAGATATCCAACTATTGCTAATAATCATGTTTCATACACGTCTGTATAAAATATTTCATACACACGTGTATGCACATATGTATGTACGCAGCAAATTTCGGAAGTATGTACCATATTGTACGAATGTTCATGTAAAAATATTTGGATTCAACTGTTCGTGACCAATGTTATTATCTGTAACGACAAAGAGTGCGTAAAAATGATAAGAATAGATTTAAGTACGTATTTTTATTATTGTATCATATATGGTACATCTTAAGGATTCTATATGCATACATACATTATTTTCCATTAGAGCGTACAGGTATACGTACAACTTCGCTACAAATTCAAACATTTGATTTTCCTCGCGCAAGGTGAATAAAATAACAATTCTGAGATCCTTAGAATCGATTGCTACTTCGCCGCATTAAACCCATGCAGCGCGCATTGCGATATAAAAACATCAATAAAAAATAAAATGTTGATTTTCGATTCGATCGGTCGAACTCGAATTGATCCAAGCGGCTAGACATTTCTCGTCGAAAATGCGATAAATGTCTCCACTTGTAAATGGATACATAAATTATCACTAATAATTATTGTAGAAAATATAATTAGAGTACTAGAACTAATAACGTCATTGGAAGCAATAATATCCGTAACGATGATCGTGATGATGATGGTGACAATAATAATAATTATTACTATAATGATATAAATATTAATAATATCAGTAACATTGCTGATGTGCATTGCGACAAATTATAGAAAGACTTGTGATGACACGAACTATTAATTAGTCCCATACAGGATGGTCCACATAAAGAGTTACACGCTATTTTCTCGGAAACAAGCGATGATAACGATAAAATCTTGTCTACCTTTTCGGGCTCAAGGTATCTTCTATGTGACATTTAAAGTCAAGTACAAAAGATTTTATTTCTGGTTTTACTCATTTTGGAAAAAACAACTTGTAACGCTTTATGTGGATCATCCTATATATCGCTAAAAAATCATAATTACAGAATGAAATGAGAATAGTAGGCGCTTTCTATATTTCGCTGTGAGATCTGTGTAGTACACTAATGTTTCCCACGAATTTGTAAAGGAGAACCATAATATTCGATTACAAATTTGTAGCAACATCATCATGAAGCACGTACTGCGCACGCTTTGCTTTCGAACGTTCACAAAATACTTCTCTCTATATTCACCCTAGTTTTATTATTTATTTTTGAGCAACCCCGGCCGATACGTCCTTCCTCTTTGCTCCGCCTCTCATTTCGTCCGTATCGAATCACTGTAGTTACATATTTATGTCAACACACATACATGGTTCGGAAAGGAAACGTAATCGATTCCATTTGACTTTAACAGTAACAGAAAACTGCCAATAACTATACTAGCACGCGATAGCATTAACAAGTGTACTTGCACTAAACATTACAATAGTAATATTACTACTAATGATAATAATAAATAGTTATCTAACGTAACAGCCTGTATACAGAGAAACCGTGCTACTGCGGCGTTAAACGATGGTAGTGAAACTCTTCGCGCGCTTATCCTATCGAAATGAAGAAACAACCGTGACTAGGATCACTAAGAATCTTTAAAGCATAAAGACCTCTTAGCTAAGCACGTGCGAACAATTCAAAGCGTCGTACTTTTGAATCGACTTTCAATAATATCAACAGACGGCTCAAAGCTGTTAACCGTTTGAAAATTTAAGCACTTTAACAAACTGCTTAATAATTCGAAAATTATACACCGTGTGTTCATTTGAAAATTTCAAGTCTAAATATCTCGAAGATAACGCATTTTCGAGAGAAATGTTGAATACAAAAGTATCACGGTTTCGAGGGGAAAATACAACTATCCTATTAATTTTTTATTTGTTAGACGTCTTCAAGGTTATCTGAAGGTCAACTTTCTTTTTTCAGATGGAAATTATATTTTTCTTTGCAGATTCTTATTCTACGGGAAAAAAGAAGAACTTTTGTATGGAGCATTTTTTTTTATCAGACTTCATCTTAAAAGTTTAGTTTATGTTTTCGACGCGTAAATGACTTGTAGCATTCAAGACAAGACCAGTAAATATTGATGACTTAAAACAGAGAATAAGAAAAGAATGCAGAAATATTACAAAGGAAACTTTAAGAAAAGTGAGAATTGAATTTGAAAACAGATTGTACTATTGTCTAGCACAAAACGGAGAACATTTTGAAAACATCTTATGGAGATCTTATCATCTAATAATGACAAGAAAAATTAAAGAAGTTTCGTTTGCATCACTTAATTTTCCATCCTCTACTTTAGGAGTAGCAAAACTGAAATAAATTTTTATTTGATTAAATATCTCTTTAAGATGAAGTCTTATAAACAAATGTTCCATAGAAAAGTTCTTTTTTCCCGTAGAATAAGAATCTGCAAAGAAAAATATATTTCCATTTGGAAAAGGAAAGACGCCTAACAAATAAAAAATTAATAGGATAGTTGTATTTTCCCCTCGAAACTGTAAAACTTTCGTATTTAACATTTTTCCTGAAAATGCGTTGTTTTCGAGATATTTAAATGTGAAGTTTCCAAATGAACACACGGTATATATGTTTAATACTTTAGCGAGATTCAATTAACATTAAGTCGCGAACGGTCTATTAGCATCTGAAACAGACAGATAATTTTGGAAGTTTCTACGCGAATATTGAATATTATAAAATATTCGGTGTAATGATAAAGTTGCTCATCATTAACCTGCCAGCCGTGTATAACGAGTATACTCGTCATGCGAAAGAAGTAATTACCATTTGCTATTTAAATTAAAATTTTAGTGAAAACTAAAACATATTCGTAAATTTCAGACATTTTAGAATATTTTGAGACAAGAACGAAATAAAAAAAACAACATTTTTTTCATATCTTTGATTTTCCTTGTTTTTCTTAATAATGAATGTTTAAGTTTTGTCAATAATATCAATGAATTTGAGCAATAAATTATCCATTTTTAAAAAAAAACTGCCATTTCGTTATAATTTAATTCAATTTTACAGCAGCTGCATATGCTCTGTGTTTGACGAGTATACTCGTCATCTCTTCATTTTTGCGGTACAACGTAGGTGCGCACTTTTAAAATAGGGCTACACAGCTAACAGGTTAATTCGATATCTAATGTAGAAAGAAATTTATAAATTGATCTTCTCACGTGAAAAATACAACGTAAGAGCAAGAGCGAATGTTATTCAACGTGGCACGTTTAACTGTTAATTCGTACTCGCCTAATACTTTATATAGTATTTTACCGCAGAAGCCTTGTACAAGTGTCAATTTCGAACATTAAATTATCGAACCGTATCAAAAACGTGTGCAAACGGCACCGTATAAACGTGATTCGTACCTATATACATTGTATATTCCACTATATATTGCAATTTAATTGAAGGATTCGTCGTATCAACTTTAATTTGTACGAAGAAACTTATCATTTTGGTTAGCCCTCGTAAAAGTTATATATATTTTGGTATTAACAATATCCCTTAAACTGCCCTTTTCTATTGGGGAACTACATTTCTAACAATTGCTAGAAAGAGCGTAGATTCCTAAATTAATGTCAATCAAAGGAGACGATCTAGTGATCATGAATATTTTCAAACATTTACGAGGTCTAAAGCGACAAATGAATAAGTTACATGTTGCACGTTTGTAACAAACACTCGATCAAATCATTGGCACCAAATTTACAGAAACAGGGGTCTGCTCTGCACACACTATAAATATAACAGTACTGTTTCAGTATACGCTAAACGGATATTCGTAAAGACACAGTGATTTGAATCGCTAAATGTTGCACACTATTCAGGAAAATAGATATAATTTTCTATTATGAAAAAGTAATTTTCTTGAATCACGATAAGAGTTAATTTAGATATACATGTTACTCGGAGGAAATCAACTAATGTGCGCTATGTCATTTGTAAGCCAGTTCGTTTGGTCCACTTAACATTACGTGTTCATTGTTATCGGCATCAGATAATAGATGTAATTTGGAATAATTCTCATCAAGGCTGTCCAATCAGTGCCTTTACAGTGGGTTACTTCAGAAGTTTTAAATCTTTTATAGAGAAATAAAGGTCGCCTACCGTAGGTGAATCTGAAATCTGGATTTTGCATTACGAACAGACTTTTGTTTAATATAGGCACTTAGTTCATGAACGTTTGGCATCGTACAAATACTTTTCTACTGCATCTCGCTCGTGTTTTATCTAATGAATGCTTCTAATACGCTTTTACGTTTTTGTTATTTAAATATTATTTCTTATTACAAAGTACTTTATTATTGTAATCGAAAGTTCATCTATATTTTCATCGTTCCGATTTCTAGATGGTGTGTAGCATAATCTTCATCATGCCTTATTTACCTAATACCTCTCATTGTTTGATGACTTATTGTTACTACATACTAGAACATTGATCAACAACATGGACAGCCCTGATCTACTTTCTCTCAAAGATGGCAATGCTTGCACTACGATTTGTAATGAAAGTAACTCAGTTTACTCTCAATGGCTGGAGTACGCTACGCATGTGAACCATGATATGTTCAATTCACACCAAAAATCATGTAGCGACGTGAAGAACAGCGTATTGTTCGACAACTTATGTTACTATGTTTTATAGACCTTCAGGTTTCATTATGATATTGTTGGATACTATTTTAAATTACAGGTTTTATAACATAAAAAACATTGATACAAATTACAGAATTGCTTTTCAACAGCTACTATTCAGCTTTACCTAATGAAAAGACGTAGCAATATGTTACTGGCTAAGATAATGTTAACTAATGCATTTAACTGTGTTATAAACTTCTTTAAAACTACTTAGAAAAAAAGACAGATTGCCAGATTAACAGTTTTGAGTCATGTTGCTCGTATAACTTTATGCTGCTGATATCGGTGTGAATTACTTCATTTAAATCAGTGGATTTGTCATGAAGTCTGATGACCAACGTGCGTAACGTACATAATGCAGCCTAGAGTCTGAAGGCATCCTTGTTGAAACATACTTGGAAGTATGTAAACTTGACTGTTTGCATATAGTTATATGCAAATACTATTGAACGAAAAATACAGAGAAACAAATAAGCAGAAATTGTATATGTATACTCTTTGAATTTTTATATTTTATAGTTCAATATTTTTACGCAACGATAATTAGTATTTAAAACGTCAGATTCAAATAGAAATCCATTAAGGAAATTAAATTGAAATTTTTCCTTAATGCATTAATAAAAAGCCTTGCTTGCAGCATCGAAGTTTAAAGTGTAATACATAAACTACACACCGACGAAATAATGAGAAATGAGAACGTAATTATGAAATAATTCGAAAAATAAAAATTTTTCGTTACGCATGTAAACAAAATAAATTTTAAAATTTTAATAAATTTATATCATAACAATTAACCATTTTCGTATCTGTGTATTTGCATAATTGTGTGCAATGCAAAGTAAGTGTAACGAAAGTATACATAATAATGCGTCTGTCACCGCAATCGTTGATAATTAGGGCATCAGCTACTGTGCGTACATCATTAAGGCCAGAACGGCGAATACAATTTATATGAAATAATACGCAATTTTTAGAAATTAAACATGACGCGGACTTTTTCATGGCTACTACCGTCTATAGAACTCTGCTTTTTGTAATTGCAAGTCTATTGAGACCTGTATAGTATTTATAGAACGTTTGAGGAATAAAAAAAAGAGCTAAAAGTCTAGCCCTTATTTTGTAAGTATACATCAGTAATTCTGTGCGATCTACTCGCTGACTTCACCTATATAACCATACCCAAGACATAATGTGTCACAACTCCGTTACAATTTGTAAAAGATATAATCGATCGCAAAATTCAAACGTGGTATGTTTCATTTGTTCATTCAACTATGTCTTATTCAGCTGCACTCGGCGTCCTCCAAATGTCAGTAACTATATAAACTGATGAAAGAATTCTTTCATTTCAATTTATATAAAGTAGCTCGACAAACGTCAGTTTTTTTTTGTACATCGGTAAAATGTTTTTGCAAAATTATTATATTTTTTCGTTATTTTCAATTTCTCGATTCCACGTATTATTATCTATTCTATTTAATCACTTTTATCATATAAAAATATTTACAGTAGTGTGAAACTAGTACTTATCATTTTCAAAAATTTATTACTAACGTTACATGTTAATATATGTAATTAACTTTAAACATATATACATTTTTTAAATATTCATCAAATGCGTTTGACATCTCAGACATTCTTTTAAACAGCATGAAGATGCCTATAACAATATATGTTTTTGTTCGTGATTATAATACTTCGTTCTTCTAATTAAAAAATTCGAAGGTGCAAGATTTTTTAAGCATTTAATTTTTTGTTCCAAAAAATATATGATTTCATAAGAAGATTATTATCTTACATAATTCTCTTAATGTGAAAATTAAACCAGTACCTTACATTGACTAAACATTTATCCATTCTTTTTGTAGACAATAAAATGAACATAAATATAAACAAACAATGATAATTTCCTAGCAATAAGTTTAATCTAACTAATTCCCGGATGCTTGTACACCGTAACAAACATCATACAATAAAACGAGAATCATCTAAGGAAATTTCTACCCTCGACCTAATGCGAATATTTTTCTTGAATTACCAAAAATACATTATTTCTGACAATTTTCATAAAACTGATGGTCGAGAAATACAATTGAAAATTGCACAAGTACAGCTCATGAAGAAGACATAGATTTTTGTATTGGATGTGTCTTAACACTATGGAGGACAAAGCACTTTCTAGCATGTCCTTATTGGTTAAGCGATCGTATTATTATACAATTCGGTAAATTCCTTGGAAACTTTACAGACGTAGTACAAACGTTCGTAAAGGTCCGGTGTACAGCCAAATTCTCGTAACTCGTTCAACCAGTAGGAAGACGTCCTTCTACTGGTATCAATATACGTTATTAAATACCCTCTGTTGGATGGCTCCTGTGAGATCACCAGTTTCGTGTGATCCACAAAAAAATTTACTTGTAGAAGAGGTACCGTTAGTTCCATCACGATGGTTTTATCCGTTCTCAGCCATCTTCTCATTCGCGGTACACAAACATTCTTCGATTGCTTCGGAGCAGCTCGGTATTCCTTAATTTCACCACCTTAAACAAAATTAACGCAGAATTCTGGTTATATACGTAACATAATATATAGACATATTTCGAAAGAGACTTATTTAATACTAAATCTACCGACAATTTATATATACCTGTTTCTACCGAACCAGTCAAATGACCGGTCTTTAACCCTTATGTGGGCATTGGGGTGCAAATGTATCGTGGCATACATCTTTAGACAAGAAATCTGAACAGTTCCTTTTAAAACCTTAACTCTTTCAGATCCCCAATATTGGGATTTTCCTATGTCTATTTCTTTTTGCTGTATCGACCTCGATTGAAATTTGTTAAATATAGAGGCAACTTTTAAGTATAGAGAAAGGAGAAAAAGTTCGGTGCCCACATAAGGGTTAAATAAAAGTTATATTTTTTGTAATTGAGTGCAGGTAATAGTCAATTTAGTATGGGTAAAAATTGATTATATGTAGATATATTATAGGAAAAGTAGTGACCAAGTGACGAAAGCAATAACAATGAATGCAAAATTTTTAATCAAGTTTAAAAACGGTCATTTGACCAGCTGTGGTAGCTTTAGTGTTAACACATAGCCGGTGGAATGCATATTTCTTCATTTGTACCGGTGATGGCCACCGGAGCCGCAGCCTTTCCCCACTCTAGGTCCATCCCCCTCACATAGGCTGTGTTCTGGGACGATGATGGACCGAGGGGGAACGAGGGACGAACCGGAGGAAGCTGAAACGAGGGGAATGCACTTGGAGTGGGGGAAGGTCGCAGTTCCAGCGGCCATCACTAAATTTTATACGTACAAACTGTAGCTAGTTTTACATGCCGCAAATCGAAATGTAAGCAGTAACCTTTTAATATCCCTTGGGTATGTGTTAAGATAAATCAAACAGGTTGATTGTTTAAGATAATATAAATGTAAGTATATTTATCGTCTTCTTGTTAGATCGCATTCAATACCGATATACAGGGTGTCCCGTTTCAACTTTCCCATGCGAATATCTTCGAAACTATTAGTAACGTTAAGGATCATCTTAGACAGAAACTTATTAATTTCGATATAATATGGTGTCAATATGAAAGTCGCCTTACAAGGGGAGCGCACGACCGTCAGAACATCGATTTAGTCTAAACTTTGTACAATTATAGGGGACACGAAAAGCAATAATTTTATAAAGTCATAGCGCGCACCTCTCCTCAAAAAGTGATATTACATAAATAATAGTCTGCAGGAACATAGTATGTAAGAATGGAAATGAACATAAAGAGACGTTACAAAGGTACAAAGAATTAGCACTTAAGGATTTACGTTGTATAACGAGAAATATAAGTATATAATAGCTTTTAAGAAAATAGAATAATAGAAATTAGAAATGTAGTGGACAGATGTAAACTAGAAGCCATTCTAAACCGAAAGGCAAGGATTAAGAATAATAAATAATAATATGGAATAACATTGTCGCTTTTAGCATTACTAAACAAAACTAATCTATACTAATTGAAAACAATGGATAAAATGTGTTAAATACATATAATGTACCTTCAGTCATGAAGTTATCCATGTACTGTGTGAAACACTGAAGTAACTCAAGCTTCTCCTGCAGTCCAGCTGGAACGTCTTCTTCTTTATGATACCTCGATATTTCGTCATCGGTTGTCATATACTCCACTCTTCTTAGCGAATACAACAATATTTTTAAAGCATTTAAATATGTCTAACAAAATATTTAATCCTTTGAACTTGAACAGTAACTTTAATAAGTGGTTTTATACAAAATATTTTTTTGTCATAGCTACAGGTTGTAATTTGTTCAAAGGATTAAAACATATCTCATTGTAAGAAAGATACCAACCTTTTATCATGTGTATAACTAATCATAGTATTGTCGTTGAAGAGAACACCGACTGATTTATCAGAGAGTTGAAAGCTTAAACCATATTTGTTCGAGTAATCGATCCACTTAGTTATAAAAAGGGGGACAACATCTTCCACAGGTGGAGGATTCTGCAACATGTTCTTGTGTTTTATTTCAGCAACGCAAGCTTGCAGAGCTCGGTACATTTTCGTAGATTGCGTTGCATATGTCACTTTCTTGTGATCTAGACAGAGAACGCTACTCAATTGTTGCCTGAACTTCGGGACCTTCGGAAACTTTATAATGAACCAGCTTATCACTCTCAACTTCTTTCGTAAACTTATTTGATATCGATTGCTTTGATGTTGTTGTTGCAATTGTTGTTGATGACTTTGTTGCTGTAGCTGCTGCTGCGGTTGGGATTGTTGCGTGGGTATCGGTTGATGTTGATATCGAAGCGACATTTCTGGTGGTGCTATGGCTGGCCAAACCTATAATATTCAACAACTATTTTATTAATATGAAAAACATTGTTGACATTTATATTTAAACATGGCGTATCATTTTGATTTATTTCTAAAACGCATATTGTAAAATGAAAGTCAAGCATAATTTAGAATTCAAATATTTGGTTCTTTTGAAATAATAGTGCCGCAAAAGAATACCGATTTATTAATTTAAAGTAATTTAGTGTGGCCCTATGATTCTCATCATGATAATACAAGGTGAATCCCGAAGAACAGAACACCTAAATATCGGTTATGTTGTAAGATGGAAGTGGTTACATGAAATATTTCTTTAAACCTACTCCCGTAATAATTCAATTTCATAAATAAAGGTACAGGGTGTATCACGTAACCTGTTACAAGGCAAGATGTCAATAACAAAGGAAGACACTACAGAAATTCTTGATGATTATTCAACGATACATACTTCTTAAAAAATAGTGCTGCCTTTTTAAATTTGAAAGTCTTCCTGATATTTTATTTTTTTAACTAAAATATGAAATTCTAACAGATCATCCATATTTATCAAACATCCCCTTTAAGGGATATCACTTCTACATGGATACACTTATACAGTGTATGAACACTAAAAAGTAAAAATTTCAGAACCCAGAAAAGCAAAGTAAAAACGCATTTGAGGAATTTATCAAATCTAGATCTGCAGAATCTTATGCTATTAGAATAAAAACTTTTGTAACCGACTGGCAAAAATACTTCGATCAAAACAGGGAACACTTTCATTAATAACATTGTTTTATCTTGAAGCTGATGCTTATACACATTTGGATGTACGAAATCAGACATTTCAGATGTTACAACCCAATATAGTGATAGGATAAAATTCTTAACATCATTTTCTTTTAAATTTTAAATGTCATTGACAATTTTTTAGATGAATCAGTATATTTTCGTGACGACAGTACTATGGCTGGTAAAAAAATAAACTTAATTACAATATGTTGACCTGCAATGATTTTATAATTAAAGTAATGTTATCTTAGACTATAAAAATAACAAAAGTATGCGTCCCAATGATCATCTACAGCTGCCAATTAGACCTTGGTAGAAAATAAGTACCTATAAACGTTACCACCCCACATTGAATTATGATTTTTTTAGAATAATTCCAAGCAAGATTATTTGAAGCGTAACATATACATGATTGAATTTATCTTTTCATCAGCTGGAATACTGTGTTAATGAGAGTATACTGATCTATTACACAAAGAAACATCAGATAGGTTATCTTGAAAAACTTGTGCCCTTATTATGTTCATATTCATGAACGGTGCCATTTTTTTCATTTTTGTTTGTCGTCTCACAAAACGTAGGTATAAGTGTGCGTATTAGTACCACTTTGCAATATTGAAATTAAAATATCTTCTAAACTACTAGTTTTTTTTACATAAGTACGTTAATACTTTTTTTATAGGGAATAACGTACTGCATCGATTAATGCGTTCAAAATTACATGATGTCATTTAAACAAACCTATGTGACCTTTCCCTGAGCTTAACCCTTCCACCTAGCAACATCCTGCCTAGTACATCTTATGGTGCCCCCCTCGATTTCCTCTAACCCCCTAAAAGCATTTTCTTCTATCCAGCGTATTTTTCGAAATATTTGCAATAATAAATTAAAATTGGACACCCTGTACGTATGAAATTATACAAGGTATCCCGTAACATGTGAGAATCACTTTGGGGATGGCTTCAACAAGTCAAAAGAATAAAAAAGCTCATATAAACATATGCCCTATTTGAATTTTCAATATTCCCCTGCTATTATAAAATTGCATTTGTTAAAAACAGTTGCAAAATAAATAGTTAAAAAATATTTGTTAGATGAAACAAGGTTAACACTATATTTCAAACAGCTGTAAAATCAACGATTTTTAAAATTTTAAAAAATCCTTCGAGATGCGTTTATACATCACTAAAGACTACAACATATCTAAGCTTCAGCAACATCCGAAATGTTGCTCCAAAAAGTGTTCGATTTCGCGTGGAATGACCCATACCCTAAATAGATTATATGTATCAAATTTTTAACTTAAATTTTTCACTCAGAAATTTGTTACATAAAATCTATTTACGATAGACAGTTTATACAATGCACTCTGCATGCGACAAGAAACACGGCAGCATTAAACAAAGATAATAAAGTCTGAAGATTAATACCTGTGCTTTATTATACTTCTGGTTCCTAGAAGTCGTAGAATTCGAGGAGGGAGGCGTCATGGGTTCGATTATGGATGTATGTGGCATTTGGTAACAGCAAGTATCTGGTAAGGAAGCTGGCACATATTTCTTGGTGAGATAAGCGTGTTCTTTCACTCTTTCTAAGGATGGTCTCAGCTCAGGATTCGGTTGCAAAAGCCACCTTATGAGATCTTGCCCGCTTCGACTCGCTATTGAGTCGTCGACCTCTCGATAATGATTGTTACATATCCTAGCATAAGTTTCTTTCAATGTCGCAGTGTCGAAAGGTGGTCGCCCTACCAGCAGGGCATACAGTATGCATCCAAGCGCCCAAACATCCGCTTCGTAACTGTACGCTTGCTTATATAACACTTCCGGTGCAATGTAATTCGGTGTCCCGCATATCGTCCTGCGCATACAAACGAATCATTACAATTTTATATGCAGAAACCGACAGGTTGTTTGTTAACCCTTTGAACTCCTTTGTCGAATGAGACTCGACATCGATGTTATTCACATGTACTCCTATGTCGAGTCACACTCGAGATTTTTAAATTACCAGTTTAAATATGTATTATATTTCGCAATATTTTTTTTACGAAAAAAGTCCTTGAAGTGTTCAGGTACGTGATTGTTTGTACCTAATTGCTTCCTATCAACCAACTGTCTTTTGAAGTACATTTCAAATAAAACACTTAAAATAATAGGAAGTTATTGAAAAGAAAATTAAAAAACAATTAGAAGTTCAAAGGGTTAATGGCACAGCATAGAAGAAAATACGCTTCCGCTGCATTTGCTTCTCGTCAATTTACAATAAACAGAACCTAATCAGAATTCTTCGAATGTTAATCAGAACGATGCGAATCTTGTTCTGTACATTGAAAATCATGGATGTGAAAAATATTTTAAATGATACACGTGTAAATGAAACAGATACGATTAACCCCTTGACATACAAAGACGTCTGGGATACGTCATTTGTTTACTATGTCATTGTAAAGCTCACATAACTGTTAAGTTGAGGTATATTAAATAATATTTTTTCAATTCATCGAGTTTCATCTGATTTGTATGTCAAAGGGTTAAGCGATAATATTATTTCTCGAATGCTTATCATAGTATCGGCAACTGTTGTGTACTATGAACAATTCTTAAAATAGAAAAGAAACGACACATGCACCCTTTACCTGTATAATTACCAGGAACCGGTTGCATGCCTAAATTAACTCGAATGTGCATTGATATTATTTGAAGTTTCCAGCTTATGAGGGATAATCATAAGTCATTATATTTAATCGTTTCTCCCGTAATTGATACGAGCATAACAAAACCACATAATTCTACGCGCGCATGTGCAGCGCTCTTTAATATACATGCAAATATAATTACATGTCCAAATGTAAAAGTACTAAAGGCGACAACAGAGCCACAAAGAAAAAGTGTAATACCTCTGTAATGTAATTTGGGAAACAACAAGCACAGACGTGTTAAAATAGATGTGCAATGTAAATAACCATATCTTTCAGTGTGATCAAAATGACTGTTACTAATATGTTTTTAATATACCGAGTATTTAAGAAAGGACGAAAATTTTGGAGGCGTATAATCCTCGCAAAAAGGAGCAAAAAATGTTTAAATCAACATAGATCCTAAAACTACATTCCTTGATCAAACTATGAGACCCTTAATATGTTTGTGAATATTTTTCGCAAATACTTATAATTTAACTGCAACAACTTACTAATTGAAATGTAAAAATTGATAATACTATAAGCTACTGTAATACATTAATTGTAAATAATTTATTTCGTATATATTTATAGAGTGTAGTTCCATCCTTATTCTCAGTGGTCTCTAACATTAGTATTGGTAACAATTTATATAAGTTTATAATATTTTTCTGACTTATAAATTTCCAATCATGAAGGTAGTGGTGAAGAACAAAATTGTGAGAAGAAGAACCATGTAAATGGGCGTTACATTGAACCCTTTCTGTAAATAAAGCTAACATGAGTAAGAAAGTGATGGTTTCTTCTTCTTACAATTTTGTTGTTCTTACAAACAACTATTAGAGATTGAGTCTTAAGACCTGGGATGGTTATATTCAGGAAAAAAGTACTGCAATCCTGTTATAAAAAAAAACATGTCCACTTAAAAAATCGAAGGTCATCTTCAAATCTTCAAAGTGTCTCCGCCTAGAAAAACTTCCTTTGAGCCATATTATGTTCCGCTTGAAACCATGCCACTTTACTTTAATCCATTTTTCTCTACAGATAATGTTATTGACTTAAATCAAGATGATAATATCAGGTGTCCCACCCTGAATAAAGACACATTTTAAATCATATTATCAATCCTCAGTTGTTGAAGAGATATGGCAATATGTTGACTTTCTTGTACAAATACAAAGTGAGTCAAGTTATGTGACTTATCCTGTATAATCTATTTCAATTAGAATTGTTACTGTATTTCCTGTTTTATTAATAAAAATGACTTTGAAACTGTGTAATTTCATTTTCGATTTCAATTGAGAATATGAAAGAACATTTGCACCAACCTAATGATAAGTATGTTAACTTATCTTTCGTGACTCGTATGCATGCGAAAAGAGTCAACTCTTTAACGTTTATGAAGATTTACAACTCTCAAAGGGACGACTGTAGGAACTGTATCGATTAATAAAATTTTTAGTTGCCCTTTGTGAGAAGTATACACATCCGTAAAGTCTTCCAACATTTTTGTAGCTCGCGTTATAAATGAAAATGATTTGATAACTTCGGAATTACTGATTATGATTCCTTGTTAAGTTAATTAGGGAACAAACGAGATCCTTTTATACTCATAAGTGGTTTCGCATTAAAGTGATTGTCAGAAAAGGAGAGCGTTCATAAGTAGAGGAAAACTTACACTCGTCTACGCTGTCCATCCGGCCTCGTCGCCAGTCCAAAGTCTCCGATCTTGACGATCATGCGATCTGATAGAAACATGTTGCCTGGCTTCAAATCCCGATGAACAACTTTCTGAGAGTGAATATACGCGACTCCGGTTACCATTTGCTTCATGTAATACCGTGCTTCCGGCTCCGTGATTTTGCCGCGGTACTTCAACACGTGCATTAAACTCTGTCCAAAAAAATAACACAACAATTTACTTATATACTCTGGATCATGAAGTACAAATATTAAATTATTTCGTGGGACACTTTTTATTTTATACCGTTTTAAAAGAATTTTCTTTAAGTATGTTCTTTCTTGTCGCAAAAACTATATAACAGTATTGTTAGTTGTCAATTAATATAAGTAATGTGTTAAGATAAGTTTAAAATTTTACAAAGTTATTAATTTTCTTAGGTTTTTAAATTTACATATAACAACACAAAGATGTGGATGGATGAATGGGAAATAATATTTGTAAGCCTATCCCCATTTTGTAACCGCCAGGCAAAAATTAATAAATTATATATATTATATACTACGGTTCATGCTTCACCGTATCAAAATACGCGATATGTACGTCAGTTTCTTGGTAAAGATACTTGTGTGTGTTTGTACATGTTTAAACATACCTACAGTATACTAAAACGTTTAATAAACGCTACCAAAGTTACGTCATAGTAAACAAATATAAAGATTTATAAAATATTGAACTTTAATAACAGATGGAAGTATTCTTATCAGAGATTGTTTTTCTTTTGCATATAATATAGTTCATTATTTTGCAGCTCTCTTACTCGATGGTATCTTTTGTTCATGAAGAAAAAGTATATTAAAATACAAAAGACTATATAATATACTATATGGTTTTATCATTGAAGAATACTACATAATATACTATATAGTTATATTATTGAAAAAGGCTATATAACATACTGTGTAGTTATATTATTGAAGAAGACTATATAATGTACCATATACTTTATATTATTAGCTGAATAACTTGCTGGTAATAAATTTTTAACTAGTGTAACAAATATATTTTAAAATTTGTGACCACACAGAACATATTTTAAAAACCTGAGTAAGTCAAAATTTACTAAATTATTTTCTATGGGACCAAGGGCTCGTTTCGTTAAGTAGATGGATACATTTTATCAAATTAATAGGAAATATTTTACAACTTATTTCAGTTATATGAACTATCTTTAATTATTTCAATCGTTCTAATTGCTCCAAAACAGAAATTCAACTAATTGTCGAAATTTTCTTGCAAGAACACTGAATGTTACGGTTAAATTTGTGTACTATTTCCTGGAACCGCTTAAGCGCAAGTACATGCTTGAAATATATTTCCACATAAGATTTAAAAAAACAATATTACAGAACGTATAAGGTAATGAAAAAAAAATTTATCTTAACACTTTGAAGGTGCGGATATTTTACAAATACTAATTATTTATGGACATTTTTACAAGAGTTCGGAAGTAACTAAACATTATACATTATTGTCTTTGTATTACATATTTGACAATTTCCTCTTTATGAGCACTTGAAATATTTATTTGTGTTAGATGGCTGTTATTCAAATGAATACAATTACGAATACGTGACAGCGGTCGTCAAAGTGTCAAATTGCTGTTTCATTACTATGTAACTTTACTAAAAAAACAATGAATATAGGATCATTCCAAAAAACTATCAATTTTCTAAAGTATAATATACTGTAGGTGGAAAACACTAAACGTTCATTGCAATTTTGTACGACTGTCCAATTTAAACTAAAATTCACTTGAACATAAATGCTTTCTATAAACCCTTATAATAAAATACTCTTATGTAAAATAGTTTAACAATAAAATGTTAAGTGCAGTTACAGGTACGAGTTACATTCGTCAGACATTTTTTAAAACATTAGTAAAGGCATTTGGTTTATTCGAATGTACGCGTATATGCAATTTTCTGTAATAAAATACTTTATTCAGATTATGAGAGTAGCTATTCAAATAATAATTACTTCTTACATATGGATAGTTTTATGCGATGCTTCCGTTATAATTTGCGTACGTATAGTACAGTTAAACTAATGAATTTTCAATCATTTTGATAGTATAAGCAGAAGAATTTTAGCAATTCTTTCAACAGTTTATTAGACACAGAAGTTAATATTCGTGATGCTAGTGACCGCAGAAGCGGGAGATAATCGAACGATTAGTTTTCGTTCGGGCACATCCTAACGGTACAAGCAAGTGGACAAATCAGTCATAGAGAGTGCAAGTACTCGTTCTCTATCCGACCATACGAAGAGATGTTATTGAATCTATATAACTACCTGACTTTTACAATATGATGTATCACACTCAAAACATAATTTTATAGTAAAAAATCAATTTGTTGCCAATGATATAAAACCATTCTTTTCATGTTAAAACTGTATATCATATGAACATTTAATATCATAGGTAGACTGCGGATGTTTATGCAGATATACACTTTTGGAGTTTAATATTTTTTATATTAACACATTGATGCACATTTTTTTTCTACATCGGCTTCAGAAACACACTATTTTTTAAATGTTCCTTTGCTGCTACACGAAATTAGATGAAAACACAATGCTCATAAGGGTTAATTACCACGATTTCTATTAGTTTTTTAAAAAAAAATTGAGGTAACACGTACAGGAATTTTATCTGGTCAGTTTGTTGTTGTTTTTTTAGCAAAAATATACATGACTGCTATAGCTGTCATTTACCAGCAGATCAACAAAAATCTGAAGGCTATAGCCGTCGTTTGCGGCAACGGGTTAATACAGTTACAGTGGAACCTCTATTATCCGAACTACTGTATAATTGGTAGAAGGCTAACTCACACTGTAACTATGTTTTGCATAAAAATTATAATTTTATTTTAGAATATAAAACATATAGTGGTACAAAACTAGGTAGACAGCGTCACCAATGATAACTTTAGCTTCTAACTAACATGTGATCACTTTTGGATGACCGGTGTTCGGATAACGGAGGTGCTACCGTATTGAAATGATACTGACAAAATTGTAGTTTGTTCTGTGAATGTTCATAAATTGTACTTTCTATTTTTTTCACGGCTTTAGACATGCGTTTTTCAGATACTTGGGTAGGTAAATTGCATAAACATCCGCAGTCTAATCACGAGTGATGTAATATTGCACGAATTTCACGTTGTATGTTTCGAAGTGTTAACTGAACGCACTTTATTTAAGCCGAGAAGCTTTTGGAAAGTTGTACGAAGAAAGAACGTCTATTTCTTCTGTCGTGCTTCTTTAAATTGGTTGTAAATTCTTGCACAGTCGGATGCGAGATTGGACCTTTGAATAAGCTCACGTTGATCTTTCTAAGAGAGTTCTTCGGAAGAACGAGGCTTTATCTAGCAGGTAGTACATGAACTTCGCTCATTCTTCGAATACAACGGAGACCGGCTCGAAAGGAGAAGGTTGGGAAATTCTTGTGAGCGTAGAGAGAATGTATCGAAGGAAACTGTGAACAGGCAGGCAAGTAGGTAGGTAGGTAGGTACGGGAGACATACGATACCTTTCGAGGACAGGCTTCCAGAAGCATGTACACGTTAAGCTCATCTTCAAAGTAGTGATGCATCTGGACAACATTCACGTGGTTCAGCTCTTTGTGGATTCTAATCTCACGTACAATCTGTAAGGAATGAATCATTATTATCCTTACAATCGTTTTAAGGTCGCCTGTAAAACCTAAAAGGACTAGTTTAACGGTGGCCGTGACGCACGGTTCAATTATTTTCCTAAAGTATTTTACAATATCTCAACGTTTCTAATGACTTATTTTCTTTACTTCCGCCTTCGACTTATTACGGTATTCGAAAATATAGGAGATTCGTATCTCAATAAGCATTAAACTGGAGTAAGGTAAAAGTTCTGCTATTCCGCATTCTTCTCTATTTTGACTTACTTTCTAAAAAGTGAAAATTATAAATATGCATCGCGTTATGACATATTTATGTAATATAGATGTAAAATAGGTATAGTAAATTTCCAGTTGACTCGTGACGTGTTTTTGGACGAACCAAATCACTGTTGTATGTCTGCACTGTGTGTGATAGAATTTAATTTTTTTCGATTAAAAATTGGTAAACTTTGAAAATAAAAATTGAAATAAAAGTACATAGTTGATTTTGTAATAGTAAACAAAAATTAACACTTTGACTGTCATGTCAGCCACATATGGGTGACGCTTTGATTTAATCATTACTTATTTGATCACGTGTAACATTCATAAACATATCTAAGCAGGTCTAATGGTATCAATAGAAAATTAGAAAATTTACTAACATTATTGATTAAGAAGAGAATCATTTTGGAGTATATTCACTGTAAATAAAAATGTAGAAAATATGTCATTTTCAGCTAATACATCGTAGTAGTCAAAGTGTTAATAATACCATTATTTACTGAAATTGTACAATTTCAATGTTAGATAAGAAACACATCATTTAATCATTATAATATCTTCAATAAGTAAATCAATGATAAATCTAGTCATAAACCGTTATATGTACATTACATGTACAAACCTTTTGCATATGAATTTTCTGCATCCGAATCTTCGGAATAATTTTACAAGCGTATTGATTTCCACTGCTGGCATCGGTCATTAAATAAACCCTCGCGAAGCCACCCTGAAAACAACAGGAATACAATATAAATAAAAATCGATTCGATAAAACTTATTTTACATAGTTATGTATGTTCTTTAAAATTGTTATACATTACTAACAATCAGTAGAAAAATATACATTATAAACTACAATTTGATTAATAATTGAAATCAGAACATATCCGATAGAACATTATTTAATACTTGTTCATCGATTAAAATGTAATAGCACATGATCAAAGTGCTAGGTATGTAGATTGAAAATTGTTGCAGAGCGTGCAGGTAACAATTGGATAATACTTTTAACAAACAGGGACATGAAGGTCGAGAGAATAAATGATGTGGATGGAGGAAAGAATTATACTCTTCCAAATGAGAAAACTGGATTCTACAACTTCTCCAGTAACATCCGTTTGATTTTGCCATAGTGAAAGGTTTCCTCTTCGGGGACGCTTGCTTTCATTCTTCAAGAATATCTTTATGCTATCGTTTATTGCCTTGCGACGGTAGATTTAGCACAGAAGAAAGCAAATATGATATCCACGGCGTTACGCCTCCTTTTGGGTTCGCAAACAATTTTACTTTCCCCCTTCTTATTAGTTCTTATTTCTATAAAATATCGACATAATGTTTTAAGTACCAGTATGTTTAAAGTCAGCTTTACAATTTACTTTTGCCTTTCTAGTACAAGCAAATAGCTGTATTATAATTACTTCATTACTATTATCATAGTAAACGAAAATTATATTGCATTTATTAAATTACGAAAATCGATTAACCCTTTGACTGCGGACTACTTGGAAATGAGGCGAACTCTGCATGCGGCTGACAATGAGTTGCAGTACTACGTAGAGAGCTGATGCTACGAACGCCTAGGGGTGTCATCAGTACACAGTGAGCAGGTCAATCAAGCGTATAATACATTTTAATTAAAGCGCGAACAAAACCGCTACTGGTATTTCCTATTCGGCCGTGTTCCTTCCGTTGAAAATCAGTGAATTTGTAAACGCAATACAGTATAAGTTGGATAACTGCCCGCAAATCGGGAGCCAATGCGGGCAGTTATGCAGTAGGAAAATCGATTCTAATTATAGACACGGCTCGAGCCGAGGTTCGGTTTGTTGACAAACGTAGAGGACAGCGAGTAAAAGAGAAAGAGGTCCGAGACACAAAAGAATGCTAAAACTACGTATCGGTGAGACAATACTAATGCAAACATAAAACTTTTTTAATTTTGACTTCTTTTAAGTTAAACTTTTACTAACGTATTTGTGAGGTTTTTCTGGTTAAAATAAGACCAAACACGATATAATTTGATGCATATTTGGTTCATAATTTAAACCTACAACGTGGCACACTTAATCAATATCAATAAGTAAATATAATTAAAATTATACCGCGTTTGGTGTTATTTTAACCAGAAAGGCATCAGAAATACGTTGGTAAAAATTTCATTTAAAAAAAATGAAAATTAGAAAAGTTTTATGTTTGCATTAGTATTGTCTCACCGACATTCAAGGTAGGATCAAGTTACACTACTTATCCGTTGAACTTCTGAGTACATCAAGGGGAACCTCTCTCCCCGTGGTGGGGATGACTAGCGGGCACTTATGGATTAGATAGGTGCGGGCAGTTATCCAACTTTTACTGTATCTCGAAAACCAATTAAAATAGTGTATACATTAAAGGTTAGTGAATTCGTCTTGAAAGGCACTATCCAATTATCTGGACAAGAATAGATAGTTCCATTTAAAAAAGCGAACTTGACCATCATATCTCTTCATATAATAATGTAAAAAAAATTTGTCTTCGCCAAAAGATATGCCCCCTCGTACCATACAAATTTCATATAAAACATTTTTTATATCTTCAATAAATTAGAAAATATGAGCTTGTAACAGATAAGCTGGGACGCCCTGTATATACGCTTTTCGCAGGTAAAGGGTTAACAATTAAAATACAGAACCCATTTAAACATACTTCATTGAACAAAAACAAATTTCAATTATATTAATATAAAGAGGTAATATTTTTAATGAACAGATAAATATATTTATTTACCGTGTAATAATGTGTATAAACGTTTCGTTCACTTTGCTATTGTTCTGTACTATCTTCCATGATATGCAACCGTGCCAAGAAAGATATGTAATCATATAAAAATTAGTAACTGAAATAGTTTTATCTTTGTAATACTAATAAAGGCACACGATAAGATTGTTATACAGTAAAATATGTGCATTTAAAAGCGTAATTTTATGGTGGTTCGGAATTCACCTAAAACGGTTGGTCCCCCGGCTAAATGGCCATAGTAGTTGATGCTGAGTTACATAGAAGAAGAAGAAGAAAAGCGCAATTTTTGTTCTCCAAATTAGTAGGTACTCTGAATTGAGATTTAAATGCCTATAAAGAACCCCGATTCAACGACGTTTATTTTGCGTTGTTCAATCGATATCAAACGTATCAAATGAGACTCAATGCTGACAACGACAATAAAAACCGTAATTTTATTAAGTCATGATTTTTCATGAGTTCTGTGCGGCACGAAAGGCAGAAAAAGCAGAGGAAAGTAGTAAATGAAGGTTGCCATCCGATAGTTAAAAAAATACGAATGGCGGCGTTGGCGTTTTCTCGGCTGAAAAGGGTGTGAGTATTGGCGGGCTGATTGCCAGCATAACTCGTTTGAAAATATCCGTCGAGATTACGAAAACTTCGTTTGTCGTGGATGTGTCGTCACGCGATTGAAAGTATACTGGATGGAAGACATACAGTGAAATCATAAAGTATACAATTGAACAGAACAGTACGTGTTATGAATATTGGAACAAACGGCAACAAAAAACAACCCGGACACGAGTATCCAGGGCATGTGCCAAGAGTCCTAATTTTCAATCGATTTCCACTGATACCGTCGCAAGATATATTTTTAGAGCTATTCATTATATAACAATTTTAAAAGAGATTTCCCGAATATATGATTTATTAAGCAATATGAAATTTTTGGCTGATACATGTACTTTGCTGTTATTATGCACGTCATTGGTTTTTCCTCTATAACGAAAGTCACATAGTGTTTCGCACCGACACATCGTCCAATTTATGTACTATACTTCTTTTACTGGTTGTGAATATTTCTCCCAGACTAATGGCAAATCTAATGGGCGGTTACAGAATACAGAGCAATAATTATGAATATATTTACTATAATCTTCCTTTTTTATTTATTCTAGAAATTATTTGTTCATATTCATCCACCTTTTAATATAAATATTACAAATTTCTGGAAGTGTTATAAAGATAAAAATAAAACATGTATCGTGAACTTCAATAAGAAAAACATAAAATGGTCGTCAATATACAAGACATTTAAAAAAGGGTTTAAGACTTCCGGGGTATAGAGCAGTTGCAAACAGTAATAATAGATGATTAATCGGCATAGGCCCTGATATTAACCCTTTGGGTGTTATGAATTTTCAGCAGTTTTCAGTACATTACAACAGTTTTTGTAAAAAACACTGAGTATTCAGAGGTGATGTATTTAACAAATACGTTTATCAAGTTCCCGCATAGTCTGCGCATTTTTATTCAAGGCTAACGTTTATACCATAATCCCATGTTGTATCCGGAAAACGCATGGGCTCACTTAACACTTAAATTGCCATGTCACCCATATGTGGGTGACACTTCGATTGAGTGATTTATATGCATATGTGTAGCGTTAATGAATATATTTAAGTAGGTATAATGGAGCCAATAGAAAAATTAAGAAGGTTATTAATATTGTTGATTAAAAAGCGTATTATTTTGGAGTATATTCATTCCGTATAAAAGTATAAAATGTTTGCAATTTTTAGCTGATAAAGCGTGGCAGTCAGTGTTAACACTTTGACGGCCGCAGAAATTTTGCAAATACTAATTATCATTCAGCACTTTTGCAAGAATCTTTAAGTAATAAAACATTTTACGCGATTCTCTTTAAATTGAATATTCTATTTCCACTTTATTAGTACCTGAATGTTTATTTGTCATCAGTGACAGATATATTTTATTATTTATTTTACAAGTGTTTCATTCAAATTAATAGAAATCACGTGGACGTGACAGCGGTCATCTAAGTGTTCATAAGTACAATCATTGAACGCCCATGCGTGTTCTTCGTACGGTGTGTATCAATATACGTATCAATAGTTTACAAGGATTAAAACTTTGAAACGGTTAGCTTTTGTACCCATGTTGAGTGGCATTTTTCATTTTTCTGTACTATATTTATATGTACTATGTGCTCCCGAGACGTAAGACCAGGCATGGGCAAATCTTGCCCAGCCGGGTGCTTGCTTTACTTCCCCTACAAACGTTATTTCTTAAAAGATAGCATGGTGCAACAGACGAGCCGAAAGTATTGGTTTAAGTTTTACGGTAGGCGTGGCTTAGAGCTTGCTGGAGAAGGAAGACAAACGCCTCTTTTTAATATCCTATACATTATTTACTGCAAGTAACTAAAAACGAAAAACTCTAAATAATTAACCCTTTGCACTCCAAGTATGCCTGTCAGGCACAAACAACTGCAAACGTTCCACTCCAAGTATGCCTCTCAGGCACTCCACTGATTTGTCAATTTTATACACAGTAGAACCTCGATTATCCAAACTCCAATCATCCTAAAACGATCATGTTATATCAATTACAAGTTAAAATTATCATTAGTGATACTGCGCACTTAATTTTCTACAACTACGTATTTCTCATTGTAACGTAAAATTAAAATTTTTATGCGAAATATAGTTAGAATGTGAGTCATCTGATTATTAATTACAGTTCGGATAATCGAGGTCCTACTGTACTAATTTTTGTATACCACATCAAAATGAAATATTACTTAATACGTAAAACTAAGTAAATAAATTCATAAACATTCATAATTTTTTCTTTTCAAATCAAAACTTATGGTTTTCAAAAATTTACAATACAAAAATATGTTGGTGTTGCTGGTCGATCCTATCAAAAAATGCTTGGAGTGCAAAGGGTTAATATAATAATTATTATATGAAGTAGTTTTATATCAGTGTCAACGAAAACAGTGACAATACCCGACATTGTATTATTAAATTAGAGTAACTATGTACATTGTACTGAAATTCTGTCGAAAATATATTGAAAAATTGCATTAAAGCTTATGCCGATTGTAGGTCGCAGTGAGTCTGATGAGATTAATTTTAAATCGACGGTACTCTATACTTGAATGTATTTATAAATGTCCTTATTGAATTAGCGTACGAAATTCTGACTCTATTCATACTACTTTGTGATGAAATATTCTGAAGTAATATGAAGTTGTGAAAAATCATCTATGTGACAGTATATAATCCAACATAGCCATTACAAATAAACTACGCGAATCTTTCTATTTTAAATTGCTTTTCTTATTCATATTTCGTTTTGAATTATAGTAGAACGTCGATTCCCCAAACAACGATTATACACACGTTCTATTATCCCAATAGTTTCAAAGTGAAAGAGCATGAATACTGTATACGACAGTTAATTTCCAAAATAGCAGATAACCCTTTCGTTACATATTTTTTAGTACAAAGAATAAAGTGAAATCTAAATACAAAATTTAATTTAAAATAAATTATTATTTTAATAATAAATTAATGATAAAGCAGGTGATCATGCGATTTTTTTCTTTCAGCGACTGTAGTGCCTATAGGTCAATTCGCGGAGAACGACTATGGTCGCCCTTAGTGTCGAAAGGGTTAAATATGGAATTAGAAAATCAACACTAACTGTAAGAAAAGAAAAAAATGAAACTATAAAGTTCGGTGATAATTGATCGACTTGTACTTTAGAAACTTAAATCCGTAAAAAACAGAAATGTACTGTCAGATGCAAGAAGGGCCTCACTGTTACAAATCAGTTTCGGGAGAAGTATCTCTAAACATTACAAAGTTAGATATTTTTTATACGTAATGAAGTTGCTGTAAAACTATCTACAATGTTTAAAAATTTGATATTCTTCCTTTGAAGATTCAAAATAGGAGAAAAATAGCTGAATAGCTACACAGATTGAGTCATATTCAGGTTGATTTACGTTTGGCTTATTGTTAGATACGAGTTAGGGTCAGTCGGTGAACGACGATTTACAAAATTTGCCACAGCTCCGTCAGTTTTGAAGATACGGCAATAAAATTTAGAGGGCATATTTGTAGAAAGAAATGGTACACCCAATTATGCATTTTATGCAAAAAGGGCCTGAGCGTCCTGAGGCCGTTGTCGCATCCAACAGTACAAATGTGAATATGACTACCCATAAGTGATTTTGTAAAGTGGGCGACAAAGGAGAACCTATACCTAAACTCTAAACCTGGCCTTTCTGAAAAGAACGCTACTGTATAATAAACATATTTTATATGAAAATACAGTCGCTCGGTGATCCGAACACCATGTCCCCAACTAGTTTGGATAATTGTGGTCCTATTGTAATAATTGGAATTCACAACAAAACAAATTTGAAAAAATTATATGCATTTTCGAGACTGCAACAGGAAAGCAGGACAACATTTTGAGAACAATAAGAAAGGAACGTGAGAATCAGCGGCACGGGAAATTCCTATGGTGCCTAGCAGCGGATCGTCACGCGATTTAAATTGTCCTAAGCACAGCCGTTGTCGTAATGCTTGGTCCTTGCTCACGGCCAGGAAATGAATCGTTTCCACGTGTGAATTTTTTATCAAGCAGCGTCAAAGACTGAGTGAAAAGAATTTTGAAATCTCCAGAGGCATTCTTGCTTCCACTTTTGTATGCAGGTATAAAAAGACTTTATAGTGAATAACATATGTGCAAATCAGTTACAGATAACATTCCTTTTTTTAATTTTTGAATGCACTTTTCTTACTTACATATATGCGTATTTTAAATTTCTTGTTAGCTATACAGTAGAACCTTGATTATCCGAACACTGATCATCTAAAAATTCCTCTTCCATGTAAATTACAAATTAAAACTATCATCAGTAACACTGTGTACTTAATTTTATTCCGCCGTGTATTTTTATATTCTAAACCCAAAGTATCATTACTATACGGTAGATAGTTAAAGTACAATTAATCTTATTACTAGACTGCGGGTGTTTATGCAAATATACATTTTTAGGGTTCAATACTTTTTATGTTAACGCAGTTATAGAAATGAAATTTTAACAAAATTGAATTTTGTTGTGTAAATGTTCAAAAATGTGCTTTTTATTTTTTCACGGTTTTAAATGTGCGTTTTTCAGATATTTGGATATACTAAATTGCATAAACATCCGCAGTTTACTTATTACCAATTGTGGTTCGGATAATCGCGGTTCTACTGTAATCTCTTTTAATTTGTGAGAGTGTTAAACACAATCAATCATAGAATGTTTGCTGCTTACAACTGAACAAACATGGCGTATAAAAAAATCTATACTAAATACGTAATATAAAACATTCTATCTGTCGATAACAAATAATTGCATGTTTATATACATAAAAGTTATAGTAGTTCAATTGGCACACCAGAAATATTGGATTAACGAATTCATAATTACATGGGTAAAAAAAAAACAAAATATGGATCCTTTGGCTGTACATAACAATGTGCATGCAGACACATTGAAAATAACGGTATATACAGGGTGTCCCACCTAACTCTGCCACCCTTAATTATTTTCTCATTTGTAAAGATGCAAACAAATGTTTCGAGAGGAAATTATTGTACTCTAGGGGGGAAATTAGACTATTGGGGTGAAGGTCATCCCAAGGTCATATTTTCTGAGACTTGACGAAGAGTAACATTTTTTACATGAAATTATGTATCACAACATGACCTTGAAATGACCTAGAGCTGAAAATTTACCGAATAAATGATAAAGGTGAAAGCTTACGGAGCATGAATTGTAGTAAGGAAATTACCATCTAACTCACATGATTTATTATTATTTTAATGTGTACTCAAAATGTTCTGCACCAAGCGCAATACACTTATGTAAACGTAAAACAAATGCTTGCCTTGCTCTCTGTACCGTATCCTAAAAATGCTTGCACACGCATTGGAAATGCGACCGTTCATATTTTGAACTGCTGTCGGAACGTCTCTATACACGATATCACAATATTGATCATGCCCCACAGAAACCATGTTCTTCGTTGTACAATAATAAATTATTTACACATATTAAAATAATAATACATCCTGTGATTAAGGTGGTTACTTTCTTACTACAATACATTATTCGTGAGCTTTCACCTCAATCATTTACTCGGTAAATTATTCGCTCAAGGTCACTTCAAGGTCATGTTGTGATACATTGTTTAACGCACTTCGATACCACCTTTCTCGTGGTAGACAAAAAGAAGTCATTCCATTAAAAAAATGTTATTGTTAATAAAATCTCGGTAGATATCACATTGGGATGACCTTCACCACAGTATATATATATATATATATATATATCTATTTCGCTATAGCAATTTTTGGTATCTTTACATATAACAAAATAATTAAGAGTGACTTAGTTAGGTGGGACCCCTGGTATACCAAATATTTACTGCAAACGTAGGTAATATGTGACTAAAATATCTTATAGGTCAGATTGACCAATGATTGTCAGATCCATGTTTATTAAGCCTTTTTCTTAACTTTTAAACACCCTATATGCATTTCGGACTCCAATATAAAAGGACGTTTCAAGTTCTCTTCTGTATCAAGGAAAATGGTAAAATTATTTACTACTACTGTACTGTATTCTATGAAAAAACAAGTTCTGCAAAAATGAAAAATCAAAAACAATGGAACATATACTGTAAAATAGACTTTGTAGGTTAGCGTAATGCAAACAGTTTGGAGGTATTTAGGTCGCAGAGACGTACTTTTTTTAGGTACGGTTTGATCTCAAAATACGTGTAAAAGCGGTTGTAAATGAGCAACTGAAAATACCTAGTCTACTATTCTAGCTTAAGCAAATAGTAAAACTTTCTATGTCGTCTATATCTAAGAAAAATACATACATTCTACTTAAAATCACTCAATAGTAATTATATGCGGAATAAATTATAACTGTGGGAACATATACAGAATATTATTTCGAATATACAGCAGCGTCATGGTAATTCATGTAATATCTCACCTGGGTTAATTTCTTACACAAAAGTTAGGGTAATAAATGTTTCGAAGTTGCATAAAAAATCTCAGAATATCAGAATGATGGGGTTAATCTTGTTAGAAGCACAATTCATTATTTATGAAGGGTAAGGGGCAAGAACAGGGTATGTCCATTTTTTTCTGCAGTGTTTAACTTGAAAGAAAAATTAAATTAATGTAAAACAATTGAATCGATGAGTTGAAAAACAGTACAAGTCCAAAATTAGCCATTTTCAAACAATCTGAAAAGTAAATGTAAAATGCATAGAAGTACATGTTGGGACGAAAAACAGTGCAAAAAAGTACCCTATACTCGTGTTTCAGCAGACCCTTTAGTTTAATGAGTGAAAAACAGTATCTATCATGGATTTGTACTATTTCAACGAGCTGTTCAACAATCATTTTTCATTAAATAATTTCTACATCAGTTACGTTTAAAGCAAGTTAATAAATGTATATTTTTACTACTGTGTTATTTTTTAAATTTCCTAATTAAAAAGTGGCTTGAGTTGAAAAACAGTACAAATCCAATGGTTTTATTTTAGTCATTGAAAATTAATGAATAAAGTTTAACCATAGTTAGACATGTATGAACGTTCATCTGGGTTAGCATAACCGTGTTTAAATTGAAACACTACTATAAAATTAATGGCTTTGATGATACACGAAAACTGATACTATTTTTCCGAATATCTCAAAATGCAGTTTTTGGACTTGTATTGTTATTCGACTCGCCGATTCAATTATGTTTTCGCTAATTTTTTCTCTTGCCTAATTAGAGTCTAACTTCATGTCATGAACAATACAGTTACATTAATTGAGCCTTGTTTCTTTACTGATGCATTAAAATATTAAAAACTGATTTTCTCAATGAAGCTGCTTTGTGACATTCCTTCTTCCCTAGCCCTTCAAATACTATGCCACCCATACAGTTTAACAGTTCGTAAAGCATGTACGATCGGTAACCGTGGAACATCTATTTTTAAGCATCCCTAGGAGTTTCCTAGAAATACATCCTCCACGTGTATTTTTACACAATCTCAATAAATGGGCAGCTGATAAAAAAGAACCATTGTTTCCCGTTTTCGTTTACCGGAAAGGACCACCATGGATTTTAAAACAAATTGGTGCACGACTTCGGAAGCACGTGTAACAACTAGAAGGTAACGGATGTTATGTTTACACCACAAACGACATGTACGGATTTCTCTTAATAGTATGGTTCCTCTGGAGGTGTGTTGTACGAACAATGAAAAAAATAAATCAATGTTCTTAATATTACGATGCTTATTTACAATAAAAAGAACATAATATTTACTTTCTAAAAAATGAAGGGACTAGAAGATTAAATTTAAATATTCTTAAAATGCAGGAACAAGTTAGAACTCTAAATGATTAAATCATTTAATAGATATTTTTTAAAAGATTAACAAACATAATAAAAAGAACATAATATTTACTTTCTATAAAATGGGGGGACTAGGAGATTAAACTGAAATATCCTTAAAATGTAGGAACAAGTTAGAATTTCTGTATCCAAAGATTGGCTAAATCATTTAATTTTTTTTTAAAAGATTAACAAATATATACAGACTGCTGTTCATTGCGCAACTGTCATTAGGGTTTGCTTTACGTTGCTCGATACAGAAATAGATAAAACGGAGTTACGAAACGTTTTAAAACTTACACCACTTTCCTAGGGTTCAAGTAATGTTTTTAAATCTTAACAGGGTAAATACATTTACTGACACCGCCGTAGCGACACGGTTTGTAAAAGAAAGTATACCTAGCTGTTTCTACTTAAATAGTTCTATATTTAGTATCTCATTTTCTAAATGACACTCAGGACGCCATTAATAGGATGCGCGGTATATACATACATACATATAATTGCAACAAACGTCCTTAAATTTGAATTTAATCTTCTTTCAATTTTATATATTTAAATTCAAAATAATTTTGATTATAAAAGATATTCTTGAAACTGTATAAAAATGTTGAAATACACTGCCGTCCATAAGTTTTAGGACACTTGCCATTTCTGTTAAAGAATTACGATACTTTATGTATATTACTCCAAAAATTTGCAAAAAATATTTGAAGGAGTTACGAGTGATAAAATAAAAATCGTGCACTGGCCTTCCCAATCTCCCGATTCGAACCCAATTGAGAAAGTCTGGAATAAACTGGATTGAAAAGCCCGATGAATCAGTGGAAAATCAAAACCTGCCTTGTGGATCCACTTTCAAGTAAAATGGGACAAAATATAATATTGCCAGAAATGAGAAACTCACAACTAAAATTTCAGAGTTGGTGAAAACCATAATAAAGTAGGAAGGAGGCTGTATTACTGTATAGATTTGACTTTTAATTTATTTCCATGGTCAGATTTGTGATATAATATTGAATATACATTTCCTTTCTGGTATAAAGTATAGAATAGAGCAATGTCTATTCGAGTTCTCTAATATTTTCATAACCTTATTCAGATTTATTTTAAATTTGATAAGTGTCCCAATACTTATGTACGGGGATGTACATAATATTCTAATATACATATAATATAAAATAACTCGAGTATAATATTCAAACTATCTTACAGTTCATTAAGATCTTCTATGTTCATGAAAATAATACGTATACGTGTTCGTGGATAATTAAAATCTTACGTATTTTGTAGGTTTCAGGTAATTAATTGAAAGATAGCTTCGGCTTATAAGAAAAAACATAATTCGAAACATATTTGATGCTGCCACTGATTACTTTCTCTATCGTACAGATACTGAAGAACAATTAAAAAAAATAATCGGAATTAAACTTAAGTTAAACAAACGCTACGAACTAAATCAGTTTAAAAGTTGTAAACGATATTAGTGTCCTGTCATTTCAAGATAAATCTATAGACGATACTTTCATAAGTAAAAGTATGAATGTGTATACATACACCTAGAATATGCCAATGTGTTTGAAAATCTGGTAAAGTTTCTACGTTCGGTTAAATAAAAAAATTAAATATTCATCGCATGTTAGTGTACCGGATATTGAAAGTAATTTAATTTCACGTTTCATTCGTCTTTTTTACGCTGGCCTCATTTCCACCTTGCCTTTTACTTCAATGTTATCTTTTTCCTTGTAAGCCGTCATCATTAGTAATTAACATACATACATACCCAGTTTTATGTCTCTTTGTTTACAAGATACATCACCAGTTATATAGTAGGTTACTTTTCCTAATTTCATATCGCTTTCTACGCCTGAAATTATTTATACCTACGTTTCGCCGCGAAACACAAAATGATAACAATTAGTAATTAAGTATTGCTCAACTCCTTCAGGTACTGCATTCTAATTGAAATGTAATTTATTGATCGTACGTATAAATGAACGAAATATTCAGCCACGTAAACTTTTCTTACATAATTTCAAATAAGAATATAAATTCAATCTCTTTTTTAACTACTGATCTGTGCTTTATGTACACTACATTTTACGTAGATATCACTCATTCACTGCAACGACGACATAACACAAAAAGATCGATTTTAAGGAAATCGAGTTTGAACATTTCGAACCACTGCAATTCTATGGAAACATCTGCCCTCAAGAATCGTCCTCTTGTGGTGAGTTTTAACAGCTCAGTTATATCGTTCTACCAGTACAAACTATAAACAAAAACAGTTATTTCTATACCAATAACTCAAAAATGGTACATTTTGAGATGTGTCGTTGTTGCAGAAAATGAGCGATATATGTAGGTGTTTTACTATAAATCATGTTCGATGATCGAATTGTAAGTTAATACGTTCATAGTACAATACAACCTCCAATATCTAAATGATCTATTGTATGAATAGTATATTTTCTTTTAAAACATATGTAACACATTGTACGTACTCGTTCTTTCTTATTCAAATACGTATGGAGATTATAAATGCTTACTTGGATTTATGACAATTAAAAAGAATTCACAAAAAGCGCGATGGGAATACACATTCAACTCACAAAAGTACTGTTAAAAATTAAAATTTAAGATAAAATTTAATATATTTAATATTAAATTAAAGATATAATTTAACCCTTTGACTTCGGGCTGCTTGGAAACGAGGCGAACACTGCATGCGGCCAAGCTGCAATAGTATGTAGTGAGCTATTGCATCGAACTCCTTTAGGCGTCAACAGTACACGGTGAGCGACTTTCTCAAACGTCTATAGTTGTCGATGGCAGTCAAAGGATTAAAATCGCATCAACATCTTGGTTATTAGTGATCATACTTCGTGGTTATTCTATACTTCACAATGACGGTTTATTTACGGATAAGTTCGACTGTTTTCTTGAGGCTTTCATTTGTTTCAATTATTTCTTTAACCCTTAAAGACTATCAGGAGTGATATTTCACCCCTGATAGCCTTAAAGATTAAGGTGATTTTTTTTCATGGTAGCTTTTAAGGGTTAATATTTTTAGGTATTGGAGCTGGTTTCTAGTGTCTTTTGTGCTTTTACAGTCCAATAGAACGTGTTTGATGGTTAACTTTTGTTGGCAGGGGTGACAGTATGGTGGGATTGTTTTGTTTAGAATGTAGTTATGTGTAGTCTTAGTGTGCCCAATTATTAGTCTATTAAGTATTTGTTAAAAATATTTTAAACTTTATACTACTGCAGAAGTACAGTGAACATGTGAATGATAATACTTAACACTAATCCTACCGACAATTTGTATTTAGTTATTTTTAGCGAACCGGTCAAATAAAAGTTATATTTTTTGCAATTGTGTAAAAGTAATAGTCAATTTAGTACGGGCAATAATAAACAAAATAACTTCTTGATAATAAAAAAAATTAATTTTTTCCATTTTAATTATAAACAAGAACAGAAAATGAAAAATAAATAATAGTCGTACAGCTTAGTCGTACGGTCACTTGACCAGCCGTGGTAGCTTTAGTGACAAACATCTTGAAACATCAGTGACACAGAAACAGGGACTTAACTCTGACTGTGGGTTACGTGGAAACGAGACGATGCTACGTGCGGCCGAGCTGCGGTAGTACATAGTCAGCTATTGCAACGAACGCCCATAGGCGTCGACCGTACATAGTGAGCAGCTTTGTCAAGCGCCTATAGGCGTTGATAGCAGTCAAAGGATTAACTAGCTTGAAATGCCATGACAATGATATTCTATACAGCTGAATATGCGAATAAAATTGTGCAATTTTGAAACCTAAAAAATATGGTCCTCTTAAATTAAGCAAAAAATTATTTCTTCATATTACGTTTCCATTTTTATTTTCGGTAGGAAATTGAAACTACTGATAGTCTTTCCATCTACTTTCTTTTTCACGTTTGATTCTAAACTTTTATTCTCAGATTCATTGGAGTTCGAACAGAAAATGTTCCCGCATGTACAAAGTCAAGTTTGACTGAACAGCAGGAACTGCATACGAGTATAATATTATAAGTTGTAAAAAGTGAATGGGCCGTAGATAGAATGATTCCTTTACAATCGAATTAATGAGGTACACGCATACCATAGAAACCGGTCGGAGATTTTCTCCTTGAAGCTGGTGCAGCTAAGCGTCTATCAGTGTCTAACAAACTTGTAAAACTTAGTACATAGACTACTGACAGAAATCAGACTTCCCAAGCGAACATGTGAAACTAAAGACTTTAAAGCTGCGCTACAATTTGTCGCTTGAGAACTAGGATAATGAATCGTGTCGACGTTTCTTTTAGACAATGTAGACGAAAAATCATACGTAATTCTATTTGTCGCATGTACATTGAAGATAGTCTAAGATATGAGGTTTCAAAAATTATAAACTTGTAATAAATTAATATTTCATAGTTAATTTTTAATTAATGTATGTTACAAATTATTTACTTCATACATATGTATAAAAGGTAAACGTGTAATATAAAATTATATTTGGTGAAATATCTTGTAAAATCGTCATTTAAACGACAGTTTTATAAAGTGCTTACGCTTTTATGAAAAAGTATATTGTTAGAACATTTTTCACCTAAGTCGATAAGGAAATTCTTCTCTCGAACATTCTTTGTTTACAACACTGATGGTATATTATAAAAATCACTCCAAATCTTTTTCACATGATTCTAAACATTTATCAAATACCTTGTTATCAAACTAACGACCAGTTCTCCTCTTATCATTTTTTCATACCGATGTATACTATAAATAAAACTGATGTTGAATAAACTTCATCTTCTGATTTCCTTTGGATACAAAAATAAAAAATCCATCTGGTAAGTACTTTACGGAGTACTTTTCGCAAATGCAATAATATGCTCCGACACTATTCTAAAAGAAAAAGTATAATGTTTGTTTAATTTATTTATTGTCTTTTTCTAAAAACAAAATATAAAACATACTTGAATATATTATGTATGATTTTTTATGAACTAAAAAGCATATAATTTATAAAGTTACTTTTTATTTTACTTGACATTTCTTCCAGAGGTGAATAAACTCGAAGAATTTATACGCATTTCCCAACTCATCCAAAGCGAGCTTGACTCTGGCATAGTTACACAGTTGTATTTAAGTCAAATGACACAAAGAAACCTGAAAAGAGACCGTTGCAACATTACTATCGTGGAAGATAAAATTAAACTCTGCGTATGCGTATGTAGCTCTGAAATTACAACCGTGTTTGTTTCATTATACATCTTGTTATTATTAAACCGCACTTACAATATTTCTACTAAGATTATAAATCGAAAATGTACGTTCGTTGGTTAATTAACACCAGTTTCACATTAAGAACAAAAATTTGTACTTGAACTTTTGAGATCGTTCCAGCTGCATAATTCCGTAACTTTTACCGAAAACTTCGTGTGTAATGAACTGGCAAGAGCATTTATGTTATTTTGGTTTGCACGTGCATTTTTTCATCCTGAAATTTTTGACTTTTTTTAGAAAGTACAAAAAGAAACATAATGTAAAAGTGATGGTAAGGGTTATCATAAATTTCATACAACTGAAACTCGGCTTAACCGGACACAACGCGATAATTACAGTTTTCTAAGCAACTTCGAGTTTCGACTGTATCTGCTGAACATAGTAAAAGAGCTTTTCAACTATTGATCCGCTTGGTTAACAAAGAGACACATTCGTTTCATTGGAACGAAATACCGTAACCGAAAAAGCATTCATACATCGTAACATATTCGACTTTAATCTGAGATTATTTTATAATGGCAAAACTAAATTAAGATTTTTTTACGTCAAAATGTAAAGAATGATCACAGCTTTCGAATGATATATATTTTATTAAGAAATAAAAAAGTATTATCAAAGTAACAAGTAAAGTTTGCAGATGTTAAACAAAGTACCGGAGAAAACACTATTCATACATTTGTTATTTTATTTAAAAAACGAAATAAATTAAGAATTAATATTTGGTTGGGTACCCGTCTGATTCTATAATTGCTTATAAACGTTTGTGCATAAAATTAGTTAAATTATTTGTTAATATATTATCTATTCTTCCCCATTCTTGCACTAAAATATGTTTTAATTCGTTCTTATTTGTTATTCGGTGTTTTCGTACTTTCCGCAATTGTAGAATCAAAGGGGTACCCAACCAAATATTAATTCTTAATTTATTTCGCTTTTTAGAATAAAATAACAAATGTATGAATAACTTTTTTCCTCAGTACTTTTTGTAACATCTGCAAACTTTACCTGCTATTTTGTATATACTTCTTTATTACTTAATAAACTATATATCATTCAAAAGCTGTGATCATTCTTTACGTTTTGACGTAAAAAGATCTTAATTTAGTTTTGCCATTATAAATTAATTCCATGGTAAACTTGAGAATGTTACGGTGTATGAATACTTCTTTCGGTCACTGTATGTATTCTGCAATCTGCGCAAACTGCGTCGTTGATGTTTGAGAAGATTAACCTATCGTTTTGGACGTTCTGATTCAATTTTCGTTATCGATGTATCATTCGTTTAACGAACTTTCGTCAACTCTCATTAGTTCGTCTTTTATATCAGCAGTACTGGGACTTCAGAGCGGCCTTCATCTGGTAATCGATTTGTTCTTTTCTCAGTCTTGACACAGAAATACGAATTGACGTCTTCCATTCAATTAATGAAGACTGGAATAACGGATAGCGCGGAAAGTTACTGATGCAAAGTTCTATAAATACGTACAATGCCGTCCGTAAGTCTTAGGACACTTTCTATTTCTGTTGAAAATGCTATATTTTTACTGCATTACTGCAAATGTGTGCAAAAATCATTTAGATCTATGGTAAGTAAAGAATAAAATAAAAATCATGGATCGGGCTTCTCAAGCACCCGGTCTAAACCTATTTGAGAAAATATGGGACAAAGTGGACCGAAAAATATGATTGACTTACTCAAAATCTGACTTCTGGAATTATTTGCCACAGGAATGGCATCAAATGAAGGGTAAGGGAAAAAAAGGAATGTCACAAAACAGCTTCATTGAGGAAATCCATTTTTAATACTTTAGTTCCTCAGTAAAGAAACAAGGTCCAATGAATGTAACTGTATAGTTCATGACATAAAGTTATACTCTCATTAGGCGACAGAAAATAAATAAGCGAAAATATAATTGTTCTGCATTATTTTAATTTTTTTTTCAAGTTGAACACTGCAGGATGAAAATGGACATACCCTGTTCTTTCCCCTTACCCTTCAAATATTACCAGAAGCTATTTAGACACTCACAGCTAAAATAATAAAATTTGTGGAAGTTGTAATTAAGAAGCTACTGAACTACACCAACGATAAGAAAATTTGACTGATTTAATTAATATCCATCATGATATTTGTGATATAATATTGAATATAGGTACATTTTCTTTGTCATATAAAGTATGGAATGATACAATATGCCTTTGAATCCTCCAACTAATTCATAACCTCTCGCAGATTTATTCTAAAATCGATAAGTGTCTTAACAGTTATGGTCGGGGGTGTAATACTGCGACTTGAACATGTACCACGAACATATAATGAAGTTTAAATATACTGTCCAATCATAATCATGTTTAATGATACTGAGTTTTCCTACACAACTTTACAAATACTTATGTAAAGAAATGTAAAGAAATTATCCTCAAAGAAGATTGAAAATTCCTTTTACACCGCATATTTAAAAATATTTTACAAACTGTATTATTACTGAATATATAGCGTACAAAAGAGGTAGTAGAAATGTAAGAATAAACCAAGCAAATGATTACAAGTCACAGTTGCCAACGGTGAATGGCAATGTTTTACTTGTTTTCTGTTTCGCCTAAGGCATTATGAATCAGACGACGTAGAATGCGCTTTTTCATCACTTTTCCAAGACCGATAATAAAAGAAATGACAGCAAACCAAGATATAGGATGTGATGATAGAGTTTTTGCCGACAAAATCTCTGAGCAAATAGTGGTCTTCGCAGAAGAACGTAAAACAGAAAGTACAAACATAAAACCAATATTCTATGTAGTCCATGAAAAATAATATGAAATAGTTACAAGTTTCAGTTATACATCCTTCAATGCAAAATATTATGAATTAGTTTAGTTATTGTGAATTCCTTTGATCTTTATTAAATACACCAAAATTTAATCAAAATATAATTCGAAAGTGAAATTTGCAAAAGAAAATGTAGTTAATAATTTAAATTCAAACTTGTAGGATACGTACAATAATCTATGAACAAGATTATGTAGAATTTTTGTATACGATGTAAACAATATTTCATTCTTAAATCGAAGAAAACTTGCTGCGTTTAAAAAAAAAACTGTAAGATACAGGAGATCTAAAATTATTAATTATTGAGTATTTCAGAAGTAAGTTGTTTGAAAAAATTGCTGAAATCACGAATTCTGCTTCTTTAAGATGATTAGATAGTAATACTATAGTAATAGTGATACATGATTAATTTGTAATACTTCCAGATTTACATGACCCATCTAGATCGCTAATATTAGCACCTGACATAATAACATTTTTTCCAGCAAATATTTTGTCGCTCGTGTATCTTTACTTCTATCATTTGTTTATTCAAATTCATTAGTTGTAATGAATGTTCAAAAACTTTTTACTTTGTATCTGACAACTATCATTCACAATTTCTGAGCAAAAACCCAGCTATGTTGAAATTTGAACATTCTTAAGATCATGAGCGTTATCGTAAAACACCTGATGACTAGACTGCGGATATTTGTGCAAATATATATTTTTCGACTTCTATACTTCTTATATTAATGCAGTTAAATAAATGAAACTTCAACAAGACTGTATTTGAAGGGCAAGGGGAAAGAACAGGGTATATCTATTTTTATTCTGCAGTGTTCAACTTGAAAGCAAAATTAAAATCATGTAAAACAATTATATTTTCGTTCATTTTTTTTCTATCGCCTAATTAGAGTGTAACGTCTTGTCATGAACAATACAGTTGCATTCATTGAACCTTGTTTCTGTGACATTCCTTGTTTTTCCCCTTAACCATTCATTTGCTCTTTGAAATATTCAAAATATGTTATTTTTATTTTGCTAAGTTATTAAATCTTTAACATGCACCAATTTGGATATATTAAATTGCATGAAAATCCACAATTTACTGATGACTATACCATGCTTCAAAATAAATATTATTGCCTGACAAAGAACAGTCACAAGTCCGTATGAACACTCGTTTGACGAAACCGAACTCAAATATACAGGTGAATAAATAAAATCAAATCGTTGATAATTACGGGCTTCTGATGAACTCTGTTTATATAAAATGATTTTAAACGTAAAAAACTTGAAGTTATTGAATCGATCGGATGGATTGTAGATCTTGTAAAAGAAAATTAAGAAATGCGACATATTTTGACAGGGTGGCTATTAAGATTGGGCAGGATGTAAGAGGAGAGAGTGAGGGAGAAAGTGGAACAAGATGAAAACGCAGGACGAGCAAATGAAGAGAGAGAAAGAGTTGATAATAAGCGAGTATAGTGAACGAATGAAAAAGCGAAACTAAAGTGCTGCATTAATAGAAAAAGTAGAAGCAATAAGATACAAAACATAAAATGAATATTGATTGTAATTGAAATAATTTTCGTGTAACAACCTCTTTCAAGGCATACTCCTGTATCACCGAAGCAATACGTACACTATTAACAAAAAATTTGAAGGCAGTTCCTTATTCGAATGGAAAAGGCCTAAAATCGGATAGTTACCTTTAACAATGAGAGGATGTATAGCAGTAAGAAACTAATGCTCACTGCAGCACATAAGCGTATACAACTTGATTGAACGAAACACTTCTGAGTTTTATAGTTGAAGACTGGACATCGAAGTTATGAATAAATAAATTTATTTATTTGTAGATTGTACGGGTATAAACTCAATATGTATACGTAAGTAAGAATTAAAAACAATATAGAAAAATAAATAAAAAAAACAGTCGCAGCAACATAATATAAAATAAAAAAGTGAAAATAAAAATTAAACAAATGCAATCACAAAGAATTTATAATTAAGCAATATCTAAACAGTGCACATTGCCCTGTGTAAAGATTTTTTAATACAATGAATAGAACCACTGTAACAAACAATTTTATCTGTAACTGTATTGGTTGATTTTAAATTTACTTATGAATCATATTTAGTTTTTACAGTAGTATAATGAAATATACGCCTTTTTCTAACATTTCTTGAGAGAACATAAAAATGAATCAGTTGTAATAATTGCAGTTGTAATATTGGAGATCTGACCATTTAAAAGTTTAAATAGAAGAGACAGATCATTGACCACTAATATTAATTAATTATTGTTGGATCTGGACGTTAGTCTCTTAGATCATTTACCAAAGTGAAAGATAAATTTTCAATTTCAATGAAAGATAACTCTGGAAATAATTATGAGAAGGTTAAAGTGCGACATCGATAGGCCATTTGCAGAAGTTATTAGAAAAAATACGAATTACCTGTCAGACTGTAATTCGCACTAAAAATTCAAAACCCACAAAATTTCGCCTATTAATATCGCCTCAATTTCTTTTTCTGGAAATACTTAAAAGATAAAGTGTATTCTCGTCCTGTTATTAGTGTTCAAGACATCAAAAAACGTATTTTACTACGAATATAAAAAGTTACAGAAAGAGACATAACAAAAATGTTAAGTAACGTGAAGAAAAGAATCGAAAGGTGTTTATACTGCAATGAGGCCGGGCGAACATTTGTTGTACCCTAAGTATCTCAGGGTATCTGCAAATACACCGAGATAATTTAGCAAACTTTTAACTGTAATAACTTTTGCACTAATAGGTTTAGGGCAATTCCATTTTCCAGGTGCACCAATGCATAAAAATGCAAACAATTATTTCCAGATTATACAACATTGGATACCATCTAATTTTCACTTATAGCATTTTTATCCATCTCTAACCGTTTGGAAGATACAGCTTGTCCCAGTTGCGTGGGACATCCTGTATAAAAACTGCATTACCATTATTCAGTTTTTTATAGTTTCTACACACACAGGATGGTAAAAAAGGGTTTAAAACTTTAAAGGTACATGGTATTCGCCAAATAGAGGAAAAAAGTCGTAATGAACATGGGTCGAAAAATTAATATTTTCAATGATATAAACAATTTTCGTTTCGGTTAAAGCGAATGGTTTGGTCGCTCCGGGAGCTACTGTGTTTCATGAAAACAATGGATTATCTTATCATTTCTTCTTTTCGTGATTACAGCAGATTTTCTGCATGTTCTCTTCCCATTTCCACACACATTTGCCACTTTCGTATCAGAGAATTGCGTACTCTTTGAGAAATTCCAAGCCGTGTTCTGTTTCACTGGCATTTTGTATTTTCTGACGTAATTCGTCTATGTCATTGATTGCTGAAGAGTACACTATGCAATCTATGTTTCACCAAAGGTACTATTTAAATATCGTCGAACGCTGAATGCACAATGAGCTGTGACTCCATAGTGCATAAAACCACAATTCCAGCCTTTCACTACTGTAAGAGGCATATCACCTAAAACCTGCGGTAACGTATTTGTCAAAAAGTCATGGTAAGATGTGCCTGATAACCGGTTTGGTAAAATAACAGGTCCTAAAAGTTTATTGCCTATCACGACCATCCACACATACAAGAAAAACCGATGTTGGCGATATGCCTCACTAATTGCGTCAGCATTTCCTTCTGCGTGCACATACTTATTGTTAAAATTTGTAATGCTATAACTTATCAACGCAGCTTCGTCACTAAAGAAAATACGCGAAATGGACTCTGAATTTGATGCACACTTTACGAGAATCCACTGCGAAAATAGTATAGTGGAGCGAGGGCCTGCACTCGTTGAATATGATACGAATATAGCAACTGTTTATGAAGAATTCTCGACACAAGATGATGACTGCTTCCCACTGATGCCGAAATTCTCCTACTACTTGTTCCTGGGTATTCTTCAACTGCCCTTATGACCCGGTCCTCCTTAGCAGGAGTCGAAACAGACATACAGTACCTTGCCATTCCATTATGGGCATCAGGGCCAGATTAAGCTATTTAGAGTCCATAAGCACTTAAAAGATTTTGGTGCCCCCATATATATCTAATTCAAACTATAAAGAATAATAAACCATAAAATAAAAATTTATTTTTCGATATGAAACAAAACTTACAGTAAGATGGAAAATAATGTTTATTTTTGTATACTTTCACTTGATTTATATTTGAAAAATTTTTTCCTACTTTTTCTAATTGCAAAGCCTTTGATCAGATCCTCAAACCTAATCTTACGTAGCACATTTGCTTCTATACTTACAATTAGTAGAGATAAGGCATCCAGCCTGCCTTGTTGCATAGTTGTTCTGTTGGGATTTTTAATATACTTCAACTGAGAAAATGAACGCTCAACTGAGCAAATTGTGACCATTGATGTTACAAATATACGAAAGCAAATGTCGACATTTGGAAAGGCATAATCAATATTGTCTTCTACAATTATTTTATAAAGTTCAGCATGACTGAATCTTGGTTTTACATTTTTTGTTGCCCTGAACTTATGACGCGCATATGAGTGAAACTGCTGAAGCTCAGCTGAGAAACTAGTGGTCACGTCCTCTGGGTAAGCATCGATCAGCTTTTGACAACTTCTATTCTCAGTTTCAAGTTTGTCAACAAATGTGTAAAAGGCGGTGATACGAAATTTATCTCTGGTATTCACTGGTGCCCCCTTCCCTTGATACCTTAAGCACGTACTCATTTTGCTTAATGGTTAATCTAGCCCAGACAGATGGTCACCCTCAATTTCAAACGTTTGCTGCATTCTCAGCAAAATATTCGAGTTACGTCAAGTTTGCTAAGTATAAGTTTTTTCTGTTAAGTTGTTTGGAATGTAGCTAATGACATGAAATGAGTCTCGAGAACGTGAAATCATTTCATTGTTAAATTCTGTGCGCTAAAACAAAGTGTCTCTGTTTTATCCTGGCTCACTAATTCTCCCGATTTAAACCGGATTGAAAACATATGGTTCATCCTAAAACGCCTAGTTTACTAAAGATCCAGTCCCACTAAAGATGTCCTTATGCAAAAGATTTATGAAGTATGGCATGTTGCACCGGAAAGAAAGGAGTGCATAAATCGCTGCATTTCAAGTATGCCTTCAAGAATTGAGGCCACTATCGATAGCCACGGAGGTCACACAAATATATTAAAAATTGTTGAGGTGCTTTAATAAAATTGGAAAACAGAGACTTTGGGCTTTTTATTGATAACCGTATCGTTAAAGTTTATATAAGCAAAAACTATAAATAAGCTCCTAAAGTTGAAATTTGTAGCAAATGTTGGGTGTCCATAATGGACTGACAGAGTACTGCAGGTCTTCGCGGATACCGTTGTGGTGTTTCAAGTAAATCGGTTTCACAACAGCGTTAGTAAAACTTTTTAAACAATGTGTGAGACGGTACCTTCCGATTCGAATATTTTCACGCGTAAAGTTTTCGTGCTGCTGCAGTGTTTCCATTGACACGTCCCTACATGAAATACATTTCTGCCATTTCTTGATTCGAGTAATACGATGTCATTCGTACCCTAATATGAACATTTTTTATTAGCCCTATGTAACTGTTTCTTGATCGTGAGGATGTGTAACTAATATTTTTCTGGTGAAGCCTAATGATAGAATAATCCTGTGTTCTGATACGTGTATATAAAGTGGGAAGACGATAGATAATCCCTGTTTTTCCTGCTGTGCTAGAGCACCAGAAGCGAGCATGTCACTCGCTTTAACCGAAGCGAAAAATTGTTTATAACTTTGAAAATATTAATTTTGCGACTCATGTTTATTAGGTCTGTTTTCTTCCATTCGACGAGTGCTATCTACCCTTAACACGTTGACTGTCTAACTGTGTAGGCAGAAGACAGAACTTTATAGACTTCGATACAATATGAAAATAATCTGAAATTATACTGCTTTTATCCTGTTAACTCGGAAAGACGAGTCATCGTCCTGTGAAAATTGCTCTGTCATAATTAAGGCGCCTGTTAATTGCTCACACAGTATTTGTTCACGAATATTTAAACTTTGTAATCAAAGAAGACGATTGAACATGTCATTTGAAAGTGTCTCTGCGATGGACAAGACAACTTACCTTATTTTTATTCACTTTTAACTACAAACAATAGACGTTCCTAGACAAAGAATGGCCCAGTGAACAGGTTAATTAATAATGTTAGTAATTATGTACAGTTCTTACTGGCTCTGTTAGATCTTCTTAAATATTTTACTATTAGTATTTGTGTTCAGATAAATGACAACTGAATTTAACTGTCACCCACGTATGGGTGACATGGCAGTCAAAGTGTTGACGTTCTGAACCCTTCTTTCTACCAGCCTGTATAAATTCTGATTATAATCATTAATGACCTTTGCAGAAAGTTCACCATAAACCTTAATCTTCTATGATTTATTTATACTTATCGTACTTCACATTTTGAATCCGGATCTACTGAAAAGATACTCTTACGAATCTGCATCTCGCCACACCGTAAAGCAAGTACTAAATGCAATTCTGTGTACATCATACATGATTTTAATGAAACATAATAACAGACAACAGAAGAGTAATTAACTACGAATATTTTAATACATTTATTTTGAACTCAGCACTCCATGTTCTTTTTAGCACCGAATGAAAGTGTAAGATGTTCTATTCTCTTTGCAATTATACAGTTGATTTTCAATAAAGATTGTAATACAAAGTGCAATACATCTTGTACATACATGCACGTACACGTATGACTGTAATGTGTCTTTTTTTTTTAATAATCTTAGAACGTTGAGCGGGGAGGCATACCTCATCTAATGTAACAAAACATCATTTCTCTTGCACTTAAAAGTTATGTATTGTTTTTACATTTCTGAAATTGATATTCCAAAGGAAACTTTATTTTAAATAATTACTACATAACAGAATCTGTTTGAAATACAATTTTTGCATGGGTGCAAGGAGCAGTCTAATCTACAATTAAGGTTTAATAATTACAACATCGATAATTTTAAATTGCTAAGTTAAAAGAAATATTTTATATGATGTTCAGTTAGTCATTTAAGGCTCAATTTAATGTTTATTTTGTGCTATGAAATATTTAATTTAAGTGTAATTCATATTTATATTTATGTTGTTTACTTTTATATTTTTATATTTGTTCCCTGCAATGTAAGTTGATTTAAGAATGTACAAAATCAAAACCCCTCAGGGTCCGAAAGGATAAATGAAGTATCAATAAGTAATAAATAAAATTATTGCAAAGTCGACTTACGCCGTTTTGAAAATAAATATATTTGCAATTTTGATTAATATCTAAACTTCTATTGAATCAATAGCAAGAATTTTTCGAGGTATTCATTATAAAGTTGTTTTTAGATAAAAAGACAACATCTTGGTAACATTTGTAACCGAAACAGCGTTACAACTCATTTTTTCCAAAAAACTGATTTATGCCACTTTCAAAATAGAGGGCTCATATAATACACATCTTGATCTACTAGCAAACTATACGCAGTACAATAACTTTATAACTGCACAATGATTTACATCAACTGCACCCTATTTCACAATACGCTTTTGCATCAATTAGTTCTTCGGATAATTATAAAAAAATGTTATGCTCCATTTAAGACGCTGCTGGTGTTCTATATACTATAAGAGCAAATGTTTTCTAATATAAAGGATACTACAACGAAAATAACTTGAACTCAAACTCGTTTAAGCCGAATATAAGTTACAATGTTATGTTGAAAACTCTGTATAACTACATAAATATGTAACAATCGATGGCTGTTATATCAAGGGGGCAAATATATCATTACTTGCGTATTGAAAATAATATCTTAAATGACAGCATGTTAAGTCTGCCCTCCTTAACTCAATTGTCCTAATTAACATTTCGGAGCATCCAAAAAAATGAAATTTTTAAATGTTGAACACGTTACATAAAGCACTAAGCCTCAATATTACTGTTTTTTCGTATTATTGTATTTCTTTTCAAAATTTTAAATGTTAAGATTATTATAACAATTCTTGTCAGAATACGTTAAAGAGATATATGTCAGTGTTAAGCGTAAATGGCGAACGGAGCTATGAAAGCCCCTAGAACATCTATAATCATATTACTGTAAATTTGTGTATGTATACCGTTAAGGTTCAATAAACAATCATTATATCATAAAAATGAGGTTTTATCATTAAAAACCGTACGGAAAGCAGTTAGGACAAATGAGTTAAACTGTTTCTGAACCCCTACAAAACCCGTAGGAGATTCTAACTTTGCTTAAAAGGTAAAAAACATAACGAACTCCAAATATTTCAAAATCTCCTGAAAAATGAAAAAATGGCAGATATTACATTTGAAGGGTAAAGGGAAAGGACAGGGTATGTCCATTTTTATTCCGCAATGTTCAGCTTGAAAGAAAAATTAAAATAATGTAAAACAATTATACTTTCGCTCATGTTTTTTCTGTCGCCTAATTAGAGTATAACTTCATGTCATGAACAATACAGTTACGTTCATTGGACCTTGTTTCTTTGCTGATGCACTAAAGTATTAAAAATTGATTTTCTCAAAGAAATTATTTTGTGACATTCCTTGTTTTTTCCCTTATCCTTCATTTTAGCTAAGAAGGACAGAATATAAATATACATATAATGATTACGACTGGTGTATTGTACCATCCTTGGATAACTGTACTCTCTAAATATATTAGTTTCCTGTACCGAAATCATTGAATCACCCATTCTGTAACCAGCGTCATCCGTACCCCATGAACCATGCGTCATCCTGACCTGCATGTCCTCCGGCAAAACAACCTTAACGATGACGTACCCTATCATCCCTTTTATAACTCCTGCAGGAGGGTTATTTAGGAAATTTTAAAGCCCTGTCTACACTAGCAAACAACTTCCGACATTTATTGAGAGAGTTGATGTAAACGCCGCACAGTGGGGTATTTACACCGAAAAACCGGACAAAAGTCGATTTCAAAAAGTTTGCGTAAGCCGTACAATTTTTGTTACCCGAGATAGTTGAATATATGAGGAACAATGCATCAGTATTTTTTTTTCTTACTTGTGCACTCATGAAGCAGCATGCTTCATCCAAAGTGAAGAGATTTTATGCCACTCTTTTCTTTCTTAACCATTCTCTGAAACATCGTTCGCTCATTAGCGATTTTTAAATGTTTTAAGGAAGTTGTGTAAATTTTTGCATTATAGAACCTTTTCAGGTAGGTATGTACTGCACTTCCGCACAGTTTTTACTTTTTCATCATATATATTTGTACAGTTATTAATATTTGGAAATAATCAATAATTCAGTCATTTTCTTTACGATTATAAAATTTCATTAGCGATTTTGTTATACTTCCGGGTGAGTCCCGATGCTCTTCCTAGTGTCATTACATTTGATAAAGGTTTGTGATCACAGTACAAAAAGAATTGGTTCCGAATTTGTCCGAATTGAAGTTTTATAGCTAATTTAGTTAAAAATGTCCATCGAGAGTGGCAGCGTTTCACGTACGCCTGTATGTTCGCGATCGCCAGATTTTTTCAAATCACGAATTGTCAGCTGCAATAACAGGGGTTGACATCCAATTAATATATAGATTTAAGGTAATATTAGAAACAATATCAAGTGCGATACAGAAAAGTTTGCAACATGTGCCGCGGATCCAGCAGAACATGTCCGATTGTATCCGTGGCACCCGAAAATGCAGGCTTTTTTCAAATGGCTGTAACTTTGCTAAAAAACATCCTTTTCCGACGAGGTTTGACTTATCTTAAAGGCAAATAATCATATTATCCGATAATATACATGAAAATGACAAAAAATGTTGTTTGTACGCCGTAGCACTTGACAAACATCTAGAAACTTTTACAGTTTGGCACACTCCTCATTAAGGGCAGATTTTATCCCCTCGACACCCATTTCGATACCAGTGGTTCAGAGAAATAAAGAGTAGAAAGTTCAAACTTTAAAATAGTTTTTGTTTCATCAACTCTGAATGAATTTTAGCAAAGTTATGGGGGTTCGAAGATTGAGCAAATTTTAAAATAGTTTTGTCCGGCTTTTTGGTGTAAATACCCCACTGTGCACCGTGTAGACACATCCGAGAGTGAAGCCAGCAAGTTAACCCTCTATAACCGAAATTTATTTGCGTGTGACGAAAATGATACATCACGTAAACGATAAAAATATATCATAAAGTTTGTATCACGGGATATAAACATAATAATAAACGACTCATTGATGACTGTATAGTCGTAGAATATAATTAATAAAACACAGTAAAAAATAAACGAATTAAGACTTAAAAATATGGATACATAAACATATAGGTAAGTTCCAAGTCATATGGCGTTATAGAGGCTTAAAACTCTCGTAGTGTAAACGCCCGGCAATACTCTCTCTGAGAGTTTAGCTTTATTTGCAAATGTACTGAAAATTTCCGGCGATTGTAGAGATGAAGCAGTACAGATCAATCAGATATACGATGCGGTCGCTGGACGACTATTTTTCAGAGGCATTTTTGTATCTCTTTTAGTAATGCTCGGTCCAAATAATTCTAAAGGATAGTAAAAATCTTCTGTTGACGTTCGTAAAAAATTGTTAATTTGTGGAACATCTTTTGTTCTCAATTCAGATAGTGATTGATAATCCTCACGATCACATCTGTTTAATATCTAGTCTCCTGCCCAAATTCTTTTTTTCTTTTCCTGCTTTTTCAACAGAAATAACACTATACACGCAGCAGCATTTCTTGTTTGTTAGGCCAACATTTTCGTACTAGATGTCTTTCGTCTTATTTAATACCAACTCTCAGAACACTGCAGTGTAGACACTGCCCGACATATTTTGCACAAGAAAAAATGAGATTCCTCTCACAACCACTTGCAGCAATAATTTGCTCCAAAAATTGCCGTGGCGTAAACACCCATACAAGTTTATTGCACAGTAAATGTCGCAAGTTGTTTGCTACTGTAGACGGGGCTTAATACCAAATTTCATTCGGTGCCAACAAAGTGAATTATGAGTTCTCAAAACGTCTGTTTGAATCGCTAATTTCGTGTAACCCACCCATTACACTGAGTGTATGTAAATATCTACTAAAAAGATACATCAAGCATACAAAGTTTCTCGTATTATTTTAGATCAGCGATTTTTAACCCTTTTTATCTGACGGCACACATAAACTAATTACTAAAATTCTACGGCACCCCAAAAATATATTACATTTTTTCGCCAATCTGACAAAAAAGTATACATTTTTTTTTATTGATTTACAAAAAATAATATTTTTTTTCCATTTTTATTCCAAAGTGGTAATAAAATCACTATTTTTCCCACTATACATTAAATGATATTTAATGATATGCGAAGAAAATTTTGTCCAACTCCCTGTTCGAAAAATCTTTTTAAAATCTCTTTTATTTATGATACCTTATAATAAAAAAATAATACTGAAAATTCTTTAGAACAATAGTTATTTATTATTTTTCTCTGATTTACATATACTTAATGAGATATCTGACCTTGACGTTGTTTCAGTATGTCAATTAAACTGTAAGTTTTTTCGTCGTTGGTACGCGATGGTTATTTCTAATCATTGCTGCCACTCCATATTAACTTATCTTAAAAAGTCTTAGACACACCTGTAGACCTCTCGCGGTACACTGATTAAAAATCGCTGTTTTAGATTACAATTTACATTAAAATCGAGTCAAATGTTTGAACTTACAAACATTTCAGATGCAATTTTTCCATTTCACATTTCATACTAAAATTTTGTACAGAAAAAGAAGCACTGATAAAATTTCTTTGTTAATCATACAAGATAATTGTATCATATTCAATAGGATGATAGACATTTGATAAAGTAATCCCTTCATACAATTCAAAGTAGAAAACAATTTCTCAAGGAAGCATGATTTATAAAATTCATTTAATAGGCACGAGGAGTTCCCTTCTGCATAGAAATTATGAGAACTGCGTATTTCATGCATGCGAATCGACTATGAAAGAAAAAGGGAAGCAGCAAGCAAGAAAGGAGAAGATAAGGAGGGACAGAGACAGGAGAGGAAGAGGCCCATCCGTTGAACTTATCCTCATGGTTGCCCTGAACACATGTGCACGAACCAATCAGTGAAAGGCGCTAGATATCATTCATGCATGTGTAAATACCTTTGCATAAAGCGTACCTTGCATACTTAAAACCAATTTCTGTAACGAAATATAAATCTCAGTGTTGGAAACCATAAACAGTGTTTATGCACACAATGATTTATCTGACAAAGAAAATTTTGTTTGCTCTGAAATGTGATACGACGACAATGCTTTATCGAACATGCTGTCAATATCATGAGAAGGCATGTATGTATACATTATTTGTGTCAATGTCATCGTAGCTGCGAAATGTTTTGATTGATATTTAAGCATAAAAATGATAAACACTTGTTAACGTAACATGATATTCGCCATAAATTCCTAGTACGAAATAAAAGATGAAACAGCTAAGTATCGTAACGTAGCACAGAATTGGACACACTAACTTTATCTTTCATCGCTCATGTTTCAGCAATGCACTAAATCTTGCTCAAGCGAAATGAATCAGATCTTGCCAAATCGAAATGAACTTCAAAATCAGTTGTGAGCGCAATGAGATTCTAAGTAATCTAACAATAAGTCGCTCCAAAGAAAGTAGAACAACCAGAACGTAGTGAGTTACATTATAAAGTTAATTTATTATGTGACGTGACAAACTTGTATACCGATTGCTACGATTGCTGAATACCCAAATATGAATACGACTATCACTGAATGAACACTCGCCCAAAGTGTCATTGCCATTGATTAAAACACGCTGATTATCAATTGGCTCATGATCGAAAAACAACTGAGCATTCCCTTATTGCAGCGAAGCGCATAAATACGCAGCTTTTGAATTTAACCAGGCATAAAGTTGCAAGTATGCAGCCAATGGCCAATCGACGAGATAACGATGGAGGTTCTGTCGCGAGTGCACGCGTTAGCAACAGAACAGCGGAATATCAGAGGTGAGGTTTGATAAAATATCTATAGAAGCGGGAGCATAACGGAAAGCTCGATTTCTAACATAAGATGCAAGCCAGACGGAGTAACGCCCGAGCAAGCTGGTGCGGATAATCGAGATGACGAAACGACGACCGGTTTTCTCGAGCAGAAGATACAGTTTGAGAGTGCATCCTCTGAAATTATCCATCTCTCTCTTCCTCTTTCTCGCTGACGAGAAACCTCGCAAAGTCGCATCTTGCTACCGATCGATCGAACCGATCGGAGACAGAGAATACTCCCTACGAGCTGTGAATCGATACCGATCGATGCACATCAACGCTCATCAAATATTTTCGGAATCTCCTCCTCTGGCTTGCCAAATGTCGCGAAATCCCTCCGCCAGGATCATAAGAAACATTCTGTTATGCAATGAAGGAATTCATGTGAAATGCCCGTTCACAGCTCCGACATGAACACGTCCGGCTAGTTTTTTTTAAATAAAAATGTGAAATTTCCATTCGGTTGAATCGTGTGAAACTAAATTACAGGCGTCATGACTAAAATCTCTTTCGAATAAGGTCTGACATAACTTCTATAGAAAAGTGTGCCGAGTAATTAACGAAAGACAAAGTTCTATGCCCGCTTCATGAAGCGTCGCGTTAATTCTCTTTGCCACCTTTGACCCCGTCATTAACTCCTGTGAAGTGTATCGCTACGATTCAGTGTTTCAACACGCTCCAATGTTACAAAGCACTTTACGCGAGTGTTACGTGTATGGAACGAATGTGATAGTTCTATTTCAGCATTCGCTTAATTGGCCGTCTATTAAAGCAAGCTCTTAAACTCTAATTTGTTTTATGCCAATCATCTTTAAAGCAAATATAATATATGTATAATGTTTAGGAGTATAAAGAGATAGTGACGCAAGAGGTAGGTAGTACTGTAACGATAAAAGTGAGATACGGTCAGTGTCCATACAAAATGTTTGTTCTTAATTGTCCTGTGTAAAATTTACGATGGTTAACAAGTTTTATATGTATGTGTATTTACATAAGAAAGTATTCAACGATTAAACACATAATTAGAACTAATCAACAGGATTTCTGATTCATTAACGTAGAGGTATAGTTATCTATCATTAATATCATTGTAATATTAATAAAATATTGTTTGAAAATATTTGCAATTGCTATATTGAGACGAAAATTTATACAGGGTGTTCCAGTGAAGAGGGAAACTTTCAAAATGCAATTATTACATGAATTTTTATTTTAACATAAATTTGTTTATATATTTTCGTTAGATATAATATACCATTTTATTTTTTTAAAATAGCACTTGGCAGGTGAGCACCATTTCGATCTACGGATTCATCTAATCTTAATCGAAAATTTTTCTTACCCGCCTTAACATATCTGGTGGAATCCTCGCGTATTCTTGTTGGATTTTTAATTTAAGTTCATGAATGGTGTGTGGACGATCAGTATACGCCTTACCTTTGAGATATCCCCAAAGAAAATAGTCACATGCTGATAAATCGAACAATCTAACCGGCCAAGCAATATCCCCATTCTCTGAAATTATATGATTTCAAAAGAGCATTCTTAAAATTTTCGGTTATGATTAGATGAATGCGTGGATCGAAATTATTTTTAAAAAATAAAATGGCATACTATATCTAACAAAAATATATACACAAATTTATGTTAAAATAAGAATTCATTTAATAATTGAGTTTTGAAAATTTTCCACTTCACTGGAACATCCTGCATTACATCAATATAGTTCCTTTGACAAGTCTATTATATAGTTCGACCATATTTCTGTAATTATATCGTATTTTTACACTCTAGTGTATGTTTCACCCTAAATCTCCTCCGCACAAACAAAACTGACATAAGCCGAACATATTTTTAAAAAAGAAAAACAGTATGTCAGTACCACTGCTCGTTACAGGAATAGTCTTCATCTTTTGCCATTTCACATTATTTTGATACAATCTATTTTATACATAAAAAGTTGGATGTGAGTATAAAATTCTGAAATTACAGAGATTAAAGTTTCTCAGGAAAAGTAGCCATCAAACACGTTGCTAACCCAAACACTAAAACAGCTCTTCACTGCAGATTTCTTCCTTTCTCACGGTTCTTTGTTAGCAATAACTTTTCTTAGAAATAGATCCCGCTATGGTGACAGAAATTCTCTGAACGTTTCACATTAGAATTCTTGGAATGCGCGAACGAGTAGCAAGTGATTCACTTCCTACAGTTTGCTCTATCGAACATTGAGATTGCACTTAAAGCGTCATGAACAAATGCACAATCTGCACTGTGTACTATAAGATATCTAATCGATTACAGAAAAAAACAATGCGAATGTTGGCATGGAACAAACACATTGTACCAAGGAGAATTAAAAGAAATTATACTTCAAATCGATGAATTTGTAATTTAAAAATGTATTCTGAGGGCAGCATAATTAAAGGAGTGTTAATTTAAACGCAACTGACAGTAAAATGTCCTTAAAGAATTTTACACACTTGCAAGAATACATACTTTCGTTAACTTTAACACGACAGGCGAACGAAAATCCAACGCACGAACCGAAAAAATATTGGAAGTTCAGAAAAAGTCTGATTAAGCTAGTTAATAATACAGTTATTATTAATTGATAAAATTTTAAGTTAATATGAATGTGATGTACAGATTATTATGCGAAAACGGATCTCGTATACTATAACTTTCGAGTCAATTAGAGCAGGTAGTACGTAAACAGTCACTATTAACCTTAATCTCAAAGTAAATAAGGTGAAATAGTAACCCACAACTACTGTTACACATTCTACTGCATGTTTCGTGTTACTAATAAATAAATAAGTAGGAATCATGATACGATATGTACTTCTGTATGTCAAATCATTACTACAGTTTTCATAGTATTATTTAATGTTATGCAACATCTTTACAGAAGAATATAATATACGAACTACTTTTCATTTGATAAGACTGCAGCAGCGTTTAATGATCTCTTGATATTTGTACGTCTATATTTGATATTGCAATATGAATTAAACAAAATGAAATTTAAAATAAATTATTCCATTCTAGTTAAATAAATTTTCATATTAATTGCTGACATAATTTATACATTACCTATGCGTACGCGTTACCAATATGCAATACAGACTTGCGTTGCATATTGATATTAAGATTGTAACTCAAATTTATAATATCCACTTTATAAAATATTGATTTGATAATAAAACTATAAGTAACAGTAGTTTTGAGGAATTACAGAATTTCAGTACAAGTGAGAGAAATTAAAAGATCTGTGTAAAATAAAATTTTATACAATTAATCAAAGCATAAACATATTTTAAATAGCATGTTATTGCACTGAATGTTAATATAAATTCAATTTTTCTTGATAATACACGCACTCAACGCTTTAATACGTGGCAGGAAAATTTAACATAAAATTTAAAGATTATTCGTGATTAATTTTTTGAAACTATTATCATGACAGTTTGATATTGCTTAGCAATCAAAAAGTGTACGCGTAACGCTTATAAGAATTCGCTGAATTGAAAGGCTTGAATAATTCTTATTACGTGACATAGTTACATCCGATGCTCTTTGATTACTCTTAAATGGATTTAACATTTCAACCGCATAATATGATTCCTTTCTGTGTTAAATATATCATCAAATTTATAATAGAATGGCATTGGTTAAAGGGTATAGAATGAAAGATAACATACATGTACATAGCAAAATAATAATAAAAGATTTTCTACAACAAATGTATAGCATACTGCAGAAAAGATTAGATATCACGTATCTAAAGTTGTAAAAACGTAAACTAATATAATTAATAAATGTGTCAGCGATACGGCTAAAGTAATTATATTGAGCTAGATACTAAGTAATCACACTATTGATACGCATTTCAATGAACCTTAATTGGACTTTTCTCCTCGGCAAGTTAGTGGAACATGATAATTTTTGCGTTAGAACGGTGTCACTATTGACAAAGATCAATTCTATAATTTCTCTATCATGAAAAAAATTTTGGACTAACTCAAATTGCACGAGTGCTGTTACACCTTTTTGCACATTTTTCGCAAATTTTTGTTAAAGTATTCAAAATTATGCAATTAAAATATTCGCAATAATATGTATATATTTAAGATCAGGTGTTGTCAGAGCATCGAATTCTTACTGGAGAACATGGTTCTCAAAAAAATGAAAAATGAACTGCATACAGCAAACGTCACCAGCTGATTTATCCTCTTTTTGAGTAACAGATATTGAAAATAAGCACAGTGCCATGTAATATTTTTCTAACACCAATACAGATTGAAGAAGTCTCGCTATATATTTACATATCGTGTGCTGACGAATTTAATGTTTTTTAGTACGTTAGTTACGTAACGTGTTTTTAAAAATAAAATATTTCGACGTCATAAAGGAGCACTAGAAATATAAATGTTCACAGCAGTCTCGAATATAGTTGGAGTAATAATTCTGAACATGAATAATAAATAATTGCGGTATTTGGTTAAATTAGTTAGTAATTCTCTATTGCAAAGGCGTTGAATTTAAATCCAATCGAAGATTTATAGAATCAATTTGATTATAAAATATGAACAGTACCCAAAGGAGCAGAAGAAAATTTAACATTACAATTAACAAAAGCATAAAAACGTATTATATTAAATTATTCTTAGTGGTGAACAAATAATTTTACCAATTAGTGCATAAAAAAGTAGTTAAATTAAGTTAATAAGGTTTATATTCCTGATAATTACAAGATTAGTCTAGAAATGTTCATATAATACTCTTTACTTCATACTTAAATATAGATTTTATCAATTAAAATGTTTTGATAGTAAAAACAAAATTATACCACAGTTAATATTAACAACATTCTGTAGTCTACGTGTAAGGAAAAATTGTTCCAAAATACAGAACATTAGAACACAGACTTTTTAAATATTTTACAAGTAAAAACTGAAAACAAATTGTTGTGCATAAAATCCTTTTACCATTTCTGTATCCGATTTAGTTCTAACGCATTCTATCTCTTAATAATCAAAACATCTTGATTCCGTGTTTCAAAGTCAAGTCATATACAGGGTGTTTAAGGATTTTTCGAGTAAACTGTATCGGTGTCTTCTACGTGTATAAACAAAAAAAATGTTATATAAATTGATGTGCATAATTGCTTGATTAAAAAGTTGTAACAAGCAAATGGAACAAAGATCAGTATAGCACAGCGTAAGTATAATTCAACTTCATTTATATAATATATTTACAGAACAATGTATATTTCTCAGGAGTTGTTGAAAGTTGGCAATGCAGCTTTTATGAATCATTTACGTGATTGTCATATCTCCAAATTATCAATGTAAGTCTGCCGTCATGAAAAACGGGAAGTTTATTACCATACGAATTTCGTGTTAATATTATTCTGTTTCAACGAATGAATTATTAATTTAAAAACATATTGAACAAATATCATCGAACTATTTTTACGTTATATGTACCATATCGGGGCATTTCATTCAGTCACACTCCTTATCTTCATTATAACGTTTAAATAAAGCGTTTATGTGTGCTTGTATAGACAATATTTTTTTTATTTCTGTTCTTAAAATATGCTGGTATAGTTTGTTTGAAAAAATCTGGGACACCTTATGTCTTAAGAAAATCGTAATTTCCTTAATCTGTATTAATAAAATACAGTGTCCTAGAGTTGAACAACCAAATCCTGCCAATATGTTTTACGAATAGAAACACGAAAAAATGTTATACATACACAGGTCCAGAACACTCTATTGCAGAATTGTAACATAAATATTAAATATGATGAAAGTAATAAGTTCAATGCTGATGCATTATAACGTAAAAATTGTATCGAATGTTTATACTATATTTATTACTTTTAATCATAACATAATTTGTATTAATATCAATCTACCACTGGACGCTATAAATTCATTCGAAAATGCTACATATGCATAGACAATTTCTAAAGAATAGTACACAAATATGATTTTCATTGCTGCTTTCTGCAATGAAAGTGCTCGAGTTTTCATAAGGCAATGTCAAGAAACGTTCCCTCATAGGTAAATGTCGTATGTTACAGTATTTACCAGTATGCATTCTAGAATGGAAAATTAAGCTAAAGGACTTTCAAAAAAGCATCTTCCTTTTCTTATAAACCTGTAATAAAGCATTTTTCAATCCATTTTCATTTAACACTTCCTTCTTAATTCTACTGACAGAGCATAATAACAAAGCCCGACCGTCAACTCCGGGAGATCCAGTCTAAAGCGTTCCCTGAGTAAGCTTCGGTCGAGAACAGTAGGAAACAAGTGAATATTTACGAGCAAGAAATCGTGCTTGCCTACCTTCCCAAGGAATTGTCCCTTGCAGTAAACACTTCCTTCGGCCGGATCAACGACGTAGTCCGGTTCTTGTTCGGTAGAGTTGTTCCAGGAAGATGTGGACGGTCCTGCCGTGATGACGCTCGTGGTCCTGATTAAAGAGGACGCGGTGTTACCGAATCGGCTTCCATTTGCCGAGGAAACAACATTGCTCGTGCTGGTGGTCGTGGTGGCGGTGACGACGTTATTCGTCGACGAGGAGATATCCTGAGCGTTGTTGTCCCCTCGGGAAGAAGGTTGCGTGGAGGAGGATGCGTAAATAAGCGTGGAGGTACGCGCGGTGACACAAGTTTCTTCGGGGTCGTTTCGACAGGTTGCGGCGTTTTCCTTGGGCGGATCGGATAGGCAGCTCGGATGGGACGAGTAGAGAGACAGCTCGACTTCCAACGGTAACGAGCATGCGCCGTGTTTTTGACTCCTCCGTCGAACAAGGTTCTGCTGGGACGTGCAAGTTTTTGGAAGACTGTGACGCGGTCGATTGTTGACCGAGCGGGTACTGCCAGCTGATTCGATCTTCGTTTTCATGCACTCGGATTCAGGCTGGGTTTTACTGTTCTCGTTGCCTTCCTTCTGGCATCGTGCAACGACCCCCGTCGTCTCCGAGAGACGGCAGCCGACCGTTTCGTTCTGCAAGTTACTGCGCATCGTCTCCAGGAGGAAACTCTTGCTGCTCGTATCATACTCCCGTGGAGGCGATGAACTACTGACTTGCACCTCGATCGTGTTCAAGGGCAACATTTCTACTTCTAGCTTCATTTAAGCACGACGGAAATCTCGGTTGGCTGAAACGAAAGATGATGGCACTTTTCTCGACGGATCAATTATTTGGCGCACCCTAAGGATGAGATCTAACGACCGCTTCTCTCCGCCTTCCCTCGTTTTATCTCGTTTATCCACCGAATACTGCACTGTGCCTTCGCATTCCGTCGTTTCCCGGGTTGTCATGTTACATTGGATCACAGTATTTAACACGGACGACGCCTGCTCCGTTTGACATCCATGACACACGTGCACCTCGAGATCGTTCGATAACGGCGAGACGACATTAAAACCGCTGCGAGCGAACGACGTCGACTCCGGTCGCCACGGCGACGAACGGTTGCTAGAAATGTTGCGCGTGAACGTGAAAAACCGTTCGGAAAGGCGTGTGGAAGTTCGCGACGTTGCCGCTGGAACGAACACACGCGTTCCCTTATCACTGAAGCATCTGCAACGCTCACACCCCAAACGCTCTGCCAGTCGAATCACCACTGATCCGCGCGCACCATCCGAACGCCACCGACACCGTCGTTCCCTCCTCTAGCCTCCCCACCACTCTCGCCACCTGGGCACCCAGGGCCGTCGATAACGCTTAGAATCGGGGGCACGTTGCCTCTTCGAGCTTTTGCTTGCTACAAAACATTCTTACGATTCAGAAACTAAAAGTTTCTTTCAAATGAACTTCAGTTGTTTCAAGTATTTTCTATACCTTGCTGACTTTCTCTGCTTAAGTCATAATTTGTAATAATTACTTTTCGGAAGCGAATTATTTTTATTAATTGTAATTTGTACATTGAATTATTTATGTAATAGAAAAATGGATTTTTTGAGCGGTTATTTTTATTATATTCTATTAATTTATTGCTTAAGCAAGAATTTATAATAATTATTTTTTGAGGGAGGAATTACTTTTATTAATTGCGATTTAAACATTTAATTATTTATGTAAAAGAAAAATTGATTTTCTGAGGGAAGTTATTTTTGTTTTAATTTATTGCTTAAGCAGCAACTTATAATAATTATTTTTGGGGAGAGGAATTATTTTTACTAATTGTAATGCAAGCATTAAATTATTTATGTAACAGAGAAATTGATTGTTTGAGGGGAGAGTTATTTTTGTTTCATATTCTATCAATTTATTGCTTAAATCACAATTTATAATAATTATTTTTTGAAGGGGAACTCTCTTTCTCTGTCAACTCGGAATTTATTTATTTTTTTTATATCTGACCTCAGATATCGCGAAATTAATGTAACAAATCTCGTTAATCTAAGATAAAGGACTATTAATCTTCTGCTAGGATAGCGAGACATAGAAAAATGTGGTACATGGTCCCAAGGTTGCACTTACATTAAAATAATAATTTTGAGTACTCAGAAGGTACATTTTTTTTTTCAGTAATCTGTAGTTCTTTATTATTTCAATGAAAAAAGAACAAGTAATTATGCAATTTTTTTGTATTCAAATTGAAAATTTATCGTACCTTCTTCTTATTCAACTTGGATTTTATTTATTTTTTATATCTGGCTTCAAGTGTAAATCAATACTTTATCGCTGTTTTATATACTCGCATTCAAATATGTACTTCTTACAAATTGAATTAATTAAACAAGGATTGTGTCACGTCAGAAGTGACTTAAGAATTTTAGGACAAATTAGCATTGTCATACCAGTGATAATAATTCCGGAGTGTAACGGGTTAATAGAGGATGATCCGTTATCGGTGGGTCAATCGATAACAAGGAGACTCTTACTGAAAAAATACATTCGAAATTTACAAACTTTGCATATTCATCAGGTACACAAGCACTTGACTGGGAATTAATATAACAAATCTCATTTATTTAAAGCAAAAAGCTGTTAATCGTTCGTTATGTTACTAAAGAGACGTAGGGGAAAACGGGATATAATCCTTAAGGTTCTACTTACAATAAAATAATAATTTTTAGTACTTAGAAAGTAACTTTCATAAAATAATCTTACGTTCTTCAGTATTGATATTAAAAATACAATGCTCCTATATTCATATTAATATAAACTAAAACTAAGTCGTTTGCCCTATCTTACACCTCTGGTAAGATAAGGTGGGGTATAGTTAATTCAGGTTTGCAATGAGAACAAACATGAGTAACTTCTTCATTCTTATCCTCACCATATACGTAAGAACAGTGCGTCCAATTCTGGCGAACTTGGCATGATATCCAACAGTCTTTGGATGTCAGACATTCTGCATCTTTCACTTCACTACGAGGAAAAGTTTCCTAAACTCTATATCTCTGTTTTCGGAGAAAGCAAATATGGTTGTAGTGTAAAACTTTCTGGGGACTGCTTATAGTTTTGTTTGTATCGTCTAGTTTGCCGAAGTATAAGATGGGCCCCTAAACCCCATCTTACTCCACTTTACATTATTCAAAACAAAACATTGTATAAATTGTCCCACTTATCATGAGAACCTTGAATATTTCCACTGTTATTGAAGATATGAAAAATAACTACAGGAAAATTTGCACAGTTTAAAGCGAAAAATATTATTATATTAAGACATCCTTCTCAAGATCACTTTGAAGGTTATTTCAAGGTGACTGACGCTTTTATTTCTATAGACGACGTTAAGTCCAATTCAGTGACCTAAATGTCAGGATCTTCAATTGACCTTGAACTTAGGAATTTGAAGGCGAATAATAGAAACCCGGAATGTAAAATTCCTTTATCCAAATTCATTTGAACATGTCCTTGGGCGTTCTACAATAGATTGAAGTGGTTTTTACATAATTTCAGATGGAATTGATGCACAAGTTCTATGTATTCTTCCTCTCGTTCTCTGGATCGGTTGGTTATTCATAATAAGCATCAGTGAAGTACAAAAGATGTTTACACGAATGGCCAGTGATCCTTTTAAAAAAAAGTGCCCATCCTTCACGTGATGTAACTCAATTACCACAGGATAAATTCCCAAATCGTTGAGTCGGACGTAATTGACCAGTATCATAGCTAGATCGTTCACTTGACCTTAATCCGCTGAATTTCTTTCCGTGGAGAAAACCAAAGGATGATGCTTGTCAACGACCAACCACTTCAGATAATGTGAGTGAAAGAGAGAAAGGGAATACGTAAAGCTTGCGTGCCTTTCCCATCCGAAATGATTAAGGGGGTAGGTTACCTTTGAAATCTTCAGAAACTCGATTTCTGGATTTTTGCATATTTCGGTAGCTGCATCCGCGTATTTTAAGCGCAACCGGTCTCTGAAATTCCAAAAATTGACGAAATGACAGCCAAAAATGTGAGAACGTGCAAATGTGAGCGGACGCAGGTAAGCGTGAGGTAGGAATCATTGGCCCCGTCGTGCGTAATGGTTTTTCCGACAATTTAGTGACCTTTTTATACTTGTTATGATTTGTGAGTCAGTGCTCCTTGTTACTGAGCACAGTATTTTGCAAACTTTCGAGCGAGCAACATACATTTCGAGCTATATCCGAGTTTGTATCTTTTTAAATATGGAATCAAAACCTGAATCCAATTTTGACTTTGATGATTTGTCACGTCGAGTGTCATTGGATAGAAAGGATCATCGGAATAAATTGGGGCGTGCTTGTCGTTATAAAAAGAGAGATTATCTAAAGAATTTGAAGCTGCCACGAAGAAGTGTCGACATCGCATCACGATTGTGAATCCAAGCATACGTACAGAATTTTGAATTTCTTTTTCGTGTTTGATACAACTTCACAGTTTTTGTATTGCAAAACCTGTAAGGGAAACGTCACTTTCCGAGAAACAGATGAAGGTGTAATATATGGGTCTGGCATCGACTCAAACCCATAAGTAGCAATTAGTAACGCGTAAAGTACAAAAATCTGCATGTCAAACTTTAAACGCGATTTCCCACGAACTACGTTTTCCAAGACGGTGTATATAAAATCTCGAAAACCGCTCCAACGATTTGGGTGTAAATTTAAAGAAAAATGCAGGAAACCATTCCCTACAGTCTGTCAGGAGCAGATTTTCGAAATAAATCCTTAAGGAAAAGATGAAAAATATTTTCCATGCAGAGAAATGATAAAATCATATTTTTCAATATAAAAATTGTATTATTTTGTTTTTCGAAATTCTGCTCCCGACAAACCGAAGAGACTATCTTACAGATTGCAAAAACCCTTCCGCTTTTTGTTTTAAATAATTTACCTATCCGGAATGATGTACACCGTCAGACGGTGCACCGCGTACACGCCTTCACGTTTTTACTTAAAACTTTCACGTACTTAGAGATATTTAGACTTTTCTTTTTTTATATTAAAGCTCATAGAATAAACAATAAATAAAAATAAAAAAGTTCACTCTATCTCTATTTACCACTTCACAATTTACGTTTGAAGAAAGACCTGTTTTGCGGCTGTCAAAGGTAACCTACCCCCTTAAAACAATACTCCAACCTGTTACCGAACGTTCAAGCGAATATATTACAGTTTAAGAACATAATATTGAACATTTCTATTTACATACTCAGATATAGTGATTTTACATCAAAGTTTTTATTTTTCGATCTCGAATTTCTAAGTACAAGCTCAACAGACAGTCATGATACTATACGTCATTAGATTCTTCATAACATCAGTTATAAAGATATTAAATAAGGAATGTATGATCGCGCTCGAAAAACGTCAATGCCCTCGAAATGGTTAGAATGAACCATGAAACTTTCGCTGCCATCAGTTTTCATAACATCAACAGCAGTTAAGATATTTACGGTTGTGATGATAAAGTGAACACCCTGTAATTTAGAGACACAAATTATTGTTAATAATATGTATTTATTGGAAAATAAAATATAGATATTTTATTGTTTTATTGGACTTCTGTGATAGTTTACGTACTGCTGCAGAATGAGCACCGAATGAAGCATTTAGATGAAAATTATTTCAATTGTAACCATTATTATTTGAAGGTGATCATCTTACTTTGTGATCTGGTCTTAGCCCTATATATTTTTTGACATTTTTTTAAGTCGTACAGCTTTGTTTATAAATTCTTCTTACGCACGTTTACTCACACCATTACACTGAAATATTATTTAGTTCAGAGATGGTCATCCGGAGCAAGGTCTGGTTCCGGCCTATCCCCACTCTGCGTTCATTCCCCTCACATGCAGGGGTATGCTGGAGCCAGGCTTCGCTCCGAATGGCCACCTCTGATTTAGTTCATAAAATATCGTTTTCCAGATTTTCCCTTCGTTCCCGTATTTTCTGGTTAAAGATAAGTATACAAGCAGGCTGCACCATTTTATCTAAATAGCCTGTTATACTCAATAATATCATTTAGGATTAAAAATAATCGATTGGTTTAAAATTGAACTGAGAATTAAATTCCATTAATGTTCCTTTCAATTACTAATGAAATAGTAATGGAAAGAATAAGGCTAATAAGCAAGTAATCCTACCCAATAGATGTAGAAAACCCAAAAAAGTAGAAAACAACGCAGATTACACAGCTATTATTTTCAAAATTATATTCTCAAGAAAAATAATACTTCGAAATATATTTAAAAAAATAGCACTGGAAGACAGCTAGGGTTTAATCAGAATTCTAATAAAAGACCTATGTAAAATGTCCATGAAAAGTAACGGCTTCAAATAACTCTGAATTAATGCATTTTTAATATAATGAGGTTTCTAGTAAATTCATCAATTTTATTGTGTCGCGCAAAATAAAGGATTGGTCAAGAATTAACCTTTTCACAAAGGAATACAATTGTATAATAAAAATACGTGTATCTCATTAAAGTATAGTATATACAACGATATATGCACATATTACAGCATTTACTCATCTAGCTGTATATCGGCTGAAAGATACTAATTATAAGCGACGAAAGAGTTCTGCACGAGGGAAATTTGAAAGAAATGCGGGAAACAGTGCATTGTTCTTGATATCATGTACAATGGAAATACAACAATTAGTGGACTGTTCTTTGATTACTTGCAGAAAGGAAGTTAGCTTAAGGTACAAATACGCTTTCACGGAATATTTGTGTGTACAGTATTTATTAACATTTTCTAATATCTTTCAACATGCAGTAACAATATAGTATTAGCAGTATTAACACACGCAGAAACTAAAAATTTTACTTACTAAACAAAAACTGATTAACCCTTTGACTGCCAACGATGTCTATACGCACGTGACAAAGCCGCTCATCGTGTACTGCAGACGCCCATAGGCGTTCAGTGTAATGGCTTACTACGTACCACTTCAGTTCAACCGCACGCAGCGTTCACCTCGCTTTCAAGTTGCCCGTACTCAAAGGGTTAAAAACATATTTAAATTTCATTTTATTGTTGAAATATTGAAATATCAGATTATTCCATAAATAATGTATAATAAGTATTAAATAAATACGAATATATTATTCTTTTTCATTCGACAACAATTTAACTATGCTTATGACAGAGTATACAAAATATATATGACGAATTTGTAATGAAAATTGAACAATAATATCAAAAATCTACAGTCAACAATTTTGCCAAAATGATGAAGCTTTGACGAAAAAAAAGATTATGATAACGTTTGTATAATATAATCGACTAAACTATTATTTATTCGGACAGTTTAAGAATTTTATAGTCCACAATAAGATCTTACAGTGGTGATCATTTAAAAGCAGCATAAAAGTGAATTCTAGGCGCAACAAACCGGAAACATATTGAAAAAAGGATTAAAGAATTATTTGCACGGTGAAACAAGACTACTAGAAATAATGGTTAACATCGCTATAATTAATTTAATCCTCATAAATAATTAAACATTATCTTAATGGGGGAACAAGACTAATGAAAATAATGATCAACATCTTGATAATTAAAAGCAATCGTAATTGTGAACTTATGGTTGGAGTTAGCTCAGAAAGCCATGTTACTTATGATATTATTTAATATATTGGAAAAAAATTCCATTAGAATTTCATAAATAAATGAATAGTCAAAGAAGCGGGACTGCTGGTAGGACTATACGCTCCTGATTCTACTATTTGCTTCGTTGCCTCGTGTTCAATCTGCCTGCTTCTTTCCACTCATTCGCTTTTGCTGTATTCTATCTTTCTTTCTTCTCTCCCATACCAGCGTCAAACGGGGAATACGCATCGTCCCATCATGCGTATTCGGTCATTCACACAAAGTATACCTGTTCCAACATTTCAGATACGTTAAGTGCATATCTAAATATAGGAACGGTAAAGCAAGTAAAGACATGGTTACAGAATCTAAAGCAACAACTGTCATGTATTTCATAACTCGTTTCTCTTTCATATGTCCCGGACACCACCGAAATATTAATTCCACCATACAGAACAAGAATGATCGTTCGCAATAATAATCATGACAAGATTCTATAAAACAGCTAATAGCAACGAGAAACAGGATTCTGTAAAGTCAGTAATTACTATACCGCGGATGTTTATGCAAATATACTTTTTTGGACTTCTATATTTCCTGTTAATACGGTTAAATGTAACACTGCATTTGTTCCTTGAATTGTTTCAAATACATGATTTTTATTTTGCTAAGTTATTAAATGTACATCATTCATAACGAGTCTAGCCGAATAAGAGAGTCAAAAGTGCTCCTAAAACCAAATTCGATTTGCGATGGGCCATTCGATAGCTTATCAAAACGGACCTACTTGTGCCAAGTTTTAACTTTGTATCTCGACTGAGGGGGTAGTAAATAGCAAACATTGAAAACCACGTTCTTGCCCAATTTTCCCTATACTATTGCATGAAAAATTTGGAAAAAAACAGAGTCATTTCAGACATCGGGCTACATATCATGAAATTTTTTCTGATTTTTAAATTGAAAATCCAAGTTTTGAAAAATAAAAAACGCAAAAAATGCAGACAAATGCTGATCTTGTATGGAAGCAGTTGCGGAACTAGATTTATATTTTTACTGTAAGTGCATATAATTATTACTATAATGCTAAATTTTTTTATATATACTAAATTGCATAAACATCCGCAGTCTAATAATTACATTCTGCACATGTAATAGTGTAATTTTTAACTGGTATTTTGCGTGTCCATGATTTACGTTCCGAAATTTAATAAAAAAAATTGATAAAATTTTCAGACATTATAGTGCCTCAGATATTAATTCGATGCGTCCATTTCCCAATTATTATTAAGTTTCAACAATTGGGCCGTCATAATTTTGAAATTTATTAGATTGTCCGGAAAATTCGTACTATTTGTAAAGTTAAAAATAAAATCAAATATTTTCCATCAATTGTTTATTTTTAAAATAGATATTTCCTACCACCTTTATGTACTCTTTAGGAAATTTAAAAATACAATTTGTATAAAACCTTTGCGGTTTATTATTTAACCCTTTGACTGCGGGCTACTTGGAAACGTGGAGAACGTTGCGTGCGGCCGAGTCGCAGTACCATGTAGGAAGTCATTGCACTGAACGCCCATAGGCGTAGACAGTACACGGTGTTTGACTTTATCAAGCGCCTGTAGGCGCCGATAGCAGTCAAAGGGTTAAGAAACTCTTGTGGGATTCAAAAATATGACACAAACTGTGAGTCGTGAGTTGAAATAATAAAACTAATATATATATATTAAAATAATAAAAGACAGCACAATATATAACTCCTTACAAACAGACTCCACGCAACTTCCCCACGCAATACTCTCCACGCAATACTCTCCACACAATACTCTCCGCGCAACAACTCAAACGGTTCCCCTCTGCACTCTGACACGGAGGTCCCAAAAATCTATACACACACACACACACATTCCACACGCATTTCCACGCCAGATTCATACAGAGGAGATGCATTCCCAGAAAGTCACACGATCCGTTCGATACTTGACTTCTGAGAACGCACGCACCTCTCACACCACGCATCCCATCAATCCTTCCACACTTTTCATTCATGCACCTAAACAGTTCGCCTAACTAAACTGTCCTCGAGACTAAACAAGAAACTATCAAGCGCCGAATTTCTCCTCGCCTAAACGCTAGCACAAATACACATAAAAGCATCCACCAACTCCACACTCTTCCACATACACAGAGCGTCTATCTCTGCATATTTTGTTTTCGTCAAGTACTTTTTCAGCGATTGAAATAAATAATAATCTGATTAGACAATGTTCGGACAATACGAAAAATTCTTAGCCTCATTACTAGACTGCGGATGTTCATGCAAATGCATATTTTTATAGGAAATAGGTAAAGAAATGGGACCTCGAAGGAAATGTGTTTTGTCATTAAACAATTCTAAAAATTCTTTTTTTATTTTGCAGATTTAACATAATACATACGTCTTGCATAATGCATATTTTGTGCATATTATATATTTTTCACATCTTGCGTGCACATGTTTGCATGTGTCATACATATTCGGCTGACTGGCCACCACGTTTAGAATCAGGCCACAAAACAATTGACAAATAAGTTATTAATAGTTTTCTCATGTCTCATTTTATTTTTCCAAGTCACACATGCCCATACATCCTTCGTGAATATCTATCTCACTGCGAAACAAATGATTTGTCAGTAAAGATTGCATATATTTTGCATATTGTAATGTATTATAATTGCATGAACATCTGTACTCATTACTATCAAATTATTAGTTATTTCAATCACTACGAAGTTCGAACAATGGGACAAAAATCTGAAGATACGAGTGTCGATTAGGAAGACATCGAGCAAGATTTTTAATAATAAATCGCAAATACGAAGAAGTACTAGAATGAAAAGACGTGTATATCTATTCCAGAAATAAAAACATTAATAGAAAAGATGGGGCTACTTTTATTAGGGTTGGTGGGACACAAAATTTCCGAACGATGTAATACTAACTTTCATTTGATACGTTTAAATTGATATTCAACTTGAAAAGAATGTACATAATTATAACAACCGAAAATTTAAGACAAAATGTATTTATGAAAATATTAGATGTTTAGTGAATAACAAAAATATTATGTGGAAAGTAAAACTAATGTGGTAACTACATAATATTTTTAATAATAAAAATATAAACATCTCACAAAGATTGAAACAATTAGTTAAAACAAACGAGAATAAAGTGCTAGGTACGAGCATTATTTAAAAAAAAATAGCGTCTCGTATGTGTTCGCAAAATTTAAGAAGTGACAAAACTTAGTTTAAAAAAAAAAGAATAATAATATAAGAAATTATCTTGCTTTTTTTATGAGCAATTTTAAACCTCATGATGCGAAAGATTATCAAGCAGTTATCATTGGCTGTAAAATAAATATACATTAAAACATTAACTTCATAAAAAATGGAGCAATATAGATTAGTAAATTAAGTAGATTAAACTTAATATGTATTTTATAAAGTGCAAACATATTTCCAAAAACGATTTCCAATAATGGATATGACAATCTTCGTGCAATTTTTCGTATCCTCAAACAGCACTGACGCAAAGTTTACATACAAGGTGTGACGAAACCGATAGTATTACTGAATTAGCGACGATTTCGCTGTAACAAATAAATCGACAATGTAGAATATGATTTTTTTGTAAGAAAGTCTATTTTCAAGAAAATAGAATTTCACAATTTATTGAATACACGTGCACTATGTTTCCCTCAATGAGGGTCTCTCATCTTAACGGGTCTCATTATAGACTACTATATTTACAACCATTAGCAATACCGATAGGTATATGTATTAATTAAAATTATTATTTTAACGATTGCCATTGCTGCGTGCAAACGTTCGGCCTGTACTTCAGAGAGCTGTGAGTAACATAATTGTGTTGTGAATTTTTGATTTTTTAAAATCTCTATAATTCTGGTTCTTAATTGTCGCAAGTTCTCAATATACTCAGGATATACCGTATGTTCTGCCATATATGGCATAAACCAAACTTTCATTAATTTTTTATCTGAGACATGCATCATAACCCTGGTGCGTGTGGTACCATATTTAATACACTACGGTGCTATGATTTTCAATAATAATCTGCCATCTGAGTTCGGGAAAGTTAAATTCTTGGGATTTCTTTACATTCTTGTATTGCTTATGCATCAACCGCTTTATTGTCGAGATTTCAATAACAAATTCCGAGACTTTATACGTTCTAAAAAGCCAAATAAAGATTATTAGAGTAACTTACAGTGTCCGCAGATTACATAAAAGAAGTTAGTTTGAATTTTTATTCGTTAGTTTTGTTATGATCCGAGGGCTGAGGCCGGCTTGCGCAGTCAAGGATCGTTTTTTTAGTTTAGAATTTGTTAGTCGTGGACGAACCGATGCTTACTTCATGACCAGGTGCCACAGGATGGTAAGTTTTCGTGGACGAACCGATGCTTATTTTATCACCGGGAGCCACTAGGAGGTTGGGTGGCGTGGACGAACCGATGCTTATTTCATCACCGGGTGCCACAGGATAGTTAGTAATTTGGCCTCGTAACTTTTATACTTTAATTGTAATACACTTCGAGCGGCTGAAGTGTATTACCGTGAGTTCACCTCGAGTTGGAAATCGGGAGATTGAATTAGCTTGTAAAATGAAAGTACTCAATGATACAAAAGATCAAGGTACATATATTCAACTTAAAATTGATAGCTTTACAATTGTTAATGGTTTGTGTTGTCGCGGTAACTAAGTACCTACCCTCTCGGTTTTCACGCACTGAGAAATGCGGGGCTCGCGCTCAGAAGGAGTAGAATTTTAAAAGACAGCCTATCAGTAGACTACGTACTGAATTGTTAAAGTTGCTCGAAAGGGACTTGAACCCGATCTTGCTAATGTGTCTCTCGAACAAGAACTATATGTGTACCACGTCCTGTCTAAGCTCTAACTGCGCCCCAGGGCACAAAAACCGACCCCTTTTTATACCCAAAATTTGGCCTAAAAAGTAGTGGACCTACGCATGACCTTCCCTAGTTTCTATGGAAAAGTCTCGTGGGTTACGTGACTATGTAAACAACAGCTCCATATCAGAACCATTTAGGGAAGTCGAAGACTAAACTATGACGGAAGACTCCGTACGTAACAGTTTTAGTATAAATTGCTAATATAGTTTTGTGCACAAACCGGTTTTTGTAATAAATGAACGATTTAATATTGTTAAAAAATATTTTCAATATTTTCCCATAAAAGCTGCACCTTCTTACACTTAATATATTTTTTGCATAACAAAAAAATATCCTGCGATAAGGGGTTAACCCTCGAACAGCCGATCTTCTAGCAGTGACGCAGGAGGCCGATGCCGGGTCATTTATAACCCATGCTAAGATTTTCATAATACGTACATACTCCAGAACTAGTTCCCCTATCAAAGTAGAATCTGATTCCACCATTAACCGATTTTTTTAGCGATACTATACGGAATACTTGGAAAAAAAGAAAATAAATTACCAAAGAATAAATAATGTTGCTTTATTCGCTATCTGCACAATTTACACACAAACGTGATACATTAGAGTGGGAGAAATAGAGAAATAAGACTCTTGCCGAGTTTGGAAAAATGCAACATTGTATAGAATCGAATATACTGGCTGTACATAAATATACATAAGATATGGGCCAAAAATGACCCAGCCTCGGCTGGGTGAGGATTACTATGGCCTCTTAAATTCAACTGAGGATGAGGTCTGCTGATGGTTGACAAGCTATACTTTCATTGCATCACATCAAAAATTCATGCCCATAAGATGATTTTTACCAGCAGACGATGATACATATTTTATATATTAACACTGTCCAACGCATAGTTTGTTTTGCAACAACCAATATATGTTTCTTGTATATTTTCGTGGGCTAAATATAAATTTTTATAATCATACGCCTCCATCATCCCTAATTTTGGAAAAATTTAATTTTAAAGAGAGATTCATATGTTCAGTATTTAAACAAACTTTGTTTTGCAATGTACAATAGTTATACCATTACTTTTTACAGAAAATGATTTTGTAGATTTTTCTGAATACAATGATATTAATTGTCCTCGTATTACGAACATTTAAACATGTTAAACGATTATTAAAGTTGCCGAGACATGCGTCACGCATTAATTTTTTCCGAATAGTTTTTACTTTACTGTAAAAATTATGGTTCTGGTGGAAACTCTAACAATTAGTATATAAGATGTTTCCAAAATAGGTAGTCAGTCTTTAGAAGTGTGTTCGACTTATTTTGAGGAAGAAAGAAGGTCATACAAATATTTGTCTAAAAACGCTTCCTTTTCGAGATGCAACCACATCTTCTTCACGATAGTATTACAAACATACTCCAGTAAAAAAACTGAAAAGTGAAAAAATACATGTAATGTATCAAATTTTAACACACAAAGCAGCAATGGAATTTTAGAGTATTGCCTCAGCTGCAGGAGAACACTTAAAGATTAATCATTTTTATATTTACTTTAAGGGGGTAAAGGGATATTAGACAGGAAAGATCGACGGTTTCCTTTGAGTTGGATTGAAGAGTGACTAATACCTCCAACTAATTGAATTTTTTACAGTTCTTTACTGTGGATATAACACGTATTTTAAAACCAAAAACCACAAAAATATTAAAAATTAAGTAAACTACAAAGCGCAAACGTGCGCGCTGCACAATGCACAGATCCAAGTGGTGAACACGATTCCAGTTGAATGACTCATCCAAAAGCAAAATCGTTGTAAACGAGTATTCTCTGGCTCAAAATCTTCAAGGTGACAGTTTGTTGAACACTTTTAATAAAAATCCACGAAGTAATACAACAAATATCGACTTTGTAAATTTTTTCTGTAATAGTTATCTGCAAAAATGTTTGATAAAATTCTTAAAAGTTCTGAGATCTTATTGAACGAGTTCCACCTTGCGGAGAAAAGTATTATGTAGGTTCAGTTAAAATTTCAACTAAAAATATCGATTCCTTCTCGATTTATGATGTTCACGCGTTTACTTGCATTGGACCCGCCGCCGTTACTTTTCGAGCTATAATTTCCGAAATTTTGCGAATTCTTAAACAAATTTTTTTAAAATACTTCTGAGGAGCGAGGCTTTCATAAACAATCGGAAAAATTTTGATTTTTAAATTTGTAATAACCTTTTACTCCCTTAATGTACATCCTAATGTGCTAAACTGTCTTGTCCAAACACTAGTATTATATATTCCTAACAAACAACAATATAATAATATTTGAAAATCTATATATGATAGATGGTCTTATCAACCTCTATTGTAAAGAAAGAGTGCTTGTACACTCTTTATTGTATTTTGAATTGGAAGAGTTTCAGCACCCATGTTTATGTGACCTTTCTTCATCCTTAAGATGAGAATTAGAATACTCACCTTAAATTTGGTCATCTATTTCTGAAACATCCTATATACGCAACGCAATAGAGCAAACCTTCTTCCTATGAAAGTCCTCACGAAAAGGTATAAATCATTAAGCTGTACTACGCTCAATGAAAGCGCAGACATTTCGAGCATCATTCACATTAGAATTATTTGAAAAATATCTCAGTAATTATTGACTTTTCACAGCATATATTCTGACACTTCATCACTCTGCGCTCGATAGTTTTTCGAACTCCAAAGTAAAATGTTGAGTTTGGTTGGGTTGGGTTACATTCTATGATCGTTTATATTAGAAATTACTTTAAAAATATCTGAATAAACATTGACCTCTGACCCTATATACACCTGGGTCTCTTTTTACACGGTTTTTTAACATGTTTTATTTACTTTTACATGGTTTTTTAACACGTTTTACTTACTTTAACACAGTTGCAAAAACGCATACTAATTAGTTCGCAGAAAATGTCATGAAAATCATCCGTATCCTGTACGAATATTTCAAATCCATCTTTTCTTCAATATACTGTACAGTGCAGCTGTGTTTGTTTTTAATTCCCCTAAAACACACACAGTAAGTATACTAATTGGCTGCCAGGTACCCGTAATTGATCACAAGCAAATAAAAATAAATCTTTTTGTGTACATAATCCGGAAAGTTTTCGTTTTGCAAGTTATCTACTTTACAGCAAATCCATTTTTAAACACGTTCCGTAATCCTTTTTTTTACATGTTTTTTTGCATATTACGCATCCACCGTGTACAAAGGGACCCACGGATACTGTAATACTTCTTTACTAAGCGACCGATACTCTTTCGAATTCTACAGTGAAATGTTGGATGTCCTTCATGATACGTGATCTTTGCTTGGAGTATTTTTTCATACATTAGGATGATCAAGTTAACTAACCACCCTGTACATATATCCATCCAATAGTATAGATCAGACATGGCCATCCGGAGCGAGGTCTGGCTCCGCCCTACCCCCACTCTGTGTCCATTCCCCTCATATAATAAGAAAGTGCAGATGTAATCTCTAGATCCGTCATGGCACGGCCGTTTCTAGTACAGGCCGGAACATAGTAAATTTGGCAACGCTGTCATCAGTCCTATGAGACTAATGAAAAACCGTTCGCGTTATGTAGTGTTATTGTGATTTACTGTGATTATATGTATAAGTGTAATTTATATGTGTAGTCTATAAGTGTAATTATTGTAAATGTTATAACTAATTAATTAATCCCTTTTTAAAATTAATTGATCCATAGGAAACTTTATCTAGCAGGTAATCCCATTGTAAAGAGTAAATTAGAATTACTGTCTATATGAAACAGCAAATAACGTTATCAAATTACATCCTAGGTAAATTTACATGTAAATAAGTCAACTGGTCCTTATTAAATAGTATATATATATCTTATAAAAATCTCATCATATACAGTAGTTTGATCGGACTGATGTTTTTTCGTATGCGATGTTGCCACATCACATGTTCCGGCCTGTACTAGAGACGGCCGTGATCATGGCCATCCGGAGCACAGTCCTACTCCGGCCTTCCCCCACTCTAGGTCCGATCCCTTCGTTTCAGTTCCCTCCAGTCCCCTCTCGGTCCATCGTCGTCCCAGATCACAGCCTGTATGAGGAGAATGGACGCAGAGTGGGGATAGCCCGTAGTGGGGCTGCGTTCCGGATGGCCATGACGGCTCCAGATGAAATTGATGTTATATATAAAGAAAATAATTATTCTTATTGCGTCACTATTTGTTAAGAAACCGAACTTACTGATATTTTCGACGTTCACTCTTAACGCATGCAACATACAATAACATAGTATACGTTTTCTCGATACAAGCTTCTCGCCCAAACTTTACGCCCAAAGAACATCGCACTGATTTTAAAGTAAAGCACTGAACCAACGCACCAATATTGTTATTGCTTGTGAATTGCATATTAAAGAATGCTAATGTGTGGACCAATTTTAGTTGTTAATGTCTAGGTAACGAGTAGCCATCTGTTTCCAAAAGGGGGTATTGGCATATATGGCTTTACAAGTGCTGAAAAATTGATAAAGATAAGTTAAAGAGTGCACACCACGTTTGGCGATCTCTACTTGCAAAATATCTCGAGCCGCATCGATTTTTGCTTTGAGATGCATTGCGTTTCCGTGAACGGCATTTGTTTAAAAAAAAAGATGAACTTGTCGGGGGCTTGACCCCAACAATCCATGAGAAAAAAGCCACAATTCGACAGAACGTGCTCTATCATGTTATACTGGATGAGGCACGTAAAGTGTGACGATTGAATATTATCGAAAATATTGGTGATATGAAAAAATGTTATTAGGAAAAATTGAAGTATTTTAAGGAGCACACTTTTCAGCGTAATTTAATTTTTTGTACGTGAATATGTCAAGAACATTTGAAGGTCATTACCATTTTCATAAATGGAACTACATATTCTTTAATATACGTAAGTATAGTTCACACCAAGACGAATTATGGTCATGGTCACTCAATGTCAAACAAGATCACAGGTGAAGAAAAAGCGAAACAAACTCTCAGAATTATTAGTAGAAGTGCTTGTAAGTATGCGTTTCATTATGTGGAAGCAATCAGTTATGCAACTCTGATCTATTCTATACTTTGTCGATGGTCATATCCAGACCACAACCTACGTGAGGGGAACGGATGCAGAGTGGAGGAAGGCTGAAGCCAGGCCTTGCTCCGGATGGACATCTCTGGTAAACTACTTCTTACATAAAAATTTTACGTTCGCAGCCCATTCCAAAATTGATCATTATCTACCACATTCTTTAGCAAACATGAATAATACTTATTCATTTAAACAAAAATTGATTAACAAACACATGATCCCCCAATTTCACTAAACTTATACAAGTTTTCGTTTACTTGTTTCTTCTTTCTTTTCGCTTTAAACTATCTAGCATCGATTGCTAAACTGCTATATCTATACAGAATACTCCTCTGTGCGAAATATATGAAAAATGAATTATCAGTAGATGCTTTTTAATTAAATGCTGCAAATTTTCAAGTAACATTTTCATTGTAATATAAATTCTGAACTTTTTAAAATTTGAAGAACCTAAAAACAGTATATGTAACATTTTGAATTACTAAAAAATGCAACTGAACTAATGAACAAACTTTAAGAGAAACAGGACGCATCGGTAATAACCTTCATGTGAGTAATTGATACGACGTAAAATACTAATAAAAAATATTTTAATCGGGGTAAAAACATCTATTGTATATACACAAATTGTGCAATATAAAATTAGGCTACTAAAAATATACGTAGTTTTGTACGTATAAGAAAGAAATATTTGCAAACGGAGAAAATTGATATTATTTTACAAAATAATTTTAACTTACAAGAAACTGCATATTTTTAAACTGTACAAATATTAATATTAAAATGAAAATTTCATAATATACACACACATAGAAAAACCTGAAATTTTACATATTGTAGTGAATTTTAAATTATACCTCTTTGATATTGACTATAATTAATATCACGTGTTATACTTCCTCTAATTAGTAAATTGTAATTGTAAAACTTATTTACTGTATGTTTTTATGATACAATGCAATTTAAACTTATATTAAGAGATGTATTATACTAAAGCCGTCATGGCCATCCGGAGCACAGCCCCACTCCGACCTACCCCCACTCCGCGTCATTCTCCTCACACAGGCTGTGATGTGCGACGACGATCGACCGAGGGGAGACTGGGGGGAACTGAAACACAGGGAACGGACCTAGAGTGGGGGAAGTATAAATTAATTTCGAAACAAATTGATGCTTAAGCGAAAACTTAGAAAAATATGCAACATGTAATTGTGAATTATCCATGATTTGCAAAGTAACTACAAACGAATGTAATGTTATTTTATTCCGTTTTATCCTCTTAAAAAGATAGAACTACTAGCATTGATGAAGATTATGTAATGCTATAGCATTAATTTAGAAAACATTAAAGAGTTAATTAAAATAATGTAGACAAAAATCTGTTTGTATTATTAGTAAATTTGTTCGTTAAAAAATTGATAATATTTAATTTTTACTTTGCCTTCTACATAGTGTTTAAGACAAAATATTAATTCTCCTTAAGAGGCTACATATACTTAACAATAAGATGGATAAGAATAAAAAAGTGGGAACTATGCCTGAAAATCTATAATTTGAGGAATATTTTCACACAAAATCTTTTAAAAATTCGTCGACATTGCAAAGTTATAGCTGGTTGAACGAGACACGTTTTTCGTGGACAGCGTTTGCAGTACCAAACATTTCTCTTCTGGGGTTTATCTGAAAATGAAAAGAAAAATAGTTTCTTAAAGTAGATGAATAAAACTAGTCCGTATCGTATCCGTTTTTTAAAATATTGGTTTTTGAATGTTGTCTTGGAACCTCTTCTGCACGTAGTGGTCTTCTCTTATTCCTCACTAACTTCCGATATATTTCGCAAGCTAATCTATAATTTCCTGCTGCTATGTCAATAGCACACTATTTACTTTCTCACTATAAATGTAAACACATTTTGAATAAAGTCAGTTTAAGAATTATTGGTACTTTAACATCATTTTTCAATAGAACGGTTAAGTTGCGATATTATAAAAAAAAAATTTGACCTTGAATTTCGAGGTCGTCAATTTTGCACGTACTTTTTTGTAACAAGTATCCACCGATCCAAAGGTGTAGAATCGCACTGTGGTGGTCTTTACACATAATTTTTATACACTCTGTACATTAAGACTAGTGAAGACCTCCTTGCATTATCTTAAAAGACGTAATGTATAAACAAATCTTCGATTTACTTCATATGCACTTCGAACAAATGGGCAAGAAGGAATGGAAACGGGCTTGCACGTCTTGCATTGTAGTATTATTTTGAAACCAAGTCCACGAGTACTTTTAGTTCTAAACTTCACATCACCATTGCATTTCTTGCACTTTGCATACTCAGATATTGTTGAGAAAACGATGAAAACTTAAATTATAGTGCAATTGCCATTTGCAAACAAAAGATAGATGAACGAAAGTCCGGAATTTCTCCAGGGCCGACCTATACCAAGGGAACTTGCTGACGCAATGTCTCTGGGCAAATCAGCTATTAATAGCTGTAACTTCGTCATTTTTACGATTATTCTAATAAAACTGTGTGACAATATAGTTGGAAAGCAGTAGTATCGAATAAAAATATTTTTGAAAAATCGATTATTTCGACTTCGATTTATCTAGGTATGTATAGCCGCTTAAAACGTCGTTCTAATGTTTCATTTGACATTTTTATTCTTTTTTGCAACATTTTCTAGTAGTCTGTAATACCATACAATACATAATTTTGTTACTGAATGTAATTAATGCTATAGAAAATTGAAACTTTTATACGTAACAAGTGTTGGATCAAGTATACCACCTGCTGATGCACCTTACATCGATATATATCGCAGCGCAATCTATCGTGACATGTACTAATGTTAAATGTCGAAGCGATGGAAATATTGTTGAATCATGTTCTACGTATGTTAAACAAGTGTTTCGATCATTAAAAGTCAAAAAGTCGTCGTTTTATTGGAAGTGAAGGGAAACTTCCAAAATCATGATACACAACTAATGCAGATGTTATGCTTCTGTGTGGCGTAACCTATCTGTCGTGCATTCAACAAGAAAGAAAGATAACACGAACGTGTATCATAACTGGTTCGAAGTTCGCATGCCTTTCTTATCGTGCGGTGAATGTATTCCTCATGACACTTCCTTGTTTCTTTGTCAGTATCAGCGGAATGTTTGAATTGTGCGAACGTAATTTACGTAATACTAACTACATTGGGTTAACGTAGTTAAGAACTATCTTAACGAGTTACCTCGGTAAGATTGGGTAACTCTTCCTCATTTGAATTGTGAAGATGCTTGAAAGAAGAAACCGTAGTAACTTAGCTACAGCTCTTGTAATACATCAAACTGGAAAAAATGAATTCGTTTTTGAAGACGGTCAATTCCATGACAAGCAAGAGAAATGCATTGGTCAGAGAATCATTGCAAAAGCAGTTGAATATCAGTGTTATGGAGATGCAAGGCGTGTCAGAAGTCAAAGAAAATGGTGTAATTGGCTATTGCGACGAAAGCATGTCCCTTTGCTTCGTGTTGGAAGCTATTTTTCTACACGGTTTAAAAGACAGCCTTTTAAATCGGGTAACAGAAGTCCTCAATGGTCCAGATTTCGACGCTATGCCACAACCAAGTTTTTGGGGTCCACTACTGGTATTCTCTCATCGACAGATTATAGATCAAATACAGGCATTCCGCCAACTTACCACGGAAGTCGGATATTGCAGAGCTTGGATAAGATTAGCTTTGAACGAAGGTCTTCTAGCTAGCTACTTTTGCTCTATAAGAAGAGATAATTCAGCTTTGAAACCCTATTATAATCCTTATGCATTCATTAGGGATACAGATCTTGTGGATGTTGCACAGAGATTAATTGAAAGTTTAGATTATATTAATTTTGAATTAGCATGTAATAGTAATCTCTTGAATTTTTGGTCGGATACCCCACTTCTGTTAGCAGGTATATGGTCGCCACCAATGAAATCTTGCCCTGTTTTTAGTGCAGTAGATATTGCAAAGACAATAACTACAGAGTTAACAGATAATACAAATTTTGATGAAGTTGAAACAGCCAGTTCTATTGGTAGTTTAGGTTCCTTTAATTCGTCACAATCTGCTCTTAATAATATTGCTTCTATTACGGAAGATGAAGCATTAAAAATAATATTAGCTACCAAAAAGTCAAGCAACATTGGTGAAGAATGTTTGACCAGCAATTCAAGAAATAAACTGCCTTTAAAAGAAGAAGAGAAGCAAAATATTCAAGAAAATGAAGGAATACAAACACAAACTTCAAATACTAGTAGCACTAACCAAAATATAGAAAATAATAGAATTTCTGATGTTGAAGCTTCTGGAATTGAAAATATTGTAAAAAGTCATGAAACTTCAAATGATACTGCTGCAACTACTGTAGGAAACTCATTAATGGGAAGATTAGGATGGTCAACATCATTTGAGGATTGTGAATCTTCTTTAACTTCATCTGTAATATCTCATGAGTCTGGAACAGATGCACCTTGTACACCAAGTGATGGACCTACATATGACGCAATCATTCAAAGTTATCACATAGCTGGTACGACATCTGTACCAGACCTTCAAGAATTTTTGAAAAAATATCCTAAAAAAGAATCGACAGATGATGTAACAAAAGTTCAATCAGAAACTAAGGTATATCCTGATTACATATTAAATAATACTTTGTAGATTAGATAACATATGTTAATTAATCTTAAGTTTAAGTATCATAATAAAGCTGTTACTCTAATTTATAGATTTTATTAAATTTTTAAGTAACTTTATTAAAGTATGTATTACTTTTAATAGGAAGGATAATGTTAAACTTTCTATTTTTTTGTAGGTTGAAATAAATTTTGATGAACAATTGGGAAAACTTCCCAGAGAAAAGGGATTAGATATACAAAATTATAGCTGTTTTGAATGTGGTCATGCAATTGGTATGACATTTTCAAGAGCACATGTTTGTTGTTATTCTGGCAATTATTATTGTTCAGCGTGTATGTCACAAGGCGAATATATTATTCCAGCACGAGTAATTCATAATTGGGACTTAAAGTACTATCCTGTTAGCAATAAAGCTGCAGCATATTTACAAGATTGTTCGACATTACTAGACCTTAAGGTCTTAAATCCAAGAATTTATATGGCTGTAGATACTATGGCTCAACTACAATCATTAAGAATTCAATTAAATCTATTAAGAGCTTATTTATTCACATGTCGCGAACCTGTAATTGAATCTCTACAAAAGAAAGTGGCACGTAGAGACTATTTATACGAACATGTTCATCAATATTCTGTATCTGATCTTCTTGACATACCTAATGGAACACTTGCACAACTACAAAAGGTAGTCGAATTTGCAAGAAATCATGTTGTAAATTGTTGGATTTGTAGTCAAAAGGGTTTTATATGTGAAGTTTGCAATAATCCAAAAGTCATCTATCCTTTTGATATGGGATCTACATACAGAGTAAGTTATTACTTTTTACTATAAAAATAACATAATGATTAGTAACAGTTGTATAAAAAATAAAACAAATTGTTTTAATAATTTATGGAATATTATTTGCAGTGTGCAGCTTGTAATGCAGTGTTTCATGCAGAATGTTTGAATGCTAATAAACCATGTCCAAAATGTGAACGCAGACGTAAACGAATGGACCTTCCACTCCTAGACATGGGATGTACAGAATTATCAGTGGATACTGCACCAACATTATCAGTAGATGAAAATAAATAAAATTTGTAATAAATCATATATTTTTTTCTTTAAGCCATTTATAGTATTTTATTTGTAGTAGTTAATCTTCATTAACAGATAGATTATATATGTGGCATATGAGCAATATTATAGTGTAATATACATATGTAAATATTTATTTTTATCCTATACAGATATCTTGTTTATTTGTACGTTTGTAATAATCGATAAATGAAGTTCAATACTGCACTCCAATTTTCATGACATACATCAGTTGCTTGATGGATGGGTTTTGAAATGTGTACAGTACATATATTTATCTAGCATACATTTTATTAGAAATTTATGTACAAAATGTAATAAAATATATCAGACACTTATTCATTAAATTGTTTTATATCTAAAACTGTTATTATATTTATGTAATGCGATAAATAAATATGCTTTATAATCAATATACTTACATCTTGTACTGTATATCCCAAAATTATTTCTAGAATATAAAAATGTACATAGAAACATAAATTTGTATATGCTGGCCATCTTTTTCATTTTATATATTTAAGGCATTGTATTTAGTATGCACCTATGCATATTTTGTTATGTTTACTATTACTCACAACCAATACATACAAAATTTTGTTATTCATAAAATAGTATATGTTATTGTGTTATCAGAATAAATGAGACATATATCAAGTACATTGTAGACTAGAAATAATTCATTATGTTTTTAAAAAAGTATACTATGATGCAGTAAAAGTTTGTACACATAGTATATATCACGAAAATAGAAGATTTTTTAACAATACATAGCTGTGATTCATCAACTTGACATGTTTTCAATGCATTTACAATATATTTAAAAATGTTTCACTATGTTGAACAATATTAGCGGCTTGATTTCATTGGCAATTGCATTTACATACAAAATGTTGAAAATATAAAATGATCATACAAGATTACAATAATCTGTTTACCAAATATTATGTATTTTATGGCATATCTTGTATAATAGATACAGGATGTTTTGTTTATCTTGACCATCTTAGTATCTACATTACTTTCGGAAAGGGTAAGAAAAAACTGACAGGCAATAGCCTCAAAAAGACAAAACTTATGATTAACTCTTTCAATATTAATGGACACTGTAATGTACAAATGTCTACTATAATGGATATCTGTCAAGTTTCCAGATAGATACAAACGACACTATAGTGAACAGTTAATACATATTGTATTTGCAAGATTACTAACATTTTTCTTAGAGAAATAATATATTTTCATTAGCATATTATAGTAACTAAAGAAACGAGTCTAACAATATATAACATGTTGAACTTCAAATGACCTTGAATTTAAACAAAAATTCCACTTCTGTCAGCAATAACAATGTGATAATAAAAGTATATCTTTCCTAAAAAAAAAAATTGTGATTACTTTAAAAGCCTCAGAAAATGTTATAAAAAGAATTCTATTCATAATATTTGTTCTTTTGAAACAAATTGCTAAGTTTGCACATTTGTTCACACCTTTGAAAGTAATATAAATGTTAAAGTTAACAAGATAAATAAAACAACTTATATACATGTACATAATTTTTATCAGTTCATGCAATATATATATATATATATATATATATATATATATATATATATATATATATATATATCAATGTATTTTAATGTAATATCTTATTTATATTAAAAATAAAGGCATACTTTACATTAATTCTAAATTTAAAATGAAATTAATTTTTCTTGTCTTTCTCATGTTGTAAGGCACATTGTTTCTTTTAACTCTATTTTCCACTCTGTTTATTATGCCAAAGTTTTATGCGTAATATTTTTACAAGATTCACAATAAATATATTTTTCAATTTTTGGAAAACAGTGTTATGGATTCAGACTTGAAAACAAAAATTTTTCCAAGTAGCATTCCAGAAAAAAGATTATAATATTATAATATAATATGATGTTAGATTCAGAGCGAAAGGATACCTTAATTTACAAACGATATTTAATTTTTAAGTATATAATACTGAAATGTATAAACCATTTTTACGAAAGTGTATATGCATCTAATTAACACATTCTACGCCACCATTGTTACACACTACTTTCCGTTTACATCATGTGTGTCATTGATAACATACTTTAAATGTTTATGTAACTTGTGTTGTATAATAATTGTAAGATTAAAAACTATCATTCTTACTCAAATATTATTAATACTTTTATTAAATCATTTTATAGCTGATAAAACTTATACTTAGGTGAGGTTTGCCAAAACAATAATCACAAAAATATTATTACTTTTATAATACTGCTTTTTGCAACTTATACACCAGACTTTTTAATCCGTTTTTTATAATATACCTGATAATGTTGTGTTACTGTTGACAGTTTGCCTTTTCTCTTTTTCAATTTGAGATGTTACCTAATATTAAAAGAACAAATTACTCAATATTTGTGTAATCAGAAGTTGTTTAACATTTAATTTAATACTTGAATGCTGCTAGCGTTAGAGCCATTGAAAAGAGATTGTTACACAGCATGGAGTATCATTCTTCCATAAAGTAATAATACTGCTAGGCGTGATCATTATGTATCAATTATTCATATAAAGTATTTGTGACGTGTTTATTGATACTGAAATGCAGAAACAGCCTAAATGCAAAGTTCATTGTGGATCACTCACAAATTATGTTGTATTAAACGTGTTAACATTCATGGAGGGCACCTAAATGGAACCATTCTGAAAGTTTCATAAATAGTGATTTTAAGAAATATGACATTGTTTGTAGATGTCATGTAATATACTACTCAATTTTTTTCATCACTTATAACCTTCAAGATTTCAGGGTCATCATCTTTGACTTTTTTTAAATAATGCAATGGATATTATTTTATATAAATAAAAAATGCATTTGATACTGAACAGAAAAATATTATGCTCTATTAGGTCTAAAGTTATTAGTTATGAAAATATTTACTTTTTATATATTCTTACAAAAAATAGTCCATGATTCGCAAATACTCTAATCTCTGCTAATCAACTTGTTATTATGAAATCGAGATACAAATACTAAACATATCTTGTAAATAAGTGCTGGAAAAATGTAAAATATCTTTAATACTTTGTTCCTAGAATAATAACTTACTCTCCTATGATATTGTAATTAGGTGGATTTCATTTAACAAAAAAGCACAGTTGATTCAAACATCATTGTACCTCCTATGGTTTAACAACTATTTCATGGTATTTTTGTTCAGCACCTGGCGCTCTTTTACTTGATTTTGGTAAACATATAATAGGATACTGTATTTAAAAAACCAAAGAGGGCCTTAAAACCTAGAACAGGTTATACAAAAAATTTGAATAGTAAACTTTATGGCTTTCTTTGAAGTGTCCTCTGGGAGGACTGAAAGTGCAATGTAGGCTTGCAAGGTGAGATCGCTTTTCTGGAGATATATATTACCTGTCATTATGTAATATTGGTTGAAACTTATCTGGGTCACCCAAAATAAATTAGGTGTCTGCGCCAACAAGGTTGTCTAAAAATTCAAGACACAAACCATGTGGTTTTGGAACATGAATCTCTGGGCAAATAATTCTGATGATGAGACTCTTATAGGGATAGGAACTGTCCCAAGTATGTAAGGACCCAAGATAATACTACGTGGCTGGAGTTTAAACTCTGTTACAAGAAGGAAAGTAAGCGAAGGGACAGGGCAGATAACCGGCGCCTCGAATTTGCTTTATGCCGACTGAATCTAAAGGCAGCTGAGAGGGATCTGAGGTATGAGTCCCACTCTGGGAACGTGCAGTTGCACACTAAATAAGTTGTAAACAGTTTCTACAGTGGCGAATGAGCCGTCGAAGTCAATTAGACTGACAGTACGGCTCACAGAGATGAACAAGCCCTATGCGGATGGGGGATACAGACCATGATTAAGCATTTCCGCGTCGTCCAACTAATAACCTTACTATCAACAAGGCTGCCAAGCTCTTTCTGGCAAATTCAAACTACGTATTCTCCTGGCACAATGATGTTCCGTGGGTATGTCGTTCGACCCTATCAATGGATTGAACCGGTACTGTCTTGGCCGTATCATATGATACGACGTTTTAAAAATCCAGACCATGGCCCGCAGTTTGGGAAACACGAATACGTTCTGTGCAGTGACCGCAGAATCCGGAACCCCCGAAATCGAAGTACTAAAACGAAGAATAGTAGAACTCAAAGCGGCAGCAATGGGTTGCCCAGTGTTGGTGTGAAACCACGAGGGTACAAAACATGCGACAACAACGGGAGTTGCGTCTACTCATGGCGCACATCCATCTGAGAAACCCTGGCTACTTTATGGCCCTCTTAAACTATATTCATGAAGCTTCATCTTGTATGTTTATGTGAATTTGTTTTATGTCGATGTACGCACTGCAATTTTTCTAAAAATTTAGACACCTTTTTTGTTAACATTAATATTGTAATAATATGCAGGTACAAATTATGTGCAAAAGTACAATAATATTGTGTTTTAAAAATATTTTCTATTAAAATAGATGTACAACTATGAATGAATTGTTAAAAGAAATGGCTATTGCTTACGAATTAGAAATATACTATACCCTTTATAATAATACAATTCAAAAACTTAATTGCAATTAACTTATTCACATATAAACAGAATCAAAATATTCCTAGATATGTTTATAGTATCCAAAACTGAATTGAAATAAAACTAAAAATTTCATTTTTTGATAATATGTACACACAATCTTATATGATAATATCTTCAAGTTCAAAATCTACAATTTCTTTCAGTAATATCTACTGTTGCATAACTGTTTTGTACTCTTTCATATAAGGATGTTTCAAAAACAGGTGACGAAAATTTGAAGCATATTCTACTAATGCAAAGGATAAGCAAATATAAACATAAGTCCTAAAACTCTTCCCTTTCAAGATAAAAGCACGTTTTATTTATAATGAAGTTTGATCAAAGTATCTGTAATATTTAGAATTCTTATAATTTTTTTTCTTATGTGTATATAATAACCATATTTGTAATTAATCGAGTCGGTTTGTCACATTATAATCAATGTAGTAAATCCAGTAAATCCTCCAGTTCTGCAGCAGCTGAAAAAATACTCTAGAGTCATATTACTGCTTCGTATAATAAAATTGGATGTACTACAGGTATTTTTTAACGTTTTCGAGACACAAGAGAAGAAAATAATGTTCAGCAATTTCTCTACTGGAGTCTGTTTATATGTATTACGATAGGAAAAAGAATGTTTATCCCGAAAGGAAAGCTTTTCTAGACAATGTTTATATTTTATCTTTTTTCATCCGTAAAGTAAGTAGAATGCATTTCTAAAATTTAACCACCTATTTCTGAAATATCCTATATATTTACTTTTGAAATACACACTAGTGAAGTAAACACTTAATGATGCTTATGTTGTTATTCTTGTAATTTGATCAATGTAAAGTTTTGGGAAAATATGCAGATGGCAAAATTGGTTTATCAGACAAACCTGCTCTTCTTAATCCAGTCTGTAATGTAACACTTGTACTTTTTGCTTTTGTACTATTTGATGGTAAAGATGAATTATTATTTTCTATGATAGCTGGCATTGAGGAAGAACCTGCGACATTTCCAGGTAACTTGTTTAAAGAATTAATACGTTCCATTGGTGTACTAGTGCTTGAAATTTGACCACTTTTATTAAATGATGACGTGCCTACTGTAGTATCTGTAATACCAACACCCATTGTCCGTGCTGTCATGCGTGTAGTTTGATTAATGTTTGGATTCTGCACCAACGGATTTCTCATTGCCAATCCAGATAATGCATTTGACTGTATTGTACTGGGTGCAGGAGTACGTGTTTCAAGTCTATTAGGAATTAATTTATTTGTTCTAGGCAATGTCAGCTGAATTGAGGAAGGTATAGTAATTGGTGCTGGCGCAGTAGCACTTTGTAGTGGGGACTGATTATCTGCTAATCGTCGATTTAACCAACTAATTACTGTAAATAAATAATGAGATAATGTTAGTTATAAACACCAAAATTTAAAAAAATTTGGTTAATAAATATGATGATGTTTCATTAAAATATTTAATATCATACAATTATAGAAAATCAATAAATAAAAGAAGTAATGTCACTTACCGTTATCATTATTTTTTATTATTTTATCTTTCTCCTCCAATTGACTTTGTTGAGCTTTGAGTTGTTCTTTCAAATTTTCAAACTCTGTTTTTACATCTTTTGCATCTTTAATTACACTTTCCATTTTACTTTCCAACTGACCAACCTCTTTTTGCTTAGTATCTAATAATCTTTCTTGTTCAAGTGCTATACTAGTTCTTAACTTTAATTTAGATTTAGTTGAAGCAAGTTCATTTTGTAATTTTGTTAATATTTCATTAGCTTTGACCAATTCATCGCTTAAATTTCTCAAAGAATTTTGTTTACGATGTAACTGACCTTCTTTCTCTGCTAAAAGATCATCCAAATGTTGTTTTTGTTCTTTTGCTGTTTTTAACATTTCTGTATGTTTATTAATAAGTATGACTTTATCTTTCAATTCTTGTTCAAGTACAGCAACTTTTGTTCTTAAACTATTCACTGTTTTATCTTTTTCATGGTAATCTGTATCTAATTTAGAATTCTGTTTCTTCAATAAATTTAGGTCTCTTTGAGTTACATTAAGTTCTTTCTCTACATTTTGCAGCTGTGAAATTTGTTCCATATGTGTTGCTTCAAGAAGAGATACCTTATCTCTATATGTTAAATTTTGGGTACGTAATTCTGCAAGTTCAGTGTGCAATTGTTTCGCAATTTCTGTATGTCTATGCTCCACTTCTAATTTTTCTTTTTCGCTTTGACATTGCCACTCCAACCGAGCTTTAGCAAATCTATAACATGTTAATGATATTTATTGAATATGTTCTATATATATATATATAGAAAGATTGTACATACCTGTCTTTTTCAAGGCTTATTTGTTCTGATGAAGATAATTGCATTTGATTCTTTTCTGTCATGTATTTGTGTTCCAACTGTTCTAATTCTTTTGTCTTTGTTTCTAATTTGTTTGTTAAATCATTCAGTCTTGTTTCTAACGCATGTGTATCTCTATTCTGTTGTAGAATATTTTCTTTTAATTGTTTAATCTTGAAAGCCATATGAGTCTTTAAATTTGAATCAGTTGCAGGCGATATGTTTAAACTTAAATGACATAAATGCTTGAAATTATTTGTTTCAACCAGCTTGAATATCCATTCTCCACCTTCGTCTGTCAATAACAACAAAAATTTTGGTGGAGTTTTGGATAAGTTTGCAGCTGGCATTTGGCATTGTTCCAATAAACATATTAACTGGGTTGCAAAATTATCAAAATCGACCAAAAGTCCCTGTTGTGACTTTAGAACTTTAAAATCCTCTTCTGTGATAAATAAAGAATAAAGAAAGCAGGGATCATCATCATCTGCTAACAAAACACATAAACTCTGTAATATAAATGTGCATGTTAATAAGTTATACAAACATATTTATTAAATTTGCATTATAAAAAGAATTTTTTTCATCTCGTTTAGTAAAAGATTGGATACTACTAATAATAGTTATCAAGTAAACATTGATTATAAAAAATGATATAAAATTGTCAAAAAAATATAGGTTAACGCAGTTACTTTTCGTACCTTGCGACAAACAGGACTAATACCAGCATGAATTTCTACATTGACTCTAAGATCACGCTGACGTTCTTCTTTCTGCTGTGGCTTAATATAAACTCTTTGCACTTTAGTGTACAATACTTCAACATTGTTTAATTGGAGGCCAGAATCACCAGACCCTCCGCTGCTTACTGTATTGTTTAAATAATTCATCATTCGGATGCACGTATGGCGGTCATCTGCCAACCCTGGATCATCCAATGCATTGGATACTGAACATCGCGTTTCAATTTTTGTATCATTTGTTAGTTTTTTGGAAGTTAAAAAATAAATGCATGTAAACTTTCAAATTCTGCACTTTATACGTCCAATCCGATACACGTTTGTGGTGACACCTACTTGATCTGAAGTTTACTCTTTTGAAAGGAAGTTCGACAGGAATATATCTTTGCGTTATAATCCTTTTTTTATTGAATCGCTTGCCTTTTATAAATAATAATTTACTTAGTCGATGATAAGAAGACAAAGAAAACGTTACTGATGAATATATTCTAGTAAAAATTAAACAGTTAAATGAATTCAAACGTACTGAGAATGCCGCTACTCGCTTCAGTGCCGCCATCTCAGCACCACACGCTGTTACTAAATAATTACCGTCCTTCTGCTATTTTGTTTTTAAAAGATTAACTTTCTTATGCATTTAATTAACATAATATAAACTACTTAAAGTATCACACAGTAGACACAGACACGGGGTAAGAGATAAGGACACTTGCATAGCGATTCCTATTGGCAAATATTTTGTCTTTGTTGTTTTTGGAATTTTCGTTGGGCCGTGGGATCTTTAACAATATAATTTACTTTGAGTAAAAATGTTATTCATTTGGTTTCATAACATTATATTACATGTTGCATATGCTAGCGAATACGTCATTATCAATTAAAGGAAGAGAATCATATTATGGTGTGTAGATTGGATTAAGAATGTGGATTAAATTATTTATCAACATTTTTTATTACTTACGTATTATATTTTTGCTATAAAGAAATAAATACTATGTATAAGTATACTCAACTTGAAGTTTCTTTGAAATGATATAAATGTCACTAGATTATATTTATTAGAAGAAAGTTCAAATTGATTTTACAGTAGATAAATGAATGCACAAAATATTTAAAAAGGGGTCTAATATAGCGGGATTATACTGTGCTCAAAAGAAGAATAAAAAACGCTTAATCAATATCTTCTAAAATGGAGTCGTACAATAAACCCTCAATGGGTCCTAAAATGAACCCTTTGAGTATTATAGGCCGTTATTTGTGCTCAAAACAACGCTGCAGTCCATGCGGAGAACGCCCATGAGCGTTCAATAATGATTCCGACGTTGTGTGCGGAAGGTGAATAAACATGCTTATTAAGTACGGTACCCGAACGCTCATATGCGTTGTTCGCACGGACCGCTGCAGTATAACCATTTTTTATTGCTCTTTAAAAAACTACATATGTATATATTCCGAAAATCTAAAGCCTACTTTTTAACAACTTGTACATGTCGAATAGAGAATAAATTAACATAATAAAAGTCCGAATTGAAGTATATAAAATAAAAACAAACAGGAAATTTATGCATTATCATTCCCTTATAAAAGACTTCATTCTATTCACGTTTGTACCATACCCACATTGTTATACCACGATATATTTTTATTTATTGTAAATTATTGATTTTATTGACATATGTGCGAAGTGTTACGTATTAAATGTATATACATTAGAGTGGACCTTAGCTATACTTAGTGACAATTTTTTTGCGACATTTGTTTCACACCACCCCCTAAAATTGTTCCATTGGGTAAGAAAATAATTCCTGTAAAAGATGAAGTTGATCGAATAAGAGGAAGACGTGGTACATCTACATTAAAGTTACAATAAATGTGTAATTTTGTATGAACGGAAAGGTATGAAGAACAGATTTTTAATTATGGTTAAACGTTCTTCTTCTGCAAAAATATTTACGATAATAGTGCTACAGGATGATTTTTTCAACATAATATTTAACTAATACTTATATCTTTTTAATTATGTAAATTAAATTTTACATATTTTATTGGAAGTGCCAATTCTTTTAGCTTCTTTCTTATATCATTTGTAAATTAATAATAATAATAATATTAATTTTAAAAATGGAGGAATTATCGTTCGACATTAATATTTTATATTTAACAAAAATATAATATTTTTAGTATGATATGGTGAAAATGTACCATAAATAGGTGAAGAAAAAAAAATACGATTATTGAGTTTAAACACTTATTAATACACGCATTCAAATACAATTTACAAATTTTTCATTAACGTGGTTGTTTTTGTATCTGAATAGCGATTTCGATAATCTGATACAATTTTGCATTATAAATTATTTTTCCTCTTCATTTCGCGATAGTACATTACTAAACTCTTGCATGAGTTTGATTTCTCGTTTGGTCGAATCGTTAACTACTGTTAAGTTATTCACTATATTTTGTCCAACATTATAATTAGAATCATTTTCCCATTCTAAAGGATCCTTATTTATGAAATCTGTTGGAGCTGAAAATCTTTTAAAAAACGTTACAGTTTTTTGGGAAACAAAGCCTTCAATATCGTTGTCGATGTACTGACAATGAGTTATATTATTCGGACTAACTGTTGATTTTTTTTACATCATTATCATTAACAGCATCTAAAGCTGCTACCATCCGTTTTTTTAGCTTCATGTGTAACGTTGGAGTCAAAACTTGCCAGCGCTGCCGCTTCTGGTGTTAAGTACCATAAGTGATTAGTGTGAAATAGTCTTAATTCGTAGAAATTAAACGTGTGTTTTAATGCACATATGGACAAAACTTAATACTAAATAAATAAGGAATCATGATATTCTTGAAAATATAAAATATTTCATCTAAATTTTCAGAAACAGGCTACTCTTTACATTTAGAGTGCAGTTATTTCTATTTCAAAACTTCGCATTCGATGTGCCACGTCTTCCCGACGTCCAATCGATCTTAAATTTTATACAACTTATTTTTTTATGAAATGGAATAAGTTTAGGGGGTGGCGTGCTAAAAATTTTGTGGTTGAAAAATAAGGTCCAACTTTATGTACATACATGTTAAATTATATTTATGGAAAATTCTAATTCTTCTTACTATTTTTTTCGCGCGTGATTTTAGAATACTTTCCGAAAAAAGTTACTTTGTAGATAATATTTTATACATTCTTATTATTAAAACGACGAAATGTTGTTTGAAACTGAGACAGACAGTAAAACAATGGCGGCGATATGCAATCCGACCTATACACGCGTGTCATTGTATTTAAAGTGAATGTATGTTATATTTTTTGCATAACTGGGTATTAAAATACTATCATTTTACATAGAATATGAATGTTATAGTTTCTCACGTTTTTCGAAAAAAAAAAAACGTACATATTATTTGAATGCATTCCCACTATTTATAGTCGACTTTACTTTATTTTCCCGCGTAGTGAAAAATTCTTGAATTTGATTGGGCGATTCTCCTGAAGCCAGCCAATGGTATTAAAGATCAAGGGTATGACGTACCATTTAAAACACCGTATATGTTGAGTTGTAACCGCGGTCGCCATGCCATGCGGCTGTCTCGCGACTGACAATTTCGTTTCTGAATATGTCGTCGGAAAAGTGTTTCAAACATTACTGTCCTGATTTGCAAAGGACCAGTTTACAACGTGACAGTGTTAAGAAAGTGAGTGCGTAAGTATTGTTAAGCGACAAGTGATGTTCTTTTGAAAATTAAAACCTTGAACCTGCGCTCGGTCGGTTAGAGGTTGGATACGGCAGTTTGCAGTTTGAATCTGATGATGCGCTCTACGCATACAACGGAACAGGTGAGCTTTTAATTTTCATTGACCGGAGATTCAAGAATGTCTGAATTATCTTTGCGATACTGAAACTGAACAAAAATTTTCTTTTGTCAAAAGTCTCATGTCAAGAACACGTCGACCGGTTTTGTTGGCAGCGCTCCTTTCGTTCACTTTTGTCTGTTAATCGTCTGCTATGTGCTGCTCTCTAGCGGATGCACCTGAATCTCTTCGCCAAGTTCCAAAATGCAGATTCATACCGATAGTTGTTAAATCGATCTCTACTATGTTTGCTACTCATGCATTTTTTACTTTTATTTAATTCTCCAAAATAAAATATCTGTTATGAAATGTTAAAATATCTACTCAATATTTTTTATGTAAATACATATCCTTTATACTAATATTCAAATAGTCATTTAAATAAAATAAAATAAAATAAAAATCGTATTAATAACATTTCCTCTAACAAAATCCTTCAAACATTATATTCGATGTACCTAATATATTTATAGGCAATATTATTGTATATGTGTAGTAGCGTTGTAACTTATTTTGTTTTGTATTCAAGTCCCGTTTCAGGTGAATTTTTTACTCTTTCGTTTCGTCTCAATTTATATACAAAATAATAGTTCCTGAATTAAAAATGATTTCCTATTATTGTAGTATTTTTTACTTTAAAATAACTGTTTATCATTGGTATGGAAAAAACAAAAATATGTAAGCAGTTGCGTTCCTCATGTGAAAAGAATCCTCTTTTCAAATGACACACTTCTCTGGATAGCATCTTTCACAAAAGCGCTCAAAATGCAAAGATTTCATACATCTGAAGCATTTAACAATTTTTAAACGCGTTAAATATTACTATGGCAGCAGTGCACTTATTATGTTTATAGCTCTCTAGGGAAAAGACATTAGGTCTGGGTCGTTTATATCCAAGCTTACTTTTTTTTACTGTTCTATGCTTTCGAAACATTTGAGAGAATTCTAGGATACCTATTAAACTATCTTCTTCATTGTACAATCGTTTGTTACGTCAAATGTTTACAACTTTTTGCTATAAAAACAAAAATTCGGAATTACGCTTGTATCGTCAACGACCCAGCTTGTCTACGGAGGGTTAAATTTGTATAAGTTTGTAATATTTAAGTTTCCGTTTTTTTTTAAGTCTACACAAGCGACCAAGTATGGATCTATTTTTCAGTTTCCGACCTATCTGCGAAGTTTCATTGAAAACGGCGGATAACACTCAAACTGTTAACTTTTGAGTTTGTGTTGAATAAGTTTATGTGATCATTCTTTACTTTTCTTTACGAGTACTATATGCTCCTGAATACTTTAACCCTTTCCTTTTACATCCTGTGCATTGATATGAGTGAACATTCTTTATTTTTAATTTTATCGTATTTGTAACTTCGAGTTAATGTACCGAAAAGGTACCAGTTATGTTAGAGAAGTAGGAGTCATTTGAGTCTAGAAATCTATGTACAAACCGGTTTAACAAAAGGGATACTTGTTTTATTGTCTTACAGTGTTAACTATCACTTTCTTATGCAGCTGTCCCTTGCATGACAACCAGAGTTTAGAGTTTTAGTACATGCGTACTTAATGAATATTCAAACTTAATTTTCTGGAGAATGGAGTCCTGTATGAAAAAATTGTATTCTATATTTTCGACTTACTTTTACATAAGGAATCGCCTACTTTCCGGTTTTGTCACGATTTTGCCAACACCCTTTACGTGCCGTTGTACGGATTAGAAATTTTTGTTTATTCCGCCTTACGAGGACGCTGTCGAACCCTGCTATTTCACCTTGGAAAGGACTATTTTAGTTATGGCAAATTATGTACATACATGTGTTTGGAAGCCGATCGCCGGTATTTCCTTTCAAAGTTCTTCTTCAAGTTCGTCATGGATATTTCTCGTCCTTCCGTGTTCGAAAGTCGGATCCTGTAACCACCTGCCCTACTCACAAAAAGGAAAAAGGCAACTAAATGGACAGGTTTTACCTGACACAACTCGGTGTGCAGTCGAGAAGAATACCTGCTGATACAACTTCAGAAAGTTTTCGTTCAGACGCGAGTTAAGATCTTTTCAATATCAAATGAACTCTTCATTGCAAACCCGTTCTTTCGCAAAGCGTGTTGAAATGAAGATTCAATTGTTTAACCTTTGTACTTTAACAACAGTATTTACATAAATGTCGACAGCGTAATATAACTAAGAATCAAAATTCGAAATAATATATCAGGAGGACATCTATGTATAGTAGTTATATTTTGATTAAATATATCTGAAACAATAGGTACTCTGTCAGAATCAGACTGACAACTGTTAGACCAAATCTTTTATTTATATAATTTAATTTGTCCTTTACTTAACCCGTACAATTTACAGGGATTTACAAATTTTTAGAAACGTTGTACGCATTTATACATGTAAGCATAGACACTGTAAACGGTGTGAGAAATCTTAACTAAAATTAATGTTAAAGACAGATAAATCGCAATATTTATAGTATTACATATTATTACATTATAGTAGCATACTTCAGGTAAAATTACTAGAGATGATGTTACATAAATCATGTTTTTTTAACTTTTAATCTTATTTCAAAATTACCAGAATGTATCTATTATCATTCTCTAAGTTTTAAACAACATTCTTTGTACGGTATTACACATGTCACCAGTTACAAATTCTAGTAGAATATAATTTGTAAAATTGTTCCGCTCAAACAGTAATTTTCTCAGTTGAAAGAGTAGCAGATGAAGTAACGCTTTAGCAGCTTATGTGACGAACTCGACATTATTGGTAAAATGTGTGGAAAAATTGCGGAATAATGAGACAGTATGTTTAATTTTGTGACGAAAACATAGAGGACGTACATGTTGTCTAAAATCATAGCGATTGTGACTGTTAACTTGGCGAGTGTGTGGTGGGGTGTGACATACTCCAATCAATATTTTTAAAAATTTAAATTCTGTATGTATAATCTTTTAATATAATATCAAATCTGGTTTCTTTCATTCATATTCTAATAATAATTAGAAATTATTCGTAATTCTTAAATGTAATGAAAAAGTACAGATGTTCTTAAGACTAGAATTTTCCTAATCTAAGAAATACTTACATTAATAATAACGACAAAGTTGGAAAACTTCAACTTCATAACAACAGTATTAACTAGTACATCCCCCTTTCCGAAGCAATTTTTTTTCCTTTATAACCATAACTGCACGACAGTACAGACTCGCTGAAACAAACGAGCTTGGTATAGAAAGAAAGTACAGAAATCCAGCAGCATCGAGCATACTTATTATTAGTAAAATTGTTTAAAATTGTAGGGTGTGTCACACCCCACCACAACTGTGTATATCTCTGCGTCAGGTTAACTATAACAAATAATTTGTTAGGTACGCTATCGATTATGAGACTACGAGTGGCGTGAGCGAGTCGTACTTAAAGAGATATGCCGATATCGCTCGCGTTGGCTTAAGTCCCCGTACCGTGTGCGGCAGATAGCCGAGGACTCGACGAAAACGTATTTGACGAGTTCACAGTGAATCAAGACGTGGCAACAGAGCGTCCGTGTATACCGTGTGTAGATGTATGTGTGTATATATACATTTTGTATACATAAATATATCTCATGTGAGAGGCCACGGCATTGTAAAACTGCCGATTGGCTTCGAGGTCATCACGGTATCAACCTCCATTTCGTATTGGCTTTTTTTCCAAGCTGGACTTGTCGAAACTGGCCACCAGTGGTATTGCTCCATCGATATTCTTACCTCGATATGCTAGCAAGATTATTTGGGGAAAGAGTCTTCGTATTTAGCCGTTTTCCTTTATGCCATGTCGTCGAGTAGTTGACTCTCTTCTTAATTGAAAATCGTATTTAATTTAACCTTAAGAATTTCTTCCCCATATGAAAATATCTTATATTAAGAAATTCTAATAATCTTTTTCAAGTTACGTGAGATAATATTACCATTTATTTTTCGTTTTTACATACAAATTTCATCACTCTGCAATGTATATGTATACGTGTGTATGTTCAAACGTGATACATGAACGTTTCTTATTACGAATCGGCTATTTCGATCTCGTGAAAACGGCCAATAATTTTCATCCCTTGATCAGGAATTATTATTTTATGTTCGATAGTCAATTCTTCTGTCATGTATTGAAATTTTGTGCACAATTGCCTGCAGCACGGAGCACTTGTTTTGTGGATAAATGATTTGAGTCTTACGAGTTAACAACTCGAAAATGTAGCGATAAATATCAAGTTAAATACGTATTGCATTAACATGGTAAGCATATCCTGTGTAAATATTTATAGACATTTGGCCTGATTGTTTTGTTTCAAATATTCCACATGAATGTTTATAATTGTGTAAATAAATATAACTTTGCTTTATTTGAAACTTATTGAAATTACAATCTCACTGTTACTCAGTTTAACTTGTAGATAAATAACAAATAAGTAATAAATATTAATCATTAGGAAGATTAAAACACTTGTTATACATAGTGGAAATTCTAATTGCATCCTGTGAAACATTATTTCGCAAACAGTGTGTTTGAAATTAACTGAAAATACGAAACGCGTAAAGATTCATTAAACTAATTTTACTTTACATGCATATATTTTTACACTTTACATGCATAATATTCGATTACATGTTTATTTTGGGAAAATTCCAGTCGTTTTTATTGGAGTGGATAAAGTATATTCCTGTGATGAAAATTGATGGGATTAGCCATTTAGAAATTTGCTGCAAAAGAGATAAAAACATATATTTAATTAAAAGAGATTTACTTCTTCTCCTCGTGAAATATTCTTCCTCTTCATACTATATCCGCCGTGATATTTTATTATCAATGCAAAATTTCAGAGAAGTATTTGAATAATTAGTTTATCCTTTTAATTGATTATTAATAGCGAAGAGATATTTGTGTGGGTCATGCATATTTTATACGAGAAACATTAATTACTACGTTTGAATTCAGTTCCTGATAATAATAGAAGTATACGCAATATCGATCTTTCGTTATTTAATAAAAATAACAATAGCACGTGTAATAATAAATGCATATGTAGAAACACGGAATCGATCAAATTATCAAACCACATAATTGTGTTTCCAAAATGGTTGACGAAAAAATAAACCAGTTTTAGAATGCGATTCAAAAAATTAAGAAACAAACGAGGGGTGCATTACTTACATGTTTATGAGTAAGTAAACAAATATAAGTGTTTCTTTAGAAGTAAAATTCAAGAATTACTGGAAGCAACGTTCTAGTACGAAAATGATACTGCTTCTAGATAAAAAGCTTGCCGCAAGGAAGTTGTAGTAATTCTGTTTTCCTATTATTACAATTTATTCATTAAAAAATCGACGCATAAAGTTATTAAAATACTAATTGTGTAAACCATTCTTGTTCATGTTACAAGAAAAATTGGAAAGTGACTCCAATCGCAACAATCACAGCATCTTTTTGCTTTCGTGAAACGAGTTGAATATCATTATCACAGTAACAAAAGTGAAAGTGTTAAAATTGTTTTCCAATCCCTGTTTTCCTGATTTTCGCTTTCTACTGTAAACTTTGAATGTCATTCGCTCCTCACGTTTTGTAGCGTCTCTCAAATCACATTGCACGATTTTACAATTGTTTTAATGAAATCTGGCACGTTTTATTTATTCTGTTTGCGCTTGATATATTAACCATTTGCGGTCGGAAGTCTGGATATATTCTCGACACGCTCGTTGACACTGTTTCGTTGTTTCAGATTGTTTTAAAAAATATATCTGACGAAATCGTGACGTATAATTTTTCATTGGCACTAACAAACGATCTCTTTCTTCATAAATAATTAAAAGTGCATTGAGGTTCTAGGAATTACAGTAGAACCTCGATTATCCGATCTGTAATTAGTAATTGGTTAACTTGCATTGCAAGTATATGTCGCATAGAAATGGTTATTTTATTTTAGAATTTAAAATATGTATTTTCTAAAAGCGTTTAACAGAAAAAAATAGGGTACAACTGATTTTAAACCTGGAGTGTCATCATATTGCCAAAAATGGATTGTTTTTATAATTTTTAAACGTTAGCCTCTCGGAAATTTTGTGCCCTTTTAGGAGGATTTTTTGAGGCCTCCAATTTAACGACTCTTCAGGTCCATTTACAATATTGAATTAACAAAAAACATACATTTCTATAGTTTGAGACATCCTTAATGAAATGCCAAAACTTTCATTAAATTATTTGTCGTATTTTTTGTTTAATGACCAGAAATGACCAATCATTAAGGGCTTTAGACCGGAATCTCCTCTTAAATCGAAAGCAAAGTATTTAGATTTCACAGAAATCATGAACAAAGGATTAGTGAGAAAGAAATATAAGTGACCTTACTCCGAAAACCATTCCGAATGAAATATTCTTTTATCTTAAGTACAGACGAGTGATTTTTATTGAGAACATTATTATCGAGTAAGACAAATTCAGTTATTGTGTACTCTCTTTGTATGTTGCCATTCGCTGATGCAGGAGGCAACACGGTAGGTAAACGCAACGTGTCTTCGTGGAAGAAGAAAATGCCGCAGGTCTGTGATTTCCGCTTGGCAACAGCGCAGCCGGTTGTCCGTGCTGCCTCGCTGGGTCGAGCCAATGGCGTAATCAGGAGAGGGGAGTGTACGTTCGTTCGTTCGTTCTGTTCCCTTCTCAAGCATTCACAAAAACCGCACACAACAGGATGAACGAGGATCTCTTTTTAGTTATACGTTTTTATCCTATTGAACAGTATCCGCTGTTATCGAAAGGCTACGGGTAGCAACCATTTGATAGCTACAATCGATTTAATCCATCTCCAAATTTCATCACAGTTGATGATGCAAATAACTTGTATATACCTACTGCTAAAAAATATTTCTGTATTCATGAAGGTTAGTTTTGTAGGTAATCAACTTATTTTGAGAGTATTCTTAATATTCTTGAATATAGAGCACTGAATATTTCAGCATACAGTAATGACCAAATTGCTTCCTACGATATAAATATGCTTCCTTACTTTGATTTAGTCCTATTAATTTATGTTCCAATATATTTCACACTATGTGAGTACATCTTTATGGCATTTACGGGCATAAATGTTAACGTCTGCTCCTTTGATACCTAATCTCTTCAGCTTTTAATAGTTATGCTTAAATAGAAATATAATGTCTGAAGGTTATTTTCGCGTTATACCTCCGAATATTTATGTTTTCTGAACTTTCACACGCTATCACTGTTTCTTATTTACACACCCATGTTACATTCGCCAACATTGTTTCGTCATTTTATCACGAACTGCAGATTAATCAGGTTCCATTATGTCTCCTCCTCCATACTTGCTTCGTGGTTACGCTACTGGGTCGAGTATCCTCCCCTTTCATCTTGTCCCCTTCCTTGCACCCAATATCAATGGCTTTCACGCGTCTCTCTCGCAGCTGCTTTCGTCTCGTTTCCTTCGTGTAATTCTCCCCTCTTTCCTCTCTTTCTCTTCCTCTTCTCTCTCTCCCTTTCCAGTCGTCTCTTTCTCTCCTTCTGCCCCTCGTCTCCGTCGCCGTGCGCGACGGCCATTTTTCTCTGCTTGACAGAAATTCGACAACGCTGTATTATATACGTGCGTGCGTGCGCGTGCGTAAGCAAGCCAGAGGCGCGTGATGTCAAAAAAACATTAATATACGAATTTCGCTGGTTTGTAAGCAAAGATCGAATGGATAGAAGTATCTCGTTGATCCGAAAAGTCGATGTGAATCAATGACGAAAGTTGGTCACCGGTTGGATTTCTCTGTTTTATGGAGCGAACACGACGATCTATTTAGTAACACGAGTAAAAGCTTTATACAGATACCCATGTATTTAAACATACGTCTCTCCTGCGGCTTCTCGTGATTCATAGTTGCTGTGATGTGTGTCGAAAGATGCTAACCAATGATCAGTGCATGATTATCTTCTCTAAATAATGGTCATTCAAGCATTTGAACATTTTATAAAGTATTTTCTTTATGACAGGTTGTATCGTGTGAGTGTTATATATAATCATTGACATAACACCTGCTGTCTGTTTTAAAATCGAATTAGGGGGTATTCGGTTCGAGCATGTACTTGAATTTATTCGATTCGAGAATTCATATTTCGTTTTACTGCATTTAGAATTCTCCGGATGAAAGCGTTCTATGTTCAGAAAGAAGCGACAGATGCGAGAATAATTGCAAACTGACTTCGGTAGGTTAATTAACATATTCTTTGTCGTAAACACTACCATCATATATAAACTTTTATTTGGTAATTGTTCAGCTGTACATGTTAAATATAAAATAGCCGTACGTTTGTATTACATTATTTAAATTATTTTAATATTCAGTATTAAATGTCGTATGAAATTTCAAATAAAAATTCATTGGCGAATTGCAAACTGAAAATTGTATTCTCGAATAACGTAACTTCTTCTCGATATTTGCATTGTTAGCGCTTAAAATCTTGTTTCATTTGAGCGTTTATGAACGACTAAATTATTAAAAATGTACACTAAACAATTTTCCAAATACTGACTTCCGAAAAATAATGTATTTTTCTTATTATACAATCCTTTATTACGATTATTAACACTACTTTTACTAGTGACAGAAATATTAATTTGCTGAAATTTGATCACCACAAGCGGAATCTTATAGTCAAGCAGGTTTCCATAGTTATCGTTAAAAACGGAAATTGATAACTAGATGAATCTAAAATTTATTCGTAATAATGCAAAACGAACGAAACGAGAAGCATTGAAACAGTATTTTATTTTTCGCCGGCGGTTTCACAATTTCAGCCGAGTTTCAGACTGCTTCTTTACTCCTGGGCAACGTTTTTCGAAAAAAAGTTCGCAGTGTTATTTCATTGCATAACGGGCCTTAACCCTCGAGTGCTGTAGGCAATGCCGGTCTGACCCGCTTCACCCCTCATCCTTGTGCCCCCCTCTCGTCGTGAAAGACCCTCTGATTCCCGACTCTACTTGCCTCTCTGCGCTTCAACGGAGCGTTCAACGACTCGACGCTCCCTTCTGTCTCTAGTTTCCCCTCCAGCTGTGAACCCTGGTCCTTCTACACAATTTTCCCATGCCTTCCCACGCCGCGCCCCTCGCGCACATCAGCGCTGCGCACTGCATATGAAACACGCTCATACACGTCACTCGCTGAATGATTTTTCTTGACCATGTCGAACTTCCTTGCTATCAATAAACACAGCGAGCCATCAGACTCCACGCACAGCTAGATGAGCCGCTCAAAAGCTAAAATGATTAACCCCTTACCGCATGATTTTTTTTTGTTATGAAAAAAATATATTAACACTTTCTGAGTCGGCGCGGCGGTTCTGATGTGAGAGTCTTAGCTAGATGCCGCGTACAATTTCCAAAAATTGATAGCTGAATGCCGTAAGATTCTGGCATTAAAATGAGAGTGAGAATAAAAAATATTGCTTTATAATATCATGGTTGTAACCACTTGTTGTTTAAAATGAAAACAAATAATAAAATGCTGTAAATATAAAATGACGTTAGACTGCGCCAGCGGTAACCAGTTATAGGCTTTAAAATAACGTAGAACTACGTCGGCGGCAACCAGCTACAGATTCTAAAATGACATAGTCGGCGGCTGCCAATGTGTTAAGTATAAGAAGGTGCATCTTTTATGCGAAAAGTATTGAACAAATTTTTGAACAATATTAAATCGTTTATTTATTACAAAAACCGGTTTGCGCACAAAACTATATTAGCAATTTATATGAAAATTTGAACTCACCTCTTTTATGTAATCTGCAGACACTGTAAATTACTCTAATAATATTTATTTGGCTTTTTAAAACGTATAAAGTCTCGGAATTCGTTATAGAAATCTCGACAATAAAGCGGTTGATGTATAAGCTATACAACAATGTAAAGAAATCGCAAAAATTTAACTTTTTCGAACACAAATGGCAGATTATTATTGAAAACCATAGCACCATAGTGTATTAAATATGGTACAACATGAAGCAGTGTGATGCATGTTTTACATACAAAACTAATGAAGATTTGATTTGTTCCACATGAGGCATACTATGCGGTAAGGGTTTAACTCCATTTTTAGTAAATTTCTCAATTTCATTATCGGAGTAAATGAATGTTTGTAACAACATCACTATTCTCTACGTTTCAATTTTATGGAGTTGATCAGTTTGGCTTCTGAGCAGCTCAGATCTCGAGTAACACTTTGACTGTCTTGTCACCCAAATATGGATGACGCTTAAATTCAGTTATTATTTACCTGAACACACATACTATTAATAAAATATTTATGAAGATTTAATAGAACCAGCAAGAGGTAGGAATAATTACTAACACGTTGACTGCCACGCAAGCTTTATATGTTTTGCCCTGGGAGTCACAACAGAATTTTCATAATTCTAAGTATGTAATGATAAAATATTAAGTAATATGGTTAAATAAGTTCATATCCTTATCAATAGTGCGTTTGTCTCGCTGGTTATAATAGTCACAATGTTCTGTAGTTATTTACGTTGTTCAAAATTTTTTAATCGTTGATATGTATCTTATTTTAATCATTCTAAAAAATATAGTAACGCCGGTCACGGATGACCACCAGAGCCCCACTGAGAAGACAAGTGCGGGTCACGGGTGACCACCGTGGCAGTCAATGTGTTAATTAAAAGGAGCTTAATTTCAGATTACGTTCATGTTGTGTCGAAGTCTAGAAAGCCGTGTCGTTTATAGTGTACACTGTATGACAGTCAACGTGTTTACGCGAGTTGAACTGAAGCGAAGTTCGATTTAGTATGAATTATAAACTGATACATACCATGTCGTAATTAACTCCCTGACTGCAGCACACTTTTAATGAGTACCGTTCGCTGTATGCGGGATCATCATAGATGAGTAACGACAGTTGACTTGTTTAATTCGTTTATTTTATGGTTACCTCGTGTTTTTTCTTCGAAAACGCTTCATTCATTCATTTTTATCCCCTGATTTAATTTCGTATATTACATACTTGGACGTGAACGCCAGTTTCCGGAGCCATTGTAGAGGCTATTCGTACATAAGAATACTCACGCTAAATTTTAACCTGTTAGCTGTGTAGCCTTATTTTAAAAGTGTGTATCTACGTCGTGTCACAAAAATAAAGAGATGACGAATATACTTGTCAAACACAGATTATATGCAGCTGCTGTAAAAGTGAATCAAAATTATAACGAAATGGCAGCTAGTTTTTTTAAGAAATGAATAATTTATTGCTCAAATTCATTGATATTATTGACAAAACTTAAACATTCATTATTAAAAAAAAACAGGGAAAGTCAAATACATGGGAAATTTTTTTGTTTTTTTTTCTTATTTCGTTCTTGTCTCAAAAAATTCTAAAATTTCTGAAGTTTACAAATATATTTTAGTCTCCACTAAAATTTTAATTTAAATAGTAAATGGTAATTACTTTTTTCGCGTTACGAGTATACTCGTCATAATACAAAAAATTGCCATTTCTTCATGACGAGTATACTAAATGACAACATGATATAAATGACAACCTAAATAATTGAGGTTACCAAGTATGGCTTTGCAGGTTACACACGTTTGTATTTAATTTGAACACACACCAAAATTTAGTCTATCATTAGATTGATCAGTGTAGGCTTTTCTTTAGGTACGACGTTCAGTAATTTTTTAATTTTTTAATTTTTTAATTTTTTAAATTTTGCATTCTATAAGTACTCCATTCCCTTGTTTGTAAAATACTTGAATCAGAAGTACATTTTTGTTATACACCGTTGTTATGTTATGTTAATAACCAGATAGAAAAACTTCCTGGGATTCATTATTCGCATTAATTGCGACTTAACTGTGCAGTAGAATGTCGATTACATATACGGAATAACAGGAAGACAAAGTATTACCAATAAATGAATTTTTGGACAATCGATTTAACTGATAATGAAAAAATGTAACTTATTATGTGTATAAGAAAAACGTATTCTTCACAAAAATTAACAGTCTTGAACAGTAATAATGTCTTGAATATAGTTAAATCTTGTTGTTTTTGTAGTACAAATGTTTCTATAGAATCGGTTAAAATCTTTCGGATAATAGATTTTCTCGTAATCGATGTGCTATTACACATCCAAAACATTTGCTATATTAGGTAAAATATAGGATATTTCAATAATTTTACGTACAGGGTGTCCACGTTTAAATGTTATAAACCCTTACAACCCAACATATTGGAAATACAAAAAAATTGTTTATATGGAAGTTGTATGGCACGAGGGGGCTTTATTGGTGAAGATGAATTTTTGTTTACGTTATTACCGTAAGAGATATAAAGGCTAGTTCGTTTTTTTATCACGTTCGCTATCACAAACCGAGGGAAAAAAACGTCCTCCACAGACCATGGTTTGTGTTTTGTATTTTTGCTGAATATACTGCAGATTTTCAGAGCAGATTTTATTTACTCATGTGGCTATAATATGAAAAATTATTGCTGTCACATATGTGTGATGTTGGACCCTCAGCAGAGAATCGTCCGTCACACATATGTGACTCTGGTAGCAAACGTTTTAAATAGAACTATATATTTTTTGCAGATCATTTGATAATGCAATTTCGAGACAAATTCAGTAACCTTCAATGTGTACACCTTTTTTCAACTGGTTTTTGAGACATTGCGCTTACAAATTTACTGATTTCCAACGCAAGAAACCCGCCTGAATAGGACATTTTTTTTTATATATTCTTTACTTTAAACTTTACAATTTGTCCAGCTGCGCATTTGGTAAATTTTTGTAGCGTTTATCTTAAATATCACGCGGATGACTATCCTCAGTGAGATGTCATCTTACAATCTTGTTATTGTGATATGGTTAAGGCAATGGGATGTTTCCTTTTTAGTCTTCTTTTTATGTGGGTTTCGTACGCTTCTGCAGCTAGCTGTTTTGAGTGTGTTGTAAGTTTTCCTATATATTTTGTTGCATATCTGTTAATTAACTATTGGGATTTTTAGGTCTTTATATAGATCCTCATTTCTTATGTACCATGGGGCATTAGCGACTGTTCTGAATATTTGTGATTGGATTGTCTCTAATTTAGCTGCGGTATTCCGTATGTCCATATGTGATCATTTTGTAAATTTTTAATGTGTTTTCTATACTCAGTTTCGATTTTCTAGTGGTTAACCAATACATCTGCCCTCTTCTTATCCTTATATTTTCTCTTGTTCCTTTAATATGGTATTTCCAGGTGAGTTTTGTGTCTAAGTGTAGTCCTAAGTACCTTACTTTTTTGTTTGTGGGAATAGGAAATGGTGCTCGAGCTTTGGGCCTGCCGTTCCTGTCGCAGACCCCTCATATCCGTTTCAAGAGACAATGTCTGAACACGTGGCATTTAAGTCGCGAACAGCCCACTATCGGTACTTCCTGTTCGGTCAAGTTTCTTCCGCTGCAAATCAGTAAATTTGTGAGCGCAGTATCTCAAAAACCAGTTGATAAAAGGTGTGTGTATTATAAATTACGGAGTTCATCTTAAAACGCACTATCAAATGATCTGAAAAGATATTTCAAAATTCTTCGCATTTCAAAAAGCGATCTTGACCTTCACATCTCTTTAAATGATAATGTAAAAAAGAATTCGTCTGCGTCAATAAATTTACTCTCTCATACCATATAACTTCCAGATAAACAATTTGTTTGTATCTCTAATATGTTAACGGTTTGTAACATTTAATCTCGGACACCCTGTATATAAAAAATATTCTGAGAAGCAATAAGATACGTCAAACTTGTTTAACACGTTTACTGCCCCACACTAGTTAACACCTATTGGTCAGACAACGTGTTAATTAAAGAGTTATTGATTTTGATAATATTCTCAGCGAATTGTACATTGCAAGATTAACATAGAAAAGCATGTATACGATTGAGTACTTAAACATTTTCTTCCTCTGTCATTTACAATCAAAACAGCAATTTATGTCGTGTCTGATTAGGAATACATAGCTGATTCCACTGTGCCAGACATTGTGTTAAAATATTATAGAACTTTTTATTTTTTACCGATTCGCCTGAAGATTCCTCGGCAATGTAAAAATAGTTATTTTTCTATAACACAGTAATTGGAAAAGGTAACATGATCTGTAGATAAAATTAACCTGAACTTCAATGGAGCTAAGAGGTACAGGTGGATCATGTATGGCCACGATGTTCCTCATTGTCTGTGTCACAGGAATCACTTTTTAATGTCTAAACTATTATGAATAGTCTGCGGATGTTTATGCAAATATACATTTTTAGAGTTCAATATTTTTTATATTAATGCAGTTATTGGAATTACACTTTGACAAAACTATATTTTGTTCTGTGAATGTTTGAAAAATATACCTTTTATTTTTTCTCGGATTTAAATGTGCCTTTATTTAAATATTTGGGTATGCTAAATTCCACAAACATTCGCAGTATAATTATGAGCAATGCAGTAACGAACGAATCGTTGGTGGTAAAACACATAATTGAGCGATTTCCAGTCGATGAGTACGTGTAGCGAAAAACCTATTATACTTACCAGACTTCCGGGCGGAAAAGTGTTAAAAGAAAATATTAATAGATGAAAATACATGCTCCTGATATATAATTGAATCATTTATTATTAAAAGGGCGTATGTCCATATTTTGGGGAAAATTAAGTTATGCATTTTTGCAACTGTAGATGCCCAGCCAAAAGAGTGTCTTTTTAGGAAGTTTTTATTGCCTGGTGTAAAATTGAAAAAAACGAACACATGTACGTCCTTTCAATAATAAACGATTCAATTATACTGTACTAAAAATTATTGTCTAAAGATTTACAAAACACGATTAATATAGAAATATTTTATTCTGTAATCCTTTTAGTATTGATAATGTCAAAAGGTCGAAGTGTATTTGTATGTATTCTTGTATGTTTCGTTCATATCTCGAGTAAACTTAATTCAAGTCAAGTTCTAAGATAGTTGCTTATCGAAACTCGTGTATTTTTTATGATACAGCAAACGTATAGAACGTATGTAGATTTTTAGTGACTGACCTTACTTTTCTTACATACTGCTGCTGAATATAATACTTCCTGTATTTTGTTCTGAAAAATAACATTTCCATGAAACCAGATTTTAGTTTGTTTCGCAACAGCCTCTTATGATTAAAGTTTGAGCTGAAATTTAAATTACAGTCGTTAATAAATGCAAACATGAAGGAAGATGTATGTTTAGTTACTTAAAAAAGCATCGGTCCGTCTATTTACCTGAATTTTTACTAATGTCATAGGTATTAATTTAATATGCAATGGAATGAAAAAAAATCTAAATGAAGACATACTTTTATTATTTCATCTAGTTTGGTGAATGCAGGCAATTTTTACTAAAAGACATTAGTTATTAGAAAATGTTATTAATAAGAATTGCAATAAAATTTGTTGTCGAAGAAATGAACAATTCCTTTATTCAGTTGCCTGGAAATACAAAACTGTGTATGAGATGTGCTATACGTCTGAATAAGAAAGTTACAGTGTGCATAGACACTGGTAGCAAAAATAAACACTTTTCAGGAGCACCCTCAAGTGGTATGTAATGCAACACTCTTGTGGCTAGAAATCCACATCGTCATATTTATAAGCTAACACGTTTATTGTGTCGTTAGACGTTCGTAAATACAATGGATCCTCTGTTGCTTGAACATCGATTAATTGAGCAATTTCAGCTTGTAAAGGAACATAGATATTCTGCGAGTACAAGGAGTCACACAATTTGGAACACGTAAATATCTTTCTTAGAATTAAGGATAGAAATAAATGTTTGAGAGAAACGTTACACTGTCCGTAGGGATAAATATAATAATAGGAACAAATTTTGTTTCGTGGCCATATTTTTCAAAATTTCAAGGTTACCGATATTTTTTAAAATGGAACAGTATATTTTCGTTGGCACAATATTCTGGCTGATAACAAGCAAATTCAATCCTGCACGTGTTGACCTTTAGATGATGTCGGATTATTATGCGAAAGCGTTCGTATTTTCATCTGCTGCGTCGCTTAGGAGTCAGCAACCATACAAGGCGATGCCGTTTTCAGTATTTTATAACCCGTATAGCTGGTCGTAGCATATGAATACATGCGATTGCAAGTTGTTTACGAATCAATGATAAGCACCCGTTTTCCTTTTCCGCATTGAATTACTACTCTTTAAAGACAAATTCGCGGATGGTCATCAGAAAGTAAATGTATCATACATGTATGATTCAATCTTTACTTTTTTATAACCTACAATGTTGCGACAATAGATACCATGTCCTTCTCATATATTTTCTGTACCTAACAAAATTATTTCTAAGATGATTCGATAAACTATTAATAAGTTTATCTTTTCGATACTTTTGGGAAATTGCACCAAACAGACGACACTTATCGTTGATCTCGGAAGTTTCGAACAGTATTCATTACGAAACATGAATTTTACAATACTTTTACATATTGTGTAAAATTTTTATTATGCGTTAAATAGTCGAGTATTTGTGCAACATAAGAACTACGTATCACTTATGTCAGTGATGGCCAGGGTGGCAAATAATCAATTAAATTTTTAATTCAGGTGAGCACTAATTAACAATTAACGTTTAATTCGTAATTAAATTTCGTGTAATTATGAATTAAATTCTAATTGTTAATTGAATGATTTTCTAACAGAGAATTACATTTTAATTTTTAATTCAAACTTGTAAAGTTAAAGATTGAAATTTATTTTTTATTTGAAGGATCTACATCGTACGGCTCGGGAGAGGGATGTAACGAGGCTTATTTACCTTGGTAAATGCAACCGTTATAAACTATACTCAACGCAGTTTATAATTAAGAAATTAAACTTTAATTCTCAATCAAGAGTATTTTAATTAACAATCTTTAATCGTACAATCTTCAATTAAAAATTAAAGTACAATTATCAATTTGGAGAAACAATAATAAAGGATTAAAATTAATTTTTAGTTGTAGGATCTTCAACTAAAAAATAAATTTTAATCTTTAATTAGATACGCTTGAATTGAAAATTGAATTTTAATTAAATTTTACTGTTTAATTAGAAGAAATTTCAATTAACGATTTAAAGTTAATCGTTAATTGAAGAAACTACAATTAAAATTAAATTTTCAATCTTTAATTTGACAAGCTTGAATTAAAAATTAAATTTTAATTCTCCGCTAGAAAATCATTCAATTAACAATTAGATTTTGTTTCTCAATTAATAAATATTCAATTATCGATTGTAATTTAATCATTTAATTGTTAATGGGGTAATTAAAAAGTCTACAATCCTGGTGATGGCCACGGGAGCTCCGGCCTTCCCCTACTCTGAGTCCATTTCCCTCGTGTCAGTTCCCTTCAGTTCGCTCCTTGTTCCCCGTCGGTCCATCGTCCTCCCAGATCATAGCCTATATGAGGGGAATGGACCTAGAGTGGGAGAAGGCCGGTGCTCCCGTGGCCATCACTGGCTTACGTTATCGGTTATTATATAAACGATTGTGTGTAGTAAATAAATAGAAAGCAAACCATCTTTCAAGTTGATTATTTGCATTTTTCTTGTCAAAACCTGAGGGTGATGCAAACAAACATTTTGCAGATTCGTATTCAGCTCACAAAAATCTATAAGAAACGCCTATTGAATATTAAAAGTCCAAGTACGTGTTGAACAGTGTTATCGAAGAGATTAATAATTCTGTGATAAATCCGCTGAACGTCCAAATCTTGTTCAACTTTTTCCTATTATCGGCAAGGTGGATTGTCAGAAATAATATTACCGTGTCAGCAATGTCGTAAGTAATGATTGTAAAGTTGCGATGCTTAATGATTAATGTAAATTTTAATACAAAGTGCTTTGTGTGATACTTTCCGGAGTGCTGATCATACCACATGAAAGTGTTATCTATCCACGATGTCCTTGATTTATTATTCACTCAGCATTGATTTCTTACAATTAATATAATAATTCTGAGTGAAAGTTAATAGCAAATCAGGACAGAATACGATGCAATTATTAACCAGTAAAAGGAGACTGTGGTTACTAAATTAATGTAGGATTTCATGGACGAAGATGTTAATCTTCATGAGTTTTCTGAAGTACATGAGAAAGTTACAGTGACTCCAACATACATATATCATACCGACACGTGAATAATGTAACACAACAAGTAGTCTGTCTAACTACCGGGTAGCAATTTAGTAAACCATATGTGGAACATTCCAGTTTTTTATTATCTCTTTTTTATAGTTATTTTCTAATTAATTTACGTTTTCTCTGAGCTCTAGTTAATTCACTTTTCTATGTTATTTAATCTTGTTTATTTTTGTATCGGTTTATACGTTTTTTTAATCCCTCTAGCTTATTTCATTTGTATTGTACCTACAAGCTGTTTCGGAACTAAATCAGGACTTAACAAACTAGTACAACCTGTGAAATGGACAAATAAGTCTTAATGAACATGTACGGATAAAAAATTTGTTTTTATGATGTTCTGATTCCTATTTTGTAAGCTTAGTCCTTCACAATGCAGATAATTTTAGTGTAATCTGAAAATACATGTGATTGAAGTGAAAGATGATTCTACCAAAAATTGAAACAAAACTAATATACGTTGTAGATACAGTGGAACCTCGATTATCCGAACTATAATAGGGAAAAAGGTGACTCACATTGTAACTATGTTTTGCATAAAAATTATAATTTTATTTTAGAATACAAAATACATAGAAGTATAAAATTAAATGTATTGTGTCGTTAATGATCATTTTAGATTTTAACTGGCATATAATGACTAATTTTTGGGTGACCGGTGTTCGAATAATCGAAGTCCTGCTGTATTGTGAATTTTGTAAATTCTCAATTTTTGAGATATCAAAATTTTATAATACGTATAACTGTTCGAAGAACCTGATTTACGAAATAAAAAGTAAAATATTTTGAAGATGATTATTTTTGGGACATACATTTATTAAAACCTCTTTATTTATTTTTGTGAGCTCTGATAGCCAGTGAAGTCTTGAACTACAGTTCTAAAATACTTTCTAAAGTACAGTAGGACCTCCATTATCAGAACTGTAAGTAGCAACGGAGTGAGTCAGTATATAACTGTTTTGCATAAAGATAGTAATTTTATTTTAGGATATAGAATATATAGTAACGTAGAATTTAGTGTACAGTGTCACCAGTGATAATGTCAGCTTGCAACTGAAATAGGATGATCAATTTTCGGGTAGCTGGTATCCGGATAATCGAGGTTCTACTGTATACAAGTTTTACAGCATAATGATTTTAGTTACAGTTATTAAAAAGATATCAAGTAAACTTCAAAAGGAAGATCTTTGCATTTAACTTAACATTATAAGTAATTTAATTGTATATTTGAACTCCTGTGTTAAAAGCAAGTTACAATATTAATAGAACAAAATAAATAATTTTAACAAAACAAAAATAAACTATTTTATACAAATAAGATTATTTAATTCTATTTTATCTTGTAGTGGGATGTTTATAAAGTCAGAAGAAAAGTTCCTGCAGTTTTTATTTATTAGTCCATTTTTGTAAGCAATCATTAGGTTTCTCCCACGTGAATCAACCGAGTGATGTTTAAAAAGAAAACATCGCACGTATCTACCTATTTCTAGCGTATTCGCTCAAAATATGTATCTAATAATACGCGTTCGAAACTCTCAAGCTGAGAGTACATCGTAAAATGTCGAAACAATGTGCTCAGCAGGGGATACATGTACGAAAATACTAAACACCTTTTGTGCTAAAATACCTGCGATTACAAACGCATCCATTATTACCTGCAAGGTTCTTGTAATTTATGGTTAATTCATATTTAATGTTTCTTATACTATTTTGATTTATTGATACATAAAAATATATCATGCAATTATACTGACAATTATGTAATCAGAATAGAATTCCTGATAAATAAACGATACTTAATTAATACAAATGAAGTATAATAGAAAATTTTGCTTTCCCATAAACACACCTACTTTATATTTTATCACATTGATACAATTGTAATGATGTTAATTTTGTATCATATATAGGGCGTTTAAAATAATGTTAACACATGTATAGGAAATTTATACATGTATATATTTTCTTTTGGTTGCAGTTAATTGAGTTGGCAATGATGGTGAACAAGTGAAGACTCTTTGAAGACAAAATACATTTGTTACTACGATATTTTGTGTTATCCTTTACTTCCTTCAGTATATTCGAATTTATTGATGACCTTGCATTTCATTTTAGTTTTATAAAACAAATCAATTATGAACTCTTCATTATAAATTACTTAATTTAATAGATATGTCACAGCACTTGTGTATGAATATTAAAGTGAAAGTTATACAAACATAATACATATAAGATAAATGTACCAGTATTTGACGCTATAAGACTCATTTCCCATTGTAATTATTATCACAGAGTTTTATTTTTAGTAAGCAATTTTGTAGGTGGATATCTTGATTCGTTAGCTGTTTTTAAATGAATTGAATTCATCCACATTGACAAATAATCCTATAACAAAGTTTTATTAACTAAAATTGAACCCTCCGAACTGCACCAGTAGTTGACACATCAAATTTGTAAAGGCACTAGTAGTTGTCAGGTTAATGAACACGTAATAGACACCAGACAAAATAAAATACAATGTTTATTTAAAAACAAGCATACAAGATTCAAGAAGTAGAACGAAATGAAATGAGATAAAATTACATAGGTAACACATACAGAGCATTTTAAAAAACTATAACATACAAAAATGTTGTTTACTACAAAATATATATATATATATATATATATATATATATATATATAGAATGAAAAAGGTTTTGAATTACAAAAATGAAATTATAACCGTTAAATCACATTTATTAATATTCTGAAATTAATATTCTCTATTGTAATTGTTAGAAGTTAGGCAGTCCTGTTAAATGTCAATGAAATTGCTGTCGCATAATAGCTTTCCATAAATCGAATATCAGATAGTTACGAATAGCATTACGTTCACCTGAACCGAAATTTGATGCAAAATCGAAAACAAGTAGTTGAAAGAGTAAACCTTTAATACCTGCATGTTTGTGGTGTGAGCAATATTATATTCAGAGTGATTGTATTACACCGCAGCTTGGAATCGTCGAACCGTATCTAAGGAATGTAAGGTTAGAGTATTCTTGGTTGTATATGCATGTAATTTTGTACTTTGAATTTTGTGAAACGAACTTTTTATTTTGTAGTGTTACATACAGGGTGGACCACGTAAAACGGGCCGCCTAATTATCTTCTCTAGCCATGACGGTACGAGAAAATTTTCATACGTAATTTAAATGACTTCAAAGGGTGAATAACACAAAACAACAATTTTTTTTATAAATACCATTTTTTTCAGTTTATTCAAGGTCATCCATGTTTTTTTTTTTACTGTATGTTGTAGCTGGCATGAACGTGAATTTAGGCAAATGTAAATATTAATTTCAATTATTCACTAAATAATGTATGTACTATAAAAATAAGTAATTAATAAAAATTAGGTACATAACAGTAATACTATTTTCAGGAAACTGTATTTTTTTCACATGAATGTACACATTTTTTTTACTGTATGTTGTAGTTGACATGCATTTAGACATGTACAATATTAATTTTAATTATTGACTAAATAATGTACGTATTATAAAAATATGTAATTAATAAAATTTAGGTATATAATAGTAATACTATTTTCAGGAAACTGTTTTTTTTACATGAATGTACACATTTTTTTTATTGTATAATGTAGCTGGCATGAACATGCATTTAGACGTGTACAATAATGTGACTGTAAAATGACCGTATTCTTTAAACTTTTAAATCAGATGTGAAAGTTTCTTTTATCGAGATCCCAGGTTTCAGCGATAACAGAAATCAGTACGAAAATGTGTCGCTGAAACTTGGGCAGTCGATGAAAGAAACTTTCACATTTGATTGAAAATTCTAGAGTCCAAGGTTATCTTAAAGTCTTACTATTATGCACGTTCATGCCAGCTACAACACACAACAGAAGAAAACATGTACATTCATATAAAAAAAATATGGGTGACCATGAATGAAAGAAAAGCAGAAAAAATGGTATCTATAACAAAACTTTTCTTCCCTCTTATTCGCCTTATGAAACTATGTAAATTATGTATGAAAATTTTCTCGTACCTTCACGGCTAGAGAAGATATTTAGGTGGCCCATTTTACATGGACCACACTGTATAAGGTATATAACCTTTTACTTAGCAATGAGTAACAAGTATTACTGTATACCTGGCGGAAGAAAGTATGAAGTTGAAGATAATCTAGAAACGTTTTTACCTCTATCAGATCTTAAGAAAGCTATTGCTCATACGTGTTTTCACCTTCTGGCACGAACATGTTTCTGTAATGAATATTTTGCAATATTGATGTTCCTCCTTCCTCCATTTCAAAATTATGCTTCCAGTTAATCGTCCAATTTTCAAGCGTTGTCTTAAACTATTGAAATTATTGCATTATAATTGTACAGTGTGAAGCAAACGCTTCACGATAATGTAAGACAGTAAAAGATAAAAAGGAATGGTAAACATCAAATTCATCGAGTACGATGAGATCTACCCTACCATGACCTTGATGGCCCTGGAAACGATCACTCTTTAGTACAGTGATAAAAACTTTATTCATTTAAATGGAAAGATCTATATTCGAGTTAACCATAGTACTGGAATAATCCGATAAGTTTGATAATATGACCCATGACTCTGTACTAGATAAGTTCTGAGATAATATACGTTGTTTGCTTATGCGACGAGTTCTCTTTTTATAAAAATATCCAAAATGTCCACCTTTCTAGTCATACGTGTCTGTACTATTTTATAAAATGTAATCAGAGTGTGTCTTAATTCTAATTCTGTAATTTTTTTCGAAATATTACCTATTCTACGTTCACACGTGTAAGGTTGTTCGGTATAAATTACACCTTTAACCCTTTGAGTTTTGGCTACTTAGAAATGAGGAGAACGCTGCGTGCGGCCGAGCTGCGGTAGTACGTAATGAACCATTGCGCCGAACGCCTATAGGCGTTGGTAGTACACGTCGAGCAGCTATAACAAGCGTCTATAGGCGCTGTTAACAGTTAAAGGGTTAATGCTTCCTCATAAATAATAATCCACAGGAGCGAAATCTGGAACTCCAGAAGCAAATTAAACTGGCCCACCAATTTAAATCCACTTATTTAGAAATAGATGATCTAGTCCTTGTATCGAAATATGTACAATCAGTCACAAAGTCTACATACGTGATAAAAATTTGTTTAATTGTTAAAAGTACAGGTATTTCGACAATTCTCAATCATTTAATTAAATTTGATTATTTATCTATAACATCTGCTGAACAAAAAGGGAATAAAAACATACGAGATAATAACAATCCTTGAAAAAAGGTATAAAGCATTATTAGTATCAATGTTAAGAAGAGTTACAGAGTATGATATTAATATTATTATAGAATTCTGAAAATCTTAACACTTTGATGGCCGCTGTTAGAAATACGTGATTTAATACATTTGAAGAATGGACTTATTATACAAATAAATGAACGTAGCTAATTGAATATTTATAAAATTAAAATTGCAAACTAATCGACATGAAACGAATAACGTAGAATGTTTTGTTACTTACCTAAGCGTTGCAAAAATAGCCGAGGGAAGAATTTTTCGTAAAATATTTGCGGCCGTCAAAGTGTTAATATAATAACAATTTTTTGTACGTCTTATGTTAGACTAGGTGTAGCTGCGTGCACATCGTTTTCATTTTTCAAATTTGATATACTAATGTTTTTTCTTAAATAAATTTGATAAATTTGGTTTTCAGATTTGATATCATTAGATAAAAAATACAACAATAGCTGTATATAAATAAAACATTTATGGAGTGTACGTGGACTACTGTGACAAATTGTATATGCAATATTCGTTAATTGAAACGTTAAACAATCTCTTAGGAACTAGCCAACTATCCAAAAATAGCGAGCCGATTAAATGATTGCCAAGAATTTCAATTAACATGTTCAGATTTCAGCGACGTTGTTGGTCATATCTGCGCATCCTATAGTAATATTTTTCATTCCAGTATTGAGTATTGTCGCTGTTGATAACATTATCAGTATCGCTATTGCACCTCCATCGGTAAAATTATACGGAGTAATGCAGGATCTTCATTATGTTCTACGTGCACCAATCTATAAAATTGTACACGTGCTACAAAGTTATCTTCAGAAATGTCCTGATGAAGCAATATGTGACATGAGTGGCATCTTTTACTTTTTAATATTCTAATTAGTGACTCATGTCACTACTATACTACTACATGCTACTAGGAATGTCACATGCAGATACGTAAGGAAATACAGCTGATACAGTTGCGATAACCTCGAACTTATAAACTTTGGTTACACTATTGACGAAAAGTTTGCAGTAGTTTTTACCATGTTTGATAATATACTGAACACAATTCGTGAAAAATGACGTCTGTTTGGATAGCGAGTAGCATAAAGGTTAGTGGGAAAAACAGTAAGCACGTCAAACTTTTTACATGCATTTTCTCACAAATTATCATAAACGCTTAGAACATGTGATCGAAATTATAAATATTACGTTACCAAGCAATGTGACTACACTCGGGTGGGCGAAGGAAGGGTCTTGAAAGTCCCCACCAGCCCATTGACGGGAAATTTTCCCCCATTCAGCTTCTTGAGTAACTACATGTTTAGATTTGTAGTGACAGAATCTGGGATACCGCAATTTTTTACCAGTATTCAATTTTAATGAAACTAATTTTCTTGTAAACATACAGATTGAAGCACGTAAAGCGTGACAGTTGAATATTATCGAAAATATTGGTGATATGAAAAAATGTTGTTAGGAAAAATTTAAGTATTTTAGGAGGAACACTTTTCAGCGTAATTTAATTTTTTGTACATGAAGATGTCAAGAACATTTGAAGGTCATTATCTTTTTTTTAAATGGAGCTACATATTGTTTAATGTACGTAAGCATAGTTCACACCAAGACAAATTCAATGGCTTAGTTATTCAAGGCCAATCCAATGTCAATACAATGTTTCTATTCTACATGCAAACATAAGTTGAAAATATAGAATAAAATTTGTTCGTACATACATTGCTTCGTTTCCAAGGTAATCGAATTTGAAAATTTGTCGAGTATGCGTGCACTTGGCTAACATCCGACGACCGATTTTGCTGTACACGACTAATCCCGGTTGTTCGTGTGTAATAAATCAATAAATGTCTTATTAAAATTGCCAAAATGTGTTACAAATTAGTATTATTCATAGCACCATTAACGTTGTCGCGTCTAATGAAATCCGTTAAGTCGGGAGTTAGCCAAGTGCAGGTGTACCCGACAAATTTTCAAATTCGACTACCTTGGAAACGAAGCAATATACGAAAAAATGTTATTCTTCATTTTCAAGTTATCTTTGTATGTAGAATCAGCTCTTGTCCGCTTGTACCACCCGTTCTGGCTCATCCTGCATATCTTTATGGTACATACATTATTTAGTCAATAAGAGAAGTTAATGCTTATATTTCTGTATAAGTAAATTGTGTGTAATGAATAAGTCAGACAATTGCAGAGGGACAAACACCGAGAACATTTCTGGGTTTTGAATAACATGTTAACCAAGTGTTCAGTTACCTTTGTTCCTCTGTAATTGATTAATTTATTCATTAAACACAATTTACTTATATAGAAATGTAAATATTAATTTCTATTATTGACGAAATAATGTACGTCCTATAAAAATATACAATAAATAAAATTTAGGTACATGACAATAATACTATTTTCATTAAACTTCATTGATAATTATTGTCACTATTTGTTCACTTAGTTTTGTCCCCGACTGTAGAATCGTTTATGATTGAAGTTTTACACGATTGTACTTCATGAGGAATTGAAATTCAGTAAAGCATTAAAAATCAATTTAATGCGACTTATTTGATTTTAATGTATCCGCGTTGCTGTAATACCGTTATCAGACTTGCACATTGGCCTAGCAGATTTATTGCCTAACGCTATAAATACAAACTGGTTATCCGTGGCGAAACACCGTGAGAAAGCATTGTGTGATGTTCGATACATGACGATAAACATCGAAAGGTTCAGATCGAGCAGACGAAAGGTACACCTTTGTTTGTGGAGCACACTTGTGAAACTTTGTATTTCACTAACGGGAGCATGAATTATCGTTACCCTTCGGTTACGATGTACAATTTTGTCGATAAGTTAGGCCATTGTAGAAATTATCTTATTTTTTAACAATTGTACTATTTCATTTATACGTTATGTATTTAATTACCAAATAAGTTTTCATATAAAAAGTTCACTAGACATTCGATTGCAAATTGGTTTTATTTAATACGCTTAATGAGGTGTTTTACTTAAGCGAAACGGAAAAGAAGATTGTAAAGAGAGAAAGTATGTACTAAAACAATTTACATGTTGTGGACCATTAGATTTATAAGTTACGTTTCATTTGATACGTTTTTTCGTTCATCAGAAACTTTTATCTGATTTATATCGTATATGTTTTTGCAACAAAAATAAAATATGAGGCAAATTTATGTTTAGTTTTTGAACTTCAAAATGTGAAACAAGAGAATAACAGAATATAAATAGTTGGCTTGGAGAAACTAGATCAAACTTGATGCAGTGTGCACGATTTCTTGTCAATGAAAGCGTTAGATTAAATCTGCGGAATTGTAAAACAAATAGAGTAATTATGATAATTGCCGTAATTGTAACTTTCTCCTTTGAAATTAATCGTCGTGAAGTAGCAAACGCAATGCATCAGAGTGAACAAACTTGCAACTCCACAGTTGTTATTAGCACGTTGAAATCAGTATGTAGTTCAAACGTGTGATCTCAAATTTGCATTTTTGCAAACACAATGAATTGCTTACCTGCATTTCATATTTGATTATTTTTACATCATATTTCACTGGTATACATTCTACATTTCTGATTTATTAATTGTAGAAAAAGTGTTACTCCATATTATAAATACTTTAATTTTTGAAATTGAAATTAAGGGGATACACCACTAGGTAAGCTTAAAAAAATTGGTAAATTTATATATTTATATATATATTTATAAATATAATTCTTGTTTTCGGGTAATTATTAAGTAAAATAGTGGAATCTTTTAGGGGATGTTAAGCAGCATCTTATCCTAACTTTCTGATATTTTTTGTTTTTTAAAATTACAAAATGGCCGAGTTATACAATATTGTTTACCATCATGTCTAGCGGAACTTTGTTACCTGGCATCCAACATCAAAAGTGACTGGAATGTAAAAAATAAAAAATTTGTATGTTAACTTAAACAAGAATAGATTTTTCTCGATGTAGCGTACGATCTTTTAATAGTTTTAAGAAATAAGGAAGTGGCAGTTGTTTAAAGTAAAAATTTCTTATTCCCCTAAGAATAATTAACTTTGAATATTTATGAAAATCCAATTAAGTAAAATATAAAAAGCAATCGTACGCTATATTGTACATGGTTTTATAATGAATAATATGTTAAAATTTGAAGTTAAATAGATGAATAGTGTCGGAGATTTACTGAGTGCCAGGTCAAAAAACATGGTTTCGAGAAAAACGCGTTTAAAATTTTATGAATCCATTTAATCTGACTTGTGGTATAGTCCTGTTCAATGCTGTAACTTCACCAATTATTCGAATTTCAAACAATCCTTCTAACACAGTATTCTATATATATGAAACTTAAAAGAAAAAGCAAATGAAATTTTTTTGATTTTTTGAAACCAACATGGCGGTGTACCCCGAATAGAAATCGAAGAAAATGATAGAGCAAAGAAATAAAAAATTGGAGCCAAACTGTTAGATGGAGAATGATAGAAATTTCGAGACTATATTGTTTTTTTAACCTCTTCAGGGATACTGACACATATGTGTACGTTTAGTTTTTTTAAATTAAAATTATTCTCAGTGAAAGATAAATTAAAATCCGGTGGAGAACTATTCACAACAGAATCTCTCAACGATAAAAACAAAAAACTTGTCGTATGGCAACATTGATAATATTTTATTCTACTTGACAATCACTGATTTGAAAATATTGTAAAAAATTCGTCCCTGAAGAGGTTAATGGCGAATAACATAGAGAAACGCTTTTGAAGATTATACCTTTTAAATGGGAATATTTTAGATAGCTAAAGCTAACCTTTATTCTCATTGTTAAATTAGTTACATACAACGGTCCAAATGCGAAAGTATCTCTGAAGTCGGTTTTTAAAAATATCTGAAACAGCTGCAGTTTCAAATTAGCATTTTGAGTTTCAATTTTATGTATGTTATCATATAGTCGACAGTTGTTTACGTTCCTCCACTTTTTTCCACTTAATCCGTAAAATACACAAAGTACGTCGTTTATTCCATATCATGTGCACTGTTTCGAACAAAACATTAATCTGGAACAAAGGTGTATTTATACTTATCTTTTCCTCTTTTTGATATTGCACATGTATTTATGTATTTGTACTTTTATCGCCTCTTGGTTGTGTGCATTTATCGCTTGACTAATTGTATCACGCGCATGCAACTGTTTCTGTCTTTTGTTGCGTCTACGCAAGACTTCAATTCCGTTCGTTATATTTTGCTATCATTTACTTACTATGAAAACGTATCTTTGTTCGTCGAATTCATTTGATTTTCTACGAAAATAGTTCAGCCGATTCATTGAAACGCCGTTTCAAGAATATAATTCTTTAAGAACTCTTTCTTCCTTTTTCTTTTTATTTAAAGTTTTAGTGTCGCATCGACGTCTAGGTCATTATCGACATGGTCTAGTAGTTGACGTTGCTTAGATAGAATTATATACAGGTGTACTTTGGATTATGCTAACAACCCTGTACGGAAACCCTTTAGGGTTTTACTTACTATAGGGGGTAGTACAACTTCACAGTGTCAAATTCAAAAACCCGAGAGCAGCAGCTCTAGCCCCTCGTTGTAAGGAGTTTCTGAAGATTCTTTGAGTTCTTGAAGGATTCCTGCAGTGAATTGGGGAGTTTATCCTGATTTCGGATGGCTTTGGTTTCTTTACAAAATAATATTTGTGCTCGACAGTTAAGGGGTATTGGCGCATGCTGCAGTGAGGTCAATGGGTTTTCTTTAGGAGGAATTCATGCGCGATTTTCGTGTGGCCTATCAATATCCTGTTTAGAATAACTTGATTTTTCCTATTGAAGGTTCTTCTCACAACGTCTTTGAAGAAGTCATCCGTGATGTTGTTCAATTTTCTTGGTTTTTCGGAGTTCCACTTGTAGTTCCACTTTTGTTTGATACGGATTGCTATCACCTTCTTAAACTCCAGGTACGGTGTTGGCATGGTTTCTGTCGATGAATTATTTAATGCTTCTTTAGCTGCCGTATCAGCAGTTTAATTGCCTGGTATTCCTTGGTGAGATGGTATCCATGCTACTGTAATTTGTGTCTCGTTGTAGAGTAGCCCTGCATATGGATTGAGGATGTCTCTTATTACAGGAACTCTTTCTTGTCTTGACTTCCTGTTCTAAAAAGTCGATTTTAACCCATTCACGCAAATGACGCCTACAGCCGTCAGATTTTTGTTGATGTGCTGGCAAATGGCGGCTATAGCAGTCATCTTGAAGCAGCAAAGGAACATTTAAAAAAAAGAGTGGGTCTATAGGTTAATGTAGAGTTGCACATTTTGAGCCCAGTTCCCCGATTTTACACGATACAATACCAGGAGAGTGTAGAATGAAAGTATAGCATGTAGATTCTTCTTCCTTTGTCTTCAGAAACGGGATTTGAAGTCCATGCTACCCAGCGAGAGTACAGGTATAATATTTTTCAAAGGAAGGGCGATAAAAGAAATTCTCTCTGCTTCACGGTGCGGCCTCGTTTCGCTGCCGTTTCTCATCCTGCATCGAGCGGCCTCGTTCTCTGAGTTTTTGTCGTTTCCTGGACGAAAAAAATAAGTCTGCCAGTCGGTTTTCAACTGTTTTCAAGGCGTTGCGGGCTTTAAGCTATTAAAGTTTGATTCACTTTTCAGACACCTGATATCTAGTGGTTCACCTACTACTGCTAGCTTGTAAATATCGGCACATTTTAATTCGTGCACGTATAATAAAAATGGAAATTGGAAAGTTTCCAGTAACTGAAATATACGGTGAAAATATCACAAGAAAGTACGAAATACTCCTTGCTGGCAATGAAAAAAAAATGCTTGGAAGTAACAAAGTATGGAAGTCACATTATTCACGGTCAAATAGAAGTATTACATCGAATATGTTCTTAACATGCCTCATACCACGCGATAGACACCCATGAGACATACAAAAATTCAGCGAACCTACAGAAAGGAAGAAAATTTATCAACGGACTCAAAAGTTATATTAGAAAGATAAAATAATACAAACATTTCTGAAAAGACACATATCGCTCATTTACTACAACAACGACACAATTGAAAATTCGCCATTTTTGAGTTATTGGTGTAGAAGTAACTGTTTTTGTTTGTAGTTTCTACTTAGAACGATATAACTGAAGTTCTAAAACTCTCCACGAATGGATGGTTGTTGAGGACAGACGTTCTTATAAAATTGCAGTGATTCGAAACATTCAAACTCAATCGATCTTTTTGAGTTGCGTCGTTGTTGCAGCATATGAGCGATATGTTTCATGATACTCCAATAACGCTTGTTTTGCACAATCAACCCTCGCAGTATCAAGGGGGGATACTTTGTGTCTACCATATCATACTTTATGATATTTATTTTGCTAATCAGTCCGGTCCAAATTCTGGAAAAAATAGTTATTGTTAAATATATTGAGCTTAAGCATATACTTTATCGCGGAGTAATTGAATATTGCGGTTTCTCAGAATGTTTTTTATCATTCAATCTGGCATTAATTTGCCAGATATAATTATTTCTTGAAGGTGGACACTAAATGCCTCCCCGTTAGTAGTTCGAGTTTCGAAAAATACCTTGGTAATGCGAGGGTTAATATCTCAAAAATCAAATGTCTCGGTAAATTTCAACATAGTAAGAAGCGTAATAATAATAAAGATAGTAATAATAATAGCTAATACTATACATTGTACTTTATACGGCATATAAATTATTCCTTTGGGCGGGACATGACATTGCTATTGTTAACGAATTTATTTGTTTCAGTGAATTTGAATCCTTCACGAGAGACTATTGCACTTCTTCTGTAATACAGGATGTTTCACCTAATTTTATCACCTGAAATATTTCTGCTAGAATTAAAATTTCACACAAATGTTTCCTACAAGAGTTGCGTAGTTTTGTGGGGCCAGCGTATAATAACAATAGTATTATTCCTTTGGGAAGGGTTAACGAGGTAAGAAGGTCAACTTTGTTTTTTTAAATGGAATACTATATTTCAGTACAAACCATTCGTTTGTACTTTTCGAAATATTTGTAATCAACTGAAAGAGAAAGGAAGTTTCATGCAGAGATATCGTCTTCGGAAATAATGCAACGTGTTATCTATTCGATGACTGAGCGATATTTAAAATGTATTGAAGATAACAGCGAGCATTTTGAACATCTCCTTTGAATTTTTAAACGTAATTAAAAATGCCCATGACGTTTACATGTTGCTAAAAAAGTGAAGCGTTCTCAAGTGTCGGAGAATAAACAGACATTCTCAATGGTACCGAAAATTACACAAAATGTTTGTTTATATGACCTTTGCTGATCTTGAAGGACTTGTGAGTTGTAAGTCGTTGAAGTTGTCTTTAAAGTGGCTATCATGTACAGACAAATAAAATACAGTAGGTCCTCTATTATCCGAACTGTAACAAGTAATCAAATATATTTTGTATAAAAATGATCATTTTATTTTAGAATATAAGATACACAGTGGAATAAAATTAAGTACACAGTGCCACTAATAAAAATTTTAGTTTGTAGCTGAAATAGAGTGGCTAATTTTGGGGTGACCAGTGTTCGGATAATCGAGGTTCTACTGTATAGCATTCCATTTAAAAAAACAAAGTTGATCTTATCGCATTAATCCTTCCCAACGGAATAAAATTATTGTTACTATATGCTGACCCTCAGAAAATTGTGCAACTTTTGTAGGAAAGATTTTTATGAAATTTTAATTCTAGCAGAAATATTTTAGGTGATAAAGTTAGTTAAAACACCGTGTATAATCAAAATAATATAGTATGGATTACTTTATACACTCAAGACGTATGAAGTTCCTATCTTTTATACATAAGTAAAATAGCTATATCTTTTTTTAATATGACAGTACAATTTGATTATCTATAATAACTAAATTTGCAAATTTTGTCTGTCGTGAAACATGCGAGTTTAGAATGAATCGTGCATGGTTGATTCTAATGATAACAAATCTCACAAGTCATCAGTTTTACATTTCGTATTTCAAGCTCTTAATTAGTATTAATTCTATATTACACTAAATATGATGATTTTGATAATGTTGTAGGTGTTATACTATTTGTCACCTGAAATTAAAAACATATTCAAAAATAACATATTGTTTAGAAAGAAGCCGTAAGAAATGAAAAATACGATATCACATAAATTGTTATAGAATTATTACGTGAAAATTTACAAATAATTAATATTATATTAATATTTTGTTGGTCGCCCATAGATACCAATGATTGTCTCTGGTCTGTTTGCATAATTGAAACAAGATTTTTTGTAACAGTAGATCTAGTTTTTTCGCACATCTTTGGATTACGGTCAGGGTTTTTTTTCTTATCTGTAACGCTATAAATTTGTATGCTTCCAAATTCATTCTAAGTGCGTTGAAATGTGATTGATTGAGTGTACGGTAAAGGAGTTGCTTTCTAATAGCGTGATCTGTGTGCTTGGGGTTCCTTCTATAAGAGTCCATTTTTAAGACCACATGTTCAAGTAATTAGACTAGGTTACCATATAATTAAACTAAATATTGAAATTTGTCTGTGCTACCTTCAATAATTATCAGATTGCTGACTCCCCGTGGTATAATTAAACTCTCAAATCATTAACCCTTTCACTGCTTTATTTGTCATGAACGAGAGGTACGTCTGTGCTGAATTTGTTTCACGTTCTCAACGACCATTTTTCTGTGTGAAATTCACAATTGCAATGTTAATTCTTCAGGTTGAATTCAGTTTGCCTTTGCAAATTTTATTGTATATAATACTCCATATTTTCTAGCTGCTTTTAGTACTATTGTTTCTTGTTTATTTTACTGAGTTCAGTTTTTAATGAGACATTGATCGAAGTTATTTATAAGACAGTAATGAAATGAACCACATTTTAAGCACAGGAAATTAGGTTCGGTGAAATTTAAAATTTACATATATTAACACTAGGTTTACGGGACACATCATTTTGACGCATTTCGAATTTCACAAATGTGCGGAATAAATGTAATGTTGTATAATGTTAAATATTATAAATTTTATATAAATATATAATATCACATAGGTTCATTTATAAGTTAATAGTGTATAATATATTGTTTTTAAATAAAATAAGTTGTTTTTAAAGAAAATGTGCGGTGTCGTTTACGCGTCAATTTGACGCGTGTCCGTAGAGATAGGTATATAAGAAATGTCCGTAAACCTAGTGTTAATAAAATGAAACAAACAGCGAAAACCTGAGAAAAACTATCATTAATGCGGTTCTTATAAAATAGGCTACATTGAATGTCTGAGCCAATATATCGGGTATTAGCACCTTACTACCTTCCACCTTGCCTGTACGTCGTACAGACTAAACAGCGAAAGGGTTAAATGTTCTCCAATACCGTAAATCAGACTTTGTCACTAACAGTGATAAATCTTGTAAGCTTTACGATTACAAATCTCGACCTATTTTTCAATAATTTTTTCTTTTGCTATTAAATCGGTAAATCTAAACATTAATCTCGAATATTACGATTTTGTAAAATTCAATAATCCTTACGAAGTTGTCCCACATCTGCTGATTCGGTAATATTTTAGAATGACTGAACTAATACAGCCCATTAACGCATTTATCATGGTTAACGTCATTGTGGACACGTGGTGGACGAGGGAAATAAAAATATGAAATTAAATTCTCCTTGGTGATACAGAATATCTTATTTTATTGATGCTAAGAAGACTGCAGGTAATTTGTGTATGGAAGTCCAATAAAATATGTACTACTATAATAAAAGCTGTTTAGAAATTTTAGCATAACAACAATTTTTGTACATACATATTAATTATACTGGCTGCAGTTGCAGGTAACCTTTTGTGATGCAGTATATTTCGTATAGTGTAATTTTTTTGCAAAAGAATTTGGTAAATATTGTTATATTTTCAAAGTAGTACTAACTTTTAGTGATAAATAGTATATTACCTACAAAATTATAAAAAATACCGTATTTTCTACAATACAGCAAGTTCATCAGGTATATGGTGCCTTTTGTGACTTTTGCAAGTGTATCTTGAGTATCAACTTTTGCGCAGGTGCTGTTTAGCATGCTTCGCTCATGGATTTATGCATACGTGTGAAAACTCTGCTTAGATAAGGAATGTGCGTATTAAAGAAGATGAATGTTTTTTTACGTGCTTGACACTTGAACATGCTACTAAGTTATTAATTATAGACTTCTAAAGATTGTTATTTACTTTGTATTTAAAGAGAATTCTTAAGTTTGTTGTTATGATACTTGGTTGTATTTATGTAGTGTTCTACTTATCAGATTAATACATGGTATACTGCAGGTTTTATGTTCAAAATTTGCTAAACCTTTAAGCAATTTTTTTACTGGTAAAATACCAAGTATTATAAAATTCAGATATCTTTATTTACATATAAGACTACCTTTTTTTATATGCCCAACATTGAAAAAACAGCTTCCTACATTTCATAAATTTTGAAACAATCTTTGGAAGAAACATTAAAGATCAAATATTTTTTTAAACATTATGAGGATTTCCATGGAAGTATCAAGTGTTAAATAAATCAAATCTCTGGAAACTTGATAATAATAATTTGTAGCACAAATATGTCGTGTTATTAGTACTTAACAACTAATTGATTCTCCGTAAAATTTTGAATTTTATGCATATAATATCAAATTTTCTACAGTTATTTGTAACACTTCTTACATATTGTTAAATTAATATTAAAATTGGAGAGCAGAACCTTTTCTTTTGATAAATACTGATATACAAAATTATTATTGATACAATAAATTCGTGATAGATACTACATAAAGGATTCTTAAATATTATAATTTCATGAATAATTATTACTTGTTTTATAATTAAATTGTATTGCAATTGTTTTACGATTATAATCTAATAATTCTACTCAACGTTAAACAATTTTTTAATATGATTCCTGAACTTATTAGTATATATATAGTTATACGAAATTTATTGCTCAAATGATTAAATAAATATCAGTTGATTTTTCCAGTTTACCAGTTCTGATAAGCGGTGTCAGATTATCTGTACATTTGTTGCGCACTAAAACATAAAAAATGGGTTAATACAGTTTTACTAAATATTTAATGACCTTTTACGCATGTATTATTTTTTTTAACACCATACATACAGATAAACCAATTTTTATTATTATTTCAATTACTCGTGATTAAAGTTTTCATTCCTATGAATTTCAATATAACATAAATTAATAAGAGGACATGATCTTCTTGTCATACATCAAATTTTCACATACACAAATGCCCTTTCATTTACAGTTATTTTTTTAAATTACATATCACAACGTAAACTACGAAAAAGTACGGAAAAAGACGGATGGCTATATTTTGTTGTTGAAAACTACGGGTGAAGCGTGCATGACAGTAGTCACGTACACAGCATGTATGTACTTCTAAAAATAACGTATGAACAATATATGTTTTCTGATATTTTTATTTCGTTGAAATTACATGAAAATCGTTAGAATGTCGAAATAGTACCGAAGTGAGACTTTATATCGGTATTTTTCGATTTTTCGAGTCAATGTTACCTTTATACGGTATGTCGGATTTAAGTAAATATGTTTAATCATTTCGTAAACAATTTAAAATATGAAGGTATTGTTTGTAGAGAAGGTGTTTGGTTCTGAGAGTGGTGTTATATTTTAAATGGAATACTAGATTTATTCGTTCATATCGTACCTAATAGAGGTCGTTTACGAGTTAATTGACTTACAATGACATAATTGAACGGCATGCAATGTCAGGGACAGTCCCAAATAAATGATATTCTTCAAGGTTTATTATTATATTTAATTTGAAATTATAGGAAAAATTGAGTAATTTCTTTTTTTATACTTGCCTGCCTTTCCACCTCCCCATCGCCTAATAACAAAATTATCTTGGTCTTTTGTGAATTAGCGAAAGATATTTTGCACGTACAAAACGTTTTGCAACATTGTTGTAATCAATCCACTATCATATTTAAATTTGTCCAGTGACTCCTTTTCATTTATTCTTTAATCATGAGACTTATTGTTAGTCAATCGACCGTTTAGCTAAGGAAACGTAAACACGTTGATAAGCAGGAAAAAAAGGTGTAGGTGAAAGAGCAATCAAGTATGCAGAAAAGGAATTACTGAATTTTTCTTATAATTTCAAATTAAATACATGAGTAAGCGTAAAAATAATCTCATTAATTTACGACCTTTCAGATACTGAATGACTTTAATAATAGTTCGTTGAACTTGTCTCAACGACAACCATTACAAAATGAATACAAAAATATAACATTTTATTTTCAAAAAATGTGTTGATCACGATACACCCCCTACGCTTCCACCCACACAGACACAATTCGCATCACATAATGTCCCTCTTGAAAGCAAACAGTTTTTATATGAATGTTCAGATATACTGTATAAATTTTAAAAAAAGGAAAAATGTATTAACATATATCTGAATCTCAATGGTTATTAAGATATGGGTATCTTAAATCTTAACACATTGGCAGCCACAGATGTAGTTCTACGTCATTTTAACCTTTTCAGACCTGGTGGTCACATTTGTGTACATGAAGTTTCTACGCTGATATTTCGGTGAGGATGAATATTTCTGAAGTTCAAACCGTTTATACATATTCTTGAACATATTTTTCTTATAAACTTGAATTTTTTCATGTTCCAAAGGATTTTAGTAGGTCTAGGAAATTCAGAATTGACTAACATTGATTACATACTGTGCAGTGACTGCTAATAGTAGGAACCTGACAGCAGTACAATTTTCCGCATGTCTTCTTCAGTTTCAAGTGTTAATACATTCTTACTAAATGTTATAAAGTGCTGTGTATATTTCTTTCCTCATTTGTGCTCTCTTAGGTGTCATTCGATACTTGAGTCCTAATGTACACATGTGTGTACATTTAATATCTACAAAACTATGGGACATATAAACATTTTTTTTAAACAAAATATCATCTAAACAGTGCTGAGTTAAAATGTGTAAGCAAATATTTTTTTTTACTCTTAAAAGAAAATTCTGGTCTGAAAGGGTTAAAATCTGTAGCTGCTTGCCGCCGACGTAATCTAACGTCATTTTATATTTACAGCGAGCTATGTGTATTTCATTATATGTTTCGATTTTAAACAACAAACACGATGTTATAAAGTAATATTTTTTATTTTCACTCTTATTTTAATGCCAGAATCTTACGACATTCAGCTATCAATTTTTGGAAATAATCGCCGGCTGCGAAGGTGTTAACATTTGAATTCAGCTTTTGGAAGATATAGTTTGGATATTTATATTTGGATTATTATCAGCGATTTTAATTATCTTTCTTGCATCGTTCATATTTGCTTTTAGGTGGGTTTACATAATACAGAATCGATTGCTATGGTCGAGCGACTGCAAGGAAACTATTCCTAATACACTTACGATATTCGCGAACATTACGTTTCGATTGCCACAACTTTCAAACTGAATAGTAAAAAAAACTTTTCCCTTCGATTTTAAAGTTCTATAAGTACCATATGCGATAGTATTACAAGATAGGGAATGTTTTCAGGACAATTAAATAAAAACGAATTGCAGACAATTTATTTTATTCATATATTAATAATATTTACTTTCACTTGTATTTTTAGCGGCCTCTTACATTTTTTTTAATAACGGTTTGTATAAGTTTGTAATAGTTTTTTAATTTAAAGATTTCCAATCATGATAACGGTAAAAATAGTTTAGACTGTCTAAGTTAAAATACTTTATTTCGACTCATTAATGATGTTTATTTCGCAGGTACTTAGAGATAACATACCGACTTCCTTTAATTATTTGTGAAATGTTCTAAATTGAATGCTCTGTAACTTTCAAATTATTAATGACTTACTGAAATACATTTTATAACAGAAATAGATTCCCCCCTTCAAGAAATCTATAATTAAAAATTTTGATCTGAATTATTATGAATTCATTATCTTTAAAACATAAATATAAATATTTATTTCTATTTTAATTTCACTTTGAAGAAAAAGGACACACTTTCTTATAACAAAGTTTTCCATGGTTATATTAGAGGCCTTGCAGCACTGTCGCGGAATGTATGCATAATAACTGCTGACAGTATTATTACTGTTAACTAAAGTAGTTACTCAATACACATTAAGAAGTTATTTTACGTCGCAGCAAAATCGAACAGTACAACCTTCGTATGGACATTGTAACGCAATCAGGACATGTTACGATGTCGATATTAAGACGCTCATGTCTTGATAATAATTAACTCTTTGACTACGAGCTACTTGTAAATGAGGTGAGCGCTGCGTGCGGTCGAGCCACAGTAGTATGAAGTGAGCCATTGCATCGAACGCCTATGGGCGTCAACAGTACACGGTAAGCAGCTTTGTCAAGCGCCTATAGGCGCTGATAGCAATCGAGGGGTTAAGAATTGTACTTAACTTTTTATTGCTCAGACGTGTTGCACAAGCACAAATTAAGCATAAACATAGATGCACGGTCCACACATACTTTCTGGGACCACTGAAATTTAAATTAAATTCTTGTACACATTAAGGTGTAATAATTATTATTTTACAGAAAAATAAATGTTTTTCGTGTGGTTAAGGTATCTTCATTTGAATTCATCGAAGAAAAGCCGAAAATAATTCGGATCGCAAAAAGTTGGTCAAGTACAGTAGGACGTTGATTATCCGAACTGTAATTAATAACAGAATGACTTACATTGTAATTATATTTCGCATAAAAATGATCATTTTATTTTAGAATGTTAAATATATAATGGCACATAATTAAATGCATATTGTTATTAGCGATAATTTTAGCTTACTAGTGGCATAAGTTTTCGGATGACTCAGGTTCGGATGATAGAGGTTCCACTGTAAATGTGACATTTCGCATTTAAAATTAACTCTATAATACACTTGTAAAACGTTTCTACTTCCCACGTAGTATATTAACTAATAAAAGCATATTTCTGTACCTTGGTAAAAATGAGGCCAATGTCCAAAATTATTGCACTCGAGTTTTATGCAATATTCACATCAAAATTATGAACGTTATCATAGAAAATGCCACTGTCCTTCCACCGTTAGAAGCAAAGTTAGATACATTCTCAAGCGGCCAATGTGTTATGTGTATTACGATAAAAAGATACCAATGTGCACTTTATCCCTCAAATAATTGCAATTTGGACATTGGTCCTTTTTCTACCAAAGTACAGGTTTAATTCCAGATCGTTTTTTCGTTCGACTTTACATATATGGCCTTTTAGTCAAAAATGACCCGAATGTATGGAACTTATAGTTCCTGCGTTATATTAGAATTTGAGGATTACGGAAGCATAGGATCATCCAGTCACATCTATTATAATAGCATTAATTACAGAAAAACAACATATTTTGTCCAAATTGTTTATTCATTTACATGATAACAGTGCTGTTTGCTGTGAATTTTCTCCCATACGAATCCCACCATATAAAAATTCATTTTTTCTGGCATTAGTAAAACTATTCTGGTGATTGTATGCTATTTATATTTGTTCTTTCGATTACACCACCACCCACTTGTTTGTAAGATTTGACCATGATGGATTTCTGTTATTCGATTGTGTCTCGTTTACGTTAGGGCAAAAAAGACCCAAAGACCTTATGTGTAACAATTTTTGTAATCAGCACGCCATATGAACCTAGACAATAAACTTTAATCACTTTAACGACCGGGCACGCCAATTGGCGTCCTATGTATGTGAAACAATCATATTCAGATGTGTGATTATTGAAAGCGCTTTGGCTCAATGTTTTTCTTAATTTTCTGAAAATGCCCCTGGTAACAAGTTATTGTTCATAGCAAAAGCGCCCGGTCGATAGTGTTAATATAACGTCCAGGCAACAGAAACAAGCATATTCATACTAATTTCAGCATTTGTTCGATGACAAATTTAAAAAAAAAAATAAGAACGAGGTGGGTCGAAAAAGACCTGAATACCGCGCCAGAATTATAAAATGAAAAAAAGTAAAGCAACGTAAACAGTAATCTTTGCAACAACGGTCGCAGTGTGTTTGAGAGATCTTCGTCTCGCAGCAGATCACTGTAAATCGTGGTTTCATATCATGCCCTGAAAAGAGTTCGTTCCGCGGGAAGAGCTATCAAATATTCGACGGTTTTATCGGCGAGGGAGGAAAAAGAATGAAATATCGGTCAGTTTTCATGATCGCGGCGATATCGATTGCAGTGGCGCGTCGCGACGCGGAACGCTGGCCGCGGAGTCGGCGCGATAATGAGGGACGCATGTGCATCACGTTCCCTGCTCGTATGCATCGGTGCGTGCGTCATATGTGTTTGTTGTGCGTTCGCTGCCGCGTCTCTCGGTGGTACAGCCGACCAGCTGTCTCTACCGTCTATATCGTTTTATTTGTCCCCTTTACCTCCGCCGACCCTCCCCTCGCCCCCTCCCCCTTCCCCCGTCCCCACCACCTCGCGAGTTGTTCAGCGATCGTTTGCGCGCGCATGCGCAGCAGCCGCGCCGCGTAATTCTTCCACTTGTTCAGAGGGCGCATACTTAAAAAGCGTTGTATCCAGAAGCGCTAAAAATAGGAAAAGGGGTTTGCACTGCCGCTTAACAACAACAGCTAACCATCAGTCGCACGCCTTTGATGTTTTTCTTTTATATATTGTTTATTTGTACGGGATTAGAACGGCAGCCAACGCGACCTATGGTCGAGGAAGTTGTAAAACCGTTTAGACCCACAACGTTACAATTAATGCTTTAATGTTTCGCTGGTGGTGGTCGTGTTCCGTTGAATTAAAGAGATTGGTATTACAGTAAGACGTCGATTATCCAAATAGGGAGACCCATTCTGATAAGCGGTTTTTCGGAGAATCGGGCTAGAAGAATCAAATTTGCGAATATGTCATAAAATGACTGGAAACAAAACAGTTTAGGAAATATAGGAAGTAAATTAATTGCTTTTAGATATAGTCGGGTGTCGGATTCCTTCTAAACTAAATATTTGTACTGCATCTACTTCTTTTTGTGCTTTCGCCCATCTTAATACAATATCTAGTGCATTTTCAGCTTCACAGTGTAGTGGGATAGTACATGATCCCGCCATACGTCCATGTTTGTCTTCGTCTTCTTCAGGAAGGATGGATGAAACAATGTCATCATTAGACTGTGGAAGTTTATGCAATTTGGCGTACCTAAATATTTAAAAAACGCACATTTAATCCCAGAATAAAATACAAAGTACATTTTTAAGCATTTACAAAACAAAATACAAATTTTATCAAAGTTTCATTTCTATAACAGCAATAACATAAAAAATATTGAATTTTAAAAGTGTATATTTGCATAAACATCCGCAGTCTAGTCATCATCGTTTATAATTTTGTATCCTAGATTATTCTGAACTATTTGCAATCGTTCCAGATATCCTCGTAATTACAATTTTGAAATCCAGGTACAGTAGTGCCGTGGAAAACATATCTCATTCGCACTTAAACATATTTGGAATTTTCGGAATTGCGGCACTACTCTACATACATTGCGTGCCAAATTTTCCAATTCATTATGATCGGTTTCAAATGAAATGTATATGTACTGAATTTAAGTAATATACTACAATCGGACATTTCAAGCGAGAAGAACGCATTTTCCAAAATGTAAACATTATTACATAGTTTAGATACGTGTCTCATTCTATGTTCCGATAATCGGTCCTTCGGATAACTTATGTTCGGATAATCGACGTTCTACTGTATTCAGAAATGTCTGGGATTTCGTGGTGGAAGAACATAAATTCGTGAACCACTGAGATCATTTCAACGCTCTGCAATAAAGTAATATTAAAACTTAACGAAACGATATTAAATGCTCAGTTTAATGAACAAGTGTTTCTGTGAATTTACGTGTAAAATATCTATGGAAGATTCAATATAAAATCCACACATTTCAGTCGCGACGCGTATTATTTGATGTCGGATCAGACTTGTAAAATTAGCATCGTTTCCACGAACACCGCTCCAACCGCCTTAAGAACTTGAAATGATAAAAGCAGAATTATAAAAATGTGTTTTTATGTTGTACGCACGGGAAAGGAAGGGGCAGCGTATTTCAAGAGACACATGTTTCTGCTTCTTTTTTCAGAAGTAACTTTATGAGAATTGATACTTCCAACGATTTCATTATAGCATATCTAGTCAGTACTGACGATTGAACTACGGAAGATAAAAGGAAATTGGGAAACAAAAAATCAACTTGTGTAGAAAAATCCAGTAAATGTGTTTTACTTTTATAAAAACAGAGTGGGAGGGAGAATCCAATCATAGGTTGTAACAATGAAGGAAAACAATTTTATTTATATTTTACTTTTCATGAGTTTTGCGATTTTATTATACGTACTTACAAGCGTCAACAGAATCTATGCGAGTTCTTTACTTCAAATTATATGTAGATGGAATTATACTCACTAACAGTTTGCATCTCGTTTTCCAAGTAGATATTTTAAAGTGTTTTTTATACATACGTGAAATAAATAATTTATTAATACTACACCGACCGACAATTTATGTACCTATCTCTATCGAACCAGTCAAATGACCGATCTTTAAATAAAAGTTATATTTTTTGCAATTGAGTGCAGGAAATAGTCAATTTAGTACGGGCAAAAATTGATTATATGTATATCATAGAAAAAATTGTGAAGTCAAGTGACGAAAGCGATAACAATGAATGCAGAATTTTTAATGAAAAGTTTAAAAACGGTCATTTGATCGGCTGTGGTAGCTTTAGGTTAATTAGTAGTACATTCAATATTAATGTTATACCGAAAATATTTACATATTTTACTCGTTATGGGATTATATTATACGAACAAGAATATTTATAACGACTAGTAGTTTTGTCGATTAAAAACTTAAAATTATTGCTGCGAAGTAGTTGTTGATTTTATAATTTCTTATCAGCTATATTTTATAATGGTACTTGTTTACGGCATATGTAACGGAAGAAACTCATGTTTATTACATTCCGCCATACACGTTGTTCCTTACATCATTATTATCATTTTTTTGCTTGCCCCCTTGTTTCCGGTGAATTTCATTATTTTATTTGGTACAGAAACCTAGCCCGCAGGGTTACCATTTCGAACGCCGCAACACACTCCATTAACGATCAACAGCTGGCCCTCGCCAGCTGCTGGTCGGCAAAAGGCAGCAACAATACTAATGTAGGTATTCGTTGCATATTTCGGCTCCTTTTCTGTCCTGTTTTACAACTTTTCCACAGTACCCTCTCAGCACAATGGTACCTCGCTAAGAGATCGTTACTGGGGGTCCGGTTTTGATCTTCTAACGAGAGCGTTGACGAGTTTATTTCCATGAAACTTGAAAGTGTACGAGGCGATATGCACTAATTTCGTTATAAGCCCGTGGATTTCAGGTGATATGCACTAATTTCATTGCAATTACGCGAATTGTTTCAAAATTGAAAAATATTACGAGGTTACATTCTCTTTAATCAAATTTTTCAAGCTTTTCATAGTTTATAGATACAGCAAAATCTCGATTATCCGAACTCGGCTCATCCAAGTATTGGCCATCCTATGTCAGTAACAAGCTAAAATTATCACTAATAACAACATGGAGTGAATTGTGTACTATTATATATTTTACATTCTAAAGTAAAATTATCATTTTTATGTGGCAGCTTCGATGTTCTACTGTATTACTTCTGATATTTCATATAAAATCTACATTTAGCGGTTATGAAGTACTTTTCACGCTAGGAACTGCTGAATGCAAATTTGTTTTCAGACCGTTCTCATTTTCCTTTTATTTGACAAACGACCTGTACGAGGTTGTAGTTTAAAAGAAATATACCATTAAAAGCATTTCTACGTGTCATTGCAATCAGATAAATTGAGGCAAAATAAATATAGCGTTGTTTGGCAATTTAAAAAGTTTTTTCACTTTCGTTCGATGAGACAGTTGTACAAATACGACGCGCACTGTGTGATTTACGATCATGTATATTATCTATTCTGATGTATTAAAATCGCATATAGAAGTATTAACCCGTAACTACTACTATCACTACTACTAGCGCTTCTAAAATTCTGGAAAATACCGTGTAAATTTTTGGTGGAGGAAAATCGTGCTTCGGAGTATTCTCTGGTCAGTCGGTTTCATTATCACCTTAATGACGGGTTTCTTAGACAGAAAACTGACACCTGGTACGGCGTATTTATCACGTTAACTGCCACACTATACATGCTGAAAACGACACACCTTTCTAGATTTTGGTAGGGCATGAGAGTAATCTGAAATTATGACATTTTTAATTAATGATGTTAGTAATTCTTTGCAGTTTTATACTGTTTCTAATAGACCTTTTCAAATATTTGTACTATTGCTATTTGTAGTCGGGTAAATAACAACTTAAATGAAGTGTCACCCACATATGGGTGACATGGCAGTCAAAGTGTTATACTGAAATCTTCCATCTATGTGGTACGTGCCGTTATGCTGAAAACTTACATCTTGTGCGCGAAGTAAAAACACATAAAAACTTTGTTAACGTAAAAAAAGTTATATTTTACATGATAATGCATATTAACATACATATTGACATCGGGTATTTTTTCAATTAAGATATACTCACCGTCGGGCCATGTTAGCACTTTGATGATATCTTAGGATTTACAATAAAATAATTGGTTTTTCTTTATGAACATTTATATTTTTAATTGATATTGCGCGTAAAGTAATAATACATGAATTAGAACTTTTATAATGTATGATATTTGGTAAACCATGCACCAAAATGTCAAATGATGTACTAAACAAGATATCTCGGTTCCCGTCAGCGAGGCAAATTTAGTATAAAACGAGATATCTCGTTTCCCGACGTCAATGTGTTAGAATATTAATAATTTGTTTGAGTGTGGTAAGCGTGAAAAAAATCATCCGTAACAAAATACAGTATTCAATTTGATGCAATAGTGCGTTATCCGTCGTTAAGGTGTTCAGAAGAAATAAATTTGTGTTCATGCAAAATGTGATTTTAATCCAAATTTCAGGAGTGGATCCCAGGGCCCGCTAGGGGTACATAAGTTACAAATTTTGGATAGTAGAAGTTACGGGTTAAATAAGTAACTAATATTGCATATCTCTCGGAATGGTAGTTCTCTCGCTGCAAATACTATGTTCTAGTTTTTCAGAGTTCACGTACATAGAACACAAGAGGGAAAAATATAGACCGTGTCTTCTCGAGTTCATGAAATAGAGGAAGAGTGCATCTAGCTGAATACACATACATGTACTGTGCTCTGTAAATGTGTGCTGTGCGTAATCTCTTCCTAAACCGGTTGCAGTGAAACAAGAGTAGAACGAGCAATAAAGCCAGCCGGTAACTCGTGGAAACTGTACGTCATTATTATTAAATACGCTTCGTCCCCACTACATGCATTTCTTAACAGCCCTATTACTTTGTCATGTTATTCATTCTAATGCACTTCTGCTTTTTTACAACGACTTAATTTTATGCAGCGTGTGTTAATCCCCCTGTTTCCTTTCAGCGGGCATTTGCATAAATATTGACTGTTAATTCGAAGTAAACATGCTCTAAATTAAACGTAAACTGGCCCTGCTCATAGAATTAAAATGAAATCACTTATAAACAGTATGCTTTTGATTTTACATTAAAAGACCGTTTCATTGCATCGTTTTATTCTGCAAAAAGAAAAACTATGTTTTCTTCGTTCATTTATGCCGCACAGGATAAGTACAAAACAGTAATATCGAGGCATTACTTGTTTTCGTACGAATATTAAAGAATTCATGTTCCTCCAAGACTGACAGTGGCGTACAAAAGTTTCCAGACATTTCACATTTGCAATTGTCCTTCGAACAATTCATAACAAATTCAGATTTATAAATATCGTTAAGAAGGAGAGGAAGGATCGTATATTCCAACTGTCTGTTCTCTCTGACTCATTTGTCAGGTCGATGTCGCTTAAAATTAGTTGTAATCTTCCTTTTCGAAAGTGGGCCTACGAAATTTACTGTCCGAAAACTTTTGCACGCCGCTGTGTTCTATACGTTATGCAGTCTAAGTTTTTAACGAACATATGAGCTAAAGGTCAATTCAAAATGTGAGTTGCAAACAAGTAGCCCGGGATTAATCGCCACATGGCATAGCAGTTGCGAAAACGGAATTCTTGTGTGGGTGATTCAATTCGACTGTTCGTTAGCGAGGGGTGGAGATAATAACGAATCAGGCGCATACTCACGCCACTCATTGTACAATGTCCAATCGATAACTGTCAAAGAAACGCAGGACAATAGAAACAATATCTGAATATACAAACGACGGGCGCCACCGCTGTTCAATGCAGATAATTACGCATCGTCTGAATTATCCCCTCCAGCACGGTGCATTGAGTGTGATCATCAACCAGAAACTTTCATTTTGCTTCTGCAGTAAGAATCAATTTCTCTTGCGGTGTAATTGAATTGAATGAATCAGCTCTCTCGAAAATATAAAAATTTAACTTTGTCTACTTATTTTAGAGATATCTAACCACATATTTAAATGTTACTGTTTTCTTCTGTAATATTTGTATTTTCTCCAGTATTTTAAATGTTAAGATTATTATAACAACCATTGTCAGAATACCTTAAAGAAATACATGTTAGTGTTAAGCGTGAATGGCGAACGGAGCTATGAAAGCCCCCGGTACATCTATAATCATATTATTGTAAATTTGTGTATGTATACCGTTAAGATTCAATAAATAATCATTATTATTCTTATTAACCAGATATTTTACACAAATTTATCGAAGATTTAAAAAATCAGTAAAGCCATATTTCACAAAAGTTCACTTTACTATGCATTTAACACAGAGTATGTATATACAGTGTACGCTCCCGTCCATAAGTCACCGGACACTTATAATTAGTAAAATTATGAGGTGAACGATTTTTCAGTATGAAATGATCTACATTATGAAATAAAGTTAGCACTTACCAATTGTTTATAATGTAGAGAATACATAATTCGACTCATATGTTAAAGATCTTATCAAAGATAAGTAATTAAGTTTATGTGACAGCTTGAAGTAATAGCGGCAATCTTTCGATCAAAGGTTTTAATATTTCGGAACTAATTTCTTTCCAACATTCTTCTAATTTTTTCCATAAGTATTTCTTTGATTTTGGGCAACACTTCCAAAACAAACGAAAAGTGTGTAGACTATCATCTGACGGAATTAGAGATGCATTAGATTCATACACGTACAGTCTCGTTTTTTCAAATATTTAATTAAATTATACATGCATATTATTAATATCATATTCAGGTATTATATTAACTTAAAATTGATAGAAATATAAGAACATAAAATAAAAAAATCAAGCCAAAATATTATATCCTCGTTCTAATAATCATTTTTCTGAAAAGGAGTAAGTATCCGGTGATTTATGGACGGGGGTGTGTGTGTGTTGGAACGCGTAGTACAATCAAGAAGGTGGTGATTCTAGATGGAAAACCAAAATGAAAATGTACAATCAAAGTGTTCGAAGCTTTGTTCACGAGAAAAATAAGTTTAAAAATTCTCCAGCTGCGCATTTATTTAAATGGTTGCGTTCATCTATTTTCTGCATTATATAATTATTGACTGTACTAAATTGATTCTGTATTAAAAAAAAAGAATCATAAGAGCCTTCCAGCAATTATAGCTTCAAACAACTTTAACATCGGTTCATAATTGTCTAATTCATACAACAAAATTTTGTGTACGACAAACGATGATGAAAACTTGAACAATTTGTACATTAATTCAAATTCTAATTACTAAGATTATTAATAAATGCGATTTCCTTACTTAGTGTAATCCGTTTAGCTGAGGCTTATTGTTAGTTAAGTAAATACGTGCGTAAACTGGTAATATTTTAATTCAATTTTCTCGAAAATGAAGTTTCAAACAAAAAATTGTATTCTACATTTTCGTTTCATAATTCATTTAGAATTTACTCCGCGTATATGACGACCTTTTTTTAGATACTTTTCCGCTCTTATTACAATTTTTCTTATTTTTATTTGCATCAGTAACAACTTCTGACTCAGTCACTATAATATTGTGATTTGTCAAATCAAATCTATTTTTCGTATGTTATCCAAAATTCAAAATTAAACATGATTCACCTTAAAGGAAACATTGAACGACACGTCACGATTCATCAATAGGAAACGTGTGACGAAGAGTTGGATTAGGTGTAAACAATAATTTGTATTCAACGAGTTTGACGTTTTAGAAGACAGGTACCGCTTTAGAGCTGTTCGGTTCAAATAGATTCGTCAGGAATGCCGGTGTCCTTAAAAGAAGCCACACTCTTTGAAACAGTGCCGTTGACTTCCGGCTTTTGTTACGTACAAAGCATTAGAACTAATTTGAATGTAATAACATTCTTCTTTCCTTTGTCAAATTGAACTCAAAATATGCGAATTTAGTTTCTATGCAAGATCTACCATGTATCATCAGATGTCTTTATAATTTTATGGAAATTTTCCATTATTATATTCCGTGAAATATTTGATTTCAGTGTAAGCGTAAACACAGCTTAACTATAATTTAGAATATGGTATAACAGAAAATTCTGAAACACATGTTTTGAGTATTTTTTTGCGAAATAAATCTTCATTAAAATTGAAGAAAGTCTGTGTAAATGTTTACTGTTCTTTTTTTTACGTGTTCGTATTTGTTTGTAAACGTAATCATTAGTGCTGTTTTTGTACTTATCAGATTTTTATAGTTTTTCATTGCACTAGGTACTAGATTATAAATTGTTGTAGTGTCTACTTCAGAATTTTTGAACAGTTCTCACCTTGTGGTATTATTGCTTTCATACGGCGAACAACAAGTTACACTTCATAGAAGTGATGTATTCTAAGTTCAGTGGTCAACGGTTATCGGACTTTAGAATCTTTATACCGATTACACAATTTTCAAAGAATTTGTTCATAGAGTTTATTCTTCTTTCTCAAACAAAATTTAAGTTTTCTTTCTTATCTGAAAATAGTATTCTCCTTGATTGCAATTTTACATATGTAATTTATAGGCGTTGCTTTATATTCTAACGACAATGTACCGACATTAGAGAACTGAAATTCGTCTGTAACATATCATTATGTGATCGATTATCCGTGTTATTTTTCGTTACAACTCGGTTTGTATTTGTTATTTATTCATGTCTCATTTGTCCTTTCAGATCTTGAGGTTGGTCTTGTACATTCTTGAATCTACTTACATTGCAGGTAGTTGAATTTATACATACATATATGTGGGATACATAAGCTACTTACTTCTACAACAAATATCAAAATAAATAACATAAATATAAATATCAATTACACTTAAATTAAACATTACATAACATACAATGAACATGAAATTAAACGTTAAATGATTAACTGAACATCATACAAAGTATTTCTCTTAACTTAGCAAAGTTAGAATTATCGATGTTCTAATTATTAAACTTTAATTGAACTACTCGGTTAGTACAATGAACATACAACGAGATAAAAGGGCAGAGATAACAATACCGTTTTACAGTGAAGCGATGGTTTTATTAAAATTTCACCGGATTTTGGTTGACTTTTTGAAATCTTTTTTGACGTAGCCACGAAATAGGAGTACGGCCTGTAAAACGTGGATGCAAGCTGGTGTGCAACTGGAACTCGAGTGTTGTCTGAAACACGGTTATCCGTTCTGTTATTCGATGCTACATAGCAGAACCAACCTACAATCTCAACAGCTTCGACAGATGTTTCAGTGTTCTGTGCAGTTGTGGAGATATAATGATCCCTCGATTTTTCATCAAGATATACAGAGTGTCTCTAGATAAGCGTCTTCAGAGGCGCACCGCAGTAGTGGACTAATGTATTCCACCCAGTAGTGGACTAAAGTATTCCACCCAGTAGTGGACTAAAGTATTTCTAAACTAATTGTAAGAATGTTTTACAAAAAGTGTTTGTAACCAGCAAATTAATAATTTTATTTTAATGAATATTGTGAAATATGTGTATTAATGTTGAATATAAACACATACATAAAAATAAGTTTTTAGTTTATAACCTGCTCTTCTTGTTTTAGTAACTACATTTTGCTTTATTACATTGAAAACCTGTTACATTGTTATCTTAGTGAATTAATTTAAATGGCCATTTTATGAACCTTTTTTTGTATGTAATTTTTTAACAATGCCAGATGTAAAAATGCTTTTCAAATCAATGTTACCAAGTTGGATGCGACCTATCCGTAAATATCGTTGCGTTGAAAAATATATTAGTTATTATCTGGAGCAGTATCGTAGAGAAAGATTTATAAAAGTTTACGTGAGACACCTGTACACAGAACATATTGATGACTTATTGTTAAACTGGTAAGTATCAGATATAAGGAATGCAATATACATAATGTATAAACTATATTTTAAAGAAATTCATTTTTGTGGTATGATTGTAAATATTTAACACTGATTCTTGATAATATATCATGTATAAACATTTATCAGGCATTTTTGTGTTCAAGTTATAAACGTTTTCTCGAGTTGAAACGTCTCACCCAAGTTAGGTCGTTTTATTGCAGTCATATGTGAAAATGATTTTTTATACACACCGCCTTACTTATTCTTTTATTTTTATCTGATTGATTAATTCATGGAATATTAAATTGTGATTAATGTAGTCAAACCTAGAAAATGTGATACAAAGTGCTATAAGTACGATTATTAAGGTCCGACCGTTTTACATTCAGATAGTCTTACCTTTTTTTCAACACTAAACCTACCGACAGTTTATACGTACCCATTTCTACCGAATGGGTCAAATTTCCGGTCTTTAAATAAAAATTATATTTTTTGCAATCGAGCGCAGGTAATAGTCAATTTAATACGGCAATAATAAACAAAATAATTTTTTGATAATAATGAAAAAAAATTATTTTCTCCATTTTAATTATAAACAAGAAGAGAAAATGAAAAATAAATAATAGTCGTACAGCTTAATCGTACGGTCACTTGGCCAGCCGTGGTAGCCTTAGTGTTAATAGACATGACCAAGAGAATTTTTATATGCAAATCTGTGCTGTGTTCGAAAGGAACTTTCTAATTCTCAAATCGTTTCTTGTATACACCAGGTATCCTATGAAGCGAACGGAATTGATTTTTCGTCCTCTTATCTAATCAAACTGGTGTGAGTGACGCCTCCGTTTGTCAAACAGTTGCATTGTACACCTTTCCCGTTCCTGAATTTATTGTCGGTGATAAAAAAACGTCGAACGAGGATCGACAATGCCACGGACCACCTACACACCTAGCAGATGTTGTCCGGTAATGTACACTGCCACGGAGCTGAATAAACGCAGAATGATCGATGCAGGGTGAAAGTAGAAATGGGGAGGGGCAGCTAGTAGGAAGGGTGCTCCAGTTCCTCGCTTCTACCCACGCTCCTGACCCACAAGAAATTAAATGGAGCTACGACTTCCTGCCACACTCGGATTTAACTGCCTTTGTCGACTGCTTGATAGCGCCTATTTCTTAGTCTTTCTCGCTGTCGAATGTGAATTCTATATTTTAGACGCAATTCGATTTTCAAAGTTGACTGAAGTCTCAGAAGCAGTCAGGTAACTTTATACACGAACGCGTATTTATGGGAATGTCTTATTTCGGCTGAAAATTTCTAGGATTATGTAGATATGATTTGCGGTAGCCTGATAATTAATTTAGTAGGTAATGAAGGGCGTACATAATAGATAAGTCACATCACTTTATCACCCCAAACGAGCACTCCATTTTCGATAATCTAATACAGCGCATTGCATACTTGGAAGCAATGATTTATAAGTATCATTTTTCTTACAGAAAAGTTCATATAATTGCACAATACAGTTTTTTTGGATTCCGACACACGTAGGAATTCAGGGAAATGAGGATGCCGACAGTTTAGCAAAAGCAGCCACAGAAACGTGTACTGCAGAATGATTAACAATCCCGTGTACTGATCTATTTGAAAGATTTAAAAAAAAAACTAATATTCAAACACAAAGTATTATAAAAGAACAAGGACGGATCAAAGGACAAAACAACTTTACAAATTTTTACAGCGAAAGATTAAAACCATGGTATGCTCATAAAGGTGTTTCTCACAAGTTCTTGTTATCATTAACCGGTGCAGAGCTGATCATTACAATCTAGCAGCATCACTTGCCCGTATAGGAGTTGAAATGATCCTAAATGCGAATATAAAAATGAAATTCAAAATATCAACCATATTGTGTGACAGTGTCGTCTTTATAATTCACAGCGCTCAAAGCTGCTTAGCCAACTACAAAAATATAAATTTCAGTTACCATTAAGTATAGAAATGTTAATCGCCCTTCCTAATGTTAGTGCCTGTTCATGTGTTTTCACCTTTCCAAAAAAAACTGTAACTTAAAAATATTTAAATAAAAAACATAAGTATCATTTCTTTTAAGGGGGTATTTCCATTTAGAAGGGTCATTTTTAGGCGATTTTTGGAGCGAAAAATTAATAGACTACTTGAAATTTGGGAATTTGTAATTTTTTGTACATGTTTGTTAACGTTTCAAGAATGCACATTGAAATTTTTATGCAATTATGTGTTATATTAACCCTTTGAGCCCTGACAGTTTCGGGAAAAATCGTGCACCATGTGCTGAAATTTTCTGTGGTAGCACACGTGTTTAATTTAATAATTAAGTATAGGTAATTATATATTTGATGTCGATTGCTCAATTGTTTTAGTCCTTTAAAATTGCAAAATATGTAACGAGACATATATATTTTAATGAAATAAGCAAAGATGATAATTCATTCAAAAAGAACGATTTTAGAGAAAACGTGCTTGAACGTATCGAATCACTGCAATTTTATAAAAACATCTGTGCTCAACAACCGCCCTTTCGTGGTGAGTTTTAAAAGCTCAGTTTCTATCGTTCTACCAGTAGAAACTACAAACAAAAGCAGTTACTTCTGTATCAATAACTCCGAAATGTACATTTTTTAGTTGTGTCATTGTTGCAGTAAATAAGCGATATGTAGCATCGCTTTCTTAAAATCGTTGCAATTTTACTATTTCCTCGAATTCAGGAGTGGAATTTCAGGTAGACATTTTCAAAATGTTATACTTTAAAACAGTATAATAAAAAAAAAATCAAGTTTTTGAGCACCCAAAATGGGAATACCCTCTTAAGACTTCTGTAACTACTTGCGTACAGAATTTTGAATGGCAAGTCTGAAAATGTATAATTCTGCAAATCGAAATTGTTCCGATTCACAAATATTTATTTTTGAATTATGGTTCAATAATGGACACCCAAATAAATACAAACTATCGTATAAAAAATAGAAGTGTAAAATAAAAACCTTCACACTATCATCATTATTTATTTGTCAGTATAACTGATAGAAATATATACAGTGGAACCTCGATTTTCTGAACTCGAGTCATCCAAAAATTGGTCATCGTATGCCACTAACTAGCCACAATTGTCACTAATAACAATATGCATTTAATTATGTACCATTATATATTTAACATTCTGAAATAAAGTTATCATTTTTGTGCAAAATCTAATTACAGTGTGAGTCATTCTGTTATTAATTACTAGACTGCGGATCTTTATGCAATTTAAGATATTCAGATATGTGCAAAATGTACATGTTACAAAGTAAATAAAATAAAAAATGCATTTTGTAACATATAAAGCATAAAATAACAATTCTGTCGAAGTTCTATTCTTTCAACTCTATTAGAATAAAAAATATTGATATCTAAAATTGTTAATTTGCATGAATATCCACACTCTATTAATTACAATTCGGATAATCAACGTCCTAGTGTAAGTGAATCATTTTAACCTTCTCAGTCGTATAAACCTATATAGGGTAGTAAAAACAAGGGTACAGAACTTTAAGGGTAGATAGTACTCGCCAAATGGAGGAAAAAAATCTGAATAAACGTGAGTCGAAAAATTAATATTTTCAAAGTTATAAATAATTTTTCGTTTCGGTTAAAGCGAGTGATTTGCTCGCTTCGGGGGCTATCGTGCTGCATAAAAACAATGGAAGATTTTACCATTTCTGCTTCCAAAAGAAAAAGTAAGAAGAATTCTGTGAATTCCAAAGTTTACAGAAGGTTTTCTATTACCCTCATCCCTTTTCGGCACACATTTCACATCTTTTTACCGCAGAATTGCATGCTTCAATCGAAACCGAAAACTGTTTATAACTTTGAAAATATTAATTTTTCGACCCGTTTTCGTAGGACTATCTTCTTCCATTTGGCGAATACTATGTAATTCTATAGTTCTGCTCCCTTTCTTTCACCACCCTGTGTATGTATAGAATCCGAAAAGTTGTTCATTGTTTCAATATTTCATTAAATATTTTGCAGGTTCACAACATGGAAATAATTTAACAATTGAAACTATACATTTATATTACAGTATTGAAGAATTTTTTCTAATGCATACCGAAAAGGGTATCCGGTACATGGCACACGTCTAATTATGTATGAATAAGATTATGTGAGGTATTAAATATCTATATAAAAATATAAAAAACCATTTTACTTATGATTTAAGTTACTCACAATCAGTGCTAAGGTATTAGACGATTCGTTAAACATGCTGTAATACGTAACAATTGAATGTAACAGTAACAAAGGATTTTTCATTTACACGGGTGTTATGTATTCTATTTGTTATAGGTACACCCAGTCTCTAGTTGTAAGTTTTATATTATATTGGCATTATTGCCACTTATGTTAATAATAACAATAATAACAGAATAATATAATACTGATACTACGTTACATTTTACTATTATACTGCAGTATGATTTGCACCCTAGCTGAATATTTTATAGGGATGTTGTATTACAGAATCGTGAAATATTTTACATTATAATATTCAACAAATTACAATTGTATCGCAGTGTTAACCTTCATCTGTCCTTTGTTTCAGTTTGATACTATCTCCGTCCCAAATTAGTTATTACGTTCGTATATTTTTCTTTTGATTATTGGCAGCAATTATTAAAATGCACCTTTATTTAACTTAGCGACCACATCATGTAATTAGGCGTAAACTTGTCAGATAATTTTATTTAAATAATGCGAGTTGTTTTAAAAAGGAGTATTCAAATATAAGTAAAAATTAACATTTTCAAAATTGCACCTGTTGTGGTTATATATTTTAGCAATTAATGTCAGTAATAGGTGCGAATTTAAGAGGAAGGAAAACAAAACCTGAAATGAGAGATGGTGCACGAAATGCTGTGTTACTGTATTTATTGCAGCATTCGAAAAGTGGAAAACTGATACGGGGTGCCACAAGTACTGCTTCAACAAAATTTAATGTACATCGTATCAAAATTTCTCGAATGTTAATAATTGTATTACATGTTATTTAAATCGGCATCAAATAGAGTACTAATTGTAAGTTATTAAACTATTTAATTTTGGTTGAGTTTATCTTTTAATTCGTAGTTAGTTACAACTATAACAACTATTTCAGGACAAATTTTATACCCTAAATGTAACAATTAATTTAGGACGGAGTAGTACACTTTTCTCATAAAAATGCGATAAATGTAAAAAAACAGTATGCCTTGTACATCACTTTATTACACCTTATTATTTGTGAATGCTGCGAACAATCTTATGCCTGAATGTATAGACATTTCCTTTTTCATTTTCCTTTCAATTTTTACCATTGTGACATTTTGACACCGACGGACAAATTCACACTTTGACGGCCTCAAATATTTTGAGTAAACTACATACCATAGGTCATTTTTCGTAAGATCCATTAAATAACAAACATTCTACGTTATTCTGTTCATTGCAGAATATTTTACCATTTTCATTTTGTAAATACTTGGGCACTTACTTTTGATCAGGAACAGGTATACCTGTTTACTTGTTTTATAGGAATGTTACACAAATGAATGAAGTCACATGTATATACGCGACAGCGGCCGTCAGAGTGTTAAGTTAGGAAAATGAGGGACAGATCAAGGTTAACTATCTGATAGAGAGATCTACAAGTAGCGGCAAAAAGTACGAGGCTAAAGGAAGTGTACAGTTAAACTGGACGTGATGTATGAATGGGGCTTCAAAGTAAGGGCCGCAGTGGAACTTCGAGACAAGCACTGCCTGCGACCTTAGGTTAGGTATAGCCTCTTGTCCACGTTTCGATAGACCTGCATTTTCTATTCGAAGATTCTGCCCTTTCCTCCATTCTAACGATGAATGTTCACCGGTCAATGAATGCACCGTCCTAACATAAATTCATTTCGTGCTTACTCGACTGGTCTTAGGCTGTTTCGGTCGTACACCGTGCTTCAGGTCATGGCTTACAGGTTTAAATGCACCGGACTTCTTTCCATTGCGACTATTGTATTATACTTCTGGCACCTGGCCTTGTTAGCCTTACTAAAGTTTCACTTCAGCTTATTCTTCAATTTCACAATCTGAAATTGACGTTTATTTTTCAATTCTCTGTATTATACTTTTCATTTGCAGCCAGAGTCTCCATCACATTAACATTAAAGTGTACGCCGTGTTTTCATGTACAATTCAAAATTATAAATAAACGTATAAGTCGGAGCAACCCATTCCAATACGTTCGAATATCGAAGTATAAACCATTCTATTAACAAATTGGAATTCATCAACCATCAAAATTTTTACGAATTTTATACGATAACTACAACACGATATAGAACTACAAAACTTGATGACATTTGCACATTTGACACATTTTTCTCATAAAAAAACAATAAATGTAAAACAGTAGTGTCCCTTGCACAACGCTTTATTATTTGTGAACAATGCGAATAATCTGAACAATATCATACCTGAATGTACAGAACTTTCGTCTTTTTATTTTCAATAAAAGAGTTTGCAAATTTAAGTATTTATGTTTTCATTATATCGATTCTTTACCATTGTGTCAATTTGAACACATTAAGTTTGGATAACAAGGGACAGATGAGGATTAAAAAATGTGTAAAGAAGTTTTTGTTCAAACTGTGAATGCACGAGAGTTTCGCTGGAAAAAGTTTGGTCGTGTCAGGGTATCGAATTTACCTGCATTTTCGGTGAAGAGGTTTTTCTGGGTGAATAGCATTCACGAAGCACTCGGTATTTTTCATGGTGCACGCCCGCTGTTTCTGAAGAAAGAGAGCGGACGTGCGCTCATGCAGGTCTATCTCTCGACAGATGTTTTTTGGGGGGGTGGAGGCATCCTGCTTGGCCACCACCATCGCCACCATGGTGTTTCCTTTCCAAAAGGTTTCCCTTGTTGCCAGATCTCAGGCCCTTTCCTTTGTTCGTGACTCGGCCGAAAAGACGCTGCGGATCCCTTGGAAATGAAGCTCGTTAAAATCTTCTTATCTCTTTTTCTCCTTCGATGCGTAATCATCACTGTGGTTTCCTTTGTTTCTCCGCGTACAGTCTGACATCAAATTATTGACACAGACGGAAAGTTAATAATATATTTAAAAAGTTATCTAAAATAGTTGTAATGTATTTTATTTCAGAATGTCCAGATCACACACTATACTATTAGAGACTAGTGCAGTGAAAAAAATAATATTTACATAGAAAATGAATTACAATAGAACACAATTTTCTAGGCGTTTGATTTTGAAATATTATTAGTACATAGTGTCGACTCTGCGACAAGAATTGAAATTTAATTCAATTTATGTTAAAATTGACACGTTGACTGACACGTTATATTGTCTGAAAACGACACATTATTTTAGGCACTGATACAACATGAAAGAATCTCAAATTATGCCCTTTCTAATCAATAATGAGACCTATTTATAGATTTGTACTAGTGCTATTCCTAGTCGGATAAACAACAGCTGAATTTAAGTGTCACCTACATATGGGTGACATGGCAGTCAAAGCGTTAATATAAACTGTGTTATGTAAACTGTAAATAAATATGGAAGTCAGGAGTATTGCAGTTTTCCATTGAAAGGAAGACAAAACAGAGGGAAATTGGAATAATGATAATGATTGTTTAGATAATGATTGTTTATTGAACCTTAACGGTACATATACACAGATTTACGATAGTATGATTATAGATGTTCCAGGGGCTTTCATAGCTCCGCTCTCCATTCACGCTTAACACTAAAATATATTTGTTTATGGTATTCTGACATTAATTGTTATAATAATCTTAACATTTAAAATACTGCAAAAAATACAAATAATACAGACAAAAACAGTAACATTGAATGATAATAAAAATGAGCTTAGGGTCGTTTTGAACGTCATACAAAGATATTAGGACAAGGAACTGTTGAAAACAAATATGTACGGTAATGGCAGAAAAAAATTATTAAATATATCAAGACAACATCTATAAATTGTAAATAAAGAGAAATCTTGATATCAGAGTTTTTGAACTAAGTATAAGGCTTGAAAACTTGTTTGACAAAACTGATTTTTATGAAACATGAGAAAAAATATTTTGAACATACTTCTATAATGATCGCGATGTCAGAAAAGAACTAGTCAGTCATAAAAGTATTCGATCAGCATGAGTATCCAATAAAGTTCGTAATAAATTATGAAAGTAAACAGTAATCTAAAATTTGTTTTTAACAAATATTTATTAACTCACTTAACAATATTGTGCAACAATGTGGAAATAAATCAACTTTTTTGAAGAGAAAAAAATATGTCGCGTGTCTATTGCAAAGTAAAATTCATGGAGGTGTTCTCCTAGTTGTTAATATACATATTTTAAATGAATATAAAAACAGTGTAATACTGTATTACATGCCTCTTAGGTTTTCATGCTTTTAATCTATGTGGCATTGATTTTATAAGGTTGGTCGTAATTTTCAGAGTTATTAGGTAAAATAAAGAGTCGAAGTGTCTGTTAATAAATAAATAAAAAGTTGAACAGTGGAATCTCGATTATCCGAACTCACATACAACTATGTTCTGCGTAAAAGTTATTATTTTATTTTGGATTATGAAATTCATAGTGTCATAAAATTAGCTATAGTATCACTAATAATAATTCTAGCTTCTAACTTAGATATCATAAGTAACTATTGAATGAAGTGTGTTCGCATAATCGTGGTCATACTGCACTTTAAATTGAAGAGTACATACTATAATGAGATTATAAAATAGTATTTTTAAATGTTGAATGTAAAGTTGAAGTTTTGCAATTATAGTTAACGGCAAGATGTTTTTTGCCCATGCCTATATGTGAATACAATCAACAGAACAAATTTCCAGAATTTGCCAATAAACATGTAGTTGAGGTCTGTTGAATTGTAGCATGATATTATATTTTGTGATATGGCAGATTTTTAGAATTAGACGATTCCGTACAAATGTGAAAAAATCAAAGAAAAAGTTGTAGCCAAAAATTTGTATGCAAGCTGTAAATATGGCTGAAGAATTACGGTTAATAAATTGAGTATTAAGAATTATTGAGTATCATTGAAAGAACTATTGAAAATTAATTGGTAACGCGATATTTCATAGAAAAGAATAAAAATAAAGCAATGTTTTTAAACACTTTAACAATGAATTTAAAATAAAATGCAGAAGCGATGGGCATTTCGAATCATTTCTTTTTTTTCAAGATACTGGCCCCAAACATAAAGCATACTTAGCAAATAAAGTTATTGATACACCTTCTCAATCATCGAACCCGAATCTGATTATGATGCTTCAAGATTAATTTGATGTCGAAGTAGAAAAACATTCGATAACGAATAAGGAAGATCTTAAAATTAAATTAGAAGCAGTACGATATTCTATTCTAACAAATTATTATAAATCAAAACATGAATAGCATCAATGCCCAACTGTCTAGCAGAAATAATTAAACAAAAATTATATCTCACTAAATAATTTACAGAATGTATTTCATTTTTATTTCATTATCAGTCTTCTACGAAATGTTCCAATAATTTTGTTTGACCAAAGACAGGAAAATTGTTGTTTTTTTGCAATTCCTTTTTTATGTAAAATATTATTCTTTCACTGTGCTATTATAATAGCGTAGTATGTAAACTATACATTTTACAATAAAAATTATTATAATTATCCGAATTAATTTTATATTTCAAATTTTTTAATCAAGTTTCAGCTTGTATGAAATTTGATTCGACTCATGGTAGCATAAAATATCGCGGAAAGTAATTTTTCTGTTTTTGAAGGACCTAAGTTGTATCTCTACTTACTTTGATTTTTTAAACATTGTTTTAAACTTATTCTATAAAACTAAATAAATAAAGTTTTTTATTTCTACTAGGATTTGAATCGTTTGTTTTATTGAGAATTATTTATTAAGAGTATAGAAGTAAAACTAATAATTAGACTGCGGATATTTATGCAATTTAGCATACTCAAGTATCTGAAAAACGCACATCTAAAATATGAAAAATAGAAAGTACATTTTTTAAACATTCACAGAACAAAATACAATTTTATGAAAGTTTCATTTCAATACCTGTATTAGTATAAAAAATACTGAATTCTAAAAATGTATATTTGCATAAACATCCGTAGTCAACTAATAATACACTTCAAATATTGTATAGTGCACATTTTCTTGGATGTTCAAGGAATCAGTCTGAAACAGAAATAAATCACACCTTTTCGTAGTCTGTATATTATTTTTGAGGTAACATGTCTGTTTACACAATTTATCCCCGCCATCAAGACAGTGATGTAACCATTTTCAAAACCTACATCGCTTTATATTGTTGCAATTTTAGTGGATTACATCTGGTAGATACAAATCGAAGTACTTTGCATAAAATAACAAATGCAACAAATATCAACTAGAGTGAATGTACGGTGGCCTCATTTTAAAATATTTTTAATACCATGTTCTAATAATTATGATTAGTTTGAAATTCACATTACATTTTTTCTGGATAATAAAATCGCTTGAGTAGTGTCCCTTTTATATTTCAAATTAACAGTTATTCTACATTTCTAAAAACAGTTCATTGAATATCATACATCATAAGAAATTAAATACTATTTTTTTGGTTAAGGACTTTAAAAGAATACAATATAATAATTCATATTTCATAAGATCGATGCTACACAGGAACATACTACAAGCTTACAGAACGTGAAGCGTTTTATTTAGTGACAGTTGTAAGTCCCGTATTTGTTTATCTGAGTCTTGAAATGAAAAACGAGGAGTTAAAATTCATGGTAGTATATTTAAAAGTACAAATCTGTGAAAGGTTATCTTTTGCAATGAATTCTCGATAAGTCATAGAAAATATGATTTATCAATTGCAACGTTAGGTGGACGAACCTGTGCGGATACTTAGAGAGTGGGCGGAAGCAGGAAAGGGCACCGGAAATTGGAAATGCAAATGTGACGAGGAACCGACGACGCGAGCCGGGAAATTGATATTTTTCCATCCTCCGTAACCGATGGCAGGTTTTTCTTCTGCTTCCCTCTTCCTCTTCAACAGATCCAACACGACGCCGGTCTGCCGTCGTAGCAGTGCTGGAAGTGAAATTTTCTCTGCTGTCTGCTCTGGCCTGCTGCACCAAAATGGCTTTATTGTTGCTACGACCAGTTTGATTACGCCCACCGACCAGTCCTGCTGTGCCTAGACTTTCTACAACCGCAGCATATGACACTTTGAGAATGATACGATCGCACACCAAAATGTGCTGTCTGCTCTGTTTCGCAAAATGAATTTTATAGCAAAAGTTTTCGTGGAACATCACATATACAGTACTAATTTTATGGTCTTCGTGTTTTATTTTGTTTCAGAAAGATTCAAAGCGTTTCAGTTCTATCGTTTGGAAAATATTGTCTTATATAATTTTATTTGCTCCTGTGCACGTAATATTTATAAAATCTTACTTCTGAAGTTTCGTTTCGAAATTCGAAACTAATGGGTTATTAACCCTAGTGCGGTCCTTGAGTCACCACGTTCTTACTTTTTGTTTAAACGTATGTTGTCATCGAAGAAGTGCAATGAAATTAGTATCAATATCCTTGTTTCTGTTCCCTTGTCATTATTACTACATTATATTAAACGTTTATTGTTTGGGTTCATATGGTGTGCTGATAACAAAAATTGTTACACATAAGGTCTTTGCGTCTCTTTTGACTCAACGTAAACGAAGCACAATCAAATAACAGAAATCAGTCATGGTTAAATCTTACAAACAAGTGGGTGATAGTATAATCGAAAGATAAGATATAAATGTATAAAATGACCGGAATAGGTTTATTAATGTCAAAAAAAATTTAATTATTGTATGGTGGGATGCGAATGGAGGAAATTCATATGCAAACTGCGCTGTTACCAAGCATGTAAAACCTCTTAAACATAATAAATAAACAATTTATACGGATACAAATAAATAAACAATTTATACGGATACAAATGAATAAACAATCTGGGCAAAATATGTTGTTTTTCTATAATTAAAGCTATTATGATTGATACGACTGGATAATCCTATGCATCCTTAATCCTCAAATTGTATTATAAAGCTGAAAATATAAGTTCCATACATTCGGGTCATGTTTGACCCGAATACCTTAAGTGTGTAGTCGAACGAGAAAACGTTCTAGGGTTAATACAAACATTATTTTGTTACTGCTATTCAAAATGATTTTAGCCCTTTGAGCCCTGCAAATTTTGGGAGAAGCGTGCATCTTGTGCTGAATTTTTCCGCGGTGGAACACGAGTTAAAGTAAATATTTCATTGTAATAATATTTGTGATGTTGATTGTTCAGTTGTGTCACTGTTCCAAAAATGCAAAACGTGTAACGAAACATATTGTATATTTTAATAAAATAAACTGTGATGATAATTCATCAGAAGGCAGGTGTATAGCGTACAACAAACAGCTGTGCCTAGACCAATACAGTGGACCGTAGCACACATTTAGCCAATTTTGAAACGCATATATTGCGTCCATCGTCTTCAAAGTGTTAACACAAGTACTAGTGATTCCTGTCAAGTTATTGATGCTGTACTTGTAATAATATTGACGTAAAAATATAGTTTGAATGAAAAAATGTGACTCCTGATGAAATGATGTGAATATTTTTCACGTTAGATGCACATAATTTCTACTGATATTGCGAGAAAGGAAGTGAAACTCATTTTTTTACGGCTCTTGTCGAACGTAGATATAATGACGATACAGAATAAAAATTTGTTGAAATTATTAAAGAATACTTCAGAAATTTTTTGCTATTTATTATAAATACATATGCATTTATAATTTTTTCTCCTTTTTCGCTGATTGCTGCATACGTATTGAACTATTGTAAAATAAGTGTATACTGGGTGGTGGAAAAAAAGGGTTCAAAACTTTAAGGGTAGATAGTACTCGCCAAATGGAGGAAAAAGTCCTAATAAACATACGCCAAAAAGTTAATATTTTCAAAAAAATAATTTTTCGTTTCGATTAAAGCGAATGGTTTGCTTGGTCATTTTCTTACCACCCTGTATACAGGGGATTGGACTAGATAATTATTTATTTGTAGTAATTTTAAATTATAATTATCAGTTACATGATAAACGGATTCCTTGTAAAACAAATTAGTCATACTTGTTTTTCCCGAGTTTGTTTCCATTCTATCCTGTTCTCTTTCATCGATTGGTACACAACAAGCTTTACACCTAACATTGTATTGTATAAAGCCATATAACCAGATTCATCGGAAACTATATATCTCACTAGGCATACTTGTTATTAAGCCTTAAATAAATCTTTATTGTAGAATCACGTTAGAAGTTTTGATTCGTTTTAGCGTGTGATATTTTATTTTTATACTGTATTTTGCAATTCTGTATACCGATTGACTTAAGTAAAAATGAAATCTGTGTTTATAGTAATGTATGATATTTTGTCTATAATATGTTACTTAAATTTTAGTACCCTTAACTTGTTTTTTGTGCCATTCTCTTTGTTAGACTTGTATAGTTTGTATAAAATATTTATAACAACTTTTCTACAGAATACATATGAGCTTGTATCGTTAACAACAGTGTATTATACATGGGAAATACTTCCACTATAACATGGAGTTGCTTTTGAACGGTAGTAGAAAATCGTTGTATTATATTTTTTCTAAAACAGACTGTAGGTTGTATTATTATTATTTGTATTTTAAGTAGTGTCAAATGCCAGTGTCTGTTAACGACTAAAAAAAGAATGAGAATATATTTAGTTCTTTCAATCAGTAGTAGAAGAAAACCATGCAAGGTGAAAGATTTGAATATCTTTAAGACATGATTATGTAAATATTAATGAGGGATATTTGTGTGAGCAATTTGATTTTTGGTACACCAATACTTTATAAATTCGATCGAAGTTAATTTTTCTCTGAAGTTGTGCAGTTTATTATATTTTTCTCATACCATTTTATTACCATTTCCCTTTAACTAATTTTTCAGTACGATTTCTTCGATGCAGCTTCTTCGGTTTCTCCTTATTTTGTAGAATACCAACATCTGCAGTTCATATAAAAAGAAGTGATGTACCTTAACAAATTATTTTAATATTAAATTCTTGAGTGTACTAAATATTTTCGTCTGATGTTGAAAGGTTCTGAATGGATAACAGAGCGTTTTCTGACTGCGTGAAGATTGCAGAGTTTTTCCTTGAGCACATAAATACTAACATGCACATCAAAATACTGAAAAACATGTAGGTGTTGCTTGGAAGAATTCTATTGAATCAGTTATCATAACAAATCCGTTTCCCCTTGTACATACTTTTAGATCCATCTGTACAAATTCGATGGTTAATTGTTACATTGTTCCATTCTTTGTGAATATACTCATTGTCCTCATGAACATTGATTGCAGGTTTGTAATAATTCAGGGGCTTACACTTGTCAGTAGAAAAGGGGGTATGTCAAATAACATGTTATGTTAAATAACATGAATATTTAAGACAAGATTCGATGGTAAGTGCCATTTAAAATCTACTTCAATTACTAGTTAAAATAATTACAATTCAGTACGAAAATTCTTGAGAAGATTATTTTTCCTTAAATTTGTTTTCCAGTAAATTTGTAGTATTTTGGCATGTGCTTGTCTTCTAGTGAGCCCCTCAATTTTCCAGTTGCAGATTAATGTTGGACTTGAAGAGTGGCCATGAGACAACGTCTGATTGATTTCTTTGTTTACTATTATAGAAATTTGGAGTTTCTTTAAAATTGTAGGTTATGGAAGAAGCCGTCGTAGCCCTGTAATTTTATAAGCTAAAATAATCTGAGAATGTAAAGACATCCATGTAACACAGGAACGGTAAACTAACACAAGGATACGCGTACAAGGCGCGCCTCGTATCTCGGCTCCGAGTCGCGTTGTTTTCGTCGACGGCAGACCTCTTGGGTCTTCGTTCTCCAGCTTTACGTCATAGAAGCCTATTTATACTCCATGGAAACTCGTAAATATACCGGGTGTTTCCGAAATCTCGAACCTTATTTTCGTCGACGACACGATATAGAATTTTTGCGAACTCCGCAGTATGGTACCGAATGGAGTGAAAGTACCCTTTATTCGAAACACTCAGATACTATAAAATGGTAAACAAATATCAGACAGAGAAATTAAGTAATCATCTGTTTTATAGAGATTTTACACTCGCGTGATTAACATGTTAAACGCTATGTCCCTGGGGACCGACAGTATCAAATTGAATACGTTGAACGCCGTGGCGGTCACAGGTGATCGATACCTCAAATCTAATTTAATTGAATAATTAATGTATGTCACAAAATGCTGAGCAAACTTCATACTGAAACAATAATATAGGAACAGAAGAATACGACTGAGTACTCAAATCTTTTTTTCTTTATGATTTATATAAAAAATAGTCTATTGTGTCGTGTCTGATTGGATATGGCCACTTTCATTGTGGCGTTCAACGTGTTAAAAAATAATGCTTTGTAATTTATATAATATTAAAAATATGTTCACACATTTTTAATGGATTTTATTGAAACATTTTAAATAAAAATGCGGTTTTCCTGTGCGAGTATTATAAAAAGTTACGACTATCTTGGTATAAGTTCTAGCTATTTTTCTTTCAAATTTTCTTGAACTGGTTTTACAGACGCAGTTTCTGTATTTACGCGTCGCCTAAATGGAAAGTAAACCAGAATTACCTCCGCGTTTAACGCGTTAAAAATTATACTGTTTCCACTTCACTTGTATGTACTTGTTGTCAGTGTTTTTTTTATAAATCGTAATACGTTATAAATTTGATTACCTTGGTACTCGCAGTTTGTTTAACGAAGCTCGAATTCATTTAATCCTTTGACTGCGAACAGCGTCTATAGGCGCTTGACAAAGCCGCTCACCGTGTACTGCCGACGCCCATGGGCGTTCGGTGCAGTGGCTCACTACGTACCACTGCACGTCGGCCGCACGCAGCGTTCGCCTAGTTTCTAAGTAACCCGAAATCAAAGGGTTAATATGAAGTAAAAAATTTACAATTGCGTAATATATTATTAACATCGATTTAGTGAATGTAAGCTGTGAATATTGCAAATTGAACAGTAAAATAAACCTGAGAAAATGCGGCATAATATTGCTCGTTCCTCAAGTTTTACTTTTTTTACTATATAGTTTCGTGAGTATAGAAATATCCTGCTATTGACGTTGCTGGAGACAAATATGCTGTTTTTAATACAATGTTATGTAGTATAGACACCTAGTACCAGTTTTTTTATTGAGTTTTCTTTGCATGAATGCTTACAATATACGATTCACGGAATACAACTTGCATTTTATTAGTGATCCTTGAATATGCCGTGTCAGACGTTGTTATGGATCATTGAAGTAACATTTTGTAGTAAAGTATAAATTGGAAACGCTTTTTCGATGACGTGTTTTATGTCTACGCATAATACATCTAGTATTATAATTTTAATATTTAATTTAGGTCATTCAGTATAAATGTCTTGATCGAAGACGTTTTGAGATATTTGAAAAAGTAGCATCAGTTTTCGTGTATCATCAATGCCATCACTTTTATAGTGTTGTTCCAATTTAAACACGGTTGTGTTAACCTAGATGAACGTTCACACATGTCTAACTATGGTTAAACTTTGTTCATTAATTTTCAATAATTAAAATAAAACCATTGGACTTGTACTTTTCTTCAACTCATCGATTCAATTAGTTCATCCTTTATTTTCATGAAAATCATTTGTTTCGTAGAATTATGACGCTTTGCAAGGAATTTTAATTTGCATTTAAGCCTTGAACGATTTAATAATTTACATTTTATTATATTTTATCATAATATTCAGTTTTATTGCGTTAGTTTTAATGCACTTATATTGGTTTGCATCGTGCACTAGCTTTTGCACAGGAATATAGTTCTCCGTTACACAAATAAACGAAAACGTGAAGCAAGTAGGGAGTTCAGCATTTACAAAGTGTTTCCTGTTCTCCTGTCATGCTGTAAAAAATTATTGCTTCGATAAGAACAACCGCTCTTCCAGTCTATTTGTTTTCTACTAGTGATATCGGGAATATGATTTCTTTGGTGAATTTCCGGTCGGCTTGACGCGATACAATAGGAGGGATCACCCTGTACATGTGTTCACTTGTCGTCAATCGTGAATGGAGTCTACCGAACATTGCGGCCTCCCCTGAGTCTCATGTGCTTGTGTTTCATACAGGGTGTTCAAAAAACAGGGCCGAAGACTTTAATGCTCATACTAACCGAGTGGAGCAAAAAATGTCTAACCAACATAGGTCCTAAAATCTTAAATTCTTTCGATGAAAAATACAGAAGTTTATTTTCACATTTGTTACAGATGTTCGATATGTTTTCTTTCCATTTCAATACAAAAGTCACACCTGTGGATCATAGATCGAAGTACATTTTCAAATATTCCTTCCGTGTATCGTATTGTACGACATGCATTTTCCGGTCGTTGCCATAAGACCACCACATTATTCATCCCTCTTTCATTTTTTTTTTTAGACTCATGGTATCGAATGCCTGTAAATATAAAAGTTGAATTTACATACATCGAAAGGATTGGTCATCGATAGGACCTATGTTGATTAGACATTTTTTACTCCAGTCGGAAGCACTATAAGCACTTAGACGTTTTTGTTTTGAACACCCTGTGTAGATGTTCATATGCTACGAATAAACCTCGAATATTGTTGACTTGTTCGGAACGTTCGTAGCGTTTGCGATAGGTTGATTTTATTCTTTATTAACTGGGACTGCATAGAAATTACTTATTATGAATTTCTCTCACGTAATTAGACACTTCATTCGGACAAGTATTCTTTACAACTAGGCCAATTAAATGTAGCAATTTAATAAAAGCGTCCAGAATTGTTCAGTAGGAAAGGACTCGTGTTTTTATTCATACACAACGCTGAACCTCACGTTTAAATATTCTACTCCATGCATTGTAGTCATTGGATATAGCACTCACAGATTATCATTTCTTTCGGTACTTTAAAAAGTTGATTAACATTTTGAGTGCCACGCTGCACTAGCTGAAAATGACAAACTTTCTAAATTTTTATACAAAATTAATATAACTATAAATTGTACCTTTTTTAATCAATAATATCAATAACTTTCACAATTTTTTGACTGCTACTGTTAAACCTTATTTAACATATTCATTAATACTGTATATGATCAAATAAATAATGATTGAATTTTTGTCACCCAAATATGGGCGACGTAGCACCTAAAGTGTTAAACACAAAGAATTGATAATTTAGAGTTGTGCAAAAGCCAGCTGGAAAAATTCTTTGTTCGGAAAAACGGAAGCTTTTTTATTTAAAATATAAGCGCAAAATTATGAAATAAACAGTAAAAGATCATTGTCAAAGACGGTGTGTACATTACAAATCTTATACACGCGTTTTACCTTGTCATTCTCATTAAACTTCTTTACGAACTTTTCGAATAACTTAATAATATTCGAATAAGAAAGTACATACTAACCGATCATTCAACATAATGCGGATTCCCTAAAATGATGGTACAGTAGAACCTCGTTTACCCGAACTGTAATTGGTAACAAGGTGACACTCATTGTAACTATATTTCGCATAAAAAAGATACTTCTGGTTCAGAATATAAAAATACACTGTGGAATAAAATTAAGCACACAGTGTCACTAATGATAATTCCACCAAATAATTAACATAGAAGACGAAGATTTAGATGACTCGACTTCGGAAAATCGTCATTCCACTGTAATATATTTAAAACGTTTGTTCGAATATTCGGATACAGAAAAATGGGACAAATGGTCCCACCCCTAATATCATGTAAAAATATTTTATTACATTTATGCTTTAAAACATAATTAACACTTACCTTTTAAATTATAATTATATACTAGTTGTTAAAAATGTGAAAGTTTGTACGAGAACATTACGCTAGTTCTGGAGAACTCGTTAACTTACTTCTTAAGTACAGTCACTGACCACTCACAGGCGTTCTCCGCATGCACTGTACTTTTATAAGGGTGAGCCAGGACGGGTGGTACAACCAGGCAAGGGATGATTCTATATGCAAAGGTAAGTTGAAACTGTAGAATCAAATTTTTTCATATATTGGTTCGTTTTCGAGATAATTGTATTCGAACATTTGTCGGGTACGCGTGCACTTGGCTAACTCCTGACTTAACGGATTTTATTGGATGCGACAACGTTAATGATGTTATGAATAATACCAATTTGTAACACATTTTAGCAATTTACATTACATGACATTTCTTGATGTATTGCACAAGAATAACCGGAATTAGTCGTGTACAGCGAAATCAGTCGTCGGGAATTATCTAAGTGCACGCATACCCGACAGATTTTCAAATTCGATTATCTCGGAAACAAAGCAATATACGAAAAAATTTTATTCTACATTTTCGACTTATCTTTGCATGAAGAATAATCTCTTGCCCGGTTGTACCACCCATCCTAGCTTACCCTGTATATAACACCTCAATGTCCCACCATTCCTTTCACGCCATCTGAAAGAGTATTGAAGAAAATATACTCGAGATAGTTTGTACATAATATGATTAATAAATATGAAATTTTTGGGTCGAAAAAATTGAAAAAGTGGCTGTACATCACGTCAAATAAGAGTAAACTATAAAAATTGTATTTCACTCGAAAGCTCTATTTTTTACCATATTTTTACGTACGTGCCACTAATCAATATTTAATGGCTCAATTGGTGTGCCAAAAAAAGCAACTTAAATATTATCCAGAGATTCCAAAGTAAAGCTTTAAGGACAATATGTGCTGCTCTATGGTATGTCAGTGGAGACTCTCTCCATAAAGATCTAGGAGTAAAATATGTTAAAAATCAAATACAAAAATTCACGACAACGCACAAAAACAGATTAGATGGACACCCTAACGAACTGGCAAATAGCTTAAGACAAACTTCAGAAATCAAAAGGCTGAAGAGAGCAAAACCGTCCGACCTACAGAAATAACAAATAATAAAATGTAGTGGAAACACTGTTGAGTGTTACCTACACGCACACGATATTCTCATGTATGAAATTTGCTGGTTGGCTCAGTAGAGCCAGTTGTAAATATAAATATAATAAATAAAAGAAAATTGCTCAATACTTATGAATTCATTAAATCTACTTCCATAGACCGAGCGAAAAATTGAAAACTGGAATTCATGTCTTCTACATAGGTCTGCAAATGTGGAAAATTTGAGAAAATTCTTCAGCTGCGGGGCATGTATTCGATTTTGAGTAAAGCCTTTTTTGTTTGATGAGTTCGAACACCATGAATTGGCGTTAATTGTAAGATGTACCGAAGATTTAATTACTTGAAGGCATATGTGACTCTTATCCATCACAGAATCGAAATAAACTTTAATATTTGGTACAATTCTTCTGTAAAAATTCATTTTGTAACTGCAGTTGAGTTAATTTTAAAAGGACGACGTTCAGTGTCATCAACAATCCATATCTCGTGAAAATTTGTCATACAGGCAATAAAACAATACGTTATTGCACTCTGGTATATCCGGCAATGGGGCCATTTATCATACCATTAATATCGTTATTTTTATTTTATTGGAAGAATGTTTAATATTGCGGTAGTACTGAAAAATAGCCATTCCGCGTATACGAATAGGATGGGCAGCATACAAATACAATGTACAGGGGTTGGACAAAATAATGGAAACATTGCTTACAAGTCGTGTATTGTGCAGTTGAGATTAGTAGCCGTGAATTAATCATTATTCAGGATTTGTATGATTCCATTCCCAGGAGAATTCAGGCTGTATTAGGTGCCAATAGTGGCCCTACACGATATTAATAAAGAGTTTGCTTAATGTACGAGGTGTTTCCATTATTTTATGCAACCCGTGTACATAGACTTCGAAAATTATGTTACGAAATTGACTGGCATGTTATAGACTTCAAAACTAACAAATGGATATTTGTGTATTGGATCCGCAGACTTCTTATCCAAGTGCAGCCATGTGAAGTTTTTGAGCCTACTGCATGGTAATACAAAACAGTTTACACTATCGTAAAACGTATTACATATTTGAAAACATTTGATACATCACTAATTACGATTTTAAATAACTTGGCAAATGGACAAACTACGAAATCCTGTATACACAGTTCCTTGTCATTGTACGTAACAAAATTGTTAAAATAATTAACAATTATCGTATTATTTATCTATACAATTATTATTTATTTTTAGAAGTCCAAGTAACTGCTTATCAGAAGTGAAAGATTCCTGAACTTATGTTTATTCATTTTTATCTATTTTCTGAAGGTAAAATATGTTGAAAAATTGTGTGACATCATTTCAGAAACATTCTACACAAACAGAAGAAGTGATGAGAACTTGTATACCTGTTTCGAGTTCGTTTGTTGCAGTGGATGTCAGCATTTAAGTTTATTGCTATTTGTTAGTATCAGCGTACAGATTATAGGAAAATGAATAAAAAGTGCAAACTAAATGAGTTTACCCACAGATTGTGTTCAATGTCTTCGCCATTATTTTTAACAGACGTACAGAAACTTCAAATGGAAAAGTCCAGTCAACAAGCATACGGCAATGATATCAGGAGTAAATTTACCTGACAAGAGATTGCGAGCGTACATGCTGAAATTATTACACTGTTTGATGAAAGAATCATTGTACTCTAAAATCTGACGTACCCATCAGTATGTCTCGATTTCCATTCTTTTTGTATTATTATGAATGTAATATATGTAAATTATTGGAAAATATGTGTATATTGTATAGTATGTTGCTAATAAACTTTAGAAATCGATGCGACACAAATCTGGAACATCCAGTATATTCGTTATCAAGTCTGACGTATTGGTAAAGAGTGCAGGTGAAAATAGTGTACTTAAGAGTGATTTATAATTTATCGAACGCATAAAAACAGTCTCCATGAACATCTTTCGTCGAGCAACTTTTTAGTTCTATTTGCATCATTAGTCAGCATTAACCTGTAAGAAACCGCTACAATTAGACTGGAATAACGGTGCAGTGGTGCAGGATGTGCAACCTGTACATTCGATATTAATTACGAGACCAAATCGCCACAATAGGCGAGAAAAAAATTGCCGGTGGGAAGGTGTACTCATTCTCCAAGCAAAGTGCTCTACCACACCATGTAACTTCGTCTGTCAAATGCAGGCAATAAATTGTTCTGTAATTACAGCTTCGTTACGTTGCTTGCCTCCGTGGCTGTCTTCTGTAACTAAATGAACCAGAGAAATACAGTACTTCATCCTTAGAGGATGCATTTAAGAATAAGGTAGTAATGTAAGCTTATTAACATTGACAGAGTTCAACAATTTATTTTTCGGCCATCAATTATAATCAGTCACAACATTTTAGGGGGATAAAAGGGTATTACAAGTTCCAAAAATCATTATTGTTTTCGATCGTCTATGAAAGCCTCATATGTACCTTACAAGTATTTAACTTTAGAGCATTCTTCCGTTTGACTATACACATAAGGTCTTCAGGTCAAAAATGACCCGAATGTATGGAACTCATATTTTCAGCTTTATAACACAATTTGAGGATTAAGGATACGTAGAATCATGCAGTCGTATCTATCATACTAGCTTTAATTATAAAAAAAACATATTTTGCCCAAATTGTTTAATTATAACAGGTTATATTTTCTTTCGATCATACTATCACCCACTTGTTTGTAAGATTTGACCATGATCGAATTCTGTTTTTTTTTTATTGTGCCTCATTTACGTTAGGTCATAAAAGACCCAAAGACCTTATGTGTAGTAATTTTTGTTATCAGCACACCATATGAACTCAGACAATAAACTTTTAATATAATGACAAAGGAATAGAAACAAGCATATTGATATATACTAATTTCATTGCATTTTTTCGATGAGAACAGAAGTTTAAAAAAAATAGGAACGAGGTGGGTCGAAAAAGAGCCGAAGACGCACTACGGTTAGAAAAAATTCGCAAAATTACGGAAATTACAGCTCGAAAAGTAACGGCGGGCGCAATGCAGGTAAACGGGATAAGTTAAACTTCAAAGCCGTTTTTCTCAAAGCCATGTTTTTCAAGACGGTGAACATCATAAATCGAGAGAGCACCGATATTTTTAGTTGAAATTTTAACTGGAGCTACGTAACATTTTTCTCCACAAGGTGGATCTCGCTCAATAAGATCTCAGAACTCTGTAGAATTTTATTATACATTTCTTCAGATAATTATTACAGACGAAATGTACTAAGTCGATATTTGTTATACAACTGCGCGAATTTTCATTAAAATTTTTCAACAAAGTTTCGTCTTGTAGATTTTGAGTCAGAGAATACTCATTTACAACGATTTTGTTATCGGATGAGTCATTCAACTGGAATCGTGTTCACCACTTGGACCTGCGCATTGTACAGCGCCCACTTTGGCGCTTTGTAAGTTACTTAATTTGTAATATCTTTGAGGTTTTTCGGTTTTAAAATACGTCTTTTATCCACAGTAAAGAACTGTAAATGATTCAATTGGTTTGAGATATTAATCACTTCTGAATCCCCCCCCCCCCCCCCCAAAAAAAAACTGTTGTTTATAGTCATCTAATACCTTTTTACCCCCGTAAGAGAATTACTAATAATATTTGTGTAACAGGGACAGCAATTGAAATAAAAAGTATGAATTATACGAATGGTCGAATGAATGAATGAATTATATGAATGAAATATCCATGATACTTATCCGATAAATTTATAGAATGAAGTAAATATAAAAAACATGAAATAATTAGAACAAAATAATGGTCAGAAAGGAAGGCAACGAATTTTAGTATTCGACCCTTCAACGTTATAATTGGAGGATAAGGGGAAAGAACAGAGTCTGTCCAATTTTATTCTGCCGTGTTCAACTTGTAAGAAAAATTAAAATAACGTAAAACAATTATATTCTCGCACATTTTGATTGTCGCCTAATTAGATTATAACTTCATGTCATGAACAATACATGTATATTCATTGGACCTTGTTTCTTTACTGATGCACGAAAGTATTAAAAATTGATTTTCTCAATGAAGCTGTTTTGTGACATTCCTTGTTTTTTCCCCCTACCCTTCAATTATTTTCATGATCATCATCGGCACTTCCTGGATACTCTAAAGAGAGTGTTTCTACATATTGATTTTAGAGCCGATACATAACAACAGTCTGTGATTGACTGTGTATTATGTCTTATATGTATTGTAAGATTCTTAGATACTTCAAGTATCTTATTCATTTACTCTGCATTCCTATTAGGAAATGCGGTAAGAGAGTGCATATAAAAGCACGGCACGCTCGATCGGATGACTTTTTTCTTTGGATTTTATGTATTTTTATCGTCAAAGAATTATCTATATGAGGAAGTAGTTAAATTATGATTATATAATTGATATATACAGAGTTCCACGTTTGGCTGGAATGCTTTTCGACACGGTTAGCTAGATGGGTTCGTATCCCTACCACATATCTGCCCTTTCTAGATTCATGAGAATATTATTAATAGATACATGAAGTTTTCCCTATTAAAATGAATCCAAACACGATCTCATGCCGGCTATCAAGTATTACATTATGCAAAATTTTAATAACAAATGAACCGATTAAGATCGTGTTTGGACTCATTTTCATTGGAAAAACTTCACCTATTCTATTGTACAGAGTAGAAACATTTTATTTTTCGTTATACGGTGACTCATTTGCATTGACAAACCAACTGGCGGCGGCCGACTGAAATTTCGCCGATACTCTATCTCTCTCCCTCCCAGAGTATCGCTTCTTGAGCTACGCTCGTAAATATGTACGTATTGTGCTCGAAAAGGCGATGACAACTTGCTCTACCACGGTTGGTTGGAAGTTCTTGGTCACGAATGTTCTTACAGCCAAGCGTGGAACTCTGTACCGACTTTTCGAAAAACTACTGGTTTTCTTGCTTTCTCTGCGTGTAGGAGCGGTGATTTTAGGTATCAAATACAATCCAACCATCAAACACGGTAACGTCAGTAAATTCATACTCGGCCCCTAAGCAAGAAAAGAGATTTAATCCTACGTTACAATAAAATATATTGTACATACTGAAATGCGTCCTGTTGCGTCATTAATCTTAATGAAGAAGAAGTAGTTGGGGAGCTCTTTGACATTCACCGATCTAATAATTTATCTTTTAAGAATTATTGAATTAGTAATTGGTTCATTTATATTCTTTTTTCTTTTCCTTACTTAAGCACGTGTATAAAAAAAATATAACGAAGTGTACAAACAATTATAACGAAAGAGGTTAAATGGGTCTGTTTTTATTAGTCCTAGATATAAGAAAGCAGTTATTTTACTTTTTTACATATTATGTTCGAAAAGGCGATGACAACTTGCCCTTGCACGGTTGGCTGCAAGTTTTCGATCCTGAATGCTCTTCCAGCCAAACGTGGAAGTCTGTACAAATAATCTTGACGTATTGAGTAATAAAATTATTGAAATTAAAGATTTACCTATTTCCTGCTATTATGCTTTCATTTATATTTTTCTATATGCTCTTAGAAAACGCTAAAATGTATGAAAGATACTCATTGAAATTTGATCTTCAGCAAATAAGATGAATGTAGTAAATCAAACTTCTCCTGTAATATTTGTATTAACGCGAATAATTTTTGTAATACTTGTATAAGATAATATTTCGGGTAATGTTGGTATTGTGAATAACAGGATTATTTACACAGTTACCTGTAATAACAATTTTCGTTGAATTCTATGTGAATGCTTGATTAAAATTCTTATACGTCATTTATCACCTGAAGATAAGATTTCAAATATGTATTTTGTTATCTTTATATGTGCGCCGAATTTTTTTATTCTGATTTAGCCACGTGCCAGAGTTACCTCTCTCATTTAATTTATTCGTTACAATCTTGAAAGAATTAATGATAAATTTACGGTTAATATATATTCATTTGTTTATTCGTTACAGTGAATCTTATTTACTTCGTACAAAATACCATTTTTGGGCGTGGCACGTTATTTTATGATGGCCTATCAGTCATCTTGTTTTATGCATATTTTTTTCTTCCAACTTTACCTTCGTTTGTTTTTATATAGAAGTTTACTGAAATTGATTTTTGCTTTTCTGTAATGCTATATTTATATCGGAACAAAAATGTTCCGAAGACCGTTTATGTGACATTTTGAATAGCTGACAACCCATATGAACAAGAGTAATGAACTTTTACGTAATATTATGTAGCAATAAATAAGCGTATTAGTAAAAGTTCACTTATGTATTCGAAGTATTAAAAAAGTTATTCGAAAAGGAAAACACGATTGGCACAAAAATGTCGTGGGGGCATCGACGGATTAAATACATCACGTACAAAAAGAGCAAATCATCAACCGCCTTTCAAATCATTTTCGTTGATATGTTTCTGAACGACGTGGTTCAAGAAACACGTATGCACGATGCTGTCAGTTCCGTATGCGGATTTTTGAATATATGCTTCACGTGGAAGAAAATTTAAGACCTCTGACCAGGAGTGTAATTTCACAGTTGCCGCACACTATGTGTAGATGAAGCGTGTGTTTGTGGAAAAGCTTTCATTTGCATTGCAAATACTCTACTTACATCAGTTGAAAGCTGGTTTGTTAGAATGATATGACAAACTTTCGAAATGCATAGTTCAATAGCGAAACAAATGCAGGGGCGTGTATGATGGGTGTCAATTCCGTTACTGATGTTTATTTTCAGAGAAATTGATTTACATGAAGTTACTTTTAAGATACAGTTAACATTAACGTTGTTTTTAATTCTACTATACTCTTTTCCTTCTATGCGTACAAAATGCTCTTGATTGTACGTATAGGATGCATTGGAAATCGCGATACAACCGGAAATGATGTGATTCCTCATACAAGCGGAGGAGGTGGTCTAAATATGGACTAGCACTTTTACTTTAGAACCTATCGCCAACCTGTTGAAGATTTTTAAGATGTTACACTTTGACCTATATCTAAAACATGTTTGTTTTCGGATATGTAATTAAAATAAGCTGAAAAAATAATGTTCGCTTCAAATTATGTGTTTAACATATTATTAAAAATGTTCATTTTTTAAAGTGTGGACCACATACAGGCTACTCTCAAAATATTCTAAAAGAAAAGTAAAAATTATATATTTTCAGATTGATATGTTTAGAAGTATGTCCTAAACAATAGCCTGTTTACAGTAGTCACAAATGTATACATTTTTTTCAGCACCTATGTGCCCACACATAACACTGAAAACATTTCACCCACAGTTCTCCCACTGAGTCTTTAAACCACAGTCCTTTACAAAATGTCTAAGCCGCATCCTCGTCGCCATTGTTGCCTTCCTGAGAAACTTCAAAGTCACTGCAATCGTCATTCAGAAGAGAACCCTGAGGTGCAATGTCGTCTTCTGAATCCCGTGACTGTAGAACCACCTCTGTAGCCCATATTTAGGCCATTTGTTTAGGAACGCTTAGAACGGTGGCAGCCATTACCACGGGATGCTATTCATTACATAAACTATGCTGGACCAAGCTTTCAGTGTCAGTAATGTGGTGCTCTCAGAAAATTAGTTCTTAGTTCAACAGATTATTTTTAAGAAAACAAAACAAACATACCTGTAAAATCGTTTAAGATGGTGCAATAGGAACAATGTCACGTTTTGCAATATAACAGCTGAACACGACTGTAAACGACGGACTTCTTTTGCTCCTGAGTCGTAGTTTTATCCTATTCCCACTAAGCTGAAGTACCTAACATGACCCTTTTCATTAAGTAGCCCATACTTAGTAGCCTGTATTTGGACGACCTCCTCTATATATCGATAATGTTGAACGAAATTGTTCAGAATGACACTATTTCCGAGGAAATCGAATTTGAATATTCGTCAGGTTCAGGTATACTACTTATCTAACAATAAGCTGGTGTTTTTATAAAATCTCATGATTTGATTGTAATTTATAGTAATATTATTTTATGAAATTGTAAATTTTAAGATAAAAATCTGATCCTCGTCCAATACAAAATTTTATTTAACGAAAGTAAGTGAGTGTGGGTTGATGATAATATGAGCCTTACACGATTCAACATAAACATTATCCCATTTTTACGAGAATTGCCGTATCTCGTTCAAATATTGATATTTTTTAATACAATTTTAAGTATAGAAAGCTTAAGATAAGTTCCAATAAACCGCTAAATATCAAAAGAATAAAACTTTTACTTTTCCCGCATTTTCAGTCCAAAAGACGTCCACTTTTGAGGTGGTCACAGTCGGATAACCCTTAATTTTACAAAACACAGACTGCAAAATTGAAATTTTATGTACCATGCAATTTTCCGATTATGTTATCGGATCATGTTAATAGTTTACATATTAATTAATTGCCAGATTCATCATTATTAACACAATGTTAATGGGACAATATGAACGAAATATTAACGATAGTGTTAATCTTTTACTGCATGATTTCTTTTTTGTTATGAAAAAAATATATTAAGTGTAAGAAGATGCACCTTTTATGGGAAAAGTATTGAAAAAATTTTTCAACAATATTAAATCGGTTATTCATTACAAAAACCGGTCTGTGCATAAAACTATATTAGCAATTTATACTAAAACTAACGAATGAAAATTCAAACAGACCTGTTTAATGTAATCTGCAGACACTGTAAATTACTTTAATAATTTTTATTTGCCTTTTTGAAACGTATAAATCGTAAAAATTAACTTTTCCAAACACAGATGGCAGATTATTATTGAAAATCACAGCACCATAGTGTAATAAATATGGCACCACACACAGCAGGGTTATGATGCATGGTTTACATACAAAATTAATGAAAATCTGTGTGTGCTATATATGGTACACCATGCGGTAAGGGGTTAACAATTCTAACAAGCGGAGTGCATGACCTTCGGAATACCGATTTGGTCTAAACTTTGCACAATTATAGGGGACCACAAAAGTAATAATCTTGCAAAGTCATAGCGTGCACCGCTCCAGAATTAATGGAGAAATTCACATTTAAAGTTTTTTGTCTTCGCTAACTAGTATCCGAACTAATCAAATTTTGGCTAAATTCATAATTCAGTGTAGTCCTGTGGAAATGTAACAGGTTTTACTTTAAGTGGATTAATTAACCCTGGTTCGTTCTTCCGTTCGACTATTCACTGCAGGTTTTTGGATAAAAAATGCACTGAATGTATGCAACTCATATTTTCAACTTTATAATATACTGAGGTGACTAAGAAAACCTGGAAGTAGCTAAGTAGTTGCATGCATTATAATCTCATCATTGCGAAAGTGTTAAATATTATAAATAAAGACGCGATGGGTCCAAAAAGACCCGAAGACCGCACTAGGGTTAAGGGGCTTTAAATTTGTAATTTATATTCGATACAAATTACAATTCTTGTTAATTATTTATAAACTCTTTGAAATTTACCATACAACCGAAATTTCTGCCACGTGCTGTGCAATTTAGGTGAATAAGTGCGCTACGAAAACAGTATAATTGCGTCTGCATACCAGTTTTTAATTCGTACATTTAGCATAATCCGTAAATTGCAATTGATCCCGATTAAAAGCTATAAATGTAAGCAAAAGAAGACAATTTCTTTGCGAAACATAGTTTAACAGAATTTGTCGCTGTTATTATCTTCTAATCTGCTCGCAGATTAAAATTATCGCAACGCATGATAATCGTTATGAATTGAAAAACAGTCTGATAATTGTATTTACCACAGTGTAAATATTTTGCAATGTGCTGATAAACTGAGCAAATATTACGAGTCAGATATTTCTATGCAATAAAGGATAAGTGTAAGTCACGTGTAAACTTGACTAACATACGGAGATAGATAATGCGTGTATATGATGTGATCTCTGTTATTTTTTATCGAAATTATTCTACGTGGATATTCTGTTACACAATCAGCAATTATAATGGGGGAAGCCATTCTCAGCATACTACAGTTTTTTTTATTTATTTCTTTCATGTCACATCTCCTGTTAAGGTATTAGTGGCCACAGCTTATACATATAATTTAAATGACTAAGAATAATACAGCCCCAGTCCATCGAATTAGGATCACTCATAATTTTCAATATTTTTCTGTTTTCAGTAAAATTGAAAGGACTGATCGAACTTTAAAAGCAAAGTTTATTAACTATTAAGTTGTTACACATACACATGTTAATATTTTGTGTTTTCTCCCCTTTGCTTCATTACAGCTCGTATTCTTTTTGGCATGCTCCGAATACACTGGCTTATCATATCCTTTATGTCTTCATTATTTTGCCAAATATCTACAATTTTTGTTTTTAAATCCTGTGAATGTGGTGACCGGTGATGAGTAGACGAGTGATTTGAATAGGCTGCAGACTTTTTCGATGGCATTCGAGTCGGGTGAATTGTCTGGCCATGGGAGTACGGGGATGTTTTTCGATAAAAGAAATTCTGTGACGGATTTGGCTCTGTGACATGGTGCTCCGTCTATCACTTTCCCAGTAGTAATAAATCAATTGCAACACATACATTGATCGTCTACGTATTTAGTTATAATTTGGGCAGTAAAGAACAATCTGCCATTGATGACACAGCGTTATAGTTAGAAAAGTAAAATATTTGCATGTAGTCTTGATTCGATGGCCAGGGCTGTACTATCTGTTACGTATTTACGGCAATGTTGTCGGTAGTAGCATTCTATGTCATATATATGTTAATATAGTTTTATTATGGTTTTACACTCGATGTAAGAGGCTTATTTCTTTTAAAAAGTTTAAGGTTCTTCACACTGTATTTTATTACTTATAAGTAACTGAATACTGCTGGATGTTTTAAATTTCTTCTTTATGTCTTTGTATTTGATACAGTTGCAAAGTATGTGTTCTATGGTGATGTTGGTGTTGCAACTATTGCAAATATCTGGTTTATACAACAGGTTTTCTTACCAATATTTTGTCATATTTCCAAACGTTCTTTACGATTACAATTTATACTACCACAAATTGACAGTTATTTATTCGCAAAACTTAACGCTAATAACGTTCACAAAGAAAATTTTCTACTTAACGTAATATGTTTAGTTATACAGTATGAAGGCATTTTGAATATTTTTAGAAAAGTCCACGAGACTAAAGTTGTTGTTGCTTACTGTTACAAAACAACGACTGTTTTTTCTTCCATGTGAGTTCAACACGAACACTAAGATACGTAATTGAAACACCTTCAAAAACTTCATAAATATTGATTTTAACTAAAATTTGTTTAGATGAATGAAGATAAGCATTAGATGCATGCTTTTTCGTTGCCTGTTATTCCTTGTTAGGGTGGAATCCAGGAGATAGTTATGTTATGGTTATATTTTACATTTTTAATTTTATAAATACTTGGTTACTTATGCTATCAGCGACAGGTGCTCCCAGTTATTTATTTTACATAAATGCTATTCAAATGAATTAAATTACGTACACGCGGCAGCGGCCTTCAATGTGTTAATAAGTAAGTTGATTAATCTTCTGCACTGTATGAAAGGTTTCGGAAGTGGTCACTTTATCAAAGTCATCATTTATGTGATAATTCTACGATGCGTACAGGAAACTGATTTATGGACTGCGGATGTTTATGCAATTTAATGTACTTATGCACATTTGAAGTAAGATAAAACATGTGTTTTCTAAAAGTTTCTTTAAAAAACTTAACAAACTTTCGACCGAGTTTCATTTGTTTACCTGTAATAAATATAATATATAAGCGTTAGCATGTCAAAATGTATAATTGTATAAAAATCCTCAGTCTATTCATTAGTTCAATTTCTATACTCAATATACTCAACTTTTTCGGAAACGTACGCGTGTGCTCTTTTTCAGTTTGTTACCAATTAAGTAGCACTTTTCCCTTCTATTGGAAATATTTTCTCGTCCTTGGAGACTTACAGTGAGGAACAAAATTATTGGCACAGGTACATATTTAAAACAGAAAGCGACAATTGAATGGTTTGCAAAAGTACTTTTAATACTTTTTCTTTTACAGCACATGCTTCACACTGTAAGATCACCGGACAGTACAAAAGAATAACAATATTTATTGTAAATAAATCAAAACAACGATTCATAACAAAATATGTGCTTTATTGAGCTCTCAAAATTATTGGCTCACGTCTTATAAAATTTAATTAGAGTGAAATACTTAAATGTAAATTCGTTAAATAAAATATTTAAATGTAAATTCTGCTTAATTAACTTTGCTAATATTTTTGGCATTAATCCAACTAATTTTTTAATATAATTCATATCTATAGAATCCTATTCTGATTTCAGTTTAGCTTCCAAAACATTTTTGTTAGTTCTACAATGTTTTCGTATTTGTGCATCAATTTTATCCCAAATCATCTCAATGGGATTGAAATCAAGGGACGTACGTTGCTCTCATATCCTTCGAACAATACATTTTGCACACAAAATGTCGATATTATAATAAAAATCACTAAGCATTTCTCTCAACCTCAACCAACATACAAATGAGTGAAACTTGCTTCTATGCATGTACAGATCAACAAAAATTAAATTATTGTGCAATTGCTGTTTGCAAGCGAAAGAAAAGCGAAAGAAAATCCAGAATTTCTCCAGGGCTGACCTATACCAAGTAACCGTGCTAGCACGATGTCTTTGAACAAGTCAGCTATTAATCCTTTCACTGCGGGTCACTTGGAAATGAGGCAAACATCGAATGCGGCCGAGTTGCAATAGTACGTAGTGAGCCATTGCATCGAACGCCTATGGGCGTCGACAGAACGCGGTGAGCGACTGTGTCAAGCGCCTATAGGTGCGGGTCACAGTCAAAGGGTTAATACCTGTAACATCGACATTTTTACGAATACAGTAGAACTTCGATTATCCGAACAGCGATCATTCGACGATTGGTCATCCTGTGTCAATTACAAACTACAATTATCATTAGTGACACTGTGCACTTAATTTTATACCAGAACGTATTTTATGTTCTAAAAGAAAATTATCATATTTACATGAAATGTATGTAAAATGTGAGTAATCTTGTTACTAACTTCAGTTTGAATAATCGAAGTTCTACTGTATTCAAATAAAACTTTGTGAGAATATAGTTCAAAGACAGTACTATTGAATAAATATGTTTTTGAAAAATCGATTTTCTCGACTGATGTAGGTGTGTGTAGCCCGTGAACCCTAGTGCGGTCTTCGTGTCTTCTTTGACTCATCGCGTCTTCATTTATTTAAAAGATTTTCGTCATGATGACATTATAATACACTCGACTGACTATTTCTAGGTTTCCATAATCCTCTCATATTATAAAGTTGAAAATATGAGTTCCATACATTCAGGGCATTTTTTATTCAAAAACCTTGAGTGTATAGTTGAACGGACGAACGCACTAGGGTTAACTTCCTATATAAGTGTACTTAATGAATGCCTGTGGACATGTTATGATCGCTTATGAGCAAATTGTACACAAGGGCTCATGACATTCGAGGGATTAGTTTTAGAACCTGCATTGGTTCAGAATTTTTTATTCTCAGACTCTTTTTGGAACACGTTGTATTTCAGTAATACAGTATTCAGTCTTTAATCGCGAAAACATAAAAAGTTTTATTCGATTTAAAAAGTACATAATAAATTGAAATGGTAAGGTTATGCAAAGGTTTACAGGCATCGAATAAAATTTGAATAGTAGGCGACCTTCGACGGTTTCTTCGCATCCCGTAAACATATGCACGTAGCGTAAATTCTCGCTGACCAATTCTTTTCCGTGTCAACTGCGTAAAATATTTTTTAATCATCTTTTTGTTTAAGATGATACACGTCGACTATGTTATTGAAATGTATGAGGCCACTGAACTACGAAACATGCATCCTCGGCAGTTTTTACATGAAATAGTCATAATTAGACTGCGGATCTTCATGCAATTTAACATACTTAAATACGTGAAAGATACACATTGTATACAGTGAGTAACACAAGAAATAATTTTTGTAACATTTAAAGCGGCAAATATAGTTTTATCATAGTTTCATTTTGGTAACTGTATTAAAACAAATAATATTTGTGCCTTAAAATGTATATTTGCGTAAACATCCGCAGTCTAGTCATAATAATCGAAATAAGTTTAAATTAGATTTTATATGAAACTTTCAAACACTACATTAAATATATAAATTTTATGTTAAGTAATTCAATACTACCTTAAATTTTTCTTTTGCATCAGTTTTAAATTTATTATATTTTCCTATCAAAATAAAACCACACTTACTACTTACATTAACGCACATCTCACAAATACATATGTATGTTACGATATTACTTTGTTTTTTATACTTTTCGAATAATATCGTAGGTTTGCGTGCGTGTATTGTAAAATCGATTTTAAAAACTACAATTTCCATTTATACATTCAAAGTAAAAACATGTTGTAGGTACGACTGAAATATTTTATATGGGTTTTCTTTTTTTTTTCAGACACACCACATCTTGGACTCGATCTTCACGTCATCACTGGTGAGCTTTTTTTAATATTTTTAAACATTTAGGAAATGAAAATCAGATTTTACGAAAAAATGACGTCTTGCGGTAAAACATTTACACTGTCGCTTGCAATTTTAGAGAATACAAAAGAACACAGAATACTGAACTACGTTGTGCAAAGGAATGCTGTCATATTAAAGATTCCATTCGGTATATGTGGCAAAAATTTTATGAATTACCTGTTTACATGATTCTTCGTTGATCATTCACATCTCAATGAAGTCATTGTAAACGTAATACAATTGAAATGGTTAGAATTTTTAATCATTTTTTAAAAATGAAGAAAACCTTTTTTAAAAACAGTGTAAAAGTAATAGAGTTGGATGTTTAGAATTTTTCAATCATTTTTTAAGAAATGAAGAAAACATTTTCTAAACTCATAAAGTTATTGTAAACGTAATAGAATTTAAAATTTTAGAATTTTTAAATCATTCTTTAAAAAATGAAAAAAACTTCTTTTAAAAAGATAAAGTCCTATGAAGTACATACAGTAATTTGAATAGACCCTGTGTTATCAGTTTAGAGATATTTCACCAGATCATTAGTTTGATGTAAAAATTCCATAAATTGTATGTTCAAATAAATTGTCTCGTATTCAAAATTAATGTTTCATTTTTAACTGTAGTTTTAGATTGACAATATATTTTCATATTTAAATATTTTCTTTTTATAATAGTTACATATACATACGTACTCTACATGTATAATACAATTTTCTAAACGAAATGGAATATATTTAATTGTCATATAAATTATAAGAGCCATAAAATCATGGTAATGTTCAGATCGCAAAACTAATATGCTACTTGTAGAAATAAGTACAAAGCACCGTACTATATTACAGAGATAAGTACAAAAGAATACAACATTTTAAGTTATGACATAAATAGTTAAAAGAAAAAAAAGCAGATATAATAAGTAAATCATGTAAGTATCCAGTTTTCAAGTTTTAGAAAGTACAATTTCTCCGATAAGAGTAGAAGGAATACTGACATCTGCAACGTGAATAATAAATTTTATGTACACGGAAAATAAAAATACTCACATAGTGTAATATTATATGTTAATGCAGTAGCGGTGTACACTGCTGTTCAAAAGTATGTGGACACGTCATTTTTAATGAACCAATGTTATCCGATACAAATTATTATTTTTAAACGATTTTTATTGCTAAATTCTATTACGAATATTTAGTGCACTCTAGTATTATTAGATTGAATAATTTAATTACTTAAATCATTTAAATAATTAAATGTTTATACGGTGTCTACGCTGCATTATATTCTGTTGCGTGCAGACGGTTTCTAAGGATTTCTTCTTTCATTTCAGGATGACTGAATAGCTTTAGTATGATTCTCTGTCTTCTTTAGACTAATATAAACATTTAGAATCATGATTCAATGCGAGAGAACTTCAGTAAGAGCATAAGACTGTTCTGTCGTTTTATCGAAATCATTTTTGTTTGAACACTTGCGAGAGCGCGATGGGTACAAGAAGAACAGAGTTAAGTATTCAAATGTGTTTTCAAATACTTATGCTATCAAACGAAGGATATTTTGTAAGGGAAATGCAAAAAAAGTGGGAATTTCAAAATTTAGTGGTTAACGATTTCATAGCTTCTTTCGGGTAGTTATTACAGTTAAGAAAGTGTCCACATACTTTTGAGCGAGAGTATACATCGTAATACTACGATAATATTGTGATTACGCGTGTTCTTCAATAATGTATGATCTATTCTTTTGAATTCGATGACAGTTTATGTTCACTTTATCAACCGTTTTATAGCCAACGTATTTTTTTACGTAGTACATAAAGCATAAACAATTTCATTGTTGTAACCATCTTCAACGATACTTTCGAAACATTAAAATATTTAAAAAATAACCTTTGATTTTATTTCTGAAAATAAAGTGTATTTTTTAACTTTTATAAGAAGGAAATTGAATAAATAGTAAACCAATGCTCATAACAAGTACATACACGTGTATGGAGTGCCTAAAATTGATTTGTAAAGTGTAACAACTAATACTCTTACTTTTTTATTTTAACGGTTGAGATATAAGTTCATTAATCTGTCTTACTCAGAAAATAATCATGTATAAAATAAATTTTCGTGCATGTTACGTATAAATTGTTAACATACCAATTTTCTGTGGTTAACACTGTAATTTTCTTTTGGAAAATATATTTTTGTTTTCATTTTTTGTGAAATAAAAGTGGGAAGACATGAAATACAGAAAAATAGTAATTTATTCATTCAAAATGATATTACTGAAACTTTTTATGCTGAAAACGTGGAAACTCAAATATTTCCCTATTCAGACCTCATATGGAGAATATTTAAATGCATTTCTGTTAGCGTAGGACAAAAGAATGTAATGAACTGAAAGGAATTCATGATTCACACGTAGCGTCGTTCTAAAGGACTAGCTAGCGATGCTTTTAAAAAATGGATTAACTTTATCTTAATAGCATAGAATCTGCATAAGTATTATTCCAAAATTAGCACTTTGTCAATAAAAATGATTGCAAATTGTTTATTCCTTTATCGCGACGCATTAAAAAATCGTATTAAAATTAATCTTACAATTAGCTTTAATGGTTACAGTTTAACCGTAGAGTACGTGTGGGGTAAGTTTCTAGAGTTCTGGGATTTTGAGATAGGAGAAATGAAGTTTGAATTTCGCAGAGATAGTTTACTTTTTTACATGTCATGCTTCATTTTTATAAAATTCAAAGTTCCCAATTTGTGGAACAGAAATATTTAGATGGAATTACTTTTAAAGTGCAGATTATTGTATTGTTCAATATTGGATCTTCAGAAGCTAAAAAATTCTATTAGGAAGCATTATTGAAATGAGTAACGAGTGGAAATTTTAAAGAGTACCGGGACAAAATTCTAAATTATTTCTTTATACTCAACATCTTACAAATCAGCCCCACATCCACTGTTGAATTTCAGGCGACTTTCATAAGGTTTAAAATTTAGGTGTCCTTTATACAGACTTCACACACTGTGATATAATTCTAAGGTCTAAAGAAATTTTGTAATACATTGAACGCCACAGTAAAGACAGCCATACCTAATCAGACACGATATAATTTACTATTTTTTATATAAATCGTAAAGAAAAAAAAGTTTTGAGTATTCAGTCGCATTCTCCTGTTTCTACATTATTGTTTCAATATGAAGTTTTCTCAGAATTTTGCGACAATCATTAATTATTTAATTAAATTAAATCTGAGTTGTCTGTCACTGTTGACCACCAAGCCGTTCAATATGTTAAATATCTGATCAGGTACGCCGAACATTATGCAGGCACTTTCGAAGTAACGTTCTCTGAAACATTTTTTTATTAGTTCTTTAACGTTGCAACAACTGCACGTAAGAATTATTAGCGATGCAATGGAACTATTTACGTATTGTTAAGCAGCATTATAAAATTTTAAATATTTTATTTCCTTTAAGAGACGTTATAAATTGATGACGTTTCTTCTTATCGTTGAGATTATTTTACAGAGAGGAATCAAAGGTAAACCGATGTCTATAGACTGAGAATTTTGGACATTACAAGATCAGATGGGTGACTTTTAAATTTAAATTACAATTATCAAAAATAGCTGGTTCATTTTTGTTTAAGATGTAAGTTGCATATTGAACAACTCCGCATAACGGTAGAAAACATAACAGAATAAAAATAATAGTCCACACGTTCTCAATCCATTTTTCTGTTAAGATTTTAATAAAGTTGAACATTGAATAACTGCTTAAGATGTAAGTGTAGTGTGGGCAGTCTAAGTAGGGCCTATTCTAATGCTCGAGATAGTTACTTGACCCTTTTTTGACAGACTAGTAATTATGCTATTACTGCAAAATAACTTGTAAATATTTAACCCTTTGAATGCGGGCTACTTGGAAAGGAGGCGAACGCTCTGTGCGGTCGAACTGCAGTAATACACAGTGTACCATTTCACCGAACGCCTATGGGCGTTAGCAGTATACGGTGAGCGACTTTGTCAAACGCCTGTAGGCGCCGATAGCAGTCAACGGGTTAATACGTAATATGTATATGCGGTGGAGCAGAGGATTTCGAGTTTTCTTCCCAAGCGTGTTCTATTATTTCCTTGGCCATTTTTAGCACATTCTTCGTTTCACAGTTGTTTCGTTTAGGCAGTTTGGATCACGAAATACTGATACAATGGAACTCCGTTTATATGAACGAAGTTTTAGTAGTGCCTGATTCAATGAACTCTAGCTGAGCTCCTATTATGTGAACTACCACCGAGCGTCAGTCCACTTACATCAACGTCTAAGAAGTTCATGATTTGGAAAGCATATATATATTTACAGTATTTAAAGTTATTTACTTAAGCATCATTTACTTTCTGACAGATGTATTTAGACAAATAATTTTCCTCGATACTCTTATTATTCACATTTTTCCATATCGTTTCCAGATGTATATTTATATTGAAGTTGGTTAAATTTTGTAATACAAGTTATTTATCATTCTATCTCCTAGAAAGTATTCAATTAATTTCATGTTAATATATTGCATCAATTGTCCGAATTTATTTGTAAGACACTGTATCTTTTTTACAATTAGAATAAATAAAGAATTAATTTATTAAGCATTACACAATTATTGTGCTCGCAAATTAATTTCCCAATTCCTAAGGTTTGCGACATTATTATATATTTAAAAGCAGATGTTTCGTGGAATCCCCTCATATAAACATGAACTCCTATTAACTGAACGAAAAATCAGCTGGTGGGAAGAATTAGATGGACTCCTATTATGTGAATGACCTGGTTATATGCACCTATTGGTTCCCTGACAGGTTCATATAAACGGAGTCCTACTGTATTTGAAATGTTCTTTCAAGTAACGCTTTATTTTATTTCACGGTTCTTTGAAATACAATTTTGTTGTTGCATTTTATGAAATAATTTTAGAAATACTTACTTTTTTAGATGGCCCGAGATAAACGTTTCTGGCGACCTAGCCAAAGAACTATACTCACAATCAGCCAATCTACCCAAAAGATTACGCAGGAAGCACCTAAACGACGTTCTCCAACAACATGATGTATTCACATCGTCTTTATGTAAAACCTGCACTTGTAATTTCTGTACAGATGCTGTCTAAAGTATCTACACGATGCATACCCTCGTCCATAAGTACTAGGACACTTACGAAAAATTAAGTAAACCAGAAATATTATTAGTTAATTACTAAAATCTTTAAGAATTACTATGCAAATTGATAACTTAGAGTATAAAGAATTAAAGTCTTTAAGAATAATTGAATCGATGAGTTGAAGAACAGTACAAGTCCAATGGTTTTATTTTAATCGTTGAAAATTAATGAACAAAGTTTAACCATAGCCAGACATGTATGAACGTTCATCTGGGTTAGCATAACGGTGTTTAAATTGGAACCGCACTAGAAAATTAATGGCTTTGACGATACACGAAAACTGATGCTATTTTTCCAAATATCTCAAAATTTGAATTTTGGACTTGTACTGTTATTCAAATTACCGATTCAATTATATAGTTTAATACCTTCGACTACAAAAAATTCGGACATTCAATATTACAACAGAGATCTCAACAGTTATGCGTAATAAAATTAAACTTTCTTCTCGCCTATACATATATCTGCCTAAACCAATTTTGGCATTCGTTTTAATAGATTTTCTATTGCATCAGTTGTTATCTGGTCTCATGTGTGTTGTAAATGATTCCACAAGTCAAATTCAGATTTCGAACAGACTTTTCGGATTTTCCGATCTAATTCATCCTGTTTTGAATAAGTCAAATGCAATAAATGAGAGAACTAATTATATAAATAGTAAATATATGTAGCTGAATATATGTTTTTGCTAATATGATCTTATAAAACTAGCGAGAGTTCTATAATCTGGATCAAATACACCTTTTGTGTGAGATCAGCAGGTGTCTCAATATTTATGGACGGGGGTGTACACACATCACTGCTATAAAAGTTTACGAATGTCCATTCCGGGCAACTCCTGAAGTTCCTTGGAGTTATTAAAAAAAACCTCATTTATTCTCATTTCCAATCCAAATAAAATTGTCCGGGTCTCCTCATTTGAGTTGTACGTCCTATTCAAAAATAGCTTGTCCCCCTTTCTGAGACATGTTACACAAAGCAGTAATCGTGAACGTCAGCAAACAAGAAGCGAAGCATCAACGGAGTCGCGTTCCCTTGTAGCCATTGAGTCGGTGCTGTATTTTCTTTGTAAAATGCATCAGCGTGAGAAGGGTAAGGTTTCTCTCGGTCGTGGACGATGAAGCCCACAAAATTACGGGGGCTTGATGGAGCTCGGCGAATCTCGATCTACGCAGCACGCCGGAACGCAAATGCTCGTTTTCGAGGAAGGAGGAGGTTCGCCATTCGCCTCGCTTCTTTCCTAGTCGGAATCGAGCGGAGCGAAGCGTTTCCACGAACGAGAAGCTCCTCGTGTCTCGGGGTTCGAGACGCGACGCGTTTTTCGACGACGCAAATATTTCTCTCATCCTCGACCCATTTTGCCATCGAACCGAAGGTATATTATATTCACCAAGCGTCCAGGAAGTCGAATTCCCGCAACGCCTCCGCGAAATCCGATTCGAAACCCGACTACCATAGAATAACGGTGAAACTGAGACGATTTGATGGAAGCTTTGACGTCTGATGCGACGTACATACGTATCGTTTGCTGATGCGTATTAGGAAGACACATTTTTCCTAATTGGTTTATTGAGAAAAATACGTATACAGGGTGATTCTTATAAACTGACCGATTGAGTTTTCTCCAAAACTATAAGAGATACAAAAAAATCGATTAGAGGAAAAATGTTCTGTTGAATGGGGGAAATCTTTTGGCGTACACGATCGCGTTGTATGTGGAGGCGCTAAGGAGATTCCAAGGTCAACTCCATTTTTTTAAATAGAACTCTATTTCCCTCTCTATATCCCGATAGAGTTCCACTTTTTTGTAGAAAATTCACAGCCCTTTCAAATTTCTGTACAAAGAGGTACGTGTACCATTTAAAAAAGTCACGGTCATCTTGATATCTCGTAAAAAAATAGATTATTTAAAAAACCGTTTCAGCATTATATGTTTCCTTCGATACCGTACAATTTCTGTATAAAACACTTCTTTGTAGAACATATACTTTATAAGTTATTCGGGGTGGACAAGTTATGTGACTCACTCTGTATACATATGTATAATTAGACTGTGGACGTGTATACAAAAATACAAGTTTAGATACTAATATAGCTGAAGGAATAGAACTTCGACGAAATTGTATTTTACACTTTAAATGTCACAAAACGTATTTTTTATTTCACTTATTTTATAACATGTATATCTTACACATACTTGCATATGTTGAATTACATAGAGATCCACAGTCTACGTATAATACAAAATAAGATGAAATACTTGGGAGCAAGGAGCAGCACTGCTAAGAGAATTATGGGAGCTTCGTTCTCAGCTTTCAGGTCCGCTTAGTTTTGTCTGTTTTAAGTCTATCTGTACTAAATTTTACATTTGACTCCGTGTTAGCTAGCAGGCTCGAATCGAAGAGCAAGGCCCTAGAAATCTTATTTCTCGACGTGTGTTAAATAATAGGTATATTCAAATTGTTCGGAATATAACCTTTCGCGTCTAGATAGGGCAGTGATGGCCACCGGAGCTGGGACCTTCCCTCACTCTGGGTCCATTCCCCTCCTTTCAGGTCCCTCCACTTTGCTCTTCGTTCCCCTTCGGTCCATCATCGCCCCAGATCACTGCCTATTTGAGGAGAATGGTCCTAGAGTGGAGGAAGGCTGCGGCTCCGGTGGCCATCGCTGCATTAAGTAGTGGTAAATGGTCAAATAGCGAATAGAGAAATGATAATGAAAACGTGTCTCAGTATTTGGAAACAATCGAAATTTTAAAAATGAAATTGTGATAGTTCGAAGCACAACAAAAATGCAGCCTTATACGATTAAACATGTTGAAGAACTGTATGGTACATAAACCTTTTAAATATATTGTATTTTTCATTTGTCGTTACTTCTGTGATAAATATATATTTTTATGAAATGTGTACAAATTTATGTGACAAAACTGAGCATTCTGATTTTCTTTATCACTAACTCAAAAGTAATAGAGTAATGTGACATGGTTATCGATATAATTTAATGTAAGTTCGTTCGTATTTTATAGGTTATGGAAAATTAAGCTGAATAGACACAGTTTTATTCAACTAATTATAGATAGATAGATAACTTTATTTTCTTGCCTTTCGGCCTCTGAAAGGGGGTTGGCACGTGGTTGTGCCTACATAGTCAATATATATGTACATAGCTATAATAACTATATTTCAATACGTTATTTTCGAAAATTTCACTATACATATTGTTATTCCCTGCTCCTTGGTCAATTCCTTTCTTCTGTCTGTTATTTTCCTCATCCATCTCCTTCCTTGCTCTTGTCCCTGCATAATCTTCCATCTGGTTAATTCTTTCTCTCTTTCAACCTCTCCACATTCTTTTATTAAGTGTTCGGTTGTTTCTTCCCCTTGTCTACACATTCTGCAATTATTCCCCTCTGCTTTCTTCCAATATCTATTTGCTCTTTCCTCGTTTCCGCATCTGAATCTCGCTATCATTGATTGATCCCTTCCTCTGTATTCCGTCTTCAGATAATCTGCTGTATTCAACTAATTATATATGCACCATTATGAACAGTGTTTTACCACCTTATGCGTAACTTTTTAATTCCTTCTTCTTTCATCGATTTGGATTAGATAAGGATGCCTCCAGTGGAACAACAACGCCATTGAACACAGCGCATTCAAAATATTCTGGATTCTGGAATGTCAATCGATGCATAAGATCGTTTTCTGTTATAGGTGCCGCGTTGTATATGTGTTTACGTATTAGGTTGAGGATAAAAATGTCAGTTCTGCAGAATTTGCATTTATCATGATGTGCTGATTCTTTGTGTTGCGGAACCTGGGGATTTTAATCGGTCGTAGCTTACAACTTCTTACAACTTTAGAAAGACACATTGTCACGCGACTTTGCATTGCTTTGCATTGTTGTATTTCTGTGTACATTGCCTGTAGTTGGCTCTTAAAAAATATCAAATTCACAAAATAGTTTTTCACAGAATTTATAAATTCTCATTTCTCATAGACTTCGCAGTTTTCGCACACTTTTAAATTTATGCGACTGTTATCAATTTTCGTTCAGTGAATGTTAAAATAAATTCATAATTTTTGAGTTGGTGAAGACTCATTAATCATATCGGCGTCCAAAAATAGTTACAAATCGGAACTTTTCAATTATATAAGCTTTTATAGTTCATCGTTGTCTTACTCGATTTATAGACATTTTATTCAACTGAAAAATGTATATTTATTGTTATACTAAAACAACATTACATCCTGGTCAATGCTCTTTCAGATGACATAATCAAATTTTTTGCTAGTTGCAATAAGAACAATAGTACAATCACTTTCAACGAGTTTCGAACAATTTTTATAAAGCTTCATTGTCTTAAAAGCATGAAGAATATAGAATTTTCTCCATTTTTACAGTTTAACTCACTGACTGCAGCACAGTTTCAATAAAAGTTGTTCTGTGTATGCTTTATTTATTTAGTCTTTTATGTTTCGTGCATTTGTCTTCGTAAAGGCTGCATCTATTATTTACTTTTATGTTTTAAGTCCGCTCTGGAGTTTCGTATATTATTTAGAACTCACCACCACTTCTCAAAGCCATTATAGTCGCTGTTCGCACATAAGGCACAACTTTTTCAGGACATACACATACATATGTAAATGCGCCTTTCGCAACTAAAGAGTATGTCCGAAATCGTCGTATAGCTAAAACGTAAGCGGTTTCTTATCCAAAAATAAATTGAAAAGGAAAAATAAAATTTATTCCTGAAAGATGTTGTTCTTTATTATTTAATATGACATATAATTCAGCGTCATATGTTCTGTTTATTACGAAAATTGTTCATGTTATGTCAGTTACAGAATAAAATTATCGTTAGTGATACTATATCATCACATATTATATCTTCTAAAATAAAATTATCATAATTATGAGAAATATGATTACAATGTGCGTCATCCTGTTGCTCATTGCAATTCGGTTAATCGAGGTCCTACTGTATTGTTTAATCAGAAGTAAGTCGCGTACCATACATATCCTACGGTATAGTAAGACAAAAGACAATTATACACTGATTATGTAACGTGGTCACTAATAACCTACGAAGGTGCATGTGACCTTAAAAATCAATAAAAAAAGGAGAATAAAATTTTTCGCTGGGAAGTTTGGCTTTTGAGAAAATTGTCATAGAATTTCTAATTACGTACTACTGTTTTATACATGCGTATTAACATTGACAATGAAAATAGTTATTTAGTTAATTAATAAATTCTTGAAAATGGTGTACCCATTGTTGCACATAAATCGGTGCGCGTCCAATAAAAAATGTATGTATTAATGATAACGTGTTTCGAATTTTTACTTCTTCAAGTGCCTGTATAAAATTCTTCCTTAATTGCAGACGATTTTATATTTATTACAAATAATAGTTAAGTGCGCACATACTCGACGAATATTCAAAAACGAAAACTTGTTGTGAAATATGTAATTTTGCATTTTAGACTTATTTCTACACAACGAATTACCTGCGTATCGGTTGTACTACTATTTCAGACACATCAGAGTATCTATGCATTGCATCTTATTATGTTTGTATTTATTCCAATTTTTCATGTTTATTATACATCATACATTTTTGACTATTTTCGTAGTGGAAAATATAAATTTTATGTCAATACAGAAGATAATACATAGCATTGACTGTCCGCATTATTATGCATCACGCAGCGTTAAATAATACACTCCGATAAAATCGACATTATAATTCCTGTACAGTTCCTAAAGAAAATGAAAGTTTCAGCGTACCAATAGTTGCTAAAAGTGGTTATAAATGTATTATAATTGTAGTATAAAGAGTGTTGAAAAAAGTACTCAGAACTTACAGGATAGATATTACTCAACAAACTGGACAAAAACATTTTTCTACTCGCAGGTTGAAATATAAATATCATCCGACTCATAAACAATTTTTATAACACTATTTCAGCATAGAATTTATTTATAGCTCAAATAATGTACATTTATTGACCCATATTTACTAGATATTTTTTGTTCAATTTGATAAGTACTACTTACTGTACAAGTCCTGATCAGCTTTTTAAATGCTCTGTAGTTTTCGAGTTATAGAAATAATTCGTTCAATAGGATTATATTATCTGACTCGTATATACGGAGTATTAAAAAAAACGTTTGATGACTGTTGTGGTGTGAAGGTTTATTTAATTGCAATACTTACAACGTTCTGTGATAATTATTATTTAATTAAAGATTAAGCAGTATTAAATTCCTACACCTTGAAACAAAAAGAACGGCCAGGGAGAGGAAGTGCAAGAACACCTTCTACAAAATATTTAGAAAAATAACAATAACAAAAGAAGATATGTAACGTGGATTATTAACATAAAATAATACAGGTATTTATATAAGTACTCATAATTAATTCCACAAGGACTAGTATATCTAATACTCAGCAAAGTGAGTAAAAAGTGTATAACAAGAATAGGTCGAAAAATGACTATTATTTGAATTGCATATAATTCTATGCATATACATAACTCGGAGAATATTGATATTTTGGCCTACGTGTGCTAAACATTTTTTGTTCAGTTTCTTCTTTGAGTTTTATCTACTCTGGAAATCCTGAACTCCTTTTTTTCAATGACGTATATATTGGTAATTGTGTAATTATTCGTAATGGTTTAATGCGATGTGTGGGGACTTCATAAGGACGACTGTTATTTTGCTATTTTGCTATTTTGCATCGCTTTAATTCACCGGTAGTGCAAAATTGCCTATGATAATTGCCCATAAGCATCTCAAGCAACTGCTTCGAAAATTATTTTCAGTGGCTGTGCTGTTATAAATCACAGAAATCATAAAGATACGGATGTTTCATTGCAATGATTAATGTACTTTGCGCAGTCACTTAGAGTCGAGTATTCGTGTCGTAACAACTTTGTAGCGCAAATTTCTCCCATATTTCAGCTCTTGATAGCTTTGAACAACGTGTTTCTACAGAAACGTTAGCAATCGCATTTTCAAATGTGTTTGTTCCTCCGAGAGAAAGATTATGATACACTGCTGGCTTTTTAATGGATCGAAAAATGTATGAGACTTTAACTATTTCATTGTTGTAAATTTTTATCTGTAATTAAAAAAAAAAAATGCGTGTACCGTGGAGCTTATAAATAGTCCAAAGAGGTACTTATCGGTTTCATAAGTTCTTAAATGAATTGTTATCACATTTTGCGCCGGTCACGTAAATGAACGTCTTTTTTTTAGTTTTTAGATACCGTTATAAAATTCTTCCGAATGTTTTCAATTTCCGGTTCAGTAGTAAGATAGCAAAACTGAATGCAATTGCTCATTAGATCAGATTATACAACGGTAAAATAAAAAAAAAGTAATGTAAAATACAGATTTTTTAAATTGATTTTTTTTATTTCTAAATTACAATAAACGCTACTAAAATTATTAAAAAAAGTATTAATATTTTACGTAATCATACCTTGACATGTTCCTAAAATTTTAACCCAAAATATTGAGTACCTTTTCAGTTATAGCAATTTTTTTAAAGTATAATTTTAAATTAAAATGTAAGAATTTTCGCCGGAAATTAGGCAAGTTTCGTAGATGGCAGATGCAGCGCAAAATGTGTTAAGTCAGAAACAAACTGTCGGTTATTCGTTACAAGTCTCAATCTACGTGCGACTTCAACCCTTTAACTGCAAACGGCGTCTGTAGGTGGTTGACAAAGTCGCTCACCGTGTACTGTCAACGCCTTTAGGCGTTCGGTGCAGTGGCTCGCTACGTACTACTGCAACGCAGCCGCACGCAGCGTTCGCCTCGTTTCCAAATAGCTAGCAATCGAAGGGTTAAGAGAAGTTATTGCATTAATTCCGGCATGTGTTCGATAATTGAAGGGAAAGGGAAAAGAACAAGGAATGTTACAAAACAGCTTCATTGAGAAAATCAATTTTACTCTTGCTTTATATGCAATTTTACACTATCATGCACTTAATACTTTCGTGCACCAGTAAAGAAATAAGGTCCAATGAATGTAACTGTATTGTTCATGACATGAAGTTATACTCTAATTAGGCGACAGAAAAATATGAGAGAAAATATAATTGTTTTACATTATTTTAATTTTTCACTGCAGAATAAAAATGGACATACCCTGTTTTTTCCCCTTACCCTTCAATTGTTCCTTGTGTAAAGGCTCAGGTTGCTATTCGCCGAATGCCTGTCGAATTCATTCAAATATTTTTAAATGGTTACAAATTTCTGTAAATCTGTTTTACAAATACGCGACACAAACTTCGTCCTCAGTTTCTATCACTTTCTCATTAATCAATTATCTAGTAGATCCATAAATAGAAGTCAAGCAGCGGTACGTGACTATTGTGGAAAGTATATACCGTATCGCGTTACTGAAGGCTTTCCGATAAACAATATTGTGGAATGAAATTAAATTATACAGGGGTCGTGTCATGAAAACAACTAACAGTCTGTTATTTCTGTGATAAGAACATTTTTATCTGCAATACAATGCCGTTTATAATTCGAAAAAACGTTTCCAGGCAAGGTTTTATTTAAATTTTTTTCATCCACTCGATTTTCTTAACACCTTATATGCGGGGTATTTTGCACACCTTAACACTTTGATGGCGGCTATCACAAATACGTGATTTAATACATTTAAATAATATACTTGTTACACAAATAAATGAACGTAATTATCACGGACAAAAAATAAATAATCGAATATTTATAAAATTAAAATTGCATACTAATCGACATGAAACGAATAACGTAGAAAGTTTTGTTAATCACCTAAGCTTTGCAAAAATAGCCAAGGGAAGAATTTTTCGTAAAATTATTTGCGACTGTTAAAGTGTTAAGTAGACGCGGTGTTCCTTCACCCTTTGACTGCTATCGGCGCGTATAGCGCTTGAGGAAGCCGCCCAGCGTGTACTGCTGACGCCCATAGGCGTTCGGTGCAATGGCTCACTCGATATCACTGCAGGTCGGCCGCACGCAGCGTACGCCTCGCTCCCATGTAGCCCGCAATCAAAGGGTCAATCTTCCCAGATTCGCGTATCGCGACAAAATCGAAGTTCACACCGTGTAGAAAAGAATACAGTGCGTATGAAAAAGTAGAAGAATGGTTCCATACGTGAACGATACGAACAATAAGTTATTTTCAAATAAAACATATGAAAATTATTGAATAAACTTCTGTATAATTTTAATCGAATATTTTTTATTTTAAATACTTATTTAAAATATATACATGTATATCTTTCTTCAAGAAAATAGTGTCACTAATAAAACAGAAATTCTTATCGCTTTTCGGCTTAGGCCCTTACAGTATAACATAAAAATATCAAACCCAGACAATGGGTTAAAACATCGAGGGGGTTCTCCAAAACTCAAGTTTAAGTACATACAGTAAGTGTCAAAAGTGAGTATACACCTTGAAGGCACGAAATTTATTCAAAAATTCATGTTACATAAATTGAAAATTGATTGAAAAGATATAAAGTATGTTAGAATACAAATTAATAGTAAAAGAACGAGTCAAAAGTGAGTATACACGAGTAATTAAGGATGATTTCTCATTATCAATTAATAAAATTATGTACATTTAATATTATGTCGGTCTACCTTTAGCTTTAATTACAGCAGCTAATCGCCTTGGCATTGATGCAACCAAGTTACGTGTTGTTTAAATAGAAATATCATTCCATGCTTTTATTAATTCCGTTTTAAGGTTCTCCTTACTCGTGATTTTTATTTTTCGCAATTTCGAGCCTAATATTTCCCACAAATTTTTTATTACATTAAGATCTGGAGATTGTGGTGGAGGATTTAATGGATTTGGAGTGTTCTCTAGAAATCAATCCTTAACCATATTCGAAGTATGCTTTGGGTCTCGATCTTGTTAACCCTTTCACTGCTAAAGGCGTATATATACGCTTGACAAAGTCGCTTGCCGTGTGCTGCCGACGCCGATGGGCGTTCAGTGCAATTGCTCACTATGTACTACTGCAGATGGGCCGCACGCCGCGTTCGCCTTGTTCCCAAGCATCTCGCAGTCAAAGGGTTAAAAGACAGATGAATCCGGCAATTGAACTTTTACAACACTTCTAACTAAATTCGTTTTTATGGTATCTAAATATTATAAGAACCTCATTTTTGTAGAGTGTATACTCACTTTTGACTCTCACTGTGTGTACCGTTCTAGAAAATAATAATTATAATAGAAATATCCTTTTTAACAGAACTGAATTCAAACAGAACTTTTGTTTTCTAAACCGTGTTATTTCGAAATCGTGTAAAAAAGAATTAGGTGTATTTCCAAATTATTTTGCGTATTTTCTCGTTCTATTATAATACTAAATAAATATTACAAATGAATTTTGTGAAACTGTACGGTATAAATACTATATTCAAAATATTTAAAACTCGGTGTGGGAGACCGACGCAAGTTGTGCACTGAAAAATCATGCAAGCCCAAGAAGGTTAAATTTCCATCATTTGAAAGAATCTATAAAAAGAAGCTGTCTCGTGAACAACGGTAGATATTGCACACTGTTTGCTTTGCATATTTTTCAATTCTTTTCTGATGTTCCATTTTCTAGTATCTTGAAATGAATCGTACCTCGTATTCCCTTTCTGATCGTTTTCATGTTTATCAACTGCCAAACGATGCCGTGACCCTATTTCCGTCGGAATATTCTGAGACGCTGCGGTGTTAACGCGCGAGTCAGCGCATATACGTATGTACCCTCGGGCTTTTCTCGTAAACGCGCAATAACGAGTCACACTGCGAGGTTGATTCGTTGATAAACGATCGTGGTGAAACTCACGCGTGTATGATAGGAAGAGGTGTCAAATCGAAAAACTCTCCGCTGTGTCACACGTGGCAGGTTCGTCGACGAACACGTACACTGCCGTTCATAAGTCTTAGGACACTTGCCATCTTGTTTTACGTGCATTACTCCAAAATTCTGCAGAATCATTTCGATCAGTTGCCTGAGAATAATGAAATAAAATTCATATACTGGCTCTTCTGATTCCCTGACTTGACCTCGGAATAATCTGAATGAACTGGTTCGAAAAGTAGGACAAACCTGCTTAAAATCAAAATCTGACCCGTTGAATTACAGTAGAATATCCGAATGTCGATTATCGGAACAGAGGTCATCCCAAAATTAGTCACGCTGTATCAGTTACAAGTTAAAATTATTGTTAGTAACATTGTATACTCAATTCAGTACCACTATTATTTTAAATTCTGAAATAAAATAATCACTTTTATGGAGAATGTAGTTGTAACATAAGCCAACCTATTACTAATTATAGTTCAGATTATCGATAAAATACACTGTATTTAGAATTGAAATGGAACGAAATATTACCAGGAACTGTTGAGAAACTCACAGCTGGAATGCTAAAATTAGTGAAAACCATAATGAAGAAGCAAGGGGATTGCATCAGTAAAACGAAGATTTGATTTTTAATTAATTTCTATGGTTAGATTTGTGACATAATATTGAATATACATATTTCCATTGTGATGTAAAGTATAGAATAGGGCAATGTGTGTTTGTCTTCTTCAATGATTTTATAAGCATTTTCTAATTTGTTTCCAATTTGATAAGTGTCTTAATACTTATGGACGGAGGTGTATTTACAGTTGGTCACGAAAGCATCCGACCACCTTAGGTATTAAGCAACTTCTGGTAAAGACTCGAATTTACAAAAGAGTACAATAATACATCGGAAGAGTTCTGGAATAAAGTTATTTTTACTGGTAAATATAAAATTTTAATTTTTTAACACCAAAAGAAGACAACTCGTATGGAGAAAACCTGGCTAAGGATTTTATAAAAATCATTTATTTATCCAAACGGTAAAGCACGGTGACGATTCTCTTATGGTATGAGGGTGTATGTTGTTTACTGACGTTGGAAACTTACACTTTATCAAAGAGAAAATGGACCAGTATGCGTATATAAATACTGTGACACAGAATTTAAAAGCGAGTGCGGAAATGCTGGGCTTAGGAACTAGTTTTATGTTTCAATAGGATATTGATCTCAAGCATTTTCCTAGAAATACTCAAGACTGGATATTGTACAATACCTCCTATCAGCTTAAAACACTTGCATAATCTCCTGATGTTAATCCCATTGAACATCTTTGGGACCATTTACAGAAATCTTTAACAAAATATGAAATTTATAATATAAATACATGCAGAAATCATTCTCAACACGAATGGGACAATATAAACGTTGATATTACTACCAAACTTGTTAAATCAATGCCAAGTAGACTGCAACCTGTAATAGAATCTACTGGATATGCAACATAATATTAAAATTTATGTTTATAAATTAATTAATGCTAACAAATGGCCGAATACTTTTACGACCTTCATTTCATGCTATATCTTTAAAACATAATTTTTTTATACATTCTGCTTTATTTAAAAAATGCTACACATTATTGTAAAACAAACTCATAAATGTTCGTTAAAAATAGATTTTGATTTAGTTTTTTTATTTACGACCCTATAATTTTACACACAATTTGCTTAATACTTAAGATGGCCGGATACTTTTGTGATCAACTGTATACATACAGAACTAACTCATCTTCTAAACGTTCTTTATATTTTCCGAATTCATCTTATACGATATGTAGCATGTCAGTGTAAGGAAGAAAAAATTGGGTGGACTAGACTGGGAATCGAACCCAGGACCTTCCGTTTTCCAGGCGGGTGCCATCCCACTAACAATAAGCTATCTAGCCCACTACCAATTTTATCTCCCTAAATGTAACACACTGATCAGCTGCCGTCTACGTCAATGTCTTTGCAGAATAATTAAATACGAGCCGAACCATTATAGTCTCACCACCAAAGTTTCCACTTATATACAAATATAGTAGAACTCCGTTTATATGAACGAAATTTTAGTAGTGCCTGATTAAATGAACTCTAGCTCAGCTCCTATTACGTGAACTACCACCGAGCGTCAGTCCACTTATATGAACATCTAAGAAATTCATGATTAGGAAAGCATATACATATTTACAGTACTTAAAGTTATTTACTTAAACATAATTTATTTTCAGACAGATATATTTACACAAATGATTTTCCTCTGTGATCTCATTATTCACATTTTTCCATATTGTTTCAAATGTATATTTATATTAAAGTTGGTTAAATTTTGTAATACGAGTTATTTATCATTCTGTCTCCTGGAAAGTATTCAACTAATTTCATGTTAATATATTGCATCAATTGTCCGAATTCATTTGTAAAATACTGTATCTTTTTTACAATTAGAATAAATAAAGAATTAATTCATTAAGCATTACGCAATTATTGTGCTCGCAAATTTATTTCCCAATTCCTAAGGTTTGCAACACTATTACATATTTAAAAGCAAATGTTTCGTGGAATCCCCTTATACGGACATGAACTCCTATTAACTGAACGAAAAATCATAGCTGGTGAGAAGAATTATATGAACGGCCTGGTTCTATGAACTTATTTATCCCGCGACAGTTTCATATAAACGGAGTTCCACTGTGCCTGGATTTTTGTTTAAATTATACCAGTAGCACTTAAAACCATCTGCTTCATCTACATTAAATTTTGTTTTCATCTGAAAAACACGAATGCCTTCCATTCGTCATTCCATGTCATGTGATGTTTAGCAAACTTCTATCTTATCGTTTCGTAATATTTGTTGCAGGTGCCCTTCACCAACTGACAGTTTCAGACCTGCTTATATTTTAGACCGTTATCACGTTTTCGTTTGCTATAATTTGAAAAATTAGCGAGCATCCCTGCCGGCATGTCAGTTTTCGATTTCCTTATTTCGGATAATCCTTATCGCACAGATTATCCAATTTAATAAAATTATTAGATGAACTTAAATTATATATTCATATTTATTAGTATGTATATTCATATATAGTATGGTAGTATATTTATATTTATAAGTATGCTTTATAAGATAGGAAACAACATTACTTGTGAAATGATCTTAAATTTTACCTAATTGTAAGTATAGGATGTAAACAAATAGTGGTCATACCGTTTAAGGGGAGGTTCCGGTCTAGAACTTTTTTTTCAGCGAATTTCTAACCCTTTCAGAACGTGTTTAAAGGGATTTTTTAAAATTCGAAAAATCCCCGAAATTATAGGCATTTGTAATGGCTGAATGCATGGGTAAAGGCAGCCACGTAAAACTTCAAACGCGTTTTTCTCGATAGGGTGTTTCTCAAAGTGGTGGAACAAATATCTCGAATAGTTAGTAACCGTTTCTCTTGCTTTTTTTTACTTTAGAGAATTAACTTTTTTCTGAGCCTCTAACGTTTGGAAATTTTCGAAAATACGTACTTTTTAAAACCGTTTAAAGGAAGAAAAAGTTAGCGAAAAAACGATTCTTAACTTTAAAGAGTCGCCAAGTTATTAAAAATTGATATTCTTTCAATTTTTAAAGGATTGCCCCCTAATTCATTTTTTGCTCTTTAAGAATACGGATTGGTTTTTTATTTGAGACCAACGGTTTAGGTGCTAGAAGTTCCACCGTTTTGGAAGTTGTTATTGAGGCCTCGAATTCAACGACTCTTTAGCGCCATCTACAATGTTGAATTAAAAAAACATAGATTTTAATAGTCTAAGACATCCTTAATAAAATGCGAAAATTTTTATCAAATTGTCTGTCGCCGTTTTCTTGTAATTAATTCCTAAAAATGATCTATTTTTTAAGGCTCTAGACTGGAACCTCCCCTTAAAGGAGTTACAGAGTATTACAAGTTCAAAAAAGCTGAAACCTTTTTTCAATTGTTTATGAAAGCCTCGCCCCTTTAACATAGTTTAAAAAAAATTCGTTGAAAAATTCACAAAATCACGGAAGTTACAGCCCGAAAAGTAACGGCGGCTCCAATGCAGGTAAACGCGGTAAGGTAAACTTTAAAGCCGTTTTTCTCGAAACCATGTTTTTCAAGACGGTGAACATCATGACTCGAAAACGGATCAATATTTTTGATTGAAATTTTAACTGAACCTACAAAACACTTTTCTCCACAGAGTGGAACTCGCTCATTGAAGTCGCACAACTATGCGATTATTAAAATTTGTCGACAGAGTTCCACTCTGTAGATTTTGAGTAAAAGATTACTTATTTACAACAATTCTGCTTTTAGATCAGTCGTTCAACGGTAATCGTGTTCACTACATGGAGGCACGCAATGCGCAAGCACTCAGTATAACGTTTCAGATTTTAATTAATTTTTAATACTTTCTAAATCTTTTTGTTTTAGAATATGTCTTATATTACCACTAAAGAATTGTACCCCTTTGTACCCCCTTAACACTTTGAGTGCCACGCTCCATTAGCTGAATATGCCAAACTTCCTCAATTTTTATACAAAATGAATGTAACCATGAATTCTACCTTTTTCGATCAATAATGTCAGAAACAGTTCATCATTTTTTTGTTGCTTCTATTACAGATAATTAGGTATATTTTTAATAGTTTACATGATCAAATAAATAATGAGTAAATCAATCTGTCACCCAGATATGCGTGACGCGGCACTGTAAGTGTTAAGGGCGAATCTCCACATCATGTGGGATGAACATTTTCAGAAAGAACGTAGTAGAACAAGTTCTAACGGGCCCTATGTCACGCGTGAGTCGATTTCTCAGAAAATTTGTTAAAATTTGTACAGGAATTGGGGAGTACACATTTATGGCATGGCTATATTCTAGGTCTCCAATGTTATAAGAAGCATGACGTAAAAGGACCTATTCTTTAGAAACGTTTTTTTAAGTGCCATAAAGGAGATATTTCGCAGATATCAGGCGTAAAAGACGGGAGCAGGCTATTCAGGGGACAGATACCTGGCGTCATTTATGGTGGGACATACAACTGGAGAGGCCTAAAAAGTGACGTTCTTTCACCATTTTTTTTTTAAGAAAGTACAAACATTACTGTATTCGTAATTTTTTTATTAATTCAACCTTATCTTTAGTTATAATAATTAATTTCTTTACGGTAAAATACTAATCATATATTACAGTTACAGGAGCCAGTTCCAAATGCGTCGTTCGCTGCAGTGATTTACGTACGATGACCATTGCAAAGTAAACAGGTTTTACCCGAAAACCAAAAAGAAATTAATTTCTTAAAATGTGTTAATAAATGCTGTTTCTGACGTAGCCGATTCAAAAAAACGTGGGTTTTAAAGAAATGCCAGCTCTCTGAATGAAAATTTCAATTTTCGGTTGTGAAATTTGGCCCCCTTTATGCAATAAAAAGGAACTGTTAATCAAATTAAAAATCTGCCATGTCTAAAACTGCGTAGAGCCATGCAAAATATGAAGTAAATCGGTTGAACAGTTTTTGGGCAATCGCAGGCACCGTTTTTGAAAACCTGGTTTTAAGAAAGATGCGTTTGATGTTTGAGGAAAAGATTGAAGTATCACGAACTTTTTTCAGTTTTTTATCTTATCATGATTTATCGATTTCAGGCCTATACAATAAATCTTTTATGCTTGATGCAACCTCTCTGACTAACAGTTTATCCAATCTGTGTGATGTTCCAGCTTGCTTTGTCATATTTTGATGATGTTCAATTTTGTCACATTTTGACAAAAACACTTTGCCGCGTTCAGATCTTGATTTTAAATATACGGTGCTCATCCTATGTAGACACGTATCTGTCAGCATTTGGACCCATACATGCATGTACATACAATTTATAAAATTTGCAGTAAAGATTTGTACTTTCATGAAAAATGTGGGCAGTAACATGAGCTGCAATTTCAACTGCCAAGAGTGCCGCTGTATTATATTAGGTTGGGGAGCAAGTAATCCGGACTTTTTGCAGAAATATATTTATTAATAAAACATGTTTGCAATAGTTTGTTTTAGTTAAAGTAGGCACCCTTTGACTCGACTACCTTCTGTCATCTTTCAGGTAAAAGCTGAATTCCGAGCTTATAAAAATCTTGCTCTTTGGATGCAATGTAATTATCGACCCATTCTTTAACTTCAGCGGCATTTTTAAAGTGCTGTCCTTATAGGCTATGCTGCATCAACCTGAATAGGTGGAAATCTGTTGGTGAAACATCTGGTGAATATGCAGGATGCGGAAGGACTTCCCAGCCCAAGTCTGTCAGGGTGTTTACAGTGGCTACAGCGGTATGGGGTCTGGCGTTGTCATGCAGAAGAAGGATCGTGAGTCGATTTGTGGCATACAATGATCATTTTTCCTGCAGTGTCGCGTCTAAATGTCTTAACTGCCGACTGTACACTTCAGAAGTGACTGTTCGACGAGGTGTCAAGAGTTCATAGTAGACGACACCATTTTCATCCCACCACACACACAAAAGCACTTTATGACCGTGGATGTTGGATCTCGGTGTCTGAGGAACGACTTGACCGGGATCCACCCATGATCGTTTACGATTTGGATTATCAAAGTGAATCCATTTTTCATCCCCCGTCACAATACGGCTGAAAAAACGTTTGAAAAAGTTTCAAAGTTTGTTTTTTCAGATTGAAAAACAAGCAAGCAGTAGCAAATATGCACTTTATCTGGCATCATGTTCAATTAAATTAAATACAGGTTTATCACAAAAGGGATGATTTGTCACGCTATTATTTGAATGTAGGTTAGTAAACAATGGAAAACAAAACAAAACACTACGATACAAATGAATACACTACGCTGTATTGTCATCTACCCACGATCCGGATTACTTTCTCCCCGACCTATTTTTGAAGGTATTTTCCAAATTAAGTAATTCAAGCCCTTGTTATTATTTTGGTTGAAGCTACCAACACCGCTGTGACAATCTGTATTTCTGTTCCAAAGTTCGCACGTTTTGCAGTATTACTTTGAAAAAGTGTGTTCATTTCCCTTGTCACGGGTGGTCTTTCGTGTACACATAGCCGACACATCACGTGCAAAATTTAAGGTGGAGATCCACGATGAGATATTTCGTGAGATTTTCCTCTCATGAGACAAAAATCTCAGCAAGAACTGACTGTAAATATATACATGTATATATATACAATGAGTACATGTATGTAAAGATTCTTGTTCCACAAGAGGAAAATCTCATCCTGAACTTGCACCTTTTTAAAGTCCAAACGATTTCTCATCAACGCCTGACAACCTCGTGAGCATACTTCATTTCTATTCCACCCTAAATTTTGAGAACACATCTTTGACACACCAAACATTAAAAATATGTTAAAAGAATCGTTTTTTGTTTTGGCATATCTAGGTGTATGTCCCCCCTTATATACCAAAGACACAAGGTAGGACACATGGAGGCCTATTCGTTCATATCCTAAGCCTGGAGTATAACCACACCGTCGATGAGAATCGTCTAATTTTTACAAAAACTGCAACAATCTTTTCTGCAAGATCGGCTCGTTTGTGATGTACATACGTATGTGGTCTATTTAGATCAGAGATGGTCATCCAGAGCGAGGACTGGCTTCAGCCTTCCCCACTCTGCGTTCAGTCCGCACAAGTAAGGTTGTGTTCTGGGTACGACGTCGAAAACATCGGTATCGCGATTTTTCAAGAAACAGTGACGTAATAAAAAAATTTCTTACATATGATATAAATTTTATCCAGAGAAATTTTGTTAGAATCAACATATAGTATTTTATTTTCAAATAGTTATACTTGTTGTTTTACAAATAGTTTTTGCATGCCGACCAGGTGTTTACAGAACAAAATATGTTACATTTTCAGTTGATTCGATAGATGTAAAACCACGGAAGCTAATTAGGATACTGTATATTAGAATACAGTGTCTGATTAACTGATCCGATGAAAAGTATTACTACTTTGGAGTAATATAATTTTTAATTTATCGCGCGGTTTATATATATACTTTTCCCAAAGTCACAATATTTTACTTGGCTGCTCCGGTTTATTGAGACGCTGAAAAAGCAGGGAACTCGCGAGAGCAGTGCCGATGACATGGTGCTAAACAAAAATAAACTTGAGTTTCACCGGCGCTCGTGTTTGTGGTTCCTGTTCCGGAATTTCCAATAACACCCTTACGCCAGATTTTTCTAAAAATACAATTTTTATAAAAGATTATGGACATTACGAAAGCTGTATTTTAAGCACATTGTGAATTGAAACCGGCCATTACTCTGACGTTGTTTTTCTTTAACAAATTGAACGATTTCATTCACTTGTACCATTCTTATCATTTTATCGTAATTTATTACTCTGCGTTACTCGTGAACTACTGTAAAGATTAAGTAATTATATTTATTTACCACTATAGTATTTTTTCCTCGTGATATCTTAGAATGTATTATCAAAGCAGAGGATCAAGAGCCCACACATGAATTAACTTATTTCATTATAAATGTCGCGGAAACTTGAAAACATACACAGTGTTCTTGAATCGACAGTACTGATAAATTATTATTATAGATTGCACAATGTATTATGTTCTGTGTGAAATATCCTACACGTATAAAAAAACTCCAATTGTACCGACAATGAGCGTTTGCTATCTTCATACTAAACAGATCACTTGCATTTTCTGTCAATTTTAAAAGTATTCTATTATTTATCTATATACTGAATTTATCACATTTACAAAGTAACTATATAAAAGAATGTACAATTGTGTATTACGGAATACAGACTCAAAACTTCGTATCGTATTATTATCCAGGGTGGCCATGTAAAACAAGTCATCTAATTATCATTCCTAGCTATGATGGAATGAAAAAAATTACATACGAAATTTAAATACTTTCAAAGGATGTGTAATGTAGAAGAAAAATTTATTTATAAATGCATTTTTTTCTGTTCTTTTGTAACGGATTGGCAATTACACAGGATAATATTCAGATTACCAAGTATTGACGAAGCCCCTGCAAAACTGAGCTAACACAACACACTGAACTCGTACCATGTGGTTACCTAGGATTTTGAAGGGATTTCTGATTCATGCGAAGTTCCTTGAAGCAAGGAGAAAATACAGAAATGAGCCAAAACAGGCTGATACGCGGTTTGCAGTGTGAAAAAATGTTGGTGTATGATTCAGTTGGTTTAACAATTACATAAACTATAATAATAAAAAGTGTGAGTATAAGTATAATTGACCATGTTACTACCCCTTTCACCATATTACACTTTTTTTCAAGGTCATCCACGTTTTTTTACATGGCTTACGTATTTTTTGCTACAGTATGTTGTATCTGACATGGATGTGCATTTAAACATACATAATAATATAACCTTAAAGTGACCTTGGATTTTAAAGTTTTAAGTCAAATGCGAAATTTTCTTTCGTCGAGATTCCACGCTTCAGCGACACTGAAAAATTCGAAAATATAAATAAACATGTTTGCTGTTTCAGTAAATGTGCAATGTGATGTCCCCCAGCGATGACACATTTACCAAGACGAACAATGACAGACTGCATAGCTCTTTCAATGCTTTCGAGTTTAGTGTCAGCACAAGCTCTAATCATTCGTTTCTGCATAGTCTCTGCCGTAGCAGGTTGTTCTTCGTAAGCCTATTTCACTTCTCTGCTTTCATTGTATCCATTTTGAGTACTTTCACTGTTTTGCTGTTGGCAAAATTGTTTTGTATTAAAATGAACTTCTTATTTTACATTTAAATAGAGCTATCTCGAACTTAGAAAAGTTTTTTACGAATATTTTCTAGTTTTTAAATATTTCCATTTAAGGAGCTATGCTGTTAATGATCAATAGATTGCGAATGTTTGTGCAAATGTGGAGGATGTCAAGAAATGGGATTAAAACTTTGGTAGTATGTAGTTTTTAGAAAGAGCAATAAAAAATACCTAATCAACATAGATTCTAAAATTAACCTTTTAGGTATTATCGATAGGTAAAGGTGTTCCATATATTGCTACTACATGTGCAGAGAACATCCATGGGCAACCAAATAGTGTACTTACTGATTAACTATTATTATTATTATTATTATTTATTGGTACCTCATTTGTCCTTTCGGACCTTGAGGGGCTTTGGTTTTGTACATCCTTAAATCTACTTAAATTGCACGTAACAAATAGAAAAATCGGAAAATAACATAAATATAAATTACACTTAAATTAAACATTACATAGCATAAAAAAAACATTATATTGAATCTTAAATGAGTAACTGAACATCATATAAAGTATTTCTTTTAACTAAGCGATTTAGAATTATCGATGTTACCAACTACACAGTTCCACGGATGTCTGAACTCGCATTTGGGACTGAGCAAATTCAGAGTTCCGTTCCAGGACCAGTTTTCATCACCTTCTCGAGCACAAGATTTACGATCATAGCTCGAGAAGCGATAATCTGGGAGGGAGAGAGATAGAGCATCGGCGAGGTTTCAGTCGGTCTCCGCCAAAGAGGTTTTTCGTCGACGCAAATGAGTCATCGTATAACAAAAAACAAAATTTTTCTATTTTTTATAATACATTAATGATAATACTACAAATGAATGGGTGAGGTTTTTCCAATGAAAATGAGTCCAAACACGATGTCATTCGGTTCATTTGTTATGAAAATTTTGTATAAGGTAAAATTCGATAGTGTGATGTCTCTAATAACAAATAGTCCGAATCAGATCGTGTTTGGACTCATTTTAATTGGGAAAACTTCATATATCTATTAGTAATATTCTCATGAATGTACATACAATGAAAAACAAAACATCTTTTATTTCCGTTAAAAGATGACTCACTCTTCGTACAATGTATCATGTTTCTCAAACGCCGCCGCGGGCCGCTCGACTTTTCGGCCAGGCTCCGGAGCAGCAAGGGGGGATATGTGGTTGGGGTACGGCCGGTTCAGACATCCGCGGAACTCTGTACTACCTATGTTGGTAGTCCGACAACCTTTTAGCTGACAAAAAATTCAGTGATACTGTAGCGGTGGTGCTGCGCAGGGATTTCAGAAAAGAAAGGAAGGAGGAAAGAGGATAGATCGTTTCGTCCGGGGCCTGCTAGTGGACTCATCAGTAAGGCTACCTAGCAGGCCCGTGCCTTAGATGCCGGATACTGAGAGTTAGGTCGTAGGTGTATACATACACAGCGCAGGATGGCCGTGGATTTGTGGGAAAGTCTGTGCGGCGCTGATCCCTCTGCTGGCGAGGTCGGAAAGTGCTGCTACAATACTAATTGGTTGAAATCAACTTGAAATGAACGGTCCTTTGACAACAGAAATCTGTTAAAGATAGAATCAAGCAACTGTTGAAGTAGTTGAACAAGACCACTAAAATCAATATTCACTATCTTGATAATTAATAATAACTGCAACTGTTAATTTGTTTACGTTTGATGAAGTCACATTGAAAAACGGCATTATTTCTGTGATGATGTGATAATTGCCTCATAAAGGACAAAAAATTTGTTCGCACTGAATGAAAAGCAGCGTTGTTTGCATTCAAACTACGTGGGAATATCCGTTGCTGGTAGCAGCCGGCGAGAATGTATAAAGGTCTTCAACTAAATCAAGCTATATCCTTGACAACCGAAATACGGCTTCGTCGTGTTTCTCCAGAAACGATATGCTGGAGCTATTATCGCGAGATGAGTAGGTCTCGTCGAGCTTACCGCGTGAAAACAGCTTTCATTCCTCTTGCGTTTCTGTTGCGGAAAGTTACTCTGGCTTGGTTTTGGCAATTATAGGGTTATCCAAATTGTGTGTCATCTTTAAATTGAAATAAAACACAAACTATTTGAGATTTTTTAGGTTTCTTTATTTTAACATAAAATCTACTTCATGACATTAATTTTTTTTATTTATCTCCTTTATTAGTTACATTTTATCATTGTTGATATTGGAAACTAGTTGTAATGATTATTCTCTCACTCGCTCACACGCTGACTCGTTTACTCACTCATCCACACGGGAAATCGTTCGTCTCATTTAGCTTCCCATCGGAGCTATTTGCTTTTAATGGTTTGTTGTTGTAGTGAATATGTTTTCTGAGTGTTTTTTCCTTTTCAGCCTTTTGGTCTTGTACTATAGCAATCTTTTACCGTGCTATTTAAATGGGAGTTTGTCCTCTTTTTATGTGCTATATAAAGAGATGTAATTTTGTTTTCACTGACGGGATGTTGAGGGATTTTCGGATGTACCAGGAGGCATCCCTTATCATCCTTAGTGCTTTTGATTGAGCAGTTTCAATTTTCTTTGTATGCATGTGTGGTAGTAGCTGATACCCAGAGTGGTGCTTCATATATCCAGATTGGTTTGATTGGTGAGACGTACATTTGTTTTTTGAGCTCAATTTTGAGTTTTGATTTCCTATTTAGTAACCAATATAATTGATCTATTACAATTCTTTCTCAGGTAATTATTGAGTAAAATATCGAGATTTTTTTAGGGCATGTTAGGCAATATTTAAACTTTGTTTTCTTACACACTTATTATTTAAAATTACAAAATGGCGGAGATATATAACGTTGTCTACTGGCATGTCTATCAGGATCTTGTCAGCTGGCACTCAACACTGAAAACGACTGGAATATAAAAAATAAAAAATTCTTGTGTCAACTTAAACAGAAATACATTCTCTTCAATGCAGGGTACGATTTTTGAATAATTTTAAAAAGTATGGAAATGACGGCTTTGCAAAGAAAAAATTTGTTTATTCACCGAAACAAATTAGCTTTGATAATTTACAAAAATTCAACAAATTAACATATTATAAAAATCGTATGCCACATTGTAGATAATTGTATAAGGAATAATGTTACGAAATTTGAAGTTAATCGGATAAATAGTTTCGGAGAATCTAGTCCCTTTCAGGGCTGTAACTTCGCAAATTATTCAAATTTCGAAAAATCCTTTTACCACAATATTCTACACATGTGAAACTTTAAAAGGACGCAAATCAAATTTTTTCGATTTTCTGAAACCGACAATGTGGTCTACCCCTCTAATTCATAAGTACATCACTGAACGCCCCCAGACGTTGTCTGCACGGACTATACCCCCCTATTTCATAAGTACATCACTGAACGCCCCTAGACGTCTTCTGCATCCACGAGACTCATAGGGTGCATGTCTTTATTAACCATTTTTCATCTTTCTTTATGAATACTACATGCTTGCGAAATATTAGATCCTTTTTGTAACATCCTGTGTACGTGCAATAGTCGTCACAACAGAAACAGTGTATGACACAGGTAAATGTGCGAATGCGTTGAGTCACGTCTCACGCTCGTAGGATAATTTAGCACAAAAAATTCGCAGACCTTTCTGTCACAGAAATCGAGATTTTTAGGGCACTATATTTATAGTCGTAGCAAACGTTTTCATTGCGTCTGCGTGTCAGGAAGAGCGCTGGTATGTTTGCTCGATGTGAAATCACGATTCTTAGTTTTAATGGGTATTTAAATTTTACTTTATCGAGGTATCATCAGCTCGCTGTTTTCACACGGAGTTGAACTGGCTCGATCAAGAGAAAGTAGCTCATGCAGTTTAAGGTTACCGTGGTGTGTCTGCGCGATTATCTGATCTATGATTTACAACGGAGATGTATCGTACGCTTTGACAATAAGTCACAGTTGTAAGAAGAACATGATTCGGGTAAAAGTTGAATTCCAGAAAAGGAAGAACGATACTCTGTGGCTATAAAATATCCTTTATGCGTCTATGAAATGCGTAATGAGATTTTAATGTATGCGCAATATACTTGCAATCATATGCATATGAAAATAAAATCTGGAACTAACATAAGCGTAACGAATGCATTCCTTTGTCCAGTGAAAGTATCGGTACAAAGAAAAATGAACTAAAATTAGTTAAAATTTGCCAACTCATCACCGAATTTATAATTCTATTATATCTATAATTATATTTATAATTAGTATGTCTCATTGTATAAAGTTATTGACATTTTGTTATTCGAAGATAGAGCCTTTAATTGACAAACATAAAATAATACTAATCCATAATGTCTAAGCATTTGCTCATTTACTGTCAACAAATATTTTTTATCACAATAAAAATGGAATGACATTACTTAATTGTTCAGTCATGTTCTTCACCAAATGTTTCGAATACACATAAACCATGATGTGATAAATGTGATATCATAAAGATATTTCGTTATATATGTTTTACATGAATTTCGTGTCATAGAATTTTATGAATATTTATTGTTAACACTTTGACGGCTGCAATAATTTTGAAAATACTAGTTATCTTTCACAATGTTTGAGAAAATCCTTTACCCTAGTGCTGGCTTCGGTCTTTTTCGACCCACATCTTTCTTATTTATTTTTAAACTTATGTTGTTATCGAAGAAATGCAATGAAATTAGTACCAATATGCTTGTTTCTCTTCCCTTGCCGTTATATTAAAAGTTTATTGTCTGGGTTCGTATGGTATGTCGATAACAAATATTGTTACACAGAAGGCCTTTGGGTCTTTTTTGATCCAACGTAAACGAGGCACAGTCGAATAACAAAAATGAACCATGATCAAATCTTACAAACAAGTGAGCGACAGTATAATCGGAAGAAAAGATATAAATAGCATAAAATAACCAGTTCTATTAATGCCAAAAGCAAAATTAATAATTATTGCATGATGGGATGTGAATGGGAGAAAATTCATATGCAAACGGCACTGTTACCAAGCATGAAAAAATTGTTATAAATAAACAATTTGGGAAAAATATGTTGTTTTTCTACAATTAAAGCTATTATAATAGTTGTGAGTGGATGATCCTATGCTTCTTTAATCCTCAAATTGTATTATAAAGCTGAAAATATGAGTTCCATACATTGGGGTCATTTTTGACCTGAAGACCTTAAGTGTATAGTCGAACGGCAGAATGCTCTAGGGTTAAGTAACAAATAAATTTACATGATTCGTTTTATATTGAATATTCCAGTTCATTAGTATTTGAATATTTACTTGTCGTTAGTGATAGACATGTTTATTTATTTATTTTACAAGTGTTTTGTTTAAATTAATACAGTCACGTGTACGTGACAACGGCCGTTGAAGTATTAATCCGAATCAAATCTTTGGATAAATCTTTTAACCCTTTGAACTCCTTTGTCGAGTGACTCGACATCGATTTTCTTCACAGGTACTCCTATGTCGAGTCACACTCGGCATTTTTAAATTGCCAGTTTAAATATGTACTATATTTCGCAATATTTTTTTCACTACAAATATTAGAAATTCCATAAATGTCAGATTTTAGCAAAGTTCCAATGCTCTTTCCAATATAATTGGTAAAAAAATTGTTTAAATTGTTTCCTATCAACCAACTGTCTTTGGAAGTACATTTTAAATAAAACTCTTAAAATAATAGGGAGTTATCGAGAAGAAAATTAAACAAAAATTAGGAGTTCAAAGGGTTAATATTAGTAATTTCTAAGCATATTATTATATCATTTAGATGTAGAATTCAGAGGGTCGTACACCCAGAAGTTTCACTTTCTAATATAATATCTAATGTTCTAATAAATATTCATGACTGTTACTATATAGTGTATTGGGTGAGTTGCGATAATAGTTTGATAAACTTGTTGCGTGGCAGAACAACATTGCCGCAATTGCAGGAGCTGTAAAATTGTAGACACAAATGAGTTCCGTGACTTGTCCGTTCGTGACCCCAAGTCTGGCATTATCAAACGTGATATATGACTAACAAAATACTGTATCCTTATTCCAATCGCATTCGTATTTCCCAGTAGTACAACATTACGTTTATTTTTCAATTAAAATATTTTTAAACAGCAGCTGCCAATGAGAGCTAAAAGTTTTTTTTTAACTCCAATAATCTTTACAATTTGTCCTAAAGGGACATTTGATAAGTCGTTATAACGGGGTTTTGTCGATATATCACGTAGGGGAATCAGGGGTAAGACGGGAATGCTAAGGAGAAGCGTAAACAAAATCAAGTATATTGTTCATGTAAGATTTAATAAAACATTTCCAGAATCACTATATATTCACCTTTAAGTATGAGCAACAAAAACTGATATCACGATATTCACAAACTTCAATAATAATTTTCCCATCTTGCACCTCGTGTGGGGTAAGATCTTGGGATAAGTTGACAAGGATGTTCAGATGACATCGTACGCCACGACTTATAACTCTGAATGTTGTAAACATTTTAAGCCTTTATTATGAATTTAAGTAGCCAAAAGATGAATAAAAGTATATACAAAGCACCAATATTGTAACCTTTTTTTGTCACCTAGAAAAAAAAATCGCAAAATCGGCCATCTAAACCAGAATACACCTTTAATTACGAGACTTGGATCATACGTTTTAAAAAGCCAAATAAAAATTATTAGAGTAATTTACAGTGTCTACAGATTACATAAAAAAGGTTAGTTTGCATTTTCATTCGTTAGTTTTAGTATAAATTGCTAATATAGTTTTGTGCACAAACCGATTTTTGTAATAAATAAACGACTGAATATTGTTAACAAATTTGTTCAATATTTTTCCCATGAAAGATGCACCTTCTTACATTTAATATATTTTTTTCGTAACAAAAAAGAATCATGTGGTAAGGGATTAAATATACAGTGTCACTAGTGATATCTGCAACATTTTAACCGAAATGTGATGACTAATTTTCGTGTACCTGATGTTCGAATAACCGGGGTTCTATTGTATCACCCATGCAGTGCGGGACAAAGCAGCAGCACACTTCACATCTGTTGCATACTTTAATATTAGTAGGAGGGAGTCTGCATGATATAGACTTCGTATACTCCATCTTTCCTTCAGGATAAATACACTAAAGGTTATCCATATACAATATATTTCAATAAAGTTATATAAAATGTTTTCACTTTTCACATTTTTCACCATAGTGGAGATATTCAGACTAGGCTGTTCAAAGTCATAATTTCGATTGCAAATTGGCATACTAATTTTGAATGTGATCTTAATTTTTTATAACATTATATCATGCTGTATCTGCTTTTGTTCTTCAGCCTTATACTCATTGCATCATTCGTAAAATACAAGAGGGAACACTGAACCGTAAACAAGGAACTCACCCTGAGGAGTCTAATTTGTGTGTTCCTACTATAGTCTTTGTTGAACAACTCACAGAGGTAGTAGTTCGTTCTTTTCTAGCTAAAATATTAATAGTGTATTCATTTTAAAAAATAATTGACCGATGGGTCGAGAAAAGTACCTGGACAAGTGTGGATAGAATTCTTCAGCAATCAATTGCATACGCCATCTTATACAGCAAAGCACACACAGTGAAAGAAAAAGAAATTATAGCAGTGACTATCTACAACTGCTTGTCATACGAAGAACTGCTTAGGATCTGCAACAAATCGTGTTCAACAGAAAGAGAAGCAGAGAACTATAATATTTATTGATGAGAAGAAGTTTAATTTCGATGATCCCATGGATTTACTATTATTTATCATTATATGGCTCTTATTTTTACAACGTAGCAGGAAGAGTCGTTTTTAAAACGCACCAAATATATTATACTAATTAATAAACAATTAGATAAACATGCTATACGAATTAGGGATGAATATTATATTTTTCAACAAGATAATGCTGTGATTCGTGCCGCTGAGTCGATACAAGGTTTTTTTATTTATAAAATATTGCCTGTTTCATGATGATCTAACCCTGAATCACAAATATTATTGAAAACGTATGAGGTGATCTTCCCAGAACTGTGTGTAAGAGTATAAGATAATTTGCAAGGTGAATAATCGAAGGTTGGAATGTTATTAAACAAAGAAAGCTTTAAATTATAGATTAAGAAAAATTATAAATATTATTGACATTTAACTTTTTTCATTTGATTGTTTGTATAAAGCAGTATGACTTATAAAATTTAAGAGAAAAGAGTTTTGAAAAATTGAGGACATGTAGAAGTTTGCATTAGACGTGTTTTTCAGTGTAATAGTTCGCGATTGTCACGATTTAATCTATAGTATTAAGAAAATGCAAGAATCAAGTTGTTCCTTAAAGCAGATAAATACTATACGCAGTTAGCTATAAGTCAGATTTTTTAAATTTTGTATTTAATAGAAATGACAATTATTTGAAGTAGAACTTGTAAACTTTCCCGAAAATTTTAATTCTTTTTTGCAATAAAAAGATATTAAAAAGCTACAATGAAAATCCAACTCGTAGTTAATAGTATATGATCTTGTAGAATGACTCCTTAAAATTTGAAATTAACCTTTTCATTACTATTAGTACCTATAGACGCTTAACAAAGCCGCTCAACGTGTAAGTACTGTCGACGCCCATGGGCGTTCAGTACAATACTACTCGCTACATACTACTGCAGCTCAACCGCACGCAGTGTTCGCCTCGTTTCCAAGTAGTCCGCAGTCAAAGGATTAATCAATTCAGTAGTTTTCGAGAAATTGTAACGGCCAATTTGGAAAACACAGTTTTAAGAAAAACGCTTTTAAAATTTTGAGTATGTTTCATACACACATACACTAGAAAATGTACAAGCACGTGTCGCGTTCTTCTTAAGTTGTTGTATTTAATTATTTTTCAGAACTGCACTGTACTATTGCGAGAATATATTCTTGAAATGTCATACATTCCGAAAATATAACAAAAATCAATGTTTTTACCCGTCTATATGCATGTAGCCTCGATAGGTATTATACAAAAGAAAGCATCTCCGATGAAATGTTAATGCAAATATTTTTATTTGTTACTACAAAATTATTACAATTTCGTATACACTGTACTATCGTTTTATTGCACACGTTTTGTATGTTTTATAATGTACATAATAAATCGGTTTGTTTCAAATATCGAAGGTATTAGAGTGTTACATTATTCTACATGTATAATGAGACATTATGTAAAAAATTGTAAATTTTATTATTAAGAATGTTTGAGTAAATAATTGTTTGAAGTGTGCCTGCATTTTATGTGGGACTGTAGCGGCTACGCTATATCTGAATTTGTTCCTTATCCATCAAGGTCTTGGTTTCCCGTTCCTGTAGTAATGACTCGTGATGCGGGACAAAAGCGCATGAGGGGCCCCTTCCATGGTCAAGTCTGCCCTATACCCTTGACTTATAATCTTATGGTTGCTCAACCTGCCAACAGATGTTCAGGTATAGATATAGAGGTTTTACGTTTCTAGAATGTACACAATGAATGTGATTCATTGTACCATGAAAAGTGAGATACTTTTTCCAACTTGAAGTCGTAAAGAAACTTCCGTTCGTACGTGGCTTTATTTTCAAAAGAATAATAAGTTTGAAAATTAATAAATATGCACACAATGAACATAGAAATTGTTAACATTCCTCTTTTTCCGCGACAAATGTTTAGATTAAAATTTTCATAGATTATTTGATAATTTAATAATTTACTATTTTAATCAGGTATGTATAATTAGAACTTGAATGAATAAAGACATTAAAATTTTACGTCAACATACATTTTTCTCTTCATTGAAAAGCGTTCTAATTATGTTCTGTACAAACTCGTATGTTATTCTAGTACAGTTCTGTGCAACGTAATAATTTATAACAGTTCACCACTAATAATAAACTAATAAAGACAACTGATTCTTAACACGTTGACCGCCATACTGTATAGGCTACAAACTGCAGAACTTTCTAGGCTTCGATACAACATAAATGTAATGTGAAATTATACTCATTTTAATTAACAATGTTAGGACTCAGTCACCCACATAAGGGTGACATGCAGTCAAAGTGTTAATGTTTTAATACTTTAAGATACAAATGTGTTTTAAATGCGATACTATGGAACTGTATATTTTTATTGATTCTCCTTAAGCAATAAGTGTCAGGACAAGTAGTATAATCGAATAGGAGATTATTGTAGATGAAATAACAAAACGCAAAAGCAGAATGAAATTTTTTTCCACGCGGAAGATTAATAAGGGTGCTTTTTAATTAATGTACATTTCTTGAAGGCCTATCGGCGGTCGCCGTATGGACCATACTTGAAAATACTCCACATATTCCTACTACCCGTGCGGAGAACGCCCATAGGCGTCCACATAGTATACTTATTGAATTAATGTTGTGACCTTCCGCACGCACAGTACGGTTATCGTATAAACGTCTGCATTGAAAAACTTAGTTTTTTCCAAATTTTTTTTCCTCCGTTTTTTGGAGTCTTGTTTCATTTTGTGTCCCTCCTTCCAAGTACTATATGCTTTCAAACTCTAAACCCATTTGTGTACACCATACACTATCGACAAAAACTATACGGACCATAGTATTATTACAGTAGAACCTCGATCATCCGAATTCGCGTCAGCCAAAAATCAGTTATCCTATGTTAGTAACGAGCTAAAATAATCACTAAAGACAGTATGTACCTAATTTAGTATCATTATGTGTTTCATACTGTAAAATAAATTTATCATTTTTATGCGAAATCTAGTTACAGCGCGAGTGGTTCTATTATTAATTACATTTCGGGTAATCGAGGTCCTACTGTATTAACGCTTAAGGAAGCTGATAGCTCTCAAAGGGTTACTTTTAGTGAAATAGGTTTAAACATTAAGCGTGTACCTAAATTGAATGTATTAATTTTATATTGTATTACTTAATAAATATTATATTATTGATTGTATTAAACTGTTTCTCTATGATTCTGCGTTAAAAGACAAAGTCAGACAAGCCTAGAAATAATTAAAGCTTCAGTACAAAGTACATTTCATGATTTTTTGAAAAACTTTATTCCACATTTTCATGTTGTTTTCCATGTACATTCAACATTTAAAAATACTTTTTTATAATATCGTCATAGTACTTTTGAATTTAAAGTACAAACTTACTTACTAATAGACAAAAATTACGACCAGGCTTATAAAACCAATGCCACATATATATTTACAATTATCTCCTAATCAATTGTATTACTCGTCCCGCCGTATCCTATGTAATGTAGTTCAAACAAAATTCCACGAACCATCTTACAGTTCTTACCTATCTTGTTATTAACCTACAACAAGTTTTTTCTGCACATAAAAACCATATGTCATAAAGCCTAATAATATTGAAGACTAACAAGATAGTGTTGCCCTTATAAGATGTCCTAATTCTTAATTCATTAGACTACTTCCAAGAGACAATCCCTAGCCTAGAAATGAAAAAAGTATGATACATCGGAAATACATGAAAGAAACCCTGATAAGTAGACTGCGGATTTTTATGCGATTTAACATGTCCGAATTCGTGAAGAATGCACACTTTATGGAGAAAGTGAAATAAAAAATATACTTTTAAATATTTAAATCGCAAAATGCAGTTATGTCATAGTTAGGTTTCCTCAACTGCATGGCAATCAAAAATATTTAAATCAAAAATGTATATTTGCATAAAAATCCGCAATCTACTAATAAGTAAAATTCTTTCTTCATGTCCGAATTGACTCTGTAAGAGAGGTAGAATCATCCAGCAAAAATTTGTTTTTTATCTTCATTATTTGTGAAGATTAAATGTTTCAGACAACACTCATGATTGAAGTGCATTCGCAGAATCGCCATTAATTTGTCAGAATAGACAATTTGAATTTCATATCGGCCATATCAGTGGAGGGTTCTGTCACGTCGTTTCTCGCAACATATTTGTGGCAATTATGCCACGCCGGTGGCTTCGACCGAACGATCGATACCGTTAAATAATTCCAGCCGACCCGTTTATTGTTGCTCGTTGTGTTTCCAACAATCGACCGGATTGCCTGCATTCAGTATAGGTTTTTACTTCGTCGAAACGACTTCGGCCTCCTTCCGCTACGTCGAGTTGTTACAACAACAACAGGCAACACAGAATAAGAACGTGAGAAACGTAAGACTGTATATCGAAGTATCAATGAAACCCATATCCGCTATCCCTGTATAAAAGCAAAATAAAAATTTTCAATAATGCAACTTTTATTATTTATTTTTCTGCGCTGTTCGACTTCTTTAGAATAACGATGCTATGTTCCCAAACTGTAGGAGCATGTATAGCTTTCAGAAAGGAACAAAAAATGTGATCAACATTGGTTCTAAAATTAACCCTCTAAATCAGGCGTGTCCAACGCGCGGCCCTGGACAGTCAGTAATACGGCCCCACAAGGTCGTAAACTTTTGACAGTATAACAAAAAATAATAATGAAAAATATAAAAAAATAAAGGAAGTTTTGTTACTTATTTCCTTTTTTGTATAATGATGAGAAAGTCCCTTTTTTATATAATGATGAAAAGTGTAGAGACAGGTAGTATACATAATACATGAAAAAGACTGTTACAGTATTGTCTAACAACTCATTTTAAACATACCAGAGTAATAGTGAAACGCTAAATTAACGCAGTTTGAGTGTTCATAAACTGACTTAGCGATTTATAATCACTGTTTTTGAAACTATCAGGAGCGCTGGAAAAAACAGTTCAATTTAACACTGAAACTATTGGCTAAATTACAAATTCTATACAGTGGATCTGATTGCCCAAATCTGCAGGTGTAGATGCTTGAATGAAATAATTGGGCATGTCTAAAATGATGCATAAGAGCATGGAAGTTCAACAAATGAAGAAGGCTTGGATCGTTAGAGTAGTTATTAATGATTTTAAAACGAAAAAGCAAATCGTTGCTAATCTTCTGTCCTCCAGAGTATGAATACTAAATCTGAGCATATGGTCACAATTGTGGTCTAAACGAGGTATGGGGTGGCCTAAACTTATATGTATGAACTATATTATATATTGTGTATGCAGCCCAAGACAATTCTTCACTCAATGCGGCCCAGGCAAGCCAAAAGGTTGGACATGCCTGCTTTAAATGTTACAAGCATTTAAAAATCTCCGTATGTTGCTGTGATCCGTACGGAGAACGCCTATGGGCCCATTGGCGTTCAGATATTGTTCATATTAACACTAACCGTACCGGCTCTTCACATATATCTATTCTTACCGTAACCGGTCATAAACAAGCCAGGCGACGAATTTTCCTCAGTAAAAAAAGTAGCAAAAAAACAAAAATTGAGAAATTGATTAATCAGATAATATAAGAATTTACATAAAGTTAGATGAACAAAAGAAATAACAATGAATGTACAGTTTCAAATTAAATTTTGAAACCGGTCATTTGACCGGGCCTGGTACGGTTAGTGTTAAATTAGTTTAACAACGTCCCGCTCGACACGTAAGATTTTGAAACAAGGAACTGTTTTAGTGCAAAAGCTTGTACGGACCGTACGCCACGTGCGGTAGGTCACTCAGCGTACTTGATATGCACATTATCGGAACGCCCATGGGCGTTCACCGCACAGACCATAACAATATACGGAGCATCTTTCAGCACCCGTAATATTTAGAGTTAATTTTAGGACTCATCGATTAGATATCTTTTGTTTCTCTTTGAAAGTACTATATGTTCCCAAAGTTTGGACCATCGATTTAGGAATATCCAATATAAGTCACTCTGATGTGAAACTGATCAACTCCATAAAATGAAAATTAGAGAAAAATGATGATGTTACAAAATTAATTTTTTTTAATTTTCCTACGAATTTACGAACAAACAAATTTTACACGGTGATTTATTTAAGATATAGCGTCTATGTCGTACAATACAGGATATATAAAAATTAATACACATAAGAAATTGTTCATTTCGTTTTACATTTTCTACAAACTTGTGGAATCAATTTGGTAACTGAGAATATGGTATTATAGATGAGATAAATAAGCACGACAAAATGTATTATAAGTTTATTTATTAAGAAGTTTTCAAGAAAAAATCGTAGTTACTTTTATATTAATTACTATTGTTATTGAAGTCTTCATAAATAATGTCGTCAGTATCAGATGCATTTAATATTTCGTCGCCTCGATTTGTCGATAAATGCTTATAATAGTCATGTTTGACACGTGGAATGTATTTTAATAAATCCATCATGTCTTCTCTTTTTTCTTTTATATTGACCTACCAGAAGGGTAGAATAAAGGCTGAGCTATGTTTTTTAAAATTTATGGTCTTCCTGACTGAGATTTTTTAATATTTATTAAATAGAATTCTGTATCTTTGTCAAAGTCACATTCGAATTTTATAATGTGTAGTTCTGATCTCTCTAATTTAATCCATCGCATTTCACGAAATAACACACTAAATAAAAATGAATAAATCACTAAATAACAGTCACAAACAATACCAATAACAGTACACCTCAATTATTACTGACAACGATTATTGAGGCTCAACTGTTGAGATCCAACTGAAGTTAATCGTAATAGCTTCTGACGCATGTTAATTGTTATTCACAAGCCATATATAGTTATGCCATGTTCCAGCAGTAAATAAATTTATGGAAGTAAGTCATTTGTTTTTCGAGAAGCTGAATACCTACCGCGTGTTCAGGTAATGAACTTGAGAAATTTGCAAAAAGTGGAGTTGATCAGTTTGGCTTCTAAGTGGTTTAATGTTGTAATAGATGCTATCATTGTACAGTCAGTAACTTATCGGTTCTTTCGTTCGGAGAGGATGTCGCTTAAATATTTATTTAAAAATAAATTGATTCGAGATTGATTTTGCAGATACGTGAGTTGCATAAAATAGACCTGTGACGCAAATAAGAGGCGGGAAGGGTTCATAATAGGTCATGGGCTCACGTGGGGTGTGAATAGCAAATTATTAATAATAAAAATTGATGGCTTTGAACGGTGGTTCGTTTCAGCCAATCTTCAAGCTTGCAGATTCAAATCCTCGAAGCATTCGTCTTTGCACATGAATTTTTTAAACTTTTCATTTGTTGAATCAATGAGTTCTTTCATTCATTATTCTGCATTCGCGTTTGAATTATTCTTTGATAAACCTCATAACAAACATTTTATGGTACTAATATTTTTTATTATAAAAATTTAAATTTCTTTAAACACAAATTGTTTCACGTATTTCTTTATAGTTACTATAAAAAAACAAGATGCAACTGTAATAAAAATAGAACCTTTTTCTCTGTAAAAAAAGTCAAATATATACGATGTATCATGCCTCTTAAAATTGTAATGTCGTGACTTTCAACTTGCTTTCGACACTTTACCTCGACTCAAATCAGTAAACAAATGCTCTTCTACGTTTTCATAAATATTTTGCGCTGTCAGTTATTTTTCTTTCAGCGAATACGATTATTTAAACTGGTACTTGTTTGTTTCAAACATGAATATGCAGCTATGTATCCAATTGAACTGAATACTTTTAATGCCATTGCAATGCACTTCTGTTTGCTTATAACGGATAAAAAGTTGATATCTGTTAACGTTTTCATAACAAATAGTTAACGTGCCTTAGTCAGGCAAGTTAACAGGCTGCATTAAATCTTCGTTGCTTCGAAGTTCGCTGAAACGAATCCAAGCCAAGGTTAAAGCAATAATAGAGACATGTACGTAAGTGGTACCTTAATGTGACTTAACATTTCAAAGCCTTCGTTCGGATCTTAAAATCTTTAAAACATCTAGGAAGGACACGTATCTACGTAATAAATACGTAAAAAATTACGTTTTAATGAAAAAAAAAAAGAACTTAGTTTATGCATCTGAAATTCTTTGTTGTTTCTGAAACAGTTAATGACTTCATACATAATTTCTGTATTTCAGGTATTGCCTTCCAAGAACAATCTGCATTTTTTTACCCTACATACATCTACTAAAAATAAATATTTCCAATGTCATCCACACATTTTCTTATCAAAAAACAGTCGTACTGAGGTTTACCTCGGATAATAGAGGTCAAATTTTAGCTTAACGAATATTCAGTTTAAGTTATTGACAGTAGTCGTTTATACTCTGCTCGCGTACCCGAGATTGCAAGCCCATAATTGACCGTAGTATGTACGTATATCACGTTGCAGTAGATATTAATATTCTGTATGGTAAGCGTTTGTAATAAAATATCGTGTTACTTAATTATTACGGTACTATATGCTGAGAGCTCCGAAAATTCGTCGAACATACGAAAAACTGTAACTTACAACGCTTTGTCTCATTAAATAGGAAATGAGACTACGGAAAAGAATGTAAGAAAGGAAACGTAAAAAGTTTTTTCGTTTCTTTTTTGGCGATCATTATTACAAACTGTTTCAGTATAACAGTTTAATGAACAACAAACAGAATCTTGGAACGAACTGCTGAAGCAAAAGCTGCTTATTATCCCCGTTATCCATCGTGATAACAGGATCTCATCCTCGAAATGTCCCTTGACGGTAGCTTTTTGTTCACGCTTTGGCTTCAAGAAAAATCTACTGCTCTGTTCCTCCGCCTTCTTTCTAACCTTCTTCTTTTAATTGGACACGTCCCAGGAAATTTTGCGGGAAGAGAAATTGATTTTCCGTCTTCGGTCGGCCGAGCTGAAACGGTATTTGCGAGGGATCATTTTCTACCTGCGAAATCCCCTGGATGGGCCGGTCGGGCGCCATTCCTTTCGATGGAAATGGTTTCTTGGGTAAACTACGCTTTAATCGTAACAAGTGCCGCTTCGCTCGGGGAAGAAGAATCGAAATTGTAAAAGCATTTACAGAAATAAGATTCCTATTCGACGATTTCACTTGTAGTGCAATATTAATTATATGGACAAGCAATATAGCAATTTAATCTTATAAATCGGTAATACGTGCATTGACTCCACCGTTAGAAAGAGAATTCACCAGGTCAGATCTTTAATTATACCCTTTGTTTCTCTGGTTCAGGTAATGCGCTCGTACAATGTTGGTAGCAGGTAGAAACAATGAGGGATATGACCGTTCTGTTCCATGATTACTCACGTACATTGCCTGTCAAAAGTTTGAAATTGCATATAACGTTATACGAAGTTCGTATACTTCAATATAACATAAAATTTTAGTGTTGCTCAATGTGGAAAGTATGTACAACCCTTGACCAAAAGTTTTGGATCAAAGGCAATACTATGGACGTAACTGGAAACATTGCAGTCTTTGAAATGCAAAATACTATCATATATATTTAAAACACATGGTAATGTAAGATTAGTCTGATATGACGTACATAATAATGAAATGCAGGAAAATTTGTCTGGAAAAGAACCGACGAAAAATTTCACCCAGACTGTTTGAATTTTAAGCAAAAATATTCACAATCGTATATGGTCTGGTGCTGTATCTCAGAGAAAAGAGTAGGGAAATTTTACCAGAATGTAAATTCAGTGAAATATATAAGTATTTTAGAAAATTGTTTGATTCCTAGCATAGAAAACTAGTTTCAAAATTCCCCAGACTTTATTGTCCAACACTATAACACCAGCTGTCACCGTAGCGCAGCAGTTCAAAACTATTTGCAACAAAACAGTATTAGAACAATGAGATGGCCAGTGAATAGTCACGACTTAAATCCCATAGAGAATTTATGGACAGCATGGAAAAGATTAATTCACGAAAAAAAGCCGCAGAATAAAAATAAACTATAAAAATCACTTAAACCTATTGTATTATTTTTATTTATTTTACGTTTCAAAGTCTAAAAAGTGTTCAATCATTTTGTTAGTGCTGTCTGCACCCAACGCAGCTGGACATTATTATTTTTATTTGGTTCTGACAACGTCACAGTCGATGCTATAGGGAATATTCAAATACCAGCTTGCAAATGAAATGCAGTAATTTTCTTATTGAGGACATGTTTTCCATTTTTAGTGCAGAAACTTTTAATTAGGATTATCAATAACAGCAGTTACTACATTTTTTATTACTATTTCATAATAAATATTAGTATGTATCTAACTTGCAGATTTGACTTACAGATTTATACTTAACTCTTTTGCTGCTAAGAGCGACTATAGTCACCAGCCGTAAAACGATCTCTGAATACTAACAATATAAATAACTATAGCTGTCCTCCACGAAATGACATACAGGCACCAGTGCCGACTATAATCCCTCAATCAAGAAAAATTGCGGAATCACCAAATGACTTATTTGATGCCATATCTTTTGAAATTAAATTTTTTTACACGGTGGAGTAACGTGTTAAACTGAGTATTTTATCATATATATATATATATATATATATATATATATATATATATATATGATGTAAATTGTTCAGTTCTTTTAGTGTTCTAAAATTGCAAAATTTGTAACGAAACATACATATTTTAACCCTTTGACTGTGAAAGACGTATATATACGTTCTGAAAGAGTAGCGTTTTATGTGCGAATGGCCACTATAATTATTCCGAGACCTAATTCTCAGATCTGTGTGATGTATGAAAGTACAAAGCTCATATTGGAACAGAGGAATAAATAAAAAATGAATAAATGTCTGTATGAAAATAAATAATAAATGAATAAATGTATGTATAAAAATGAATAATAAATGAATAAATGTCTGTATAAAAATAAATAATAAATGAATAAATGTCTGAATAAAAATAATTAGTAAATGAAGTATGCACAAAGGCAAAGTGACAACGCATAATAAATGAACAAAATAAAAAAATCAACGGCTGTTGCTCAGTTATAATTATCCCGCACACAGCGAGCGGTTTTCATTGGAAGTTTGTCGCAGTCAAAGGGTTAACCTCTTGCCGTACAAGTTTTCCAACGATTTCGCATTTAACAATCCTTCGAAGGTCAATTAGTGCTGTAGTGATAAACTTTAACCTTTTAACTAGGGAAGACGAGTTAACTCGTCCTGTGAAAATTGCTCCGCCATAAGCAAGACGCCTGTTAATTGTTCTCACAGTATTTGCTGACAAATATTTAAACCAGTTGATGGAAGAAGACGCTTTATCCTGTCTTTTCAAAGTGCCTCTGTGATAGACAAGACAATTTACCTCATATTTATTCGTTTTTAATTACAAACAACAGACACTCCTTATCAAAGAACGACCCAGTTAAAAGGTTAAAGCATTGGCACAAAAGTTGGACTCGTATTTGTAACGTATCAATCATATTCTGTGTCACGAGTGTGACTCGTTATTGTTCGGCAAGGGGTTAAAATGAGCTGAAATGATAATTCATCCGAATACGTAGGTTTATAGCATACACTAAACAGCAAAGCCTGAGCCTGTACGGTGACCCGTAGCACACAGTGAACGATTTTTTTTGGAACGCATGCATACGTTCATTGTGTTCAAACGGTTAAATTTCACTTTATTCTTTGCGATATAAAAAATATATAAATCGTACGGACATATCGTATTGTCGGTTTCTGGCCAGACCGTGCAGCAGCGAAAGGATTAATTTCCATTTATATTCATGTTTTAAGTGCTAGATCATTGAATTGAATTAATAAAACTAACTCGCGTTCCGTCAGTATAAAAAAAATTCAATACACGGCGAATCACGTATTGTTTGCAAATCTCGAAACCGGCATAGGAGGAACAAGGAATAAGTTGTAGTACAGGTAAGATTAAAATCCAGCGATACGTGCACGGTATATGCACATGCGACTCCGATGACGATAAGCTAAATAAATCTGTACGCTCGACCGTGCGTTTTTCTTTTCTGTTTCCGAAGATGAAAACAGGCGAAATTCCGTGCTGACGTCAACGATCGTTATAATTTTACGATACGACGAGAAAGTTTATCCGAAATTCCTTCTCGAAACTCGCTATTAATTCTGACCAGAAAGTTATTTTTTATGCACCGTGTGTATTTTCTTTAAGCGCGATGTTCTTAATCGCAATCGCGGTTGCTCTTTCGTCCTCCCGAACCCGCCAACCGAAAATCTGAAAATACGATGACGATGCGAAGCTACCTTCGCCGTATTATCTTCTTTTTCTTTTTAAACACGGCGAAAATAAAACCATGTTCGTTTATCCAGTGATTCGACTTTCATCCGTTACGTGTCCGATTTTGCAAACTTGTAATCCTGATTCATGATAACTGTGTTACGGCAATCAAACTTAACTTATTAATTAGATTAAGAATTCTTTTAAAACTGTGGCCATAATTAAAGAATTTTACGATTTTACAAAGTCGTAAAAATATAGGAATACTTTTAGGAGACTGGTTTAAAAGTAGCATTATATACTCATTTATTGCTCCTGTTTTAATAGTCGGTGGAGAAATAACTTTCGTTATTTTTGCATTACAAATTCAAGCAGAAGTTCGTAGGCGTTTTAATGATTAAACCTTTTCACGTTTTCACCTTGATCACTTCTGTAAAGTTACCTTTGTGTACGTACCCTGCAGCATAATTCAAAAGGATCTTTCCAAATCAGTGACATCGATTGATTACATATTTTTCATTCGTGTGTAAAATGTATTGATAAATATTATACAGAAAATGAATTGCATTTGAAATCACATTTTATGAAGAAATCACGAATACGTTGTTTATCTTTCAATCTATTAGTGCTTTTAACGGTTACTTTCTTATGTATCAATTCTTCTTTCATCTTATATTATATTTTTCAAGTGAAATTCATTTTCCAGTTATTATTCACTGCTCACTCCATATTTGTACAATCATAATATTCAGGATACATAAATTCACCACTAGATAAATAAAAGTATCGTACTTTCTTTTGAAGAAAATTAGCTACTTGTTTTTGTACTTTGACGTCGCATATATACTACACACTGTACTGACAATTTTCACTAATTGTAAGCATTTTCAAATGAATTCTTGTGATACAAATCTCTCCTTTCCAACAGGATCAGCTTATAAGGGAACTTCGGCAAGTGTAAAAAATACGCAGAATTTAATTACAGATACACATGTATTTTTGCCCTTACAGAAAACGAAATTGTGCAAAGATAAGGGTGGGTGTGACTTTTTTTTATAAAACTTGTAAATGAAAAATAAAACTTTGAAATATCTTGGTAGAGCATTATACACCATTAAATGTTTATTCACCCGTCGCACTAAATTAGCGCTACTATGGCGACACACGTTCTTTCTACACATATCACAGTATGGTAACCACCAAAATTTAAAATTCAAGTTTTATTTGAAGGATAAGGGGAAAGACCGGGGTATGTCCATTTTTATTCTGCAATGTTAAACTCGAAAGAAAAATTAAAATAACGTAAAACAATTGAAGCGATGAGTTGATGAACAGTACAAGTCCAAAAACCACATTCTGAGATACTTGAAAAAATAGTGTCACTTTCCATGTATGGTCAACACCATAGATTGTATAGTGCTGATCCAATTTAAACACGGTTATGCTAACGCAGATAAACGGTCGTACATGTCTAACTATGGTGAAACTTTATTCATTAATTTTCAGTAATTAAAATAAAACCATTGGACTTGTACTGTTTTTCAACTCAAGTCACTGTTTAGTCACGAAAATTATAATTAATTACTAAATTAATATTTAGTAACTTACTTTAAACATAATTAAAGTCGAAATTATTCCATGAAAAATGATTGCTAAACAGATTGTTGAAACAGTACAAATCTATGACAGATACTGTTTTTACACTCATTAAACTGAAGGGACCATTGAAACACGAGTATAAGGCATTTTCTTACACTGTTTTTGGTCCTACGATATAGTTCTATACAGTTTACATTTAGTGTTGAGATTGTTTGAAAATGGCTAATTTTAGGCTTGTACTGTTCTTCATCACACCGATTCAATTATATTTTCGCTGATCTTTTTCTGCCGCTTAATTAAAGTATAACTTCATGTCATGAACAATACAGTTACATTCATTGAGCCTTGTTTCTTTATCGATGCACTAAAGTATTAAAAATTGATTTTCTCAGTGAAGCTGTTTTGTGACATTCTTGGTTTTTCCCCCAACTCTTCATTTATCATAACACAAGTCGAATCAATGAAATAAGTGAATAAAGGGTCTTGCTGAATAAGATGGTCAAAGATGCCCCTAAACCAAATTCGATTTGGAATGAGCAATTCGATAGCTTATCAAAAAAGACCAAATTGTACCAAGTTTCAACTTTGCATCTCAATTTGGGGGGCAGTAAAGGAGAAGAAATTGAAAATCACGTTTTTGTGCAATTTCTCCTAAACTATTGCATGAAATATTTTGAAAAAAATTAGAGACGTTTCAGATACCGAGCCACATATTACGGAACGTTTTCAGATTTTTAAATTGAAAATCCAAGCTGTAAAAAATAAAAAACGCAAAAAGTGCTGAAAAATGCCGGTTTTGTATCGAAGCAGTCGCGGAACCACATTTATATTTTTACTGTAAGTACATATTGTTGATACTAATATCCTGAATTTTTTTCAAATTTTTCAGTCTGGTGCGCCGTTGTTAAAAAAATTAAAAACCGATTTTTTCTTCGTCTTTTACGTGCCAGAGTAACTTATACGCCGAACGTTCGCACGTTCTTTTTCAGATAAGTGTTATATGCGATCTTCAATGTCTGTACGTACAGCAAAACATCATAGGAATTAAATAAAACTAAATGAATCCAACAAATTGAAATTATGCCGTGCCCTGTTCCTTTGACTACGAACGACGCCTACGGGCGCCTGATAAAGGCGCTCAAAGTGTACTGCCGACGCCCACAAGCGTTCGGTGCAATAGCTCTCTCAGTACCACTGCAGCTCGGCCGCACGCAGCGTTCGCCTGACTTCCAAGTAGTCCGCAGTCAAAGGGTTAAAGAATGAAATGTTTTCATCCCCAAGAACTGCACATGGTCTGAAAAATATCGTACGAAAATTCTTAGATCAAAGTCCTCCACAAGCTAAGAAACTTTAAAAAAAAATTAGATTTTTCGAGTTACAGAAAATCCCTTGATAGTAATTTTTTAAAAAAATCCATTGAAAAAGATTCTATACGATAAAAGTTCAGCGAACGATTGTCTCTTTTTAATGTATCGACTATACCGCTGTTTCATATCCAAAACCAATATTCAGATATAAACGTGTTGATATTCGAAGCATGCCATAAACCGTATTACAAACGTTCCGAAATTTCTCTTTCGAAATCGTCTACGGGATTTCACAGATAAAAGGCTTAGGCGGAGCAGAACAAAGAAACTGTAATTGTCGATAATCATAGTTCCGAACTCGCATCGAACATCAAAGTTGCCGATGAAATAGAACGAAAGACTTTCCAGAGTAAATCAGCTTCGAACTATCTATTTCGCATTATTTCAATGCGAGTCTACGGAATGTTTCTGTAAAAGATGATCTGCTTTAAAGTATGCTCCTCAGGTAATAAAATGGAGTGAAAAAGAGTTTATATACAGATTATTGAAGTTATGTTTAACAAAATACAGCTCACTGAAGAAATTACCAACGCTACGAATGAGTAGCGATTCTAACATTAATAATTTATATAATTTCTTAATAATATTGGGTGCGGCGAAAAACGTGGTACAGACTGTCGTAGAGTGATTCTTCGTTAAAAGAAAAATCGAAATTTTTTACTGGAAACTTCGTTTTTTATGAAAGTAACTTTACGTTGAGTACACACTTATTATGTTTCTTTTTTATAAGATAAATTAATATGCCTTATTTATAATATACTGAAATTTTAGTGTAAATAATGATAATTATTACTATTATTATTTTCTCTATATATTTCTCAGAGGGTTTTCGCTCTGGTTTTACTTAATATGAACGGGCTATGCCAGATTCACATCACTCTTATTGCTGTAAAAATTTCCTAACTATTGTTGTTGTGTTGAGTATAACTGCTTTTTATATCTGCGAGTGTACATGCGTTGGTAGATCATGTTTTTGTAGGTTTCTTGTGAATGTGTGCGATGTGATGCCTGTGATTGATACTATAATTGGTACTATTGTTACCGTGTCTTGTTTCCAGAGTTCTTTTAGTTCTATTACAAGGGGGGTGTATTTTGTAATTTTGTCTTGTCCTTTTTGTATAGTATTCATGTCGTTTGGTATTGCAATGTCGATTAGGTAGGTTTTTCTTTCTTGCTTGTTTGTTAATGTAATGTATGGTCTATTATGTATCACTGTTTTATCTGTATGTATTGTTCTGTTCCAGTGTATTTTGTATTCGTTGTTTTCTAATATATTTTCGGGTGTATGTTTGTAATATGGTGTGTATACTTTTATAAGCTGATGTTTAAGTTCTTGGTGGATGATTTTTGCTGCTTTGTCATGTCTGTCTGTATAATCTGTTCCTGCGAGTGATTTGCATTCTCCTGTTATGTGTTCTATTGTTTCTTTGTATTGGTGGCATTTTCTGCAGATGCTGTCTCTATGGTCTCTTTTATTATATATTTCCTGTAGTTTTTTGTGGCTATCACCTTATCCTGTATTGCTATTAGGAAACCTTCCGTTTCCAGGAAGAGGTGTCCTGTTGCGAGCCATTTATATGAGAGTTCTTTGTCTATGTTGGGTCCTGCATGATGTAATGTTTACCGTGTAGTACTATTTTCGACCATATTTCTTTCTTCTCTTCCGTTGTGAGTGGGTGTGTGTCCTCTTGTGCGTTTTCCTGGATTAGGTTGAGTGGTGTGTATTGCCTGTCTGCATTGTTTATGGCTTTGTGGAGTGGCGATGTAGTTTTGTTGTAGAAATTGTTCCTTAGTTTTTCTATTTGTGAGTCATGAAGTGTTCTTATATCTATTAATCCTCCTCCTCCTTCTTTTCTGCATATTGTAATTCTTTCAATACATGAATTTGGGTGTAATATTCAATATTCTGTCAGTTTTGTTCTGTTCAATCTGTTTAGCTTTTCGAGATTTGTATTTGTCCATTTAACTATTCCAAATGAATATGTTAGAACTTGTATAGCGTATGTATTTATTGCTTTTAAGGTGTTTGTGGAATTGAGTTTCACTTTGAGGATTTGTGTGAGTCTGCATTTATATTTGTTTGTGAGTTACTGTTTGATATAGGTATGGTTTATACTTGTGTTTTGTTCAAAGCCAGATATTTCTATATTTCTGTTGGTTCCATATTTTTAAATGTTTCATTATTGAGTATTTCTTCTTCTTCGTATTATTATTATTACACGGGCAAGTGTCCAATAAGATATAATGACGATTGCAAAATTTGGTAGGACGTATTTCTGTATTGATTATACAAGAAATTACACAGATTATTTTTTACATAAAATTTATTATCTACATATAGAGTTGCTAATATTGTAGCAACAATTATGTTTTGAAACAAAATTAAAATGATGATTTTAAACAAAATTTTTGTTTAACCCTGTACAAATGATGCGGAATAGAACCTGGACTTGTTCAGACCTAGGAGTGTAAATTCATTTTTGAATATTTTTAACTTTAGGGGCTTATAGTCCTCACCAAGGGGAGTAAAAAATATCTGACCAACTTAAGTTCTACAATCAATCCTGTTGATGGAAAATGTAAAAGTTTGTTTTACATTTGTTACAGGTGTCCGACATGTCTTCCTTGCATTTCAATACAAAACTCACACCTGCGAATCATAGATCGACGTACATGTTCAAATATTCCCTCCGTGTTCCGTATTGTGCGACATGCATTTTCTATTCATTGTCATAAGTCCACTACATTATTTATTTTTATTTTCCTTTTATTTTTTTAGACTCACTTTTACGATATTGAACACTCGTAAATATAAAAGTTGATTTTACATTGACAAGATTATTTCTAGGATCTACGTTAATAAGACATTTTCTGCACCTCTCGGTGAGTACTTAAGCCCCTAAAATCTTAGACCCTTTTTTTTATGAGCCTATATGTATACATTTTTACATTTTCGAAATTTGATAATATTTAAGCGAAACATTCTTTTACATTTTGCACGGTGGAAAAATCATGACGAGAAATATTTGTGAAAATCAAAACTCGAAGGTTGTGACAATAATTGTTTCTAAAAATGTCTGTGATAACATCATTTTGTTAAATATTTAAAGTACTATCCATTTACATCTGTAACTATATTACTTATAAAAACTTCAAATTAATTGTTCTTTATACACATATGCCATCCAGTATTAATTAGTGTCGTTGCAATCCCTAAGCTGCAGTTTTCACTGATTTTGTTTCATATTACTACTTGCAATTTTATTTTATCCTCTACCATTTTACTTCCTTTCCACAGCTATACAGGGTGTCCCAGTTTTTTCCGACCAAACTTTGTCAGCGTATTCTATGGGCATAAATAGGAAAAAAATGTCATATAAATATAGACCGTTTGAGCTTTATTAAAAAGTTATAATAAATGTACGAAGGGAACGGTAATGAGCTAATGGAGTAGTGGAATATTAGTTGCTCCTAAGAGTACTAGGAGCATTATGATACCTTCAAAGACTTCAGGCAGCAAATACAGTTCGCATAAACAGACTAAATGTAAATATCGCTGATTTATTTCAACTTTGTGTTATAGTAACCGCAATCCCATTATCGTTCCCTTTGCATTTCGTATTTTTACTATAACTTTTTAATAAAGCTGCAAACGACTTATGTTGATATAACATTTTTTTTCTTATTTATACCTATACAATATACTGATAACGTTTGACCGGAACAAACAGGGACACCCTAAATATGTTTACAAATCTTCTCAAGATGTAAATGTTTTTTCTTAAACATTTCATTCATGTTTCTATCAAAACCAATAATCATTGAAAACAATGATATATTAAAAAAGAAATAAAAAAAGTAGTGCAATTTTTTTACATATTTTGTGAAACCTGTATGTAAAATATCATCAAAATATCATGTACTATGGTTTAGTTTAAGACAAAGAACAACTGCATAAAACAAACGAGAGAAACGTTATAAAAATTCATATGCAATAATTAAACATTTGAATTCAACGGTAATTGCAGACTAATAATGGCACTGATGATGCAGCATTCTGATAGGACCTACGTGATCAACATCACGTTTAAAGACTACGTTATATCGCATTGTACACCGGGTGTCCGCGATAAGCGTGAACAGTCGATTATGTCCTCACGTATTAGAGATACAAAAAATTGGTTATATAAAAATTGCATAATACAGGGGGGTACATTTTTCAACGAAGGCGAACTTTTTTTACATTATTACTTTAAAAGATATGAAGGTCAAGTTTGTTTTTTTAAATGGTACTACATATTTTTCTCCACGTCATTTAATAGTGCTTCTCAAGACGAATTTATCAACCTCTCATGCATACACGCGATTTCAACCAGTTTTGGAAATAAATAAATAATACTGTGTAATCACAGTACGTATGATTACATCTATGTATACTTGACTATCGCTTTGCTGCTGAAATTCAATGTTACGGCTACAGAAACTGGATTCTGGTCTTCTTATACCTATAACTTGTTTTTCTTTTATGCACGCCAGTTGTAGAACTAGCGTTAAAGTTCATAGAATGTGTCGTGACAGTATCCAAACGGATACGACAGTGTCAAACTGCGATGTCTCTGTTATTTCTAACAAGGACAGTGCACAAACTTCGGGTCACCATTTGTTTGAGACTTTGCACACTAGTAAATTTCGTCACTCTGTTTAGGAAAATACCCCATTGTTGGGTCAGAAACTCAATATTTTTCGAAATATTCACGATTGAAGTTTGCGTACTGCCTAGTAGTATAGTATAAAAATTGTAAGGTATGATAACGATAAACGGATCTTATTTAAAATCGACGGAAGTCCATCCCCATTTTATCCAGAGTTTGCACATTTGTGGATTTATGTAGCCGTCATCAATACCAGTTTTCAATTTTCCGCTAATTCGGTAAGAGATCGCATGCGGAGGAGTGAAAGTGCCGTTTCATGAAAAATTAAGTAAATTCATAACTTTTAAATTATTAACGATACATTAGTAACATTTACGCCTAAACTTGGTAAAGAAATAGTGCTTTCCGATAATTTACAATTTCTTCGATTTTTAGGTCCAAAAATGTTTATAAAAATTATTATAGTAAAAAACAGTATGAAGTGATTTTAACCAAAAACTATCTTAATTACTTGCTGATTTCATTAAGTTTGTTCAATGCTCTTTCAAATAGCATAAATACAATATTTGGCTAATTGGTCGTTTACGAATTATAGCGTTTGATTAGTAGCTCCTTTATTAAAATAGATATAAACCGAAATTGTTAAAAAACCTGCGCTTCTGCCGTTGCTCTCGTTTCGTACAGAGTCAAATCAGTACAATTCAAATATATCGTCCCCATTATGTCAGAGGCATGAATGTGCGTTTCAGCCGATTGTGGGAATTGACAACTGAATATAAAAAGTAATGAAATAATTTTGGATATCAGTTTTTTTGTAATTTTCTTTCAGATATCACTTTTTATATCATATTTGAGTGTAACTGTGAAATAAATTTTGATTTTCCTGTCCTTATACTGAATTATAAAACACATTTGTAGTTCCTAGTATAATGACAATACATAGATGGAAATGACACTTTGAAAAATGAATAGGATAATGATTTTTAATTTTGTCATTTATATGCATATTAGGGGAAATTGATATCAAGAAATATATTAGTATAACCAACATTTTTTATTTAAAAAAATGAGAAATTTATTTAAAAATGTGAGAAATTAATTATCATAATTATCAGAGTTTTCGTTTACGTCGGGCTCTGGAAGTGCGTCCCGTACATGTTCATTGCTTTTCAATCCTTATTAAAAGGATGATGTCTCTTTGGAATAATTTAATTTTCACACATTTTGTGCAAATCTTTCAACTTTCGTGATTTAGAAAATTCCAGTACACGCCAGATATGTAACGTTTTGCTCTTGATCGAGCAGCAAACACAGAATACTTTATTCTTACTGTTACAAACCGGTATTCTATAATAATCGAATACGACTCACTTTAACGTGTGTTATAAACTTACTTGTATCATAGCAATAATCTATACCGAAAAATAAAAGAAAAACAAATCAATGTACTATGCAAACGCATTGTCGAAATGTACAGAAACATTGACGCTCCTCACTCTATCACACTCGTTAAGTGATTTTTCTTTATACCAAATTCATGTACACCCCCGTCCATAAGTCATGTAACACCTTATCATTTCTGCATAAACCTGGATTACGATATAGTAGACTCAGGTATTTATTTCGATATGAACGGTTCTTTTAAAAACATTTATGTTTACACAACATATTTTTAATGATATGGATATAGTATTCTGTTATAATTAATATGGATATAGTATTCTGTTATAATTAATATGGATATAGTATTCTGTTATAACTAATATCGATATAGTATTCTGTTATAATTAATGTGCATATAGTATTCTGTTATTATTAATATAAAAAAAAAACTGAAATAATTATAGTACGGTTTAAGACCAGTTTTTCAGTGTGTTAAATTTGGGCGACATTTGTTTCGATTTTGTAAGCTGTAAACACATTTACAGCGATTTAGGACAGAAATCCAAAAAGAAACACCAAAAGAATGACCGCAAGATTGCTAAGGCTATTTCGAGTTATCATCTCGAAACGGAAAACATACATTAGTGAGCAACTTTGAAATTTAATATAGATAATTTTCAATATATTTTAACATTTAGAAATTGTATTCAGTGTAAATAATCTGTAAATAATCGTTTGATTCAATATAGTGGGTGTTTAATAATTTTAATTTAAACGTAAAGCTGAAATTAGTAAGTGTCCCATGACTTATGGACGGGAGTGTATGTGCCACATTGGTGGTTCTGGCATCGCCAAACAGCAACGTAACTCACATTCGTTAATCAAGCTTAGAGTATAACATCGATGTTACACAATGTATACATGTATTTGTCATTTTGACATAAAACGAAGAGTAAAAGGAGGCATTCAATACACACCTCAACTCAAAAAATGAAAATTTGCACCTTCATGCCTCTGGCATAAAGGGGACGCATATAACATATTGCGTGATACAAGAATTGTAATACTTTTTAAATAAATACAATCACTTTGCTTAATTTTTACATTATGTTCAGAGTCGCTTACACATTTTCACTCAGAAATTTGTTTCCAGATAATTTTGTTGCAATTGATTTTGTCAGTATAAATAAGGAACTGTCTAATGATGCAATATAAATTCTTTATTAATTTGGGTACACAAAATTTTAACAGTGTTTAAATAAAAGAGAGCATTTGAAACATTTTCTAAATCGCTTTAGTGATAAACTAAATTTATAAGTATAAGAAACATACACAATAACAAAAAGTAATGGATATGTGTATTAAGTTTCCGTAATTTACGATTGTTACTGATTTAATCTTCGGTTAATTTCAAACCACTACTGTCTGAGGGCTAATATTTTTTTATATACCCTCAAAGTCTCGTGCACGTCTTTGTTCTATTTTTCCTTAAATGTATGTGTTAATTATTGTACGAATTCATGAAGGAAGCACTAAATTATACGTAAAATTATTTCTTGATAGTTCAGCAAGTATTACGTGGCATAAGCTGCACGTGTTCACTGTGCTTGTTAAAATTAATAATGTCGAAAAACCTGTATATTAACGTACCCGATTCAAGGTTACATCGATGATCCCATAAAACGTTTGCTCGCATGTACTTTCTGCATTAGCACATTTCCATAAAAGGTTTTTGACACGACATGTATTTACGAAGTAGTGCACGATTTCTGTCTTAAAATCATATGTCTGGATATTTATTCGGTTATCTCGAAAGTAATGTCATTTTTAAATGGGACTTCAAGTTCCTTGGGGAATCTTCATAAGAAAATTAACAATTTCAGTTATTTCTAATTCCCAACATATTGAAAGTTAATTATAATGTTCTTGTTCCGCCACTTGAACAATTCTTTGATTCCATTTTCATCAAATTTCGAATTTTTTAAGACTATTCGTTTCCAGTTGGTTTCAACCGATCAGTAGCAGTCAGTTGTCTTTTAAAAAATTCTGCAACCACCTGAGTATATAAGAAGAGTTATTTTGATATGTTTCCGCTAAAATTGTTAGTTACAGATTTTCGTTAACATGATTCAATTTTCATAAAAAAATTCAAAACGATGCACATCTTCCACATTCCATCGCGTGCACCACAAATCTTTATAAATTAAAATTGTATAATATATTGGGTTGATTCGTGAAGAATTACCGACACATAACAAATTCTTTTGTTATCAAGGTGTAGGATGAACAAAGCCAAATATCTCAGGAATAGTAAGTTTTAGGATAAATGTACCTTACTAGTACTTTTATACTCAGAATTCACTGTTGTATTGAAATCCAGCCTAAAAAATTAGACATTCCATTTAAAAAATCAAAATTGACCTCTAGATTTCCTTTACGCTTCCACCTGTAAAGAAACTATTCATACTATATTGTGTATTTCTTCATATCCTACAACCTTTACAAGTAACATTTACATTTATTGTTTGAAATAACGATAATATTCCAGGTGGACAAAGTTGATGGAACATCCTGTATATGATTTTGGGCGTAGGTAGTCAGAAGTTTACAAAATATTTAACGTTAAAGAAATCTAGCGCTTAGCCAACTGGTCCATGCACTTATACTTGGAAGCAGCTGTTACAGTAGGAGTAAACAAACCCTATTGAACTTTAACATTAAATATCTTTTAACCTATTGACCGTCGACGCCCAAAACCATGTATAGAGAGATTCGTAATAACATAATCTCTCGCTGTACAAAAGCTATTAAAATCAATCTTTGTAAGAGAGATTGAGCACCGCTTGCTATCCACCGTAGGGGTCAGAAAGGAGGGGAAGAAAAAAAGTAGAACGAAGAGTTTCCTTCGAGTGGAGGGAGATTCCACCTAACAGTTATCCGGCCCTGATGCTGGGTTCCTTCGACCGTCTGGTGCATACACACATACACGGGCCCCATTTTCAATTGCACGACCGGTTAAGAGATCGAGATCTTGTTTTCTCTTAGCCTTCCGCTTCTCTGGCCTCTGATTTAACTTCGTCCACGCCTATTTTCGTTGACCAAGTTAATAACAGTAACGAATGTCTGATTTCGTAGCATGAAAGAAGGAGCGATCTTCACCGAACAGCAGACCAATTTTTCCAACACAGTCTTCTCTAATTAGTTTTTTTTGTAAAGTTGACACGTATTTCGTAAAACCTTTACATTTCATACAGACTGCTTTCACATGCTACAAAACATTCATGCAGCGTTCCTTAACAATATTTATCATCTGATTTTTGTTTTTATCAAAACAGTATTGAGATACTTCTTGATATCATGATAGCAGAATGAGGACTGTTATCTCTTCTGCGAGATTGGCAGCTTTAAGTGAAAACCAGTTGCTAGTTTACAGTTTTAATGACAGAAGCGTTCGTGTCGTTAACGATGCCACCGTTGCTTTAAATCATCGTTCCGCTTGAAAAGCAAAGAAAAATGTACTTAGAAATAATAATTCTGCCCCGAGATAACAGGTTTCGCCGCAGAGTGGTCTGTTTTAATAGAAATTGCCTCTGGTTTCACGTTATTTCTGTAATGGAGTGTGTGATATTTCTGCAACATTTTCGTCGTAGACCACAAATGTTTCAGCGATTTTTATAGAATATCTTGGACTTGAAAGCTTAAGTATACAGGGTGTCTTAGAAATCGTGAAGGACGTGATCCCTCGTATGAAAATATACCGAAACTATACAACCAGGTTTTAGATGCAGTGCTTCGTTTTTGAAAAAATTGACTTTGAATATTGTCGAGTGTTTGTGCACTTAATTAGTAATAAAATGGTTTTTATTTAATATTAAGTGCCCGTATGATATTGACTCGTAAATAGAAGTGATTTTAATTATTTTTAGCAAAACCACTTTAATGAATTCTCATAAAAATCACGTGGGATAATGTTTAGAAATATGTATCGATAAGAGGACGGGTTGGAAACGCTTTATTGTCTAACTTTATTGAAAACTTTTATTATAAATAAAGATTTGTGTACCATAAGGTTGATACATTCAATAATCTACAAGGTGTTAAAGAAAAGAGTCCGATATTTAAAGTGCTTATAGTACTCACTGAGAGGAGTAAAAAATATCTAATCAACATAGGTCCTAAAAGCAATCATTTCGGTGTAAAATCAACTTTTATTTTTCGAATTATAGTTTAGTTAACAGATTATTATTAACGTAAGGCAACATCTAAATCAAACCTTCGGGGAGAGGTGGATAGAACGAGGAGGTCCGGTAAAATGGCCTCCTCGATCACCTGACTGCAATCCTCAGGACTTTTCTTGTGGACACACATAAAAGCTTTGGTCCACTCATCGCCGATAAATAATATGCTGGACTTATGACAACGAATAGAAAATGCGTGTCGTATAATACATGGCACGGAAGGGATATTTGAAAATGTACGTCGATCTATGATCCGCAGATGCAAGGTTTGTGTAGCAATGGAAGGAAGACATATCAAACATCTATAATTATGAAGATTTGTACTAAAATTGCATCTATGAAGTGTGTAAATTCAATGTGTTGCGAAAAGACTCAGTTATGATATCGAACGCTAATGGATAATAAAAGTTGATTTTACATCGAAAGGATTGCTTTTAAGACCTATGTTGATTAGACATTTTTTACTCCTCTCGGTGAGTACTATGAGCCCTTTAAGTATCGGACCCCTTTTTAAACACCCTGTATAATTAGAACGTTGGACTTTGGTTTCTAAAAAACGAAGCATTGTATGGACAAGTTTTATTCCGTATTTTTAATTTATTTTTCCTTAAGAAATCACCTTCTTCTCGATTGTATATACCACTATCACTGGAATACCCTGTATATGCAGAGGGTGAGTCACCAACCTTGACCAGCATCAATTTCGCGCGAAATGTTTGTTATATGAAAGAATGTTCCAAACAAAACACACATGGTATCAAGGGAAACGTAAGCTACGGTAATCAATTTCTTGGTGTCTTGATTTTTTATCAACATATGAGAATCACCTTGAATTCGTTAAATGGAACATCTAACATTTTACGCTGAAACGCGAAAGAATATCAAACGATGAGTAAAAATAATTGATAGTGTAAATAATGGTCTTATCCATTATACTCACAAGTACAAATTAATCGATGAGTTGAAGAACAGTACAAGTCCAAAAGTAGTCATTTTCAAATAATCTCAAAACTAAATGTAGATTGTATAGTACTATATATTGGGACTAAAAACAGTGCAAAAAAGTACCCTATACTCATGTTTCAGTAGTCCCTTCAGTTTAATGAGTGTAAAAACAGTATGTGTCATGGATTTGTACTGTTTCAACAATCTGTTTAACAATCACTTTTCATAAAATAATTTCTACTTCAGTTATGCTTAAAGCAAGTTAATAAATGTTTCTTTACGACTGTGTTATTTTTTAAATTTCCTAACTAAAGAATGGCTTGAGTTGAAAACCAGTACAAGTCCAATGGTTTTATTTTAATTATTGAAAATTAATGAACCAAGTTTAACCATAGTTAGACATGTACGAACGTTCATCTGGGTTAGCATAACTGGGTTTAAATTGGAACAGCGCCATAAAATTAATGGCTTTGATGATACACGAAAACTGATGCTGTTTTTCCCAATGTCTCAAAATGTGTTTTTTGGACTTATACTGTTATTCAACTGACCGATTCAAATGTTATAACTTGTCACTGTAAATACGAACAATATTTCGATTACTGTACTGCATGTTCCTTTTGTCACCGTACGCCTTTTGTTTTAGACATTGTTTGATACAGCAAGTGTTGTTCTGTAAACAGGGTTGGGTATATTTATTCAATTTGTCCGTAGCTATTGTTTACTCCAGCTCATCTGAGATTTATTTCCAAATCAAACGGCTCCATGATCTGCAGTTCGAGTTGAGCACCTCGCGAGCGTTGAAAGAAAAGTAGGATGGTTCTACAAAACAGTTAGATGGCCCTGATGTTAGTAAATTGCCAAGTCTTCACGCCTCCTTTCACCTTGATACGCACATACATACATGCCCACTTTTGAATGTATTCGATGAACCCTCCATTTTTGTTATACTTTCATCATTTCCACTATTTTCTCAGTTTTATTGATGCACGCAAAAGAGTACAACATACGCATGACATGCTGCTTAAATAAAGCATTGCGATTATTTTCTGGTTCACCTGTTCTTTATTTATAAATAAACATAGTACTGGAGTATAATCGTGGACAAATGAATGCACCTGCGAGGTCAACGTGTAAATAAAATTATCGTCAAGTTAAGAATCGAGATAAATGGTGATCGTACCAACTGAAAAATATTCGTTCAACGCTATGCTATATATAAGGAGTCTCCTTTTTCAGAATAATATTTATGTCTTACGGGGAGGTATTTAATTATCGATGCGGTTAATTAATATGTAGTCCTGGTAACTCAGAATCCACCTAAAACTGTAGGTCCCCCAGCTGGATGACCACAGCAGTCGATGCTGGGTTACATACAAAAAAGAAGAAGAATACGTGAATTTTTCTTTATCTTGATAACTTTCATACGAGGGCTTAATTACAACTATAAAATACAGCTCAAAGTAATTACAGCCCTACATATAAATTTCGAAGAAATAGAACGGTAATTTTCAGTTGTCTTATTTACTATTACATTTATCCAGACCTCCCTACTGTTCATTGTCGCATGCAGAAAATAGGGAAAAATCAAATGCATTTATAGAGTTACTATAAAAAATATAATAGACTATAGCCGACTGTAGAGCTTTTCTGTTGACATTATTAGTAACGCTTATGTTGCGTTTAAAAATATTTTTTTATTAGCCATGCAGGTTGAATATTAAACACGGCGTGCATAAACAATATAATAAATGGTACGTATTTGAATATGAATGTCATGTTATTTTATATTAAATGTTTCTATGTCACAATAAAAGGTTTAATGCAGGAAACAAAAACATTTAATACAGTTAAAGAAAGTTGTAATACAGGATGATTCAGTGTTACAATCGTAATTATAAATGGTAAAATCGTAGTCGTACGTAGGAATCATTATTTTCGAGAAAACGACTTCCAAAAGCAGTAGGATATGCATATACTTATTATACAGAAATTTAATTTTTTTTTCACACGGTCACGTACGATCGGAGAATTATTTTGGAAGAATAACTGGATTTGTTTAATTGTACAAGAAATTGTTTTGCATTTGAAGAACTGAAAAGATAACATATACAGGTCATTGTTCACCGATATTTCATTCCCAAAACATGATTTTATGTACGATCAAATTTTCAGCAATAAAAGTCAGACAATACATACTTAAGAAAGCAAATACCTCGCGTTAATTATTTTCAATTTAGTATAATTTTATTATTGCAAATAGATATAAGATACGTTCATATGTACTTACATTTAAATGATTTTCAAAACAAACATGATTGTACCGTGTTTATTTGTCATATGTATATTCTAATTAGGGGAAGATGAGGCAAGATGGGAACGCTAAGAAAAAATTGCTCTAGAACACTATATTTATTGATGTTGTAACTGCAAAAAATATTACATGTAACATCAACATCTATTTATCGAAATATATTAAAATAGACTTGCAAAACTTAACACAAAAAGTACAAAAGAATAATTTTAAACATACTGACAATATCGCAGGGACGCATCTATTTGCACATGTCACACACGTATATACACAACCTTCACATTCTAAACACTGAACCCACTCTCCTGTTGATTCAGAGAACAAGTGGTCACAAAGGTACATTTGACATCGTTGAATTTGAAAACGAGCAACCAGGACGTGCATTATTTTGGTTTGCTGCAGACTCTGAAAATGTTGAATTACTTACTTCTTCGGTGTCTTCCGGAAATGGTCTGTCGGTAGTTCTTAAAGGCATGAATTCACGAACTATTTTATCTAAAAGTTATCGTTTATGGAAATGTCCCCATCTTGCCTCAAATGTTACATCGAGATTAATTGAATAATAATATCTTTATTAGTTTACGAATAACATTCATAAGCACATAAATAAATACCTTAAGAAATTGTCTAACTGATAATATTCAAGAAATAATATCATTGAGAATTGTTACTTACCTGCTGATGTTCAAAAGATGGTAGAAAATAAGATCGCAATCGTTAGAAATAGAAAAATCGTCACTAAACGCATAATGACGCTATAAACTGACTGTAATTATTGGTGTCGTGCAGAATTCAACTGTTTTTTTCCTCTGCTGTTTTCAGTAACATGAAAGTAAATCTACGCGAAATAGACAATAATTCCGACTTGCCACCACCTTCCCTTACATAGAAACTATAAAATTAAATAAACAAAATTTATGAGTTTCGAAATATTCAGAATTCAGTGTCGCAAATGTATGTACCGAAGGAATAACGTTGTGGTAAAAGAATTGTTTGACGTTGAAGTTAGACTACAGTACCAGTCCGAGAGGTCGGGATCCTCATTTTCTCCTAGGTGTCGATCTTTGGCTTCTTGCTTGCACGCTGCCTTCATGCTTTTTAACATGTTTAGATGTGTACTTTAGACAGACGTTCTAGGATGTACCAGGAACTTTCACAATCAGACGTCGCGACGTCTCTGAGTGTATTAGGTGTACGAATGAATAATCCAAATTTTTTTAAGCAGTTAAAAAATTGGTTTTAAAACCAATTGATTTTTTCGTTCGTTTGTAGTTATACAGTGTCGATACACAGCTGTTAGAAGTAATATATAGTTCGATGGAAAGTCCAACACAACTTTAAGAAGTGTTCGGTTCAGTAGAGGTAAAAATGGTAACAGATAAAGTGCATATTCGACACTGTATTCATTACGAATTCCAACAAGGAAAAAATGCTGCAAAATATGCGAATCAATATGTTCCTTTCTCAGCGAAGGTGTGTATCGTACGATTCGTGTGCATTTTGATTTAAACTGTTTAGAAGCGGCGATTTCAGTCTAATCGACAAACACCCTGGAGGGCCTCGAATGGGCGATAACGATGATTTGGAGCAACTGCGCGCTGAGAATTCGGCACAGATGCAAAAGGAGCTTACAGAACAGTTGGGGGTAACGCAACAAACTATTTCCAATCGCCTAAAAGAGATGGGAAAGATCCAAAAAGAAGGAAAGTGGGTTTCGCAGGGAGAAAGGAGAACGTCCTGTGAAACTTCTGCATGACAACGCCAGGCCACACGTTGCTTCTAACAAGGAGAGTGCACGATCTTCGTCTCAACGATTTAGTTGAGACTGCACACTGGTAGATTTCTTCACTCTGTTTACGAAAGTACCCCATTATAGAGGCAAACACTCAATACTTTTCGAAATATTCATGATTGAAGATTTTATACTGTCTTGAAGTAACCTTGAGTTAAAGTAATGAACAAACTGTGGCGTGGTGCTAAAGTAGCATGCTGAACTGATACTTTGGAGATCCAAGGTTCGATTCTCTGCAGATGCAAATTTTTTTTTCAATTTATTTCTTTTTTTTTCGTTCTTCTCGATTATTTATACATAATAGGTCCACACGCAAAAACATATGGTAAATGTTAAATAAATTTTATTATACATATATTTTCATGAAAATGTTTTCATTTACTATTATGATTTTAAATTTATTTACTGTATACACAAACTCAAAAATATTTATCTGTATTATGCTTTCCCTGTTCTTATAATAAATATTGCAAGCATTCTTGTACACAATGATAAAGACGAAAAACACCATAATGAACGTTGGTTGGGATGTCATGCAGCACCCGACGTATTCATCAGATATTGTTCCTTCCCATTACCACTTGTTCCGGTCGATGCAACACGTCTTGTCTGATATGCACTTAAAATCAGTGAATGAGATATAAAAATGGCTTAACGATTTTATCATATCTAAAGACAGAATTTTTCCGAAATGAAATTCATCAACTTCCTGAAAAATGGCTTAAAGTTATAGAAAGCAACGGTGTGTATGTACATACATGTTATTCGGCCGGATCTTGTATAGTTAATACTTGTAAAATATAATAATAACATTAAACAACAAACAAAAGGTATACATTAATATTGTTCTGTTCCTATTTATTTGCTCTCTTGAAATATGTACTACTCATTTCTAAATTCATATTATTATGTTGTGGTAGGGAATATTCGTAAAACTGTAATGGGTTTTCAAAGAATACAAAGTGCTGAATTATATAATGTTATGCAAAAGTACATCTGAAATTTACAAACAAAAAATAATTACAGTCTCTGTATTTCAAATTTTCGAAAATACTTGGATCTATCTGTATGCTCGCCACTGTGTGTCTACGACTTGAGATTACTAAAGCTGATAATTGTAATTTTTATTAACCACTTATTTTTTCCATTTCATTAGTATACGTCGGCTGTTCTTGTCAATACAGATGTTTCGTCATTGAAGCAACAAATTCATTGGCGTTTGAATTTTATAACAATTACGCTTAGACCTTCAGTGATGTGAAGTAGCAAACAAAGTTTCATGAGTAGATTATATATGCATCCTCGGGCTATTCTTACACTGTTTTTTTAACATTAACTCTATTATTATTGTATTTTCAATTCTTTTGGTACTTGTCTTGTAACTTCTTATATAGCATTTATCGATATATCTTTGTATTCAAATTTTTCTTTTCGCTAAGCATAGTATGAAGTAACATATTTTAAACAACAAATATCTTTTCATGTAGATTATACAATATTATATGTAACATAAAAAGTAAACCTGTTACCAAATTCTTATTACAATTAAGTCTGACACAAATGCACAAGTCATGTAATAGTTCTATTTCGATGATAAGAGTTATCATTAGGATGGGGATTTTTATGCAATTTAATATATCCGAATTTGTAAAAAGGAGACTACTAACGGTTCACTACTTCCGATATCATTAGATGCGTTGCAATGTACAGAAAGCAATGTTTAAGATAAATTAAGATAAAAATCCGAACTACTAATACTAATCTACCAACAGCTCCGGAAAGTGTACAACAGCGTAGCATACGATATTCCTCGTTAATAAGATCATACAAAACTCCTTCAACTAGAATACTTTTTTAATGTTTTTTCGGTTCAGATCGGAAGAAAATATTTGTTATGATACTTGCGGAATTCATCTCAATGTCCGCTAAAAGATAGGTGTAAAAAAATTACAGGTTCTTATATAAAAAACTGAAGGTGACCTTGAAAACTTCGAAAAAAAAGAGTTAACAAAAAATTTACTATAATCATCTTAAAGCTTTCTTTGAACCATGTTATATCAGATAAAAAAATTTTCGAGCAGCTCACTAAGATTTCCTCCTGATTTGAACGCTGAATTCTCAATACGGCGAATAATTCCAGTAAGACTCTGGCTGAAAGTAAATTGGGTCTTCAACTAAATGTGCAACAATAAATAATATGTTTCAACAATAAACTAAGTTGTCAGCAGTAGTGTTCACATCGAAAGACAAAATTTAGTGAAGGCATTGTATACTTGGTTTATTTTTATTTTAACCACAATACGTGAGAATTAAAAATTTTAGGGTGGTTTTATAGTTATGAAACGCAGTGTATTTGTGTATTATGTATTGTGTATGATTAATACGTGTATTATAACCGTAAATGACTCTGAATATTTTTTTATCAACTAATAATAAAATCTGTTTTATGTGCGTTATACGTATTCAGTGACAATTTAGTCAAATTCAGCAAATCAGCAGAGGTACCCACGTCTAAGGTGATTAAAGGCAGCTTGGGAACAGTTTCTTACGTAGCAGTTTGTCAGGGCTAGTAATTTATGAACAATTTCTTCCTAATTGTAAATCTTGAACCAGAAGGCGGTCAGTTCGCCGAAGAAAGTTCGAAATTAGACGCTTGAAGCCGCACGATTATGTTCCGTTGTACTGTACGAAACTGCAGCGCGATTGTGTGCGTCGATTTTACGAAAGTATCCATCGTAAAGTGAAAAGTACTTGAAAAGGAAGGAAGAGAAGCAGAAGAAATCCCGACTTATAGCCGCCACCGTGAGAAAACTGCTCATCCTACCGAAATCCTTTTTCTATTTACAAACTTAAGCCTGCCCAGAGCTTAACGACACGTGGAACGTAATTTTCAAAATGGTTTTGTTTCAACAAGATGAAAAAGTTCACGTTCCTAACCCTTTGAGCTCTGAAAATTTCGGAAAAAACGTGCATCATTTGCTGAAATTTGTCACGGTGAAATATACGTTAAACTGAATATTTCATTGCAATAATATGTAAGATGTCAACTGTTTTGTTGCTCGGTGCCCTGAAACTCCAAAATATGTAATGAAGCAAATATATTTTATTAGTTCATCCCATAAGTAATGCGGTTCTTTTTGGTACTCATATTAGGTGAAAATGAAGTTTGCAAACCTTCTTAATACGTCTCAGGTGACAATGTATGGTAGAATGAGTCGAATTCAACTTTTGGGCTAATTCTTGAACATTCACTATTGGATTTTGTACAACAGTAACCCGTAAAACGTCTTCATCGAAATTTCTTAAACCATCTTTGACACTAGCTTACACTAATAATTTGTCCATACACCTCAGATATGTTTTTCAATCGTTACAGTTGCATTATTTTCTTCATTAAACTCGTATAACATAACATGCCGAGTATGTTATTTCATCCCGTTCATTTTAAACGCTTGCAATAACTGCAATATTCGATTTATACTTGTGAACATTCGATACAAAATCGTCTGAAGGTTCCTGTTTTCAGTAGTCCATGTACCAAACACAGCTCTCAGAAAAACCGCATTGCTTATGGGATGACCCAATAATTTATAGCATAATGAATAGCTTTGGCCCAACCAGTACGGTGGCCCGTAGCACACTGTGAACGATTGTTTGAAACGCGCATATGGGTTCTTTTCCCTGAAAGGGTTAAGGATTCCCATATGTGGAATCTTACATAATCTTTTTCTACTGATCAAATAGTTTCCTTTTGCTTGTGAAAGCCCTACATATCTTCGTCGGATATGGAGACAGAAAAGGATATCAGAAAGACATGTTGCACCGTTCAAGGGGTGCAAATACACTGATTTCAAAAAATTATTCCTGAAGGTCATCGTATAAGGCATGTCAGTATCATCGCTGTTTTTTTTTATAGAACCATATATTTCTTACTTAATTATGTTATAATCCGCGTCAAGATGAGTTCAGTGACTTATAATATCATCACTATTCAATGACCTTAATCACAGAAATTCGTAGTCGTATAATAGAAACTATTATTTGGGAATAATAATATGTGGTATTATACAGGATGATTCATCTAACTGGACCACCTCAAATTACTCGTAAACTGTTTGTTCTATGACAAAATTATTCAAACAAAAGTTGTATTGTATCAAAGCGGACATACAGTGTAGTAATTTGTCTTTTTTTTTGTAATTTCGCTTTTTCATCGAAACATGAAGGTCTCCTTGTGTTTTTTAAATGGAATGTGTACTATTTGACTCCGCAGTTCGAAAGAGTATTGAACACTGAAAATGAGTAAAAAACTATTAAGGTATATGGGTTCAAAACCCAGTAATAGATTTCAAAGATTTATGATTTCTTTGTAAAAAAACTTTGATTTTTCCTGTAATGTTTTAGAGCAGCCCATGAGTTCTTGCACCTTTCACTGTTGAAATTAATCACATATTAATTGGTTGTATTTATTAAGAATTATACTTGCAAATATTAGAGCTGAAGCGTAGGTCTGAATGTATCAACTTTGTATCAGTTTCCGTGAAGTTGGAATGAAATAAAAAATCTGAAAACACACGACGGAATTGAATATTAGCAATCTGTATGTTCCTGTCAAAATTAAATGTAATTTACAGAGAGAAATCTATTTAGTGAGAAATGGATTTTTTATGTAGCTGTGATGGGAAACTGAGTAGATAGGAACTGCATTCGGGGAAAATTTTGTTGGTTGTTTGATGGAACAAGGCTGGTATAATTTGTCATGAATTTCTATTTTATTGTTCGGGATGTAGAATAATCGGTGTAACATGCAAAACTGACTGCAAAACACATGAACAAAGTCAACTTAGGTAGACAGAAGACAAATTTTATTCTATCTTAATAACAAAACATTATAACAAAACCAACTCTGAATGAATGTAACGAATTTAATTGGTGTTCAATAAGTATTGAAAATTTTATTATATAATTTTTGTTTCTTATCTGTAAGGCTATATTTTTTAACATAATTCTCAAACATATGTACACTCATTTTACAGACAAACAATTTTCAGTTTAATTCATTGTTGTTTTCTTATAACGTAGCCTTTATGACGAAGATCTATAAAATATAGCATTATCGATGAGGAATGAAACTTTTATAATAGAATTCTCATTACTCATGGAACCCCCGCACATACATAGTTGGCAATTTATGCCACGTCCACGTTTTCGGGAATTGCGCCAAGTAATCAGAATTATTTCGTGATGTATAAATTGATGACTGAAGAAAAATGCTACAAAATACGGAAGAAATCGTGTTGCACAATTCATCGAAAAGAACTAATTTTGTATAAGTAATGTTAACATTCCGTCGATGAATTAGCAATGCTTCGAAAATAATGAAAGGAACTATTTATTAATTAAAGAAACTTGTATAGCTTAAGAATATAAACTATTTTTCTCATACTTTTGTAAAACTTTGTTCAAAACTACACACGAACATTTGGACTGACCTGATGGTTAACTTTTATCATTAATAAATTAAAATGAAAAACAAAGTTTGTAGATTCTTCAGAATCAAATGAATTTTGCTAGTATATACAACTCAACCAAAATGAACATGTTCTCGCTTAACAATATCAGTTAACCCTCATCCGTCCCTTATTTTCCCTACTTAATTTGTCCCTTGGTGTCAGATTGACAAAATGCTAAAAAATCAGTACATATAATTCAAAGATAAATACTTCAATTTGCAAATTCTTTTATTGTAAATAAAAAAATGAAATTTCTCTACAGTCAGTTTATTCCGGCATAAGATTGTTCGCATAGTTCACAAATAATAAAGCGATGTGCAAAGCATACTGCTTTTTTACATTTACTTTTTTACAACACTGTAGGTCCATTCCCCTCATGTAGACTGCGATCTGGACCGACAATGGACCGAGGGGGGACGAGGAGCGAACTGAAAGGAACTAAATCGAGGGGGATGGACCTAGAGTGGGGAAGGCCAAAGCTCCCGTGGCCATCACTGACAGCCTATCGGCTATCGATTCACGGTTTGGCGAACGAATGTGTTTTTCCTATGCTTGATATAGTTTTTAGATATTTTTAGGTTGTGATGCATAAATAAATTGCCTACATTATTACGTAAAGTATATTCTACAGAAAACACCCAATAAATTTCCGGATAAATATCTATTATGAGCAATAGTTTGTATTTCTAAAATACAAAGCCCGTTTTTTTCTGATAGTTGTCACATTGTGCAAGTTGGGGATATAGATACTCTATCTTATTCCTACATAATCTAAACAATTCAGATTATACTATTACATGCTTTAAGTTTTGCACTACTACTGAATCTACTTTTCTAAAAACCAGGCAAACTGAACATACAAAATTTCTTGTGTCAGTCAAGTGAAAGATACTGATTGAATTGTATCTGGATTCCAACGAGTGTTGGATATTATGCCAACTTTATCCAAATTAGACGTACTGTTCTTTTATACATCTGAATAATAATACAGTAGAACCACGATTATCCGAATTGTAATCGGTAACAAGATGACTCACATTACAACTATGTTTCACATAAAAATGATCAGTTTGGTTTAGAACATAAAAGTATGTACACGGTGGAATAAAATTAAGTACACAGTGTAATTAGTGATAATTTTAATTTGTAATTAACCTGGAAGAATTTTTGGATGACCTGTGTTGGGGCAATCGACGTTCCATGGATATTAAAAAATGTATTTTTATTTTGTTATTTCTTATAACAATATTGAGGAAGCAAGCTCAGTTTTACACAAATTTTACTTTCTGAGTACTAACAATTACTGTTTTATTGTAAATACAGTCTCAGATGCCCCATAATGTTCCACCTTCCCTTATGGATTTCTAGCAGGTAACACTTTTTAATACAAAATTAGGTACAACATTTCCTTCGTATACTATATTATTATTTATTGATACCTCATTTGTCATTTTGAGGGGCTTTGGTTCTGTACATCCTTAAATCTACTTACATGGCAGCTAGTTGATATTATACATGTGGGATACATAAGCCAATTTCATCTACAACAGATATAAAAATATAAATATATAAAAATAAATAACATAAATGTAAATGTGAATTATACTTAAATTAAACATTGTATAACATAACATAAACATTAAATTGAGCCATAAATGACTCCCTGAACATCATATAAACTATTTCTTTTAACTAAACAATTCAGAATTATTGATGTTTTAATTATTAAACTCCTTCGTATACTATATTTTGATTCTTTTTTATCGGAGTATTTTTTAACGCATATGTATATAATATTTTCGCTTTATTTTCGGTCACAGAATATACTGGTAAAGTTCGTAAAAAAAAGTCTGTCAGATACCCTGTCTGTAATATGAAGTAAAAACTAATGAGCGCAATTTCAATTATTAAAGTATTAATACCGTTCATTGTAGTTCAAAGGTCTACTTTGTGCATGTGTATAGAATGTGTGCTTTTCGAAATACAAATGTGCCCAACTTCTGCTTTATGATATATTTGACAATGTTAGACGTTTTGAATTTTTGAATTTTCAAAGCTGGTTTCGTTAGCTAAACGCAGTACGTACATGAAGTCGAAGCGGCTCTATTGATTTTAGAGAAGCAAGCCTGCTGGCTTACACACAGTAATTCCCCCTTCCCCTTCGTGAAGTTTGCGAGAAGGGTCACCCCATAATTTCAATATACGGCACCCTTTCATCCCTCCTGGCGAATTTCAAGTTTACCATATTTGGGCGGCCGTACGACTCGTTCTGTTATAGAGTTACAAATATTCCATTCGTTTCGAGTTCAACTAAATTTCTCCGATTGAACGTATCTGTTGTGTTGTTTCATCGTGAAATGAAATTTACCGAATATAATGAGTTTCGTTATATTTATTTCGTATCATATTTGAAGTGTAAAAGGAACAAACAAAGAATGTTACAAAACAGATTTGTTGTGAAAATCAATTTTTAATACTTTAGTCCACCCGTAAGGAGACAAGGTTCAAGTAATTGAACTGTGTTGTTTATAACATGAGGTTATACTGTAAGTAAGCAGCAGAAGAAAAATAAGCATAGAAATAATTGTTTTACATTATTTCAATTTTCTTTCAAGTTGAACACTGTCGAATAAAAATGGACATTCCTTATTTTTTCTTCTTACCCTCCATTTGTTTGTCATGTGTCAAATTTATGCTCGACTAATTGCAGTTCCTTTAATATTCTTGGATTATACTTTACAAACGATAAAAACAAGTTGCTTGTATAGAGCTTCGTTATCGTGGTATTAATTAATTCGCTCTAAAAAGGACACTACAAAATAGAACTATAAAATATATTTCAAAACCACAGAATACACTTTATTATTTTTAGGTATTACGTGGTTACATATTACTAGATTGTCGACGTTTATACAGTTTGATATATCCAAATTGCTGAATGATGGATATTTAATAACGTAGCAAAATAACAATTATATATTTCAAATATTTCAAGCAACACATGCAATCTTGTTGAAGTTTCATTTATTAAACTGGATTAACATAGGAAATATAGAAGTTTAAAAATGTATATTTGCAGAAATATTCGCAGTCTACATATTACAAATAGAGTGCGAATGTTTATATACATAGGTATCTATATCACCTTTGAATTAGATACGAATAAATTAATAGTATGACTAACAATTATTGATAAACAATCACAGTATCCGTTTTCGAAAACGAATTACTAAATTCTAGCAACAATAGCACGGTTTACAGTATCCCCATATTGCTTACGTGATGTAATACTTCCAAATAAAACACAAATTTCTCCGATGTTTAGACACTCAAAAAAAGTAACTTACCTGAACCGGTATGTAATGGACAAGCATGATGAAGTCAGCAAAGAACTCTTTCGAAAATATCTCTGTCAGACTATCAGTACACTTAATTCGTTTTTCAGATAACGAAAAATTCTAATATTTTCAGTATTGCTAACAATAGGCACTAAGGGACAAAAGTCTCTTATCCAAACATACATATTCTTAGCAGAATGTTTAATTTCCTATTTACTTTAAAATAAACTCTCATTTGAAAGCGTACATTCAATGATATTTCTGTATTTTTTCTAGAATAATTGTTCTGCTTTTAATTGTACATAATAAAGCTTGTTTTGTTTTTGAAATTTCTATATGTTGAACAGTAACATTCTTAAAACGATAAATAAAAGAAGAAACTATCGATTTTAAAATTAAACATTGCATAACATTTGCAAACACTATTCCAGAAACACGTTGGTTGTTTGCACTCGGTTTATTATGCATTTTTTCTTTACTTTACAAAGTACACACTAGTGAAATACCGCTCGATGCACTAAACGTAATTACAGAATACATTAAGGTATGAATTACATTATTGCATGTCTGTTCACGATAAAAAACATATGGACATTTATTCCATCTATCAATTAACATTTTTGATATTTAAATTTTCTTGTAATGAATTACATTGTATAATCTAGTATAATCTAAGCTGATCACGTTTCATGGTTCACCCTTATATAAAGTTTTAAATTTTCTCATCATTTCGCGATGATAGTTCGAACTAACTTTGGCAGCTTGTGGTAACTTGTTTTTAGTGTTCTTTCCCCGATTTCTGTCTAGAATCGCTGCAAATGTGTCTACAGATCAAAAAGTCGAAATAAAAATCGCCTGAATTGAATGCATTGAAAAACTGGTTTTGAAGCATACTATAATTATTTCAGTTTTTTTTTGTATTACTAATACCAAAATACTAACTATGTAATTGAAAACGCACTATGTATACATAAATGTTTTTCAAAGAACCGTTCATTTCGAAATAAGTTACCAATCTGTATCGTAATACAGATTTATTAAAAAATGGTAAAGGACGGTGGTGTACATACATCAAACTGTGCGTGTACACTTTCATCTTCAATATCAGTAACTTCATTATTTCGCATCTGTCGTCATGGAAATCCTTTCATTGTGACGGGGTCCCTTTCTACTGAAAGAAACTCACCGCTTTGCTTCTTGTCCGAAAACCTGCAAGTGACGCGTACTTCTAAGGACGAACTACTAGCGTATTTTTAAATCGGACGTACAGTTCTACAACTTTTCGTTCCTGTCGTGGAAGTTTGCCAACCCATAAAGAAACTGTAGCTCAGACCCCGATGACTGCAGGTTGACTCCGAACGAAGAGTGGCTCTCAGCAAACACTTGGTCAGTAACAGTGGCAATGATTTTCTTTTGTCTGATCCCAGCAGGGAACACTACTAAACATTTGTGCCTTCTGTGACAGAACTATTAGACATTTCTGACATTCGCAAGTGTTCCTCGTATACAGGGTGCCCCAGTATTCTTGGTACAACTGGGAAGGTGATGATTCTACGTGAAAAAATAAATCGAAAATATACAATAAAATTTTGTCATATTAGGCTTTGCTTTCGAGAGAATCGACTTTGAACGATTGATCGACCATATCTCCTCTACAAATAGCATTAGTATACGTAATGTTGATCTCTTATCAGTCTTTGTGTCTATCCGGATGCTATCTACCTCCAGCAATAAAAAAGTGAAATGTAATATGAATACAATCTAGTACATTTCCGTAATATTACTGTAAACCGTGCGGAGAACGCCCATGGGCGTTCAAATATCGTACTCAATAAATAAGCTTGTCGATCCCCCGCACGGGACGCAAGGAAGTAGTCAGTAAACTTTTAAACTTAATTTTAATATGTATTTAATATGTATTTTAGCTTATACCTTTTCAAGTTACAATCGATTCATTATCTATTTAATTAAAACACGCAACACCATCTAATGTTAACTTTCATATTCTTGCGACTTTATTTCGATATAAATCTTTGTATACTTTTTCGAAATATGCAGATTTGCTGAAATTCATTGTTTAACTTATACTATTACTCGTATTACATAATTTGCATGAGATATTGATCTGTGCGTACGGAGCGCGTGGTCCATACTGTGTCTGAATCTAAGTCCAGGCGCAAGTTTTAATCGCTGTATGACGTATGTATAGTCATAGTTTTACGTGACGAATAATAGTGGTGTCCCACGGAAGCCGCAGAAACATGGCCACGCATGGTATGACTTGTACCAGTTGCGTGGACCACCCTATATATGTAGAATATAGCTGCTTTCACACCGAAACATAACAATTTTTTTTTTTTTCTAAAATGAATGTTCCAACCTGTTCTGAGTTGTTGTAACTCAGGTATCATTGATTTTTCGGACCATATTTTTGTTTATTTTTATATGTATAATGCACACCTACAATTAAAATCACTAATTTTAGAACATTCTGTATAATATTCCGGATGAAGTACTTAAGTACAGAGTGTTCTATGATTGATGGCCTTAGCTCTTTGAGTATATACAGTGTTCAATAAAAAAAGAGTAAGAAACTTCTAATAAACATGTATCAAACAGTTTGTAGCCTCCAACATATCAAGAAAAATTAAAGTGGATATCTGTTATGATGCAATCAAATTTTTGTTTATACCTCAGAAGCTATTGATTCGTTTACCTTTATTTACCAACATTTTGTTGTGTATTTTAATGTGTTCTACGCGTACTGAAAGTTCAGTACGCCAACTCTAGAACACCGTTATAAATTTTTTTGATTCTTAAACTTACAATTTAATTCTTCATTGATTTTCAGATTGTAAAGATCACTGATTGATTTATGGAGAATACATATTTTGTATTTTTGCCATGTTGCATTCCGTTTGTGTTTGGATTATATTTAAACACGTTTATTCGTAGCATAGAACGATATTATAAAGACTCAAATTCCAGTTTTGGATACAACACACATTCAGTCTGCAGTTGAAGAAATTCTTATTACTAACAAGTAAGTTATATAGTTATATCGTTCTCACGAATACCTTGTGAAATAGATCAAAGCAGTGGTTACTGCATTACCTGGATTTAATAATCTTATTAAGCAGGATATGATCTAAATAGTGGTACAACTGGACAAGTAGCGAATCTTCGTGCAAAAACTTATCGAAACTACAGAATAATCTTTTTTTAGCCAAGGCTTTGTTTTGAAGAAAATTGATTGTAAATATCCGACGCGTATGCGTGCGTTTAATGAAGATACGGTTTATGGAACAGCATTATAATCATTATCATGTTTACGTAACGCTAAAAAGATTAACATAAATGGAGAGATTAAAAAAACGTGACAAATGGTTAAATTTCTGTAGTTTTATATTTTATTGGAAATATTGTCTTCGTCGCCATAAACAAATTAATTATCATAGTACGGGTCGTAGACTGTCGATAATATCCTCTAACCTCTCAGTTCTTTGAACATTGCAATAATTCTTTTGGTGATAATTAAGAATAACTGATATTTGAGATTGACAAATAAACCTGTAGTATTAAACTAGAAGTAAATTGAAAAATAAACATTACATTGTTGAAACAATTTTTTCTAACCATTACTTCCTATCATCTCCAATTTTTGAAAAACCTCATTTAAAAAAAATGCAAATTATCAACTTTAAAGTGTTTTGTGCCTTCACTCTCTCGAATAAAGTGATATAAATTATTATTACACTATAAAGACTTGTTACATACTTCCGAAATGACATTTATATAAAATGTTATTTTATTCCACAGTTATTTCTTATTTGAAACAAGTTTCAGTTTATTTCACGGATGTTAGAAATATAATTGTATTATTTTACTCTAAAAGTCATTTAAAAAATAATTCTTGTAGTAAATACTCCGAGATAAAAATTGCTTATTGATAAACTTTTTGAAATGAGAGTTTTGCACGAGACCATACATTCAGAAGATTATTTGAAATAAGAAATGAGAATCATTAATAAATATTATGCACATGTAAAGTTAAGTTAAATTATCCAAGTAAAAACCTGTACAACAGTTATTAACAGTGCAGAATTGATCCCTTTTGCATTTCCAAATTTTTCGTGTTAAATGTGACGAGAAATATTTTAAACATTTTATAGTAGCTATTTAAGTAATTTACCTTACAAGATACATCCTTGTTTTAAACTTTAGTATTACTTGATTAGAATAACGTGACACGCTTACTTTACAACTTACGTTTTAGTGGAAAGTTAGGAAATCAATTTTATGATTTACATGACAGTTACGAACAGTGCGTATAATACTTTAGCTTTATAGTCATAGTATATTAAATTTATTATGCTCTTTTATAGCCAAGATATATAGAGTGAGTATGTGTCAATTTTGATGTATGTCTAACCAAAGGTCCATATTGTCCTTTGAATGTCATTTATCAGAATCGGCTAATTTCTTCAAACACTTCTGAATTTTATTACAGATTACATTACCTGTGTTAAACATCAAACTTTCGACCATTATAGCAAATTTTGATACTTTTATAACTAGAACGCACCCACTCTGCTGTATAAAAAAATACATACTTTTCTTTGGAAAGATAAGCTTAGAACGTTTCCTGTGAATATTTTTAATTATTTTCGCGGACAAACAATTCTTGCAATATAATCATTGCTTCGAAATACAGTAGTGTGCAAAAGTCTTAGGCCACCATGTCAGGCTTGTGTTTCACTTTGACGACCGCTAATATTTCGCGAATATTAATTACTTTTGGATATTTTTGCAAGAATTCTTAAGTAACTAAATATTTTATATTATTGTCTTTGTATAGAATATTGTACAAGTCCCACTTGATTAATACTTTAAATGTTTATAATATTATTTCAAATATTTATTCGTTTGAAATGACTGTTATTCAAATGAATGAAGTTACGTATGCGTGTCAGCGGCCGTCAAAGTGTTAAATAAATCTAAGTTAATGTTTTCCCTGCGATTTTGCAGCAGCATGCTGTGCCGTCTGGGTTACGACTAATTGCTAACAAATTTATCTTTCAACATGGCAATGACCTCAAACATACTGTCGAAATTGTAAAAAATTTTGAAAGATTTAGAGGACAACCAAACATTAAAAGTTATGAATTAGCCACCTCAAAGTCACGATATAAATATTATTGAACACATTTGGGATTGTTTAAACAGAGTTCGAAGAAAAAGTGAACCGAAAAATGCAGATGAACTTGAGGTATTGTGAACAGGATGGCAAAATATTCCAAATAAAATTACTATAAAAAGGTAAAAGAAGGCCATACAAACTGTTAAATTTTTCTTCGAATTTATAATATTTTCGTATAATTTCTAACAGTACATTGTACAATAGTATTGTTAAGATAAAATATATATGCTAAATCCTTTGTGTACTTTCTTTAGCAGCAAAAATGTAAAGTTGTAATATAACGTAGGTGGGTTAAGACTTTTGCACAGTACTGTATGTCGAACGAAGAAGGACTACATAAATTTTTTATAATACAATTGTATGTATATGTTGTATGTATATTTGTGTAATTTATAATTTTATTTAAAAACTAATTCTTTCTTGAGGCTTGAACATTTACATTAAATACTCGCAGTCGAGAGCTTTGAAATTGTGCGAAAAGTTCAGCCCTTTTCAGGGCTGTTATATTTTTATAAACGGTGGAAACCTCAAATTTAGCTTGTTAAGGCAAACGACGATTTCGACCCGGCGGCATTTTTAATTACGATCTCTTTACGACCGGGAATAACCTGAGCATAACTTGAGCTGCTTAAGCTTACCATATCCCTTACAGCACGGACTACCACAACCGAATTTTTTGTACCTGTGATGCCGATTTTCACCCTTCCTGGAACAATTAGTAACTCGTGGGGTAATTACTTAAAATGTCATAAAAGTTTATGGCTTCTTTGACCATAAAGGCATAAAGTCAGTTGTTGAGTCCAAAATGTGTGTATATTCTGCATATAATATCTGCTGCAAGGGTTGGTTCTAGTCCTAGTAGTTCACGTATACAAATTTTCATAAAAATAGATTTCTATTTTATAAGGCAAATTTGTAGAAGTATGTTAACTCTCGAACAACCGACGGTCTAGTAGCGACGCGGGAGGCCGATACCACGTAATTTTTTACCCATGTTACGATGTTTGATATATGTCGCTTAGAACTAGTATCCCTATCAAAATTGTATTTATATCTTATTATACCGCTAAAGGATTTTTAAGTGATACTACTACAAAGTACTTGAAAAAAAAATTTACGAAGAATAAATAATTTTTCTTTATTCGCCATCTGCACAATTTACACAACAAAAAGTGATACACTAGAACGAAAGAAATAAAGAAATAAGACTGTTGCCGAATTCAGAAGAATGCAAAGTTGTATACAATCGAATATCTGACTGTACGTATACGTACATAAGAGACGGGTCAAAAATGATCCGGTATCGACCGTGCGAGTGTTAATTTGTAATATATTATATTACAATTCTCATAATATAATTTTGTTTCTTACTAAGATTTTGGACCATGTAGGTTTTACGGTCCTGACTTTTCGCACTGTTTTCACCCCTTTGCTTTGTATGTCTGCCGATAACAATTTTCAATAAATTTTGAACAGTTCTTTGACTACTACATCATATAAAAATTTCATTAAAAGCATCGTGTTACTTGGTTGATGCCTTTTGTAAATGCAATTGCTGATGTGGTTGACAATAGCATAATTATTTAGAAATGTACATACAGTTGTGTGTCACACCTTTAATCACTTAACAGAATGAGAGGAGTTAATTTATTTTAAAATCTCATCCATCAGTTTTCCAAATTTTCTTAACATCTAAAATACATTTAACAGAATACTATACAGAAACGAAATTATTAAATTTCACTCTTTTCTGAATATACTTAAACATTTAAGATATCACTTTTTAGTTAACTTTGATTTATAAATTGTATTTTATAGACGTTTTTAAATTGAAAAAAGATTAAAATCAATTCTGAATCAAAAATGGAAAAACGAAAACAATTAAAGCAGTTGAAATCTAAAACAAAGATGAGCAAAACTTTTGTCATTATTATTTGAATCACTGACGAAACTTTTTCTACCAGAATCTATTTATTGCAATATTTATTACCGTAGCAATGAAAACTGCACTGCTCCCACGTATTCCTCGTAACAGTCATGCAAATTACGACACACTTTGAGAAATGTTCTTATTCCATCTTTTTAACTGTTCCACGTCTCGAATGTTGATGATTTTTTCCCAGAATTAGTGAAAATTGCGGCATGCATTACTCAGAAGAAATAAATATCAAAGGGCGACTAAATCAACGCAGTCAGGCTTTCTTTGCTTTAGCTTTAATACAACACAATTACGTTTGAATTTGTACAAACACTGTTTTCATATCGCGAACAGTTAGTACATATTTGATCTTTGTTTGCCTCTTGAATACAGAATGGCCCGGTAATGGCATTGCAACCGAATTCCGAATGTTCTCTCGTATTAAAGTAAATTAAAATTGCAGAGGGAAGTTTTTCGGTACTAGGTTCTATTTTCCGAACAAGACGACTTTGAAAAACCTTGAAAATTTACTTACGTAATTGAGAACAGTTAGTTCTCCCGCTTAATTATTTCTTATTTATTTATTTGTGTTGCTTCAACTGCTAAAATTGGTTAGCGAGATATAATACAGTATATACATATTTTGTAATTATTTATATATAATACATTCATAATAATAATAAAAAACAAGACACATTGATGGTTACGTCTGATTTCAAAGTATAATAATTTTTCTTTCAAACAGTGTAATAATGTCTGCATGTGCGCTGGTTTTATTAACCCCTTACCGCATGGTGTACCATACATCGTACAAGCCAAATTTTCATTAATTTTTTATGTTAAACGCATCATAACCCTGCTGAGTGTTGTACTATATTTAATACACCATGGTGCTATGACTTTTAATAATAATAATCTGCCATCTGTGTTCAGAAATGTTAACTTTTTACGATTTCTGTACATTGTTGTGTAGTTTATGCAACAACAGCTTTATTGTCGACATTTCTATAATGAATTCCGAGACCTTATTCGTTTTAAAAAGCCAAATAAAAATTATTACAGTAATTTGCAGTGTTTACAGATTACATAAAAAAGGGTAGCTTGAATTTTCATTCATTAGTTTTAGTAAAAATTGTTAATACAGTTTTGTGCACAAACTGGTTTCTGTAATAAATAAACGATTTAATATTGTTCAAATATTTTTTCAATAGTTTCCCCATAAAAAATGCACCTTCTTACTCTTAATATAGTTTTTCATAACAAAAAAAAGTCATGGCGTAAGGAGTTAACATTTCCTTCAAATTAGTAGCAGCTGTAGATCTAAGGTTCTCAAGTTTCGTACAATTAAATAATAAATGCCTAACTGTAATTTCAACAGTATACTCCTCGCACACTTTCGGAGCTAATTTATCCATAAGGTGTCCATGTGTTAATTTTGTATGGCCAATTTTGGGTCGCGTCATGACAACTTGATCTTTCCTGTATAAAATGCTGTCTTGTACTTTATAGCTGAAGTTGTGAGTTAGTTCTCGTTTAATTTTATTCATATAGAAATTCTGTAACCCTTTGACTGCTATCAGCAGTCGCTTGACGACGCCAACCGTATACTGCCGACTCCCATAGGCGTTCGGTGTAATGGCTCACTGCGTACTGTTGCAGCTCGGCCGCACGCAGCGTCGCTTCGTTTCAGATTAACCCGCAGTCAAAGGGTTAAAACGCCGTTCAGAATTTTGTATACAGAACTGTAAACAAGACTCAAATGTTATCACAATGTTTGCTCTTGCTTCAACGTTTTTGCTTTCTTTAGGACTAATCTGTGACTTGACAAGACTTCATAAAAAATTAAAAGTTATTATGTTCCGTGCCACGATACTTCATAAAGAAAATACGAAGTGACAGAAGTATTCATTCGTAGAGGTATGTATTTAGTTATAAAACAAGTACACAATCACGTTTAGAATGATGGTTGAACAATAAATCAGTTGCTTGTACGAACAGTTTAGCGTTTAATCAATGATCAGAATACTTTTGTTATTATCATATTGATCTTTAAAGTTGCACAAGAAGTTTATGGTACAGGACACCAAAAACCTTGCATAATGCTCGTTTAAAAAATTAAAAAAAAAGAATCAGTAAATTTATGGCTGCTCAGTATTATCATATAATATTAAGAAAATTTTCAAATTTGCAAATTTGAAACTAACAAGCTACAGATTTTTATAGTAAACAAGTCATTTCAAACTAGAGGTAAAGGTTGTTTTTATTTCCACACAAATATAAAAATGCGTATGGCGATCAATAAATTGTGCAAAATGACAAGTTGCAAAGAGTGTAGTCATAAATAGACTGCGAATGTTTATACAATTCAACGTACCCAAACATCTAGAAAAAACACACTTCAAACCGTGAATAAATAAAATCTACATTTTCTACATATATACAGAACAAAATACAGTTTTGTCAAAGTTTCATTTTTATAACTGCATTAACATAACAAATATTGAATTCTAACAATATATATTTGCATAAACCTCCGAAGTTTAGTCATAAATAATTATATTAGTAGAGTGAAGAGAATCGTGAACTTATGACGAGTCAAAGCCGCTAACTAATATCCACTTCCATTTACAAACAGTCAATCATCTTGAACATTCTTTAACCACGGAATACGCATAGAAACCGAAATTTCAGAGAAATTAACTGTTTTTTGTCGAAAGAATAAATAAAGAAGTGTAATGTCACTAATTTTTAAATTTATTTATAATATTTGTTGACCCTCTTGAATCCTTTGCACAGATAATCGTTGGTTTTAATTATTTAGGAATAAGTCTTACCATACCGACAGGGTTGAAAACTTAGTAGCAAGTATATTAATTATTAAGAATAGGACATACTAATTCTAGTAAAATTATAATAAAAAAATTGTAAAACAAGTAGATTGTATTTAAAAATAAGTACATATGTATATGCTTGTGATTGATCACAGTAGAACCTGCATTATTATGTATTATTAGAACTCCCACGATTTGAAAAATCCATTACCCGAGTTTTCTGTTATCTGAGCGGTCCTAAAACGTCATATTCTATACCCTATGAAAATTATTACTACCTCCGACCGAAATTAGTTCTTACATTTGCATATTTTTCTTTTGATTATTAGCAGCACTTACTAAAATGCAATTTTATTTATCTTAGCGACAACTTTACGTAATTAGGCGTGAATTTGACAGATAATTTTATTTAAGTAACGCGAGTTGTTTTAAAAAGAAGTGTTCCAAAGTAAGAAAAAATTAACATTTTCAAAATTGCACTACTTTGTTCATATATCGATTTTAGCAGATAATGTCAGTAATGTTTAAATTTAAGAGGAAGGAAAACAAAACCCGAAATGCTGTGTTACAGTATTTATTGCAGCATTCGAAAAGTGGAAAGTTGATACGGTGCGCCATAAGTACTGCTTCAACAAAATTTCCAACTTTATGGCGCACACTGTATATTTTTTTGTTAATAATCATTTTATATGTGATTTAAATCTGTATCAAATACAGTACTAAGTTATTAAACTATTTCATTTTCATAGAGTTTATCTTTCAATCCGCTGTTATTTACAAATGTAACAACTATTTCAGAACAAATTTTATACCCTAAATGTAACAACTAATTTGGGATGGAGGTAGTAGATTATTCAAAGTTTCGGATTGTAGTAGGTGTGTACACAGTTTAATAATTATGAGCCTAGTGTATGAAACTCTCTACTCTAAATACGGGGATCAAATCTGTAATAATTAACGTACCAGAAAATGGGAAAAATGTAAATCTATTGACAGAAAAATGGTGTGTTCCCCAATCAAGAATCAGTGATATTACATATAAATGCTATTAATCTGGTACCGCAAAGTACAATTTCTGACAGAGTTCTTTTACTGTAATTCACATAATGCGAAGCAAAAGGAATATTCATTCAATAAAATATTCACATAGAATAACGTACTGAAATATTGAAAGGGTTTGAAGATTTTAGGGGGTATGATGCCTGATTAACCAAATTCAAGTGACGCGTCGATACACGAGAAATAGATACTCAGTAAATCAATGATGGCCCCCGGAGCTGCGGCCTTTCCCCACTCTAGGTCCATTCCCCTCGTTTCAGTTCCCTCCACGTTCCCCTCGGTTCATCGTCATTACAGATCACATCCTATATGGGGGAAAAGGACTTAGAGTGGGGGAAGGCCGCAGATCCGGTGACCATCACTGTATTAAATAGTGGTAAATGGTCAAACAGCAAATAGAGAAATAATGATGAAAACGTGTCTCAGTATTTTGAAACAATCGAAATTCTAAGAATAAAATTGAGCTAGTTCGAAGCACAACAAAAATGCAGTCTTATATGATTAAACATGTTAAAAAACTGTATGGTACATAAACCTTTTAAATATATTGTATTTTTTATTAGTTATTACTTCTGTAATAAAATTTTTTTTATGAAATGTGTACAAATTTATGTGACAAAACTGAGCATTGTGATTCTCTTTATTACTAACTGAAAAGTAATACAGTAATGTGACATGGTTATCCATATAATTTAATGTAAGTTCGTTCGTATTTTATAGGTTATGGAAAATTAAACTGAAAAGACACAGTTGTATTCAATCAATTATATATACATCATTATCAATAGTATTTTGCCACTTTATGTATAATTTTTCAATTCCTTTTTCGTTAAACGACTTGGATTTCGACACAAAATAGTCTGCATGTATTAATGATTTATGTAGTTCGTTTTTGTTTTCAAATTTTCTTCAATTCAAAAAATGTTGTAGACTTCGAAAAAGGTGTTAATCAGTTTGGACAATGTATAGTGTATGAACCATGGCTTCATAGATAAGTGCTTAAGTCTCTGCAATGTTACCAGCGTTGAATGTGGTCACGCGTTAATGTGAAGGAATACAGCTTCTTATTTATGAACCAATGTTGGGCGTTTTTCATATAATTCGGTATAAGGGCATGCTAGTCATTCACAATAAAATTTCATAGTTACAGTTTCATTAGTCTGTATCAGATTCAAAAAAAAAAGTCTAGATTTATCCTACCAGAGAGATAACAAAATTTATGTCATATGTAACCTGCAGTTTGATATTAATTTTACTGCTTTTCCCAATCTGTCCACTATCTTTCTCTTGTCACATTATATAGGATTCATTTTCATCTCCTGTTAGTAATCTATAAAGAAGAACAAAAAATAAACACGTATCTTTCGCATTCGATACGAATGCCCATGTAATGTAAAGTTATTAACCCTTTGACTTCGAACGGCGCCTATAGGCGCTTGACGAAGCCGCTCACCGAGTACTGTCGACGCCATTAGGCGTCCGGCACAATGGCTTACTACGTACTATGGCAGCTCGGCCGCACGCAACGTTCGCCTCGTTTCCAAGTTTCCCGCACTCAAAGGGTTAAAAACAGTTAAAAACGAATTCTACAACCCCAAAATGTAGAAAACAACTCACTATTAAGATCTGACGTTCTTAGATTCGATTAAACTTGTTCAGGCTTACCAAAACGTTTTTAACATTGCTGACACGAAAATAGAAACGAATTTATGGATTGACCTGATATACTTGATTTCATTTTCTTTGATTACCTTTATTGTTGACAAATTTTAAATAGATGTTGCGAGAATATAGGAAAAGATCGTTTATGGCGATTAGAGTAACACATGTGACACCTTGTCTTCTTTCCTGTTGCAGGCAGAATCGAAATTCGCACGTTACTTCCGAGGAATCCACGTTGGCGAGAAAAACAACAGTTTGTAAAAACCGGTAAGTGCATCGCTTAACTTCATGAAGAATGTAAAACCGCTGCCGTTGCATGAATACCCAGTATGTATTTGAACTTTACCAGAGGTCTGTGCATATACGCAGAGAACGAAGCCAGCCAGAATAATCTGAGTTTATCGATCGACTTTTAGTTGCCAACTTGGCAACGGCAAACTCCCGGAATTACGAATGAAATGTTCTACATAGCAAAACCGTTGGCAAATCAGGTCTGTTTCCATACCTTTATAAGGGTTACAGCAAATTCCATCTCCCTTCGCGAACCCCTTACGTTTGAACTGTATTTCCTGGATATCGATTAATAAATATTAATAGTTAAGCTTACGAGAATAGTTAATGTATGAAGGGGCTAGGTGACATAAATTGTAATGTTATTGAATGTCTAACAAGGACATGATATAACTATAATCTTTTACATTAATTTTTGTCCAGTTTTCCACAATTAAAAAGTTTCTCCTCAAAAAATTATTGCTATTAACTAATTGTGATTTGAATAATAAATTGATACAAAATTCTTAATTTTAATACAAATTATAGTCAAAATTTATCTTGGCGGAAGATAAGTGTTAACAAAATTGGATTTTCAAATTATTCTTTTACATATTATACCTATTTTGTACTTTAATATGCAAACATTTAAGTAATGCTCATATATCTTACAAGCCCTTTCTTATTTTATGTGATTAAACGTAAACATTGCGAAACTGTATCCAATCTACAATGGTATACATACCTGTGCTTGATATACGCTGTGTATGTATTTATGTAGCCACTAGTATCGAATATAAAATGTTACAATTTCATGCATATTTTTATTATTCATTTTGTGCAATAACGCAGACTTATAAAGAATATACTTAACTTTTATTCCAACTTTTATTGTAATAAATTATCGTAAACAAATCAATATAAGCAACCAATTTGGAGCATGTACATATGAAGTTTTATTTCAAAATGCTAATGACCGCGATTGCACCAAAAATAACTTGAAAAGAATATTTTCACAACCTATCCGTTAGTATGTATTTATAATATTTATATAAATAATTACATATTATCTTTCTCGCAAATTACACTACGAAAAGAATTTTTTTTACGTCCGCGCCAAAAGTTGCTGAGCAATTGTTCCATGATTTTATTTTAAATAAAATTTTATGATATACTGTGTTAATCTGTATAAACTCTGCTCCTATTTCAGAATAATTGTTTCTGTCAATGTCTTTCCCCTTCTAATATACTACTTTTCAAAATTTATTTATGCGACTACTAGAAGCAGTCGCATGTGTTTGTTTCTTTTGAACATTAAAATGAAAACTCTAATATTCTAACCAATTGGAAGACATAATGGTTTGGACAAGAGAAAACTCGAATAATGGAATATTCAGTTCCTTCATGTTGATCATTCTATATTTCAGGGAAAACAATGCTAGTCTCGATAGTAAGAATAAAAACATAATATAAAAAAACTATTTCTTGTTTAATTTAAGAGACCCACTTTTCTTTTAGTTGCTGAATTGCACACCTTTATCAGTATATTTGCCTATGTAGAATATCACTGCTCTTGTACTTGAAACCATTTGATCAATGAGTATAAACAAATCCCAGCGAATGAACAGCTAACGCTCGACCGTTGTTATAAAGAATGACTTTAAATATGACAATGTCGAAGTTGTTGCACGAATTTTGTTTGCAGTGCAGATCGTAGATTTTAATAATGCGGACGAAAATGTGTATTGCGATATTACTTGTACGATTAATGGTATGTTGAAGATTATCGTTTTTGTTGACTGGAAAACTGAGGCATTGTAAACAGAACTGATTTTGTTTGCACAAAAGCAAATTAATATACAGAATGTTAAAAAAAGAGTTCAGGACTTTAAAGGCTAATAGTACTGGCGAAATGAATCGTTTACTATTGAAAGAACGTATGTTTATATGTCGGGGAAAATTAAGTCATGCGTTTTTCTAACTGTAGATTCCTAGCCAAAAAAAAAGCGCATTTGATATCTCCTATCGATTTTGATTGAAAAAACAGATTAAGCATTTTTTAGAAGAAAATTAGAATGTTTTTATTGTCTTGTGTGAAATTTTAAAAAATGGACATACGCCCTTTCAATAATAGACGATTCAAATGGAGGAAGTAAGTCCTAATAAACATGGATTGAATAATTGATATTGTCGGAGTTAGAAATAATTCTTCATTTTGGTTAACCCTAGTGCGCGAACGTATGGAAGTCATATTTTCAGCTTTATAATACAATTTGAGGATTAAGAATGCATAGAAAAACAATATTGCCTGAATTGTTTATTTATAGCAGATTTTACAGGCATCGTACAATAATTATTCATTTTTTCTTTTTGGCATTAATAAAACTATTCTGGTGATTTTATGCTATTTATATATTTTCTTTCGATTATACTATCGCCCACGTGTTTGTAAGATTTGACCATGGTACATTTTTGTTATTTGATTGTACCTCGTTTACGTTGGGTCAAAAAGATCCAAAGACCTGATGCGTAACATTTTTAGTATCGACACGCCATATGACCCAGGCAATAAACTTTTAATATAATGTCAAGGGAAGAGAAACAAGCATATTGATCCTAATTTCTTAGCGTTTCTTCGATAACAACAGAAGTTTAAAAATAAATAAGAAAGAGGTGGGTTGAAAAAGACCCGAAGCCGCACTAGACCTCTCGCGCGGCATGAAAACAGCGGACTGTCTTACCGCTTCTTCTTCTTCTGAAAGAAGTAAAAAGAAGAATTCTGTAAACTCCAAAGATTACAGAAGGTTTTCTACATGTCCTCGTCCCATTTCCACACACATCTCGCATCTTCGTACCACAGAATTGAGAATCGAAGCAGACTTAGGTCTTTTCGAATCCCGATGACGTGTTCCAAATAAACCAGTTTCACAAAGGCGTTGATGATGCCTGGTAAACAGCGTGTGGAGCAGTATGTTCCGGTTCGGATATTTTTCCATGTAAAGTCTCCATGCATTTGCAGCGTTTCCATTGACACGACCATACGTGAAATGCATTTCTGCCATTTCCTGATTGGAGTAATACAATGTCATTCTTACTGTACCATGGAAATTGCAATAGCTCTCTATACCTGTTCACTGATCACGAGGATACGTAACTAACAATTGTCTGGTGAATCGTGATGCTAATCCTGCGTTATGAAGCGTGTGTATAAATGGGAGGAAGATAGAAGGCCGTTGTTTTTATGTTGCGCGAGAGCATCAGAAGCGAGCAGGTCACTGGCTTTAACCAAAACGAACAATTGTTTATAACTCCAACAATATTAATTTTTCGATCCATGTTTATTAGGACCCTTTTCTTCCGTTTCGCAAGTACTATCTGCTTTTACCGCTTTTGGCTGCGAAAGGCGTATATGTACGCGCTGTGAAAGTAATGCCTTGTGTACGAACGACCAGTATAGTGGCTTTCAGAACTAGTTGCCACTTACAAATAAAGTATGAAAATCTGGAGTCACGTTAGGAAATAAAAATAGATAATAAATAATGATGGGGAGTACAGAAATGAATAATAAATAAAGCGTTTACTAGCACAAAAAAACAATGCATAATCAAGTGAATAAATAAGAGGAATCAACCGTAGCTGCTCCGTTATTATTATTCCGCACACAGCAGAGGATTTTCATTAGAAGTGTGCCGTAGTCGAAGGGTTAAGGCCCTGAACCCTTTTTTAACCCTCTATATCCGGAATTTTTTGGCATATGACGAAAATGATACATCAGATACATGATAGAGATAAAACATAAAGTTCGTATCCTGGAATATAAATATAATAATAAGTAAACAGACTCCTTGGTAGCAGTGTAGTCGTAGAATATAATTGAATCGGTGAGTTGAAGAACAGTACAAGTCCAAAATTAGCCATTTCAAACATTCGCAAAAGTAAATGTAAATTCTATAGAACTATATGTTGAGACCAAAAACAGCGTAAGAAAATTACCCTATACTCGTGTTTCAGTGGTCCCTTCAGTTTAATGAGTGTAAAAGCAGTATCTGTCATGGATCTGTACTGTTTCAACAATCTGTTTAACAATTACTTTTCATGAAATAATTTCTACTTCAATTATGTTTGAAGCCAGTTAATAAGTATTTTTCTGTTACTACTGTGTTATTTTTTAAATTTCCTGACTAAAATGTGGCTTGAGTTGAAAACAGTACAAGTCCAATGGTTTTATTTTAATTATTTAAATTATTGAACAAAGTTTAACCATAGTTAGACATATATGAACGTTCACCTGAGTTAGCATAACCGTGTTTAAATTGAAACAGCACTATAAAATTAATGGTTTTGATGATACACGAAAACTGATGCTACTTCTTCAAATATCACAAAATACGGTTTTTGGACTTGTACTGTTATACAACTCACCGATTCAGTTGCACACAGTGATTATAAACGAAATAAGACTTAAAAAATATAAATATATAGATATGTAATTTCCAAGTTGTTGATAGTAGCGTTATAGAGGGTTAACACCCTGTTTTTTTTTATAAAAAAGAAAGTGTGCGTAAAGACGCGTGCTTGTATATATGACGTTTACTATTTGTTAAGCCCCGTCTACACTAGCAAAAACTTGCAACATTTATTGCGCAATAAACTTGCTAGGGTGTCTACAGTACGGCATTTTTTTACGGAACTATTGCCTGTGAGCTATTGTGAGAATTCCAGTACGTTTGGAAATGAAGCCAAATTCTCAGAGAGAGGATTACCAGGCGTTTGCACTACGAAAGTGTTAACTTGCTGAGATCAACTTACACGAGCAAACTGAACTTGCTGGCTTCACTTTCTGGCGTGTCTATACGGCCCTGACATCAACTCTCGCAATAAATGTTGCAAGTTGTTTGCTAGTATAGTTAAGGCTTTAGAAGAAGATACACTATTCAGATAATGAATCTGCTATATTCGAGATTCTACTGTATAGAAAAAAAGTTAGTTTCGAATTCTATTGTCGTTTGTACGATGCTGTTGTTGAAAAAGTATATATTAATCCTTTCACTGCGGCGATCGTTAAATGTAGATGCGCGGGCAGTGATGAGCACGCCGCAGCCGGCTAGGTACGTCCATGTTGCACTTATTCAACATTTCCCCCCATGAACTTTCTTAAACATTCTACAAACAAATGGGTTTCTTGGGAAGACCACATTGATGGACTTTAAATGGCCTCATTATTGCTAGAATTTTCACATCATACCGACAGGTACGTCTGGTCATTATTACTAAAATTCGGCGTAAACAACGTTGTCATTAAAGAGACTCACGAGAGTAACATCATACCACTAAATTGATTCTCAGCACACCGGGCTTGCTGTTTGAATCAACATGTTGGCTTCTTGTAGAAAGTGAGTTGGGGCTACTTAATAATGGTTTATGCTGATTATCGAGTCACATTCTTACGTATCGAACTTGTACTAATATTGAATGATATCACCTTTAGCCTGCATATCTTTCAGACTGAATTATATTTTTTCGTTTGTATCAATATCCGTATCTCAGTGATGATAGCGCGGCAGTAATACTGGATATGGTTCTATGAGCGAGTTGACGTATTGCACAGTATGTGTATGATAGTAAGCTGTCCCAGAAAAAATATTGTTTCCCACGATAGTTCTGTTCTCTCGTCTTTGTGCTGTGATTTAGAGTAAAATGTATACATGGCAATACATCATTTTTAATTTTTCTGAATTTATCAATTATTGTGTCGTAGAGAAAACGTTGCTTTTCTTATTAGTTGTAATTGGTTTTTCTCATCTTTCTATCGTAATAAAGTATAAATGTTGTTAGTACATGATTTAAATTTTGCTTTTTTTTAGAGTACAACAATATAATTTTTATTGATTTGTTTTCCTTTTCTGATATATTTTCCAATGATTGTATTGCAGAGAAAATATCGTTTTTTCACTAGTTCTGTTGTATTGTTTAAACAAATATAGAACGTAGCACTATATTCTGCACAAGAGGAGCTTTAAAATGATGCATTGACATATGAACATTTTAAGACAATTCATAACATAAAAACAACAGAACGGACCTAACGAGAAAAACGACATTATGTTAGCACCTTAGTCGCATTTCTATACACGCAACGCAAGTCACCGTCAAATCGTTCGTTTAGGTCTGACACTCTGAACGGTTGAGTCAGCCCAACAAGCGTTAATTACAGCTAAGACGACGCTATACAAGATTCAGCTGCGTTTCAACATAATCACACCACACGTGACACAATATTTGGAGTTTGTCGGTATATTTAGTGTGGCGTGTACAATGAAAATTTAGAATTGTACTTGCCATGCTTATGACATCAATTTGATGTCGTGGAAATAAACGGATCGTCCGAAAAACGTGAGAGTGAAACGTACGGTGCGGTCCACTCGGTTGTTGTGTTTGAACAAAACAACTACTGTCTGGACTCGGTTGAATAGCATATTAAACTCCCAGAAAATCTTATTGTATTCCAAGATGACGTACGTAACCCACTTCTTATGTAGTACCCATAAAGTAATTTACAGAACTAGAATAATAGAAAGTATTTATACGTTACGACTTTTACTTTTAACGAGTGAATAGTTCTTAAAAACAATACACTTTTAAAATTTCTTTAGATAGCATATGAAGGGTAAGGGGAAAGAACAGGGTATGACCATTTTTATTCTGCAGTGTTCAACTTGAAAGAACACTTAAAATAATGTAAAACAATTATATGTTCGCTCATTTTTTTATGTCGCCTAATTAGAGTATAACTTCACGTCATGAACAATACAGTTACATTCATTGGACCTTGTTTCTTTACTAATGCACTAAAGTATTAAATTTGATTTTCTCAATGAAGCTGTTTTGTGACATTCCTTGTTTTTTCCCCTTATCCTTCATATATTGTATTGAATATTTATCGCCCATTGCTAAGTACATACAGCTACCGGTCTTCGTTTTTGAAAAAATTGACATTGAAACTACACGCATACTTATTATTTACTACTTATGAGGTCAAATTGAAGAAAAGTGTATTACAAAGATAATTAAAATTGTCTGTCAGAAAGGAACATTATGCAAGCATTGGAAGAAGTAAAAATTCAAAACTCGTTACTATAAATACATAAATCCTTGATTAGATGCGCACAGATTTCTATGCAACAACGGAAGCACCACTTTTAACAATTTATAAAATTAATCAAATAATTGTGACGGTGACTATAAAAGCGGCCTAAGTCATTTTTCCTTTTGTGATATTTCGGCAAACCTTGTTGCATTACTTTTAATTATGCTAAACCATCATATTGTCAGTGTTTGCAAGCATGTATAAAATAGTGATGTGTAATTAGAACGCGTACTCAATGAATATTCAGTCATTTTTTTCTAAAACCATGCCGCGTAACAGAAAATTTTATTCTTCATTTTCGATTTACTTTCCAACAGAGAAGCATCTCTTTTTTGATAGTACTGTAGTTTCAGACACACCTTGTGTAAAAGGACTTTCGTTATGAACTTCAAAAACTAGTAGAAAAACGTATTTATAACATTTATTTTCATCATTTGTATTTGCTGTAATATCTTTTCGAATTTATGTCTACTCTTTTCCTATGTCCGCTCTGTCTGATTTGCATCGGATAATTACATTGTTCAACACAAATATTGACGAGTAACATTCAATAGGCTTTTGTTATTGATTATTTGTGTGCTAAATACAAATCTGCGAACCTCAGATTCTGAAAACATCAATTTGAGAGAACATTCAAACTTCCAACTTCAAAGATATTTTGTGCTTTAACAGTAACAGTTATTCAGTTGCTGTTTACGCGAAATGATTATACGGACTATCCCGAATAAAGTGGTATGAATTATTATTGCTGGACTGCGGATGTTTAGGCAAATATATATTTTTAGACTTCTATATTTCCTATGTCAATGCAGTTAAATAAATGAAAATTGAAGAAGACTGCATTTGCTCCTCGAAATATTCAGAATCTGTAATTTTCATTTTGGTAAGTTATTAAATGCCCATTATTCACCAATTTGGATATATTAAATGGCCGAAACACCCGCAGTCTAATTATTACATTATAAAGACTTAAACACGTGTAAACAATAATCAAAGTGAAAGGTATATCCGAAACGCACCAATTTTTGCAGCTATTTTTCAATTTATTATAAAAACTAGGGATCTGGAAGAAAATGTAAATACACCACGCAATAGAAAAAACCTTTTTCCTGCGGAAGCATCAAGAAAAGCCACAGATCATGTTTCGTTTTCAGTACAGAAACGAAATAGTTCGGCAGAAGACGCTGCGTCGGCCGTGGTACACAGACGAGCATCGAGGGCGACCCTCTGTTCGGAAGCAGTATAGGAGAAGGAACCTCCTACCACTCGCCTAACTTGCTCTTGTTCCGTGTGTGCAAGAACAGGAAACAAGAACGAGTCAGGCGACTGGTGGGAGGCTCCTTCTCCTGCACCGCTTCTGAGCAGACGGTCTCCTAGGATGCTGACCAGTGTACTCAACTGGCGCATTTAGCAGTTCTTTTATACTGAGCGTCAGAGGAAGCGACCGCCGACGACGTTGAGTACCACTGCCGGCGCCGCATGTTTTACCGAACTATTTCGTTTCTGTACTGAAAACGAAACATGATCTGTAGCTTCTCTTGATGCCTCCGTAGAAAAGAAATCTTTTCTATTGCGTGGTATATTTAGATCTTCTCCTAGACCCCTAGTTTTTATAATAAATTGAAAAATATCCGCAAAAATTTGCCGCGTTTCGAGCGTCCTTTTCATTTTCATCATTGTTTAAACATGTTTAAGTCTTCATAATGTAGTAATAATTCATACAATTTTATTCGGGAGAGTCCGTACAATCATTTCACGAAAAAAATCAACTGAGTAACTGTTACTGTTACAGTATAAAACATGTTTGAAGTTGGAAATTGCATTTTTTTTTTCAAAAGCTGAGGGTGATGGATGAAAACGGTTTGCAAATTTGTCTTGAGCGCACAAAAATTTATAAGGAACGCCTATTGAAAATTACAAGTAAAAAAAAAAGTTAAAATTTGTTGAACGGTGTTGTAGAGGAGGTATTTTCAGTAGATGTGGTATATTATGAAATAATGATTTTCTACCAAATGTTGCCAAAGTGTTGACTATACACTGGTTGTTTTGTTTAAAATAATAATAACTCTGAATGCTAATTTTGTTGTTATTTATCGCTAAATTTACTTGAAAAATATGAAACTGTACGTTGTTATTTATTATTCAATTTCTTAGACGTACGTTTCTTTTTCATCCATGAATAAATTTCCCACCATTTTGCAATTCAAATTTAAAATGTATAGTCAAGCCCAATGTACTTTCTTTCAGTAATTTTTGCATTCCATTGGAATGCTTCTTCCTTATTCTGCAATTAGCTAATAATTCCTCAAAAAATTACGTGTTCTAAACGTTAAATTATTGTAGCACATTTCAATGTAAAATGTGTTCAATTTAGTATTCAGCGAACCTGTTACTATTATTAATGGAAATTATCTCACTAATTTATGAAATTTCATTCTTGAACATTTAGCGCCAGCAATGGTAAATTCTACATTTTCAGACCTTAAGCTCTTCAAATCGATCATTTGTTTACATTATTTTGTTGCATTTTTCAATAACGCTGCAATGGAGCCAATACAAAGGAACACATAAAAAGTAATTTCGAATACTGAGATAAAAGAACAGTTACATCTACAGCTGTATTCGCCTCCAGCTCCCGAACGAGCCCCCCTGATTTTATCTAAGTCAGTGGTTCGCAGTTACGTATTTCATACATGTTGTATACAAAACCTATCAACGAAACAGCCTTACATATTATTACATATTCTACCAATCGAAACTATTTCATTGTTTTTTAATTACTAAATGTAGCCTAAATAATATTAATAACACAATTTACACTTATGGCTCAACATTTTTAATATTACGTGCGGGAAAGTGTCTAAGAACCGCTGAACGAGATCACAAAGCGCATAAATAGAACTCGTGAAAAGTAAGGGGGGACTTGGTAAGGGTCAAAAGGGTTGTTCAGCAGGGAACCAAATTTTCTTGATAATAGAGCCGTAGGGTTTTGAAAATCGGCCACACGGTCGCCTTTATACGGAAAGCTGGCCGGCTCGTCACGAGGATACATTTTGTGAGCTATGCATTTTCTAGCTGCCTGCATTAGTGTTTTGTTCGGCCGAATACTCGCCTGAGGTAGCCAAACGGGGTGGGGGGACAAGTCACCCTTTGCCACCAGGTATGTGGATTCTACGTATCCTTTTATTAAGCCCTACCCGGGAGGGGAATAATCCAGGAGCGGCAGAATGAAATAAACGGGGGAAATTGTGAGAAAATCGATACGCGTAACTGTGAGCTTTCGAATACAATGGAGGGAAACACGAGACAACCGAATTTTGCGAATTTCGTACCGAATAAGAAAACTATTATGAGAATTCCTATGATTTATATGCATGATACAAATGTCCACTGCCGTAATACTTTACCGTTATTGCATTCTATAACAGAACATAATTGAGCTATAGTTATTCGCTACTTGAAGTGCAAGATGATTCGTTAGTATCAGTTGAAGGCAGGCCTCAGCGCTTTTGAAATAATGATATTTATAATATTGTTTGAAGTGACACAGTGACTTTGGTTTTAAAATATATTACAGGCCTGCATATTTTCGAACTAATGAAATAATGGTGTTTGAAATTCTGGTTCAAATAACGCTTTGTTTTGTTTCGTGGATAATGGAATTTTAAAGCTAAAATTGATAAATTAAATATTTCGAAGTGAAAAAAGTGTAAACAGGTATTATTCAAAGTGCATATCAATAAACAAAATATTGTTATATACTATGTTGTAATAACTGAATAGATAATACAGTGTGGATACGCTTACATAAACAATTGTGTTTTCTCAATTATTCCCATTTTGAAAGCTCCGTCTCACTAAACAATTAAAATTAATTGTTTAGGAACTTCGTGCAATATTATTATGGTAAGTTAGTTGATATTAATCGATATATACAGTATGGTCCACGAAACTTGCACACCTAGAATAACTTCTAAAATATGCGTTGTATGACAAAATGTTGTATACAAGAGTTGCATAGTTTGGTGGGGCACATTATGTACTGCATGTATTTTTTCTTATAGGTGGAGACGTTTCGGAGATTTCAAGGTCAACTTCGTTATTTTAAATGGAATCCTATATTTTTTATGTCAAAATATCGAAGAATGTTGAATTCTAAATAAAAAAGTTTTGACTTTTATTAGCACCAAACTTAATAATTAACGAATAATTTCGCTTCGTTTCTTGAAAATGTACTTTGCGTAATATCAAGGTGGAGATTCAGTATCGACAAAGATTTCCGTAAGACAGCGGTGTTTACGTGACAATGTTTATCAACAGTACAGATTTTACCTTATTGCAATTGTCTGTCTCCATTCACAGACGTAGGTATTCGAAATGGTAAATATCCATTGATATTAATACAATGATGCAATATATTAACCAGCGAGATAACTGCACTCTAAATTGTTTCTGTACCGCGTGTAATACATGCTTCACAAATTCGTATGTACACACCATAAACTAAAAGCATATCCATTTTTTCGCTATTATTAAATTTCATTTTTGCTTTTATCTTACTGATGATTACGTACAAACGCCGATGATAACTTCAATACTGAATCACGGACATAATAGACGATTGTGATGTTGTAGTGTTGATAAATATTTTCACGTAAAAACCGCTGTCTTACGGAAATCTTTGCTGATATTGAATCTCCAACTTGATATTACGCAAAGTACATTTTCAAGAAAAGAAGCGAAATTATTCGTTAATTATTAAGTTTAGGGCCAATAAAGGTCAATACTTTTTTACTCAGAATTCAACATTCTTCGATATTTTGACATAACAAATATAGCAGTCCATTTAAAATAATGAAGTTGACCTTGAAACCTCCGAAACACCTCCATCTATAAAAAAGGTACATACATTATATAAATGTGCCCCTCTAAACCATGCAACTTCTGTATAACAAAGTTTTTCATACAACGCATACTTTAAAAGTTATTCTAGGTGTGAAGTTGCGTGGACTATCCTGTATAGAATGGTGTCCTGACTCACTGACGATCAATGCATAGTCCAAACCATTGAACCTGGGAAGTCGAAATTTGGCAGACACGTTCCTTTTATGGCGCAGGTAACCACTAAGAAAGGTTTTTCTTCCCCCCATCTCTCTTCCCCTGATATCAAGACTGTCGGCGCGAAAGCGGATACATCAGCTAGTTAATGAATACAATGAAAAATTGAAATATAACATAAATACAATCACTTTAATGTACGCTAGTAATATTACTGCGATCCGTGTAGAAAATGCGTACCGGAGTTCAGCCAATGATATTAATACATACATACATACATAATTAACCCTTTGACTGCGGGCTACACGGATACGAGGCGAACGCTGCGTGCGGCTGAGCTACAATAATACACAGTGAGCCATTGCACCGAACGCCTATGGGCGTCGCCAGTACACGGTGAACTTTGTCGAACGCTTATAGGCGCCGATAGCATTCAGAGGGTTAATACGTATTAACCCATTCGATTCTTTCGGTGAAATATCTCGCGAACTGATTTTTGCCTATCCGATTGTTTAGACAAGATATTTTAAGACGCGATGTCGTTTCTTTGGCGTTTTGGACGAGATATCTCGCGTGTGATATCTTTGCACTGCATCATTTTACGGTGCTATACATAGGATATTTTACAATTGTGTATTATCAACAAGAGAAAAAAATTAATATACATTATTTTAGAACAATTTTTTTATTGTTTTTTAACGTGAAACACTTCAAAACATGGGTTACATATATATATATATATATATATATATATATACATTGCAGTACTGCCAAAAAATGTTCCTTGCTTCTTTATATTGTTCATTTTTGTTACATACTATACAACGTTTTATTAGATGTGATTTTTTTGTAGTGGGAGGTATTTTGATAGAAAAGCATCGAGATCTCAATCGTAGTGTAATTTTTTTGCGAGACTTCCTGCCTCGTTGTCAACAATTTTCTCCCTGTGTGAAATATTAGTCCAATGAAACAAAAATGATACATACATTTTAAATCAATGTTGTTATACAGGCTGTGTTGGGAAGATGTGGAACAATCGAATAGGAAGTGCTGCTACTTCTAAATAAAGAAATAAAACGAAAATTTAGAATAAATAATTTTTTTATGAGGCTTCGTTTTCGAAAAAATTCAGTTCAGAAGATTTCTATACCTCCTATGCGGATGATTAATAAGCTTTCTTATTAGGTATGCTTTTTGACCGCCCATTGGCGATTTCTCTACGAGCTGTACCTAGTAATTTTACGAGCCCTTATAACAGACCGTAATTCTGAAAGGATTAATTATAGGCGAATAAACTAAAAGATTCTCTAAGTACTCATGCACTTAAATTGCTGGTGTTATTTTTTTATTGTATTATTTAATTAATATTATATTATTAACTGTATTAAATTGATTTTCTACCAGAAGAAACAATGACGTAACCTTCGAAGCAGTTAAATTTTCAACAACTTGTACATAAATATAAAAACACTAATTATTAGAATCATACCAAATCATTTCACTGCAATCAAAGTACAATGTTACTTAATTTATACAGTGAAGAAATGAATATAGTATAAATACGTTCCATTTAATACACGCATACCTTTCCATTTTTTAAACTTCCAATTAATTAACTAAAATTAGACCATGAAGAGTTATTATGGTCAGTGCGGAGAACGCTCATGGGCGTTCAAGTAACGTGTTTAATAAATACGCTTGGCAATCTTCCGCACGGAAGACAAGAAGAACTCTTGAACTTTATTCGAAAACGAAGCTTCATAAAAAAAAATTTTATTCTACATTTCCATTTTCCTTTTTTGTCTAGAATTACCTTCTACACGGTTGTATCACACTTCCTGACACACCCTGAATTATAGTAAAGCAAATACGAAACATTCATATAAATTATTTCCACGACATTTTCGTTTGTAATATTTGAAACAAAAAGGAATAATGATATTATTTAAAATTGTTGTTCTTTCAAACAATCGGCATTTTCTATATTTGGAAATAACGCTTTGAAAATTACAGGTTAAAATGGTATTTCAGATTGTTATTTCTCTTTTTCATTTTTAATAAAATTTAGATCGATCTGACAGAAAGTATATCTTGTGAATCACGTAATGTATTTTTAAGAAATGTGTCGAGCATTTTCCGTTGGAAAAATATGCAAGAATAACATTGGGAATTTCTAAAACTTTTGAAACATGAGAAAAGTCGGATAGGACTATTTCGTTTAAATAATTTGTTCCAAATGTTTTTTTGTATTTTTATATATAATATATGCTTTGTAATTGTTTGCCATTTTTTCACGAATAGAAAGTCTTGTGCTGTACACACCTCGAGTATGTTAGATATCTAGTTTCAAAAAGAAAAATTGTAATTGTGAATTCTGCCTGAACATTTTGGATACTATAGACTAGAAATATAATATTATCATAATGTCACATTATTGTAGAATTTTAACATAAATTACAGGAAGCAATCAAGTGATGATTTGAGTACATTTTATACCAGTATAGTATGTTATATTTAAGAACATTTGCAAATAAAAAAATATTAATGGGAAAACTAAATTAAAATGGGTGTGAAAATAAAAAAAGATACGTACAAAATTTGTATTTAAATACAGTTTTCTCCAAACATTGAAAATGGAGTTTTTACTCTATTCATACATAATTTATTTATTTACTTGGAAGAGAATGAAAGAAGTTAGATAATAATCAATCTCCTTTTTTTTAATAATTACTGTCAATAGTCGTAATAATTTTATATTGGAAATAGTAAGAAAATGAGAATACAGGATAATGGAAGAAAAAAGTAGGAGTACGGATTCAATACAATGAAATATAGTACTATCAAAATACAATACGAGATCAGTCAATGAACGAACAGATGCTCATCTATTTAACGGAGAAAGAATAATAGAGTCGATAAACATCAGATGCTTCGTACTTCTTTCTATTTTTTGTGAAAGGTATGTCTACTTACAACAATAACACGCATAAACTATTGCAGATTTGTCATACTATAGTGGAACTATGAAAGAATTTGAATTTTTATAAATACATTATTGAACTTCATTGTTTTTTAATTTTTATGGAAATTGGGACTGGAAGTACAACATTGCCACGAGTTACAACTCGGAACAATTAGAGAAACGCCCATAAAATCCATTCTGCTTTGCACCATAATATTGCAAACCGAAAATCAACGCTTCGATTTACGATTATTGCCTATACATATACATGTATAACTCTATCAATATAGTTTTGATCTGTAAGATTTTATAGTCCTATTTCTTCCTTTAGTGCAATAAAACAGAGTTTTGTAACAATTAGCTACAGTTCCACAAATTAAGACTCATGTTTGTGGAAATGGCGTAAAAAATATGCCTTCCCAATTTTAATGCGAATATGTCGATACATGTAAAAGTTATGCATATTAAAAATAAAGTTAAATGATCGCAACAAAGAAATTGTAAAACCGTATATGCCGAAATATATTCTGTTTTATTCATACCAACATGACATGAGAGCACGTTGTTGAACTTTTTTATCAAAAGTGTATGGATGTTGTGATAAGTTATAATTTTTCTTTATCTCATTATACAAATTTAATGATACTATTATTATTAATTACAATTTCTATTAGGAACTGTACGTAGATTAATTCGATAACTATGAATCATATGGCAATGTTATATAATTAAAAAATTAAAATATTTTATTACATACAAAACCGATAAAAATAAAATAGAATTTCTGTCATAAGTTCCAAGAATTCGATGACTGTAAGACATCATTTACATTCTTATAAATTACCTAAATTATAAACAAACAACACATATCCAAATAGAAACTACTTGATTTAAATATTTTGAAGTAAATATTCTATAGATATGTTGTATTTTCATTTAAATATTCAATTAATAAAAGCATCAAATAACGTTTATATTGCAATTCGATGAGCTTCACTAATTAAAAATGAAAATTTTACACAGTAAATATTGATATGCAGGTATACAGTTTTAATCGAAACATAATATAAGTAATGTATCGTTTCTGTGTACTTCAACAAAATATTAAACAGTATAAGCGTTAATACCAAAGTAAATTTTTCCTAGCTAGAAACGAAATTAACAACGTATAATAACCGTACCAGATATAGTTAATTCTGCTTTTAGAAAGTACTTAATCTATTTTCAAACTGAACATTCGTGCGTTTATACACGTAATCTTCCTCCCAACACGGTTTTCGGGGAAATGTTTGGTAAGTGCTCAAAATCCTCAACTTGTTCGATAACGCGGGTAGAAACCGGTTGAGAACGTTTTCCGCGCAGACTATCCGTATTCGGGACGCAGCTGCAGACGTGTACGCAGCCAGAAACGCGCAGATTGCGATCACGTGACAGATGGCCGCAGTGGGAATCGAACGTGCCCAATCGAAGCGCCAGTTCTATCCCCACTCCCGACTGCGTGAACAAAGAGACAAAGCTACTTCGTTCGCGACGACGGTCGGTGCCACTAGAAAGTCGTTGGCAGTTGGTGGGTGCGGTTGTTCCGGCAGTCGGAGAAAGTTGCGTCGGTTCAAGCATCGCGAGAAAGTTTGTCCGTGGTTATAAGGTGTGCAGAGTGAAACGGTGTGGGAGCGAAGAGGAAGGTTACCGTTGCTACGATCGTTCGTACGAGTTTCACGATACTTCGTCGTCTTGTCGATTCTCACTGGTATCCGAGGGATCGGAGAAACGATTTGGAACGCGTTTAACGTTAGAAAAAGTCAGTTACATTTGCAACGTCTGACTTGGGAAAGATTTTCTCGCCGGCTTAGCGAGATCGTCCTTGCAAATTCAAAAAACACCAACCGACGCTACAACTGTCGTAAAGGCTTCTTTGCAACGAAGGAGTTATACGTATTAAATTGTTCTCGACATTCGCGAAAGAATTATCGGAGAACGACCGATCTTTTCTTGTTCGCGCTGGAGCGTCGACGAACGAATATTAAGTGCGACCGTGCGACGTGGCGACGACGCCATTTTGTGAAGACTCCTGTGTACGGCTCGCGAGCGATAACGGATTCTGCCGTGCCGTGATCCTTGCTATCACGGAGAAATCGGTGTTCCTGCTGGATCGCTGCTTCGTCTTTCCTGGCAACATCAAGAAAGAAGAAGAAAGAAGAGGAAGTAGCGGTGGAAGAGGATTGGTGTAACATCGACAAAATTTTATCGTAGATCTGTCGTCCTGGGTCGCATCGCGCTGCAGCCATGAGACTGGAAATTGTGTCAGCGGCAGATTTTTTGGTGCATTTGCTGCGTCTTCAGACTGGCCAACTGTCTGAGCGGCAGCTCGAAATGTTCAAGTCTTCGTTAACGGAGGTTTTGCGTCATCGTTACAGGGATCACTGGTTCCCGGATCGTCCAAACCGCGGTTCCGGTTACCGTTGCATACGCATCAACGGTAAAATGGATCCTGTGATTGCACAGGCAGGCGCGAACGTGGGTTTGCTACCTACAGTGCTGCACAGCTTATTTCCAAGTGAGCTCACCATGTGGATCGACCCATCGGAAGTTTCGTATAGAATCGGTGAAAACGGATCCATTTGTGTTCTGTACGAGCGTACGGATCCCGACCCGGAGGAGTCGCAGCAGCATCAGCACCAACACCAGCACCAACACCAACACCAACACCAACATCCGCACCAGCATCATCATCATCATCATCATCACCATCAACAGCAGCAGCAGCAGCAACAGCAATTCGAAAGTTGCAAGGACTCGTTATTGCTCGAGCATTCGCAATTTAGCGAACAGATCGCTGCGTTCGTTTCCAGTTGAAGCGTTTATTGGCACGAGTTCGTCGATGCGACGACGGTAGCGTCTCGCTTCGTTCCCATTGAACGTGCACCACGCTCTCGGACTGATCAAAGTACATGCGTTTCGTGATATGTGATCGCGCTCCCCTGGTCGGGCGAATAATTGATTCGTGCACACGAACGCGCAATTCTACTCCAAATCGAGTACCATCGAGAAATGCAACATCGCATTGCTGCTTGCTCTTTCGTGCGTCTCCCTGTATCGAGACCGTCATTAAGAATCTATGGAAAACGTACAACAACCGTTTCGGCTATGTCTCGAACTTTTCATCGAAGAAAAATTCGTCCATACGTGTCGTCCGATGACTCCCCGACGAGTCGCAACGATTGCAACCACCACTCTAGTCCAACCGTGCGCGAGTCATCCTGAGTTTTCGTTGATCGTACGAAAGAGGATACTCATGGCGGAAGTTTGTCGTCATCTTTGAATAATCGAGAGAAGAACACTGCGCGTTCGCGTAACGACGTATACCCAGATCAGCGGTCCTCTTGCGTCCTGGTGTGTCTCGCAAGAAAATGTGGCTTTTTCCAGTTTCAAGGATAACACGATGGATGGGGCGAGACCGCCTGCAAAGTGAGGAAATATGGGCGAGCTCCGTGAGGAATTCTCTCGTCCAACAAATTGATCTCAGCCTCCTCTCGCGTAATTCCATTAATCCGAAAGGAAATTATGCGGGTCCGGGGAACAACGAACCAGTCTGACCACCCTCTCCTCTGTTCTCGAGAGAGGAAAAGCAAAAGGATCCTCCCTCTTTCCCTCGAGAAGAATTCAACAACGTGTTTTTATCGTCACAAGTCTCTTTTCTTCCACGAAGTCTCTTATGTATCAGTCACAGCGATCATTGTGAACCCTCTCGTGTTTCGATATTCTTGGTATGCTCTCAACCCTGCCTTGGCGAAGGACAAAATCACGGACGAAGATGTAGAACAGCGAATCTACTTCCGGGCGAAGAATCGACGAACATTCAATCGATTCTCTCTCTTCTGTCCGCATGGTCATCATTCTGTGGTCGTCAAGGAGCATTCTCCCTAACCTCGCACTGTCAATGCAAATTACCACCGAGCCACACACAGACACCAGACACATTTACAGTTCAACAAGAAAAAAAAACATACATACTGCTTTCGTGACATATACAGAAGAAACCTGCTGTAATCGAATACAATCTATCTGTCCATTTCTGATTTTCTTCAGAAATTGATTCGGAGCTTCTCACGGGACACGCTAGCGACAACGGCAACGATGTTACCGACGCATTGTCGGCCATTATCGGTAACGTAGCTGCCACCCGATTTATCGTTTTTTGGATTGGAAAATTCATCGTCATCGCTTTCTCATTGGTCGTCGGCTGTCGAGTGATCTGAAGCTCGGCCCACATGTTGGTATCGTTGACACAATAAAAATACACGTTACACTTCATACGTACAAACCATTAAGAAACTGCGCGAGTCTATATGTACATATATATAGGTTTTATGTATGTAGAAAACAGTATGTACGCGTAAGTGAACGAAAATGAAGCTTTCGCGTATATCTTGTGTCAAATTGTATATTATCTGTCTCTGAGCAAAGTAGCAGAGCGAGAGAAACAGGAAAGGTGCGTAAGGGATGAGCGAAAGGCGAGTGAGAAAGATGCGGGTGTGTGTAAGAAAGAGAAAATACAAATATGAAGTAAACAACTGTGATTTTCTTCGCAAGAAGGGAGGGCGTGTTTCGTGCATGTACCATACAATTATCTTTTCTGGTGTTTCGAGTGTAACAGCATGGATCGAGTGTGGAATGTATGTTAGTAGTACATATAAAACGGTAAAAGTGAACGTTATTTGGTGGTTATCGTAAAAAATCTATAAATTTTCACTTCGACAATAACATTAATGAATCAGAGATTATATTACAGTTATTTGAGTTCGTATAACTTGTTTTCCTCTGAACCGATGACAGCGTCGCTTGTAACAAATTTTTAAGTGATTTCGATTTATCTTTGGTAAACCATCAAGATTTCTGTTAACCTCACCGTTTCTTTCGCTTTTCGGTAGGACGTAGTCGTTTTCTTTTAAACAACTGAAAGATATTTCTTAATTTTGCAATAATTGGTGCAATTCAATTCGTGACGTGTACAATGCAATAGAAGTCATACGCGGGTTTCAGCCTGAGTTCGAAGCACAAAGATAACTTTACAGTTTTTCATCTAATTCATTGCTTCGACCTTCAAGCTTGACAAATTGTTTCCAAAAGAAGGGGGGCGTTACAACGCGAGATCGTGATTTTTAGAAGCTCCATTTGGTTACATCTATATGTGCACATATATGTATATATAGATATACGACTTTCGTCATAGTTTCTCCGGTGGCGTATCTGGCTTATCTGGAATTCGGTGAAAAATATTACACGGGACGTGAAACATGAATCACTGACTATCGACACGTATAGTTGGTATGTTTCTTTTTTCTGACGTATTTAATTCTTCGAAGAACTACGAAATTGATTCGCGATGTGCAAGAATTCGAAAAAATGCCGTTCGTCTGGGGTGATAAAGATCCAATCATCAGTGTGTGAGTATGTGGTGACGTGTGCGTGTGCGTGTGAGATAGTGAGGGGGACAGGAGGTGTAACTTGTCGCGTTCGGTATGAAATCAGAAAGCTCTGTATGTAGCAATTATAGAAACCGTGTCTGTGATTATATTAAGAATAGAGAGACAATATAAGCAATCTGTGTGTGAACGACCTAATTAGGGGCGTGTGTACTCGCTACCCTGTGTTCACGCGTATAATCGCCTGTATTGTACCGGTATGTAAAAGTATATATGTATAAATATGTTTATATTCCAGAGTATGTATGGCAATTTTAAACGAATTGTTATATTAAGTTTCTTTTAGTGATTACGCTTTACAACATTACAACATGTATATGAACACACTGTTACATTATTTCTCTAACGGATTGACAAGTATTACTTTTGTTTGGTGAAAAGCACAGGTCGATCATGATTTGTTTACACATGTACAACACCGATTGAAGTTTCTAATAATTTTAATTGTTCAGTTAAAATTGCCAAACATACCCGCCTCACGAAAATGTGACCGAGCGCGCAAATCACGATAAACAGAAGAAATCAGTATTCGCTGTTTTGTTTCGAAAATCCAATCGCAAACTGATTTTCTCTGGACGACCATCTGTCGAAAGTAACGTCAAACGAAACTGGAGAAAGTGTGAGAGTTGAACGGCGATGTAGAAATCTCGCACACCGTGTAGTTTTTAGACGATATTGTAACATGTAAGACCTATACAGATGTTCCTTTTTCCTTTCTTTTTTTCTCCTATTTTTCGAGCCATCGGAAAACGAAAGTTGTCGATAACAGGGCGCACTCATTCGATAAACGTATAAGCGTGCATACATGTATATCCGCAATATACGCAAACACGATAAATTCATCCACGAAAATTCAACCGAAATAGACGCTTTGCGAGCGAACAAGCGGAAATTCTGCGAAAAAATTTGTGAGAATGAGAGCGAGAGAGGTGCAAGCATTATTTCATGAGTGAATTGTAATTACTATATATACATATATATATACGCATATATTATATATACATACTTATATATATATACATATATATATATAAATCTTGTAACTATACATAGAGTCCTTCAGGAAGAATTTGTACAAACCCGCTGGAATAAGGCACCAGCAAGTCTGTGATTTTAGCTTGGTTAATTCAGTATTTTTTTAAATAAAACGAGACAAAATCAAGATAAACGATAAAAAAAGTCAAGATTCGAACTGCGAGAAAATTCGTGCGAGAGATGAGAGCGAGAGAAAGTTTTGTATGAGAGCAGTGCTTTACTGTGTATAAGTGTGAGGGGGGAGGAGTGGGATGCGTGTGTGTGTTTGTGTGCAAGAGATAGAGGAGGGACCAGCGAAGAGAGGAGAAAACATTGCAAAATGCAGACGGAAAGATATTTATCGTTTGTACATTCAAATGACACTTGTACAAAAATCACCGTTTGCATGTCGAGTCTCAGGCGAACAATTTAGAATTTCAAATCTTCTATGTAAATGTATGCGGTCGTCGCGAACAATTGTTCCCGATTCGACTAAAATTGTAAATACGATGTTATTGTACATGAGATGTATTTCGAACAGAGTTGACAACAGTAGCGCGTGATTCGAAAAGCTAAAATATTTTTTTCTTTTTTTGGTGGCAGGTGAATGAAATATTAAATTAGTTTGATGATTATAAAATGTATATTTAATTTGAAATTTTAGAATTACTAGCTTCACTATTTTAAATGAGTTCTGTTTTCTTACAAAACTTCTGTTAACACTCATACAGTTACATTTTCGGAAACTGATGCATGAAAATTTTAGTGTTCCGTGTACATTGTAGATATTTCAAGGTCTCGCTGTATACAAACACATACGAGAGAGTTCCATGAAAATGTTAAAATTCAATTTGTGCGAATTACATGTGTCTTCCGTTTGCATTTTCCATATATGTTCCCTCCGCTTTCTCTGTCGGTGGCTGATGGACAGAAAGAAAGAGCGCGAGAGTGAGGGGGGACGAATGAGAGACAGTGACAGAGTGCATAGAAACCAGAAGATATTCATGAAGCGCGACATTAGCGTATACATGCCGTGTGTCTTTCTTTTCTGTGGCGTTAGCTCTTTTTGTTGGGACACCAGGAAGGAGAATGCACGAGAGTGAGAGAGCGAGAGAAAGAGAGAGGAGGTGTGGTTTTGAAAGAAACGGGGCGAAGAATCGAATTTTTTGTAAGAGTGAGAGCGTGGGAAAGAGAGAGGGGGTGAGAGTATAACTAGGAGTAAGAGGGGTGGACAGTAAGAGAGCGTGAGGCCCGGCAGGGGTGCTCAACTCGGGTGAAGTGGGCCATGGGTCCCATCGTGGTAATATAATTGTGATGCCGAATTATTGTACTGATTAGAGAAAACTCATAGTGATTTTAATACGCATTCAAGTTAGAGAGACCAGCAACATTAACAAAAGAAAGACACCGACCCAAGGTCATTGAGATCCGAATTCGGCGGCCCTGTTGGCCAGTGCACAAGAAAAACGACATTCATTTACACACAGACTACTTTACACGTACATCTTCCACACGTTATACATAACACGACACATGTGCGAATTGATTGTGAACGAGATGATTTATTCGAGAAATTCTGTATAAAGAAAATTCGCTTTACGGATCTATACATAGTCACACAAAACACTGAACATTCGCGTTGAAGGCGCAGTTGCACGTACACATACACACTTTGACGAGGTACATGGAACAAGACACGAGGAACATGTTACGTATACTCTCGAATCCGTAGACTCGTAGGTTTACTATTAATTCTTATGAATTATTATATCAATGTATAATTATATTTAGTTTTTAGGTTACTATATCTATCATTTTCCGCTTGTACATATGCCGTGAGCTCGAAAAAATTAAATCTTTATCAAAAGAAATCTATAATTTTTTCGACTGTTTTTGTACAGAGATAATAAAAACAAAGGCCTCGTGCTTATGAAATTTCATGAATACAAAATATCGCTGTCTAGTGTTTTGATTACCATCCGATTTCCCATGTACCATTTTCCCAAAGACCAAGGTTTCCACGCAAATGAACAATTTCAATCTATAAGTCATAATAACGTAACAGTATTTCAATGTAATGTGTACATTTGTTATTCAATGCAAAGAATATATTGTAGTAAATTATATAGTCAGACCGTGTATGAATGATCACAATAGAATCATTAAAAATTCCAACAAAATTATTGCTACGGTTTAAAGAAACGTCAATATTTATGACTGTATTAAAGAAAATACTGTTTCTAACATGTATTGAAAATGAAGTTTGATTTTACACTTAATTATAGTCGAGAAGACTGAATTGCAGAAACAATACATCTATTTGATTTGTTTAGAAAGTATGATTTTCAAATGATAATTACATTTTACATATTAATAGAATAATTTATTAAAAATTCACACAAAAGCAGTATACAGCAATTTGCATATATTTTTTTTTTTTGTAACGTGTCCACAGGCGTTAAGTTTGATGAAAAAGCTATTACTGTATGTCATTATACTAACAATAAGAGTATTATTTTGACCGTGAACAGTATTAGAAAAGCAAAATAAGTTCCAAGGAAAGGAATGTGAATTAATAGCTTTTAAATTTATCATTTCATATTAATTGTATAAAAATCATCAACAATTCGATAATGATAAGAAATTTTGTTATTTTATTCATCATGCTCATTTTGCAGTGTCAATGTATATTAACAAACAGTTAAATATTTTCCGAATTTACACTCATACGTAACTAATGCAATTTCGATATTTAATTTTTTCCATAGTAGACTTTTAATATACCTTTCATCGTTATGTGAAGTAATTAAGCACGATTGTTTATTTTCGCTTTATAAAGTGGTAATTCTAAAGGGAATAAATTATAAGAAACTGAATAAATATAAGTATTTCACCGCAAACTGTATCTTGACAAAGGAAAATTTAATTATTTTTTGTAATACATCTAAATTTTCTTAACAAATCTACCGTCTTACAAGAACAGCTAATAAAATGTTCAAAAGAGTTGAATAAGCATGCATGTTGATAATATTTTATTCAGAAGATTCCATAATATTTAAGAATTATATTGCACGTCACGTGTCGTCACTTTTCCAAACATTCTTATATTGAGAAAAAGTACAAAGTTCCCTTTAACAATAATTTGCAGTAATGAACTAATGCGCATTAAACAAATTTTAGTAAAAAATGTTGATAATGCAATCAGTTTGTTTGTGTATATATGTAGTAGGAAGAAATATAATCAATAAGGGAAGGTAATAAGCGCTATTTATTTCTGTTGTATTTCATACGAGAATGTCATTATTTTCAAGGGGATAAATATTTTTGCCATCGTGTAACAAATATGCCGTCAAGTTGAATAAAAATTTTACATGTGCTACAACAGACGAAAATTTAATTTTTGTGCGAATTGACGTCTTTTGCATTTACACAAGTGTAAATATTTTGACAAGTTTTATTTCAGAGGTTTTCAATATTATTTTCGGTTAATAATTTCGTAAACAGTAAGAAGTTTCAAAGTTTTCATTTTTGACATGATATGAACAAATCATTCGTATCTCTCAGTTCTTTATATCATTTTACAAGATATTTATAAACACTTTAGATTTTATATACGTAGTTTGTGCATCTACATCGCTGTGTATTTGCAATCCTTTTGGAGACATCAGAAAACTGCTTTGATTTTTTCAATACTTTAACCTGAAAATGAAATCTATTAATAAAATGTTTATCGAAACTGTCATTTTCTCTATAACATTTACAACTTGGTATTATGTTGGAATTTTATTTAAAATTTGGCGGTTATAAATTTATTTCTTGGAAAAAATTTGAAAAATGACGTTTCTATTTGGAAGTATGCATTTTAAATTGTTCGAAATATAATTTTTGGTTAGAGAATATTAAACAATAAATCAGTAATTCTCATGACTGTGAAGCTTTTCATTTAAAGTCACCTTTGGTGGTCGATAAAATTACTCGTAGTTGGCTAATTGAAAGTGTAAAAATGAAACAGATGTATCATGGCATCAGCTAACGTTTTCTTATTATTATGCTAGCCGCTGGTTCCTTTGCTCCTTTTTTGGAGTTCTTAAATGCCATCGGAAAATAACGGTGTATGAGATGACACATCTATGATGACTAATATTCCGTACTTTGTGATTCCGCCGTAAAAACGTCATTCGGCTTTGGCATTTTATAACATGACAAAATTTTTGTTGCTTTTATACATTTTATACCTTATATTTCGAGTAACTACTTTCCCTAAATTAAGTGTTCCATTTGTACAAACATTATTTACTAATAAATTAAATTTTCGAGATGATAAGATCCGTTATTAAAAAGAAAAACGAAACTACGAGGTACTAGAAATAAGTAAACAATTCTTAAATATTCCGCAATCGTGTCCTCGAATCTCAGACGTCGATGGTTTTGACGGTGATGAAAAAATAACAGCATGAGAGAGCGGACGGAGGTTGAACCTGAAGAGCGTGAACTACAAGACCGATTTAATACGAACGGTGAATGTTTCAACGGACCGAGGAGAGGCATTTTTTTCCTTCTTCGACATGAAATTAATTCACTACGGAAGGGGTTAAATCCCATCGACAAGAAGCGAAGGCTCGGTTCAACAACCCGTTCTCGAGCGTGTTGTTAAGGTTTCTCGGTTCGGACCACGACGATGTGGGACAAATACAAGGCAGTCTCGCGAGTAGGAGAGGTCTGGTGGCGTGCGAAATGACGACGAATTATTGTACCGAGAAGGAAGAGGAGCCAGAAAGGGTGAAGGGAGTGGGTGGCCGGAGGTTGCGGAGAGGAAGGAGTGGAACAGGAGGAGGAGGAGGAGGAGGCGACCGATGGTTGTCGTAGAGGTCAGCCTCGGTTGTTGCCCTGGCCCCCTGACGTTGCATGGCCCGCTCGGTTACTGCCCCCCTTATGACTTAGAATCGCAATTCCGTTCAACATACATCACTAACTCTTCCTTATCTTCCTCCTTTCTCTTCCTTGCAACTTTGTCTCATCCTTCATTCAGACGTCTCTTGTTTCCAACGTTGTATTAATGAAAAAGTTCCTAACCTGTGAAAAAACTCGATGAACTGTCCGTAGGTGTCCTCCGATGCTTACCGTCCGTCGGTACAGAACTTAGGAAGAAAATGTATGGTAAAGTGTTTTATAAATATTATTTTCTTTTTTGTTTCTTTCGTAAGAAAGAAAACCAAAACGATTGGTAGCAGAAATTAAATTCGGTGCGCTCAGAAGATTGGGTCCTTATAATTTATTAACAAAGTAGAAATTCTTCGTTTGTGTCGATGATTGACAAATTGGTTAGAATGATTAATAACCACTTACTTTTTTTATACGCGAGCATCGCGTTTTGGTCAAGGTATATGCATGTCCCTGTTTATTGATTTTATAAACGTGTTTGTTGTATGCCTGTGCTATGTACAAAATAAAAAGCTTATACGAGGGTATTAACTCTTTCGCTGAGGGCTACTTCAAATGAAATTTTTGTACGAGTAGTAATCGTTAAGCAAGTGATGGTTGATTTTCTTTATTCAATTATACTGTTATGTTTAGCTCTTTTGTCCTACTTGTTAGTATCAAAACGAATATACCTGAATCAAAAGGGTTTTATTAATAGCAGTAACTAGGTCATTCATTTAGAATTTACAGAATGAAAAATAATAGAGTTATAATTAATTTAAAATAATTTGTAGTATCAATTTTATTCCTAATGTTAAATATAAGTGCAAACGAATTTCCAGTCCTTGGTTTGAGCTGTAAAGTTTAATTTCTTGAAGTGCGAGGGTTATACAGATTTCTTTCTTTTCTTTCGCTGCAGACGTGTGTAAGTACTTTTTCTCTTTACATTTCGTTTAGTTCTCCTTTACACGTCGCTTTGTTATTATTAGTACTTTGGTTACTATTTAATATGAAATAGTACTTTAAAAAATGTGTCAGTTGCTTCGAGGACTCGATTAAACGGCAAAAAATAAAAAAAATGTTATAAATCGTAAGTTAAGTGTAAAAAAGTATCTATTTTTGCATCAGTGATTAAATGCTGAAGCGAATGTAGGCTAATTACATATTGGTGTAAAAAGTTGTGTCTTCGGAAATTCCGAAGTAGGTATGTTGAATTGTAAATGTATTTATATGTACTTGTAAATTTGCTGATTTCAAGTGAAGTATCTTGGTTAGAAGACATTTTAATTATTGTCGTAGTTCATGGTAACAGAACATGCTAGTAAATTGTATAATATTTTACAAATGTGATTGATCGAAACGTCATTGCGCTACTTACAAACTATTATTTCCTAAATCTGCTGTTGATTTTTTATTAAAAAGATATAGTATAGAAATATTATACGCGTACAGGTTGCTTTAGAACCGTAAAACAAAATTTCGCAAACACCTCCATATATGGGATTGATCCTGGGTAAAAGCTGTTATGTTGAAAGGCAGGTCCACCTTCCAACGATTAGTAAAGCGTGCAGGTCTCGACTTGTTTGTTGCCTGCACGAGCTTGTAGAATTCATCGATGCCCGTTCACTTTGATTTTTTCTTCAGCCGTGTTAATAATCCTTCAATGCAAGTAATATTAATTTGCTTCTCGCTTTGTCTTTCACAATATTATAAAAATTAATAATATATTTCGCATAATGCAAAATGCTACATATCGATTACTCGGATACATAAATTCACTAACCTAATCAATTCTTGGGCGGGAATTTTCTTGTGTGAAATTTATTTTAAATAAATTAAAACAAAATCCAGTCATTTTCGAGAAAACTGGCTCTGAAAAACCGTTAAGTACATATGCACCTAAAGATGAAAATAAGGCAATTATCTTTTAGGTTTCGTTTTATTTTATAGATACTGTTCAAAGTACTGGCCTTGTTGTTGCATACCGGTTTTTGTTTTGTGATCTAAATTATTATACGATCACTACAATGTATCATGGGCCTTTAATTCTTCACATGTTAAAACAAACGTTGCTCTTAATTTTTCAACGTTCCTGTTATCTTAAAAATAAGGATTTAATTTGACAAAAGTCAATAAAAAGAGATGTATACTACGTTTGCAAATTCTATTCTTCATTTTCGACAGTGGTTTATTTTCGTATTACATAATTTAAGGTCGATGTAGTCGTATGTACAAACTAAGTATTTTGAATAGTTACCTTGTGATTTTATTTCTTAGTAATATGAAAAGACCTTTTAGAAGAAATAAATTGGAACTGCCGTTAAGTTACTCATATAATGGGATTTTATTAACGTTAATTTCGGACAGATATCTGCAAATGGCCAACTCTGGCACATAATCTTCGTATCATATAATCTTGCCCTTTCTAACGCGTTTTGCAGTATTTTCACGAATAATTCCGCGTGCGTATTATTGATTTCATGTCACATTAGTTTCTAAGCGTTGAAAAGTATTTTTGTAATTTTTAACAAGCTACATTTATATGATTCAATATTTGCTGAAATACAATTCGATTGAAACCACAGGTCTTGTTGATTAAATTGTAATTGCTTTATTACAAATTCTTTAATTACTATTCTGTATATTTCACTAGTATCAGTTACTACACGGACATGATTGTCAACAAAATATAGATCAATCATTATGGTTGCAGTAAGTCTGTACCAAACAGTTACAGTGTGTCGATGTTTCAATATTTTCGTTAATATATTTTTTCTTCTCTCTTAACGTCGCATCAACTACAATGGTTATTAGCGACGACAGTATTTAGTTACAATCCAGTTGTAAATAATTTTGTTTCTTTCAGGAATTGGAGCAATTGACATATTTTTTTCTGGTTGGAAAAGTTCTCTTTTAAGTTGTAGCTTATATTGTTTATAATTAAAAACGGATAAATGGAGTAAATTGTCTTGCCCATCGCAGACTCACTGTCAAATGATATGTTGAATCGTCTTCTCTGATTAATAGGTTTAGGCAAAAAATACTATGAGAGCAATTAACACTTTGATGGCTGCTGTCACGTACACGTGATTTTTATTAATTTTAATGCAACATGTAAAATAAATAAATAAACACATCTATCACTGATGACAAATAAACATTCAGGTACTAATAAAGTGGAAATTATAGAATATCCAATATAAAGGGAATCATGAAAATATGTTTTATTACGTAAGAATTCCTGCAAAAATGCTTAAAGATAATTACTATTTGCAAAATGTCTGCGGCCGTTAAAGTGTTAACACGCTCATTGCTTATGGCAGAGCAATTTTCAGAGGACGAGTTAACTGGTTTTCCCAGTTAACAGGTCAACAAAATCTCCCGAACAACTATGTTGCCAACGGTTGACCGCCTAAATTTTTATGCTGTTGAGTTATTTCGTTCAACATAAATTACGTAAACTTTTACACGCTGCTGAGGAGTCTATTCAAACGTTACAAAATTTTAGATTATACACTTACTACCTGCAAGTAAAAAAATGGCCCATCTGTAAGAAGGGAATTATACAGGATGATGCACGTAACTGTAACAAGCCATATCTTTTTTTTGGTTGAAGTTAGAAAAAAATGTTAAAGGAAAGAGATGAATGGTTCAAGGTGGACTACTTATTCACGATCATATTTTTCTCGCAAATCCAATAATGCATGTGCATTTTGGAGTTGCACTATTTTTTTAAAATAGAAACCTTTTTCTTTTGCACACATCGAATCCTCTCGCCATTCTACGTACAAAAGTATTAGGGCAACGTAGTCGAAAAATGATTAGTTCACGAGGTATTTTGAAACAATGTCTTTATTAATGGAGATGCTCAAACGCTTCATTGTAACGCTATGTAAACACTTCGCAACAAGCGTTCGGAAGAAAATTCGTCCAGCTACAAGTTATGAAGGAAAAACAACATGATATTCGGAATTCTGTGAGCAGAAAAAATCGCGGACGAAACTTATACACCAAAGAAGAAGTAATAAAGATTTTATTTTTATTGCACAACAATAACCAGACATCACTGCGGTTATGAAAACAGTGAAAAAGTATGAAATGTTTAGGGTGTAATAGTAAAGCGTTTGAGCATCTTTTTTAACATTTTGTCTGCTAACAGCGCTTATTGGCTCATCGTGTACTGTGGACGCCCATAGCCGTTCGGTGCAATGGCTCAGTGTCTATTACTGTAACTCGGCCGCACGCGGCGTCCGCATATGGTTAATAAATACATTAATTCAAATATCTCACGAACTAATAATTTTTCGACCGTGTTACTCTAACACTTTTTTATGTATAATGACGGGAGGATTCGATATATGGTAAAGAAAGGAAGGTTTCTATTTAAGAAAATAGTGGAACAGCAAAATGCACATCCATTATTGCGCCCGCGAAAAAAATATGAACCAAATATGTAGTCCACCTTGATCCATTCATCTTTTTCCTCTAACATTTTTCTCTAACTTCAACCAAAAAAACATATGGCTTGTTACAGGTGCGTCAATCATCCTCTATATATGTATTATATTATTTATGTATTAAAATGAATTTTATAAACAGACATGACAGTATGAAGTAAAGCATCAATATTATACCGAGTGATGCAGAAAAAAGCTCGGAAAAGTTAGAAACATAAAGTATTTGTAAAGAAGAATAAGAAGTGTCGAATGAACATAGGTCCAACAATTAATCCTTTAAATGTTACAGGCACTTGAAAAGCGCTCCACGTGTTAATACGCTCCGTGCGGAAAACTCCCTAGTGCGTTCAAGTACTGCAGTCATTTAATGTGTCCAGCGACCTTCCGCACGTGGCGTTTGATTATCGTACAAACTTATATACCGAAAAAGTAACTTCTTTTAAAATCTTACGTCTCGTGAGCAGGCGTATCGATCTTCCGCATGTGACGTAGGGTTGTCGTTGAAACTTTCGCGGTGATGAAACTACTTGTTTCGAAAGTACATGGGCGTTCTCCACACAGGCCGTAGGATTATGTGGAGTGTTTTTAAGTGCCCATAAGACTTACAGGATTAATTGTAGAACTTATGTTGATTACATACGTTTTGCTTTTCTTTGCAAGTACTATGGGTCCTCTAATTCTTTGCGGCTCACCAAGAATTATTCGAATGATACAGTGTGTCGGGTCTATACATGTAACTGTTAAATGTAATAACGTTCCCTTATACGAAAAACTTGGATTTGTTTCACATTTATTTGTCTATATTTTATTTGCTGTGCTCTATTCCAAATTAGTTTTATATCCCAAGTAAATACTAATATGTAGCAAGTTACAAACAATGCGTTCATTGTACATGTAACAGAAAAAGAGTAAAATTCTATAATTGATGCACTGACTGGTAAATATTAAAAGTATAAGTAAATATACATTTTCGTACAATTTTAAGTTAACATTTACTACAATGACAAGTAAATATACATTTACGAAAAATTTCGGGTAGTTATAGAGAAGCATGCACATATTTACACATATTAGAAAATGTTTACACTTTACTAAAATGTTTTTAGTAGAAGCGTAAAATTAATATAAATTCTTCGCGAATTGTATACCTAAAGTAAGTTAAAAAATGATTTATTAATTACATTGCATGTAATTTGATATTTTTTTATTTAATACAATTTTAAGCTGAATGCTGCACTGATTGTTAAATATTTGATATTCTTTGAAATTTTGAGGTTATGTTATTTGTATACACGTGCTAAATTAGAATAGTATACTATGTGCACATTGGTTACTAAAGGTATCAATCGTTTCGCCCTCCCCATTTGTACTGATAAAGTGAGTAAACATACATATTTACTATTTAGTGACTGTATACGATTACTAATTTCCTATGTTACTATACATCTATATGACTTTTATGTTCTTTTATTTCTGCTTATACCAAAGATTGTTCTTAAATATCTTATGTTAAGCACATGTATATCCATGGAATCATGGTTTCATAGTACGTATAAGAAATTTAGTTTTAGTGTCAAGAATATGTGTAATGTAATAGTTATGTAATAATTCTAATCTAGAGATAAGATTGCTCGTGCTCCATTTGAAGCCTTTAATCACTTCTGTTTCTGTTCACGCTTTTGCCATTTCTATTAACTATTTTACATTTATTGTAGAATGTTTCTTATACGTATTTTTTGTTAACACAGTAAACATGCTTTCTAAAATGAGACAGTTTATGTAATGACTGCAGTGACAGATTCATAACTGATTAGTTTTAATTCGAGACTAATTCGATTGCATAAAAAGTGTTATTTTTCATTGTGCGTAAATTTATAAAAAAAATATATTTTTTATATTTAAAGAAATTTCTTATTATTTGATTAAATGGGGGGTTATATTGGGAGAAATAATAATGTTTATACGTTAAAAGAATGTTTAAACATAATACTTGTCATAAACAAGAAAATTTTGTATGTAATAATATAATTCCCGTAATGGTATATCATGAAGTCATACCGTAAGTAATGTAGTGTCTAAGTATGACTTTATCAAACCTAACAAATTGACAACAACTATTTTTAATAACACTGTTTAACAAATTTTGACTTTTTCGGACTTTTAACATTGAATAGGCGATTATTATAGATCTTTGTGCGCTGAATGTGAATCATCAAACCGTTTGTTTCCACCACACCCCCGTTTTTGAAAAAAGATTGAAGTATCATATTCGAAGATGTTTTATGTTATAACGATAATAGTTATTCAGTTGCTTTTTGCGCGAAATGATTCTGTGGATTTTTACTACATGGATATTATAACATTGTAACGTAGTTGTTGGTAAGTACAACCAATTCCGAGTGTGACAAACGCCATCACGATCTCTTTTTACTAAAATTGCAACTTATTTATAAAACTGTTAGCAGCAGGTCTTTGCTACGGTAACCCAAATTTTCTTAAAAAAATTCTAAACAAAGTAGCCCCTCACCTTTTACAATATGCAGAGTACAACCTTTACAAAACAAAATGAGGGAATATATTTGAATCAGTGAGTTGAAAAACAGTATAGTAGCGGCCACGATATTCTGAGGTCGTAAATTAAAGCATCAAGAAGCGGTGCCGATTGATGTCGCGGCACTCAGGGCTGTGTACTGCGTTCTGTTTTCGGGCACCGTACAATAAAAGAGCGATGCCTTAGGATCAATGGTATTCGTAAATCAACAAATCATAATTATTATTTGGATTATTTGGAATTTTTTTCCTATATGCAAATAACCATTGATATTCCATAAAATTCATTTTAACTGCGAAGCTAAAGTACATTGACACCCTACTAACGTTTCTTTGTACGGCACTAGCCGGAGTTTCAGGTCCTTATCCCCCCATTTATCGCCGAAACTGTTGTTTCGGCGATCGGATTTCATGTACTTTGACGACTGACTGATTTTACGACCTCAGAATATCGTGGCCGCGACTGTTCAAGTCCAACATTAGCCATTTTCGAATAAAATGCGTAGAATTAGACATTGGAACAAAGAACACTGCAGAAGAAGTAGCCTATACATGTATTTCAGGAGGTCCATTCACTTTAACCCCTTGCCGTACAATAACGAGTCACACTCGTGACACATAATATGATTGATACGTTACAAATACGAGTCCGACTTTTGTGACAAATTTTTTGAAGTTTTGTAATACAGCACAAATTGACCCTCAAAGGATTGTTAAAAGCAAACTGCATGTGCTGATAGACGCTCCTCATTTATCATGGCACTCTAGGACTGGAATAGTAAATTTTGTCGCACGAAATCGTTGGAAAAGTCGTCCGGCAAGGGGTTAATGAGCGCAAAAACAGTACCTGTTATGGATTTATACTGTTTTAACAAAATCAAATTCATTGTATCAAGAAATATGCCTTGAAGGACTACTATTGGCCAAAAAGACGATGACTAATTTTTTGTATATCATGCTGAATTTAATTTAATAATCACTTTTCCTTAGACAATTTCTACTTCAATTATGTTTAAAGCTAGTTAATAAAGGTTTTTTTTTACTACTGTATTATTTTTTTAATTTCGTGACTAAAAGGTGGCTTGACTTGGAAAACAGTACAAGTCGAATGGTTTTATTTTAATTATTGAAAACTTATGAAAAAAAGTTTAACCACAGTTAGACACATATGAATGTTTATCTGAGTTAGCATAACCGTGTTTAAATTGCAACAGCACTACAAAATCAATGGCATTGATGATACATGAAAACTAAACCTATTTTTTCAAATATTACAGTATATCACAGTATATCACAGTGGTTTTTGTATTTGTACTGTTCTTCAACTCACTGATTCATTTATATTTATTTAATATATGTTTTATAAGATAAAGAATATTACTTATATTGGATACTCCAACAATATAACGCATAACACAAGATAGCTTGTACCAAGTGAAACAGCGACGCGAGTAGCGTTGCTGTCTCACGACCTCAACTTCTCAGGATCGAGTCCCTCTCATTCGATTCACATTTTCTATTTCCCTGCTCTTCTATATTCAGTCCTCGTGTTGGTTGTGTACGTAAGTAATACATGGCCGTCAATGAGGACTAATATTAACGTGTTGGACCGTAATGTTGATAGCCAATATTCGTTGCCTCATCCATGGTACGAGTTTACGGAAACATCGGTTACACTATCAATTTTTTTTTGTTTTTCTATAATTTTGTTATGTTGTTACGTTGGTTTTTATCGTGATACCGCTACATACCTGTATTATGTACTGAGGTCTTTAACGATTCAACTAAAAGTAAAAATATCAAACTCGCTTTTCATGTGGTTTATTTTCAGTAACAATACGTAAACCAGGTATGTGAACTCTGTATAAATTTTTAAACGTGCGTTAATGTTAAAAACCATCTGACAACTACTTGTGTGTATTATTTGATTTTGAGCGACTATATTTTCCTTTATTTTGTTGCGTTTAATTACAATTGCATGATACTGTGCGATTTAATTCAGCTGCTAATGATTTTGTTCTATTTTTCTTATCATTTCTTTTTGTTGGTCTCAAAATAAATAATTGTATTTAAAAGCCACTGCTCTTGAGCTGCTCTTCTCCTGTCTCCCTATAACGAATATAAAATTTTGTAGCTACGTAGTATGAAAATCCGTTTTATTCAATGAAATTTAAGGAAAAATGTTCTCATTGGTATCTTTCATAGTTTCTTAGAAAATAGATGTAGCAAAATGGTTGAAACATTGCTTCTCAAATGTGTTGTTACACATTTGGCAGCGTAACGCATCGAAAATGGTTTTATGCATTAAGCACCTTATGTTTGTTTTCTTGTACATATTTGGAGCAAGATATGACTGTTTTACCAGATATATTAAATTCATATACACTCTCTTAGATGAGAAACTTCGGTAACAAAAATAGAACGCTTTTCTTTATACGATCTACAGTCGACATAAGTTAATTTATGTACTTAATTAATTTAATTCATTAATCTTTTCGTTGCCATGATTTTATAATGTAGGGTAATGCCTTTGGATTTAGTTTGGTGGGGATAGAATATAGTTCGTGCATGTGTTGAGTTAGAAAAAATCAGTTTTACTTAAGTATAATTATGAATCAGGCACAAAGTAAGACGTGAAACAATTAAAATATCGTGGGAGATTTACATAGAGAAGAATTCTAGATACAGGTATTAAAATAGGGATGTAAAATAGGAAAACTGCAGCGGATAACCTCAAAAGTGAGGGAAAGCCACGAACGAAAATTGAAGAGGGGTAACAGTCTAAAAAGAAAAAGGAAGAATGTCAAGCGAAGGAAAGACCACGAGGGGAAGACCAGTAAAAAGTGCTGTAATATGTAAAATTGCAGCAGAAGATGAAAAACAGATGACGCTAACCTCAAAAAAGAGCTACCTACAAATAACTAGGAAAATGCGACAGACCAAAATATATCATCAATACTGACTATTGCATTTTGATAAGGCAATGAAAAAATTTAAAATGCATTTACCATTTTATCAAGTTCAAATTCAAGTCTTATCTCTTGTAGTTTGTATTTTATCATGTTAGTTAACACATGAACAATGTAAACTGTTCTTGTAATTTTAATTAACATTTCGTAATGCTATGTAGGACATTTCTATATGGACTTCTGTTTAAATTGTGCAATAAGAACAATTTTATACTAAACTACAAATACTTTATGACACCGCATTATTTTTATATACATATATATTTTTTTTTTCATTGCCGGTTACCTGGTTTTGCCCGACTGAAATGTTGATTATTTAAAATATAAATACTATTTGGTGTTGCATATACAGAGTGCCAAACAAAAATATTAGCCCACCTAGGGCGCTGCGATAAAACTAAGTATAAATCCGAAAAAAGTAAACTTAATTATTCTGTCAATTTGTAAATTATCCCTCGTTTTTGGTATTTAAATATGTATGTAAAAAATAAATGACAAATGATTATACAATTTAAAAAATACTGACATTATTTTAAAACATTTCTTTACTCACGGAAAATTTGTTTCTCATTTTCTGGTATGTTAACAAATTTTTTATACCGCGTATTATATGCAGTTTAGTTTTTGAGCGAATTGTTGCACATCTGAAGAGCTTGCCGCTAATAGTCGAGAACATTTTCTAGAACAGTGTTTCCCAAAGTGGATCCCGCAAAAAATTGTGGGGTTGTGCGAGATAAGGTCTTTTAATAAAATTTACTGGAGTCCAAGAAGCAGCAACATTCTTCGCATTGATCTACTTATTAATTTTTTTGCAGAACAAGCTAAGGTGGAATATTTTTCAAAAGAACTGAATGTATACTTTTGTCTTTTCAATTTTATACGCTGTTTTGTCGCAACACCCTAGCTATGGCAATACTTTTGTTCGATACTGTACCTGTACTAAATGTTTACTTCTCATTATAGTGTAATACTGTTTCGTTCGCCGTTTTAAAGAATATAGGATATTCTGCTAAAAAAAGGAAGTTAATCATCAAATCTTGGAAGTCACAAGCAATACAAAGAATAGAATAGTTTACTGATTGATACCTTTGTAAAGTAAAATGTTCTCCTGAAACTCCTTTTTATGGGGTTGTCGTAGCTTTTTCAGCTACGTATCTCATCCAGTGTGTGTATACATACTGTACACAATACAAAGTTTATGTACAAACATTTATTATATCGTACAATTTGTGCCAAATTCAACTATGGATACAACAATATTCACACACAGCCCCATACACGCAGCACACACACACACACACACACACACAGACAGGCTGTAGCGGGAAAGTGTTGGGTCTTTTGACTTGCACGTTTTCCAGGGCACTTTTCAGAGACAAAAAGGAGCTGTATCAGTCCGAGCAGAGCATCCACAGTGCAAAGACATAACCAAAAGACACGCGAGATACATAAAGACTTTTATACAGTTCACTTACACTGTACGTACAGTTTATACAGTTTCTTTTCTTTCTTAGTGCAGTATATATTTTATCACCTTGTTTAACTTCTTTATTGACCACTAGACACGTGTAAAATTTATAAGACTACGTATTGCCTATTTTTTGTTTGATTAAACTATTATTGAAATAAAATCTAACAGTTACAGCACGTCTTTTTTCTACTTTGAGAGTATTAAAATGAATCTGAACGGGAAAGTTTATATCACTAAAGTAAGTCTGCACAGTAATTATTACAGTAGCTACTATTTTTAGTAATTAGTAAGTAATCTGTATAAGATATTAATACAGTATAATCTCGATCATCGGACGACTGGTCATCCTATGTTAGTTACGAACTACAATTATCATTAGTGACAGTGTGCACTTAATTTTATACCACAGCGTATTTTATATTCTAAAAGAAAATCATTATATTTACATGAAACGTATGTAAAAAGTGACTAATATTGTTACTAACTTTAGTTCGGATAATCGAGGTTCTACTGTACTTCGAAAACGACGAACCCGTACATACGCGGCCAAAAATCGTTCACTGTGTACTACGGACCACTGTATTGATCCGAGCACAGCTGTTTATTGTATGCTATAAAGCTACCTTTTCGGAAGAATTATCGTTTCGTCGTGTTTTATTTTGTTACTTATTTTGCAGTTTTAAAACACTGAAACAATTTAGGAATTAACATCATGCTGTGAATTACTTATTTACTGTAATCAAATATTTGGTTTAACGCATGTTGTATCGCAAAAAAATTGCAGTACTAGCACACGTTTTTCCCCCGAATGTCTCAGGGCTTACAAAGTTACTAAGGATCTAATTGTAAGACTGTAAGGAGGTACAGTAGGACCTCGATTATCGGAACCATAATTAGCAGCAGAATGACTCACGTTGCAACTATATTTCGCATAGAAATATTAACTGCATTTTAGAATATAAAACATAAAATTGTGTAAAATTAAGTACACAGTGTCACTAATGATATATTCAGATATTCAGACTGTAACTGACATAGGATGATCAATTTCCCGATAATGGGTGTTTGGATAATCGAGATCCTACTGTATTTCCATTTGGAAGGGTAAAAAAATTGGTTTTTTTTATTACACTTTCATAAAGTATAATATCTTGAACATGTGTACCTAAAATTCCACGCCTAAATTGATCGAAATGGCAAAGTTCCAACTATTTAAAAAAAGCAGTGCACCGTTAGTAATGCGAAGCGTAAGACACAATCGCATTCCTTAGTACGAAAATTGTACACCAAAATTGCCAATGATCGCTGTCATGACTTCTATTGTTTTATTTGCCGTCTTTATTAGTTAGTTTAATTCAGTGAATTTTTTGTGGAAAAGGAGATTAAAGGTAACTGCCATAAATGTGTATATTGCTACGTACAGTGGTGGACAAAAGAAGGTTTAAAAGGTAAGCGATACGAAGAGGCACCATAATTTTACAAAACGAAAGTATGTTTTACAAAAGCAATGAAGTTTTCATAAATACGTACATTATGTGAAGTATTAAAAACAGGAGAGACATGCATAGAAATGAGAAAGTATATGTTTTATTTAAAATAATGAAACAAGTGAAGAAACTAGCTGGACAAAACTAAGTTCAATTACATGTTTCTATGATTATACTTTTTATATTTACACACGTACTATTGTTAATATTTTGTATGTGCTCCTTTACTATCTATCACAGTTTGTAGCCCCTTTGGATTACTATTGACTAAATTTTTTAATGGATTTATTGAGACAGCATACCACTTTTCTTATACAGCTTCCCAAAAATATGTGTGAGCATATAACTTTATTAGTGCTCGCACTTAAAGAAACATGCGCATCTAAAATGTTCCAAAGATTCTCAATCGGATTAAGATCTGGTGACTGCGGTGAACAGTTAATTCTTTCAATCCTTTTTTAGCAAAAAATGCAGATGCAACTTTCTAAGTGTGCTTGGGTTCATTATCCTATTAGAAAATAAAGTCCTCTGCTGATTGCGATCAATTGTTATTTAAAATGTTAACATAGTCAGCATCAATTATTCTTCCACCTTTCTTAGAAAAACAGCCCCAAAGGATTATCGAGTCGCCACCATGTTTAACGGCAGCTTGAACATTTTGTATAATGAGGCGGTTTGTCAATTTTCACCATACTATTTTTCTTTTCTTTTTGTTCAAATTTTGACTCGTCAGACCATGTAACACATTCCCTAAATGATAACGGCTTGTTTATAAATTGTTTAGCAAACAATAGATGTTTTTGGAAAGGTTTCTTTTTCGCTATATAATTTTTAAAACCATTTTCATTCAGTCTTCTTCTCACTGTCCTTTCATGTATATTACTAAGATTTACATTTTCTTTGACGACTCGAGCTGATAAGGTGGAGCCTTTTTTATTTCCCGTATTATTATCTTATCAGTTCTTTCTGAAGTTTTCCTTGGTCTGCCACATTTCATTAAATTATTGACTCTACCATACTTTTTGTATTTATCACATATCTTTTTTGCTCCCACGACTGAAATTTCATATCGATTCCCAATTTCCTTAAATATTAATCCGTTTTTTCTATTTCTAACTATTAACTGTCTAATATCCATAGCTTTTTTATTATTCTTACTCATCTGTGTAAATAAAGACTCAAATGATTATTAAAATTAATGTACATATAGAAATGAAAAAATCAGTCGGCATATGTTTATTATTTCTTGATATTATTATTGTGTAAAAGATTTTCAACTTACTTTCGTCCACTGTACGTGTTGAACAAAATGGATTATTAACGTACCATGCAAATATAGTTGTATAAACAAGAGGATATCTATGTCGTATAGAGTCAAGGGATACTAAAATGTCCAGTATAAAAGTTACAAACACTAATATACATAAGTATCAGTTTTAAATTTTCTTTTGTTCCCCACTCTGTATTGAAACTGCATGCAGAACTTCAAACGCGTTTTTCTCGAAACCGTGTTTTCCAAATTGGCTGCCATGATTTCTCAATAATGAGTTAAGCAATCTGTTTCAAACAGTATATACATGTTAAATAGATGCCCTTTTATCGCTCTTACTAGAATTATATCAATATCTGCAATAGTTTCTTTATCGCTTGAAAAAGTTGATCTTTCATGATAAGATCGATATTTTTACTTTACACAGTTGCCATTTTGTTAAAATACGTTTTTTTGCTTTACCCTAGTAGATACGATAACCACATTCGAATAGATTAAGATTATCTTTGACTTTTCCGTCTCACATGAATACAGCAACGTGAATCGTGGCAACCTATAACTTCGTTAATATAAAACATAATTGCATCAAAATTTCACTATGCTTGCTTGAAACGTGAGCAAACATTTACGAAATATTTCAACTACTCTGGTCCATTAATTTTTAGTTCTAATAATCGCCAAAAAATGACCCTTTCAAATAGGAATACCCCCTTAATAACATGCCGGACTCGTAAAATGCTACGCAAAATGCTTAGTCAACATCGGTTTTAACACTTCTACCAGATTGTATTAACCGAAAATTAAATTTTCTAAATTTGTATACCTACATAATGAATGTAATTTCCAATTATACCATTGGATTGTTAGTAACTTTCATAATTCCTTTATAGGTTCTATTGGACCGTCTTAGTTATACTTATTGATATTGTATCATTGAATCTAAGTGTCATGCATACGTGACTGACATGGCTGTCAGAGTGTTAAAATGAACGTAATAGGTCCTCATAACCACTCGATGTAATACTACGGTCCTATAAGTTATACATATATGCATTTAATGAATGTACTTGCTAAGTAGTATTACGTTAATCAGTTCGCACGTGACGTACGGTTACCATATGAACTTCAGCCTTTAAAAAGTTTCCTCTTTCGAAACCGCACGTTTCGTACAGAAGATTGATAAGCACTTGTTAAGTACATTATCGGAACGTCCATACACGTTCTTCGCGCAGACCATAGCAGTGTACAAAATGCTTATGAATGCTTATAACAGTAAAATGACTAATTTCAGGACCAATGTTAATAATACCTATCATTTTTTATTCCTCTTTATTAACACTTTGACTGCCATGTCGCCAGGGTCGGATTAAGACCTATAGAGGCCCTAAGCACTTAGAAGATTTTGGTCCCCGCATATATATCTAATTCAAAATATAAACAATAATAAACCGTAAAATAGAATTTTATTTTTCGAAATGAAACAACACTTACAGTAAGATGGAAAGTAATGTTTATTTTTGTATACTTCCAGTTTATTTATATTTGAAAACTTTTCTCCTACTTTTTCTAATTGCACAGTCTTTGATCAGATCTTCAAAACTAATCTTACGTAACACATCTGTTTCTATACTTACAATTAGTAGAGATAAAGCATCCAGCCTGCCTTGTTGCATAGTTGTTCTGTTGGGATTTTTAATATACATCAACTGAGAAAATGAATGCTCAGCTGCGCAATTTGTGACCATTAATGCTATAAATATACGAAAGAAAATGTCTACATTTGGAAAGGCACATTCAATATTGTCTTCTACAATTATTTTATAAAGTTCAGCATGACTGAATCTTATTTTTACATTTTTTGTTGCAGTGAACTTATGACGCGCATATGACTGGAACTGCTGAAGCTCAGCTGAGAAATTAGTGTTCAAGTCCCGTGGGTAAGCATTAATTCAGCTTTTGACAACTTTTTCTCATCTCAGTTTTAAGTTTATCAACAATTGTATAAAAGGTGGTGATACGAAATTTATCTCTGGTATTCAATGGTTGCCCCCTTCCCTTCATGCGCTAAGTACGTGCTTATTTTGGTTAATGGTTAATCCAACCCAGCATGTCACTCATATGTGGGTGACAATTAAATTCAATCATTATTTATTAGATCGTACAAAATGTTAACAAACATATCTAAAACAAATGTCTAATAAAACCAGTACAAAAATTATGAAAGTTACTAATATTATTAATAGAACACGCTATAATTTGAAGTTATATTCATTTTCTATAAAAGTTTAAAAAGTTTGTCATTTTCAGCTAACACAGTGTGGCGTTCAATGTGTCAATACCATGCATTGCTGAAATTTTAGACGCTTTTATCACACTCTATATAATACATAACCGTAATTGTTCAATATCACAAACAATTTAGTGAGTAAGTTTGTTAATGTCTATGGTGACATGTTTTATTACCAGTAAAGATATCCATGTCGATGTTCGCAAGTGTTTCTTAAAATACATAAAAGTTATTCGTATACAAGAGACTCTCTCTTAACCGGTCCCTATGCGATCGGACCTCTCACTGGATAAGCGAATGGCCGGTTAATCGGTTTGTAGGTTATAAATAAAATATATATATTGTGTTTATTATTTACATATAAAATGTAGATATAACATATAATAAACCTAAAAAAATTGAATTACAATATTCGACTATAAGAACGGAACTCTTCAGTTAAATTCTTTACAATTTCAACTTTTTCCTTTTGTTTTATTTCAAATTTAAGTACGAAGAATGTACTCATACGTTTGTTTTTTTTAATTTGTTTTCTATACTCAGTTTGGATTTTCTACTGGTTAACCAGTACATCTGCCCTCTTCTTATTCTTATATTTTCTGTTATTGTGAAAGTTTTGTGTTTATATGTAGTCTTAAGTGTTTTACAAAACGATCATAAAACCTATATGGACATACGGAATATCACTATGGGGAATGTCGATAATGAGACACATAGTTAAATTAGAGATAATTCAATTACAAATACTCAGAGCAGTTGTTAATGCCTCATGGTACATAAGAAATGAGGATCTACGTAAAGATCTAAAAATCCCAACAGTTAAGGAAAATATTAACAGATATACAAAATATATAGAGGAAAACTTACAACACATTCAAACCAGCTAGCTGCAGCAGTGTACGAAACGCACATAAAAAGAAGACTAAAAAGGAAATATCCCATTAACTTAACACGTTCGCAGGCGGTCCGACTTTGAGTAAGGTGTTGATATGAGCACTTTCAATAAAATTAATTTCAATGTTTGATAGATGAAATAACCAATATTAACAATAGAAAGACGGGAGTCGGATTCTTGTATGTATGATGCACGAAGCTTATACCAGTAATATTACTCATAAGTTTTCCCATCGTTTCGATCATGAAAATTAAAGAAAAAAAATGTACTGCATATTCAGTGGTGGCCCACCAGACAATAGCGAAAGTACTGCATATGCAGTAGCCGTCCGCGAACGTGTTAACCATAATACAATAACAAGATTGTGAGATAGTATCTCGTTAGAGATAGTCTTCCGCGTAATATTTAAGATAATCGCTACAAAAATTTACCAAATGTCCAGCTGGACAAATTTTGAAGTTTAAAATAAAGTACAACAAAAAAAATTCGTTCGATTAAGGTTTTCTTTTTTGATAAATATCGTAGACCACGAATGAGCTACGTAACACGAAATGTGTCAATTGTTTTCTTACTGGACCTCTCAACGAAAATATGGCTGGATATGAGGGAGTCTATTATACGTGCAATCGTATGAATTAAAATAAAAGTGGTCAAGTTCAAAACGTCTGAAACTTTTCTTGGGGTACATGAAAAGTCCGGTATCTGTTTGCTAGAAAGTAACAAACCGCGAACTTTCTTGGCGTGATCTTTCGAAAAGTAACTTCGGAGGGCTCGTATTTCCATATTGCGGGAGTAGGTTCGAATTCTATCTTTGTTTGTCCTGAAAAGAGAGATTTAGCCAAAATAACTTTTTAAAATTCGACACCAAGTAGTTTGAATGTAAGTTCAGATGGAAAAAGTGTTTTCTATACTTGCAATTTTGAAAAATATTCAAGATCTGTAAAACTATAAAATGTGGAATATGGAATTTGGAATGTGAAATTTATAAAATATGTTTGAAAACAGTATTCCATTTTTGTAAAACTGATTCAAAGATTTTTACTGTGACTTTTTATATTTTTCTAACTCGTTATTCTCTTATGGGCTAGCACTTTTGTTTTAGGATCGACTGCCAACCAGTTGAAGATTTTTAAGATGTAACACTTTAACTTATATCTAAAACATGTTTGCTTTATGGCATGGAACTAGAATAAGCTGAAAAGAAATAATCGGGTCAAATTATGTGTTTAAAATAAAAGTAAAAATGTTCATTTTTAAATGTATAGTCCACATACGGGCTACTATCAAAATATTCTAATAGAAAAGTAAAAATTGCATATTTTTAGATTTATATGATATTTAAAAATATGTCCAAAACAATAAGTTGTTTACAATAGTCACAAATTTATACATTTTTTTCAATTTCTGAGTGCCCACATATAACATTGAAAACACTTCTCCCGAAGTTCTCCCACTGAGTCTTCAGACAACAGCCCTTCACAAAACATCCAACTCGCATCCTCGACGTCATAGTAGTTTCCTTGAACTTCAAGGTCGCCGTGATCGTCATTCAGAGGAGAATCCTGAGGTGCAACATCATCTTCCGAATCCCGTGACTGTAGAACCACCTTTGTAGCCCATGTTTAGACCATTTGATTAGGAACGCTTGGAACCGTGGCAGCCATTACCACGTGATGCTATTCATTACATAAACTATGCTGAACCAAGCTTTCAGTACCAGTAATGTGGCGCTCTTAGCAAACTAGCTCTTAGTTCAACATATTATTTTTACGAAAATAAAACAAACATACCTGTAAAATCTTATAACATGGTGCAATAGGACAAATGGGACGTTTTGCAATCTAACAGTTGAATACAACGACTGTAAACGATCAACTACTTCCCCCAACTTTTTTGTAGTTTTACACTATTCCCGCTAATCTGAAGTACCTAACATAACACTTTTCATTAAATAGCCCATATTTAGACCCTATGCTGTATTTGGACCACCTCCTTTATGTATATGCTACCTAGTTGTACAGCGTTTTCTTAACAGCCTATATAATATTTATTGTTCGCCTTATATCGTTACTACTGATCAGTTTTTATTTTATTTATTAGAATTATATTTACAACTGGCTCTATTGAGCCAACCAGAAAATTTGATACATGAGAATATCGTGTGCGTGTGGGTAATACCTAATAGTGTTTCCACTACATTTTATTATTTGTTGTCTCTGTAGGTCGGACGGTTTTGCTCTTTTCAGTGTTCTGATTTCTGGAGTTTGGCATAAGCTTCTTGCCAGTTACTACTGTTCATGACAGTCTTTAAGTGGTTGCATATAAAATCGGAGAGTATTTCTTGTCTCACTTTTGTTCTTGTTGAAACTTATGAAACAGCCCCAGAAAATAAATTCGCCTGTGATCTTGTTAGAAGATGATGCTCATCGTTAAAATGGCATTTCATAATGATGGGGGTACTCTACATTGCTACCCAAAAGTAAAAAAATAGGAATAAATGTTTACCTCTCTAATTAGGATTATATTTTGGTACAAAGAATCGAGAAAAGTATATTTCCTGGTACATATAACTGGTTATGTGCACGGTGTTGCATGTATCTCATAAGATTCCTGATGTTTAGTTGCTTTGTTAACTTAAGCCCTTGAAATTCTCGCATACGCGCGACCCACATTCATGCGAGGGATACTGAAGGCAATTCCAAACGTTTCTCGTAGTTTTACATGTCACGTGAAACGTGATTCGGATAGCTGTACCGTATTCTTACGACATTCCTCTGAACATTCAAACTTTTAACGTGTCGCGACACCTCGTTAGCGTGATGCCCAGAGACTGGGAAATTAGTTTGTTTCGCCATAGAATTTGATACAGTTGACTAAAATTTATACGAAATGCCTTCAAGAAATCTTTCATTTAAATTAACCTTTCATGATGAACATGACAAGTGATTCAATGAACATGAAGAAAGCTTGTAACCAATTTTGTAATACTGTTTTAGAAAATATTTGATTTTAACAAAGAAACGTTGAACGTATTGAGTTAAATTAATGCTGATGTCGATATCGTAATAAATTATTATAAGTTCCCGTAAAGGTGCGTAGAGCAACCATGAAAATTACAATAATAGTACACCGTTTTTTTCCGCAAGTAATAACTGTCATCACAATTTTTTTCCTTTCTTTACGTTGCATCAACTGCAAATGGTTATTAGCGACGACAATATTTCGGTTATATTATATTCGTACGTCGTTCTGTTTTTTTGAGAAACTGGAGCAATTGACGTATTGTTTTATCGTCAGAAAAGTTATTTATTAAGTTGTAGCTTATATTGTTTTTTGGCGCAATGTTGAATATTTACCGCAGTATATAATTAAATGGTCGACAGTTATTTGTGCGTCACATTTCTCACAAAATGAAGAACTGGTTTTCGAGAGTAAATATGAATAAATTATTTTGGTATGACCGATTTGGATTCGGGAAATCGGTATTTGTTCTTTCCTTATTAGGCATATTCTCTTTAAGGTCGATTTACCCTGTACGGCACGGACCGTCACATACCGGTAACGTTATGTATCGTCACCGACACAACAGTTTTATGCGTATGTTCACATTGCTTCGGCAACTGCCCGTCAGAACGCAACTTTTTTTTATATCTCCCATATACTTTGCAATTTGTCAGTAGACATTAGGCAAATTGTTGTATGTGTAGAAAATAGCACAAGGACGGTGTCGCCATTGTGATAGCGTTTTATTAACACGATCTATCCATCTGAGTGATTTCCAGTTGTTTACTATCTACTTTTTGACTAGGTCTCCAGGATGAGTTCTTTTAAGCCTTCGCCTGATGTGTTGATCGTATATGTTGTTGGCTAGCGGATTAGTGTGTGCTTCGATCCTTCTTTTGTAGTTGCTAGTTGCTTTACTTATTTCCTCTTATACCGTAATGACGTTTAAGTCCTTCCTTATGTCCTCGTTTCGGACGTACCACGGAGCGTTAACGATTGAACGTCGGATGATTGATTGTTGGGCCTCAAGTTTGGCTATATGGCTTTTCGCAGCTATACCCCATAATGGTATTCCGTATGTCCAGATGGGCTTTATTATCGTTTTAAAAATTTGTAGCTTGTTTTCCGTACTAAGTTTGGATTTTTGGCCGGTTAGCCATGACACTTGTTTGTCTTTTAGTCGAATTTGTTCAATTTTTGCAGTAATATGTCTTTTCCATGTTAATTTAGAGTCCAGATGTAGTCCTAGACATCTAATTGTCTTCGTTTGTCGAACTTCAGTATTGTTTAATGCTACTTGTGGCCACTGATTTTATCTTAAAGTGAACGTAGTGCGTTTGCAATTGGTGGAGTTTACCTGTATTTTCTTTTTGTACAGCCATTCTTCAAAAGCGTTGATTTGCTCTTGTAGCATGTTAATTGCTTGCTGTGATTCTTTATGAGTGGTAAACATTACTGTATCATCTGCAAATGTTAATATTACGCTATTATCACTTATTAGTATATCTGCCGTGTAGAGGGTGTATAGAATTAGTCCAAGAACGCTTCCCTGTGATACTCCAACTCCGATCTGTCTAATGTCTGAGTGAGTATCCTTGGTTTTTACGTAAAATGTTCGATCACTTAGGTAAGATTTTAGGAGTTTGTAGTATGAAGGTGGGAAGTATGTTTTGAGTGTATGCAGTAATCCATAGTGCCAGACTTTATGCATTTTCTATGTCTATGAAGACGGCTGTACCATACTCTTTATTTTCTAGTGCTGAAGTTATTGTGTTGCTTAATCCATGGACTTGCGGAACGCAACTTAATAGCTTCTATTAACTTTTCCTGATGCATATTCTGTTGCATCCGTTCTATAATGTTTAGGCCCGGTAAAGTCGAGCGACTTTTGTCGCTGCGATTTCACGATGCGACGTCTCTGCGGTGTCGCACCGGTGACGCTACGCGACTCGGCAGGTTACGTTCATAAACGCAGCGTCACCGGTGCATACGCGCAGCGACGTCGCATCGTACAATCGCACGTCACCACTGCGAAATTGCAACGACAAAAGTCGCTCGTATGCACCGGCCCTACTGTACACAGTCCCACTAAAACGTATGTTTCAATGTTTTATCGTGCCTGCAATTGTACTTACGTGACGGTCCGTTCCGTTGCCAGTACGTGACGGTCCGTGCGGTATACTGTATAAATCAACCTATAGAGGAAAGTATCCCATTATCGTATAGGTTCCGAATATGGCACACTGGACTTCTGTTAAAATTATAATACCTATAGAAGCAAATCATAAAGTAATAGCATTTTAGTGTAGATTTCTATTTAAAAAGCACACAACAACGCCTGCTTTGAATTGCGGATGGCCCTTAGTCTGAATAGTAAATGTACATATTTTTCAAGTTTTGTGCACGTGCTACCGAAAATCAATTTTTGGCCAGAAATAGGTGTAAACTTTCGAGTTTACCATATCACCCACAATGTAAAGGGCCTAGATTATTGTTTGTACAAATAGCATTTTAATTTTTCAATGTTAAAAGTTGATGTATATTTTTATTACCTACGAGTACAAAGTTCCCTAATATCGCATATCAACCGTACCCTAATTTCGTACTGTGCGTTATTGGGGCATGTCCTTTGTCTAATTTGGTTAACTATTTTTCCTTATAGCAACAGGAATGAAATTAAGATGATAGTTCTTCTAGTAATAGTGGTGATGAAAGTTTGAAACTAGATGATGATTCCAATATGGATTATGCTAACGATAACGATGCAGAATGCATGTTTCGTGAAGGTCTTTTTCCAGAAGGCCAAATAGGCGAAATTTTGGTCAAACGAAGGTTTATGTTTTTGATTTTCGTTTTGTAGGATAATTTACAAGAATAATATTAAGTGACCTAGTATCGACTACTCTATGTATTCCCTAATATCGCATAGGTAATATTAGGCATCAGTTTATTCACTTACCGAAAAGATCAAGAAATAATAATATGAGAATATTTATACTTTTATGTAAAAATATTTTTTTTTCCATACAAACACTATATCAGTAAACATATTTCCGTATAACGTCATATAATAGAAAAATATCTAACTTAATTTTCCAATAAAATACAAGATGTCACATAAAAGTGTACGATAATGGGGTTCCTTCGTCTATGCATAAAATTATTGTGCCGGTGATGGTACATACTGTTGCCGGTACGTAATAGTCCGTGCCGTATGGTGTAAATCGATCTTTATAGTTAATTGTGCAACTGGTGTCGTTTGTTTGTTATTACACATTCGTATGATTATTCTGACAACAAGTAGAATTTTTGGGGTGGATAATTAAGTTATAGATAATACAACTTATTTAGTTATCAATGGGACAACCTCAAGTAAATTCTTTTTTCCGACGTAAGAAAGTGACGTACAACGAGCAGTTTAATATTCGAAACTGCTGCCAGGATATTGCAACATCTTTGGATAAAGTAAACGAACAAAAAAGGCGGTGGCCTGTGTAACTTACAATTCGGTGTTACGTCACTTTGGCCAAAGCCAGTTCCCCATGGAGTTTATTGAAAAATACGTGTTATGTAATTTGTATTGCAAGTCGAAGGTGTAATAGGTTGTTTTTTTGGATTACGTAACATGTTGCGTAAATTTTGTACGATTATGTGAAACAGAGTTTCAATATTTGTTTCATGCGATGCACCCTCGTGCTGGCATAAGGCTAGTGTTTTAACAGGTTTATCCACGGGAATATTCAAGGACACTTAAAACTTTTTCTTTCGCACAATGACATCATTACCGAAGAAAAGTGAACCATGCCCAAATATTTAACAGTCACGTTGAATAGCCAACAATGTAGAAAGATCGGTACAATACTGTTTTTATAATCCGTGACTTTGTGTGTAGAATTATATTGGGTTGAGTCATAAATATTTTCCGACACATAACAGATTTTTTTCTTTTTATAAATTCAAATGAACGGTAAGGAGAAAAAACGGGGAACGCCCATTTTATTCTACAGTGTTTAACTTGAAAAAAAGAAAATTAAAATAATGTAAAACAGTTATTTCTACGCTTATTTTTCTCCTGCTGCTTAATTATAGTATAACTACACGTTATAAACAATACAGTTCAGTACTTGAACGTTGTCTCTTTACTGGTGGACTCAAGTATTAAAAATTGATTTTCTCAATAAATCTGTTTTGTAACATTCCTTGTTTGTTCTTCTTACCCTTGAAATAGTTTATCTGAGATTCTGATTTTTCCTACATATTTGAATGTAAGAATCCCTAAGACGTAGACATGCTGTAGAATCAACAATAATTATTCTGTAATAAATTATCAACAAATTCAAGAAGACAATTCAGAAGTTACTTATGACTCAACCCAATAATTATGCGTGTCTGTTAGTACATTAGAAATAAAATTCGTTGACATTTCATGGTTCATTTTCTTTCCGCTCGATACTACAACCCCCTTTCCACTATCTGTCCGTTCCTTAACATTGTTTTTTCTTTTAAACATGCTCTAAAATTTATCTCACATAAAATAAACATCAAATTCAGCCTTAAATGACTGACTGAACATCATATGAAGTATTTTTCTTTTAACTTTGCAATTTAAAATTATCGATGTTGTAATCATGAAACTTCGATTGCAGATTGCACTACTTCTTGTACCCATTTTGCGACGAAAATTATTTACTTGTTCCGTCGTAAACAGAAAATTTTATGTTATTAAATTGATCTTACAAATATGTATAAAAATGCAATACTGTATTGTGTTATAAATTTTATGAAATGATGTAGAAATTTGTAACCATTGTAAAAATATAAGCTGCTTAAAAGTTGTATGAATATTTTTATTGGTGTACGTACTAAACAACCGTAATGATGAGCATATTCGTAGAGTTAAATTTTACTGGCGAGTTTCTTCAAGAAATAGTAAGAAACGTATGTCAAACTATCACTGTAAAGCATGCATAACTTTGATGATTGTACGTGTACGACTGAACTTAACTTTCACTTTAAGCAACGCTCGAATTGATGATACTTTTTTATCGAATGCTTAAATGACCTTTTAACGATCAATCCATTGAAATTGATTATTCGTTTACGACTTGACGTATTTTGTCGGTAGTTGTAAAAATTCGTTTTAAGACGCCTATGAAAAGTTTTTTCTAATAACAGCTATTTTCTTGCAAGGAAACATTATTCCATAACGTACCTGTCATCTTGATTAATGACTCTAGAAGGGGTACGCAGAGATGTAACGTGTTTCGAAAATATTATAGTGCTAGGACAAAGTCCTTAAAGAAATGGGCCAGGATAAAGTCGATTGGTTCAGAAAGACGAATACTATGACCAGACTGCGGATTTTGATGTAATTTAACATATTCAAATATTTAAAAAATGCACATTCAAAACCGTGAAAAATAAAAGGTACATGTTTTCAACATTCACAGAAGAAAATGCAGTTTTATCAAAATTTAATTTCTATAACAGTAAAAAGATAAAAAATATTGAGCTTCTGAAATGTACATTTGCATAAACATCCGCAGTTTGATTATGATTCATGATTTTTTCCCTTAAAGTCATTTTTTTTAAGTTCTCAAAATCATCGACGGTTCTTGATAGTAATAACATATTTTTATTGTCGCATTATTGTAGCTGACAAAGAACAGATTTCACATGCATGGTACGTTGTCCATAAAATGACCTAGAATGAAGAAATCACGATAGTTTGAAGGAAATCGGGAAATTGAACATTTTTTTATTTCTGTTCGAAGTGTTTATTTTGCAAGAAATGTTTGACATGATTTCCATTAGCTTCAAGGCATTTTCGGTTGAGGTACGTTTTTGAATTTCAACTCCGCTCCAAGAAGCTTCTGGCGTTACTCCTTCTAGCGTTAGAACGGCAGGAAATAATTTTATAAGCATGCATTGCCATTTCCCCAACTATGATCGAACATGCAAGGACATCTTTTATGTACCATATCCAAAAATACCTTGACGCTAATGGAAATCATATCGAACATTTCTTGTGGAATATCGATGTTGGAGAGAAATAAACAAACATTTAATTTCTCAGTTTCTTTCAAGCTATCGTGACCTTTTCATTCTAGGTCGTTTGAAGATCTACGTGTTATACATGTCTATAATCTATTCTTTGTCAGCTACAATAATACGATAATAAAAATATGTCATTTTTATTAAAAACCCACATAATGGAAAAGGACGGGAATGAAGATAATGTCCAGACTAATAAATAACTGAACAAGGAAATCATTTACGTCTCAAAATGTGTGCAAGGAGCAGTGCAATCTACAATTAAAGTTTAATAGTTAAAACGTCAATAATTTTAAATTGCTAAGTTAAAAGAAATACTGTATATGGCGTGTAAGTAGTCATTGAAGGCTGAATTTAATATTTATTTACGTTATATAATGCTTAATTTAAGTGTAATTTATATTTATTTTTGTATTTGTTGTAGAAGTAATTAGCTCATGTATCTCACGTATACAATTACAACTACCTGTAATGTAAGTAGATTTAAGGATGTACAAAACCAAAGCCCCACAAGGTCAAAAAGTACAAATGAGGTATCAATAAATAATAATATTTAAAAGTAGTCACTGACTTTGAAAACTCGGAAAAAAATGACCTCATGGGAAAAATTATGAATCACAATATTCGTCATTCTGAACCAAACAATTTTGTCCAAGTATACTTTTTTGTATTAGCAAAAGTAGCGAAGACATTAAGCTGTTCAAGATAAACGAGACAGCCTATATATTCATCTTTAGAAATTTTCCGATACTTCATGCAATTTTGTGCACCTTTAATTAAAAAAAAATTCATATGTGTACAAATTATTATACTGGCAGCAGATTTCTATTTTAACGTATAATGCTATCGAGGTATGCAAATTTTCTAATTTCACGTGTTTCATAGTTTATGAGCAGCGAAAGAAAACCTTAATTTTAGGTATCAAGTGAAAACGAATTTTTACTAATTTTGATATACCTATACATATTACTCTTTTATATGTATATTACTCTTCTTCTTTCATTTTTTAAAAAGTCGGTGCTTATAGGCGCTTGACAAAGCCGCCTATCGTGTACTGTCGCCGCCCATAGGCGTTCATTGCACGAGCTCAGTATGTACTGCTGCAGCTCGGCCGCACGCAGCGTTGGCCTCGTTTCCAAGTAGCTCGCAGTCAAGGGGTTAATATAATGTTTATGGTACTAAAAGAAAATTTGTCTACTTTAAATGTCAATTTCAAAGAAGAAACAGACAATTGAGGGTATAATTCTACAAAATTAAACACATTATTGTAGGAACGTGGTCTTATTACAAAGCGGATAAATTGTATAAATTCCATCGCTAATCAGAATTACCAATCTATAATTAGGCAACCTGCTGTATCGAAATTGAGTTCGTTGAAATTTACTAATTCTCAGAAATGAAAATTATTGTTCAATCGACACGTTTCTTGATACCTGGAAGAAGAAACAATAGATAGTGAAACTTAAAGCATTTATAAGACACAAATATGTCGGAATGTCTGCACGCAGTTATAGACGCATGGTTAGACTTCTTTTCATCGAGAAAAATGAATGTTCGCGCCTTATGTCGTTTTCTTTTATTTCTTTCCGCGCTTTTCGTAAGTCACACTCTTACATCATCTGCTACTAAATTTTTGTCACCGTTATTCCTTATTTTTTCTGGATTTTTCGTTGACGCATGGTTTCGTTTCTTACAAAATATAGTATACAGTGCCATTTACAGGATGTTCTAAGCTTGATGGTCTTAACTTTGGGTACGTGTAATTTTCAACAACATACACTTGCCGTGTTAGAAAAGAATGCGCTCAGAAATCAATAATCTCCGAATTATAACAAAACAGTTTAATTTCACCTCGATAGGTGCTAACTTAAATTATTCTTTATCTCATAAACAATTTTTCCGTCCATATTTATTCAAACTTTTTTTAATTAGTTTTTGAGAATTGTACACACCCAAAGATCAGGAGTGTCTGGTATCAATTCTGACACTTTGACGGTCGCTATTACGCACACATGATTTTATTCATTTGAATAACACCTACGTAAAATAAATAAATGAGCATAACTGTGACTGATGTCAAATAAATATTCAAATTCTAATGAAATAGAAACTTTATAAAATTCAATGTAAAGAAAGTATTGCAAAATGTTTTGTTATTTAAGGATTTTTGTATAAATGGCCAAAGACAATTAATGATTGCAAAATATTGGCGGCCGTCAAAGTGTTAAGATCGTCATGGCCATCCGGAGCGCGGCCCCACTCCGACCTACCCCCACTCTGCGTCCATTCTCCTCATACAGGCTCTGATCTGCGACGATGATGGGCTGAGGGGGAACTGGAAGGAACTGAAACGAAGGGAACGGGCCTAGAGTGGGGGAAGGCCGGAGCAGGGTTGCGCTCCGGATGGCCATGACGGTGTTAAGATGTTCCGTATGTGTTATTCAAAAGGTTCGATCTGTCCAGAAAAATCGAATATACGCAGCATGAAGTATATGTTTTTTCACATTACATAGCTCACACTTATAATTTAAAGTACATATTTAATTAGAATATAGTAGTATATTCCACAGTCATTATTAAGAACAATCTTTTTTTTAATTATTTCACACGACATTCGCTTACGTGTGTACGTACACTTGAATAAGTTTGATTAATAATGAACAGTACTGCAAATCGTATCTGAAAAAAATGATACGTAATCAAACAGCGTATTTTCACGCGTGTTGATCATTTCCCCTTGACTTCCAACTTGTCTCGCTTCCTTTCACCTGAACGACTGACGTAACGAGCATACACGGTTCTTAATGGCATGGAATCGCATTTATTGTAATTCTTTGAAGGATCGTCATTATTGTGTTACGACTATCATTACTTTGGTGTTAATAGATTTCCTAGAACGTTCGTGTTCTCCTTTGCTTTTCATGTCGGGATTCATTCGCCTTTGTTAATTCGCCTGCGCTCCCACTCTTCAGAAACTTGCTGCTTCGCTTTTCGTTCCTTTTACGGCGATTCGTTGCTCCTTTTCTCTTTCAATACAGACACACGACGAAGGGAAGGTACATATACGGTTTAAATGTAATCATTACGGTGCTTTTCAAAAACGTAGTTGACTCAGTACTTTTCTCATCAATGTTTCATTTAATGTTTCAACTAAGAAGTATGTATTGGGTGCTCTAGAAAGTTCGTGCGGTTTTTCTACACGGTCAGTTTACCCTGTCACCTGCAAGAGTTTCTACTGTTTTAGCTGCTTTTATATTGGCAGCGACAGAAGGAAGTAAAAATCAGTCGGTTTACTCTAAGTATTCGTTCTGTTGACTTCATTTTCTTCTTTAAAAGTATTGCAACATGTCTGTATCCAGTACCATAATTGGTCCGTGCTTGCTTTACGAGTATAAACTTGAAATTGAAGCTACAGAAGCTGCCAAAAATATTTGTCCAGCTTTCAGCATTATTACTGTGACTGAACGAAGAGTACGAAAGTTGTTTAAAAAGTTTAAGAATTGCGTTGAACCTCTTGAAGACGAAGCATGCGATGGACGGCCAAGCCTCGTGAATAGCAGTGAATTAAAAGATATTGGTGAAGAGGATTCAAGAGTATCGTGTAAAATTCTTAGCAGAAGATTCAACGTGTGTGAAGAAACAATAGGAACAAGACCACACAGTAGGGTGGACCTTGTTTTTCGAACATCGAATTTTTTTCACGACACCCCTTAGAATTCTGCCACTGGGTGAAAAAATGATCTGTGCAAAATTTGAAATCGATCGAGCAACAGGAAATCGTGCCGCATCGAATTTGAAAATTTTCTATTTTTGTAACTCGTTTTTCTCCATTGTAGTATATGGTTAGTACACATGTTTATATATCGTTGAATTTGTCTTTTTACGCTCTGGAACAATATCGAACCAAAGTATAAGATCACTTTAAAAAAAATCATGAACTTGAAATCTCAAAATTTTACCTTCAGAAAGAAATTTGTTCTTTGACATTGTATTTGCCTCGTCGAACAGTACAACCGGTAGTTTTTTCTTTATAAAATACATTGATCTGTGGCCGCGATTTTTAACCTTTTTTTATCTTACGGCACAAATCAACTAATTACTAAAATTCTACGGAACGCCAAAAAATATATTATATTTTCTCGCTGCTCTGACAGAAAAGGATACATTTTTTACTGATTTACAAAACAAAAATAATACTTTTTGCTGTTTTTAAATAATTATTTTTCCCATTATGCATTAAAGGACATTTAATGATATGCGAAAAGAATTTTGTCTAACTTCGTTTTTGAAAAATGTTTTTAATACCTTATTTATTTATGATACTTTGTAATAAAAGAATAATACTCAAAATTATTTAGAACAATAGTTATTTATTATTTTTCTCTGATTTATATACAATTAATGAGATATCTAGCCTTGGCATTGTTTTAGTATGTCAACTAAACTGTTTAGTTTTTTATCGTTGATTCACGATGGTTATTTCTAGTCATTGTTACCAGACCACATTAACTTGTATCAGAAAATTCTGGTCACGCCTGTGAACCAAATCGCTGATGTATGATACTGAACGCTTTACTGGTAGTAAATTGCCACTTGCTTTACCGTGTATGAAATACATACCCGCCATTTTGGAATTTTTGTAAGAATAAACCAGAATTATGAAATAATACAAAAGTAAACTGTAGAATAACATCTTGTAACTCTGAGACTAACGATACTTGGACCCATGTTCATTAAGACTTTTGTGTCTGTTTTGATGAGTTACTACATATCCCTGAAGGTTGACCCCAACGTTTTTGAATCTGTTGCATACAGTTCAGTTGTTTCACATTAGAACTGCGCCGTGTGCACAGTGTTCTGACAGACTGTGATTTATTACCTTTATTTTATACTCTGATGAAGATATGAATTTCAGCGGTACTCGCGTAATTATCTTATATGAATTCAGGTTGGAAAGTAACGCTACCAAAATCACTGGTAATATAAACCAAGTAATTAGAGAGAACATTGTTAACGAATTATTAGGGCAGCTGGTTTACAAAATTACGTAGTGCAGATTTTTCTTTGAACAATGGTGTGTGGGGGGCCTGGAACTTTGGTGGATCATAATGTATTAAAAGTTTTAGTGTTTTGTCATATGTTTTCGCAGACTCCTCGTGTCACTCAAACGGTTGATACTAACGGATACTATTTTGGTTAAATAAATAAGTATTCTTAAAAATGAAGAGCGTTTTAATTATTTAGTAGAAAGTCGAACATTTTACATGCAACGAAGCATTCAATTATATTCTGATCCCCTGATATATGGTCAGACGGTAGCTACTTGACTACATGTGCATGTACTATTCAAAGTTAAGTATTAAAGCAGCCGTACAGCTATACTATAACTGAACCTGTGCTATTTAGCTTTCTGTAAGCAGTAAAGTATGTATTTCAGTTATGGCTGCACAATTTTCGGACTGACTCTGTTAACGCCCGCGGTTGATTGAAAATCGTCCAGGCCTTGTTGGCGTTCGCACGTGGTGTGCTGACTAAGTAACTAATTCCGATCTAATTCGAAGGACCACCTTCCTTGTGGCGGCAGGACAAAATGCAAAGTTTCACACTAATAATCGTATATTCTTTGATACAAATTGCGAGCAGTGTGCTCGGCTAAATTATGCTATACTAATTATGTGTGGAAGCCACGGTTCTGCAAATGATCTATGTGTGGCAGCCACGTTCTATGTGCTGTTGAGAGCGTTCTATACAAAGATCTAATGTGCTCCACAGAGCGTTCTATGTGTTCCTCAGAGCGTTCTATGTTACTATCTAATGTGTTCCTCAGAGCGTTCGAAACAACTATATTTTGAGATTTTAAAAAGTCAACGATGAAGGCTCTTCCTTCCCTTCCAATGACATTTTCATGGAGTGGAGGGGACCGTAGAGCGAGGGAGGGGTTATCGTCGGTGGACGGAAGTTTGGCAACAACGGGGATTTTCCTCTGAGCGCGGGCTCGCTCGCGAGTCCCGTTGAACTGTCCTGAGCGGGCCTACCGTTACCCTTCGGGTGGTTGCGTTTATGACACGGCACTTTGGCATTCAAATGCACCGAAAATTAGTCTTTTCTGGCCGCCCTGCAAATTAATTTTGCCTAGCCTTTGGCGACCAGTTGTGGACTTCGCCGATGTTCTGAAGCACATAAAAAGATTTGGCCGTGCCATAAACCAAGCCCGCCGCTGGCGTTAACAAACTCATACTTGACATTCTGCTTGAATTGTTAAAGCTGTATACTTCCGATTCGTCGACCTGTTGTTATTGGATTTTCTCATCCAATCCGGAATAATAAACTAACAATACTTAAATATGTATACTGATGTGCGTACGGAATATTATACACAGTATCTATTCTTCCTTACCTTGAAACTGCTCAGATAACCGATCGTTCGAATAATCAATAATCAATGTTCGGATAATAGAGATTTTACTATAAAATAATGCTATTCTGAGTCATTTCAATTACGCGACACTAGTTTTCAGATTCGTTATTTCCGAGAGGTTTTGACGACACCTGACACCCTTTTAAAATACACCATGGAGCAAGATTCTTTCTGTCTGATACACTCGGAGTTTCCCATTATAAGCGTGCTTAAAGTTGCTTCAGTCATGTTGTTCTTTGACGGAGTGTACGCATTCCTATCCTTTGCACTTTCGTACTTTCCAACTGGTTGGCACAACGCCGAGTCCGACAAATACAGATAATCTTCGGGATTTACGCTTGCCCTTTGCTTTTCAATGAGCGCGTTATCTTGGCTGAATTCAGGCAGTGTTCGAAACTGATTAATTCATAACTCTGACAGGCTCACTTGTTATCGATATCGTTTCGCTGCTCGGAAATTCAAAATCGCGCGAGCGCGACTGATTTCGAAAGGAAGGACTGCATGCGATTAAAGTTATCGATTTCGTCCGTCAAATACCGTGAGCTTTCTCTTCTCGACACCCGTACCTGCTTTTCCTTCCCTCATCGCCGAATTGCCAGTCTCTTCTTCCGTCTTTTCCTAGGTGCATTCTCCCTTCGGTGCATTGTCTGCTCGTGAAGAGTGCTTCGCTTTGCAAAGTCGTTTGTGCGCTTCGCTAGAGCCTTCGAGGGTTCGCGAAAAAGCGGCAGCTTGCAAGTTTCGCGCGCTCAATGTGTGGCGGCAGCCTCCATTTTGGACGCAGACTCCAACAACCTGTTCTGATTGCATTGGCAAAGCAAGTCTGGCAATTAAACAACCTTTTTCTGTCCATAGATTAAGGTCTCCCCTAATTCTCATTAACCCGTAATTACAGACGTGGAAGTATTGTTACTTCAACACAGACGTGCGGTCTCGAAATCCGCCGTGTTAGTGTGCCAATTAAAACCCTATAAAGATTTCTTTGGCTCTGTTTCTAATTTTTTTCCATGATATAAAAGTATTGTAATTAAATTAGAGCTAATTGTATTTTATAAATCTTAAGAAGGGTTAAAATTTACTGAAAATTTGCAAAATATGAAATGTCTCATAGACCGCATGTCTGTGATTATGGGTTAAATTAGTAGTATGTAATGGAGTGACACTTAGACAAGTGAAGTTTTGGACAACCAAGTTTTTGACGATGACGTTCATTTAAACATGGAATTTAGCCGGGTGATGGTTTAGTATTTGACTTCAGTATTGCAAGACTGTAGGGTTGACCAATAAAAATGTAATTCAGACCCTTGATTTACTAAATAAAATTAAGTGTCTGAATGAAGGGAACATCGTTTTTAAAGAGTTATGGTAACGCAGGAAGATGGTCCAGCGATAGGCCGAAAATATTAAGCTGCTTGGAATGTTCTGTCGTTTTTTGAAAGGGGATCAAATCAGTTTTTTTGGATGAGATTTTTATTATTTAATTTTGAATATAATGTCCATTATTACTGACGACTTTTCTCCATCTATCTGTCTATTTGTTTATTCCTTGTGAAAACTCCGAACAATTCACCGTTGTATGATATCTAGTAAACGTTTAGGTACACTTTTGTATAACTTTTTAATACTTTTTTGTTTGATCTTACTCCACTCCTCAGTAATCTAACTCACAGTTTGAGTTCATTGACCCTTTGAAACTGCCTTCCACCGCTACGTACTTTTTTTTCGAAGGCTCAGGTCAAATGTTTTGAAAAATATATTTTTCACCAGCAATACATACTGCGTGCTTCTCCAGTTGTTCTCGTACTAGTTTTATATAATTTTTGCTATTTATTCGGCCGGATATAAAATTTATGTCAGTTCTGCCATGACATCCAATTCCGGTCCACACCATAAGACTGCCGCCCCCCTATTTGACGATGTCTTAAAAAAGATTCCCCCTTCCTTAAATCATGGAAATAATAATTCCAACCATCTGGTCCATCCAAATTAAACTTTTTCTCGTCGCTAAATATCACAGTTCCCCATTTTTCCTCCAGTCCGCAGGTACCGTCCTACTCCGCAATAGCAATTGATGCAGATTGTTACGACGCATATGAATGATTGATGATGAATGATTTTGTATCCTTGCTAGGATATGTTTATTCATGATGTATAAGTGGACTGTATAAATGATGATGTGTATACGTATAATGTATCTTATCATTTTGTCCTGGACTGTAGAAAAGGTAGAGAGGCAATGAAATACATAAATATTCAGTGAAATTTGTTGTATTGTTGATAGATTACGACTTACAATGAAAAGGAATCATTGGAGGAAAAATAAAGGAATAATTAAAGAACGCGGCTACCCAGAAAAGTAAAATAAAATCCGAGAATGCACGCTGCAAAGTTGTTTGCTGATCTTAAAGATCAACTTGACATCGATGTGCGTATCAGTGCTATGCGTAATTTCTACGGAATAAACGCTACAACAAAAGTGTGGTATGTAAAAAATGCTTTGCCATCAAAAGCATTCGAAAGATCGATTAGAATTTAGATTAGAAATACCATAAACAAATCGTGTTCACGTATGAAAACAAAGGGTATAGTCGGATAAGGGGGTTAAATGTGCCCTTGCAAGTGTGTCTAGAAAAATAAAATAGAAAAAAGAAATAAACTAAGAAAATAAATAATGTGGTGGACTTACGACATCGAATAAAAAATGTATGTCGTACAATATAAGACATGGAATATTTGAAAATGAACGTCGATCTACGATCCGCAGATGTGATTTTTGTATTGAAATGGAAGGAAGACATGTCAAACATCTGTAACAAATGTGTAAACAAGCTTCTGTATTTTTCATCGAAAGGATTGATTTTAGGGCCTATGTTGATTAGACATGTTTTACTCCACTCGGTGAGTACTATTAGCACCTAAAGTCTTAAACCCTTTTTTTGAACAGCCTGTATACATTTGAACCTACGACATCGAACATTTCATACAGTCTAACAATATTGACACTATCAGAAAATATTGAAACAATGCTAGCGTCTTTAGAAAATGCTCATTCAAATCGTAACGTCATTTCGTAAGCATCGTCACTGTTTGTTCTCGACAGAGATCGTTGTTGCATGGCCGAAAACGATGTAACAAAGCCCTCTCTTGTAATCGATTGATGGAAGCTTCCGAGCTGTTATGAGCTTCGTACACCGCTTGCGGGCGGCCACCTACGCCTCTAACTGCGTAAGTCCAATTACGTGGACATGCTGTGTCCCCGCAAACAACGATGAGTGCGTTTCCAGCAAACGTTCGTATCGCTGCAACGAGTTTCGCGAAGACAGGGGCCGTTAACCTTTCGCGAAAACGTACAAGACAGTTCGACTGTGGCAACGTCGTCGTTCTGCACAGACACCCGAACGTGTGGTTACCGCAAGTGCTTTTAAATGTACGCTGAAACGTACGCGGGCATGAACGCGTAAGCAAGCACTTCTTTTCTTGTGCATTTCGCAGCACTAACACAAACAGCGCACCACTTCGCTCGATTCCTTCACGTTCGTTGGTGTAACCTCAAACCAGCTCCATTTCGAAGATTACTCATCTGTGGCGAGGTGTGCCGTCGAAGTTAGAAAGCGCCTTGTTGAACCGTCACGAAAAACACTTTTCGATCAACCACATTTTCTTCGACCAGTCGACCGTGTACCACGTGTTTCATGTTTCGAAGATTACGATCTTGTCTAGATATATTCTGACGTACTGACTTCATTTCAAATCGTTTTCCAATGTCGCCTACCGTATGAATATGAGGAATATGCACGAGTAAAGGTAATTGTTGTATTTCGAAGTGCAGTAAATTATAGTCGCGTAAAAGTGTTACGTCGGATTTGTTTCAGATGTCCAAAGAGATCGTTGATAAAGGTGTCTTTTATAGTTTTGGAAAAAAACATTTTTTAACAATTCACACGGAATAGCCTGTGTAATACTTATTAGAATGTCGGAGCCATTTATGAAGAATTTAATATTGCATATAAATATATTTAGTATGCGTGTTACGATATAAGTATCTCCAACGTAAATGAGGCAGAAATGTTATGATAGACGGGAGTAATCCATCACCCAGTTCCATTTGGAATGCAGCAGAAATATGGAGACAGCAATTTCAAAACACAGAAGACATGAATAAAATCTGTATTGCTTTTAGAACTTTTAATCAACAATGGGGTTTTGTTTTGGATACCCGTATACAAAGAAAAGGGTCCAAAACTTCGAAAGTATACAATTTAGGGTGTCCGTAAAGTTGAGGAACAAATTTATGTAGCCTCTCAATGGGGTTGAGTAGGGAGATTCACATGAATCTATGTCGGAAAGTCATGTCAATGGGCATAAAATTGCTTTATTTTAACACGAAATAAAGTCATAATTGTTTTTCCAAATAATTAATCGTAGTTGTTTCATGAATGCAGCGTTCAGCATGAGAAAAATTGATGAAAAGTAGTTAGTTATTCTCATTATACATATGTGAATGTGTACATACTTTATTATCAAATTGTAATATGAAATAAATTTTTGTTTATAAGCACCGTAGATAATAATTATTTATATTCTTTTTTAACCATGTAAAATTTAACTGGAAACCACTTTCAGATTTGACTTAAAAAAATATTTCAGAGAATTAATAAGAGATTTTTGTCTTGGACCAAGTGATACTAATGAATATTCTTGGAATTCTATTCTCCAAGTAATGTTTCAAATAATCATAAAGTAAAATAAAACATTACTTGACAAAGCATTTCACATATCATTAATTCATTATTTCGAAAATGTTCAATTCTGTAATACATTTTAAAATTGCAATGAATATTCTTGGAATTATATTCTCCAAATAATGTTTCAAGTCCGTTTGAATATTGCAATAACCATAAAATTATATAATATGTTATTTGAAATAATATTTCAAAAGCGACCAGATCTGTGCGTACATGTGCCGCGATCAGCTATGGCTGGGATTTATTGTTGCGTTAATTGTTGCACGATTAGGCTGTATGGTTTTCAGACGAACCGAATAATTCAAGCGTATGACACAAGTGGAAATGTTCACGTGCAAACTGTACGTAAGTACACGTGCATTCGTAACTCGTGTTGCCGTGTTTCGCACACGCGCTGTACTCTTTCCACCTTCCAAGCTTCGACGTACAACGGAGTGCATAACAAGATAACTGGCCATATAACGAGATTATCGCCGGAGCACCATTCTGTTGATGCCGTTTTCAGACTCGCGACTAACACAAGGCGGTGGTGACGAAACAGTAGCAGGAAAAATATCTAGTGAACATACTGCCAGGTTTTTGACCTAACAGTAAAATTCAAGGATACTTCCTTCCTCTTCTTCTTCTTCTTCTTTCTATGTAACACAGCATCGACTGGTATGGTTATTTAGGCAGGCGATCTACAGTTTCAGGTGCACTCCGAACCACCATACTGAAAACCAGTTAAAATCGAGTGTACACGTGAAAGGTCAGTGAACTACTCTTGAAAAGCACTATCAAATGACCGGAACGTGAATACATAGTTCCATTTGAAGAAAGGAACTTGACCGTCATATCTCTTAAAATAATAATGTAAAAAAAATTCGTCTTCGCCAAAAGATGTGCCCCCTCCTACCATGAAAATTCCATATAAAACATTTTTCTATCTTCAAAAAGTTAGGAAATATGAGCTTGTAACACATAAGCTGGGACACCCTATATACAATCCGTTACACTCGATTAAACTCAATAATATTTTTCCTATATTATTCTCTACTCAGCCTCAAATTAATAAATTCTATTTTTCTGAGACAATTAATCTTGTTTAATGGGGGTATAACACATTTGTTTTGAGCAATCATTTATATAGTGTAAATATATTGATGTTTTGTGGGAAAAGATACGAATGCTCTTGCGTCACTTGAATAATCGCATCTCATTTCTTCGCTGGTTCTGTCTAATTATGCATGCTGTTCTTTTGTTAATCTGTTGACTAGTAACAGATATATAACGCAGAGAAGTTTACATCATAAAAAGTTCTGTCAGAGAATTGTCTATAAAAAGGAAAAATGGGTCGATCAGTGCAGCTAATTTCTCTGAAGAAATGGGGAAAATTCAAATATTAAAAGAAGAGGGTTATTCAAACAGGGAGCTAGCGAGAATAAACAGAAGTGAGTTGTTATTCGTTCATACCTAAAAAATAAGGAAAGTTATGGAAAACTGTATAGAGGCTGAGCTAAAGAGGCTTTATCGCCCAGAGATGAAAGATCAGTTCTTTGTACAGTTGCGAATTCTAGCTGTAGTGCAAAGCAAACTGAGGAACAAGCTAATGTCTCAGCTTCTGTACGAAGTGTACAGCGATTTTTTAAAAAAAACGCCTATATTCAAAGGAAATCCTTGAAGAAAAAACCATGTTTGAAAAACCACCATAAAAAGGCTAGACTTGAATTCGTGAGAAAATATGAATTGGGTAACTGAATGGGAAAACGTAGTCTTTTCTGATGAAAAGAAATTTAATTTAGATGGCCCTGATGGATACTCATTTTACTATCATGATCTAAGAAAGAAAGAAAAGATTTTGTCACGTAGACAATATGGAGGAGGATCGGTGATGATATGGGAAGCCATAAGTTTCAAAGGTGTCGTCGATTTAAAAATTATGAGAGGATGGCAAGATGCGGAAAAATATCTCGAGATATTGAAATCAATCGGATTTGAACATCATTGAGACTGTTTGGGGATGTCTATCAAGACGAGTTTACATGAACAATCGTCAATTTTCTGACCAAGAAAGTCTTGTAAACGCTATTGAGGCCGAGTGGAAAACAATACCACATTCTTATGTAGGTACCCTGAATAAATCATTATCAAACTGAATTTTTCAAGTTACAAATAAAAATGGTGGATATACAAAGTATTAATAAAGTATCTTCGCTTTTTATGTTTTATTTACAATGCGTTTATTCAAGTGACGCAAGAGTATTCGCACCTTCTTCCATAAAACATGAATATTTTTGAACTACGTAAGTGATTGCTCAAAACAAATGTGTATACTTTCATTAAGTGGGATCTATTACCTTAGAAAAATAGAATTTATTAATTTGAGATTAAGTCGAGAATGATATAGGAAAAATATTATTGCGTTTAATCAAGTGTCGCGGACTGTATTAACAGGAACACAGAAACACTAAAGACGGTTACCCATCTTACAGGAAAAAAACTTGTTGGAAAACTGTTGGAAAACCCAAGTGTTTAATGCGCCTTTGCATGTCGATAGATTATGTTATTACGAATCTATCTATTGTAAGGGAGAAAAAATTGGGTGGACTATACCGGGAATCGACCCGGGCCTTCCGCTTTCCGAGTGGGTGCTATCCCACTAAGCTATCCAACCCACTACCAATTCAATCTCCCTAAACTCAACACACTGAACGGCTGCCGCCTACACTATAAGACAGTTTTGAGCGTAGATGGTCAATAGTTGCAAAGATATTTAATGCAAAAAGAAACTCTGCGTAGCAAACTGCTGCTAGTCTAGCTCCACGCTCTTCTACCAGAAAGCACCTGTTACAGTGGAGTAGATAAGCTCTATCGGAACTTTAATATTAAACATATTTTATACTACAGACCATCTAGGCCCAAACCCATATATGGGGATGATCTATCAACATGCAAAAACTCATTAAAATCTAGGACGACCACTTCAATAGCTTTCCTTGTTACCGCTGACCGTGCCCACAGTAGCTTAACTTCTGCGATCAGACGGAAGTCGGTGTTTTTTCAAATTTGTTTCTTGCAGTATAACTGTACATAACAATTGTAAATTTGTGCGCAACAACATAACAATCAACTATCACGATAACCCTGAAACTTACAGCCCTACTTAAACGCATTTATAACAATAAGTTATAAAAATATTTCAAAACAAGTACCGATTTTTACAAGATTCATTCGCGTTGTTTTAGTTGCAAAACATCGTTGATTGAGCATCTTGTATAATATTAAAGTGTCGGGAAAGGAGGGATATGTAAAAGAATAAAAGAAGACAAGCGCATGTAACATATTACGCGAGCTGGTGTTTTTTTTAATGTACTTGTTGCAATTGTTCTTTACAAAAATATGTATAAAATTTGTTCTGCAAATAAACAAAGCAGTAAATGATATAGGATACATATTAAACATGATGAGCCTGGTAGCTAGGCATCTCTAAGTTATGCGCTTGGTTTATACTTTGTACTATGTTTTACATAATTTTTTGCACTTACTGTTATGAATCACAGTGATTGCACAATTTGATTAGTTTCGAGATATCAGGAAAAAAACGTACGCTTAAGAAGAAAAAGCTGAGAAACGCATACAAGAGCCGGTGTTTCCTACATAACTACGCCGTTGGCTAGGATAGTCTCTTCCTTCAGATAGACTAACAAGGAGAGCCTCTTGGACTTTGATGTGCTGTTGCAGGATTGTAGTTCAGGTAGATTCTGCTCCAAACCCACGAGGGCAAGTGTCAACTCTCGCCGGTATTTGAGATAATCAATATTAAAGTTCCATGAGATCCGTACATAAGCGTAATCCGTATGTAAGCGTTAAATTTTTGTCACGGAAGTGGTGGTGGCACAGAGGCTGGTGTCACTGCCTGCCACTGGAATTCCTGTGTTCGCGTCCCCGCTGGACTTTTTTATTTTTTCGTCTCAAAATTTTTTTAAATTTATTTCTAATTATAATAATATATAATATAAATTTATTATAGTTGTCGAATGCAATTTCCATACGTCACCGAACTATGGAAGCCGCCCCATGAACCGTCGGTGTACAAAAATCGCTTATTTTCGGCGTAGGGTTTTAATTATGTTATCCAGAAAATCTTTGTAAGTCTCCTTCTCTAGCTTTCCAGATTTGGTGGAAGTGATAACACGTTTTTACTTACGCGGTACCCTAAACGCGTAACGTTGGGCAGTCCTTTAAGCCGCTCGGAGTTTCGGGATTAACTCCGAAGCTGCATGAATTGCTGGCAATCCATCATCATAAGTAGTAAAACTTATATTATGTGTTATTATAATTAGAAATAAATTAAAAAAAAATTTCGAGATAAAAAAATTGTAAGATTACCTTAGTCTATAGAACAAATATTCATTTGGGATAATACTATCAAAATGCTGCTATACATGTTTAACACGTTGAATACCACAGTGAAACCTGGCGTATCTAGACAGACACATTATAATCTATTGTTTTAAACATAAATCGTGAAAGAAAAAACATCTTATTATTTGAAGCTGTAGTAGTTACGGTACGTTATTGTTACGATAATAGTTTTGTTCAAAATTATATAAGAGTTACTAGTTATTTGATTGAATAAAATTTGCGGCGTCGGTCACCTTTGACCCTTATGACTCAACCCAATATACATATAGGCGATACCAAGCTAACAACAAGCAATCATAATCTGTACACATGAGATCTGGTTTTAATGCAATTTCTTAAACGCGTAGTCTTTGACGAATAGAATAAAATGAGCCTCGCATTTCTTGAAATTGTGTAAGCTTTTTGAGTTACGTATGCAGAGTGTTTATCTAACTTTATCACCTGAAATATTTCTGCTAGAATTAAAGATTCCTAAAAATGTTTCCTACAAAAGTTACACAGTTTTATGGGGGTCAACGTATAGTAACAATAGTTTTATTCCGTTCGGAAAGATTATGAGATAAGAAGGTCAACTGTGTTTTTTTAACACGTTGATCGCCACGTCATCCATATCTGGGTGACAGGTAAATTTCCGCTGAGGCCCCGTCACCCAAATATGGGTGACGGTTTTATTCATGTAATTAGAAGTATTTCAAAAACAATTTGCAAGAATATTTAATAGTAACAACACACTAAATTGTGTACAAGGGCTTATAACTAATTTATACATCAAAAAATTATACGATGTTACAGTAGTTTTTTATGGCATTCTTGGAAACAATCTAAGCAAAGCTGGGCCTTTCCAGGCAGGTAGGACAATAAATTCTGGTTTTCTGAACATTTTTCTGGTTGTTTGACGGTCTTGAGTGTGCCTACTTTTTTTTATAGCAAAAAACGCACATGTGTCTAATTGTTTTTCCTTCAGAGTTTTTTCTTACTATTAAATTGTGGGTTTTACTCTGGTATATATTACTAGCAATATCATTTTGACGGAGTAATAGTTCCGTATCTACAGTTTCTCTGTATCGTGTGATTTTTATTTTTTCATTTGTGGCTGGTAAACAATATGTGCATTTACAACCGAAATGCCCACAATTAGATGGATTGTCAGCTTGTGATACAAAGTGATGTAGAATAGGAAACCATTTGGTCACTTCGATGTGTGCCGCATTTTCCTTAATTATATTCAACAACGGTTAATAGTTGAAAAACCTGCATCTGTGTTACAAAGACAAACAAATTGTTGCCTGCAGCTTATACGCTAGCACGATGACCCGCGTCGAACCGCGAGTTTGGGCCTCGCGAGAAACATACTCGATTTATGCTAGGCGATCAACGTGTTAAATGAAATGCTACATTTTATTTCTCTATACATGATAACCACTTTAAAGACAATTTCAACGGCCTGCAACACTAAGTCCTTCAAGGTCACCAAAGGTCGTATAAACAAAGTCCTTTGTCTAATTTTCCGTGCTACTGCAAAGTAATGTTCTGTTTATTCTCCAACTCTTGAGAACGCTTCACTTGTTTATCAACATGTTGCAGGTGTCATGGACATTTTTAACCCTTCCGACCCGACGGCGTTTCAAGTATTCTTTCCTTACGGCGATGGCTAAGAACGAATTAAAAGCACATGGTCGTCGAAAACCAAAAACTGTGTTTGTAGAAATAAAGAAGGTATCCTGCTGCGATATCGTGTGAAGAAAACATTGACGCATTCTATGTACGAATTGGATACGGCGTACCGATGTCGGCCACATACGACGGCTGATGGGTCGGTAAGGCGTACCGATGCCGGGTCGGAAGGGTTAATTACGTTTAAAAATTCAAAGGAGATGTTCAAAATGCTCGCCGTTGGCATTAATACATTTTAAATATCGCTCAGTCGTCGAATAGGTAACACGTTGCATTATTTCAGAGGACGATTTCTCTACTTGAAACTACCTCTCTGTTTCACTTGATGACAAAGATTTTGAAAAGTACAAACACATGGTTGAATTGTATGCGGAAATCTCTCAGCATATGAAATTTTTGCGTCTACTATATTTCGTCTGCATTTACCATAAATGAGAACCATTTCAAACTTTTCTTCATTACTGTATCACATTTTAATCGTAATTCTACGGTTCACATCTGAATACTATTTCACATCGACTCAGCTGGCAACAAGTGTGGAACAGAAACAAAGACATGTTGATAAACAAATACTTTTTAGAGTCGAAAATTAAATAGAACATTCACACTGGCACTGAAAATTAGACAAAGAACTTTGTTTATACGACCCTTGATGACCTTTAAGGACTTAGTGTTGTAGTCATTGAATTTGACTTTAAATTGGCTATAATCTACAGGCAAATAAAATGTAGCATTCCTTTTTAAAAAAACAAAGTTGACCTTCTTGTCTCATTAACCCATCCAAACGGAATCAAACTATTGTTACTATACGCTGGCCTCCACAAAACTATGCAGCTTATGTAAAAAAAATTTGTATGAAATGTTAATTGTAGCAAAAATATTTCAGATGATAAAGTTAGGTGAAACATCCTGTATATTTGTGAATATGAATACAGTAGAATCTCGATTACCCGAACTCGGGTTATCCAAAAATTAGTCATTCTCTGTCAGTAACGAGCTAAAATTATCAGTAGTAACAATATGTACTTAATTTTGTACGACTAAAATAAAATGATCAGTTTCATGCCACATCTAGTGACAATGTGAGTCATTCTGTTGTTAATTATGGTTCGGATAATCCAGGTCGTACTGTATATTGGACCAACACAAAATTAGGCAACGGTACAAAAAATTCATTACATTAAACTTCTTTTTAATACATTGATGATGGTATCACGGTCAGGGAATCTCCGAATGTATACCAATTCTGTCCTCCTTAATTAAAATGTCCTATCTATCATTTTTACATTTTTCAAGGTGTTTGGAAGCATTTGGAGTTCGATATGATTTTTACCTTTTAAGGAAAGTTAGAATGTTCTACGCACTTTATAGGGTTATTAGAAACAGTTCATTTCTCCTAACTGCTTTTCATATGGTTTTTAATGACAAAACCTCATTCTTCTCGGATGTTTCGAAACGTTAGGACAATTGAGCTAAGGAGGGCAGAATTGACATTTATTATATTGTTATGCTATCACCGGACAAGTTAAAATAGATTCTTGAAAACGAGATTATATATGCGATAACAAATTTTCAATATAGATGACACGTTTTCTAGATAAATTTTTATTCTGCGAAATAAAATAATGTTATTTAGCAGCAAGAATATGTATGTAATCCCTTGTGACTGTAGTAAAATTTTGGTGTGTCGCCGTCGGGCAATGTTTGTCTTTATTTTCATTTTCGAGTTAATTATAGTTACTACATGAATTTCATTTTCGAGTTAATTATAGTTACTACACGTCCAATTATTTTTATTAGTAGACTGCGAATCTTTATGCACTTTAGCATGTACAAGTTCCTGAAGAGCGCACATTTTATAGAGCAAGTGAAACACAAAATGTACTTCTAAACTTTTCAACTACAAAATGCAGTTCTGGCATAGTTGTTTCATCAGGTATAAGGAAATAAAAAATATTGAAATCTAAAAATGTACATTTGGTCTAGTATCTAACAGCTGTGTGTAGTCATTTCATTATAGATTTGAGTATAAGCGTTTTCCCTGAACGTTTCGAAAGTTAGCGTCTATAGTTTACGGGTCTGTTCATTGCAACCGTAAGTGACTTCATTTGTATGACTCATCGTTTCGCCTCTAGCGCTGGGAGCGTACTATAAATGTCGTATCATTGAATGGATAGAAAAAATGAAGTAATGATCGGTGAAGCTTAGCGTCTCTTATTATACGGTGAAAAATCTAGAAACCGGGAGACGTGTCATGAAATTATTCACGCCAATGCAGCACCTTCGCTCTTTGATACTTCAGCTTTGATGTATGGTGTGAAAATTGAACCGCTTGATAATACACAGTGACGAAATACTAATAAAGTACAGAGCGATTGAAATTGTTTTTCAAGCAGCGGTACAGTACTATTATCAAATTACATTTTAATTACAAAAACAATGCTTCTTCGTTCAAATGCATACTGGTGCGATAGTAATTAGAACTGTAAAACTTCTACTGTCTTAGAATGTGGTGAATTTATAGGCACCAATTTGCATTTTATCGTATTAAATTTACGGTGTTAGGCAAATCATTTTCTAATTCTGCTTTTTCTTTATTTGCTGAAATATTTAATTTATTATCATCCTTTCATGTAGGTAAATTTACTACACCCAGGAAATTAGTTAATCAAGTATATGTTTCGTTATTATGCTCTGTATATTACGCTAACCTGACAGAGAAAATGTATTAAATAATGGTAGGCAAATTTTTGCATGTAACACTGTATGTATGTACTCTAATTACGAGTTTAGAAATTATATTTTAATCTTTTTAAAGTACGAATTTTTTACTCGCATCTCTTTAACAGATTAAAATAAACATATATTCAGATAAATCAATTTGAGTTTATTTTTAGGAACAGTCAATATCGCTTTAAGTGTAATGAACGGTATTAATCATATTGTAATACCTAATTTACAATAAAGAATCACAGCAACAGTTTACACAACCTTGAATATTTAACTAAGTACTAACATTTACTATATCCTACGACTAATGAACTTTGAATGTTTCACTAAAACAATGAACATTGATTATGCTAATTTTCAAGAGTAAAGAATTGCTTTATGCAGATAATAGCTACCAGAAAAGGCTTAAATGTAAACGATTTAGCACAGTCGATAATTTATACTTTCTCGTGTATATTTTCATAATATAATATTTAATTCAATTTATTTTTAATTAGAATGTGTAATTATTTGTTATATGCTTATGAGACAACACTCGGAAATAGTTCTTGCAGTTACAAATAGAACTTGTTCTACTGGAACATACGCTTCCTGTTTCAACAAAGGCATAAGAGAAAAGACAGTTTAAATCAGGATGCTTTGATGTAATCCTGGGATTACAGTTGATCGAATTCGGAAAAAGTTGAGAAACTCTATATTTATGCTGAATGGCATTTCAGTCCGAGAAGTTGCTAGACGGAAGTTACGTAAAGTAACAGTAAGACGGTATAGTGGTGGCAAAGAGACACGAATCTTTTGCTCAAATACGTTTCGTAAATATAACAGGAGAGAAAGCAGGTTCGCCTGTCTGAATTGTTCATCAGTATTGTAAGCGTGTGGACGCCATTGGAAACTTCAGTATTGCCAAGCGATAGTGACAACATAAAACAACGTTATTTTAATTGAATCGGTGAATTGAAGGACAGTACGAGTCCAAAAACCGCATTTTGAGATATTTGAGAAAATAGTACTAGCTGTCGTGTATCATTAACGCCATTGATTTTATAGTGCTGTTTCGATTTAAACACGGTCATTCTAACCCAGATAAACGTTCATACGTGCCAAACTATGCTTAAAGTTTTTCATACATTTTCAGTAATTAAAATAAAACCATTGGACTTGTACTGTTTTTCAATTCATGCCACTTTTTAGTCAGGAAATTTATAAAATGACACAATAGTGAAAAAGAAAAATATTTATTAACTTGTTTTAAATATAATTGAAGTAGAAATTATTTAATAGAAAGTGATTATTAAACTAAATTCAGCATGGTATTAGAAAATTAGTCATCGCCTTATTGGTCAGAAATAGTCTTCCAAGAACAAAATTCTTGGTAGAATGGATGTAAATTTGTTAAAACAGTATAAATCTGTGACAGATACTGCTTTTGCACTGATTAAACTGAAGGGACTACTTGAAACATGGCTATAGGGTACTTATTTTGCACTGTTCTTAGTCCTAACCTGTAGTTCTATGCATTTTACATTTAGTTTTGACATTGTTTGAAAATAATTAATTTTGGATTTGTGCTGTTCTTCAACTCATCCATTCAATTATACTCGAGAAAAGTACAGAAACCGTACGAAATAAATTACGAGTTGTTAAGTTGCTCGTGCGACTTATTCTCAACTTACAGTGGGCATAAGAAGCATAACAAATTGGGCATAAAAAATGTAGGATTATGAATGAGAAACTAAAATTTTATCAGTATATTTTCATTACTTATGGAACACCCCATGTAGTTTTTAAGAACTATTCTCGCAGAATACCCCCTACTTCGTAAGAAAATGTGTATAGTATTGATACACGAATAGATCTCAACCTGATCTTTCAAGTTAGCAATCAACTTTGTAGCACTAACCCATGAATATTGTTTTTTTATTTATTTTTTATTTCTTGAGTAACACTGTTCAACAAATTGTACATTTTTGACTTGTAATATTCAGTATGCACTTCTTATAGTCTTTCGTGTGGTGAATGCGAATCTGTAAACAGTTTGTTTCCATCACCGAGGAAACTGTGGTTTTGTTTCCGGAAACAACCGGAAATTTAATCGCACGCATTTAGTGGTTACGCTGACAAGTTGTGACCGGCAGGGGACGCAACCGCGGACGTTGAGCACCACTGCCAGCACCGCATATTTTACTAAATTATTTTGTCTGTCTTAAAAATAAAACAAAATCTGTAGTTTTTCTTGAAAGTTCTCCGATTTTCTCCTAAACCTTTAGTTTTCAAAATAAATTGAAAAATATCTGCAAAAATTAGCGCATTTCAGGAGTCCTTTTCACTTTAATCGTTGCTTGAACATGTTTAAGTCTTTATAATGTAATAATAACTTATATCATTTTATTTGGAAGAGTCCATGGAATCATTTCGCATAAAAAACAACTGAATAACTACTACTGTTAAAGCACAAACAATCTTTGAGGTTGAAAATTTGTATTTTTGTTAAACTGATTTTTTCAAAAACTGAGGGTTATGAAAACAAACGGTTTACAGATTCGTGTTCAGCGCACAAAAAACCAAAGTAACGCATAGTCAATATTACAAGACCGAAATAAAATCAAAATCTGTTGAACAGTGTAATTACAAATCCATTTAGTTTGTATTGTTTCTGTTCTTGAATTTATTAAAAAGTTCGGAATGTAATATGGTGATACAATATGGCAGCTATTATTTCGTTCACAGAAAGTGTATAAGTTTGAAGTATTTATTACTCTAAGACAGTGGTTCCCAAACGTGTTCTGTCGCGGAACACGTATACGATTTTCCAAAACACGCGGAACTCGTACCTATATTTTAAATCCTCGCCGCCTTAATTTTAGTAAAACATTAAATGAAACAAAGATTGTTTCAGAGAGAGACTTTATTCATATGAAAAAAATATACAATAAATGAAATCTTAAAACAAGAAACGACTTTATTTTTAATTATTATAAATTTGTAATTGTGAACAAAATTAATAAAAAGGAAATTAATGCGAAGACTGTCGCTGCTTCTTGTACTCCAGTCAATTTTATTAAAATACACCTCATTTCGCGAAACCCACTTTGAAAAACACTGCTCTAAGGTTTAATAATACGAGGAATTTTACTGAGTGTTCCATTGTGTACGTTTATAATAGTTTTTCGTTTTTTTTTTTTCGTTATACCTGTACTTGTTCGACCTATATGACAATGGTACCTGTCGATGACAATTAATTTTTGACAGTACTGATTGCAGCAATGTTTTCGAATAAACTGACATCATTTGTATTCATATTACGTGCACCGTATTGTATTTGCATTATACGTAATCATGTGATGTAAGAACGGTACCAATATTTATTACGTACATGTTTGTGTCAGTTTCAAGAGACTCTTTAATGTTTTTATGAAAGGAGCAATTATTTTAGTTTCTTTTTTGTAAAGTTTATTCAAGAGGCTCCAAAATATTTGGAAATCATTTGTTTTATGAGAATGTATTAGTAATGGACTTATATAAAACTCTTGTCAGAAGTATATAGTACGAACACTATTTACACTCATTGCATTAAATATATCAAAATAGAGTTATGCTTTCAGTGAAATTATACAAGATCTGCATTGAAAGCATAAAATTCGACATACAAAATGATTCATTTGCTTTTATTTACACAAAGCAGCCATTGTCAAAACAGTCTAATTTTGCTCGCATCATTGAACATGCCTTTAAGACACGAAACCAGCATTAATCCTTTGGAAGTCGTATACCAGTGATCTGCAACCTTTTCACTATAAAGGGAACCTCGAACGGTTAGCTTATGACAAAGGGCATTTGGACCATGTTATGGAAAAACCTACCAACCCTCAATGATCTGAAATTAAATAAATTCAGATTGAAGTTTGAATAACTATAAGCTTCAAATGGCGTTCTGGCTTGGTAATTTGAATAATGTTAATGTAAGAGTTGTTCTATGGGTTAGAAATTTTTTGTAAAATAAAGATCGCAACATTATGGGATCCGTACTATATTTAACAAATTTTTTGTCATTTTGAGGGTTTGGTAGGTTTCTGCATAATATGGGCCACTTGACCTTACAAGCGAGCCCCGCGTTGCCGATCCCTGCCGTATACAATTAATGCTAATGTTTGGAAATCGTTAACCTTAACAGTCCCTAGTTATTGTTAACATTAACTGAATCAAGTCGTCAAAGTACGAATAAAGTATTATTTTCACTTCAACCTAACCCAACCCAACCATGCATTCTCTCTTTTTTATAGTAAAAGTGTTTTTTATAATAATGAATAAGATCTGGCTTGTTGATAGCAAATTATATCCCTAAAATATATAACACAACATAAAAGGTATGTACTCCGTAGGTAATTTTTATATGTTTCAAATAAAATTCAAACTTTATCTAACAATTTTTAGTTGATGTGTACATTAACTAGTTAGTGGGAACATTATCCAGTTAAAGTATTGAATGCATTTTAATTCTTCAACTCTAACGGAAAGATCCAGCTAATGTTGACAATAACTAGCGAATGCTAGCATTAACGATAATTCGCACATTAGCGTTAACATACATACGCCCTGAAAAAACAGCTTTTTACGTGCGAATGGTCACTATAATGCCTTCGAGAACTGGTCGTCAATTTCGAGTAATATATAAAAATGTAGAGCTCGGTTAGAACATAAGAATATATAGTAAACGAATAAATCAATAGGATAAAAATAAATCACAAATGGAGCGGTTACGAAAGCAAAAGAGCAAAGCATAATAAAATAAATGCATAAAACGAATGAAACCTTGTTGCTCAGCAAGTATTACGTCGCACACAGCGAACGGTGTTTGTTGGAAGTGTACCGCAGTCAACGGGTTAAACATTTATTAAATAATACGAACACGTGTAAAAAGAACATTCATCTTACATAAAAAATATATGTTACACACTGTATAATCTTCTTCTGCGTCTAAAGAACTTGCTTATTATTTTCAATCACTTTGGTAGTTAAAGCAACAAGAAATGTACATAAGTAATATGTATATACATAAAGGATGTCAAGACTACATCGGATTTAATATCTCAAACTTACGATTATATTATATTTTCAGTTAAGTATCTTCAACTGCATAGACAGTTTCAAATAATTTTCTTTGCTATACTTTACAATTACTCGATATAATAGGACGAAAAAACATTTCTAATAAACAAATTTTTGATTAATCGATCCAAGGAAGCTAAAATGGAAAATCTGTTGTAAAAGCATACGGGAAGGCAGTTAGTTTGAAAAAAAATAATTTATTATGCAAGGAATATATATTGTGCATAAAAATTAATACAATATTATATATTATATATGGAATATGTTCAATAGTCATGAATATTAGACACAGTGAAAATGAAAAAATCTTCGATAGCGCTACATTTGTTAATCCTTGCATTACAAATCAATGTATGTGTATCAATCTGAATGTTTATGCCAGTAGATTTTCTCCCAATCGATATCTTGGTTATTCAACGTTCTACTGTAATTATTGCCCATAAAGATAGTAATAATAAAGTAAGAAACATGAAATGTGAAAACCAGAAATTATGCTTTAAGACTATAATATTGTATACTATATTTAAGACTATTATTATTTTACTGGACGACCCAAATGATATCGTTAAATTTTAAGTTCTTTATTAACCACTCAAGTATAATGGAAAAATCATCATATATTGTTTCATAAATTCATCCTGTAGGTTATGGCAGTTTAGAGTTCGATGTCCCATAAAACTATTTTCGCTGTAAATGTCAGTATAATAAAACTATATCTTTATTGTAAAAACATGTAATGATTTGAATGAAAATTGACTTATTAAGAGAAATGACATAAATTGGAAACTAATGTTTCTTTCAATAAGACTATTAACATTAAACATTCTATTTGATCGAAACCTATATAAATTCCGTTTATTATTATAAGGGAGTATCATTCGAAATTGGTTTTATGATCATGACTAGCTCTCCTACATAATTACATTACCATTACATTACCATTATGTATGTTTTCTTAAGTAAGTCCAATGACTTTCAGTCTCATTTCATTTAGACGATTGTAGTGATGAGTCTACATAAATTAATAGTATTATAATATAGTACTACAAATACCTTTCGTTACTTTGGCAACGTGTGATTTAATATTTTTTATAGCGGCAATCATACAAATTTACTTTTGTGGTTAAAGATTAAACTAATTGTAAGTGATGTTCATTGGCTATCGTTTGATTTTAATTTCTGGGACAGGGTTAAGTTTGTTTAGTATTTACATCTCATTTTGCAATAAAGAAATTATGAAGATGTGTTCTGTCCTAAGAACAGAAAACTTTCTATCCTGAAAACATTAGAATGTTTTCTATGTAATGTTGTAATAGATAGAAGACATAAAGGATGCCAGAAAGAATACGAGCTGTAATTAAGACGGGGGGGGGGGTCACAAAATATTAACATGAGTGTGTGTAACACCTTAATAATTAATAAAATTTGTTATTAAAGTTCGATCAGGCCTTTCACTTTTACTATTATAAAAACAGAAAAAAAGGTGAAAATGATGAGTGCTCCTAATTCGATGGCCGGGGGGCTGTATGTATCTGCATTACTGTACATCTATATACACTATCGCCTGTAAGTCTTAGAACACGTGCTATTTCTATTGAGAATACAGTATTTTTCCTGCGTTACCGCAAATGTGTTCACAAATGATGTAGATCCATCGTAACAGAAGAATAAAATAAAAATCATGGATTGGGCTCCCGAATCATCCGATCTGAACCCGTCTGAGAAAATATGGGACAAAATGGACCAAAAATTATGATTAACCTATTCAAAATCTCACTTCTGGAATTATTTGCCACAGAAAGGTGATCAAATATTACCAGAAAGTACATATGTAGAAACTCACAGCTACAGTACCAAAATTGATAGAAGTTGTAATTCAGATGCAAGTGTGCTATATCAACGAAAAGAGATTTTGATTGATTTGACTAACATCTATGCTGATATTGTGATATAATATTGACTGTCGCTGCATTTCCTTCATGGTATCAAGTATGGAATAGTACAATATGCCTCTGAATCCTCCAACTAATTCATACTTTTTCACAGATTTTTTTCAGACTCGATAAGTATTCTAATACTTACGAACGGGGGTGTACGTCCTCCTTAATGAGATGCTACTTTTATTTGAACAACTTTTTCATACGATAAACAGTTTAAGATTGAACTAATATGGTCAGGTTAGGGGATCCACCTTATATACATAATTTATTATGAATTGTGTTTAATTATAACTCTGAAATGCTATCGATTTATTAATATTCCGTTGTGCAGGCACGAAACCTGTGTAACAAGGCAAACGAGAAGTGTGATTCATCTTTTAACATTAGAACTAAACATACCGACGATCTTTCATGGAATATTATTATAAGAAGGTTAAACTTTCTTGTGTATAGCAAAACATTTAACTAGTCATTAGTCGATGAGGTAAACCTTATTTTTAATTATTGACCTATGATAATGAATCACTTCTCTCGACATAGAAATGCTATTTACGAGCAGTTATTATAATAGATAGCGATAAATAGTTACTATACATTATTATTGTAGTTATTGTAAATAACTTTTGCATGGGCTTAAATATTTAGCTTCTGGACCACACGTAATAAAATTTCTACAAAGACAACTTTTAGATAAAATATTATTTCAAACTGTGTGCGCAATTTACGCGCGGTTGTCTTAATTCTACGATAAAAGAAAACAGTCAACATGATTTTCAAATCTTCAGGTTTTTACGTTCTATGTATATCTCTTGAAATCATGAAATCTTTTCTTTCACAAAAATTGCATATGACAGATAAGTTGCAACTTATTTTTGGTCATCAAGTTAATAATATAAATATAGTATTCTGTTATAAAAATGGCGATATTAAATGAAGGTTTTATTCGTTGTATTTTATCATTTAATATTAACACGTTGACTAACGTGGGGGTCACTGGTTACCGGCGTCTCAAATTTTATTCAATTAAATAACTAGTAATTCTTATACAATTTTCAACATTAGTCTGATTATAACAATAGTATGTACTATTATACGTTCAGATAATAAACTATTTTCTTCCCTCGCGATTTATATTTAAAACAGCAAATGAAGGATAAGGGGAAAGAACAGGGTATGTTCATTTTTATTCTGCAGTGTTCCACTTGAATGAAAAATTAAAATAATGTAAAACAGTTATACTTTCGCTCATTTCTTTTTCTGCCGCCTAATTAGAGTATAACTTCATGTCATGAACAATACAGTTACATTCATTGGGCCTTGTTTCTTTACTGATGCACTAAAGTATTAAAAATTGATTTTCTCAATGAAGCTGTTTTGTGATATTCCTTGTTTTTTCCTTTACCCTTCAAATTGTCAAAATAATAAGTATATGTTTGTTTATAACTAAATTACTAATATTTAATATACAATTTGATACAAATGTAGTATTTTTAGTATTTATTTAATTTTATTACAACTTTCAATTATTATGAGTACATTTTTTATTTTTATAAAATTTACTAACATGGAGTCGGAGTCAGCATATTTTTTTCCGACTCCGACTCCGACTCCAGTAATCAGAAATTCCTGCCAAACTCCGACGCCGACTCCACGACTCCGACCCGACTCCACAACCCTGGGTAGAACACATGTTTAATTTAATAATTAATTATAATTATATATTTGATGTCGATTACTCAGTTGTTTTAGTCCTTTAAAATTGCAAAATATGTAACGAGACATATATTTTAATGAAATAAGCAAAGATGATAATTCGTCTAAATACATAGGTTTAAAGCATACAGTAAACGCGTGTGCCTAGACCAGTGCGGTGACCCGTAGCACACAGTGAACGATCTTTTTGAACACACATATGCGTCTGTCGTCCGCGAAGGGTTAAACATGGTACAACACGCAGCAGAAAATTTGGTTTGTGCCATACATGGCACACCATGCGGTAAGGGGTTAAAGAAAAAATAAGTCTATTACATTTTAAAGTAGAAAAATGTATTTGCAATATTTAACCCAATCAATTAACCTACTAGCTGTGTATGACGAGTATACTCGTCATGAAGAAATGGCAATCTTTCGTGTTAGGACGAGTATACTCGTTATGTGAAAAAAGTAATTACCATTTGCTATTTTAATTAAAATTTTAGTGAAAACTAAAACGTATTCGTAAATTTCCGGCCTTTTTGAATATTTTGAGACAAGAACGAAATAAGAATAAAACAAAAAAATTTTTTCCATGTATTTGATTTTCCTTGTTTTTCTCAATAATGAATGTTTAAATTCTGTCAATAATAACATTGAATTTGAGCAATAAATTATTCATTTTTCAAAAAAAACCAGTTGCCGTTTCGTTATAAATTCATTCAATTTTACAGCAGCTGCATATATTCTGTGTCTCACGAGTATACTCGTCATCTCTTCATTTTTACGATATAACGTAGGTACACGCTTTCAAAATAGGGCTACACAGCTAACAGGTTAAACCTATAATATATTTTACATTGAATAGATATTAAAGATGACTTAAATATTCTCGTAATGCGTTCGCGTGGACGCTGCTCATCGACTCCTTAATTTTCTTTTGTGCTTTCACAATTGTTGATTTTAATTTAGATACGGGAAGAGCGTTTATTCAGGCGGAGGTTAAAATATCAACTGTGTCCCACGAATAGCCCAGCTTGTCTGTCGCTGGCGAATCGTTAATCACTCGCGTTGGCTACATTTTAGTTTTCTATAGCGCGGTGTTAAAGGCGGTATATCTCGCCGGTTCTCTCGTTCAGTTTTCTCTCGGCAGAGAGACGGATGCGAATTGCCACGTACTTCCCGTCTGCAGTCTCGTGCTGCACTCTCTATAGGCCGACGTGCTATTATTTGCCGCAAGTGCAACTGTGTCTGCGTCACCATTTAACTCGCGCAACCACTTGGTTTAAAGGCCATCGCGAAATTGTGATACGACACGATGATGTGCACCAATGTTTTTCACTTCGTATTCAAATAGAATATCGATTTCGCAGAGGCTAAAAAGCTACACGGTCAAAAAAAATTGTTAGCCTTGTTGATGTTTCCCAAGCGAGAACCTTCGCACCAAAATGACTTCACATGACTTTGCGACTGTATACTCGGCGTCGCGAGAGAAGGAAGTCGTCGAACGACGAGTTTTCGTTCCTTTCTGCCCACATCTGCTCCGATTGGTTTAAAACTTTTCATAAGTTTGAGGAGTGTGGGTGAAGCGTGTAATGCAGGGGTAGAAAATGATGGTGGGGGGCCTCCCGAGCTCATCGTCCGTCGAGCTGTGCGAAACAACTTCATTCTCTCGTGACGTGAAGTATAGTCCGTTTTACAGACCGTGACGGGTTGTAGTCGTCAAGCGATAAGGCTAGACACAATTAGTGGAATAAACTACGTATGGATTAGTAAAAATTATTTTTCTACAATTTAACCTATTAACTATGGAACACGAATTAAATCGTCATTTAAAAATGCCTCTGCAATGGGCATGACGAGTTAACTCGCCACGAAACAGTAATGTCTGCACTCGTACATGAAGAATCGATGTATGTACTATTTTTCACTTTCACTACACTGGACTATATTTTCCGATATTTCTTGGTTCCCTCTATTTATGCCAATGAATTCCAATGAACAACCGCTGGTTATTTATTTATTAGAAATAAATTAAGACGTTATCACGTGTATAGCGACCACGACAAGTTAATGTATCTTTACTTATTTTACATACGTAGGGGACGTTTATAGATGAAAAATGTCCCAGATAACAGGATACACTCTATTGGACGCGACATTTCAAATATACTATTGGATGTTCCAAGATAAGTGAATGACCAGTTGAAATAGTATTTAAACTATTGATTTTTTCCAATAATGGTAACTGTCATGTTTTTATTATTTTTAACTCTCATCTGTCCCTTATGCCAATTTGACACATTTTTCTCACAAAAATACCATGAATGTAAAAAAGCAATATGCTTTGCACATCACTTTATTATTTATGAAGGATGTGAACAATCTTATGTCTGAATAATCTGACTGTACAGAAATTTCATTTTTTTATTTACAATGACAGAATTTGCAAATTTAACTATTTATCTTTTCATTATACTGATTTTTTATCATTGTGTTAATTTGACATCGAAGGACAAATTAAGTTGGCAAAATAAGGAACGGATGAGGGTCAATACGGAATCTACTGATATACAGAATAAAATATTTTCAAGTATTTTTCGAAGATCATTCTGAAGTTAATTTTCTTTTTCCAAAATGGAGCAGTATACGTTTTTGTTAATATTTTGTTAAGTAGAAAATGGACGAATTCAACGACCCCTGTTAACGTCAGCTTTAAAATTCAATTGCCTACCGTTACATATCACAAGTTAACATTATAGGGGGTTATTGAGTTCGTCTTCTTTTTATTTAGAATCTAGATTCTAGATAGTGACATATTAAAAGAAATATAGCATGTCGTTAAAGACCAAGTTAACCTTGAAATAACTTGAAAAAAGGAAAATTAATTTTTATGCCATGAGATTCTACATTAACCCTTTGATTGCGAGCTACTTGGAAACGAGGCGGTGAGCGACTTTGTCAACCGCCTACAGACGCTGATCGCAGTCAAAGGGTTAAAAATAGGAAAACAACCACAACTACTATTCGAAAGAATCAATAGTTTATGCGCTATTTCAAACGCCACTTATCTTGGGGTATCCTGTATACAAATGCATGAGATCGCATAATGTAGCTTCTGACGTGATTGTATTATTCCAAAAAAATTGAGATTGAAATATTGGACTGTACAATGTATATCACATTAATTGTTCCAAAATATGTTTACGAAACAGTGTTGAGACTTTACAGGTACATAGTTTTTGCAAAAAGAAATGAAAAATACTTAGTCAACATAGTTTCTACATTTAACTATTTATGTATTATGGACGCTTATGAGCACTCTGTATGTTCCTGGGCCTGTGCAGAAAACACCTATGAACATTCAGGTAATGTATTTAACAAGTATGCTGATTATCGCAAATGTTTATACGATAACTACATGACGCATGCGGAAAACTTATTAAGGATGCTATTAAGTGCGTTCATTGAAGGCCTATAGGCGTTCGCCGTACAGACCGTAACATTATACCGAATGCTTATGATTGCCTGTAACACTCAAACTGTTCAATCAAGATCTGTGTTGCTTAAGCATTTTAAAATCTTATACTATTATATTACTACATGCTTCCGAAATCTTGGACGCTGTTTTTTATATCCTATACATGTATAATATTTACTTACGAGTTTTGTGTATGATCTATATAGTATCCGTCCTAATTGTGTTCATTTTTTAAATAGAACAATATATAAGTTTTATATTTTTTATTTCGTTTATTTGAAATGTTTTTGTTGTCGCACAATTCTAACAGAGATGCTACGTATTTGCATTTGTTACTACAGAATACCATACATAGAAAGGAAACGAAATAAGTAATAACTACCTTTTACGTTAACAAAATTAAAGTAAGCATTAGTAAACGTAACACTGAATTGGTTTCCCGAAATTTATATATTTTCATCATAATTCTTATTTAAGTAAACTTCAGAACGATCATTAATTAATAGACTATTATTTAATTATTATTTTTATATAGTACTTGAATATTGCAACTAACTAGTAATTTGTTTCATTCTGTAATTTATTTCAAACTGAAACAAATTCTACTTTATATAAAACATGTATATTTCTTATTTTATTATATTTTCATTGAATATTCGTTTCCCTGTGACATATCGATATTTGAGCATTTAGCATCCTTCAGTTGAGCGAGTTCATTAGAAATTATTGAAAAATGAATAGCGGTTCACCTCTAATTAATCAAAATGTTCACTGAACAATAAAAGAGAATAGTGAGCAGTCAGATGTATTTGTTTAGTTATTATCTTCTTGATGCAGATCACGTCCATTGATTATAGGTTATTGAATAAAAAAACCATGAGTAGGTATCGTTAAGAAAACAGTAATCAGGCGAAGGTTATGTGATATACAAGTACACGATATACGCTTGATTACTTACATCACGTTCAATCAAAGGTCAATGGTAGCATGATCTACAGAATCATGACGTGAAATTGTAAACCGACTTTGAATCGATCAACAATCATTGGCCAATATCGTGGGTACCGTGTCATTGTTTCGCAATCTCAAAAGCAATCGTGTGCGTAACAGATTAAAACTCGATCCATTTCCTTACGTATTACTGAAATTTTCATTTGCTGGGTTCAAACGGCAACCTGACTTTTGATTAACTTTCACTCCATTTTTGACACATCAGGTTTTTTATCGGCAGCTGCGGAAATCTTAATCAAACTGTTTCGAACTCAGCTCGATTTGGAGCTCGTTTGTTTCAAGACAAAGAATAAACCAAAGATAATATCGTAAGCTTTGATGCTAATTAACAACAATACATTAATTGACGAAAGACCTTTATTTATTGTTCAGACGAATGATATTAAATCTTATCGCCAAGATTGCAAAGTCTGCATATGTTTATGAGTTTCATGTAACAGAATTAACACGTTGAACGCCACCGTGAAAACAGGCATACCTAATCAGACGCGATATAATTTACTATTTTTTATGTGAATCGTATAGAAAAAAAAAAGATTTGAGTACTCACAATCAGTTGTGTTTTTCTGTTCCTATATTATTGCTTCAGTATGAAGTTTGCTCAGATTTTTGCGTTCAACGTGTTTAGAAGAATCTGTAGTCAGGACGGTCAAATTAATCTTCTCGTTTTTATTCGATTTCTAATTTGTTGATTATATTGAAACTAATTTTTCGCCGCATTCTAAGTGATACGAATGTATGATATAAAAAAATTGTTGGAAAAGAAAATGCTACAAGCATGCAGAACTTATTTAGTTTTATCCTTTTTATATAATTTCACACTATTTTAGTCGCTGATTGTATGTAGATAGAAAAAGTTAATTAAAACCAAAATTAATCTTTATATGTAAGTTATATTTTAATTAATGCGTAAGATTTCCTGGTTGTAATTACTGAAAATGAAATCATTACTGTGTTACGTAAGACACGTTTCTGTATAAAAAGCTACTCTGTCTCGACAAATAGTGTCGCAATCTGCAAAAGTTTACTAAAGAAAGATTGCGTTGGATTTTTTGCCTTGCGCAATAAGCCGCTAATATTTACCAGTAAAGCAATAAACTCTCGATAACAATTGTCTGATTATTTCATTACAAAATAGAATTATTTTTTGTACAGTGTTACATTTTGAGAAATAAATAAATAGATTAAAAATATAAACTCTGCTACGTAAAATGTCAACGTGTCTAGTTTTATTTTAGGATTCATCAGAAAAAATGTCTGGTGGATTTAGGAGAAACAAATTTTTCGAGTGCAGTGGTTAAAGTCCTTTAAAACACGAACCAAACTAGCTTAACCTTTTGACTACTACGCGTCACTATAGTGGCTTTCCGCTAAGCGTTCATTTAGAACGAAACGCCGCTCCAGTGGCACATTTGTCTCGCAGATTGCGTTGCAAAATTGTGGACTGATTGTGCTAACCAACAATTTGTTTAACTCTTTTAATATCGTTTAAAGAGTATTTCTATGATATAGACGAGAACCTATTCATTATTTTCAATAAAATACTTTATATTGTTATTTTTTTATTGGAGAATCTATTCATTATTTTCAATAAAATACTTTATATTGTTATTTTTTTATTGGATTCTGCGGTGATAGAGCTCTGCGTCTAAATCAGTTGTAGGCAAAGGGTTAAATAAAGAAAATGAGACAATTATTCCATTTCATGTATAATTTAAATAATGTTTAGTATTTTGCAAACCTGAAGATTCTGACAATTGCCTTATACACGTTGCCCCAGGAATCGTGATACAATGAAAATGGAGGTGATTACTCGTGCAGAAATAAATTGATAATTTGCAGAATACAGGTTTTGAACACGATGCTTCGTTTTTAAGAAAATCGACCTTGAATACTGTCAAGTACGTGCGCACTTAGTGAACAATAAGTAATTAACTAAATATAATTGATTGTTATCATTTTTAGCGTATATTACCGCTTTAATATTATTCCGTGAGTAAAAATCAAATCAGATAATGTTTGGCACTTATCTTTATTTTGTTAAGTCAAAATTTGTCCCCTACAAGGTTGATGTAGGTATTCAATAATTTATAATTGATGAGAAGAAATAGTTTATCGGAACTTACATTAGCATGTTATTTTGCATTGTACGGAATTACATAGTACACAACCGTCATTTTATATTTAAGTAGCTGCATACATTCCTGAGAAATATTTGAGCTTAATGTTCTAAAAAGGACGGAGCTTGATATGGACAAATTTTATTTATATTTTTTATTTATTTTTCCATGAGGCTTACATTCATTTCGGTTGTACCACGATTGTTGGAGCACCCTTGAATTTATTTACATTATGCAACAAAGTTATAATCTATGTATCCAGTAAATTATTATAAGCAAACTCTTTTTTACTCCCGTTAGTAAGCTGTGTTAGTTACAATACGCAATGGAAATGATATTATTCACAATGGAGTGTCGTTGCTGGTTTTCGCAGGGACCAAGATAAAACAATGAGAATCGACGAAGGAAATCCCGGGGAGACCACTACATTTTCTCCGGAATCGATGACCACTTCCGCTGGAAACTTGGACAACGATTCTCTAGCGATTCCAGACCCTCTTCCTCCTTTCAGCAGGCTCTCCATTGAGGACTGTGTTTACAGAGGCGAAGGAAATGCTAACGTCGTTATTGCACTACCACAAGTAAGTCGAATAATCAACTTCATTTTCTACTTGGTATACGACTGTAACACTATTTTAGACGAATGAAACTTATAACTGTATGAATATCGCTAATCTTATCTTATTCTTGTACTATTATAAAAAGAAACAGTCTGCGAATTTGATTGTCCGAATTCAATGATTTCAAAAGCCACAGAACCAGTTTTAATGGAACTTCCACTGTTGTCTTCCTTATAATCTCTGGAGTGTCATTAAAAAAAAGAAATCACCGAGTAAAATTATCTTTGCGTCATGGTTGTAGCGTTGTGGGGCCGCTCACAAGGAAAGCTACCAAAGTGGTCGTCTCACATTTTAATATGTTATTATAAATATTCCTCTATATGGTTTTGGGCGTAGATGGTCAATAGTTCAAAAGATATTTAATGTTGAAGTTCCGATAGGATTTATGTATTCGACTGTAACAGCTGCTTTCAATTAGAAGAGCTTGGAGCAGTTGGCTAGGCGCTAGGTTGTTACGCAGAGTTTATTTTTGCATTAAATATCTTTTCATCTGTTGACCGCCTATGCCTAAAACCATATATAAAGAGATTCATAATAACATGATCTACCAACAGTCAAAGGCTCATTAAAATCTGAAACGACCATTTTGGTAGATCTCCTTATCAGTTTGCGTGTGTCACAATAGTGGGTACAGCCTCTTTTGGCCCGCGAGAGCATTCGCGTACGAGCAGACAATACCGTCGGACGTGTATCATATAAAATATTTGTTTAGCTTAATTAAAACTTTGTTTTAGTTTCTTATTTCTTCCGTACTTTTTTTTTATATGTTTTTCAAATGTAATTGAGTAATTGTATTCTATAGTATTCTACTTGAAAATAAATTAATAATTATATTGTTATTATTTATTATTATTCCCATTGTAGCTTTTTTTCTAAATTTTTAACGGGTTTATAGTTTGTGATATGCTTTTAATCGTGATACACGTCGATTAATCCGAGCAAACATAAATATAAATTTTGAAATATTGTAGTTGAAAATATTACGCCTTTTCGTTTACCATGCTGGTAGGTATCGCCATCTCTCTTTGTTTCTGCGTAATGATTTACGCAAAAACGACTAATTAACGCGAGTGTTCAGAAGAAACACGTGGGGCTGCAAGAACAGTTATTGTGCACATTTGCTGTACATCAATAGTTTAGTTAAATTTCTCTTATTACCCTTATATTAATTAATTTATTTGTTTATACTGAATTCTATCTTTGGTCCACTCAATACTACAACAATTATACTAAGATATTATTGCTGCAATAAAAGAACGGAAAGGATTTACCTAACAATCAACTGAATTGAGTTCTGAATTATACATACATCGTATAACTATGAACTAACACGTTCCTTTCCACAGTAGAAAATTCCGTAGCTAGACAGACACGCGAAAATGGCTATTTATATTTAGTAATACACGTGGTTGATTGTACAAATATTTGTCTATTTGATATTACACATTCTATTTCTACTATCATTTTAACGTGAATGTTTCACAAAATTTCATACGGGTTGGTAGTTATGTGATCAAATTAAAATTGTTGCGTATACCGAAAACAGTAGACGTGGCATGGAACGTGTTAATGTCACTGGTATTGTCTGATTTTCAAATATCCGCAAATGTTCTACGTAGATCTGAGACCCGCGAGCAACGTCGGGTAATTCTGCTAGTTATCTATAAATTCGTACACGTCAATAGGGATTATTTTTAATTAGGAATTTGAAGTTGCATCAACTACAGTAGTTATTAACACTAGAAGGACCGCGCGCGTCATTTGACGCAATTTCTTTTTATTTTGTTGATAACTTAACATTTTGTCAACCTTGGAGCTTCATTGTTTGTGACTAGTAGTATACGCATGAAATTTATGTTTGTGGTGAATTTTAGCTTTTTATCTAATACATGGAACCGAAACGGAGGAGCACTACAAAAGAACCACTTGCGTCAATTGACGCATCTGTGGCACTATACCCTTGCTAGCGTTTGAAATCTGAAATTATCACGTAACTTTCTTTCCTTTTCTCGTGTCCTTTTAACAGCTTGCCATGTACTCTTCTCTAAATACATTCCACAAAGGTTCATCTGTGTAGGTCTAGTGAGTATCACTGCTCATTTGACGGCCACACGTATGCAGTTCATTTTTTTCGTTTTCCACGTAGACCTTTAATTTTTCTTCTTCTACTGTTTTCCCATACTATGCCTTTCTTTTAGGAAAAGAAGCAATATAATAATACGAATCATACAGAACTGTTTTATTTTTCCTGCGACTCGCTTATATTACGTGTTCGTATTTCGTTCGTCCTGTTATTTTTTCACTGTCACTACTTCAATAGTGCGTAGAAATTAAGATATCGAAATAAAGTAGCGAAAGTAGTGCAACAACAAAAAGAAGAGAAATGGCGAAGTAATACTGTTAGATTTTATTTAAATGATGGTTGATTCAAACAAAAAATAGGCAATACGTAATAGATTTTACACATGTCTAGTTGTCAATAAGGAAGTTAAACACAGTGATAAAATATATACTGCACTAAGATTCATCTTGACACAAGGTTGCTGCGTCACAGGCTTCTTGTGAACTATTCCAAAACAAGATATCGTATAAACTTGTTCTGGCCCTACAATAGATTCTGTAGCACGCATTACTAAGGAGAGTCCAGTTTCTTCATTCAAAATTCTTTTTGATGAAACAATGGCGTATTCAAAAATGTACAAGTACCGAAGGTGAACGTGCTGCGGGTGACTGCAACTAAACTATATAACGTTAGATGAATTGAATAAGCTTATCGATCTCATTATCGCCCGTGGGGTTATCGGTGGAAGTACTGTACCAATCAAAAGTATGTGGATTTGTTCTTGGGGTTGTCCTATATGCAACAAAATGATGTGACGACACCGATTCCCAGGAATAATAAAGTATCTTTCCTAGGAGTAATGAAATATCTTCGTATTTATATGAAAACTGAAAGGCGCCGACATCTAATACAGAGCAAATTTTTTATGGTATCTTTGATGTTGGTTCTCGATGAATCAACGGATGACACACGTACCATTTGAAATTCAAATTAACACTTTAACGATCGGGCACGCCAATTGGCGTCCTAACTAAAACAACGTTATCTATCGCGAACGCCAATTGGCGTCCAATGTGAAGTAATTATATTCGATGTGTAATCATTGAAAACGCTTTGGCTCAATATTCTTTCCCATTTTCTGAGAATGTCCTGCTGACATGTCATTGTTTATAGCAAACGCGCCCGGTCGATAAAGTGTTAAGGCGATCTTACAACATTCCCTGTAGCACTGCCAATGCCATTATATAATGCCTTTAACAATTTAGATAATTAACCCGTAATTTCTACTATCCAAAATTTGTAACTTAAGTACTACTAGCTGGTCCGTGAGACCTACTCCTGAAATTTGCAATAACAATCACATTTTGCATAAACAAAGGTTCATTTCTTCCTAATGAAAGCAAATCATCAGAGAATACTCCGAAGCACGATTTCCCCCCACCAAAATTTATATGGTATTTTCTAGAATTTTTTAAACGCTGGATCCATGAGACTCGATAGTAGTAGTTACGGGTTAAAAACTCCGATAATTTGAATCTATCTATACTACGAAACAAAAGTTAATGCAGTATATCTAAATATGTTGTAATATATTTTTCGGGAATCGAATAATATGAAGGATGTTTCCAGAGTTTTGAGAATTGTACTCTAAATTCTTTATTTTACTCATTTTCATTTATGCTACGTTGTAGCTTTTTAATATAATCCCCATTTAATTGTACATACTTGTCCTAGCGCGAAACTAATTTTTTTAGGTCTACTTTGAAGAACTTTTACGGAGTAACTTTTATCCACTGGTTTACAACAGTGTTTGGTCGTTAAGTCGGCCAAACCAACAATAAACAGTACTTTTAGATTTCGCAGAATTGTCAGATACTCCATGTAATCGTTGGACGACTTCAAATGGATTTATGCCCTCTTTCCATAGAAAGAAAACAGTGGATCTTTGAGAATTCGCATCGTGTTCCATAGTAGCAGGGTTAACACCTCAGAAACAGATTTATACTTGCCTAGTGGTCGAACAATACTGACCTGCATTAACTGGTGTCGTTAAGGAAATGTATCACTACTTGCCTGTGCATAATAGCATCAGTCATTAGGCCTGCATTCCTGCGCTGGGTCTGAATTTACAGAACTTTGGAAACATCCGTTGTAGTTTTGACGAAAAAATGAGATTTAAATCGGGAATTATAAAGATATGAAAAAAAACGTCTACAGCGCCGAAAATGGAAAATGTTTCAGAATGAGATAAAATAGAGGCGAGATCACGAGAGCAAAGGCTGACAATATATCATAGCACTAAACTGACACTACACTCACAGAGAACCAGATTCGAATACCGGTGCCGCGGTTCTTATTTTTCACGATATATTTATTCTTTTTACTAATATTGATGTGATAATTTTTGTGACGGTGTTGGCTAGTGTTATTCCCCCGTAATTGTTTGGGTCTAACGTATTTCCCCCTTTGTGTACCATTATCGTACAAGTGTTCCCCCAACTTGATGGAATTTCACCTTTGTGCAATGTACGGTTCATGAGGTTTAATGACTGCCCCTTTATTCTGTGCGGTTGGTATTTAAAGAACTCGTTAGCTATACCATCCGGTCTTGAGGCTTTCGTTATTATCAATTTCCCTGGAAGTGCATTCAGTTCTGCATACTGAATTTCTTGATCTAGATATGGATGTCTCGCATCCATGAAGTAGTATTGTCTAACCTGTCTTCCCTATGTACTTCCTTGTAGAAATTCTCCCAGTCTTTTGTACCTAACTTGCACTCTGAAAATGGTTTGATCATCAATTCCCTCACCTGCTTCCAAAAATTTGTTACAAGTTTTATGTTTGCCATATCCGTCTGTAGTTTTCTATAGTGCTCCGTTTTGGTATTGTTTGTAGTAATTCGATATAGCTTTCTCGATAAATTTCTTGGTCCTCCCCTTTTTCTTAAATATACTACTTCCTTTAGTTCCTTTCTGGCTTTGTAACATTCTGCGCTGAACCATAGCTTATTTACTGATTATGAGATTTTTGTTCTATTTATTCTTTTGCATATTGACATTTCCAATGGTGCTGGCTGTGTTGTTACGTGAGAGCGTTTTGTTTAAACGGTCGAGGGGCTAGTCGACTTCTCTCACGCAAGTGTTAATGTTTCAAATGTAATGATAACAAAAATGCAGGATTTTCTACGAGATCCGGACTTGCTAAAGACCTGTACGGGTTCTCGTTCGCTTGTACGGGATCTTGCCAGAAAACGTGCAAAAAACAAACGCGGCGCTTCTTAGCATATATTACAAGACAGGTAAAGGTTAAATAGTACAATAAATTGGTCAGATTACAATCTATTGAATTCAAGTCGCAATCATAAAACACTATGTGGAATTCAGATATAACGTTTCCTATTTTGTGAAAGTGAGGACCTACCGATTCGATAATAAACGATAATAATTTAATTTTTATAATTTTCTCTTCCTCTCACCCTTTCTCTCTGGAAGAGGAGCTAGACGAGAACGCGCGAATCACTGAATCGAAATAAAATACATGTTGCAATGTATAATTAGATGAATGTTTTTTCTTCGAGAGGATTGAGTTTTTTCGCGGAAACTAAACTTGCACGGACCTCTGTTTGGTAAAGTCAAGTAAAAGATTAATTGTCCCTTGAACAGCATGATCACGCATCTTGCGACTTGATGACCGACTGTAACTGGCTTGGGGCAGGCTCGCATTTTTAAAGTTTTGAAAATGGTTCTGAAATGCCGATTCTGCGTAATTGTATTATATTGACACCGAGAGCTTAACAACGGCGAACATGTGATTCTCTTGTAAGTCATCAAAGTGCTGCGTTATTCTCAAGGCTGGTTTCCATGAATTTTGTTTACGTTTCAAGTATAACAGCTTCGCACAGTGGTCCTGTGATCGAAGAATTTATTGACACTTTTCCAAAAAGTGAACTTCCCCATATCGATATCTAGCGAATTTGTTTTGTTTGATAAGTGTCCATCAACCTATAAATGGAGAAATCAATAAAATTTAATAAAAATTGTAATTGGAATGAACACTTACAATTTTAACAGTAGAATTTTTCAAATTGTAAAGTTTAAAATAAAGTGTATAAAAAAACTTAATTCTTTCTTCTATTTTAAACTCTTACATAGACGTACTATTGCACTTCTTGCTACGTGCTTGTTTAGATTTGGCATACCGTGTGTATTTAAGAATACTATTTCTATTTGCCTTTCTCTTTTCTCTATACTATTATTTTTAACTTTTTCCTAGCCGAAATAACTGACATTTCACTAGTCCTCCATCTTCCTTCCATATCAGCATTTCATTGTCTACATATAATTTCTGATACCATATTTTTACTTTGTTCCCTAGTGTCTGTTATCCTCGTCCTTATTTTCCGTCATTTTCTGTTTGGTTTATCATTTTATTATTGTTACCTGCTTTTATTTTGTTGATATATTCCATTGTTGCTTCTACATTTAATTTTTCCCATATACAGTACTTTTTTTCTTTTTTTTTCCCACAATATCTAGTTCTTTGATAATGATGTTGCGCTTCTTACCTTTCTTCTGACCATTTCAATTACTTCGCTTCCATTTCTTCTTTTATTTTTGAGATCTCTTTAACTATGTTGATTAGTTGTGTTTTTCCCTGCCTTTTTTTAATTCTACTTTTACCCATTTAATTTCCCTGCCATTGAATCCATCTTGTCCATCATCCTATTCAATATCACGAATATAGTTTGATCTGTCTCCTTTTCTTGCTTATTTGCAACTGTATCCTTTTTTGAGGTTAACGTCATCTGTTTATCGTCCTCAGCTACTATTTTACTGGACTTCCTCGAGTGGCTTCCCTTCAAGTCTTCTTGTTAGTTATTCTTTACATTTTAGATTAACCGGCGCTGCTGTCTTTCTAATTTCTACCACTAGTTACATACAGGGTGGGCCAATAACTTTGCCCACCTGGAATATTTCCGTTATTATTAAAAACATGAAAACACTTTATCTACAAAAGTTATGCGGTACAGAGAGGTTCATAACATTCCAGTAATACTTTTTTTGCAGCGTCACGATCTTCAGAGATTTCAAGATCAACTCTATTTTTTTAAATGGCGTGCTATACTTTTATGTACTTACGGGAATAGCGTATCTTTAGACCAGTGATGGCCACCGGAGCTGCGGCGTTCCCCCACTCTTGGTCCATTTCCCTCATACAGGCTGTGATCTAGGACAATAATGGATCAAGGGGAACGAGGAGCGAACTGGTGGGAACTGAAACGAGGGGAGTGGACCCAGAATGGGAGAAGGCAATGGGGGAAGCCAAGGCAGCTCCGGTGGCCATCACTGATTTAGACAGTATCAATGACCTAAATACAAGGTCATTCAACGTCAAATAAAGGAGTATATCAACGATTCTTGCGTCATAAGTGGAACTCGAAGTGGTGTTTGTATCGACGCACCACTGCAATCGTTGAACTATTCAAGCCCGTATAATTCTTATCACTTCCAGATTGATTTCATCGCATGCTGTAATGGTCATAAAGAAAAAGCAATGCTGCTTTCAATGCATTGTAACAATCAATTAAAATGAAATTCACAAAAGTTATTCTACTAAAACCGGCAGTGCATTAAAATACCTTTAATATGATGAAAAATGTACGCAGCATTGCGAAGCGCGAACATGTGACGCGGTTTGTTATCATTACGATTCACGTCATGTTGTCGCGTCCTTCCAACGAAAAACCCTAGGGAAATAGCCATCATAATATACATAAGTGTGTCTTACTACGCATTATTGTCGAAGTCGAATCATTTACGCTTATCTTTAAATCAGTGTATTTGATGAAGTTCGTATGTGTTTCTTGAAACTGCACATGTGTCGTACAATTGTCATGTAATTGTGGAAATTAATTTTAAAACTCCAAGAGCCTTTGTTACGAACGTTCCGTGTTAACACAAAACATCCACGTACTCCCTAATTAAATGAGGATTCATATCTTTTCTTTACACTTCTTGAATATTATAAATTAATTAAGTGCAAATATTGATCAATGCATTGTAAAGACACTGTACACGCTCCAGATATTTAAAAAATAATTAAGTAATACTGAAGTGTATAAAATAGGTTTATTATACGCATATAACGTTACATTATTATACATTACGCTCTACTTTTATATCTTGAAAAGCTACAGGTTGTTAATTCTCATTTACGACAACAGAAACTACATATATTCATATATTCTTTTAAGAAACGATACATTTAATTTTAAATTAAACATAATAACTATTAATAGTGGAGTATAATAATATCGTTTCTCTGATACATAGTTTTTTTACGGTTTCAGAAAACAGGAAGATTATAATAAATATAGAAAGATAGTTCGTCTAATATGCTAAAAATCTTATGATAAATGGGAAGGTCGGAACAACACTTTATTGAACAATATACTCCGCGTGTTTATGACAATACGAAGAACGTGTTTGCGATCGGTAACCTTTGATCTACATTGCTTAACAACTGCATTTATGATGTAAAAAATACAATATTTACGTTTACTTATTCTGGAAGTTCATACATTCATATTTACACAAAATAATGTCGTTTGTACATTAAATTAAACTACATGTTTTTAGTTTTATATATACGTACATACATCTACTTTGTGGCATTTTAATAACAGGAGATTCCGTTTATGTTGTTTATCTTAATATTTTCATTACTTACGAAGTACAAATAGTTTGTCGGAAAGTGTTTATTTGATTCAGAAAAACGTATATTGTGATTAATAACTTCTACCCTCAAGGTTATTTTTTAATTTTCAAGGTCAACGATGTGTTGTTCCAGTAATGACAATTTTTATTATCAAAAAGTTGTAACTGAGAAAGAATTCAAGCATGCATGATATATTGATCTAAAAAAGAAAGAAGAAGAAAATAGGAAAGTTGAGAATTTTAATCTGTTTGTGAAAAATATTTTTGTTATGATTATTTTAAAAATACGTTTATTTATATGTACTGCCAAGTAGCATGTCCTTTCATAATGCATCTTTGCACTTTATTCCTGGTTCACTCTAGATTGTACCATGTGTTTTCTGTACTGCGAACCGTTGAATGTTAATATTGAGTAAGTTTAGAACGTATTCTAGTCATGCATTGAAATTCAACGTTGAATGAACTTAATATTTTGGGTCACTGAATTTATTTGTTTTCAAGATATGCCTAAGCTTACAGAAAAAAGTGCATAGTGTCACTTAAAGAAATGAAGGTGACTTTTAAATCTTACATGTTAGAGGGTACTCCATCTTGAACACAGTGATCTTGATCAAAATATGTCCCCGTCCGAATAGAGTCAGTTTCATCTGAAACATTTTCTCATACAAACCACTAAACTCGTAGATCAGAGCTGTATAACTGATTGCTCACGAACATCGGCGGTTCGCACTTCCCCTCCCGAGTTACCCCCACTATGAGGCTCAGGTTGACTCGTTCGAGCCGTGACACAGTGGTTGAAAAGCCCGAAAACCGTGCCAAAATTCATTTTTTCACTATGTGCGTGAAAAAAAACTGAATATAGGAGTTAGATATCATATTGCACCTTCTATTCCTCGTATTCCTAAGTGCATATATATTAAATACCGTAATTCCTGAGTCCCTAGAGCACAGCTTTTTAAAATCTTAGATTCTGCCGCAATGAAATTAACTGTTTATTTTTAGCTTAATTAGTATTATTTAAATTTCTGTCTATAAAGTTTAGGCACAAGTAATGTATCTACAGTGACTTTGAAACATAAAAACGGAAATGTAACATTGGGAACATTTAATAGACATTCATTGTTTTATCTATGTATACAATTAAGTATTTCTTGAGTTATAAAAATTGTATGTCCGAGTATGTCTGTGATTTTTGCGGATAATAATACATGAAGGTGTCCAAAAAAATGATTAAACAAGAAATTTTTGCGGATCCTTACGGATGGAAATTTCTGAGCAATTTTTTATACATGGTGTCTTGTATTCGGCGAGCTTTGATCAGGCACCAAAATTATTTATTGAGTTTATTGGACAAGATTGAATATTTCATCTTTGCAGAAATTCCAAAAAGAGACCTTGAGGATCTCTATTTCGTAATGTGATTTACAAGCATCCGAAACAGAAGGAATAGACGAAAATGAACTTGCTACGGACAGCTCCTCCGATGTTACCAGTGCAAGTGATGATTATGACATCAACGGATCCGATTAATGCAGTCATTCTTTGGGAAAATCTGATCTTTTCTTATGAAACATATAACATGACATTTAAAAAGTAATTCTGTATAACACATTCAATATATGTATAGCGTACAAAAAAAAATCAAAAACGGAATTTTCATCTCAAATTATATGCAAAAAGAGTAAAGATATAAAAATATGTTCTTATCTGTCGGTTCCTGACCAAAAAGTGCGTTTTCAGAATTTTGCCAACTTTTCCGGGTTTCTGAAACACTGTGCGTGGCGGGAAGACAATGGGGTACACCATAGCACAGTGTTCTTCCTCTTTCTCTCTTTCTATGCCTCGAGCGAGTCAACCTGAGTTCCATAGTGGGGATAACTCAGGAGGAGAAGTGCGAGTCGCTGTTGCTCGTGAGCAATCAGTTATGCAGCTCTGTCGTAGATAATCGCGTGGAAAGATTAAAACAATACACCCTGTACATAAATATATTGTGAGTTAGTATAATAGCATTCATTTTACGTGCACCAATATTTTATATTGTACCATGGTTCTGTGTTATTGTACTAATTGTTTCAAAAGTTCTATTATAATCACTTTCTGTAAATTGTCATCGAAATAACTGAAATAAAATTTCTTGTATTTTACGGTGCCTATTATTAACCCTGATTTGCGAATGCTCAGTTTACACAATTACATAATTGGCAAAAATATAATAATGTTAATATTTACTTTGTCAATCGACCAACAAACGGAGACGTATTGAATCTGAGATTGGACTGACACTTTTCGTCTAGTGAATCATTAATATGCCAATAGAATTTGTTTGCTAAATCAAACACATGCCATAAGAATTAATTTTCAGTTTACATATGTTTTATAATAGTTTCTTATTGAATTTGACACTATTATGTGAGACGAGTTATACAATAAACAAATGTACATATTAATCAGAAAAATGTACGACAAAGTTCATGGTAAAAAATGCTCACAATCAGTTGATAACAGATTTTACACACTATTAATACTAACACATTCTTGTGTTATAACTCTTACATATTCTCATGTATAATGTTATGTACTGAAACTTGATAATTAAAAAACTTTTAGATTTTAGAGTTAGTGTTCAGTATACTTTAATTGCCCGTAAAATAAGGCAAACTCAGAAAAATCTGATGAATCATAACGTTTTGCAAGGTTTCCTTTAATCTGTAGTAACATTGTTTCTTATTTTTGTATTGATGCCATGCACTTAGTTATCCATGATAAATTCAAAACATTCTTAGTAAAAGTGTGACAAATTTAAAAAATGAGGTGCAACAATGATGATGTAGCAATTAAGAAAAGTATTTTTGGTTTATTCAGGAAGGATACAGGGTATTCGATAATAGACAGTCGTAACTTTGGTCACATGTAAGTATGAAATAAATATGCAGTATATGTATAGCATGCAAACAAATAAATTGGCCCACATGATCAATACCATCTGAGATATAACGAAAATATTGATTTCTTTGTAACAAATATTCATCATAATTTTCTTCCTCATGTTTTCTAAAACTCTTTTGTTTGTTTTCTTGAGTGCTATATGTATCCAAAATTAAGACCATCAGTTTTTGAACATCCTGTATACGAATATTGAAAACTGTGTGTGTGCTAATTTCATAGTCGCGACGCGGGTAACTGCACCTTCGCGTGCACTTTGGCAACAGTATATCGTTAGAGGAATCGAAGGAAAGTCTATCATTACAACACACTATTTCTTTGATTAGGAAAATGATAGAATTGTCTGGTTTCTCTACACATAGTGACCTTAACCTGTGTTGATGCATCATCGCAACATTATAAAAGCCGCATGAGTCAGCACGGTAGTATTCGGAAGCCACCTCAGTCTCCAGTTATAACATATTCGAGAACGTACTTGAATATAAAGATCCAACAATATTTTGCATTGCATTATATTAAAATTCAATTGCTTGAGGAATACAAGGAACTTCGTTGTCTTGAAAATATTTTTGTCCTGACAGTCAGTAAAGAAAATTATATCGATGTAAAAAATTTTAATTAACCCGGAGAAAGTTATATCACGGAATGTACAGTGGGACTCTGTTTATATGAACTCCATTTATATGATCGAAATTTTAGTAGTGTCTGATTAAATGAACTACCACCGAGCGTCAGTCCACTTATACGAACGTCTAAGAAGTTCATGATTAGGAAAGTATATACATAGTTACAGTACTTAAAGTTATTTACTTAAACATCATTTATTTTCAGACAGATATATTTACACAAATGACTTTCCTCTGTGCTCTTATTATTCACATTTTTCCATATTGTTTCTAGGTGTATATTTATATTAAAGTTGGTTAAACTTTGTAATACAAGTTATTTATCATTCTATCTGCTAGAAAGTATTCAATTAATTTCATGTTAATGTATTGCATCAATTGTCCGAATTCATTTGTAAAATACTGTATCTTTTTTACAATTAGAATAAATAAAGAATTAATTCATTAAGCATTACGCAATTATTGTGCTCGCAAATAAATTTCCCAATTCTTAAGGTTTGCAACATTATTATATATTTAAGAGCAAATGTTTGGGATAGCTGGTGGGAAGAATTAGATGGACTTCTATTATGTGAACGACCTGGTTATATGAACCTACTTATCCCCCAACAGGCTCATATAAAGGGAGTTCTACTGTATAAAACTTTTGTATAAGTAATGTGTATGTAATTTCAAAAAAGAAAACCTTCATCTTTGTATATTTGAAATTAACAGGAAAGATAGCATACCAGATAAATGTTTCGAGTTTACAGTGTGCAAAAGTAATAGCCATAACATCCATATTGATTGATCTTGTTATGTATCGATGAAGAAAAGAAATAACATTGAAAGATCTAATAAAAATGAATATGCGTCAGGTGTTCATAAGTACTAGTCACTAATTTTTCATTAAATTTTATAACTCTTTTACTATTGTGTAGCAAGTTCAATGTGGTTAACAATTAAATATTGACACTTTAAATATCAACAAGCTGTGTGTTGCAAGAATACCATATAAAAAGAAATGGAAAAATCTTTACTTAAGATTTGTAGAAATTTAAATGTTATGTCAATCGTTACGCTATGTGTAAATATTCTGGTTGTATGCGTACACTTATTTATTATGTCACAGTTTCAAAACATGTTACATGTTTGCAATCGTATAAACAAGTTCAAAGTGTTCTTTTTTCCCGTTCCACGATTTCGTGATTTAATGTTTTGAAACCTAAATTATAAGTCCGAGTAGATATAGAACATTAGCAAGCACTGTAATCGACAACGTCAAGGAAATATATTTGTTATTATTAATTAAACATTTCACGAACAGTTAATCACAAAATAAGGAAATTCACTCGAATTCTTTAGAGAGTTATGAGGGAAAGAATATATTCAGGTAATGTTTATGAATCTTAATGTACTTCGTATTTTTTGCAAAGTTCTCTGAAACGGTTATTCCGAAAATATGAATGTTCATAACTCATAACATTTAATAGCAATGGGACCGTTGTTTAAAATGCTGAATATTAAAATAAATACTTTTTGATGATGTTCTAGTAATATGCACTAGCTTCTCAGTAAAGCTTATCGGAAAATTCTACGGCAGGTTTTAGCGCAGCAATAATCTTTTACACTAACCTAGCCTAACAGAGTGTAACCTCGTTTCTATATGCGATAGCACGATGCATAGCCCTGACAAGACGTAGATTGAGTTTTTAGATCGAATTCACGTAAGGTTCTAAACTCGGAATTTCAAGTACTACGTACGCAGCAGAATTTCTCGCTCTGTTCTACACTTTTCTACATATATTTTTTAATTAAAAATGTTTTCACTACAATCTCCGTGTCGTTCTGTTTACACATCTTCATTTTCTTATATTTCTGTCGGGCTGGTGCATCTGAAATTGTCGTTTTGAATGGAAAAGTTTAACACTTTGACTGCCACGCTGTATTATCTGAAAATAACAAACTTTCTAAATTTGTATACAAAATGAATACAAATTCAAATTACACCCCTTCTAATCAATAATATTATTAAGTTTTGCAACTTTTGTACTGGTTTTTTTTAGACCTTATTACGTTTATTTTTTAAGAACATACATGATCAAATAAATGACTGAATCAAAATGTCACCCAATAATAGGTGACATGGTAACCAAAGTGTTAAATATGTAATTTTCTTGTTTTTTCCTATTTTAGCTAATGAAGAATAGTTACCATTGGGTTGTTTACATTGTTACCAACAAACTAAAACATTATGCCTTTATGGTAGAAAATAATGTCCTTTAACGACACCAATGTTCGAAAGCACTTTTTACAGTCTATTCAATTGTGAATCGTTTGTTTTTCAAAAAGTTATCAAAACTTCTGAGCAACTGAAAATCGATTGAGAAAGGATCCAGTGAATATGGTGGATGAGATAAAACTTGATAATGTAACTCCTACAGTTTCTACGATGTCATTCGTGCAACGTGAGGTCTAACGTTGCAGTGCAGAAGGATCAGACCTTGCCGATTCACTAATATCGACTGTATTTCTTTTTAATTCCTTATGCATTATTTATAATTCCGCAGAGGATTTTTCAGCTGTTATTGTTTCCCCGTTTGCCAAAAAACTATGATGAATAATTCCTTCTTGAATCTACCATACGGTAAGCATAAGTTTCCTCGAATGAAGAGCTTGTTTTGGAGCCGATTGCGAAAGTTCACCTGCATTCAACCATGATGAAGATCTTCGTCTGTTGTCGTATAGTATCAACTTTTCATCATATATTACCACACGATCCAAAAGAGGTTCAGTTTGTTGATGATAAAGAAGAGAAGACGTTGTAAACAACCTACTTTGCCTATTTGTACTCACTGGTCAAGTTTTTCAACTTTATCGATTTTCCGCAAATCTTGTGCGACTGTTGTACACAGTCTGCCCAGGCTCTGGTGCGACTACTGCCGAAAAAAGTACGTATAAGACGTCAATTATTTTGTGTTTTTATTTTGTTTTATTCAAAATACAGTTCTTTCGAGTTAATACAACGTTGAAAGCGATTACAAAATTTTCCAAAGCGTTCACTGTACTCCGATGTTGGAATCGCCTTTAAAACTGTGGTAGAGGCTCTTTGGATGTCCTGAATGGTGTCATAACGCTGTCCTTTTCATTGCTAGCTTCAGTTTTGGGAATAGTTAGAAATCGCACTGAGCCAAATCTGGCGAGTTCGTGTGTTCGAGTGCTGTGATGCCTTTTCTAGGCAAGAAATCTCATACAATCTTGGATTTGTGCGCCGGTGCATTATCGTTGTTTTTTCGACAAGCATCAGTAAGATACTATTACATTTCACCTCAAAACTAATGATGCAGATACTCTAGCACCTTGAAATTTTGCGAGATTGTAGTTTAAATTTTAAGCTTCATAACGCTATTATTAACACGTTGAATGCCGTGGGGGTCACCGGTGACCGACACTTCGAATTTAATTTAATTAAATAATTATTGATTGTTGCATAATTCTGAGCGAACTTCACACTCACACAATAATGTAGGAACAGAAGCACACGATTGAGTATTTAAATCGTTTTTTTCTTTACTGTTTATAGAAAAAATAGTAAATTATATCGTGTTTGATTTGGTATGGCTGTTTTCACTGTGGCCGTCAATGTGTTAAGAGACAGCAGTGCAGGAAAAAACAAAAAAAAGTCAGTCGCACCAGTGCCTGGACAAACCGTGTATAACAGACTTCGAGTTTCTGAGCGAGTTCTCAAGTGATTTGGTGAAAATCAGATTCCACCAATTGCCGCACAACTTCACGATCCATCAAACGATCCGACCGCACGCGTGTCTTATTTATAAAATGTTGAACATCAAAACGAAATTTTTCGAAGCAATTTCTGATTGTCCTTTCAGAAGCGGTTTCTTTTCCCCATCGATCACTTATTTGTTTTATCGTTTCAGCGGCACTAACAGTAAGTCCACTTTTGTACTCATAAAACATAATTGCCCCAATCTACCGCGGATCCTTATTTCTGAAGTGCACCGCCAGAATACTTTAATCATTTCTCAATTTTTTGAGTTTGTCTTGAAGACTGTAGAATGCTTGCGCCTTGATGTCAATATACAGAGTGGTCCACCCAACTAGAAGAAGGCATGTATCTCCTTTCTGATTACAATTAGAAAGACATTTTAGAGAATAAAGATGCATGGTTCAAAGAGAACTACATTTTCAGGACCATATTTATCGCAAGTTTAACGATGCATGTGCATTTCACAGTTGCAGTACTTTTTAAAATGGAAACATACACTTTTGTGTAAAAAAGTGTGAGGGTAAAGTGGTCAACAAATGATTCATTCATGAGATATTTTAAATAAACATATTCATTACAAAAACTCAAGCGCTCCATGGAAACGTAAACATTTCGAAAAGAAAAATAAATATTTTATTTTTATTACACAACAGTACCCACAGATCATTTCGATTAGGTTATGAAAAAAAATGAAAAAGCGACGTACATATAAAGTGTGTAGAATCCAATAGAGGAGCGTTTGAGCGTCTTCTTTAATAAATACATTTATTTAAAATATCTCACGAACTAATCAGTTTTTGACCACTTTACTCTAATATCTTTTTACACAGAATGACGAGAGGATTTGATCTATGCGAAAAATATGCGTGTCCATTTAAAAAAATGGTGGAACTGTACATTGCACATGCATCATTAAACTTATAACAAAAATATGGTCCTGGAAATATAGTCGTCTTTGAATCAATCACCTTTTTCCTCTAATATTTTTTTCTATACTAGTTCCAGCAATTCATATTCTGTACCATCCATAAACTAGTGCACTACCTGCGCCCGACAATTTCGTATACATAATCCAATATTACTTCTTCAATTTCATCTGTCCTGTTTATTTTCTACAACTTCTCATTAATCCGACGGAAACAAGTATCTTTATTTCCGAAATTCTTCATTTACTATAAGATCGTCCGGAAAGTCCCCTTTTGGACGTAGCATGTTTACTACCTTTTCACCTGAATAATAAAACATCGTTTGACATGGCGGCCATGCACAATCCTTAAAGTACGTTTCAAGTGTAGCTTCTGTGCGAAATAGTAGTGAATTTTATGATTTTTGTAAAAGATGTAAGTGAAAAACCATGAGCGAAAACAGGATTCACTTCCGTCATGTCATGTTATACGAGTTTCGGAAACGATCTAGTGCAACCGAAACTGCAAAAAACATTTGTGGTGTATATGGAGAAGGTGCTGTATCTGGTAGTCTCTGTAGAAAGTGGTTCAAACAATTTCGACGAGGGAATTATTGCTTGGAAAATGAAGAAAATTTTCGAAGCAGGGAAACCGTTCAGTAACATATGGAACAATTTTTTTACTGAAAAGATACAAAATTTTGCGAAAGTGGTATAATGAAGTTGCCCGGTAAATGGGGAAGAGTTGTCGAAGGAGATAGAAACTACGTTTCATTCTAAAAAAAAAAGATATAAATTGAAAAATATAAACCACGATTGTACGCATGAACACGCCACGAACTTTCCGGACGACCGAATATTTCACATTATAGTATAGCGTCAAATTAAACTAAAGAGTATCCTTCGAGACACATACAATCAGATAATTTGTTTCACACAAGTATGAACGTGAAGTATTTCCTTGATTTCGAAGTTAAGCCACTTATACTGTTCCTGGAACGTTGTTATCCGGTTACGTCGGATCGATACGCAAGCAATGCTATTTTCTGTATTTCTTTTGGGAACAAAAGAGTTCATCATAAACAATGACGAATAAAAGAAAGTTGCACGTCCGTGTTATTATTAATAACGCTCCCATGTTCTGTATTATCATCAGATCGAGATCACGTCTGAATAAAACATCTGCGTGTAAAGTCCTGAAGAAACTAGATAACATATGAGCGTGCGTGTATTACACGCATTGTACGCATATTTACGACGCGTTCACTGACTTGCTTAGCATGAATAAATGAAAACACGGATGCGGATATGAACAGAATTAATAGGAAAAGTTTGATGAGAAGGAAGATCCTCACTTACAACGGCAGTGTTTATTTACGGAATTATAGTAACTGCTGCTATTAGATCTCTTATCAAACGTAGTATAGCAGTTCCGTTTCGTGTAACAACAGGGATTATTTACAGCAAATAATACCGTACTGAACACTTCAAAGTTAGATAATTCGCAGTGTAAAAAAATGAGTGATTTGAGTCACGTATTTTTTAACCTTTTGACTGCGGGCTACATACTTGGAAACGAGGTGAACGCTGCGTGCGGCCGAGATGCAGTACTATATAGGATGATTCACGCAACTGTGACAAGCCATATCTTTTTTAGTTGAAGTTAGAACAAAATTTTAGAGGAAAAAAAGAAATTTTCAAAGTGGACTACATATTTACGTTCATATTTTTTTCGCAGATGCAATAACGAATGTGCATTTTGTAGTTGCACTATTTTTTTAAATGGAAACCTTTCTTTTTTTTGCATATATCGAATCCTCCCGTCATTATACGTAAAAAAGTATTGGGGTAACGCGGTCGCAAAATGATTTTTGTTCGTGAGATATTTAAATTAATATATTTATTAACCATATGCGGACGTTACGTGCGGCCGAGTTGCAGTAGTACACACTGAGCCATTGCACCCAACGCCTATGGGCGTCTACAGTACACGATGAGCAGGTATATCAAGCGCCTATAGGCGCTGTTAGCAGACAAAAAGTCAAAGAAGATGCTCAAACGCTTCACTACTGCATCCTAAACATTTCATACTTTTTCATTGTTTTCATAACCGCGGTGATGTCTAGTTATTGTTGTGCAATAAAAATAGAATCTTTATTATTTCTTGTTTGGTGTATGAGTTCCGTCTGCGATTTTTTCTGCGTATAGAATTCTGAATACAATTATGTTTTTTTTCCTTATGTCTTGTAGCTAGTCGAATTTTCTTTCGAGCGCTTGTTGTGAAGTATTTGCATAGCATTACAATGAAGCGTTTCAGCATCTCCTTTAATAAAGACATTTTTTCAAAATACCTCACGAGCTAATCATTTCTTGCCCATGTTATCCTAATACTTTTTTACGTAAAATGACAAGAGGATTTGATGTATGCAAAGGAAAAAGAAGGTTAACATTTAAAAAAATAGTCCAACCTCAAAATGCACATGCATTATTGGGCTTGCGAAAAAAATATGATTGTGAATATGTAGTCCACTTTGAACCATTCATCTTTTTCCTCTAACATTTTTTTCTAACTTGAACCAAAAACAAAGATATGGCTTGTTACAGTTTCGTGAATCATCCTATATAGCGGGCCATGCGCCAAACGCATATAGGCGTCGACAGTACACGGTGAGCAACCTTGTCAAGCACCTATAGGTGCCGATGGCAATCGGAAGGTTAAAGTCCTTTAGCATGTTCAAAATCGTCGGGTCATTTCAAATGCTAACTTCAATGCTTTGAAGTTGCTGAATAGATTAGCGTTATCTTTAGAAGTACATCGAATGATTCGGACACTCCCCATCCGTGTTTAAACAGCCTTTTATAATTCACAACGTCCATTTATCGCATAAACATCCGCCTTCGCACTCCCGACGAATCACAAATCAACCGTCCTCGCCCACGTCCCTACAATTACGCCTATTTCGAATCTGATTCGAGAAGAATTATTTTTCACGTGGCTCTTCAAAGTGAACTTAATTACACAGAGCATACCGTGTCTCTATCTAATCAGTTGTAGATCGCGATTCAACACGTTTACAGAGATAGCATAACTTTGTACGTGAGCTGTTTAATAAGGAAGAATAACTCTTGTTATAAAATGTTGATTCTTTATGGGCAGTTTTGCATTTTTTCACATACGATTCTCCTACCTTTACTAGTTTATACTGTCTGTAAATAACTTTTTAATATCCACTTTAACTCATTGTTGCCTTGTTACAAAAATGGTTCCCACTGTAACTATTCTGAACGTTTCCAATAAGGAACCAATTTCAGTGGACCTTTCAGTTGTTTCAAATAATTCAGAGCACTTCACTGTTTGTTTCTTTAGTGAATAATGTGTAAGAATTGTATGTGTAATTTCGAAATAGAAGAGGCTTTTAAAAGAATAACACTTTCAGTTCTTAACTAATCGAAGGAAGCTGTATTAACATCCATTAAAGAAACTTCTGCTCAACTTTGCGAAGGGAATTAAAAGCTTATTTGTAGATAGAATAACTATGTACACGCAGAAAAATCATACGTCATAAAAATGTAGCATCATAGATGTGAACTGAAAATTGTATAATGACACTCTCGTTAATTGTTGGACTTTCCATGAACATATTAAAAAGTTTAATATGACGCTTCTTACAATTTTACGTTCAGCGCGGAGTAACATGTGGGTCAGGAAGCTTGAAACGTCGGGAGACTATGACTCATAGTACGTAAAAAGTACTCCCAAGGCTGGGCAAGTATTTTTATAAGTATAGCAATGTCCAGCGACTTCTCAAGGAACGTTTCAATCTGGCGAACATTCTGAGGAAACTAAAACGTTATCACATTCAACTGTATTACACGTACAAAACTACGTCTAATAAATATAACTGAGCAACAAACTGTTTACTTATCATATTCTTCTGATATAATTGATTTATTATAATCCATAAGATAGTTTATTTAAATGTATGTAAATTACATCCAACAGAATGAATATACTGTGAAAGTCAGTCTTTTGAGAATTGGTCTTTCGAGAACGTATTATATACTTGAGATGTATAGTGCCGTCATCAACTGTGAATAGATAATACTGTTCACAGTAGCAGTCGATTTGTAAAATATTGGAAAATACTAATTTAATAGTAATTTTTGGAAGGACTGCTAATGAATAACGGTTATAAGTTGTTAGAAGTAAACTCGACAAAAGGAAAGAACAGAAAACCGAGCGACAGTTGGCGAGTGACTGAGCGAGCTCATATCTCTGGCGTCAATGCGCATCTGTACTGCGCAGTCATGAGCAAGAAGTGCAACTGAGGAAGGTTAAAGAAAGAAGGGAACAATGAAACAATGGTCGTTGACCTGGGTAATCAGTGGAAGGGAGAATTGCTGGATGGTGGAAGAGCTAAGTTGCTCGAGTGGGGATTTGTTCAATGATCGATGAGCTTTATCTTTCAGAACCGCAAAAGCTACGGTTGTGGAAAGTCCTAAAGTGTTATTAAATAACAAAAAAGCAGTCAAGAAATGAAAACATTTTAGACTATTATACTAGAGAATGTTACTGTTCTAGTTAGATGATACTAACATATAATAATTATTTACACTCTTGCTAGACTTATACTACTTAGACTTATTTGTACGTTTTTCTAAGCTTATAGACACTGCTAAAACAGCCATATTTTTCATATATGAATCCCTGTACCCTTTGTTACCAAAATACCATGGCTTAATTGTTAAGCAGAATTAGAATCATTCTAAATGCTGTTTTAACAATTTAACTAAAACGTGTTTAATGCATTTGGTCGCAATAATTCGACCATATACATACATGCTGTAATTGCAAATCTTCATTTATGTCATTCTAATTTATTTTATATTCTACATTTAAAAATGCCACTTTACCATCTCGTCACATTATTCTTCAATTTGAAGCACAACTTTTTATTTACTCAGTTGTAGATAATTACACAATTTATTTTAAATAAATAACTCTAAAATCGTGAGCAAACTTGTTACGTCAATTCCAAAGAGATTAGAAACTGTAGTAAAAGTTAACAGATATCCATCAAAGTTAAAATTAAAACCTATTTCTTTTGTATTAATCTAAAATATATTAGCAACTGAATACATTTGTAAATCTTCTTTGCAATAAACTACCAGAATACCTTTTTTCGATATTCATGTTAATTTATTTTCAAATTGTTGTATAACATTATAATGTCAGTTAATAAATATGTGTTGAAAAACAATTTTCAATTATTATTTCCTTTTCGAATATAGTTTAACACAAGTTTAGCTGATATTTATGGTGTCCGAATACTTTTGTGATTAATTGTATGTACTCTACCAGCCAGTATGTTTCACTACAGGTGATAAATATTTTAAGGTGCAATTCTACAGGCCAAAATAAGTCGACAGTCAAGAGTGGCGAAATTGCGGCAGAGGACTTCTTTTTTTAATTATCGATGTTTAAAACTTCGGCTCCGAAGCGCCTGTAACACGGCAATTCGGCTAACAGCGGCATGTGTCAGGCAGGTCAGCCATGGTGCATCCAATGAATGTCGTATGAATATCATTCGTTTCGACACTACGTTCTTGCGACAATTTATGAAAAAGCACACACGTCACGTTGTATGACATTAAATCTGCCTACTTGTAAAAATCCACAAAAGTTTTTAAAACCCAGCCGACGGAATTCTCAAGCAGAGAGGGTGAATCCAAATTCCAATATACGATTCTGTCCTCAAAAATCAGTCACACGCAACACGCACATACTGCGATTATTTTACTGGCGAGTGTCATGTGTAAGTGCATGCATCGCGATTGTTCCGTCCACGAGTGTCCACTTCATCACACATCCGTGCTTGCACCATTTACAAGCAATTGTTTACGAAAGACCCTTGAACACTATCCAAGAACTTCGGGATCGCATAATATTTGCATGTGGAACTGTGGATTCACGAAGGTTATTTACTACTACACATCGAAATTTAATAAAAAGTGCAGAACTTTGTGTTGCGGAAGGCGGCACGCAGTTTGCGCACTTTCTTGCTGTTCAGTAGTAGGCAATACGATTACGTACTATGAGGAAAACTAATTACATTCAGTGCTAAAGCATTCCTGACTAACGTTAATGTTTGACTTATGTGTTCACAAGGGTCGTCATTATATTAAAAATGATTTTCTGAACAAGTTATTATATAGTTACCTACAATACCGCGAAAAAAAACTATATGGTGCCATTTAAAAAAGTGAACATGACCGACTTTTTTTTGATGATAGAACAATGATTAATTTTTATTTACAACATTTTCGTGTCAGACTGCCGGAAATGTCTCAAAAATCGTGGCGACTGTTACGCTGAACACCCTGTATGTGGACGGTAGTGTATGTATGTTAATATACATACTATTCTAAGCACGAATAAACCAGACAAGGAAGGAGTTTCTAGCAACTCGCCTTCCGTTTCGAGAATTCAGCGCGCGGCAGTAGTCAGACGAGAGTTGGGAGGGTATATACCATTATTTCCTATACCGCTTTTCAACCAGGACGCCATCAATGCTCGCCATTGTACACTGGCGAGCATCCAAGACGTTCCGGTTAAAAACCGATGTTGGAGAGGGGGCCCTCCCTCCACACACCTGACTCGCTCTTGTTTCTTACGTGCGAGGACAGGAGTGTAGCCTTCCGCTGCCGCACGTGCAAGAGCAAGTTAGGCGAATGGTGGGAAGGCTCCTTCTCCTACACCGCTTTTTAACCAAAACGCCTAGGATGCTCGCCAGTGCACTGTGCAGAACTGGGAAGTTGGCGTGCGGGATGGCCCAGGAGCGAAAAGAGTATATACTCTGCTCGCTTTGCCTTTGATGCTTCCAAACCCACACGCAGGAACGATTAAGGCCTTTAGAGGCCCTAAGCACTAAAAGATTTTCGTGCCCCCATACATATTTAATTCAAAATATAAACAATAATAAACCGTAAAATAAAATTTTATTTTCCGAAATGAAACAACACTTACAGTAAGATGGAAAATAATGTTTATTTTTGTATACTTCCACTTGATTTATATTTTAAAAATTTTCTCCTACCTTTTCTAATTGCAAAGTCTTTGATCAGATCCTCAAAACTAATCTTACGTAACACGTCTGCTTCTATACTTACATTTAGTAGAGATAAGGCATCCAGCCTGCCTTGTTGCATAGTTGTTCTGTTGGGATTTTTAATATACATCAACTGAGAAAATGAATGCTCAGCTGCGCAATTTGTGACGATTAATGCTATAAATATACGAAAGAAAATGTCTACATTTGGAAAGGCACTTTCAATATTGTCTTCTACAATTATTTTATAATGTTCAGCATGACTGAATCTTGTTTTTACATTTTTTGTTGCACTGAACTTATGACGCGCATATACGTGAAACTGCTGAAGCTCAGCTGAGAAAGTAGTGTTCAAGTCGTTTGGGTAAGCATCAATTAGCATTTGACAACTTCTTTTCATCTCAGTTTCAAGCTTGTTAACAATTGTGTGAAAGGTGGCGATATGAAATTTATTTCTAGCATTCATTGGTGCCTCCCTTTGATGCCCTGAGCACGTGCTTATTTTGCTTAATGGTTAATCCAGCTCAGCCCCCACGTTTAGGTTCTTGACGGCACACGTTGATATTGTAGTAGAATTCCCACATCCGCGGCGAATACGCTTGAAGCTTGCGACAGATACGCGAAATATTAATGGTTAACATTCTGAGATGCCTGCGTTATTGCTTTAAAGTTCATCGAATTGTTCTAACTCGCTCGGTCTGGATGTGTTCCATTCGCTCTCTTTGTCACACGGTGCTATATGATCCACTTAGTAGATGTGACTGTTTCGGCCAACAAAGAAAATGCGTGTGCTCTGTTTTCGTGGTTGTGTCTGACTAGGTGGGCCTATTATGCTTTAACCAACCATGCTCTGCACAGTAAAGCGGAGGATACGTCCCAAGTCCCCCAGCGAATACCTGAAACCACGGATAGCATCGAACACTATACATTGCACTTGCTATACATAACTATGATAAACATACATACACGTTCATGTATCTTATTACACAGTACATGCATCTTCACAACTTTCGGGTAAGTCTGATGTCGCATGTGCTTAGAAGCGGCGAATATATCCACAGCTTCTTAAAAACAATGTGTTACATGCACGCTATATAATAAAACGAAGTAAACAGTGAGAGTTTTTAGTTAAACATATTTTTATTACAGGAAATGTTTAATGTTTCACATAATATTATGCATACATGAATTTTGGTGGAAAATTATAAATCATATAAATGATAAATTATCTGTTAATTGATAACCTTTTGGTAAAAAGGGGTGAAAATGAAATATTTATTGAAAATATATATTAAAAAAATGAGTATAAACATAATTAATTTATAATTCAACAGCAACAGCGATAGCTATTTCAATCTGACGTTTTGGCTAATGAATGAGGCAAGGAAAGTGAATATTTTCTGCATTGTTTAATTGAGAATTTTTATCAGACCTTCTCCATTAACTATTTTAATTGTGTGATACTTTTAAGCCTTCTTTCTAAACTTTTAAAGTTTAGTACAGTCCACATTTTCTCAATGGGAATGTGATCAGCGCCTTAAGATCACTCTAAAATATTAGTAAAAGTTTCTTTCAAATAATTTGTAACTATTTTGCTTTATGTATCCTTATAGTTGGTTTCGTTAGAGAAAATCATCTTCATTAACCTTGCTGCATTCGCGATATGTTGGTTGCTGGATGCCGGATTGGAGTTAAAGTTTAACGATTATGCAACCGAACGTGTCGCGAACCGTATTGTTGTCCCCTTTTTGGGTCAAACCACTTAAGGAGTTTACATGGGATCGGGACTTAGTTAACGCACGGAAAACTGGTGAAAACGTACGTGTATCGAGCGAGTTTGGAAAACTGAAACTATGTATATTCAGATGAGTGTCTTTACAAGAAGATAATATTCGTTCGAGGTCCGAAGTGTATTTGTTTGTAACGCTGGAAACTGTTTAATATCAGCTTTTTCCTATTGCTTTTGAAAGTGTACGTAGTGGTAGATGTCTGTTTTCCTGATTGGTGTAGGTGTTCGTCTATGAGTGTGGTTCGTAAGATGTTGAGAAATTTAGATATTTTTGCTGTCAGAGATTGTCCTGGGATTCCTACAACTAATTTTCCGACGCGAATATTCTGCGAATAGTAATTTTGACGGCTCTCGCACATGTGGTGACCGGCTGTCCTGGAATCAAGTTGCAATGTAATTTTTGCGGGGGGTAGAGTGCGTCTGGGTGCGAAACCTACGCTGCGTTTCGTAATTATATTTAAAAATTTTCATATCCTCCAGACGATGTCTGTTACGGATGTGGCAACCTCCTCCATTCGAGGATTGTGACCTTTAACAATAATACATTTCAACACGTATGTAAGTACTTGGACTTTGAACATTCAATAGGCGTTTCTTATAGATTTTTGTGCGCTGAATACGAATCTGCAAACCGTTTGCTACCATCACCTTCCATTTTTGAAAGAATCAATTCTGAAATAGAAATGCAAATTTTCAAATTTAAAGATGTTTTGTGCTTTAACAGTAATAGTTATTCTACTGCTTTTTACGCGAAATAATTCTATGGACTCTTCCGAATGAAATGATGTCAATTATCATAACTAGAGCTATTGATTTATGAGATACCCGGCTACCCGTGAGATATATGTATACCCGGGCATCCATAAGATACCAGGATAAATGAGACAGTCGAGAATCTCGATTTGGAAGCTGATCGTGTTTCGGTCATTTTCGACTAACATCGGTAGTGAACGGAATATCATATAAAGGGTAAGGGGAAAAACAAGGAATGTCATAAAACAGCTTTATTGAGAAAATAAATTTGTAATACTTTAGTGCATCAGTAAAGAAACATGGTCCAATGAATGTAACTGTATTCTTCATAACATGAAGTTATGCTCTAATTAGGCGACAAAAAAAAATACGCGAAAATGTAATTGTTTTACATTATTTTAATTTTTGTTTTAAGTTGAACACTGCAGAATAAAAATAGACATAGCCTGTTCTTCCCCTTACACTTCATATTCAGTTGTCTGTACAGGAGGACCTCGATTATCTGAACTGGAATTAATAATCCGATGACGCACATTTTAACTATATTCGCATACCAATTTAAATTTTATATAACAATGTGAAATACATAGTTGTAGAAAATTAAGTGTACAGTATCACTAATGATAATTTTGACTTGTAGGTGACATAAGATGACCGGTTTTAGGATGTCCGAAGTTCGGATAATCGAGGTTCTACTGTAGTTTATATCGTTCATTACCGATGTTAGTCGAAAATGAACGAAAGACGATCGGCTTGCAAATCAAGGTTCTTGACTGTTTCATCGATCCGAGTATCTTATGGATACGTGGGTAATTTTTATCTACCTGGGTATTTTAGACACCCAGTTCAAATCAATAGCCCTAATCATAACATTATAAGGACTTAAAAATCTTTAACCCTTATGTGGTCATCCGGGTACAAATGTACCTGGGCATACGTCTTCCAACAACAAATTAGAGCAGTTCCTGTTAAAATCTCGATAAATCCTTTTACATCCCCTTAATTGAGATCTTCCTAGAGCGATATATCTTTGCTGTATGGAAATCGACTGAAAAATTTTTAAATACAGAGGCAATTTTTAAATGTAAGAAAAAAAGAAAAAGTTAGGTGCTCACATAAGGGTTAAAGAATGATGAAAGTGTAAAGGACACCTGAAACATACCAATTTTTGCGGACATTTTTCAATATGTATTAAACATTAAGGAACTGGGAGGAAATCTAACAACACCATGCAAGAGAGTAGACCTTTTTCCTACGGGAAGCATCAAGAAAAGGTACAAAGTCCTGTTTTGTTTTTAATACAGGAACGAGCTAGTTTGGCGAAACATGCAGCGCCGGCAGTGGTTCTCAACGTCGACGGTCGCCGCACTGCCGCTTAGCGTCTGTCAATGGAATCTTTTCTTAAAACGTAAAATTCTTCAAAATATATTTATAACAAAAATTTAGTCGTTATTCAATATTCCGCTTGTTTACGTATAGAATTTTCCTAACAACTTGACCGTGTCTTTCTGCTGTTTGCAATTGACGTCTGTTTGCACAGAGAGTACAGTTTTTCCTCCACTTTGTAGTTTGTCTGGAATTTTCGAAGTAGATCGAAAGGGATCTGATACTGAAATATTCAATATTCTCTTGCCTATTCAAGCACACGTAACTTTGGGGTATTCCGGTCTGGATAAACATACTCTTCCATTTGTATTGTATGTGTATACTACGTAAAAGTTCGCTGTTGATTGTCTTTTTAAGTTGCCTGATTCTCTATATCAGCGATTTTTAACCTTTTTTATCTCACGGCACACATAAACTAATTACTAAAACTCTACGGCATACCAAAAAATATATTATATTTTGTCGTCAATCTAATAAAAAAGTATACATTTCTGTCTGATTTACAAAAGAAAAACAATATTTTCTTCCAGTTTTTGCTCCAAAGTGGCAATAAAATAACTATTTTTCCCACTATGCATTAAATGACATTTACACGATGGTTATTTCTAATCATTGCTGCCACACCGCATTAACTTGTATTAAAAAATCTTGGACACACCTGTGAACCTCTCACGGCACATCGGTTGAGAATCGCTGCTTTATACGATTCATCTTAATTTTTTATTTTTGTGATAATCCATCGCTTTTTATTAGTCGAGGGCCTCTTTCCGCAGATTTTTCAATAAGAATCTTAAAAAATTATGCGCAACTGCCAATAAAACAATTGCATAATCAAATGAATGCAATTTTTTTCAATACACGGTGCAAAAGTTTGATAAAATATGAATTTGTCGAAATATTTTGCAAGTAAATCAAGTGAGAGGAGAAGAAGTGGAAAATCAAGAACGTTTACTTATTTATATAACCTTCAATACGTATATAACAACGATATTTTGTAATTAGTGTAAGAAGAATACGTGACACTTGCAACAAACATCTCATAAACGAACGAAGCAGGATTACAGCATATTTTTTTGTTCTTGTAATAAGAACGCTACGTGTGTGTTTAAATAAAATGACTATACCTGATGTATGATCTACAATTGAAAATCAGATCAATGTCACGTATGTTTAAAACATTATTTAGAATACTCAGATGACCTCTTTAATAATACATTGTATCCGTAAATAATCGCAAGTATTCATTATATTGAATAAAATTACTAAAATGTTAAGTAGCAAAATTGTATGCCATTCTCAAAACGGAAATCAACACGCAACAATACAGTGTACTACATTGTATGCTGTATAATGTATATTGACACACAAAGTACACTGTACAACATTTATACTACTTTTAAATATTATTAGAATTTATAGGATGTAAGATAGTAGCTCTTACAAGTTTGATATGCTTGCTACGAGATGTTTGGTCACAAGTAGAGACAAACATGATACCAACTTTTGATCGGTTCAATTTCAAATCGTATATAGCATTTCTAGCAGTAGGTATGTATTTTACACATTTAATTTCAGAGGAAAGGACCAATAACCCTATTAATACGAATATTGTCTGTATATTTCAGTTGTTAAAATCAAGTAAAAAAAAACAGTTAGTAAAATGCAATGAAAATACATGTTCAAAGAAATACGCGGGATAAAAATAATTTTATAAAGTATTCATCATTGTACACTTTTAACACCTTTATAACATTAATAGCTAATAGCTTCTTAGACATCCGAAGATATACTACTGTTACTGAATATTGAAATTATTAATACGCATTATATACCTATTTTATGTGTTCCTTGGTATCTACCTGTTAATTTGTAAACCACCATTTATCACATGATCATTTGTGCTTTCTCAATAGCTCATACAACTTTTTAAATACATAACTTAAGAATTATCCTTCGAAGGTTTAGTACGTACACTATATCGATTCCAGACGAATAGAGTAAATTAAATAAAAATTAATTTGGCGAAAGCATTTCAGAAGTCTCAATTTAAACTAATTTATAACTATTCCAACTTCAATTAATTCGTTTCAGCACGGTTTAAATGAGAGTTACATTCACTTTTTTCAAAAGCCAGACATTTTATCATTTACCTAAAAAATGTTTCCGATTTCTGTTTTATTAAAAGCAACTCATGCGCTTACAGTTATGAACATTTTGGTAGAAAGAAACTTTGTTCTGCGATATTCTTTCTAATAATATGTAGGATTCACATGCGCATAGATATTCGTGCCTGCGTGCATGTTAGAAAGTAATATCTACTTATACGCTTATGGCTACATGGATGACGTACAATCAACTGGTAGCCACGTCAGCTGGCAGACCAGAACATTCGAAGTATCGATTGAACATTTATGAGAGACGACAACCGTCTGAAAAGTTCACATGGACACCACAAATCTGGATGTTCCAATTTTTCATTTCCACTCGGATATATTGAGGTCGCTTACTTATGCCGAGATTGTAGTCAACCATTAAGCAATTTACAAAAATAGAAATACAAGTTTGTCGATGATAACCTTATGGCCATGTTTGTACATTGTTGACTTGTTGCCAACTAACAGTGCGGTATTTAAAGCAACTTCAGTTATTGCAAACAATGTTACTGTGTTTGAAACATAATAACTTCAGTATTTAAAATACTCTGTTCGATCATTATGTAAATACAGGGTGTCCGAGGTTTTTTCCGCCCAACCTTGCCACTGTATTTTACAAAGAGAAATAAGTAAAAAATGTTATACAAATATACATCCATAAATGCTTTGTTAGAACGGTATAATAGAAATATAAAATGTGTAGTAACGAAGTATTTTTGTACGGGGTAAGGTAAGAATAATTCAATGATATTTACCTAATGAATTTATGGAGTTGTGTTAGCTGCATGTGAGCGTCGACGAAGGTCTGGTTAAAGAATTAATAATATGTTCACTAAAATGCAACAGAATTAACGAAGTGAAATTCGTATAACAATAAATTCATTTGTATTGATAAAAATTGTGAACATTTTGAAATGTAAAAACTTCATTGTTTACCTAGATCGATTACAATGATTAAATATAGCTTTACAAATAATTTAGATAAGTACTATCGAACTACCTTTACGCTATACCATACCGTTACTATATTCCATATTTTCGTTATAACTCTTTAAAAAAGCATTTACGGGCATATTATTGCATAACAGTGTCTGCTTATTTCTGCACGTAGAACATATTGGCACAGTTTGGCGGGAAAAACCTGGGACACCCTATATATTAATACGTTCGCTGCCAGCGTCCAGTTGGAAAACCGTTCACCATACACCACGTTCCATTTTTAGTAGATCTATTAAATATAATATGTCCTTTGAATATACGCACGAAAAATGTATTAAAGGTGGCAATTGAGTATTTAAAGTAATATATCACACATGTATGGTACTCAGTTCACCTTTCCATACATGTGACATTCCATTTTGATGGAATTAGTAAATTTCTGATTGACACAGTAAGAGAATTCGTCAGCCATTCCTGAAAATTGGGTGTACCGCACGTATATACAGAGTGTTTGCGTTAAGTGGGTACAGTCTCGTTATTTTTTGAAGTATTGGACATACAAACAATTGTTTATATAAAAGTTGTGTGATGCGGGCGGGTGGAGGGCCCATCTCTATTGGCGGAGACGAATTTTTTTTTTTGGATTGTGTTAATATGTATTTCCAAAATAATATTTTGTTTGCAACAAGACTTGCTTTTCCAAAAATATGTATGTCTTTCAATATTTATTAAACAGCCATATTAGATTACTAGCATGCCCTGAATGCGGTTTCATCCGCGATTTTTCTGCGTGTAGAATTCGAAATATTATGTTTTTTCTCTTATATCGCTCATTTACTGCAACAAACGACACAACTCAACAAGAACGATTTTAGGGAAAACGTATTTGAATGTTTCGAATCACTGCAATTTTATAACAATATCTGTCAACAACCGTCGTCTCATGGTGCGTTTTAAAAGCTCAGTTATATCATTCTACCAGTAGGAACTACAAACAAACATAGTTATTTCTGTATCAATAACTCAGAAATGGCAAATTTTGAGTTTTGTCATTGTTGCAGCAAATGAGTGATATCCTGTAGCCGAGAGAATTCTCTTTCGAGCGCGCAGGCGCCGAACTTTGCCACCTAGCGACTGTGCGTGAACTATGCCCTCGTGGACATAAAATAGTCCTATGTTTTTTCTCAATATATTGTGTATTTCGTGATAAAATATAATCTATGACACTCCGGAAAATGTAAAGAACCTATTGTGAAAATTTTAAAACAGTCGGTTTAATAGTTTCTGAGATTTTTGCGAACATACAAACAAACTCCGTCTCTTTATTATAACAGTAAGATAAGATAACAGGTTTCCCCGTAGATTATTTGTGTATATTATATTCGCCAATCGAGGATGATGAATCAGGTTAGATATTCACCTTTGAAGGCAGTACGGTTTAAAAAGATCAGAAGTTTCTTTTTCTTAATATATTCAATATACAAATTAGCAAGGAGAAAACCATATATGTATAGCAGTGCTCTTTTTTATGTTGAACGTATGATGAGCACTGTAAGAAGCACTCTCTTCTCGGGGCATTAATCATTTCAGAAACAAAATGAAGTTCAAGTTACTTCGCAAAATAATATAGTAATAGTGTGCGTAGAATATTTGCCGCACTATGTAATTACATTTGGAAACAAAAAATTCGTAAGCTCTATAGAAGTCAGATTTTCTTAATATCCACTTCATGCCCGTACCTACTTAAAATAGTAATCATTGATACCTTCTTTTACAATCACTGTATACTGTTTCTTTTATTTTACCTGCTGGGTGGTAATATTTTTTTTATTCCTTGACCCTGCTGTTCCCCTCGGGTCTATATGACCCGAAACGAAGATTACGTTTCCATAGGTACTATGTTTTAAAATATTTATTTTTAATATTCAGTGTGTTTAATAGATCTCAAGATCTATCATATCAATCTCATATTATGTATACTGGATTAAAAATGACTCGTATTAATTGAACAAACGAAGTATCAGAACGAAAAGTATTTAATACAGGTTTGAAAGAAAGTCTAACTGACACCGTTTTATCAAGAAAAGCACTGGCTGTTCTGAAGGATATTTATGTACATATTCTATTTAATTCTATACAAATCGTTAGCATTATACTGTGGCGATTAACAATTTACATAACGGTTGATACAGAATTAAAAATAAATAAACAGCGAAATTACCGCACATGACGTATAATTGAATCGTTTATTATTGAAAGGAACTATATCCATACGTTGGGGGAAATTAAGTTTTGCGTTTGAACTGTTGTAGGTAACCCAAACCTCGAGTTACGGGACCCAAAAGACATCAAAAGTGTCTTTTGTTATCTCCTATCGATTCCGATTGAAAAAACCGAATAAAGATTATTTCGAAAAAAATTAGGTAAAATTTGTATTGCCTGGTGTTAAATTTTAGAAAATGATCATACGCCGTTTGAATAATAAACGATTCAATTGTAAAGTGCTAACGTACATGAGACTATTTAGGGATATTAGTAGTACAACATTCTCACTTTAATTATTATTTTAATAACCAATTCATAATCGTTGATAAAATAAAACTCTGTTACTTTCGCACTCTAAGAAACTAGTTTACTGGAATTTGATTAGTAATAACAATGGACCAGTTAGTTTTCTACTGTACATTTCATGTTTTTTCTACACGTTAAGAACGTGCAATAATTTAATTAACAGATGTAATCTAATGCTAATTAGTAATACACTATACAGATCATAAATTCTACGTCTTCTTTCACAAGAAATATAACAAGGATAGTACTGAACAGAGAAACTGTAATATTGCACGGAGATTCTTTATTATCATCCCTTTATAGTTACTTCATTGCGAATTATGAGAACTAGAAAGAACGATTAAAGATATATTCTTTTAACCTATTAAGTAACACGTGCCTTCATTAAAATTTTAACTTGCAATTATACAGTTTAATATTCTGTAACCATTACTGTTTCATTTCTTTAACTAGCATAGTACATACATGTTTATAGTTCTAATAATTTTCGGGAAACATAGCAAGCGTTCGAAATTTTGATTTTTTATTTTAGATTCTTAAAAAAGTTTACACAAATAACTTTTTTAAAGATAATCTGTTATATACATTTTATAAATGCCCATAGAAAAAGAATAAGTGATTTCGAATCAGTTTGCGAGATATAAAAAGAATTGATTAATATTTGACTCTAATTGGTAGCATTTTGAACAATGAATGGAGCGCTTTTTAAACTAGAAAAATGGAACTTAATATTTTCGCTTTCGTCTTCAAGTTTTCCTCACAAAAACTTGTAATACTCTATACCTGCTCGAAATAAAATGAAGGGTAAAGAGAAAATCCAGGGAGCGTCCATTTTTATTCTACAGAGTTCAACTTGAAAAAAAATTAAAATAATGTAAAACAATTATTTCTTTGCTTATCTTTCTCCTGCTGCTTAATTAGATTATAACTTCGTGTTATAAACCAGTGCTCCGCGACCTTTTCTCAGCCTTGGCACACTCATGTCATTCTCAAAATGCCGCGGCACACCACAAAAAAAAATGTACTAAAAATTACAGGAATAACAAAGTATATACACATAAATTACATTTACTTATTCATTTTTATTTGATAAATTTAATGCAACATCAAATAACACTTTTTTAACTTACAATTAATATTAACTTTTAACTTAAACTAATGTGAAACTTCAGTTTGTGTGCCACGGCACACTTAGCATAGTCTTACAGCACACCGGTTGCGGAGCACTGTTATAAACAACACAGTTCAATTACTTGAACCTTGTCTCTTTACTGGTGAACTAACGTATTAAAAATTGATTTTATCAATAAATCTGTTTTCTAACAATCCTTATTTGTTCCCCTTACCCTTCAAATAACAATGTGAAAATACAAACCCGTTATTGATAACGGAATGATATACTTTTACTATATAGAAAATAGTAGCACGTAGTATGTTATTGCAGACACTTTTAGGAATTTTTAAACAGCAGCAAATTTATGATGCTCTATACAGGTGTAAATAACAGGTTAGAATTTCTTGAATTTCCTATTCGCATATTATACAATAAAAACACGATAAAGGAAATTGTATTTCATTTAAATGGTGATGTCTCTCAAACCTGTCCGTAACAGCGTCTTTGATTAAATAGTCACGTACGCTTACTTTTATTTTTGAACATAGCAAAACGTTAGTGGCGTGGCTGGTTTCTCTATAAAGTACGATGTACGCACCGGTAATTAACGCCACGTCATTTAGGCAATTCACTGATAGTAATTGAAGCTTGCTGCGCAATGGAAATTGTGGTTTGCCGCGATATGAAATGCCGCGTGTCGACCTAATTTCAATCCGTCGACAAAGCCAACAACGTCAGAATTTTTCATTTGGCGCACTGCTTCATTTCAGAGCGAGCTTAATTTTTCTGCATCCTTCTGAAGCTTCTTTTATTGCTGTAACTAGACCATCGTGGCCTCAAATATATGCCTTGCGTCTTATGTATTTTGCACAGTTCAATAAATATTTCTTTACAGCACAAGTACCTTTTATGTACAGTCACTTACGAAAGTCTTTGTACACCTCATAAAAAGGCTGTTTTGATTAAAATAAACAATAACTTCGTGTAATATCTTATTTATTTATTTATATACGAGGTAATAATAACTATTTTATAATAAAATGTATTATTCTACAGGAATATTTGAACAGATAAGAAGAAAATGAGTTATGCATCTTACAAAAGTGATAGTACACTACTTAAAGTAAAGTTTAAAAGAAGATTAAAAGCTGTTTTAGAAGGAAAAGGAATACCAACAAAATATTAATATAACCCATAATGTCAAAAAATAAGACTGTACGAACAATTTTGTGAGATACATAATGTATTTCTTTTATTATCTGTTCAAATATTCCTATAGAATAATATATTTTGTTGTAAAATAGTGAATATTACCTCATCTAGTAATAATTAAATATGTTATTACATGAAATTATTGTTTATTTTAATCTAAATAGCCTTTTTCTGGGGTATACAAAGACTTACGTGAGTGACTGTAAATGCAATAATTTTTATGATACTCCTAGACAAACCAATAGTCATTCTAATTCTTGTTACAATGCCACATTTATGTAAAGTGTTTATAGTTGTGAACTTTCTGCGGTTTACTTTTCTGCGTACAGTACAGAAAATCAGTGGATATTGGAGAATATCAAGCAGAATCTGGAAGTGAAACACCGGTATTAAAAATGTACTATCCTAGAAATAAGTTTAAGGAAAATAAATTTTAAACGTTTGCAGTAATTACCTGTCCATGATGTAAATTAGAAAATCACAAGGTGAACTAAATGATAAGAATTTTTCGTTCCACTGACCTGCATACCCTCTTGAATGTCACGGCAAGTTGGTTTAGCCGTTTATTTGTCCCTGATGATAGGATGTATGTGTGCAAAACGTATAAACGTATAACCTTTTGTTGCATAGCGAACACTTTTTCTCATATAAATGCATTACGACACTGTGCTTAATGATCCTTTAAGTAACTGATTTCACTATTAAACATGCTTATGACGACTGATGAAAACCGCTTTTATTGTTATATGAGAACCATAAACATTTTAATATATGTTTTCTTTTTCAAAACAGAGCTTCAAGTATTAAAGCGGATTGTAGGCACATAAAATTTGCCATGTATGACCTGAGTCGTAACATACAAAATTGTATATTTCTGAAACTATAACACGCACGATAGATGTACCATTTGTGGCCACTTGAAGGATTTCTGTGCCATTTACTGATACATAACTTAAGAAAAATACGTCCACAAAAGTGAAGAATATATCAGTATAGTCCAAAATATTCAGAAAATCAAAACATTATAAGATGAACAATGTTTTAAACATAAGTATTTAAAACATCATTACATTATCATGCAAGATTTCTGTATGTATGAACCGTTTAATGCAAAAGTGGTGTGTCAATTTTTTGCCTATTTGGTTTAATCATGTATCTTTTATGTATCTTGATTTTCGGGGAAAAACGGCATTATTTTCTTAAGGTATAACTTTACGTGGCCTGCATAAAATAGATGTAACATTCTTTAATATTACTGCATTTTACAGAACTTTTACTTCACCCCTCATTATCCAATAATCAACTTTTTTGACTTACACAACTTTTGCTCTAAACGGCTCATGTACCATTTGTGCCCGCAAGAGTACCATTTTTGGCCAGCCAGCTTATCATTTGTGGCCACTTGTATAATGGGTGATACGAAACACCCACAGTAAGAATTATAGTTTCTACATAATTAATTACAAATGCTTATTGCGGAACACGTAATACAACACTGGCTGTATAAAAACAGCATTAATTGCCAATATCGGAATAAATAAAACAGTCACCACAAAAGGTACATCTATCCTGTTCGAACTAAAATTGTTTATGCAACATGAAACATTAATTAATATGTTTCCAATTAATCGCGATCTTTCTGCTCACTTTTGTTCAATCAGCAAGTAGAATCACTGCACTAAAATTGTATGACGAACGTTTTATAAATAAAAATTTGTGTGTTTCTTTTGTTACGCCTTTGTTATTTCGTGTTTTAGGAGCGTACGGTAATTCGATTCCGGAAGTCGTTGCCGGACGATGTTTCACCGGATGGAGGCAAACAACGAGCTGAGCGAGAAGTGGAATTTGTAAAAAGCGTGGCTTCCTGCTTTTTGGGCTCATATGTGCAGATTCCTGAGATTCATCGTTACGATATGAAAAGCATTACCAGACTGTCGGAAGCCATTCGACCGCTTCGACCAGGTAAAACGATTGATCTTTCAATTTCTCATACGAAACACACGAAACTGATGGGTGGAGATATTGTCTTTTTGTTTCCAGAATTTTTGCTTGACTATACGCTTAAGGTCTATAGATCAGAAATGACCCGAATGTATGAAACTCATATTTTCAGCTTTATAATACAACGGGAGCATTAAAGAAGCATAGGATCATCCACTCGCAGCTTTAATTATAGAAAAACAACATATTTTGCACAAATTGTTTATTTACAACAGTTTTTACATGCTTGGTATCAGTCTTATTTACATATGAGTTTCCCTCCATTCGGATCCCACCATACAATAATTATTCATTTATTTTTTTCGAATTAATAAAACTATTATGGTCATTTTATGCTATTTGTACCTTTTGTTCCGATTATATTATCACCCATTTGTTTGTTAGATTTGACCATGGTTCATTTTTGTTATTTTATTGTGCGTCGTTTACGTTGGGTCAGAAATGGCCCAAAGATGTTATGTGTAACAATTTATACTATCGGCACGCTATATGAACCCAGGCAATAAACTTTTAATATAATGTCAAAGGAAGAGAAACAAACATGTTGATATTAGTTTCATTGCATTTCTTCGATAACAACAAAAATTTAAAAGTAAATCACCGTGCGAAGTTATTAGAGCTTAAAATTGATAAAGCGTCATTATACAATTTATTATTGTGCTTATGATTCACATTTTGCCCGGTTAGTTTTTTATTTCTGACCTTTTGTATGTTATAAACGCAATTTTGTTACCATAAAATTTTCAAAAATGGAGAAATTTACTTACACACTGGTGTTTCAATATTGACTTGTATGAAAAATAGCCGGCCACAGGCGTCAGTTTCTGCAAAAATCCCCCGGTCAACAATGTGTTAAATGTGAATATTCAAACTTCATTTTCTGAGAAACGAAGCCCGAGTATGACAAAATTTAATTTTATATTTTCGACTTACTTTTACATGAGAAATCACCTGCTATCCGGTTGTACCACAATTTCGAAAACACCCTGTATAGTCGTAAAAGCCTCTCGATGGTCACGAGGTTCGTGAAAATGACAGGTGTGAAAGCAACCAGCATCGGACCTCCACACTTTTTCATGTTTCGTTGACCGTTCAGGTAGCCCACCTTTGTTCCTATACGTCCACCTGCTGCCTACATCTTCCGTTTCTCAAAAAATGTCGGTTTAACGCACACTACAATTTTCCAGCACCTTGAATTTCGTTTTCCACCGATGAAATCTCACCCGATGATGGTTCTTTAGCTCAAATTTCGTGTGTGAAATTCAAATATTCTTTTAAATTTGATGATAATAATCAGACTGCGGATGTTTATGCAAATATACATTTTAAGACTTAAATAATGTTTATTTTAATGTAGTTACCGATATGATACCATGATAAAACTGTATTCTGCCCTTTAAATGTTACAAAATTTATTTTTTATTTTACTTACTGTATAGAATGTGCGTGTTTCGCCTATTTAAATATGTTAGATTGCATAAGGATCTGCAGTCTAATAATAATAAAATTCAATCTGAAGAAGCCACATATGTACAAGCTGTTTCAAAATGAGTGATCTTAACTTTGGGTATGTGTACTCCTCGAGAAAATAAACAAAAAGGTGTTGGTAAATATGGATCAGGAAATCCATAAGAAAGAAAGATACAAAGAAAAATTTGTATGAACACCTGTCATGATGAAATTAAATTTCTTTTTATATCTCCGAAAGCTATGAATTCCTCGCACCATTTTACTAAATAACACTTTTTTATTTACTATATCGAGTACCGTATACACTAAATGTGAAGACCACAAATTTTAGAATACCTTGTGTACTAACGACATTCGTTACATTACATTATGTTACATTACATTGAGTATGTATGTTTATGAAAGAAATAAAAATTTGTTCTTATAGTTAAATTATTGTATACATTGTTCACTATTTGAATTTTCTTTCATACTGATTAAAGGTAAACTGATACTGAAGCAGGTGTTTCATTTATGATTTTACTTCTTTTAAATCTGTCGGCATTTTACAAATTAAATATATTTTACATCTCCTTATCGTAAGTTACAGTATCATTCCTTTATTTTTGTATCATATAAAAATAAGATTGTTTATGATGACCGACGGAAAGGAGCCATAGTGCATTGTTAAAACAGTTTAAAACAGAAAGAATGTTAACAGTCGATATCAACTGAATTTAGATGATTCATATGCCTCATACAGGATAAAAGGTTACCTTAATACGTTTTAATGTAGTATTATAGTATTAAAAACTGTTTTATCGAAAACCGAATTGCTGTGGCCAGTGAATATAATATAATAAATACTTACTAATTAACGTCACAGTAATTTGTTTAATCAACCAAGATCAGTACTATTTCTCTTCATAACAGGATATTTTTCTCTACAGTTCAATAGTAGATTCAATTAAGACATACTCAGCAACCTGAGAAAAACACATTAAAGGGCTTTCTGACTTTGCGAAGGGGTCACGGTTCTTTTTTCACCACTTTTCCAATCACAACAATAATACCAATGTGCCTAAATGTGAAACCGTAAGACCACCATGCTGGATTTATAATAGACCGAATTTTAATTAAAAAAATAATATCATAACTGTTACCAGGTAAATCAGAACCGCGTGGACGTCATTCTAAGCGAAACTAATTTAATTGATATAATTAAATATACATGGAATGCCATATAAAACTATGATCAGAATCTACAGAAATTTTCTTGAATTGATTGCTAACAAATTTTGCTTGTTTATACTTAAACAAAGAAAGAAAGAGAGAGAAGGGTATAAAAACAGCTACTTTTGACGAGATGGTATATAAAGGGGCATAGGGTTTGAAGTTTCAGCAGCATGTAGGTAGTACTCGCAGAAAGGAATAAAAAATGTTTGGTCAACATGGGTTCTAAAATTAACCCTTTAAGTATTATAGGCACACATAAGCGTCTGGTATATTGCAGAGCACTCCTATAGGCGTTTGAATCATGTATTTAAATAAACAGGCTTATCGATCAGTCACATGACGCTTATAGTTCGAAATATGGGACTTTATCAACACAAAAGTTTATACGGCAACCTAAGTCATGTGTGAGAAACAGTAGCTTTCTTAATAAGCATGTGCATTCATTAACCCTCATCCGTCCCGCGTGTCAATTTGACACATTTTTCTCACAAAAATACGCTAAACATGAGGAAGCAGTATGGCTTGTACATCGCTTTATTATTTGTGAACGATACGAACAATCTTATGCCTGAATGTATTCAATGTACAAACATTTAATTTCATTTATTTTCAATGAAAGAATTCGCAAATGTAACTATTTATCTTTTAATTATATTAATTTTTGACTACTGTGTCAATTTGACACGGAGGGTCAAGTTAGTTTGAGAAGATAAGGGACGGATAAGAGTTAAACGTCTATGAGTATTCACCAAATGGACTGTAGCACATACATCGAGCACTCATCAGAGCCCATCAAATTGAAAGGGTTCATTTTAGAATTCATGTTGTCTGACTATTTTCGTTCCTTTTCAGTACTTATTTATACCCTTTTTAACATACTGTATGAATGCTTGGAACGTTTAATCAACATTTTTTTTTATATCTATTTTTAACGTTGCTTTAACATCTAAGGTCATCAACAACGCGGTATAGTTGTTTACTTACATACTAAGGAGTCATACATACTATGTACATTTATATAGTTTATATAACATATACATAATACTAATACTAATCCTTATCCTTGCATACTGTTTATTTACTCCATTGCCGTTTCCTCATATTTTGTTATTATAATTTTTGGTACAGTTTCTTTATGTATAGATATTGAATGAATTTTGTTAACCGTTTTTTCGAAAGAACGAAATTTACTACGTTGTTTACGTTCGTAGGAAGGTCTGTGTCCACTCTAGCATAATCACAATTTTTGCATTCTAATATAATGTGTCTGGTGGTAATTCGTACTTCGCATTGCTCACATATGAGTGGGTCACATTTATCTAACAGGTATGAATGTGTCAGTGATGTGAGGCCTATTCTAATTCTGCTAATTAAGGTTTGAATTGTGCAATTAGAGAACTTTGGGAATGTTTGTCATCCTATATCACCTCCATGTGGTTGGTATTTTTGAAAGTATTTTCCTTTTAGTATTTCAAAAACCTGTTCCTTATTATACATATAGGATTTACATGGTTTTTCATGTCACTATATGTGATACAGTGAGTACCAATGTTTCTTCCGGTCGTATTAGCTGCCAACTTTGCTGCTTTGTCAGCTTCTTCATTGCCTTCAGTGCCTATGTGAGATGTTATCCAGTACAATTATCACAGACTGTCCCTCTTTTGTTGCTTAACCAACATTTATTTAAAGTTCTAACTTCAATTCAACCTTTAGAGTTGAATCTAAAACATACAAGACATATTTAGTAGGCGTATGCCTGTTTCCTCGCAGGAAACAAAGGCAATCGTACAAAAATTAGTCATTGAAGAGCCAACGAAAAATTTACAAGCATTTTGTGAAGGGTACTCTTTGTCAGCCCACACGGTAGCTGCAGCTGCGCGCTCTCAAAAGGATAACGACATCGCCAGACACTCTTGAGGAGATATTCAGCCACCTTTGCACTCATGCGTGCATCCACAGAGATTTTCACACGTTCCACAGAGAAACACACGTGTGATCGTTCCTACGAAAAGGGTACGATCCCAGAGCAACATTCGTCTCGTTTGGGGCAGCTGATATGAACGATTACAGGCGAAGTGATTATAGACCACACACGCACCATCTGTAATTTTTATCCAATTTCGTGTGGATGTAGTCTTTTACGAGTATAATAAAATAAGCTCTTTCGTTCCTCAAAATTGTTTAAACTTTTTAGTTATACGAGCTGTGACAAGTTAATTCCCGGAACGGCCGCGTAGTGTCATCTGTGTAATGATTTAGTTGTAATCACGCTTGTAATCGTGTTTGCATATGTTTTAGTTAGTATGTGCGTAAACCTCAAATCTGTAGAGTCATTTGATAATTAGATATTGTAAAAACAACGAAGATCTGCGTGTGAACTGTGACATAGAAATGGGTGATTGAAATTTAGAGCAGCGTATTAACATTAAATTTTGTTTAATTGAAATTTGCTTACCCAACTAGGTCATCCTAAGTCTATTCGCCCGACTCAGCTCTCCGTGATTTCTGGCTTTTCCCAAAATTAAACATTGCACTAAAAGGACGATGATTTTCTGATATCGCTGATATCCAACATAATGTGAAGTAGGAACTTAACAGTATTTCAGAAAACGAGTTTCAGGGCTGTTTCCAGGCATGGTAACACCGCCGGGGACTACTTCGAGGGTGACAATAGTCATTAATATACAGTTCCGAAAATATATTTTTTATAGGTGCATTCCGGGAATTAATTTGTCACGCCTCGTAGATGTCGGAAGTTTAGCTCCATGTTTCAGTTTGCCACACTTTGTTGATCTGAAATAAGTCAAATAAGTAGTCTGCGGAAATATACATTTTCGAACGTCAACAATTTTTATATTAATATAGACGAAGAAATTTAATTTTGACATAACTATATTTTGTACTTGATATGCTTAAAAAGTGTACTTTTTAGTTATCTTGTGTAATTGAATGTACACATTTCAAGTATATGAATATATTAAACTGCGTAAACATAATTTTAATGTTCTCTGATATTATATTATTATTATTTTCTATTATAGTATATTATTTTATTTTGTCTATCCTCCAAATGATATTTTAATACTATATCATTTAGTTATTTTCTTAAACTTTTTAAAATAAAATTATCAAAAATAAATATAATTGTGAACGATAAATATTTCCATTAAATGAATAAATTTTGACATGTAGTAATATATTTTTATTGTTTTTATTGTTATCGTTATTACTATCGAGAATAACATACTTCAATTGAAATGTAAACATCAGTTTGATATAAATTATGTTCTCAACAATTCAATATTTCTTGAAATGGTGTAAGTCCACTTGCACTCGTAAAAAACATTATTTTATAAGGCAGTGTTTATAAAATTGGTCACATCATAAGATTGCACACATCTGAGAACTTAAAAACGGAACTTCAAATTATATTTCCACGTTATTCAAAAACTTGCATCAGTGTATTTTCCTACATACATAGATATTCAGTGTGGCTTTTCTATGAATCATAGCTTTATCTAGGAAAAATTTGAGGGGTTAGGGAAAAAACAAGGAATGTCACAAGACAGCTTCATTGAGAGAATCAATTTTTAATACATTAGTGCATCAGTAAAGAAACAAGGTCGAATGAACGTAACTGTATTGTTCATGACATGAAGTTATATTCTAATTAGGCGACAGAAAAAATGAGTGAAAATGCAATTGTTTTACATTATTTTAATTTTTCTTTCAAGTTAAACACTACAGAATAAAAATGGACATACCGTGTTCTTTCACCTTACCCTTTTTATTGTACTGCTTAAACTTATGTCATAACATCACATTTTGAAATACATCCCGGTCCATAAGTATTAGGACACTTGACAATCTCACACAAGAGGTGTATTCCATCTAGATTATAGAACTTTCGCTAGTTTTATAAGATCATACTAGCAAAAACATACATATATTTACTATTTATATAATTAGTTTTTCCATTTATTGCATTTCACTTATTAAGAATGGGATGACTTAGATCGGAAAATCCGACAGGTTAGCTCAAAATCTGAATTTGACTTGTGTAATCATTTACAATCCGTATAGGACCAGGTGACAACTGATATAATAGCAAAACTATTAAAACGAATGCTAAAATTGGTTAAGGCAGTGAACGAGAGACGCAGTGGATACATGTATAGGCGAGAAGACAGTTTAATTTAATTCTTAAAGATTGTAATTCTTTGTAGTCCGAGATATCAAACTACATAATAATTCTAAAAGATTATAATTCTTTATAGTCTGAAGTATCAAACCACATAATAATTCTTAAAGTTTATAATTTTTTATAGAATGAGCTATCAAACTACATAATAATTCTTAAAGATTTTAATTCTTTATAATCTGAGGAATCAAACTATGTACATAATAATTCTCAAAGATTTTTTTACGTAGTATAACTACATGATCGAATTTTAATAATTGAACGATAGATTTGTTTTGGAATGTATACCAACATGAAAACAACTGTTCGAAGTAAAGAATATTAAAAGTATAAACTACAAATAATGTGCGATGCATGATTGTGCGCAACAATTGAAATTAACCATCTTGAGAGAACTTATCGCTTGATGGAATTTGTTTTATTTTGTAATGTGTACGATGTTCGAGAAAGCTGCTTTTACGTGATACGTATTGCAGCCTGCAAGAAATTAGAACGATATGAGAAACCATTCGCGGAGAATAGGAACCACTCGAGTTACGAAGAAAACATGTTATACAGGAAGCCCGAATAGGTCCCCCTTAATGAGCGACGCAGACTTCATCTAGTCTTCGTTTTCTAATACTTTTCCTTACTTATTAGAACTTTAAAAAACTAATTATCGGTGCGTAACGTGAATTGTATAAAACAATTATATTGTACGTGGAAGAATTTCAGTTATTACAACTATGTTCTCGTAATGTATAATTATCTGTAAAAGTAAAAAACTGCTGATAGCACACTATAGGAGTTCACACCGGATACTTACCATGTTACTAAACTGTATTTTACTCTTGCAAGAACACATACAGGATGATTCACACAACAGTAACAAGCCATATCTTTTTTTGGTTGAAGTTAGAAAAAAATGTTAGAGGAAAAAGATGAATGGTTCAGTCATCGTGGACTACATACTAAAGTTCATATTTTTTTCGCAGGTGCAATATTGCATGTGCATTTTGCAATTGCACTATTTTCTTAAATGGTAACCTTACATTTTTTTGAACACAGAGAATTCTCCTGTCATTCTACGTAAAAAAAGTATTAGAGTAACATGGTCGAAAAATGATTAGTTTGTGAGATATTTAAATTAATGTATTTATTAACCATATGCGGACGCTACGTGCGGACGAGTTGCAGTAGTACACACAGAGCCATTGCACCGAACGCCCATGGGCGTCTACAGTACACGATGAGTGTGTATCTCGAACACTTTACCATTGCATCCTAAACATTACAAACTTTTTCATTGTTTTCATAAACAAGGTGATCTCTGGTTATTGTTGTGCAACAAAAATACAATTTTTATTATTTCTTTTTTGGTGTATGAGCTTCCTTAATGAAGACATTTATTTAAAACTATCATGCCCTGGACACGGTTTTGTCCGCAATTTTTTCTGCATACAGAATTCCGAATATTGTTTTTTTTTCCTTGTACCTTGTAGCTAGGCGAATTTTCTTTTGAGCGCTTGTTGTGAAGTATTTATATAGCGTTACAATGAAGCGGTTGAGCATCTCCTTTAATAAAGACATTTTTTCAAAATACCTGGCGAACTAATCATTTTTTGACCATGTTACTCTAATACTTTTTTACGTGAAATTACGAGAGGATTCGATGTATGTAAAGGAAACAGAAGGTTTCCATTTAAAAAATAGTGCAACTGCAAAATGCACTTGCATCATTAGAAGTACGAAAAAAATATGATCGTGAATATGTAGCTCGCCTTGAATCATTCATCTTTTTCCCCTAACCTTTTCTTCTAACGTGAACCGAAAAAAAGATATGGCTTGTTACAGTTGCGTGAATCATTCTGTATAATATACTCCGCGACAATACTACTAGACATCTAATAAAACTATGGAATATTTTGTTATAAGGAACAGCGTGTATCATGCAAAATCTCTGATATTTTTATGAACATATCTAAAAATTGATGTATTAATTTATTTATAGTACGCAACTACGCTTTTCTGGTGCATCATTGCACTTACGAAAAAGGTAAGTTCACAGAAGTATACACGTTGTTATACTACATAACTTTTTCCTCTATCAGATTATGTCCCTCTCGAAACCAGTCAATTCTTCTCTGAACCATTTGTTCATACAGCGGGTAGTTTACGAGTAATTCGTATTTAGTAATTAAAAATTATGTAGGACCCTTAAATAAAACAAAAAATAATTCATATTATATTTCCATCTTGTATCGATACTTTCATTCGTCTTCGCGGACAGTAAGTATTGGATGATCAGCGTGAAGAAAGTGAATATTTCATTATTCGAACTTTCTCTTATCCCAATAGTTATGACTCCTTACTAATTAGAAAGAATGTGGATTGTACTGTATTTATTTTGATATACTATCTTTCCATGAATATATTTAGCAAGTACTAAATTTGTACGTAACAGAAAAAAGTTGTCTTAATTAATTATTGTTTATTGGAACGTTAATATTAAACCTTTTACAGTGCACAGTATGCATTATTTAGTACTACACCGTAGGCTTATACGTAATATTCAATTATTCTATAAAGAATGTCTCGAGTAATTGTCACAGGAGCCTTGTATTATTTTCTCAGGAAACTCTGGCAGACAGGAAAGCGAAATTTGAAACTTTCGCTGGTAGACCTTCTAATGGCTACCTTACCGGAAGAACTCGTAACTGAACATGAACTACCAGCTTGTCAGCTGGCCGCAGATAATATTCTGGGTAGTATTGATTTTCCGTTTCAACCCGCACACCATTGAAACTATACTTAAAAACACGTGAATTGTGTTCCAAATTTGTTGAGTACACATAAAACATATTTCATTGCAACATGTGATGAGTAGCTTCTCTTTAAAAAATTAGACAGGAAGTTAGAACAACAGCTCCGATTTCGACGGGTAGAGAAATTAACAGAAGTAACGTACGTATAACATATGAAACAATTCAGCGGTACTCTGCGTTATGAAGCCAACATATTGTATCATGATTCGAATTTTCAAGACTACACATGAACTAGACTAATTAGACGCATACTGTTACTTTATCGAAGGAAAAGAAATTTAATTCGGATAGAGCAGATGCATATTTGCATTATTATCTCGATTTTTAAATAGAAGAATGAAGAGTTTCTCGTAAGAAAGTCAACTGTTGGCGCCGGTTGGTATAGGCTGCAATTTCTTACATTAGGATATTGGATATGGTAAGAATAGAAGGAAAACAAGACTCCAGATACTTCCGCTACAAATACCACATTTGCAGTATCGAGAAAGGTACCGTTGACATTCTAAAACGGAAAACAATTGTCCAAAGTTTGGACCTGTCGTTCATGGCGCAAATCCTCCGTATTTGTTTTAAGAGGCAATGTCTAACATGTGGCACTTTAGTCTCGAAGAAGACCAACTTTGATACTTCCTATTCAAGCGGGTTTCTTCAGCTGCAAATTAGTAAATTTTTAACTATACAGGATGATTCTTATAAACTGAGTGATTGAGTTTTCTCTAAAACTAAAAGAAATACGAAAAACTCGATTGGAAGAAAGATGTTCTGTTCAAGGAGGGAAATCTTTTCGTGTACACGATTGCGTTGTAGGTGGAAGTGCCAAGAAGATTTCAAGGTCAACTCCGTTTTTTCAAATGGAACCCTATGTTTTCTTCTCTATACCCTGACAGAGCACTTTAACACGAATTTAACGACCTATGGCACAAGGTTATCCAAGGTCATCATGGACACACAGAGAAAAAATTAAACTACCATGTTTCGGGAAAGTAATGCTTTTATTAATGCTTTATCACAACAGATACTCCAAATTGTGATCTACTTGTCTGCAAAGGTACACCTAACGATTTCCCCGCTTGAACAGAACATCTTTCCTTCAATCGATTTTTTCGTATCTCTTTTAGTTTTGAAAAAACTCAATCGGTCAGTTTGTAAGAACCACCCTATACATTGTTAGATTTCTCCAGAATTTTCCTAACTAATTGTAAGCTTGTAAAAGTCAAGACATGCTTGTCCGTCCCTAAATGCAAGATTGGTCACGGTCCTCAAGGACCTATGTGGCCCAGCCCCTTCAAGGGAAACTTTCTCCCCTGCTTAAGGGACTGACTGTTTTTCTATGCTTTTTGAGGACAGATTTTCCTCAGACCTCAAGTCCTGCACATCTTTCTGTATCTTATTCACTAAGCAACGATTATGAAATAAAATAACAAGTTCTTAAACGATGAATTTCATTAAAAGTACATACGAGATCTCGACAATACAATATCTCAGAAACACCAGTTGACAAAAGGTGATTGTGATGTAAGTTACTGAATTTATCTTTAAACACACCATTAAATGATCTGAAACAAATATACAGTTCCATTTAATAAAGCGAACTTGACTTTAATATCTCTCCAAATAATAATTTAAAACAAATTTGTCTTCGCTAAAACATTTGCCCCCTCATGCCATGCAACTTTCATATAAACAATTTTTTTCTATCTTTAATATGTTAGGAAATGGAGGCTCGCAACAGAGAAACGCGGACACCCTGTATACACAAACGTAACAGTGTAAAACTCACTCCACCTGAATCAGCGCTATATAGGCCAGTGATGGCCACCGGAGCTGCGGTCTTCCCCCAGTCTAACAAGTCCATTCCCCTCGTTTCAATCCCCTCCAGTTCGCTCCCCGTTCCCCCTCGGTCCATCGTCGTCCCAGATCACAGCCTATATGAGGGGAATGAACGTAGAGTGAGGGAAGGGTGTAGCTCCGATAGTCATCACTGATATAGACAGTGGAACACAAAAACTGGCGCACCTAATATCATTCGCTTCCTTATCAAATATTTGAAATTATAAAAAACACAGGAAGACATAATAATCTTTTAAAAAAGTAAAAAAATGCAAAACACCTGTCCCCGATTTAGACGGAAGATCGGTTCGTCAGAATACCGTGTAAATCGAAATCATGGCTTTGTGTATGAAAAACCGTGTAAATCGAAAAAAAAACAAAATGCGCATAATTTAGTCAGTTATTTAATTAAACTCATTTATTTCAACGTAAAATAAAAATAAAAAACAAATGAAAAACAGAAAATATCAGTCCATTCCTGAAATAACAAATATATAAAGCTACATGTAATTAATTTTATAGAAACTAGAAATACAAAATTCCGATTAGAAAAAGCACAACGATATGCACCTTTCTGCTGCTAAAGATTTACTGCGCTAATTAATATAAATGCTTTTTGGGTACAAGAAAAGAGTGTAATTTCCTTTTTTAGGTTTAATGCCAGTATTAACAAATAAACGATACTAAAAAATGGCTGTACAAATATGTGCGCAGCATAAATTTTTGTTTTTAACAATTTTTATTTTTGAAAACCGTGTAAAAAAAGTACCGTGTAAATCGGGAGATAGGTGTATACATGTTTTCAAACACTTTTTAAGGGCAAGGTTATCCATGTGAGTTATGTTATTCTAATTTAAATCTTGTTAAATATAAATATTCTTTCATGTTTTGTTAAACTCACACTTCGGTGAAATTACAAAATGAATGAGAAATGATAAGTTATAGTACCTGTATTCACTATAGTAGTTATTATATCTTTGGATAGAGCATAGTAAGGCCAAAAGAAATTGTTTTATAATTATTATTTTATAACGAAAACAAGGTAGTAGTTTGTAGACTTTTCCATAGGCTTTGATATCACGTTCTTCGTTTACTAGTAATACAGAAATGAACTGTAGCTTTTGGGGTCAGTTTGAATAATACATAATCATTATAATTTATTTGTTATACATGAAACTTGTTTGTTTAATACATGTTAGAGGGTATTGTATTTTAAAGACACATAAGAAATCATAAAAGAAATTATAATTTATAGTGTGTTAAAAATTAATCATGAAAAGTTAATACGACTGAAAGTATTAAATCAAAGTGATTATTTATAGATCCGAAAGAATATGTGACATTTTTCACTAAATAATTTAAATTTATTGTACTGAATTGTAATACCCGCATTAGTTACTGTATCTAATATTTTCAATGTAATTTATATTGTATTGTATGTAACTTTTTTTAATATCACGAAATGAACACAAAAATTGACGGAAATGAAACGTTTGTCGGAAAAACGGTGTCCTACAGCATTTTCAGAGTTTTCCAAATACACTTGCCCACGTTTTTATCTCGATTCTTATATCGATTTCTTCTCTGTAACGAGTTTCATGTTCTTAAAACTCCTGAGGAAATTTCTCAATCCGTGAGATTTTCGATTCATTTAAAAGCCAGTTAGAAGTAGGATGGCGTTATCAGTAAAACGATATTGCGCACTGGCGATATGAGAGTATCGATTTCCTGTCCCAGAACATCATCCACGGCGAGTATATCATGTTATTACCTGTACGTGAAAATGATGAAAAAGCGTTTGACTATTACGATACGAACAATTTTAATTCTATAATTTTTATAAACCGTTACACATTCTGTTATTTATGATTGTCGCCTGACTACTGCTACCATACTTATTCTATTATTGTAACTATATAAATAATTTGATTTATTAAATTACAGAATTTATTTTTATATTAAACACAACGTCTAACTACATTGTTCTGTTTAAAAATACACCTTTTTAAGTAAAATATTTTTTGTAAAGTAAATAAGGAGTACAAATACAATGTATTACTTATTCCATTTTTTCATGTAATGGGTCAAAATGTATATGCCGATAGAATTATTTTCACGTTGAAATCTGTGATCTGAAACGATAATTATAGTTACTCCAATTCGAAACATTTTCCTTTGAGTGAAAATTAAAACTAACAATAAACAAAGAGATTAGGCGATCTAACTAACATTTAATCCTCGTTCGTCCCTTGTGTTAATTTAACACATTTTTCTCACAAAAATGTTTTTTTTTTATTTATTTGTGTCGCGTCAACTGCTAAAGGTTATTAGCGACACACAATACAGTATACACACACTGTGTAATTATTTATATATAATACATTCATAATAATAAAGAAAAAAGACACACTGATGGTTACGATAGATTTTAGAGTATAATAATTTTTCTTCCAAACAGTTTAATAATTTCTGCATGTGCCACGGTTTTATTGACATTTCCCTCGAATCAGTCACAACTGTGGATCTAGAGTTCTCAAGTTTCGTACAATTGTATAATAAATGCCTAACTGTAATTTCAATATTACATTGCTTGCACACACAAAAAATGTTATTCTGTCATATACTAATTGTAAGTAAACTTACCTGAGACTCCGTGATTTATTTTTTTAACATAAAACATGTTTTTATGCTTGAATGTACAGAAATTTCATTTTTTATTTTCAATAGAAAACTTATAGGCGCCGATAGCAGTCAAAGGGTAAATAAAGAGTTTTTCATTAAAATTAGGCCACCCTTTTATAAAGTAACATGAAATCGGTGACTCATATGGATCTACAACTGAACAAAATTTGAAGGAAGTCAATTGGGGAATAATTTTGGTTGATTTTTAATGAGTTCCTTCAAAACTAAAGCAATCTGCTATGAACAGGCGACTATTTATAGTGAACCTTCGCTATTTCGTTTAGGCGGAGGTAGCATTTAGTTTTCATATCAGCAATAGTCGCATGACTTCTTTATTTTAAGGTCGAACATACATGTACTCGCTAATGGAATGAATGCCACCTATTAATCGATCTTACGCTCAATAATTCCTTCTGTCTGCTATTCACTTACTGTCTTACAATGCGAAACTTTCTATTAATTAACGTTTCACCCGAAATTCTTTTTCTTTGTACTCAGATAATCGTCGTCACAAGGAAATTACGGCCATTTATGCTACAAAGTTTCCAGACTACACATTTCTTCCACCGAAACTCGATGTCGACCAGTTTCGAAGCGAAAAAACGTTTTGCGTTGAAATTAAACCAAAGGAAGGATATTTGGGAGATGCTACTCGGAAATTTCAGAAATGCCCGTATTGCATGACTCAGTATTACAAGGTAATATAGCATATACATAATATAGTAAGCCAGAGGTGGCCACGGGAGCTCCGGCCTTCCCCCACTCTAGGTCCACTCCCCTCGTTTCAGTTCACTCCACTTCACTCCTCGTTCCATCGTCTTCCCAGATCACAGTCTGTATGAGGGGAATGGACCCAGCGTGGGGGAAGGCCGCAGCTCTGGTGGCCATGACTGTAGTAAGCGCTCGAGTATTGCGAAAAGATCGTGCCCAACGATTCACAATAACCAAGCCACTGCATAGTCCAGTTTCTGGATATCTGATACTGTAGTTATGACAGCAGCGGGCAAACAGAGAGAAAGGGGGAGAGAGAGAAAGAGAGGAGGAGGGAGATTGCGAAAGGGAGAGAGAGGGAGATTGAGAAAGAGAGAGAGGGAGATTGAATAAAGCAATAAAGTGAGACGTGAGATACTGTCCTGATGTTGTCGAAGTAATATTCATTTTTTATACATTGACAAAGTATTTTTCGCTTTTGAAAATACTGAAGCACTACTCAGGTCACATTTCTTTTATTTCTCCATGAACTTAATATTTAAACATCTAACAAAATATGTAATGAAATTATTTGAAAAATGTCAAGTGAATATGTTTATAGGTTCTGTTTTATTAAGTAATTCAACTATTATGATTTGTACTTTATGGTTTGTATGTCAGTTATGATTAACCCTGTATAACGTCATGTGACTTGGAAGTTACATACCTATGTATCTATATTTTTAAGTTTTATTTCGTTTATTTATTACTGTATGCACTTATATTCTACGACTATAATGCCACCAAGAAATCTTTTCGTTTATTATTATATTTATTTATGTTTATATCCCACAATACAAACTTTATCATTTATCTGATGTATCGTTTTCATCATACCCTTAAAAATTTCGGTTATGGAGGATTAAATGACAATATGAGTGGATCACTCGTTTTAAGCGATTCCCAAAAAGTGGGCGCGATGAACTTCTCCGAATAAGCGAATTCGAGTCTTTTACAATAATTGAGCGTTTATTGTATACAGTGCCGTCTATGACAATTCAAACGACACCAAGCATTTTTTAACTTCTTCGCCTATGTAATTGTGTAACCAAATTATCTAATAACAATCATGAACTGCAACTCTGCAGTGAGTTAAAAATTGTACTTAATAATTTACAACAAGCTATTTCAATTGTATATTCTTCATACTAATCATAATCGTTCGAATAATAATTGAGAGTTCTATACGTAATTTTATTTTTTCAATCTTCATGAAAAATATTTAATACAATAGCAATCACAGAAGAATATATAAATTGATAGTTAAACACAGAGCGTCCCATGCAACTGAGCGGTGCTGTATTTTTAAAACCGTTAGAAATTGAGAAACATGTCATAAAACAGAATTAAATAGTTTTAGTCAATGCATATTTTTACATTGCTTTTATGCACGTTTGTGCGTAGGTGCAGCTGATGCAATTATACTTTTTTTTTTAAAAATGTAATCTCACACTTTTTAGTATACTAATCGATGCAGTTTTTCACCCTCTACAGAATAGTGTTAATAGTGTTGTACCAGAAAAGCGTTAGTTTACAATTAACTTTAATTTCAAATTTATGAAGTAGTATATAGCTTTAGCAGCGGATTTATTTATCTTCTCTTATCTGTATACTTTCGTCCATCTTAAATTTAAGGTAATACATATAACTTCTGAATTAACTATTTTCAGATACAGTAAAGTATGCTAGGACGAACGTAATTGGTTCTAGAAACTCGTTCGTTATAGCGTCTATTCGTCCTAGCATACATTGAAGTATACATATGTATTTAGGGGTAATCCGTTCCAGGCCTACAGTTTAGAGCAAAGTTACCAGTCAATACAACAATTTAAACAAGAAAAATTTAATACAAAATGAAACACATAAGTGTAAAAGTAATATAAAATTAATTTGTTTAATTTTTATCTTCTATGTAAAATTGAAAAACATAAACAATGTTTCTTTAGTGGAAATCATACAATCATAAAAAATCACGTAAAATTGGTACTACATATGGTAACGAAGGCGGTGTGGGAGAATTGACGAAGTGACCAAAAGTACTTACATGTATTTCTCCGCTTTCGTTGTAGCATCTGTGTTCGTTGTAGTACTCTGATTTTTTGATAAAAACTGTTTATTGTAGCATTCTGATTTTTGAATAAAAACTGTACGTTGTAGCATTCTGATTTTTGAATAAAAACTATTCGTTGTAACATTCGCTCGCTGTATAACATTGTCGATACTTTTTTGTAGAGGGTGAAGAACTACATCGATCAATGCACTAAAAAGCATGGAATTCCATTTTGAAAAAAAGTACAGTCGCATTTTTCAGTTACACCGATGCATAACGGTGCATAAAAGTAATACACAGGTACGCAACGTTTAAAACTAATTAATTCCGCCTTATGACATTTCTTTCTATTTCTAACGGTTTTAAAAATACATAATGCTTTACACACTACACACTACTCTTACAAATATATTGTTTTTTAAACATAAAAATCGCCGACTCCTTTTTGTCATTAAAGATTAACTGATTTCATCGACATAATAATACAAAATACAATTGAATCGATGGGTTGGAGAACAGTACAAGTCCAAAATTAGCCATTTTCAAACAATCCGAAAAGTAAATGTAAAATGCATAGAACTACATGTTGGGACAAATTAGTGCAAAAAAAGTACCGAAAAGTAAGAAAAAACTCGTGTTTCAATAATCCCTTCAATTTAATGAGTGTAAAAACAGTATCCTATTGTGGATTTGTACTTTTTCAACAAACTGTTAAACAATCACTTTTCATTAAATAATTTCTACTTCAGTTATGTTTAAAGCAAGTTAATAAATGTTTTTTTTTACTACTGGGTTATTTTTTAAATTTCCTAACTAAAAAGTGGCTTGAGTTGAAAAGCAGTAAAAATCCAAAGGTTTTATTTTAATTATTGAAAATTAGTGAACAAAGTTTAACCATAGTATGACATATATGAACGTTCATCTGGGTTAGCATAACCGTGTTTAAATTGGAACAGCAGTATAAAATTAATAGCTTTGATGGTGCACGAAAACTGATGCTATTTTTCTGAATATCTCAAAATGTGATTTTTGGACGTTTATTATTATTCAACTCACCGATTCAATTAAGGGAAAATCTGTTGATAATTTTCTATAATTTCAGCTTAAAAAGAAGACCATTACAACTCGCAGTACCTATTGTCCGCTTGATTTGTTTTCGGGAATAGAGGAACGCATGAAAGCAGCGATAAAAGGACTTGTAAAATCTCCGCAAAATAATTTCAAGATTTTCAAAAATGGAGGGATTGTTTACGATGAAGGATCATCTTTAAACGATCTGGAACGTGTCTTCGAAGAATGGTTTCACATTTTTCTGCCGTGCACAGATAAAGGATACATCGATATATTCTGCAATTTAATCTGTGCTGCTCTTTTGTACCCATTGGATGAAGAAGAATATGAGCCCGACGCACCTTCTGCGTACGAATCATCTGCATCTGTCCAAGAAGATTTTAAAACAACCTCACGTATGAATCCAGGTATATTTACAAGAGCCAAGAAACTTTTAAATTTCACCAGCGAAGTAAGTATTAATTTTAAATTATAACTTCTTCACGAATTCATATCTCAATTATTGTAATGCAACTGCATCGTACAATAGTTCAATTATAATTTCTTGTGTAATTTAAATTTACAATCATTTTGTGCGTTTGCGTCAATGAAATTATGAAATGTTACATTAATCACAAGTTAGTACTAAAAATAATACTAATTACCACCTAATGATTTTTTATAACTGTTTTGTAATCATTCTACAGACATGCGATGTAAAGAGCAAAACTTTACCAAATAATTCAGTACTGGAGCGAATTCTTCGTATGCAGAGGCAGTCTTTCATTAGTACGGAATACATTTATGATGCCTATTCAAAATTCCGTCCATTAATAACTGACGAAATAGTATATTCCAATTTCATAGGAAAACGTAAACTTGGCGGTCATCGGCTGTCGTCTCGTAAACACACAGTAAGTAAAATCTCATTTAATATCAATTAACAGTTAACTTGATTAAAAATAGTTAAACATTTATTTCATGATTTCATAAGCTTATACAAGATACATGTATTGACATCTGGTATTCGTATATTTCTCGCTAGTAATTTATTTATGCCGGTCTAAAACCATAATATATAATTTGTTACGATTCTTTCATTTTTCAGCAGCTTACTACGGAATATATAAAAACTTACCCGAAAACAATCAGCGAAAGTACTTCGATTTTAAGAAAACCTTGAAGATGATTGTTATGGAAACAAGTATACAGGGTGTTTCACCACCCCTGTCAAAAATCTTAAGGGGTGATTCTACAAGCCAAAATAAGACGAAAATCAAGAATAAAAAAATCGCGTCCGAGGCTTCATTTTTGAGTTATCGATGAGTAAAAAACGGGCTAAAAACGCCTGTCCAGCGGCAGCACTCCATACACGCGCAGTGTCTGGCATCGCGCGCCAAGTTCTCCGTACAGAGTGCTCGCTTACCGATGTAACAGAAACTATGACATACCATACGATGCGATAAGACACTACAATCTTGCGACAATTTGTGAAGAAACACACACCTTTCGTTGGCGGCATTAAACCTGCCTACTTGAAAAAATCCACAAGTTACGGCATATCAAAACCCGCCTCACGGGATTCTCAAGCAGAGAGGGTGAATGCAATTTCTAATTGACGATTTTGTCCAAAAAAATCACCCACACGCACGTACACACGCACCGCGATTATTGTATTCGCAAGTGTCATGTGTACACGCACTACGATTGTCCATTTCATCACACACACGCATCGCGATTATTTCATTCGCAAGTGTCCATGAGAATTACACGCACTATGATTGTCCCGTCCGCGAATGTCCACAAAAAGATGTTCAAAGCATGCACAAAATTTTGCACCTGAAAATACAGACGCCAGGCGTTTGTCCCGTTCGCGAGTGTCCACTTAATCACACACGTACGCACTACGATTACTTTACCTACGAATGCGAGATTACTTTACTCACGCACAGAAAAATTCTAGAAATAAAAAAATCTAATAAGCTAAGACTAAGCCTAACACTGAATGGAAAATTAAATTGAAAAAGAGACTGCTTTCTACGCGAGAAATATTTCCTGCCGATTACAGCTGTTTTCTTGTTCGCAACAGCCACCAAACTGAGGAGACCATGGACAAATTCCATTTGAGAGACTAAAAACTGTGTCGATGCTTTGTTATTAATCGGTGTGTCCTTATTTATCCCTTGCACGCTCGAGATCCAGGCGGCGGTAACTCGATTCCGAGAGTCGAAACTGTTTATACTTTGTAGTACCGTGACGAATGTCGTTGAACCGATCGCTTTCATTTCTTTCCAACGATGCAGTATTCTTCCAAACTTCGAGATAGAAAGAAGTGTTCATGTCTGATACTGTGCCGTTTATTTGATAAAAAGTATAAAAACAGAATGTCTGAAGCATTAGAATTCTTAGCACCGATGCTGGTTTCTTCCGTCGTGACGGTCCACCGTTGAACAGCGACAACGTGTTGTGCGTGCGATCAGTAATTTGAACCCAGAACCTGCAGCTGATCTCGTGTCATCGTTCGACGACAACGGCCTCAGATGCGTAAATTTCATTTATCCGCAGACTAGTGTTTGTAATTCATATGGACAGTACCAAGTCAAATAATCGCGGTGTGTGTATCAGTGAAGTGCGCAGTTGCACGCGTCGGAAAGATCACTTTTTACAGAGATGATAGAACGATGAGCACGCTATTGACAAATTTTCCTTACAGAGGAGACGTTGGTTAAATTTCACGCGAGACTGAAAAATGTTACGCAAATGTGTTAGTGTAGAACATGTGTGCGTTCCTGCAGAGTTGGGCATTATTCGAATTAATTCGAATAAATGTTTATCTCAAATAATTATCTCAGTAATTTATTCGAATACCGAGTGCAAATGTATTCGAATAATCTATTCGAATAACGACTGATAAATTATTCGAACAATAATACGAATATTTGTTGATTGTTTTAAATCAAAAGAAAAAATCAATCAATTTTTTATCCGAATAAATTCTACTACAAACAAGTTCCGATTCGAATAAATTCTTCTACGAATAAATTCTTCTTCAGATAAATTCTTATTTGAATAAATTCTAATTCGTTAGTGACGAATAAAATTTTATTTGTTACTCTTATTCATTATCTGTTATCTGAATAAAATTTTGCAACACTGCATTTATGCCGGCAAATATCGACGCTTTTCTATTTACATGCCAATGCCCTTACATTGTCTCATCTCGCGGTCGTTGACCTCGGCCTCTCGAACAGCTGTAATCGGCAGGAAATATTTCTCGCGTAGAAAGCAGTCTCTTTTTCAATTTAATTTTCCATTCAGTGTTAGGCTTAGTCTTAGCTTTCTAGATTTTTTTATTTCTACAATTTTTCTGTGCGTGAGTAAAGTAATCTCGCATTCGTAGGTAAAGTAATCGTAGTGCGTACGTGTGTGATTAAGTGGACACTCGCGAACGGGACAATCGCCTGGCGTCTGTGTTTTCAGGTGCAAAATTTTGTGCATGCTTTGAATATCTTTTTGTGGACATTCGCGGACGGGACAATCATAGTGCGTGTAATTCTCATGGACACTTGCGAATGAAATAATCGCGATGCGTGTGTGTGATGAAATGGACGATCGTGGTGCGTGTACACATGACACTTGCGAATACAATAATCGCGGTGCGTGTGTACGTGCGTGTGGGTGATTTTTTTGGACAAAATCGTCAATTAGAAATTGCATTCACCCTCTCTGCTTGAGAATCCCGTGAGGCGGGTTTTGATATGCCCTTGTGGATTTTTTCAAGTAGGCAGGTTTAATGCCGCCAACGAAAGGTGTGTGTTTCTTCACAAATTGTCGCAAGATTGTAGTGTCTTATCGCATCGTATGGTATGTCATAGTTTCTGTTACATCGGAAAGCGAGCACTCTGTACGGAGAACTTGGCGCGCGATGCCAGACACTGCGCGTGTATGGAGTGCTGCCGCTGGACAGGCGTTTTTAGCCCGTTTTTTACTCATCGATAACTCAAAAATGAAGCCTCGGACGCGATTTTTTTATTCTTGATTTTCGTCTTATTTTGGCTTGTAGAATCACCCCTTAAAATTTTTGACAGGGGTGGTGAAACACCCTGTATTAATTCAGAAGTAGCATGGTCTATAGCAGGCTTTGGAATTAACTGCTCACGACGGCTGATTTTCGGAAGCAACGCCCACTTTTTCCCGCCGCGCGTCTTGGCCCCGCGACGGCCCTAGTGCTCGACACGTCTCAGGCGCGTACCAGAAGCATTATACCCCATGGGTGATGTGGAAACCTATTTACACGATAGGATACGAGTGTCGCCCTAATGCGCCACGTGCGGTTCACATGGTACGGGCCTGAGACGTGTCGAGCACTAGTGCCGTCGCGGGGGCCAAGACGCGCGGCGGGAAAAAGTGGGCGTTGCTTCCGAAAATCGGCCGTCGTGAGCAGTTAATTCCAAAGCCTGGTCTATAGCGAATGACCCAACTAATGATTTTCCTCTTATAGCAAACTCAACTCAACATCCAGCGAGTTTAGAAAAGAATAATGTGCCATGTAATGAATCCATTACAAGTCATAATGGAGATCATGCGCATTCTAATGAAAAAGACGAGTGCTGTCTTCTAAATGCTGAAAGTATAGTATACTTAAGGAATTATCTTCTATTTACTTGTGCCAGAGACTGTTCTGTACTAATAACATTTCGTGAAGTGGATGTGTAAGTACTAGAAACGTATTTTGTTATTATTATACAGAGTATATGAAGATAATAAGTTATTATTATTATACAAATATCAGTGTACCACAGCGTAGCATGCGATATTTCTCCTTAATAAGATCATACAAAATTCTTTCAACTAGGATATTTTTTTAATGTTTCTCCGGTTGCGATGGAAAAAAAAATATTTGTTATGATACTTGTCGAATATATCTCAATATCCGCTAAAAAATAGGTGTAAAAAAATTATAGGTTTATCTATAAAAAAACTGAAGGTGACCTTGAAAACTCCGAAAAAAAAGAATTAATAAAAAATTGACTATAATCGTCTTAAAGCTCTCTTCGAACTATGTTATACCAGACAAAAAAAATTTTCGATCGGCCTACTAACAACAAAATAATCTAAGCTGGTCACGTTTCGTGGTTCACCCTATATGTGTTCTGATGCATCCATGATATAAATTCATGTCGGTACAGTTTCTTCTTAACGTATTTAAATAATTAAACTTTATTACAGAGATTAAAAATTTAAATGCAATTTTAAAAGAAGTTGTTTTAACCGTTTAGTGAACATACACTAATTAAATCTTCATTGTTTATTACAGGAATACAGTCCCAGCTAACGTTAAGAGGAACGTAATAAAACTTTCGGATGAACTCGGCTTCCTTTGCAACATTGGAGTTACAGATTTGGATCCGAAGAGTCTTCAGTGCATTGAAAAACATCGTCAACGAGATATTAATGTTTTAAATTCAGTGATATCCACTATCGAAGAAGAGCTCATGGAAGAAAATCAATTATCAACCAAATAATAACCACTGTAGCAATAACATTATTTTAACAAGTAATACAATTTTGTATTGCGCGACATTCTTGTAGTTACTACACGATGTTCCAGAATAAAATAATCAAACTATGTCAATGTGTTCCGTAAATATACTTAAAAAGGTATTATACGAATGTACATCCAAAACCGCTTTATTGTAAAATTATAACAGAAATATTAAATACGAAGATAGCAGTAGCAGGTGTAGATACATTACAACAGAATAACATCTCACGCTTATGCTTTTTCGGGCTGTATTTACTATTTAAAATCGTAGTACAGTTTCATATAAAAATGCAACGAGTATTCTCAAACGAAAAATACACGAATATGGATTTGATTCAAATTTGCGGTAATTAAAATGCTCGAGTTTCCGTAACAGAATAGAGAAGAGTTCCCTAATAGTAGAACACTGTGTTTTACACCGTTTATCAGACCGTCTGCATAATTATAAAATTGTACATTTTGAAATAGTAAATTAACTTGGAGTCCATAGGATTTTCAAGAAAAAACGTCTTCCTTTTGATATAACTCTGTAATAAAGCGTTTTTGAACGTAGCTTTATATGGCGTTTTATTTGTATTTCAATTCTTGGAACATATTGACGAAGTTTGATTGTTTGAGTGTAAACCATTCTATGTTTATTAAGCTACCGGAGTTATACACATTATAAATGTTTATACAGTAGAACCTCGGTTGCAACTTTGATACTTGTACGCAAACTTGGTTGCATTTTGTTGACAGCTGGTAGGGATAACATAGTCACATGAAGACTAACAAACATTGTGAAAGTGTTAGGAGGGAAAAAACAGTTTCAATCCTATTGAAGATATATTATGTGATGGAAATTGTCATGCATCTGATTAATTACTTTGACAATTGCACGAAACTCGATACTTGCATAATTTCTCTGCCCCGTTTTCTTGCAACCATCGAGGTTCTACTGCATTTATAGAGAAATCATGTTATTCATAAATATATTTTCTATGTTACGTACATAATTATATGATTTGTTTGCCTTCTATGTACGGTTGCTTACATCCGATTCACGGTTTGAAAGTCTAAAATATAATTCAACCATTAATAAAGTCCATTTAACTGAACATTAAACTTGTATTATTTTTCATGAGATCGTTTTGCACTTTTCATTCTCTTGGAGTATAGAACTGTCAAGCTCAATTGCGCAAATTGTAAACAATGAAGGAATTTGTCGCTTTATTAAATTTGTCACACTGTACATATGTAATACATAGTTAAACAACCTTATAAAGAAAACGGGCAGGTCTATGTCACGCCACACTATATTTCACTGTTTCTCTGGTTAATATGCAGAAGATTAGTATGTTTTTATCAATAATATTCAATCTAAACCAAACTATGATGCTCGTAGACGTTTCATATAAGATTATTGTTGAAAGATACTTACTACTATTTCTATGCTATACTACTGATTTCACTGCAATTGCCCAGATAGGTTGGGTTCCGAAAAATAAACCCACGTTCGACCGTCTGCGTAAACACTCAATAGCTTAAGAAATATTTAAGAATAAATATCTCGTTTCAATAATTCATAGTTATTATTGTTTTAGATTGTTTTTCTATATACATTTGTATATTGTAAACATACCAAATTTGAACTATTCTTAAAAACTATTGAGTTAATGCTTTTTTTAATCCAAACGGCAACGTAGTGGCTATGGTGCTATTAGCGTTGTGGTATTGTAACTTTTCACCTTAAGTACGAATTCTGGTATCAGTGCGAAATTTTTTTATTTCATATAAATTAATGTACATTTGTAATGTAATTACATTTTTTATTTAAAATAACTTCTTGTTATTGAAATGAATTATATTAAGAAGAATAAAAGTATGTGAACAATTATTTTCATGATCTCTCATTATAAATTTTATACTACTGTGAATTGCGTTTTATCTATCTGAATTGAAACACCTGCTATTTTAACTATTTATGATGAAAAATTAGTTAATGATTCTAGCATGCGACTATTAAGACTTAAGGTAATTTCTCCAAAGTGTGTAACATTGTGTCAATCACTTAATGTGTACCCTTGCAGTGAAGTAGGAAACTATATCACGAAATTACAGAACGCTGATTACTTAATAGTTCAAAAATGTGAAATAACGGGTAGAGCTCGCATTAAATTACATGCATCAATTCATAATCAGTTTTCTGCTTTGATATTCAGAAAAATATAGCACTAGGCATGGTTTGCTTTTAAATTGACTTTAATCTGCGAAGTATTTATTTATTCGTCTTTGTGTTTAACTGACATAGATATATAAACTCATTTAGCCATTTAAACCACTATGTGAATTAGTTTGTAATGTTAATCATGTTTCATTTTTTCATGATGTTTGTATATAATTTTGTGACTACAGCATACTAGCATTTATTAGACATTCCTAATATATGAAATTTTTATATTCTAACTATTTTTATTGTTTACATACTTTTACTTTTTTCTAATATAAGACTAATTAAATTAAAAAGTCTATATGAGTATAAATTTAAGCGACATAAAAGAAAAAGAATTCATCTGCCACGAAACACGAGACGAAGCCAAAAGATTCCACGTTACGACGTTATAACATACATTACTATAGCCACTACTACATGTTTACAATAATTAAATTTTTATCGGCATTTTCCTCAAAAAACATTCTGAAAAAGTAAATATAAATTATTGAATACAAGATTTTCGCGATAATCGTGTTTTCTAAAACAGATGAAAGTTGACACAAATAAGCGAAACTGCCTGGCACAGTTGCATTGAAATCAGTACTTACATAACACTTGATATGCCCCCCTTGTTAAATTCTTTTGTACCTAAGCCGATTATAAGTTTTAAAATTTTCTTCCCGAATTTAAAACAAATAATTTTAAGTAAGTAATTCATTTTAGATAAATAGTACGTAATAAAATAAATAAAATGTCTATAGAAATGAGCAGTGATTTTAGCACAATGCCACAATTCTCGAAGTTCATTGTATTAGCCTTCTCACTATAAGGTTTATAGAAGTTTAAGTTAAGGTATAGCCAAGCCCAACTTACGCGATCGGCAAAATGTTCACTTTGCATTAGCCCTTTACATTTCTATTTTTCTACATTATAGTCAAACGAAAGCTTTAACGAAATAAGACGTTTCTAGTTTCGCTTCTTATGAACACTGTAGCATTACTATAAAGTTCAATGTGCTCGAGATTCATACTTACTGTTAAACGTAGAACAAAATTTTGTTGCCCCTTTCAGCACGATCTATAAATAAAAAAAAAAGTCAATTCGATTATTTCGAAGTTTTTACATTTAAAGCCATCATTTGTAAAGAAAATGGCCAGAAAGTCTTAATATTCTAGTGTTTATTTATATTCATCAGAGCCCTTTTTCAAATTGCTGCCATAAAAAACCGCTCGTGCAAGGTGCAACCTTCTATTGTTAGAGGAAGTACATATAGTTGGAGTGCCGGGAATTAAGACACTAAACATAGTTGAAATTTCTTTCATTAAGAATACATACATTGTACTTAAATAATAATTTTATATCCAAAAATATGAAACATAATATCAAAATTAAAAAAGTAACAAATAACAACAGTTGTATCTGTTTTGGTACTATTTGTAAATTTCCAAAATAAAAAATGGACAATTGCATTCTGCGTAGTTTGCATATAAAATATGTACATATGAGATTAAAACTGGAAAACTCGGGTTTTGCTAATGGAGCTGTGAATGTATATTCTACACAAATTTAAGTATTAATCTAAGATGTAACTTAGTATAGCTTTCTGCGTGTTAACCTTTTCACCGTGAAGGACATACTATGATATGTCATGTATAAATGTTCTACTAGGTGTTCCAATCTTCGTTGATGGAAAAGATACAATGTATGTCTCTACACTTTGTGTGCGTCCATAACATTACCGAAACATTTGAATGTTATAAAATATTTGATTTAATGTTAAATGTGATATTACAGAAAAAGAAAATTTCGTGATAAAGTAAGACAGCGATCTGAGCGAGCACTTTTTGATAAATCCAGGTTTAGAATGTAGGAAGCGACGAATATAATCATGTCTTACTGCATTAACCGTTAACAATCGCTACTATTACATAAGATGATTATAAACATTAAAATTTCGAAATTATCCATAACTGTATAAAACTAAAACCTATTTGCGAAGAACTATAGTAGCTATGATCTAAGTGTTCATAACTACAAATCTATAGTTGTACAAACCCGGGTTTAAGTCCTGTAGATTGATCATTTTTTGTTTTCTTCAAAATTTAATCGTTTAAAATCATTTTTAATAACAATGACTGAGAAGTTACTTAGAAGAGAGCTTCGAAAAGCGCTTGCCCTTGACGAAGTTTCGTCTTGTAAACCGACTGCGGCTATTTTAATGTCATGGCACATTTTTATATCGTTCATAAGTTATCTCAGAGAGCTATCATTTATTTAATTGATTGTGTGAAATAAATACGTTATAATTAGCTGAATAGTAGTCATAAAAGTTATTTATTTTAATACATAAAATATTCCTGAAACAAATGATCTCCTTGAAAAAAGTTCATTGTATGATAAAATGCAAAAAAAGAATGTTGTAAAAACATGGTATTAAACTGTATTTGTAATCAAATAAATATTAAAATGATTACCAAAGCTATCAATGTTCATCATTACTAACTACTAACGAATAAATACATTTTCAAAGTGGCTATCATTATCGCGCACACAAAAGTTAATACACCATAAAAATAACCGATACAATTTTGTAATACTCTTCGAGAATCTTGTTACTTGCAAGTACTATACCTTTTTTCCATAATTCTCGAATACTTTATTGCATACAAAAAATAATGTAATTGTATAATCAATTTCTGTTTTATTTATCTATGTTATTACCAGTGAAATATATTCTAATTCGTTTTAAATCAAATAAACCAATTTTTAATACTTGATGCAAAAAGATTATAAATATTTATATCACAGCCATTAAAATATTATATTTTAAAATCAATTTATAGATTTCATCGTGTATGTGAACAGTTAATGAACAGTACTGTTTTATGTTTATGTACCGTTTAAAAAAGAGAGTAATAACGTACAAGTCAGTTAAAGTAGTTTTTGGATTCTATAAAATGCACGTTTATTTGTTAGTATCAATTAATATTGTGACATGTATAAATGTATGCTCATATGTAATATATCATTTAATATAAAATATGTTATTCCATTGTATTAAATGTATTGTATTATAAAAAGTACCTTCCTTTCTTTGCGTTAATTTAAAAATAAACTTCTTAGAATCCTGAATTATATCAAATTTACATTTTTTACGAAAATATTTTAAATTTTTTAATTAAAAATGAAAACCAAAAGAATTTAATACAGTGCCATAGTAATATTTTGAAATTAATACAGATTTGTTGCAATTACAATAAAAACTAAATTTATTCAAGAAATAGTCTATATAAGCGATTCGAAAACGTTTCTTGTAAATAGTCAAATACCCTTCAAATAAATTTATAATCTACTACGTATCTCCTTCATTAAAGACAAGATGTAACATAACAAAGAAGCATGATTATAAAGAGGAAATATTCTTGAATCATCAGCTTATTAATATTTTCAAGAAGTTGTTTAACACTTACACGTTTTAAAACAACAATTCAATCGAATTTTCCTAGATTTAATTACACTGCAGAATTATAAATGATATGATCAAGGGCAGATGAGGCAAATGATGAGGAAAAATAATTTTTCTGATAATAAGAAAATTATTAACTACTAACTGAAAATAATCACGATATAAAAATTGAATATCAAAGAGGGATACAAAATTATTGGTACATGTTACTACGATATGATAAAAGGATAAAGGTATATTTCTTGGATAAATTTTCGATTAGAATGACAGAGCAACCATTTAATATTAAGTACGAGCACTTCAATAGTCACTGTATTTCATAAGAAAAGCGCTTGTCTTTTATAAAATCATTATTCTATAGTTGAACCTTGAACAATGCGGGGTTTCGGGACGCTTTCTCACGTAGTTGAATATTCGCGTAAAATTTTTGACTCGCCGAAAACTTAACTACAGAAGTCTACTATTGACTGGAAGTTTTATTTTCTGTATTATGTATGTTATTACTGTATTCTCACAATAAAATAAGTTAGGGGAAGGAAAGTGTTATTAAGAAAATCATAAGAAAAAATGAGAGGTCCTATTCCGTCCTTTTTTTCGATAAACGACACCGTTGCTGTAACGACTGTAATTTATAGCTTATGGATGTCACGTGCCTTCTCGCTTTTTCTCAGCCCTCTCACTTGCCGCGATAAAAAATAAAGGCAAGCTGAATAGACTGATTCGAAATAAGCACGCGGCCGGCCCCGACATTTTTCAAAAAAAAATCCGCATATAATCGTAGCCGTGTTGTTTAAAGGTCAACTATACTACTATTTTGTAGCGTTGTCGGGGAGGATATTTGAATTTGTACGTAATCCCTAAGCAGTGTGGCGTGATTGGTCGGTCACAGGTAAATATCGGATAGCTTCGGTCGGTATTGGTTCTGTCTACGAGGATCTTCGTAATAGAGGTTCGCGCAATTCTTGAGGGCTCCGTGACAGCGCCCCTCCCTAACACGAGAGAAAGAGCGAGCTGTTGCGGCGCTCTCTCCTCGGCTGCCAGTCGACGTTCGTAAATGGCGACGTACCGATGTCGAATGTTCGTAGCGAATTGGTGAATCGTCGTACGTGATGACGGCTCGTCACTGAACCTCGGACGGCGATGGGCACGCAAAAGCCGGAAGAATGGGCAAATTTGCTGATCACACGTTTCGAGGAACAGGTACATCCCAACTGTGACTCGAACTACAAATCTGTTTAGTTTTCCTTTCTTGTCCTATCCGCCTTCCCTCTCCATGACCGCTCCCTCTCTTTTTTACCTACCTCCTTCCGGTGCTTTCTCTCACTCTTTCTCACTCTCTTTCTCTATTTACCTTTCTTTCTGTTCTTAATCCTTTTCTCGCTTTCTTCTTTCTCTACTTGCCCTATTTCTTCTCCTACTTTCTGCACGTCCTTTTTGTTATTGTTAATTTCACCATTGTTTTCTTCGTTCTTCGTTCTTAGTTTGCACATAAGTAAGACATGGCACGTCACATTAAAAAGATTATGCGTCCTATGCAAACTCAGAAAGACCGGCAGCAGTCATTTTGGTCGCTTATGTAAATTCAGTTAGAAATAAGATTTTGTACAGCTGACACGATTCATATACAACGGCTATGAAGTAAGTGAGAAGCATCTTTTTCGTTAATAAATGAGAACTAGTGAAGTGATGAAAAGTTAAGCATCGAACGAATTTGATAAGTCGTCAACATTTTCTAACATGACACTGTTCGACAGTCTTGTCCTTGATGGAAACTAACATCGTTTTACATCGAGAGAAAGTTCAAAAGAACTGAAGAGTTGCTTTTGTTATTTTTGTAAGGTACATTGTATGCTTTTTTTTATGTCTTATCAACTTTCTTCATATTTCTTGAACAGAAAGAGACTCTCTTTTATTTAGAATAATGGCAACACAAGGAAGTATGATTTTTTAAAGTGACAACCAGGTTTCAATTTCTCATGAAAAAAAATTACATTAAATGTAGAAAGAACGTTGAGAATGACGTAGCGATCCTAAATCATTTTACAAATTTTACGATACATTAGTATTTAACAAATAAAATTTAATTAGCTAATAATGGTTGACATCATTCTCGTGAAAGCACTGTCGTTCGTTCGTTGATTCGTTCATTCATGGGAAGATGTTTTCTCGCGGTCTCCTCCCTCTACACGTCGTGGAGTCCACGGTTTGACCTTCGCCCCTTCTCTCTTCTCCACCCTGCAGCTATTCAGTTGAGGTGTATACAAGGTGTTCCGAAATTCAGACATCACTCTAATTTGTTCTAAACATTATTTTTTTAAAATGATATATGTTACATGACTATGGAATAGACATTTGATTAAAAATAATAAGTATATTATACACGAATATTTAAAAAAATTTATTAGAATTGTTTACAGTATCGTATAAACTAAATAAAACAAAAATTATTTTCAGAGTAATAATTAAATTTATTAATCGATTAAATTACGTACGGTTAATTTACATTAATTTCATAGACAAAACGATTTTTTCGCACAAAATTTGTTCAATTTTACAAAATGTGTACATATATGCGAGAGATTGAAAAGTTAGTTAAATCGACGCAGATTTCAGTATTGTCGTTTATCGGGTGGCAAAATGAAACATTTTTTGAAGAAAAAAATGAAAAATGAATTATTGGGATACCCTATAGAATTTCATTCTTCGTCCCGTAACCCCTCTATGCCCACACCACGTCGCTTCCGTCGTGTCACGGATACATGAATGAAAATTGCATTCGCTTCACGTACGGCTTATCGAAGAATTCGAATCTATGGTACACTTCAATGCTCTTAAATACGACTAAATACGATTACATGAACATGCACGTAACATTAGAGTTTTATGTCAGAGGCATATGCCATTGCAACGACGCCTTCGATTGATCAATCTACACATACACAAATACAATATTTAAAGATCTTTTGGTAACGGTTCCCTCAATATAGAATGTTTTGATTTGTTTGAAATGTAACTCTGAATTTCATTAGATTTAAAAATTAGCAAACAACATTTTCGATGGTTTTGTCAAGTTTTTCAATTGAGAAATGTGAAAAATTGTTAGTGTAGAAAATTGGTAGCAGAAACATTTTTTATAATAATGATTATATATTTGATATATTTCAAGAAGTTTACATGTTTACTATTTTGAACTTTTAATACTTATGATATATAAACTATTTGTATTGTCTGAATACATGAGTATAACAATAAGTATAAAAATAATTGATTTTTATCCAATTGTCATATTTCTTAAGTATTGGATGTGCAGAAAAGTAATTAAGATTAATGTCTGTTTAGAAGTTGCTTCTTATCTAAGTAACAATATTTTTTCATTTAGTTGCCGTGTCACAGTGGCTCTCAAACCACCCATTCCCGTATGAATGAAGAGAGAAATAAAAAATGCTTAATACAAATCTCTCGATACCGGTTTTCCCTTGTAATATCCAGCCTCACTAAGATACTTCAAGGTGTTAATGAAATGGTACCATGTATTGGGGGACAACGTATATTTCACAGTACAGAACAAGATCGGCATTGCTATGAATCTATTATCATTGTCTTGGATACTTTGGAAAAGTGTCTTGCAAATCAACCAAAAGACACAGCTAAATATGATGAGGCTATGAATGTAAAATTTCTTCTTAGAGAAATATGCCAATTTATAGGTAACAAGAATTTGTATAAATATATTTTGTATTAAATACACAGGGTATTTTTTAGTAAGTAGGAAGTACTGCCATGAAAAATTAATGATATGAAAATAAGAAAAAATATTCATAGAAAGATATGATAAATATAACCTTGTTTTCAAATTACATCATATTTTGAGCTTTACCAGGTATTTGTATACCTACTAAGGTAATCTTTGTGAACAGTTTCACTATCTGGTAATTCTTCTAAAAAATTTTACACAAAATTGCAATATGATACGTTAGTTGTAAGGAAGATGAAAGATTTCATCAATTTGTCTATAAGACAGAAGTTTTAAGATTAGTTACAAATTAAAATAAGCTATGACCAGAAAATAAGTTTGTATTGGATATGTATTAATGTGAAGCATTTTTCTTATTATTGTATCCTGAATTCACCATTGCAATATCTCCTACATGTTAGGAATCAGTCTGTAGAAACTTGCAAATAATACAGTTAATTTTTTTCTTTTTTAATATTAAACATTATTAAAAATACAATAAAAATATAAATAAATAAATATAATTTTCAGATATACCAAATGATAGCGCTCAAAATTCTCATTTAAAAAATTTAGCAAGCAAGGTATTGTTCGCCTTGAGTTTAAACTTTTTCACTGCTGTATTTAATCGAATATCAGCCAAACTTCAAGAATTAGCAAAATGTGGTGATGAAAATGCTGATTACAGTGACATTGAATTAATTCAACATATTAATGTGGATGTTTACAGGCTAACAAAACTTTTAACTGGTAATTTTATTATCTCATTATTATCTTATAAAAGATAAACCAATTTACAAATCACATTCAGTTAAATTATGATATAGAAGTTTCTTATTAAGTTAAACATATTGTTATTACAGAAACAATACAAAAATTTAAACAACTGAAGAAATCAGCACATATAGTTCTTATGAATTCTTTGGAAAAAGCAATTTGGAATTGGATGGATACCTATCCACATGAATTTGCTGATATTCAGAAGAAACCAAATGATGATCTTGGAAAAGTATGTGAAGAATTATTCGATATTCTCGATACATTTGCAGACAATAAAAAAGGGCGAGCTGCAGCTGTATGGCCTTTACAAATGATGCTCTTAATACTGTCACCAAAAGTTTTGGAAGAAATAGTTAATGCTGATTCTGGAGCTCCTTGTTCACCAAGACATTCAAAAAAGAAACAATTTATTGATAGTGTTTATCGAGGCCTAGGAATGCACGGCAGCTCTAGCAGACAATTAGTAGAAGCTGCAGCGATGACTTGTATTAAACTTTGTAAAGCATCAACATATATAAATAATCTGGATTCGAATAACGTTATCTTCACACTTGTTCAACATGTAATGAATGATTTAATGGCACTACTTTTTAATCCAGGAAAACAATTTTCTCGTGGACAGAACTATGTGGCCCAAGACATTGACCTAATGATAGACTCTTTTGTTAGCTGTTTTCGTATTAGACCTCACAACAACGAAGTACTTAAAGTCTGCTTGAATTTGAATTTTCCAACGACATACCAGTTTGTCTTGGTTAGCTCGTTATACAAGTAAGGATAAAACTATGTTGCAACTAAATATAAATATAGATTATATTCTCTTTATAAGTATATAATTTACACTGACTTATGCTGTTTAAGTTGTTAAGTTTATTGTAGATTCTATTGGGTCTGAAGTAAAAAAACTCTTTCATGTAAATAACTTAAGTATTATAAAGTAAATGCTTATCTTTAAATGATAATATACTTTTAATTTACGAAATGCTTAAAGATATTTTCACATTATAATTTTAGTCAAAAGAGTAACAAATATAATTTCCATGAATTTTTGCTTTAGAATTGTAACACAACCAAGACTGCCATGGTGGCCTCAAATAGATCTTCTGTATTCACGCAGTACAGATCTCAGGAATATGTTTACTGATACTTTAAATAAAGTCACACAGAGCTACATATCACATACACCATTGCGAATGATTCAGAGTTTAACGCTCAAGGGTAAAGAACAAAATAAATATAAAGACCGTGGAGAGGAAGTATCAAGTTATAGAAATTTACTCTTATGGATGGTGAAACTTATTCATGCTGATCCAATGTTAATGCTGAATGTAAGTATTTCTTTTTTAAATTTTAGTTACAACTTATATTACATATTTCATATACATAGACACTTGAGACATCTCTATTCTTTCTGATATGAATAATGTTTGCAGAAAAGATTACACCAATCGTGAGAGTAAATATAATGACAGGACATAGCTGTTCCATGAAATTCTTTTGTAGAAACTTTAAGGCTGTTAACATTTTTTAAATGGAGTCATATGTTTTTGTTTATATGATGTTATAGCTGACAATCAGGGAAGCTTTCCGATTTATGAAAACACAACAATCAAACAACCTTGAATAATTGCATATTGAAAAAAAAGACAGAAAATCCCAAAATTCATGCCTTTATCACAAAAAATTATTGTAAAAGATGTTCAAAATGATGGTCATCAACTTCAAAACATCTTTGAATATAAAAAATAAATTATATTTTTACATTTTCATTCACTGTTACTGATATGTATGGCCATCTGAAAACTATGTTGTGATGGATAAACAGAAACGTACAGTTTCGCTTAAGAGAACATCCATGACCTATAAATCTCTGAAAAAGTGATCTTTATCGTCATTATATTTGTGATTAAAAACTGTATAATCTTTTCTTCACACATTTTTCCATATTGTAAAAAATATTTCATATGTTCAGTATACAGGGTGCTCAAAGAAGTAGGGGTAAAACTTCAGGGGTATGTACTACGCATTAAACTAACCAAAAAGTCATAATGAACATGGATCCAAGTATCATTAATTTCAGAGTTACAAGATGTTATTCTTCAGTTTACTTTGTATTATTTAATAATTATGGTTCATTCTTACACTAATTCCAAAATAGTGGATATGCATTTCATGTACAGTAAAACAAGTGGCAATGTTAGACAAGCAGCATGCCTGTATCAGAAAGCTTTTCCAAACCATAGGTACTCTACCAGTAAAGTGTTCAGTGCCATACAGCAATGTATTTTACAACTAATGGAAACATCTTGTAATTCCGCAAATAATAATATCTGGATCCATGTCCATTAAGACATTTTTGTTTGTTTTGATAAGTACTATATACCCTTGAAGTTTAACCCCAACTTTTTTCAACATCCTGTATATAAAATGCTTTTCATAATAAGCACTATGTGCACAGTTTATTGTCTGATGATATTGTATAGGTTCAAATTCATGTTTCAGAATCAAGGAAATGTTGGCCATGAAATACAAAGTTCAACATTAGAACTAATTAATGGTTTGGTTTCGTTAGTTCATCAACCAACAATGTCAGATATCGCTCACGAAGCAATGGAGGCATTGTTGGTATTGCATCATCCTGATAAAATAAAAGCATGGAATCCAGGAGCGCCAATTAATACTTTTTGGGATGTTAGTTCACAAGTTCTTTTCTCAATTTCTCAGAAACTAATTCAGCATCAAATTGTTAATTATACCTGCATATTAAAATGGCTTAGAGAAATATTGATTTGTAGAAATGCTTTTCTGGCACAAAATAAGGATTATGCAAATGTGGGTAGTCAAATTGCTATTTGTAAGCAGGCACATATTAAACTTGAGGTGTGTATGTATAATGTAATATAAAAGTACATTTTGGAAAAATATAATAAATTATGTGCTGTATAAAATGATAACCAGACTATAATATTCATTATTCAGGTTGTATTCTTCATGTATTTATGGAGTATAAATATGGAAGCTGTTTTAGTATCAATGTCATGTTTTGCATTACTCTGTGAAGAAGCAGAAATACGTTGCGGTAGTGATGAAGTAGCAGTTACCTGTTTACTTCCTAATTATCACTTATATGTTGAATTAGCACAAGCATCTACTGTGTTAATCACTGGTGAGTGATAATTTATAACGAAATTTTACAGTATCAAACATTATTCAATTTTAATTGTGAAATATCCCACTTTCAAAAGTATTGTAAAAAATACAAAATAGAAATTCGAATCGAGTAAACAAAATAAAATTATAAATTAGTTACAATTAACTTTAATAGATAACACTGCATTGTGTAGGATGTACATAGTATTTTTTAATGTTATGGAACATTGTAAAAAATAATACAAAGAATCTTTTTCACTTGCAAATATTTTTCTAAAATCAATTTCGATTCGGGTCTCTTGTGAAGATGTTTTTACTTGAATTCAAACATTCATTCATGAATTTTTGAATTCACTTTGTATTTTGATTAGTATAACCCTTATATGGCTGCAGTAGAGTATTAAAGACCTTGTTACCATAACAGCCAGCGGGGAAAGTAAGATATGTTATCACGATCAGAACCATGGTAAGTGTTGTTCAAAATTTATGTACATTATAACATTATCAGTAATTATAATAACGAGCACAGTTTATATATAATTACTCTATATACAACATTAATATGTTGAATCAATATAACATGTACTTTTTAGGGCGTGCTGCTTTACAAAAAAGAATTATGGCCTTATTGAGGGAGATAGAACATTGTGTAAACGGCGTACAACCTGTATGTACTTCAAATAATTTAAATTTTATAATTTTATAAACTATGATACTATCCATTGATAAAACTATTCTTATGGTTCAAAAGATTCAACTTTAAAAACTATGTTTTTAGCAAATGTTTGTTTCATTAAATCATATAAATTGAAATCTTTGTAAACTAATCTAACGTAAAGTTTAGCGAGAGACATAAAATGAGTATCTCCTTATTTATTACTATTTTTAACGGTTATTATATATAATTTTGCTAGAAAAAAAATATTTTTTCACATATTCTGTAGGGATGTATGGCTACCTAAGAATGTTGAACCAGGTAGGTAATCTCTTTTTTGGGGTTCATTTGAGATAATTTTTATTTCTGGTACACATTCGTGATTTTTAAATTATCTACAAACATTCGCATATTTTCAGTATTCATTATTATTAATTTAATTTGTATTTAAATATTCTTTGCATGCTGTAAATGTTACTTAAAAGTATTTTTTCTTCCTGTACTTAGGCTTGGGAAGAAACATTTAGAAATTGGGAAATGACTTCTCGACAACTAATAAGTTACCCGAAATCTAAAACGGAAGATGGTCAAATGGAATCATTTCATCGAAGTACAGGGAAGCGAAGAGCATCGCATCAAAATTCAGAACATGAATTAGAGGAACAAATTAATGAGTGGGCAAACATGACAGGATTTCTCTGTGCTTTAGGCGGTGTGTGCTTACAAAGACGATGTTTAAACAGACCACTATCAGGCTTGCCTTCAAATCCAGAACCAAAGAAGAGTTCTACAAAACAACAAGAGTCTGCATCCTGCTTGACAAATCCAAGTCAGGATGTACAGTATTGTCCAGTCACACAATTTGTTTATAATTTGTTGCGTCTTTTAACTTGTAACAATGAAAAGTTTGGAAACCAAATTCAAAAACATGTTAAAGAATTAGTCGGCCACGAAATGAGTCCTGCGCTATATCCAATACTTTTTGATCAGATCAAAAGTATAGTTGAGAAATTCTTCAATCAACAGGGACAAGTTATAGTAATGGACGTCAATACTCAATTTATTGAACATACAATATTCATAATGAAAAATATCTTGGACTCTAAAGCAGATCAACCTTCTGAATATCTTGGAATGACTAGTATCGAAGGAATGATGTTAGCAATTGTGAGATATGTTAGACATTTAGACATGACTGTACACTCTATACATATTAAAACAAAATTGTGTCAGCTTGTTGAAGCTATGATGAAAAGACGAGATGATTTAGCATTTCGACAAGAAATGAAGTTCAGAAATAAGCTTGTCGAATATTTAACTGATTGGGTCATGGGTGCTACTCATCAAATTAATCCATCAACTGGTGGAGACATAACAATTTATACACGGTAAGCAATTTCTTTTAAAATACGTGTTTATATTGAGTAATTTTGTTCTCAATTCTACCATCAAGTATTTATTATTCAACAATAGTACAACATAATACTATTATGTTATATTGCGTTATATTACAGTCGGATTAATATTTAGTATCTGCTTCAATCCTCATGCAGAACCAATTCACAGTTTAATTACTGTCTTAAATACATGTATTATTAGAAAATTTAATAATGTTCAAATGAATTTAATACACGTGTAACTTCATTTTATGACGTACAATTATAACGTAAACTGAATTGTGAAATTTCTAATTTGAGTATATGTGATTATTATTACTTTTTGCTTCTAGTAAATATTTTTTTTAGTGACTTAGACCAAGCTTGTATGGAAGCTGTGGGAGCCTTATTGCGAGGACTTCCTCTGCAACCTGAAGAATCCGACCGTGGCGATTTAATGGAAGCAAAATCTCAATTATTTTTAAAGTATTTTACACTTTTCATGAATTTGTTAAACGATTGCAATGAAGCAGCTAGTGAAGAGAAGGAGATTGTGTCTCAGCAACCATGTTTAACTAGTAGTAAATTATCTACTTTGCGTAACGCTACTATACAAGCAATGAGTAATCTTCTTAGTGCAAACATTGACAGTGGTCTGATGCACTCGTTAAGTAAGTAAAATTGTAATCTGATACATACATAAAATTTCAGTAATGCACGTTTATTTTTCACATGTTCATATTTGTAGGTTTGGGCTATAACCCTGACTTACAAACGCGAGCGGCATTTATGGAAGTTCTCACGAAAATTCTTCAGCAAGGAACAGAATTTGATACGCTAGCAGAAACTGTACTAGCTGATAGATTTGAACAGTTAGTCCAGCTTGTCACAATGATTAGCGACAAAGGAGAATTGCCTATTGCAATGGCTTTAGCTAACGTGGTAACAACAAATCAAATGGATGAATTAGCCCGAGTTTTCGTAACATTGTTTGATGCCAAACATCTATTGTCGCCTCTCTTATGGAATATGTTTTATCGTGAAGTTGAAGTTTCTGACTGTATGCAAACGTTATTCCGAGGAAACAGCCTTGGTAGCAAAATTATGGCATTTTGCTTCAAAATTTATGGAGCAAGTTATTTACAAAATTTATTAGAACCTTTAATTACACCACTATTGGATGACCCAACAACAGGATTTGAAGTAGATAGCGCAAGAGTGGATACCAGTGAAGATATAGAACAAAATGGTCGGAATTTAATAGCATTAACACAAAAAGTTTTTGATGCTATAGTATCTTCAGCTGATCGGTAAGTTATTAGAAAGTGTATATCTGATTCTTCTTTACATGTAGGTAACATTCAAGAATAGTTGGTAATATCTTTTGTTGAGAATATTTATCAGATAAAGAATATTTTGAAACTGTATAATTACATCACAGCTTGATAACTTCTTTTCTTCCAGATTTCCACCACAATTGCGTTCCATGTGTCATTGTTTATACCAAGTACTCAGTAAAAGATTTCCACAATGCCCACAGAATAATATTGGTGCTGTAGGAACAGTAATATTTTTGCGATTTATAAATCCAGCTATTGTATCACCTCAAGAAATGGGTATTGTGAATAAACCTGTACCTCCTCAAGTTAAAAGAGGTCTTATGTTAATGTCTAAAATACTTCAAAACATTGCAAATCATGTGGAATTCAGTAAAGAACAGCACATGTTACCTTTTAATGATTTCTTGCGAGCACATTTTGAAATCGGAAGAAGGTTTTTTATACAAATAGCATCGGATTGCGAAACTGTTGATCAAGCTAGTCATCCGATGTCATTTGTATCGGATGCCAATGTTTTAGCATTGCATAGATTACTTTGGAATCATCAAGAAAGAATCGGTGATTATCTTAGTAGCAGTCGGGATCATAAAGCAGTAGGCAGAAGACCGTTTGATAAAATGGCTACTTTATTAGCGTACCTTGGTCCTCCAGAACATAAACCAGTAGATTCACAGTAAGTAGATCATAGTGATAAATAATTTATAATATGAAGTATTTCGCGTAAAATTTATTCCATTTTTGACTGTAACTCCGTTTCAACAGTTTACTATTTTCCTCATCTTACGCTCGGTGGTCAAGTATTGATATGTCTTCAACAAATTTTGAAGAAATTATGGTGAAACACAATATGCATGAAAAAGAAGAATTTAAAAGTATAAAAAATTTAAATATTTTTTATCAAGCAGGAACTAGCAGACAAGGATATCCAGTATTTTACTATATTGCCAGGCGTTACAAGTACGTATTTTTATGTAGTATCATTTAGTTGTTAAGTGTTCAATTTTATCATGAATGGCACGGAAAAATTCAGTTTTTTTTTATTTGTCTAACCAAATTTATGATCTATGTGCACTTGATATAGTTTTAATATTGTTTCTCTTGAAAAAAATTCTATAACGTTATTTTTAAATTTTAGTTTATTTTTGTACAAGGTATCATTTTACTGTTACTTGTGCTACGAACTACCGTATTCTGTGTACTAAAATTCGAATTCTATTCAATTTACTACGTTCAACAAGATATAAAATGAGGTATTACTTCAGTTGCATTTCTGTAATGTACTATTAAAAGTGACGATTAATTTTTCTTGGGATGTCAAAAACATACATTTAAATTATTTATACTGACAGTTAGGGCAATGACAACTGATAGCTCAATTATAAATTTGTATTATACCTATTGTGTTCGTATTATACTATGTTAACATATTAATATAATATTATAATGGAAAGGTTTAACACCGTTTATATTTTTTTTACAGAATTGGTGATACAAATGGTGATTTATTGATATACCACGTCATTCTTACTTTGAAACCATTTTGCCACTCTCCATTTGAATTGGTTGTTGATTTTACACACACATGTTCAGACAATCGATTTCGAACAGAATTTCTTCAAAAATGGTTTTATGTGTTGCCTGAAGTCGCATATGAAAACATCCATGCTGCATATGTTTATAATTGTAATAGTTGGGTGAGAGAATATACAAAATATCATGATAGAATTTTGGCACCACTGAAAGGAAACAGAAAAGTAGTCTTTATCGATGGTCCAAGTCGTTTAAACGACGTGATTGACGTTGATCAACAGAAATTGCCTGGCGCTACATTGTCTCTTGACGAAGACTTAAAAGTTTTTAACAGTGCTTTAAAACTTTCTCACAAGGACACCAAAGTATCCGTAAAAGTTGGGCCAACTGCGATACAAATTACGTCGGCGGAAAAATGCAAAGTATTATCACATTCTGTCCTTTTAAATGATGTTTATTACGCGTCGGAAATTGAAGAAGTTTGTTTAGTAGATGACAATCAATTTACCTTGACCATTTCAAATGAAACTGGCCCACTGTCCTTCATTCATAGTGACTGTGATAGTATTGTTCAAGCTATAATTCATATAAGAAATAGATGGGAATTGTCACAGCCAGAGTCTGTGTCTATTCATCCAAAGATTAGACCTAAAGATGTTCCTGGTACATTATTAAACATGGCATTATTAAATCTTGGCAGTTCAGATCCGAATTTAAGAACTGCAGCATATAATCAACTGTGTGCTTTAACTGCAACTTTTGATTTAAAAATAGAAGGACAACTTCTAGAGACATCTGGACTCTGCATACCATCAAACAATACGATATTCATCAAACATTTAAGTGAAACATTAGCAGCAAATGATCCACATCTTACGCTAGAATTTCTAGAAGAGTGTATACAAGGATTTAGATTATCGAGTATTGAATTAAAACATCTTTGTTTAGAATACATGACTCCGTGGTTAAATAACCTTGTAAGATTCTACAAACCAAATGACGAAGGAGGAAAACGTCAAAAACAAGTTACAAACATTTTAGAAAAATTAATTACGTTAACTATTGAGGAAGTGGAAATGTATCCGAGTATACAAGCCAAAATATGGAGTACAATTGGAAGGTTACCAGATTTGATCGATACAGTCCTGGATAATTTTATTCAACGTAGCGTCAGCTTTGGTCTCGGTTCGCCGACAGTTGAAATAATGGCAGATACAGCGGTGGCTCTAGCTTCTGGAAATGTTCAGTTAGTGGCGAAAAAAGTAATAGGAAGACTTTGTCGAGTTGTAGATACAACTTGTACGTCTCCAACAGCACTTTTAGAACAACACATGAGATGGGGTGACATCGCAATACTAGCGAGATATTTATTAATGTTATCCTTTAATAACTGTTTAGATGTTGGACAACATCTACCTTATTTATTTCATACAGTAACATTTCTCGTCTGTTCCGGAAGTTTAAGTATGCGTGCATCTACTCATGGCTTAGTGATCAACAGCATTCACTCACTCTGCACTTGTAGCTCTCCTTCTTTTTCAGAAGATACTTACAGAATATTGCGAATGAGTTTGGATGAATTCTCTCTTCCAAAATTTTATTTACTTTTTGGTATTAGTAAAGTGAAATCTGCTGCGGGTACGGCGTTTAGATCTAGTTATAGACATTCAAATGAGAAATGCTTCAGCAATGAACGTAGTGTCACGAGTACGCATGATAAAGAAAGACTTTCGTTGACAAGTTTGGAAGTCATTACTGATGCTCTCCTAGAGATTATGGAAGCCTGTATGCGAGACATTCCACATTGTGATTGGTTAGAAACCTGGACATCCTTAGCAAGGAATTTCGCTTTTTGCTTTAATCCAGCTCTTCAGCCAAGGGCGTTGATTGTTTTTGGATGTATCAGTAAGAGCATAACTGATCAAGATATAAAACAGTTATTGAGAATATTAGTAAAAGCATTGGAAAACTTCAATGATTTTACTTTGCTTGAAGCAATTATTATGTGCCTCACGCGTTTACAACCGTTACTTAGACCTGTAAGTTATATTTTTGGAATGCATTGAATGTCTCCATATTAACCCGAATTTTTTAAATATTTAAAGAATTTTTAATTTTGTACATGGAATTGAGGTATTAATTTTCTGTTGTGAAATAAATTATTGCAGATGTAGTAATAATAATCATGTAAAAATTGTTCCGTAATAATTATTGTGTATTATTTAAAAAGTACTGATAGTGTAATAAAAATTATATGAAGCACAATTTAAAATAAACCTCGTTAGTATGGAGATTTTATATATTGTTTATAAGAATGTGCAACAATAATTAATCACTTTTAATAATTGTTAGGAATCTCCTATACATCGATATTTATTCTGGGTGGCGACGTCGGTTCTGCAATTGGATGAGGCATCTCTGTACGCATGTGGTTTAGCTTTGCTTGAACAGAATTTGCATACTTTAGAATCTCAAGGAACTTTTGATGATAAGGTAAAAGTTTATACATTCCTTTAAATTGTAATTACATTTTATGCAATTCGTTGTAATTACAAACAATTATAACTTGCTTTTAGACTTTAGAACACGTTATGATGTCGACACGTGAGCCATTAGAATGGCATTTTAAACAGTTGGATCATGCTGTTGGTCTCTCATTTAAATCCAATTTCCATTTTGCATTGGTCGGACATCTTTTAAAGGGTTACAGACATCCCACCCCAACAACTGTTACAAGAACAGCTAGAGTACTCACTATGCTGTTGGGTATTGTTGCAAAACCGTTTAGAAGAGACAAATTTGAAGTAACACCAGAAAGTGTAGCTTACTTAGCTGGTGAGTCTTTAATAAGTATTTAGTTTATACATCTGTTTATCTATTATACCTTTATAATAATAAAAAATTATATGATTATTTATTATAACATTGTGTATACATTGAATATTTATATACAATTAGCATTGGTGTCCGTATCCGAGGAAGTTCGAAGTAGATGCCATATTAGACACTCAGTTGCCAAAACTGCAGAATCTGGTAGTATGGATTGTCTTGATATTTTGCTTCCACATAATGCGGTAAGTAATTTTTATAATCTTTATGAGTAAAATGTAAGAAATATGAGGGTCGAATGTCTAAAGTCAAATAAAAAAGAGTGCATTGTTTTATGTGATACTAATAATGTCTAATGAGTGAAAAGGATATTTAATCTATAATATAGAATTCCAAATGTCTGAATTCAATATAAGTAGTACTAACAAATTAACGTCTTTATACAGGATACATCTAGTGCAACATCGAATAATCCTACTAATCGTCGACAAAAATCGTGGGATTTACTTGATCAATCTGCGCTCACTCAAGCTAGACAACAGAAACATTATTCATCGCATCAGGTATGTTTTGTTTGACTACTATAAACAGAATAAGCTTACGTTTATGTACACCCGTCATGGCTATCCGGAGCGCAGCTCCACTCCGACCTACCCCCACTCTGCGTCCATTCTCCTCATACAGGCTACGATCTGTGACGATGATGGATCGAGGGGGAACTGGAGGGAACTGAAACGAAGAGAACGGACCTAGAGTGGGAGAACTTATCGGTTGGAAAGCGGTATAGGAGAAGGAGCTCTCCCATCACTCATCTGACTACTGCCGCGCGACGAATTCTCAAAACGGAAAACGAGTAGTGGGAGAGCTGCTCTTCCTCCTAACCGCTTCTCAACCTGGACGCCATCAATGCTCGGTACTGTACATTGAAAGCAGGATAGGTAGTGATGGGATCTGAAACACTTCGAATCGCTTCGAATCTGTATATATGGCGAAAAATGCAAATCACTTCGAACATGGTTCGAAGTTTAAAACTTTTGAAAGTCTTGATCGTCTTGGTAGTCTTGAAAGTCTTGATCGTCTTGGATGTCTTGAAAGTCTTATTGGACCGGGATAGGTAAAAACATATCACCTTAAATAAAATCTTGTTACTAAATAAGTAATAATGCTATTCTTAACTTCAAATATGATTACTACTCTATACTGTATGTATTATATTACATTATATTCAATACAATATAAACTTTAAATACGATTTTATTTTTGAATAAGTAATATGCATAAGCAATAAACTTACTTTTTCAGAAATTTTGTCCCAATCATTGGGAAACCTTTTCTATTTTATTTCATTTTCTTTCTCTGATTCCCTAGATATCAACATTCGTAATACATACTGCAAACTATAAAAACGAGTAACGTAAATAAATATATTTATAATAACTCGATCTTTCCGGACTTTCTTTAATATTTTGTGTCAATGATACCTACTACTTGAACAAAAGTAATCAAAAAGCTTGTAAGATATTGAATACTCATCAAGTTTTCAAAACCTGTCGAAACTCTCAAGACTTTCAAGACTTTCAAAACTTTCAAAACTCTAAAGATGTTTAAAGACTCGAGACTTTCAAGAGTTTTATGTTTCGAATTACGTTCGAAGTGATTCGAATTTGTCGCCACGTATACAAGACAGATTCGAAGCGACTCGAAGTGTTTCAGATCCCATCACTAAGGATAGATGTGCCTCGGCCAAGAAGCGGTGTTGAGGAAGGAGTCTTCCACCACTTGCTGACTCGTTCTGCTGTCTGGCAAGCTCCTTCCCATATAACGAGGGAAAGCTAGTGGGCGCCTGAATGTATACTTAAACTATTCAAAATTAAGGGACCACAGTCCATACATACACCATCTCTAACTTCAACAAAATTTTGAAGGCATGTAGTCTTTCACGAATATATCAAAAGTGAGACCTTTCATTCCGCGAAATTGTTTAAATTGTTTAGTTATTGGTGCCAAAAATTTAGTCTATTTTTTTTTTTAAATCAGAAGTCAGAATTATTAGAACGCAGTTCTACCAGTAGAACGTTCGAATTTTATTTAAACAATTCAACGTGTCTAGAAGAAACTTTTAAATTCATGTAAGTGTATTTTATTTGTATGAGCATAAAAAATGCAAGAGTAAATGTTTCGAGTTATAATATTTTCTGTGAATCTGAAATTCAGTAGGGAACATCGAATAGATTTTTAATTTTAACATTTTCTTTTCATTGAGTGCACGCTTCCGTAGTAGTTATACATACATATACATGTATCTACACTTTGGGAGTAGTGTTTTAATCGTGCAAGTAAAATCAGTTCTAATTTGTGTTTCATTAAAAATAAAGACGTGATAGAGGATGAAATTGTACAGTGTACCGGCGTCTGTTTTTTCTATACAATTGACTTTTCCGTAAATGCGACGATGCACTGGAAAAGTACAATTATACTACCAGTTTAAGTGAAGTCATATACTTTTTTACACAATTTAATTCCGAGCATTTGACGTATAAAATATTAAGGTAATACATGTTCAAACAATCAACAATTTACGAGATTTCGCATATGATTTAATTACGATGTCGTCCAAACATTTTACACATTCATAACTGAAGCAATTTAAACAATTTTGAGAAACGAAAGATCACATTTTGTTATACTCTCCAGAGATGCAAAAATGGTATGTGTGTATAGACAAATTGTGTGTATATAGAATTCTGTGTATGCCATGGTTCTATGTGAAAATATTGGTTGCCAAATGTTCTGATCACATAGTACACACTATTATAAATTTAGTTCAATTTTTATTAGTAAACAAAATATAGTACGTAAAAGTGAATCCATACTCAAATATTTGATGTGCAATTTGAAACTAATACAATTATTTGAACGAAACTGATATAAAAGAGTTATTAATGTCAATACATTTGTTTTGAGCACATAGGATTTATGTATAGTTCACCAAACTGTTTGTCATAGCTACTTTTTTTATTTTCGTTCTAAAAGCAAAAAGAAATGGAAAATATTTAAAAGAAAATTCCATATTACATTATACAATTTAACGTTCTCTTGAAGAAGTGTAAATGATATAAGTAATCACTGATTTGCATTTAATTGTTTATAATCTTTGAGATTTCACAACCTGGATTCTTGTAGTGGACACTGTTCAAGATCTCCGGGTATAAGCTATAATCACATATGTAAGGATATAGCAGCTGTATCCTTAGCAAGTAGTTCCGTGACGTTTTATAAGTACTACGGCTAGACTCCGTCAGGCTGTTCGTTCAATTTCTTTATACCCGGACGTCCTGAATATTATTTTTTATTGATTTAGAACGTCCTAGAAAATTTTATCTTTACCTGTGTCGTTTAAGGGTCAACTGTACTTGGTTAATTGAAATTATTTGTAGTTAGGAATTGAAATATATGTTTTAACAAGCATTATTTGCTAATTTTATATTAAGAAATATTGTTTACTGTTTTATGTTCTTGTCTGTGCCTCTGTTAACTCTTATGGTGTCTATGCTCGTATCTGCCTGTACGTGACTTACCTCTATCTGGATTGTGTAAAACACAATACAACTTGTCACTTATATGTGTCACACTTCGTCAATTTATCCAAACATGATGATGTGTATCTTTAACAAGACTGGACGGATTTTATTTAAAACACAGCGATCATTTTCCGTACCAACTGCAAAGGAAACAAAATCAAATGAAGAAACGGAGCCCAAGGTACATTACGTCCACTTACGTGCATTTTTTTATTTTAAGTTTATATTCTCTTCTAAAGTTGCTATAATGTATATAGAATCGAAGTGCCAGGGTGAGTGTAAGCAACGAAAACAATGTATTACTTGATCCGGAGGTGCTGACCGATTTTTCAATACAAACATTGGTTCTAACTGTTCTGGTCACGTTGGTAAAACATTCAACTGATGAAAACGAGCAACGAATTCTTTACGAATACCTTGCAGAAGCCTCAGTAGTGTTTCCGAAAGTATTTCCAGTCATGTAAGTTTCTATTTTATGAAAATCATGTACATTCATAAAATCTGTTAAAATTAATATTACTAAAAATATATGTTAACAATTATTTACAAATTTATTTACAGACACAATTTGTTAGATGCAAAAATTAACAATGTACTATCCTCTTGCCATGACCAAGGCATATTGAACTCTGTACAAGCAATTATACAAAACATGATTGCGTGTGAGGATACAAGTCAACAACAGTTACATTATTTACAAAGTTGTGGATTTGGTGGGTTGTGGAGATTTGCAGGTCCATATACAAATGTAAGTCTGCCATTCCTATATTGTAAATTTGAACTATTAGCAGTGCGAATGAAGTAAATACAATGGTCCACGGATCATTGTCATGCTTTTCAACACGGCACTGTGTAAGGTCCGTATCTCCACCACATAATCTCATGAGATAAGTGCGAAGAGTAGCTATAACGGAATTCAAAATTTTATCCGTTTTTCATTGTGCATTCATAAGAATATTATTAATAGGTAGATGAAGTTTTCCCAATTAAAATGGGTCCAAACACGCGTTCTCATTCGGACCATTTGTTATCAGAGACAATTCAACTGTCGAATCTTACTTTATGCATAATTTTAATAACAAATAAATCGAATAAGATTGTGTTTGGACTCATTTTCATGGGAAAAGCCTCAATTTCCTTTATAATATGTTCATCAATGTATTCTGAAAAATAGGAAAGGGTATAGCCGGATAAGGAGATCAAATGTGTCCTTAGACGAAATTTAACTTGCGATGGACTATTCGATAGCTTACCAAAAGAAAACATTTCATACCAATGTTCAACCCTGTATTTCGACCGGGGGGGGGGGGGGGGGGGGGGGGTAGTAACAGGGATAATTCGGATAATTCGAGAAAAGAAGTTATTTACAATTTTGTTGAAGTATAATTCTCTTAATTATCAATACCGTATGATTTTTTGTAGTCTAACTGCACTGCTAAAAGTGCTCAGTTGTTTGTTAATTGCCTGGAAGCAATGGTGGAAACGTGTTTGCCGATTGACGAAAATGATGCCTCTAGTAATAATGAAATGCCTACTGAAAAAAGCAAACAAGTTGACAGTCATCACGCAGAAATCACGTCAAAAAATAAGACTTCAGTATTGGGAACTGATCGAACAGCTGGTGCACGTATTTTGTCGGAAAAAAACGATGAAGCTTCTCGAAGCACTACTCCGTTTATTCACAGAGAGTAAGTAAATAATTTATAATATAATGTTTAATTAACACGACTATTAAGCATGACGATAAAATAGTACGGTACATAATGTGACCATGTTCATAAAAGTACTATTAATACATTTGCCCCCAAGCGAATTTTAGCCGACTTCCCATTCACGCCAGTCACATTATTGGGAATAAGAATAAAAAAATATTACATTTGATTATAACGTTAAATTATACATGAATGTAGTACGTAGTACTATATACAATGTTATATAATTTACTAATATCACTATATTTAATCATAATCTTATAAATGTAACAATTGCGTGTTATACAGATTAATAGAGTTCCGCAGTGATGGTCACCGGTGACCGTTGTAGCATTTGAACACGTTAAAATACTCCTTAGTGTAATTAGCAAAATAAAGCATAAAATACACACTAAAATAATAGTAACAATTTTAGTCGTAGCATTGAAAGCAGAGGAAATATTTCACTGGATTCTGCAAGTCAGGGAGGAAATACTAGTAGTAGTAGCAGTTCGCAACCTTAGCGATTAGTATGTGAATCTAAGAAACAGTTCGGTAAACAGGGGCGCAAAGGACAAGTCGGTCGGAAATTGCAACGACCATTAAGGTATGTTGAATATTTAATAAATACTTGTTCAATAGTATGAAGGTTCTGATACAGCGTGTAAGATTTTAAATTTCAAAAAAGTTAAATATATTTATTAATTTTATTTGAAAAGTATAATTAAGTAATACGGTGTAAGTTTTTTTTTTCAAGTTTAAAAATTCTATGTAAAAGAATTATCTAATTGAAACTTGATTAAATAAAAAACTTAAAACTTTTTAAGATTGTTATTTTTTATTTGAAATAACATTGTTGATTAATTGTCTTCTAAGAATATGAGTTAAAGTCATGAAGAAAGCATTCATTGTGTACAGCTTTATACTTTATTTCATTAGAATATTTATAATTGTAGTAGATTTTGTAGTAGCTCGAATTTTAATTAGGAAAATAATACATATTGGAAGTACATATTTTTATTATTCTAATTTACATATATTTTCAACTAAGGAACGCAAACATTTTGGCTCCATGTTATTGCTGCAACATGTCGTATCTGTTTAATCCAATGCCGTCCACCTCACGTTAAAGAATCTTCTGGAATGGAAGCCAACAAGCACTACACGTCGTAGTCTTACTTTTCTTTAGTAGCGCCATATGTCAGCGCCTTATATTTCCTAAAATTGGACTTCAATTTGAAAACTAACTAAATTTGTAATCATATAAATAGGAATTACTGAATGCAAGAAATTAATAATAAATCGTCGGCTTCTATTGCGATAAAATTGCTCCCTCGAATAATGATCCTTAAATATGGAATTGTTTTAACAATTTAATAATTTTAATGGTTAATCAACATAGTCTAGGGTTTCATGGCAGAAATTAGATGTTTACCTGAATGTTTTTAACCCTTTACAGCTAAATATTTTTATATGATATAAAAATATCTATTTCTACTGCTGAACGGATTTAATAAAGATACCGTCATTAGAGTAAAAGTATTATATAAATAGTTTATCAAGGAAGCCTAATTTTATGTATGGCTATAAAGGGTTAAACGAATTTATTTTTTTTAATATGTCGTAGAGTACAATATTTTATAACAGATGTTCCATTTGGACTTGAGTAAAAAAAAAGGAGAAAAAGAACAACAGAGTTATTATATTGAAATACGAAAAAGATGTATTAACTGATTTGAAAAGAAAAAATGTGTTTAACGAAAATCTGCTATGGACACCAAGGAGATGGATCACTGGTAAAGAAGTTCTGTTGAAACAATGAATGTTTTAAGACTCCTATGTAAATAAATAAAGAAATTTTTTATGCGCATAGAAACATTATTTCAAAAAGAATATACTTATAAAAATAATTACGAATATTTCACGTCATCAGAGGCAAATGCAATTTGATTAGAATAGAGTTCTACATAAGTGCAGAGTCCTTCGGACAATATATCAAGTATAAAAAAATGTATTTCATTCTATATATATTGTTTAGTTATAATTCTGTTTTGCTTGTAACAGCAGTAGCATATAGGATGGTTCAAGCAATTTGATGAGTTCAAACTAATCCTAAGATAAAAGTTTCTGATTAAACTTAAAGTAATACTTTGTTATTAAACAAATGTTTTAATGGAATATACGTTATCTTATTCTGTAATTAAAAACTGTATTGAATACTGACAACTTGTGAGTAGAGATCGTAAGAATACATAGGATTTAAAATTAATGATTACCGAAATATTCAGAAAGTATTTCAATTATAATGTATTGCAGTTTAGTTCATTACTTTGAATTGTAATTATTGATTATTTCGGTACGATTAGTTCTTTTTTTTAACAGACATCAAACTTCTTGCGTATCTTTACATCTGCCACTACTTCTGTATGTCAATTGTACAGTGTTAGATAAAAACAGAAGACTCGACTTTTTTTACAGCTTTTATTCTATTGTGAAGGTTAATTGACAGCATTTAAATAACTTATCGCGTTATTCTTACTGATTATGGTACCTCAGTGGTTATTTATTTTATAATTTTTGGTATCTTTGTACAATATTTCAATGAGAACTGCGAACTTGAATGTTCTCTTCAATTTCAGAATCCAATGAGGAAAGTTTCATCTGAATAATTGTAGTATTCTATTGTACATCCTACTCTGAAACTCAATACTTTTGTAAATACAAAAACTTGATACAGCGAATAATCTGCAAGTTATTTCATTCATCAAGTTAAGTGAATCATCCTATATATACAGAGTGTAGTGATAATAATGGTATGATGCAAAATGCGTATGAGATGATTTTTTTTACAAAAATAAATCGAAATTGTACAGTACTTTTTCCCCAAAACTTTTGAAATTTAATGTACACCGTTTTATACAGTAATATTGTTATTGAATACACAAATCTCATCTCCCCACGGCTTTTATGTATGGGGTGGTATTACAACAGCTTACAAAGGATGTCGCCCAATTGACGCAAACTGATGTTTATGCAGTTTTGATACGACATAGAACTCGAGAAAATATTGAACACGTATGTTTTTATCGACAATTGTTCACATTGAAGGGGTGAAAACAGCCCTTGAAGTTGGGGCTGAAAACCCTACTTGACGGTATATGTCAAAAACGGCTGGTTCTAGCAAACAAGTTTAATCTGTTAGCTGTGTAACCCAATGTTAAAAGTGTGTACCTACGTTGTGTCGCAAAAATGAGATGACGAGTATACTCGTCAAACACAGAGTATATGCAGCTGCTGTAAAATTGAATTAAATTATAACGAGACGATAGTTGGTTTTTCTGAAAAATGAATAATTTATTGCCCAAATTTACTAATATTATTGACAAAACTTAAACATTCATTATTTAAAAAAAAAACAAAGTCTTTTTCTTCTTCTTTCGTTCTTGTCTAAAATATACTTAAACAAGTATACTCGTCATAACTCAAGAGATTGCCATTTATTCATGACGAGTATACTTGTCATACACAGCTAACAGGTTAAATGTACGATGCAGGCCTAAACGCGGTTGCCGAATGCGAAATCAGAGTATTTTTTACATGTGATAATATCTCTGGTGGGAATGAAATTGAAAATTCTAATTTATCCGTATTCTTGGCCAGGGTCCATGGTTTAAATATACAAAAATTCGTAAAAATGGATTAACATTTTACCAGTACAATGTGAAGAAATATGCTAATTTTTAGTATATTTTCTAAATAAATTACTTTTTCGGGAAACGGATTGTTCAGCTGAATTCTGCATTAAAAAATAGGCAAACTGCATATTTAAATTTTTCTGCTAGGACCAATTGTTTTTTAGGTAAACCTTTACATAGGTTTTCCGACCTCAATTTCAAGTACTGTTTTCACCCTTTCAATGTGGACGTTTTATCATGACAAAATCGTATAAAATCCGGAGTGTGTCAATTGGGTGATGTCCCTTGTTGGATTTATAAGGCATGAAAAACATGTACATAAAAAGTTGAGAAGTCTGGTGATGTTAATGTGAATTCACAAATTTCTAAGTCAGTGGACATGAGCTTTCTTATAACGGGGGGGATTTACAATTATTTTTCAGACGAATTTATGAACTTGTAAAATTTAACACTTTATCATGTTGTCTTAAATTCGCTATGCATGATACGAATGTTTACAAACTGAGAACAATATGTCTGCAAGTTCATGTTAACTCGAGGTGTTTTTCAAATCGCATAGCTTAACAAAAATTATTTTACAATTTCGATTTCTGTTTGCATAAAGAATCATCTCATCCACGATTTTTTCAGAAAAGCCGCATTTACTTCTGGATAAAATGTCAGGCATTGAGAAAATCGCTTTATGGACATAAAAGGTTCGATGTAACCCCTTGCACTTGACTTTCCTTTATAACGCATATATATCTTAAATGTTAAATGCTACGAATACGAAAAATGGGCTAGCAGTTTCAAATTCGTATCATTTTCACATTGTTGATGGTGTTGTTAAATATTTGAATAGTTGCATTTTATCTAAAAGAAATAATTTATGATATCAAGTAGTTACTAAAAATTCAAATTCCGCGCGTGTATTGCAGACTATAGAAAAGTGCCAAGGGGTTGATACTGCGAAGATGCTCTGAACGAGATGCGTCTGATACGTCGGTGTTATCTCTTCCTTTCAGGACGCTGGAGCAGCCGGGCCGTCATTTCTATAGTTCTCTAAAATGAAACACCAATGATTCTATTATCTAACACTTATTAAAGTACAAAGCGAGACCACACGTTATTTTTTCCTGCAGTGTACGTACAACACGCAGGGACACTTTCTTAGTAACTTTATTAATAAGAAGAAACAGTAGTAGGTGACAACGCGTGTGTCGATTTTCCCGCCGAATGACAGCTACGAGTAAGAAATATATATACATTATACGTATAGTACACATATTGTAGCTTCATTGCAGCAATAGAGTATATAGAGTCTGTAACGAATTCGATGATACGTTTGTACATAGTATATAAAGTTATTATGCAGGGTGTTCGAGCTAATCTGTTACAAGCCGATATTTCCTAACTTATTCATGATACTAAAAATGTTTTATATCAAAGTTTCATGGTACGAGGGGGCACATTTTTTGGCAAGAACGAATTTCCATCACAGATGCTACATTTGCAGTATCGAGAAAGGTATTGTACATATTTTAAAATAGAAACCTATTGTCCAGAGTTTGGGCCCGCTGTTCCTAGCGCAGACCCTTCGTATTTGTTTCAAGAAGGAATGTCTGAGGCGACCTAACTACAGTGAAACCTGTTGCAATGCACGTATTGACTCCTACGTTTCATGATGCAGGTTGCAATGTGTATTAGGTTGGTATCGGAGTTGGAAGCGGTTTGCATCGATGCATGAATCGATGGCTGGTGGTACGCAAGGCCCGATTCTGATGCAGGTTTCAACGAGTAGAGCCTGGCATCGATGCCGATTATAGTTTATTTCTGCCGATTGTGTTGAAGCTAATTGAAATGATGCAGTTTCATGAAACCTAGGAGTCGATGCGTGCATCGCAACATGTTCTACCGTGTGTAGGTCACTTAACACGCGGCACTTCAGCCGCGGACAAGACTACCACTGGTATTTCCTATTCCGCCGAATTTCTTCGGCTAAACATCAGTGAATTCGTCTTGAAGGGATCACTATCAAGGGATCTGAACAAGAATGCAAGGTTCCATTTAAAAAAACGAACTTGACGTTCATATATCATAAAATAATAATATAAAAAAAATTCGTCTTCGCCAAGAAATGTGCTTCATACCATGCAACTTCCACATAAAATAGTTTTTGTATCATCAATAAGTTAGGATGTATCGGTTTGTAACAGATAAGTTCTGGCACCCTGTGTACAGTTCGTTTCGTAAGTTATCAATGGCTAATTGAAAATGCAGTAAATCGACTAAGTAAAATTTATCGAATAATACATCAGAATTTCGACGTTAATTTTACTTCAGTTGTATTGAATATTATAAATCGCATAATAAACATTTTACTGTTAATATAATCATATTTGTTCCCATTAAGTTTATTTCTTGTAGAGGACGAATGTAAGTAATGCGGATTTTCTTTTAGTAATTGACAAAAGCTTACGAAATACTGTGTATAGAGAGTTTCATAAGGTATGTTGCATTCGATAAATAATGATTTAATTTATAAGTTATATTGATAATTAATAATGAAAAGAATGTTCAGAAAATTTGTTTATGTTTCTATTGACTAATTATAATTACTAGCGTTTTCTACAATTTTGTTTTATGATTCCACATCAATTGTACAAACATTTCATTTCTTTCTAAAGTATGTATTGCATGTAAAACGAGTGAATGGATGTTATTTAAAAATATGAAGCATTAACATATGCAAGGAATAATTAATATAAAAATTGCTACCTAAATTCTTGTTGCTTAAATATGCCAAATCTTATGAAATACTCTGTATATACAATGAATATAGTATATAAATATTTGTATAGCACATATACATTTTTAAGATTTATAATTTTATGTAAATGAGATTGTTTCACAGTGATTGAATAAGAGAGGATATATTATTATTAACGAACATATTCTACAAATTTGAGTGGCCGCATCAAATATTGACCTAAAAATGTACGACATTATAACTACTTGTACTTAAATATTTTTGGAGCATCTTCAATTGAACTGCGCTGCGAATTAAGCATTGTTATTCTATATAAATGTTTAACTATTATGTCCATTTCGTGCAGTGATCGTGAATATAAAGCAACGGAATTGTTATAGAGAAATAAAATAATTCTTCATGTTTTCGTATTACCAAAACTCAGATCACTAAATTCCTCGTTAACTGACAAATAAAGAGTAAGATCCATTATAGGGGGAGCCTTACTGTTAGTGGTTGTTAGAAGTATCATGATTGTTTCATTTATGTGTAAATTTAAATTTGCAACCATTATATGATTTTACTATTTTGACAGTGAAACTTGTAAATAGTATTACAGGATAGTTATTACAAATTCTAATACATCGAACTAAAGATACATGTCGTACTATAGATAAAAGTCAACTAAATTTAATACTTCTTCCGTAACTTTTACCTAATATAAAATATTTTTTAAGCTCGAAATATTATACCTTTTTGTTATTTATAATATTTTTACCTAAATTGTGCATGTATATAATTTTAATATGATGCTTTTCTATTGGATAAAAGTGTCTACTGAATTCTTCTGTTTCACATAAATTTTCTTATCTTTGTTAGTTACAACCAATATCTGTCGAAGTTACATATGTATTAAGTACAACTGAAAGAAATATTTTGTACTATATTTTTCCTTCTCTATTTTGTGTCCATACATCATGACAAACGAACTCAAAATTAATACGTTACATACTATATTGTCATTATCTTTTAACAAATGTATATTTAAAAAAATCGTCGTTAGACTGCATTATATAAGGAGGTTAATAATAGTAAAAACAACAATAATGTCTCCCTTAACAACACTTTCCAATAATGATGTCGAAGAAAGTAATATTGAACTGATAAAAGTGTTCCAGTTGTTTCCTTAATAAAATACAAATTCTTCATACTACTAGAGTATTTATATCATGATTGGATTATTAATTCGTTCAATGAAACGTTCTTTCCACTGCTTTATATCGTAGATATATTACACATTGCTCAAAATTTTGTTTTGAACCTGATGCTTCTGCGGTTTAGGTTCCAACCACAGGTTGTCGTTTGGAATTTTATAAAAAATGTACAGATTAAAGCGAAGGATAAATTGAAGCTCCTTGATATTGAGCGTAAAATAGCAAACAAAAAATTAATTGTTTCCTCTTAAGTGTTTAAAACATGTGAATATTACTTTTTTTTATTTAATCCAATAGAACTAAAATAATGAGAAAGATATGATATCATATTTTTTTGTAGAGGAGAATACCATTTTACAATCAATAAAATAAAACAAGTATCCATTCTAAACTTCTAAAAATCATTTCTAATATCATGTTGTAGGAATAACTGTTACAAGTCTGTTAGTGTCATGTTCATGTGTTGAAATGAGAATGCATATGCATATATCTATATGCAGTTAAATACGTTAAACTGTTTATGATTATGTTTTAAATTTACATTTCTGGTGTATGTTGTATATTTTTATATTATATGTAGTCTCTAAAATATAGTGACAGCATTAAATACGTTAAACTGTTTATTATTATCTTTTAGATTTACATTTCTGGTGTATTTTGTATATTTTTATATTATATATAGTCTCTAAAATATGGTGACAGCATTAAAGTGAACATGAAGAACGAAGTTTGTTATTCATTAAAATATTTTAAAATTTCACCGTTCAACACATATTTTGACTCATCATATTCAATAGGCATTTCTTATAAATTTTTGCGCGTTGAATACGAATCTGTAAATTGTTTGTTTACATCACTCTCAGTTTTTTAAAAAAATGCAAATTTTCAACTTCAAAGATGGTTTGTGCTTTAACGGCAATAGTTATTTAGTTGCTTTAAAATAAAGTGATCAAATTAGTATGAAATTATAAAGATTTGAATATGTTTAAATCAGATACGGCCATCCGGAGTGTCGACCGGCTCCGCCGTACCCCCACTCTGTGTCCATTCCCCTCACGTAATAAGAAAGTAGAGATTTAATCTCTAGATAAAACTGATGTCATGTGTAAAAAATAATTATTCTTATTACATCACTGTTTCTTGAAGAGCCGTATTTACCAACAATCACCGATGTTTTCGACGTCATACCCAGACCACAACCTATATAAGGGGAATGGACGCATAGGGGGGATAGGCTCGAGCCAGGCCTGCTCCGAATGGCCATCTCTGTTGTAGATATTATTTTTTTGTATTGTATTATCGAAATAAGTGTTTTACGCACATTATTGTTTATAATTATTAATAAGAATAATAATTATCATTTGTTTTGTTGTTACAGTGATAATTATTAATTTTATAATTGCTTATTTTGCTGATATTATTTGTAATACTTATCTAAGAATTTAAATTCATATATCTCTTTTAATTCACCTTATACATTTTAATAACTGAAGATATATATTTTCCGACAATCTTCATTGTATTCAAAATTTAAATTAAGAAGTATTCACTTTTTTAGTATTAACTTACAAGTTAGTATTAATTAACAACTTGTTAGACGTTTGTATTAATCTGTGGTTAAAAGCTTTTCATAATTTGCGGTACAGAGCATGCGCAGAAATGCAACTAATCAAAACCAGGCTCATATTTTACTTCGCCCCTCCCGCATCTCAGCATCGCACCCCTTGTCCGTACACCCGTCATGGCCATCCGGAGCGCAGCCCTACTCCAGCCTTCCCACACTCTAGGTACGTTCCCTTCGTTTCAGTTCCCTCCGTTGCCCCCTGGTCATTTTCCGTCGCAGATCACAGCCTGTATGAGGAGAATGGACGCAAAGTGGGAGTAGGCCGGAGTTGGCTCTACGCTCCAGATGGCCATGGGGGCCGTACACGAACCTCACGCTCCGTCCATAGATTCCTATGTCCGTGCTATATATACTCGCAAAAAATTGGAATGGAGGTTCAAAAAGGAGCGAATTTTAAATGTGGTCCAGTATATCGCGGAACTTTGTTGTTGTTTTTGTTGTTGGTCTGTCGGTAGGTGCTCAACAAGTTGGTATTTTAACACTTGCACGACGTCCGCGTTTTTATGGTTGCGTTTTAACGGTGTAGTCTGAAGTAAAGGAGGAAAGGTTTATGAATCATAATGAAAATACATACTTGCAAATTGTTGACGCCCGCTAAAGCCGCGTCAATAGCCTGCACCCTAAAGTTTAAATCTTTAATTATCAGTCAAAACCTACGCGACACATCTGGTGAGCATGCCGCTAGTATTCGAGGATATTTACGAATTGGCCCCCCAAAAATAGCCTGGAAAGTCCTACGATGGACAAAGGAGACCGTCTCACCGTCCAAGAGGAGTCGGCCAGGAGACAACGCAGGTATCAGCGCCGCGACGTCCCCTTCCTAGGGCCCTGTGCACCTTCCTCCTCGAATATCGGCGCATGCCACCAGCCAATCAAAATACATTTATATTTGAATTTTAGACTTTCCGCCACCTACGAAGGTGACGACTAATTTGTACGTATCGAAGAAAGTCAGTTACGTCTGAACTACCTAATAGCAACAGTCAAATAGCATTATACAACTAGTCAATCACCACTTTCCAATAAATCAGTTTTTCCATATTCTAAACACAACTCCTTTGCCTACGTGACTCATTTCAAAGCGGCTCTAACACATTAAGTTGTGTTAGAGATGGTACGACCGTCTTACAAACGCGAGTACTACGGGAGTGCCCAGGCATATATCCTGCGATCAGGATCGGCGCTCAACACAAATACTTCCAATTTTAAACCTTCATAATTTTGTCTATTTGAGATTTTTGCAAACGAGATGACCACGCGTCTTTCTCTTTAAGACAAAAAGTCCTAGCACACAGAACCTCAAGGGCACAGACCAAGATCGGTGCGACTTCTACGGAATCAGTGGATTCTGCTGAAGCTACTGGGTCTGGCTCCTGTATGGTGCCAGACGTTCAGCCACGCTGGGTTCAAAGTAACTTCACTGGAATCAGCCGAATTTCCAGTGTCTACTCAATTTCGTTCCGAAATGACATAGCACGTTCACCCACGTTGGGTTCAAAGTAAATTCAATAGAATCAACTGATTCTGCAGTGTTCTACTATCTAGGTCTATCATGGCCATCCGGAGCGCAGCCCTGCTCCGGCTTTCCCCCACTCTAGATCTGTTCCCTGCGTTTCAGTTCCCCCTCGGTCCGACGTTGTCTCATATCACTGCCTGTATGAAGAGAATGGATGCAGAGCGGGGTTAGGCCGGAGTGGAGCTACGTTCCGGATGGCCTTGGCGGATCTATGATTTGCGCGAGTATTAGATAGATCAGGCACTGGAATTCACTGCTCGTTTCGGCCGAGTTTCAGAAGCAACGCCTTCTTTCTCCCGCCGTGCGTCTTGGCCCCCGCGATGGCCGTCGTGCTCGACACGTCTCCGGCGCGTACCATATGAACCGCGCGTGGCGCATTAGGGCGACACTCGTATCCTATCGTGTAAACAGGTTTCCACATCACCCATGGGTACTATTGTGGATGCGTTTTTTTTTGTCAGTGGTATCGCCTGTAGGCCTACTCCACTGTGTCGCACGACAACATTTTCTGCCGCATAACTTGTGACAGCTTCTTATGACAAATCGCGTCAGAAAAAAAATTTGGAAAATGCTTCTAAAGCATTTCTGTAGTTACTACAGAATAGACCTATCATCCAATGTATTTTTGTGTCACACGGATTTAGGGCTCTAGAGCCCTGTTACCATTTTCGTGTCACACCCAACGTTACCGATTCAATATAAAATAAGATTACAACGCTACGACTGGTAGGAATTAAAATTAAATATCACGGGGAACATTTAAAATCTAACACGATCTGAATATTATGATAAACCTCCAAAAATATGCATAATTCCGTTTACTAATATATTTTCGTAGAAAAACAATTTGTACTTATTTCCATAAATATTATATAAATAAAATTGAGGTACCCATATTTTTTAAAATGTAAACTATTAAAAATTATGTATTAATCGTCCAAATATGCTTTCTGATTTTCATTCTTTCATAAAATATGGTAAGATCGGGATTTTTCAAACCAGTTTTATAAACGTTCTACATTTGCCCATATAACTTTAGGCTTGTTTTTAAATATACTGCAGTATAATATTTCCTCTATTCTTATCCCTATTCTAAATATGTAAACACAGGTATCACTATTCACATTGTTCCTGAAATTGTTTAGAAGGTACCGATCCCTTATGAAAATCCGTTTAGTCAGCACTTTAAAGGTGTAGCGGTGATACTGTGCAGGGATTACAGAAAAGAATGAAAGGAGGAAAGAGGATAGAATCGTTTCGTCTGGGGCCCGCTAGTGGACTCATCAGTAAGGCTATCTAGCAGGCCCGTGCCTTAGACGCGGGATAGTGAGGGTCAGGCCGTAGGTGTATATACAGGATGTTTCACCACCCCTATCAAAAATTTTAAGGGGTGATTCTACAGGCCAAAATAAGACGAAAATCAAGAATAAAGATACGCGTCCGAGGCTTCATTTTTGAGTTATCGATGTGTAAAAAAGGGGCTAAAAACGCCTGTCCATCGGCAGCACACCATACACGCGCAGTGTCTGCCATCGCGCGCCAAGTTGTCCGTACAGAGTGCTCACTTACCGATGTAACAGAAACTATAAATACCATACGATGCGATAAGACACTACATTCTTGCGACAATTTATGAAGAAACACACACCTTTCGTTGGCAGCATTAAACCTGCCTACTTGAAAAAATCCACAAGGGCATATCAAAACCCGCCTCATGGGATTCTCAAGCAGAGAGGGTGAATGCAATTTCTAATTGACGATTTTGTCCAAAAAAATCACCCACACGCACGTACACACGCACCGCGATTATTGTATTCGCAAGTGTTCATGTGTACACGCACCACGATCGTCCATTTCATCACACACACGCATCGCGATTATTTCATTCGCAAGTGTCCATGAGAATTACACGCACTATGATTGTCCCCTCCGTGAATGTCCACAAAAAAATGTTCAAAGCATGCACCGAATTTTGCACCTGAAAACACACGCCAGGCGATTGTCCCATTCGCGAGTGTCCACTTAATCACACACATACGCACTGCGATTACTTTACCCACGAATGCGTGATTACTTTACTCACGCACAGAAAAATACTATAAATGAAAAAAATCTAAAAAGCTAAAACTAATCCTTACACTGAAAGTAAAATTAAATTGAAAAAGAGAATGCTTTCTACGCGAGAAATATTTCGTGCCGATTACAGCTGTTCGAGAGGCCGACGTCAACGACCGAGAGATGAGACAATGTAAGGGCATTGGCATGTAAACAGAAAAGCGTCGATATTTGCCGGCATGAATGCAGTGTTGGGCAAAATTTTATTCAGATAACAGATAATGAATAAGAGTAACCAATAAAATTTTATTCGTCACTAACGAATTAGAATTTATTCAAATAAGAATTTATCCGAATAAGAATTTATTCGAATAGGAACTTATTTGTAGTAGAATTTATACGGATAAAAATTTATTGATTTTTTCTTTTGATTTAAAACAATCAACAAATATTCGTATTATTGTTCGAATAATTTATCAGTCGTTATTCGAATAGATTATTCGAATACATTTGTACTCGGTATTCGAATAAATTACTGAGATAATTATTTGAGATAAACATTTATTCGAATTAATTCGAATAATGCCCAACTCTGCAGGAACGCACACATGTTCTACACTAACACATTTGCGTAACATTTTTCAGTCTCGCGTGAAATTTAACCAACGTCTCCTCTGTAAGGAAAATTTGTCAATAGCGTGCTCATCGTTCTATCATCTTTGTAAAAAGTGATCTTTCCGACGCGTGCAACTGCGCACTTCACTGATACACACCGCGATTATTTGACTTGGTACTGTCCATATGAATTACACACACTAGAGTCTGCGGATAAATGAAATTTACGCATCTGAGGCCGTTGTCGTCGAACGATGACACGGTATCAGCTGCAGGTTCTGCGTTCAAATTACTGATCGCACGCACAACACGTTGTCGCTGTTCAACGGTGAACCGTCACGACGGAAGAAACTTCAGCATCGGTGCTAAGAATTCTTTAATTCTCCAGAGTTTCTAATTTTATACTTTTTATAAAATAAACCGCACAGTATCAGACACGAACACTTCTTTCTACCTCGAAGTTTGGAAGAATACTGCATCGTTGGAAAGAAATGAAAGCGATTGGTTCAACGACACTCGTCGCGGTACTACAAAGTATAAACAGTTTCGACTCTCGGGATCGAGTTACCGCTGCCCGGATCTCGAGCGTGCAAGGAATAAATAAGGACACACCGATTAATAACAAAGCATCGACACAGTTTTTAGTTTCTCGAATGGAATTTGTCCAAGGTCTCCTCAGTTTGGTGGCTGTTGCGAACGAGAAAACAGCTGTAATCGGCAGGAAATACTTCTCGCGTAGAAAGCAGTCTCTTTTTCAATTTAATTTTCCTTTCAGTGTTAGGCTTAGTCTTAGCTTTTTAGATTTTTTATTTCTAGAATTTTTCTGTGCGTGAGTAAAGTAATCTCGCATTCGTAGGTAAAGTAATCGTAGTGCGTACGTGCGTGATTAAGTGGACACTCGCGAACGGGACAATCGCCTGGCGTCTGTGTTTTCAGGTGCAAAATGTTGTGCATGCTTTGAACATTTTTTTGTGGACATTCGCGGACGGGACAATCATAGTGCGTGTTCTCATGGACACTTGGGAATTAAATAATCGCGATGCGTGTGTGTGATGAAATGGACAATCGAGGTGCGTGTACACATGATACTTGCGAATACAATAATCGCGGAGCGTGTGTACGTGCGTGTGGGTGATTTTTTTGGACAAAATCGTCAATTAGAAATTGCATTCACCCTCTCTGCTTGAGAATCCCGTGAGGCGGGTTTTGATATGCCCTTGTGGATTTTTTCAAGTAGGCAGGTTTAATGCCGCCAACGAAAGGTATGTGCTTCTTCATAAATTATCGCAAAAATGTAGTGTCTTATCGCATCGTATGGTATGTCATAGTTTCTGTTACATCGGTAAGCGAGCACTCTGTACGGGAAACTTGGCGCGCGATGGCAGACACTGCGCGTGTACGGAGTGCTGCCGCTGGACAGGCGTTTTTAGCCCGCTCTTTAAACATCGATAACTCAAAAATGAAGCCTCGGACGCGATTTTTTTCTTCTTGATTTTCGACTTATTTTGGCTTGTAGAATCACCCGGTAAAATTTTTGACATGGGTGGTGAAACATCCTGTATATCATCAATGCGTACTTCCAGTTTTGTGATAAAATGCAACCTTACCTGCAACATCTTAATACCATCCTCAGACGCCTACAGGGTCAAAATGTAATAATATGCCTTGTTGCTAATGCAAAATCTACTATGTGGTACAGTTTCTGCACTGATAAAATGGGAGAAATACTCGAGGAATTCATAACTGGAAATAAGTTATATCTAAAGCACACATATTTGAAAACACTCATGGAAAATCAAACGTAGATGTAATTCTATCAATCAGCAGTTCCTACAACATAGCAAGAAAATGGACAATCCACCTAGATTTGACTACAAGCGAGTTGTGACTTGATCTCCTTCTGCATCAAGCTAACGACATATGAATGTCACATCTCCAAAACAAGTAGATACGACACCAAGAAACAGTTTGGGGCAGCTTCGATAACATCCTCCAGACAGCAATATCCAAAGACCAGGAAGAAAGGGACGCTCACTCAATCACAACCACAGACACCAATAACCTCTGCACGAATCTAGAAGAAAAAATTAAATACGCATGCGTCCATCCCTGGGAAGTCTAGATTCCATAAATCTGTTCCTTGATGAAACAGGGAACTAACGGAGCTCAGGAAAGCAGTGTTGAAATTCAGGCGCACATACCATCGTACGAGGATCAGAAATGCCCTAGAACAAAAAATAGCTCAATATTGACAGTACAGAAACTAATACATAGTCCTCACTCGAAAAGCAAAGGCAGAGAGCTGGAAAGCTTTTGGCACCCAGCAGAGTAACGAGACAAAATCAGACAAAGTATGTATGCGAAAGCATCAAAGTGAATAGTTCCAGCACAACTACATGAGACGACACGATGCGCGTCTTATTCAACACACTAATCCTGACGATGATCAAACTCAAAACACAGTGGCACAAAACTGGCAGAAAGTTTGTGGCTATTTTCCCAATTACGGAGGACTCGCCCGCCTTTCGATCAGAAAAAGTACGCATGGGAAACAATTCAGGACCTCAAAAACAAAAAGGCTCCAGGCGTCGACCTCATAGAAGCAGCAATAATCAAGAGAGCATGGCCAACCCTCAACACAGATATTACAACTCTGGGAATTAGTATCTCCCCCAAAGCAATTTCCTAAGGAGATGGAAACAAAGTAACATCAGAAGTCTGCTAAAAGGGGAAGACAAAAACCCAGCCGGGGCCAAGTCATACCGTCCCATTTGTCTTCTTATGATTATGAGCAAGGTATTAGAAAAATTAGTTTTCAAAAGAATCTCCAACATAATACACAGCAACCCAAATTGATCGGACAGACAGTTTGACATAAAAAAAAAGGCAAATCGACAAATACGCCATAGTAACCATGTCGAAAATAGCCAGCCACTCTTCAGAGAGATATATGATTGCCCTTCTTCTGGACATATCCGGAACATTCGATAACGTCTGATGGCCGAGTATCCTTCTGAATCTGAAAAAACAAAACTGCCCATGAAATATCTACAACCTAGTACAGAACCACCTATCCGAAAGAACAGCACAAATCACCTCGGAACAAGTACAAGTTACAAAACATGGCACGAAGTGTTGCCCGCAAGGGTCGATACTCGGTCCCAGTTACAAGAGTCTAATCCTTGATGAGGCCATAAATTCACTCACAGCTTATGGGCACGAGACAGTAGCCTATGTAGATGACCTATTAATCTTAATCGCAGGGAGTACGAGGAAAAACAGCGAAGGGACGGCAAATCAAGCAACAAAATTTATCACGCACTGGTGCAAAAACACACAAATTGCAGATTTCCGCAACAGTAAAAATAGACCAGAAATGGTTAAATATGCGAAGCAATCACATACTTCGGCATAAATTTTGGGACAAAGCTGAACGTCACCCCGAATGGCAAACACATGACAGACAAGAGCAAGCTAGTATTTAAGAACCTGATTTATATCGCTAAAGCAAATTGGAGTATGAACCAAAAAAGTATGATGACCCTCTACATAGGAATCGTTATTCCTGTAATAACGTATACAGCCGTTGGATGGAGCGACAGAGTCTACAAATGGCACATCAAACTTATGACACAGGCTCAGAAAAAAATTCTGCTACGAATTACCAGAGCGTACAAGACAGTGTCGACTGACATTCACTTATATAGTACTGGCAGCCGCGAATGCCATACACTTGCTACTGGATGAAAGACGCGTGACGTATAACCTAAAGCATAATCAAACATTCAATATAGGAGAGATCCAGTACATACCCCAGAAAAGCACACCGGATAACCCCACCGTAAACAGGATTATAAAACAAATACAGACACATACCATACAAACTTGGCATATCCGCTGGATACAGTCCACAAAAGGCAGAATAACACACGAATTTCTTGACAATGTTTCGGATCGCATGAACGCTACATGGGATAAACCTTGGAAAAATAAAGGATGAAATGGCACCTTTAGGAATCCTCGACAACAACGGGGGAGGGAGTTGATCAGGTACTGGATGGTAACGTGGGGGATTGCCATCCATGCTGCATTGACTTGTCGCCAGAGCTCTTCAGCATTAACCAAGGGGTACGGATAATGCCGAAGACGCCGACCGATCATGTCCCGTACATGTTCCATCGGGTTAAGATCTGGCGAACGAACCAGCCACGGAAGCACTGGAATATGCTTCCGGGTAAGGAAGGCTTGTACCGTCCTTGCAGCATGAGGACGAGCGTTGTTTCCTGCTGAAATGTGGTACCTGGGAATCGTCAAATCAGAGGTACCACCTCGGGCTGCAGAATCTTGGTGATGTACCGAGCGCTCGTCTGCGTACCCTGGACGTGTATGTGAGGGAACCGTCCTTCGTACGCAATAACCCCCTAACCCATTACGCTTATCTGAGGGTGCCGGTTGCGGGGTTGAATGGACGCTTCCTGTAGGCGTTCTCCCCGTCTCCGACGAACCAAGATCCGTGCGTCCGCAACCCCCAGACAGAATCGTGACTCGTCGAAGAAGACGATTCGCTGCCACTCCGTCCTCCAGTCCTGCCGCGTGTGGCACCAGTCTGTGTCTGGCGATCAGAGGTAGTCGCTGGAGGTACGCCGCGCTATCAGCCCTGCCGCTTGGAAACGGCGACGTACCGTTCGCACGGATACTCTCCTAGTTACCGCCGGGTGCTATTCCTGTGCGAGAGCTGCAGCAGAAGATACACGACTCGAAGTCGAGGCGCGGATCAACTGTATGTCCTCTCGCTCAGATGTCACACGAGGGCGACCAGAGCATGGTTGCGAAAAGGTACGACCCCCTTTTACCCAGGCCTGATACGCAGCTCGCACAGTATGAGAATCGCGCGTTGTACGACGCGTCATTTCATTCCATGACAAGCCAGCCTCCCGTAAGCTCACGATGTAACCCCTGTCAAACTCCGTCAACTGGCGGTAAGGCACTCTTTCACGACGTCCTGACATCGTGCACACGATACACTAACAATATGGTGGAGTTGAACACGTGAGCTAACCGTTTTAATAATATACAGACTACTGAAGGTCACTTCCTGCCTGCGCGCTATCCACGACGCAATAAGAAATGCGTAGCTACCTATGACGCAGATCGACGTAACTTAGTGTCCTTTACTTATATACGCAATTTCATAGGCATACTGTGATTGGTTTCTGTTTTAAAGGGGGGAGGGGAAACTTTTGGCCAGCAGTGTATTAGCTCGAGTAATTGTTAGAACTTGTTCAAGCGTGCCATTGTAGAGTATAACTACCAGAATGTGGCTTTGTTGTGCCGACTGGCCATGGCCGCGACATCAGAAATCGGTGCCCCTCCTGTATGATCTGCGGCTACCACCGCATAATATCATATGATGTTGAAAGGTCACTTTCGGCGATTAAAGAGATTTTTTCAGGTAAATGGTACCAATCTTCAATTGATAATTTGGAGAAACCTATTATTGCTTATTCTAATTTTAGTTATACCTGAAACCAAATTAGATATGGTATAATAGTTTAATAGTAACAGTAATTTAATAGTTTAATACGTTAAAAAGTTTAATAGTTTCGTATATTAAAAAGTGTAATATTTGAATAGTACAATACCTTGATATGTATAATATAATTATTTTTTATAATAGTTTGTATGATGCCCATATAATGTAAATATACTGATAAATATAGTGATTAAACAAAGTTACATGAATGTGGGATCGAGACCTCCAAACCCAACATAAGACGAATCGTGGAAAGAAGGATGTCAGCGGACTGACGGTGGCGTAGTGGGTAAGGTAGCTGACGACCAACGCAGAGGAGGAACTGGGTTCGAGTCCCGGTGCCGCGGTCCCTATTTTTCACGATTTCCTACATGAATTTCCTAATCCCTCCTGTATTAGGGGGTATTTACTGTATTTATCCTGTATATACTTCGCATACATCTTGCATATATGTACTTTGCATATTCGCTGTACGTCATACTTGAATAAACTTCTGCAATTTAGTTATTACATAATTTTCTAAACTTATATCAGTCATTTTAAGAACAAAATATGATAATAGTATGTATCTTACCCATAATTAAACCAAATAATAACCAACTTGACAAATGTAACCGTATTTGACAGAAGTACATTCAAGCAATTTAGTAAATCCGGTAGATTTAATGACTTATTATAAGAAACACAATACCAATATTGAACTGTTAACGAATCACCAAATATAATTGTCCGAACAATACATTCTAAAATTTCATATGAAAAGTTGAGCGAACCGCCAATTAAATGAAGACAAATTTCGACGGGATAGGCAATTACTATGTTACATGACATCGTAGTTGATGTTTTTACATTAAGCCTTATTCAAGTATGAAAAATTAATTAGAAGTTATACTGAATAGAGAATTTTACCAGCAATATAGTTTGTATCGAATAAGCTAAAAAGTCTATATAAAGACAAAGTGAGAGAATGCAAGAGAGTAGGGACCTGTCTAGTTTCTGGAAAGAACAGAAGAGTTATAGGACGGGCAAAAAGAAGTTGTTGTTGAACATAACGGAAGAACAATGGTTCAAGCATATCAAGGGGTTAAGGATGGAGGAAGAGAACAAGTAAGCGAGGAGATAAGAAAAGAAGCGACGGAGTGGGAATGCAGGAAAGAGTTCGGCGAAGAAGACGTGAAAGCAGCGACAAGGAAAATACAGAGGAAGAAAACCTATGGTGTATGCCGAAGGATATACACCGAGAATGTATGGAGATCTTGAACGAGATGCGGACGAAGTGGGAGGAGGCAGAGAGAGTACAGAGTAGATACATGATAATATGCATGGGATTTGATAGAAACACACCTACGTATATTTGGCAGGTCGAAGCAGGGAGAGAAAACATCGAAATTCAGACAAGGGTCAAGGCTAGTAAATACTTATTGAAGGTGGTGGAGATGGAAGAAGGAAGATGGCCGAGGATATGCATAAAGGAAGAGTTAAGAGAGTTAAGGAATAGAGTACCGTCGGAATGGATGAAGGTGGTGGAAAGAGCGTTCGAAGAGGTAGGGAACGGAGAAACTCTAGAATTAATAGAGAGAGGAGAGGACAGTGAACAAATAGAGGCCAAGCCGAGGAAGACAGTGGTCACACGCCTAGACTAGAATATACAGGAGAGGTGGGCGAGAATAGAGAGGTCCACGTACTGCACGAAATATAAAGATGGGAAGGAATAGCTAGGACAGGAAGAGTACTTGAGAGATAGGAAATTTAGAGTAATAGATAAAGAGCAATGGGTACGCTTAAGATGCGGAAACGTCGGGAATTACAAATACAGGAGTACCAACTATGAGAAATGTAATATTTGTGGGGGAGAGGGGACCTCGGCGGGCATATGTTGAAATGTAAGGGATGCGTGAAAAAGTAGGAGGGGAGCTGAAGGAATGGCTAGATTGAGCGTAGAGGGGGCTAGAGGAGAGGATAAAAGTGATATTAAAAGGAGAACTTAATGCTAAGGCATGTGAATATGCCAGATTATATGAAAAAGAAATTTCTATAAAAAGGAAGTAATCTTACAAGACACGCAAAGCGGAAGGAAGAGCAACCGAACAAGAAGGAAGGTTATACGATCAAATAATATTACATATTAGGGATATTTATTCAATATAGCATAGTTTATATAAAATATATTATATAGCAAGAGTAAGTAAAATGATACTAGATATATGTATCATGTATCCGATAAACATAGCATAATGTGCGGATGGTGCAATAAAAATTATTATTATTATTAGTTTGAATCGAATATATTCCATAAAGTATGAGTCAGTGTTCTCCCTAACAGTTTGCGGTATATACATGAAACATGCTCCCTTCCGAATAATCCTCGATGTTCTGAAGTGTTCATAAGAAAATTACACATAATGCTTACTGACAATTGATTAGGGTGAGTTTCCAATTGCGAAGCATTATCAAGTATAAACGCAGGCAGAGCAAATGAGATCATAATGGGAATATTATTGATGATTGCGAATCATACACAGAAACAGAATAAAAAAGTGAACTTCCGTTCTTCAACTTTATTGTTGCACCGGTGTACAGTGGAACGAATGCCACATTTAGCTGGACAAAATTAATTCCTCGCGAACTGTTATAGGTAAAGACTAAATTCTTTTAGCGCACTTTATGGTTCGATGATGCCTCCTTTACGACACATTGTGTACTCCATCAGGCACTCAGGAGTTATAGAGGGTGCGCACCCTCTATTTTTTTAACAAAATAATATAGAAATTTTTGTAGCATTGATTAATATTAATAAAAAGAAATAAACTTTGTCTGAAACATTTTTTCATATTTTGCATAAGTAAAAAAATATTTAAGACTGACGTTGCGTGGATCGAGTGCGTTCCGTTAGGTGAGCAAAAATCACTTTCAAAATTGCAGTGAATAACCAACGAACATCCACAGACACTTTTACGAGAATATCTTCAACCTTATATTGTTACAGTGTATCACAGGTTTAAGTACCAACACCAAACATGTGTACAGGGTGCGTGGAAATTGTATGTCACGACTACCATAGCGTGATTCTACACCCTTGGATCGGTGGACGTTAGTTAAAAAAAGTTGCCGCAAAATTGACCCTGACCTTGAAATCCAAGGTCAAATTTTTTTTTAATCGTGTCGTATTCTACTAGTCGCGAGGACAGAAAGTGTGAAAGGAACCATGGGTTGCAACTCAACCATTCTCTTGAAAAATGATGTTAAAGTTCCAATAACTGGTAATTACTTACAAAGCAGACGACTTTACCGATTTTTATGATATTGAAATATGTTGTCAAGGTCAATATTCTAAACAACTTTACCTTATACATGTAACCGCTGCTCGGTTTTAGTTTCCCAGATATTCGCAAAAATGTATTCGATACTAAACATGGTGTCCCACCTAACTTTAAAACCTGGAATGTCTCGCTCGTTTTTGATAATATTAAAAAATATTTCAGGAACAAGTTGAATGGTTTCGAGGGGAACATAATTTGACGTGATTAGTTTTTCCGTAGGTGAACGCGTAGAGGACACATGAAGGTCACCGGTGTTTTTTTATCTATAATCATATATTTTTTAATACATTATTCGATCCAGCTGGGCATTCCCAACAAAAAAGTATTAACCTCTTTATACCGAAAAACCATTAGTTTGGGATCTTACCATATTTTATGAAAGAATGAAAATCAGAAAGCATATTTGGACGATTAATACCTCATTTTTAATAGTTTACGTTTTAAAAAATATGGGTACTTAAATTTTGTTTATATAATATTTATGGAAATAAGTACAAATTGTTTTTCTACGAAAATGTATTAGTAAGCGGAATTATGCAACATATTTTTGGAGGTTAGTCGTAATACAGTGGAAGTTGGACAACTGCCCGCATGTATCTACTGCATAAGTGCCCGCTAGTCATCCCGCCATGGGGTGGGGGTCCCCTTCACGCACCCAGAAGTTCGACGGACGAATAGTGTAACCGGATTCTATCTCGAATGTCGATGAGACAATACTGATGCAGCATAAAACTTTTTTAATTTTCATTTTTTTTAAATTAAACTTTTACTAACGTATTTGTGAGGTTTTTATGATTAAATTAAGACCAAACACGGTATAATTTGAATTATATTTACTTACTGATATTGATTAAGTGTGCCCCGTTGTAGGTTTAAATTATAAGCCAAATATGCTTCAAATTATATCGTGTTTGATCTTATTTTAACTAAAAAAGCCTCACAAATACGTTTGTAAAAGTTTGATTGAAAAAAATAAAAATTAAAAATGTGTTATGTTTGCATTAGTATTGTCTCATCGATACGTAGTTTTCGCAATCTTTTGTGCCTCGGACCTCTTTCTCTTTCACTGGCTGTCCTTCTCTATGTTTATCAACAAACCGAACCCCGGCTCGAGCCGTGTCTATAATTAGAATCGATTCTCCTACTGCATAACTGCCCGCCTTGGGTCCCGATTTGCGGGCAGTTATCCAACTTTTACCGTATTCAGATCGTTTTAGATTTTAAATGTTCCCCGTGATATTTAATTTTAATTCCTACCAGTCGTAGCGTTGTAATCTTATTTTAGACTGAATCGGTAACGTTGTGTGTGACACGAAAATGATAAGAGGGCTCTAGAGCCCTAAATCCGTGTGACACAACATACATTGGATGATAGGTCTATTCTGTAGTAACTACAGAAATGCTTTAGAAGCATTTTTGAAAATTTTCTTTCTGACGCGATTTGTCATAAGAAGCTGTCACAAGTTATGCGGCAGAAAATGTTATCGTGCGACGTAGTGGAGTAGGCCTACAGGCGATACCACTGACAAAAAAAGACGCATCCACGATAGTACCCCAGGGGTGATGTGCAAATCTGTTTACACGATAGGATATGAGTGTCGCCCTAATGCGCCACGTGCGGTTCATATGGCACGGGCCTGAGACGTGTCGAGCACTATGGCTGTCACGGGGGCCAAGACACGCGGCGGGAAAAAGTGGGCGTTACTTCCGAAAATCGGCCGTCGTGAGCAGTTAATTCCAATGCCTGGTTTAAAGAATGGGCTAAAAACCCCTGTCACGCGGCAGCCCTCCGCACACGCGCAGTGGCTATCATCGCACGACAAGTTCACCGTGTAGAGTGCTCACTTACCGATGTAACAGAAACGATGACCTACGATACGATGCGAAAAACACTACGTTCTTGCGACAATTTATGAAGAAGCACACACCTTTCGTTGACGACACTAAACCTGTCTCCTTGAAAAAATCCACAAGGGTATATCAAAACCGTTTCACGGGGTTCTCAGGTAGCGAGGACGAATGCTACTCCCAGTACACGATTTTGTCCTCTAAAATCACATAAACGCGCGCACAAACACACGGCGATTATTTCATTCGCAAGTGTCCACGTAAATTACACGCACCACGATTGTTTCATCCACGAGGGTCCACAAAGAAATGTTCACAGCATGCGCAATATTATCCATCCGTGCGTATGTGCTTTTTCAAAACATTGTCGCGAGAATTTGTCGCCAGTGTAGTGTCGTCACAGACGAGATATATCAATAGACCAATCATGCAATGTATTTTTTCGGCCCGAATTCCTGGGGCACTAGAGCCCCATTACCATTTCCGTGTCACTTACAACGTTACCAACAGAATGCAGAAACAGATTGTTGCGCTTACTGTGGTAAAAATTATAAATTCCTTGGCAGGTCACACGAACGACACACACTTTAAAATAATATAAACTGTGAAATCACTGACAATCTATACATACATATGTGTGCTTTTTTATGCGTGCGATGGCGAAATTGGCTATTGTATCGCATGAAGAGTTTTAGACTGCTGATATTTATGCAAAATCATATTTTTATAAAATTCTTCGTGTTTACATTTCGTACATTTCTGAATACTTAAGATACTCTGCACGTTTTTGTATGTTTGTATGTATCATAAATGCGTAACCAATTTCTAGGAAAATGTTTGTAGGTGCGTGCTAGGCTATCCTTCTAATATATTTGTACATACTTGCGTTTCTTTTAAATTTTAACCTTTTCAGGGTTTTCCAAATTGACTTTTATTTTACTTTTCATTTTACTTTTACCTTTTATATTTTTTTAAACACATCATAATAGTTGAATCTCATCGTCAGACGTAACTACTAAACTTTAAAAAGGTTAAAGTTGAGACTGTATGTATGTATGTATACATACATATCTTTATGTAAATGTAATTGCATATGAATACGTATATTTATTTTGAATGCATGCAAGGTTAGAATTTTTGCATGGGGTTTGTGGGATAATATAAGGATGCTGTTGGGTGTTTGCTCTTTAGTAAACCAATGTTCTTATTTATACAATTAGCGTATGGATTATAACTGTAGAAACATTGAGTATATTCCGGGATTGTTAAGTCCTTCTTTCATGCCTTCACGTGGCCAATCTTGTTAACATTACCCAATATATGTGCATACTATTTACCAAACAGTCAAGAGTGTTGTTGGGGCAGATGTTGCGTGTTCGACTTTGGAATCGTTAGAAACTTTTTTGACGCAGGTTCGATCCCCGCCCAGACATATTTTTTTTTAATTTTTTTATGTTATAAAAAAGGAATGTATTCTCCTAACCGTAATTAAGAGGATACACGTTAGAGAAATGATTCAACGAAGAGTGCTGCAAAATTATTTTTGTGAATATTTTAGTATAAAGTATGCTTAACATATATTTAAAATGTTTTTATATAAATACTATTCTCATTTTATGTAGTTAGAAATGCAAAAAAACATAATTGATGTATTCAAAAAAAATAATTAATGTACTAAAAAGAAATAAGTCCGGGCGGGAATCGAACCTACGTCAAAAAGTTCGTCCCTACTTCCACTCTCGGACACACAACCGCTGCACCAAAGATACTTTTGAAATTGTAGTAAATAATTTAAAATATACTGCACGCGGCACAGTTTCGATGGATCGAGTCAATTTTATTTCTTTAACAATAAGTTATATACTATTTTCTGAATATAGCAATGTTTAATATTGCATAATATACCCACAGAATAAAGAAAATATAAAAATTCAAAGTAAAAGGTACTTTTTCGTGCGAAATACCTGGAAAAAATCGGTTTTTAATTTTTTCAACTACGACGCACCTTACTGAAAAATCTGAAAAGATTTGAGGATAATAGCTATGATAAGATGTCTTTACCATAAAAATATAAATGTGCCGTCTTTGAAACTTCAATAAGAAATCAGCATTATTTGAATTTTTTTAATGTTTTTAATTTTTTACAACTAGAATCTGCAACGAAAAAATCGGAAAAAATTCCCTAATATATGCCACTATATCCGGAATATGCTACATTTTTTTCAGAATTTTCGCATGCGACTAAATAGGAAAAATAGTGCAAAACCGGATATTCCGAATTTTCTCTGTTACTACCTCCCGGTCGAGATAGAGGCTTGAAAATTTGTGTAAAATGGTTTCTTTTGGTAAACTGGTCCATCGCAAATCAAATTTAGTTTAAGGGCACATTTGACCCCCTTATCCGGTTATACCCTTTCTAGCTGCACTCAATTTAATACATAATCAATTTTTGTCCGCCGCGAGCCTGTGAGGCGTCGCCGCAGGTTTGCTCGCTCGCCTGTTTCTTTACATGTGTGCGTCTGTATTCAATATTCACACATACATCCTAATGAAGCACCCGAGAAAACTCGCGCGACACAAATCGTCGCTGCATCGAGTCGACAATTGCCTATCAAACGTCCCTACTCTCTGCAGGCACACGCATTTACCCATGAGTGCTGCTTGGCTCTTACTAACACTCTTTAATGAATACTTTATCAAGTGGCCGTCGTTGATGAGTAGAGGACGCTAAAATCAGTGTCGAATTTCTAAGTCGGTATGGCAGTCACGTTGGGCCACGAAAGTCCATAAGGTGATTGGTCTATTCATATACATTCATGTATCTCGTCCGTGCATAAGGCGAATGGTCTATTCGTATATCTCGTCGGTGGTGTCGTATCGCATGGTATCGTGGATCATCATTCCTATTACGTCGGTAAGTATGCGTTCTACATGGTGAATTTGTCATGCTTTAACCTCCATTGAACGGACCATGCCTGGCCTGTAATATGGAGGTCAAGTTGCCGTGCGACAGGCGTTTCAGACCCCATTTTTTAAAGATCGATAATTAAAAAATAAAGCCATTATGTTATTCTTGATCGTCGACTTATTTTGGCTGACACAGGGTGAGTCAACTGAGAAAATCCTCCTGAATAATTCCCACAGTTTTGGAGATAGGAAAAAAAGTTTGAAACAAAAGTTGTTTCGTTTCTGTAGGGCCATTATGTGGTGGACAAAACTTTCTTCCAAGTGGAGGTGCTTAGGTGATTTGAAGGTCACCACAATTTTTTTAAATGGATCCATGTATTTTTAAACACCGACGATTGTAACCCTCCTCAAAACAATTTCAAGGACTATAGTCACTGAAGGTCACTCAAGGCCGTGGCTATAAAAAAGGATGCAAAATGGAAATTCGCTGTGAATACTTCCGAAACAGAATATTCTCGGCTTTATTAACGAAATCAAGTTTGTGTACATTTACATCCATGCAGTGGTGTGGACGGTAGTGTGAGTTGTAAACAAATACTACACTCTGGAAGATAAATATCCTTACTACTGTTGCTGAAGATGAAAATACCTGCTACAACATATATTCGAAATGGTGACCAATTACAGATAGACAGTGTTTGAAACGTTCACCCACTGATTTCTTACCAATGAAGTGTACCAGTAGACCATGATATTTGTTTGTACATAATGTTGTAGTTGATGCAAACAAAAATTCAATGAGATACAATTTTAAGATTTTGAATTTATCTTGAATCTGAATATTCACACCGAAAATATATGATGTCATGAGTTCATCGATTTAACTCTAAACAGGTAACCTATTGACAACATTGGCTTTATATCGCTTGGATATTTTTTTACATTAGATAAAATACCGCGAAACATTAAACATACTATCAAAAGTGTACCTACTTACAATTAAATCACGGAACTGAGAAACTGTATATTTTTGACGTAAGTATCCAAGTACAAAGTCGTCTGAAAATTATAATGTAGAAGGTCGTTTAATTTTTAGCAGTTCAAAAGTAAACAAAGAACCAACTTCTTTCAGAGCATCACACAAAGCTATTAAATAAAAACAGTACAAAGTGAGTGTTCTCTACGATATATAATATTGTTTACTTACATCATTTTTTTAAATTATCAATGTATCGAAATTTATTGTGCGTGAAAAGATGAGGCAAATGTATAAGCTGTACGACAAAACCTAACTGACAGTGGGTCGAAAATTACGGTGAACAAATTAAAACAGTAAGTTTCTCAATAAATATTGTGGACACTTTGAAAGTGGCTCGCAAACAATTTTAATTTATGATTGGTTTATGAACTATTTTACCTAATAAAAATATGTATTACTTCAAAATTATTGTCTCTTTTACTGACAATAATATTATCATAATTACCGTAAACGATGCTCCCACAGAAAACAAATTACGTTTGCATGTATGTATATGAGTATATTCTTCAGGGTAGTGAAGCGATTCTCTCAGGATTTCGTTTTAAAGGTCAAATAGTCCACTCTGCCGGACAGTCGATAACCTAACCCCAACCATTTTCGAGACATTCGAGTTTTCCTGCTGGAAACCAACCCCCGGTCGAGCTCCTCCCTGTTTCCCCGACGGCGAGCCTCAGTGAAAGTACGTACCGCATGGGAACGAAAAGAACAGGATGTAGGGAATTGTTAAAGTGTTGTAAAAGAAGACATAGTGAGCATGATAGGCGTACAAATTTGTCTTGCTTAAAAGTACTACCTCTGGGCATTTTTATTTTTAAAATGACACTAAACAATTAATTATGGAAATAATATTTGATTGTATTTTCTAACAGCCGTTATACTTTATTATTACCCTTTCCCTTTTGTCATTCAGTCCTTGCAAATTCATTACTGATTCCCTTTACAATAATAATATATATTATGTATATATATTATGTATACATACATATGTACGTGAAGATTAATCGTTACAGAAACATGTTAAATGCAATTCGTCTATTCATTATGTTCCTCGCTGATTTTCAATAGGTAACTATTTTAACGCCGAAAATTTAACGTCGCGAACATGATACTTTGAAACACTAATTAAAATATTTTTTGTCATTTCAGTTATACACCATTTCTCGACAAAATGTAAAATATAGAGCAATAATTATTATACAACTGCCGCTTGTGATAATACTTTGTTGTAAGGTTATTGGCCGCAGCTTCGTGTATGTTGACCTCCAATCGGGACTTGGTTAAGGGTAGTCTAGTCATGAGGGGTATTCGGTTGGCTCAAGTTCAAGGATACATCGGTCGATAGACCCAGACGGGTTTCAGGGAAGGAGAAGAAGAGGTGCAAAGTTCAAGCGCAGACAGTTAAATAAGAGAAAAAAAATAGAAGCACAAGAAACTCAGAAACCAGTGTATCACAAAAATTTTATGTACGTTCTTATTAAAAATATTACTGAGTATGTACTCAGTGGGATTTCTCAGAATTGTTTATTGCCGTAAATAGTGTTATTAAAATTAATCAATATAATTCCTCAAAAGCAATTAAACATTATACACGGAAATATCTCGATAGCCACTAAAAATCGGGTGTATACATTAAGCTTAAAATAATAACGTAAAAAAGATTCGTCTTTGCCAAAAGATGTGACCCCTCATACCACGCAATATCCATATCAAACATTTTCTCTACCTTTAATAAGTTAGGAAATATGAGCTTGTAACAGATAAGCTGGGACACCCTGTATATCGTCCGACTAGTCAAAATTATTTGACCACCGCATATTTCATGGTACATGTAGCTTCTTGTTAGAGTTTCTACAGGGTGTTAGAAAGAAAGGGTTTAGTACTTTAAGGGGAGCTAATACCAGCGAAATAGTGGAAAAAGTCCTAATCAACTTCGGTCGTAAAATTAATATTACTGGAGATCTGATGCTCTCGCGCGATATGAGAACAACGGATTGTTTTAACACTGCTTCTTGCAAAAGGTGAAAAAGAAGAATTCTGTGAATTCCACAGTTTACAGAAAGTGTTCTACGTGTGATCCTCCCATTTCCACACATGCTTCATATCTTCGTATCACAGAATAAATTGTGAACTCTTTAAAAAATTCTCGACTTTATTCTAACTATCTGACAAGTATTTTGTGTTCTCTGATATAATTCGTCTGTGACATTTATAGATGTGAAGTACACCATGCTCTTAGGAAGTTCCCGTAAAGAAGCCCAGGGGATTTAAATCAGGAAATCGAGAGGGACACGAGATTGATTCACGCCGTACAAAACATGTTTCATCGAAGGTCTTATTTAAATGTTGGCGAATGCTAAGTGTAAAATGAGCTGGTGCTCCATCGTTCATAAGCCAGAGATCCAGTCTTTCGTCAAGAGGCATATCGTCTAAAATTGCGTTAACGTATTTGTAAAAAATTCTGCCATTTCCTGATTAGAGCAATACGATGTCAGTCTTAGCGTACTGTGGAAATTTCTTGATAGCTCTCTGTAACTGTTTACTGATCGTAAAGTTACGTAACAAACAATTGTCTGGCGAATTTGATTACAAATACAAATATGTGTATTAAACCTATCCGACAAAACAGTAATTCGATAATTTTACCGATGCGTCAGTCCGGAACAATTACTAAAAAAATAATCAAAACGCACTTCAATTTTCAAAATTGAAGAAAAATTTTTTCAATTTTTCTCAGGCTGTTTTTTTTATTTTTTTTAGAAAACCGTTCGTTGTACGAAAAAAAGTAATAGAATATGACAGATGCGCCCTGTCTAGATCTACAGTTTTTGTGTGACATATTTTTTGATATAATCAATAATTTAGAAGATAATTAAAAAAAAACGATCTTATGAGCATTTAATTAATTATTTTGATGTTTAAGGGCCCGGTGGCACGTTTTCCAGTTATCCAATCGAGCTCAAATTTTTAACAGATTCTTTTTTTATTAATTGGAACTGTTCTAGGCAGTGCCGCGAAGAAAATTTAAAAGTCGAAAATAAGAGCCACCCTAATAAGTATGGTACAATTAGTATTGTAGAGTGCATCAGTTGAATATAACATACATTGTACGCATAATATACCGTGTGTTCATTTGAAAAATTCAACTCTAAGTATCTCGAAAACAACGCACGTTCGGGAAAAATGTTGAATACAAAAGTTTTATGGTTTCGAGAGGGACATACAACTATCCTATTAATTTTTATTTGTTAGACGTCTTCAAGGTTATTTGAAGGTCAACTTTGTTTTATCAAATGAAAATCGTATTTTTCTTTGCAAATTCTTACTCTACAGGAAAAAAAATACAATCTTTTGTGTGGGACATTTTTTTCTGAATCCATCTTAAAAACATTTAATAAAATAAAAATTTATTTCAGTTTTACTACTCCCAAAGTAGAGGATGGAAAATTAAGTGATACAAACGAAACTTCTTTAATTTTTCTGGTCATTATTTGATGATAAGGTAAAATCTATAACAATTCCACTTTTTTATTACACAAAGAATCACAATAGTTTTGCGCAATCTTCATAAGATGTTTTCAAAATGTTCTCTATTTTGTGCTAAGCAATAGTACAGTCTGTTTTCAAATTCAATTCTCACTTTTCTTAAAGTTTCTCTTGTACTATTTCTGCATTTTCTTATTATCCTCTGTTTTAAGTCCTCAATATTTATTGGTCTTTTTTATGTTTTCGACGTGTAAGTGACTTGCTGTAGTATTCATTTCATAAATTATCTTATCAGATCGTTTCTGTTGCATCGGTAAGTGAGCGCTGTACTTGGTGAATTTGTCGTGCGCTGACAGCCACTAACCGTGTACGGAGGGCTGCCGCGTGACAGGCGATTTTAGTCCAATTTTTAAATATCGATAACTGCAAAATGAAGCCTCCAATGCAATTTCGTTATTCTTGTCTTTCAACTTATTTTGACTTGTATAATCACCCCCTAAAATATATGACACCTGTTGTGAAACACAATTGTGTATGAGATGAGATGAGGAAAAAGTGAGGAAAATAACTTCAAAGACCAAAACATTATTTTATTTACAGTATTGTAAGTTCGCGTTATCTTTACGTATAGCAATTCTTTACGTTTATCCTCCGAACATTCTCCGAACTGCTCAATTTGCTACTACCAAGCCAAACTGTAATTTTATAAATTTCATGATTCTTCGTTGCAGTATGTCATAATGTTCCTTTAAAAGACAAAAAGGAACGAAGAATGTGGTTTCATGTAAAAAAATTCAGATGACCTTAAGAAGGTAAACAGTGTATTACTAACACTACTTTGTAATATTCAAATTCCAGTACCTTCAAAACTATCATTTTTTTAGCACAAATACCTTAATACTTTTTTATGAAAAATACCGAGCTGCATCGACTAATGCATTCGAAAATATATGATTCCATTAAAAAAAACTTAAGGTAATCTACTTTATTCAATAACAAAAATATTTTGAAACTCTTAACTATTGCTAAAATAATTGTTACTTATGACAGCTACAAGTTTCTCTTTTACGGTTCCATTTATAAATATTTTACTGTGTGAGATACTGTCCATGGCTCTCTTCCACAAAATAACATTGGAAACCCTAAATCTAGCAAAGATCCATAAATACAAAAACTTGTATGCCTGCTTGACCGTACATTTTTAGCTGCTTTTCTGTAGCAGTGCAGGTTATTGTTTCCAAACCTTTTGTGGGTGGTGGATTATTTTGTGCATTAATTATAGCTTCATTTCTACTTTCTGCTGCAAGCACTTCACTTTTCATAGCATTATGTGTTCGTTTAACTTTAGGAACATTCAAGAATCCTGCTGTACAACCAATTAGACAACCACCAGGGAACTGAAGCTCAGGAATGGATTGAAAACCTCCTTCTAATTGCCCTCTTGCCATATGCTATGCTAAAATAACAACTGGAAGTATAACAAAAGAAATACATTAACACAGGTATAAATAATAATTCTTTTACATTCAAAATACCTCTTTCATCCTTCAAGTATTGCTCAAATACTTGGATGATGTTTAAACTGTTGAAATTCTTTAAATGGATGTACGTAAGGATTAGAATAGTCTAATCCAACAATAAAATCTATGGTAATAACAGATGCATCTTCATTAAGACGATACAAAAACGAATCGCCATAAGCGTCTTTCTTTAATGGCCATCCAACTGTGTCCAAATCTAAAAAAATTGACTTATTATGAGTAAACACTGTATTTTATATTGTACGAATAAAATAAACGTATGAAAACTTGAAACATACAGTAATTATTTCATTTAATCCTATGGCATAGGTTTAATGTTCACAATCTTTTCCAAGATTTAATTTCTCTGAAACCTGTTTTGTAAGGTGCTCATGACAACCCTCAGCAAAAATTGTATGTTTTGCTTTAGTTCCATTCCATGTTCAAAGGTATCTTATGGTAAATCGTCCTTGGCCATACCAACATCATTTATCGCGCTATTCCTTTAATAGATCCATCTTCATGATAAAGCACAACTGATGCAGCATAGCTGGGGTTCACCTCTATGCCGACAACTTCGGCTTGTATAATTGTATAATTAGTATAATAATTGTATAAGTACTATATACTTGTATAATTAGTGGTATTAATACCATGTTATACTACCTAACCACGTAGCTCCTATGGTTGTACACTGGTATCCCTTTGATAATCAGTATAGGAATTCAGTAACAAATGCAAATTTCTTCTGTAATCTTCTGTAACAGGAGTTTTCAATGGGATACCCAATTCCTTCAAATTTGGTAACAATTCATTTAAAGCACTTGGATGTAAACAGGCTCCAGTAAGAATATGACTACCTATAGTAGCAGCCTTTTCAACAACAGTAACTCTAAGTTCTTTCTGATGTTTTTCAGCTAGTTTACGTGCTTGAATTGCAGCAGATACTCCTGTTGGACCATCACCTATAATTAAAATATAAGCTTCAGCAACATACCTTTCCATATTTACATCTATAACAGACGTACGATACTTCATAGATGTAAATGAATACTACATACTTCAATATATTAAAATGTGCATAATTTTGATTTAAAGAATAGTACCTTTCCACCTTGGATCAGTCTCTCATGATACAACTGTATAGTGAGTTGTGATTTTTAGAAGTTGTCTTTCTGAATGTGCTCTTTGGGAAGTCCATTGCAACTTCTATACTGCCAAGAAGTGTTTAATTATGGTAAAATTAAAGTATTCATGTTACAATTACTTTAATAAATTTGTATATTTTCTCAAATTTTTAATTAGTATATTATATGTATTATAAACATATAAATTTTACAAAATATTATTCAGAAATTATATTTCGTTGAAAATAAATAAAAATAAATCTTGTTCAATACAGAAAATTATGAATTAATTACAAATAATAGAATTTTTTTAATTTATACTTATCCTTACTATTATTCAACAATGTACAGTCACGAGCATTGATGGAGTCTCGGTTGTAAAACAGTAGAAGAGAAGAAGTCAATCACCTGACCGCTGCCGCGCGACGAATTCTCAAGGCCGGGGGCACGTGGCGAGATGCGAGTAGTGGTCGGGCTCCTCCTATATCGCTTTCAACCGAGCCTTCATTAGTGCTCCTGATTGTACACCGGCGATCAGAATACAGTAAACCCTCCCACATTGACCCTGTTGGTGCTACGCTCACACTGACCTTATGCTATTCCTACGCCTATGGCACAGTCAGTCAAGCGTGTGATTTGAGTAACGCGATACGCGGGGACCGTTCTTTTGACGACAGTTCACGGCTTAGCAGTTCATAATACAATAACATAACTTTTTTAATTTTACTTTTTTCTCTTAGTTGAAAATTTGTTAACATATTGGTGAGATTTTTCCGATTAAAATGACATCAAACACGATATATTTTGGACCACATTTACTTATTTCATACTTATCGTATAACTCACTTTGCGCCATTATCGCCTTGATTACATTAAAAAATGGGTGGTTAGTCACGTTTGAAATAATAATAGTATAATATTTCTAAACACTATAAATTACAGAAGTATAAAATAGTAAAATATTCTACATTAAATTATATTTACAATGAGATGACATGTATATAAATATGTAATAGACTTCACACACAAAAAGTTTTGAATCACTTAACGTGGTTGAAAAATTTGTCCAGTTTCAAATAGCCCGTGATTGAGGGAGATAAGTTAACATTTTGCTGGTTTCGAATATGTTTAAAAAATACGGAACTTTGAATTTTGCAATATTTGCCTATTGCCATGAAAACAGGCTAATATATTTGAATTAAAAAGATTAATTTTGTAATATTAAAAATTATAAACAAATTCTCGAAGGATCGGTATCATTTTTCTTTAACACGTATGACTTAACTTCCTTGCACTTAGCACGTGCAGCCAAAGGACAATGTTAAAAATACGTAAGTTTTGGTACTCATCACCAAAGAAAAGTTAATTGACAATATGATTCTACACGTTCTAAGGAATCAAAAAGTCATATTGTCAAAAATAATAGAAAAGTAGTGAAAAACGAAAAAAAGAAATGCTGACAAAATTTTTAAAACTATCGAAAATTTTGCTGAGTTGAAAAATGTAATTGTTAAACGGTACACATGTAGTCTTCAACAGACTGTACCTCCACATTCGTCAAACGTTGGCTGTTCCCCCACGACCGTAAAATGTGGGCTTGCTTCTCTCACGCTGTCCGTAAAATGTAGGAATGATTCTCACACTGCCATCAAACGTAGGCCGTTCCCCCACAATAACCAGGCACAGCTTACATTCGACGGACAATGTGTAGAGATATTTCATGTATTTTGATAGCAATCCGTTTTTGTAATTCATTCGAAGCGATAATGAAATGAGTTACTCGATAAGTATTAATAAGTAAATGTGATCCAAATTATATCATGTTTGGTCTCATTTTAATCAGAATAATCTCGTCAATATGTTATTAACTTTTTCATACAGAAAAAGTTAAAAATAAGGAAGTTTAAGTGTCGTCTTTATTATAACATTTGGTACGCGGGTTTTTAAATCTCTCGGTTGCCGCGACTCTCATTCCATCCTTCTCTTTTATTCGCTGTCCTTTTCTTTGTTCGGCGAACTTCAAGAGCGAGCTAAGAGGCTGGAAATGTAGTCTCGGTATGCCCAAACTGAACTATTCGATTTCGTGCTGAGGGGTTAATGTGGGTGGATTTACTGTAGTTGTCAACCCCACCCTGCGTCCGAGAACCGCTACGAAATACGGCATCCCCATCTATGATGCGAGATTCTGTGACTTGAAACACAGCGCCACTGAGCGTCACGCGCTCGTCGTCGTTCTGTCAGTCATCGACACGTTTGAATTTCTGTCTTCGGATTTCGTAAAATTTCTTCGGTTTTTACACCGATAATAATGCTAATGCAAAAATAGTATTAACGCGAATATAATATCATAAATTATATTCATAAACTCCAAATAAATAGTGCTACATAAGACCAAGTAATACAAGAATGCCTAATAGTACCACACTATTCTTATTATTGCAATAAAGAAACGGATGCGTGGTGAAAAAGGCATTTTGTAGCAATACTTATCTGGTGTTTATGAATACTGTTCATAACATTATATTCGGGTCAATAACATTTTTGCATTAGCATTATTATCGGTGTAAAAGTCTAAGAAATTTTATGCGGTCAGATGTCAGAAATTCAAACGAGTCGATGATTGACAGAACAGCCACGTGCGCACGGCGCTGTGGTTCTCGTCACAGAACCTCGCATCGTAGATGGGGACGCCGTTTCTTGTAGCGGTTCTCGGGAGGCAGGAGTGGGGTTGACAAGTATTCTGATCGCCAGTGTACAGCGTAAGTGCCCGCTAGTCATCCCCACCACGCGGCCACGGGGCGTAGGGGTCCCATGGACCCACAAAGAAGTTCGACGGACGAGTAGTGTAACCTAACCCAACCTCGAATGTGGGTGAGACAAAATAATGCAAACATAAAACTTTTTTAATATTGATTTTTTTTAAATTAAACTTTTACTAACGTATTTGTGAGGTTTTTCTGGTTAAAATAAGACCAAACACGGTATAATGTGAATTATATTTGCTTATTGATATTGATTAAGTGTGCCACATTGTAGGTTTAAATTATAATCCAAGTATGCATCAAATTATATCGTGTTTGGTATTATTTGAATTAGAAAAACCTTACAATTGCATCGGTAAAAGTTTCATTCAACAAAAATAAAAAATAAAAAAGTTTATCGATACGTATTTTTCTGACCTTCTCTATGTTTGTCAACAAACCAAACCTCGGCTCGAGCCGTGTCTATAATTAGAATCGATTCTCCTACTGCACAACTGCTCTCCTTGGGTTCCGATTTGCGTGCAGCTATCCAGCTTTTACTGTAGTATGTTTAACATGTTACACACGCATGCTTTTGAATATTTATGAGCATTTATTACAATATATTCATATTATAAAGAAGAAATCAGAATTGATTTTTTTACTGCATTTAACAATTTTTAACACTGCTTTGGTGGCGCCAGTAACAGATGCGACTAAAATTATTGACAAGTTAAACAAAAGTGTAAGTGTTTCAAACTCAGTAAACAGATATTATATTAAGATTAAAGAATCTTTGTAGGTCAATCCGTATTTGTGGCCGCTACAGATAAGAAGGATAGTTTTATAGTGGTCAGATATTCGTCTGTGGTGTTCATAAAGCAGTTGTCAGAAATTTTGTGATATTTAACGACACTTTACTCTCATAGTATTTCAATAATTCACAGAGGATGCATGTTCCTCGGACAGATATTGGAGTGACGTAGTGTGAATTTGTACATGTGTTCCTGTCTGGAAGACGCGTAATTCTAGAATTATAAACACTACGACTCATAACTTAATTCAATGTGCGCGTGCACTGAACGAATTACCCTATATCTATCACCTTTTGTATCCTATTTCCATATGTTATTTCCGCTGTTATTACATGTATAGAAATTCCAAATATTGCAGCCACCTAATCATATTCTACACAGGTATAGCATGCGTCATCTTTTATAGTTTCCTTCAGTTCTCTTGTGTGGCACGTAATATTGAGGCATATGAAAAAGATGTTTTTATTACCTACAAAAAATGTTATAAATATAATAGACATATTCCACAAAAATTACATTACTGTAGGAATAGTGGCGCTAGGCAACAAATTTAGACCGTTTGTGCAGTAAACGTTCGATCATTACGACAGAAATTTGTTCACTCATTGAAGTATACATCGTAAGTAGTTCTCGTAATTGCTCGAAGCCAACGTTGCTTTAAGCTTGCATGGCCAACCGGAGCTCAACCCTGCTCCGGCCTTCCCCCACTCTAGGTCCGTTCCCAGCGTTTCAGTTCCCTCCAATTCACCCTCGGTCCATCGTCATCCTAGATCACAGCCTGTATGAGAAGAATGGACGCAGAGTATGGGGGTAGGCCGGAGTGGGGCTGCGCTCCGGATGACCATGATGGCTTTAAGCCAATCATGCATAGCAAACTGCTCGGGAAGTACACTCCTTTCCGTGCTAGAACAAATGCTATCAGCGAACATCTAAGCCACACATCCAAGAGCAAGTGTCACATAGTGGAGTAACGGTCCCATGTTGGAAAATGACAGTGTGTTGCTTACAACAAATGATAGGATGTGATAAATGTCATGGACACATATTTAGGCATGCACACAGGGTTATTTCTTCAGTTATTACAGATATAAGAAAGGTACTTGTACAAAACTTATTTTCCATCCAATAACATATTTTCCATTCCATTCGCCATATTTTAAATCTAATTCTTCCAAAAATCTGTGGTTTCTATTAAAATATTTAAAACGTATAACAGAAATTAGCATTCATTACTTCCATATTGTGGTACGTAAAAACAAATTCATACTAATTGTCCGGGAGTGCAACAGGAAACATTATCGCACTGTCACAGAACATTAGCTATTTCGAATTTATTGTACAGTTTTTAACTGGTAATTGGGCCATGCTTTGGGATAACTAATAAGTCATATTTGTATATCAACCTGAAGAACGCCAGTGTATGTATCGTCCAACTTTTGCTTTTTCGGAACTTCATAACTACCCGACACGCTTCGTACTTATAGTAGACTACATAACGCGTTACGTTTCCGGAGTGTCAGAAAAAACAAACACCGGTTCATAGGACTCGCATAGAGCACTCCGACCTAATGGAAATTCCAATCTGTTGCCAACTCTCCTGTCCATCGCATCCATCAGATCAAGTTAAAATTCAGTAACAGAATAAATTAATAATGCAACATCCAGTGTCAATCTTTCCATCAGTCGGTGGTCCTTCAGCTTACAATGAGTATTGAATTTCTGTGGAATCGATTTATTGCTTCTACGCTGTTTCAATTCCAGGTAGTCCTTCGACGCATGTTATGAGGCTCGTGTGGATTTGAATGTCACACATATCTATGGCTGGGTGATGGAAGTATAATATTGCATCCTTCAGTTAGTCATATTTCATTAGTTACTGATTTTTGTATATGGTTTTGGTTCGAAATTTACCAATAATATTATGGGCGAGTAGTTTTAGGGCGATTCTGTGTTGAGGTAGTCGCTAGGTCCAAATGTCAGGAGCACGAAATTGACAAGTTGAAGGTATGGGTGCTTACATGCTAATTCAGTTCGTTACGAGACGTAACAAAAGTATACACCTGAATTTAACTGGTCTTCGAGATATTGCGCTTACAAATTTACGGATTGTTAGCGGAAGAAACAAGGACGGATCGGAAATACTAGTGGTGATCTTGATCGCGCTTCAAGTAGAATGTGTTATACACTCCCTCTTGGAACAAATACGAAGGCTCTGCGCCAGGACGGCAGGCCTAAACTCTGGACAATAGTTTTTCGTTTTAAAATATCACGAATACCTGTCTCGACGCTCCAAATGTAGCATCTACAGAGGGAATGATCGAGACAAAAATACATAATTCCATTTAAAAGAACGAATTGGATCTTCATATCTCTTCAAATAATAACGTAAAGAAAATTCATCTTCGCCAAAATAATATACCCCCTCATACCATGCAACTTCCCTGTGACCCAGTGTTTGTATCTCCAATAAATCAGGAAATATTGTAACAGATAAGTGGGACACTCTGTACATACGGTTCCAGAAAAGCAGGCCGAACGGGTTCAGCCTCGACGAGCCTACAAGCAGAATAGTGCAAAAAAGTATACCTTGGCAAGTGTGCCACAGTATTTCAAGCGGAAGTAGCAGCAATCCAGAGATGCTCACTACATCTAGTACAGAGTCATGTAACAGCGAAAAAGATAGTAATGTGTTCAGATAGGCAAGCAGCATTAAAAGCATTGATGATGCACTCGTTTAAATCAAATTCAGTAGCGGAGTATGCGAAAATCCGAAGCCTATTAGCTGTGAAAGGCCATAGTGTCAGATTACCATGCGTTCGAGGACACACAGGGATCGAAAAAGCCAATATCATGGCAAAGGAAGGGTAAAAATGAACATATTCGGCTCTGAATCCACGATCGCTCTGACTAAAACAGAGTTCCTAATAGAGATGAAAATATGGAGCGAAGACAAAAGTTAAGAAAATGGAGTGAAACTCAGAACTGTAGGTCAAGGAAATACTTGGCGCGAGGATAAACATTAACCAAGCCAGGGAGCTCTTCCGAGTGGATAAAAAAGACATCAGACTACTGACAAAAATACTGAGCGTCCACACAGGTTATCATCTGCCCAAGATAGGAAAACCAATTGATCCAAACTGCAAATTCTGCACCGAGGCGCTGGAAACAAGTAAGCTCATTGCGTAGGTGTGCACAGCAGCGATGGAAAAGAGAAGAAATCACCTTGGGGAAGCAGTTATGGAATGCGAAGATCTAATGGAAGTGGACTTGCTAAACATTAACAGCTACCTGAAGCAGGTTAACTCTTGACGACCGCACTGACAAGAAACAAAAGACCAAGTAAAAACAAGAAAAAATGCAATGAATACAGACAAAAAAAGACATAAGATGCTCAGGTTAAAGAAAGTCAGCAGCTGATGGGATACTCGCTCACATCCAGTACATACTTGTAGCCCTAGGAAATCCAGACCTTCACTGAAATGGGACGGATAATCCCAACACGCAACCTGGTGCAAAATCCCAGACCACCCTTGAACGACTCCGAAGGCAGGTACGGGCTTAGAGCTCAGCACTCAAGAAATCTCTCCTCAGACTATCGATGAATGATTTCGGTAACATAATGAGAGAAAAATAAACAAGTAAAGATACAGACCATACAGGCTCAACGTTGCGATCGATAATTTCGGGAGATAATACAGAGACAGCAAGAAGATAACAGGTTAAAGGAGAATAGAGTACGCACGCCAATGGTGTATGCCATCCTAGACCAGGCGAATAAACAAACCAGGGAGTTCTTAGAAAGGCAGTAAACTAGGAACAGGGAGAGTAGAAAACAGACCAGGCAATAAAAGCACCTCCAAATCGACACGGCCGCTACGCTGATGGGAATCTCCTTGAAGCTAGACTCCTTGGCAGTCTCCTTTTCACACATTGCCGGTAAGCGATTGGGGCAGGCAGGAAAAGTGAAACGTTAAAAGACAGATGAAGCAGAAACAGGGTAAACTGCAATAATTTTGGAAGGGGAACATACATGCCTGAAATTGGCGAAGTCAGTAGTGCTTTCATCCAAGTAGAACAGCCAGTACTTACACATTTAATTAATAATCTCCTACTCCCCCACTCTGACTTGCCCGTCACGTTGGCGAGGCCCTCGAGTCATTTGGCAACGGCCTCTTTAACCCTTTTTGGGAACAATGTTGGGAAAGATCTCCCATGCTGCTTTCAGCCGCTTAGATTGGTGGGAGATTTACACCTAGGAGCCTCCATCTCATGGTAATCTCATCTTCGTACCAATTCTGGTAGACTGGGTATACTTATGGGACGAGCATTGAGGGGATCCACTCTCCGTTACCAAAGATAACTGCAAGCTACATAGTGGCACATACTACGGAAGCTCTCGCGGGCGAATGGTGAATGCCCAACTATCACGAACCAACTCTGAGGCCATATTTCGCCCTAACCTGACCTGGCCAAGCCATTCTTCACTTTTTTTTTCTGAGTGTTCGCAACTTACTCTTCCTTGTTCTTTTCTATCCCTCTTTCACCCATATTTCTTAGACTAATCAATCCAGCCTTCTTTCTGTCCCCTTGGGGCGCTTGCGAATCCATCAGTTCTAGGAAGGTGTTGATTAACAACGAGCTCGTTCAGGTTAAAACTGGATAACCAGAGCAGCAACCATTGCACAGTCTGGAGGTGGCAGTTAGCATAACGTCTTAACTCCTTTAGATTTACAGTAAATAGATTTGACCAGTCACCGTAGAAAGGCGGAGCCCTTCCAAGCCTCAGTAACGAGGTTTCTAAGAAGCCACAGTAACGAGGTTTCTAAGAAACACACTGCGTTCTGCAAAGTTTCTCCTGAAGTGTGGTAACCTGACATAGTTGGGGGCCGTGCTGAAAGGCAAGGAGAAGCTGGTCAGAGTTATGCGCCGTTTGTAACGGGATGACAGCCGAAAGAGTCTGGACTACCGCGACGTGGTCGAGACACCGGTTGAGAGTTCAGGGCTACCGGTCCACAGTTGGCCAGATACAACCAACTATTAAAAGTTTAGTTAAGACTTCGACCTCTCCTCAAATTTCCTCACCGCTACCAGATAAATACTATAATCCTCGATGTTTTTACAAAACTGTTAAATAAAACTTAAGTAATCAAACTACACAAAATCGTCAAATTTATCAAATGAAAACTTTTAAATTAGTCTTATGAAATAAAAATAAAACAATGCACTAACTCTTTTCGCCAAGCGAATAGTGATATTGTGCCATTATAGCGTGCTGTGTACATATTTTATTTCTGTTTTTTATCCAAAATATGCACTAATAATGTTTATTGCAATTTTTACGGACAATTATTCTAAAGTAAATTTGGATAATTACTTATTTCGCAAATATACTTACTGTAACAAACAAACTAACAGAGATATTTATAATTTTTCCGGCTGTAAGTACTAAACTTCTCTGAGACCGGAGCATCACTAATAACAGCATTCGACTCTCCCGAGGGTGTAATTCATACCAAAGAGTATTATATGCAGCATCCTGAATACTTTCACTCTACATTAGAATTAAATGTTATAAGTTAATATAGAAATACATTGTAGGAAAAGTGGAACAGGGCTTCACTACAGATGGTAAACCTTTTAGGGGGTGGTAGTACAGGACAAGATAAGTCGAAATTCAAGAGTGACCAAATTGCGGTAGAAGCATCTCTTGTTAGTTATCGTGGTTTATAACTTCAGAACTGGCGTGCGTGTCGCACGGCAGGTCAGCCGGGGTTCACCCAGAGTTCCCGTTTGGCTGGAGGGGTCGGTTGACAAAAATACCCCCCACAGTGCACCCTATTTGTCGTTGGGGCAATTAAAAGGGTACGGACTTTTCAGAGCCGGTCGGTTTTATCACGGCACCCGGCCGAGCGGTACATGCCACCGGTGGCGATGCCAACCGCAGCGGTGGTCCGGAAGTAGAGGGGCGACCTACCTATTGGAGATCTACATTCCCCCGGATGGGTGGTTTTGTCTATCGTACCGCGCGACGTGAATCAGTACGCGCAAGCTTGGGTCCGACAAGCCTCGAAGGAGCGGCACGTTCGGCGCGAGAGGTGACAAAAGGACTAGAATTAGTGGGATACTAAGGGCGTGTTTCGCGCAATGAGTCGTTCTAAGGCAGCGAGAAAACCTGTGGCAATGAGGTCACGAAGCACACGAAGATCGCTATATAAGATTTAGAGCTCCTCTGACTCCGACCTTTTCCTAACCGCGTCGCAGCGGAACCTGCGTAATCCACACCCATGTGTGTGAACGATCGCGCCAGTGTCACCCGAGAGGCGAGAAAATGACAGATAATTATGCCGCAGGAGTCCCATGGTGAGCGAAGGTCCACTGTGTACCGCCCCATGGAGCGCGGCCTCTGATATTTCTTCTGCGAGTGAACTCCGCGGCATTATAATGGGGTGCCGCCCAAAATAGGTCAGCATAGCATACTCAAAGCGACCACGTACTCGCAATAGCTCATCGCTATCCAGCACGGTGGTCAATTGTCGCGCCGTAGAGGCAGTATCCTCCGAGTTGCTGCTGTAAAACGCCAATATTTCGGAACGATAATGTTGCATCTGTAGCCAGCATAGCAGCACGATTCGAGCACCACGCATCTCGGCCCCCCTCTCCTGAACTGCGCCTCCCGCTGCTTCTCCAGTTCTAACATTGGCGATGAAGCAGAGACAGCAAGCCGTGACCTGCAACAGTTTGGAACACGTGGAGACGCTCCCTGGAAGAGGTTCCATGGCGCTCTCCAATGGTTCCGCCGCCACATGAGTCACATGCGTGCGTACCTTCGCGTCGGCCTTAGTAGTACCCCACCACGCAATTCCGAGCCACGCCGATATCTTCTCGCGCAATCACGACGCTCCTCCACCCCCCAGCGTCCTCGCTGCAATGTTTGGGCCAACAGATCGGGGACCAGCATTCTGCGTTAGGTGCAGTCTGCTGGATTTTCCCCGCTTTGCACATATCTCCACGGAACATTCGACATTGTCTCGTCTACTTCCGACACACTGCTGGCCACAAAGACTTTCCAGGTGAAAGCTGGTCGCGACAGTCACGCGTGAACTTACCTGCGAGTCCGTCCACCCATAGGACGTCATTTTCACCCCTTTCAGCACCGTCCCCATGCGTTTGAATAATTGGGTTAGAAGAACATCGACGCCCAGTTCCAACCGAGGAGTACTTACGACCTTAATCGGTGCCACCTTCGTGTGAGACGCCACCAAGGTTCAAGGATGCGTTAAAAAATTCGTGGAATTCCAGCTTCCCTCTGTTTCGCCGATCCCAAACCAGCGCGGAACTCTCACTTCTCTCAGCCGCGCAACGATTTTCTCGAAAGCCTTCCATTGTCCCAGATTCTCCTGCGGCGATTTGCCGTCCCGATCCGCACCACGAAGCTACAGATTCTGTAACATCATGTTACCTGTAATAATTGCTGGCACGATCCAGCACGTCGGATCATACAACATCGCAATCCTAGACAGAATCGTTCTTTTTGAGAGTGTAGTGGCGTGATTGGAAACTACCGCGCATCGGAACTCGTCGCTCCTGGTGTCCCAAAAAAGCCCTAGTACGACTTGACCAAGATCTGTCTCCTGCGGCAGGTCGACGCGCGTATGCTCCTATCGGTTGAGCACGCGCGGGCAGTCGAATGCCCATTTTCACACACCACGTACCATTAAGAAATAGTCCTCCTTCTGCTCCGTCTGTCGGTGTAAGACACACTGGGCTAGGTATGGAACCGACCCGGGGCCGTGCCGTAGGTAACTATGGTTAACCGGAAGGCGGTCGGCTCAGCTTCGGGATCTCGACGTCATAGGATTCTCTAAAAATCCGCTTCCGGCCGCTCCACTCTGATTTGCCGAAACATCATATCGATGTCGGCTTTCAGAGCTTCGATCCCGGTAGTAGCAAATCGTTCGACAATTTGCCATTGGAACTGCTACTGGATGCGTTGAAGACGACACGGAATTCCTCCCAGCCCCCGACCACACTACAGGGTAAGGCTGCAGGTAAACGGGTTGGATTGCCAGACGATCACGTTGAAACTCGGAAACTTCCTCCATATGGCCCAATTCCTCTTATTCCTTCGTGAAGGCGAGATATGCCACCTCCAATGGCTTGCTGCGGCGGAACTTCCGCTCCACAGCACGCATCAAGACGGGTGCCCCATTAAAGGATTCGCCGACATCGAGCGGACGCCCAGCACGACGACGAAGGTGTATTGAAAACTTTCCCAGAGGGTCTCTTGACACGGTATTCTGGAAAAAGCTCTCGCACCTTTGGTCGTCGGGTGATAGAGCAACGGGTCGGGCAACTTTTTACAGCTTCCAAACTTTCTGGTGCTGCTGCCTCAATTACTCGTTCGCGATATAGTGCTGTATCGTTATCCTGCATTCAAAACAGAGCATCGAAATAGTCCGACCCCGATGAGCAAGTCGATTTTCGTGGAGCTGCACGGATCAGAATCCACTGTCTCCAACCCCTGCAGATACTCCCGTCTGGTCACGTCTACAGGGGTGCTGCACTCGTAGGACGAGAGGCTTTATAGTACAAGGGCCGACATTTTCAACTCCCGCGGCTCGCCCTCTTCCAAAATCACGGAAAACTCTACACGTGAATGCACTCGGGTCATCGTAACGCCCTCGGCATCCAGGACGGCAACCGACGCCGGCTGCTTTAGCCAGCACATTGCCTGTACCAGGAGTTTGGTAACGATGGTCGCCTCCGAATCCTGGTCTAGCAAGGCTCTCACAGTCTACGTTCCGCTGCCCAGGATACGGAGCGCCACAATGGCTGTCGCCAACCACACGCGCGTCCTCCTTAACTTCATTCTATCGAGCGCGACATGTGTGCATCCTAGAACACGACGTCACTCTCTCTCCCGACAGCCCCGATCCCGATGAGGCCAATACCGGCAAAGAAGTTCCGACCGGCACACGACTACCACCGGATTCAGAGACCGGATGCAAGAGCGTGTACTGCATCTATCCGTACCGTACACAGCTGGCCGCTGTGGGACATTCTCTAACCGTGTATCTCTGCCTTAAGCAATTGAAGCAGCAGTTGTTCTGGTTAACTAACTTCCGCCGCTGCGCCTGCCCTAGCTGTTTGGAGGCACCATGTCGGCACACTGCATGTCTGATGCGGCATAACCGACACCGATATTCTGAAACGCGATGTTATTTTGCGCATTCGCCTTGCTGACCGCGCCGCCGACACGGGATCGGGAAGCCGCTTCAACAGTGACGCGGATGGCTTCAACTGATCGAATGCACGCGTCCAGGAGAGCATCTACCTCAGTGTAAGTGAGGAGCTTGCTGCACGCGTTTAAGGAGTTCTGCCAGTCATTCCGTGTGCGGCAGTATAGCTTGTGCGTCAGTATTAGAACTAACAAAGCGTCCCAATTGTTCAAGCGCGTCGTTCACCTTAATGCGGTACTGGCAGAGGTTATCATCCACGCCATCCGCGATCGGCGGAAGATACAAAAACTGTTTACAAGCGGGAACGATAATGCGCTCGTTCACACACCTCGTCTTTAACTCGGCCCATGCGACGACGAAGTTCGAACCCGTGACAGCTGGCCAGGAGATAAATCGATTCAGTTGCCCGTCCAACCAACCTCCCAGGTAAGGCAGCCTCTGGACGACTCCCAGCAGCGGATTCTCGATGACCGGGGACTCAAACAGGTCCCAGAGGTAACGGGATCGTTGGCAACTGCGCGAGGCTGGATGGATCCATGCACCTGGTTGATACTTCGGTGGCAGTTTGGCCCTTCAGTTCGGTCTTGAAGTTGGCGATTAAAGTACTGAAGAAGTCTACGGACTCGTAGTACTTCCCCTCGGCGACTACGAAACAATCCGGCATAACGTACGTTTTCTCCTTCCGGCCCTTGTCCTATGCTCGTAGCTCGATGTGAATGTTCAGTTCCACACAGCGAGCCTACTGCTAATGAAACAGTTTCGGACGTTCTTCCGCTGTGGTTGCGGAGAACTTGGCCTTCTCTGTCTTCTTATAATTATTCATGATGCACCCAACAGTCTTCGTCGGGAGCTCTTATCTGATAATCAGCTCTTCTAGTCTCATGTTCATGATTTAACACATTTTGGCACAGAGATGGCAATTTGGCTAACATAAGGAATGTGGATCTAATTGACTAACAGTGGAATAGAACCTCCTATTCTGACACAATCATAAAAACAAAGCACCCGCATTTTCCTTATTGGCGGAAATGGACACGTCTACCGATAACGACAAAATAGGACCACGTGTCGGAAGCATCAAAGGCGGGACGAGCGGAATACCATTCCTACCCCCGTGCCGACCCGCTAGGCCAGTGATGTCCAAAGTTGTCACCCGGGAGAGAAACGCCGTCCCCACCATCGTTCGCCATTACATAGTACAGGGACGCGGCTGAAACGGTAACCAATACGCTCGCTTCCCGCGAAAGCAATGATATCGTCTATTCGTCTAGAACGGTTGGAAGGGGTAGCAGGCGCGTGTGGGGCCCCTACGCTGGACATCACAGCACTAGGCAACTTGTCATCTCTGCATAGTACTTTCTGTTACGTGAGTATGTGTTTTATGTGGTAAATCTATCGTGAGTCTGCCGCCACTGAATGCACCCTGGCTGACCTGCCTAACGCATGCCGCTGAACGCCGAATTGCCGTACTACAGGCTCTCCGGAGATGAATTCTATAATATCAGTAACTAAAAACAAAGGCCCTCACCGCATTTTCGCCAATATTAATTTTCGACGTATTTTGAACTGCAGAATCGCCCCCTAAAAGGTTCACCACCTGTTGTAAAAAAGGGTTCAGAATATTATGGGTAGATAGTACTGTCCAAATGGAGGAAAAAGGTCCTGATAAATATGGGCAGCAGAAGTAATATTTTCAAAGTTATAAGCAATTTTTAGTTTCGATTGAAGCAAGTGGTTTGTTTGCTTCGAAAGCTATTGGGCTGTATAAAAACAATTGATTATCTTACTGTCTTTTCCTTCCGTGATTACAGAAGATTATCTACATGACCTCCTCCCATTTTCATACAAGCTTCACATCTTCGCGCCACAAAACTACGAATCGCAACAGGCTTATTGCTAGATCTTCCTGAACCCCAATGTCGTGTTTCAAATAAACCGATTTCACGTAAATGTCGGAGAAACTTTTTAAACAATTTCTAATACGGTATCTTCTGATTCGGATATTTTTCAGCATACAGTTTTCGTGCTGCTGCAGTGCTTTCGTCAGCACGTTGATACATGTAATGCATTTTTGCCATTTCTTGATTTGAGTAATACGATGTCATTCTTACCGCACTACGTAAATTTTTAGTTGCTGTCTGTAACTGTTCACTGATCGCGAGAATGCATACCTAACATTTCTCTGGTGAAGGCTTGCTGCCGCGCAGATCTTACCGTGCGCGGCAATTAGCTACTCGGCCCGTGGGTCCTTTATTGACGGTCACTATCATAAACCTGAGGGTCTTGAGCGGCTGCGATGCACATGGATCGTAATCGAATAAAGTCCCTAAAGATTTTTTAACCTCGCTGAAAGTCGATTTCCAAGAACCTGAAACTAAGTCATAAAACATAATTCCTGACCATCTCAAGACTCCACTCCGCTGTTCCTCCACCCATTCCATGTTTCTTATCAACCAAAAATTTGAAACACCAATTACCTCTTGACTCCATCCAACCCTCTACCATTTTCCGTTACCGTCTACACCAATAAGATACATGCACAGTTATATAAATGCCAGACACACAAAAACACGGAAAATGAGTTCAAGGTCAAATTTCATAGCGTACACGCACGTTCTCACATGCCATTCACGTTTAACAAGTGTAACACCCCTCCGTCGCAGTAGTAAAATTTGATTGAGTGTACGAAGTGGGAAGAGGAAAGATAATCCCTTGTTTTCCTGCTGTACTAGAGCATCAGAAGCGAGCAAGACACCCGCTTTAACCGAAACGGAAAACTGTTCATAATTTTGAAAATATTAATTTACTATCTACCCTTAAAATTCTGAACTCTTATTTAACCATCCTGTATGCTTATGTGTGCGTGTGCATATGTATTATATACTTCTTTCATTTTTTTGATGATTTACCTTTTCTTTAATGTATTCTCCAGTTGAGCAGACCACAAAGTTCGCGCAAATCAAAGTAGCATAATAAGGTAACCATGTTAATACTATCCTAATTGCATTTTCACCGTTTATCGACTAAAATATATACGCATAACTGCATATTTATATACTCGTAAAATATTTAGAAAGAGCAAACTTTTCATTTAAACTGTGTCGAAAATTTCGTGTGCTACAATACTATGAAGATAAAGACTCACAGTCACGCATAATACGACTACTAAACACATGAGTACAACATGCGCTGCCACTTGCACCAACGACACGTAAGCAAATGTGTCTTTAATAGTATCCGCCAAGTATATAATCCTTTCATGTTTGGAAATAAGTCTTTTAAATATACGCAATCTTCCTTGCTCATCAGCATTAAGAAGGTCCATCATTTCTTCGCACATTATTTCAATCAGGCCACCTACGTGCAATACCTAATAATAAAGTACAACTTTTTTAATATACTAAAAGTTTTGACGATACAAGTAATAAATATTACAGGAAAATCGTTTGTTAATTCATGAAGTTTGCTTCAGACGAAGCTGAAAGAAAATTTTAGAAATTAGATGATCACTTTTCTTCATTATGGCATGTGGAATGAAATAGAAGTTTGAAAGCAGTATGACTTCATTGGTTTGAAAATGTCGTACAAGAAAATTCTGTATACAATATTCCAATAAGGAGTACGGTATTATATTTTGGAAAGAATCAAATACGAAGCTCTAAACTTCCAGTTTAGTAGTCTATGCACAAGAATTAGTCAACGTTAAATATATACGATACATTTAGTAAAACAAAAGGTACGTCACTATTGATTCCTACACTATATCAATAAACTCTGAATGCTTATGCAAGAATAATGTACCTACATATACAATATGAGTATGCAAAAAACATGCAAGTAATCTGTCTAATACTTTTCCTTTACTTCTTCTCTGCACTGCCTGGCTGTATTTTTAAGGCTTTCAAAAATTTCAGAACCTAGGTTACTCATTCTAATTACAGCTATTTAACTACTTATTAATAAGCTACGGATTTTTATGCAATTTACCGTATCCAAGTTTGTGAAGAATGCACATTTTATAGAGCAACTAAAACAGAGAATGTATTCTCAACCATTTTAACCGCAAAATGCAATTCTGTTATAGTTTCATTTGATCTGCTACATGGAAATTAAAAATATTGTAGTTTAAAAATGTTTATTTGCTTAAAAATCCGCAGTGTAATTATTAAAGATCGGATCACTGTCCCCAGTCATATGTAACCTCAGTTTTAAAATTTTTCTTTACATCTGTATAACTGACCCTACATGTACGATATATATATATATGTACTATGTACTATGTTGTTCAGACAAGATAAAAATTTAAATGACAAATCAAATTGATTTTACGAAATAAATGCACCACATGTGCAAAAAATAATACAAATGTAAAAGTTACGCATTGTGTATAATATACGGAATAAAATATGTGTTTAACCCCCCCCCCCCCCCCCCCCCCCCCCCTGCTAATTCAACAATTCCGCAATCTTTGTATTAATCTTAAGACTAAAACATATAGTATGGTTGTGGTAAATATCATAATTATAAAAGCAATAGAATAGTGAAGAATAGCAACTTACTAATGATGTAGGCAATGCCATCAACACCGATGATATAATGGCAACCCAAATGTGTAACATAAATTGTAAGATGATAATAATTTCATAGTACGGGGAAATCTTCGCATTGGAAAGGAGTTTCATTGGGAAGTAAAACTTTCTGCTTGTCTCGTTGATAGCGGATGTATCGTTGCTTGCATCGTTATTGCCGAACAAGAGACCGGGTGCACTTACTAATACGTTTAATATGATGGCCATTGCATACATTCCCACGAGTAAGTTCGAAAAACGAAAAGATAACTTTGCTTTCTCCGACATGATTTCTTTGTTTCGATAAGTGGGATCTAGATTATTCAGGTCTTCGAATACAACTGCAATGACTGCTTTAAAGTTTCTGTGCAAAATAATTATTACAATCAATATCATTCAGCAAAATAATATTCGTATGTAACTTACAACATGTTAGTATCAGAGAAAGAGTAATAACAATCCTTTATTGGAAATTTCAATGCTATCACTTTCTAAGTGTCCGGTAAATATGAAATATGATTTTAAATATAGTTATTTGCAAATATAATAACAATATACTGTGTCATAACAAATTATACCAATGTAGAATAATTTAAGAAAATATACATGTATAGATTTTGAAACAGGCAATTTGAATAACTTCTTCATTTTTAAACATTCTGTGTGAAATATTTCTTTCTATTTCTAAAATCAACAAAGAAAAATTTACCGTAATTGATACGTTCATACAACAAGGAAGGAAAGAAGAAAGTGTTTCATATATCTATTTTTAATAAAGTTCACAATTTGAAGGTGTTTCGTACGGAACAGTCCGTATTCTTAACTTTCAGATAGTAGAGCCCGAAGCAGACTGTAAAAAGGAATTAACAAAGACCACTTGATTCATAAAACTCATATAAAGTAACTGTCGATCAGGATATGCTAGTATCCCTTATATTCATAATCCTCTCTTAGCTGTGGACTTTCCTGAAACTTTTGATATCTTTCAAAGTTCCACTAATATTCATTTCTATGAATAAGCACAAATCAATTAAATCCGAAGACGCTATTACAAGCTCACTCCTCAGTTTTCTACTAATGAAAAGATCAGTCCTTTGCTAGATTCTAAAAGGGTGTCTCCTCCGGTTCTGTCCTAATCAAACAACTGTTTATTTCTTACATATCATATAACAGGCTCATATAATTCAGCAATTACTATATAATGGCTTACACAAGTATTCAGACACTTCTAACCAAAAACTGTAATCACTGTAATGTACTTACTTACAAGTTACACGAAAGTTATTAAAATATGATTAGGCCAACAGTGACACAGAATTATTACGATTACATTGGCACGGTTTGATGTAAATCTGAAAGGATATATTGACGTTATAAAACATTTAATATAAACAGAAGCTTCCCGAGGGTCACAAAAGTATTCGAACAGTAAGAAATTCCTACATTATCAGTCACCTACTATTATATTAATATATTGCAGGATTAAGTATTTGATTAAGCATTTGCTCCTATGCAATTCTATGTTGTACGGTACATGTTTATCTGAGACGGTCTGGGTTTACGACAGGAGAAGTTAGAGAATGGCGTAGCCTAAGAATGACTAGACGAGTAGAGTCATTCTCGAAACAGCCACGTCCTGAACCAAGGCTCTCAGTCCTAAACATTTGGCACGCGAGGGTCCTTAGTAGGGTGAGTTGTCCCAATATGAAATACCACGATATTAAAGAATCCTGGCATTGCTATCAATTGGCGGTAAATACAATCGTTTACGTTTGTCATTTATTTCAATTAGTGAGCACATGCAGAGATTATAAAGAAGCACGTGTTTGCAAAAGAATATTGAGGAAAAACCCACAATCCGAGTTTTTGCATAGAAATCTTTAGATTGATATTATATACAACAATGTAAGTGTATCAACTTTATTTCTACGTGATTATCTTTCAAATACGGTCGAGTTTGAGTAACCATCGCGTAAATTATTAATTTCTATCTCGTTATTACAATATTTCTGGAAACTCAAACAACAATGATTTTCCTAATATGGAATATCTCATAAATAAAAAGACCATGTAAGAATTATTATTAACTAAAGAGAAAACTAGTATTTCAAAGATAGCAGGTGTTAAACGTAAAATTTTGGCAACTAAGAATTTTCAAAGAAAAAAAATCTGTAGAAGCCTTATCAGACAGTGACGAGGAAGAAAAAGACTGGAATGACATGGCAGCAATGAATTCATGGAAAAAGATTCTGCCAGTAACGAGGATGGTCCAGAAGGTATGATTTGTGGAAGGTTATGGATTGTTGAGGAAATCTTCAGAAGGAGATTGGGTGCAGTGCTGTAAGTGTCGAAAATGGGGTCACAAGAAGTGTGTAAGACCATTTAAAAAAATGTTCATTTGCTCAAAATGTAAGTGAATGTTTGATCAATTATAATTGATTATTATAAAATAAAATACATATATTAATTTCATACAAATATTAAATAGTTTCGATTGATAAGTACAACATTTTTTGTTTAATTTTGTACAAAAAATAACAAATTTTGTTTTTTTTTAAATGAAGATAATTATCAGACGCGTTACTTACTTATTTATATCCTATTTCCCATCTTCGAAAGAGTAAATTCGATATACGACGCTATTCCATATTAGGCGAATACAGTATCCCATATTAGTAGCACCATCAGCCGAATATGGGAAATGAGGACCTCAGTAAAAATAATAAATATTCTCTAAACCGTTATTACATTTTAAATTTCACTGTTACCAGTCAAAATAACATAAAATTTCCTGCAAAACCATAACATTTAAGTTTGTATAATAGCATTGTAAGTAGGTAAAATATGTGCATGAAAAGAAGTATTCCATATTAGGACAACTCACCCTATACAGGCTGTTTCACCATCCCTGTCAAAAATTTTAAGGCGTGAGAATTAGAAATTGCATTCACCCTCTCTGCTTGAGAATCCCGTGAGGCGGGTTTTGATATGCCCTTGTGGATTTTTTCAAGTAGGCAGGTTTAATGCCGCCAACGAAAGGTATGTGCTTCTTCATAAATTATCGCAAGAATGTAGTGTCTTATCGCATCGTATGGTATGTCATAGTTTCTGTTACATCGGTAAGCGAGCACTCTGTACGGGGAACTTGGCGCGCGATGGCAGACACTGCGCGTGTATGGAGTGCTGCCGCTGGACAGGCGTTTTCAGCCCGCTCTTTAAACATCGATAACTCAAAAATGAAGCCTCGGACGCGATTTTTTTCTTCTGAATTTTCGACTTATTTTGGCTTGTGGAATCACCCGTTAAAATTTTAGACAGGGGTGGTGAAACACCCTGTGTAAGATTTAAGAATAAATGTGCGACAGGATGACTATGAGAACCGTACGACTGTCAGTGCAGCCGGACGAGCAGTTAGTAGGCCGGAGTATAACCTGACCCTAGTTTTAATAAAATTCGTGTGTTAATTACAAGCCCCTTACAATGCATGCACAATTTTCGCTGTTCATAATTCTTTCAAGGTTACTGCAAAATTTTGCAATCTTCTTCTCACTTTAGCACGTGAATGTCCAATCTGTTTCGTGTCAATACTTTGTAGTGGTGTTTGCAATATGTGGGGTGTATTATACAGAACCCGTTCGTTTATAATTCCCGTTTACTTGATGCATTATCATGGTGAAAATAAAAATCGTCTAATGACTTCATTTGTGCAGTACTTTCTTTTAAAATTTGTTGTAAAATATTCAAGTATGATATTAATGTAAAATTTGTTTTATAAACAATACATTTCCTGAACTGCTTACTACCATACAGTTCCACCCCATGATCGAACGACACCTGCCGTGTACAACCGAACACAGATTCTGTACTTGCATTCCTTTATGTAGTCTCACTCAAACAAAATTGCGTCTTTCTGGAAAAAATTAATAAATTTTAATTTAGCGCAGATCATTTTACTCCAAAATGAAATACTACTTAATGTATTCTTTGGTCAAATGTGATCTCCTTCTCCGACTAATTTTATCAACATAGGGATTCCTTCACTGGTCCCTGGCATGATACTCATTTTTCCTTAAAATTCTTTAGCATAACTCAGAATTCACATCTTCACCAGAACTGTCAAAAATCATCACTGCCACTTTTACAGCAGAAGTGCACAGATGTTATTAACTTTCACGTGTAATAATATTCTCTTCCCTCAATGTTAACTTCCTTCGTCAGCCAATACGAACTTTGTTATTGAAACTTCCCTGAAGATTAAGTTTTTTCCTACCCCTATTTAACAAATTTGCAATTACGTTGTAAGATTTTTACTATACTCTCTTTTACTTTTCAATGTTCCTAATGTCTTCTAATTTATTTCTGTAATATTTGAATAATACACTCAATTACCACTAATACGTTTATTCGCATTACAACTAGCTATGTGCATATTTATTCTGTTTCTTTACTAAAACGTCTAAGTATTCGAATACTTTTGCGACTTTTGTATAATTCAAGTTTAAATTAATTATTTTGCAATGGCCATACATCCTTTCAGATCTACTTCAAATCTTCCGAATACAATGCCTTAATAATTGGGTCATTGTTGCTTTAACAGTATTTCGATAACTTCAATACAACATACACACTACATTTATTAAAGTTTTTGGTTGTAACTGTTTTAATAATTCCTCCGCGAGGAACTATCATAGGCAGATGCCCCTCACAACAGAGGGTAAGATTAATTTTTAAAAAGGGAATGTGGGTTTTTTATAACAAACAAAGACGACTGCTAAGACGAATGTAATGAGGTATGACATAATAGCATTGACGTTTTAAAAAAGCCACGAAAAGAAGAAACAAGTTTAAGGTAGCGTAGTATTTACGCTTGTACAGTGGTATTCCTCCGTTTCCATGGAATAAGGCTACGTAAAGTGTTAAATGCGTCTTCGCTTCTACAAGGAAATAGATTACATCCTATTAGCTATTATTTGGTCATGACATGTATTATAAATCTGAAAATTAATTAACGTTTTCTATTCCTTATAAAAAATGAAACAACTATTTTTTTCATTTTTTCATACGTTTGTTAATTACGAAAAAAATTTAAATTATACGCACGTTTTTATGTACACGAAAACTTATCAAAGAAAATATACAAACTGAAAATTCTGATTAAGCTACTATACAAAATATGTTCTTCTGTTCCATAAAGGAAAGGCAAGGTTATAACATGTCTTACACATAAGTCAAATACAGCAGTGACAACCTCACGGACGTAACAATATGTGCAAACAGCACAGCAAAAGTTTGAAAAAATTGTGACAAGTTCGATGTATCTGCATGGGTAACGCACTCCCAAGACTCAGCTATTATGATGATTGTGAAAGTACAGACCCAAATCATACGATTTAACACCTGATAGTAGGAATATGGCCAAACACCAGCCAAACGAAGAGTAACTTCGATGGGCCAGTTAATTACACTTTTAAGCGCCATCGACGTTATTATTCTCGTGCTTCACTCTCCACGCGTATCAGAAGTTAGTTTAAAAGTGTAGTATACGTTCTACCAATGAAAATGTTCTATTCGGCACAGATGTCTAATGGCATTTATCGTTTAAAGCGAAGAAGTTCTCTTCGGAGTAGTTGCATTATTCGTTCAAACATTTCGTTCTAAACTGACAAATGCTTTACTCTGATAAACCTGTCAGTTTGGAAGCGTCTATAAGTAAATTACTGTTATGACTTAATGTTCGCTATTATGACAAAATTATGTATCCTACAGAAAAGAAGCACATTGTATACGTACCTAACGACTGATGAAGTTTTAATGTGAATATTATCGACGACTGCAACGCATATTAAAGAATCAGGCGATGTATAATGAATCTTCTTTTCTTTCTCTTCACTTTTGCACAGCACTGATATTAGCATAAGTCAGTTGATTCGAAGGTATACATAGGGTAAAGTGTAGTGCATTGTACGCTGCACAGTAGAATTATAGCAGTTTACAGAAATTTCATCACATCATCTTCTGAAGATATCGTGATTTATAACAAAAAAGTTCAGGAATAGTAACCTGAATAAGAAGCATTTCATAGTTCCACTTGGAAAAGCAATTAATATATTAAAAAGTGGGCATAGTAAAAAATGAGATGGTATGGGAACATATGGTCCGCTTGAATTTGTCGCTACGATTTTTCACCTACATCTTACATTTTCTACTCCATTGTGAAATTTTATCAGTATATTGCCTCTTTCAACTAGCAATCAAATAATTTTTAGAAAATCAAAAATAGGTATAATAATGATTATGAAGTATTATGTAAAATATGATAAATTAAAATGGAAGAAGTTACAACACCGACAAATCTCGACATGACCGGTAGGAACGTATTTTAGGGAAACGGAAAACTAACTTCTTAAAGTTATTTTTTGTCGAGTCTTGCACAGAGCGTATGCTCAAAACATGGCTCTCATGCAAAATACTGTGGTTCTCTTTTGACAAGCAATTTTCATTTTCGACCAATGGTAGTTCACTTTATTCGACTTCTTGATTCTTCTTAAAGGCTGCCTTTACATTAAAGGTAAGGCCTTTACGTTAAAGTACAGACACTATACGTTTGTCTTACCTTGCGTGTGTGCCGTGTCATGCATATGAATTGTATGCCAGACTGGTCAAAAATAATCTTTGAGAGACCATTTCGCAATTTTCCTAAAATACTGCTCAGAAGACTAATTCTGCCAGTTCACTACTTCAATTGTGTGTTTCAACGTACACTATTTAATGACATATTTGGAGTTAACTAAATTTTTAACGAAAAGCATCATAGTAAACAAATTGTAGCGGCATTGCAAACCGATAGACAGCACAAGAGTTCGAGGTTGATTTATCGTGAAGGCCATTTAGGCGCCTAAGAAAACACACTACTCCACAAAATTAATGGATCACTAAGTTTTGACCGCAAAATAGTCGATTTTTATCCTGCTGTAATTTCGTGAAAAAAAATCGTATATCAGTCTACCTGGACTCATTTTAAAGGGTGAAGTCTCTATTTACATATCTCTAAATTGAATTTTTTCAAAGACCCGTTTATATTATAAAACGGAGTGGAAGACAAAAGTTTATTTGTTTTGTTAAATTTTACAAATTCTGATGACTTTATGGAGTGTACAAAATTCTTTGCGCGATTGGTTTTAAAATGACTTTGTTAGGGGAAGTATCCCCTTTACAGCGAAAATCGAGTATTGCCTCCTCCTTGTCTTATCCAAAGCCGTCGAAGTGTATCTGTCGATCCATCAAATGTCACAAGAGATCTTTTTAAACTTCGAAGTTGACGTCCAAGTTTTTCGTTTACAAACAAAATCATTGAAGCTTTTGTTGGTAAAACTAACGTTTAGGGGAGGCAGACCCGATGACCTTGTACTGGACATTTCTTATCAAGGACACCTTCTTCAGTAACGCTCAAGAGGTTTTAGCCGTTGCTCCTTATTGTTGACAAAGTTATTAATTATTAAATATAGAATACGAAAGGAGATTCATTTTGCTGCAAAGTTGATACATGTCGCAACACTTGGCCATTACCGAATGAAAAACCCGCTCAATACTTCAAGACATGGGCGGGGAAAAGGCTCCCCACCCCCTGCACCCCGTCCCAAAAAAATCCAACCCAACCAAACTCATTCTTGAATTAAATTCAGGATAGGATAGTTTGATTTATTTCAAGGACAGAGTAGGTTAGGTTAGGTTGGATTATTTCGGTGTGCGAGTGCAGGAGGAGGGGCTCCGCCGTAACCTAATCTGTCCGTGGGATAAATCAAACTATCCTATTCTGAATTTAATTCAAGAATCAGTTAGGTTGGGTTAGATTTTTTTGGGGTGCAGGTGGAGGGAGTGAGACTCCCGTCCCGTGATTTTTCATGGTTTCGACGCCATGTTAGCAAAAATACCAAGATGCATTGAGGCTTTCTTTGAAATAATGAGTTCTATGTATCCTTTAGATCGATTGAATACTGATTAAAATTCTCATTTCGCATATTCGTCGACTATTTCTTCTATCATAACCCTTTGTCCATTAACGATTTCCTGTACTATATCCACAATACATGTACTATGTACACATACATATTAGTTGTTTATGCCTTTCAATACTCAAAATAACTGCTACATTTTGCAAACTTTTTTTGTTAATAACTTTTTAATGAAAAACGAGCGACGGCTAAAACCTTCTAAAAGTTACTCCGAATGATGACCTTGATAACATATGTCAAGGACAGGGACATCGGGGCTGCCTCCCCTAAACGTCAGTTTTACCCTTTCGTTAAACGTTGACTTTCTTCAGTATTCTTTATCGCGCATTAATAGCATAGTGCATACGAAAAGTTTGTGATGCCGCGAAGACCAGTGACAGAGACACAAGCCGCCCAAATTGTTATCATTCTCCAAGAAAATAACGGACAACGGTATGTAATAAGACGTATGGGTGTGAGCCAGTCTGTAGTGAGCCGAACATAGGATATCAAGACATTTATTGTGAGCTGTTGCAGAAGCAACATTCGCCGCACCTGAGTCTTTCACCTGTATCGGCAATAGTCATGTACACTACATCCAGTTTAGGCCAAAGCCTTAGGAATAAGCGCAGAAAAATCCAGAAGCCCCGCCGAGCGTTTTCTGCGGATGAGTCCTTTGGTCGGCGCCGTATCCACGGGGAACCACGGGGCGGCGAACTCACTGCGTACACGCCTGTGCGCTCACTCTGCCCTCGGCCAAAACTGTAAAGATGACCGGTAGGCAGTTGTAAGCTGCCTCTGTTCGAACCGGTCCCTGTTCGACTCTTCAGCCCCATTCAATTAATCGGAGATTCATTTCGAATCCTAAGAGCCTTCATTCTGTTTGGATGTTCACAGGCTGGTGATCAGACGGCAGATACGCTATCAATAATAACCAGCTACTCCGTATGTGTTGCGCACTCCTCCAGAAACCGAACACCGCCACTGCTTTCGCGCAGCCGAAGCTCCACACGTACTGTTCACTTCCCACAAGAAGTCCCGCGGAACGGCACCGGGGCAAAACGACTCTCTCACTCTCTACACCTGTCCCCACCTCTGACGCTCCCATAGCCCCCACGTTTAGGTCTTTAACGTCACACACTAACATAGTAGTAAGATTTCTGTATTTACGGGGGCCACGTTTCCTGACATACCGTCGAAGTATCTATAGCATCTGTGCCGTCCCGCAGGACTTCTTGTGGGAAGCGAACAGTGCTACCAATGCAAGACAGAATCGGACCACGATTCTTGCTCATGCAAGCCAATCCTTGGCCGCACACAGCACAACACACCCGCCGCTTTCTTCAATCACGTCACATCTTGACTCTTGACCACCCATAAATGAGTCTGGATCTCGATCCGATCGAACATGTGTTGGATATCCTCGGTTGGCGATCGAGAAGTCTAGAAAGACCTCCTGTGATACTGCATTCATTGGAAAATACACTTCGAAGACTTTGAAACGATACCCCACAAGAGTTAATGCGGCAACGCATCAACATGCACGGACGATGACAACAAGTGATAAGACAATGACGGAGTTCTAATATACTAAAATACTCGTTTCTAAACACACTAAACACATACACTATACACAAAGTGTAAGTTCGACCGTGCAACCTCCTCGTGGTGTACGTTAGGTTATTCCAATGCCGGCCGCACACTTTTTATATAAAGTGCAATAAAATGACGATAAACAATCGAAAATCAACTTTTTAGATGTCGTTGTAACGGGGAGGCTTTCCTTTACAAAGCAATTTCAAACGAATCTCGACAAAATTTATTAAATTCCGTAGAATCGTTTGAACTTGAATAATTTAAAAAAAAAACAACTTCAGTTTTCCACTCCGTTTTATAATATAAAAGGGTCTTTGAAAAAATTTAGTTTAGGGATGTGAAAGTAAAGGCTTCAGCCTTTAAAATGAGCTCAGGTAGATTGTTGTACGATTTTTTTTCACGAAGTTACAGCTGTTCAAAGAGAATATAATGGGAATAATAAAGAGGATATCAGATGTAAATTAAATTTTAGGGTATAGCAATGCATTGACAAAAATTTGACACCGCTTGGCGCCATCCGATATAAATGACTGTACTTCGTTTGACACCCTATAACGTTGTCTGCTAATATGGTATCAATAGTCTCCAGACTTGGTTGGCACCAGTCGTGACGTGTTGCAAGACTACCCGTTTGAACTTGTTATCATTGGGGAGATTTTCTTAAAACTAAGTGTTACCGTTCTATAGCTATCGTAAGGCTGGTCTGGACTGGCTCTTCAAGGCCACGCACTCTCTTGAAAACAAAGCGTGGTCGTACCCCTACTCTGTGTACTCTTCTCATGCGTCGAATACGAGTTCGATCAACGATAGCTACTCATTGGTCTGCCTTGACTCGCCTTACTACTCTGCCTCTTTCGTACCTAACATTCTCTTGCACTTTACTCACCACCTCGCGTAGTTACATTGTTTCTCTTTTTCTTACGTCCTCCTTCCCTATAATCACCTCATTCGGTTCCACTACGTATGACTGATTTGGCAATGAATCCATTAATCCTGTTATATTTCATTATTATAAATTGTTAACAGTTCCTATATTAAAAAGTGTTTAGTTTGAATAATAACTGATATTTCTTTTATACTTACAAATATTTCACTCCAGAAGTAAAATTTATTATAATATATTAGAATCAACTATATTACTAGCGTACATGATATAAACTTCTACAAATTTCAATTAAATTTACAATTGAAATATGAGAATACAAGCTTAACATTTATTATGAAAAAAAAATATATATTTATACAAGATGTTTCACCACCCCTGTCAAATATTTTAAGGGGTGATTCTAAAAGCCAAAATAAGCCGAAAATCGAGTATAAAAAAATCGCGTCCGAGGGTTCATTTTTGAGTTATCGGTGTGTAAAGAACGGGCTAAAAGCGCCTGTCCAGCGGCAGCACTTCATACACGCGCAGTGGCTATCATCGCACAACAAGTTGATCGTGTAGAGCGCTCACTTGCCGATGTAACAGAAACGATGACCTACGATATAATGAGATAAGACACTACGTTCTTGCGACAATTTATGAAAAGACACACACCTTTCATTGCCGACATTAAACCTGTCTACTTGAAAAAATCCACAAAGGCATATCGAAACCAGCCTCACAGGATTCTGAAGTAGAAAGGATGAATGCTACATCCAGTACACGATTTAGTCCTAAAAAATCACACGATCGCGCGCAGAAACACACGGCGATTATTTCATCCACATGTGTCCACCAGAATTACACGTACCGCGATTGTTTCGGCCACGAGTGTCCACAAACAAATGTTCACAGCCATGCGCAATATTATTCATCCGTGCGTATGTGCTTTTTCAAAAATTGTCGCAAGAATGTAGTGTCGTATCGCATGGTATCGTGGGTCATAATTACTATTACGTCGACAAGTATGCGTTGTGCAGTGTAAATTTGTCGTGCGTTGACTTCTACTGAACCGTCCCTAACTTGCAATATGTAGGTCCAGTTGCCGTGCGACAGGCGTTTCAGACCCAATCTTTTAAAGATCCATAATTAAAAATAAAACCTCTACCGCAGTTTTGTCATTCCTGATTTCCGACTTATTTTGTGGGAAAGTCGTTCGCTGCTGATCGACCCCTTTGCTGACGAAATCGGGAAGTGTCGTCACACTTACCTTCACAGAAATTACTCGAAGGGACCACCTCCAGCTTCAATACAGGCGTGAATACGTCTCATCATGGATTGTCGATTGGTCGACACACTGGCGAAGTGTTTCAACATTGTCAACCGATGTTTTATAAACTACAGATTTTAAACGTCCCCGTAAGTAATAATTGAGTGGATTCAGGTTCGGAGAGCAGAAAAACAGTAAACCAATAACCAATTACATATATTGTATTTGTCTATACTCAAAAAAAAAATTGTTACAACACAAAACATGCTGTAACTCGAAAACAAAGCCATATCTGACATATGTTTCTATAGGAACTTTTTTGTATTTTAGTATTCTGAATTTATACTTTCTGTATTTCTCACGTAGAATAAGACACTCTGTATATACAATGTGTCCGCGGTAACTGTGAACAGTCCACTATTTCCTAACGTATTGAAGATACAAGAAATTGTTTATACGAAAATTGGTTTCACATCTTTTGGCGAAGGTGATTTTCTTTACATTATTATTTAAAGAGATATGAAGGTCAAGTAAGTTCTTTTAAATGGACCTATGTATTCTTGTTCAGAATTTACTAATTTTCAGCAGAAGAAACCCGGTCGAATAGGAAACACCAGTGATGATCTTGTTCGCACTTTAAGATCCACGTGTTAGGCATTGCCTCTTGAAACAAATACGAAGGGTCTGCACTAAGAACGACAGGCCCAAACTATGGAGTGTTCTTTTTCGTCACAGATGCATGTGGTCTTTTCTAGACGCTTACTTATTAAAATAAATTGAAAAATACCGCAAAAATTGTTGCGTTTTCGGTGTCTTTTTCACTTTGATCATTGTTTAAACATGTTGAAGTCTTTATAATGTTATAATAATTCATATCTTTTTATTCGGGCGTGTCCGAAAGATCATTTCGTGTAAAGTGAAACTGAATAACTGTTACCATTAAGACACGAAACATCTCAGATGTTGAAGCTTCGCATTTTGTTTTCAAAATTGATGTTTTCAAAAACAGAGGGCGATGGGAACAAACGGCTCGCAGCTTTGTATTCAACGCAAAAAAATCTGTACGAAATGCCTATGCAATGTTAAAAGTCCGAAAAAAGTCAAAATTTGTTGAACAGGATAATCGACTATACACATGTACATTTCGGTTTCAAATCCCTGGCAGTGAAATAGTTCATCTTTTCTTTTTCTATACTGATTAATCACAAACACGTTTTACTCAGTTTATAGAACACCTTGTATAAGTGTTGCTCAAACAATTATTCGCAAGATGTCCGATCACAGATTCTCCACTTTAGCAAACTTGTACATGTTCCGCAGCTTTGTATAGTAACATGAGATAAAGAAAAGTGGAGTATTTATTACTCAGTTTGTAAAATCATTTGTGTATAATTTGGACTATACTACAAAAATATATGTGCATTGATTTGCAGTCACCCACCCTCTCCCGATTCTAGAGGTATAAACACATATACGTCTGAAATAAACAAATATACAATTGTTTCACAGTATTTTTTTAATACGTGGTTTCTATTTAATAATAAGAATGTGCATGACATTAAATTTTATTTGATTACACATTTTTATTATACAGGATGAGTTATTGTAACTTACGTAACCCAAATGACACACGCCGATTTTTATGTAATTTCGGTGTGATATAGAACTCGAAAAAATATTCGACACGTATTTTTTTATCAGCAATCGTCCACATTGAAGGGGTGAACACAGCCCTTAAAGGTGGGGTTGGAAAACCTACGTGACAATATGTCTCGAAACATTCTGGTACTAGAAAAAGGTTAAATTTTAAGTATACCATGTGGGCCTGAACAGGGTTGCCGAATGCGAAATGAGAGTCCTTTTACATGTAATAATATCTGTCGCGAGAGTGAAATTGAAAATTCTGATTTACCTGTAATCTTAGACAAGGTTCACAGTTTAAGCATACAAAAATTCATGAAAATATATGATCGATTTACCAAAAAAAATGGAAAAACATGTTAATTTCAATATTTTTTGAACAAATTACCCTTTCAAAAAACTAATTATACAGCTGAATGCAGCATTCAAAATAGGCAAACCGTATATTTCAATTTTTTTTAGAAGGAATAATTTTTTTTAAATACCGCTGAATAAGTTTTTCAATCTCAATTTCAAAGACTGTCTTCACCCCTTCATTGTGGACGATTGCTGATAAAAAAGTACGTGTCAAATATTTTCGAGTTCTATGTCATACCAAAATTGCATAAAAATCGGCGTGTATCAATTGGGCGATGTCCCTTATTATTACCTGAGCTAACTGTAATTTTACTATTTCAAAAAAATGATTGAGAAGTATACGTTTTTTTCAAAGTTACTTTTGTTGACCTTGACTTTTGTCAATAGACCATGATATTTGTTTGTACATAATGTTGTAGTTGATGCAAACAAAAATTCAATTAGATACAATTTTAAGATTTTGAATTTATCTTGAATCTGAATATTCACACCGAAAATATATGATGTCGTGCGTTCATCGATTTAACTCTAAATAGGTAACCTATTGACAACATTGGCTTTATATCGCTTGGATATTTTTTTTACATTAGATAAAATACCGCGAAACATTACGCATACTATCAAAAATATACCTTATACTTACAATTAAATCACGTAACTGCAAAACAGTATATTTTTGACGTAATTATCCAAGTACAAAGTCGTCTCAAGATTATAATATTGAAGGACATTTAATTTTTAGCAGTTCAAGGGTAAACAACGAACCAACTTCTTTCAGAGCATAGAAAACCGATTACGTAAAATTGTAATTGTAAAATTGTAAAACTGTAAAGTTACAAGCTTGTACAGAATCTGCAACAGTATTATCTAAGGTTTTCAGACACTGCAAAGTCGATATGAGTATCTATTCCAGAACCGTTTTGGAACCGATATACCTAGACCCGAAAAATAACAGTTACGAAACCGATATAATATCGGTTCTGAAGAACCGAATCCGAAACCGATATAAACGAGAACCGTTATATCCATAACAGTTATAACATTGTTTCGGTTCACATAACTGTATCAGTCAGAACCGATATACATATAACAGTTTGAAACAGTTATTTTCGGAACCGTTTCAACCCCTGTTCAGAAGACGCTCTTAATGCATATATCCTTACCTATCGAGATATTTACTATAGCATCAGTGCATAGAAATTCATGAACTCATAAGGAGAAATACAATTGTGTCCGATTTTGTATCATACTCACCGATGACACTATGGTTTTGATCAGATTTTTCCATGTTTGACAAAATGTCGCAGAGTGTAAAACGATACACAAGTTCAAGTATGATACTACAAAATAGTTTCTCTCATTCGTTCGTATTTCTATAAATCCTTTCTCTCGATTTACTAATTCACCTTAAACATGTGTCGCCGTTACGATAATGTACAAAGAATAGAACAGTTCGAACAAAGTCTTACAGCGAACTCAGCACTTGCTGGAAACGAATGTATCGATGCAACTTTTCAGAAATAGTCCAGCAAAGATCAGTACGCGTTTCGCATTCATACTTATATATAGTTTAAATAATAGTGAAACGTTTACAAGTTTTCTGGGAACAGAATTGCAGTTTCAGCTTTATCGCAGTCATGAATATTTCGTATTGTAGACGTGTAGATAGGAGCACGACATGCAAGCACATATTATATTGTTTGAATCACATCATATGAAGTATTACACGAAGTAGTTTAAAAAATATAAAAGCTTCTTTCCCTTTTTAAGTGCAATGTTCATTCTGATCGTTCATTTTCCTTTTTATAATTTAAACCTCAATCCAGAAAATTGTTGAATATAGGGGAAAGTAGGGCCTTTGAAGTTTTATGTGAAGTAACACAATAAGTTTTAATAATAAGAACGTGAAATTGTAACGAAGTAATCTTTGGTTCTTCATTACTGCTACAAGGACTAATCATAATTAAAAATGGAAATTTTTTTACACAAATTAGTACAATGTAAAATTAAATCATTTGTATCGTCTTACATCGCTAGTGTGGTATGATGTGGTGTAGTTGATTGTAACTTGCAATGAAAACGTACGTGCTGATTCTTCATTTCCATTTTTCACGGCTGCAAAGATAAATAAAAAAAATATCCAGTATCCCTCATTTTGATTTCACAAGAAATTTTCTTACGTATTTCTCACTTGTACATACATACACATATGCATAATCCATATACGTATGATTCCGTACAAACGGAGAAGATTTACCAGCTGGCATTTCCATATCAAAGAAGTTTTCTTTGTAATATCTTCCAGTTTTCGAGGAAAGTACATACAGTAGTAACGTAAAACTTTCTTGAGACGTTTCATAGTTTGGTCTGAATCACCTAGACCATGAATGAGTAAGTTGGGGTCTCATTTTTTCTCGTATGATGATTTTGAGAAAAAGGAGCTTTATATTTTATATACATAAAGTATTCTTAATAATATGCGTGTAATTAGAAATCCTATAGTCCTTTTTTGTAGTATCGAAAACCACCCTTTTTGTCAGTGTCTGTTCCAACTCAGCATTTGCTCCGGGTCAGTATGTTTTTTCTGAGGTCCTCTAAACAGCATACTTTCTAGTTCTATATTATGATTTTTCTTGTTGAATTATTCTTCATTCCTAATATAAATTTCGTAAAAATACAGTAAAACTTATTTTATAAGGATGTTATATGCCTATGAAGTTTGGTGAGATCAAATATGTCGCAGAATACGTTTCTGCGAAATACATTCGTTTTTTATGGTTTTGCGTATTATGTGTATATTTCATGCATATTTGGCTAATCGGCCACTACGTTCAGAATCAGTCCAGAAAACAATTGACGAGAAAGTTAGATACAGTAGTAGTATCACCCGTTAAAATATTTACGACCTGTGGTGAAACACCCTGTATAAAGTTTTCGTACGTTGTATTAATTTTGCAAAACACTACAAATCTGGGAGAGTTCTATTACTTTTTCACAATATGCAAAATGTCGAAAGCGTATTAAATATTGAACTCAAGTTTCTTAACATGTATGAGTATTGCTTAAAATCTCATTAAAATTTTGAAAAAGTACATACCTATGTTTGGGACATTGTGAACTGGCCACTCAACTTTTTCATTAGGCTGGGTTTACACTGGCAAGTTACTCGTTTCAGTAACAGATACAAGTAGCTAGTCTGGCTAGGCCACTTGTCCAGCCTCTGGACAAGTAGGCGTTTACATTGGTAAGTAACTTGTACCAGAAACTTGTAAGACAGCTACTAGCCGAATATGAACCGCATGGGAAAGGGATGAGTAGATGTATTTGTACCAACAATGAGGACAAGAAAGTGAACAGCTGGCTAGGCATCTACCTACCACTAGTCTTTCCCTACTATCCGAATATCACACTGTCCGAGCAACTAATCTTTCAGATAGCCCAATTTAAACGCTTTTGTGTGGGGTAGTACCGTCAACATAACAGCGAAGATGTTGTTAAGAGGACATATAAACCCCTGGTGTCCAGATGCTAGTAGTTAATTACATGAATTTATACACGATTACAAGGATCTTCTTAAAAATGTCGTAGATGCTATTAATAGTATTTAGAAGGATCTGAGTAAAGCTGCTTTGTTAGAGCGGTGTGTCGGTGATTTTTCGGAGAATAATAATTTTCTGTAAACATATGTCTTGCTGTTGACTATTAGACCCTCTTGCGCTCTAACAATGAGTGTGACTCTGACTCTGGCTCTGACAGCGGACTCTTCGTCGGTGTATACAATACACTAGTCAATGTCTGGATCTTTCGGTTCCAGAAGCTTCACACATTTTGTATAGAGTTTTCGAGACGCGCATTACAATTTCATGTAAAAATGCATTGGTGATTATGCAATTGTTATGTATGAAGAATATTTTTCCGTTCGCTTTCTTTAAGTCTTTCAAGCTCGAGCCCGGGGAAGAAAAACGCCCTAAAATCCCTTCATGTTTATCTCGCGAGTAACGAAGGGAAGCATGAGCAGCGTTCCCACGGATAGCAACCAGAAGCCAAAGCGTCATTCATCTAGGTCCTAGATGGGGTTCCCATCTATCCCCGCAATCCCACGTGCGGTTCATATGGTACGGGCCTGAGACGTGTCGAGCATACGGCCGTTGCGGGGGCCAAGACGCGCGGCGGGAAAAAGTGGGCGTTACTTCCGAAAATCGGCCGTCGTGAGCAGTTAATTCCAATGCCTGATCTAGGACCATGAAAAATCTCCTTATATGGAAATTTTAATAGATCCCCACCCATTTTTCGGAGTATATAAACCCTCAAATTTTAACCCTCTCGGGCACAACTGTAAGGTCGTTCGTAACGTCACCTCGCATTACGTTCGTTAAAGAGTTGGTTGCATCCAGTGAGATCGGGCTCAAGTTCCCTTTCGAATCAACGGTTAACCTTACGGAATCAACGAGTTCGGTAGAAAATCAATTTGGCATTTTTCTTAAACCGCTCTTCTGTCCCCGCATTACCAGTGCGTCAACACCGAGCATCTATCGCAGATAATAGAAACATTTATCTATTCGCGATACACACACATACACTTGTAATCAACACTGACTTTTGAATATACACTTAGTGTTCATTTATAAATTATATAATCTCTTTCGGACTTGGTTTGGAGGAGTGTGTGCGTATGGTTGCAGTGTGCTGTAGAAAGAAAATTATCTGTAAGTGTAGTGATAAAACAGAATTCTAAGGCTAAAAGTGTAGTGGATTCATAAAATAGAAGTAGGGAAAAAGAGGTGGAAATAAGGGGAAGGGAAAATATTCGATATTTGTACGAAGAACACGGAGTTTTGTACGGGTAACTAGAGACAGAGGTTAGGTAAGGCTAATATACATAATGGCAGAAAGAAATAGATCGGTAAGGAAGGTAGCGGAATTGGTTGGTAAGGTAGAGAATAGAAGGGGGGCCAAAATAAGTAAAGGAAAAGGAACACCAGCGAAAATAGAAAGTGAATTGATGAAATTCTTGAATCGAGAGAAGAAGAGGGACAAAGAAGACTCACGTATTATCCAGGAGGACACAGATGAGGAGGGAGGACCGATAGATTATGAAAGTACAAGTAAGCTAGATAGAGAGAGTGGAATTATGGATATGCTGACAGAAATATGGACAGAAATGAGAAATATGAAAGAAGAAATTAAACAGGAAATAAGAGAGGAGCTCAAAAGAAAAGAGAAAGAATGGGAAGAAGAAAGAGTGGAGCTAAAGGAGGAAATTAAAACGCTGTGGAATAGAGTTGACATGCTAGAAAAGGGGTGAGGGGAAGTAGGACCAGATGGAGCAAAGGTGATAGAGGGGACAATAGAGACGTTAGAATCATTGTTAGAATCACAAGACAGAATGCAAAGAAAAAATAATATCGTAATAAGAGGGCTAAGAGTGAGAGAAGGAGACATAAAGGAGGAAATTAAAAACTTCTGCGCAAAGAAATTGGAAGTACAATGCGACTTTTATTGTGTCAGAAATGTGGGTGGAGAAAAGAAAGCAATGTTAATCGCTAGGGTAGATAAATGGGAAAACAATATGAGAATTATGAAAAGTAAAAATAGATTGAAAGGGAAAGAAATATTTATAGAGCACGACCTTGCCCATAAGGAAAGGAAAATTCAGCAAGAACTGGTAATAAGAGCAAAATCAGAAAAGAATAATGGAAGATCAGTTAAGATAGGATACCAAAAAATAAGAATAGATGGGAAGTGGATAAGGTGGCATGGAGGGAGAGGTGAAAGGAGAGAAAATTTTTAGAAAGGCCTCGCGGATCAAAACATAAAACAGACAGAGAAGAAGGAAGGGAAAAGGAGGTCAATAAGACGTGGAAGTATACTATTCTGGAACGTGGCTGGACTAATAGGAAAAGATAGCGAATTCTGGGAATATGTAGAGGAACACGATTTTGTAGGCCTAGTGGAAACGTGGATTATGGAAAAAGGGAAGAGCTGGGGGGGGGGGGGGGGGGGGGGGGGGGGTATAACAGGTGTAAGAGAGGAATGGGGAACAGAGAAGGAGGTGGATAAAGAAGAAGTTATAGTGAAAAGACAAATCAGAGTAAATGGAGAAAACTGAGATATATGGACAATCTATCAGGGAGGAGGCATGGCAGAGCTAGTGAGGAAAATGCAACAGAATATACAGGAGAAAGAGGGAATTCTGCTAGTGGGAGGAGACTTTAAAGCCAGAGTAGGTGCACAAGGTGGGAACTGGGAAGATAAGATAGAGAGTGGATGTAATAGGCGGAAGTCCAAGGATAAAATGACTAATCCAGAAGGCATTAAGTTAATGGAAATGATAGAAGAAAGGGAATGGAATATCCTGAATGGAAACATGGACGGTGATGAGGATGGTGAATATACGTTCGTAGGAAAACAAGGTGCCACGGTAATCGACTACGCGTTGACAAATAATGAAGGATGGGATAGAATAAAGAGATTTACAATAGAAGGGTGAACGGAATCAGATCATATGCCACTGAAAGTAGTATGGCAGGGAGAGTATGAGGAGGGAAGAGGGACAAGGAGAGCGGAGACAGAGAAGGGAATTATGATGTGGGACGTGAAAAGTATTGGGGAGTATAGGGAGAAATGTAAAATATATGAAAGTCACAAGACTGAAATACAAGATGCATGGACAGAATTAAAAAAATATGTGAAACATAGCCTAGTAAAGAGGAGGGTTAAATGGAAAGAAAAAAGCAATAGGGTATACAGAATGGTGGGACAGGCAATGTAAAGAAATGAAAAGAAAAGTCAAGATCGTGTACAGAAAGTGGAAAAGGGGGAAGTCAACAAAGGAGGAATATCTGGTAATGAAGAGAAAGATGAGAGGACTGAAAGAGAACAAGATGAAAGAGTAGGGAGGAAACTCTTAAGGAATCTAAAGAAGCAAAGACAATCTCACAGCTTTAGAAAGTCATAAACAAGAGAAGGAGGAAGAGAAAAGAGATGGGGTCAAAGTGTAGTATACATGAATGGAGGCAGCACTTTATAAAGCTGTTAGGGGGCTGTGAGGGTAGGATAGTAATGGACAAAAGAAAAAAGATAGATACAGAGTATGATGAGAAGGAACTAACAGACGAGGAAATCGTGAACCAGATAAACAGGCTAAAAGAGAAGAAAGCGGCTGGGGAGGACGGAATTACGGGTGAGGCCTGGTTATACAGGGTGTTTCACCACCCTCGTCAAAAATTTTAAGGGGTGATTCTACAAGCCAAAATAAGACGAAAATCAAGAATAAAAAAATCGCGTCCGAGGCTTCATTTTTGAGTTATCGATGTGCAAAAAACGGGCCAAAAACGCCTGTCCATCGGCAGCACTCCATACACGCGCAGTGTCTGGCATCGCGCGCCAAGTCCTCCGTACAGAGTGCTCGCTTACCGATGTAACAGAAACTATGACATACCATACGATGCGACAAGACACTACATTCTTGCGACAATTTATGAAGAAACACACACTTTTCGTTGGCGGCATTAAACCTGCCTACTTGAAAAAATCCACAAGAGCATATCAAAACCCGCCTCACGGGATTCTCAAGCAGAGAGGGTGAATGCAATTTCTAATTGACGATTTTGTCCAAAAAAATCACCCACACGCACGTACACACGCACCGCGATTATTGTATTCGCAAGTGTCATGTGTACACGCACCACGATCGTCCATTTCAACACACACACGCATCGCGATTATTTCATTCGTAAGTGTCCATGAGAATTACACGCACTATGATTGTCTCGTCCGCGAATGTCCACAAAAAGATGTTCAAAGCATGCACAAAATTTTGCACCTAAAAACACAGACACCAGGCGATTGTCCCATTCGCGAGTGTCCACTTAATCACACACGTACGCACTACGATTACTTTACCTACGAATACGAGATTACTTTACTCACGCACAGAAAAATTCTAGAAATAAAAAAATCTAAAAAGCTAAGACTAAGCCTAACACTGAAAGGAAAATTAAATTGAAAAAGAGACTGCTTTCTACGCGAGAAATATTTCCTGCCGATTACAGCTGTTTTCTCGTTCGCAACAGCCACCAAACTGAGGAGACCTTGGACAAATTCCATTCGAGAGACTAAAAACTGTGTCGATGCTTTATTATTAATCGGTGTGTCCTTATTTATCCCTTGCACGCTCGAGATCCAGGCAGCGGTAACTCGATTCCGAGAGTCGAAACTGTTTATACTTTGTAGTACCGCGACGAATGTCGTTGAACCGATCGCTTTCATTTCTTTCCAACGATGCAGTATTCTTCCAAACTTCGAGGTAGAAAGAAGTGTTCGTGTCTGATACTGTGCCGTTTATTTGATAAAAAGTATAAAAATAGAATGTCTGAAGAATTAGAATTCTTAGCACCGATGCTGAAGTTTCTTCCGTCGTGACGGTTCACCGTTGAACAGCGACAATGTGTTGTGCGTGCGATCAGTAATTTGAACGCAGAACCTGCAGCTGATCTCGTGTCATCGTTCGACGACAACGGCCTCAGATGCGCAAATTTCATTTATCCGCAGACTCTAGTGTGTGTAATTCATATGGACAGTACCAAGTCAAATAATCGCGGTGTGTGTGTATCAGTGAAGTGCGCAGTTGCACGCGTCGGAAAGATCACTTTTTACAGAGATGATAGAACGATGAGCACGCTATTGACAAATTTTCCTTACAGAGGAGACGTTGGTTAAATTTCACGCGAGACTGAAAAATGTTACGCAAATGTGTTAGTGTAGAACATGTGTGCCTTCCTGCAGAGTTGGGCATTATTCGAATTATTTCGAATAAATGTTTATCTCAAATAATTATCTCAGTAATTTATTCGAATACCGAGTGCAAATGTATTCGAATAATCTATTCGACTAATGACTGATAAATTATTCGAACAATAATACGAATATTTGTTGATTGTTTTAAATCAAAAGAAAAAATCAATCAATTTTTATCCGAATAAATTCTACCACAAATAAGTTCCTATTCGAATAAATTCTTCTACGAATAAATTCTTATTTGAATAAATTCTAATTCGTTAGTGACGAATAAAATTTTATTTGTTACTCTTATTCATTATCTGTTATCTGAATAAAATTTTGCCCAACACTGCATTCATGTCGGCAAATATCGACGCTTTTCTGTTTACATGCCAGTGCCCTTACATTGTCTCATCTCTCGGTCGTTGACCTCGGCCTCTCGAACAGCTGTAATCGGCAGGAAATATTTCTCGCGTAGAAAGCAGTCTCTTTTTCAATTTAATGTTACTTTCAGTGTAAGAATTAGTTTTAGCTTTTTAGATTTTTTTCATTTGTACTATTTTTCTGTGCGTGAGTAAAGTAGTCTCGCATTCGTGGGTAAAGTAATCGCAGTGCGTATGTGTGTGATTAAGTGGACACTCGCGAACGGGACAATCGCCTGGCGTGTGTTTTCAGGTGCAAAATTTTGTGCATGCTTTGAACATTTTTTTGTGGACATTCGCGGACGGGACAATCTTAGTGCGTGTAATTCTCATGGACACTTGCGAATGAAATAATCGCGATGCGTGTGTGTGATGAAATGGACAATCGTGGTGCGTGTACACATGACACTTGCGAATACAATAATCGCGGTGTGTTTGTACGTGCGTGTGTGTGATTTTTTTGGACAAAATCGTCAATTAGAAATTGCATTCACCCTCTCTACTTGAGAATCCCGTGAGGCGGGTTTTGATATGCCCTTGTGGATTCTTTCAAGTAGGCAGGTTTAATGCCGCCAACAAAAGGTGTGTGTTTCTTCATAAATTGTTGCAAGAATGTAGTGTCTTGTCGCATCGTATGGTATGTCATAGTTTCTGTTACATCGGTAAGCGAGCACTCTGTACGGAGAACTTGGCGCGCGATGCCAGACACTGCGCGTGTATGGAGTGCTGCCGATGGACAGGCGTTTTTGGCCCGTTTTTTGCACATCGATAACTCAAAAATAAAGCCTCGGACGCGATTTTTTTATTCTTGATTTTCGTCTTATTTTGGCCTGTAGAATCACCCCTTAAAATTTTTGACGAGGGTGGTGAAACACCCTGTATAGTGCTGGAGAAGTAAGGACGAAACTAATAGAAGTTATAAAGAAGGTATGGAACGGCTACGGATTGCCATGAGACTGGAGGAAAGGAATGATAATTCCATTATTTAAGAAAGGTAATATAATTGAGGTAAGCAGCTATAGAGGTATCACCTTATTGGACACGGCATATAAAGTGTATGCAGCGATTTTAAATCAAAGAATAGTGGATGAGATACAAGCCAAAGGAATATTAAGTGAGACACAGGCGGGGTTCCGTAACGGTAGGGGAACAATAGATAATGTATATGTATTACACCACGTGGTGGAAAGGGAGATAAGTAAAAAAGGCGGGAAATTGTTTACGTTCTTCTTGGACCTAAAAGCTGTGTTTGATAGTGTTGATAGGAGGAAACTATGGGAATGCATGGAAAGGAGGGAAATAAGAACAGGGCTTATAGAGAGATTAAAACAAGTGTATGAGGAAGTTATAAATGTAGTTAGAGTGGGTGAGATAGAATCAGAGGAGTTTTGGACCGAGGAAGGTGTTAGGCAAGGGTGCGTGTTAAGTCCAGTTCTGTTCTCAATATTTTTGTCGGATCTGGAGAAGGAAATGAAAAGAGGAAGGGTAGGAGGGAGGAAGGTAGGAGGATTAAAGTTTTGGACATTAGGATATGCGGACGACGTAGTTCTGGTAGCGGAAAGGGCAGAGGATATGCAAGAGATGCTGATAAGACTGAAGATATACCTGAGGGTAAAAAAGTTGGAATTAAACGCGACGAAATCAAAGATTATGATATTCAGCAAGGGTGGAGGAAGGAAAAGGAGGACTCAATGGATGTGGAATAAAGAGGAATTGGAAACAGTAAAAGAATATAAATACCTAGGAGTGAGAATGCAGAGGAATGGGAATATAACAAGCCATGTGAGAGAAAGGGCCAAAGTAGCGAATGCACTGGTAGGACTGGTTTGGAGCTTAGGTGAAAGACTATTTAAAAATGATTTTATGAAGAGAATGTTTCTATTTGACTGCTTGGTGGTAGGGGTAATGATGTATGGAGTTGAGCTATACGGGTGGCAGGAAAGGGAAGTGATGGAGAAGGTGCAGATTAAATATATAAAATGGTGTTTGAACCTGGACAAAACGACGCCTGATTACCTGGTACTAGAGGAGACTAAAAGAGAAAAGTTAAGGATTAGAGCAGGCACAAGAGCGTTCAGATTCGAGGAAAGACTAGAAGAAGCGAAAGGAAGATGTCTGGTGAAGGAAAGTCTACGGGAAAAGCAAGAAAGGGCTGTAATACGAGACACATCAAGGAAAGGTTAGGTTATATAAATAGAAATGGATATAGTCAGCAAGGTGTAGAGCAGGATAAAAAGGAAGGGAGAGCAATAATAGAGATACTGAAAGGAAGAGATGGAGATGTCCAGAAACAGTTGCAATATAATAAATTAAGAAACTCAAAATATAATAGAATATATAAATATATTACGGATAGTAGAATGCCCAGGTATCTGAAAAGGGAAGGTGCAAGAGGACACCAAAGCATTATAGCCAGGGTGAGATGTGTTAACGTGGAGGAGGGAAATAGATACTGGAGGACAGAACAAAAAAGAAAATGTAACATTTGTGAAATGGATATCGGGACATTAAAACACCTCGTAGAAGACTGCAATGGTATGGAAAGGACAAACTTAACGCTGGAAAAAATTCTAAGTGATGAAGGAACGGAGCAAGTAGTGAAATGGTTGAGGAAGGTGGAAAGAATAAGGAAGGAAAAAGGGAAGGGGGAAGAATGTGATACCAAAGAATAAAGAGTACAATTTAAGCGACGATTAGTATTATAACTAGTTACTGAATTTAGAGTTAGATTAGAGCGAATAAACAGTAGAATAGCATACACCTGGAGGCTAGATTCCGTATATAACACATAACATAAGTTAGAATAAGTACAAGGTATGGACGGATGAGTGAGAAGCTCGGTGATAGGAAGAAGTAGGAAAAAATTGTAACCACGTTCCAATTTCTTGGCCGCGAGGCCGAAATTTAAATTTAAATAAAAAAAGAATAAATACAAATTTCGACGGCATCGGCAATTACTATGTTACATGATATCGTAGTTGATGTTTTCACATTAAGCCTTATTCAAATATCAAAAATTAATTAGAAGTTATACTGAATAGAGAATTTTACCAGCAATATAGATTGAATCGAATAAGCTAAAAAGTCTATATAAAGACAAAGTGAGAGAATGCAAGAGAGTAGGGACCTGTCTAGTTTCTGGAAAGAACAGAAGAGTTATAGGACGGGCAAAAAGAAGTTGGTGTTGAACATAACGGAAGAACAATGGTTCAAGCATATCAAGGGGTTAAGGATGGAGGAAGAGAACAAGTAAGCGAGGAGATAAGAAAAGAAGCGACGGAGTGGGAATGCAGGAAAGAGTTCGGCGAAGAAGACGTGAAAGCAGCGACAAGGAAAATACAGAGGAAGAAAACCTATGGTGTATGCCGAAGGATATACACCGAGAATGGATGGAGATCTTGAACGAGATGCGGACGAAGTGGGAGGAGGCAGAGAGAGTACAGAGTAGATACATGATAATATGCATGGGATTTGATAGAAACACACCTACGTATATTTGGCAGGTCGAAGCAGGGAGAGAAAACATCGAAATTCAGACAAGGGTCAAGGCTAGTAAATACTTATTGAAAGTGGTGGAGATGGAAGAAGGAAGGTGGCCGAGGATATGCATAAAGGAAGAGTTAAGAGAGTTAAGGAATAGAGTACCGTCGGAATGGATAAAGGTGGTGGAAAGAGCGTTCGAAGAGGTAGGGAACGGAGAAACTCTAGAATTAATAGAGAGAGGAGAGGACAGTGAACAAATAGAGGCCAAGCCGAGGAAGACAGTGGTCACACGCCTAGACTAGAATATACAGGAGAGGTGGGCGAGAATAGAGAGGTCCACGTACTGCACGAAATATAAAGATGGGAAGGAATAGCTAGGACAGGAAGAGTACTTGAGAGATAGGAAATTTAGAGTAATAGATAAAGAGCAATGGGTACGCTTAAGATGCAGAAACGTCGGGAATTACAAATACAGGAGTACCAACTATGAGAAATGTAATATTTGTGGGGGAGAGGGGACCTCGGCGGGCATATGTTGAAATGTAAGGGATGCGTGAAAAAGTAGGAGGGGAGCTGAAGGAATGGCTAGATTGAGCGTAGAGGGGGCTAGAGGAGAGGATAAAAGTGATATTAAAAGGAGAACTTAATGCTAAGGCATGTGAATATGCCAGATTATATGAAAAAGAAATTTCTATAAAAAGGAAGTAATCTTACAAGACACGCAAAGCGGAAGGAAGAGCAACCGAACAAGAAGGAAGGTTATACGATCAAATAATATTACATATTAGGGATATTTATTCAATATAGCATAGTTTATATAAAATATATTATATAGCAAGAGTAAGTAAAATGATACTAGATATATGTATCATGTATCCGATAAAGATAGCATAATGTGCGGATGGTGCAATAAAAATTATTATTATTATTAGTTTGAATCGAATATATTCCATAAAGTATGAGTCAGTGTTCTCCCTAACAGTTTGCGGTATATACATGAAACATGCTCCCTTCCGAATAATCCTCGATGTTCTGAAGTGTTCATAAGAAAATTACACATAATGCTTACTGACAATTGATTAGGGTGAGTTTCCAATTGCGAAGCATTATCAAGTATAAACGCAGGCAGAGCAAATGAGATCATAATGGGAATATTATTGATGATTGCGAATCATACACAGAAACAGAATAAAAAAGTGAACTTCCGTTCTTCAACTTTATTGTTGCACCGGTGTACAGTGGAACGAATGCCACATTTAGCTGGACAAAATTAATTCCTCGCGAACTGTTATAGGTAAAGACTAAATTCTTTTAGCGCACTTTATGGTTCGATGATGCCTCCTTTACGACACATTGTGTACTCCATCAGGCACTCAGGAGTTACAGAGGGTGCGCACCCTCTATTTTTTTAACAAAATAATATAGAAATTTTTGTAGCATTGATTAGTATTAATAAAAAGAAATAAACTTTGTCTGAAACATTTTTTCATATTTTGCATAATTAAAAAAATATTTAAGACTGACGTTGCGTGGATCGAGTGCGTTCCGTTAGGTGGACAAAAATCACTTTCAAAATTGCAGTGAATAACCAAGGAACATCCACAGACACTTTTACGAGAATATTTTCAACCTTATATTGTTACATTGTATCACAGGTTTAAGTACCAACACCAAACATGTGTACAACTGAAGGCGTTATAACATTGTTAGTTAGAAAGACAGCGACGCAGTTCATTTCGGTTCAGTATACTTTACAGTTTCATGTGCCACCTGTTCAATACCCAAGCAGTATTCAGAAATTAGTATCCACCTAATTGGCACCAGTAGTCGTTTACCAGCATATCAGTCATTAATCTAATCACATTTTCCCCAATTCATAAATTCATTTAAAAGATTGACCTATCATAAATCCGTGCACTGTCAAAACCTGAAACCTGCGACCACATGCTGTCTACCATAAACGTTAAAGTTTCGTCCTCTCTGATTCGCTAACTAAAGTCACACCTTCTTTCCTAGATTCTGCATTTAAAAGGACACATCACGCTAATTTTTTATTATTACTAAGCGATTTTTAAACCAGTTCGAAACTCTGTGTCTTTGATCGACTCCTTTAAGTTTGTTTAAATTATATAATTCTATTTATAAACCGTACGTCTTTTTACTTCATCTCTACACGAAGTGTTTGTAGTTTATGGTTGTACTCGGAGTTTTGCTTCTAGACAAAGATTTTTAGAAACTAAGATAAATTAACTAGTTAATTTTGAAAGACTTACGGAGTGTACAAGCCAGTAAATTGAGAAATTAGTCTCCGAAAACTTATAAAGAAGAAAACTGAATTAATATTTTACGGCAACATTCGTATTAATTACTTAGTCATGGTGTAAACATGGTATGTTTATTCCTACTGGAAATCACTTACCTTCGATTTAACATTCCATTCGTAACAAAAACGGCACCTGTAATTGTGAAGAGTATTGAATCGAAGCATCGGAAGTTGTCGCGGAATGTAGCACGCGCTGACAAGCAATCCTTCCAAGAAACGTAAATCTTTAATATTTTTTTAATTATATAAAAAATGAAAAAATGTTTCAGACAATGCTTATTTCTTTTTATTCGAGATATTCATAACCATCAAACTTTCTATAGTATATCGTTAAAAAAATTGGAGGTGCTCATCCCCTAACACTTCCCGGGTGCCTGAAGGGGTGCACAATGTGCCATAAAGGCGTCATCGAATCATAAAGTGCGCAGAAAGAATCGTGACGATATCTATCATAGTTTTTGAGTAATTAATTTTGTCTAGCTAAATGTGCCATTCGTTCTCTGCGCGCTGGCTGAATTGTACGAACTGAAGAATATACTCGGTACAACCTAGCCTGGGTCATTTCTTTATATAGTCTTCCAATCAGTTGAACTATTCAATAAATATTTCATTATTTTATTATCTTAGATACAAGATGATTATTTTCAAACTTATGTCTTGGTATGAAATAACACAGTTGTATTTCGAAAATGAAATAAGTATCAAACAGAATAACAGGTTATTCGAAATGTTAGTCTTCTGGATCATTTAAAAGTAAACACTTTATTATGCTTTATTACACCACAGTTACATAGAAAAGCAAATTATATATTCTTCCTTATTACACCACTCTATACAGGATGTTTCACAACAGGTGCCGTATATTTTAAGGGGTGATTCTACAAGCCAAAAGAAGTCGAAAATCAAGAATAACGAAATTGCGTTGGAAGCTTCATCTTTTAGTTATCGATGTTTAAAAATTGGACTAAAAACGCCTGCCACGCAGCCCTCCATACACGTTCAGTGACTGTCAACGCACGACAATTTCACCATGTAGACCGCTTACCGATGTAACAGAAATGATGACCGACGATACGATGCGATAAGACACTACATTCTGCAAGAATTACAGAAAAATGCGCACACGTTTCGTTGAAGGCAATAAACCTGCCTCGAAAGGGTAAATGCAACTTCTAATATACGATTTTATCCTAAAAAATCACCCACACGGTCTCACACACGCACCACGATTATTTTATCCGCAAATTGCCGCGTGTAAGCGCACCGCGATTATTTCATTCGCAAGTGTCCATGCGAATTACACGCACTATGATTGTCCCGTATGCGAACGTCAACAAAGAAATGTTCAAAGCATGCACAATATTCTGCACCTGAAAACACACACGCAAAGCGATTGACCCGTCTGCGAGTGCCTACTCAATCACACACGTATGCACTGTGATTACTTTACCTACGAGTGCGAGATTACTGTACTCACACATAGAAAAATACTAAAGAGAAAAAAAAACAAATCTAAAAACTAAAACTAAAACTGAATTGAAAAAGACAGACTACTTTCTACGCTAGAAATATTTTCCACCGATATAATAAGTAAAAAGTTGTTCATGTCTGTTAAATAGAAACTGTAATGCAACAAGGTATAATGCATTGTCTTATTTATTGTATATTTACTAATTCAAATACACGGTAGTGTAAGGATGGTGGCAGGGAAATGATTGATAGACCGTTCTCACAATGACAGACTCTGAAGAATTCTCCGTGCAGGCGAGAGCCTTCCCTTTTATGCAGACAGTGCAACACACATGCGCGCCCACGCACGCCGCACGTATATTCAAACACATGCATCTTCGGAGGACCGTCACGATGGTGAAGCCGTCGCACGGTGATTCGAAACCGTAAATACGTGGACAAAATGCATAGCGCTGTTATTTATACGTTTTTCATTATGAATAGAACGGTTTTAGGGGTTTTTGAGCCATAGAATCTGATTCTGGTATTATTTTTTTTACTAGGACAACGAACTACCCTTATAAACTACCCTTATATTTTCAGTCGAATTTCCGTTATGTAAATCTTACACGGCCATCACTGTTTAATCTTTTACACTTGACTTTACATATTTGTAGTGTCATAAGTCTTTTTTGGGTTGCATAGTACAATTTTAAAATGAATTTTTAAGTGGTAATAAAACGCCAGTCGAAAGGAATAGTTGGCTACATATTGGAAGTGCTTCATATTTGTCAGTATGTATTCTGAGCCAACTATTTGGTCTCAATTACGTTTAAACAGAAAAACCATAAATTATAATCTTTTTCAAAAATGTAATCAACAGTTACCCCTCAGCTGGCGGTGAGTAAAATTTGTTACTGTAGGTGTACAGACTTTTACAATAATGACCTCATCACAGAAGCTCTTAAAGTGCAAAAAAATGAAGTGAGATAAAACAGTTGTTACACAATGTATCATTATGTTAAGTAAATAATTCGTGAAAAGGATATAATACAAAATTTTTCATCTATACGTTCAAATGTTTTTGCGGTTACTTAACAAAGGCATAATATTGACAAAAAAATTGAAAACTTTAAAAAAATTTTAAATAGGTGTTTAACTTACCTCAACCGTCGGTAGAATAATAAAACGGTTTTTCCTTAATGCGAAAAGAAGCAAATAGAAAGATATCGATTGTGCCATAAAACGAAACATAGCGCAGTAAGAAAACGCGAAATATCCCTTACGCTCGTTTACTGCGTGATGGTTTGCCGAGTTTTATTAAGGTATGGGATTGTTAAGGGAACACTCCTAGAATATCAAGGATCATCTACCAACTGTTCTTGAAGACCATATATACAGCAATGAGGGTGTTGAGATCCGGGAAATCAACTTCTGAATGGCCGCATAGACTTTAAAACAATTAAACGTTTGTGTCTCATTTAAAATACTTTTTATTTGCAACTAAATCTTCAGTATCATGTCTTTAATATCTCTCAATTACACCTACAGTTTTAAATATGTTGTTGTCATTATAAACACGTACTCAAGTTCTCCAATCTATATGGCGTTAATAGATTTTTACGCGTTGGCTAAAAAAATATCATTATAAATTCCAATCCTGCAAGGTTCAACAAGAAATTTTTATGCAAGCATTTGAAGTAGGTTCTAACAAACGCTCTCTTGTAAAATTCATCGTGATTGGTCGTGACTAGCGTTTTATAAACGTAACTAAAGTAGAAAAACGGCATAAAATAGAGATTCAAAAGAGGGTATTTTTCAAAGGGTTAAAATATGTTTATCCCATGTACTTATAACTGAAAAGACACACTATAACAATACATAGTTAGATTTTAGTTAATTCCTGTCCATAGACAAATATAGTGAGGCAAAGTACGCTAATTTCAGGAAAAATGTAATCATTCTGAAATGAGCATTTTTACCCATTTTGAAAGCTATCGCAAATGATTGTAGGTGACTTATGGCAAGTTCTATGCATCTCACAACTTACTCTATACATCTAATAAAAAATCTATGGTTAAAATTTCATGAATTTTCAAAGGTCGACAATTTGAATGTAGTTCACGTTTTTACGGTTTCGGGCCACTGTGCGTCGCTGGCGTTGGTGATCGCGTCCATCGGTTTCTCAAAACTTAAACGTCTTAAACAAACAGTGACTTCAGGACAAAGATGTACCAAATTCGAGCACTGGCCCTTCCACGTGACAGGATGCATAAGTACATGTTAGAGTGCACATGTACGCTACAGTGAAAAAGTAAAAAATCTAATGCTGTCTATCTGAATATTTTCATGATCGACAGTCAAATAAGACAAATTTTTGTACGAAATTCTTTTATTATTCTCAGCTGCTGAATCCGTTCTCTAATTGTAAGTGGGTCCCACATATGACGGGACACTGTATAAGAGGTATACAAATATTATGTAATTGTCTAATTGATGTATAAAAATAATTTTATAAGTACTTCAAGTTCTTACTACTTTGTTTAATTTCACCCCTCTAATGCATTTTATTATTTATGTATAAAAACTATGCCTGGAAAAATTTTGATTATGTTATAATAAAGGCAGCAATATAATGAAATTATTACTAAATAGATTTCAGTTATTGTCATTATGCAGTAACTGAAAAATAATCGACTATATATCTCGGTTTCAAATCCCTGGCAGTGAAACAGTTCATCTTTTTTTTTTCTATATTGACTAATCACAAGCACATTTCACTCAGTTTATTGAACAGCTTGTATAAATGTTGCTCAAACAATTATTCGCAAGATTTTTTATCACATATTCTCCACTTTAACAAGCTTGTACATGTTCCGCAACTTTGTACAGTAATATGAGATACAAAAAGTGGAGTATTTATTATTCAGCCTGAAAAATCATGTGTATATGGATTTTAAATATAATACAAAAATATAGCTTTCTCAAACGCGATTTACATTCCATTATAAGCTGGGCCACCTCCACCTTCTGGTACAACCCAGTTGATATTTTGACTTGGATCTTTAATATCACATGTTTTACAATGGATACAATTTTGTGCATTGATTTGCAGTCTCTCTCCCTCTCCTGATTCTAGTGGTACAAACTCATATACACCTGAAAAAAATAAAAAATATAATTTTTTCACGTTATTTTTTTCATAAATGGTTTCTACTTAATAATAGAAATGTGCATGACATTAAATTTTATTTGATTAGTCGACTGCGAATGTTTATGCAATTTAACATGTCGAAACACGTGAAAGATGCACTTCCAATAAAGCAAGAAAAGTAAAAAACCTACTTTTTGAATATTCAGAGGATATAATACAGATTAGTGAATGTTTCGTTTGTTTAACTACACTAACAGAAAAAGTATTACAGTGTAAAAATATATATTTGCATAAATATGCGCAGTCTATTGATTACACATTTTTACTATACAGGATGAGTCACTGTAGCTTACAGCTATGTCCCAGAAAAGTGCAACTGCACCTTTTTCAGTGGAATGTTTTTTACATAAATTATTTCACTTGAAATGATTGAAAAGTAAATAGTTTACGAAATATTTACAGTTCTGTAATCTGACATATGGTTTATTTAAAACATCCTTATCAAGAAATTACAAATGTAGGATGAACTACTAATTTTTCGAATAACTGACTGAAGATGAAGTCATTCTTACGGCTAGACAAAGAAATTACATAAATGCATCACTTACCAGCAGGACAAAATCGACCTTCTGGCCCAGCAAATACAGATAAATTTATTTTTACTGGAACAGTATCATCGAGCAAAGTAAGATGAGGAGATTGATCAGCTTCATGATTTGTACCAGTGAGAGCTACCGAGGATAGTAAATCGAAAGATATTTTATTATCCGGTTTTGGATATTCTATTGGTGTGCATTCAGATGCTGGCTTCAACTTTTTGTAATCTGGACCTAAAATAATTATTACTTATGATAGTTATATGTTTCTCCTTTACAGTTCAATTTATTCATATTTTACCTCCATGAGATAATGTCCAAGGCTCTCTTCCACCAATTAACATTGAAAATCCAGAATACAGCAAACATCCATAAATGCCAAGACTTGTATGAATGCTTGGCCGTATATTTCTAGCTGCTTTTAATTCCTTGTAAATCCAGCTATTTTTTATTTTGTCAGTGTAGGTTATTGGTTCTAAACCTTTTGTGGGTGAAGGATTACTTTCTGCATTAATTATAGCTTCAACTGCACTTTCTGCTGCAAGCATTCCACTTTTCATAGCGTTATGTGTTCCCTTAACTTTGGGAACATTCAGGAATCCTGCTGTACAGCCAATCAGACAACCACCAGGAAACTGAAGCTTAGGAATGGATTGGAAACCTCCTTCTACCAAAGCCCTCGCGCCATATCCTATCCTACAATAACAATTAGAAATCTAACAAAAGGAATATATTACCACAGGTATAAATATGAATTTGTTTACATTCAAAATACCTCTTTCCTCCTTCAAGCATTGATTGAATACTTTGATGATGTTTAAACCGTTGAAATTCTTTAAATGGATGTAGATAAGGATTAGAATAGTCTAATCCCACAACAAAGCCTATTGCAATAAGAGGTGCATCTTCATTAAGATGATATAAAAACGATCCACCATAAGTGTCTTTCTTTAATGGCCATCCAACTGTGTGTTCAACAGTACCAGGTCTATGCTTCTTTGGATCAATTTCCCAAATCTAACAAGATTTACTTATTATTAATAAACATTGTATTTTATATTGTACGAATAAAATAAATGTATAAAAACTTGCAACATGCACTAATTACTTCTTTTAATCCTATGCCATAAGTTTGAGGTTCACAGTCCTTTCTAAGATTTAGTTTCTTTGAAATCTGTTTTGTAAGGTGCCCATGACAACCCTCAGCAAAAATGGTACACTTTGCATGAAGTTCCATTCCACGTTCAAAGGTATCTTTTGGTGAACCATCCTTGGCAATGCCAACATCATTTGTAGCTATTCCTTTAACAGATCCATCTTCGTGATAAAGCACTTCTGCTGCAGCATAACCAGGATACAACTCTACGCCTACAGCTTCGGCTTGTTCTCCAAGCCAAGCTACGACATGACCCAGTCTTTCATAAAATCATATATAACATTAACATCCAAAGAACTGTACTTATATAATTAGTACTATTAATACTATGATATACTACCTAACTATGTAGTTCCCATGGTTATACATTGGCATCCCTTTGATAATCGGTAATGGAATTCTGCCTTTTTCAGTAAGAAAAGCAAATTTGTCTTCGGTAACAGGAGTTTTCAGTGGGGCACCCAATTCCTTCCAATTTGGCAACAATTCATTTAAAGCAATTGGATCTAAACAAGCTCCACTAAGAATATGACTACCTATAGTAGCAGCCTTTTCAACAACAGTGACTCTAAGTTCTTTCTGATGTTTTTCTGCTAGTTTACGTGCTTGAATTGCAGCAGAGAGTCCCGCTGGACCACCACCGATAATTAAAATATCAGTTTCGTCTACATATCTTTCCATATTTACATCTATAACATACATACAATACTTCATAGATATAAATCAATGCTGTATATTACAATATATTAAAATGTCCATAATTTTTGTTTACAGAATAGTACCTTTCCACCTTGGATCTATCTCTCGAGGTACAACTGTATAGTGAGTTGTGATTTTTGGAAATTTTCCTTCTGAATATGCTCTTTGGAAAGTCCATTGCAACCTCTGTACTGCCAAGAAATGTTTAATTGAAATAAAATTAAAATATTCACCTTACAATTATTTTAATAAAATTTTTACATTTACACAAATTTTTAATTAAATATATCGTATATATTATAAACTTATAAATTTTTAAAAAATGTTATTCATAAATTATATTCGGTTGAAAATAAATAAAAATAAATCTTGTTAAATGTACTTCTGTACAACTTTCGTTCGTGCCAGAAAACAAATGAACGGTAACCTAACCATAAGTAATTTGTCTGGCTACAAACAATACATTTCTGCTTGTATTTCCAGGATCGCTGATTTAAAAATATGATGAAAATAATTTTAAGGAAAGAATGTAATCTCTAAAAAGAAATTATAGTTTTACAAGAATGCATACATGTACACGTAGTAAAGGAGTCCAAAGTTTACTTACATTATGTGTACTATAATGCAGATAGTGTATTTTTTCAGACGTATACAATACTTACGAAATGAATTTTAATAACTTTCTTTCTCAATGATTCACATCGATAACATATAATAATAGAATACATTTAATTTCCATAATAATATTTTTTCAGAGTTGATATAAAATATTAAATACATACATAGTATGTAGAAAATGTTAATGTCTAGTCATTATTAAATAAGTCAGAAAAAACAGGAAAGGGTAATTTATAATTGTCGCAATTCACATGAAATATAAATGTCCTAATAAATGGGTTGACCAATTTGTTACTTAATAGACCATTTTTAAAATCTATTACTGTTCATAAAATAATGTTTTATTTTACGGGAAAATATTGTTAGTGTTATTTGTCGAACTTACGATACATTGATGTGTTAACTATTAGCCGAGCCATAATTGCACATTAACAATAAACAGTCCACGACCTAAATAATGGTACTAGTCAACTGTAACAAATCAGTTGCGGACAACTGTTGCTAGAAGTATACTCTGTAATCAGCCGTCAAAATTGAAGACATTGCCTCCTCCACCTTCACCTCCTGCTACCCCCGCCCCCTTGATCGTTTTATTTGTCAGCATTCATTCTTGGTTTTTTAATTCGTTTACGAGTAGAGAGTAAACAATTTTAGAAAGTTCATTATCGCCATCTAACAGGCATTTCTTGGACCACGATCCAGCTAAAACATTATCACAGACGAGATATAAGCACAGACGAGATATATAAATAGACCAATCATGCAATGTATTTTTTCGGCCCGAATTCCTGGGGCACTAGTGCCACAGACGAGATATATAAGTAGACCAATCACCTTATGGACTTTCGTGGCCCAACGTGACTGCCATACCGACTTAGAAATTCGACACTGATTTTAGCGTCCTCTACTCATCAACGACGGCCACTTGATAAAGTATTTCATAAAGAAGGGTTAGTAAGCCAAGGAGCGCTCATGTGTAAATGCGTGTGGTGTAGAGAGTGGGGACATTTGATAGGCAATTGTCGACTCGATGCAGCGACGATTTCTGTCGCGCGAGGTTTCACGGGTGCTTCATTAGCATGTGTGTATGAATAGTGAATACAGACGCACACATATAAAGAAACAGACGAGCGAGCAAACCTGCGACGACGCCTCACAGGCTCGCGGCGGACAAAAATTGATTATGTATTAAATTGAGTGCAGCCAGAAAGGGTATAACCGGATAAGGGGATCAAATGTGCCCTTAAACTAAATTTGATTTGCGATGGACCAGTTTACCAAAAGAAACCATTTTACACAAATTTTCAAGCCTCTATCTCGACCGGGAGGTAGTAACAGGGAAAATTCGGAATATCCGGTTTTGCACTATTTTCCCTATTTAGTCGCATGCGAAAATTCTGAAAAAAATGTAGCATATTCCGGATATGGTGGCATATATTAGGGAATTTTTTCCGATTTTTTCGTTGCAGATTCTAGTTGTAAAAAATTAAAAACATTAAAAAAATGCAAAAAATGCTGATTTCTTATTGAAGTTTCAAAGACAGCACATTTATATTTTTTTGGTAAGGACGTCTTATCATAGCTATGATCCTCAAATTTTTTCAGATTTTTCGGTAAGGTGCGCCGTAGTTAAAAAAATTAAAAACCGATTTTTTCCAGGTATTTCGCACAAAAAAGTACCTTTTTCTTTGAATTTTTATACAGTCGGACCTCGGTAACTCGAACCTCAAGGGAAGAGCTAAAAACTTCGAGTTATAGAGGTTTCGACTTATCGAAATTTTTGAGTAAAAGAGATTTAACAAACGAAAATTCGATATACAGAAGCTTTGTACGAAGGCTAATAATTTTCCAATTGTAACGGCTTAAAGAAAGAAAAATTCAATTTTTGAACGTGAATTATTTATTATATAAATAAATAAACGTAGTCATAAAACGAATACTGGGTTATTATACTTGTTACATATTAAAAAAGTCTGTAATTTTGCTTTGTGTTAATGTATTAATACATTGTTGATCGATAGCATTTTTAAGTGTGATCAAGGCAGAGAATACGTTTTCCTCGATATTATTGCATCTTCCTATAAAAGTTCGTAGAACGTACACTGCTATTCTGGCCTGATTTGCTGATACCGGTGGTTCGATTACAACGGGCTCCTCGTCATCCAGCTCCTCATCGTCTATTGCAACTTGGGTGGTAAATTCTATAATTTCCGAATCAGTTAATGATCCGTTAACAAAAACTTCGTCGTCACAGTGTACAAAATCTTCAAACGTTATGTTTTCGATGTTGTAATGTAACAAAACTTGATTCCATTCGGCTTCTATATTACGACTTGCAACAGGCCCCGATTGTTCTTCAAAATTTTCTTCTATTTGCCAAGAAAACCCACAAGTTTTAAAACAGTTGACTATTGTCTGGTGTGTTACATTTCCCCATGACTTATCTGCTATTCTCATTGCTTGTAAAATTGTGATGGAGGTGCTTTTCCCTTCTTCTATATCTGATAAGATTTTTTTTACAACTTCTTTTCTATATAAAGTGTTAAAATTTTTTATAATTCCTTGGTCTAGAGGTTGTAATTTCGAAGTAGTGTTCGGTGGTAAAAATTGTACTTTGACTGATTGAAGCGACGGGATATTGTTGTGTGCCGTACAATTGTCTATGAATAAACTAATTTTTCGCTTTTCTTTTTTCATTTTTATATCCAGCTGAATTAACCAGTCCGCAAACAATTCGGCGGTCATCCATGCTTTTTTTTGCTCGCATAATCTAAAGGCAATGATTTACAGCCTGCAAAGCATCGCGGTTTTTTCGATTTTCCTATAATTAAAGGTTTAAGTTTCTCTGTTCCTGACATATTGGCCGCTAATAAAATTGTTACTCTTTCCTTGCTATGTTTGCCTCCGTGACATTTTTCATTTTTGAATGTCATTGTTCTGTCGGGAAGACATTTATAGAATACCGCAGTCTCATCTGCATTAAACACGTTTGCGGTTCGTAATCCTTTAACAAAGCTTGCAAGTTTACTTTCCATTCGTGACAAACTTCATCTTTGACGCTAGCGCTTTCACCGCACAACTTTCGGAAAACAATATTATGCCTCTTTTTAAATTTCTCTAGCCACCCATTGATAGCCCTAAAGTTGCTATGGTCCAGTGATTTGGCAAAAAACTCAGCTTTTTCTTGGATAATTAGTCCTCCTATGCTAACATTTGCGTCTCTGCCCTGTTTAAACCATTTTATTAAGCATTCCTCGATATCAGGAAATCATGCAGTTCTTCTCCTTTTACGATGCAAATTGTCACACGAAATTGTACTTTTCTGCATAATTTCATCTGCGTTTTTCAAAATCGTCGAAAGAGTGCTCATAGGAATCCCGAATTCCGTAGCGATATTCTTTTTCAGTTTTGACCCACTTCTCACTGCTTCAATTACATTCACCTTTTCAGAAAGTGTTAGTGTGTTAAGCTTCCTCTTAGAACTCATTTTATTCAACGTAAACACAAAAGTTAAAGACACGGGAGATGATGACAATTGTGCGTTCGACTGACAAAAAACGATTAGCATACATGGATATGCACGTGGTCGAAGGGCGAAGAAGTAGGGATACGGCTTGTGTCATCTTATGTTATTTGAGACAATCCTAACGGATGAAAGAAAGGAGACAATATCGAATGATTTGTTTCTGACATCTTGTGACACATAGCTATAAACTTCGAGTTGCAGAGGCAGCGGCGATAGAATTTCGACTTATAGAGGTAAACTTCGACTTGTAGAGGTCTGGCTATTCTAACTTCGAGTTACAGAGGTAAAATAATGCATCTGGACATGTGGCAAATAATTCGAGTTAAAGTAAGTTTTATTTCGACTTATAGAGGTTTTCGCAGCGGAGCGGAAGGGAATGAACAAAATTGTAGTCTTACAGAGGGTTTCGAGTTATAGAGGTTCGAGTTATCGAGGTTCGACTGTACTTTCTTTATTCTGTGGGTATATTATGCGATATTAAACATTGCTATCTTCAGAAAAACAGTGTATAACTTATTGTTAAAGAAATAAAATTGACTCGATCCATTGAAACTGTACCGCGTGCGTTGTTTTCTAAACTATTTAATACAATTTCAAAAGTGCGTTTAGTGCAGCGGATGTGCGTCCGCCAGTGAAAGTGGTGACGAACTTTTTGACACAGGTTCGATTCCCGCCCGGACTTATTTCTTTTTAGTACATTAATTATTTCTTTTTAATACATCAATTATGTTTTTTTGCATTTCTAACTACATAAAATGAAAATAATATTTATATAAAAACATTTTAAATATATGTTAAGCATACTTTATACTAAAATATTCGCAAAAATAATTTTGAAGCACTCTTCGTTGAATCATTTCTCTAGTCATACATCCTCTTAATTACGGTTAGGAGTATACATTATTTTTTTGTAACATAAAAAAATAAAAATATATATGTTTGGGCGGGGATCGAACCTGCGTCAAAAAAGTTTGTAACGACTACCACAGTCAGACACACACCAGCTACCCTGACAACGCTCTTGACTGTGCGGTAAATAGTATACCAATATACTGGGTAATGTTAACAAGATTGGCCACGTGAAGGCATGAAAGAAGGACTTAACAATCCCGGAATATACTCAATGTTTCTACACTTATAATCCATACGCTAATTGTATAAATAAGAACATTGGTTTACTAAAGAGCAAACACCCAACAGCATCCTTATATTATCCCACAACCCCATGCAAAAATTCTAACCTTGCATGTATTCAAAATAAATATACGTATTCATATGCAATTATATTTACATAAAGATATGTATGTATACATACATACATACAGTCTGAACTTTAACCTTTTTAAAGATTAGTAGTTACGTCTGACTATGAGATTCAACTATTATGATCTGTTTAAGAAAATATAAAAAGTAAAAGTAAAATGAAAAGTAAAATAAAAGTCAATTTTATTCGTACATTTCTGAATACTCAACATACTGTGCACGTTTTTGTATGTTTGCACGTATCATAAACGCATAAACAATTTCTAAGAAAATGTTTGTAGGTGCGTGCTAGGCTATACTTCTAATATATTTGTACATACTTGCGTTTCTTTTAAATTTTAACCTTTTCAGGGTTTTCCAAATTGACTTTTATTTTACTTTTCATTTTACTTTTACCTTTTATATTTTCTTAAACAGATCATAATAGTTGAATCTCATCGTCAGACGTAACTACTAAACTTTAAAAAGGTTAAAGTTGAGACTGTATGTATGTATGTATACATACATATCTTTATGTAAATATAATTGCATATGCATACGTATATTTATTTTGAATACATGCAAGGTTAGAATTTTTGCATGCGGTTGTGGGATAATATAAGGATGCTGTTGGGTGTTTGCTCTTTAGTAAACCAATGTTCTTATTTATACAATTAGCGTATGGATTATAACCGTAGAAACATTGAGTATATTCCGGGATTGTTAAGTCCTTCTTTCATGCCTTCACGTGGCCAATCTTGTTAACATTACCCAATATATGTGCATACTATTTACCAAACAGTCAAGAGTGTTGTTGGGGCAGATGTTGCGTGTTCGACTTTGGAATCGTTAGAAACTTTTTTGACGCAGGTTCGATCCCCGCCCAGACATATTTTTTTTATTTTTTTATGTTATAAAAAAGGAATGTATTCTCCTAATCGTAATTAAGAGGATACACGTTAGAGAAATGATTCAACGAAGAGTGCTTCAAAATTATTTTTGTGAATATTTTAGTATAAAGTATGCTTAACATATATTTAAAATGTTTTTATATAAATACTATTTTCATTTTATGTGGTTAGAAATGCAAAAAAACATAATTGATGTATTAAAAAGAAATAATTAATGTACTAAAAAGAAATAAGTCCGGGCGGGAATCGAACCTACGTCAAAAAGTTCGTTCCCACTTTCACTGTCGGACACACAACCGCTGCACCAAAGATACTTTTGAAATTGTAGTAAATAATTTAAAATATACTGCTCGCAGCACAGTTTCAATGGATCGAGTCAATTTTATTTTTTTAACAATAAGTTATATACTATTTTCTGAATATAGCAATGTTTAATATTGCATAATATACCCACAGAATAAAGAAAATATAAAAATTCAAAGTAAAAGGTACTTTTTCGTGCGAAATACCTGGAAAAAATCAGTTTTTAATTTTTTCAACTACGGCGCACCTTACTGAAAAATCTGAAAAAATTTGAGGATAATAGCTATGATAAGATGTCTTTACCATAAAAATATAAATGTGCCGTCTTTGAAACTTCAATAAGAAATCCGCATTATTTGAATTTTTTTAATGTTTTTAATTTTTTACAACTGGAATCTGCAACGAAAACATCGGAAAAACTTCCCTAATATATGCCACCGTATCCGGAATATGCTACATTTTTTTCAGAATTTTCGCATGCAACTAAATAGGGAAAATAGTGCAAAACCGGATATTCCGAATTTTCCCTGTTACTACCTCCCGGTCGAGATAGAGGCTTGAAAATTTGTGTAAAATGGTTTCTTTTGGTAAACTGGTCCATCGCAAATCAAATTTAGATTAAGGGCACATTTGACCCCCTTATCCGGTTATACCCTTTCTAGCTGCACTCAATTTAATACATAATCAATTTTTGTTCGCCGCGAGCCTGTGAGGCGTCGCCGCAGGTTTGCTCGCTCGCCTGTTTCTTTACATGTGTGCGTCTGTATTCAATATTCACACATACATCCTAATGAAGCACCCGAGAAAACTCGCGCGACACAAATCGTCGCTGCATCGAGTCGACAATTGCCTATCAAACGTCCCTACTCTCTGCAGGACACACGCTTTACACACGAGTGCTGCTTGGCTCTTACTAACACTCTTTAATGAATACGTTATCAAGTGGCCGTCGTTGATGAGTAGAGGACGCTAAAATCAGTGTCGAATTTCTAAGTCGGTATGGCAGTCACGTTGGGTCACGAAAGTCCATAAGGTGATTGGTCTATTCATATATCTCGTCAGTGTCCATGTGACACAAAAATACGTTGGATGATAGGTCTATTCTGCAGTTTGTCTATGATTCATATATCTCGTCTGTGGCATGGCTTCATTGTCGGTAAGGTCGTGGCCTGGTATACTGGCAGTAGTAAGTGCGACAGTATCGCCACACAGTGCGTACCAGCGCGCCACCTACCGGACATCGTTGGAACTTACACTTCGAAGATGGCATCGCCGTGTCGGCTTTTTTGTTCACTTTCCTCAAGGTTTTCTCCATATTCACTACACCTAGGAATGTTCTATATATCACAACATGATCGCTGACACGAGCACTATAAGCTGATATATAGCATTCAATTTTTCTTTTGCTTTCTCCAGCAAAAAAGATCCAAATTTACGGAGTGACTGACATAGCGTCCGCCCCACTCGTCGCCATGTTGGAACTCATAATCAGCCCCTAATAAATGTACAATGAAGAACAAAAAATTATATTCGTATATTGGACGAGTCATCCTTCACACAAAGTATCATGCATCGTGTTTCTCAAAAGGCGGCACCAACCGCACGACTGCGTGGCCTGATTCCGGAGGAATAAGGAGACATATGTGGTAGGGATATGGGTCCTTCCAGACTTCTGTGGTGAAAAGCATAACAGCCGTGGACCAATTTCATATCAATAGGATGGTGCACTAGCACATAATGCATGCATTGTAACAGACTACTTACGACGAACTTACTATAAAAAATATATTAGAACACGTAGTACGACACCATGACCACTGTTGCGATAAAACAGTTGTGGACCATGTGGGGAAATCCTGAGAGGTCCCAAGCGTTTGCAAAATCCATAGTAAGAATGCATGACATTTTTCCGTTGTAACTATGAATGGCACTCAAATTTATGACTCCCGGGACCACAGGCCACGAGTTCTCGATAGGGCAGGTGGCTTTGGGAAAATTTATCTCAGCATAAAAAACTGTCAATCTATTATCACCACTTCAAGAGAGAGAAGGAGAAAATTGATCAATCAGGGGCATTCTAATTTCTCCGCAGCCGTATTAGCTGAAGCAGGACTTTCCACGCTCTTGTCCACGCCTTCGATCTCGCGACATGTTTCCTTCCACAAAACCGGAAAAGTTAGTCGAGACATGTCAGCCGAGGTAAGCAGCCGAGAAACAACCGAGTCGAGATAAAGCACACGAGAAACAACCAAGACGAATTAAAATAGTCGAAACAACCAAGTCGAAAACTAGAAGTCGAAGTAAACCGAGTATACTTCAAATAACCAACAACCGAATCAGAACCAACTATTTCGACAGTACATCCGACAAAGTACAGAGTTTCATGAATGTCTGAACTGCTTTTCGATGCGGATGTCTGAACCGGCTGTACCTCAACCACATATCCCCCCTTGCTCCTTCGGAGCTGGGTCGTGAAGTCGGGCGGCTCGCGGCGGCGTTTGAGAAACATGATACATTGTACGAAGAGTGAGCCATCCTTTAACGGAAATAACACATTTTTTGTTTTCCATTGTAGATTCAAGAGCGGGCCAGGGGTGGTAGGTGCCGGGCCGCCACTGGGAGAGTAGCGACACCACCCACCGAGCTGGATCCCGGTATACTGACCAACCCGTGTCGGTTTGGAGATGTGACAGCATCTCGAAAGAGCAGCGACGCTTTCGTAAGTGGCCTGCTAGAGTGCGACCAGTTGTACTTGGACCCAAGGTCCGAAAACTGGTACCATGGGGGTCGGTGTGCCCGCGGACGGGGTTTCCGCCCCGTGCAGTACCGACCATTGGCGTTGGATTCGTGGTGGTATGTGGTAACCCCATATCGTGGAGGAAAGTAGGCCGTGCCACTCGACGGGTGAGCAGCGGTCTCTGCTCGGGCGCCAGCCTGCAGAGCTGGTAGAGGTTTAGAAAGGCCTCGCACCGACCAAGGGTCGTTTCCTGGGCTGCCATCCGGGTCCGAATTGGTAGTGTTTGTATTGGTCCTATACTCGAATGCGCTGATTGAGCGTATCTCAATCCCACGCCCGTGGGGACCGTGCGGTCAGGCCCTAGGGGTATATACCACACGTAAAACCCGACACATGGTTGTACATTCATGAGAATATTATTAATAGATAGATGAAGTTTTCCCAATTAAAATGACTCCAAACACGATCTCATTCGGACTATTTGTTATCAGAGACATTACGATTATCGAATTTTACCTTATGCAAAATTTTAATAACAAATGAACCGAATGACATCCTGTTTGGACACATTTTCATTGAAAAAACCTCACCTATTCATTTGTAGTATTTTCATTGATGTTTAATAAAAAGTAGAAAATTTTGTTTTTCGTTATACGATGACTCATTTGCGTCGACGAAAAAACTTTTTGGCGGTGGCCGACTGAAACCTCGCCGATGTTCTTTCTCTCTCCCTCCCAGATTATCGCATCTCGAGCTATGTTCGTAAATCTTGTGCTCGATAAGGTGATGAAAATTGGTCCTAGAACGGATCTCTGAATTTGCTCAGTCCCGAATGCGAGTTCAGACATCTGTGGACCTCTGTAATGAGTTCGAAATCCAAGCGAGCGAAGTTACACGAGTCGACACGACTGCGCTACAGCCACCACACTCTTCGGATTGCACACCTCTTGACTATTTTTTATAGAGTTACCTCAAGGATAAAGTGTATTCATGTTCATTTGTTCCCATGGGAGACTTAAAACAACGTGTTACGGTATGCAGGTCGATGCAGGTTGAAAGAAGTCCGGCCGTGCATCCGTATTGTTCCCGACGTTCTTGACCCTACGGAGCGGTCAGCCTCCCATCATAAATTACTCCAACTCGATCTGTTAACGGGAGGAGAGGACCTCAGCAATGTTCAGGTCTTGTCTTTAAAAGTGCAGTGATCTGATCTTCGTTATGGAACTTCGAAATCTTACAGCGGTCCACAGATAGTTTCATATGTCGACAAGGCACTTTGCAGCTACAGATATTTTTTTCTCCTAGGATTTTACGCGGCCTTACTGACTGAGTAATACACCCCTCCACACAATAAGGGCCAACTAGATTAAGAAAACTCTACTTCCAAGAAGATTCAAATTTGTACGGGAAAGTCTCGAAGTGTGGAAAAATGAAAATTCGAAGGCAGTCTAGCCGTAACCTGCAAAGACAAACCACATCCAACTTCGTATACAGTACACTTCACACAGTTATGCAAGGACTTCTGTTCTATAGATATTCATTCATTTATTCTCCAACTCAGCTCGATCATATTAATTTACATCTGAGTATGCACCCTGTTTGCGATTGAAACATCGAACAATTGCACACATATGACGATACAGAACAAATTAGATTACATTGTTCAAACGTAAACAGTGACTATATTAATTCCGTTATGAAAAACATAAAGAAACGATTTATGAAGTGCTTGCTACGTGAAGGTGGAACGATCGAACATCTTTAATAAAGCATATGACTTATACAAAATTTTAAGTATCTTATGAATTGCTAATTTTTTTATTGTTGGACCCTAATACTGTTTTATGTAGAATATTCTGAAGAATCGATTTACGGGAAAAAATATGTAGTGCCATATAAAAACAAATGCAGTTGCTTTTCTTAGTTGCAGTCATGAAAAGAGCGAAGTCTTAAGAAACTACACCTTCCTGAACCATTCAACTTTTTTCCGTCTCCAACCAAACTGGAGACATCTCGGTCTAATTGCCTGATTCACTCTGTATATATACTTACTGTTAGCATAGTATTACATTTCATTTTTGAATTTATTATTCACATATTTTTCGAATTAATTTCAAGTAATATTTATAAAAATCTGTGTTTTTATGTCTTTATTATGCAAGTATCTCAAATTTTCAGATGCTAAAAGCTTCTGCGTCGTACGTATCAGTACTTTATGCAATGTACTAATTTCGGCGGTATTTACCACCAAAGACGGAAATACGGGAACTTTGAAATACAATGTGAGATGAAAATTTGAAAACATTATGTAAGTGCACTAAGGTCCTGCTATGTAAAACAATAAAAATGTATAGCTGCAAATTCCTATTAATGTGCGTGAACAAGTAATGAAAGTTTTATTATACACACAGGGTGACACATGAAACAGCCTATCCGAATAACTTTTTTATTTTCGCAACAGAAAAAACGTTTTAGATCAAATTTGCTTGGTTTGTGGGGGATTCGAAATGTTTTTTATACATATGCGAAGATCAAGAACATTGTGTTACGAGCCAGGGCCGTGAGCAACGCGTGAGGCCGGCGAGGGGTATTTTACAAGGAATTTGGTTTATCAGTTTGTTAGTGCGGTACGCGGACGAACCTGACGCGAAATCTGGGAGCTGTAGGAGGTTGGATGAGTTTGTAGACGAACCTGATGCGAAATCAGGGAGTCGCAGGAAATGTTAGTTAAGCCTCGTAACTCTAAATTAAAAGTCGATATAACTCGAGCGGTAAAGTTATATCGCGTGGGAACGTTCAACTACCATTATAAGGATTGCTGTGTGAATGATGGGTATTGAAAGAGATTATATAATTTATAAATGAACACTAAATGCATATTCAAAAGTCAGTTTTGATTACAAGTGTATGTGTGTGTATCGCGAATAGCTAAATGTTTCTATTACCTATGTGATAGATGCTCGGTGTTGACGCACTGGCAATGCGGGGACAGAAGAGCGGTTTAAGAAAAATGCCAAATTGATTTTCTACCGAACTCGTCGATTCCGTAAGGTTAACCGTTGATTCGAAAGGGAACTTGAGCCCGATCTCACTGGATGCAACCAACTCTTTAACGAATGTAATGCGAGGTGACGTTACGAACGACCTTACAGTCCTGCCCGAGAGCGTTAAAATTTGAGGGTTTATATACTCTGAAAAATGCGTGGGTATCCATTCAAATTTCCGTATAAGGAGATTTTTCGTGGTCCTAGATGAATGACGCTTTGGCTTCTGGTTGCTATCCCTGGGAACGCTGCTCATGCTCCCCTTCGTTACTCGCGAGATAAACATGAATGGGTTTTAGGGCGTCTTTCTTCCCCGGGCACGAGCTTGAAAGACTTAAAGAAAGCGAACGGAAAAATATTCTTCATACATAACAATTGCATAATCACCAATGCATTTTTACATGAAATTGTAATGCGCGACTCGAAAACTCTATACAAAATGTGTGAAGCTTCTGGAACCGAAAGATCCAGACATTGACTAGTGTATTGTATACACCGACGAAGAGTCCGCTGTCAGAGCCAGAGAAAGAGTCACACTCATCGTTAGAGCGCAAGAGGGTCTAATAGTCAACAGCAAGACATATGTTTACAGAAAATTATTATTCTCCGAAAAATCACCGACACACCGCTCTAACAAAGCAGCTTTACTCAGATTCTTCTAAATAGGATTAATAGCATCTACGACACTTTTAAGAAGATCCTTGTAATCGTCTATAAATTCATGTAATTAAATACTAGCATTTGGACACCAGGGGATTATATGTCCTCTTAACAACATCTTCGCTGTCATGTTGACGGTACTACCCCACACAAAAGCGTTTAAATTGGGCTATCTGAGAGATTAGTTGCTCGGACAGTGTGATATTCGGATAGTAGGGAAAGACTAGTGGCAGGTAGATGCCTAGCCAGCTGTTCACTTTCTTGTCCTCACTGTTGGTACAAGTACATCTACTCATCACTTTCCCATGCGGTTCATATTCGGGTAGTAGCTGCCTTACAAGTTTTTGGTACAAGTTACTTACCAATGTAAACGCCTACTTGCCCCAAGGCTGGACAAGTGGCCTAGTCAGGCTAGCTACTCGTACCTGTTACTGGAACGAGTAACTTACCAGTGTAAACCCAGCCTAATGAAAAAGTTGAGTGGCCAATTCGCAATGTCCCAAACATAGGTATGTACTTTTTCAAAATTTTAATGAGATTTTAAGCAATACTCATACATGTTAAGAAACTTGAGTTCAATATTTAATACGCTTTCGACATTTTGCATATTGTGAAAAAGTAATAGAACTCTCAAAGACTTGTAGTCTTTTGCAAAATTAATACAACGTACGAAAACTTTATACAGGCTGTTTCACTACAGGTGGTAAATATTTCAAAGGGTGATTCTACTACTGTATCTAACTTTCTCGTCAATTGTTTTCTGGACTGATTCTGAACGTAGTGGCCGATTAGCCAAATATGCATGAAATATGCACATCATACGCAAAACCATAAAAAACGAATGTATTTCGAAGAAATGTATTCTGCGTCATATTTGATCTCACCAAACTTCATAGGCATATAACTTCCGTATAACATTAGTTTTGCTGTATTTTGACGAAATTTATATTAGGAATGAAGAATAATTCAACAAAAAAAAATCATAATATAGAACTAGAAAGTATGCTGTTTAGAGGACCTCAGAAAAAACATACTGACCCGGAGCAAATGCTGAGTTGGAACAGACACTGACAAACGGGTGGTTTTCGATACTACAAAAAAGGACTATGGGATTTCTAATTACACACATATTATTAAGAATACTTTATGTATATAAAATATAAAGCTCCTTTTCCTCAAAATCATCATACGAGAAAAAATGGGACCCCAACTTACTCATTCATGGTCTAGGTGATTCGGACGAAACTATTAAACGTTTCAAGAAAGTTTTACGTTACTACTGTATGTACTTTCTCTGAAAACTGGAAGATATTACATGAAAACTTCTTCGATATGGAAATGCCAGCTGGTAAATCTTCTCCGTTTGTACGGAATCATACGTATATGGATTATGCATATATGTATGTATGTACAAGTGAGAAATACGTAAGAAAATTTCTTGTGAAATCAAAATGAGGGATACTGGATATTTTTTTTATTTATCTTTGCAGCCGAGAAAAATGGAAATGAAGAATCAGCACGCTCCTTTTCATTGCAAGTTACAATCAACTACACCACATCATACCACACTAGCGATGTAAGACGATACAAATGATTTAATTTTACATTGTACTAATTTGTGTAAAAAAATTTCCATTTTTAATTTTGATTAGTCTTTATAGCAGTAATGAAGAACCAAAGATTACTTCATTACAATTTCACGTTCTTATTATGAAAACTTATTGTGTTACTTCACATAAAACTTCAAAGGCCCTACTTTCCCCTATATTCAACAATTTTCTGGATTGAGGTTTAAATTATAGAAAAGAAAATGAACGATCAGAATCAACATTGCACTTAAAAAGGGAAAGAAGCTTTTATATTTTTCAAACTACTTCGTGTAATACTTCATATGACATGTGATTCAAACAATATAATATGTGCTTGCATGTCGTGCTCCTATCTGCACGTCTACAATACGAAATATTCATGACTGCGATAAAGCTGCAACTGCAATTCTGTTCCCAGAAAACTTGTAAACGTTTCACTATTATTTAACCTATATATAAGTATGAATGCGAAACGCTTACTGATCTTGGCTGGACTATTTCTGAAAAGTTGCATCGATACATTCGTTTCCAGCAAGTGCTGAGTTCGCTGTAAGACTTTGTTCGAACTGTTCTATTTTTTGTACATTATCGTAACGGCGACACATGTTTAAGGTGAATTAGTAAATCGAGAGAAAGGATTTATAGAAATACGAACGAATGAGAGAAACTATTTTGTAGTATCTTACTTGAACTTGTGTATCGTTTTACACTCTGCGACATTTTGTCAAACATGGAAAAATCTGATCAAAACCATAGTGTCATCGGTGAGTATGATACAAAATCGGACACAATTGTATTTCTCCTTATGAGTTCATGAATTTCTATGCACTGATGCTATAGTAAATATCTCGATAGGTAAGGATATATGCATTAAGAGCGTCTTCTGAACAGGGGTTGAAACGGTTCCGAAAATTACTGTTTCAAACTGTTATATGTATATCGGTTCTGACTGATACAGTTATGAAAACCGAAACAATGTTATAACTGTTATAGATATATCGGTTTCATAACTGCTATTTTTCGGTTCTAGGTATATCGGTTTCAAAACGGTTCTGGAATAGATACTCATATCGATTTTTTAGTTACTGAAAAGCTTAGATATTTATTATAAACAAATAAAATCGTTCGCTAAGTTTTGTCCGGTGCGGACGTATTTATATTATGTATTATATTGCCACGTTAAATACAGTACTTATCTATTACAGTAAGATAAGTTTTTCTTTAATTTTTGGTTAAACGAAATAAACAATCGATTGCTTTAAATTAGAAAAAAAAATATACATTAGAATATTGTAAAATGTAAACTTTGTAAAATGCTAAAATTGTATAATTGTAAAATTGTAAAATTGTAAAATTGTAAAATTGTAAAATTGTAAAATTGTAAAATTGTAAAATTGTAAAATTGTAAAATTGTAATATTGTAAAATTGTAAAATTGTAAAATTGTAAAATTGTAAAATTGTAAAATTGTAAAATTGTAAAATTGTAAAATTGTAAAATTGTAAAATTGTAAAATTGTAAAATTGTAAAATTGTAAAATTGTAAAATTGTAAAATTGTAAAGTTGTAAAATTGTAAAATTGTAAAATTGTAAAATTGTAAAATTGTAAAGTTAGTACATAATCTGCAACAGTATTATCTAAGGTTTTCAGTCACTGCAAAGTCGATATGAGTATCGATTCCAGAACCGTTTTGGAACCGATATAGAACCGAAAAATAACAGTTATGTAACCGACATGGAACCGATATACGCACGCATTCCAGAACGGGCATTAGCGAAATATATATATATATATATATATATATATATATATATACATAGTATTATTTAATAGTTACTGTGTTTATTGAGTCGCCCGCCCCTCGGTTTATCTTACAAAATAGACGTATTTCCCAAATATAATAATCTGAATGATACAGGAGTTGGATGGCGCACTGAAGAGCGTTCCGCCTCTGTACAAGGGTAGTCCAAGACTGGCTCTCCTCGTTAGAGGAAACGTTTTCTAACCGTAACATGCAGCAAAGCTACATGAGAGTCTTTTAATTTATGGCGGGTACGACGCCAGAGTCGTCGGGTCCGTCGCTGCCCAAAACCCTTGGCCTTCGACGTATCTATCGGGGGCCTACGCACGGCACCCCGAATGGCGATGACAGGCGACGTTTCCCAGATGACCTGGACGTTGCAGTTTCTTACAAGTGCCTTGCAGGTAATAGATAACATTTTGATAACATATGAAAATTGCGCAAAATTGTTGTGATTCTTTGTGTATTAAAAAAAGTGGCATAAAAAAGTGGAATTGTTATTGATTTTACCTTATCATCTAATAATGACCAAAAAAATTAAAGATCTTCCATTCGTATCACTTAATTTTCCATCCTCTACTTTGGAAGTAGTGAAACTGAAATAAATTTTAATTTTATTAAATATCTTTTTAAGATGGAGTCTCATAAAAAAATGTCCCACACAAAAGTTTCTCTTTTTTTCCTGTAGAGTAAGAAACTGTAAAGCAAAATACGATTCCCATTTGAAAGAAGAAAGTTGACCTTCAAGTAACCTTGAAGACGTCTAAGAAATAAAAAAATTAATAGGATTGTTATATGTCCCCCTCGAAACCGTAAAACTTTTGTATTCAACATTTTTCCCGAAAATGCGTTGTATTTGAGATATTTAGATGTGAAGTTTTCAAATGAACACTCGGTATATTACGCTTACAATGTATGTTGTATTCAACTGACGCTCTCTACAATAATAATTGTAACATACTCATACAGGTATACTGATTATCAATAATAAAGTTTGATAAAAAATTGGTGATGTGTACATTTTTGGCAATAATGGAATAAATATGTTTGTCTACGCGATTGTTTATGTCTTCATGTTATATCGTTCGATTGAAATATACAAGAAACATTCAAATATTTGATGATGCATCGTTAGAAGTGCAACGGCACGCGTTCCGGACTGACGCATCGGTAAAATTATTGAATTACTATATTGTCGGATAGGCTTCATACACATATTTGTATTTGTAACGAAATTCGTCAGACAATTGTTAGTTACGTATCTTTACGATCAGTGAACAGTTACAGAGAGCTACCAAGAAGTTTCCATAGTACGATAAGAATGACATCGTATTGCTCTAATCAGGAAATGGCAGAATTTTTTACAAATACGTTAGCGCAATTTTAGACGATATGTCTTTTGACGAAAGACTGGGTCTTTGGCTTATGACCGACGGAGCATCAGCTCATTTTGCACTTAGCATTCGCCAACGTTTAAATAAGACCTTCGATGAAAGTTGGTTTGGACGGGGCAATCAATCTCGTGTCTCTCTTGACTTCCTGGTTTAAATTCCCTGGGCTCCTTTATGGGAACTTCCTAAGAGTATGGTGTACTTCCCATCTATAAATGACAGAGACGAATTATATCAGAGGACAGCAAATACTTATCAAATAGTTAGAATGAAGTCGAGAATTTTTTAAACTCTTTTTAACTTATTCTGCGACACGAAGATATGAAGCATGTGTGGAAATGGGAGAATCACGCGTAGAACACTTTCTGTGAACTGTGGAATTCACAGAATTCTTCTTTTTCACCTTTTGCAAGAAGCAGTGTTAAAACAATCCGTTGTTTTCATATCGCGCGAGAGCATCAGATCTCCAGTAATATTAATTTTACGACCGAAGTTGATTAGGACTTTTTCCACTATTTCGCTGGTATTAGCTCCCCTTAAAGTACTAAACCCTTTCTTTCTAACACCCTGTAGAAACTCTAACAAGAAGCTACATGTACCATGAAATATGCGGTGGTCAAATAATTTTTACTAGTCGGACGATATACAGGGTGTCCCAGCTTATCTGTTACAAGCTCATATTTCCTAACTTATTAAAGATAGAGAAAATGTTTCATATGGAAATTGCGTGGTATGAGGGGTCACATCTTTTGGCAAAGGCGAATCTTTTTTACGTTATTATTTTAAGCTTAATGTATACACCCGATTTTTAGTGGCTATCGAGATATTTCCGTGTATAATATTTAATTGCTTTTGAGGAATTATATTGATTAATTTTAATAACACTATTTTCGGCAATAAACAATTCTGAGAAATCCCACTGAGTACATACTTAGTAATGTTTTTAATAAGAACGTACATAAAATTTTTGTGATACACTGGTTTCTGAGTTTCTTGTGCTTCTATTTTTTTTCTCTTATTTAACTGTCTGCGCTTTAACTTTGCACCTCTTCTTCTCCTTCCCTGAAACCCGTCCGGGTCTGTCGACCGATGTGTCCTTGAACTTGAGCCAACCGAATACCCCTCATGGCTAGACTACCCTTAACCAACTCCTGATTGGGGGTCAACATACACGAAGCTACGGCCAATAACCTTACAACAAAGTATTATCACAAGCAGCAGGGTGAAACTTACGTTTAGGGGAGGCAGCTCCGATGACCTTGACCTTGACATATGTTATGAAGGTCACCATATCGAGTAACCCCCAGGAGGTTTTAGCCGTCGCTCGTTGTTTATTAAAAAATGATTACCTACTGAAAATAGGTCACGAATAGAACCACTTTGCGATAAGGTTGATATATATCGTAATACTTGATTATTATTAATAGAAAAATTTATTTCAAACTTCACTGCATTGGCGGGGGAGGGGCCCAGCCTCTCCCCACGCACCCTCACCCCGAAACAACACAACCCAACCTAACCCTTTTTTTTTTTTACGTGGAGGAATCCTTCAAAAGGCACCCCGGACCGGGGGGGGGTGTCCTGGGTAGTATGGGATTCTTACCCACTAAAACCTCCACGGTGACCGAACCTCTGGCGTGTAAGGGAGGGCTCCGGGAACCCCATAAGGACACGACTCGGAGCCCTCCCAACGCCGAGGCGCAAAATGCGCCCCATCCTCGGGGGGTCAGACGGACCCCCCTTCATACCTCCAGGCGACGTTGCAGCAGTCACACTGCAAAGTCGCCTCCACATCGGGATCGCTCACGCCGGCGGACGGTCCCCCACCCTCTTCCGCCTGCGATCCCCTGCGATCGTGGCGTGGAAACACAATGTTCCGCGGCACGATCGCTCTGGCATTGGCCGCAGCCAACCGGCCGGCTTCGCTCGGGGGGGAATAAAACTCTCCCCCCCGAGCGCCGCCGTCTCACCTACACATGGGGAGGCTGGCGACGGGGCCTTACACCGCCCCGCTTGCCCCTCCCCCTCCCCCGCGGGCGGGGTCGGAAACACGTTCACGACCCCGCTCCGCGGCCTCCTTCTGCTGCATCACTTGCTCGCACAAGGAGGCCATCGCGTTCCACGCGCTGATGCTGCCGATCATCTTTCTCGCGATGGTCGGCAGTGACAATTCCCCCCCGATTTCATTTCTGAATACACGGCGCTCCTCGGACCAAGCCGAGCACACCTCCAGGGTGTGTTGCGCCGTGTCCTCCGTGTCCGCCTCGCAGTGGCGACACCGCGCGGTGGCCTCTCTCCCGATTCGACGCAGGAATTTACCGAAGCAACCGTGCCCGGTGAAAACCTGCGTCATTCGGTACGTGAGCCTGCCCGCCGCTCTGCCTCTCCACTCCGGGAGCACTGGCAGAACGGCCTCGACGGCTCTTCGAGCGGCATTGGCTGGCTCCGACAGCCAGCTCTGCCACTCGATCAGCGAGAGCCGTCTCGCCTGGTCCTTAATGGCTGCGACCGTTCGCTGGTCGGGCGCTGCCACCCCGAGCCTTCGGAAATCGCGGAGACGTTTATATGTCTCCGCGCTCTCCACCGCCATCACCTCGAAGGGTAACAGCCCCGACAGCGCGCTCGCCGCCGCGCAGGAGACGGTGCGGTATCCGCGGACGACTCTGATGGCCAGCTTGCGATGTACGCGGCGCTGCAACATTCTGCTGCGCCTGCTGGCGATCAGGTCGTCCGCCCAAACCGGGGCCCCGTAAAGGGCCATCAGTCCGCACCACTCCCGCGAATAAGCGGCGATCCTTCTCCTCCGGCTCACCGAGGTTCGGGAGCAGACGGCCTAACATGGCCGCCGCTACCTCAACACGGGGGGCCAAACGGTCGAAATGCCGGCCAAAGGACCAGGCGCGGTCCAGCGTGAGGCCGAGATACTTCATCTCGGTCCCCACCTGGACGCAGGCGCCACCTACCCGGATGAGCGACTGGGCCGGTCTCCCACGTCGACGGGGGCCATAAAACCATATGGTCTCCGTCTTATGTGGGGCCACCTTCAGCCCCAGCCGCTCTATCGCTGCCACCATGCGCGCCACTCCGGCCTCTGCGAGGCGGGCGGTCCTCCCCCAATCCTCCCCCTCGGCCAATACCAACGTGTCGTCTGCATAACACGTGGTGCTGACCCCTCGGGGGAGCGGCACACGGAGGACCGCATCATATGCGAGGTTCCACAGGATCGGTCCTAGCGCCGATCCCTGTGGAACCCCGCAATACACCCTTCTCCCCCGGCTTACCCCATATTGGGCCGGCCAATCCACCCACCTATCGCTGAGGTAGGCCCCGATCACGCGCCGCAGGTAGGGAGGCACTCGATGATGTTCGAGCGCCTCGCCTATCCTGTCCCAGGGCAGGGAGTTAAAGGCGTTGACGATATCAAGACTTACCGCCAACGCCACCCTGCCCCGGGACACGGCCGCGTCCAAGAGGGACCTCATACGACCGATCGCATCGATCGTGGAGCGTCCTACCCGGAAGCCGAACTGGCATTCGACCAGATCGGGGCCCACCCCAGCCAGGTGCCCGAGGCGGCGAGCTATTACCCTCTCGAAAAGCTTCGTCACCTCGTCGAGCAGGCAGATTGGCCTGTAAGCCGACGGGGAGTCCGCCGGTCTTCCCGGCTTGCGGAGGAGGATCAGCCTCGCCCGCTTCCACCCCGGGGGGATTTGACCAGACTCGAGGCAGCCATCAAAAAGCCGCCTGAGTCTGGTCCCCAGGACGTCCGCGGCCAAGACCCATACGCGGCCCGGGATCCCGTCGGGACCCGGCGCGGTATTCTTCGCACCGAGCCTCCTGACGGCCCAGGCCAGCTCCTCGGCAGTGACCCTCAACTCGCCGGACCAGATGTTCGGGTCCGCCGGAGCCTGCGGGGGTCGTCGGACCTCTTTCGTAACAGGGAAGAGGGTGTCGACGACCTCCTTCAGCAGCTGAGGGTCCATGCTCTCCGTGACCGGGGGAGTCCATGGCTTGAGCTTGCCCATAACCATACGGTATGGGCGCCACCATGGGACCCGGTCAAGGGTGGCGAGGAGCTCTCCCCACGCCTGAGTCTTGGCCTTGCCGATGGCGAGCCGCAGGGCACCGCGCGCTTCGCGGTATCTCCCCTGCAGCTCGGCCATCCTCGCGGCGTCGCGTTGTCTCCAGCGGCGTGAGCGGGTGTAGAGGCGGCGCGCGCGGATGCAGGCTGAGCGAAGCTCTGCAATCTCGCGCGACCATCAATATATCGCCCGCCGAGGCACGGTACTGGCCCGGGGCATAGCGACGTCGCAAGCCGACGTCATCGCCCTCCGGAGCCAGTCCGCTTCCTCCGCGACGCCTCTCCAAGCCGGTGCTTCCGGCCAAGAGATGGCGAGGACAGCCGCCATCAGGACGTCCTGGTCCAGGCGCCGTAGCGCCCATCGCGGCGGCGGGCTACCGTCTCGTCTGCGGGGTCCGGCGCAAGGGGGGACGGCGGATACATCCATAATGATGTGGAGGTGGTCCGATAGGGTTTCCACCTCCTTCGCCACCCTCCAGCCGGAAACAGGGTGCGCAGCGGTTGCCGTGGCCCAGGTGAGGTCCACAATGGACCCGCCCTGCCACCGCACGCACGTGTTCACGGAACCCTGGTTCAACAGCCAGAGTCCCTGCCCCGCAGACCATTCCGCCAATGTCTCGCCCATCGCGTCTGTCCTGGGGTTCCCCCACGCCATGGACTTGGCGTTGAAGTCCCTCAGGACGAGCACCGGACGGGGTGAACACCGGGAGATACATCTCCCGACCCCGTCCAGAAACTCCTCGAACGCGTCGAGGCCGACGTTGGGCGAAACGTAGCAGCCCACCATCGCAAGATCCCCCCATCTGACTGCCGCGAATTCCCTGCCGCTCTCTAGTGTTGAGAACGGCGGGGATCCCCCCCCCCCCCCCCCCCCCCCGCGATCGCCGCGGTTCCGTACTCGTCCCCCACCCAACCAGGATGATCTGGGACGACGTACGGTTCCGCAACGACCGCCAGCCCAACCTCCCACTCCGGCATTGTCTGGACCAGCAGGTCCTGTGCCCTGGCGGAGTGGTTGAGGTTTGTTTAGAGGAGGCGTGGCGACGCGAATTTTAGGCTGTCGCCATCGCCTCCTCCCGGCCTCCCTCTCGTTGGGCCAGCGTACTCGCCGTCCCGCTTCCCTGTCCCGCGGCTGGGGGCACCTGTGCCGACTTACCCTTGCGTCCTTTCCGGGAGGGTGGCGCGCACCCTTTTCCGCCAAGCCTGTGCTCGGCCGGCCTCCCCAAGTCCGAGCACAACGTACATTTGGGGGCGGCCGAGCACCGGCTGGCATGGTGCGCGGAGTCGCTGCATACGTAGCATCGGTTGCTACGATCTACGGCGCTCGTGCACCGCTGCCTTACGTGCCCAGTTTCCAGGTAGCGGTAGCACTGGAGTGGGCGGGCCTCCAGAGCCTCGACACGGGCCGACGACCAGCCCACTCTCACCCTCCCGGACGCTACAACCTTGCGGACGGCCGTAATTTGGCACTGCACTCATATGGTGCCGAGGCCGGAGGGCGAGGACCGGATCTGCCCAGTCCTCACTTCCTCCGCCCCGCAGCCCCCAACCGCCGCCACCGCGGACACCACGTCAGCCGGAGTGACCGAGTCGTCCAATCCCCTAAGGCGCATATCGGCGCGCTTAGTGGGGACGGCGACTCGGACCTCCGACTGGGCGAACACAGCCGAGAGTCGGTCCGCCAGAGATTGGGCCTTCTCTCGGCTCTCCTGCCCGGACACCTCCAATATTAGGCCGCCCGTCACGGCCCTCTTTAACTTTACGGCATCTATGCCGAGGTCCGACAGCTGAACCTTCTCCTTGGCAGCTGTCATGACCTCGGCATAGATCTTTCTTGACCCCTCCTGCAGCGTCAGGGTCACGGCCGTGGACCTTGGCGGGCGTCCCGGCCGCTTCTTGGACGCCCTCTTGTTGCCCCGCTGCTGACGCGGCGGGGCAGGCGCAGTAGCGGCTGGCCGGGCAGCGGCCGCCGCGGTTTTATTCGCGGCCCTCTGGGCCTTCCTGCCCACCACTTTGGCCCACGTTGCCTCGCCGCTGGCGGGGGCTGGCGCAGGACGGGATGAGATCCCGCTGCTTGGCGCCCCTCGCTGTGGCGCCTGTGCAGGAGGGGCGACAGCGCGGGCCGTTCCCCCCGGTGCCGTCCGGCTCGTTTTCCCCCTGGTTTCAGGGGGGACCCTTTTCGTCGGGGCGCCCGTGCTCGGTGAAGGGCCGCTGGGCCGCCCAGGGAGGATCTCCCTCCTGAAGGCGGCCAGCTTGGCCTCCATGAGCGCCCCGATACGCTCGATAAGAGCGTCCTCGTTCCGCCTGCCGCCGGCGGTCGCTCTTGGCTCTCCTCTCGCGCCCGCCGGCGGCGGCAACGGGCGCGTTGTGGCACCGCTCTTCGATGCCCGCGGGTCCGTCATCACTCGTACAGCAGATGACGGTGCTCCGCCTCCTGCCGCCGGTGGAGGATGGCTCCCGGCGGCAGGCTGCGTTCTCAGCAGCGCCATCTCTGCCTTCATGGCCGTCACCTGCCTGGTGAGGTCCGCCACCTGCAGGCTGAGCTGGCTATTTTCCAGCTCAAGGCTGAAGTCTGGCGTCCTCACCGCCATTTCCGCCGCGACAGACACAGACGCCTGCGCGGAAGCCTTGAGGACCTTTACATATGTCCGCTTTATATTTTTGCTCTTGCCCATCAGGTCTTCGACCTTTCGCTCCAGGGTCGTCGTAGGCAGAGCCTTCATATACTCCGACGCCCTGTCCCGGATTATCTCCCCCTTTCGGAAGAATTCCGGGGGGATGAGCTTATTTAGCTCCTCTATTTCATTTCCATCGGCCTCGGAGCCCAGAGGAGTAGCCACCTTCTTACTGGCCGTCCGCTCCTCGTCCTCCTCCGAGGCCAGCTGCTGTGCCCGCTTCCTCTTTCGCCTGCTACGTTTCGCGGCGGCGGACGGAGTGCCGGAGGCCTCCGACTCCGTGTCGCTCCAACGCAACGCCTGCGAGTAGCTCGCTGTTTCGTCCAGGCAGCCCACGCTGGACTGGACGGATCGGACCGACCGGGCCAGCGAAACCACCCGGCTACTCGCTGCCGAGCTCCTCGTGACTCGGCCCACCGGCTCAACAAACGCGCCGGAAGTCGATGGCATGGACGCCACATCGACTCCGCGCGGAGCAACCGCCTCGTCCTCCGTGCCCACCACAGACTCGAAAGAGCCGGTGAGGTCACCCGCCTCCTCTTATTTTCCCCCCTTCCCGAAAGTTTTTGTTTTTGTTTCAGCCATATTAAGTATATATCATGTAGAATACGCGCTTCGGGCATCATGCCACCCCTACCGCGGTAGGGGATCTGTCCACGCTTAGTATTGTTCCTAGTTATGGGTACCGAAGCCGAGAAGCGGTTTGTCAGGTGGTCAACCCTATCGGTACCAAGAATCTATGAAAAAAGTTACGGGATAGGCCTGCTCCATAATGATGCTAAAGGTTTAACGTCACCCCTATCGAATGAGCGACACCCGGTCCGTTCGGATGCCTGACTCAAACCTCGGGCTAGACGCGCCGGGGTACAATCCCCCCCGACAGGGTTATGAGGAAATACTGACCAGGTAGTCCTCCATTCCCCCGCCCAAACGCTGCGACTTCAACCCCTGCAGGGACTCTAGTCAGCCGATCCGCTTCCGTCTTCGCCAGCCATGACAGGTCAGGCCGTCTTCGCCTCACAGCCTTTCGGCCACGAAGGACGCGTCTCCACCGCGACGAGGGGGGACTAATGCCCCGCCCGCCACGAGGGAGCCGCGCCCTCCGTGTAAGACTTACGCACCGGCGTCTTTCCCGCCACGACCGACTACTAGCTTCCACGGACCGACCCCGGTTGGGGGGCTACTACTCCACCCCGTGGTTAGTCTGCCGGGAATATCCATCGCAGGTTGACCGAGGCCCATTCACACACACACATTCACACAATCGCCGCCCCCCGTTAGTACAGAGTCTCCGGTACAGTTTGGCACGTCACCTTTTCAGGTGGCCATGCGAAACCGACATCAGAGTCTCCGCCCAGCAGGCACCACGTGGAGGTGGGGGTACGACTTGAGCGACCTTTTCAGGCCGCCCCGGTGCGTCCACCATCGACCAGAGGGGTGAGCTCGAAGGGCTTGCGCCCCCCGCTCTCTTCCTCGGGCAGATAGCTCACGCGCCTGCCAACCCAACCTAACCCAATCTATCTTTAAGATAAATCAAACTATCCAGCTCTCTATTTAATTAAAAACTGAGTTAGCGTAGGTTAGATTATATCACTTCGGGGTGAGGGTGCAGGGGGAGGGGCGGAGTCCCTTCCCTGCCCATGCGTTGAAATTAACGAAGATAATGTTTGTAATAATAGCATACTAAGTAACATACCAAGTACGAATAATAAGAGAAATCAAAACAAAGCAGTATGTTAGGGAATGTTATAATCGTTTGTATATAATACATCCTATATTACTGATATCAGTCCGTCACATAGCTGTGTATCTGTCGGTTAGACCATTTCAAAATTTCCAACATGCATTTACACGAATTTATCAATATAACGTACAATTATGATACCTTATGGAATTTTTTGTGTGAGAAGAAAGTTGTTCGTAGCAAAGTAATATGTTCAATGTGTCAGAATGACTTAACACTAGCTCATAGTTCTGAAAATCATTTATTTCATTGCACGAAGACGTAATATAAAGTTATAAAAGGCCGAAAGCGATGAAGAGTGACGTGCGATATATTATATAATCTTTATATGTTAATAACTTTTTAATAAGAAACGAGCGACAGCTAAAACTTTTCGGGGGATACTCAGGAGGGTGACCTTCATAAACTATGTGAACGTCAAGGTCACATTGAATATACGTATACGCAGATTGTAGTGTAGTATCATTAATACATTTTTATTAATAACTTTTTAATAAAAAACGAGCGACGGCTAAAACTTCCTGGGGGTTACTCGAGATGGTAACTTTCATAACATATATCAAGGTCAAGGTCATCGGAGCTGCCTCCCCTAAACGTAAGTTTTACCATCAGCGGGGAACATAATGAGTAGACGAATTGTATTTAACGTGTTTCTGTAACGATATCTTCTTCACGTACATATGTATGTAAGTACTATTTCCATACAGTGTTTTAAATAATTTGTTTCTCAATTAAAAAAAATCTTTCTTATATGAAACGAATATTTTATGTCATGAAATTCAGTTATTATGATTGTAAAGGGAATCAGTAATGAATTTGCAAGGACTGAATGACAAAAGGGAAAGGGTAATAATAAAGTATAACGGCTGTTAGAAAATATACTCAAATATTATTTCCATAATTAATTGTTTAGTGTCATTTTAAAAATAAAAATTCCCAGAGGTGGTAATTTTAAGCAAGACAAATTTGTACACCTATCATGCTCACTATGTCTTCTTTTACAACACTTTAACAATTCCCTACATCCTGTTCTTTTCGTTCCCATGCGGTACGAACTTTCACTGTGGCTCGCCGTCGGGGAAACAGGGAGGAGCTCGACCGGGGGTTGTTTTCCTACAGGAAAACTCGAACGTCTGGTAAATGGTGGGGGTCAGGTTATCGACTGTCCGGCAGAGTGGACTATTTGACCTTTAAAACGAAATCATGAGAGAATCACTTCACTACCGTAAAGAATATACTCATATAGATACATGCAAGCGTAATCTGTTCGCTATGCTCTGAAAGAAGTTGGTTCGTTGTTTACCCTTAAACTGCTAGAAATTAAATGAGCTTCTATATTATAATCTTGAGACGACTTTGTACTTGGATACTTACGTCAAAAATATACAGTTTTGCAGTTACGTGATTTAATTGTAAGTAGGTATATTTTTGATAGTATGCGTAATGTTTCGCGGTATTTTATCTAATGTAAAAAAAATATCCAAGCGATATAAAGCCAATGTTGTCAATAGGTTACCTATTTAGAGTTAAATCGATGAACGCACGACATCATATATTTTCGGTGTGAATATTCAGATTCAAGATAAATTCAAAATCTTAAAATTGTATCTCATTGAATTTTTGTTTGCATCAACTACAACATTATGTACAAACAAATATCATGGTCTATTGACAAAAGTCAAGGTCAACAAAAGTAACTTTGAAAAAAACGTATACCTCTCAACCATTTTTTTGAAATAGTAAAATTACAGTTAGCTAAGGTAATAATAAGGGACATCACCCAATTGATACACGCCGATTTTTATGCAATTTTGGTATGACATAGAACTCGAAAATATTTGACACGTACTTTTTTATCAGCAATCGTCCACAATGAAGGGGTGAAGACAGTCTTTGAAATTGAGATCGAAAAACTTATTTAGCGGTATTTAAAAAAAACAATTCCTTCTAAAAAAAATTGAAATGTATGGTTTGCCTATTTTGAATGATGCATTCAGCTGTATTATTAGTTTTTTGAAAGGGTAATTTGTTTAAAAAATATTAAAATTAACATGCTTTTCCAAATTTTTCTGGTAAATCGATCATCTATTTTCATGAATTTTTGTATGCTTAAACTGTGAACCTTGTCTAAGATTACAAGTAAATCAGAATTTTCAATTTCACTCTCGCGACAGATATTATTACATGTAAAAGGACTCTCATTTCTCATTCGGCAACCCTGTTCAGGCCCACATGGTATAATTAAAATTTAACCTTTTTCTAGTACCAGAATGTTTTGAGACATATTGTCACGTAGGTTTTCCAACCCCAACTTTAAGGGCTGTGTTCACCCCTCCAATGTGGGCGATTGCTTATAAAAAAACACGTGTCGAATATTTTTTCGAGTTCTATATCACACCGAAATTGCATAAAAATCGGCGTGTGTCATTTGGGTTACGTAAGTTACAATAACTCATCCTGTATAATCAAAATGTGTAATCAAATAAAATTTAATGTCATGCACATTCTTATTATTAAATAGAAACCACGTATTAAAAAAATACTGTGAAACAATTGTATATTTGTTTATTTCAGACGTATATGAGTTTATACCTCTAGAATCGGGAGAGGGTGGGTGACTGCAAATCAATGCACATATATTTTTGTATTATAGTTCAAATTATACACAAATGATTTTACAAACTGAGTAATAAATACTCCACTTTTCTTTATCTCATGTTACTATACAAAGCTGCGGAACATGTACAAGTTTGCTAAAGTGGAGAATCTGTGATCGGACATCTTGCGAATAATTGTTTGAGCAACACTTATACAAGGTGTTCTATAAACTGAGTAAAACGTGTTTGTGATTAATCAGTATAGAAAAAGAAAAGATGAACTATTTCACTGCCAGGGATTTGAAACCGAAATGTACATGTGTATAGTCGATTATCCTGTTCAACAAATTTTGACTTTTTTCGGACTTTTAACATTGCATAGGCATTTCGTACAGATTTTTGTGCGTTGAATACAAAGCTGCGAGCCGTTTGTTCCCATCGCCCTCTGTTTTTGAAAACATCAATTTTGAAAACAAAATGCGAAGCTTCAACATCTGAGATGTTTCGTGTCTTAATGGTAACAGTTATTCAGTTTCACTTTACACGAAATGATCTTTCGGACACGCCCGAATAAAAAGATATGAATTATTATAACATTATAAAGACTTCAACATGTTTAAACAATGATCAAAGTGAAAAAGACACCGAAAACGCAACAATTTTTGCGGTATTTTTCAATTTATTTTAATAAGTAAGCGTCTAGAAAAGACCACATGCATCTGTGACGAAAAAGAACACTCCATAGTTTGGGCCTGTCGTTCTTAGTGCAGACCCTTCGTATTTGTTTCAAGAGGCAATGCCTAACACGTGGATCTTAAAGTGCGAACAAGATCATCACTGGTGTTTCCTATTCGACCGGGTTTCTTCTGCTGAAAATTAGTAAATTCTGAACGAGAATACGTAGGTCCATTTAAAAGAACTTACTTGACCTTCATATCTCTTTAAATAATAATGTAAAGAAAATCACTTTCGCCAAAAGATGTGAAACCAATTTTCGTATAAACAATTTCTTGTATCTTCAATACGTTAGGAAATAGTGGACTGTTCACAGTTACCGCGGACACATTGTATATACAGAGTGTCTTATTCTACGTGAGAAATACAGAAAGTATAAATTCAGAATACTAAAATACAAAAAAGTTCCTACAGAAACATATGTCAGATATGGCTTTGTTTTCGAGTTACAGCATGTTTTGTGTTGTAACAATTTTTTTTTTGAGTATAGACAAATACAATATATGTAATTGATTATTGGTTTACTGTTTTTCTGTAAGATTTATGAGTCACGAAATCCTTGGCCTCCTCGCTCTCCGAACCTGAATCCACTCACTTATTACTTACGGGAACGTTTAAAATCTGTAGTTTATAAAACATCGGTTGACAATGTTGAAACACTTCGCCAGTGTGTCGACCATTCGACAATCCATGATGAGACGTATTCACGCCTGTATTGAAGCTGGAGGTGGTCCCTTCGAGTAATTTCTGTGAAGGTAAGTGTGACGACACTTCCCGATTTCGTCAGCAAAGGGGTCGATCAGCAGCGAACTACTTTCCCACAAAATAAGTCGGAAATCAGGAATGACAAAACTGCGGTAGAGGCTTTAGTTTTTAATTATCGATCTTTAAAAGATTGGGTCTGAAACGCCTGTCGCACGGCAACTGGACCTACATATTGCAAGTTAGGGACAAACTAGAAAACTAGTCCGTTCAGTAGAAGTCAACGCACGACAAATTCACACTGCACAACGCATACTTGTCGACGCAATAGAAATTATGACCCACGATACCATGCGATACGACACTACATTCTTGCGACAATTTTTGAAAAAGCACACACGCACGGATGAATAATATTGCGCATGGCTGTGAACATTTGTTTGTGGACACTCGTGGCCGAAACAATCGTGGTACGTGTAATTCTGGTGGACACATGTGGATGAAATAATCGCCGTGTGTTTCTGCGCGCGATCGTGTGATATTTTAGGACAAAATCGTGTACTGCATGTAGCATTCATCCTTTCTACTTCAGAATCCTGTGAGGCTGGTTTCGATATGCCGTTGTGGATTTTTTCAAGTAGACAGGTTTAATGTCGGCAATGAAAGGTGTGTGTTTCTTCATAAATTGTCGCAAGAACGTAGTGTCTTATCTCATTATATCGTAGGTCATCGTTTCTGTTACATCGGTAAGTGAGCGCTCTACACGGTCAACTTGTGCGATGATAGCCACTGCGCGTGTATGAAGTGCTGCCGCTGGACAGGCGCTTTTAGCCCGTTCTTTACACACCGATAACTCAAAAATGAACCCTCGGACGCGATTTTTTATACTCGATTTTCGGCTTATTTTGGCTTTTAGAATCACCCCTTAAAATATTTGACAGGGGTGGTGAAACATCCTGTATAAATATATATTTTTTTTTCATAATAAATGTTAAGTTTGTATTCGCATATTTCAATTGTAAATTTAATTGAAATTTGTAGAAGTTTATATCATGTAAGCTAGTAATATAGTAGATTCTAATATATTATAATAAATTTTACTTCTGGAGTGAAATATTTGTAACTATAAAAGAAATATCAGTTATTATTCAAACTAAACACTTTTTAATATAGGAACAGTTAACAATTTATAATAATGAAATATAACAATATTAATGGATTCATTGCCAAATCAGTCATACGTAGTGGAACCGAATGAAGTGATTATAGGGAAGGAGGACGTAAGAAAAAGAGAAACAATGTAACTACGCGAGGTGGTGAGTAAAGTGCAAGAGAATGTTAGGTACGAAAGAGGCAGAGTAGTAAGGCGAGCCAAGGCAGACCAATGAGTAGCTATCGTTGATCGAACTCGTATTCGACGCATGAGAAGAGTACACAGAGTAGGGGTACGACCACGCTTTGTTTTCAAGAGTGTGCGTGGCCTTGAAGAGCCAGTCCAGACCAGCCATACGATAGCTATAGAACGGTAACACTTAGTTTTAAAAAAATCTCCCCAACGATAGCAAGTTCAAACGGGTAGTCTTGCAACACGTCACGACTGGTGCCGACCAAGTCTGGAGACTATTGACACCATATTAGCAGACAACGTTATAGGGTGTCAAACGAAGTAGAGTCATTTATATCGGATGGCGCCAAGCGGTGTCAAATTTTTGTCAATGCATTGCTATACCCTAAAATTTAATTTACATACGATATCCTCTTTATTATTCCCATTATATTCTCTTTGAACAGCTGTAACTTCGTGAAAAAAAATCGTACAACAATCTACCTGAGCTCATTTTAAAGGCTGAAGCCTTTACTTTCACATCCCTAAACTAAATTTTTTCAAAGACCCTTTTATATTATAAAACGGAGTGGAAAACTGAAGTTGTTTCTTTTTTAAATTTTTCAAGTTCAAACGACTCTACGGAATTTAATAAATTTTGTCGAGATTCGTTTGAAATTGCTTTGTAAAGGAAAGCCTCCCCGTTACAACGACATCTAAAAAGTTGATTTTCGGTTGTTTATCGTCATTTTATTGCACTTTATATAAAAAGTGTGCGGCCGGCATTGGAATAACCTAACGTACACCACGAGGAGGTTGCACGGTCGAACTTACACTTTGTGTATAGTGTATGTGTTTAGTGTGTTTAGAAACGAGTATTTTAGTATATTAGAACTCCGTCATTGTCTTATCACTTGTTGTCATCGTCCGTGCATGTTGATGCGTTGCCGCATTAACTCTTGTGGGGTATCGTTTCAAAGTCTTCGAAGTGTATTTTCCAATGAATGCAGTATCACAGGACGTCTTTCTAGACTTCTCGATCGCCAACCGAGGATATCCAACACATGTTCGATCGGATCCACATCCAGACTTATTTATGGGTGGTCAAGAGTCAAGATGTTACGTGATTGAAGAAAGCGGCGGGTGTGTTGTGCTGTGTGCGGCCAAGGATTGGCTTGCATGAGCAAGAATCGTGGTCCGATTCTGTCTTGCATTGGTAGCACTGTTCGCTTCCCACAAGAAGTCCTGCGGGACGGCACAGATGCTATAGATACTTCGACGGTATGTCAGGAAACGTGGCCCCCGTAAATACAGAAATCTTACTACTATGTTAGTGTGTGACGTTAAAGACCTAAACGTGAGGGCTACGGGAGCGTCAGAGGTGGGGAAAGGTGTAAAGAGTGAGAGAGTCCTTTTGCCCCGGTGCCGTTCCGCGGGACTTCTTGTGGGAAGTGAACAGTACGTGTGGATCTAAGATTTCATTCACATGCCCTGTTGCAGTTAGTGCTGGTGATGACACTACCACCAAATCTGTGTGGTGGAAAAATGAAATTCCGTCCCACACCATTACGGAGCCATCGTTGAAAGCTCTTACTTGACTCACATTTTCATTACTGTATTAGGATCCGGATCGATGCCAAATCCGTTGATGACGATCCTTACCGTAGAGGCAACATTGGGGTTCGTTAGTGCGTAAATCAAACACTGTCGACGATGATTCAGTGGCAGTACAGGTATTACCATACGACTTCTTGAATATTGCCCTGATTCCCGAAATCTTCAGTGGATTGTTTGTGTACTTTCAGTAACTCCCGATAGAACGTAATGAAGTTTATCGCGAACTTGATGAGCTGATGCTGCCGGATTACGCGATATGTGTTGCACAATGGCTCTGTCCTGTTGTTGCGATGCTCTCGCCTGCGATCCTGTCTTCGTGGTCTTTGGAAACTTTGAGTGTCTTGATATGGACCCTGCAGGGTATGGCACGTGCTGGGCCGCCTTAACGACACCCCTGAACCCGAGTTATATCCTGTGCCTTTGACGACACATGTCATTTACAAGGTCGGGTGCTCCTTCATGGGTAGCGGACAAATGTCCTCGAGAAGTGGGACCAGTGTGACTCAAACTGGTACTTTCGGGAGCTTCGACTGCGCAAAAGCAGCGCTGGTATTCGGTTTCTGGAGGAGTGCGCAACACATACGGAGTACCTGGTTATTATTGATAGCGTATCTGCCGTCTGATCACCAGCCTGTGAACATCCAAACAGGCTGAAGGCTCTGAGGATTCGAAATGAATCTCCGATCAATTGAACGGGGCTGAAGAGTCGCACTGAGGCCGGTTGGCACAGAGGTAGCCTATAGCTACCTACCGGTCATCTCTTCAGGTTTAGTCGGTGGCAGAGTGAGCGTACAGGCTTGTACGCAGTGAGTTCGCCGCCCCGTGGTTCCCCGTGGATACGGCGACGACCACAGGACTCATCCGCAGAAAACGCTCTGCGGGGCTTCTGGATTTCTCTTCGCTTGTTCCTAAGGCTTTGGCCTAAACTGGATGTAGTGTACATGACTATTGCCGATACAGGTGAAAACCTCAGGTGCGGCGAATGTTGCTTCTGCAACAGCTCACAATAAATGTCTTGATATCCTACGTCCGGCTCACAACAGACTGGTTCACACCCATACGTCTTGTTACATACCGTTGTCTGTTATCTTCTTGGAGAATGATAACAATTTGGGCGGCTTGTGTCTCTGTCACTGCTCTTCGCGGCATCACAAACTTTTCGTATGCACTATGCTATTAATGCGCGATAAAGAATACTGAACAAAGTCAACGTTTAACGAAAGGGTAAAACTGACGTTTAGGGGAGGCAGCCCCAATGTCCCTGTCCTTGACATATGTTATCAAGGTCATCATTCTGAGTAACTTTTAGAAGGTTTTAGCCGTCGCTCGCTTTTCATTATAAAGTTATTAACAAAAAAAGTTTGCAAAATGTAGCAGTTATTTTGAGTATTGAAAGGCATAAACAACTAATATGTATGTAGAAATAGTACATGTATTACGGATATAGTACTGGAAATCGTTAACGGACAGACGGTTATGATAGAAGAAATAGTCGACGAGTATGCGAAATGAGAATATTAATCAGTATTTAAACGATCTAATGGATACATAGAACTCATTATTTCAAAGAAAGCCTCAATGCATCTTGGTATTTTTGCTAACATGGCGTCGAAACCATGAAAAATCACGGGACGGGAGTCCCACTCCCTGCACCTACACCCCAAAAAAATCCAACCCAACCTAACTCATTCTTGAATTAAATTCAGAATAGGATAGTTTGATTTATCCCACGGACAGATTAGGTTACGGCGGAGCCCCTCCTCCTGCACTCGCACACCGAAATAATCCAACCTAACCTAACCTACTGTGTCGTTGAGATAAATCAAACTATCCTATCCTGAAATTAATTCAAGAATGAGTTTGGTTGGGTTGGATTTTTTTGGGACGGGGTGCAGGGGGAACGAGCATTTTCCCCGCCCATGATTTGAAGTATTGAGCGGGTTTTTCATTCGGTAATGGCCAAGTGTTGCGACATGTATCAACTTTGCTGCAAAATGGATCTCCTTTCGTGTTCTATATTTAATAATTAATAACTTTGTAAACAATAACGAGCAACGGCTAAAACCTCTTGAGCGTTACTGAAGAAGGTGTCCTTGATAACATATGTCCAGTACAAGGTCATCGGATCTGCCTCCCCTAAACGTCAGTTTTACCAACAAAAGCTTGAACGATTTTGTTTGTAATCAAAAAACTTGGACGTCGACTTCGAAGTTTAGAAAGATCTCTTGTGACATTTGATGGATCGACAGATACACTTCGACGGCTTTGGATAAGACAAGGAGGAGGCAATACTCGATTTTCGCTGTAATGGGGACACTTCCCCTAACAAAGTCATTTTAAAACCAATCGCGAAAGGAATTTTGTACACTCCATACAGTCATTTGAATTTGTAAAATTTAACAAAACAAATCAACTTCTGTCTTCCACTCCGTTTTATAATATAAAAGGGACTTTAAAAAAATTCAGTTTAGAGATGTGAAAATAGAGACTTCACCCTTTAAAATGAGTCCAGCTAGACTTATACGATTTTTGTTCACGAAATTACAGCAGGTCAAAGATCGACTATTTTGCGATCAAAACTTAGTGATCCACTAATTTTGTGGAGTAGTGTGTTTTCTGAGGCGCCTAAATGGCCTTCACGATAAATCAACCTCGAACTCTTGTGCTGTCTATCGGTTTGCAATGCCGCTACAATTTGTTTACTATGATGCTTTTCGTTAAAAATTTAGTTAACTCCAAATGTGTCATTAAATAGTGTACGTTGAAACACACAATTGAAGTAGTGAACTGGCAGAATTAGTCTTGTGAGCAGTATTTTAGGAAAATTGCGAAATGGTCTCTCAAAGATTATTTTTGACCAGTCTGGCATACAATTCATATGCATGACACGGCACACATGCAAGGTAAGGCAAACGTATAGTGTCTGTACTTTAACGTAAAGGCAGCCTTTAAGAAGAATCAAGAAGTCGAATAAAGTGAACTACGATTGGTCGAAAATGAAAATTGCTTGTCAAAGGAGAACCACAGTATTTTGCATGAAAGCCCTGTTTTGAGCATACGCTCTGTGCAAGACTCGACAAAAAATAACTTTAAGAAGTTAGTTTTCGATTTCCCTAAAATACGTTCCTACCGGTCATGTCGAGATTTGTCGGTGTTGTAACTTCTTCCATTTTAATTTATCATATTTTACATAATACTTCATAATCATTATTATACCTATTTTTGATTTTGTAAAAATTATTTGATTGCTAGTTGAAAGAGGCAATATACTGATAAAATTTCACAATGGAGTAGAAAATGTAAGATGTAGGTGAAAAATCGTAGCGACAAATTCAAGCGGACCATATGTTCCCATACCATCTCATTTTTTACTATGCCCACTTTTTAATATATTAATTGCTTTTCCAAGTGGAACTATGAAATGCTTCTTATTCAGGTTACTATTCTTGAACTTTTTTGTTATAAATCACGATATCTTCAGAAGATGATGTGATGAAATTTCTGTAAACTGCTATAATTCTACTGTGCAGCGTACAATGCACTACACTTTACCCTATGTATACCTTCGAATCAACTGACTTATGCTAATATCAGTGCTGTGCAAAAGTGAAGAGAAAGGAAAGAAGATTCATTATACATCGCCTGATTCTTTAATATGCGTTGCAGTCGTCGATAATATTCACATTAAAACTTCATCAGGTCGTTAGGTACGTATACAATGTGCTTCTTTTCTGTAGGATACATAATTTTGTCATAATAGCGAACATTAAGTCATAACAGTAATTTACTTATAGACGCTTCCAAACTGACAGGTTTTTCAGAGTAAAGCACTTGTCAGTTTAGAACGAAATGTTTGATCGAATAATGCAACTACTCCGAAGAGAACTTCTTCGCTTTAAACGATAAATGCCATTAGACATCTGTGCCGAATAGAACGTTTTCATTGTTAGAACGTACACTACAGTTTTTTACTAACTTCTGATACGCGTGAAGAGTGAAGCACGAGAATAATAACGTCGATGGCGCTTAAAAGTGTAATTAGCTGGCCCATCGAAGTTACTCTTCGTTTGGCTGGTGTTTGGCCATATTCTTACCATCAGGTGTTAAATCGTGTGATTTGGGTCTGTACTTTCACAATCACCATAATAGCTGAGTCTTGGGAGTGCGTTACTCATGCAGATACATCAAACTTGTCACAATTTTTTCAAACTATTGCTCTGGAGTGTGGACATATTGTTACGTTCGTGAGGTTGGTTCTGCTGTATTTGAATTATGGGTAAGACATGTTATAACATTACCTTTCCTTTATGGAACAGAAGAACATATTTTATATAGTAGCTTAACCAGAATTTTCAGTTTGTGTAGATTCTTTGTTAAGTTTTCGTGTACATAAAAACGTGCGTATAATTAAAATTTTTTTCGTAATTAGCAAGCGTATGAAAAGATGAAGAAGATAGTTGTTTCATTTTTTATAAGAAATAGAAAACGTTGATTAATTTTCAGATTTATAATACATGTCATGACCAAATAATAGCTAATAGGATGTAATCTATTTCCTTGTACAAGCGAAAACGCATTTAACACTTTACATAGCCTTATTCCATGGAAACGGAGGAATACCACTGTACAAGCGTAAATACTACGCTACCTTAAACTTGTTTCTTCTTTTCGTGGCTTTTTTAAAACGTCAATGCTATTATGTCATACCTCATTACATTCGTCTTAGCAGTCGTTTTTGTTTGTTATAAAAAACCCACATTCCCTTTTTTAAAATTAATCTTACCCTCTGTTGTGAGGGGCATCTGCCTATGATAGTTCCTCGCGGTGGAACTATTAAAACAGTTACAACCAAACACTTTAATAAATGTAGTGTGTATGTTGTATTGAAGTTATCGAAATACTGTTAAAGCAACAATGACCCAATGATTAGCATTGCATTCGGAAGATTTTAAGTAGATCTGAAAGGATGTATGGCCATTGCAAAATAATTAATTTAAACTTGAACTATACAAAAGTCGCAAAAGTATTCGAATACTTAGACATTTTAGTAAAGAAACAGAATAAATATGAACATAGCTAGTTGTAATGCAGATCGCGAACAAACGCATTAGTGGTAATTGAGTGTATTATTCAAATATTACAGAAATAAATTAGAAAACATTAGGAGCATTGAAAAGTAAAAGAGAGTATAGTCACAATCTTACAACGTAATTGCAAACTTGCTAAATAGGGGTAGGAGAAACTTAATCTTCAGGGAAGTTTCAATAATAAAGTTCGTTTTGGCTCACGAAGGAAGTTAACATTGAGGGAAGAGAATATTATTACACGTGAAAGTTAAAAACATCCGTGCCCTTCTGCTGTAAAAGTGGCAGTGATGATTTTTGACAGTTCTAGTGAAGATGTGAATCCTGAATTATTGTAAAGAATTTTAAGTAAAAATGAGTATCATGCCAGGGCCCAGTGAAGGAATCTATGTTAATAAAATTAGTCGGAGAAGAAGATCATATTTGACCAAAGAATACATTAAGTTGTATTTCATTTTGGAGTAAAATGATCTGCGCTAAATTAAAATTTATTAATTTTTTCCAGAAAGACGCAATTTTGTTTGAGTGAGACTACATAAAGGAATGCAAGTACAGAATCTGTGCTCGGTTGTACACGGCAGGTGTGGTTCGATCATGGGGTGGAACTGTATGGTAGTAAGCAGTTCAGGAAATGTATTGTTTATAGAACAAATTTTACATTAATATCATACTTGAATATTTTACCACAAATTTTAAAAGAATGTACTGCACAAATGAAATAATTAGACGATTTTTATTTTCACTATGATAATGCATCAAGTAAACGGGAATTATAAACGAACGGGTTCTGTATAATACACCACACATATTGCAAACACCACTACAAAGTATTGACACGAAACAGATTGGACATTCACGTGCTAAAGTGAGAAGAAGATTGCAAAATTTTGCAATAACCTTGAAAGAATTATGAACAGCGAAAATTGTGCATGCATTGTAAGGGGCTTGTAATTAACACACGAATTTGATTAAAACTAGGGTCAGGTTATACTCCGGCATACTAACTGCTCGTCCGGCTGCACTGACAGTCGTACGGTTCTCATAGTCATCCTGTCGCACATTTATTCTTAAATCTTACACAGGGTATTTCACCACCCCTGTCAAAAATTTTAACGGGTGATTCTACAAGCCAAAATAAGTCGAAAATCCAGAAGAAAAAAATCGCGTCCGAGGCTTCATTTTTGAGTTATCGATGTTTAAAGAGCGGGCTGAAGACGCCTGTCCAGCGGCAGCACTCCATACACGCGCAGTGTCTGCCATCGCGCGCCAAGTTCCCCGTACAGAGTGCTCGCTTACCGATGTAACAGAAACTATGACATACCATACGATGCGATAAGACACTACATTCTTGCGATAATTTATGAAGAAGCACATACCTTTCGTTGGCGGCATTAAACCTGCCTACTTGAAAAAATCCACAAGGGCATATCAAAACCCGCCTCACGGGATTCTCAAGCAGAGAGGGTGAATGCAATTTCGAATTCACGATGTTCTCAAAAAAAACACCCACACGCGCTTACACACGCACCGCGATAATTTCATTCGCAAATGTCCATGAGAATTACACGCACTATGACTGTCCCTTCCGCGAATGTCCACAAAAAAATGTTCAAAGCACGCACAAAATTTTGCATCTGAAATCACACACGCCAGGCGATTGTCCCGTTCGCGAGAGTCTGCTTAATCGCATACATACGCACTGCGATTACACTACCCACGAATGCGAGATTACTTTACTCACGCACAGAAAAATACTACAAACGAAAAAATCTAAAAAGCTAAAACTAAGCCTATCACTGAAAGTAAAATTAAATTGAGAAAGAGACTGCTTTCTACGAGAGAACTATTTCCTGCCGATTACAGATGTTTTCTCGTTCGCAATAGCCACCAAACTGAGGAGACCTTGGACAAATTCCATTCGAAAGACTAAAAACTGTGTCGATGCTTTGTTATTAATCGGTGTGTCCTTATTTATCCCTTGCATGCTCGAGATCCCGGCAGCGGTAACTCGGTCCCGGGAGTCGAAACTGTTTATAATTTGTAGATGCCGCGACGAGTGTCGTTGAACCGATCGCTTTCATTTCTTTCCAACGATGCAGTATTCTTACAAACTTCGAGGTAGGAAGAAGTGTTCGTGTCTGATACTGTGCGGTTTATTTTACAAGAAGTATAAAATTAGAATATCTGGATAATTAATGAATTCTTAGCACCGATACTGAAGCTTCTTCCGTCGGGACGATTCTCTGTTAAACAGCGACAACGTGTTGTACGGGTGGTCAGTAATTTGAACGCAGAACCTGCAGCTGATCTAGTGTCATCGTTCGTCGTCAACGGCCTCAGATGCGTAAATTTCATTTATCCGCAGACTCTAGTGTATGTAATTCATATGTACAGTTGCAAGTCAAATAATCGCGGTGTGTGTGTGTGAGTGAAGTGCACAGTTGCACGCGTCGGAAGGATCATTTTTTACAGAGATGATAGAACGATGAGCACGCTATTGACAAATTTTCCTTACAGAGGAGACGTTGGTTAAATTTCTCGCGAAACTGAAAAATCTTACGCAAATGTGTGCATTGTTGCAGAGTTGGGCATCATTCGAATTCTTTCGAATAAATATTTATCTCAAATAATTATCTGAATAATTTATTCGAATACCGACTGCAGATGTATTCGAATAATCTATTCGAATAGTAATTGATACATTATTCGCATAGCAATTGATACATTATTTGAATAATAATACAAATAATTGTTGATTGTTTTAAAACAAAAGAAAAAATAAATAAATTTTTATCCGAATAAATTCTTCTACAAATGAGTTCCTATTCGAATAAATTCTTATTCGGATAAATTCTTATTCGAATAAATTCTTATTTGAATAAATTCAAATTCGTTAGTGACGAATAAAATTTTATTTGTTACTCTTATTCATTATCTGTTAACTGAATAAAATTTTGCCCAACACTGCATTCCTGCCGGCACGTGCAAACATCGACGCTTTTCTGTTCACATGCCAATGCCTTTACATTGTCTCATCTCTTGGTCATTGACCTCGGCCTCTCGAACAGCTGTAATCGGCAGGAAATATTTCTCGCGTAGAAAGCAGTCTCTTTTTCAATTTTATTTTACTTTCAATGTTAAGCATAGTTTTAGCTTTTTAGTTTTGTTTTGTTTGTAGTGTTTTTCTGTGCGTGAGTAAAGTAATCTCGTATTCATGGGTAGAGTAATCGCAGTGCGTATGTGTGTGCTTAAGTGGACACTCGCGAACGGGACAATCGCGAACGGGACAATCGCCTGGCGTGTGCTTTCAGGTGCAAAATTTTGTGCATCCTTTGAATATTTTTTTGTGGACATTCGCAGACGGGACAATCATAGTGCGTGTAATTCACATGGACAGTTGCGAATGAAATAACCGCGATGCGTGTGTGTGATGAAATGGACAATCGTGGTGCGTGTACACCAGAACACGTGCGAATACAATAATCGCGTTGCGTGTGTAAGCGCGTGTGAGTGTTTCTTTTTGACAAAATCGTGAATTAGAAATTGCATTCACCCTGTCTGCTTGAGAATCCCGTGAGGCGGGTTTTGATATGCCCTTGTGGATTTTTTCAAGTAGGCAGGTATAATGCCGCCAACGAAAGGTGTGTGCTTCTTCATTAATTGTCGCAAGAATGTAGTGTGTTATCGCATCGTATGGTATGTCATAGTTTCTGTTACATCGGTAAGCGAGCACTCTGTACGAGGAACTCGGCGCGCGATGGCAGACACTGCGCGTGTACGGAGTGCTGCCGCTGGACAGGCGTTTTTAGCCCGCTCTTTACACATCGATATCTCAAAAATGAAGCCTCGGACGCGATTTTTTTATTCTTGATTTTCGTCTTATTTTGGCCTGTAGAATCACCCCTTAAAATTTTTGACAGGGGTGGTGAAACATCCTGTATAGGGTGAGTTGTCCTAATATGGAATACTTCTTTTCATGCACATATTTTACCTACTTACAATACTATTATACAAACTTAAATGTTATGGTTTTGCAGGAAATTTTATGTTATTTTGACTGGTAACAGTGAAATTTAAAATGTAATAACGGTTTAGAGAATATTTATTATTTTTACTGAGGTCCTCATTTCCCATATTCGGCTGATGGTGCTACTAATATGGGATACTGTATTCGCCTAATATGGAATAGCGTCGTATATCGAATTTACTCTTTCGAAGATGGGAAATAGGATATAAATAAGTAAGTAACGCGTCTGATAATTATCTTCATTTAAAAAAAAACAAAATTTGTTATTTTTTGTACAAAATTAAACAAAAAATGTTGTACTTATCAATCGAAACTATTTAATATTTGTATGAAATTAATATATGTATTTTATTTTATAATAATCAATTATAATTGATCAAACATTCACTTACATTTTGAGCAAATGAACATTTTTTTAAATGGTCTTACACACTTCTTGTGACCCCATTTTCGACACTTACAGCACTGCACCCAATCTCTTTCTGAAGATTTCCTCAACAATCCATAACCTTCCACAAATCATACCTTCTGGACCATCCTCGTTACTGGCAGAATCTTTTTCCATGAATTCATTGCTGCCATGTCATTCCAGTCTTTTTCTTCCTCGTCACTGTCTGATAAGGCTTCTACAGATTTTTTCTCTTTGAAAGTTCTTAGTTGCCAAAATTTTACGTTTAACACCTGCTATCTTTGAAATACTAGTTTTCTCTTTAGTTAATAATAATTCTTACATGGTCTTTTTATTTATGAGATATTCCATATTAGGAAAATCATTGTTGTTTGAGTTTCCAGAAATATTGTAATAACGAGATAGAAATTAATAATTTACGCGATGGTTACTCAAACTCGACCGTATTTGAAAGATAATCACGTAGAAATAAAGTTGATACACTTACATTGTTGTATATAATATCAATCTAAAGATTTCTATGCAAAAACTCGGATTGTGGGTTTTTCCTCAATATTCTTTTGCAAACACGTGCTTCTTTATAATCTCTGCATGTGCTCACTAATTGAAATAAATGACAAACGTAAACGATTGTATTTACCGCCAATTGATAGCAATGCCAGGATTCTTTAATATCGTGGTATTTCATATTGGGACAACTCACCCTACTAAGGACCCTCGCGTGCCAAATGTTTAGGACTGAGAGCCTTGGTTCAGGACGTGGCTGTTTCGAGAATGACTCTACTCGTCTAGTCATTCTTAGGCTACGCCATTCTCTAACTTCTCCTGTCGTAAACCCAGACCGTCTCAGATAAACATGTACCGTACAACATAGAATTGCATAGGAGCAAATGCTTAATCAAATACTTAATCCTGCAATATATTAATATAATAGTAGGTGACTGATAATGTAGGAATATCTTACTGTTCGAATACTTTTTTGACCCTCGGAAAGCTTCTGTTTGTATTAAATGTTCTGTAACGTCAATATATCCTTTCAGATTTACATCAAACCGTGCCAATGTAATCGTAATAATTCTGTGTCACTGTTGGCCTAATCATATTTCAATAACTTTCGTGTAACTTGTAAGTAAGTACATTACAGTGATTACAGTTTTTGGTTAGAAGTGTCTGAATACTTGTGTAAGCCATTGTATAGTAATTGCTTAATTATATGAGCCTGTTATATGATATGTAAGAAATAAACGGTTGTTTGATTAGGACAGAACCGGAGGAGACACCCTTTTAGAATCTAGCAAAGGACTGATTTTTTCATTAGTAGAAAACTGAGGAGTGAGCTTGTAAAAGCGTCTTCGGATTTAATTGATTTGTGCTTATTCATAGAAATGAATATTAGTGGAACTTTGAAAGATATCAAAAGTTTCAGGAAAGTCCACAGCTAAGAGAGGATTATGAATATAAGGGATACTAGCATATCCTGATCGACAGTTACTTTATATGAGTTTTATGAATCAAGTGGCCTTTGTTAATTTCTTTTTACAGTCTGCTTCGGGCTCTACTATCTGAAAGTTAAGAATACGGACTGTTCCGTACGAAACACCTAAAAATTGTGAATTTTATTAAAAATAGATATATGAAACACTTTCTTCTTTCCTTCCTTGTTGTATGAACGTATCAATTACGGCAAATTTTTCTCTGTTGATTTTAGAAATAGAAAGAAATATTTCACACAGAATGTTTAAAAATGAAGAAGTTATTCAAATTGCCTGTTTCAAAACCTATACATGTATATTTTCTTAAATTATTCTACACTGGTATAATTTGTTATGACACAGTATATTGTTATTATATTTGCAAATAACTATATTTAAAATCATGTTTCATATTTACCGGACACTTAGAAAGTGATAGCATTGAAATTTCCAATAAAGGATTGTTATTACTCTTTCTCTGATACTAACAAGTTGTAAGTTACATACAAATATTATTTTGCTGAATGATATTGATTGTAATAATTATTTTCCACAGAAACTTTAAAGCAGTCATTGCAGTTGTATTCGAAGACCTGAATAATCTAGATCAAACTTATCGAAACAAAGAAATCATGTCGGAGAAAGCAAAGTTATCTTTTCGTTTTTCAAACTTGCTCGTGGGAATGTATGCAATGGCCATCATATTAAACATATTAATAAATGCCCCCGGTCTCTTGTTCGGCAATAACGATGGAAGCAACGTTACATCCGCTATCAACGAGACAAGCAGAAAGTTTTACATCGCAATAAAACTCCCTTCCAATGCGAAGATTTCTCCGTACTATGAAATTATTATCATCATACAATTTATGTTGCATCTTTGGGTTGGCATCGTATCATCGGTGTTGATTACATTGCCTACATCATTAGTAAGTTACTATTCTTCACTATTCTATTACTTTTATAATTATGATATTTACCACAACCATACTATATGTGTTAGTCTTAAGATTAATACAATGATTGCGGAATTGTTGAATTATTATTCATATATAATTTTTATTTCGTATATTTTACATAATGCGTAACTTTTACATTTGTATTATTTTTTGCACATGTGGTGCATTTATTTCGTAAAATCAATTTGATTTGTCATTTAAATTTTTATCTTGTCTGAACAACATAGTACATAGTACATATATATATCGTATATGTAGGGTCAGTTATACAGATGTAAAGAAAAATTTTAAAACTGAGGTTACATATGACTGGGGACAGTGATCCGATCTTTAATAATTACACTGCGGATTTTTAAGCAAATATACATTTTCAAACTACAATATTTTTAATTTCCATGTAGCAGATCAAATGAAACTATAACAGAATTGCATTTTGCGGTTGAGAATACATTCACTGTTTTAGTTGCTCTATAAAATGTGCATTCTTCATAAACTTGGATACGGTAAATTGCATAAAAATCCGTAGCCTATTAATAAGTAGTTAAATAGCTGTAATTAGAATGAGTAACCTAGGTTCTGAAATTTTTGAAAGCCTTAAAAATACAGCCAGGCAGTGCAGAGAAGAAGTAAAGCAAAAGAATTAGACAGATTACTTGCATGTTTTTTGCATACTCATATTGTACATGTAGGTACATTATTCTTGCATAAGCATTCAGAGTTTATTGATATAGTGTAGGAATCAATAGTGACGTACCTTTTGTTTTACTAAATGTATCGTACATATTTAACGTTAACTAATTCTTGTGCATAGACTACTAAACTGGAAGTTTAGAGCTTCGTATTTGATTCTTTCCAAAATATAATACCGTACTCCTTATTGGAATATTGTATACAGAATTTTCTTGCACGACATTTTCAAACCAATGAAGTCATACTGCTTTCAAACTTCTATTTCATTCCACATGCCATAATGAAGAAAAGTGATCATCTAATTTCTAAAATTTTCTTTCAGCTTCGTCTGAAGCAAACTTCATGAATTAAAAAACGATTTTCCTGTAATATTTATTACTTGTATCGTCAAAACTTTTAGTATATTAAAAAAGTTGTACTTTATTATTAGGTATTGCACGTAGGTGGCCTGATTGAAATAATGTGCGAAGAAATGATTGAGCTTCTTAATGCTGATGAGCAAGGAAGATTGCGTACATTTAAAAGACTTATTTCCAAACATGAAAGGATTATATACTTGGCAGATACTATTAAAGACACATTTGCTTACGTGTCGTTGGTGCAAGTGGCAGCGCATGTTGTACTCATGTGTTTAGTAGTCGTATTATGCGTGACTGTGAGTCTTTATCTTCATAGTATTGTAGTACATGAAATTTTCGACACAGTTTAAGTGAAAAGTTTGCACTTTCTAAATATTTTACGAGTATATAAAGATGCAGTTATGCGTATATATTTCAGTCGATAAACGGTGAAAATGGAATTAATGTAATATCAAAATGGTTACCTTATTATGCTACTTTGATTTGCGCGAACTTTATGGCCTGTTCAACTGGAGAATATATTAAAGAAAAGGTAACTCATCAAAAAAATGAAAGAAGTATATAATACATACGCACACGCACACATAAGCATACAGGATGGTTAAATAAGAGTTCAGAATTTTAATGGTAGATAGTAAATTAATATTTTCAAAATTATGAACAATTTTCCGTTTCGGTTAAAGCGGGTGTCTTGCTCGCTTCTGATGCTCTAGCACAGCAGGAAAACAAGGGATTATCTTTCCTCTTCCCACTTCGTACACTCAATCAAATTTTACTACTGCGACGGAGGGGTGTTACACTTGTTAAACGTGAATGGCGTGTGAGAACGTGCGTGTACGCTATGAAATTTGACCTTGAACTCATTTTCCGTGTTTTTTGTGTGTTGTGGCATTTATATAACTGTGCATGTATCTTATTGGTGTAGACGGTAACGGAAAATGGTAGAGGGTTGGATGGAGTCAAGAGGTAATTGGTGTCTCAAATTTTCGGTTGATAAGAAACATGGAAAGGGTGGTGGAACAGCGGAGTGGAGTCTTGAGATGGTCAGGAATTATGTTTTATGACTTAGTTTCAGGTTTTTGTAAATCGACTTTCAGCGAGGTTAAAAAATCTTTAGGGACTTTATTCGATTACGATCCATGTGCATCGCAGCCACCCAAGAACCTCAGGTTTATGATAGTGACTGTCAATAACGGTACCCACGGGCCGAATAGCTAATTGCCGCGCACGGTAAAATCTGCGAGGCTGCAAGCCTTCACCAGAGAAATGTTAGGTATGCATTCTCGCGATCAGTGAACAGTTACAGACAGCAACTAAAAATTTACGCAGTGCGGTAAGAATGACATCGTATTACTCAAATCAAGAAATGGCAAAAATGCATTACATGTATCAACGTGCTGACGAAAGCACTGCAGCAGCACGAAAACTGTATGCTGAAAAATATCCGAATCGGAAGATACCGTCTTAGAAATTGTTTAAAAAGTTTGTCCGACATTTACGTGAAACCGGTTCATTTGAAACACGACATTGGGGTTGAGGAAGATCTAGTAATAAGTCTGTTTCGATTCGTAATTTTGTGGCGCGAAGATGTGAAGCTTGTATGAAAATGGGAGGAGGTCATGTAGATAATCTTCTGTAATCACGGAAGGAAAAAACAGTGAGATAATCAATTGTTTTCATGCAGCCCGATAGCTCCCGAAGCAAAGAAACCACTTGCTTCAATCGAAACTAAAAATTGCTTATATCTTTGAAAATATTAATTTTACTACCCATATTTATCAGGACCATTTTCTTCCATTTCGCCAGTACTATCTACCCATAATATTCTGAACCCTTTTTTACAACAGGTGGTGAACCTTTTAGGGGGCGATTCTGCAGTTCAAAATACGTCGAAAGTTAATATTGACGAAAATGCGGTGAGGGGCTTCGTTTTTAGTTACTGATATTATAGAATTCGTCTCCGGAGAGCCTGTAGTACGGCAATTCGGCGTTCAGCGACATGCGTTAGGCAGGTCAGCCAGGGTGCATTCAGTGGCGGCAGACTCACGATAGACTTACCACATAAAACACATACTCACGTAACAGAAAGTACTATACAGAGATGACAAGTTGCCTAGCGCAGTGATGTCCAGCGTAGGGGCCCCACACGCGCCTACTTCCCCTTCCACCCGTTCTAGACGAACAGAAGATATCATTTGCTTTCGCGGCAAGCGAGCGTATTGGTTACCCTTTCAGCCGCGTCCCTGTACCATGTAATGGCGAACGATGGTGGGGACGGCGTTTATCTCCCGGGAGACAACTTTCGACATCACTGGCCTAGCGGGTCGGCACAGGGGTATGAATGGTATTCCGCTCGTCCCACGTTTGATGCTTCCGAAACGTGGTCCTATCTGGTCGTTATCAGTAGACGTGTCCATTTCCGCCAATAAGGAAAATGCGTGTGCTTTCTTTTTATGATTGTGTCAGAATACGGGGCTCTATTCCACTGTTAGTCAATTAGACCCACATTCCTTATGTTAGCCAAATTGCCATCTCTGCATAGCTGACATACGATACCATGCCATACGACAATAAGTTTTTGCGACAATTTATGAAAATGCACATACGTCATGCTGCACGACATTAAACCTGTTTACTCATATCAATCTTCAAGCACATATCAATAGCCGGTAGACGGGATTTTCAAGTAGAAAGGGTAAATGAAACTCTCAATACACAATTTTGTCCTTAAAAATCACCCATCCGCACAAACACACACACGCACGCACCGCGATTATTTCATTCGCAAGTGACCATGTGAATTACACGCCCAACTATTATACCGTCCGTGAGTATTAACTCTACATTCTACAAGTCGCGTTGCGTTGATGGCCCTTTAGGCATATTTTTTTCTGAAGACGCCGACTACCGCGGTGACGACAAGGTGTAAACAATTATTAGCAATGATGCTGAAGCCGTTGACGATTTCCTCCAAGACGGTTCACCGTTGGGCAGCGGCAATGTTTTGTGTGTATGGTTAATGACTTGAACTGGTTGACAATTGCTTTGCGCAACTAGTTCGGTCGTCCATGCAAACTCTGCAGGTAGTTTCGTGTCATGGTTCGACGGCAATGGCATGAAATGCGTAAATTTCATTTGACTACAGACTGTAGTTTGCATTTGAAAATTTAATAACAGTTCCGTTTATATGCCTGTATAACTTACAGAATGTGGAATTAACGCTCGCAGACGGGACAATTGTGGTGCGTGTCCAGCTGGACACTTGCGAGTAAAATGATCACGGTGGGTATGTCTGCACGTGTGGATGATTTTTGAGAACAGAATTGTGTATGGGAAGTTGAATTTGTCGTTTGTTTCTGCGTTTCGAAAGCGGCGTCAATTGTAGAGCGTATGGGTGCCGTCCCGCGGGCTCCTGGGTTGCTTGCCTGGGCTGACGTCATGGCATCTATGTGCGGGCAGCGCCCTCCTACTCCTTGACAGCAGGCGCGGGTGAATTTGCCCAGCGAGCGGAGATTGCCTTCGATCATTGGAAAACAATTCGAAACCTCGGTATCGGGTCCTTAAGACAGCGGAGTCAATTCGGATTGCTATTGCGACATTGACGTGTACTTTCACGTCTCTGCGTATCAAAGAAGGTTCATTAGCGCCCTTGCGAACGCTGTTCGTAGATATAGATGCTGTTCGTATTTGCTAACCCTCAGTGTTTTCGTCCTGAGAGTCCGTCGTGCAGCCTTATTATAATATTGTAATTCGTCCTACGTGCAAGTGTGGTGCAATAAACGACATAAGTCTGCAATCACCCAGTCTGAACCAGTGAAATTGCTTCGGCACCTACTAACCTACCGAGTATGCTGGTCCTTCGAGGCGGATTAGTAAAATGTGTTAAATCATGAACATGAGACTGGAAGAGCTGATTATCAGATAAGAGCTCCCAACGAAGACTATTGGGTGCATCATAAATAATTATAAGAAGACAGAGAAGGCCAAGTTCTCCGCAGACACAGCGGAAGAACGTTCGAAACTGCATTCAGATCGAGCTCCGAGCATAGAACAAGGACCGGAAGGAGAAAACGTACGTTATGTCGGATTGTTTCCTAGTCGCCGAGAGGAAGTACTACGAGTCCGTAGACTTCTTCAGTACTTTAATCGCCAACCTCAAGAGCGAACTGAAGGGCCAAACTGCCACCGAAGTATCAACCAGGCGCATGGACCCATCCAGCCTCGCGCAGTTGCCAACGATCCCGTTGCCTCTGGGACCTGTTTGAGTCCCTGGTCATCGAGAATCCGCTGCTGGGAGACGTCCAGAGGCTGCCTTACCTGGGAGGTTGGTTGGACGGGCAACTGAATCGATTTATCTCCCGGCCAGCCTTCACAGATTCGAACTTCGTCGTTGCATGGGCCGAGTTAAAGACGAGGTGTGTGAACGAGCGCATGATCGTTCGCGCTTGTAAACAGTTTTTGTATCTTCCGCCGATAGCGTATGGCGTGGATGATAACCTCTGCCAGCACCGCATTAAGATGAACGACGCGCTCGAACAATTGGGACGCTTTGTTAGTTCTAATACTGACGCACACGGACGGACTGGAAGAACTCCTTAAACGCGTGCATTCGATCAGCTGAAGCCATCCGCGTCACTGTTGAAGCGACTTCCCGATCCCGTGTCGGCGGCGCGGTCAGCAAGGCGAATGCGCGAAATAACATCGCGTTTCAGAATATCGGTGTCGGTTATGCCGCATCAGACATGCAGTGTGCCGACATGGTGCCTCCGAACAGCTAGGGCAGGCGCAGCGGCGGAAGTTAGTTAACCAGAACAACTGCTGCTTCAATTGCTTGAGGCAGGGATACACGGTTAGAGAATGTCCCACAGCGGCCAGCTGTGTACGGTACGGATAGATGCAGTACACGCTCTTGCATCCGGTCTCTGAATCCGGTGGTAGTCGTGTGCCGGTCGGAACTTCTTTGCCGGTATTGGCCTCATCGGGATCGGGGCTGTCGGGAGAGAGAGTGACGTCGTGTTCTAGGATGCACACGTGTCTCGCTCGATAGAATGAAGTTAAGGAGGACGCGCGTGTGGTTGGCGACAGCCATTGTGGCGCTCCGTATCCTGGGCAGCGGAACGTAGACTGTGAGAGCCTTGCTAGACCAGGATTCGGAGGCGACCATCGTTACCAAACTCCTGGTACAGGCAATGTGCTGGCTAAAGCAGCCGGCGTCGGTTGCCGTCCTGGATGCCGAGGGCGTTACGATGACCCGAGTGCATTCACGTGTAGAGTTTTCCGTGATTTTGGAAGAGGGCGAGCCGCCGGAGTTGAAAATGTCGGCCCTTGTACTATAAAGCCTCTCGTCCTACGAGTGCAGCACCCCTGTAGACGTGACCAGACGGGAGTATCTGCAGGGGTTGGAGAGAGTGGATTCTGATCCGTGCAGCTCCACGAAAATCGACTTGCTCATCGGGGTCGGGCTATTTCGATGCTCTGTTTTGAATGCAGGATAATGATACAGCACTATATCGCGAGCGAGCAATTGAGGCAGCAGCACCAGAAAGTTTGGAAGCTGTAAAAAGTTGCCCGACCCGTTGCTCTATCTCCCGACGACCAAAGGTGCGAGAGGTTTTTCCAGAATACCGTGTCAAGAGACCCTCCGAGAAAGTTTTCAGTACACCTTCGTCGTCGTGCTGGGCGTCCGCTCGATGTCGGCGAATCCTTTAATGGGGCACCCGTCTTGATGCGTGCTGTGGAGCGGAAGTTCCGCCGCAGCAAGCCATTGGAGGTGGCATATCTCGCCTTCAAGAAGGAATAAGAGGAATTGGGCCATATGGAGGAAGTTTCCGAGTTTCAACGTGATCGTCTGGCAATCCAACCCGTTTACCTGCAGCCTTACCCTGTAGTGTGGCCGGGGGCTGGGAGGAATTCCGTGTCGTCTTCAACGCATCCAGTAGCACTTCCAATGGCAAATTGTCGAACGATTTGCTACTACCGGGACCGAAGCTCTGAAAGCCGACATCGAGATGATCCTGTGACGTCGAGATCCCGAAGCTTAGCCGACCGCCTTCCGGTTAACCATAGTTACCTACGGCACGGCCCCGGATCGGTTCCATACCTAGCCCAGTGGGTCTTACATCGACTGACGGAGCAGAAGGAGGACTATTTCTTAATGGTACGTGGTGTGGTAATGGATCTCTTCTACGTCGACGACGTCTTTTTCGGGGCGACACTATTGAGGAAGCGCGGAAGACGGTACATGAGCTCTCTGTCATGCTCAAGACGGGAGATTTTCAGCTTCGAAAATGGGCATTCGACTGCCCGCGCGTGCTCGACGGACAGGAGCATAAGAGCGTCGACCTGCCGCAGGAGACAGATCTTGGCCAAGTCGTACTAGGGCTTTTTTGGGACACCAGGAGCGACGAGTTCCGATGCGCGGTGGTCTCCAATCACGCCACTGCACTCTCAAAAAGAACGATTCTGTCTAGGATTGCGATGTTGTATGATCCGATGTGCTGGATCGTGCCAGCAATTATTACAGGTAACATGATGTTACAGAATCTGTAGCTTCGTGGTGCGGATCGGGACGGCAGATCGCCGCAGGAGAATCTGGGACAATGGAAGGCTTTCGAGAAAATCGTTGCGCGGCTGAGCGAAGTGAAAGTTCCGCGCTGGTTTGGGATCGGCGAACCAGAGGGATGCTGGAATTCCACGAATTTTTGAACGCATCGAAGAACCTTGGTGGCGTCTCACACGAAGGTGGCTCCGATTAAGATCGTAAATACTCCTCGGTTGGAACTGGGCGTCGATGTTCTTCTAACCCAATTATTCAAACGCGTGGGGACGGTGCTGAAAGGGGTGAAAGTGACGTCCTATGGGTGGACGGACTCGCAGGTAAGTTCACGCGTGACTATCGCGGCCAGCTTTCACCTGGAAAGTCTTTGTGGCCAGCAGTGTGTCGGAAGTAGACGAGACAATGTCGAATGTTCCGTGGAGATATGTGCAAAGCGGGGAAAATCCAGCAGACTGCGCCTCACGCAGAATGCTGGTCCCCGATCTGTTGGCCCAAACATTGCAGCGAGGACGCTGGGGGGCGGAGGAGCGTCGTGATTGCGCGAGAAGAAATCGGCGTGGCTCGGAATTGCGTGGCGGGGTACTACTAAGGCCGACGCGAAGGTACGCACGCATGTGACTCATGTGGCGGCGGAACCATTGGAGAGCGCCATGGAACCTCTTCCAGGGAGCGTCTCCACGTGGTCCAAACTGTTGCAGGTCACGGCTTGCTGTCTCTGCTTCATCGCCAATGTTAGAACTGGAGAAGCAGCGGGAGGCGCAGTTCAGGAGAGGGGGGCCGAGGTGCGTGGTGCTCGAATCGTGTTGTTATGCTGGCTACAGATGCAACATTATTGTTCCGAAATATTGGCGTTTTGCAGCGGCAACTCGGAGGATACTGCCACTACGGCGCGACAATTGTCCCCCGTGCTGGATAACGATGAGCTATTGCGAGTACGTGGTCGCTTTGAGTATGCCATGCTGACCTATTTTGGGCGGCACCCCATTATAATTGCCGCGGAGTTCACTCGCAGAAGAAATATGAGAGGCCGCGCACCGTGGGGCGCTACACAGTGGACCTTCGCTCACGATGGGACTCCTGCGGCATAATTATCTGTCATTTGCTCGCCTCTCGGGTGACACCGACGCGATCGTCCACACACATGGGTGTGGATTACGCGGGTCCCGCTGGGACACGGTTAGGAAAAGGTCGGAGTCACAGGAGTTCTAAATCTTATATAGCGAACTTCGTGTGCTTCGTGACCTCATTGCCACAGGTTTTCTCGCTGCCGTAGAACGACTCATTGCGCGAAACACGCCCTTAGTATCCCACTAATTCTGGTCCTTTTGTCACCTCTCGCGCCGAACGTGCACGCACTCGGCGCCAAAGGTGCCGCTCCTTCGAGGCTTGTCGGACCCAAGCTTTCGCGTACTGATTCACATCGCGCGGCACCATAGACGAAACCACCCATCCGGGGGAATGTAGATCTCCAATAGGTAGGTCGCCCCTCTTCTTTCCCGACCGCCGCTGCGGTTGGCATCGCCACCGGTGGCATGTACCGCTCGGCCGGACGCCGTGATAAAACCGACCGGCTCTGAAAAGTCCGTACCCTTTTAGTTGCCCCAACGACAAATAGGGTGCACTGTGGGGGGTATTTTTGTCAACCGATCCCTCCAGCCAAACGGGAACTCTGGGTGAACCCCGGCTGACCTGCCGTGCGACAGGCACGCCAGTTCTGAAGTTATAACCCACGATAACTAACAAAAGGTGCTTCTACCGCAATTTGGTCACTCTTGAATTTCGACTTATCTTGTCCTGTACTACCACCTCCTAAAAGGTTTACCATCTGTAGTGAAGCCCTGTTCCATTTTCCTACAATGTATTTCTATATTAATTTATAACATTTAATTCTAATGTAGAGTGAAAGTATACAGGAAGCTGCATATAATACTCTTTGGTATGAATTACACCCTCGGGAGAGTCGAATGCTGTTGTTAGTGATGCTCCGGTCTCAGAGAAGTTTAGTACTTACAGCCGGAAAAATTATAATTATCTCTGTTAGTGTGTTTGTTACAGTAAGTATATTTGCAAAATAAGTAATTATTCAAATTTAGTTTAGAATAATTGTCCGTACAAATTGCAATAAACATTATTAGTGCATATTTTGGATAAAAAACAGAAATAAAATATGTACACAGCACGCTATAATGGCACAATACCACTACTCGCTTGGAGAAAAGACTTAGTGCATTGTTTTATTTTTATTACATAAGATTAATTTGAAAGTTTTCATTTGATAAATTTGACGATTTTGTGTAGTTTGATTACTTAAGTTTTATATAACAGTTTTGTAAAAACATCCAGGATTATAGTATTTATCTGGTAGCGGTGACGAAATTTGAGGAGAGGCCGAAGTCTTAATTAAACTTTTAATAGTTGGTTGTATCTGGCCAACTGTGGACCGGTACCCCTGAACTCTCAACCGGTGTCTCGACCACGTCGCGGCAGTCTAGACTCTTTCGGCTGTCATCCCGTTACAAACGGCGCATAACTCTGCGCAGCTTATCCTCGCCTTTCGGCACGGCCCCCAACTATGTCAGGTTACCACACTTCAGGAGAAACTTTGCAGAACAGAGTGTGTTTCTTAGAAACCCCGTTACTGTGGCTTCAGGCTTGGAAGGGCTCCGCCTTTCTACGGTGACTGGTCAAATCTATTTACTTTAAGTCTAAAGGAGTTAAGACGTTATGCTAACTGCCACCTCCAGACTGTGCAATGGTTGCTGCTCTGGTTATCCCGCTTTAACCTGAACGAGCTCGTTGTTAATCAACACCTTTCTAGAACTGATGGATTCGCAAGCGCCCCAAGGAGACAGAAAGAAGTCTGAATTGATTAGTCGAAGAAATATGGATGAAAGAGGGATAGAAAAGAACAAGGAAGAGTAAGTCGCGAACACTCATAAAAAAAAGGGAAGAATGGCTTGGTTAGTTCAGGTTAGGGCGAGATACGGCCTCGGAGTTGGTTAGTGATAGTTGGGCATTCATCATTCGCCCGTGGGAGTTTCCGGCGTATTTCCCACAATGTAGCTTGCAGTTATCTTTGGTAACGGAGGGTAGAACCCCTGAATGCTCGTCGCATAAGTATACCCAGTCTACCAGAATTGGTACGAAGGTAAGATTACCATGAGATGGAGGTTCCTAGGTATAAATCTCCCACCAATCGAAGCGACTGAAGCAGTATGGGCGATCTTTCCAAACATTCCTCCCAAAAAGGGTTAAAGAGGCCGTTGCCAAAGGAATCGAGGGCCTCGCCAACGTGACGGACAGGTTAGCCTGGGGGAGTAGGAGATTATTAATTAAATGTGTAAGTACTGGCTGTTCTACTTGGATGAAAGCACTACTGACTTCGCCAATTTCAGGCATGTATGTTCCCCTTCCAAAATTATTGCAGTTTACCCTGTTTCTGCTTCATCTGTCTTTTAACGTTTCACTTTTCCTGCCTGCCCCAATCGCTTACCGGCAATGTGTGAAAAGGAGACTGCCAAGGAGTCTAGCTTCAAGGAGATTCCCATCAGCGTAGCGGCCGTGTCGATTTGGAGGTGCTTTTATTGCCAGGTCTGTTTTCTACTCTCCCTGTTCCTAGTTTACTGCCTTTCTAAGAACTCCCTGGTTTGTTTATTCGCCTGGTCTAGGATGGCATACACCATTGGCGTGCGTACTCTATTCTCCTTTAACCTGTTATCTTCTTGCTGTCTCTGTATTATCTCCCGAAATTATCGATCGCAACGTTGAGCCTGTATGGTCTGTATCTTTACTTGTTTATTTTTCTCTCATTATGTTACCGAAATCATTCATCGATAGTCTGAGGAGAGATTTCTTGAGTGCTGAGCTCTAAGCCCGTACCTGCCTTCGGAGTCGTTCAAGGGTGGTCTGGGATTTTGCACCAGGTTGCGTGTTGGGATTATCCGTCCCATTCCAGTGAAGGTCTGGATTTCCTAGGGCTACAAGTGTGTACTGGATGTGCGCGAGTATCCCATCAGCTGCTGACTTTCTTTAACCTGAGCATGTTATGTCTTTTTTCTCTGTGTACATTGCGTTTTTTCTTGTTTTTACTTGGTCTCTTGTTTCATGTCAGTGCGGTCGGCAAGAGTTAACCTGCTTCAGGTAGCTGTTAATGTTTAGCAAGTTCAGTTCCATTAGATCTTCGCATTCCATAACTGCTTCCCCAAGGTGTTTTCTTCCCTTTTCCATCACTGCTGTGCACACCTACGCAATGAGCTTACTTGTTTGCAGCGCCTCCGTGCAGAATTTGCACTTTGGATCAATTGGTTTACCTATCTTGGGCAGATGATAACCTAAGGGTGTGTGGACGCTCAGTATTTTTTGGTCAGTAGTCTGATGTCCTTTTTATCCACTCGGAAGAACTCCCTGGCTTGGTTAATGTTTATCCTCGCGCCAAGTATTTCCTTGACCTATAGTTCTGAGTTTCACTCCATTTTCTTAAATTTTGTCTTCGCTCCATATTTTCATCTCTATTAGGAACTCTGTTTTAGTCAGAGCGATCGCGGATTCAGAGCCGAATATGTTCATTTTTACCCTTCCTTTGCCATGATATCGGCTTTTTCGATCCCTGTGTGTCCTCGAACACATGGTAATCTGACACTATGGCCTTACACAGTTAATAGGTTTTGGCTTTTCGCATAATCCGCTACTAAGCTTCATTTAAACGAGTGCATCATCAATGCTTTTAATGCTGCTTGGCTATCTGAACATATTACTACCTTTTTCGCTGTTACATGGCTCTGTACTAGATGTAGTGGGCATCTCTGGATTGCTGCTACTTCCGCTTGAAATACTGTGGCACACTTGCCAAGGTATGCTTTCTTGCTCTATTCTGCTTGTAGGCTCGTTGAGGCTGAACCCGTTCTGCCTGCTTTTCTAGAACCGTATGTACAGGGTGTCCCATTTATCTGTTACAATATTTCCTGATTTATTGGAGATACAAACACTGGGTCACAGGGAAGTTGCATGGTATGAGGGGGTATATTATTTTGGCGAAGATGAATTTTCTTTACGTTATTATTTGAAGAGATATGAAGATCCAATTTGTTTCCTTTAAACGGGACTATGTATTTTTGTCTAGATCATTCCCTCCACAGATGCTACATTTGGAGCGTCGAGACAGGTATTGGTGATATTTTAAAACGAAAAACTATTGTCCAGAGTTTAGGCCTGCCGTCCTGGCGCAGAGCCTTCGTATTTGTTCCAAGAGGGAGTGTATAACACATTCTACTTGAAGCGCGATCAAGATCACCACTAGTATTTCCGATCCGTCCTTGTTTCTTCCGCTAACAATCCGTAAATGTGTAAGCGCAATATCTCGAAGACCAGTTAAATTCAGGTGTATACGTCTCGTAACGAACTGAATTAGCATGTAAGCACCCATACCTTCAACTTGTCAATTTCGTGCTCCTGACATTTGGACCTAGCGACTACCTCAACACAGAATCGCCCTAAAACTATTCGCCCATAATATTATTGGTAAATTTCGAACCAAAACCATATACAAAAATCAGTAACTAATGAAATATGACTAACTGAAGGATGCAACATTATACTTCCATCACCCAGCCATAGATATGTGTGACATTCAAATCCACACGAACCTCATAACATGCGTCGAAGGACTACCTGGAATTGAAACAGCGTAGAAGGAATAAATCGATTCCACAGAAATTCAATACTCATTGTAAGCTGAAGGACCACCGACTGATGGAAAGATTGACACTGGATGTTGCATTATTAATTTATTCTGTTACTGAATTTTAACTTGATCTGATGGATGCGATGGACAGGAGAGTTGGCAACAGATTGGAATTGCCATTAGGTCGGAGTGCTGTTTGCGAGTCCTATGAACCGGTGTTTGTTTTTTCTGACACTCCGGAAACGTAACGCGTTATGTAGTCTACTATAAGTACGAAGCGTGTCGGGTAGTTATGAAGTTCCGAAAAAGCAAAAGTTGGACGATACATACACTGGCGTTCTTCAGGTTGATATACAAATATGACTTATTAGTTATCCCAAAACATGGCCCAATTACCAGTTAAAAACTATACAATAAATTCGAAATAGCAAATGTTCTATGACAGTGCGATAAAGTTTCCTGTTGCACTCCCGGACAATTAGTATGAATTTGTTTGTACGTACCACAATATGGAAGTAATGAATGCTAATTTCTGTTATATGTTTTAAATATTTTAACAGAAACCACAGATTTTTGGAAGAATTAGATCTAAAATATGGTGAATGGAATGGAAAATATGTTATTGGATGGAAAATAAGTTTTGTACAAGTACCTTTCTTATATCTGTAATAACTGAAGAAATAACCATGTGTGCATGCCTAAATATGTGTCCATGACATTTATCACATCCTATCATTTGTTGTAAGAAACACACTGTCATTTTCCAACATGGGACCGTTACTCCACTATGTGACACTTGCTCTTGGATGTGTGGCTTAGATGTTCGCTGATAGCATTTGTTCTAGCACGGAAAGGAGTGTACTTCCCGAGCAGTTTGCTATGCATGATTGGCTTAAAGCCATCATGGTCATCCGGAGCGCAGCCCCACTCCGGCCTACCCCCACTCTGCGTCCATTCTTCTCATACAGGCTGTGATCTAGGATGACGATGGACCGAGGGTGAATTGGAGGGAACTGAAACGCTGGGAACGGACCTAGAGTGGGGGAAGGCCGGAGCAGGGTTGAGCTCCGGTTGGCCATGCAAGCTTAAAGCAACGTTGGCTTCGAGCAATTACGAGAACTACTTACGATGTATACTTCAATGAGTGAACAAATTTCTGTCGTGATGATCGAACGTTTACTGCACAAACGGTCTAAATTTGTTACCTAGCGCCACTATTCCTACAGTAATGTAATTTTTGTGCAATATGTCTATTATATTTATAACATTTTTTGTAGGTAATGAAAACATCTTTTTCATATGCCTCAATATTACGTGCCACACAAGAGAACTGAAGGAAACTATAAAAGATGACGAATGCTGTACCTGTGTAGAATATGATTAGGTGTCTGCAATATTTGGAATTTCTATACACGTAATAACAGCGGAAATAACATATGGAAATAGGATACAAGAGGTGGTAGATATAGGGTAATTCGTTCAGTGCACGCGCACATTGTATTAAGTTATGAATCGTAGCGTTTATAGTTCTAGAATTACGCGTCTTCCAGATGGGAACACATGTGCAAATTCACACTACGTCACTCCAATATCTGTCCGAGGAACATGCATCCTCTGTGAATTATTGAAATACTATGAGCGTAAAGTGTCGTTAAATATCACAAAATTTCTGACAACTGCTTTATGAACACCACAGACGAATATCTGACCACTATATAACTATCCTTCTTATCTGTAGCGGCCACAAATACGGATTGACCTACAAAGATTCTATATTCTTAATATAATATCTGTTTACTGAGTTTGAAACACTTACACTTTTGTTTAACTTGTCAATAATTTTAGTCGCATCTGTTAATGGCGCCACCAAAGCAGTGTTAAAAATGTTCAATGGCAGTAAAAAAATTAATTCTGATTTCTTCTTTATAATATGAATATATTGTAATAAATGCTCATACATATTCAAAAGCATGCGTGTGTAACATGTTAAACATACCACAGTAAAAGCTGGATAGCTGCCCGCAAATCGGAACCCAAGGAGAGCCGTTCTGCAGTAGGAGAACCGATTCTAATTATAGACACGGCTCGAGCCGAGGTTTGGTTTGTTGACAAACATAGAGAAGGTCAGAAAAATACGTATCGGTAAACTTTTTCATGTTTTATTTTACCAATAACTTTTACCAATGTAATTGTAAGGTTTTTCTATTTCAAATAATACCAAACACGATAAAATTTGATGCATACATGGATTATAATTTAAACCTACAACATGGCACACTGAATCAATATCAATAAGTAAATATAATTCAAATTATACCGTGTTTGGTCTTATTTGAACCAGGAAAACCTCACAAATACGTCAGTAAAAGTTTAATTTAAAAAAATCAATATTAAACAAGTTTTATGTTTGCATTAGTTTGTCTCACCTACATTCAAAGTTGGGTTAGGTTACACTACTCGTCCGTCGAACTTCTTTGTGCGTCAAGGTGACCCCCTTCACCCGTGCTGGTGACGACTAGCGGGCACTTACGCAGTATACCGGCGATCAGAATACTTGTCAACCCCACTCCTGCCTCCCGAGAACCGCTACAAGAAACGGCGTCCCAATCTATGATACGAGGTTCTGTGACGAGAACCACAGCGCCATGCACACGTGGCTGTTCGGTCAATCATTGACGCGTTTGAATTCCTGACTTCTGATCGCACAAAATTTCGTAGACTTTTACACCGATAATAATGCTAATGCAAAAATGTTATTGAGCCGAATATAATATTATGAACAGTATTCATAAACTCCAGATAACTAGTGCTACAAAATGCCTTTTTCACCACGCATCCATTTCTTTATTGCAATAATAAAAATAGTGTGGTAGCATTAGGCATTCTTGTATTACTTGGCATTCTGTAGCACTATTTATTTGGATTTTATGAATATAGTTTATGATATTATATTCGCGTTAATGCCATTTTTGATTTAGCATTATTATCGGTGTAAAAACCGTAGAAATTTTACGAAATCAGAAGACAGAAATTCAAACGTGTAGATGACTGACAGAACGACGACGAGCGCGTGACGCTCAGTGGCGCTGTGTTTTAAGTCACAGAATCTCGCATCATAGATGAGGATGCCGTATTTCGTAGCGGTTCTCGGGAGGCAGGGTGGAGTTGACAACTACAGTAAATCCTCCCACATTGACCCTCAGCTAGAAACCGAATAGGTTCAGTTTGGTCATACCGTGACTACATTTCCAGCTTCGTAGCTCGCCTTTGAAGTTCGCCGAACAAAGAAAAGGACAGCGAATAAAAGAGAAGGATGGAATGAGAGTCGTGGCAACCGAGAGATTTAAAAACCCGCGTACCAAATGTTATAATAAAGACGACACTTCAACTTTTTTATTTTTAACTTTTTCTGTATGAAAAATTTTATAACATATTGATGAGATTTTCTGATCAAAATGAGACCAAACATGATATAATTTGGATCACATTTACTTATTAATACTTATCGAGTAACTAATGTCATTATTGCTTCGAATGTACTACAAAAACGGATTGCTAGCAAAATACATGAAATATCTCTACACATTGTCCGTCGAATGTAAGCTGTGCCTGGATAATGTGGGGGAACGGCCTACGTTTGATGGCAATGTGAGAATCATGCCTACATTTTATGGTCAGTGTGAGCGAAGCAGCCTACATTTTCCGGACGTGGTGGAACAGCCAACGTTTGACGGGTGTGGAGGTACAGCCTGTTTAAGACTACAAGACTACAATTACATTTTTCAACTCAATAAAACTTTCGGAAAAGATTTAAAAATGTTTTCAACTTTTTTTTTCATTTTTCACACCTTTTCTGTTATTTTTGCCAAAATGACTTTTTAAAAAGTCATAAAACGATAACTGAAGACTTCGTACTCTTTTCGATAAAATGCAGAATTTCAATATATTATAAATACATATGAGCAAAGTTATAGTTGGGTGGGTTTGAAATTCGACAAATTTTTCAGCCACGTTAAATGATTCAAAACTTTTTGTGTGTGAAGTCTATTACATATTTATATACGTATCATCTCATTGTAAATATAATTTAATGTAGAATATTTTACTACTTTATACTTCTGTAATTTATAGTGTTTAGAAATATTATACTATTATAATTTCAAACGTGACTAATAACCCATTTTTGTAATGTAATCAAGACGATAATGAAGTAAAATGAGTTATACAATAAGTATAAAATAAGTAAATGTGGTCCAAAATATATCCTGTTTGATGTCACTTTAATCGGAAGAATCTCACCAATATGTTAAACAAATTTTCACAAAAAAAAAAGTAAAATTAAAAAGTTATGTTATTGTATCATGAACTGCCAAGCCGTGAACTGTCGTCAAAAGAACCGCCGCCGCGCATCGTATTAAACGAATCACACGCTTGACTGACTGTGCCATAGGCGTACGAATGGCAATAGGGTCAGTGTGAGCGTAGTGCCAACTGGGTCAATGTGGGAGGATTCCCTGTACTACTTATACAATTATTATACTAATTATACAATTATACAAGCCGAAGTTGTCGGCATAGAAGTGAACCCAGCTATGCTGCATCAGTTGTGCTTTATCATGAAGATGGATCTGTTAAAGGAATAGCGATAAATGATGTTGGTATGGCCAAGGATGATTTACCATAAGATACCTTTGAACATGGAATGGAACTAAAGCAAAACATACAATTTTTGCTGAGGGTTGTCATGAGCACCTTACAAAACAGGTTTCAGAGAAATTAAATCTTGGTAAAGATTGTGAACATTAAACCTATGCCATAGGATTAAACGAAATAATTACTGTATGTTTCAAGTTTTCATACGTTTATTTTATTCGTACAATATAAAAAACAATGTTTACTCATAATAAGTCAATTTTTTTAGATTTGGACACAGTTGGATGGCCATTAAAGAAAGACACTTATGGCGATTCGTTTTTGTATCGTCTTAATGAAGATGCATCTGTTATTACCATAGATTTTATTGTTGGATTAGACTATTCTAATCCTTACGTACATCCATTTAAAGAATTTCAACAGTTTAAACATCATCCAAGTATTTGAGCAATACTTGAAGGATGAAAGAGGTATTTTGAATGTAAAAGAATTATTATTTATACCTGTGTTAATGTATTTCTTTTGTTATACTTCCAATTGTTATTTTAGGATAGCATATGGCACGACGGCAATTAGAAGGAGGTTTTCAATCCATTCCTGAGCTTCAGTTCCCTGGTGGTTGTCTAATTGGCTGTACAGCAGGATTCTTGAATGTTCCTAAAGTTAAAGGAACACATAATGCTATGAAAAGTGAAATGCTTGCAGCAGAAAGTAGAAATGAAGCTATAATTAATGCAGAAAATAATCCACCACCCACAAAAGGTTTGGTAACAATAACCTGCATTGCTACAGAAAAGCAGCTAAAAATGTACGGTCAAGCAGGCATACAAGTTTTTGTATTTATGGATCTTTGCTAGATTCAGGGTTTCCAATGTTATTTTGTGGAAGAGAGCCGTGGACAGTATCTCACGCAGTAAAATATTTATAAATGGAACCGTAAAAGAGAAACTTGTAGCTGTCATAAGGAACAATTATTTTAGCAATAGTTAAGAGTTTCAAAATATTTTTGTTATTGAATAAAGTAGATTACCTTAAGTTTTTTTTAATGGAATCATATATTTTCGAATGCATTAGTCGATGCAGCTCGGTATTTTTCATAAAAAAGTATTAAGGTATTTGTGCTAAAAAAATGATAGTTTTGAAGGTACTGGAATTTGAATATTACAAAGTAGTGTTAGTAATACACTGTTTACCTTCTTAAGGTCATCTGAATTTTTTTACATGAAACCACATTCTTCGTTCCTTTTTGTCTTTTAAAGGAACATTATGACATACTGCAACGAAGAATCATGAAATTTATAAAATTACAGTTTGGCTTGGTAGTAGCAAATTGAGCAGTTCGGAGAATGTTCGGAGGATAAACGTAAAGAATTGCTATACGTAAAGATAACGCGAACTTACAATACTGTAAATAAAATAATGTTTTGGTCTTTGAAGTTATTTTCCTCACTTTTTCCTCATCTCATCTCATACACAATTGTGTTTCACAACAGGTGTCATATATTTTAGGGGGTGATTATACAAGTCAAAATAAGTTGAAAGACAAGAATAACGAAATTGCATTGGAGGCTTCATTTTGCAGTTATCGATATTTAAAAATTGGACTAAAATCGCCTGTCACGCGGCAGCCCTCCGTACACGGTTAGTGGCTGTCAGCGCACGACAAATTCACCAAGTACAGCGCTCACTTACCGATGCAACAGAAACGATCTGATAAGATAATTTATGAAATGAATACTACAGCAAGTCACTTACACGTCGAAAACATAAAAAAGACCAATAAATATTGAGGACTTAAAACAGAGGATAATAAGAAAATGCAGAAATAGTACAAGAGAAACTTTAAGAAAAGTGAGAATTGAATTTGAAAACAGACTGTACTATTGCTTAGCACAAAATAGAGAACATTTTGAAAACATCTTATGAAGATTGCGCAAAACTATTGTGATTCTTTGTGTAATAAAAAAGTGGAATTGTTATAGATTTTACCTTATCATCTAATAATGACCAGAAAAATTAAAGAAGTTTCGTTTGTATCACTTAATTTTCCATCCTCTACTCTGGGAGTAGTAAAACTGAAATAAATTTTTATTTTATTAAATATGTTTTTAAGATGGTCTCAGAAAAAAATGTCCCACACAAAAGATTGTATTTTCTTTCCTGCAGAGTAAGAATTTGCAAAGAAAAATACGATTTTCATTTGAGAAAACAAAGTTGACCTTCAAATAACCTTGAAGACGTCTAACAAATAAAAATTAACAGGATAGTTGTATGTCCCTCTCGAAACCATAAAACTTTTGTATTCAACATTTTTCCGGAAAGTGCGTTGTTTTCGAGATATTTAGAGTTGAATTTTTCAAATGAACACACGTTATATTATGCGTACAATGTATGTTATATTCAACTGATGCACTCTACAATACTAATTGTACCATACTTATTAGGGTGGCTCTTATTTTCGACTTTTAAATTTTCTTCGCGGCACTGCCTAGAACAGTTCCAATTAATAAAAAAAGAATCTGTTAAAAATTTGAGCTCGATTGGATAACTGGAAAACGTGCCACCGGGCCCTTAAACATCAAAATAATTAATTAAATGCTCATAAGATCGTTTTTTTAATTATCTTCTAAATTATTGATTATATCAAAAAATATGTCACACAAAAACTGTAGATCTAGACAGGGCGCATCTGTCATATTCTATTACTTTTTTTCGTACAACGAACGGTTTTCTAAAAAAAATGAAAAAAACTGCCTGAAAAAAGTTGAAAAAATTTTTCTTCAATTTTGAAAATTGAAGTGCGTTTTGATTATTTTTTTAGTAATTGTTCCGGACTGACGCATCGGTAAAATTATCGAATTACTGTTTTGTCGGATAGGTTTAATACACATATTTGTATTTGTAATCAAATTCGCCAGACAATTGTTTGTTACGTAACTTTACGATCAGTAAACAGTTACAGAGAGCTATCAAGAAATTTCCACAGTACGCTAAGACTGACATCGTATTGCTCTAATCAGGAAATGGCAGAATTTTTTACAAATACGTTAACGCAATTTTAGACGATATGCCTCTTGACGAAAGACTGGATCTCTGGCTTATGAACGATGGAGCACCAGCTCATTTTACACTTAGCATTCGCCAACATTTAAATAAGACCTTCGATGAAACATGTTTTGTACGGCGTGAATCAATCTCGTGTCCCTCTCGATTTCCTGATTTAAATCCCCTGGGCTTCTTTACGGGAACTTCCTAAGAGCATGGTGTACTTCACATCTATAAATGTCACAGACGAATTATATCAGAGAACACAAAATACTTGTCAGATAGTTAGAATAAAGTCGAGAATTTTTTAAAGAGTTCACAATTTATTCTGTGATACGAAGATATGAAGCATGTGTGGAAATGGGAGGATCACACGTAGAACACTTTCTGTAAACTGTGGAATTCACAGAATTCTTCTTTTTCACCTTTTGCAAGAAGCAGTGTTAAAACAATCCGTTGTTCTCATATCGCGCGAGAGCATCAGATCTCCAGTAATATTAATTTTACGACCGAAGTTGATTAGGACTTTTTCCACTATTTCGCTGGTATTAGCTCCCCTTAAAGTACTAAACCCTTTCTTTCTAACACCCTGTAGAAACTCTAACAAGAAGCTACATGTACCATGAAATATGCGGTGGTCAAATAATTTTGACTAGTCGGACGATATACAGGGTGTCCCAGCTTATCTGTTACAAGCTCATATTTCCTAACTTATTAAAGGTAGAGAAAATGTTTGATATGGAAATTGCGTGGTATGAGGGGTCACATCTTTTGGCAAAGACGAATCTTTTTTACGTTATTATTTTAAGCTTAATGTATACACCCGATTTTTAGTGGCTATCGAGATATTTCCGTGTATAATGTTTAATTGCTTTTGAGGAATTATATTGATTAATTTTAATAACACTATTTACGGCAATAAACAATTCTGAGAAATCCCACTGAGTACATACTCAGTAATGTTTTTAATAAGAACGTACATAAAATTTTTGTGATACACTGGTTTCTGAGTTTCTTGTGCTTCTATTTTTTTTCTCTTATTTAACTGTCTGCGCTTTAACTTTGCACCTCTTCTTCTCGTTCCCTGAAACCCGTCTGGGTCTATCGACCGATGTATCCTTGAACTTGAGCCATCCGAATACCCCTCATGGCTAGACTACCCTTAACCAACTCCCGATTGGGGGTCAACATACACGAAGCTGCGGCCAATAACCTTACAACAAAGTATTATCACAAGCGGCAGTTGTATAATAATTGTTGCTCTATATTTTACATTTTGTCGAGAAATGGTGTATAACTGAAATGACATAAAATATTTTAATTAGTGTCTCAAAGTATCATGTTCGCGACGTTAAATTTTCGGCGTTAAAATAGTTACCTATTGAAAATCAGCGAGGAACATAATGAATAGACGAATTGCATTTAACATGTTTCTGTAACGATTAATCTTCACGTACATATGTATGTATACGTATACATATATGTATGTATACATAATGTATATACATAATATATATTATTATTGTAAAGGGAATCAGTAATGAATTTGCAAGGACTGAATGACAAAAGGGAAAGGGTAATAATAAAGTATAACGGCTGTTAGAAAATACAATCAAATATTATTTCCATAATTAATTGTTTAGTGTCATTTTAAAAATAAAAATGCCCAGAGCTAGTGCTTTTAAGCAAGACAAATTTGTACGCCTATCATGCTCACTATGTCTTCTTTTACAACACTTTAACAATTCCCTACATCCTGTTCTTTTCGTTCCCATGCGGTACGTACTTTCACTGAGGCTCGCCGTCGGGGAAACAGGGAGGAGCTCGACCGGGGGTTGGTTTCCAACAGGAAAACTCGAATGTCTGGAAAATGGTTGGGGTTAGGTTATCGACTGTCCGGCAGAGTGGACTATTTGACCTTTAAAACGAAATCCTGAGAGAATCGCTTCACTACCCTGAAGAATATACTCATATACATACATGCAAACGTAATTTGTTTTCTGTGGGAGCATCGTTTACGGTAATTATGATAATATTATTGTCAGTAAAAGAGACAATAATTTTGAAGTAATATATATTTTTATTATGTAAAATAGTTCATAAACCAATCATAAATTAAAATTGTTTGCTAGCCACTTTCAAAGTGTCCACAATATTTATTGAGAAACTTACTGTTTTAATTTGTTCACCGTAATTTTCGACTCACTGTCAGTTAGGTTTTGTCGTACAGCTTATACATTTTCCTCATCTTTTCACGCACAATAAATTTCGATACATTGATAATTTTAAAAAATGATATAAGTAAACAATATTATATATCGTAGAGAACACTCACTTTGTACTGTTTTTATTTAATAGCTTTGTATGATGCTCTGAAAGAAGTTGGTTCGTTGTTTACTTTTGAACTGATAAAAATTAAACGAACTTCAACATTATAATTTTCAGACGGCTTTGTACTTGGATACTTACGTCAAAAATATACAGTTTCTCAGTTCCGTGATTTAATTGTAAGTAGGTACACTTTTCATAGTATGTTTAATGTTTCGCGGTATTTTATCTAATGTAAAAAATATCCAAGCGATATAAAGCCACTGTTGTCAATAGGTTACCTATTTAGAGTTAAATCGATGAACTCATGACATCATATGTTTTCGGTGTGAATATTCAGATTCAAGATAAATTCAAAATCTTAAAATTGTATCTCATTGAATTTTTGTTTGCATCAACTACAACATTATGTACAAACAAATATCATGGTCTACTGGTACACTTCATTGGTAAGAAATCAGTGGGTGAACGTTTCAAACACTGTCTATCTGTGGTTGGTCACCATTTCGAATATATGTTGTAGCAGGTATTTTCATCTTCAGCAACAGTAGTAAGGATATTTATCTTCCAGAGTGTAGTATTTGTTTACAACTCACACTGCCGTCCACACCACTGCATGGATGTAAATGTACACAAACTTGATTTCGTTAATAAAGCCGAGAATATTCTGTTTCGGAAGCATTCACAGCGAATTTCCATTTTGCACCCTTTTTTATAGCCACGGCCTTGAGTGACCTTCAGTGACTATAGTCCTTGAAATTGTTTTGAGGAGGGTTACAATCGTCGGTGTTTAAAAATACATGGATCCATTTAAAAAAATTGTGGTGACCTTCAAGTCACCTAAGGACCTCCACTTGGAAGAAAGTTTTGTCCACCACATAATGGCCCTACAGGAACCAAACAACTTTTGTTTCAGACATTTTTTCCTATCTCCAAAACTGTAGGAAGTATTCTGGAGGATTTTCTCAGTTGACTCACCCTGTGTCAGCCAAAATAAGTCGACGATCAAGAATGACATAATGGCTTTATTTTTTAATTATCGATCTTTAAAAAATGGGGTCTGCAACCCCTGTCGCACGGCAACTAGACCTCCATATTACAGGCCAGGCATGGTCCGTTCAGTGGAGGCATCGACAAACTACAGAATAGACCTATCATCCAATGTATTTTTGTGTCACACGGATTTAGGGCTCTAGATCCCTCTTACCATTTTCGTGTCACACCCAATGTTACCGATTCAGTCTACAATAAGATTACAACGCTGCGACTGGTAGGAATTAAAATTAAATATCTCAGGGAACATTTAAAATCTAAACCGATCTGAATATTACGACTAACCTCCAAAAATATGTTGCATAATTCAGTTTACTAATACATTTTCATTGACAAACAATTTATACTTATTTCCATAAATATTGTATAAACAAAATTGAGGTACGCATATTTTTTAAAATGTAAACTATTAAAAATGATGTATTAATCATCCAAATATGCTGAGGTGATGGGTGCGTAATGGTCAACTCCGATTTTGCGTTACACGCTCACTTTATTTACAATTAATATAACGAAATAAGAAGCAAGTAATTATCAATGTCGCACGGTCGTATACGTGGTGTGTCGCAAGAGGTTCTGCCCGTGCCGAAAAGTTGCTGGTCTTTTTATGGTCTTCGAGAGAAAGAAGATAGAAAAGGAAAAACGGAAAAAGAACAGAGATAGAAAATGGAAATAAAATGGGAAAGTTCGCGCGCGGGTCCGCCCGGGTCTGGTTGCCAAATGTGCAACGTTGATGCTGACCAGGCGCGAGCGAGCCTTGAGAAAAAAGTTGAAGGAAGGATAGGCCGGAAGCATTTAGAGAAGAGAAAGTTAGAGAGGGTAATATTTCGATCTTTCACGACAGGGATGTGGTAGCAGTGCCGTAACTGCTACAATGCTTTCTGATTTTCATTCTTTTATAAAATATGGTAAGATCGGATTTTTCAAGACAGTCTTATAAACGTTCTACAATATTTGCTCATAAAACTTTGGGCCTGTTTTTAAATAAACTGCAATATAATATTTCCTCGATTCCTATCTCTCTTCTAAATATGGAAACTCAGGTTATCATTATTCACATTGTTTCTGAAATTGTTCAGAAGGTACCGACCTTTTATAACAATCCGTTAGTCGGCACTTGAAAGAAATAAAGAAGGCATTAATATGCAGTATTCAATAATGAAAAATAAACTGTTCAATATTTTTTTGCTTTTTCATTATACAAACATCTATAATGTATTTGTAAGATTTTTTTCACAATATGGAACCAAATATAACGTAATTTAGTATGAGGAAAGTACGGCAAAGATTGCGACAGAGAAAGTTAATATAATAACATATTTCTTAAAACCCCAACGTATAATACGATAGCGTACGTTTTGTCGAAGTGTGGCCTTTTTCTCACCGATTGTTGAAGTCAAGGCCCTTGAGAAGTTCGTTTTTGTTTTTAAACAAATGCCGCTCACGGAAATGTCTTGCACCTCAAGGCAAAAATCGATGCGACTCGAGATATTTTGCAAGTAAAGTTCGCCAAACGCGGCGTATACTCTTAAAAAACTTAAAAAAAAATTATTTTTTCAGCACTTGTAAAACCATGTACATATACCAATATTCTCTTGTAGAATCAGACGGATAGTCGTTAACAGCATATTAACAAATAAAATTAATGCTTAACATTCTTAATTATAGATATAATTCATTTTTCCATTTATTATATATTAGAATATTAACGTATATTTGGAGATTAGTCATGTTGTGTGTCCCGTACGAATGGCATTTAAAAAATACATGAATGTTTTTTGTTGACATATGTTGAAAAAACAATTAAATCATAAAAAGGTTAGCTTAATGAGTAAAAGTAATGAAAAAAATGAACCGTGTATCAGGGTCTTGAAGTCATTCTAAGAGAAAACGTAGCTAGAATTTCGCAGTTCAGCGCTGAACCGCAGCGTAAAAACGATTTGTATCTGAAAGATACGTAGTGTGTAGCAGACAGAACCGGGAGACGAAATTTTTATCTTCTTTCGAGAAAAATTTTCCTCTCCCGAAGCTTTCAGGCCCGAGCAGCAGAATCCTTATACAAAAGGGAAATAACATCTGTGTCGCAGGACCACGGGGGTCCTGTCCAGTTGCGCTGTCGCGTATATTGGCGAGCACCCTAGGCGACCCTTTGCTCATTGTCAGAAGCGGTACAGGAGAAAGAGTCTCCCACCACTCGCCTAACTCTCTCTTGTTCCTTGCGTGCGAAAACAGGAAACGAGAGTAAATTAGGTGAGTGGTGGGAGGCTCCTTCTCCTGTACCGTCCGTCAGGAAAGAGTCGCCAAGGATACTCGCCAGTCCACATAATTTTCGCTTTTCGAGAAAAGGTTTTTCTTTTTATCATTCATATTGGAAGAAGTATTTTCAATTATTTCCCGTGTTGTTGAGGAAAAAATCCAAAATGGTTTACTCAAGATGAACGTGCTGTACATCGTAAACAAATGGTTTAAACTTTAAAGAGTAGCCCGGCAGGCTGCTAAGCTTTTCTGCACGGCAGGCTGCATAGGCCACATCCCTACTAAATATCCCCCCTTGCTCTTTCAGAACCGGGCCGAAAAGTTGTGCGGTTGGCGGCGGCGTTTGAAAAACAAGTTACATTTTTCGAAGAGTGAGCGGAAATAAAAAATTGTTCGTTTTGCATTGTAGATTCATGAGAATATTATAAATAGATAGATGAAGTTTCCCGAATTAAAATGAGTCCAAACACGATCTCATTCGGACTATTTGTTATCAGAGACATTCCGACTATCGGATCTTGTCTTATGCAAAATTTTAATAAAAAATGAACCGAATGACATCGTGTTTGGACTCATTTTTATTGAAAAAACCTCACGTATTCATTTGTACTATTTTCATCAATGTATTATAAAAAATAGACAAATTTTATTTTTCGTTATACGATGACTCATTTGCGCCAACGGAAAAACTGTTTGGCAGCGGCCGACTGCCGTTTAGTGACGTTACCGTCTTTGGTGGTCAGAATCTATTTGATTCCCAAAATCACCACCCCTAGACGCAGAGGGCGCAAGAAAACCTGTGGTTTTTCGAGAAGTTGGTATTTCAGAACATGTGACACGAAGTCCCATAAGATGATAGGTCTATTCTGTAGTTTGTCGATGGTTGTATTTCTAATTGCATGTCGGTATGGAAGGCACGTTGAGTCAGGAAAGTCCATAAAGTGATTGATCTATTTTTATATCTCGTCTGTGCTCTCTACTCGTACACGAATTAAAAAACCAAGATGAATGCTAACAAATAGACTGCTGAAGGGGTTGTTTGGAGCAGGAGGAGAAGGCGGAGGAGGCAATGTCTTCAATTTTGACGGCTGATTACACAGTATACTTCTAGCAACAGTTGTCCGCAACTGATTTGTTACAGTTGACTAGTACCATTATTTAGGTCGTGGACTGTTCATTGTTAATGTGCAATTATGGCTCGGCTAATAGTTAACACAGCAACGTATCGTAAGTTCGACAAATAACACTAACAATATTTTCCCGTAAAATAAAACATTATTTTATGAACAGTAATAGATTTTAAAAATGGTCTATTAAGTAACAAATTGGTCAACCCATTTATTAGGATATTTATATTTCATGTGAATTGCGACAATTATAAATTACCCTTTCCTGTTTTTTCTGACTTATTTAATAATGACTCGACATTAACATTTTCTACAACTATGTATGTATTTAATATTTTATATCAACTCTGGAAAAATATTATTATGGAAATTAAATGTATTCTATTATTATATGTTACCGATGTAAATTATTGAGAAAGAAAGTTATTAAAATTCATTTCGTAAGTATTGTATATGTCTGAAAAAATACACTATCTGCATTATAATGCACATAATGTAAGTAAACATGTATGCATCCTTGTAAAACTATAATTTCTTTTTAGAGATTACATTCCTTCCTTAAAATTATTTTCATCATATTTTTAAATCAGCGATCCTGGAAATACAAGCAGAAATGTACTGTTTGTAGCCAGACAAATTACTTATGGTTAGGTTACCGTTCATTTGTTTTCTGGCACTAACGAAAGTAGTACAGAAGTACATTTAACAAGATTTATTTTCATTTATTTTCAACCGAATATAATTTATGAATAATATTTTTTAAAAATTTATACGTTTATAATATATACGATATATTTAATTAAAAATTTTTGTAAATGTAAAAATTTTATTAAATTAATCGTAAGGTGAATATTTTAATTTTATTTCAATTAAACATTTCTTGGCAGTACCGAGGTTGCAATGGACTTTCCAAAGAGCATATTCAGAAGGAAAATTTCCAAAAATCACAACTCACTATACAGTTGTACCTCGAGAGACAGATCCAAGGTGGAAAGGTACTATTCTTTAAACAAACATTATGCACATTTTAATATATTGGAATATACAGCATTCATTTATATCTATGAAGTATTGTACGTATGTTATAGATGTAAATATGGAAAGATATGTAAACGAAACTGATATTTTAATTATCAGTGGTGGTCCAGCGAGACTGTCTGCTGCATTTCAAGCGCGTAAACTAGCAGAAAAACATCAGGAAGAACTTAGAGTTACTGTTGTTGAAAAGGCTGCTACTATAGGTAGTCATATTCTTAGTGGAGCTTGTTTAGATGCAATTGCTTTAAATGAATTGTTGCCAAATTGGAAGTAGTTGGGTGCCCCATTGAAAACTCCTGTTACGGAAGACAAATTTGCTTTTCTTACTGAAAAAGGCAGAATTCCGTTACCGATTATTAAAGGGATGCCAATGTATAACCATGGAAAGTACATAGTTAGGTAGTATATCATAGTATTAATAGTACTAATTATATAAGTACAGTTCTTTGGATGTTAATGTTATATATGGTTTTATGAAAGACTGGGTCATGTCATAACTTGGCTTGGAGAACAAGCCGAAGCTGTAGGCGTAGACTTGTATCCTGGTTATGCTGCAGCAGAAGTGCTTTATCACGAAGATGGATCTGTTAAAGAAAAAGCTACAAATGATGTTGGCATTGCCAAGGATGGTTCACCAAAAGATACCTTTGAACGTGGAATGGAACTTCATGCAAAGTGTACCATTTTTGCTGAGGGTTGTCATGTGCACCTTACAAAACAGATTTCAAAGAAACTAAACCTTAGAAAGGACTGTCAACTTCAAACTTATGGCATAGGATTAAAAGAAGTAATTAGTGCATGTTGCAAGTTTTTATACATTTGTTTTATTCGTACAATATAAAATACAATGTTTATTAATAATAAGTAAATCTTGTTAGATTTGGGAAATTGATCCAAAGAAACATAGACCTGGTACTGTTGAACACACAGTTGGATTGCCATTAAGGAAAACACTTATGGTGGATCGTTTTTATATCATCTTAATGAAGATGCACCTCTTATAGCAATAGGCTTTGTTGTGGGATTAGACTATTCTAATCCTTATCTACATTCATTTAAAGAATTTCAACGGATTAAACATCATCAAAGTGTCAATCAATACTTGAAGGAGGAAAGAGGTATTTTGAATGTAAACGAATTCATATTTATACCTGTGGTAATATATTCCTTTTGTTAAACTTCTAATTGTTATTGTAGGATAGCATATGGCGCGAGGGCTTTGGTAGAAGGAGGTTTCCAATCCATTCCTAAGCTTCAGTTTCCTGGTGGTTGTCTGATTGGCTGTACAGCAGGATTCCTTAATGTTTCCAAAGTTAAGGGAACACATAACGCTATGAAAAGTGGAATGCTTGCAGCAGAAAGTGCAGTTGAAGCTATAATTAATGCAGAAAGTAATCCTTCACCCACAAAAGGTTTAGAACCAATAACCTACACTGACAAAATAAAAAATAGCTGGATTTACAAGGAATTAAAAGCAGCTAGAAATATACGGCCAAGCATTCATACAAGTCTTGGCATTTATGGATGTTTGCTGTATTCTGGATTTTCAATGTTAATTGGTGGAAGAGAGCCTTGGACATTATCTTATGGAGGTAAAATATGAATAAATTGAACTGTAAAGGAGAAACATATAACTATCATAAGTAATAATTATTTTAGGTCCAGATTACAAAAAGTTGAAGCCAGCACCTGAATGCACACCAATAGAATATCCAAAACCGGATAATAAAATATCTTTCGATTTACTATCCTCGGTAGCTCTCACTGGTACAAATCATGAAGCTGATCAACCTCCTCATCTTACTTTGCTCGATGATACTGTTCCAGTAAAAATAAATTTACCTGTATTTGCTGGGCCAGAAGGTCGATTTTGTCCTGCTGGTAAGTGATGCATTTATGTAATTTCTTTGTCTAGCCGTAAAAATGACTTCATCTTCAGTCAGTTATTCGAAAAATTAGTAGTTCATCCTACATTTGTAATTTCTTGATAAGGATGTTTCAAATAAACCATATGCCAGATTAGAGAACTGTAAATATTTCGTAAACTATTTACTTTTCAAACATTTCAAGTGAAATAATTTATGTAAAAAACATTCCACTGAAAAAAGTGCAGTTGCACTTTTCTGGGGCATAGCTGTAAGCTACAGTGACTCATCCTGTATAGTAAAAATGTGTAATCAATAGACTGCGCATATTTATGCAAATATATATTTTCACACTGTAATACTTTTTCTGTTAGTGTAGTTAAACAAACGAAACATTCACTAATCTGTGTTATATCCTCTGAGTATTCAAAAAGTAGGTCTTTTATTTTTCTTGCTTTATTGGAAGTGCATTTTTCACGTGTTTCGACATGTTAAATTGCATAAACATCCGCAGTCGAGTAATCAAATAAAATTTAATGTCATGCACATTTCTATTATTAAGTAGAAACCATTTATGAAAAAAATAACGTGAAAAAATTATATTTTTTATTTTTTTCAGGTGTATATGAGTTTGTACCACTAGAATCAGGAGAGGGAGAGATACTGCAAATCAATGCACAAAATTGTATCCATTGTAAAACATGTGATATTAAAGATCCAAGTCAAAATATCAACTGGGTTGTACCAGAAGGTGGAGGGTGGCCCAGCTTACAATGGAATGTAAATCGCGTTTGAAAAAGCTATATTTTTGTATTATATTTAAAATCCATATACAGATGATTTTTCAGGCTGAATAATAAATACTCCACTTTTCGTATCTCACATTACTGTACAAAGTTGCGGGACATGTACAAGATTGTTAAAGTGGAGAATATGTGATAAAAAATCTTGCGAATAATTGTTTGAGCAACATTTATACAAGCTGTTCAATAAACTGAGTGAAATGTGCTTGTGATTAGTCAATATAGAAAAAAAAAAGATGAACTGTTTCACTGCCAGGGATTTGAAACCGAGATATATAGTTGATTATTTTTCAGTTACTGCATAATGACAATAACTGAAATCTATTTAGTAATAATTTCATTATATTGCTGCCTTTATTGTAACATAATCAAAATTTTTCCAGGCATAGTTATTATACGTAAATAATAAAATGCATTAAAGGGATGAAATTAAACAAAGTAGTAAGAACTTGAAGTACTTATAAAATTATTTTTATACATCAATTAGACAATTACATAATATTTGTATACCTCTTATACAGTGTCCCGTCATATGTGGGACTCACTTACAATTAGAGAACGGATTCAGCAGCTGAGAATAATAAAAGAATTTCGTACAAAAATTTGTCTTATTTGACTGTCGAACATGAAAATATTTAGTGAATTGAACATTTCGGCAAAGTGTCACATTGTGCTGTGCCATCGAAACCCCAGTTACCAGAGTGCAGACACTATTTTTCGAGCGATCATCGCTAGTGTTGGAAGATTAAGGAGTAATTACGCCCACGCTGATACCTGCAAAGCTAGGCCCCGACTACACTTCGGGACTCCAATCCACCTTGCATCGCTCGCAGCCACTGGAAAACAGCTGTCACCTGAGCCAGGGGAATCATCAGGTGAAGCGGCACACAACTTGAACCTGTCCACGGCAGCAGCTACGTAGGCGCAAGTACCACGGTAAAGTGCCATCCCGTCATTTTCCGTAAGTCCCTTTTACATTTCGTCTTGCGTTAGTAATATCTAAAATCGAATCACTCTCGAAATATATACAAGAACGTGGAGTTGCGAAGGCTTCATTGACACGCTATAAGAAATACGCGGAGAACCCAGAGTTAATTAGTAATATCGAATCAATCAGGACGTTAGTAGATAAACATTCAGCAGTATTTGATAGGTTTGATCATGTACAGACCAAAATAGAATTATTGGTGGCAAATACCGAGCAGGCGGTGACACATGAATCCGAACGTGTGGATTTTGAGCTCGCGCATTTAAATGCAGTTGGTCACCTGCAAGGGCTCATTAAGAAGTTTGAAGGTACCACTGTAATAAGTAGCAAGTCCACCGCCACTTCGTCTTCTGAAACAACCGATTCTTCCACAGAACTCAATTTGCCAACTATTAACCTTCATTTCCGCGACTCGTTTAGTTCAATGATAGATAACACGAAAAACTTATCTAACCTGAAAAAATTGCATTATCTGAATTCTGCACTAAAGGGCGATCCTAAAAATATTATCAAGTCGGTAGGTGTTTCCGGATCGAATTATGAAACGGCGTGGAATCGTTTAAAAAAGCGTTACGAAGATCCTAAAACGTTAATTAATCACCACATAGATTCAATAGTTCAATTTCCTAAAATCACGAAAGAATCGCATAAGTCACGAAGGCAATTAATAGACGAAACAAATAGTCATATTGTCGCGCTCAGGTCACTGAATGAGACGATGGAAACCCTAGGGGAAGTATTGCTCGTATATTTATTGGTACAAAAATTAGACACTGCAACGAAAAAGGAATGGGACAGAGAACAGTCGAAACTCAGGGTTCGACCTTCATTCGATTCTATAATGGACTTCCTTGAATCCCACAGTAAATTCTTAGAAAGCTCAGCGATAGAAAAGCAGTCGAGTCATAAACCTCACGTAGCTCACAATAAGCGAAGGCAAAGCGAAAAACCGACGGAACGATCACAAACATTCGTCGGTCAATACTCAGTCACATGCGTATTATGCAAAGGTGGTCATCCGCTTTATAGTTGCGTGGACTTCCTAAATTTAACCCCTTCTGATCGTATCGAAAGGGTTCGGCAATTAAAGATTTGCTTTAATTGCCTGCAACCTGGACACATGAACAGGACGTGTACTCGATCGTGTTGTAGGAAGTGTTCTAAAAAACATCATACACTGATGCATTTAGACACTGTACCACCTGCAGACAATCAGGTAGCCACGACGTCCTCTGGAAAAGGAATGTCGCTAACATTACATCGCAGGAACATATCTGGCACGGCGCGTACGTAACCTCTTCTAGCCACCGCGATTGTGTATGTACAGGATCGAAGGGGGAACAAGATTGAATGTCGTGCACTTCTTGATTCAGGGTCTGTTGAGCGCCGATCCTGATCGCAGGATATATGCCTGGGCACTCCCGTAGTACTCGCGTTTGTAAGACGGTCGTACTATCTCTAACACAACTTAATGTGTTAGAACCGCTTTGAGATGAGTCACGTAGGCAAAGGAATTGTGTTTAGATATGGAAAACTGATTTATTGGAAAGTGGTGAATGACTAGTTGTATAATGCTATTTGACTGTTGCTATTAGGTGGTTCGGATGTAACTGATTTTCGTCGATACATACAAATTAGTCGTCACCTTCGTAGGTGGCGGAAAGTCTAAGATTCAGATATAAATGTATTTGATTGGCTGGTGGCATGCGCCGATACTCGAGGAGGAGGGTGCACAGGGCCCTAGGAAGGGGGCGTCGCGGCGCTGATACCTGCGTTGTCTCCTGGCCGGGTCCTCCTGGACGGTGAGACGGTCCCTTTTGGCCATCGTAGGAATTTCCAGGCTATTGTTGGAGGGCCAATTCGTAAATGTCCTCGAATACTAGCGGCATGCTCACCAGATGTGTCGCATAGGGTTTGACTGATAATTAAAGATTTAAACTTTAGGGTGCAGGCCATTGACGCGGCTTTAGCGGGCGTCAACAGGGTCACAAATGAATTTTATTACTGAAGATTGCATTGAACGGCTGAATCTTTCATATATAACAGCAAGTCTTCAAATCTTGGGAATCGGTCGTACCGTTGAACACGCATCTCGGAAGGCTCGTGTAACATTAACTTCCTGATACAACAGCTACTGTAACGAAATTACGAGTTATATCATTCCAATGATAACTGAAAATCTTCCGAATGAACTCATAAAGGTATCTTTTCCTATACCGAAGGGCTTTGACTTCGCGGACCCCAACTTCTATAGGCCGGGTAAAATTGACCTGCTGCTCGGTGCAGCCGTTTATTGGGATATTTTACGTGAAGGTCAGCATCGGCTCGGGAAGAATTGTCCGACACTGCAAAGAACGGTTTTAGATTGGATCATGGGGGGTCAAGTGCCAGAACAAGGAAATAGGGATAGCTTTAAAACACATTGCCACGTAGCTACCACACAATGATGTGAACAGGTCACAAAATTCTGGGAAATAGAACATGTCACAGAAGATGAGCAATTCATCGACGGTCTCAATAAATGCGAGGAGTATTTCGTAAAAACTACCACTCGTGGAGAGGATGGCCGATTTATAGTTTCCACTCCTCTTAAAACAAACATAGGAACTCTTGGAGATTCTCGGGCTATTGCGGCAAAACGGTTGTACGCGTTAGAGCGCAAGCACGGGAAGAACCCAGAGTTACGTGATAAATATTTCTCCTTTATGCAGGAATATGAAGCATTATGAAACATGTCTCATATTTCACCAGACACGGTTTTAAAGACAGGCAGGGCACGCATACTATCTTCCGCACCATGCAGTTTTCAAAGAAAGTAGCACAACAACTAAGGCGCGCGTTGTATTCGACGGTTCCGCGAAAACGACCACGGGCATATCGCTTAATGATGTCCAGATGGTAGGTCCAAATGTACAGGACGATCTGTTTGCCATCGTCACCCGTTTGCGTAGACATCGGTACGTAATTTCGGCCGACGTCGAAAAGATGTACCGGCAGGTAATGGTCAAGGCACAGGACAGATCGCTGCAAAGAATTTTATGGCGATGTTACATACGCCTAAGATTTCCTAAGGAATTCCCTGCTCGCTCGCCGGAACAGGAGACGAATCAGCTGAATCGCACACAGCGCGAAATAGCATTTCTCAAGAAGGTGTCGCCCTCGTTTCGCGTAATATTTACGATATGCGCTACGCCTGCGATTCAGCGGATTCGGCAATTCCTGATCATCGGTCAACCGAACGGATTGCGTAACCGGACTTATATAAAACCCATGGAATAAGTCCACGGAGCGCTCTTTCTTTCGTGTCGAACAGTTTTGTTAAACTTCGTCTGCGAGTCTTTCCTCGTATCGCGCGGATAGAGTCATTCCTTGTTGCTCCGCGCTCGGCCAAATAGGAATCGCGAAGTGTATCTCCGACCAACACCAAGCCTATTGTTTATAAACGGTTACGCGCCGGGAGTGCCTGCGCACTGTGATGGACCACCACGTCAGCTTCGCTCAAGGGACACTCATCCGTTCGATCCGAGGAGACTGCATAGCTTGTTCGGTCAATCCAGCCGTTAGGTAAGAAATGACAATAACGGTATCACGATTTGTAATCATCCCTTTTTTTTCTTCTGTTCATATTCAATATACTTTTGTTAACGGTATCATCGTCTCGATAATTATCCTCTTAAACCTTTGAGCTTTCCCGCCTCCCACCGTCACGTAAGTATAGTCGAGGTGCGCCTTTGCACTTCAATAGAGCAAGAACCCGGGTGAATCTCTCTAACCGCTCAGGGTGATTTGCACTACTAAGTTCGGACGTAGTAAACTGTTGATGGGAACGCCCATCCACAAGGCCGGACGTAACAGCGATCCCATCCTTCGCAGCAGGTCATGGTGTACGAACTGAACACCGTGACATATGGCACCGCTTCCGCACCCTTTTTGGCGACACGGGCACTTAAGGAATTAGGACTGCTGCACAAAATGGAACACCCGAAGGCTAGTCACACCATACTTAAAGATTTTTATCTTGATGATCTTCTTACTGGCGCGGATTCAATTTTAGACACGCAAAAATTAGCACGCGAGTTATCAAACATTTTACAATCAGCAGGTTCTGAGTTGCGGAAATGGGCCACAAATGACGTTTGCATTCTCAACAACATGAATTCAAATGACCTAATTGAGATTTCAGTAGACAAGGATCCCAAAACATTAGGACTAATTTGGGATGCATGAGCTGACATTTTAAAATATCTTGTTCAATTACCTCCTCAGAGAAATATCGCCAAAAGATCGATTTTATCCGATATCTCACGCATTTATGACTCCTTAAGTCTTGTTGGTCCGGTTATAGTCCAAGCTAAGATTTTATTGCAACGATTATGGCAATTAAAACTGTCGTGGGATCAGTCACTTCCCCATGACCTGCATTGTGCGTGGATATCATTTCGCGATAAGCTTCATTTATTAAATGACATCCAAATTTCGAGACATGCAATTGCCAAAGGTTTTGCAAAGGTTGAAATGCACGGTTTCTGCAACGCATCGGAGCAGGCTTACGGCGCCTGCATTTACCTGCGGTCGGTCACTATGGACATTTAGTGTAACCGGTTGCAAGCGACTAGCCACTCCTGGGGGTTTCCCATATATCGGCATGGGTTGTTTTACCACCGGCGAAACCGCCTCGGGACGAGCGCGGAAACATCCAGAAGTGCCGCAGAGCGTTTTCTGCGGATGAGTCCTTTAGCTACGTCGTGGCCACGGGAGGATAGCTCCTCCAATGGTCAGCGCCGTATCCACGGGGAACCACGGGGCGGCGAACTCACTGCGTACACGCCTGTGCGCTCACTCTGCCCCCGACAAAAACTGAAGAGATGACCGGTAGGCAGTTGTTGCCTCTGTTCGAACCGGTCCCTGTTCGACTCTTCAGCCCCATTCAATTGATCGGAGATTCATTTCGAATCCTCAGAGCCTTGAGGCTCTTTGGATGTTCACAGGTTGCGATCGGACGGGAGATACGCTATGGCACTCCTCCGAAACCGAACACTAGCGCTGCTTTCTAGTCAGGGTCTAATTTGCTCAAATCAAGTCGTCTTGCTTCACTAAACCCATTCCTGGATAAAGGAGGAATAATCAGGGTGGGCGGTAGATTACGGAATGCTCAAATTCCATATGACCAGAAACATCTGGCCATTTTACCATCTAAGCACCCGTTTACGACTCTCCCAATAAGACACGAACATGAGCGTCTTTTGCACGGGGGATGTCAGGCAACGGTGGCATCCTTACGAATGCACTATTGGCCGCTGTCATGCAGAGTTGTAGTCAAACGGGTAATTAGAAATTGTGTAAAATGTTTTCGTGCAAAACCTAACATTACTACCAATATCATGGGTGATTTACCTGCCTCTCGGGTTTCTCCTTCTCGACCGTTTCAACATTGCGGTGTTGACTACGCAGGACCATTTTTACTAAGGGAACGGGGACGCGGTCGGACTACAATGAAGTCATATATTTGCATATTTGTTTGTTTCGTCACCAAAGCCACTCATATTGAATTAGCTATCGATCTAAGTAGTGGCGCTTTTTTTAATTGTTTCCGTCGATTTATATCACGACAAGACATATGTACAAATATCCATTCCGATAATGGAACGAATTTCATCGGAGCTAATGAATTAAAGGATTTAGGAGTTCTTTTAAATGACCAAGGGCACATTGAACGTATCACGGCATTTTTTGATGAACATAAAATACAGGGGCATTTAATTCCACCCAGGGCACCACACTTGGTGGAGGTCTCTGGGAAGGCGCAGTCAAGGCAGCCAAATATCATTTAAAGCGTGTTGTCGGTGAAACGAAATTAACTTATGAAGAATTTTATACTGTTTTAACGCAAGTCGAAGTATGCCTTAATTCACGGCCATTATCTCCTCTTTCTAATGATCCCAATGACCTGCTTCCCCTCACTCCCGGGCACTTTTTAATCGGGGAACAGCTAGCTGTATTGTCGCACCCCGACTTGCGAGATATAAGGGAGAACCGCCTATCACGCTATCAGCACTTGCAGCAAATGTTGCAGCATTTCTGGCACCGGTGGAACAAAGAGTATCTCCACCAATTACAACAACGGCACAAGTGGCGAATCAAGGTTCCAACCAAATTTGGAGTCGGAACATTGGTGGTTCTGAAAGACGACAACCTCCCTCCGATAAGGTGGAATTTGGGACGGATCACGGATCGTCACCCTGGCAAAGATGGTGTAGTACGGGTTGTATCCGTCAAGGTGGCGGATGGTTTAATTAAACGACCCATTACCAAACTTTGCATTTGATACAAATGATATCAGCCACGAGGACCAGTTAGAGGGCGATGCGGCCAGCACAGAGTGACTGAATTTGCGACGATTCACATATTTAATATTTTTTTTTCTCTTTGATGTGTATCAATATATAGTCACCTAATGTTCAAGATATTTGTATATTATATTTGTGTGCCACTTTATGTTTATTTTAATCAAGTTATTTTTAATGTAACTTGTCACTGAATTATTTATAAGCTATTATTCTTTTGTGCGTGTTTGTTTTGTTGTTTTGTCACTTTTCGAATTTTTTACATACGGTAGTTTTATAATTGATTTATTAAGTATCTGACCTCAATGTCACATGTTCTATATTTTGTTTCTTCTATTTCTTTATTGCGTTCATTTTATTTCTTGTATATTGAACACAAGGCGTTCAAGGTGGGCGGCATGTTTGGATTTCCAAACAATAAGGCCTCTCAGGAAGGGTCTGAGGGCTATCTGTGACTGGGCGACATGGGACGACGCCAGGCATCTTGAGCATCGGGAAACTAAGTTGTATATAATTATTTATTCCTTCCCGATGTCTCGATGTCTCGAAATCTCAAATTTCAGCGCGCGTTCCATCTTAGCCCTGACACGCACTTCGAACCTTGATGGTCCCCGGACCGTCCAGGACGTCTTGCATTGCCCTTTCCTCGATACCTCGAGATGGTGGAGGGTCAAAATGTAAAAACCAATGAGTTTCGAGAATTGACGCATTCTCCACCCTCACGAAGTATTCAAGGTCTAGGAGAGGGAAATACCGAAAATTATAAAGGTAGCCACCCGGGGAACTTCAACCAGAATTAAGCGAACGTTTAATTACGCAGGACATTGTCACTTCTCACTTGTGTGTTTTATAATAAAATTGTGGAGACGAAAGAATATACATTTCCTTACTCAACATATCACAATTAGTCTCATCAATAGGAATTAACTAAAATCTCACTATGTAGTGTTATAGTGTGTCTTTTCAGTTATAAGTACATGCAACATTCAGGGGATAAACATATTTTAACCCTTTGAAAAATACCCTCTTTTGAATCTCTATTTTATGCCGTTTTTCTACTTTAGTTACGTTTATAAAACGCTAGTCACGCCCAGTCACGATGAATTTTGCAAGAGAGCGTTTGTTAGAACCCACTTAAAATGGTTGCATAAAAATTTCTTGTAGAACCTTGCAGGATTGGAATTTATAATGATATTTTTTTAGCCAACGCGTCAAAATCTGTTAACGCCATATAGATTGGAGAACTTGAGTACGTGTTTATAATGACAACACATGCTTAAAACTGTAGGTATAATTGTTTTAAAGTCTATGCGGCCATTCAGAAGTTGATTTCCCGGGTCTCAACACCCTCATTGCTGTATATATGGTCTTCAAGAACAGTTGGTAGATGATCCTTGATATTCTAGGAGTGTTCCCTTAACAATCCCATACGTTAATAAAACTCGGCAAACCATCACGCAGTAAACGAGCGTAATGGAAATTTCGCGTTCTCTTACTGCGCTATGTTTCGTTTTATGGAACAATCGATATCTTTCTATTTGCTTCTTTTCGCATTAAGGAAAAACCGTTTTATTATTCTACCGACGGTTGAGGTAAGTTAAACACATATTTAAAATTTTTTTAAAGTTTTCAATTTTTTTATCAATGTGGTATTCAAAAGTATGACACAAAGTGTGAGTCGTGAGTTAAAATAATAAAACTAATATATATATTAAAATAATAAAAGACAGCACAATATATAACTCCTTACAAACAGACTCCACGCAACTTCTCCACGCAATACTCTCCACACAATACTCTCCACGCAATGCTCTCCACGCAACAACTCAAAAGGTTCTCCTCTGCACTCTGACCCGGAGGTCCCAAAAATCTATACACACACACACACACATTCCACACGCATTTCCACACCAGATTCATACAGAGGAGATGCATTCCCAGAAAGTCACACGATCCGTTCGATACTTGACTTCTGAGAACGCACGCACCTCTCACACCACGCATCTCATCAATCCTTCCACACTTTTCATTCATGCGCTTAAACAGTTCGCCTATCTAAACTGTCCTCGAGACTAAACAAGAAACTAGCAGGCGCTGAATTTCTCCTCGCCTAAACGTTAGCACAAATACACACGAAAGCATCCACCAACTCCACATCAATATTATGCCTTTGTTAAGTAACCGCAAAAACATTTGAACGTATAGATGAAAAATTTGTATTATATCCTTTTCACGAATTATTTACTTAACATAATGATACATTGTGTAACAACTGTTTCATCTCACTTCATTTTTTTGCACTTTAAGAGCTTCTGTGATGAGGTCATTATTGTAAAAGTCTGTACACCTACAGTAACAAATTTTGCTCACCGCCAGCTGAGGGGTAACTGTTGATTACGCTGTTTTTCTGTTTAAACGTAATTGAGACCAAACAGTTGGCTCAGACTACATACTGACAAATATGAAGCATTTTCAATATGTTGCCAACTACAGTAAATCCTCCCACATTGACCCACAGCTCGGAATCGTAAAGGGTCAGTTTGGGCATACCGAGACTACATTTCCAGCCTCGCAGCGCGCCTTTGAAGTTCGCCGAACAAAGAAAAGGACAGTGAATAAAAGAGAAGGATGGAATGAGAGTCGAGGCAACCGAGAGATTTAAAAATCGCGTACCAAATGTTATAATAAAGACGACACTTCAACTTTTTTATTTTTAACTTTTTCTGTATGAAAAAGTTTATAACATATTGATGAGATTATTCTGACCAAAATGAGACCAAACATGATATAATTTGGATCACATTTACTTGTTAATACTTATCGAATAACTCATTTCATTATCGCTTCGAATGAATTACAAAAACGGATTGCTAGCAAAATACATGAAATATCTCTACACATTGTCCGTCGAATGTAAGCTGTGCCTGGATAATGTGGGGGAACAGCCTACGTTTGATGGTCAGTGTGAGAATCATGCCTACATTTTTCGGTCAGTGTGAGCGTAGCAGCCTACATTTGCCGGACGTGGGGAACAGCCTACGTTTGACGGTTGCGGAGGTACAGCCTGTTTAAGACTATAAGACTACAATTACATTTTTCAACTCAGCAAAATTTTCGGAAAAGTTTTAAACATTTTTTCTACATTTTTTTTTCATTTTTCACAACTTTTCTATTATTTTTGACAAAATGGCTTTTCAAAAAGTCATAAAACGATCACTGAAGATTTCGTACTCTTTTCGATAAAATACAGAATTTCAATATATTATAAATACATATGAGCAAAGTTATAGTTGGGTAGGTTTGAAACTCGACAAATTTTTCAGCCACGTTAAATGATTCAAAACTTTTTGTGTTTGAAGTCTTACATATTTATATACGTATCAGCTCATTGTAAATATAATTCAATGTAGAATATTTTACTACTTTATACTTCTGTAATTTATAGTGTTTAGAAATATTATACATGATTCTCACACTGACCATCAAACGTAGGCTGTTCCCCCACATTACCTAGGCACAGCTTACATTTGACGAACAATGTGTAGAGATATTTCATGTATTTTGATAATGAAATGAGTTACTCGATAAGTATTAATAAGTAAATATGATTCAAATTATATCATGTTTGGTCTCATTTTGATCAGAACAATCTCATCAATATGTTATAAACTTTTTCATACAGAAAAAGTTAAAAATAAAAAAGTTGAAGTGTCGTCTTTATTATAACATTTGGTACGCGGGTTTTTAAATCTCTCGGTTGCCTCGACTCTCATTCCATCCTTCTCTTTTATTCGCAGTCCTTTTCTTTGTTCGGCGAACTTCAAAGGCGCGCTGCGAGGCTGGAAATGTAGTTTCCGTGTTCTCCTACTGTCACAATTCGATTCCGCGCTGAGGGACAGTAGGGGAGACATTACTGTATTTGAATTAGTAAATATACAATAAATAAGAGAATGCATTATGCCTTGTTGCATTACAGTTTCTATTTAACAGACATGAACAACTTTTTACTTATTATATCGGTGGGAAATATTTCTAGCGTAGAAAGAAGTCTGTCTTTTTCAATTCAGTTTTAGTTTTAGTTTTTAGAGTTGTTTTTTTTTCTCTTTAGTATTTTTCTATGCGTGAGTACAGTAATCTCGCACTCGTAGGTAAAGCAATCACAGAACATACGTGTGTGATTAAGTAGGCACTCGCAGACGGGACAATCGCTTTGCGTGTGTGTTTTCAGGTGCAGAATATTGTGCATGCCTTTGAACATTTCTTCGTTGACGTTCGCGGACGGGACAATCATAGTGCGTGTAATTCACATGGACACTTGCGAATGAAGTAATCGCGGTGCGTTTACACCCGGACATTTGCAGATAAAATAATCGTGGTGCTTGTGCGAGACCGTGTGGGTGATCTTTAAGGACAAAATCGTGTATTATAATTTACCCTTTCGAGGCAGGTTTATTGCCATCAACGAAACGTGTGCGCATTTTTCTGTAATTCTTGCAGAATGTAGTGTCTTCTCGTATCGTATCGTCGGTCATCGTTTCTGTTACATCGGCAAGCGCCCTACATGGTGAAACTGTCGTGCGTTGACAGCCACTGAACGTGTATGAAGGGCTGCGTGGCAGGCGTTTTTAGTCCAATTTTTAAACATCGATAACTAAAAGATGAAGCTTCCAACGCAATTTCGTTATTCTTGATTTTCGACTTCTTTTGGCTTGTAGAATCACCCCTTAAAATATACGGCACCTGTTGTGAAACATCCTGTATAGAGTGGTGTAATAAGGAAGAATATATAATTTGCTTTTCTATGTAACTGTGATGTAATGAAGCATAATAAAGTGTTTACTTTTAAATGATCCAGAAGACTAACATTTCGAATAACCTGTTATTCTGTTTGATAATTGTTTCATTTTCGAAATACAACTGTGTTATTTCATTCCAAGACATAAGTTTGAAAATAATCATCATGTGTCTAAGATAATAAAATAATGAAATATTTATTGCATAGTTCAACTGATTGGAAGACTATATAAAGAAATGACCCCAGGCTAGGTTGTACCGACTATATTCTTCAGTTCGTACAATTCAGTCAGCGCACAGAGAACGAATGGCACATTTAGCTAGACAAAATTAATTACTCAAAAACTATGATAGATGTCGTCACGATTCTTTCTGCGCACTTTATAATTCGATGACGCCTTTATGGCACATTGTGCACCCCTTCTGGCACCCGGGAAGTGTTAGGGGATGCGCACCTCCAATTTTTTTAACGATATACTATAGAAAGTTTGATGGGTCTGAATATCTCGAATAAAAAGAAATAAACATTGTCTGAAACATTTTCTCATTTTTTGTATAATTAAAAAAATATTAAAGGTTTACGTTTCTTGGGAGGATTGCTTGTTAGCGCATGCTACTTTCCGCGACAACTTCCGATGCTTCGATTCAATACTCTTCACAATTACAGGTGCCATTTTTTTACGAATGGAATGTTAAATCGAAGGTAAGTGATTTCCAGTAGGAATAAACATATCATGTTTACACCATGACTAAGTAATTAATACGAATGTTGCCGTAAAATATCAATTCTGATTTCTTCTTTATAAGTTTTCGGAGACTAATTTCTCAATTTACTGGCTTGTACACTCCGTAAGTGTTTCGAAATTAACTAGTTAATTTATCCTAGTTTCTAAAAATCTTTGTCTAGAAGCGAAACTCCGAGTACAACCATAAACTACAAACACTTCGTGTAGAGATGAAGTAAAAAGACGTACGGTTTATAAATAAAATGATATAATTTAAACAAACTTAAAGTAGTCGATCAATGATACAGAGTTTCGAACCGGTTTAAAAATCGCTTAGTAATAATAAAAAATTAGCGTAAATGTGCCCCTTTAAATATAGAATCTAGGAAAGAAGGTGTGACTTTAGTTAGCGAATCAGAGGGGACGAAAGTTTAACGTTTATGGTAGACAGCATGTGGTCGCAGGTTTCAGGTTTTGACAGTGCACGGATTTATGATAGGTCAATCGTTTAAATGAATTTATGAATTGGGGAAAATGTGATTAGATTAATGACTGATATGCTGGTAAACGACTGCTGGTGCCAATTAGGCGGATACTAATTTCTGAATACTGCTTGGGTATTGAACAGGTGGCACATGAAACTGTAAAGTATACTGAACCGAAATGAACTGCGTCGCTGTCTTTATAACTAAAAATGTTATAACGCCTTCAGTTGTACACATGTTTGGTGTTGGTACTTAAACCTGTGATACAATGTAACCATATAAGGTTGAAAATATTCTCGTAAAAGTGTCTGTGGATGTTCGTTGGTTATTCACTGCAATTTTAAAAGTGATTTTTGTCCACCTAACGGAACGCACTCGATCCACGCAACGTCAGTCTTAAATATCTTTTTAATTATGCAAAATATGAAAAAATGTTTCAGACAAAGTTTATTTTTTTTTATTAATACTAATCAATGTTACAAAAATTTCTATATTCTTTTGTTAAAAAAATAGAGGGTGCGCACCCTCTGTAACTCCTGAGTGCCTGATGGAGTACACAATGTGTCGTAAAGGAGGCATCATCGAACCATAAAGTGAGCTAAAAGAATTTAGTCTTTACCTATAACAGTTCGCGAGAAATTAATTTTGTCGAGCTAAATGTGGCATTCGTTCCACTGTACACCGGTGCAACAATAAAGTTGAAGAACGGAAGTTCACTTTTTTATTCTGTTTCTGTGTATGATTCGCAATCATCGATAATATTCCCATTATGGTTTCATTTGCTCTGCCTGCGTTTATACTTGATAATGTTTCGCAATTGGAAACTCATCCTAATCAATTGCCAGTAAGCATTATGTGTAATTTTCTTATGAACACTTCAGAACATCGAGGATTATTCGGAAGGGAGCACGTTTCATGTATATACCGCAAACTGTTAGGGAGAACACTGACTCATACTTTATGGAATATATTCGATTCAAACTAATAATAATAATAATTTTTATTGCACCATCCGCACATTATGCAATGTTTATCGGATACATGATACATATATCTAGTATCATTTTACTGACTCTTGCTATATAATATATTTTATATAAACTATGCTATATTGAATAAATATCCCTAATATGTAATATTATTCGATCGTATAACCTTCCTTCTTGTTCGGTTGGTCTTCCTTCCGCTTTGCGTGTCTTGTAAGATTACTTCCTTTTTATAGAAATTTCTTTTTCATATAATCTGGCATATTCACATGCCTTAGCATTAAGTTCTCCTTTTAATATCACTTTTATCCTCTCCTCTAGCCCCCTCTACGCTCCTAACCAGTCCAGCCATTCTTTCAGCTCCCCTTCTACTTTTTCACGCATCCCTTACATTTCCACATATGCCCGCCGAAGTCCCCTCTCCCCCACAAATATTACATTTCTCATAGTTGTTACTCCTGTATTTGTAATTCCCGACGTTTCCGCATCCTTGGCGTGCCCATTGCTCTTTATCTATTACTCTAAATTTCCTATCTCTCCAGTACTCTTCCTGTCCTCGCTATTCCTTCCCATCTTTATATTTCGTGCAGTACGTGGACCTCTCTATTCTCGCCCGCCTCTCCTGTATATTCTAGTCTAGGCGTGTGACCACTGTCTTCCTCGGCTTGGCTTCTATTTGTTCACTGTCCTCTCCTCTCTCTATTAATTCTAGAGTTTCTCCGTTCCCTACCTCTTCGAACGCTCTTTCCACCACCTTCATCCATTCCGACGGTACTCTATTCCTTAACTCTCTTAACTCTTCCTTTATGCATATCCTCGGCCACCTTCCTTCTTCCATCTCCACCACTTTCAATAAGTATTTACTAGCCTTGACCCTTGTCTGAATTTCGATGTTTTCTCTCCCTGCTTCGACCTGCCAAATATACGTAGGTGTGTTTCTATCAAATTCCATGCACATTATAATGTATCTACTCTGTACTCTGTCTGCCTCCTCCCACTTCGTCCGCATCTCGTTCAAGATCTCCGTCCATACTCGGTATATATCCTTCGGCATTGTTTGAAAGAATTCTATAATTAGTTCATCTTCTCCTGGGGTTTTCTTCCTCTATATTTTCATTGTCGCTGCATTTACGTCTTCTTCGCTGAACTCTTCTCTACACTCCCACTCCGTCGCTTCCTCTCTTATCTCCTCGCTTACTTGTTCTCTTCCTCCATCCTTTCCATCTTCCCCTCTTTCTTTCCCTTCCAGTAACTCCATGAAATGCTTGAACCACTGTTCTTCCGTTATGTTCGACACCAACTTCTTTTTGCCCGTCCTAAAACTCTTCTGTTTTTTCCAGAAACTAGACATGTCTCTACTCTCTTCTAGTTTTTTCCGTTTCTTTTCCCTCCATTCTCTCACTTTATCCTTATATAGACTTCTTAGCTTATTCGATACAAACTATATTGCTGGTAAAATTCTCTATTCAGTATAACTTCTAATTAATTTTTGATACTTGAATAAGGCTTAATGTGAAAACATCAACTACGATGTCATGTAACATAGTAATTGCCTATCCCGTCGAAATTTGTCTTCATTTAATTGGCGTTTCGCTCAACTTTTCATATGAAATGTTAGAATGTATTGTTCGGACGATTATATTTGGTGATTCGTTAACACTTCAATATTGGTATTGTGCTTCTTATAATAAGTCATTAAATCTACCGGATTTACTAAATTGCTTGAATGTACTTCTGTCAAATACGGTTACATTTGTCAAGTTGGTTATTATTTGGTTTAATTATGGGTAAGATACATACTATTATCATATTTTGTTCTTAAAATGACTGATATAAGTTTAGAAAATTATGTAATAACTAAATTGCAGAAGTTTATTCAAGTATGATGTACAGCGAATATGCAAAGTACATATATGCAAGATGTATGCGAAGTATATGCAGGATAAATACAGTAGATACCCCCTAATACAGTAGGGATTAGGAAATTCATGTAGGAAATCGTGAAAAGTAGGTGGATCGGTGTTTTTCCTCCATCCCGGACGAGCCCCCAAATTGTAGGAAGTCGTGAAAAATAGGGACCGCGGCACCGGGACTCGAACCCAGTTCCTCTGCGTTGGTCGCCAGCTACCTTACCCACTACGCCACCGTCAGTCCGCTGACATCCTTCTTTCCACGATTCGTCTTATGTTGGGTTTGGAGGTCTCGATCCCACATTCATGTAACTTTGTTTAATCACTATATTTATCAGTATATTTACATTATATGGGCATCATACAAACTATTATAGGAAATAATTGTATTATACATATCAAGGTATTGTACTATTCAAATATTACACTTTTTAGTATATGAAACTTTTTAACGTATTAAACTATTAAATTACTATAACTATTAAACTATTATACCATATCTAATTAGGTTTCAGATATAACTAAAATTAAAATAAGCAATAATAGGTTTTACCAAATTATCAATTGAAAATTGGTACCGTTTACCTGAAAAAATCTGTTTAAACGCCGAAAGTGACTTTTCAACATCATATGATATTATGCGGTGGTAGCCGCCGATCATACAGGAGGGGCACCGATTTCTGATGTCGCGGCCATGGCCAGTCGGCACAACAAAGCCACATTCTGGTAGTTATACTCTACAATGGCACGCTTGAACAAGTTCTAACAATTACTCGAGCTAATACACTGCTGGCCAAAAGTTTCCCCTCCCCCCTTTAAAACAGAAACCAATCACAGTATGCCTATGAAATTGCGTATATAAGTAAAGGACACTAAGTTACGTCGATCTGCGTCATAGGTAGCTACGCATTTCTTATTGCGTCGTGGATAGCGCGCAGGCAGGAAGTGACCTTCAGTAGTCTGTATATTATTAAAACGGTTAGCTCACGTGTTCAACTCCACCATATTGTTAGTGTATCGTGTGCACGATGTCAGGACGTCGTGAAAGAGTGCCTTACCGCCAGTTGACGGAGTTTGACAGGGGTTACATCGTGAGCTTACGGGAGGCTGGCTTGTCATGGAATGAAATGACGCGTCGTACAACGCGCGATTCTCATACTGTGCGAGCTGCGTATCAGGCCTGGGTAAAAGGGGGTCGTACCTTTTCGCAACCATGCTCTGGTCGCCCTCGTGTGACATCTGAGCGAGAGGACATACAGTTGATCCGCGCCTCGACTTCGAGTCGTGTATCTTCTGCTGCAGCTCTCGCACAGGAATGGCACCCGGCGGTAACTAGGAGAGTATCCGTGCGAACGGTACGTCGCCGTTTCCAAGCGGCAGGGCTGATAGCGCGGCGTACCTCCAGCGACTACCTCTGATCGCCAGACACAGACTGGTGCCACACGCGGCAGGACTGGAGGACGGAGTGGCAGCGAATCGTCTTCTTCGACGAGTCACGATTCTGTCTGGGGGTTGCGGACGCACGGATCTTGGTTCGTCGGAGACGGGGAGAACGCCTACAGGAAGCGTCCATTCAACCCCGCAACCGGCACCCTCAGATAAGCGTAATGGGTTAGGGGGTTATTGTGTACGAAGGACGGTTCCCTCACATACACGTCCAGGGTACGCAGACGAGCGCTCGGTACATCACCAAGATTCTGCAGCCCGAGGTGGTACCTCTGATTTGACGATTCCCAGGTACCACATTTCAGCAGGAAACAACGCTCGTCCTCATGCTGCAAGGACGGTACAAGCCTTCCTTACCCGGAAGCACATTCGAGTGCTTCCGTGGCCGGGTCGTTCGCCAGATCTTAGCCCGAAGGAACATGTACGGGACATGATCGGTCGGCGTCTTCGGCATTATCCGTACCCCTTGGCTAATGCTGAAGACCTCTGGCGACAAGTCAATGCAGCATGGATGGCAATCCCCCAAGTCAGCATCCAGCACCTGATCAACTCCCTATCCTACCGTGCAACCGGTGTACTCCAAGCTGCCGGTGGCTACACGCGGTACCAAGGGTGCTCATATGCCTACGCGTTAAGGGCTGTCTTGGTGAGTTCAGCATTCTTTGTACATTACCTCCTTATATACGAAGTTTTATTGTAATATCATTTCGCGTTTCTGAGATGGGTGGGGGGGGGGGGGGGGGGGGGGGGGAGCTTTTGGCCAGTAGTGTATGTAAACAAATTCTGTATATGCAAGGACTTTCCTGAATATGCAAAGTACATGCAATATGCAAAATATAAAATATATTTTTATGATTCTTTAGCGATGAAACATATTCTGTGAAAGTCCCACTTGTTTAATCCATTCCTGTGAAATATGCATTTGCATAAACTTCCGCCGTCGAGTAATAACATGAAGACAAGGTCATTTCATTTTCAATTTCTATGCACTGTTTATTTACAAGGAACGTATCGGAAGTGCCCCCCTCCAATTATGATGAAACTTTGGGATAATGTAGATCTCGAAAAAATATTTGACACGTACTTTTCTTGTCTGCAATCATCCATAATGGAAGGGTGATAACAGCCCTCAAAGTAGTGGTTGCAAAACCCATTTTGCCGTTTATCTCGGAAACTATTCGTTGTAGAGAAAATATTTGAATGTACGATTTGTGTATTTTTTAATGCTAAATCCGACCATGTAAACAGAATTCTAAAAAAATTATCGAAACGTCCCTTGTCAGTGCCCTATAGGTTTATCTGAGCTTAAATTCACTCCAGGAAGCACCCAATTGTAAAGCTCACGCGTTTGACAAAAATATCAAAGGACAACACTACATAAAGTAAATTATCTATTACACATTGATGACATTAAACTATACGCAACTTCACAAACACAAATGAAATCACTCCTCAATATGACAGAGTCAATCACCAAAGACACCTGCATGCGGCTCGGTATATAAGAACGTAAGATACTTCACATAGAAAGAAGAAAATAGAAGGAAATAGAAAAAGTAGAAACACTTAGCATTGAAATAATAAGCAACACGATACAAGCAGAAATATACAAATATCTTGGCTTCAAACAAAACACAAAACTAGGCCTCTAGGCAATGAAGAAGCAGCTTATAAGACAATACGTAACATGACTGAAACAAGTACTAACTTCCAAACTAAACAGTAAAAACACATATAAAACAATCAATACATATGTAATACCAGTCTTGGCATACTCATTTGGAATAATGGACCAACACAGACTTAGACGGGCTAAACGGAATCACAAGGATAATCTTCACCAAATACAAGATCTATCACTATAAAGCACTATGTGTAGAGAGACTCTACCTACCATGAAAACTAGGAGGAACGGAGATAATAGACATCAAAACACACCACAACAAACAAATGGCAACATTCGCGCAATACCTTCAGACAAACACCAACAGCTTCATACACAATGCAATTAATAAAGCAGACAGAAAGCATACGCCTCTCACCCTTACTGCAACATACAAACGAAACACTACACCCAACACACCGAGCTCACCAATACACGTTCTCTAAAAGCACTAAACGAAAAACATATAAATACAGTAAAAGACGAAGATATTAACACACATATGACATACACTTGGCTTAGTTAGACAAGGTCTCATTTACCCCGAAATCGAAGGATTTGCAATAGGCATTCAAGACTACGTAATCGGCACAAGAAAGTACAGGAAATATATCCTAAAGGATAACATGTTAACAACAGAAAAATGCAGAAAATGCAATATCTGCACAGAAACAATATAAATAGACCATGCCACGTCAGGATGTGAACTGTTAGCAGCGGTAGAACACATTAATAAACACGCAGAGCCAAGAAAATAATACACATCGCATTCACACACAAATACAAACTCACAACCAACATACAATCATATTACAAATACACACCACACGAGTCATAGAAAACACAACACACAAGATATATTAGAACAACCTCTTGTTAACAAATGAAACAATCGCAGCAAACGGACTAGACATCACACTAATAAACAAAACAAATAAAATTTAGTACCTCGTAGACGTAAATACACCAAACGTATGAAATATAAAAACCAAAATCACAGAGAAAATGGAAAAATACACACTACTAGTCCAGAAAATTAAACGAATATGGAAACAAAACAAAGTAACAATAGCACCATTTATAATATCAGTCACAAGCATCACACCACAGATTTTCATACAAAACTTACAACTATTAGAACTACCAACACTCATACACTCACACATACAGAAAGCAGTCATATTAAATACAACAGTTAGGAAATTTCTGCAATAGTCACACTAATATGAATTTGACATAGCCCGATCATACTAGTTTAAACCAGACTGAAACCTTCTATATAAAAAAATTCCGTGATAAAAATAACAATGATAGTGTCATTTATGGCTTAAAATGAATGATTTGACACGTCTTGTTGTTATATTATAAAAAAACCGTTAATTGACTATTAGACAAAATTATAATTTCAATAGTAAATGTACGCACCGTAAACTGATTTTTAATGTATCGGTATTAATCTCAACAAACTGTAATCGTGAAAATAGATTGTTTTATAGAATTTAGGCGGAGTACTATTTATTAAGTTTCTGTTAAAAGCAAACTGTTTGGTTGAAGGATGATCACTTTCAAGAGTTAACCATGTTTGATTTTCGAAACTGTCTTCCAAAGGCGGTAGTTTATGTTAGAGGCAATTGTTCTATTACATGTCCTCATCAGTTATCTCGTTGAACCGTATACACAAAGCAAGAATTAAAAAGAACGTTCATACGTTTAAAAAACAATAAAATATTCAAAATATTTATCAAGTTGGGACTACAGCATCGTTTGCATTTCTAGTGAGATGTCGTCCAATAATATTAATTGTTTGAAAAATTGAGATCGCATATGCTACGAGCCATTTTGATAAATGAAGCAAACTAATTATGCTACCAGGTAGAATGTCAATTCAGACATTCTCAGGTATTGAGTCTGCCTATAAAGCGCGTGATCGTACCTAAATTTTCAATTGTCCGTCGATGATTGAAGCGATAATTAGAGACGGTACCTCGAGTTAATGCAGCTTCATTGGTGAATACAACTTTGTTTAAGAATATGGTACCATTATAAACATTGAGTTAAAGCGAACTCCTATGACAATTTTCGTAACAACAGTTTTCTCGTTATATAAACAAGTGTTTATAATAAATGCTTATATTTTTCGTACTATTAGTCCTCTTTCCATATTCATGAAAAAAACCATGTTTTTCTGATACGATATGAATGTATGTACATACATTCGGAAGAAATCTCTTTCAACTGTACAAATAGTAAGTCCAGTAATCAAGAATTCAAAAAAAAAATGCCAGTAAAGTTTTTCTTTCAATCGTTTACTTATGTATTCTGCATTGCAACTTTGTTCCTTGTAACTTCTTCAGACAACGTGAATATTTTATGTAAACGTTCATGCACATGAAGTAGTGTTATACATGACTGAAGATCTTTTTTGTACATTGAGTTTAGTTGTCGGTATACGTTCGGTTTCTAGCTTATTCTTCCTGCTCTATACCAGAATTATTAGAGTTATTCCGTCAACATCCAATTTCTGAAAAGATCAAATACTAATGTTGTTTTAGGCACCATTTGAAATGGCAGACAGCGGTGTCATTATCCGGCCATTAGAAATCTGGTTACGTTTGACTGGGATCTGGCCACGTACGTCGTATAAGATTCTTGCCCGATTAATATGGATGACTCAACTGCTAATCGCACAAATATTCCAATATCGCTATATAACAACGCATCTTATTATGGATGAGATGACAAATTTAGTCGATGGAGTGAGCACTACTCTGCCATACACCCTACTCTGTTTCAAATTAATTATTTTCTGGAGAAAATACAGGTAAGCTGCCTTTGCTGAAATGTAAATAGAGACTCATTTGATACAATGATTGGTTTATAATCATCTTACATGTTTATTCTAATAATCTAAAGTTTCCAAGCGTGGAATTATTTTTGACGTTCCCAAGTTTTTATGTTGACATAAAAAATTGTTGTCTACTTCCATGTATTAATTTTCGGACATATCTTGACTAATTGTGAGAGTTTTTTTATTCATTTCAATAAATACTATAAGTCTGCAAAGTTTTGATCTCTCTTTTCAAAACACCCTCTATGTACTATTTGCAGTGGTACCCATACATGGAATTCATTGACGGTTTCCATGATGAAATTCTTAAGATTACCCACGGTATACACTTAGGTTTGTAATGCAATTGAAATAATATTGGTTAAATTCCACGTTTGAAAACTTGCCAAGTACCTACGTTTGCATTGAAAAATTTCGGTACTCACACGTTTTGAGTAATCTTTGTTTCATTAATCTCCAAAGGCGACATTCGTCTGAATCAAATATTTTATTAGTCACTTAAACTACTATTCAGACTTATTGCTATTTTTAATTATTCTACAATGGATACCCCCTCATCGTGTGATTTACATTAGCTAGGGAATGTACAGGCGAAACAAATATCATTCGGATTTTTCTGGTACTGTTTGGTGTTAATTTTTTCCGAAAAGTTTGAGAATGCAACAACATTTATTTTATATCGATATCTGTAATCAATGTCGACTTATGATTTTGGAAAGAATATTTGAACAACAGCTTTCGGCTCATCTGCTCCGTCATTTGTAGACTACGCTCATTGCACGGACATAGAAATATAAGGGCAGAGCGTAATCTTAGTCTGTACAAGAGGAGTGTGAAGCCTAAATGCACATATTCTTTAATTTATTTTAAAAACTAAAGATGTTACAGAGATAAGAGTTTATCATTCCTTATGTCAGATGACACAACTATCGTTTTCACTTCACGTCGCCATGCGGTCGACAATGTTCACTTCCGTTTTTAGTTCTCTCTGGCATGGCGTTGTGTTCTCTTCGCTGTAACCCCGCTTTCTCAGTACTAATAAACTTATTATATTCGAAAAAGGTGTTCTCGTTGATCCTCTGCCTCCAACAAAAGGTCTAACAAGGGTACATCCCGAAGTGTAAATCGCCGATTTTTATGAAATTTACATATAATATAGTTTTCGTAGAAATATTTGACACGTATTTTATTTTAGCGGCCGACATTTATACTGAAGGGGTGAAAACAGCTCTCAAAGTTGGGGGTGTGAAACATATTTTGTCGAATATCTCAGAAACTATTAGAGCTAGAAGAATGGTCTAAATGGCAAAATTTTGTGGCTTTTAATGAGGAATCAGGTTATGTAAATAGATTCCACAAAACTCCATTTGTTTAAATAATACATTAAAAAATAACACTTTTTTGTTAAATTTTCTGGACAAATGTTAATCCATTTTCTTGTACAGTTGGATATGAAAAGTATATACCCAAGTACAAAATACGGATAAAATGGAGTTTTGATTTCTGTTGTATTGTTTGTTGTATTGTCTTGGAAAGACTGTCTTGTTTCATTTTTTTTTTAGGAATACGCTTGTGTCTGCCGCGGAATCTGGGAGGTGAGGTTTCTCAATAACCTCCATTTATCTGGTTCCGCGGACTATAGGATTTGTGATTTGTAAGATGGCTTTATGTCCTTGTGTTTAAGGGGAAAAAGTTTCGAAAACACGTGAGCATGAGTGAGCTTAATTAATGTGTTCGTGGAGTAACCTTCCGGTCAGGAATCTGGTCTTAAGAGGGAAGTTTTCGGAAGAGTAGTTACCAGTCGTCCGAATTAGGGGGTTGGGGTGAGAGGGCCTAAAAACAGTTTTCAGTAATTTTGAGATGTGGGATTGAGTGGTTTTTATGTTGGCCTCGTGGTGCAGTAGTGCAGTAGGGTAGTTTGGTGGTTTGTCTGGTATTGTTCTTAGCAGCTTGTTTTGTACGATTTGTACTTTGTTAATGTATGTTTTGGCTACTGTTTCCCAGATTTGGCCACCGAATGTTAGGATTGGGCATATGGATATTTTGCATATGAAGAGTTTGGATTTTAGTGGTAGGGAGCTAGTTTTACTGATGAGGGGATAAAGAGCTTTCATTACGGCATGAGTTTTGTAGGTTTTGTCCAGTATGACCAGTTTCCAGTTAAGTGTTTTGTCAAGCCAGACTTCTAAATACTTGATTCTGTTGAACCAATTGAGAAAAGTGTTTGTGGTGTACCTGGGGTGATGTTTTTCTTCCTAGTGAGGATGCCGTTCTCGGATTTTATTTGTGCTTAATTCTTGTTTCCAATCGTGAAAGAATGAACTGAGTTGGTTGAAGTAGAATTGCCATATTAGATAGGTTGCTCCGGCGACCAGGAAGAGGAAAGAATAGCCGTGTCATCGCTTGTAGTGCTAGGGTGGATTTGTTGTTTATGGGCATGTCATTTATGTTACGTTTAGAAGGATCGAAACGAGTAGTGATGGGTCCTATCATACGCCAGCTAGGATGCGGGTGGTGGGATGTTGGATTTGGCGATGTGTACTGCCTGGTGTCTGTCTATAGTGGATACTATAGTAATAGTGGAGAACTTTGGATGATTTTGATGATGTGGATGGGGATTTTGGCCTAATAGAGTTTTAGGATTAGCCCTTGGTACCTAACTGCGTAGAAGGCCTTTCTAGGATCTAGTAGAATGATTACTCCTGTTCTTTTTTTTTTGTTTAGTTCTATGATGGATTGGTCTGTTATCCTTTGATCTTGTTGTATGGCACAAGAATTGGATTTGAATCGGAACGTTTGGCTAATAAGGGGGTGAGTTTGGAATACGTGTTGGTTAAGTCGAGTTAGTATGATTTTTTCAAGAAGTTTTTCCATCAGGTGGGGCCCGTTACGGTTTTTTGTACCCGGGAATTGGGATGATATTTTATGGTTTCCAGTAGGCCGGAAAGTATGATTGAATCTCCAATTGTCTATAAATGTAATAGAGTTGAGTGGTGTTTTTTTTTGGGAGTATTTTAGTTGTGTTGAGGACGTTTGGTCTGGTCTAGGGGCCCTTCCGATTTTGAGGCTCTGAATGAGAGATTTGATACAGGATGGAGAAATTGGTAGGTAGGGGGAAACGGGGTAGGATTGTATCAACTGAGTATAGGTCTCGTCCGTCTTGTTTTCATTAAACTGTGAATTTATACACCATTTTTGGAAGCTGTGCGTTCGGCAGGGGCTCCGAGACTCAGAAGATTGCGACGCGATGGTCACTCGCGTTTCTAGGGATGGATTTGCACCTGACATTCTTGGAACAAAGGTGTCGAAATGAAAAACATTGCAAACTTTGTTTCGGCTGTTAGCAACTTGCTATTTGTCTGTACGCCTGTGAACATCCTAGGCGACCGTCTGCTCAAAAACGGTATAAGAGCAGAGCCAATCACGTGACTGCTGTTACGCGCGGAATTCTTAAGACCGAAAGCGAGTGGCCAGAAGACGAGTCGCGGAAGGCCTAAGGGGGCGCCTAGGGTGTTCGACAGTGCACAGAAATCTTAGTTTATGGTTACAGTGATTGCCACTGTGCCGCGACAGAACATAACGTGGAGATTCACTCGCAAACCCATTACCATTATTGTTTTTGCACCTTGTAAATTAAACATATTTATCATAAACGCGCAAACTTCTTGGTACAATTTTTTTTATGTAATTCGATCGTATAGTGATAAGTACAGAAAAGCGTTGAATGTGATTCTTAAACGAAAAAATTACTTTACATTTGAAATTGTAATATTTATGTTAATTTCTTAATATTTAAGACAGTGATGTTTACAATAACATTTTTCAGGTCATTAGAAAATATTTTAAACTCAATGTCTAACGAGTTGTATAATTCTTCTAATGCTAAACTTAATACGGAGGTCATGACGAACAAAATTAATCTCGCAAATCGTTGTTCAAGGTTAATTATGGCAGTGTATGCTGTTGCTGTATTTGCATATTTCAGCACATATTTTGAATACATTGGTAACGATCAAGATGACAATTTTAATGTAAAATCTCGAGAGCTATTAATAAAAATGGAACTTCCTTCAGCAACTTACCAGACACCTACATATGAGTGCGTGTTGTTCATTCAGTTTATTCAATTATTTACTGTAGCTTCTGCCATCGGTATGCTAGACGCATTACTAATTTCGTTGGTAAGTACATAAATTTAAAGATTTATTAACCTTTTGGCTACTCTACGCCACTATAGCGGCTTCCGTCCATGTCATCTTTTTGGTGGCGTACCGCTGGGTCCACTTTTTGAACGATATGCCACTATAGAGGCTCACTTGTTCTTTGAAAGCCGTGTACATTACTTATATACCATATAAGTAATTTAATAATTTCATCGATGCAATTTACATTGCTTGTTAATTACGACATTTATATGTCCGAATCACGCTATAAGGCGTGAGGATAGAATTAAGAGACACGTTCCTGAACGGTTCTGGGATAAGTGCCGAGTGGTCCAAAACAGTCCTCATACCAGAAGGCATCCTCGCTTTCCCCACTCCGTGGCCAGTTGCTTTAGAAACAATGTCCTTTTATCATGACAACCAATAGCCATGTGACTTCGAGTCAATGGCTAACGTCTTGTGCCCATCCATCAAGCCATACTCTCAACATACGGACACAGACAGTCCTCAATGCAGTCATAAATAAGGCTAAAGGGAAATAGCGTAGAGCTATCTGCCTTCGATCCCTCTTAAAATTTGGGTGACGCTAACATGTACGTTGTTTACGCGCAGTCCGCGGAGGAGCTCTCCGTACAGGGGTATAGCTCTGCGGCCAGCCCCGCCGTAGCTAAAAGGTTAATAGACATCAAGTAGTACCGATTTTTGAATGTACATTCCTTAATAAGGTGCCTTTATATTGCTTTTATAAGAATGTAGTTTTGTAAGGCTATTAGATAACACTGGCCTAAACAAGAATTGAACATTCCGAAAGTTGTAGATTCTCTATGTCAAAAGAAACCGAAAAGTCCTGTACCATTTTGCAATTTGCGGATTCGCTTTCGGGATGTAAGTGATTGAAAATTAGATATTTGCTGTGTGTAAGTGCGCGTTCCAGCACATGTGTCTGTGCAAGCAACATCTACATGCTTTTTAATGTGCACGCACACACATCGATCGCTTATATCTGAAAAACGGAACCGTTGATTGCAAAATGGTAAAGGACTTTTCGATTTATTTTGGCGTGGACCGACCGACAGTTTTCGGAGTGTACAACCTTTTCGGGATACCCTGTCTGTTCTAAGAGGACGTTCCAAGATGTAAATAATATGTTATAAAATGTCGATACTTTATCACAGATGTCTTTTTGGTACGGTAGGTAAAACTGAATGTTATTACAAACCAGGTACTTGGTAACACCCACCGCTAACATTTACATATTTACTGAATGTGTTAATGAAATGGTTATTAACCTTTTAGCTGTGGTGGGGCTGACCGCGAAGCTGTACCCCTGTACGGAGAGCTCCTTCGCGAACTGTGCGTAAACGATGTATAGAAGTCATAATTAACAAGCAATATAAATTGCAGCGATAAAATTAAATTATTTATATGGCATATAAGTAATGTACACGACTTTCAAAAAACAAGTCAGCCTCTATAGTAGCATATCGTTTAAAAATAGAACTCAGCAGTAAGCCACTATAGTGGCGTACCGTTCAAAAAGATAACATAGACGGAAGCCACTATAGTGGCGTACAGTAGCTAAAATGTGGATATTGTAAGGGACTGGCGATTACACACGATAATATTCAGACTACCAAGCTTTGACGAAGAGGTTTTATTGTAAACTTGACACAAGTTCGTTCTGACAGAGCTTCTGCAATTCTGAGTTAACGCAACACACTGAACCCGTACAGTGTGGTTACCTACGTTTTTAAAGGGATTTCTGATTCATGCGGGGTTTCTTGAAGTAGGGAGAAAATACAGAAAATGGCCAAAACAAATGAGTCATGAGTATGATTCAGTTGGTTTTAGAGAAAGTATTAGTGAGGAGGCCAGTGTATTACAATATATATAATTAATAGTTCGAAGATTCTACGCGTGGAGAGTTAATATCCGATATTAAAATATTTGTTTACAAACGAGTAAAAATACGCAAATGGAATTTACTATTAGCATTTCATTTAATCCATTTAACTAAAATAAGAATACAGGAATAATTAGATCAATTGAGAAATACTGATGAGTTAATTGAGTATTCGGATTTTGTCAACCTTTAGGATTGATACAGACACGACTGTTCTATGCCCGGGCCGTGCCGTGGACCGGAATTAGTTACCGTATTTTTATATGTAATATGTAGTTCATACATCGCCGTGTCGTGACGACACGGTCCTCTATGTATAAATTGACCTTTACAATAGACCCTTTGTCGGTTGCTGACACTCATGCAATAGCCAATCGTTGAAATCTCAAACACGCAAAGGTCTCTTTGATTTCCAGTTTTCGGTTTCATTGGCTTATTACACTATGTTTATATTACAAGAAGTTGCATAAAAGTATTTTTTATTGCAAAAGGTATTAAACTCAATTATTTCTGCAGACACTTACATGTATGTATATTTATGATCTACGTTTAAATACCTATCAAGTAATGTTAACAAATATTATAGTCTGCAGACATTTTCTAGAAAGGTTTTATCAATATCGTTTACATTTATAAACACACAACTACATTTTTAATTTAATCTTTCTTTATGATACCAGATATTTTATCGTACTAACTTTTTTATTTATGCAATTTTAATTATGGGAAAATATTGAATGTACGTCAATAATACAACTTTTTAAGGAATTTCGTCCGAGTAAGAACATTATTAACACGTTCACTGCGGTACGGGGCATATAGACCCCTATACGTGCTAAGCTAATGTTTCCGTTATTTGTTCACTATGTTCAAGTTGCCCCATACCGCTAAATAGGAAAGTCCGCAAAAGAAGGTGCTGCAGTGAACGTGTTAAAAGGCTATTTGCTGATGAAAGCAGAAAGAATACAGAGTCCTATTTTGTAACAATTTACATCTCAAAAGATATACATACGTATATCTACTCTATAATATAAAATACTTACTTAGCTTTATATCCTCATGAAAGAAAAGCAAACGAAACGGCGGCACCGGGAATCGATGAATTATCAGTTGTTTCTCTTTCCGCAGTTCTATATACAGGACGTTTCACAACTGCTGTAAAATATTTTAAGGGGTGATTCTACAAGTCAACATAAGTCGAAAAACAAGAATACCGAAATCGCGTTCGAGGCTTCATTCTTTAGTTATCGATGTTTAAAGAATCGGCTAAAAACGCCTGTCACGTGGCAGCCCTCCGTACACGCGCAGTGGCTGTCATCGCACGACAAGTTCACCGTGTAGAACACTTACCGATGTAACGGAAACGATGACATACCATACGATGCGATAAGACACTACATTCTTGCGACAATTTATCAAAAAGCATACACCTTCGTTGACGGTATTAAATCTGCCTTCTTGTAAAAATCCACAAGGGCATATCAAAACCCGCGTCATGGAATTCTCAAGTAGAGAGGGTGAGTGCAATTTCTAATAGACGATTTTGTCCAAAAAAAAATCACCCAGACGCGCTTAAACACACACAGCGAATATTTTATTCGCAAATGTCCGTGTGGAGACCACAAACAAATGTTTACAGCCTTGCACAATATTTTCCATCCGAAAACACAAATGCACCGCGATTATTCCGTCCGCGAGTGTTAATTCCACATTCTGTAAGTTAAGAATAAACGGAATTGTCATTATATTTTCAATTATACCTGAATCAAAAAATGTAAACTAGAGTCTGCAAACAAATGAAATTTACGAATCTTGGGCTGTTAACGTCGAACGATGTCACGACGAAGAGTAGATACAGCAAGAGGCGACACTCCGAGCGGCAGCTTCGAAGTTGACGGGTTTGCTGGCCCTTTAAATTGGCTGTATAGGCAAGCGGGAAATTTGAATCATTTGGATTTAAAATATCTTTATTTCACGTAAACTTCTGATAATTGGAAATCTATTTGTGTCATGAACTTTCTGCATCATGCTAATATTGGCTTTCGGAGTATTTACATGTACCTTACAAGATTAAAAATTTGTATAATAATTCAAACAAATTATTTCCTATGCTCTTATGGCGTTAAAAAAATTCGGCATTAAAGAAAAATATAGTTTCTAAGGAAAACAAGAAATTATAAAAACTTTCATGGGGATTTCTTAATGCACCATATAGATTCTACTGTGTGTCATATGCTTTAACGTTAAATGTATAAATAAATTACTTTCAGATGACTATTCATTGTCTGTAGAAAATGTTTTGCATATCTGGCAAGAATGGATTTTCAAACATTTATGTAATAAATATTCAGCGATATACTTGAAAGCATTTTGCTCCGGTAAAGTTTGTTGCTGGTAATCACAATTTTCTACATGAAAAGGTTCACGAGCAGTTGGAACAATTAATAAGGAAATTGCTTTTTCTGATAATCTGGCTGAATTTGTTAATATATTATCAAAATCATCCATACAATTCATAAATTTTGAATGGAAATGGTCGGCTAAGAATAATTTCTTAAATGCCCTCGCGAACTGGATTTCTGTTGGATTTACAGCATTTCCACTTTGTTGCCTGATACTACCGAAAACGTTTCCTAACCAATCCTGATTGAGGATTCAACGATCATTACCGAATGGACATTCAAATTGGTTGTATCGTTCGTCTCTCTCTGAAAGTGTTTTTTTCGTCAGGCGTGTCGCCTCTTGTTGTATCTCCTCTTTGGTCACGAGACTAGCTGCAGATTCTGCGTTCTCTCCCGAAGTCGTTCCGCAAAACCAATGTCGACCAGTTCAAATCACTAACCATTGTCCAATGCCCTCCCGCAAGGGTGTATGGTTTATGTCAAGGCCCTTTCCTTGTCCTTGCCCAGCCACAAACCCTCCGAAAGTGAAATTGTGTCAGGCTATCTGCCTTGAAGTATGTTCGAAACACGTGTTCGCCAACGTAACAGGTTAAAGGGAAATGGCGAAGCCGCGGGTAGTGAAGAATGTATTACTGTCGGCATCTTTTTGCGTGGGATTTTTTGAGTAACGTTTCCTCAGTTCGATGGCTGTCGCCAACGGGACCTGGCAGGGTATGGCAGGTGCTGGGCCGCCATTGGGTGCTTAACGACACCCCCCAACGCGAGTTATATCCCCTGCCTTTGACGACCCATGTCATTTAGAAGGTCGGGTGCTCTTTCATGGGTAGCGGACAAATGTCCTCGAGAAGTGTGACCTGTGTGACTCAAACTGGTACCTTTGGGGGCTTCGGCTGCGCGAAAGTAGCGCTGGTGTTCGGTTTCTGGAGGAGTGCGCAACACATACGGAGTACCTGGTTACTATTGATAGCGTATCTCCCGTCTGATCACCAGCCTGTGAACATCCAAAGAGCCCTGAAGGCTCTGAGGATTCGAAATGAATCTTCGATCAATTGAACGGGGCCGAAGAGTCGAATGGAGGCCGATTGGAACAGAGGTAGCCTACAGCTACCTACCGGTCATCTCTTCAGTTTTGGTCGGGGGCAGAGTGAGCGTACAGGCGTGTACGCAGTGAGTTCGCCGCCCCGTGGTTCCCCGTGGATACGGCGTTGACCATTGGAGGAGTTATCCTCCATTTGTCCACGACGTAGCTAAAGGACTCATCCGCAGGAAACGCTCTGCGGCACTTCTGGATTTTTCTGCGCTCGTCCTGGGCGGTTTCGTTGGTGGTTACCAACCGTTTATGCCGATATAGGGGAAACCCTCAGGAGCGGCTAGTTGCTTGCGACCGGTTACACTCAATGTCGCCAACGGGAACACAGACTGTAATCGGCAGGAAATATTTCTGGTACAGAAAGCAGGTTATCTTTTCCAATTTAATTGTAGGTTTAGTTTTCGTTTCAGATTTAGTTTTTTAATTTGTTTTTTTCTTCTTTTCACTATTTTTCTGTGTGTGATGTGTAGTGTGTGGGAAAAGTAATCTCTTACTTGGTAACGTAATCGCAGAGCGTATGTGTATGTGATTATGTCGATACAGGCGGCCGGGACAATCATAGTGCGTGTAATTCACATGGACACTTACGACTAAAATAATCGCGGTGCGTGTGTGCACGCGTGTGGGTGACTTTTGAGAACAAAATTTTGGATTGGAAATAACATTCACCCTCCTTACTTGAGAATCCCGTTTGGCGGGTTTTCATATGCCCTGATGGATTTTTACAAGTAAAAATGCTTTTTCATAAATTGTTGCAAGAAGGTATCACATGGTATCGTGAGTCATCGTTTCTGATACGTCGGTAAGTATGCGTTCTACATGGTGAATTTGACGTGTGTTGACCTCCACTGAACGTACCTTATCCGACCTGCCCCATGTAGGTCAAGTTATCGTGCAACAGACGTTCCAGAGCCCAATTTTTAAATATCGATAATTAAATAATGAAGCCTTCACCGCAATTTGGTCATTCTTGATTGTCGACTTATTTGGGCTTGTAGAATCACCCCCTAAAATATTTACCACATGCAGACAAACATCCTGTATACAAGCGGGCGAAGCCCATGGGGTTCGCGGGCGGGAGGTTGGGCGGCATCTAGTTTGAAATAAAAACGTGTATGTGGGGTTGAAAGAGAAATAATATAAAGAATATACTGCTTAAAAAATATTTGTATTTCTTACAAGTACTGCTTATAGTCAAGATTTCAACCTACAATAAAAAGAAGAACTCACGAATTTAAAATGTAGCTTGCATTGTAAGCGTCTTAACATTTCCATGTCGGTATTATGCAATTAAAACTTAAGCAAATTATGCTAATTAATAGAATAGACTCCGCATTGTATTTTATTTACTTTTTAGATACTGCATATTGGAGATCAGATAGAAATGATGCAGCAAGATTTGGCAGAAATCCCTCTTAAAAGTGGAAAACGTGTATTAACGAAAAGTGCCGCCAAATCTTTAATTACTAGACATTATAAAATTATTATTCTTGTGGCGCACATCAAAAATCTTTATTCGTACATTGCCTTGATGCAAATGTTATGTAATACTCTCATTATTTGCTGTATAGGATTCTCAATAATAATTGCAAGTATCATATATGAAGATTGTACTTAACCCTTTTGATTCTAGTGTTTAGTTAACCTGTTACAAGCTTTACATATGAGTGGTAAAATTAAAGTCCTATGATTATGTAACAATCCGAAACATGAAGATTCATCATAATAAAGTAATTGAAAATTTAGTGCCGGCTGTGTGGTGTAAAGTTTAATTTTTAAAATATATACGTTCTTAAGTTCCGACTTAGAAGAAGCTGGGTATTTCAGACACTCCCAAAGTACAATTGTAATCAAACTGTTGTACTATCTCTAACGCAAATTAATGTGTTAGCACCATGTTGAAATTGTGAGTTACGCAGGCAGAAAGATTACTTGGGTTATGATGAACTGCTTTATTTAATTATTTATATATAAAATTGTTAACTGGCTGGAGGCATGTACCAATATTCGACGAGCGGGGTAAACAGAGGCCGAAGAAACAGGGTCACGCGACCTTGTACCTGCGATACCTCCTGGATGATCCTGCTTGGACTGCGAGCGAGTCTCCTTCGTTTGTCATCCGACTGTCTAACAATAAATTATTCTCAGAAATAAGTTCATCGAATATTAAACGGAATGTTCGCCAGCTCTGCAACAAACTATCATAAACTAAATAGCTGTTTTGGTTATAAGGTGTCATAATTGAAGTTGCTTTAGCGAGCGGCAACATATATAATTAGAGGAATCCCCAGTACAAGGCTGGGTTTACATTGGTAAGTTACTTGTACCAGTAACTTACGAGACAGCTACTAACCCAGTGTGAACCGAATGGAAAAGTAATAGATGCAAGTACTTATAGCAGTAGTTAGGACAGGAACGTGAATAGATAACCAGGCTAGTTACTTACCACTAGCCAGTGTCCAGACAACTAATCTTTTACGTAGTCCAATGTAAACACTTTCGGGTAAGGTAGTAGCATACACACATAAAAAACTAGTCCTTCACATAAGATTTCTTTGTTCCAATGAGTATTTTCTTTTTTTAAAGCAAAAAACGAGTGCTCTTTTGCGAAAAATTGATACTGTAAGTTTAAGCTGCCACTATTTTATTAAAAATCAATTTTTCAAAAAGCGGCTACGACAAAGACTAGATTTACTTGTATATTTTATTCTTTTCCTTTTCTTCAGGAGAATACAACTGCCACTAGCACCGAAAAACCACTTTCGTGTGTAAATACCTACTTGCCCCGAGACTGTGCAAGTAGGCTAGTCAGGTGAGCTACTTGTATCAGTTACTGGTATTAAAATTAAAAATTTTAATTCCATAAACTGGCTGATTTCTTGTTCCTGAGTTGTCGCATACCCATTTTTATTTCATGGATCGAAGTTAATAACTTTTTGGAAGAGCGATCTGGGTTAATGGCTGCGTTACCTGATGTGAAAGAAGTGCTTGACGGCGGTGTGTCGTCAATCAAGAGATTATTGTATGTGTTTCTTACTATTCGTACCAAGCTGTTTGCTTGTGTATGGCTGGGCACCACCCAGTTTTTTGTGTGTACTTTCGCAAGGTGCAGAGTGACTTAATTTTGCCGTTTAACTTAACTCTGCTACGGTCTTCGATTCAACTATACACTTAAGGTCTTTGAGACAAAAATGACACGTGTATATGAAATTCTTATTTTTAATTCTACAGTCTAACTAAAGGATCAAGGAAATGTAGAAATATGTTATTATATCTTTTATAATACTTGTATTGCAATAAACAATACATTCTATTGAAATTGTTTATTTATAGCAAGTTGTGCATATCTCGTAACAATGCCTTTTCCAAACGAATTTTGTGCATTTGTGACACTTTAACGAACTTTTATTGTCCGTTTTATTGCATAAAATGCATCCATCCCTTTTTTTTTACATACCGAAACATCTTCAGCCGATGTTGAAGCAATAGGTTCCGAAAAATTCGTAATATTTTCCAACATCTCTTTCGCAGCCTTCGCCCGTGGCTAGTGTTTTCGTTGTGCAATATAATTCTGAATCAATGCACTTCCTAAATTTTCTATATATGGACGTCTTTTTTTGAAAGAGGTCGCTTTGCACGTAGGATTTATTTTGCAGAAAATGATGTAACCATTTAGTGTTGATATGTACAGCATATTCGAAAAAACTATGATTGACCAACGGTCAGTTTTTCTCTTCGTTGTATATGTAGTCAGCATTTTGTCTATTGTATCAACGGATCCTTTCGTTTTATTGCAATCTAAACTTATTTTTGTTTTTTTTTGTGCATGCGTCTATCGAGTCTGTATGTCTTACATTACATTACACGATGAGAAAAAAGATTTGTATGTTGCAGCAAAATTCGGGTCTTACCGAATAATAATTCACATTTTGGACAATAATGAGTCTATCTTAGTTATTTTATATTTGTTATCGTTCCATTCGACTTAACTGTCAGTCATGATTTCGAAGTATTTTACTTTGATGATTGATTTCCATCAATTAATTGTGTCTTAATTGCTTAGGGACAAAAAAGATCCGAAGACTTTATGTGTAACTATTTTTGTTACTAACATACCATTTGACCAGGGACAATAGGACTTTAATATAATGCCAAGGGAACCGAAACGTGAATATTCGTAACAATTTCGATACATGTTCTTTGGGAACAGTAAAGTTCTTAAAGAAATAAGAACGCCTTTGGCCAAAAAGGACTCGAAGATCATAGCAGGGTGAATATACAGGTAATGGTTCTCGTGATTTGTCATGTTTGTTACGTTAAACCCGGCTTCTTGGATGAGTTCAATGTAGTTTGAGTCTATTTTAAGTGATGAGGCTAGGTTTTATGTTTTAATTATTTTTTCAACGCATGTCAACAAAAAACATTCATGTATTTTTTAATGCCACTCGTACGGGACACAAAATGACTAGTCTCCAAATATACGTCAATATTCTCATATAAATTGAAAAATGAATTATGTACATATTTAAAAATGTTAAGCGTTCATTTTAATTGTTAATTGTTAAATGTGAATAGTGATACCTGGGTCTCCATATTTAGAAGAGAGTTAGGAATCGAGGAAATATTATATTGTAGTTTATATAAAAACAGGCCCAACGTTTTATGAGCAAATACTGTAGAACGTTTATAAGACTGTCTTGAAAAATCCAATCTTTCCATATTTTATGAAAGAATGAAAATCAGAAAGCATATTTGGACGATTAATACATAATTTTTAATAGCTTACATTTTGAAAAATATGGGTACCTCAATTTTGTTTATCTAATATTTATGGAAATAAGTATAAATTGTTTTTCTATGAAAATGTATTAGTAAACTGAATTATGCAACATATTTTTGAAGGTTAGTCGTAATATTCAGATCGTCTTATATTTGAAATGTTCCCTGGGATATTTAATTTTAATTCCTTCCAGTTGCAGCGTTGTAATCTCATTTTAGACTGAATCGGTAACGTTGGGTGTGACACGAAAATGGTAAGAGGGCTCTAGAGCCCTAAATCCGTGTGACACAAAAATGCATTGGATGATAGGTCTATTCTGTAGTTTGTCGATGGCCTAACCTGTCCCATGCAGGTCAAATTGCCGGGCGACAGGCGTTCCAGAGCCCAATTTTTAAAAATCGATAACTAGAAAATAAAGTCTCCACAGCAATTTCCTTATTCTTGATTTTCGACTTACTTTGGCTTGTAAAATCACTCCTTAAAATATTTACCACGTTTAGTGAAACATCCTGTATACGTCTTACAATAGAGGTACGTACCTTGTAAGCGAATCTTCCCCCACATTGGTCTCGGGAATAGGTCATTCATTGTAAATAATATACGAAACTGCAGGGACGAATTATTCAGAAACATAACAATAAATAATTAATATAATGCATAAAGTTATGATTAAATAAAAGAATTCAATCATCTTTGACTGGCAATGAGCGCTTATTGCTCCACACACAGCGGGCGATTTCATGTAAAACATCTGGTAGCGAAAGGGGTGAAGATATGAACATGATAAGAGTATACAGTTTCCGTGTATAAAACGTTATTAAAAGATATACAACAATATACTAGGGTGCTTAAAAATGAAGTGAGTTCTTAGAATAGTAATGCGCCGAGAATTTTAATCGTTTATACCGCCAAACCAATATTCTCCATTATAAAAAAATAATAAGTTTGTTAATTTCCATTGCTATGATGAATTGAATGTTTCGGTTTGTTATATGATTGTGAAATGTACTATACATTAGGATCTAATATAATTTTTTAAAAAGTCAACATATCGGCTATAAGTGTTAGTAATTTATGCTCAATGAAAACATGCTTCATTTGAGTTATTCTTGATATAGGCACTTAATTCAGATGATAAGTTCAAAATAATGACGAAAATAACGCTTTTCTATGTCGCCATTACATTAGAAGCATTCGTGTTTTGCTTTGCTGGAGAGTATCTTACTAATAAGGTTAGTATATCATTGGAAATTACATGTACTCACAAATATATTTACAGTATTTAAGTATGTAGTACAACAGCATACTGATTTAGAATATTTCCAAATCGATTTTAGAGTAAGTTAATTAGCGATATGGCGTACGGATCACCCTGGTATCTCCTAAAACCCAAAGACAGTCGCATTGTGCTTCTTCTTCTAATAAGATCACAAAAACGATTAACAATTAGTGCTGGACAGTTTATGGATTTGTCTTTGGAAGCTTTTGCGAATGTAAGTATTTTTATCCTAATTAAATCTATTTCATGTTTCTTTAAACACGTGTAGGTATGTTTAACGATACGCAAATACGTCAAGAAGTACATAACAACTTCTTAAAAATATTTTCTTAGACAGAATTAGTAGCTTTTGTATTTGGTAGCTTTATTTGTTCTTATTTAACACAGCAATAATATATAATTTTTAATTTCTTGTTATTGTATTGACTTTTAGTTTAGACACATATTAACCCTTAACGGACGTATGTCACCTCCCACGTGACATTACAGTTTTTACTGTAGCGGACGTTTGTTACCGCTTACGTGACATAGCAACGTTCACCGGTTCGGCTCCTGAACTTCCAGTTAATTTGTATATAAATATAGAACATTTCTGACAATTCTTCTTACTGATTTACCTTTTTTATACATTTTCCTAATAAACATAATGGAATAGAGTGGACCGTTGTATTAATTTCATTTTAACGTACATTAATGAAACTTGTAGCCTTTTCGTTAAAGGGAATATACGTCGACCAACATTGTAGTTCTATGTTTATTATAAGAAGTTTATTAGTAAGTATGAATAATCAAATATAATGTTATATGGTATATATTATAATGTACAAAACAGGAAAACTGAATGCGAAATACAAATGCTGAGTTATAAACTGAATGGGAAAGAACAAGAAAGATAGAATCAGCGAAGTCCCTGAGACTCCACCTCTGTAGTAGAGGGTTAATATGTAAATTGCGATAGAAAATGTTAAAATACCTGTTTTTATGCAATAAAATGTCTTTTCATATCGAGCAATGTCAGTGCGACACTTTTCACGTAAGCACCAGGTAACACGACGACCTGGCAGCGAGTCAGGTCCGAAGCGCCGACGTACGTTAAGGGTTAATATAAGAATATTTTTTTCTGAAAACCTACGGAAACTTTCAATTAATTGTGCTCTAAAGAAAGAATGAGAATACTACTAATATCCTTAATGTGCAATACACGATCCACTTCCCGATCTTCTGAGCAAAATTAAGTTATAAACTATTGAATATTTATAATCTAAGATGGTTTAACACGCTGAACGTCACAGTGAAAACGGTCATACCTAATCAGACACGATATAAGTTACTATATTTTATATAAATTCTAAAGAAAAAAAACATTTGAGTATTCGATCGTGTCCTTCTATTTCTACATTATTGTTTCAGTATGGAGCTTGCTCAAAATTTTGCGACAATCAATAATTATTTAATTTAATTAAATTTGAGGTGTTAGTCACCGGTGACTGATGCGACGTTCAAGGTGTTAAGAGTGAAAGGAACACTAGGAAAAAATCGAAGAATCAAGATTGTTTCGAAAAAGTTATCGCAGATGTTTCTAGACACTGATTTATTTTCCGAAATACTTAAATAAATACTGAAATCTATAATAATTGCACAAATTGTTGTTATTTTCTTAGACTGAACAATGTGGTTAAGTGAATAATTATAGATAAGAAAAGAATTGTGTTATACTTCAAAATCTTTAAACTGTTTTAAAATGTGATACACGAGGCGCCTTCCGTATATACGTAATTTTTAAGTGAAAGTCAAACATAAAAACTTTAAGTTAATGGTTTTGCAGAAATGAACACGAGAAAAATTTTTCCGGTATACATGTTATAATTAAAAACAAGACGTGTACAAAATTACAGAACATATCTAGTAACTGTTTTTGGTTTCAACAGCTTCTTACCATATTTTCAAATGATCACTATGATTTTTAATTCACGTACACATTTCTTTTTACAGACACCAAAATATTTGAGTTTGTGTTTACATTGCTTTTTCGTCTGCACTCTGTTATCTGATCTTTTAATATGCATCTATCGCTTTATACATTTTTAAAGGAAATAATTTATTATAATCTATCATAAAATGATGATAATAACTATTAAGTTTATGGTACGTATTCTCACTTTAGAACTACATGTATTGTTTCTTAGTAATGTAACAATTTTTATTTAACAAAGGCAAAAAGAAAAATGAATATATTTAGGATTTTTGAATTATAAATTACCATTAGGTTTTAATTAAAAATTACTTTCATATGAAACAAATTGCACTTGTACAGAAGATATTAAATTATGCTTCTCTTTGAATGTAATACTCATTTATGAAGATCGTCAAACATACATAGTTGAAAATAAATTTTCACTAATATATATTTATCACAATATAAGACAAAGCAATGGATGAGTGTCTACAAAAACATGCGAATACTCTTAAATATGTACATTTTGAATATACATTGCGACGTATCTGTGAACGACCAATGAACGGTACCCCGAATGGTGATGACAGGCGACATTCTACCGACGCCCTGACCGGCGAATATTCGTGCAATAATTTTTTCACTTCTAAACAGAAAAATTAAAATAAACCATTATGAATGTCGATCTATTTAAAATTACAAATTGTAAATAGGAGCATCTGATACAAGATGTCTATATATACAAAATTTCATCATACTTGCTACTAGCATGCCTTGGACGGCTTCGCCCGAGACTTTTCTGCTTATAGAATTCAAAATATTGTCTTTTTTTCCTTATATCTTGTAGCCGGGTGAATTCTCTTTCGAACGTGCGAGCGCCGAGCTTTGCCACCTAACGGCTGTGCGTGAACTATGCTCCGCGGACGTTTCGCCGATACAGTAAGAAAAAATAGACCCATGTTTTTTTATCTCGATTTATACTTATTTCGCGATAAAATACACCCTATGGCACCGCGGAAAATGTAAAGACGCTATTGTGAAAATTTCATAACAATCGGTTTAGTAGTTTTTGAGATTTCTGCGAACATACAAACAAACTCTGTTTCTTAATTATAACAGTAAGATTAGAATCACACGATACTGGCGTATTGAATATGTGTATATAATTAAACATACAGACATTATACACGTGCGCATATGTATAGGATGAGACACGTAACATGTTCACTTTGCACAATTTTTCAATTATGCGCTCCATGAAAAATGATTGTATTGAAAAGTTGCATAGCATTAAGGAAGACATTGCATTGTATATCAACTTTGTTGTGGAGGCCTTATGGTGATTTGAAGGTCAATTTTGTTTCTTTACATGGAATGTCATATTTTTTGTTCCAAAGTGCGAAAGAGTATTGTCGCAATTTATTTTGAACTAAGCACTTAGCCAGGTGTCGCCAGGACCTAGTTTATAGGAACTTTGTATTCACCACGTAGCAGCGTCTGTGTAAGCGACAGGATCTATGATGCAGGAAGAGCATAAGAGAGCTATAATAGTTGAGCGCGTGTGAGCGGCAATTTATGCCGTTTGTAAATGTTTTCTTCCATATTACAGTGTGTGCATTAAATTTGAGCCACCCGTCACCGAGAAGCGAATGAAAAGAAAATTGTTTCAATATCTTCTAAATTTACTTCAATGTATTACGACTTTAAAGTAAAGGTTAACAACAATTGACCCATCGATAAGGCGACGTAGTGTACTCACTACGTTCATAATTGTAGGAAATCGTGAAAAATAGGGAGCGCGGCACGGGGACTCGAACCCCGTTCCTCTGCGTTGGTAGCCAGCCACCTTACCCACTACGCCACCGTCAGTCAGCTGACATCCTTGTTTCCACGATTTCTCTTATGTTGGGTCTGGAGGTCCCGATCCTACATAATTCAGTATCGAAGATATCGTTGAATTTTGCACGTGACTATCAGAAAAAAGATAGCGAAAATAGACTTGAGTACTAGTGAAAAGGTTAATATGCTTCTAATTTATGGTGCATGCGATAAAAATGCAACAAGAGCTGAAACTGTGTATGCTAAATAATATTATGAACGAAATCAGCCATCTTGATGGACGTTCTAGATCAGCGCTGTCCAGCGTAGGGGCCCCTCATGCGCCTGCTTCCCCTTCCAATCGTTCTTTCACGTCACGTGGTGTACTGTGTGTAGCGTCTGAGCTTCCTTGACGCGGAGGCGCTAGTCCGTCATGATCGCCTCCTTAGTGTCGCGCTTATCCTTGACAACGCGGACAAGCGTGGGGGAACCCCAGTTACTCATGAGTAATGTTTTGGACAGCGCTGTTCTAGATGCTTTGTCAATTGCTTAGAGAAATTAGTACTTTTGATGTTTCTAACTGTAGAGTGTGGTATTTGCTTTGATTATGTGAAATAGTGTATGCGATGGTGTGTGCATATGTGTATATGACTGGCACGTGTTGCGAAACAGACTTGAGAAAATTCTGGAATCCTCGCGACTTGTCTAGCGTGATTTCGAGTAGACAGTCGGAGACGAATGTACAGTAGCGAGTATTGATGGCGTCCTGGTTAAGATGCAGTATAGGAGGAGTCCACCCACCACTCGTCTGACTGCTGCTGCGCGCCGAATTCTCGAGACCGAAGGCGAGTGGCGAGAAGCTCCTTCCTTATCTGGATACCCTACTGGCTCTTGAGGCACTGTCAGACAGATAAACATATGAATCTTATACTTATTTCTTCGCTAGGTGTTGAAAATGAATCTGTACAATACACATTATCTGATAAACTTCACAGTGATTGAAACCATAACCATTGTAAAATGCGAGAAACCGTGAAAAGTGTTTCTTTAGCATTTCATGTAATATCTATTGTGTTTTATTCGCTATCGTTACTTATTGTTTATGTTTAAACAAAAAACGTTACAGTAAACAAGAATGTTGAAGTTGAGTGTTGGGAGGGTTCCTTATCCTTTACCGCTTTTCAAGCAGAACGCCATTAATGCTCGCAACGTATCGTACAGAGATGAGAAATTGGCTAGCGGAAGGAATGCGGGTCTCATTGATTACAGCGTAACAGGCTCACCTATTCAAACACAATTATACACACAAACACGCGTATTTTTGTTATTGGCCAAAACGGTCACATCTACTGATTGGATCATAGAGCACCGTGTGACAAAGAGAGCGAACGGGACACATCGAGATCGAATGGGACAGAGCGAATCGACGAACTTTAAAGCAATAGCATAGGCATCTCAGAATGTTAATCATTAATAAAAATTAATAAAATTAGTTTCGTATGTCCGCGGTAGGTCTTGAAATATATCCTTTACAGATACGGGGATCCTACTGGTCCTACTTCTATGTTAATGTGTGCTGCCAAGAACATAAAAGTAGGGATTTCTGAGCATCAAAACATCCAACAGGCGGATCATGGGGAGTCCTTGTCCCTATGCCGTCCCGCAAACTAACTTCTCATCATTTTTATTCAGAATTTAATATTCTTTCGAATTTTGACACAAAAAATATAATATTTTATATCCTGATATGATGTAAATAAAAAAGTTGATACGATGTGCAATATTTCCCTAGAAACCATGCAACTTTTCTATACAACAATTTTTGATAGAGCATATAACTTAAAAGTTATGCAAAGTGAGCATGTTAGTTACCTCACCCAGTATACAGGGTGTGCTTTGCAATTGGGCCAGGTTATATCTCGAGTTTGATTAGAGATAGACAAAAGTTGAAGAGGAAAAAGTTGTATAATATAGTAAGGTCTATTTTCCTATGGCTTCACTTGTTTTCATAAATGCAATGATGTACTTAGAAAATGCAGATTTTTTACGTAGTCAAGTTCTTTAGAGTATTCTGTGTAAAATAGTATTAATGTGCAATGTTAAAAAAATCAACAATTCGTCAGATACTTCAAATTTTTGATGAGTCGTATGTTTCGTTGCAGACGTTCCACAGGTATTAATTGCTGTTGCGTACCGTGTCCTTCGCCGCGATTGGGAAGAGTACACAAGTACACTCACTTGCCGAATTAACGGTGCGTGAGTTAGTTGAACGTGGATAATGATGAGTATGATGAAAGTTGTTGTATGGTGTATGGTTTATTGTGTTTGGGACTGCTTGATGTGGTTACGAATTTGGTGCTGGTGTGAGAATCTTTTTCCTATGCTAAAGCTGCGGGTCTTTATACTGTTTTTGGTAGCTTGGTGCGACCAATCAGCGTGCAGTGCATCGCCGATCGTCCAGGTTGCACTCGCGTACCTGAGGGTGTGGAAGCCGGGCGGAAAACCCCAAAGGGTCGCGCCGCGGCGACCGCTTGCAACGTTTTTGAGGCGCGTTTACCTGAGATTTCTGGACACAGTCGTTGAAATAATAAAAATTACACAGCATGCTGTGTCGTGATATTTGACTGTCCAGAAATCTCAGTTTACAGGGTAAAAAATCACCATTGCGCCTCAATAATTGTAGACACTTGCAAACGTAACACATGTTAGAGTTCAACAACATTCGATCGTATGAGGACATAAACACTATCGACCAATAGTACTAAATTAGTTACTGGCACAATAAGATCAAATTCGTACGGAAAGTATGACGGAAAAAGTAACCATACATCAACAATGAAAAAGCTAATACGTTTACCTGTTTTGTGCTTTGCAACGAATATTCTTATGCACGCTGCAAGATGTACAATAATAAATATTTCGAGCACATAAAACCGACGAGAACATACTTTCAAAAGATCGAACATAAATTACGGGAATACGGGGTTTTTAAAGCCTAACAAGAGTGTACCAAAACCAATTGTAAATAACGATAATGTTAGATTATGTGTACTGGCTTCTGTTGAATGTAATCCGCAAGCATCAACCACAGAAATACTCAAATAAAATTTATAAGCGACTCTGCTTTTCATGATGTGTTCCGCAAACTTGAGGAAATATGTGTAGGCGTCTTCGGCCATTAGTTCCCGGAGTTGACATTGCCATTGGATGTTTATTCCTTCAAGGCAATTAATTCGAACCTCCCGGTGTTCCTGTATGCTGGGACACTCATATACGATGTATTTCACCGAATTTTTCCCTTTACATTCGCATGTGTTGTTGTCGAGGATTCCTGAAGGTGCCATTTCATCCTTTATTTTGCCAAGGTTTTTCCCATGTAGCGTTCATGCGATCCGCAACATTGTCGAGAAATTCGTGTGTTATTCTGCCTTTTGTGGACTGTATCCAGCGGATCTGCCAAGTTTGTATGGTATGTGTCTGTATTTGTTTTATAATCCTGTTTACGGTGGGGTTATCCGGTGTGCTTTTCTGGGATATGTACTGGATCTCTCCTATATTGAATGTTTGATTATGCTTTAGGTTATACGTCACACGTCTTTCATCCAGTAGCAAGTGTATGGCATTCGCGGCTGCCAGTCCTATATAAGTGAATGTCAGTCGACACTGTCTTGTACGCTCTGGTAATTCGCAGCAGCATTTTTTTCTGAGCCTGTGTCGTAAGTTTGATGTGCCGTTTGTAGACTCTGTCGCTTCATCCAACGACTGTATTTGTTATTACAGCAATAAAGATTCCTATGTAGAGGGTCATCATACTTTTCTGGTTCATACTCCAATTTGCTTTAGCGATATAAATCAGGTTCTTAAATACTAGCTTGCTCTTGTCTGTCATGTGTTTGCCATTCGGGGTGACGTTCAGCTTTGTCGCAAACTCTATGCCGAAGTATGTGATTGCTTCGCATTTTTAACCATTTCTGGTCTATTTTTACTGTTGCGGAAATCTGCAATTTGTGTGTTTTTGCACCAGTCCGTGATAAATTTTGTTGCTTGATTTGCCGTCTCTTCGATGTGTTTCCTCGAACTCCCTGCGATTAAGATTAATAGGTCATCTACATAGGCTACTGTCTCGTGCCCATAAGCTGTGAGTGAATTTATTGCCTCATCAAGGATTAGACTCCTGAAACTGGGACCGAGTATCGACCCTTGCGGGCAACCCTTCGTGCCATGTTTTGTAACTTGTACTTGTTCCGAGGTGATTTGTGCTGTTCTTTCGGATAGGTGGTTCTGTACTAGGTTGTAGATATTTCATGGGCAGCTTTGTTTTTTCAGATTCAGACGGATACTCGGCCATAAGACCTTATCGAATGTCCCGGATATGTCCAGAAGAAGGGCAATCGTATATCTCTCTGAAGACTGGCAGGCTATTTTCGACATGGTTACTATGGCGTCTTCTGTCGATTTGCCTTTTTTTAAGTCAAACTGTCTGTCCGATCAAGTTGGGTTGCTGTGTATTTTGCTGGAGATTCTTTTGAAAACTAATTTTTCTAGTACCTTGCTCATAATCATAAGAAGACAAATGGGACGGTATGACTTGGCCCCGGCTGGGTTTTTGTCTTCCCCTTTTAGCAGACTTCTGATGTTACTTTACTAACCCATCTCCTTCGGAAATTGCTTTGGGGGAGATACTAATTCTCAGAGTTGTGATATCTGTGTTGAGGGTTGGCCATGCTCTCTTGATTATTGCTGCTTCTATGAGGTCGACGCCTGGAGCCTTTTTGTTTTTGAGGTCCTGAATTGTTTCCCATGCGTACTTTTGCTGATTGAAAAGCGGGCGAGTCCTCCGTAATTGGGAAAATAGCCACAAACTTTCTGCCAGTTTTGTGCCACTGTGTTTTGAGTTTGATCATCGTCAGGATTAGTGTGTTGAATAAGACGCGCATCGTGTCGTCTTATGTAGTTGTGCTAGAACTATTCATTTTGATGCTTTCGCATACATACTTTGTCTGACTTTGTCTCGTTACTCCGCTGGGTGCCAAAAGCTTTCCAGCTCTCTGCCTTTGCTTTTCGAGTGAGGACTATGTATTAGTTTCTGTACTGTCAATATTGAGCTATTTTTTGTTCTAGGGCATTTCTGATCCTCGTACGATGGTATGTGCGCCTGAATTTTCACACTGCTTTCCTGAGCTCCGTTAGTTCCCTGTTTCATCAAGGAACAGACTTATGGAATCTAGACTTCCCAGGGATGGACGCATGCGTATTTAATTTTTTCTTCTAGATCCGTGCAGAGGTTATTGGTGTCTGTGGTTGTGGTTGAGTGGTCGTCCCTTTCTTCCTGGTCTTTGGATATCGCTGTCTGGAGGATGTTATCGAAGCTGCCTCAAACTGTTTCTTGGTGTCGTATCTGCTTGTTTTGGAGATGTGACATTCATATGTCGTTAGCTTGATGCAGAAGGAGATCAAGTCACAACTCGCTTGTAGTCAAATCCAGGTGGATTGTCCATTTTCTTGCTATGTTGTAGGAACTGCTGATTGATAGAATTACATCTACGTTTGATTTTCCATGAGTGTTTTCAAATATGTCTGTTTTAGATATAACTTATTTCCAGTTATGAATTCCTCGAGTATTTCTCCCATTTTATCAGTGCAGAAACTGTATCACATAGTAGATTTTGCATTAGCGACAAGGCATATTATTACATTTTGACCCTGTAGGCGTCTGAGGATGGTATCAGGGTGTTGCAGGTAAGATTGCATTTTATCACAAAACTGGAAGTACGCAGTGATGATATATAAACGTGATTTGTTGGTGGTACTTTTGGCGCAGGGGCAATGAGTGTTACAGAATTGTTCTAACTTCAGAACGGTCTATGACGGATATGTTATTGCGACGGTTGCCAATACCTGGTGTGCCGTGGATGTGTTTGTGAACGGCGTTGTGTCTAGGAGCACTCTAGTCAATATTCCCAAGCCGATGAATCTATTTCTCTGGGAATAGGGTTCCTGTGTGGTCATTATGTCTATGCATTTTTGTATTTAGCGCCGTCCAGTTATGTGTTTCCTCGTTGGCAGGCATCCGCCAATCATAAGCGTTCAGTGCGTACCAGCGCGCCACCTACCGGACATTGTTGGAACTTACACTTCGAAGATGGCATCGCCGTGTCGGCGTTTCTCTTCACTTTCCTCAAGGTTTTCTCCATGCTCACTACACCTAGGAATGTTCTTTATATCACAACATGATCGCTGACACGAGCACTTTAAGCTGATATTTAGCATTCAATTTTTCTTTTGCTTTCTCCAGCAAAAAAGATCCAAATTTACGGAGTGACTGACATAGCGTCCGTCCCACTCGCCGCCATGTTGGAACTCATGATCAGCCTCTAATAAATGTACAATGAAGAACAAAAAATTATTTTCGTATATTGGACGAGTCATCCTTCACACAAAGTATCATGCATCGTGTTTCTCAAAAGGCGGCACCAACCGCACGACTGCGTGGCCTGATTCCGGCGGAATAAGGAGACATATGTGGTAGGGATATGGGTCCTTCCAGACTTCTGTGGTGAAAAGCATGACAGCCGTGGACCAATTTAATATCAATAAGATGGCGCACTAGCACATAATGCATGCATTGTAACAGACTACTTACGACGAACTTACTATGGAAAATACTTTAGAACACATAGTACGACACCATGACCACTGTTGCAATACAACACTTGTGGACCATGCGGGAAAGTCCTGAGAGGTCCCAAGCGTTCGCAAAACCCATAGTAAGAATGCATGACATTTTTCCGTTGTGGTTATGAATGCGACTCAAATTTATGTCTTCCGGGACCACAGACCACGAGTTCTCGATATGGCAGGTGGCTTTGGGAAAATTTATCTCAGCATGAAAAACTGTCAATCTATTATCACCACTCCAAGAGAGAGAAGGAGAAAATTGATCAATCAGGGGCATTCTAATTTCTCCGCAGCCCTATTAGCTGAAGCAGGACTTTCCACGCTCTTGTCCACGCCTTCGATCTCGCGACATGTTTCCTTCCACAAAACCGGAAAAGTTAGTCGAGATATGTCAGCCGAGGTAAGCAGCCGAGAAACAACCGAGTCGAGATAAAGCACCCGAGAAACAACCAAGACGAATTAAAATAGTCGAAACAACCAAGTCGAAAAGTAGAAGTCGAAGTAAGCCGATTATACTTCAAATAACTAACAACCGAATCAGAACCAACTATTTCGACAGTACATCCGACAAAGTACAGAGTTCCATGAATGTCTGAACTGCTTTTCGATGCGGATGTCTGAACCGGCCGTACCACAACCTCATATTCCCCCTTGCTCCTTCGAAGCTTGGCCGTGAAGTCGGGTGGCTCGCGGCGGCGTTTGAGAAACATGATGCATTGTACGAAGAGTGAGCTACCCTTTAACGGAAATAACACATTTTTTGTTTTCCATTGTAGATTCAAGAGCGGGCCAGGGGTGGTAGGTGCCGGGCCGCCACTGGGTGAGTAGCGACACCCCCCCTCCAAGCTGGATCCCGGTATACTGACCAACCCGTGTCGGTTTGGAGATGTGACAGCATCTCGCGCGGGCAGCGACGCTTTGGTAAGTGGCCCGCGAGAGTGCGACCAGTTGTACTTGGACCCAAGATCCGGAAACTGGTACCACGGGGGTCGGTGTGCCCGCAGACGGGGTGTCCGCCCCGTGCCGTACCGACCATTGGCGTTGGATTCGTGGTGGTATGTGGTAACCCCATATCGTGGGGGAAAGTAGGCCCTGCCACTCGACGGGTGAGTAGCGGTCTCTGCTCGGGCGCCAGCCTGCACAGCTGGCAGAGGTTTAGAAAGGCCTCGCCCCGACCAAGGGTCGTCTCCTGGGCTGTCATCCGGGGTCAAACTTGTAGTTCTTGTATAGACCCTATACTCGAATGCGCTGATTGAGCGTATCTCAATCCCACGCACGTGAGGGCCGTGCGGTCAGACCCTAGGGGTATGTACCACACATAAAACCCGACACATGGTTTAACATTCATGAGAATATTATTAATAGATAGATGAAGTTTTCCCAATTAAAATGACTCCAAGCACGATCTCATTCGGACTATTTGTTATCAGGGACATTACGATTATCGAATTTTACCTTATGCAAAATTTTAATAACAAATGAACCGAATGACATCGTGTTTGGACTCATTTTCATTGGAAAAACCTCACCTATTCAATTGTAGTATTTTCATTAATGTGTTATAGAAAGTAGAAAAATCTTGTTTTTCGTTATACGATGACTCATTTGCGTCGACGAAAAAACCTTTGGGCGGTGGCCGACTGAAACCTCGCCGATGCTCTTTCTCTCTCCCTCCCAGATTATCGCATCTCGAGCTATGGTCGTAAATCTTGTGCTCGATAAGGTGATGAAAACTGGTCCTAGAACGGATCTCTGAATTTGCACAGTCCCGAATGCGAGTTCAGACAGCCGTGGAACTGTGTAATGAGTTCGAAATCCAAGCGAGCGAAGTTACACGAGTCGACACGACTGCGCTACAGCCACCACACTCTTCGGATCGCACACTTCTTGACTGGTTTTTATAGAGTTACCTCAAGGATAAAGTGTATTCATGTTCATTTGTTCCCATGGGAGACTATAAAGAACGTGTTACGGTATGCAGGTTGATGCAGGTAGACAGAAGTCAGGCCGTGCATCCGTATTGTTCCCGACGTTCTTGACCCTACGGAGCGGTCAGCCTCCCATCATAAATTACTCCAACTCGATCCCTTAAAGGGAGGAGAGGACCTCAGCAATGTTCAGGTCTTGTTTTTAAAAGTGCAGTGATCTGGTCTTCGTTATGAAACTTCGAAATCTTACAGCGGTCCACAGATAGTTTCATATGTCGACAAGGCACTTTGCAGCCACAGATATTTTTTTCTCCTATGATTTGACGCGGCCTTACTGACTGATTAATACACCCCTTCACACAATAAGGGCCAACTAGATTAAGAAAACTCTACTTCCAAGAAGATTCAAATTTGTACGGGAAAGTCTCGAAGTGTGGAAAAATGAAAATTCGAAGGCAGTCTAGCCGTAACCTGCAAAGACAAACCACATCCAACTTCGTATACAGTCCACTTCACGCAGTTATGCAAGGACTTCTGTTCCATAGATATTCATTCATTTATTCTCCAACTCAGCTCGATCATATTAATTTACATCTGAGTATGCACCCTGTTTGCGATTGAAACATCGAATAATTGCACACATATGACGATACAGAACAAATTAGATTACATTGTTCAAACGTAAACAGTGACTATATTAATTCCGTTATGAAAAACATAAAGAAACGATTTATGAACTGCTTACTACGTGAAGGTGGAACGATCGAACATCTTTAATAAAGCATATGACTTATACAAAATTTTAAGTATCTTATGAATTGCTAATTTTTTTATTGTTGGACCCTAATACTGTTTTATGTAGAATATTCTGAAGAATCGATTTACGGGAAAAAATATGTAGTTCCATATAAAAACAAGTGCAGTTGCTTTTCTTAGTTGCAGTTATGAAAAGAGCGAAGTCTTAAGAAACTACACCTTCCTGAACCATTCAACTTTTTTCCGTCTCCAACCAAACTGGAGACATCTCGGTCTAATTGCCTGATTCACTCTGTATATATACTTACTGTTAGCATAGTATTACATTTCATTTTTGAATTTATTATTCACATATTTTTCGAATTAATTTCAAGTAATATTTATAAAAATCTGTGTTTTTATGTCTTTATTATGCAAGTATTTAAAATTTTCAGATGCTAAAAGCTTCTGCATCGTACGTATCAGTACTTTATGCAATGTACTAATTTCGGCGGTATTTACCACCAAAGACGGAAATACGGGAACTTTGAAATACAATTAGAGATGAAAATTTGAAAACATTATGTAAGTGCACTAAGGTCCTGCTATGTAAAACAATAAAAATATATAGTTGTAAGTATTCTTCAAATACCTCACCCTCCAAATTCCTATTAATGTGCGTGAACAAGTAATGAAAGTTTTATCATACATACAGGGTGACACATAAAACAGACTATCCGAATAACTTTTATTTCCGCAACAGAAAAAACGTTTCAGATCAAAGTTGCTTGGATTGGGGGGGATTCTAAATGTTTTTTATACAGATGCGAAGATCAAGAACATTGTGTCACGAGCCAGGGCCGTGAGCAACGCGTGAGACCGGCGAGGGGTATTTTACAAGGAATATGGTTTATCAGTTTGTTAGTGCGGTACGCGGACGAACCTGATGCGAAATCAGAGAGTCGCAGGAAATGTTAGTTAAGCCTCGTAACTCTAAAATCAAAGTCGTTACAACTCGAGCGGTAAAGTTATATCGCGTGGGAACGTTCAACTACCATTATAAGGATTGCTGTGTGAATGATGGGTTTTGAAAGAGACTATATAATTTATAAATGAACACTAAATGTATATTCAAAAGTTAGTTTTGATTACAAGTGTATGTGTGTGTATCGCGAATGGTTAAATGTTTCTATTACCTATGTGATAGATGCTCGGTGTTGACGCACTGGCAATGCGGGGACAGAAGAGCGGTTTAAGAAAAATGCCAAATTGATTTTCTACCGAACTCGTTGATTCCGTAAGGTTAACCGTTGATTCGAAAGGGAACTTGAGCCCGATCTCACTGGATGCAACCAACTCTTTAACGAACGTAATGCGAGGTGAAATTTGAGGGTTTATATACTCCGAAAAATGCGTGGGGATCCATTAAAATTTCCGTATAAGGAGATTTTTCGTGGTCCTAGATGAATGACGCTTTGGCTTCTGGTTGCTATCCTTGGGAACGCTGCTCATGCTCCGCTTCGTTACTCGCGAGATAAACATGAAGGGGTTTTAGGGCGTTTTTCTTCCCCGAGCACGAGCTTGAAAGACTTAAAGAAAGCGAACGGAAAAATATGCTTCATACATAACAATTACATAATCACCAATGCATTTTTACATGAAATTGTAATGCGCGTCTCGAAAACTCTATACAAAATGTGTGAAGCTTCTGGAACCGAAAGATCCAGACATTGACTAGTGTATTGTATACACCGACGAAGAGTCCGCTGTCAGAGCCAGAGTCAGAGTCACACTCATTGTTAGAGCGCAAGAGGGTCTAATAGTCAACAGCAAGACATATGTTTACAGAAAATTAGTATTCTCCGAAAAATCACCGACACACCGCTCTAACAAAGCAGCTTTACTCAGATCCTTCTAAATAGGATTAATAGCATCTACGACATTTTTAAGAAGATCCTTGTAATCGTGTATAAATTCATGTAATTAACTACTAGCATTTGGACATCAGGGGTTTATATGCCCTCTTAACAACATCTTCGCTGTCATGTTGACGGTACTACCCCACACAAAAGCGTTTAAATTGGGCTATCTGAAAGATTAGTTGCTCGGACAGTGTGATATTCGGATAGTAGGGAAAGACTAGTGGTAGGTAGATGCCTAGCCAGCTGTTCACTTTCTTGTCCTCATTGTTGGTACAAATACATCTACTCATCCCTTTCCCATGCGGTTCATATTCGGCTAGTAGCTGTCTTACAAGTTTCTGGTACAAGTTACTTACCAATGTAAACGCCTACTTGCCCCGAGGCTGGACAAGTGGCCTAGCCAGACTAGCTACTTGTATCTGTTACTGAAACGAGTAACTTGCCAGTGTAAACCCAGCCTAATGAAAAAGTTGAGTGGCCAGTTCACAATGTCCCAAACATAGGTATGTACTTTTTCAAAATTTTAATGAGATTTTAAGCAATACTCATACATGTTAAGAAACTTGAGTTCAATATTTAATACGCTTTCGACATTTTGCATATTGTGAAAAAGTAATAGAACTCTCCCAGATTTGTAGTGTTTTGCAAAATTAATACAACGTACGAAAACTTTATACAGGGTGTTTCACCACAGGTCGTAAATATTTTAACGGGTGATACTACTACTGTATCTAACTTTCTCGTCAATTGTTTTCTGGACTGATTCTGAACGTAGTGGCCGATTAGCCAAATATGCATGAAATATACACATAATACGCAAAACCATAAAAAACGAATGTATTTCGAAGAAACGTATTCTGCGACATATTTGATCTCACCAAACTTCATAGGCATATAACATCCTTATAAAATAAGTTTTACTGTATTTTTACGAAATTTATATTAGGAATGAAGAATAATTCAACAAGAAAAATCATAATATAGAACTAGAAAGTATGCTGTTTAGAGGACCTCAGAAAAAACATACTGACCCGGAGCAAATGCTGAGTTGGAACAGACACTGACAAAAAGGGTGGTTTTCGATACTACAAAAAAGGACTATAGGATTTCTAATTACACGCATATTATTAAGAATACTTTATGTATATAAAATATAAAGCTCCTTTTTCTCAAAATCATCATACGAGAAAAAATGAGACCCCAACTTACTCATTCATGGTCTAGGTGATTCAGACCAAACTATGAAACGTCTCAAGAAAGTTTTACGTTACTACTGTATGTACTTTCCTCGAAAACTGGAAGATATTACAAAGAAAACTTCTTTGATATGGAAATGCCAGCTGGTAAATCTTCTCCGTTTGTACGGAATCATACGTATATGGATTATGCATATGTGTATGTATGTACAAGTGAGAAATACGTAAGAAAATTTCTTGTGAAATCAAAATGAGGGATACTGGATATTTTTTTTATTTATCTTTGCAGCCGTGAAAAATGGAAATGAAGAATCAGCACGTACGTTTTCATTGCAAGTTACAATCAACTACACCACATCATACCACACTAGCGATGTAAGACGATACAAATGATTTAATTTTACATTGTACTAATTTGTGTAAAAAAATTTCCATTTTTAATTATGATTAGTCCTTGTAGCAGTAATGAAGAACCAAAGATTACTTCGTTACAATTTCACGTTCTTATTATTAAAACTTATTGTGTTACTTCACATAAAACTTCAAAGGCCCTACTTTCCCCTATATTCAACAATTTTCTGGATTGAGGTTTAAATTATAAAAAGGAAAATGAACGATCAGAATGAACATTGCACTTAAAAAGGGAAAGAAGCTTTTATATTTTTTAAACTACTTCGTGTAATACTTCATATGATGTGATTCAAACAATATAATATGTGCTTGCATGTCGTGCTCCTATCTACACGTCTACAATACGAAATATTCATGACTGCGATATAGCTGAAACTGCAATTGTGTTCCCAGAAAACTTGTAAACGTTTCACTATTATTTAAACTATATATAAGTATGAATGCGAAACGCGTACTGATGTTTGCTCGACTATTTCTGAAAAGTTGCATCGATACATTCGTTTCCAGGAGGTGCTGAGTTCGCTGTAAGACTTTGTTCGAACTGTTCTATTCTTTATACATTATCGTAACGGCGTCACATGTTTAAGGTGAATTAGTAAATCGAGAGATAGGATTTATAGAAATACGAACGAATGAGAGAAACTATTTTGTAGTATCTTACTTGAACTTGTGTATCGTTTTACACTCTGCGACATTTTGTCAACCATGGAAAAATCTGATCAAAACCATAGTGTCGTCGGTGAGTATGATACAAAATCGGACACAATTGTATTTCTCCTTATGAGTTCATGAATTTCTATGCACTGATGCTATAGTAAATATCTCGATAGGTAAGGATATATGCATTAAGAGCGTCTTCTGAACAGGGGTTGAAACGGTTCCGAAAATTACTGTTTCAAACTGTTATATGTATATCGGTTCTGACTGATACAGTTATGAGAACCGAAACAATGTTATAACTGTTATAGATATATCGGTTTCATAACTGCTATTTTTCGGTTCTAGGTATATCGGTTTCAAAACGGTTCTGGAATAGATACTCATATCGATTTTTTAGTTACTGAAAAGCTTAGATATTTATTATAACCAAATAAAATCGTTCGCTAAGTTTTGTCCGGTGCGGACGTATTTATATTATGTATTATATTGCCACGTTAAATATATTACTTATCTATTACAGTAAGATAAGTTTTTCTTTAATTTTTGGTTAAACGAAATAAACAATCGATTACTTTAAATTAGAAAAAAAAATATACATTAGAATATTGTAAAATGTAAACTTTGTAAAATGCTAAAATTGTATAATTGTAAAATTGTAAAATTGTAAAATTGTAAAATTGAAAAATTGTAAAATTGTAAAATTGTAAAATTGTAAAATTGTAAAATTGTAAAATTGTAAAATTGTAAAATTATAAAATTGGAAAATTGGAAAATTGTAAAATTGGAAAATTGGAAAATTGGAAAATTGCAAAATTGTAAAATTGTAAAGTTACAAGCTCGTACATAATCTAAGGTTTTCAGTCACTGCAAAGTCGATATGAATATCGATTCCAGAAGCGTTTTGGAACCGATATAGAACCGAAAAATAACAGTTATCTAACCGACATGGAACCGATATAATATCGGTTCTGAAGAACCGAAACCGAAACCGATATAGGCCAGAACTGTTATATCCATAACAGTTATAACGTTATTTCGGTTCTCATAACAGTTTCATAAACCGTAACCGATATCATAACTGTTTTCAATCTCTGCTTACATGCCGAAAACATAAACAAGACCAATAAATATTGAGGACTTAAAACAGAGAATAATAAGGAAAAGCAGAAATAGTACAGGAGAAACTTTAGGACAAGTGGGAATTGAGTTTGACAGCAGACTATTCTATTGTGTAAGATTAAATTTACAGAATAAGAAATTGTAAGAAAAGGCGACGTTCAGGTCATCTGGAAAGTGTCGCCTCTCATCGCCATCAGGGGTGCCGCTCGTGGGCCCTCAACGGATCGGTCGCAGGTCATGGATTCTTCGCCAGCGACGCGGCATTCCTGTAACGAACCTCATGTGCGACGCACGCGTTCCAGAACGGGCATTAGCGAAATATATATATACATAGTATTATTTAATAGTTACTGTGTTTATTGAGTCGCCCGCCCCTCGGTTGATCTTACAAAATAGACGTATTTCCCAAATATAATAATCTGAATGATACAGGAGTTGGATGGCGCACTGAAGAGCGTTCCGCCTCTGTACAAGGGTAGTCCAAGACTGGCCCCTCGTTAGAGGAAACGTTTTCTAACCGTAACATACAGCAAAGCTACATGAGAGTCTTTTAATTTATGGCGGGTACGACGCCAGAGTCGTCGGGTCCGTCGCTGCCCACAACCCTTGGCCTTCGACGTATCTATCGGGGGCCTACGCACGGCACCCCCAATGGCGATGACAGGCGACGTTTCTCAGATGACCTGGACGTTGCAGTTTCTTACAATTGCCTTGCAGAAAATAGATAACATTTTGATAACATATGAAAATTGCGCAAAATTGTTGTGATTCTTTGTGTAATAAAAAAAGTGGCATAAAAAAGTGGAATTGTTATTGATTTTACCTTATCATCTAATAATGACCAAAAAAATTAAAGATCTTCCATTCGTATCACTTAATTTTCCATCCTCTACTTTGGAAGTAGCGAAACTGAAATAAATTTTTATTTTATTAAATATCTTTTTAAGATGGAGTCTGACAAAAAAATGTCCCACACAAAAGTTTCTCTTTTTTTCCTGTAGAGTAAGAAACTGTAAAGCAAAATACAATTTCCATTTGAAAAAAGACAGTTGACCTTCAAATAACCTTGAAGACGTCTAAGAAATAAAAAAATTAGTAGGATATTTATATGTCCCCCTCGAAACCGTAAAACTTTTGTATTCAACATTTCTTCCGAAAATGCGTTGTTTTCGAGATATTTAGACGTGAAGTTTTCAAATGAACACTCGGTATATTACGCTTACAATGTATGTTATATTCAACTGACGCTCTCTACAATAATAATTGTAACATATTCATATATGTATACTGATTATCAATAATAAAGTTTGATAAATAGTTGGTGATGTTATATCGTTCGATTGAAACATACAAGAAACACTCAAATACTTGATGATGCATCGTTAGAAGTGCAACGGCGAGCGTTCCGGACTGACGCATCGGTAAAATTATCGAATTACTGTTTTGCCGGATAGGTTTAGTACGCATATTTGTATTTGTAATGAAATTCGTCAGACAATTGTTAGTTACGTATCTTTACGATCAGTGAACAGTTACAGAGAGCTACCAAGAAGTTTCCATAGTACGATAAGAATGACATCGTATTGCTCTAATCAGGAAATGGCAGAATTTTTTACAAATACGTTAACGCAATTTTAGACGATATGCCTCTTGACGAAAGACTGGGTCTCTGGCTTATGAACGATGGATCACCAGCTCATTTTGCACTTAGCATTCGCCAACATTTAAATAAGACCTTCGATGAAAGTTGGTTTGGACGGGGCGAATCAATCTCGGGTCTCTCTCGACTTCCTGGTTTAAATTCCCTGGGCTCCTTTATGGGAACTTCCTAAGAGTATGGTGCACTTCCCATCTATAAATGACAGAGACGAATTATATCAGAGGACAGCAAATACTTGTCAAACAGTTAGAATAAAGTCGAGAATTTTTTAAACTCTTTTCAATTTATTCTGCGACACGAAGATATGAAGCATGTGTGGAAATGGGAGGATCACACGTAGAACGCTTTCTGTAAACTATGGAATTCACAGAATTCTTCTTTTTCACCTTTTGCAAGAAGCAATGTTAAGACAATCCGTTGTTTTCATATCGTGCGCGAGCATCAGAACTCCAATAATATTAATTTTTCGACCGACGTTTATTAGAACATTTTCCTCTATTTCGCTGGTACTAGCTCCCCTTAAAGTACTAAACCCTTTCTTTCTAACACCCTGTAGGAACTCTAACAAGAAGCTACATCTACCATAAAATATGCGGTGGTCAAATAATTTTGACTAGTCGGACGATATACAGGGTGTCCCAGCTTATCTGTTACGAGCTCATATTTCCTAACTTATTAAAGATAGAGAAAAATGTTGGTATGGAAATTGCGTGGTTTGAGGGGACACATCTTTTGGCGAAGACGAATGTTTTTTACGTTATTATTTTAAGAAATATGAAGGTCAAGTTCGGTTTTTCAAATGGAAGTATGTATTTTTGTTCAGATCATTTACACTCGTACAGATCGTATACACTCGATTTGTAGTGGTTATCGAGATATTTCCGTGTATAATTTTTAATTGCTTTTGAGGAATTATATTGATTAATTTTAATAATACTATTTTCAGCAATAAACAATTCTGAGAAATCCCACTGAGTACATACAGTGTAATGTTTTTAATAAGAACGTACATCAAATTTTTGTGATACACTGGTTTCTGAGTTTCTTGTGCTTCTATTTTTTTTCTCTTATTTAACTGTCTGCGCTTTAACTTTGCACCACTTCTTCTCCTTCCCTGAAATCCGTCTGGGTCTATCGACCGATGTGTCCTTGAACTTGAGCCATCCGAATACCCCTCATGGCTAGGCTACCCTTAACCAACTCCCGATTGGGGGTCAACATACACGAAGCTGCGGCCAATAACCTTACAGCAAAGTATTATCACAAGCGGTAGTTGTATAATAATTATTGCTCTATATTTTACATTTTGTCGAGAAATGGTGTATAACTGAAATGACAAAAAATATTTTAATTAGTGTTTCAAAGTATCATGTTCGCGATGTTAAATTTTCGGCGTTAAAATAGTTACCTATTGAAAATCAGCGAGGAACACGATGAATAGATGAATTGTATTTAACATGTTTCTGTAACAATTTCTTCTTCACGTACATATGTATGTAAGTACTATTTCCATACAGTGTTTAAAATCATTTGTTTCTCAATTAAACAAAAGCTTTCTTATATGAAACGAATATTTTGTCATGAAATTCAGTTATTATGATTGTAAAGGGAATCAGTAATGAATTTGCAAGGACTGAATCTCAAAAGGGTAGGGGTAATAAAAAGTATAACGGCTGTTAGAAAATGTAATCAAATATTATTTCCATACTTAATTGTTTAGTGTCATTTTAAAAATACAAATTCCCAGAGGTAGTACTTTTAAGCAAGACAAATTTGTACGCCTATCATGCACACTATGTCTTCTTTTACAACACTTTAACAATTCCCTACATCCTGTTCTTTTCGTTCCCATGCGGTACGTACTTTCACTGAGGCTCGCCGTCGGGGAAACAGGGAGGAGCTCGACCGGGGGTTGGTTTCCAACAGGAAAACTCGAATGTCTGGAAAATGGTTGGGGTTAGGTTATCGACTGTCCGGCAGAGTGGACTATTTGACCTTTAAAACGAAATCCTGAGAGAATCGCTTCACTACCCTGAAGAATATACTCATATACATACATGCAAGCGTAATCTGTTCGCTATGCTCTGAAAGAAGTTGGTTCGTTGTTTACCCTTAAACTGCTAGAAATTAAATGAGCTTCTATATTATAATCTTGAGACGACTTTGTACTTGGATACTTACGTCAAAAATATACAGTTTTGCAGTTACGTGATTTAATTGTAAGTAGGTATATTTTTGATAGTATGCGTAATGTTTCGCGGTATTTTATCTAATGTAAAAAAAATATCCAAGCGATATAAAGCCAATGTTGTCAACAGGTTACCTATTTAGAGTTAAATCGATGAACCCACGACATCATATATTTTCGGTGTGCATATTCAGATTCAAGATAAATTCAAAATCTTAAAATTGTATCTCATTGAATTTTTGTTTGCATCAACTACAACATTATGTACAAACAAATATCATGGTCTATTGACAAAAGTCAAGGTCAACAAAAGTAACTTTGAAAAAAACGTATACTTCTCAATCATTTTTTTGAAATAGTAAAATTACAGTTAGCTCAGGTAATAATAAGGGACATCGCCCAATTGATACACGCCGATTTTTATGCAATTTTGGTATGACATAGAACTCGAAAATATTTGACACGTACTTTTTTATCAGCAATCGTCCACAATGACGGGGTGAAGACAGTCTTTGAAATTGAGATTAAAAAACTTATTCAGCGGTATTTAAAAAAAATTATTCCTTCTAAAAAAAATTGAAATATACGGTTTGCCTATTTTGAATGCTGCATTCAGCCGTATAATTAGTTTTTTGAAAGGGTAATTTGTTCAAAAAATATTAAAATTAACATGTTTTTCCAATTTTTTCTGGTAAATCGATCATATATTTTCATGAATTTTTGTATGCTTAAACTGTGAACCTTGTCTAAGATTACAGGTAAATCAGAATTTTCAATTTCACTCTCGCGACAGATATTATTACATGTAAAAGGACTTTCATTTCTCATTTCGCAACCCTGTTCAGGCCCACATGGTATACTTAAAATTTAACCTTTTTCTAGTACCAGAATGTTTTGAGACATATTGTCACGTAGGTTTTCCAACCCCAACTTTAAGGGCTGTGTTCACCCCTCCAATGTGGGCGATTGCTGATAAAAAAATACGTGTCGAATATTTTTTCGAGTTCTATATCACACCGAAATTACATAAAAATCGGCGTGTGTCATTTGGGTTACGTAAGTTACAATAACTCATCCTGTATAATAAAAATGTGTAATCAAATAAAATTTAATGTCATGCACATTCTTATTATTAAATAGAAACCACGTATTAAAAAAATACTGTGAAACAATTGTATATTTGTTTATTTCAGACGTATATGAGTTTATACCTCTAGAATCGGGAGAGGGTGGGTGACTGCAAATCAATGCACATATATTTTTGTATTATAGTTCAAATTATACACAAATGATTTTACAAACTGAGTAATAAATACTCCACTTTTCTTTATCTCATGTTACTATACAAAGCTGCGGAACATGTACAAGTTTGCTAAAGTGGAGAATCTGTGATCGGACATCTTGCGAATAATTGTTTGAGCAACACTTATACAAGGTGTTCTATAAACTGAGTAAAACGTGTTTGTGATTAATCAGTATAGAAAAAGAAAAGATGAACTATTTCACTGCCAGGGATTTGAAACCGAAATGTACATGTGTATAGTCGATTATCCTGTTCAACAAATTTTGACTTTTTTCGGACTTTTAACATTGCATAGGCATTTCGTACAGATTTTTCTGCGTTGAATACGAAGCTGCGAGCCGTTTGTTCCCATCGCCCTGTGTTTTTGAAAACATCAATTTTGAAAACACAATGCGAAGCTTCAACATCAGAGATGTTTCGTGTCTTAATGGTAACAGTTATTCAGTTTCTCTTTACACGAAATGATCCTCCGGACACTCCCGAATAAAAAGGTATGAATTATTATAACATTATAAAGACTTCAACATGTTTAAACAATGATCAAAGTAAAAAAGACACCGAAAACGCAACAATTTTTGCGGTATTTTTCAATTTATCTTAATAAGTAAGCGTCTAGAAAAGACCACATGCATCTGTGACGAAAAAGAACACTCCATAGATTGGGCCTGTCGTTCTTAGTGCAGACCCCTTCGTATTTGTTTCAAGAGGCAATGCCTAACATGTGGATCTTAAGGTGCGAACAAGATCATCACTGGTGTTTCCTATTCGACCGGGTTTCTTCTGCTGCAAATTAGTAAATTCTGAACGAGAATACGTAGGTCCATTTAAAAGAACTTACTTGACCTTCATATCTCTTTAAATAATAATGTAAAGAAAATCACTTTCGCCAAAAGATGTGAAACCAATTTTCGTATAAACAATTTCTTGTATCTTCAATACGTTAGGAAATAGTGGACTGTTCACAGTTACCGCGGACACATTGTATATACAGAGTGTCTTATTCTACGTGAGAAATACAGAAAGTATAAATTCAGAATACTAAAATACAAAAAAGTTCCTATAGAAACATATGTCAGATATGGCTTTGTTTTCGAGTTACAGCATGTTTTGTGTTGTAACAATTTTTTTTTGAGTATAGACAAATACAATATATGTAATTGGTTATTGGTTTACTGTTTTTCTGTAAGATTTATGAGTCAGGAAATCCTTGGCCTCCTCGCTCTCCGAACCTGAATCCACTCACTTATTACTTACGGGAACGTTTAAAATCTGTAGTTTATAAAACATCGGTTGACAATGTTGAAACACTTCGCCAGTGTGTCGACCAATCGACAATCCATGATGAGACGTATTCACGCCTGTATTGAAGCTGGAGGTGGTCCCTTCGAGTAATTTCTGTGAAGGTAAGTGTGACGACACTTCCCGATTTCGTCAGCAAAGGGGTCGATCAGCAGCGAACTACTTTCCCACAAAATAAGTCGGAAATCAGGGATGACAAAACTGCGATAGAGGCTTTATTTTTTAATTATCGATCTTTAAAAGATTGGGTCTGAAACGCCTGTCGCACGGCAACTGGGCCTACATATTGCAAGTTAGGAACAAACTAGAAAACTAGTCCGTTCAGTAGAAGTCAACGCACGACAAATTCACACTGCACAACGCATACTTGTCGACGCAATAGAAATTATGACCCACGATACCATGCGATACGACACTACATTCTTGCGACAATTTTTGAAAAAGCACATACGCACGGATGAATAATATTGCGCATGGCTGTGAACATTTGTTTGTGGACACTCGTGGCCGAAACAATCGTGGTACGTGTAATTCTGGTGGACACATGTGGATGAAATAATCGCCGTGTGTTTCTGCGCGCGATCGTGTGATATTTTAGGACAAAATCGTGTACTGCATGTAGCATTCATCCTTTCTACTTCAGAATCCTGTGAGGCTGGTTTCGATATGCCTTTGTGGATTTTTTCAAGTAGACAGGTTTAATGTCGGCAATGAAAGGTGTGTGTCTCTTCATAAATTGTCGCAAGAACGTAGTGTCTTATCTCATTATATCGTAGGTCATCGTTTCTGTTACATCGGTAAGTGAGCGCTCTACACGGTCAACTTGTTGTGCGATGATAGCCACTGCGCGTGTATGGAGTGTTGCCGCTGGACAGGCGCTTTTAGCCCGTTTTTTACACACCGATAACTCAAAAATGAACCCTCGGACGCGATTTTTTATACTCGATTTTCGGCTTATTTTGGGTTTTAGAATCACCCCTTAAAATATTTGACAGGGGTGGTGAAGCATCCTGTATAAATATATTTTTTTTTTCACAATAAGTATTAAGTTTGTATTCTCATATTTCAATTGTAAATTTTATTGAAATTTGTAGAAGTTTATATCATGTAAGCTAGTAATATAGTAGATTTTAATATATTATAATAAATTTTACTTCTGGACTGAAATATTTGTAACTATAAAAGAAATATCAGTTATTATTCAAACTAAACACTTTTTAATATAGGAACAGTTAACAATTTATAATAATGAAATATAACAATATTAATGGATTCATTGCCAAATCAGTCATACGTAGTGGAACCGAATAAAGTGATTATAGGGAAGGAGGACGTAAGAAAAAGAGAAACAATGTAACTACGCGAGGTGGTGAGTAAAGTGCAAGAGAATGTTAGGTACGAAAGAGGCAGAGTAGTAAGGCGAGCCAAGGCAGACCAATGAGTAGCTATCGTTGATCGAACTCGTATTCGACGCATGAGAAGAGTACACAGAGTAGGGGTACGACCACGCTTTGTTTTCAAGAGTGTGCGTGGCCTTGAAGAGCCAGTCCAGACCAGCCATACGATAGCTATAGAACGGTAACACTTAGTTTTAAGAAAATCTCCCCAACGATAACAAGTTCAAACGGGTAGTCTTGCAACACATCACGACTGGTGCCGACCAAGTCTGGAGACTATTGACACCATATTAGCAGACAACGTTATAGGGTGTCAAACGAAGTAGAGTCATTTATATCGGATGGCGCCAAGCGGTGTCAAATTTTTGTCAATGCATTGCTATACCCTAAAATTTAATTTACATACGATATCCTCTTTATTATTCCCATTATATTCTCTTTGAACAGCTGTAACTTCGTGAAAAAAAATCGTACAACAATCTACCTGAGCTCATTTTAAAGGCTGAAGCCTTTACTTTCACATCCCTAAACTAAATTTTTTCAAAGGCCCTTTTATATTATAAAACGGAGTGGGAAACTGAAGTTGTTTCTTTTTTAAATTTTTCAAGTTCAAACGACTCTACGGAATTTAATAAATTTTGTCGAGATTCGTTTGAAATTGCTTTGTAAAGGAAAGCCTCCCCGTTACAACGACATCTAAAAAGTTGATTTTCGATTGTTTATCGTCATTTTATTGCACTTTATATAAAAAGTGTGCGGCCGGCATTGGAATAACCTAACGTACACCACGAGGAGGTTGCACGGTCGAACTTACACTTTGTGTATAGTGTATGTGTTTAGTGTGTTTAGAAACGAGTATTTTAGTATATTAGAACTCCGTCATTGTCTTATCACTTGTTGTCATCGTCCGTGCATGTTGATGCGTTGCCGCATTAACTCTTGTGGGGTATCGTTTCAAAGTCTTCGAAGTGTATTTTCCAATGAATGCAGTATCACAGGACGTCTTTCTAGACTTCTCGATCGCCAACCGAGGATATCCAACACATGTTCGATCGGATCCACATCCAGACTTATTTATGGGTGGTCAAGAGTCAAGATGTTACGTGATTGAAGAAAGCGGCGGGTGTGTTGTGCTGTGTGCGGCCAAGGATTGGCTTGCATGAGCAAGAATCGTGGTCCGATTCTGTCTTGCATTGGTAGCACTGTTCGCTTCCCACAAGAAGTCCTGCGGGACGGCACAGATGCTATAGATACTTCGACGGTATGTCAGGAAACGTGGCCCCCGTAAATACAGAAATCTTACTAGTATGTTAGTGTGTGACGTTAAAGACCTAAACGTGAGGGCTACGGGAGCGTCAGAGGTGGGGAAAGGTGTAAAGAGTGAGAGAGTCCTTTTGCCCCGGTGCCGTTCCGCGGGACTTCTTGTGGGAAGTGAACAGTACGTGTGGATCTAAGATTTCATTCACATGCCCTGTTGCAGTTAGTGCTGGTGATGACACTACCACCAAATCTGTGTGGTGGAAAAATGAAATTCCGTCCCACACCATTACGGAGCCATCGTTGAAAGCTCTTACTTGACTCACATTTTCATTACTGTATTAGGATCCGGATCGATGCCAAATCCGTTGATGACGATCCTTACCGTAGAGGCAACATTGGGGTTCGTTAGTGCGTAAATCAAACACTGTCGACGATGATTCAGTGGCAGTACAGGTATTACCATACGACTTCTTGAATATTGCCCTGATTCCCGAAATCTTCAGTGGATTGTTTGTGTACTTTCAGTAACTCCCGATAGAACGTAATGAAGATTATCGCGGACTTGATGAGCTGATGCTTCCGGATTACGCGATATGTGTTGCACAATGGCTCTGTCCTGTTGTTGCGATGTCTCTCGCCTGCGATCCTGTCTTCGTGGTCTTTGGAAACGTTGAGTGTCTTAATATGGACCCGGTAGGGTATGGCAGGTGCTGGGCCGCCATTGGGTGCTTAACGACTCCCCCGAACCCGAGTTATATCGTGTGCCTTTGACGACCCATGTCATTCACAAGGTCGGGTGCTCCTTCATGGGTAGCGGACAAATGTCCTCGAGAAGTGGGACCAGTGTGACTCAAACTGGTACTTTCGGGAGCTTCGACTGCGCAAAAGCAGCGCTGGTATTCAGTTTCTGGAGGAGTGCGCAACACATACGGAGTATCTGGTTATTATTGATAGCGTATCTGCCGTCTGATCACCAGCCTGTGAACATCCAAACAGGCTGAAGGCTCTGAGGATTCGAAATGAATCTCCGATCAATTGAACGGGGCCGAAGAGTCGCACTGAGGCCGGTTGGCACAGAGGTAGCCTATAGCTACCTACCGGTCATCTCTTCAGGTTTAGTCGGTGGCAGAGTGAGCGTACAGGCTTGTACGCAGTGAGTTCGCCGCCCCGTGGTTCCCCGTGGATACGGCGACGACCACAGGACTCATCCGCAGAAAACGCTCTGCGGGGCTTCTGGATTTCTCTTCGCTTGTTTCTAAGGCTTTGGCCTAAACTGGATGTAGTGTACATGACTATTGCCGATACAGGTGAAAACCTCAGGTGAGGCGAATGTTGCTTCTGCAACAGCTCACAATAAATGTCTTGATATCCTACGTCCGGCTCACAACAGACTGGTTCACACCCATACGTCTTGTTAGATACCGTTGTCTGTTATCTTCTTGGAGAATGATAACAATTTGGGCGGCTTGTGTCTCTGTCACTACTCTTCGCGGCATCACAAACTTTTCGTATGCACTATGCTATTAATGCGCGATAAAGAATACTGAAGAAAGTCAACGTTTAACGAAAGGGTAAAACTGACGTTTAGGGGAGGCAGCCCCAATGTCCCTGTCCTTGACATATGTTATCAAGGTCATCATTCGGAGTAACTTTTAGAAGGTTTTAGCCGTCGCTCGTTTTTCATTAAAAAGTTATTAACAAAAAAATTTTACAAAATGTAGCAGTTATTTTGAGTATTGAAAGGCATAAATAACTAATATGTATGTGGAAATAGTACATGTATTATGGATATAGTACAGGAAACCGTTAATGGACAGAGGGTTATGATAGAAGAAATAGTCGACGAGTATGCGAAATGAGAATATTAATCAGTATTTAAACGATCTAATGGATACATAGAACTCATTATTTCAAAGAAAGCCTCAATGCATCTTGGTATTTTTGCTAACATGGTGTCGAAACCATGAAAAATCACGGGACAGGAGTCTCACTCCCTGCACCTGCACCCCAAAAAAATTCAATCCAACCTAACTTATTCTTGAATTAAATTCAGGATAGAATAGTTTGATTTATCCCACGGACAGCTTACGTTACGGCGGAGCCCCTTCCCGGCACTCGCCCAACGAAATAATCCAACCTAACCTAACCTAATGTGTCCTTGAGATAAATCAAACTATCCTATCCTGAATTTAATTCAAGAATGAGTTTGGTTGGGTTGGATTTTTTTTGGGACGTGGTGCAGGGGGTGGGGAGCTTTTTCCCCGCCCATGTCTTGAAGTATTGAGCGGGTTTTTCATTCGGTAATGGCCAAGTGTTGCGACATGTATCAACGTGGCTGCAAAATGGATCTCCTTTCGTGTTCTATATTTAATAATTAATAACTTTGTAAGCAATAACGAGCAACGGCTAAAACCTTTTGAGCGTTACTGAAGAAGGAGTCCTTGATAACTATGTCCAATTCAAGGTCATCGGATCTGTCTCCCCTAAACGTCAGTTTTACCAACAAAAGTTTAAATGATTTTGTTAGTAAACAAAAAACTTGGACGTCAACTTCGAAGTTTAGAAAGATCTCTTGCGACATTTGATGGATCGACAGATACACTTCGACAGCTTTGGATAAGAGAAGGAGGAGGCAATACTCGATTTTTGCTGTAGAGGGGATACTTCCCCTAACAAAGTCATTTTAAAATCAATCGCGAAAAGAATTTTGTACACTCCATAAAGTCATTTGAATTTGTAAAATTTAACAAAACAAATCAACTTCTGTCTTCCACTCCGTTTTATAATATAAAAGGGTCTTTGAAAAAATTCAGTTTAGAGATGTGAAAATAGAGACTTCACCCTTTAAAATGAGTCCAGGTAGACTGATATACGATTTTTTCTTGACGAAATTACAGCAGGATAAAAATCGACTATTTTGCGGTCAAAACTTAGTGATCCATTAATTTTGTGGAGTAGTGTATTTTCTGGGGCGCCTAAATGGCCTTCACGATAAACCAACCCCGTACTCTTGTGCTGTCTATCGGTTTGCAATGCCGCTACAATTTGTTTACTATGATGCTTTTCGTTAAAAATTTAGTTAACTCCAAATGTGTCATTAAATAGTGTACGTTGAAACACACAATTGAAGTAGTGAACTGGCAGAATTAGTCTTGTGAGCAGTATTTTAGGAAAATTGCGAAATGGTCTCTCAAAGATTATTTTTGACCAGTCTGGCATACAATTCATATGCATGACACGGCACACATGCAAGGTAAGGCAAACGTATAGTGTCTGTACTTTAACGTAAAGGCAGCCTTTAAGAAGAATCAAGAAGTCGAATAAAGTGAACTACGATTGGTCGAAAATGAAAATTGCTTGTCAAAGGAGAACCACAGTATTTTGCATGAAAGCCATGTTTTGAGCATACGCTCTGTGCAAGACTCGACAAAAAATAACTTTAAGAAGTTAGTTTTCGACTTTCCTAAAATTCGTTCCTACCGGTCATGTCGAGATTTGTCGGTGTTGTAAGTTCTTCCATTTTAATTTATCATATTTTACATAATACTTCATAATTATTATTATACCTATTTTTGATTTTCTAAAAATTATTTGATTGCTAGTTGAAAGAGGCAATGTACTGATAAAATTTCACAATGGAGTAGAAAATATAAGATGTAGGTGAAAAATCGTAGCGACAAATGCAAGCGGACCATATGTTTCCATACCATCTCATTTCTTACTATCCCCACTTTTTAATATATTAATTGCTTTTCCAAGTGGAACTATGAAATGCTTCTTATTCAGGTTAGTATTCTTGAACTTTTTTGTTATAAATCACGATATCTTCAGAAGATGATGTGATGAAATTTCTGTAAACTGCTATAATTCTACTGTGCAGCGTACAATGCACTACACTTTACCCTATGTATACCTTCGAATCAACTGACTTATGCTAATATCAGTGCTGTGCAAAAGTGAAGAGAAAGGAAAGAAGATTCATTATACATCGCCTGATTCTTTAATATGCGTTGCAGTCGTCGATAATATTCACATTAAAACTTCATCAGGTCGTTAGGTACGTATACAATGTGCTTCTTTTCTGTAGGATACATAATTTTGTCATAATAGCGAACATTAAGTCATAACAGTAATTTACTTATAGACGCTTCCAAACTGACAGGTTTTTCAGAGTAAAGCACTTGTCAGTTTAGAACGAAATGTTTGATCGAATAATGCAACTACTCCGAAGAGAACTTCTTCGCTTTAAACGATAAATGCCATTAGACATCTGTGCCGAATAGAACGTTTTCATTGTTAGAACGTACACTACAGTTTTTTACTAACTTCTGATACGCGTGAAGAGTGAAGCACGAGAATAATAACGTCGATGGCGCTTAAAAGTGTAATTAGCTGGCCCATCGAAGTTACTCTTCGTTTGGCTGGTGTTTGGCCATATTCTTACCATCAGGTGTTAAATCGTATGATTTGCGTCTGTACTTTCACAATCACCATAATAGCTCAGTTTTGGGAGTGCGTTATTCATGCAGATACATCAAACTTGACACAACTTTTTGAAAGTTTCGCTGTGCTGTTTGCATATATTATTACGTTCGTGAGGTTGGCTCTGCTGTATTTGACTTATGGGTAGGACATGTTATAACATTGTCTTTCCTTTGTGGAACAGAAGATCATATTTTATATAGTAGCTTAATCAGAATTTTCAGTGTATGTATTTTCTTTGATAAGTTTTCGTGTACAAAAAAACGTGCGTATAATTAAAATTTTTTTCGTAATTAACAAACGTATCAAAAAATGAAAAAAATAGTTGTTTCATTTTTTATAAGAAATAGAAAACGTTGATTAATTTTCAGATTTATAATACATGTCATAACCAAATAATAGCTAATAGGATGTAATCTATTTCCTTGTAGAAGCGAAAACGCATTTAACACTTTACATGGCCTTATTCCATGGAAACGGAGGAATACCACTTGTTTCTTCTTTTCTTGGCTTTTTTAAAACGTCAATGCTATTATGTCATACCTCATTACATTCGTCTTAGCAGTCGTTTTTGTTTGTTATAAAAAACCCACATTCCCATTTTTAAAATTAATCTTACCGTCTGTTGTGAGGGACATCTGCCTATGATAGTTCCTCGCGGAGGAACTATTAAAACAGTTACAACCAAAAACTTTAATGAATGTAGTGTGTATGTTGTATTGAAGTTATCGAAATACTGTTAAGGCAACAATGACCCAATTATTAGCATTGTATTCGGAAGATTTGAAGTAGATCTGAAAGGATGTATGGCCATTGCAAAATAATTAATTTAAACTTGAACTATACAAAAGTCGCAAAAGTATTCGAATACTTAGACGTTTTAGTAAAGAAATAGAATAAATATGAACATAGCTAGTTGTAATACAGATCGCGAATGAACGCATTAGTGGTAATTGAGTGTATTATTCAAATATTACAGAAATAAATTAGAAAAAATTAGGAACATTGAAAAGTAAAAGAGAGTATAGTCAAAATCTTACAACGTAATTGCAAACTTGTTAAATAGGGGTAGGAAAAAACTTAATCTTCAGGGAAGTTTCAATAACAAAGTTCGTATTGGCTGACGAAGGAAGTTAACATTGAGGGAAGAGAATATTATTACACGTGAAAGTTAATAACATCCGTGCACTTCTGCTGTAAAAGTGGCAGTGATGATTTTTGACAGTTCTGGTGAAGATGTGAATTCTGAGTTATGCTAAAGAATTTTAAGGAAAAATGAGTATCATGCCAGGGACCAATGAAGGAATCCCTATGTTGATAAAATTAGTCGGAGGAGATCACATTTGACCAAAGAATACATTACGTAGTATTTCATTTTGGAGTAAAATGATCTGCGCTAAATTAAAATTTATTAATTTTTTCCAGAAAGACGCAATTTTGTTTGAGTGAGACTACATAAAGGAATGCAAGTACAGAATCTGTGCTCGGTTGTACACGGCAGGTGTGGTTCGATCATGGGGTGGAACTGTATGGTAGTAAGCAGTTCAGGAAATGTATTGTTTATAGAACAAATTTTACATTAATATCATACTTGAATATTTTACCACAAATTTTAAAAGAAAGTACTGCACAAATGAAGTAATTAGACGATTTTTATTTTCACCATGATAATGCATCAAGTAAAAGGGAATTATAAACGAACGGGTTCTGTATAATACACCCCACATATTGCAAACACCACTACAAAGTATTAACACGAAACAGATTGGACATTTACGTGCTAAAGTAAGAAGAAGATTGCAAAATTTTGCAATAACCTTGAAAGAATTATCAACAGCGAAAATTGTGCATGTATTGTAAGGGGCTTGTAATTAACACACGAATTTTATTAAAACTAGGGTCAGGTTATACTTCGGCCTACTAACTGCTCGTCTGGCTGCACTGACAGTCGTAGGGTTCTCATAGTCATCCTGTCGCACATTTATTCTAAAATCTTACACTGGGTGTTTCACCACCCCTGTCAAAAATTTTAAGGGGTGATTCTACAAGCCAAAATAAGTCGAAAATCAAGAATAAAAAAATCGCGTCCGAGGCTTCATTTTTGAGTTATCGATGTTTAAAGAGCGGGCTGAAAACGCCTGTCCAGCGGCAGCACTCCATACACGCGCAGTGTCTGCCATCGCGCGCCAAGTTCCCCGTACAGAGTGCTCGCTTACCGATGTAACAGAAACTATGACATACCATACGATGCGATAAGACACTACATTCTTGCGATAATTTATGAAGAAGCACATACCTTTCGTTGGCGGCATTAAACCTGCCTACTTGAAAAAATCCACAAGGGCATATCAAAACCCGCCTCACGGGATTCTCAAGCAGAGAGGGTGAATGCAATTTCTAATTCACGATTTTGTCAAAAAAAAACACCCACACGCGCTTACACACGCACCACGATTATTGTATTCGCACGTGTTCAGGTATACACGCACCATGATTGTCCATTTCATCACACACACGCATCGCGATTATTTCATTCGCAATTGTCCATGAGAATTAGACGCACTATGATTGTCCCGTCCGCGAATGTCCACAAAAAATGTTCAAAGCATGCGCAAAATTTTGCATCTGAAAACACACACGCCAGGCGATTGTCCCGTTCGCGAATGTCTACTTAATCCCCGGCAGGGTATGGTAGGTGCTGGGCCGCCATTGGGTGAGTAACGACAACCCCGAACCCGAGTTATATCCCATGCCTATGACGGCCCATATCATTTAGACGGTCCGGTGCTCCTTCATGGGTACCGGACAAATGTCCTCGAAAGTGTGACCAGTGTGGCTTAAACTGGAACCTTCGGGGGCTTCAGCGCTAGTGTTCGGTTTCGGAGGAGTGCCATAGCGTATCTCCCGTCCGATCGCAGCCTGTGAACATCCAAAGAGCCTGAAGGCTCTGAGGATTCGAAATGAATCTCCGATTAATTGAATGGGGCTGAAGAGACGAACAGGGACCGGTTCGAACAGACGCAACAACTGCCTACCGGTCATCTCTTCAGTTTCGGTCGGGGGCAGAGTGAGCGTACAGGCGTGTACGCAGTGAGTTCGCCGCCCCGTGGTTCCCCGTGGATACGGCGCTGACCATTGGAGGAGCTATCCTCCCTTGGCCACGACGTAGCTAAAGGACTCATCCGCAGAAAACGCTCTGCGGCACTTCTGTATTTTTCCGCGCTCGTCTCGAGGCGGTTTCGCCGGTGGTAACCCAACCGATGCCGATATAGGGGAAACCCCCAGGAGCGGCTAGTCGTTCGCGACCGGTTACACTAAATGTCTACTTAATCGCACACATACGCACTGCGATTACGCTACCCACGAATGCGAGATTACTTTACTCACGCACAGAAAGATACTACAAACGAAAAAAATCTAAAAAGCTAAAACTAAGCCTAACACTGAATGTAAAATTAAATTGAAAAAGAGACTGCTTTCTACTACTTCCTGCCGATTATAGGTGTTTTTTCGTTCGCAATAGCCACCAAACTGAGGAGACCTTGGACAAATTCCAGTCGAAAGACTAAAAACTGTATCGATGCTTTGTTATTAATCGGTGTGTCCTTATTTATCCCTTGCATGCTCGAGATCCGGGCAGCGGTAACTCGGTCCCGGGAGTTGAAACTGTTTATAATTTGTAGATGCCGCGACGAGTGTCGTTGAACCGATCGCTTTCATTTCTTTCCAACGATGCAGTATTCTTACAAACTTCCAGGTAGGAAGAAGTGTTCGTGTCTGATACTGTGCGGTTTATTTTACAAGAAGTATAAAATTAGAATATCTGGATAATTAATGAATTCTTAGCACCGATACTGAAGCTTCTTCCGTCGGGACGATTCTCCGTTAAACAGCGACAACGTGTTGTACGGGTGGTCAGTAATTTGAACGCAGAACCTGCAGCTGATCTAGTGTCATCGTTCGTCGTCAACGGCCTCAGATGCGTAAATTTCATTTATCCGCAGACTCTAGTGTATGTAATTCATATGGACAGTTGCAAATCAAATAATCGCGGTGTGTGTGTGTGAGTGAAGTGCACAGTTGCACGTGTCAGAAGGATCATTTTTTACAGAGATTATAGAACGATGAGCACGCTATTGACCAATTTTCCTTACAGAGGAGACGTTGGTTAAATTTCTCGCGAAACTGAAAAATCTTAAGCAAATGTGTGCATTGCTGCAGAGTTGGGCATGATTCGAATTTTTTCGAATAAATATTTATCTCAAATAATTATCTGAATAATTTATTCGAATACCGACTGCAAATGTATTCGAATAATCTATTCGAATAGTAATTGATACATTATTTGAATAGCAATTGATACATTATTTGAATAATAATACAAATAATTGTTGTGTAAGGGAGAAAAAATTGGGTGGACTAGACCGGGGAATCGAACCCGGGACCTTCCGCTTTCCGGGCGGGTGCTATCCCAACTAAGCTATCCAACCCACTACCAATTTAATCTCCCTAAATTCAACACACTGAGCAGCTGCCGCCTACAGTTGATTGTTTTAAAACAAAAGAAAAAATAAATAAATTTTTATCCGAATAAATTCTTCTACAAATGAGTTCCTATTCGAATAAATTCTTATTCGGATAAATACTTATTCGAATAAATTCTTATTTGAATAAATTCAAATTCGTTAGTGACGAATAAAATTTTATTTGTTACTCTTATTCATTATCTGTTAACTGAATAAAATTTTGCCCAACACTGCATTCATGCCGGCAAATATCGACGCTTTTCTGTTTACATGCCAATGTATTTACATTGTCTCATCTCGCGGTCGTTGACCTCGGCCTCTCGAACAGCTGTAATCGGCAGGAAATATTTCTCGCGTAGAAAGCAGTCTCTTTTTCAATTTAATTTTACTTTCAGTATTAGGCTTAGTTTTAGTTTTTTAGATCTTTTTCGTTTGTAGTATTTTTCTGTGCGAGAGTAAAATAATCTCGCAGCCGTGGGTAAAGTAATCGCAGTGCGTATGTGTGTGATTAAGTGGACACTCGCGAACGGGACAATCGCCTGGCGTGTGTTTTCAGGTGCAAAATTTTGTGCATGCTTTGAACATTTATTGTGGACATTCGCGGAGGGGACACTCACAGTGCGTGTAATTCTCATGGACACTTGCGAATGAAATAATCGCGATGCGTGTGTGTAATGAAATGGACAATCATGGTGCGTGTACACATGAACACTTGCGAATACAATAATCGCGGTGCGTGTGTAAGCGCGTGTGGGTGATTTTTTTGGACAAAATCGTTAATTAGAAGTTGCATTCACCCTCTCTGCTTGAGAATCCCGTGAGGCGGGTCTTGATATGCCCTTGTGGATTTTTTCAAGTAGGCAGGTTCAATGCCGTCAACGAAAAGTGTGTGCTTCTTCATAAATTGTCACAAGAATGGAATGACTTGTCGCATCGTATGGTATGTCATAGTTTCAGTTACATCGGCAAGCGAGCACTCTATACGGAGAACTTGGCGCGCGATGGCAGACACTGCGCGTGTATGGAGGGCTGCCGATGGACAGGCGTTTTTAGCCCGTTTTTTACACATCGACAACTCAAAAATGAAGCCTCGGACGCGATTTTTTTATTCTTGATTTTCATCTTATTTTGGCCTGTAGAATCACCCCTTAAAATTTTTGACAGGGGTGGTGAAACATCCTGTATATAATATCAATTTATAGATTCCTATGCAAAAACTCGGATTGTGGGTTTTTCTTCAATATTCTTTAGCAAACACGTGCTTCTTTATAATCGCTGCATGTGCTCACTAATTGAAATAAATGACAAACGTAACCGATTGTATTTACCGCCAATTGATAGCAATGCCAGGATTCTTTAATACCGTGGTATTTCATATTGGGACAACTCACCTTACTAAGGACGCGCCCTTCTCTTTCCGTGGAGAACTCCCTTAACATCACCGACTTTGATGGGCCTGACTGACGTCACGCCAACGGGGGGTTGCGCGCAGTCGGATCTTACCTGACCCACGCGTGTCATGTGGACGCCAAATGTTTAGGACTGAGAGCCTTGGTTCAGGACGTGGCTGTTTCGAGAATGACTACTCGTCTGGTCATTCTTAGGGTACGCCATTCTCTAACGTCTTCTGTCGTAAACCCAGGCCGTCGCAGATAAACATGTACCGTACAACATAGAATTGCATAGGAGCAAATGCTTAATGAAATACTTAATCCTACAATATGTTAATATAATAGTAGGTGACTGATAATGTAGGAATGTCTTACTGTTCGAATACTTTTGTGACCCTCGGAAAGCTTCTGTTTATATTAAATGTTTTGTAACGTCAATATATCCTTTCAGATTTACATCAAACCGTGCCAATGTAATCATAATAATTATGTGTCACTGTTGGCCTAATCATATTTCAATAACTTTCGTGTAACTTGTAAGTAAGTACATTACAATGATTAAAGTTTTTGGTTAGAAGTGTCTGAATACTTGTGTAAGCCATTGTATAATAATTGCTGAATTATATGAGCCTGGAGCCGAATATGGAATGTGCAAATAGACAAATTCGGATATTTAAGAAATAAACGGTTGTTTGATTAGGACAGAACCGGAGGAGACACCGTTTTAGAATCTAGCAAAGGACTGATTTTTTCATTAGTAGAAAACTGAGGAGTGACCTTGTAAAAGCGTCTTCGGATTTAATTGATTTGTGCTTATTCATAGAAATGAATATTAGTGGAACTTTGACAGATATCAAAAGTTTCAGGAAAGTCCACGGCTAAGAGAGGATTATGAATATAAGGGATACTAGCATATCCTGATCGACAGTTACTTTATATGAGTTTTATGAATGAAGTGGTCTTTGTTAATTCCTTGTTACAGTCTGCTTCGGGCTCTACTATCTGAAAGTTAAGAATACGGACTGTTCCGTACGAAACACCTTCAAGTTGTGAACTTTATTAAAAATAGATATATGAAACACTTTCTTCTTTCCTTCCTTGTTCTATGAACGTATCAATTACGGCAAATTTTTCTCCGTTGATTTTAGAAATAGAAAGAAATATTTCACACAGAATGTTTAAAAATGAAGAAGTTATTCAAATTGCCAGTTTGAAAACCTATACATGTATATTTTCTTCAATTATTCTACACTGGTATAATTTGTTATAACACAGTATATTGTTATTATATTTGCAAATAATTATATTCAAAATCATATTTCGTATTTACCGGACACTTAGAAAGTGATAGCATTGAAATTTTCAATAAAGGATTGTTATTACTCTTTTTCTGATACTTACAAGTTGTAAGTTACATGCGAATATTATTTTGCTGAATGATATTGATTGTAATAATTATTTTACACAGAAACTTTAAAGCAGTCATTGCAGTTGTATTCGAAGACCTGAATAATCTAGATCCCACTTATCGAAACAAGGAAATCATGTCGGAGAAAACAAAGTTATCTTTTCGTTTTTCAAACATGTTCGTGGGAACGTATGCATTGGCCATCATGTTAAACATATTAATAAATGCACCCGGTCTCTTGTTCGGCAATAACGATGCAAGCAACGTTACATCCGCTATCAACGAGACAAGCAGAAAGTTTTTCATCGCAATGAAACTCCCTTCCAATGCGGAGATTTCTCCGTACTATGAAATTATTATCATCTTACAATTTATGTTGCACTTTTGGGTTGGCATTACATCATCGGTGTTGATGGCATTGCCTACATCATTAGTAAGTTGCTATTCTTCACTATTCTATTGCTTTTATAATTATGATATTTACCACAACCATACTATATGTTTTAGTCTTAAGATTAATACAAAGATTGCGGAATTGTTGAATTAGCAGGGTGAGGGGGGTTTAAATACATATTTTATTGCGTATATTATACACAATGCGTAACTTTTACATTTGTATTATTTTTTGCACATGTGCTGCATTTATTTCGTAAAATCAATTTAATTTGTAATTTAAATTTTTATCTTGTCTGAACAACATAGTACATAGTACATAGATATACAGTACATGTAGGGTCAGTTCTACAGATATTAAGAAAAATGTTAAAACTGAGGTTACATATGACTGGGGACAGTGATCCGATCTTTAATAATTACACTGCGGATTTTTAAGCAAATATACATTTTTAAACTACAATATTTTTAATTTCCATGTAGCAGATGAAATGAAATTATAACAGAATTGCATTTTGCGGTTAAAATGTTTAAGAATACATTCTGTGTTTTAGTTGCTCTATAAAATGTGCATTCTTCATAAACTTGGATACGGTAAATTGCATAAAAATCCGTAGCCTATTACTAAGTAATTAAATAGCTGTAATTAGAATGAGTATCCTAGAGTCTGAAATTTTTGAAAGCCTTAAAAATACAGCCAGGGAGTGCAGAGAAGAAGTAAAGGAAAAGTATTAGACAGATTATTTGCATGTTTTTTGCATACTCATATTGTATATGCTGGTACATTATTCTTGCATAAGCATTCAGAGTTTATTGATATAGTGTAGGAATCAATAGTGACGTATATTTTGTTTTACTAAATGTATCGTACATATTTAACGTTAACTAATTCTTGTGCATAGATTACTAAATTCGAAGTTTAAAGCTTCGTATTTGATGCTTTCCAAAATATAATACCGTACTCCTTATTGGAATATTGTATACAGAATTTTCTTGCACGACATTTTCAAACCAATGAAGTCATACTGCTTTCAAACTTCTATTTCATTCCACATGCTAGAATGAAGAAAAGTGATCATCTAATTTCTAAAATTTTGTTTCAGCTTCGTCTGAAGGAAACTTCATGATTTACCAAACGATTTTCCTGTAATATTTATTACTTGTTCGTCAAAACTTTTAGTATATTAAAAAAGTTGTACTTTATTATTAGGTATTGCACGTAGGTGGCCTGATTGAAATAATGTGCGAAGAAATGATGGACCTTCCTAATGCTGATGAGCAAGGAAGATTGCGTATATTTAAAAGACTTATTTCCAAACATGAAAGGATTATATACTTGGCGGATGCTGTTAAAGACACATTTGCTTACGTGTCGTTGGTGCAAGTGGGAGTGCATGTTTTAATCATGTGTTTCGTACTCGTATTATGCGTGACTGTGAGTCTTTATCTTCATAGTATTGTAATACACGAAATTTTCGACACAGTTTAAGTGGAAAGTTTGTTCTTTCTAAATATTTTACGAGTATATAAATATGCAGTTATGCGTATATATTTTAGTCGATAAACGGTGAAAATGGAAATACTGTAATAGCAAAATGGTTACCTTATTATGCTACTTTGATTTGCGCGAACTTTGTGGTCTGCTCAACTGGAGAATACATTAAAGAAAAGGTAAATCATCAAAAAAATGAAAGAAGTATATAATACATACGCACACGCACACATAAGCATACAGGATGGTTAAATAAGAGTTCAGAATTTTAATGGTAGATAGTAAATTAATATTTTCAAAATTATGAACAATTTTCCGTTTCGGTTAAAGCGGGTGTCTTGCTCGCTTCTGATGCTCTAGCACAGCAGGAAAACAAGGGATTATCTTTCCTCTTCCCACTTCGTACACTCAATCAAATTTTATTACAGCGACGGAGGGGTGTTACACTTGTTAAACGTGAATGGCGTATGAGAACGTGCGTGTACACTATGAAATTTGACCTTGAACTCATTTTCCGTGTTTTTGTGTGTTCTGGCATTTATATAACTGTGCAAGTATCTTATTGGTGTAGACGGTAACGGAAAATGGTAGAGGGTTGGATGGAGTCAAGAGGTAATTGGTGTCTCAAATTTTCGGTTGATAAGAAACATGGAAAGGGTGGTGGAACAGCGGAGTGGAGTCTTGAGATGGTCAGGAATTATGTTTTATGACTTAGTTTCAGGTTCTTGGAAATCGACTTTCCGCGAGGTTAAGAAATCTTTAGGGACTTTATTCGATTACGATCCATGTGCATCGCAGCCGCCCAAGAACCTCAGGTTTATGATAGTGACTGTCAATAAAGGACCCACGGGCCGAGTAGCTAATTGCCGCGCACGGTAAGATCTGCGAGGCAGCAAGCCTTCACCAGAGAAATGTTAGGTATGCATTCTCGCGATCAGTGAACAGTTACAGACAGCAACTAAAAATTTACGCAGTGCGGTAAGAATGACATCGTATTACTCAAATCAAGAAATGGCAAAAATGCATTACATGTATCAACGTGCTGACGAAAGCACTGCAGCAGCACGAAAACTGTATGCTGAAAAATATCCGAATCAGAAGATACCGTATTAGAAATTGTTTAAAAAGTTTCTCCGACATTTACGTGAAATCGGTTTATTTGAAACACGACATTGGGGTTCAGGAAGATCTAGCAATAAGCCTGTTGCGATTCGTAGTTTTGTGGCGCGAAGATGTGAAGCTTGTATGAAAATGGGAGGAGGTCATGTAGATAATCTTCTGTAATCACGGAAGGAAAAGACAGTAAGATAATCAATTGTTTTTATACAGCCCAATAGCTTTCGAAGCAAACAAACCACTTGGTTCAATCGAAACTAAAAATTGCTTATAATTTTGAAAATATTAATTCTGCTGCCCATATTTATCAGGACCTTTTTCCTCCATTTGGACAGTACTATCTACCCATAATATTCTGAACCCTTTTTTACAACAGGTGGTGAACCTTTTAGGGGGCGATTCTGCAGTTCAAAATACGTCGAAAATTAATATTGACGAAAATGCGGTAAGGGCCTTCGTTTTTAGTGACTGATATATAGAATTGATCTCCGGAGAGCCTGTAGTACGGCAATTCGGCGTTCAGCGGCATGCGTTAGGCAGGTCAGCCAGGGTGCATTCAGTGGCGGCAGACTCACGATATATTTACCACATAAAACACATACTCACGTAACAGAAAGTACTATGCAGAGATGACAAGTTGCCTAGTGTTGTGATGTCCAGCGTAGGGGCCCCACACGCGCCTGCTTCCCCTTCCAACCGTTCTAAACGAATAGACGATATCTTTGCTTTCGCGGGAAGCGAGCGTATTGGTTACCGTTTCAGCCGCGTCCCAGTACTATGTAATGGTGAACGATGGTGGGGACGGCATTTATCTGCCGGGAGACAACTTTGGACATCACTGGCCTAGCGGGTCGGCACAGGGGTAGGAATGGTATTCCGCTCGTCCCACGTTTGATGCTTCCGAAACGTGGTCCTATCTGGTCGTTATCAGTAGACGTGTCCATTTCCGCCAATAAGGAAAATGCGTGTGCTTTCTTTTTATGATTGTGTCAGAATAGGGGGCTCTATTCCACTGTTAGTCAATTAGACACAAATTCCTTATGTTAGCCAAATTGCCATCTCTGCATAGCTGACATACGATACCATGCCAAACGACACTAAGTTTTTGCGACAATTTATGAAAATGCACATATGTCATGCTGCACGACATTAAACCTGTTTACTCATATAAATCTTCAAGCACATATCAAAAGCCGGCAAACGGGATTTTCAAGTAGAAAGGGTAAATGAAACTCTCAATACACAATTTTGTCCTTAAAAATCACCCATCCGCACAAACACACACACGCACGCACCGCGATTATTTCATTCGCAAGTGACCATGTGAATTACACGCCCAACTATTATACCGTCCGTGAGTATTAACTCTACATTCTACAAGTCGCGTTGCGTTGATGGCCCTTTAGGCGTATTTTTTTCTGAAGACGCCGACTACCGCGGTGACGACAAGGTGTAAACAATTATTAGCAATGATGCTGAAGCCGTTGACGATTTCCTCCAAGACGGTTCACCGTTCGGCAGCGGCAATGTTTTGTGTGTATGGTTAATGACTTGAACTGGTTGACAATTGCTTTGCGCAACTAGTTCGGTCGTCCATGCAAACTCTGCAGGTAGTTTCGTGTCATGGTTCGACGGCAATGGCATGAAATGCGTAAATTTCATTTGACTACAGACTGTAGTTTGCATTTGAAAATTTAATAACAGTTCCGTTTATATGCCTGTATAACTTACAGAATGTGGAATTAACGCTCGCAGACGGGACAATTGTGGTGCGTGTCCAGCTGGACACTTGCGAGTAAAATGATCACGGTGGGTATGTCTGCACGTGTGGATGATTTTTGAGAACAGAATTGTGTATGGGAAGTTGAATTTGTCGTTTGTTTCTGCGTTTCGAAAGCGGCGTCAATTGTAGAGCGCATGGGTGCCGTCCCGCGGGCTCCTGGGTTGCTTGCCTGGGCTGACGTCATGGCATCTATGTGCGGGCAGCGCCCTCCTACTCCTTGACAGCAGGCGCGGGTGAATTTGCCCAGCGAGCGGAGATTGCCTTCGATCGTTGGAAAACAATTCGAAACCTCGGTATCGGGTCCTTAAGACAGCGGAGTCAATTCGGATTGCTATTGCGACATTGACGTGTACTTTCACGTCTCTGCGTATCAAAGAAGGTTCATTAGCGCCCTTGCGAACGCTGTTCGTAGATATAGATGCTGTTCGTATTTGCTAACCCTCAGTGTTTTCGTCCTGAAAGTCCGTCGTGCAGCCTTATTATAATATTGTAATTCGTCCTACGTGCAAGTGTGGTGCAATAAACGACATAAGTCTGCAATCACCCAGTCTGAACCAGTGAAATTTCTTCGGCACCTACTAACCTACCGAGTATGCTGGTCCTTCGAGGCGGATTAGTAAAATGTGTTAAATCATGAACATGAGACTGGAAGAGCTGATTATCAGATAAGAGCTCCCAACGAAGACTATTGGGTGCATCATAAATAATTATAAGAAGACAGAGAAGGCCAAGTTCTCCGCAGACACAGCGGAAGAACGTTCGAAACTGCATTCAGATCGAGCTCCGAGCATAGAACAAGGACCGGAAGGAGAAAACGTACGTTATGTCGGATTGTTTCCTAGTCGCCGAGAGGAAGTACTACGAGTCCGTAGACTTCTTCAGTACTTTAATCGCCAACCTCAAGACCGAACTGAAGGGCCAAACTGCCACCGAAGTATCAACCAGGTGCATGGATCCATCCAGCCTCGCGTGGTTGCCAACGATCCCGTTGCCTCTGGGACCTGTTTGAGTCCCTGGTCATCGAGAATCCGCTGCTGGGAGACGTCCAGAGGCTGCCTTACCTGGGAGGTTGGTTGGACGGGCAACTGAATCGATTTATCTCCCGGCCAGCCTTCACGGATTCGAACTTCGTCGTTGCATGGGCCGAGTTAAAGACGAGGTGTGTGAACGAGCGCATGATCGTTCGCGCTTGTAAACAGTTTTTGTATCTTCCGCCGATCGCGGATGGCGTGGATGATAACCTCTGCCAGCACCGCATTAAGATGAACGACGCGCTCGAACAATTGGGACGCTTTGTTAGTTCTAATACTGACGCACAAGCTATACTGCCGCACACGGACGGACTGGAAGAACTCCTTAAACGCGTGCATTCGATCAGCTGAAGCCATCCGCGTCACTGTTGAAGCGACTTCCCGATCCCGTGTCGGCGGCGCGGTCAGCAAGGCGAATGCGCGAAATAACATCGCGTTTCAGAATATCGGTGTCGGTTATGCCGCATCAGACATGCAGTGTGCCGACATGGTGCCTCCGAACAGCTAGGGCAGGCGCAGCGGCGGAAGTTAGTTAACCAGAACAACTGCTGCTTCAATTGCTTGAGGCAGGGATACACGGTTAGAGAATGTCCCACAGCGGCCAGCTGTGTACGGTACGGATAGATGCAGTACACGCTCTTGCATCCGGTCTCTGAATCCGGTGGTAGTCGTGTGCCGGTCGGAACTTCTTTGCCGGTATTGGCCTCATCGGGATCGGGGCTGTCGGGAGAGAGAGTGACGTCGTGTTCTAGGATGCACACGTGTCTCGCTCGATAGAATGAAGTTAAGGAGGACGCGCGGGTGGTTGGCGACAGCCATTGTGGCGCTCCGTATCCTGGGCAGCGGAACGTAGACTGTGAGAGCCTTGCTAGACCAGGATTCGGAGGCGACCATCGTTACCAAATTCCTGGTACAGGCAATGTGCTGGCTAAAGCAGCCGGCGTCGGTTGCCGTCCTGGATGCCGAGGGCGTTACGATGACCCGAGTGCATTCACGTGTAGAGTTTTCCGTGATTTTGGAATAGGGCAAGCCGCGGGAGTTGAAAATGTCGGCCCTTGTACTATAAAGCCTCTCGTCCTACGAGTGCAGCACCCCTGTAGACGTGACCAGACGGGAGTATCTGCAGGGGTTGGAGCCAGCGGACTCTGATCCGTGCAGCCCCACGAAAATCGACTTGCTCATCGGGGTCGAACTATTTCGATGCTCTGTTTTGAATGCAGGAAAATGATACAGCACTATATCGCGAACGAGCAATTGAGGCAGCAGCACCAGAAAGTTTGGAAGCTGTAAAATGTTGCCAGACCCGTTGCTCTATCACCTGACGACCAAAGGTGCGAGAGCTTTATTCAGAATACCGTGTCAAGAGAACCTCCGGGAAAGTTTTCAGTACACCTTCCTTTTCGTGCTGGGCGTCCGCTCGATGTCGGCGAAACCTATTATGGAGCACCCGTCTTGATGCGTGTGGTCGAGCGGAAGTTCCGCCGCAGCAAGCCATATGGAGGAAGCTTCCGAGTTGCAACGTGATCGTCTGGCAATCCAACCCGTTTACCTGCAGCCTTACCCTGTAGTGTGGCCGGGGGCTGGGAGGAATTCCGTGTCGTCTTCAACGCATCCAGTAGCACTTCCAATGGCAAATTGTCGAACGATTTGATACTACCGGGATCGAAGCTCTGAAAGCCGACATCGAGATGATGTTTCGGCAAATCAGAGTGGAGCGGCCGGATGCGGATTTTTAGAGAATCCTGTGACGTCGAGATCCCGAAGCTGAGCCGACCGCCTTCCGGTTAACCATACAACCTACGGCACGGCCGCGGGTCGGTTCCATACCTAGTCCAGTGGGTCTTACACCGACTGACGGAGCAGAAGGAGGACTATTTCTTAACGGTACGTGGTGTGGTAATGGATCACTTCTACGTCGACGACGTCTTTTTCGGGGCGACACTATTGAGGAAGCGCGGAAGACGGTACATGAGCTCTCTGTCATGCTCAAGGCGGGAGATTTTCAGTTTCGAAAATGGGCATTCGACTGCCCGCGCGTGCTCGACGAACAGGAGCATAAGAGCGTCGACCTGCTGCAGGAGACAGATCTTGGCCAAGTCGTACTAGGGCTTTTTTGGGACACCAAGAGCGACGAGTTCCGATGCGCGGTGGTCTCCAATCACGCCACTGCACTCTCAAAAAGAACGATTCTGGCGAGAACGTGGTCGCTTTGAGTGTGCCATGCTGACCTATTTTGAGCGGCACCCCATTATAATGCCGCGGAGTTCACTCGCAGAAGAAATATGAGAGGCGGCGCACCGTGGGGCGCTACACACTGGACCTTCGCTCACGATGGGACTCCTGCGGCATAATTATCTGTCATTTGCTCGCCTCTCGGGTGACACCGACGCGATCGTTCACACACATGGGTGTGGATTATGCGGGTCCCGCTGGGACGCGGTTAGGAAAAGGTCGGAGTCACAGGAGCTCTAAATCTTATATAGCGAACTTCGTGTGCTTCGTGACCTCATTGCCACAGGTTTTCTCGCTGCCTTAGAACGACTCATTGCGCGAAACACGCCCTTAGTATCCCACTAATTCTGGTCCTTTTGTCACCTCTGGCGCCGAACGTGCACGCACTCGGCGCCAAAGGTGCCGCTCCTTCGAGGCTTGTCGGACCCAAGCTTTCGCGTACTGATTCACATCGCGCGGCACCATAGACGAAACCACCCATCCGGGGGAATGTAGATCTCCAATAGGTAGGTCGCCCTTCATCTTTCCCGACCACCGCTGCGGTTGGCATCGCCACCGGTGGCATGTACCGCTCGGCCGGGCGCCGTGATAAAACCGACCGGCTCTGAAATGTCCGTACCCTTTTAGTTGCCCCAACGACAAATAGGGTGCACTGTGGGAGGTATTTTTGTCAACCGACCCCTCCAGCCAAACGGGAACTCTGGGTGAACCCCGGCTGACCTGCCGTGCGACACGCACGCCAGTTCTGAATTTATAAACCACGATAACTAACAAAAGGTGCTTCTACCGCAATTTGGTCACTCTTGAATTTCGACTTATCTTGTCCTGTACTACCACCCCCTAAAAGGTTTACCATCTGTAGTGAAACCCTGTTCCATTTTCCTACAATGTATTTCTATATTAACTTATAACATTTAATTCTAATGTAGGGTGAAAGTATTCAGGAAGCTGCATATAATACTCTTTGGTATGAATTACACCCTCGGGAGAGTCGAATGCTGTTATTAGTGATGCTCCGGTCTCAGAGAAGTTTAGTACTTACAGCCGGAAAAATTATAAATATCTCTGTTAGTTTGTTTGTTACAGTAAGTATATTTGCGAAATAAGGAATTATTCAAATTTAGTTTAGAATAATTGTCCGTAAAAATTGCAATAAACATTATTAGTGCATATTTTGGATAAAAAACAGAAATAAAATATGTACACAGCACGCTATAATGGCACAATATCACTACTCGCTTGGAGAAAAGAGTTAGTGCATTGTTTTATTTTTATTTCATAAGATTAATTTAAAAGTTTTCATTTGATAAATTTGACGATTTTGTGCAGTTTGATGACTTAAGTTTTATTTAACAGTTTTGTAAAAACATCGAGGATTATAGTATTTATCTGGTAGCGGTGACGAAATTTGAGGAGAGGTCGAAGTCTTAACTAAACTTTTAATAGTTGGTTGTATCTGGCCAACTGTGGACCGGTAGCCCTGAACTCTCGACCACGTCGCGGTAGTCCAGACTCTTTCGGCTGTCATCCCGTTACAAACGGCGCATAACTCTGACCAGCTTATCCTCGCCTTTCGGCACGACCCCCAACTATTTCAGGTTACCACACTTCAGGAGAAACTTTGCAGAACAAAGTATGTTTCTTAGAAACCCCGTTACTGTGGCTTCAGGCTTGGAAGGGCTCCGCCTTTCTACGGTGTCTGGTCAAATCTATTTACTTTAAATCTAAAGGAGTTAGGACGTTATGCTAACTGCCACCTCCAGACTGTGCAATGGTTGCTGCTCTGGTTATCCCGTTTTAACCTGAACGAGCTCGTTGTTAATCAACACCTTCCTAGAACTGATGGATTCGCAAGCGCCCCAAGGAGACAGAAAGAAGGCTGGATTGATTAGTCTAAGAAATATGGCTGAAAGAGGGATAGAAAAGAACAAGGAAGAGTAAGTGGCGAACACTCAGTAAAAAAAGTGAAGAATGGCTTGGCCAAGTCAAGTTAGGGCGAGATACGGCCTCAGAGTTGGTTAGTGATAGTTGGGCATTCGCCATTCGCCTGTGAGAGCTTCCGGAGTATGTGCCACTATGTAGCTTGCAGTTATCTTTGGTAACGGAGAGTGGATCCCCTCAATGCGCGTCCCATAAGTATACCCAGTCTACCAGAATTGGTACGAAGATGAGATTACCATGAGATGGAGGCTCCTAGGTGTAAATCTCCCACCAATCTAAGCGGCTGAAAGCAGCATGGGAGATCTTTCCCAACATTCCTCCCAAAAAGGGTTAAAGAGGCCGTTGCCAAAGGAATCGAGGGCCTCGCCAACGTGACGGGCAAGTCAGAGTGGGGGAGTAGGAGATTATTAATTAATTCTGTAAGTAATGGCTGTTCTACTTGGATGAAAGCACTACTGACTTCGTCAATTTGAGGCATGTATGTTCCCCTTCCAAAATTATTGCAGTTTAACCTGTTTCTGCTTCATCTGTCTTTTAACGTTTCATTTTTCCTGCCTGCCCCAGTCGCTTACCGCCAATGTGTGAAAAGGAGACTGCCAAGGAGTCTAGCATCAAAGAGACTCCCATCAGCGTAACGGCCGTGTCGATTTGGGGGTGCTTTTATTGCCAGGTCTGTTTTCTACTCTCCCTGTTCCTAGTTTACTGCCTTTCTAAGAACTCCCTGGTTTGTTTATTCGCCTGGTTTCGGATGGCGTACGACATTGGCGTGCGTACTCTATTCTCCTTTAACCTGTTATCTTCTTGCTGTCCTGTATTATCTCCCGAAATTATCGATCGCAACGTTGGGACTCGACGGGAATCTGAGCCTGTATGGTCTGTATCTTTACTTGTTTATTTTTCTCTCATTATCTTACCGAAATCGTTCATCGATAGTCTGAGGAGAGATCTCTTGAGTGCTTAGCTCTAAGCCCGTACCTGCCTTTGGAGTCGTTCAAAGGTGGTCTGGGATTTTGCACCAGGTTGCGTGTTGGGATTATCCGTCCCATTCCAGTGAAGGTCTGGATTTCCTAGGGCTACAAGTGTGTACTGGATGTGCGCGAGTATCCCATCAGCTGCTGACTTTCTTTAACCTGAGCATGTTATGTCTTTTTTCTCTGTGTACATTGCGCTTTTTCTTGTTTTTACTTGGTCTCTTGTTTCATGTCAGTGCGGTCGGCAAGAGTTAACCTGCTTCAGGTAGCTGTTAATGTTTAGCAAGTTCAGTTCCATTAGATCTTCGCGTTCCATAACTGCTTCCCCAAGGTGTTTTCTTCCCTTTTCCATCACTGCTGTGCACACCTACGCAATGAGCTTACTTGTTTCCAGCGCCTCCGTGCAGAATTTGCACTTTGGATCAATTGGTTTACCTATCTTGGGCAGATGATAACCTAAGGGTGTGTGGACGCTCAGTATTTTTTGGTCAGTAGTCTGATGTCCTTTTTATCCACACGGAAGAGCTCCCTGGCTTGGTTAATGTTTATCCTCGCGCCAAGTATTTCCTTGACCAACAGTTCTGAGTTTCACTCCATTTTCTTAAATTTTGTCTTCGCTCCATATTTTCATCTCTATTAAGAACTCTGTTTTAATCAGAGCGATCGCGGATTCAGAGCCAAATATGTTCATTTTTACCCTTCCTTTGTCATGATATCGGCTTTTTCGATCCCTGTGTGTCCTCGAACACATGGTAATCTGACACTATGGCCTTACACAATTAATAGGTTTTGGCTTTTCGCATAATCCGCTACTAAGCTTCATTTAAACGAGTGCATCATCAATGCTTTTAATGCTGCTTGGCTATCTGAACATATTACTATCTTTTTCGCTGTTACATGGCTCTGTACTAGATGTAGTGGGCATCTCTGGATTGCTGCTACTTCCGCTTGAAATACTGTGGCACACTTGCCAAGGTATGCTTTTTTGCTCTATTCTGCTTGTAGGCTCGTTGAGGCTGAACCCGTTCTGCCTGCTTTTCTAGAACCATATGTACAGGGTGTCCCATTTATCTGTTACAATATTTCCTGATTTATTGGAGATACAAACACTGGGTCACAGGGAAGTTGCATGGTATGAGGGGGTATATTATTTTGGCGAAGATGAATTTTCTTTACGTTATTATTTGAAGAGATATGAAGATCCAATTTGTTTCCTTTAAACGGGACTATGTATTTTTGTCTAGATCATTCCCTCCACAGATGCTACATTTGGAGCGTCGAGACAGGTATTGGTGATATTTTAAAACGAAAAACTATTGTCCAGAGTTTAGGCCTGCCGTCCTGGCGCAGAGCCTTCGTATTTGTTCCAAGAGGGAGTGTATAACACATTCTACTTGAAGCGCGATCAAGATCACCACTAGTATTTCCGATCCGTCCTTGTTTCTTCCGCTAACAATCCGTAAATTTGTAAGCGCAATATCTCGAAGACCAGTTAAATTCAGGTGTATACTTCTGTTACGTCTCGTAACGAACTGAATTAGCATGTAAGCACCCATACCTTCAACTTGTCAATTTCGTGCTCCTGACATTTGGACCTAGCGACTACCTCAACACAGAATCGCCCTAAAACTATTCGCCCATAATATTATTGGTAAATTTCGAACCAAAACCATATACAAAAATCAGTAACTAATGAAATATGACTAACTGAAGGATGCAACATTATACTTCCATCACCCAGCCATAGATATGTGTGACATTCAAATCCACACGAACCTCATAACATGCGTCGAAGGACTACCTGGAATTGAAACAGCGTAGAAGGAATAAATCGATTCCACAGAAATTCAATACTCATTGTAAGCTGAAGGACCACCGACTGATGGAAAGATTGACACTGGATGTTGCATTATTAATTTATTCTGTTACTGAATTTTAACTTGATGTGATGGATGCGATGGACAGGAGAGTTGGCAACAGATTGGAATTTCCATTAGGTCGGAGTGCTCTTTGCGAGTCCTATGAACCGGTGTTTGTTTTTTCTGACACTCCGGAAACGTAACGCGTTATGTAGTCTACTATAAGTACGAAGCGTGTCGGGTAGTTATGAAGTTCCGAAAAAGCAAAAGTTGGACGATACATACACTGGCGTTCTTCAGGTTGATATACAAATATGACTTATTAGTTATCCCAAAACATGGCCCAATTACCAGTTAAAAACTATACAATAAATTCGAAATAGCAAATGTTCTATGACAGTGCGATAAAGTTTCCTGTTGCACTCCCGGACAATTAGTATGAATTTGTTTGTACGTACCACAATATGGAAGTAATGAATGCTAATTTCTGTTATATGTTTTAAATATTTTAACAGAAACCACAAATTTTTGGAAGAATTAGATTTAAAATATGGCGAATGGAATGGAAAATATGTTATTGGATGGAAAATAAGTTTTGTACAAGTACCTTTCTTATATCTGTAATAACTGAAGAAATAACCATGTGTGCATGCCTAAATATGTGTCCATGACATTTATCACATCCTATCATTTGTTGTAAGAAACACACTGTCATTTTCCAACATGGGACCGTTACTCCACTATGTGACACTTGCTCTTGGATGTGTGGCTTAGATGTTCGCTGATAGCATTTGTTCTAGCACGGAAAGGAGTGTACTTCCCGAGCAGTTTGCTATGCATGATTGGCTTAAAGCCATCATGGTCATCCGGAGCGCAGCCCCACTCCGGCCTACCCCCACTCTGCGTCCATTCTTCTCATACAGGCTGTGATCTAGGATGACGATGGACCGAGGGTGAATTGGAGGGAACTGAAACGCTGGGAACGGACCTAGAGTGGGGGAAGGCCGGAGCAGGGTTGAGCTCCGGTTGGCCATGCAAGCTTAAAGCAACGTTGGCTTCGAGCAATTACGAGAACTACTTACGATGTATACTTCAATGAGTGAACAAATTTCTGTCGTAATGATCGAACGTTTACTGCACAAACGGTCTAAATTTGTTGCCTAGCGCCACTATTCCTACAGTAATGTAATTTTTGTGGAATATGGCTATTATATTTATAACATTTTTTCTAGGTAATAAAAACATCTTTTTCATATGCCTCAATATTACGTACCACACAAGAGAACTGAAGGAAACTATAAAAGATGACGAATGCTGTACCTGTGTAGAATATGATTAGGTGGCTGCAATATTTGGAATTTCTATACATGTAATAACAGCGGAAATAACATATGGAAATAGGATACAAAAGGTGATAGATATAGGGTAATTCGTTCAGTGCACGCGCACATTGAATTAAGTTATGAGTCGTAGTGTTTATAATTCTAGAATTACGCGTCTTCCAGACAGGAACACATGTACAAATTCACACTACGTCACTCCAATATCTGTCCGAGGAACATGCATCCTCTGTGAATTATTGAAATACTATGAGAGTAGTGTCGTTAAATATCACAAAATTTCTGACAACTGCTTTATGAACACCACAGACGAATATCTGACCACTATAAAACTATCCTTCTTATCTGTAGCGGCCACAAATACGGATTGACCTACAAAGATTCTTTAATCTTAATATAATATCTGTTTACTGAGTTTGAAACACTTACACTTTTGTTTAACTTGTCAATAATTTTAGTCGCATCTGTTACTGGCGCCACCAAAGCAGTGTTAAAAATTGTCAAATGCAGTAAAAAAATCAATTCTGATTTCTTCTTTATAATATGAATATATTGTAATAAATGCTCATTAATATTCAAAAGCATGCGTGTGTAACATGTTAAACATACTACAGTAAAAGCTGGATAGCTGCACGCAAATCGGAACCCAAGGAGAGCAGTTGTGCAGTAGGAGAATCGATTCTAATTATAGACACGGCTCGAGCCGAGGTTTGGTTTGTTGACAAACATAGAGAAGGTCAGAGAAATACGTATCGGTAAACTTTTTTATTTTTTATTTTTGTTGAATGAAACTTTTACCGATGTAATTGTAAGGTTTTTCTAATTCAAATAATACCAAACACGATATAATTTGATGCATACTTGGATTATAATTTAAACCTACAATGTGGCACACTTAATCAATATCAATAAGTAAATATAATTCAAATTATACCGTGTTTGGTCTTATTTTAACCAGAAAAACCTCACAAATACGTTAGTAAAAGTTTAATTTAAAAAAAATCAATATTAAAAGAGTTTTATGTTTGCATTATTTTGTCTCACCCACATTCGAGGTTGGGTTAGGTTACACTACTTGTCCGTCGAACTTCTTTGTGCGTCAAGGGGCCCGCCATCATCCCGTGGTGGCGATGGCTAGTGGGCACTGACGCAGTATACCGGCGATCAGAATACTTGTCAACCCCACTCCTGCCTCCCGAGAACCACTACGAGAAACGGCATCCCCATCTATGATGCGAGGTTCTGTGACGAGAACCACAGCGCCATGCGCACGTTGCTGGTCGGTCAATCATCGACGCGTTTGAATTCCTGACTTCTGTTCGCACAATATTTCCTAGACTTTTACACCGATAATAATGCCAATGCAAAAATGTTATTGACCCGAATATAATATTATGAACAGTATTCATAAACTCCAGATAAGTAGTGCTACAAAATGCCTTTTTCACCACGCATCCGTTTCTTTATCGCAATAATAAAAATAGTGTGGTACTATTAGGCATTCTTGTATTACTTGGCATTCTGTAGCACTATTTATTTGGATTTTATGAATATAGTTTATGATATTATATTCGCGTGAATACCATTTTTGCATTAGCATTATTATCGGTGTAAAAACCGAAGAAATTTTACGAAATCCGAAGACAGAAATTCAAACGTGTCGATGACTGACAGAACGACGACGAGCGCGTGACGCTCAGTGGCGCTGTGTTTCAAGTCACAGAATCTTGCATCATAGATGGGGATGCCGTATTTCGTAGCGGTTCTCGGACGCAGGGTGGGGTTGACAACAACAGTAAATCCTCCTATATTAACCCCTCAGCTCGAAATCGAATAGTTCAGTTTGGGCATACCGAGCCTACATTTCCAGCCTCGTAGCTCGCCTTTAAATTTCGCCGAACAAAGAAAAGGACAGCGAATAAAAGAGAAGGATGGAATGAGAGTCGTGGCAACCAAGATATTTAAAAATCCGCGTACCAAATGTTATAATAAAGACAACACTTAAACTTTTTTATTTTTAACCTTTCTGTATGAAAAAGTTTATAACATATTGATGAGATTGTTCTGATCAAAATGAGACCAAACATGATATAATTTGGATCACATTTACTTATTAATACTTATTGAGTAACTAATTTCATTATCGCTTCGAATGAATTACAAAAACGGATTGCTAGCAAAATACATGAAATATCTCTACACATTGTCCGTTGAATGTGAGCTGTGCCTGGATAATGTGGGGGAACGGCCTACGTTTGATGGCAGTGTGAGAATCATGCCTACATTTTACGGTCAGTGTGAGCGAAGCAGCCTACATTTTCCGGACGTGGTGGAACAGCCTACGTTTGACGGATGTGGAGGTACCGCCTGTTTAAGACTACAAGACTACAATTACATTTTTCAACTCAGCAAAATTTTCGTAAAAGTTTTAAACATTTTTTTAAAGTTCTTTTTTCATTTTTCACAACTTTTCTATTATTTTTGACAAAATGACTTTTTAAAAAGTCATAAAACGATCACTAAAGATTTCGTACTCTTTTCGATGAAATACAGAATTTCAATATATTATAAATACATATGAGCAAAGTTATAGTTGGGTAGGTTTGAAACTCGACAAATTTTTCAGGCACGTTAAATGATTCAAAACTTTTTGTGTGTGAAGTCTATTACATATTTATATACGTATCATCTCATTGTAAATATAATTTAATGTAGAATATTTTACTACTTTGTACTTCTGTAATTTATAGTGTTTAGAAATATTGTACTATTATAATTTCAAACGTGACTAACAACCCATTTTTGTAGTGTAATCAAGGCGATAATGGAGTAAAATCAGTTTTACAATAAGTATGAAATAAGTAAATGTGGTCCAAAATATATCGTGTTTGACGTCATTTTAGTCGGAAAAATCTCATCAATATGTTAAACAAATTTTCACATAAAAAAAAGTAAAATTAAAAGAGTTATGTTATTGTATTATGAACTGCTAAGCGTGAATTGTCGTCAAAAGAACGGTCCCCGCGTATCGCGTTACTCAAATCACACGCTTGACTGACTGTGCCATAGGCGTAGGAATAGCATAAGGTCAGTGCGAGCGTAGCACCAACAGGGTCAATGTGGGAGGGTTTACTGTATTCTGATCGCCGGTGTACAGTCAGGAGCACTAATGAAGGCTCGGTTGAAAGCGATATAGGAGGAGCCCTACCACTACTCGCATCTCGCCACGTGCTCCCGGCCATGAGAATTCGTCGCGCGGCAGCGGTCAGGTGATTGACTTCTCTTCTACTGTTTTACAACCGAGACTCCATCAATGCTCGTGACTGTACATTGTTGAATAATAGTAAGGATAAGTATAAATTAAAAAAATTCTATTATTTGTAATTAATTCATAATTTTCTGTATTGAACAAGATTTATTTTTATTTATTTTCAACGAAATATAATTTCTGAATAATATTTTGTAAAATTTATATGTTTATAATACATATAATATACTAATTAAAAATTTGAGAAAATATAAAAATTTATTAAAGTAATTGTAACATGAATACTTTAATTTTACCATAATTAAACACTTCTTGGCAGTATAGAAGTTGCAATGGACTTCCCAAAGAGGACATTCAGAAAGACAACTTCTAAAAATCACAACTCACTATACAGTTGTATCATGAGAGACTGATCCAAGGTGGAAAGGTACTATTCTTTAAATCAAAATTATGCACATTTTAATATATTGAAGTATGTAGTATTCATTTACATCTATGAAGTATTGTACGTCTGTTATAGATGTAAATATGGAAAGGTATGTTGCTGAAGCTTATATTTTAATTATAGGTGGTGGTCCAACAGGAGTATCTGCTGCAATTCAAGCACGTAAACTAGCTGAAAAACATCAGAAAGAACTTAGAGTTACTGTTGTTGAAAAGGCTGCTACTATAGGTAGTCATATTCTTACTGGAGCCTGTTTACATCCAAGTGCTTTAAATGAATTGTTACCAAATTTGAAGGAATTGGGTATCCCATTGAAAACTCCTGTTACAGAAGATTACAGAAGAAATTTGCATTTGTTACTGAATTCCTATACTGATTATCAAAGGGATACCAGTGTACAACCATGGGAGCTACGTGGTTAGGTAGTATAACATGGTATTAATACCACTAATTATACAAGTATATACTACTTATACAATTATTATACTAATTATACAATTATACAAGCCGAAGTTGTCGGCATAGAGGTGAACCCCAGCTATGCTGCATCAGTTGTGCTTTATCATGAAGATGGATCTATTAAAGGAATAGCGATAAATGATGTTGGTATGGCCAAGGATGATTTACCATAAGATACCTTTGAACATGGAATGGAACTAAAGCAAAACACAATTTTTGCTGAGGGTTGTCATGAGCACCTTACAAAACAGGTTTCAGAGAAATTAAATCTTGGAAAAGATTGTGAACATTAAACCTATGCCATAGGATTAAATGAAATAATTACTGTATGTTTCAAGTTTTCATACGTTTATTTTATTCGTACAATATAAAATACAGTGTTTACTCATAATAAGTCAATTTTTTTAGATTTGGACACAGTTGGATGGCCATTAAAGAAAGACGCTTATGGCGATTCGTTTTTGTATTGTCTTAATGAAGATGCATCTGTTATTACCATAGATTTTATTGTTGGATTAGACTATTCTAATCCTTACGTACATCCATTTAAAGAATTTCAACAGTTTAAACATCATCCAAGTATTTGAGCAATACTTGAAGGATGAAAGAGGTATTTTGAATGTAAAAGAATTATTATTTATACCTGTGTTAATGTATTTCTTTTGTTATACTTCCAGTTGTTATTTTAGCATAGCATATGGCAAGAGGGCAATTAGAAGGAGGTTTTCAATCCATTCCTGAGCTTCAGTTCCCTGGTGGTTGTCTAATTGGCTGTACAGCAGGATTCTTGAATGTTCCTAAAGTTAAAGGAACACATAATGCTATGAAAAGTGAAGTGCTTGCAGCGGAAAGTAGAAATGAAGCTATAATTAATGCACAAAATAATCCACCACCCACAAAAGGTTTGGAAACAATAACCTGTACTGCTACAGAAAAGCAGCTAAAAATGTACGGTCAAGCAGGCATACAAGTTTTTGTATTTATGGATCTTTGCTAGATTTAGGGTTTCCAATGTTATTTTGTGGAAGAGAGCCGTGGACAGTATCTCACGCAGTAAAATATTTATAAATTGAACTGTAAAAGAGAAACTTGTAGCTGTCATAAGTAACAATTATTTTAGCAATAGTTAAGAGTTCCAAAATATTTTTGTTATTAAATAAAGTAGATCACCTTAAGTTTTTTTTAATGGAATCATATATTTTCTAATGCATTAGTCGATGCAGCTCGGTATTTTTCATAAAAAAGTATTAAGGTATTTGTGCTAAAAAAATGATAGTTTTGAAGGTATTGGAATTTGAATATTACAAAGTAGTGTTAGTAATACACTGTTTACCTTCTTAAGGTCATTTGAATTTTTTTTACATGAAACCACATTCTTCGTTCCTTTTTGTCTTTTAAAGGAACATTATGAAATACAAAAATAACAATAATGTCATTTTGCCTGACATACTGCAACGAAGAATCATGAAATTTATACAATTACAGTTTGGCTTGGTAGTAACAAATTGAGCAGTTCGGAGAATGTTCGGAGGATAAACGTAAAGAATTGCTATACGTAAAGATAACGCGAACTTACAATACTGTAAATAAAATAATGTTTTGGTCTTTGAAGTTATTTTCCTCACTTTTTCCTCATCTCATCTCATACACAATTGTGTTTCACAACAGGTGTCAAATATTTTAGGGTGTGATTATACAAGTCAAAATAAGTTGAAAGACAAGAATATCGAAATTGCATTCGAGGCTTCAATTTGCAGTTATCGATATTTAAAAATTGGACTAAAATCGCCTGTCACGCGGCAGCCCGCTGTACACGGTTAGTGACTGTCAGCGCACGACAAATTCATCAAGTACAGCGCTCACTTACCGCTGCAACAGAAACGATCTGATAAGATAATTTATGAAATGAATACTACAGCAAGTCACTTACACGTCGAAAACATAAAAAAGACCAATAAATATTGAGGACTTAAAACAGAGAATAATAAGAAAATGCAGAAATAGTACAAGAGAAACTTTAAGAAAAGTGAGAATTGAATTTGAAAACAGACTGTACTATTGCTTAGCACAAAATAGAGAACATTTTGAAAACATCTTATGAAGATTGCGCAAAACTATTGTGATTCTTTGTGTAATAAAAAAATGGAATTGCTATAGATTTTACCTTATCATCTAATAATGACCAGAAAAATTAAAGAAGTTTCACTTGTATCACTTAATTTTCCATCCTCTACTTTGGGCGTAGTAAAACTGAAATAAATTTTTATTTTATTAAATATGTTTTTAAGATGGTTTCAGAAAAAAATGTCCCACACAAAAGATTGTATTTTTTTTCCTATAGAGTAAGAATTTGCAAAGAAAAATACGATTTTCGTTTGAAAAAACAAAGTTGACCTTCAAATAACCTTGAAGACGTCTAACAAATAAAAATTAATAGGATAGTTGTATGTCCCTCTCGAAACCATAAACCTTTTCACAGCCGACTCTAGTACTAGCCGTGCTGAAGGCAAAATGGCAACAGCGCGGGAGTCCGGTTTCGATGTACCTAACCCAACTACCATAACAATCTCCCACTACCCACCGGCCTCCGGACTCCCGGCTACACAGTCTCCCTCTACCGGCCTTTCGGTTTCCCGCCTATCTTTCAAATATTTATATTAACATAGTCATGAAGTTCTTTAAATGTGAAAAACGGAGCAATATTCCAGGTGATTTATTTATTTATATTAACTCTACAGATTCTTATTTTTGTGTGTAGCACATTTATTTAATATAATCTATAGCATTTTTGGACTTTTTGTTTTACATATATTTTTTTTATAAATTTCATAGATTCATCAATAATGCCACGGCGTTGCTGTGTTCCCAATTGCAAGGGAAATTATGATAGTATTTTAAAAGATAATAATTACAATTCTACATTTTTATTCCCCAAAGATGAGGAAAATATTAGATTAAAACATATATTTACAAAATCGGCAAGTTCGTTTTCTTTTACTGAAATCAAAAATAAATTTCGAATTTGTGATGATAATAGTAACGATCTTCATGATCTTTCCATTGATGTAACTTGTTTTTTAGGAATCTTCGATTCCGCATATTCTTCCGATTGTGTTGTTGATGATTCCATTAAAATTTACACATCCTGGTATGGGTCCCATTCTGTTGCTAAAAATTAAATTGCAATATATGTCGATTATTAATTGTGGAGGATAAAGGTAAAACTGTAGGCGATATATATTTTGATCACTTACAAAGAGGGGGCCTTTCTGTTCCCACTGAAGAAGTGATAGCCTCATTTATTCATATGTATGCAATAATGGAGGCCATAATAAATGATGGTTATTTGGAATCTCAATTTTTGCAATCTGAAAATCATAAACATATTTTATATAAATTAACATATATTAGTATTCAATCAGATATACATTATTTAGCATTTTCAGATACATATGTTTGTGGTGAAGCTTATCACAGTATTTTGTTTAAATTATTATCAATTTTTTCAAATATTTTATTAAACGATTATGTAAAAGCTTTAAATAATAGTCAGTTGGAAACTCGTGCAGACATTACTTCTAAAAATCGTAAAATTAAAAACTTTGAATAGGAACTAGATTTTCAATGGTTTTTTTAATTTCACTTTTCTTAAAACATCACTTTTTATATATATATTTAACTTATTCTTTTCAATATGGTTTAATACATTAATAGAGTTTTATTTATTTGCTTAGTATGTACTATTTCACAAGATTTAAGGTTTTACTAGTAGTATTTCAAGAGTATGTTTCGTTATTAATATTATTCAAGATTATTTATTATTATTATTTCAAAATGTAATACTTTATTTCTTTATGAATACAAAAGTTATGTTTTATTTAAAAATATTAATTTTATTTTATAAAGTGGGATGATATGGCTATTGGCGAACCACCCATTATAATAAAAAAAGGTTACGCGCCATGGTAAATACGCCTAGGGTGGAGAGGAAATTTTCCACAATTATAATATTGTCCTCTAACACGATTTTATAATTAACTGCATAATTGTTCCTTTCAATAACTAATTATGCTAACTTCTTTAGTCTATTCCACTAGTTCACTTAACCTTTTTGGCTTCGTACCAATAATTTTGTCTATTTCAGGTCTCTATTAACTTATACATACCTTTAACAATTTTTAAATCCTTCAATTTGGTTCAAAGATGGTTTGATCTTGTTTCACAATTATATTTTCTTGAAATCTCTGTAAATATTTCAAATATAATGCATCACAACACCAAACTCGTCCGAGAGTGCACAAAATATATACCACATTTTTAAGGATTAGTATACTTCTCTATTACTTCTACTTACTATAATTATGATATTTATATATTACTTATACATAGTTAATAAAACATACTGTATATTAGTATAATTTTATACAACAAAATGACGTTAATTATAATGCTGAGTACAAAACTCTACTATTGAAAATAGGACTCCCGATCCTCACATAAGCGGTGTTGCCACGTTCTTCAGCACGGCTAGTACTAGAGTCGGCTGTGACCTTTTGTATTCAACATTTTTCCCGAAAGTGCGTTGTTTTCGAGATATTTAGAGTTGAATTTTTCAAATGAACACACGGTATATTATGCGTACAATGTATGTTATATTCAACTGATGCACTCTACAATACTAATTGTACCATACTTATTAGGGTGGCTCTTATTTTCAACTTTTAAATTTTCTTCGTGACACTGCCTAGAACAGTTCCAATTAATAAAAAAAGAATCTGTTAAAAATTTGAGCTCGATTGGATAACTGGAAAACGTGCCACCGGGCCCTTAAACATCAAAATAATTAATTAAATGCTCATAAGATCGTTTTTTTTAATTATCTTCTAAATTATTGATTATATCAAAAAATATGTCACACAAAAACTGTAGATCTAGACAGGGCGCATCTGTCATATTCTACAATTTTTTTTCGTACAACGAACGGTTTTCTAAAAAAAATGAAAAAACAGCCTGAGAAAAATTGAAAAAATTTTTCTTCAATTTTGAAAATTGAAGTGCGTTTTGATTATTTTTTTATTAATTGTTCTGGACTGACGCATCGGTAAAATTATCGAATTACTGTTTTGTCGGATAGGTTTAATACACATATTTGTATTTGTAATGAAATTCGTCAGACAATTGTTATTTACGTATCTTTACGATCAGTAAACAGTTACAGAGAGCTATCAAGAAATTTCCACGGTACGATAAGGATGACATCGTATTGCTCTAATCAGGAAATGGCAGAATTTGTTACAAATATGTTAACGCAATTTTAGACGATATGCCTCTTGACGAAAGACTGGATCTCTGGCTTATGAACGATGGAGCACCAGCTCATTTTGCACTTAGCATTCGCCAACATTTAAATAAGACCTTCGATGAAACATGGTTTGGACGGGGCGAATCAATCTCGTGTTCCTCTCGATTTCCTGGTTTAAATTCCCTGGGCTCCTTTATGGGAATTTTCTAAGAGCATGGGGTACTTCACATCTATAAATGACAGAGACGAATTATATCAGAGGACAGCAAATACTTGTCAAGTAGTTAGAATAACGTTGAGAATTTTTTAAACTCTTTTCAATTTATTCTGCGACACGAAGATATGAAGCATGTGTGGAAATGGGAGGATCACACGTGGAACACTTTTTGTAAACTGTGGAATTCACAGAATTCTTCCTTTTCACCTTTTGCAAGAAGCAGTGTTAAAACAATCCGTTGTTTTCATATCGTGCGAGAGCATCGGATCTCCAGAAATATTAATTTTTCGACCGATGTTGATTAGGACTTTTTCCTCTATTTCGTTGGTATTAGCTCGCCTTAAAGTACTAAACCCTTTCTTTCCAACAGCCTATAGGAACTCTAACAATAAGCTACATGTACCATAAAATATGCGGTGGTCAAATAATTTTGACTAGTCGGGCGATGTACAGGGTGTCCCAGCTTATCTGTTACAAGCTCATATTTTCTAACTTATTAAAGATAGAGACAAATTTTGGTATGGAAATTGCGTGGTTTGAGGGGACACATCTTTTGGCGAAGGCAAATGTTTTTTACGTTATTATTTTAAGAAATATGAAGGTCAAGTTCGGTTTTTCAAATGGAACTATGTATTTTTGTTCAGATCATTTATTGCACTTTTCAAGACGAATTCACTGAGCCTTAACCCTTTTAGTGCCGGGCGAAAAAGAGATGCCTATGCGAGAATAACCGGCCGAATTTCACGATTTTACTAGGGTTTGGGAAAAGGCTCATAAAAACCAAATAAAAAACAATATTTAAAACGAAAAACTATTTTTTTTAATTCTCTCGTAATGAAATTAGACCATTTATAACGTATTATAAATTTATTTTGAGATTGAGTTCTCTCGCAATGCGAATAGTAAAGCGCTACAAGGTGCGGGCCGATATATCGGCCTCCGGCACTAAAAGGGTTAATGTATACACTCGATTTTTAGTGGTTATCAAGATATTTCCGTGTATAATTTTTAATTGCTTTTGAGGAATTACATTGATTAATTTTAATAATACTATTTTCAGCAATAAACAATTCTGAGAAATCTCACTGAGTACATACAGTGTAATGTTTTTAATAAGAACGTACATCGAATTTTTGTGATATACTGGTTTCTGAGTTTCTTGTGCTTCTATTTTTTTCTCTTATTTAACTGTCTGCGCTTTAACTTTGCACCTCTTCTTCTCCTTCCCTGAAACCCGTCTGGGTCTATCGACCGATGTGTCCTTGAACTTGAGCCAACCGAATACCCCTCATGGCTAGACTACCCTTAACCAACTCACGATTGGGGGTCAACATACACGAAGCTGCGGCCAATAACCTTACAACAAAGTATTATCACAAGCGGCAGTTGTATAATAATTATTGCTCTATATTTTACATTTTGTCGAGAAATGGTGTATAACTGAAATGACAAAAAATATTTTAATTAGTGTTTCAAAGTATCATGTTCGCGATGTTAAATTTTCGGTGTTAAAATAGTTGACTATTGAAAATCAGCGAGGAACATGATGAATAGACGAATTGTATTTAACATGTTTCTGTAACGATTTCTTCTTCAGGTACATATGTATGTAAGTACTATTTCCATACACAGTGTTTTAAATAATTTGTTTCTCTATTAAAACAAATCATTCTTACATGAAACCAATATTTTATGTCACGAAATTCAGTTATTATGATTGTAAAGGGAGTCAGTAATGAATTTCCAAGGACTAAATGACAAAAGGGAAAGGGTAATAATAAATTATAACGGCTGTTAGAAAATACAATCAAATATTATTTCCATAATTAATTGTTTAGTGTCATTTTAAAAATAAAAATTCCCAGGGGTAGTACTTTTAAGGAAGACAAATTTGTACGCCTGTCATGCTCACTATGTCTTCTTTTACAACACTTTAACAATTCCCTACATCCTGTTCTTTCCGTTCCCATGCGGTACGAACTTTCACTGAGGCTCGTCGTCGGGGAAACAGGGAGGAGCTCGACCGGGGGTTGTTTTCCTACAAGAAAACTCGAATGTCTGGTAAATGGTGGGGGTCAGGTTATCGACTGTCCGGCAGAGTGTACTATTTGACGCTTAAAACGAAATTCTGAGAGCATCACATCACTACCCTAGAGAATATACTCATATACATACATGCAAACGTAATTTGTTTTCTGTGGGAGCATCGTTTACGGTAATTATGATAATATTATTGTCAGTAATAGAGACAATAATTTTGAAGTAATACATATTTTTATTATGTAAAATAGTTGATAAACCAATCATACATTAAAATTGTTTGCAAACCACTTTCAAAGTGTCCACAATATTTATCGAGAAACTTACTGTTTTAATTTATTCACCATAATTTTCGACTCACTGTCAGTTAGGTTTTGTCGTACAGCTTATACATTTTCCTCATCTTTTCACGCACAATAAATTTCGATACATTGATAATTTTATAAAATGATATAAGTAAACAATATTATACAGGGTGTTTCACCACCCTCGTCAAAAATTCTAAGGGGTGATTCTACAAGCCAAAATAAGACGAAAATCGAGAATAAAAAAATCGCGTCCGAGGCTTCATTTTTGAGTTATTGATGTGCAAAAAACGGGCCAAAAACGCCTGTCCATCGGCAGCACTCCATACACGCGCAGTGTCTGGCATCGCGCGCCAAGTTTTCCGTACAGAGTGCTCGCTTACCGATGTAACAGAAACTATGACATACCATACGATGCGACAAGACACTACATTCTTGCAACAATTTATGAAGAAACACACACCTTTTGTTGGCGGCATTAAACCTGCCTACTTGAAAGAATCCACAAGGGCATATCAAAACCCGCCTCACGGGATTCTCAAGTAGAGAGGGTGAATGCAATTTCTAAGTGACGATTTTGTCCAAAAAAATCACACACACGCACGTACACACGCACCGCGATTATTGTATTCGCAAGTGTCATGTGTACACGCACCACGATTGTCCATTTCATCACACACACGCATCGCGATTATTTCATTCGCAAGTGTCCATGAGAATTACACGCACTATGATTGTCCCGTCCGCGAATGTCCACAAAAAAATGTTCAAAGCATGCACAAAATTTTGCACCTGAAAACACACGCCAGGCGATTGTCCCGTTCGCGAGTGTCCACTTAATCACACACATACGCACTGCGATTACTTTACCCACGAATGCGAGACTACTTTACTCACGCACAGAAAAATAGTACAAATGAAAAAAATCTAAAAAGCTAAAACTAATCCTTACACTGAAAGTAACATTAAATTGAAAAAGAGACTGCTTTCTACGCGAGAAATATTTCCTGCCGATTACAGCTGTTCGAGAGGCCGAGGTCAACGACCGAGAGATGAGACAATGTAAGGGCACTGGCATGTAAACAGAAAAGCGTCGATATTTGCCGACATGAATGCAGTGTTGGGCAAAATTTTATTCAGATAACAGATAATGAATAAGAGTAACAAATAAAATTTTATTCGTCACTAACGAATTAGAATTTATTCAAATAAGAATTTATTCGTAGAAGAATTTATTCGAATAGGAACTTATTTGTGGTAGAATTTATTCGGATAAAAATTGATTGATTTTTTCTTTTGATTTAAAACAATCAACAAATATTCGTATTATTGTTCGAATAATTTATCAGTCATTAGTCGAATAGATTATTCGAATACATTTGCACTCGGTATTCGAATAAATTACTGAGATAATTATTTGAGATAAACATTTATTCGAAATAATTCGAATAATGCCCAACTCTGCAGGAAGGCACACATGTTCTACACTAACACATTTGCGTAACATTTTTCTGTCTCGCGTGAAATTTAACCAACGTCTCCTCTGTAAGGAAAATTTGTCAATAGCGTGCTCATCGTTCTATCATCTCTGTAAAAAGTGATCTTTCCGACGCGTGCAACTGCGCACTTCACTGATACACACACACCGCGATTATTTGACTTGGTACTGTCCATATGAATTACACACACTAGAGTCTGCGGATAAATGAAATTTACGCATCTGAGGCCGTTGTCGTCGAACGATGACACGAGATCAGCTGCAGGTTCTGCGTTCAAATTACTGATCGCACGCACAACACATTGTCGCTGTTCAACGGTGAACCGTCACGACGGAAGAAACTTCAGCATCGGTGCTAAGAATTCTAATTCTTCAGACATTCTATTTTTATACTTTTTATCAAATAAACGGCACAGTATCAGACACGAACACTTCTTTCTACCTCGAAGTTTGGAAGAATACTGCATCGTTGGAAAGAAATGAAAGCGATCGGTTCAACGACATTCATCGCGGTACTACAAAGTATAAACAGTTTCGACTCTCGGAATCGAGTTACCGCTGCCTGGATCTCGAGCGTGCAAGGGATAAATAAGGACACACCGATTAATAACAAAGCATCGACACAGTTTTTAGTCTCTCGAATGGAATTTGTCCAAGGTCTCCTCAGTTTGGTGGCTGTTGCGAACGAGAAAACAGCTGTAATCGGCAGGAAATATTTCTCGCGTAGAAAGCAGTCTCTTTTTCAATTTAATTTTCCATTCAGTGTTAGGCTTAGTCTTAGCTTTTTAGATTTTTTTATTTCTAGAATTTTTCTGTGCGTGAGTAAAGTAATCTCGCATTCGTAGGTAAAGTAATCGTAGTGCGTACGTGTGTGATTAAGTGGACACTCGCGAACGGGACAATCGCCTGGCGTCTGTGTTTTCAGGTGCAAAATTTTGTGCATGCTTTGTACATTTTTTTGTGGACATTCGCAGACGGGACAATCATAGTGCGTGTAATTCTCATGGACACTTGCGAATGAAATAATCGCGATGCGTGTGTGTGATGAAATGGACAATCGTGGTGCGTGTACACATGACACTTGCGAATTCAATAATCGCGGTGCGTGTGTACGTGCGTGTGGGTGATTTTTTTGGACAAAATCGTCAATTAGAAATTGCATTCACCCTCTCTGCTTGAGAATCCCGTGAGGCGGGTTTTGATATGCCCTTGTGGATTTTTTCAAGTAGGCAGGTTTAATGCCGCCAACGAAAAGTGTGTGTTTCTTCATAAATTGTCGCAAGAATGTAGTGTCTTGTCGCATCGTATGGTATGTCATAGTTTCTGTTACATCGGTAAGCGAGCACTCTGTACGGAGAACTTGGCGCGCGATGCCAGACACTGCGCGTGTATGGAGTGCTGCCGATGGACAGGCGTTTTTGGCCCGTTTTTTGCACATCGATAACTCAAAAATGAAGCCTCGGACGCGATTTTTTTATTCTTGATTTTCGTCTTATTTTGGCTTGTAGAATCACCCCTTAAAATTTTTGACGAGGGTGGTGAAACACCCTGTACATCGTAGAGAACACTCACTTTGTACTGTTTTTATATAATAGCTTTGTGTGATGCTCTGAAAGAAGTTGGTTCGTTGTTTACTTTTGAACTGCTAAAAATTAAACGACCTTCAACATTATAATTTTCAGACGACTTTGTACTTGGATACTTACGTCAAAAATATACAATTTTTCAATTCCGTGATTTAATTCTAAGTAGGTACATTTTTGATAGTATGCGTAATGTTTCGCGGTATTTTATCTAATGTAAAAAAAATATCCAAGCGATATAAAGCCAATGTTGTCAACAGGTTACCTATTTAGAGTTAAATCGATGAACCCACGACATCATATATTTTCGGTGTGAATATTCAGATTCAAGATAAATTCAAAATCTTAAAATTGTATCTCATTGAATTTTTGTTTGCATCAACTACAACATTATGTACAAACAAATATCATGGTCTATTGGTACACTTTATTGATAAGAAATCAGTCGGTGAACGCTTCAAACACTGTCTATCTGTGGTTGGTCACCATTTCGCACATCTGTTGTAGCACGTATTTTCATCTTAAGCAACAGTAGTAAGGATATTTATCTTCCAGAGTGTAGTATTTGTTTACAACTCACACTACCATCCACACCACTGCATGGATGTAAATGTAAACAAACTTGATTTCGTTAATAAAGCCGAGAATATTCTGTTTCGGAAGCATTCACAACGAATTTTCATTTTGCACTCTTTTTTATAGCCACGGCCTTGAGTGACCTTGAGTGACTATAGTCCTTGAAATTGTTTTGAGGAGGGTTACAATCGTCGGTGTTTAAATTTGCATGGATTCATTTAAAAAAATTGTGGTGACCTTCAAATCACCTAAGCACCTTCACTTGGAAGAAAGTTTTGTCCACCACATAAATTTGGCCCTACAGGAACCAAACAACTTTTGTTTCAAACATTTTTTACTATCTCCAAAACTGTAGGAATTATTCAGGAGGATTTTCTCAGTTGACTCACCCTGTGTCAGTCAAAATAAGTCGACGATCAAGAATGACATAATGGCTTTATTTTTTAATTATCGATCTTTCAAAAATGGAGTCTGAAACGCCTGTCGCACGGCAACTTGACCTCGATATTACAGGCCAGGCATGGTCCGTACAGGGGAGGTCAACGCACGACAAATTCACCCTGTAGAACGCATACTTACCGACGTAATAGGAATGATGGTCCACGATACCATGCGATACGACACTACACTGGCGATAAATTCTTGCGACAATTTTTTGAAAAAGCACACGCACGGATGGATAATATTGCGCATGGCTGTGAACATTTCTTTGTGGACCCTCGTGGATGAAACAATCGTGATGCGTGTAATTTACGTGGACACTTGCGAATGAAATAATCGCCGTGTGTTTCTGCGCGCGTTTGTGTGATTTTAGAGGACAAAATCGTGTACTGGGAGTAGCATTCGTCCTCGCTACCTGAGAACCCCGTGAGACTGGTTTGAATATACCCTTGTGGATTTTCTCAAGGAGACAGGTTTAATGTCGTCAACGAAAGGTGTGTGCTTCTTCATAAATTGTCGCAAGAACGTAGTGTCTTATCGCATCGTATCGTAGGTCATCGTTTCTGTTACATCGGTAAGTGAGCACTCTACACGGTCAACTTGTCGTGCGATGACAGCCACTGCGCGTGTCGGATGGCTGCCGCGTGACAGGCGTTTTTAGCCTATTCTTTCAACATCGATAGCTAAAAAATGAAGCCTAGAATGCGACTTTGTTATTCTTGATTTTTGTCTTATTTTTGCTTTTAGAATCACCCCTTGAAATATTTACCAGCAGTAGTGAAACACCCTGTATACACAAACGACCTGACCGACAGTGCCCCGCGTCTGGCGTAGACCTGTTACGTAGCCTTGTTGACGAGTCCACTACCAAGCCCGTTTATTTTTTATACTTCCTCCGCAGTGCACCCGTCACATAGGTAAGCAACTACTACGACACAAAACAAACTGTAACTCGAAAAGAAGGCCATATTGGGCACGTAAGGGGTGGAGGGAAATGTATTTCCCTTCCAACTTGGCGTCAGGTTTAAATAATAGTATAAAAAAAACAACAACACATAAATAACTCAATAATGTATAATCTTAAAAAAATGTCTGACGTTCGGTCTCTACCGTCTTAAGGGCGTCAACGCACTGCCGTCGCAGCGCCTGACGCTTTCGTGTCTCGTCGCCAACGATGTTCGTTTGTTCGAACACGTCTTACAGGCATATATTTATATGAACCTTTCTTCTTATTTTAGTGTGTTGAATTTATAGTTGCTGTATTTCCCACATAGAATGGGACACCCTGTATAACTTGACTTTCGATCTGCCTTGAACTAATGTGAGGATTAACGTTTACCACTGCAAGCACACCGACTCCCTTGCTCTCATGATACACTGTTATTCGATGTTCAGATCGTCATGTAGTAAAGCTTCCAGTTTGTTGAAGCATGTCATGGAATCAAATTGGAGTGATAAGAAGTGTATAGGCTTCAGCAGTTCGATGGTTGCAGTGTTGCGTTGTTGTAAATGGACACCACTTTAAGCAGCTCTTATGACGTAAAAATCATTGTTTTACTCCTATAACATTAAATGACATTATATTTAGGTAGTTGAAATCGTCTAAACGTACGCCATTCTCTTATGTTAGGGACAAACAAGTATAGCATATCGTTTAAGAAGATAGAGTAAATACTACAAAAAATTATTACTTCTATATTATCGTCCCCTTGGTACCGTACAACTTTATGAATAAACTTTCTCATATCTCTAAAAATAACGAAGATAATTAAGGTGACCAGAGCTATTGGGACATCCCGTATATAGTAACTCCGATTTTAAAGTATGAGATTATGTCATTTCAAAAAGCAATATGCACTCTGTGTATATTATGTGCATAAAATTGCAGTTCATTTTTATGTGAAATTGCATGCAACAAATAAATATTTACGGTGTCTTTATGGGAAGATGTTAGTGAGATCAAATTAACAATGACAATAACAATTTTATGTTCTAAATGTTTGACGTTTTATGAAAACAAGTGGAAAAATGCGCTGTATTATTAAACCGAAAGAAAAAACATAAGTTTCAGTGGGTATGCTAGAAGGTTTGGTATTGATAGTCACGGTTGGGCATTATTTAAATAAATTTTTGTTTAAATAAATTCTTATTTAAATAAAAAGTTATTTGTTATTTCGAAGTTCAAACAAAAAGCAGAAATAATTATTTGTTATATGAACAAATCTAAATAAATTAGATAAAACAATAAAATTAATTGTTACTTACAAATACAATTTTAACTATTATTTGTTAATTATTATTTATTATGTATCGGTCGTTAAGCAAATTTGCTTTGTAACTGTTCTCAGCGACGATATTAATGTATCGTTTGTTGTGTTTCTGTTGAGAAGCTTTGGATTGTTTATGTCGGATAACTTAACACATTGTACGCCGGTGTTACGAAGTGATATTCACTAATAACTCCTCGGAGTTACTGTAACTCGGACTTTGGATGAATAGGCAAGTACTCGAAGTAAGGATGTGCTTGAGTTTTTATTTTATTTGACGTTTACATGTATAGTTTCCGGGATTGACTACCCTTCGCGGTCTGACTTGACAGTTTATACAGGGTGTTTCACCACCCCTGTCAAAAATTTTAAGGGGTGATTCTACAAGCCAAAATAAGACGAAAATCAAGAATAAAAAAATTGCGTCCGAAGCTTCATTTTTGAGTTATCGATGTGTAAAAAACGGGCCAAAAACGCCTGTCCAGCGGCAGCACTCCATACACGCGCAGTGTCTGCCATCGCGCGTCAAGTTCTCCGTACAGAGTGCTCACTTACCGATGTAACAGAAACTATGACATACCATACGATGCGATATGACACTACATTCTTGCGACAATTTATGAAGAAGCACACACCTTTCGTTGACGGCATTAAACCTGCCTGCTTGAAAAAATACACAAGGGCACATCAAAACCCGCCTCACAGGATTCTCAAGCAGAGAGGGTGAATGCAATTTCTTATTGACGATTTTGTCTAAACCAGGCTTTGGAATTAACTGCTCACGACGGCCGATTTTCGGAAGCAACGCCCACTTTTTCCCGCCGCGCGTCTTGGCCCCCGCGACAGCTATAGTGCTCGACACGTCTCAGGCCCGCATCATATGAACCGCACGTGGCACATTAGGGCGACACAGGATACGAGTGTCGACCTAATGCGACACATGCGGTTCATATGGTACGGGCCTGAGACGAGTCGAGCACTCAGGCCGTCGCGGGGGCTAAGATGCGCGGCGGGAAAAAGTGGGCGTTGCTTCCGAAAATCGGCCGTTGTGAGCAGTTAATTCCAAAGCCTGGTCTAAACAAATCACCCACACGCGCTTACACACGCACCGCGATTGTCCCGTCCGCGAGTGTCCATTTATTCACTCACACGCACCGCGATTGTCCCGTCCGCGAGTGTCCACAAAGAAATGTTCACAGACAGACATGCACAATATTCTCCACCCTAGAACAAACACGCACCGCGGTTATTTTATCCGCAAGTGTCCATGTGTACACGCACCGCGATTGTCCCGTCCGCGAGTGTCCATGTGTAAATGCACCGCGATTGTCCCGTCCGCGAGTGTCCACAATGTTCATGCACACACAATGTTACTTCAGGAGATGCTCAATATGGCCACCATTCTCCCGAATGCAGACTTCAATTCTTCTTTGTAAATTCCGTCGAACGTCCTTGAAGTCAGCCATAACATTTTGTATAATGCCCGAAGAAAATTCAATACGCTCTTGAAGTTGTTGTTGCGTATTGATGGGCGTTGAATACACTAATTGCTTCATGTGTCCCCAGAAATAAAAATCAAGAGAGTTTAAATCTGGGGACCGAGCAGGCCACGGGACGGGTCTTCCTCGTCCGATCCATCTGTGGCCAAAGTGCGCATTCAAATGATCTCATACTAGAAGGGTGGAGTGTGGTGGTGCACCATCTTGCATCAACCACATACTTCTTCGTACTTGCAATGGAACGTTTAATAATGGAGGTAGCTGCAGTTGGAGAAAGCTGAGGTATCCTTGTCCGGTCAATCGAGGGGGTAGAATTATGGGACCAATAATTTTGTCTCCAAGAATTCCTGCCCAAACGTTGACCGAAAACTGACGCTGCGAATGTGTTTGCAGCAGCGCGTGTGGGTTTTCTTCAGCCCAGATGAGAACGTTGTGGCCGTCGACCACTCCACGTTTGTTGAACGCCGCTTCGTCCGTGAACAATATTCTCGATGTAAAGTCTTCATCGTTTCTCATTCTTCTCTCATCCACGAACAAAAATTGAAGCGACGGACAAAATCGCCCTCTTCCAGTTCATGCACCTGCTGATAATGGTAGGGGTGCAATTCCTTATCCTTCAGTATTCTCCAAACTGTGCTGTTGCTCACTCGTTCCACTGCCGCAATCGTACGTGTGCTGGTCGAAGGGTCTTCTTTAATACGCTGCATCACCCTCTCTTCAAGGTCCGGATCACGCTGGTCATACCCTCCGGATTTTGTACCCGCAAACGAGCCTGTATCACGTAATCTTTGATACAGCCTCGTAAATATTCTTGCACTGGGTACATTTCTCCTTGGAAATTTCTCGCTGTAAATGCGGCATGCTTCGTTTGCTTGACCCCTCGCTTCACCGTAGCACATAATCATGTCTGCCTGTTCTGCAAATGAATAGTGTCGTTCCGCCATCGTCTATTCCGTTGTCTTCTCTCTTCAGACACCGCACTTCATACACCGCACTTCACACACCGCACACAGAAAACAAAAATTAAAAAATACTAAATCTAAAGAATTAACACTAAAACTAAAACTAGTACTTAAACTAAAACTACGGCAAAAGTGCAATTACAACTGAATTAAAGGCAGACTGCTTTTTACGTTTTAAATATTTTGCGCCGATCACAGTCTGCTTTCTTGTTGGCGATAGCTACCAAACTGAGGAGACGTTGGACTAATTCTATTCGAAAGACTGAAAACTGTATCGATACTTTGTTGTTAATCGGTGGGTCTTTGTTTATCCCTCGCACGCGTATGTGCGGGTCGCTCGAGATCCGAGAGGCTGTATCTTGATCCCGCGAGTCGAAACTGTTTATACTTTGCAGTATCGCGACGAGTGCCGTTGGACGGATCGCTTTAAAGGGTATAGCCGAATAAGAGCTTTCATTTCTTTCCAACCATGCAGTATTCCTTCAAACTTCGGGATAGAAAAAACTGTTCGTGTCTGATATTGTACGGTGTATTTTATAAAAAAATATAAAATCAGGATCTCTGGACAATTAAAGAATTACGAACGTAAAGAATTCTTAACAGTAATGCCAAAGTTTCTTCCGTCGTAACAGTTCGCCGTTAAGCAGCGACAATGTATTGTGTGTGTGGTCAGTAATTTGAAGTGATCGACATTTCTTTTGCGGAACCATTTCGGTCGAGAACGCACAGTCTGCAGCTGACCTCGTGTCATCGTTCGACGTCAACGGCCTTAGTTACGTAAATTTCATTTGCTGCAGACTCTAGTTTACACTCTTTAATTTACGTATACTTGAAAATTTAATAACAATTCCGTTCGTTCCTAATTCGTTGAATGTGGAATTAACACTCGCGGATTGGACAATTATGGTGCGTGAAAGTCATATGCAGCAGTTCTACGCGTCGGAAAAATCACTTTTTACAGAGATGATAGAATGATGAGCATGCTGTTGACAAATTTTCCTTACGGACAAGACGTTGGTTAAATTTCACGCAAAAGTCTGAAAAATTTTACGCAAATGTATCAGTGTAGAACATCTATGCGTTCCTGCAGAGTTGGGCATTATTGGAATTATTTCGAATAAATATTTGCCTCAAATAATTACCTGAATAATTTATTCGAATACCAATTGCAAATGTATTCCAATAATCTACTCGAATAACGATTGATAAATTATTCGAATAATAATACGAATAATTGTTGATTGTTTTAAAACGAAAGGAAAAATAAATCAATTTTTATTAGAATAAATTCTTCTACAAATAAGTTCCTATTCGAATAAATTCTTCTACGAATAAATTCTTATTTGGATAAATTCTTGTTCGAATAAATTCTGATTCGTTAGTGACGAATAAAATTAATTTGTTACTCTTATTCATTATCTGTTATCTGAATAAAATTTTGCCCAACGCTGCATTCCTGCCTCACGTGCAAATATCGACGCTTTTCTGTTTACATGCCAGTGCCTTTACATTGTCGCATCTCTCGGTCGTTGACCTCGGCCTCTCGAACAGCTGTAATCGGCAGGGAATATTTCTCGCGTAGAAAGCAGTCTCTTTTTCAATTTAATTTTACTTTCAGTGTTAGGCTTACTTTGAGCTTTTTAGATTTTTTTCGTTTGTAGTATTTTTCTGCGTGTGAGTAATTTCGCATTCGTGGGTAAAATAATCGCGGTGCGTGTGAGTGAATAAATGGACACTCGCGGACGGGACAATCGCGGTGCATTTATACATGGACACTTGCGGATAAAATAACCGCGATGCGTGTGTGTTCGAGGGTGGAGAATATTGTGCATGTCTGTCTGTGAACATTTCTTTGTGGACGCTCGCGGACGAGACAATCGCGGTGCGTGTGTAAGCGCGTGTGGGTGATTTGTTTAGACAAAATCGTTAATAAGAAATTGCATTCACCCTCTCTGCTTGAGAATCCTGTGAGGCGGGTTTTGATGTGCCCTTGTGGATTTTTTCAAGCAGGCAGGTTTAATGCCGTCAACGAAAGGTGTGTGCTTCTTCATAAATTGTCGCAAGAATGTAGTGTCATATCGCATCGTATGGTATGTCATAGTTTCTGTTACATCGATAAGTGAGCACTCTGTACGGAGAACTTGGCGCGCGATGCCAGACACTGCGCGTGTATGGAGTGCTGCCGATGGACAGGCGTTTTTGGCCCGTTTTTTACACATCGATAACTCAAAAATGAAGCTTCGGACGCAATTTTTTTATTCTTGATTTTCGTCTTATTTTGGCTTGTAGAATCACCCCTTAAAATTTTTGACAAGGGTGGTGAAACACCCTGTATATCATTTAAAAAGGCCGTTTTTTTTATGGGGGTGGCTACAGCGGCTCCTAGTCAGGGCTGCTGGCTATATTAACACTTTCGCGACAGGAGACGTAGTCCTACGTCATTTCAAATTCTTTAACTGAATACCGATAACGTAGTTCTACGACATTTCAAAATCTTTAGCTGAATGCCGGTAACATAGTTCTAGCCACAAGGCTTGTGGCAGCATGATATCAAGCAGCAATATTTTTTTTATTCACACACATTTAAATAGCAGAACCTTGTCGTTCTCAGCCACAAACTTTTGGATATTATATGCGGTATTCAGCTAAACGTTTTGTCCGGCTATTGCCCGTCGCGAAAGTGTTAAGTGATATCCGACCGTCTGCATCTTCCTTATCGGAATCTTTGGCGGCGCGGATATCTGGTACTGTGATACTGGGGTGTCTTCGTCTCTTGTCTGTGGGAAACGGTCCAGAGCGTGGGAACATAGGTGTCTGGCCTTTTAACACCCGTCCCGAAATTGCGGCATTCCGCTATTACTATACATACATATATGTATGCATGTTCGATTTTTTTTTATAGCGGAGATGGCGAACATTCAGTACAAATATAGTATATTTTCTTGGCATATATGCTATGTACTATTTTGTGAAAATGTAAAAAGTTTCTAATGTATTTTCTTTGAAATAGCTCTCACGCTTTGAACAGCTGAAATCTAGCCGGCATCCGATGTATTAAGCAGTGCTGCGGAATCGGCAGTCAAAATTCCCGACTCCTGCATTTATAAAAAATTGTCAACCTAATAAGTATGAGTATGTTTATAACTAAATTACTAATATTTAATGTACAATTTTATACAAACTCCTATTTTAGTATTTATTTAGTTTTATTACAACTTTTAATTATTTTGAGCACATTTTTTATTTTTATAAAATTTACTAACATCGAGTCGGAGTCGGCATATTTTTTTCCGACTCCCAACTCCGACTCCAGTGATCAGAAATTCCTCCCGACTCCGACTTCGACTACACAGCCCTGGTATTAAGCCGACCTGTAACTCGCTACAGTTTACGGAACATTTAGTTGACGAAATCAGTTTCAATATACAGCAGACTCCCGTATAACGCGGTTAATACGTTACGCGTTGTATGAAATCGCGTTATATGAAATCGCCATGTAACCATGGAGATAACAAGTCATGCTATGCTCGACTAAAGTAAACGGGGAATTTCCGCATTTTATTGTATAGCGCGTTGTACGAGAATCGCGTTATACGAGAAAAGTCGTCGCAATATCTTTAGCGCGTTGTAGGAATTCGCGTTGTAGGAACTCGCGTTATACGGGAGTTTACTGTATTCGTTGTCGCTAGAAGTTCTGTAGTAAGTGGAATCTTTAATTTACTTCGTAATATTACAAGAATGAGTTTCATTGAGAGTGACGCAATGAGTGATCCTGAAGAAGGACCATCCCAATCCAATGGAAAACCAAATATCCACCCTCAACATGAGAAGACATTAACCATAGTAGATGGACGATTTTTTACAATAATTCCTGAGAAGTGTTCAAATGAGCAAGTAGTCGCAAGTTGTGTGAAATGTAAACCGAAAAAGACAGAAATTAAAGGAAAAATGTGTGCTTCGTCTAATTTTCTCTCTCATTCAAAGAGAAAGCACTCCGAAGCAGTGGAAGAGTATAAAGAATATGTAGCGAGCAAGAAACGTAAAACTATTAATTTAAATTCAAAAGATATGCAGAAAAAATCAAGTGTACTAACTAAATCACAAGAAGAACTGAATAAAGACGCGTTCTTCTGCGTGCACTCGATGATACTTCTTAGAGTGATTGAAGACCCCTATTTCCTTGCCATGATGAAAAATCTTGGTGTGACAAACAAATTTATCAGTAGTCGTTTCATTGGAAGAGAAATAGACATATTATTCCAGCAGTAAAAAGAATAAATTAGAACTACATTGAAAAATGTTCAATATGTTTGCACGACGGCTGATGTTTGGTCGTCAAAAAAGAAAAGTTTTTTCGGTGTTACAGTTCACGTGCTTGACTCTACAACGTATGAGCGAAGGGCAGCATGTCTTGCTTATCGAAGACTGTGGAACAGACATACTTTCCACAGAGTAGCCGACATACTAGAAACCATTCACTGTGAATTTGATTTAAGTCGAAATAAAATTTCACCTAAATCCAAATAAGAAATAACTTTTTATTTGCAAATAATAGATAATAAATAAATTATTTTCGGCATTATTTAAGTGACTTTTATTTGAATAAAAAATTTAGTTGTTATTTACAATTAAAATTCTAATTTTATTGATTAATTATTACTTATTATTTAAGTAAAAATTTGCCCAACTCTGTTGATAGTGCAGTGTGTAATTAGCAGTTCGCTCAAGCCCCCGGCATTTGAATAGTGCACCCGGAAGTCAGACCCTTGATTTTTAGTTGTTTATATTTTGGAAACAAAACTTCAGTTCGCAAAACGGTAAAGGACATATCAATTTGTCCTGGCTTGGACAGATTGCAGTTTTCATTTGCTAACCTTTTCTGTACAAGTACATACATACGTAGCTCGCTGGACGTCTGACGTACAGGATGTTTCACAACAGGAGTCAAATATTTTAATGGGTAATTGTACAAGCCAAAGTAAGTCGAAAATCAAGAATAACGAAATTGCGTTGGAAGCTTCATTTTTTAGTTACCGATGTTTAAAAATTGGGCTGAACACGCCTGTCATATGGCTGCCCGCCGTTACACGTTCAGTGGCTGTCACGCACGACAAGTTCACCATGTACAGCGCTCGACACCATGCGATACGACACTACGTTCTTACAACAATTTTAGAACAAGTAGGGGAGACCGGGGCTGGTTGCCTATAGGGGTAGGTTGACTAATTGTTAATAACTTTGCACCGACGTGTGCTCTACCGCTAAAAGATTTATTGTAGAAACACATCACCTCTACTATGCCATTAATTTGTTTCTGACACCGTGATTGTACGTTCTTTGAGAGTTATCAGCGTTTGTCGAAAAATTGGCTACGTACGTAAATATTTTTTCTTAAAGATTTTATGTTTTTACGCTCTATATAATTACAGTAGAATAAATGTTGAAGGAATATTTTAAATCTTGTTTATTAGACGACCCATTGAAACTGTATTTTTTTTCTATAAATAATTTAAGATTATATAGAGCATTGAATTCAAAATGTTCGTTCGGGGCTGGTTGACTAATAACGTCCAGGGTTACATGACTCGCTGGTTGACCAACCTCAGTGATATCAGTTTGTACTAACTTAAGATGTGTAAAAGGATATTTACTTTTTTACGAGTGTAAGAATTGTGTATCGAACTGTGAAGATAGTGATTAGGTAACATAAGAACTATAGATACCTATATGTTTATTATTCTATAATACTCTAAGTTTTTGTTGCTACTATAAAGGTTTAAGTTGTTATTTTGTTGTTAGGAAAGCAATTTTTATGATTTGTTTAAATTTGATTAACTTATAAATACATTATAATGTATGTTTAATTTGTCGAAAAGAATTATTAGTTTATTATTAAAATATGAGAGAAAGATAATTAATATTTTATAATGAAACAACTTTCTTGAGTGTTATTTTATTACCACTAAGATAAGTTGTTAATAACATTTTCTTAACTGATTGTACCTATAGTCAACCTACCCCATACTGTAAGTCTACCAACCCCGACCGTGAGGCTGGTCGACCAGCATGGAAGGTGTTAGAAAAACATTAAAATACCCTAATTGTTATCACATTAAGTCAACTTTAATCATTTAAGCAGATAGTCAAATACATGTCCTACCAAATACAATAACCATTATAATGATATTTCGCCCATATAATTGATTAAAAATCAAACACTGAAAAACTGGCCTACCAGCCCCGGTCTCCCCTACACACGCACGTTGTACGACATTAAACCTGCCTACTCGTAAGAATCGACAAGGGCATATCAAAACCCGCCCAAAGGGATTCCCAAGTAGAGAGTATAAATCCTACTTCTAACACAGGATTTTGTCCTTAATAACCACATAAACGCGCGCACAAGCACACACGGCGATTATTTCATTTGCAAGTGTCCACGTGAATTACACGCACCACGATTGTCCCGTCCACGAGTGTCCACAAAGATATGTTCACTGAGATGGACAATACTCTCCATCCAAAAACACACGCGTGCGGCGATTACTTTATCGAGTGCATGATTATTTTACACTCACGCTATGCACCACACGCAGAAACTTATTAAAAAAAAAAGGAAAAGAGAAAAAAACGAAACTAAACAACAACTAAATTGAAAAAAAAACAGACCAGCTTTCTATGCTTGAAATATTTTCTGCCGATTACAGTCTGTGTTACAATGCAATTTGATCATTCTTGATTTCTAACTTATTTTGGCTTGTAGAACCACCCCTTAAAATATTTACCATCTATAGTGAAATATCCTGTACAATAGTGTGGTTCAATAACTTTGATCACCTTAATTATTTTCGTTATTTTTAGAAACAGGGAAATAGGGTATTCACAAAAGTTGGACGGTAATGCGGAGGCCATAACACAGCAGTAATAATTTTTTCGTAGGTGGAGGGTTTTCAGAGACTTTAAGGCTGTTCGCGGGATTAAAAAAATGTAGTTAATGTAAAAAAAAGATAAGTCCAAAGAGGGCTCGAACCTACGTTCAAAACGTTTACAGCGATTCAGCATTTCGAGACCATACCACTGCGCCACCGACGCTGCTGAAAATATGCTAGATTTCTTAGACATTAGAGGTAAACGGGCACGGCATAATTTCAATTGGTTGGATTCATTTAGTTTTATTTAATACCTATGCTGTTTTGCTGTATGTACAGACATTGAAGATCACATAAAACACTTATCTGGAAAAGAACGTGCGAAAGTTCGGTGTATAAGTGACTCTGACACGTAAAAGACGACGAAAAAATCAGTTTTTAATTTTTTTTAACTACGGCGCAGCAAACTGAAAAAGCTGAAAAAAATCAGGATCATAGTAATAATAATATCTACTTACAGTAAAAATATAAATCTAGTTCCACGATTGCTTCAATACAAAACCGGCATTTTTCTGCAGTTTTTATTTTTTACAACTTGGATTTTTAATTTAGAAATCAGAAAAAATTCCATAACATGTGCCTCGGTATCTGAAACGTTTCTGATTTTTGTCAAAATTGATCATGCAATAATGTAGGAGAAATTGGGCAAAAACGTGATTTTCAATTTTTACCCTTTACTGCCCCCCAAGTCGAGATACAAAGTTGAAACTTGGCACAAATTGGTATTTTTTTATAAGATATCGAATGGCCTATTGCAAATCGAAGTTGGTTTAGGGACACTTTTGACCATCTTATTCAGCTAAACCGTTTCGGCGAATTTATTTAAACATTTGTCATTGACAGAGTATTTGTATATATAATTTGATTTTTATAGGTTATATTAAACACTATAATGTCACTAAAATAGGCAAAAAAATTGTTTAAAAATATTAACAAATTTTCTTAATTGTTAATTTGAAAGTTTACTCTGGGTAGAGTTTTAAAAAAAGTACATCAAAGTACATCCGTGACTTTTTTATGTTTAAGCAGGAAACATTAATTTTATACTCACGTTAATTTAAAACCACATGTTACCACAAACTGCAGGAAATAATGAAAATACTTATTAGCGCGCTCTATTATCAAACTATTTCCGAAATATCTTGTAAACTGTTTGTTGTAGAATAAAACTGTAAACTGATAACATGTGTGCTTTTAATTCTAAATTCAGATATGCAAATGGTTTTTATAAAATCCACTTTGTTTAAACAATATGTTAAAAATCACATTTCTGCACATTTTTCTTGCAAATTTTTGTTCGATATCCATAAAATTTTGTTTACGTAAAGTATGGTTCATGTTCAAAAATATGGACAATGTGGAATATTTAATTTCACGGTTATAGAATAGATATTGACTTGCAAAGTAATTCGTAGAGATAGCTCTTAAAAGTGGACTGTTTTTGGAACTTTTCTTAAAAGTACATCAAGATACATCAGTAACTTTCTTCCATGCTTATGTAGGACACATTAGGCTATAAAATAAAGTTCAATGAGATTTCACAACTCACCACAAACTGAAGAAAACAACGAGAATATGTACTCATTAGCGCGCTTTATCGGGGGCGTACCGGTCCTTTCACAGCACGTTGCAACGTTAATTTTAAAGACTCCATCGTGAACGAGGGCTCATTTTGAAGATAAAATTTCCAGGAACATAGTCACATCTTTTAAAATTTCAAATACCAGATCTTCAAGAAGAAATTTTCAAAATAAAAATTTGTTGACGATTTTAATATTACAAAATTAATTTTTCAATTAAGAAAATATTGTTATAATAGGTCAATCCCTCTAAATTAAAATAAAAAAAATGAACCCCGTTTGACAAATAGTTACCGAAATAAATATTGCAACATTTCAAGGTCCATATTTTTTAAACAAATTCGAAACCACCAAAACGATGACTTAAACCCCCCATGCTCCGTAATTTTATATGCGCTACATCATATTTCATTTTTAACAAAATCCCTGACACCCATATCGAGAAATATTCAATTTTGCATGAAATGATCCCATTATATTTTTTTCATACATCTTTTTTAACAAAAAATCGAAAAGTATGCATTAATTCACGAATTTCAAAAAAAAAATGAAGGTGAACTCTCGAACGGTTACGAAGTTATGATTTTTGTCCCGAAGTCCCATATACTCGTTACACTGTGCAACGCCGAGAACAACGGATTTGGTGAGAGTTGAAATTTCAACCCTTCCTCTCCAGTTGCCCAACAGCACCACTCCGACAAATATTTTATACGAAGGCCAACTCTATTTTTATAAATAAAATGTCAAGCTTTTTTGTTCCCAGCAGAATAGTACAGTGAATCCTCCCACATTGACCCTGTTGGTACTACGCTCACACTGACCCTATGCTATTTCTACACCTATGGTACAATCAGTCAAGCGTGTGATTTGTCTAATGCGATACGAGGCGGCGGTTTTCCTTTGACGACAGTTCACGGCTTAGCAGTTCATAATACAATAACATAACTTTTTTAATTTTACTTTTTTTTATCTGAAAATTTATTTAACATATTGGTGAGATTTTTTCGATTAAAATGACATCAAACACGATATATTTTGGACCACATTTACTTATTTCATACTTATTATATAACTCATTTTACTCCATTATCGCCTTGATTACATTACAAAAATGGGTTGTTAGCCACGTTTGAAATTATAATAGTATAATATTTCTAAACACTATAAATTACAGAAGTATAAAGTAGTAAAATATTCTACATTAAATTATATTTACAATGAGATGATACGTGTGTAAATATGTAATAGACTTCACACACAAAAAGTTTTGAATCATTTAACGTGGCTGAAAAGTTTGTCGAGTTTCAAACCTACCCAACCATAACTTTGCTCATATGTATTGTTACGAGCCAGGGCCGTTAGCAACGCATGAGGCCGGCGCGGTGTACTTTGCAAGGAATATGGTTTATCAGTTTGTTAGTGTGGTACGCGGACGAACCTGATGCGAAATCAGGGAGCCGCTAGGATTTTGAAAACGAGGACGAACCTGATGCGAAATCAGGGAGCCTCTAGGATGGAGATACGTGCGGACGAACCTGATGCGAAATCAGGGAGCCGCAGGAGGTTGAAACTTCGTGAACGAACCTGATGCGAAATCAGGGAGTCGCAGGAGGTTGAAACTTCGTGAACGAACCTGATGCGAAATCAGGGAGTCACTAGGATAATACGTGCAGACGAACCTGATGCGAAATCAGGGAGCTGCAGGAGGTTGGAGAAATTACAGACGAACCTGATGCGAAATCAGGGAGCTGTAGGAGGTTGGATGAGTTTACAGGCGAACCTGATGCGTAATCAGGGAGCTGTAGGATACGGACGAACCTGGTGCGAAACCAGGGAGCCGCAGGATGGGTTAGATTTCGTGGACGAACCCAATGCGAAACTGGGGAGCCACTAGGTTAGAGAAAACTCTTTTGGATAAATGTGTTGTGCGAACGAACCTGATGCGAAATCAGGGAGTCGCAGGAAATGTTAGTTTAGCCTCGTAACTCTAAATTAAAAGTCGATATAACTCGAGCGGTAAAGTTATATCGTGTGGGAACGTTCAACTACTATTATAAGGATTGCTGGTATAATTGATGGGTTTTGAAAGAGATGTAATTTATAAATGAACACTAAATGTATATTCAAAAAGTCAGTCTTGTTACAAGTGTATGTGTGTATCGCGAATAGTTTAATGTTTCTATTACCTATGCGATGGATGCTCGGTGTTGACGCACTGGCAATGCGGGGACAGAAGAGCGGTTTAAGAAGAATGCCAAATAGATTTTCTACCGAACTCGCGGATTCTATAAGGTTAACTGTTGATTCGAAAGGGAACTTGAGCCCGATCTCACTAGATGCAACCAACTCTTTAACGAACGTAATGCGACGTGACGTTACGAACAACTTTTCAGTTCTGCCCAAGAGGGTTAAAATTTGAGGGTTTATATACACCGAAAAATGGGTGGGGATCCATTAAGATTTCCATATAAGGAGATCTTCATGGATCCTAGATGAATCAGCTTTGGCTTCTGGTTGCTATCCGTGGGACTGCTGCTCATGCTCCCCTTCGTTACTCGCGAGATAAACATGAAGGGGTTTTAGGGCGTTTTCTTTTCTCGGGCGCGAGCTTGAGAAATTTAGGAAAGCGAACGAAAAAAATATTCTTCATACGTAACAGTATTTATAATGTATTGAAATTCTATATTTCATCGAAAAGAGTACGAAATCTTCAGTGATCGTTTTATGACTTTTTAAAAAGTCATTTTGACAAAAATAATAGAAAAGTTGTGAAAAATGAAAAAAGAACTTTAAAAAAATTTTTAAAACTTTTCTGAAAATTTTGCTGAGTTAAAAAATGTAATTGCAGTCTTGTAGTCTTAAACATGCTGTACCTCCACATCCGTCAAATGTAGGCTGTTCCCCCACGTCCGGAAAATGTAGGCAGCTTCTCTTACACTGACCGTAAAATGTAGGCATGATTCTCACACTGACCATCAAACGTAGGTTGTTTCCCACGCTTTCCGTAAAATTTAGGCTGTTCCCCCCCATTGTGCGTCATACGTAGGCTATTCTCCCACATTATCCGTAAAATTTAGGATTGTTCCCTCTCATTATCCGTCAAAAACGAAGACTGTTCCCCCACTTCGTCCGTAAAATGTAGGTTGCTTCGCTCACACTGACCGTAAAATGTAGGCATGATTCTCACACTGCCATCAAACGTAGGCTGTTCCCCCACATTATCGAGGCACAGCTTACATTCGACGGACAATGTGTAGAGATATTTCATGTATTTTGCTAGCAATCCGTTTTTGTAATTCTTTCGAAGCGATAATGAAACGAGTTACTCAATAAGTATTAATAAGTAAATGTGATCCAAATTATATCATGTTTGGTCTCATTTTGATCAGAACAATCTCATCAACATGTTATAAACTTTTTCATACAGAAAAAGTTCAAAATAAAAATGTTTAGGTGTCGTCTTTATTATAACATTTGGTACGTGGGAATTTAAATCTCTCGGTTGCCTCGACTCTCATTCCATCCTTCTCTTTTATTCGCTGTCCTTTTCTTTGTTCGGCGAACTTCAAAGGCGCGCTGCGTGGCTGGAAATGTAGACTCGGTATGCCCAAACTAACACCATTCGATTCCGAGCTGAGTGTCAATGCGGAAGGATTTACTGTATATCTTTTGACGGTTTCAAGGACGTATAATACAAGGTCATTTGATATTAAATAAAATAGAAAAACTATGATTCTGACGTCACAAGAGTTGCGCTCGTAGTGGTGTTCGTTTGCAACGACGTCATCAGTACAATCGGCGAACTGCTTAAGCCCGTACACTTCTTATTACTTCCGGATTGATTCCATCACATGCTGCAATAATCCTTTGCTCCTTACCTTCTGGCGTTGACGGCTTTTCCTGATACACTATATTTTTCAATGTTCCCCAAAGAAAGAAATCAGGCAGTGTTAAATCGGTCGAAAGAACTGGCCACGAAATTGGTCCACCACGTCGTATCCATCGATTCGAGAAGTGCCCATTGCGTGGTTGCTCTTAATATCCGTGCGTTATGTGCAGGATATCCATCATGTTAATACTACATTATTCGCGAAAGTTCAATGGTTCATCTTGAATAGAATGCTGAGAATATGTAAACTGTGTACGGAACGATCTCAACATTATTATATGGTATTGTACAAAGTGTTTCAGGCTTTCCCCGCCAAACGGTGTCAGCATGTTCTACGAGTAGAAGTAAGAACAAGAATATTATGCAAATATAGGCTCATAAATGCTTTATTACAAAGTTATTACAAAAATTTCTTTCGTTCGATGTAGCGTGGAAACATTTTCTTCTTACCAGAAATTGTTCTGGAGATTCCTGGAACCAATTTTCAGGGACAAATATTTTACGAATGGTATCTTCTGCAGGCCTTTGTCCATTCAGTGACCGGCTGTCCTGGAATCCCAGATTGCAATGCTATTTATTCCGGGGTGTAGGTTGCGCTGAGGTTCGAAACTTTCGCTACGTTTCTTAATTACACTTAAAAACACTAACGGCCACCAGGCGATGCGTGTTGCAATAAACTGAATAAAACATGCTTAATAAATATGTGCCAAAAGATCAATATTAACCGAGCTGTAAATAATTTAGTGCTGAAAGAAATATTTAGAAAATTCTATATAATTACATAATATTGACATTTGGGCAACGTTCATTAGACATTTCTTAGTCAGTTTGTTAAGTACTATCTGTCCTGTGATTCGCAGTGCTAAGTAGATGTTTATTGTACACATAGAAAAAATTGTTATTCTGTAAGACACCGTCACAAACGTATTGTTCAATTTACCGTTATTAATGAATGACTGTATCAGCAGAAAATAAAATGAAATGTTCATACATTGCTTTAATCTTAACAACTCTCCTATATCATATTGTACTGACATTGAAAACAAAGTATTACCGTCTGTAACTGTTTGCATTTTCAAATCAAATAATTTATAGCATCACCGGTGCAACGGTAAAGTTGGAAAAAGGGAGTTCACTTTTTTATTCTGTCTCTATGTATGCTTCGCAATCATCGATAATATTCCCATTATGATTTCATTTCCCTTGCCTGCACATTTACTTTACAATATTTCGCAACAGGAAACTCATCCTAATGAATGGCCATTAAGCACAGTGTGTAATTTTCTTATGAACACTTCAAGACATTCAGGAATATTTGGAAAGGAGCGTATTCTAGTATACAACAAACTGTTAGGGAGAATACTGACATATACTTTAGGGAATATATTCGATTCAAACAATATTGTTGATAAAGTTTTGTACTGAATATAATGTCTTAATTTTTTAAGAAAAAAATCAGACAAGTTTCTAATTAATTTCGAATACTTGAATAAGGCTTAATTTGTGAACATCAATTATGATGTTACGGAACACAATAATTACCTATCCCATCGAAATTTGTCTTCATTTGATTGGCGTTTCGCCCAACTCTTCATATCAAATTTTGAAACGTATTGTTTGGACGATTATATTTTGCAGTTCCTTAACATTTCAATATTGGTATTGTTTTTCTTATATTAAGTCGTTAAATTTACCGGATTTACTAGATTGCTTGAGTGTACTTCTCTCAAATACGGTTACATTTATCAAGTTGGTTATTATTTGGTTCAATTATGGGTAAGAGATATACTCTTATCATTCTTTATTTTTAAAATAAATAACAAGTTTAAAAAATTATGAAAGAAAATTATGTAATGACATGAGGACAAGGTCATTTCATTTACAATTTCTGTGCACTGATTGCTTAGGGTTTATATTATAATACAAGAAGAAATAAAACACCCGACTGTTTCTGTTTGTAGTTAACAAGGACGAACATGACTGTAAGAGAACTGTAAGATATTTGTTTTTACTCGCGTTAATTATTTCCTGACTTATCGCCGTCGTTGGCGATTATTTTTAAATGAAAACACATATGGCGTATAAGCTAACAGAATTATTGTGACTTTCAGAGGTGAATTTTCGCACTGTGTTTGATAAAAATCTGTGTAGTACACTACTCCACAAAATGAAAGAATCATTAGGTTTTGACCGAAAAAGTGTCGACTTTCGAAAGCTGTAACTTCGTGAAAAAAAAATAGTACAACAGTCTGCCTGAGCTCATTTTAAGGGCCAAGTCTCTACTTTCACATCCCTGAACTAAATGTCTTCAAAGACTCTTTTATATTATATAACGGAGTGGAAAACTGAAGTTGCTTTTTCTTTTTTTAGATTTTACAAATTCAAAGGACTCTACGGAGTTTAAAATATTTTTTTTGAAATTGTTTTAAAATGACTTTGTAAAGGAAAGTCTCCCCTTTACAACGACCTCTAAAAAATTGATGTACGATTTTTCTCGTCGTTTTATTGCACTTTAAATGAAAAGTGTGCCGTCGGTATTGGTATGACTTAAGGCAGGCTTTGGAATTAACTGCTCACGACGGGCGATTTTCGGAAGCAACGCCCACTTTTTCCCGCCGCGCATCTTAGCCCCCGCGACGGCCTGAGTGCTCGACTCGTCTCAGGCCCGTACCATATGAACCGCATGTGTCGCATTAGGTCGACACTCGTATCCTGTGTCGCCCTAATGCGCCACGTGCGGTTCATATGATACGGACCTGAAATGTGTCGAGCACTATAGCTGTCGCGGGCGCCAAGACGCACGGCGGGAAAAAGTGGGCGTTGCTTCCGAAAATCGGCCGTCGTGAGCAGTTAATTCCAAAGCCTGACCTAAGGTATACCACGAGGAGGTGGCACAGTCGGACTTGTACCTCGTGTGTAGTGTGTGTGTTTTCTGCATGTGTAGTGTGTATGTCTAGTATGTGTCTTTAGTGTGTGTGATCAGTGCGTCTACAGTGTGTGGGTTTAGTGCGTATTGTTAGATTCCGATGTTTAGTATTTTAAATAAAAAACAATAATTTTATTCTACTAAACTTTTGTACACGAAATCTTACAAGGGGAAACTTCCCTTTACAAAGTAATTTTAAAACGAATCTCGAAAAAAATGTTTTAAACTCTGTAGAGTCGTTTGAATTTGTAAAATATAAAAAAAGAAAAAGCAACTTCAGTTTTCCATTACGTTATACAGGGTGTTTCCGAACTGCTGGTACAAGCCGAAAGGGGGTGATTCTACATGAAAAAGAAGTCGAAAAGGTAGAACGACATTTTTTCGTACGGAGTTTCGTTTCCGAATAAATCGATGTTGAAGATTCGTCAAACACGCGTACACTTACACATGATCTCACGGCTACGTCTGACAAATATCACTGTGGTACTCGTATTGCTGTTCGGATTTATTACATTAGATAATAAGGGATGAACATTGGAATAAAATTATTTCTTCATCAAGAATTTTTTATATTAATGTAAAAATTGTTGGAAATGTCTCCCGTTTTTTTTTTGCCAAAATAATTGTGCCCTGTGTATTACATGCCTGTGCACGTTTACCAGGGTATTTTTTCTTTTCAAATGTTCGAATGCAAAAAGAATTTTCTCTTTGAGCTGTTCCCTACTCGTATTCTCCTTGTGGTAGACAAGGGACTCGACATGGCTCCATAAGTAAAAATCCATTGGTGTTAAGTCCGAAGACCGTAGTGGCCAAGCTGCTTTACCTCTACGACCGATCCAGCCGGGATATTTGTTATTTAAATAGTCTCTTACAGGTTTACTGAAGTGTGGTGGTGCACCATCTTGTTGAAAAATGAAATTCTTCCGAGTTTCAAGCGGCAAGTCTTCTACTAATTCAGGCAATTCGTTGGTAAGAAATTTAAATATGACGTGAAGGTGATATTACCACTAAAGAAAAAGGGATCAACAATTCGTTTCCCAATTATGCCAGCCCGAACATTTATGCTCCGTCTAACTTGAAAATCTGTATCGAATGTGGCATCAGGATTTTCACATGCCCGATGATGAGTATTATTGATATTGAATATGCCACCTCTAATAAACTTGGCTTCGTCGCTCCATAAAATATTCATTAAGACTTGTTCATTATTGTTATACTGATTAATGAACCAATGGCAAAATGCCTTTCGTGAAATGTAATCGTGGAATTACGTGGAATTTATTCTCACGTAGTATTCGAAAAACAGTTTTTACACCAACATTATGTCTAGAGGCAAGTTGTCTTCTACTAGTTCCAGGACTTTCTTCTACATTTTGCAAAATTTGGTCCTCTACATTTCTTGCACTTTGTCGAAAACGGCCGCCGTGCCGACCGAGCGTATCGAAACATCCATATTCCGCAAGTGTTCTTTCGGATCTGTGAATGATTCTTCTATCAGGATGTTGGCGATTTGGATGACGATCTCTGTAGTAATTAGCAGCCATAGAAGGGTTGCCGGCACACGCACCTAACGCGAGAACCATATCGGTGTACTCTCGATTACTGTATGTTGTCATATCGACAGAATGACAAAGACTGAAAGTTTGATTCGGAAATGATAACAAGCCATGACATTGATGATTTTCATGAATACAAACGCAACTAAAACTAATCTACAGTGTAGTCAAGTGTACGCGTATACGACGAATCTTCAACAACGATTTATTCGGAAATGAAGCTCCGTACGACAAAATGTTGTTCTACCTTTTCGACTTACTTTCTCATGTAGATTCACCCCCTTTCGGCTTGTACAACCAGTTCGGAAACATCCTGTATAATATAAAAGGGTCTTTGGAAAAATTCAGGTCAGGGATGTGAAAGTAGAGGCTTCACCGCTTAAAATGTGCACAGGTAGACGGCTGTGCGATTTTTTATCACGAAATTACAGCAGTTCGAAAATCGACAATTTTTAGGTCAAACTTTAGTGATGCTTTAATTTTGTGGAGTAGTGTATGTACGTCCCGTACTACAGTTAGACTTTGAAGTGTGAGATACGTACTTTTGTTGCAATGTGGTGTCTCGAAGGGTCGGCACGTGCCGCATGCTGCGCACCGGACGTATATTTTGGTAAGACGACGACCACCAATCGCTGTCGAAACGAGATCGTCTTATGTTTCTTGATGAGGAACCGTTGATACAACAAAATGGGGTTGTCATTCATTCTGTAACGAGTTATCGATGTAGGCACGGGCAGTCGAGTATCGAACATGATACAGGTGTAAGAAAATTCGTCGCTCAGGTCGTCTGGAAAGCGTCGCGAATCATCGCCATTGGGATACCGTTTGTGGGCCCACCACAGATGCGTCGCAAGCCAAGGATTTTGGGCAGTGCCGTGACATTTCTTTAACGGTCTTCTTATACGATGCACGCATTCTAGAACGGGCATCTATCGAAAAAATAGAGGGTGTCCCGTAGCTTCGGGGAATCGCTTCGGCGGAGGATTCTGCACATGAAAACAATAAAAACAGTTCATATAAACATATGCCCTGTTCGTCCTTGTCTTCGAGTTATAACGAGTTACTGCTTTAACACACTGTATCTGCTTATCTTCACAAGAGGTGTTCAAAATGACCGCCTTGCATCTGAACGCAAGCCTGCAGACATCTTACCATTAACTGCCCTACCGTCCCCATTTCTTCAAGTATTGTTCGGATTTTCTGGAAGTCTAGTTCAATTTTCTCGCAAAGTATTTCGACACTGTCAACTGGCATTCTATACTAGATGGATTTCCACTAACCTCACAAGTAATAAACCATTGGATTAAGTCGGGCGGGCGGGCAACGCGTTTGGCAATCGATGGTAATACGTATTCACGCCTGTATTGAAGCTGGAGGTGGTCACATCGAGCAATTTCTCTGAACGTAGATAAGCAGGTATTATAACACAAAACAAACTATAACTCTAAACTAAGTTCAAATAGGGCATATGTTTATACGAACCTTTTTTATTGTTTTCATGTGTAGAATCTACCGCCGAAGCGGCTCCCCGAAGCTACGGGACACCCTGTATGCATTATTGTTTAAAAAATCTAGAGTGTTTCTCGAGATGCCCACCCCTCGGTTAGTCCTACAAATCTAAAATGGGGTTGAACCACGTAAATTTGCACGTTTGGGGACACGTGTAAAATCGTTTTATTGAAGTGATCCCGTGCTGTTGCGGAAGGACGCTTGAACTTTGCCACGGAACTTTGCCCACAAATTGTTACTCCCTGGAGAAAGACAAAGGAACTCTTAGTGGCCGAATTCCAGAAGACGCTGCCTTCTATAGAACAAGGCCAGGGCAAAGTCTGGGCGATTATTGCTTCTAGAAGCTGAGTAAATTAAGAAAGCTGGATATCTCAAACCTCAAGAAACACTTGGTGGATGTAGTGATTGGTGGGATCACGGACGACGCGTAACGGATAGCACGTAATGTACGTTCGGTACAGTGGGCCGACGCGAACGCATTGGACATACACATGTGCACGTTAGGTGACATATCATATGCAAGTGACAAACAAGTCTCAGCCCCGGAAACAGCGAAGTGTAAATCATCTTTTTTATCGACGGTATTTAACCACGAACAGGAAAGCGGTATATACGTCCGACGGGCCGCAAGGCTAAAACGAAGAAGGAGCGGCCGAAAATCAAATGTTTTGATTGTGAAGCGGCTGAGCATACTTCAAGGGAATGTAAAAAAAACCAGATCATAGGACGAAGATGGCACACGCTGTTGCACTTAACCGAAACCCTCGACCAGCGCTCGAAGTTTCTTTTGTAATCCAAACGGAAGGCGACTGAATAACGGCGGCTCCGCTGCAAGATAATCAGCTGGCGCCTATTTGAAAAATATTGGAAAACAACGAACGGACATTCTATGAGTTATGAACTTCTCGGGAGCAAGTGCCAGCTCAGCCACGCCTAGACTTTCGCCTAAATCGGCAGGTGTTGGAGTGCATTAACCACTGCGAAGAGTCGCATCCGTAGGTGTTAACGACAGCGGACTCGGAAAAAACATTTCTTCGCCACTTAAGGATCATTAGAAGGGTAGACTGTCCATTTCAGGAAGCGACCCGTTTAGTCGTTTCGTCTTTAGTGCTATACGAGCGAAGCATTGGAGGCAAAACGTTATATACCAGCGGAGGCCACGAGGAGGCAGGGTCGCCAGCAGAGGCCCAATCTCACAAGGTCTTGTGTGAGTATCACACAAGTATTTGGCTTCAGCAGCTTTCGCCACTTCTGCCGCGCATTCTGTCATGCCACATTTACATGTAAATGTGACAGGCGCGCGGACAGAACGAGCTGGCAACGAGCAAATACTGGGAACGAAGCACTATTTCGAATAAATAAACAATAGCGGACCTGTTACTGGTGCAGGTAACAAACGAACCCACCACGGGAGTTGCCGCAAGCTACTTTCGAGATGCGAAACCTCTTTTCGAGTGCGACTGTTCTGCCGAACGGCAGACAAGGTAGAAGACCTGCGAGAAGGTATTCGCTACTCTAGAACAGTTGTGGCAACGGATAGAATAAAACAATGGATACCGATTCAATGAGGCGATCAGCAATAAGAGACGTCCAACAATAGAAGTAAACAAATGCATCACGCGTTTATATATCCTTTTGTCGAGTAATTGGTAGCTTTGATAGGCACAAGGGTATTATATTCGCTATATTTCTGTTTTCTGTATTTACGACCTTGTATGTTTAGAGAGGAAACCGGTCGACGCAACCATGAGGCAGTTGGTTGATGGCAACTGTTCGTAGGGTTGCAACATTGGAGAGGAGGGTGGAACGGCAATTGCTGAACGACGTCGGAGTGAAATTAGCGTTGCGGTTTTGACAACATACCTTGAAATGGCGTCAGATGGTGCATCATGAAGTTGCGCCTCAACTTGAAGGTGACCGAGGATGGACACAGGGTGGCCTAGGTCATGGTTTGATGATTGAAAATGGGTACGGAGTGCCCTAGGACCTTCGCTAAATGACTGAGGATGAGTACTGGATGCTGTAGGTCATGCGGCTGGATAATTGCTGACAAATACGAGGTATTACTCCAGGACAGCATATATAGATTCAGGCAAGCATTGGAAATGCTATGTCGAGGCAGTCCGAAGTAGTTTGTTGTGGCCGACGCAGAGTATCAGGTGAAACCGACTGAAGAAGCACGTACTTAGCGGGAGCAGGTAGCACTCGTACACATCGCGGGATGGCAGCAGCGCGTATGAATTACACTCATATATGTATGTACAAAGTTCCACGGATGTCTGAACCGCTTTTCGATACGGATGTCTGAACGGGCCGTACCCCAACCACATATCCCCACTTCTTCCCCCTTGAGAAATATGATACATTGTACGAAGAGTGAGTCATCCTTTAACGAAAATAAAAAATTTCTTGTTTTTCCTTGTACATTCATGAGAATATTATTAATAGATAGATGAAGTTTTCCCAATTGAATTGAGTACAAACACGATTTCATTTGGACTATTTGTTATCAGAGACATTACGAGTATCGAATTTTACCTTATGCAAAATCTTAATAACAAATGAACCGAATGACATCATATTTGGATTCATTCTCATTGGAAAACCCTCACATCTTCATTTGTAGTGTTTTCATTAATGTATTATAAAAAATAGAAAAATTTTGTTTTTTGTTATATGATGACTTATTTGCGTCGACGAAAAAACTGTTTGGCGGCGGCCGACAGAAACCTCGCCGATCCTCTGTCTCTCTCCCTCCCAGATTATCGCTTTTCGAGCTATGTTCGTAAATCTTGTGCTCGAGAAGCTGATGAAAACTGGTCCTAGTACGGATCTCTGAATTTGCTCACAAGGGGAAGGCACAGGTCCTGCTCTCGCTTTTTGAACGACAGTATGTGGAGGTCGTAGTACCCATGTAGTATAACAAAACCCTTAAGGGTTTCGATAGAATGGGCCTTCGTTTTTGAGATATTTTGAGTTAAAGTTTTTTTACGTATCGTGTAATTCAGATACATAAAAGGTAGATTCAAGCAGATTCCGTAACTACGACGGTAGCGTATCAGCTTGTTACGCAGCCGGCCCGTGTTCAAGTCCGTAGTGTGTGAAAAATTTTTTTTTTTACCAGTTTTTAACATGGAAATGTATTTTTTATATACTATGTATTATATACTATGTTACATATTATCTTGCACAAATTTTAAGGTTAAAAATACATTAATAACATAACAAACTATTCTAATCATCTCTTTCACGGATGTTCTTATACTTTTCTATTGTGAAAATATTTTCCTCTGTGAATTCTTCATACCGAAAGTTTTGACGCCGGAGAGTGTCAATCAGGTAAAATAGGATAACAATCACATTTGACCGTAAGGGTAGGTCTTATACCTGTTCAAACAAATGATCGAATGTGGTCGTTGTGGGTAAGTCTTCACAATGATTTGATAATATGTAACATAGTATATAATACATAATATATAAAAAATATATTTCCATGTTAAAAACTGGTAAAAAAAAAAAATTTTCACACACTACGGACTTGAACCCGGGCCGGCTGCGTAACAAGCTGATACGCTACCGTCGTAGCTACGGAATCTGCTTGAATCTACCCTTTATGTATCTGAATTACACGATACGTAAAAAAACTTTAACTCAAAATATCTCAAAAACGAAGGCCCATTCTATCGAAACCCTTAAGGGTTTTGTTATACTACATGGGTACTACGACCTCCACATACTGTCGTTCAAAAAGCGAGAGCAGGACCTGTGCCTTCCCCTTGTCAGTCTCGAATGCGAGTTCAGACATCCATGGAACTCTGTGCGTAGTGAGACTTCAACCACGAGTACAGATAGCACTTTCTGGAGTTCCATCGGCAGTCGCTGGTGCGCTTGCCTTCGTCAAGGGATTTCTACAGCAGGCGCAGATGCGCTTGCATACGTCGAGGGACCCCGCAGCAGATGCGGTGCACTTGCGTACGATGAGGGACCTCTGAGCAGCTGCGGGTGCGCTTGCATACGACGAAGGATCTCTACAGCAGGCGCGGTTGCGCTTTCGTACGACGAGGGACCTCTGCAGCAGGCGTGGGTGCACTTACGTACAACGAGGGATCTCTGAAACAGGCGTGGACGCGCTTGCATACGATGGAGGACCCCGCAATAGGCGCGTGTGCGCTTGCATACGTCGCGGGATGACACGATGCTTGATCGCGCAACCATGTGACGACACACACGTTTCAGATACGATTGTTATATACGGCACAGTTTAAGTCCCTGGAATATCACAGTGGTTTACAGTTTCTTCAATAGTATGGACGGAAAGACAGTCGTCGAGTACGGAATGTGAGTATACACTGCATACAGGATACCACAGTATAAAGGGAACACCTAAATATCTACGTTGTTTTGAATGATATGAGAAATGTTTAAAACACAATTTGAATGGTTTCAAAGGAGGAATACCATGGAAAGAAGATGATCTTTTTACGGTCATTTTCTCCGAATTTTTTCAAAGTCACCGGTATTTGTTGCAGGAAAGCATATACTTTTTTCCGATTGCATCTTGTAGTGGACCTTGGATATAAAAAAAAGTGATTGGAAGTATTCCAAGACTGTGTTAAGATGAATGTGAACTTAATGTTTATGCTATAAAATGCTCAAAATTGACGTCCATTGGCAGCGATGTCCATCTTGTCGCTCCATTAAGAACTTCACGGCACAGATTATAAAAACCGCATCTTTTTTATGAAGAGGCGTTGCAATAATACGAAAATGATGAAGCGTTCTTTAAGAAAGTGCTGTTTACTGATGAAGCGCCTTTAACCAATCATGGCCAGGTAAATCTTTGGAACAGGCATTACTGGTGCATAGAAAATGCACGGTGGATGAGACAACTAGATAAGCAGAGATCGTGGACAGTAAATCTTTGGTGCGGTGTTTTAAATAACAAGACATTAATTTATTAACGTGACACTAAGTAGGCAAAAATGTGCAACATTTTTATCTGCTGGATGATCTGGTTGAATTGATAGAAGATGAGCCATTAAGTATTTGTGAGACTATGCGGTAGCAACATGTCGGTTGCCCAGCTCATTATTCACTAGCAACTAGCCAAGTACTCAATAGGAAATTCCCAAATCGTTGAATTGGACGTAAGTGAGCGTGAATCATGGTCAGTACGTTCACCGGACCTGACGCCATTATACTTTTTTCTTCGCATACACAGCCGTTTCCATCATGAACAAAAGATTTTTTCAATTCTGAAGCTGATGGAACTGATGAATATCTGTTTCGGTTTCGGCCGACGCACAGTGGGGTAGAATTCCGAAAACATGGCATAAATTGGAAAGAGCTATTTTTTCTGTACATTTTTATAAGATTAGTTAAAAGGAGTCTAAAGTAATTAAAAATAGAAAAAATTAGCAAAATATAAGTTTTATTTCTTTATCAACAGCATCGTTAATCGTCATCTAAAAAATTGATTTCTTCTGATGAGGAATTATCTTCAGACATCACGTCCGCTACCCTCTGTGATGCTGTAGCCTGTGGCAATTCCAATAAGTCTATGTATGACCTTCACAGGGAATGACTTAATTTTTTTTTGGTAGCAGCCGAAACCCCAAAATTATGGGATCAGAAGACGCTAACAAGTTATTAAAAATATCTTCGTTCGTGTTTCGACGTGATGTTTTGCATGTAAATTTTTCTCGAATCAATTTGAAATCTTTATTTCGTGCCTCCTGTGTTTCTTCGCTTAGTTGACCAATTGGCAGTGAGAAATGCTGTATTAACTCGGGAGTGTCCACTGAAATGTTATGCACGGTAGGAGGCACAGGGTACGAGGGATACATTTTCACAAAAGCTTCTGCTGTGGCTTTTGTATAAATTTTTCGCAAAAGGGCAAAAAAGGGCAACTTTTTATTTTATATTATCAAAGTAAGATATATGCTCTACATAATAAAAACAATACCTGCCGGGACTTGTGGGGATCACAAAAAAAAAAATTTGGAAATATATGAGTATTTTTCTGTTTTCTTAATACAACCGCAACACCCTATAATGTCCTAGGTCTACAATTCTTTTATACGGGTTCGTTAATTTAGTCTTTGATGTATCTGCCACGATAGTTTCATCCCACAATACGAACAGGTACCAATGAAAAGAACCATTTCAGCGAAAGCTCAAAAAATAGCTCAGAGGTATTGCACAAAACAAAATGAAATTTTCCCCAAAAGGACAAAAAAGGGCAACTTTTTATTTTATATTATCAAAGTAAGATATATGCCCTACGTAATAAAAAAAATGTATCTGCCGGGACTTCTTGGGAACACAACTGAAACTTTAGAAATATATAAGAATTTTCCTGTTTCCTTTGCAGCTGTCCTAAAAACCCATTACGTCAAAATTTTGAAATTTTTTACTGTATACTATTTAATTGACCCTTTGATGTACCCGCCCTGTGAATTTCATCCAGAAAATCCATCGGGAACCAATGAAAATATCACTTAAACAAAGACGCGAAACATACTCAGAAAAATTTTGCACATGTTTAAGTAAAAATTGCACGTGTTCTGAGTTTGCAGAAGCTTAATTTATGCATTAACAGTATCAAGTAGGGTCTCACGTATTATCCTGTAACCGAAAATTTGAGATTTTCTAACTTCTGTTTTTTAATTTCTGCCGCGTTTTCGGGCTTCTGCCCCGCTGTGCGACGTGATACATCCTTTTTCTATGGTATACACTGTACCATCCCTTCCAACATATAGGACACTAAAGAATCAGTGATAAGGCTTCGAAACATACATACATAGTGTCCCAGCTAATCCGTTACAAGCCGATATTTCCCACCTTATTTCAGATATAAAAAATCTTTTATATGGAACTTGCATGGTACGAGAGAGTACATTTTTTAGCGAAGGTGAACTTTCGGAATCGCTAGACGCTAACCGAAAATCACTGATCGAACTCGCTGTAAATCAAGGAGAGTATAAGGAGAACAGAATAACAGGCCCAGGACGAAACGTACTTTCAAAATTTTCTTTTTTTCTTGTCCTCTGTCCTTCCATTCGTCTTTTCACAGCCGCTACAATATATGTATTACAGTGTGCCGTAGTAGGCTAAGCTTATACTGGTTGCGAATAGCCCGTCGTACGTATACGTCAGTTATACTACATGCGAATCGGTCGTCCGATGTCACACGAGTTCGTTCATGCATGCAGCTCGTTCAAATGAGTTTGATATTTTCGTCCGAATGATGCGACTAGGCTACGGTTGGGTCGGATACCTACCGCATGTCGTGGTCTTTTAACTAAAAATCTGGTTGCGGTATCACGTGTTAGATTCCGATGTTTAGTATTTTAAATAAAAAACAATAATTTTATTCTACTAAACTTTTGTACACGAAATCTTACAAGTTTGTAAAAGCACTTAGACTATAGTTTCTAGAAATTGTTTGGATGTAGCAGTTCTTCTGTGTGTCTGTCTCAGGATCTTAGACGTAAGTGAATATTAATGTTAGCGTATCCTTAACGAAGGTTCGGAGGTTTGATTTAGGAGGTGTTGGGAGAAGGAAAAGGTCCAATAGGCATTCTTGGATATTACTAGGAGTTGATGAGTAAGAGATTCAAGCGTATGACTCGGGGTTGACGAGTAATTGTGTACAGAAGATAGAAGGAAATTCTGGGGTTACTTATCTTAAACTAAATGATAAATATGAAAATATGTCCTAGCTTAGAGCGGTATCCAACACACGTACCGTACCGAACCGTGCTGTCAAGGACAACTTGTACCTCCATTGTTTCGATATGTGACTTTCTTGAAAACATCGAAATTAACTTTCACCGAGATGCCGTTAGATTTTGTACGTAGAGTAGACCGGTGTCGAAAATAACAATTTATCTTTGGAATATGATTTCGCAAGAACTGGTTATATAAAAACTTGTTTGCCCCTAGCTTACATTTCTATCTGACATTATTGAAATCATAGCAGTTTAGTTTGTGATACTACCTCCACTCCAAATGAGTTGTTAGATTCAGGGTATAAAATTTGTCCCGAAATAATTCTTACATTTGTAAATAACAACGAATTAAAAGATAAACTCAATGAAAACGAAATAGTTTAATAACTTAATATTCTATTATTCGGTTGTTTCAACAGATCTTGAAAGAAAGTATGGTATTCTCTATTTTCCTCTCATTTGTTAGTGAGATTTTTAATAAAATATTGTTCAAGAAATAGTGTGGAGTTGGTGAATATTTTTGTATGTTTCTCGTTTAGTCTCGAGGACAGTATAGATAGGCGAACTATTTAGACGCGAGAATGAAAAGTGTGGAAGGATTGATGGGATGCGTGGTGTGAGAGGTGCGTGCGTTCTCAGAAGTCAAGTGTCGAACGGATCGTGTGACTTTCTGGCAATGCATCTCCTCTGTATGAATCTGGTGTGGAAATGCGTGTGGAATATGTGTGTATGTGTTTGTGCAGATTTTTGGGACCTCCGGGTCAGAGAGCAGAAGAGAACCGATTGAGGAGTTGAGTGGAGAACATTGCGTGGAGAGTATTGCGTGGAGAGTTTTGCATGGAGTATATTTGTGAGGAGTTATGTATTGTGTTGCTTTATTATTTTAATATATATTTATACTTTTATTTATCAACTCACGTCTCACTGTGTAAGTCAATTTTTGAATTCCACAATAGTAACAATCAGCCAATTCTATATCCATTTCGTACGATATGTGTCACAGAAATGCGTATTGGTAGTCAGAATACGCAGCCAGTATAACCACCCCCTTCGGACGACGAATTCGGACGTGTACGGAAGGCGAGCTAGTCGCATCCAATATACAGTAATGTCTCTCCTATTGTCCCTGAGGTCGGAATCGAATTGGGACAGTAGGAGAACACCGAGACTATATTTCCAGCTGCGCAGCTCGCCTTTGAAGTTTGCCGAACAAAGAAAAGGACAGCGAATAAAAGAGAAGAATGGAACGAGAGTCGAGGCAACCGAGAGATTTAAATACCCGCGTACCAAATGTTATAATAAAGACGACACTTAAACTTTTTATTTTTAACTTTTTCTGTATGAAAAAGTTTATAACATGTTGATGAGATTGTTCTGATCAAAATGAGACCAAACGCGATATAATTTGGATCACATTTACTTATTAATACTTATCGAGTAACTCATTTCATTATCGCTTCGAATGAATTACAAAAACGGATTCCTAGCAAAATACATGAAATATCTCTACACATTGTCCGTCGAATACATAAGCTTGTCTGTGACAGTGTGTGATAGCCTACGTTTGTCGGACAGTACGAGGGAACAGCCTACGTTTTTCGGACAGTACGAGGGAATAGCCTACATTTTACGGCAGAGATTGTTTTATGTACTTTTCCGGCATCATGATTTTGTAATTTATCAGAAGCTTGTAGCGAAGATTACATGTGTGTGGAATAATAATTACATGTTTCAGCTCAGCAAAATTTTCGGAAAAATTTAAAAAATTTAAATATTTTTTTTTACTTTTTCACAACTTTTCTATTATTTTTTAGCAAAATGACTTTGCGGTAATGGAGCTAAATAGAGTAAAATCAGTTATACAATAAGTATGAAATAAGTAAATGTGGTCCAAATTATATCATGTTTGATGTTATTTTAATCGGAAAAGTCTCACGAATATGTTAAAAACATTTTCAGATAAAAAACGTAACATTAAAAAAGTTATGTTATTATATTATGAACTGTCAAGCCGTGGACTCTCATCAAAAGAACCGTCGCCGAGTATCGCGTTACAAACATCACACGCTTGACTGACTCCGGCATAGGCATAGGAACAACACATAGGACAGTAAGAGGGAATAACCAGTTGGGACACTAGGGGAGACATTACTGTAACCTTAGTCTTAATCGATGTTCAAAATTATTCTTCTGAATAATAATGATTGTAAAAATTCTTTTGCACAGACTATTTTCCAACATGCTGACAGTTCTTTCTGAAGACTGGAATAATCATATTTTCACTGATCGAAAGAAAACGATCATGACGGATAAAGCCATTTTATGCTCTCGCATTACCAATTTTTTAGTAGGCATTTATTCTTCGACTTGCATCTTATATTCAGCGACTACCTTGCTGGCTCCCGACATTAATGATGGAAATTTAACTATAAATGAGGCGAAATTGTTATTACAAATGAGGTTACCTTTTGAAGTTGAGACTTCTCCAATATACGAAATTGTTGTGATGGCACAATTTGTATTAGAGTTTTCTATAGCGTGTATTGCATCAATGTTGATGGCATTAATTGCGGCATTGGTAAGTGACTGTTCTTTCAATACTTCCTAAAGTTCATGTTACGATAGTTGTAATGTTCAAGTCTTATTTTATGCTACAAGAATAACAAAGATTTTCGCGGCTTATTCCGTATTTGACCATCAGAGGGTTTTGCACGCATCGTTTTCTGAAAATATTAGGGTTTCAATTTTTTCTAATATACAGAGAGTATAGCATATCCTTAGAACTACACCGAATAGTCCATGTCTGAGGCATGGATCCGGTTCTGTAAAGACGCCCAGATTAAGTCGTTCAAGTGTACTTCGAAGTCTGTGGTACTTTTTATTTCATTATTTTAAGAGTGCGTAATCGACTCACTAAGGTGTTTCAATTTTTAGCAGACAAACTTCCGGAACGTGTAGTGAAAATAAATAAGAGAATAAAAAAAGAAATTACTTCATTTCCGGAACTATTGTGAGTTAGAGTGCAGCATGTGGTAGTGTGAAGTGAAAATATATTACAAATAATATCAACTGCGAAATATGCATATGTGCGTTTTATTTATGAACTCTACGTTGAATTCACTCTACGTGATTTTCATGTCTGGGGTACATACAAGACAAAGTTCACTACCAAGTATCCACTACAAGGGACGAACTTATGAACAGAATGGGGAATATCTGTCATATAATTAGCGGTCTTAACATTGAGTACTATAGCATTCAGCAAAATAAACAAAGTTTCAGAAAATATTCATTGGGAAATCTCTAGGTTCCGAGATGTAAGGAAATGTTTGAGTAAATATCACTTACTTTAGAATTCGTAAGTTATCAACTTCTTAACGTATGTTTACATACACTTTTGTTTATTTTATCAGTACTATACGTACCCAAATCTATGATTATTGATTTTAATACAGTCAGTATAAAGATAAACAAAGTCAAATGAAATATAGATTTTATATTCACCTAGGAATAGTAATACAGTAAATCCTCCCACATTGACCCTCAGTTCGGAATCGAATAGGGTCAGTTTGGGCATACCGAGACTCATTTCCAGCTTCGCAGCGCGCCTTTGAAGTTCGCCGAACAAAGAAAAGGACAACGAATAAAAGAGAAGGATGGAATGAGAGTCGCGGCAACCGAGAGATTTAAATACCCGCGTACAAATGTTATAATAAAGACGACACACACTTTTTTATTTTTAACTTTTTCTGTATGAAAAAGTTTATAACATATTGATGAGATTTTTCTGATCAAAATGAGACCAAACATGATATAATTTGGATCACATTTACTTATTAATACTTATCGAATAACTCATTTCATTATAGCTTCGAATGAATTACAAAAACGGATTGCTAGCAAAATACATGAAATATCTCTACACATTGTCCGCCGAATGTAAGCTGTGCCTGGATAATGTGGGGGGACGGCCTACGTTTGATGGCAGTGTGAGAATCAAGCCTACATTTTACGGACAGTGTGAGAGAAGCAATCCTACATTTTCCGGACGTGGGGGAACAGCCTACGTTTGACGGATGTGGAGATACATTTTTCAACTCTGCAAAATTTTCGGGAAAGTTTTAAAAATTTTGTCACAACTTTGCTATTATTTTTGACAAAATGTCTTTTTAATTCCTTGGAACGTATCGAATCATATTGTGAATGAATTTTTCTTTGGTGATGAGTACCAAAACTTGCGTATTTTTAACATTGTTCTTTGGCTGCACGTGCCAAGTGCAAAGAAATTAAGTCATACGTGTTAAAGAAAAATGATACCGATCCTTCGAGAATTTGTTTATAATTTTTAATATTACAAAATTAATTTTTTAATTCAGATATATTAGCCAGTTTTCGTGAAAATAGGCAAAAATTGCAAAATTCAATGGTCCGTATTTTTTAAACAAATTCGAAACCAGCAAAATGTTGACTTAAACCCCTCCTAAATCACGGGCTATTTGAAACTCGACAAATTTTTCAGCCACGTTAAATGATTCAAAACTTTTTGTGTGTAAAGTCTATTACATATTTATATACGTATCATCTTACTGTAAAGATAATTTAATGTAATATATTTTACTACTTTACAGTTCTGTAATTTATAGTGTATTAGAAATATTACACTATTATTATTTCAAACGTGACTAACAACCCATTTTTTAATGTCATCAAGTCGATAGTGGAGTAAAATGAGTTATACAATAAGTATGAAATAAGTAAATGTGGTCCAAATTATATCGTGTTTGATGTCATTTTAATCGGGAAAATCTCACCAATGTGTTAAACAAATTTTCAGATAAAACAAAGTAAAATTAAAAAAGTTATGTTATTGTATTATGAACTGCTAAGCCGTGAACTGTCGTCAAAGGAAAATCGCCGCCTCGTATCGCATTAGACAAATCACACGCTTGACTGATTGTGCCATAGGTGTAGGAATAGCATAGGGTCAGTGTGAGCGTAGTACCAACAGGGTCAATGTGGGACGATTTACTGTATCGAGAATTAGATTGTAAGCCATAACGTGTCTTTGAACGGGCGCGCCGATCGATGTTCGACCGCGATCGTCAATAAATTGTTGGCGATCTGGGAAAAGACGACAGATTGTAAAGAGCGCTGTAACAGTTGGTGTGCGCATCTCGTCGCGAGCGTTTTTATCACAGTATTTGCAACCATTTTTATGTTATTTGTTCGTATATAAAATCTTACTTCTTAAATATTAAATCTTTTGTGAACTGATACGTGAAGTATTCTTTACAAAGATCCCGTATCTTACATTTATATATCTTATATATTGCAATACGATATTAAACAGCTTAGTGTGGATATCTGAATATACAGGTTGTTAAAAAGAAAGAGTTCAGGACTTTAAGGGCAGATAGTACTTGAGAAATAGAAGGAAAGAAGTGCTTTAAAAAATTATTCTAAAAGTTAATATTGTTGGAGTTATAAACAATTTTTCGTTTTGGTGAGAACAAGTGACTTTCTTGCATCTGCTGCTCTTGCGCCTATAAAAACAACGGATTATCTGTCTTCCTCTCATGTACACATATGTTTGATAATACAGGATTATCATCACGGTTCATCACATAATTGCTAGTTATATATCCTGGCAATGAGTGAACAATTACAAAGGTCTATCACAAAGTTTCCACAGTACGGTAAGAATGTCATCTTCCCCCGATCACCTGATTTAAATCTCCTGGACCTTTTTATGGGGATTTCGTAGAGCATTGTGAATTCTTCACCAATAAATGACATAGACGAATTATATTAGAGAGTACAAAATGCGTGTCAAATAATTAGAGCAAAGCCGGGAATTTTTTTAAGAGTTCGCAATTCTGTGTCATGGATAGGTAAAGCTTGGGTGGAAATGGGTGAAGGACATGTAGAAAACTCTGCGTAAACTTTGGAGCTTACGGAATTCTCCTTTTTTAATACTTCTTGTGGGATCGGGACCTCCAGATCAAACATAAGAGGATTCGTGGAAACAAGGACGTCAGCGGACTGACTGACGGTAGCGTAGTGGGTAAGGTGGCTGGGCTACCAATGCAGAGGAACTGGGTTCGGGTCCCCCGATGCCCGCGGTCCCTATTTTTCACGATTTCCTCCTACATTCTTTTGAAAGAAGACATTGTGAGGTAGTCCGGTGTTTTCATACTGCGCGAGGGCACCAGAAGCGATCAAGTCACATTCCTTTAACCAAAACGAAGAATTGTGTATAACTTACACAAAATTAATTTTCGACTCATAATTTTTTTTTCTTGATTATTTTAAGTCGCATCAACCTCTGAGTTGGGTTATTAGCGACTCGATCTGTACTGACAGTTCTTACAGCTTTTGGAGAAGATTGGTGTTTTTTAGAAATGTTAGTAGTTGTTGTATCTTCTTTGTGCCGGTCAAGTTTTCTCGCATACAGGAGTCAATATTGCAGTTTCTTCTTTCCGCTGAAAATTTTGTGTAGGAAAAGATAAGGTGATCAATGGTTAGTGTAGCGTTACATATGTCACATGTTGGGGCGTCTGCCTTGCTTAGAATGTAAGAGTGCATTATCTTGGTATGCCCGATCCTGATGCGTATATTGCTACTTGGTTTGGTCTTGTAAGATTGTGGACAGCGGTATTTTCGAAGAAATTGTTTTTTAGTGATAGCTGTTGACGAGGTGCAGTTGCTTTCCATTTCTTGTCGCACTATTTATGGATTACCGTTTTAGCAGTTATCTGTTGATGAACCATAAACAGAGGTATTTTGGCAGATTCTGTTGAGGAATTTGCTGGTTCTTTGGCTAGTTCGTCCGCCATTTCGTTATTTTCAATTCCCACATATGATGGAACCCACACTATGATTACTTTGTTCCTTTTCCTTAGCGACGAGGTGTACGTTTCTTGGCACTTGATAATTAAGTCATCATCCGTTGAGGTATTTATAATTGCCTCGATTGCGCTTTTTGAATCACAGAAAATGGCATACTTCATATTTTCTCCGGTTAGTGTTATATCTATAGCTTGCTGAAGTGCAATTAGTTCACATAGGCTTACCGTGGTATCATTACATAATTTGGTTTTGGATATGGACTGTCCGTGGATTACTGCACATCCAGAACCATGCTTGATTTTGGATCCACCTGTATATATGTGTGAAAAATCAGATAACTTGTTTAAAAGATCATAAAAGAGGGATTTTAGCACATGGGGTTAAGTATCCTTTTTTTTATATATTAATAGTTCGAAATTTGTCTCAATCTTTGGAATGGTCCAAGGCGAAATACTGTGGATCCTTTTAATCATTGTAGAATGTGTAACAACCCCAAGTTCTTGTTTATATAGATGTACCCCATAGTGAAATGGAGGTGGTATTGTTCGTTTATGTTTGAAATTAGAAATACCTTTTTCAGATGGAGTGCATAAGAAAGCGGGATTTTGAGGTGCTGAGGCTAGTCTTGTAGCTAATTTAATGCTTAGATTCATTCTTCTTACGTTTAGTGGAGCTTCGCCTGCTTCACTGAGGATACTTAAGACAGGACTAGTTCTGAATGCTCCAGTTGCAATTCTCAGCCCGGCGTTATGTACAGCATCTAATTTTTTGAGAACGTTGTTACTTGCAGAATTATATATGGCTGATCCGTAGTCGATTTTGGACCTCACTACAGTTCTGTAAGTTAGCAATAAGGTTTTTGAATCGGCTCCCCAGTTGTTTGCTGCGATCGTTTTAAGGATATTTAGGCGCTGGTTACAATCTATTTTTAGTTGGTTGATATGTGACTTCCATGTTAGCCGTGAATCGAAAATGAGTCCCAGAAGTCTGACTTGTGGTGTTACTTTTAGTTCTTGGTTGTTTAGGTATAATTTCATGTTGATCGAAGAACGGTTTCTATTAAAGATGATTACTTCTAATTTGGAGCTTGAAAATTTGAATCCAGTAGATTCTGACCAAGTTTGCAATTTGTTAAGGGTGTTTTGAAGCAGTCATTGGGTGGAGATATGGTTCCTCCCTTTGCATATGATTTTTAAATCATCCGCAAACAAAAATGCTTTGACCGGTGCGGCAATAGAGGGTAGAACGTCATCGATTGAAATTAAAAACAAGGTTACGCTTAGAACTGATCCCTGAGATACACCATTTTCGATTTTTTTAGGAGAAGCCAGCATATTGTTTGCTTTTACGTATATTATTCTTGTTTGCAGAAAATTGCTAATGAAGTTGAGCATATTACCTTGAAGTCCGTAGTTTTTAAGCTTGTTTAGAATGCGTTGTCTCCAAACCATGTCATACGCCTTCTCTATGTCGAGGCAAACCACTGTTAGATGCTGTTGGTTAATGAAAGCGTCGCATATGTTTGTTTGAAGATTTATAAGATGGTCATACGTAAAATGGAACTTACGAAAACCGCTTTGGTAATCAGAAATGAGGTGTTGGCTCTCCAGAAACCATCGAAGTCTGTAGTTGATAATTTTCTCCATGAGTTTACAGACTGTGTTTGTTAATGCAATCTGTCGATAATTGCTGGGGTTAGTGGGATCCTTGTTAGGTTTTCTTAAGGGTACTACGATAGCTTCTTTCCATGCACCGGGAAAAACATTGTGCATCCAGACGGAGTTAAAAATGCATAATAGGTGCTGATGAGCTTCTAGAGGCAATTTAGCTATTAAGATGTTGGGTATTCCATCAGGGCCTGGACTGGTATTTGTACACTTATTTAGAAAAAACAGTAATTCTTTTAAACTGAAAGGAGAGTTGAGTAAGAATATTGTTGTTGATCCTTCTGCACTGTTTGGAGTTCCGCTTGTACACGACTCTGTAGCTTCTTTGTACGTGAGAAACGATTGGGTGTAGTTGCTATTGCTTGAATTTGTTTGAAAGGTAGTTGCTAGTAGTTCTGTTATTTCTGTTTGGTTGGTTGTGATAGACTTGTCGTCTTTGGTGAAAGCAGAGCTGATTTGTTGTCTCCTAATACCTTTGATTGCCCTTAACTTTTTCCAAATTTAAGTGATAAGAGTGTTGCTGTTCATCGTTGATACAAAATTTTTCCATGATTCTCTTTTACTTTGTTTGATGACTTTCCGCGAGGCAGCTCTGCATCTTTTAAAAATTATGAGGTTCTCTGTTGTTTTTTGTTTTTTATAACGATTAAACGAATGCTTGCACTCTCTTACAGCCTTAGCACAGTCTTCATTCCACCATGGCGTATGTTTTACTTTCTTGCTATTGTTATTATGGGTTTTTGGTATGGATGAATTTGCTGCCTTGTTTATTGTATGAATGAATTGGTTAAGAATGGTGTTGTTTGTGTTAGAGTTGATTATATTAGGGAGGGAGATAGTCAGTAAGCTTTTGGATATTTCTTGTCGATATTTTTCCCAATCTGCTTTCTGGAATTTCCATTTTATTGGTTCATCTGTAGCTCCTATTTGGTTATCGGATATTTCGTGAAGGAATATTTTTATCGGAAAGTGGTCGCTGTCGTTTAAATCTGCTAGTGTTTCTCATGTGATGTTTTGGGCAATTCTTGGACTACAAATAGTTAAATCAATCGCGCTGAATTTGCCGTTCGCAATATTAAAATGTGTAAGCTCATTTGTGTTTAACGGTACAAGATTGTTCGTGTCTATTATTTTTTCCATTGTTAGACCTCTGGGATCAATTTTGTAGGACCCCCATAGAGGACTATGACTATTAAAGTCGCCCATGAGGATAAGGGGTTCTGGTAATTGCTCAATGAGATGCAGAATTTCCTGTTCTTCAAGTCTTTGGCTGTTAGGAATATAAATGTTACAGATATAAAAGGTTTTCGACGATATTATTTTAGTGACTACTACTTCTAAATTTCAGATAACATCAATTTCTTGACTGAATATATTGTTTTTTATAAAGGTGGCTACTCCGCCACTAGCGTGGTTGGTTGCTCGATTTTTTGTGTATGAGTTGTAATTTTTTATTTTGCCTACATCTTTGCCTTTGAAATTTGTTTCCTGCAAGCAGAGTATTTCGGGTTGGTGATCGTTTATTAATTGTTGTAGGTATTCCAGTCGGCGATAGAAACCGTTCAAGTTCCATTGTATAATTTTTAGCGGCATTGTTTTAGAATTTAATTTCTTTTGTTTAATGATACTTATTGTTAGAGGTGTTATGTACTGCTACTGTCAGTTTCAGAATATCAGTTGAGTGAAGGTTCAGCAGTCGATGGTTTATTGTCAGTTAATAGTGGTTCCATTATGTCCTTGTTCAGTTTATTAGATAATCGATGGAGCCTATTTTTTATGCTTCTATCCTTACATAGAGGGTAGACTTCCTTAATCATAGGGAATTAAAGCTTTTATATCACAAGTGTATTCCTTTGCAATGGCTGTTGGATACTCTATACCAAATGTATTTTCGAGGAAACTTTTGAATTGATTATGTTTAACATAAATGTATTATGTGTGTTTTCAAGAGCTGCTTTGGCTGGTTGGAGCATCTCGTCGATTTTTTCTATTGCATTCGTCAACGATTGGCTGCGTTCGTGCTTCTTCTTCTGAGAGATCCTTGTAGAATCTTTGTGGTGTCTAGTAGGCTCGGTGTTTGAATTTCTTGTTGCCGGATTTTCTAGGTCAGGGTCGTTGTTGGATTTGCTTCCTGTGGTTATTGATAATGGTCGTGTGTTAGTTTTTGGACAGCGTTCGATTGCCATGGTAGGTAATTCCACATCGGTAGTATTATTTACCACATTTTCATAAGTAGAGGGGTTATATTATTTGCTTGCGTAGGTTTTTCTACTTTGTTACAATTGCTAGCTGTGTGGCCTTCTTGTCTGCACAAAAAACAGGTGACTTTTTCCGTAGATGCAAATATTCGATATTGGGTGTCATCGTGTGAGATAATAAAGGAGTCAGGTATCCTACTAACATCTTCTGGATTTACATAGATTTGTCTCCTAAAGCTTAAAACATGACTGAATCCCGGGTCTTGTATTCCTGCTCTCAAGAAGGTTATTTTAGAAGTTGTTCTAACATTATTCTGTGCAAATATTTTCTCAATAATTTCATGAGGTATGGTAGGAGAGACATTTGAAAGTATGATTCTTTGTGAAGGCATGATTAAAGGTCTTATTTGTACTTGAGTGTTATTAATCATTATCGTCTGGTGATTAGATGTTATTGTTTGTACTGTTTCTTTCTTATCGAGGTATACACATATTCTACTATTGGATATGTGGGAAATGAATCGGATAGCATTTGGGTCGATTAGTTTTCCTATGGTACAGGCGTAATCTTTAATTGGCGTGCTTTCGATAGAGTCGATGGCGATAGCTTGTTCTTTGCTAGGAAATATAGCGTTCACGGTTGCGGATGCGTATGATTGAGACGAGTTCTGTTTTGAGAAGTTTCATCCGTTTTCTGGTACTTGGTTATTGTCAACTGAATCGTGACCCCTGTACTCAGAGGTTTCACGATTAGAATTTTCTATATTATTCATTCGCTTACGACTAGTAGGATTGTTGGATAGACATTCTGAAGGAACGAACTTTGTAAACACAACACTGTATCACGTAGGAACTCGCGAGCTAGAGAACAATGTAAATACTGTTGGAGCGCCCAGGATCCAGGAAGCAAACTCACTTAGTGGATAGTACATAAACGTTATTTATTTAATTAATTAGGATAGAAATTATACATGAGGAACAGCACGTGGCAAAACCATTACACACACATCTAGAGATACTTCATTAGAACGTTAAAAGAAAAGAAACAACGCCATCTGTCGTTCTCACAAAAGAAGTACAAACTGTATTCGGATTACTAGAGAAAATAAGTTACATTTCTAACAAATACACGTCTTAACACTTCGACTGTTCGAACGCGACTGGACCCATAATTATTAGGACTTTTTCCCATCATTTCGCGAGTACCATCTGCCCTTCAAATCCTGTAGTCCCCTTTTTTATATCCTGTATATTACTGTATGTACAAGGTGTTTCACTGCAGGTCGTACATATTTTAAGATCTGATTCTACAAGCCAATATATGTCGAAAATTAAGAATAACGAATTTGCGGTTTTGGGTTCATTTTTTAGTTATTGATGTTTAAAAATTCGACTCTGGGGCGCCTGTAGCAGGGCAATTCAACGAGCATGAGACAGGTCAGCCACGGTACGTTCAGAGGAGGTCAATACACAAATATGTATATTTACCATGCAGAAGGCATACTCACCAACGTAACAGAAACTGTCACCTATAGTATGTACTATGCGATGCGACACTACGTTCTAGCTACAACTTATGAAGAAGCACACACATCACGTTGTTTGACATTAACATGTTGGTCGCCCAGAATAAATCGAGATTGTTTCCCGCGGGGCCTAAATCCGCGGTTTAACACGGGTCATAACGCTAGTGTATAAGCTGCAGACAACAATTTTTTTTGTCTTTGTGACAGTATTGCAGCTGTTTCAATCATTAGCCGTTGTTAAATATAATACAGGAAAATGCGGCATAGATCAATGTCACCAAAGGTTCACGAAACGAAAAAATAAAAATCACACGATTTAGAAAATTTTTAGCTACGGAATCATTACTCCGTCAAAATAATATCGCTAGTAATATTCACCTATGTAAAATACACAATTTAATAGTAAGAATAAACTCTGAATGAAGAACAATTAGATGCATATTCGTTTTTTGCTATAAAAAGTAGGCAGACTCAAGACCGTCAAACAGCCAGAAAAAATGTCCAAAACTCTAAAACTTATTGCCCTATCTGCCTGGAAATGCCCAGCTTTGCTTAAGTTGTTTTCAAAAATACCACGAAAGACTGCTGTAACATTATATAATTTTTTGATGTATAAATTAGTTACGAACCCTTGTACATAATTTAGTGTGCTATTAGTACTTAATACTTGTTCTATTGGGTGATTTCACATTTCACATTTGTGTGACGGCGATTCAGCGGAAACTTACTCGTCACCCATATGTAGGTGACGGAGCGATCAACGTGTTAAACCAGCGTACTCGTAAAAATCAACAAGGGCATATCAAAACCCGCCTTCCGGGATTCTTAAGTAGAGTGCGTGAATGCTACTTCGAATCAGAGTTGGGCATTATTCGAATTGTTTCGAATAAATATATATTTCAAATAATTATGGGAATAAATTCTTTTTACTCGAATATTTTACCCGGATAATAATTACTCGTTATTCGTAAAAACTTATTCTCCCTACGATTGATAACGATTGATAAATTATTCGAATAATAACACTAATAATCGTCATTTCACGTGATTAAGAGAACACTCGCGGACGAGAGGATCATAGCGCATGTGTGTGAAGGCAGATTTAATGTCATACAATGTGATGTGTCTGCTTTTTCATAATTTATCACAGGAACATAGTGTCTTATCGCACAGTACCGTAGGTTATAGCTTCTGTTACGTCAGTAAGTATGCATTCTACATGGTAAAACTGTCATACGTTGACTTACATTAAATGTAACGTGGCTGGTCTGCCTCATGTATGTCAAATTGCCGTGCTATAGGCGCTTCATATACAAATTTGTAAGCATCGATAACTAAAATATGCAGCCTCCACCACAATTTCGTTGTAGCGGTGGTGCTGCGCAGGGAGTTTCAGAAAAGAAAGGAAGGAGGAAAGAGGATAGAACGTTTTGTCCGGGGCCTGCTAGTGGACTCATCAGTAAGGCTATCTAGCAGACCCGTGCCTTAGACGCGGGATACTGAGGGTCAGGTCGTAGGTGTATATATACAGAGCGCAGGATGGTCGTGGACTTGTGGGAAAGTCTGTGCGCCGCTGATCCCTCTGCTGGCGAGGTCGGGAAGTGCCGCCACATCGTCATTCTTGATTGTCAACTTATTTTGGCTTGTAGAATCACCCTTTAAAATATTTGCCGCCTGTACTGAATCATCCTGCATATTTTACTGCCAAGTTTACTGTCTACATAGCACGCATGTGACAAGAAACGCTTTTCAAACTTTTTTCTGTCTGTTCTTCCCGCTTTCATTCTCTTTTGTAACTGCGAAAGTACAGTCCACGTTTTATCGATTTAAAGGACATTCAACGATAATGAATTTCGTCAAGTAACTTATCAGATTTATAGTTTACTATAGCATTTCCGATGCTCCAGAATTTATAGTTAATATATTTTAATGGAATATCACGTAACAATGTTACATGGTAGGATCACATCATTCTAACAAAATGTAGGATATTTTAAATGCATTTACATTATACTATTTTGACACATTTTATTCGAGTTTAGGTATAATAACAAAGTAAAATGTTATACGGGTTTTCAAAATTTTCTTGTAGCTTTCTGTTAAGTAATTTTTAAAGTAATAATTAACTTTCCTTCTAGAAGAATGTAACAATGTAGACGTTTAAATAATTAACAATATGAAGTCCCCTATCAATATAGAAGTTTAAAGATTTGGTTACAGCCTTTAAATGTTTTACAGATTATTGAAATCACACTTCATTTTCAGGTGTTGCACGTAGGTGGTCAGATTGACATAATGTGTGATGATTTAATGGAATTTCCCATTGATCATGAACAAGATCAGTTGTACGCATTAAAAAATGTTGTTATCAAGCATCAAAAAATTATCAATTTCTCGGAAGACATTAGAAACATGTTTACTTACATATCACTAATACAATTTTTATCAAATATTTTAGTTATCTGTTTTTTGGGCTTCATCTTGGTAATCGTAAGTTACTTTCACGTATATTATAAAAAATTTACTTGGAAGCTCATTCTAAGTGAGGAATCTCTTTCTTCTATGTATTTTAAAATTAGTTTCAATATTTCAGTCTGTAGGCACTGAACAGGGGCCAACAGTAATGGCAAAATGTTTAACGTACTATGCTAGTTGTCACTGTGAAGCATTTGTACTTTGTTACACTGGAGAGTATCTTACGATTAAGGTAAGGCATTAAAATAAGAAACAAGTTGAATTAAAAATTCTACTTTCAGAGACTACAATTTGAACATTAAATTCCATTTCAGAGCGAAAGTATTTATCTAGCTGCATATAATTCACTTTGGTACCAGTTGCACCCCCAGAAGACTCGGATTTTATTACTACTTTTACTGCGGTCTCAAAAACAGATGACACTTACGGCCGGAAAATTCGTAAATCTCTCTACGGAAACGTTTGCTAACGTAAGAAGATTAAGACGTCCACCTCCGCCAATAAGTATTAGAACACCTGCTGATCTCACACAAAAGGTGTATTTGATCCAGATTATAGAACCTTCGCTAGTTTTATAAGATCAAAGCAGCAAAAATATATATTCAGATACATATATTTACTATTTATATAATTAGTTTTCCTATTTATTGCATTCGACTTATTAAACATGGGATGATTTAGATCGAAAAAATTTAGATCGTAGAATCATTTACAACGCACACGAGACCAGATAACAACAGATACAATTAACAAACTATTAAAACGAATTCCAAAATTGGTTAAACCAGTGATCGAGAGACGTAGTGGATATATGTATGTTTAGGCGAGAAGAAAGTTTAATTTTGTTACACATAATTGGTGAGATCTCCGTTGTAATATTGAATGTACGAATTCTTTACTGTATAAAGTCTAAAGTATCAAACTACGCAACAATTCTTAAAGATTTTAGTTCTTTATAGATTAACGTATCAAACTACATAATAATTCTTAAAGATTTTAGTCATTAATAAATGATATTTCAGATTTACTTATTCTTCCGTAAGTCTCCTAATACTTATGGACGGAGGTGTAAGTAATCTCATATGATAATAACAGACTTGCATTATTTTGTATCTGTGTACGATTCGTAAATCATTCCTTTTATACCATATCAAATGAAACAAACCGGAAAATTGTTACTTTGAATTCTGTGAGGTGATTCTAGGAACTGGGCTATATTTCTGTTCTAAGCAATGAGAAAAAGCGTGACAACAAAAAGCTTTATATACTTTCATGATGTATTTCTTCGTTTGATGTAATTATTCCTACAAATGCAGTAGCACACGTGCAAAGTGTAACGGCATTTCTGAAAATAGCAATTACAATTATATGTGTTTAGAAGGTTAAGTGCTTTAATTATCGCATATTGCCATATGGCATGGAATTTTTAATATGCCTATTATTGGTCCGTATTTTTTCACTGATACCATTTTAAACATTGACGATATCGGTATTTCCTAGAACTTGCATTTCCTTCTTTGTTGGACTCTGTTAAATTACTGCCAGCAAGACGAGCACTAGCCCACGACATTGTGATCATAAGAAGTTACTTAACATAAATGTATAGAGTCCAATCTTTGCACCCGTAGTGTCATATCTTAGGCTGGGTTTACATTGGTATGTATCAGTTACTGGTACACACATATAGCAGCCAGACCTCAACTTCGGGGCAAATAGGTGTTCACATTGCTAACAAGGAAAGGTCGCGAACGGTCCGGCTCCGATTTGGATGAAACTTTCTAGGCCTAAAGAACAGCCAAAAATATTAGATACTTACCTTTTCAATTGCGATAACTCAAGTTTAAGAGATGAAACCACCCTCCAAAGTTCGAATCATTAACCCTAGGACACCGAATGCTCGAGCAACGACGCGGAGTCCGAATGCCGGGTCATTTTGGCCCATAGTGAAAGTTGAGACATATTTGTTCATTTTGAGAGAAGGTTTCGTAATAAATTTTCCAGTCGTTATTTTTTAGCATTATTTTCTTATATGCTAGAGCTTTATTAGATAGAATTTTGCTAGATACACTTCTTCTTTGCTGCTATACTGACAAAACGGTCTCTCGAATGGAATTTGTCCAAGGTCTCCTCAGTTTGGTGGCTATTGCGAACGAGAAAACAGCTGTAATCGGCAGGAAATATTTCTCGCGTAGAAAGCAGTCTCTTTTTCGATTTAATTTTACTTTCAGTGTTAGGCTTGGTTTTAGCTTTTTAGATTTTCTTCGTTTGTAGTATTTTTTTGTGCGTGAGTAAAGTAATCTCGTATTCGTGGGTAAAGTAATCGCAGTGCGTATGTGTGCGATTAAGTGGACACTCGCGAACGGGACAATCGCCTGGCGTGTATTTTCAGGTGCAAAATTTTGTGCATGCTCTGAACATTTTTTTGTGGACATTCGCGGACGGGACAATCATAGTGCGTGTAATTCTCATGGACACTTGCGAATGAAATAATCGCGATGCGTGTGTGTAATGAAATGGACAATCGTGGTGCGTGTACACATGATCACTTCCGAATACAATAATCGCAATGCGTGTCTAAGCGCGTGTGGGTGATTTTTTTGGACAAAATCGTGAATTAGAAATTGCATTCACCCTCTCTGCTTGAGAATCTCGTGAGGCGGGTTTTGAAATGCCCTTGTGGATTTTTTCAAATAGGCAGGTTTAATGCCGCCAACAAAAGGTGTGTGCTTCTTCATAAATTGTCGCAAGAATGTAGTGTGTTATCGCATCGTATGGTATGTCATAGTTTCTGTTACACCGGTAAGCGAGCACTCTGTACGAGGAACTCGGCGCGCGATGGCAGACACTGCGCGTGTATGGAGTGCTGCCGCTGGACAGGCGTTTTTAGCCCGTTTTTTACTCATCGATAACTCAAAAATGAAGCCTCGGACGCGATTTTTTTATTCTTGATTTTCGTCTTATTTTGGCTTGTAGAATCACCCCTTAAAATTTTTGACAGGGGTGGTGAAACACCCTGTATATTTATACATTTATAAGTATCGAGTCGTCGAGTTTAGTCGCCAAGTTTGGTTACCTGGTTTTGGGTCTCCCGACGACCAAGTCGGCGGCGACTTGTCGACAGTGCGTAACGGGCCTTAACGGTTACAAAACGCATCTAGAACGACTACAATTACTTATAAACGACACTAATCCAGGAATTATCTGTCTTCAGGAAACAAATTTTAAGGAAAATTTCGCAGTTAGCATAAAAAATTACTCACCCTTCTTCATAAACAGAATAAACCCTTATCATGCCAGTGGTAGCGTTGCCACGTACATAAAAAACAACATATTCTGCAAAGAGATCCCACTCCAAACAAACTTGGAAGCGGTAGCAACCTCAGTATTACTATCAATGGAAATATGTATATGCAACATATACATACCCAACAGCTACAGCTTATGTATTTCCGATCTAACAAACTTAATTGATAAACTGCCAAAACCCTTCATCTTACTAGGAGACAGTACATTGTGGGGATCTTACAAAAATGATTCAAGAGGAGACATTATAAAAATTCTTTTGGAGGATCCTGACTTCTTTTTACTAAATTCCACACGCCCTACCCATTTAAATATTTCGAACGGGACACTTAGCTCTATTGACCTGTCTATATGTTCCACAAAAATAGCTCATCCATTCAGTTGGGAAGTAGCTTCGACTCCATAGGACAGTGACCATTTCCCAATCACGCTATCTGGCACAACATCAGAAGGATCAAACTATTTTTGGACTCCAAAATGGAATACTAAGAAAGCGAACTGGGACCTTTTTCGGTCTCTTATTGATAAACGCATAGCAGCATTACCTTCCACCAATATTAACTCCAACGAAAGTATAGACTCAATAGTTGAAAATTTCAAAAATACAATCCATGAAGACGCAAGTAGTTCTATACCCTTATTCAGTTACAAACCTAGGAAACGCACAGTCCAATGGTGGAATGAAAGCTGCAAAAAGGCTATGAAAGACACAAATCATGCTTTCAACGTGTTCACAAAGCATCCGTCAACAGAAAATAAAATACAATACAAAAAATTGCGTGCCATATCTCGAAAAATAATTAAGGAAAGCGAAAGAAATTCTTGGATGAGTTACATAAATTCCATAAACAAAAACACTCCTTACAATACCAGTTGGGATAAAATCAGAAAAATTACAGGAACGGCACGAAATTTCTCTATTACTACACTTGTCAACCAGGATAACCAACTACTAAATCACTCACAGGATATCGCAAACGAACTAGCCAGATCGTTTATCAAAAATTCTAGCAGTAGCAACTACAAGGAACAATTCCTCAAGAATACCTGCAACTACCAAGATCCAGGTAAAGACAAAATCTTTGTAAACACTGAACAACTCTTTAACACGGACATTACCCTGATGGAAATTAAACAAATACTAAAAAAATGTAAAAATTCCAGCCCAGAGCCAGACTTGATCCCGAATGAATTCTTAAAACAATTTTCGGACAGAACCTTATTATATCTGGCGGATATATTCAACTTCATTTGGAAAAATATGGTCTTTCCTGACAAATGGAGAGAAGCAATAGTTGTACCAATAGAAAAACCAAACAAAGACAAGAGAATACCTAGTAACTACCGCCCAATTTTCTTAACATGTACGATCTGCAAACTTCTAGAAAAAGTAGTTAACAAAAGACTGAAGTGGCACCTGGAACGAATCGGTTTCTTCTCACAAGAACAAAGCGGCTTCCGGAAATTCCGATCTGCAATGGACCATCTTGTCAACCCTGAAACGGCTATATGCGACTCTTTCGCAAATAAGCAACACTTAACAGCAATCGCACTGGACATAGAGAAGGCGTACGATATGGTATGGCGACCCAGAATTATAGAAATTCTCATAGAACACCAAATAACAGGAAGGATACTAGCCCTCATATATAATTTCTTAAAGAGAAGACGTATAAAAGTAAGAGTAAACGGAATACTATCAGAGAGCTTAGAGATTCAAAACGGTGTATCACAAGGGTCTGTTCTTAGTGTAACGCTATTCCTGATCGCAATTAACGAAGTGCCTAAAACTCTATTAGCTCCAGTAAAATGTGGCTTATTTGCTGATGATCTAACCATCTTCCGTAGAGGAAAAGAAAGAAAAACAACCGAAAAACTACTTCAACAATCAATAAACAGACTTCAAATATGGGCGAACAAAACTGGGTTTAAGTTTTCGACACAAAAAAGCCAGTGTATATCATTTGCAAGACACAAACAACAAATTCACAATCCCAAGATTTATATAAATGACTGTAAAATTAAACTGGTGGATTCTCTCAAGCTATTAGGTATGATATTCGATAGGAAGCTCACCTGGAAGTACCACATTAAAGTAAACAATTCTAATAAACACGTACAAAGCAACGATCAGATCCAAAATTGATTATGGTAGCATTATATACGACTCGGCAAAAAAAATCAGAGCTTAGAATCTTAAATACAATCCATAACTCTGCTTTGAGAATGGCGATCGGGGCATTTCATACCAGCCCAGTAAACATCAAATTGGCAGTATCAGATGAATCACCGCTATGTGAACGACGGAACCTTCTTTCAGTAAATTATGCAACAAGTATTGCGGCATCCCCTAACAACCCTGTATATCAAAATATATTCACAGAAAGAAATAAGCACATATACGAGAAAAAAATACGGTTACCTCCCCCATTCTCCATAAGAATAAAAAATTATCTAGCGCAAGCTAATATCAGCCTAAACCTATCTACTATTGGTAAAAAGAAATATCCATCCGAACCACCATGGAGTATCAATCTTCCATCAGTTAATTTCGATTTAGCGGTGGAAAAAAAGAACGCAACTAATTCTTCTATTTTCAAAATTCTCCACGAAGAAATGTGTGCATCCATACCTAACCACACATACATATACACAGATGGATCTAGGACTAAAAACGGAAATGGTTGCTCAGTAATAACACCGGACGAAGAATTGAGTTTCAAACTTCCTGAAAATTATTCAATCTTCACATGTGAAATAACAGCTATCAAGAAAGCACTTGAATACATAAAAAACTCAACACACAGAAATACTGCTATTTTTTCAGACTCGGAAAGTTCCTTGCCTGCGATCCAAAACCCCGATGCGTCTGATGAGCAAATCCAAAATATCCAAAGGTTATACTCACAAACCGTTAAAGAAGGAAGAGACATCAAATTTATATGAATACCATCTCATGTGGGAATCGCGGGTAACGATAAAGCAGATCATGCAACCAAATCAGCAACACTACTCAATAACCAAGACCAAAATGTAATAATTCCGTTCTGGGACCACAGAAGGGAAATAAACAGAAAATTAAGAGAAAACTGGATCAATAGACTAACGCCACTAGTTTCGGCAAGACTACCATCGATCAAAACAGGAAACTATAAACCAGATTTCAGTGAACTGAATAGACAGGATCAAATAATTATGACACGCTTGTTAATTGATCACACCAGACTGACGCATACACATTTACTACTAAAACAAACTGTACCTAAATGCACACTATGTAATGAATGCCTGAGCACGAACCACATCCTTTTTGAATGCAATAGTTTCAGTCAAAGCAGAGAAAAATGCAAAGTTAAAAACAACATTAATGAAATAATAAACCCACGACAAAATATCAGAAATACAATTACGTTCCTAAAAGAAATAAAAATATACGCTAACCTCTAAAATGAAAAGTGCCATAATTGTAGTTGTGTCAAGTCACTCATGACCTTAGTAGTTAATGCAACTTTAAACCCTAAATAATAATAATAATAATATACATTTAGTGTTCATTTATAAATTATATAATCTCTTTCAAAACCCATCATTCACACAGCAATCCTTATAATGGTAGTTGAACGTTCCCACACGATATAGCTTTACCGCTCAAGTTATATCGACTTTTAATTTAGAGTTACGAGGCTTAACTAACATTTCCTGCGACTCTCTGGTTTCGCACCAGGTTCGTCCGTATCCTACAGCTCCTTGATATCGCATCAGGTTCGTCTGTAAACTCATAGAACCTCCTACAGCTCCCGATTTCGCAACAGGTTGCGTCTGTATTTTCTCCAACCTCCTGCAGCTCCCTGATTTCGAATTAGGTTCGTCTGCACGTATCATCCTAGTGACTCCCTGATTTTGAATCAGGTTTGTTCACGAAGTTTCAACCTCCTGTGGCTTCCTGAGTTCGCATCAGGTTCGTCCGCACATGTCTCCATCCTAGAGGCTCCCTGATTTTGAATCAGGTTCGTCCTCGCTTTCAAAATCCTAGTGGCTCCCTGGTTTCGCATCAGGTTCGTCCGCGTACCACCCTAACAAAGTGATAATCATGTTCTTTGTAAAATACCTCACGCGTTGTTCACGGCCCTGGCTCGAACAGCTTGTAAAATCACCCCCTAAAATATTTGATACCTGTTGTAGAACGTCCTGTATAATCGGTACAGTAACAATAGAATAATTGGAAGTGGTCGCGTCGGGCGGTTCATCCTGTAGGCACTAATTTTTCATTAATTATAAAATGAAATTTATTGAACATATATTTATATGTACATAACAAGCTTTCGCGCATAGAAATTTCTACCGCCTATGTCATATTCGCGTAACACGCGTAACGGATTTAAATGAACTCGAAAATTGACTGAAGAATCATTGTTTAAAATAAGAAACGTCTAAAATTTCTGATTGTAATTCTTACCACTAATAGCACTGTCATGCAAAGTCAGTCTGAGGCGATACGGTAGGATGTGACACGAAAATGGTAAGAGGGTCTTAGCACCCTAATCCGTATGACACAAAAATACTATGGATGAGTGGGCTGTTCTATACCTCGTCTGTGGTTCGGACAATTAATCTTTCAGATAGCCCAATGTAAACGCTTTTGCGTAGGGTGGTACCGACAGCGTGACAATGAAGACGTTATTAAGGGGGCATATAGACCCCTATTGTGGAAATGCCAACGAATATAGAAAGAACGTAGGACGGATCGCGGATTTTGTACAAGAATCGTATTTGAAAGACGACACCACCGGAAGCTCTAATGTAAGTCTGTTTCGATTCGTAATTCTATGGCACGAAGATGTGAAGCTTCTGTGAAAATGGGAGAAGGGCATGCAGAAGACCTGTAATCCTGAAAAGGAGAAATAGTAAGATAATCCATTGCTTTTATGGAACACGATAGCTCCTGAAGCGGGCAAACTACTCGCCTTAACCGAAACGAAAAACTTGTTACAAGTTTCAAAATATTAATTTGTTGACCCATGCTTATTAGGACTTTCTTCTACATTTGGCGAGTACTATCTACCCTTAACGTTCTGAGCTCTTCACTTTATCACACTATATAGTTATCTACTATATTAAACGCAATATCTCAATAACCAGTTGACAAGAGGTGTATGTACTATAGGTTACTGAATTCGTCTTGAAACGCATTATTAAACTTTCTGAAAAAATGTATAGTACCGTCCAACTTTCATATAAACAATTTTTTGGTATTTCCAATATGTTTGGAAGTAACGTTATGTAACAACGGGAAATACGGCTACGGAGAGGATTCATCCACTTTTCATGAGAAAAAAACTGGTTCTGGCACGGAAAAGTTATAAATTTGAGTGTGTAAACACCTACTTGCCAATGTAAACGGCTAACTTGTACCAGATACTGTAAACTCAGCCTTAGCCGCCTCGATTGCCGCACATAAATACCTTTTACTGTTTGATCCTTACACTTGAAGGAGAGAATTGAAATTATACCTTCAAGCATAAATGCTGGACAGCTGAATAATGTACTGAAAAGTGTAAAATATCATCTAAGAAACATCTTTTTCTCTATATTTGCTTATAACAAGGTTATAGTTTAAGCGAATCCTTAGAATCAACCAATATAGCATGCCCTTTGTCTTTAATAAACGTAGATCTTAAGATGTTCTAAGAAACACCTCTTTATTTAACTATTTGTAATACTAAAATTGCCGTTATTCGTTTAGTTTATATCAATCATTTGTCTTTAATTATGTATTTTTCTGCATTATCTGCGATGTATTTTTATTTTTAGATGTTAAAAATGTCTGCTTCATACGTCTCACTATTGCATGCGGTGTACTAAAATTTGAACAAATTATACGCGATAGCTAAAATATTTGTAAGAAACGATTATAGTGACATAAAACATTACCCGGAATTATGATACATGTAATTTTATCGAAATAAAAACTACTGTTGCAGATGGTTATAGGTTGATAAATATTCTATATACATATAAACCTTGCTGTGAAATTTTACGTAATGCACCGAAGATACGGCACTTTATAATTATTTTTTAGTATGCACACATTTTTGTTTAAATTATGCGTGTAGAACCGTTCCAGCTCTTCGATGCAGGTACACGGATATTTTTTTACAAAAGTATATTTCCTGTAATATTCAACGTATAAACAACCATGGGTGTAAACGTGTCGTATGCAATTCCGTGGCGAATTTCATGTATCGTTTTTGTATATAAATTTCATTAATTTTGACTTGGTACACATATTTAACATTTCCCTATAGTATGTTTAGTGTAATATATTTTATTGTCTCCTTTTATATCCTATGTAAAAACATTTTTCTTTTCTACAGTTCCAAGCATTACATTGTGTATATTTATAATGTTTACTGACTATTGGTGATACCTTTATTTACTTACGATTTTACTTTTTTCGAAGAGTATTAAATCTATTGCATTAACATTTTTTACATGCGGTGATAACAGAATTTTCTGTTTTAGTTATTAAATGAATGTTATTAAACACCTTGTGTATACCTGCTCTAGTACGAATTGTTTTTCTTCTTAACCGTATACTTATAAAATTAGGATACCAAATATAATAACTTCCGAAATTATTACAACATATTTGATGCAAATAGTTTATAATTGTTTTTCGACTACAGTAAAAATATTCTATGTTTGCGTCTGCAATTATTGGCGATAAGCTATTCTACCTTTATTTTTACTGCTTAGGCACTTCTTAAATAATAATACATTCATATTTTCATTTAATCGACAGATACATTGAGAAAATCTTACTATACAATAGGCACATGGGTGTACAACTTGTGTCTGCACTTTTGCCATTCGTTGACAATTACGATAGTTTTATTACAGACATTATTTTCAGAAAAATTGTACACTTTACAGGCTTTTGGTATTTATAATACAAAAGTGTATAATTTTGAATGAATGCAAAACCGAAAAACATTGCAAGTAGTAATAATTTGATGATGTGAGAAAGTATAATTAATCAACCACTCGTATTACCTACGCTTTCGGTTATTCGACGTTTGAACAAATTCTTTCTATCAAATTTTAAAAAATGTTATTTAGGCTACATTAATTTTAGTGCCTCTACATTTCCATACTGCTGTTGTATCAGTCATAACAAATTTTGCCACTTAACTGAAATATTCGACAGATTAAGTACTTCTTTATCAAATACATTTGTTTTCCTCAGATTAATTATTATATGATGCCATAACAGGTAAGTGGTTGTACATATAATAATTATTTTCTATTTGGAAGAAAAAGAATAGAGCAGTCATTATGCAGCAATGAATGAAATCGTGTAGTGATTGTATTAGTTTATTATTAAAAGTAATGTTAACCGAGTTTTACATTTAACTATACATTTCCTAATATTTTACTACATTAATACTCTATACAACAAACATGAAAATTTATTTATACAGAAGGTTTACTGATATTTTAGCCACTGGTCGAAGTCTGGAATAGATCTGTTTCTGTTGATGTAAATAAACAAATGATGTCCGATGTATGCATCTTGTCTCCTTGTATTTCACTCTTCAATTTGCTACTTTTTTCTCATCCGTGGTCTGACGGTACAGTTATTAAAAATCAGCGCGAAATTGGAAATATCGCTGTGCTTTTTACCTAGTTCGCATACTGCATCGTTATTTTCGTTAAATGATGATGAAATTGCAAAATGATCATTGAGCAAATGCACACATAAGTTCTTTATAGATTATAGCTGAGGAAAATATGAAAACAATAAAATTGTTGCTATTTGGGAGCAGAAATTGCAAGCCATTCATAACTGTTTTTTTTTGGCATAATACGGGTGACACGCGAGTCTTAATCATTGCTACTTGAATTTACATTGTACTGGTCACAGTTTGTAACACAAATAAACGTCAAACAATTATTTGTACATTTGTCTTAGAAAATTGAAAATATGTTTAGTTACGTATGTCTGAGACAATTTATGTCAAACATGATGGTAATTTGTTTTTTAAGCTTTGTCCTTGTAGTGGTGAGTAAATTTGATGTATATATTTTATACAAGTATTGTGTTACGTACTGTTAGGCCCGCCCTTATAGAACCCTGATTCTGTGGGATCACAACGTGCACATACAAAAAAAATATTATAAAAAGGGATTTAGATATCTACTGGTACATAACAATACAAATGATTTTGATGAAACAGATATCTGTTTGGTACATAACAATACAAATGATTTAATTTTACATTGTATTAATTTGAATAAAAAACTGTGCATTGTTTAGTTTTTATTATTCCTCATATCAGTAATGAAGAACCAAAGAGTATTTCATGATAATTTCACATTCTTATTATTAAAACTTCTTTACTTCTACTTTACATAAACCTTTAAAAACCCTACTCCCCCCTATATTTAGCAATTTTTGTGAAGTAAGGTATAAATTATGAAGAAGAAAATGAATGATTAGAATCAACATTGTACTTGTTACGTATGAAGAATATTTTTCCGTTCGCTTTCTTTAAATTTCTCAAGCTCGCGCCCGAAGAAGGAAAACGCCCTAAAACCCCTTCATGTTTATCACGCAAGTAACGAAGGGGAGCATGAGCAGCATTCCCACGGATAGCAACCAGAAGCCACAGCTGATTCATCTAGGACCACGAAAATCTCCTTATATGGAAATCTTAATGGATCCCAACCCATTTTTCGGAGTATATAAACTCTCAAATTTTAACCCTCTGGGGCAGAACTGAAAAATCGTTCGTAACGTCACGTGGCATTACGTTCGTTAAAGAGTTGGTTGCATCCAGTGAGATCGGGCTCAAGTTCCCTTTCGAATCAACGGTTAACCTTATGGAATCCGCGAGTTCGGTAGAAAATCAATTTGGCATTTTTCTTAAACCGCTCTTCTGTCCCCGCATTGTCAGTGCGTCAACACCGAGCATCTATCGCATAGGTAATAGAAACATTAAACTATTCGCGATATACACACATATACCCTTGTAACCAAAACTAACTTTCTTGAATATACATTTAGTGTTCATTTATAAATCATATAATCTCTTTCAAAACCCATCATTCACACAGCAATCCTTATAATAGTAGTTGAACGTTCCCACACGATATAGCTTTACCGCTTGAGTTATATCGACTTTTAATTTAGAGTTACGAGGCTTAACTAACATTTCCTGCGACTCCCTGATTTCGCATCAGGTTCGTTCGCACGACACATTTATCCAAAAGAGATTTCTCTAACCCAGTGGCTCCCCAATTTCGCATTGGGTTTGTCCACGAAACCTAACCCATCCTGCGGCTCCTTGGTTTCGCACCAGGTTCGTCCGCACGTGTCTCCATCCTAGAGGCTCCCTGATTTCGCATCAGATTCGTCCTCGTTTTCAAAATCCTAGCGGCTCCCTGATTTCGCATCAGGTTCGTCCGCGTACCACACTAACAAACTGATAAACCATATTCCTTGCAAAGTACCCCTCGCCGGCCTCACGCATTGCTAACGGCCCTGGCTCGTAACATACTTAAAAAGGGAAAGAGCTTTTATATTTTTAAAACTACTTCGTATGACATGTGATTCAAACAATTTAATACGTGCTTGCATGTCGTGCTCCTGTCTGCAGGTCTATAATACGAAATATTCATGACTACGGTAAAGTTGAAACTGCAATTTCTATTCCCAGTAAACTTGTAAAAGTTTCACTATTATTTAAAGTATATATGAGTACGAATGCGAAACGCGTATATACCTATCTTTGTTGGATGATTTCTGACAACTTGCATCGATGCATTCGTTTCCAGAAAATGCTCAGTTCGTTGTAAGACTTTGTTCGGACTGCTCTATTCTTTGTACATTATAGTGACGACGATACATGTTTAAGGTGAACTAGAAATCGAGAAAAAGGATTTATAGAAATACGAACGAACGAGAGAGACAAATATAAACAGTTAATCGTTTTGTAAAGTATCATACTTGGCCATGCACATCGTGTTCGGGGAAAGGTAACGATTATTGTATATGTTTCTACATTTTGCGACGTTTCATCAAATATGGAAACATATTGTCAAAAGCATAGTGTCATTGGCGAGTATAAAGCCCCGTTCAGACGGTGACACTAGTGTCGCAGCACTACCGTCTACTTCTACCTTCACAGGGAGTGTTGCACAAGTGATACACGTCGATTTTGATGAAATTTCAGTATAATAGTAGTATTTGAAAAAGTACGTACTTTTTTTATGGGTCATCGTTCATTCAGAAGGCGTGAAAACAACCCTTGAAATTTGGGGTTATGAACCATATTTTGCCGAATGTCTCAGAAAGTATTTGTTACAGAAAAAAAAGTTTAAATATACGACTTGTGCATTTTTAAATGACAAATTTGTCTATGTAAGCAGGTTGTCGCCGAAAAACAGTATTTAATACCACGCCACGAAAACTCAATTTTCTCTACTAATGGTGTGTCTAGATGTCACTACATTTCGTGACAATAGTGTCACATTTCATGACATCAGTGCCGCGACATTTCGCCACTGTCTCAACGGGGCTTAATACGATATCGAACACAATAAAATTGTGTTCCTGCTCATGAAGTTTATTAGTTTCTATGCGCTAATGCTTTTATAAACATCTCGATAGATTAAGGATTGATGCCTCAACCATCTTCTGAAAATAATTCGATCCTTCGAAATCAGTCAGTACATAGCAATTACACAATTTAATCGTTTAGTTCTTACATGTTATCTTCAGTTTTTGTAATTTTAATACTTATGAAAGTGTAAACTGTGTTGAATTAATAGTTTTTGAAGGGTTACCTTTACTATAACACTCCATATTTAACAAATATTCTTTCGGTAAAACTGACGTTTAGGGGAGGCAGCCCCGATGACCTTGAACTTGATATATGTTATCAAGGACATCTTCTTCAGTAACGCTCAAGAGGTTTTAGCCGTCGCTCGTTATTGTTTACAAAGTTATTAATTATTAAATATAGAACACGAAAGGAGATCCATTTTGCAACAAAGTTGATATATGTCACAACGCTTGGCCATTACTGAATGAAAAACCCGCTCAAAACTTCAACACACGGACTCCGCCCCTCCCCCTGCACCTCCATCCAAAAAACATCCAACCCAACCTAACTCATTCTCAAATTAAATTCAGGATAGGATAGTTTGATTTATCCCAAGGACAGATTAGGTCAGGTTAGGCTAGATCATTTCAGGTAGGGGTGCAGGGGGGAAGGGCGGAGCCTCCCCCTCCCTAACCTACTCTGTCCTTGGAAGAAATCAAACTATTCTATCCTGAATATAATTCAATACTGACAAGTTGTCCTGGTGAGTTAGGTTGGGTTGGATTTTTTTTTGGGTGGGAGTACAGGGGGAGGGGCTCCTGTCCCGTGATTTTTCATAGTTTCGATGCCGTGTTAGTAAAAATACCAAGACCTATTGAGGCTTTCTTTGAAATAATGAGTTCTTTGTACCCATTAAATCGTTTAAATACTGATTAAAATTCTCATTTCGCATACTCGTCAACTATTTCTTATATCATAATCCTCTGTCCATTAACGATTTCCTGCTTCAAATGACTTTTCTTCGTTCATACATGTACTAGTTCCACATACGTATTAGTCGTTTATGCTTTTCAATACACAAAATAACTGTTATATTTTGCAAACTTCTTTTGTTAATAACTTTTTAATAAAAAACGAGCGACGGCTAAAACTTTCTGAAAGTTACTTAGGAGGATGACCTTGATAACATATGTCAAGATCAAGGTTATCGGGGCTGCCTCCCCTAAACGTCAGTTTTACCATTCTTTCTTTAATCTAAGTTGAATTTTTTCTGTCAGAAGCAACTTATATTTATATATTATGTTTAAATTAATTCAATCAGAGATTGCCATCCAGAGCAAGGACTGGCTCCGACCTACCCCCACACTATATTCGTAACAGTCCTGAGAGATGAGATTTAGGAAAACATATCATGAAACGCCTCATGAACGTTTGGTATCATGAAACTAGCGAATCTCCGTGTAAATGTAAGAGATGCCATAAAATAAATCCACACGCGATAAATATATCACGGAACAACAAGAAAAGTTAAGTGCTATTAGTGAGTTGTGTCTCGTACGAGATGAGTCATTTTTTACGTTTACACAGACTTTTTAGTTTCATGAAACTACACTTTCACAAGCATGTTTCATGATGTACATATATTCCAAAATCTCATCTCTCACGACTGTTACGTGCCTCTGTCAGTGTCCTAGGGGCGTGATCTTGCCCGTGCCCGTGCCCTTGCCCGTGCCAATTCCGTAAATTTATAGTTTTATATACTAGACTGACGGAATATACTGCATATTTCTTATTTATATTGTGCAAACGTATTTTCCTATGTTTTTCATATTTATTAACAATATTTGTTCAAGATATTTGTAAATACAACATAAAATGATGACATCAAACAAATAAAGTATAACCATCGACAAACTACAGAATAGACCTATCATCTTATGGGACTTCGTGTCACATGTTCTGAAATACCGACTTCTCGAAGAACCGCAGGTTTTCTTGCGCCCTCTGTGCCTAGGGGTGGTGATTTTGGGAGTCAAATACATTCCAACCACCAAAGACGGTAACGTCACTAAATTCGTACTCGACTCCTAAACAAGGAAAAGGATTTAACCCTGTATTATAATAAAATATATTCTAAATACTGAAATACATCTTATTGCGTTGGTAACTTTAATGAAGCTGAAGGAGTTGGGGAGGTCTTTGACATTCATCGGTCTAATAATTTATCTTTTAAGAATTATAATTTATGTCTTTTTGCTTTGTTTACTGAAGCACGTGTACAAAAAAAATTATAACGAAGTATAGAAGAAATTATAACGAAAGAGATTATAAGTTAGATACATATAATGTAACTACTTCTTGCGTGCAGAAATAGTAAAATGAAAACGATAGAGATCCAATGGCACTGTTTTCATTATTCCTAGATATAAGAAACATAAAACATATAAGTCACGCCAAATTTAAATACAAGAAATCGGTATTTATTCTCTCGCAACACTCGCTACATTTTCTAGGCTTTTCCTCGTGAAAAATCCTCTTGCTAAGGGAATCTGGGACATACACGCTTGGCCTCTTCCTAATTTATGGCAGGGTCCCCGTCAAGTGGCATGCGACGCTCTGGCCCTTGCATCTCGTGTATCCCAATTCTTGACTTCTCTGGCACAAGTGAGAAACGGCACGAGATCTTTTACACAAAAATTATTCTGACAGAGACAACAAAGTTTCATACTTTGTCTCACTTTGTTTATCATGCGCCCGATTTTCACATGTTCGGCTCGCGTAAGAGCTATTTTCAAATGTCTGTACTGAAGCAGAATTCGCTTTTATGCAACAGATTTTCCAAAACCAATAGAGAGTTCCATGCTTGCCTGAAAGAGCATTCAGGACCGAGAATTTTCGGCCAACCGTGCTAGAGCAAATTGTCATTCCTCTCTGGGAGGGAGAGAGATAAAGCACCGGCGAGGTTTCAGTCGGCCGCTGCCAAACAGTTTTTCCGTTGGCGCAAATGAGTCATCGTATAACGAAAAATAAAATTTGTCTATTTTATATCATAATTAATGAAAATAGTACAAATGAATAGGTGAGGTTTTTCAATAAAAATGAGTCCAAACACGATATCATTCGGTTCATTTTTTATTAAAATTTTGCATAAGACAAGATTCGATAGTCGGAATGTCTCTGATAACAAATAGTCCGAATGAGATCGTGTTTGGACTCATTTTAATTCGGGAAACTTCATCTATCTATTAATAATATTCTCATGAATCTACAAGCCAAGACGAACAATTTTTTATTTCCGTTAAAGGATGGCTCACTCTTCCAAAAATGTACCTTGTTTCTCAAACGCCGCCGCCAGCCGCACAACTTTTCGGCACGGCTCCGAAGGAGCAAGGGGGGATATCTAGTAGGGATGCGACTTATGCAGCCTGTCGTTCAAATAAGCATGGCAGTCTACCAGGCTACTCTGTATACCATTTGTTTACGATGTACAGCTCATTCATCTTGAGTAAACCATTTTCGATATATTTTCTCAAGAACACGGAAAAAAATCGAAAATACTTTGTCCAATATGAATGTTAAAAAGGAAAACCTTTTCTCGCAATGCGAAATTTATGTAGACTGGCAAGCATACTTGGTGACCCTTTGCTCACGAGCGGTATAGGAGAAGGAGCCTCCCATCACTCACCGACTTCCCTCTTGTTTCCTGTTCTCGCACGCAAGAAACAAGAGCGAGTTAGGCGAGTGGTGGGAGGCTCTTTCTCCTGTACCGCTTCTGAGCAAAGAGTCGTCTAGGGTGCTCGCCAATATACGCTACAGCGCAACTGGACAGGACCCCCGTGGGCCTGCGACACAGATGTTATTTCCCTTTTGTGTAAGGATTCTGCTGCTCGGGCCTGAAAGCTTCGGAAGAGGAAAATTTTTCTCGAAAGAAGATAAAAATTTCCTCTCCCAGTTCTGTCCGCTACACACTCCGTACCTTTCAGATACAAATCGTTTTTACGCAGCGATTCAGCGCTGAACTGCGAAATTCTAGCTACGTTTTCTTTTAGAGTGACTTCAAGTCCCTGATGCACGTTTAATTTTTTTCATTACTTTTACTCATTAAGCTAACCTTTTTTATGACTTAATTGTTTTGTCAACGTATGTCAACAAAAAACATTCATGTATTTTTTAAATACTGTCCATACGGGACACATAAATTTACTAGTCTCCAAATATACGTTAATATTCTAATATAAATGGAAAAATGAATTATATGTATAATTAAGAATGTTAAGCATTAATTTTAATTGTTTATATGCCGTTAACGACTACCCATCTGCTTCTACAAGAGAATATTGGTATATGTACATGGTTTTACAAGTGCTGAAAAAATAATAAGTTTTTTTTTAAGTTTTTTAAGAGTACACGTCGCGTTTGGCGAACTTTACTTGCAAAATATCTCGAGCCGCATCGATTTTTGCCTTGAGGTGCAAGACATTTCCGTGAGCGGCATTTGTTTAAAAACAAAAACGAACTTCTCAAGGGCCTTGACTTCAACAATCGGTGAGAAAAAGGCCACACTTCGACAAAACGTACGCTATCGTATTATACGTTAGGCTTTTAAGAAATATGTTATTATATTAACTTTCTCTGTCGCAATCTTTGCCGTACCTTCCTCATACTAAATTACGTTATATTTGGTTACATATTGTGAAAAATATCTCACAAATACATTATAGATGTTTGTATAATGATAGAGCAAAAAAATATTCAAAAGTTTATTTTTCATTATTGAATACTGCATATTAATGCCTTCTTTATTTCTTTCAAGTGCCGACTAACGGATTGTTACAAAGGGTCGGTACCTTCTGCACAATTTCAGAAACAATGTGAATAATGATAACCTGAGTTTCCATATTTAGAAGAGAGATAGGAATAGAGGAAATATTATAATGCAGTTTATTTAAAAACAGGCCCTAAATTTTATCAGCAAATATTGTAGAACGTTTATAACACTGGCTTGAAAAATCCAATCTTACCATATGTTATGAAAGAATGAAAATCAGAAAGCATATATCGACGATTAATACATAATTTTTAATAGTTTACATTTTAAAAAGTATGGGTACTTCAATTTTGTTTATATAATATTTATGGAAATAAGTACACATTGTTTTTCTACGAAAATGTATTAGTAAACGGAATTATGCAACATATTTTTGGATGTTAGTCGTAATATTCAGATCGTGTTAGATTTTAAATGTTCCCCGTGATATTTAATTTTAATTCCTGCCAGATGTAGCGTTGTAATCTTATTTTAGACTGAATCGGTAACATTGGGTGTGACACGAAAATGGTAAGAGGGCTCTAGAGCCCTAAATCCGTGTGACACAAAAATACATTGGATGATAGGTCTATTCTGTAGTTTGTCGATGGTATAACTCGAAATCGCATAATCTCGTCTGTAACGCTGATTTCCCTCATTCACTACCTGACCAACCTTGATCGTCTTACTCGACGTAGTTTCTAAAGCCACCGCTCCTAAACGCAGAGGGCGCAAGAAAACCAGTGATTTTTGAAGGAGTCGGTATTTCAGACCATTTGACACGAAGTCCCATAAGATGATGAGTGTATCCTATACTTCGTCGATGGTATAGGGAAGACCAAGCACATTATGGGACTTCGTGTCACACGCTACCATGGTTTAGCTGACTTTAAGTTAACAGAATAAGTTCCTCATCAAGTGCGGAGTAAATAGGCACATACATGTATAGTAGTTTACAAAAACTTACTTTCAGTTAGAGAGTAACACAGACTCATTTGATTTCCACTTTTGTTAGTATAACAACGGATATTCACCCCCTGCGCTAGATTTGTTATGTGCTAGCTTTAGTGGGCAGTGGTACTCAATGCCGGCGGTCTCCCAACGTACTTATCAGAACCGCTGAATTTGTACGATTATGTCACGGTGAGCAATAGGGAAGACGACCGCCTCTATTGTGTATCACTGCTGGTGCCACATGTTTTGCTAAACTATTTTGCTACTGTATTGAAAACTAAATTGGACTTGCACCTTTTCTTGATGCTTCCCGTAGGAAAACGGTCTGCTTTATCGCGTGGTGTAGATACATTTTCTCCTAGACCCTTAGTTTTTAAAATAAATTGAAAAATATCTACAAAAATATGTGCATTTTCGGTGTCTTTTACACTTTAATCATCGTTTAAACATGTTTAAATATTGATAATGTTATGATATTTCATATAGTATCATTTTATTCGGGAGAGTTCAAAGAAACATTTCCTGCAAAAAGCAACTGAATATCTATTACCGTTAAAGCACAAAACATTTTTCGAGTTGAAAATTTGCATCTTCTTTTCAAAATTGATTTTTTCGAAACTGAGGGCGGTGGAACCAGACGGCTTGCAGATACGTATGCAGCGCCCAAAAATCTTTGCGAAACGCATAGTCAATATTAAAAGTCCAAATATGTGTTGAATAGTGTAATTTATATAAATTCATTCGGTAGAGTCCATAGAATCATTTCGCGTGAAAATCAACTGAATAATTATTACTGATAAAGCACAAAACATCTTTGAAGTTGAAAATTCGCATATTTTGTTTTTAATTGATTTTTCTAACAATTGTAAGTGTTGAAAAAAAAAAGTTTTAAAAAATATATAAGAGACGTCTATTCAATGTTGTAAGTCAAAATACAAGGTGATCAAAGAAGAGGGTTTAACTTTTGACGTAAAATCGACTTTTATATTTACGAGCGTTCGATATCCTGTGTTTAAAAAAAGATAAAATAAAAAGTCAATCCTTTCGATGTAAAATCAACTTTTACATTTACGAGCGTTCGATATCGTAAGTGAGTCTAAAAAAGTAAAATAAAAAACAAAAAATAGAACGAAAAAAAATAATGTGGTGGACTTACGACAAGGAATAGAAAATGCATGTCGTACAATACGAGCACAGAAAGAAAATTTTTAAATGTACGTCGATATATGATCTGCAGATGTGTTTTGTATTGAAATGAAAGGAAGATACGTCGAACATCTATAACAAATGGGAAAACATACTTTTGTATTTTTCATCGAAAAGATAGATTTTATGATTTGAGTATGGGACGACACAGTAGACAATACCGCACACATACTCTCGTCTGTGACAGAGATTTCCCGCCTTTACTATCTGATCAACCTGGATCGTTTGGCCCGATGTAGTTCCTAAAGTCACTGTTCTTAAATGTAGAGTGCGCACCAAGACCACTGGTTTTGGGCAATGTCGGTATTTCAGATCATGTGACACGAAGTCCCATGCAGTGATTAGTAGACTGCGGTTCTTTGTGCAATTTAATATATCCAAGTTTGTGAAGAATGCACATTTTACAGGGTAAACGAAACGAAAAATGTACTTTTAAACATTTCAACCGCAAAATGCAGTTCTGGCATGGAGGCGTTTCATCAGCTACATGAAAATCATAAATACTGAAGACTCAAAATGTATATTTGCATAAAAATCCGCAGTCCGGTGATTAACCTATTCTATACCCCGCCTGTGGCAGAAATATCGATTCCGAATTCTTCGTCGGTAGCGTGGAAGTTGCTAGCGCTACAGTAGGGTCACCGAGTTCGCGTAGTTTGCTGTAGGATTACTATTTATTAGGCTGGGGACACACATGCGTTTAAATAATGTCCGTTATAGAAATATATTGTTGTATATTACAGCCCATATATGAGAAACGCGTGTCACCGTGAACACGCGTTACAACGAACGTTAATTTCTTATTGACGTTTTTATGCTAAAATGCACGCCAACACGTGTTTACGCACGTTTAGCATTATATGGAGGCAAGTGTCGTTAATCAGACGTCCGTTCTGTAATCAACGATCTCTGTTTTTCATTATGAAAATGCTACGATCTTATTCACATCTGTTGATCTTAAAGGGTCTATTTACTTGAATATTGCACGGTGTTAGATGATATAAAAAAGGACTTTAATAACAATATTGCGAATATAACGAATATAACGGATGAAGTAACGAACAAAGAAAAAGTGTATACATATGTATAAACAGTTTGAATTAAATACCGACTTAAAGAATATAGGAAATACCAACATAACGTGAAAGAAACTAAAAAGAATAAATGTAACATAGATTATAAATATCAAATTATATTACTATACATAAATATGGAAGAATTAAATATATGAACTTATAAATAATTTCAACAACATCCATACTTTCTCAAATTCCCTGTAGGAAACAAGCGGAAAAAATCGGCTCTCGTATTTTCTGTACAAGTACCTACGTCCGTTCGAATAAACGTCCGTTACGACGGTTGTCACTTTAACACTCGTGTGTTCTCAGCCTTAGGGATTTATATCGAAACGCAAAATACCGGTATTCGCTAAGATGGATGACCCTCTTCCGTGCCTCCGTGTGACTGTTGATACATGGTGATTCGGAATCCACCTAAAATTTTAGGTCCTGCTAAATGACCATAGCAGTCGTCGCTGACAACTTGAGAGTTACATAGAAAAGAAAAAGAAGAAAATGCTAGTATTTTACGGTCGTATCTGGATACCATTTATGGAAAACGAAATATGAAAACATCGCTGTGATGTTACACCAATATAGGATAATACCTATCTACAAAGATGCCAGTATCAGAAAATTATAGCGGTATTAACGTTCGGGTGATACTTATGGAAACCAAAACCAAATACTGAACACCGGAATCATTTTAGTACGTGTATTTTTTGATTGATTGTATGGACACCCTTGTGCACTCCAAATCTCGACAAACAAAACAATATCAAAACCGGTATTTATATTGTTAAAAAGAAAAAACTGAAATCAGACTCTTCTTTTAGAATTTGACGTGATTTTTTTTACGTATATCTAATATTGCAATCCAACCATGTATGTATTTTGTATCATATGTATTACTGCTACATGGACGAGCGTGAAATATAAGAAACTGTATAAATGTAAAATTAGGTAAAGAAAAAACGAAAGAGAGCGATATCGCTTCAGTATAATAACGGTTTCTGTATTATCTAACTGAGAAATGCCGATACTGACATAATATCGGTATAAGTTCCCTGTTACGACACGTCTATTAATATTGAAAAAAAGGGAATGAGATGTTAACACGTTATGTAAGAGTGCCACAGTGAAAACAGCCATACTTAATCAGACACGATATAATTTACTATTTTGTGTACTTATTGTGTTCTTCTGTTTCTACATTATTGTTTCAATATAAAGTCTGCCCAGAATTTTTTGATAATCAATAATTATTTAATTAAATTAAATTTGAAATTCCGGTCACCGGTGACCCCCACGGCATGCAACGTGTTAAAGCGCATGTAGACTTTACAATAGTGAAGACTTTACGACAATAGCACGGTTTGCAACGCATTAATTTCTAGCTGAAGTGTCACATTACAGTAATTATTTCATTAATAAATACACAAATGTTTCTCCGAAACAGCAGAGACTCATTGTCAGGGAATGAATCGTAAGCGTAACCCAAAACTGATTTCTGTGTGTGAAATACGGTTGAACGTTGTTGCTATAAATGTATCGACATGAAGGATGTAACAGAATTACTGACTTTCCCAATTGGACAAATTAAGTAATAATCAGGAACACTTATTTTAATATTATTATACACCTTGTTATGATATTATATTTTATACCAACGGAATAACATTCGTAATTGAGAAATTTCTTTCCTTTTATTAGTATCTTGTTTTTAGCTTCAATAATTTGTTTACTACTATGCATGTTCAATTTTGCTGTCTAACAGTACTCAGTAATACTTACCTAGAAACGAAAACAACAGTTAGACTCTCCGACCTGTAATAAAGTGTAATCGCGGGAAGGTCATCTACAGTTGCCCAAATTCTTTCCTAAATGTATTTTGGGTACTAAATATTTATTCCATGAGAATTTTTTAATTTTCCGACACAGAAATTGAAGATGTAAGATATATCACGTTAACAACTATAAATCTGACACAACATGTTTCTCAAAAAATGGAGCGATTCTACAATATCTGCATTTATTTATATTTTTAAAGATGCATAAACAATGAACTATTATATATGCATGCTTTTATGTATTTTTTTCAGATATATAATATGTAGTATGTAGTTCAAAACAAAATTGCTAAGATGTGAATTGTATTCGCTTTAAAGTTTCATGCGATTTAAAAATAGAAAATCTGTAAGCGTCGGAAAATTAGCAGGAAATCGTGCGTTGAATCACAGATGTCGCAGCACCTCGAAAGAGTAGGGGTAATTTTCGCTTCGCTGGCAATTTCAACCCTCGTTTGTTCGCACCCGTCAGATGATCAAGCCAGATGAGTCGGAAGAGATCAAGTTGGCGTGGATCTAGGATTACTTATCAAGACAATTTCCGTGCCTGAGCTGTTCACGAACCTGAGACCCGATACTCACAGGGGTTGCTGGAATGAATGCTCAGCATCATTCGATGTATCATGGGTATTCAATTTGCCAAATTGTGCTCATTATGGGAAACATGTTACGAACGTATGATTTCTTTTTTTATTCTGTCACAGACTATTTGTCAGTAGATACATCACATCAAATATGTTATCCCAAAAGAATTTCACCAGTCATTATCAGTGAATGTTATACTCCTTTGCTCTTGTATTTATACCTTTAATTGCTAATTACAATTATTATAATAGTGTTACGAGTTATGGTTTCAGATTTAATTGTAAGATCAATTACTTCAATTGTTTCGAAATATTATTCCACGATTCAAATACGTACGCGGCTGTAATTTTATGACAATTCAAAATAATGATCGCATTAATCTAAATGGAACTTCGCATTTCCCACGAACAACCTCATTCCAATTGATTCGTAGCAATATGTTATATTTCCAACCCGTATCTACTTATAAAGGAATTTTATCTTTCTACAACTGCATTCAGGAAAAACACGCCTCATCATACCATGTTGACAGGTGTCAGACAATATTCTTTGGTTGACGAGACTTGTCAAGGTTTTTCGATAATCCATTTCTACACACAAATGAATTTTTATGCTTAATGTACTCTTGTTAATAAGCCTCGCCAAACATATGTAATGGATTAGAGTGATAGAAAAACGGAAGTGAAGAGAGACAGAGAGGGTGAAACAAACAGATACATATGCCGAATGTTGATTGATTCACACTTTTTGGTGTTCGAACGCAGTGTGATTTTCCCGGAAAGCAGCGACGTTGGCGAGGTAGAGGCGGCGGTGGCGGTGGCGGCGACGACGACTTCCCCGGGCCGAGCGAATTGGTCTCCATGGAAACCACTCCAAAGCCAATCCGGGGTGCATTCGTACGTACATTTACCCTTGTCGAGGCGCGTCTACAGCGCTCCCCTTACTCCCTTCTCTCTCCGTAAACTACACCCCTCGTATCCCCGTTCTCCTTTCATACTATCTCTCTTTCATCTACACCGTCTTGCTCTTCTTTTTTTTTATCTCTTTGTCTTGCCGTAGTCTGCCTACTCGATTTCTTCATCCCAATAACTTTTACGAACTTTCCAATTCATTTTGTTTCACTTGAACATCACCTGTCAATATTACTACTCATTTTATATGTTTCTTCGTTTCGATTTCTGGTCCTTTCATGTCTACCTGTTTGCTTCCTCCTATTTCTGTTTCTGTCATTATTATAGACATATCGGACGTTTCCATGCATTGCATTCGATCACGTATTTACATTTTTCCCACCTCACTCAACATCGAATTGTTATCGCCTTCCATCCATTTTATTTCAAACGGTTAAATAATAATAGCGCTGATGGTTTGAGTAAAAACTAATATTTCAATAGATATTAGGAAAACCTTGGACGTTATGGAATAGCAAATAGAAGCAAGGTATTTCAGGGGTATGATCCGTAAATATTCTTCTACTGTACAATACAGGTTACTTCTGTTTGTGACAGGATAATTGAAATCAGTCACTGTTTCTCTGCGGAAGACTGGGAAAAAAGGTGTTAATAAAAGTATCACGTATTCCATATCGTTTTGTTATGACATTCACTGTCACAGTATTTCTCTTATCGAAAAAGTTAATTTTTTCACTTGTACTATCTCTTTGATTATAATTATAGCTTATAACTGCTGACACTTTATTTATTTTTTCTATCTGTATATGGGGTGTTACAGAAATAGATGGCCAAATTTTAGAATCATATTCTGCTCGCCTTAAAGATGAAAACGGATCATATAAATGTTTGTTTAAAAGTACTTTCTTTTCAAAGTGTAAGCACTTTTTCTGTGCACTAGTATTACAAACATACTCTAGGAAAGAAATTTCTGGGCATTATTTTTACCTATAGCAATGTATGTCTCACACTCTTACAATTAGAATCTTTCGAAGACATTCAAGAATACATGTAGTAGATAGAATTTCATTATGCAAAGCAGCAATAGAATTTTGGAGTATCTTTCCAGCTGTAGCAGGACATTCAGAGATTACTAATGTTCGTATTTATTGGAATGTACGTGGATTGAAATGTGTCCAACTGATTCTAACAATCACAAATACTGGTACTATTTATTCCTAAGACAGAAAAATTGTAATAATAATTGGAAATCTACATATGACAAATATTCTTATCAGACTCCATCGCAAAGATGGAATCAAAGATGGATTATCACGAATATGAAGAGTAGGTGACCCGTGTTTATATGATCTTTCTTCATCCTTAGGTTGTGTAAGATACATTCCTAAAATTTGGTCACCTATTTCTGAAACTCATTGTATTAGGTGTAGAAATTAATTCGGTGTCTTTACATTAAATCAATTGTAGAGCCATTTTAAGTTGAAACAGTTGACCGCAATTTTGGTATTTTGAAGTACAATCTTTAACATTTATAGAACATTGCATAACTTGGCAAAGTAGATGACGTAACCTGAAAAAACATTGGTAAACACGATGATGTTCGACAAGCATCATATTAGACCGTTTACTGGCCACGGAACGAGGCAAGTCATTTTACAGCACAACGCTAGGCCGCATATCGCAAAAGGGACAAAGGATGTCATTTGTTCCTTGGGCTGGGAAGTTCTGCCTCATGTGGACTCTTCACCGGACCTAGCCCCATCTGATTATTACCTATTCCGGTCGCTCCAACATTATTTGACTGACACACATTTTAAAATATTAGAAGAGGTGCAAGAAAACATCAAGGACTTCATTGCGTCAAAACCACCATCTTTCTTTCGAGAGGGAATACACCAGTTGCTTGAAAGATGGAACAAAGTCATCGAAAGTAGTGGCGAACATTTCGACAATTGAAAGGTGTATGATTTTTTTTATAAATAAACTGCAAATTTATTTCAAAAGGCACCGAATTACTTTCTACACCTAATATAATGCTTTTGTAAGTAGATTGCGCATGTTATTTGTTTCTACAATGTTCTTATTTTGCAAATAGCACATATATTACTTGTTTTTCTTGATTTTCTGGCGTAACTTCTTCCATACATATTTCTACATTTCACACGGTAATTTTTATATTTACAATTAGTATCACATTATTTAATTTAATTTTAATTTAATTTAATGTGTTTCAGTACAGGGGAAAATCTCTTTTTGTACAATAATTGAAAGTGTAGAGACAGGTAGTATACATAATACATGAAAAAGACTGTTACAGCATAGACTAACAACTCATTTTAGACATATTACAGTAATAGTGAAACGCTAAATTAATTCAGTTTGAGTGTTCATAAACTGACATAGCGATTTATAAACACTGTTTTTGTCTATTAGGAGAGCCTGAAAAAAAGTCCAATTTAACACTGAAACTATTGGCTAAATTACAAATTCTATATAATGGATCTGAAAGCCCAAATCTGGAGGTGTAGATGGGTGAACGAAATAGTTGGGCATGTTTAAAGTGGAGCACTGAAGTTCAACGAGTGAAGAAAGGTAGGATTGTTAAAGTAGGTATTAATGATTTAAAAAAACAAAGCACATCAAATCATTGACCAATCTTCTGTCCTCCAGAATATGATTATTAAATCGACGTATAATATGATTTATAAGCCAATAATCTTAGAAATTTGTGTTGGACTTTTTCTAATAGGTATTTATACTTGGAGACCACATTACCGACGCATACTCAAGGTGCGATAAGACCAAAGAGAATTATAGATTTAATAAAGTATAGGGGTTTTTAAACTGAGAGCAACTTCTACTAATGAAATTATCTTTGTTTTTTTTCCGTCGATTTCTGACGGGGCAGGCGTCGCGTCAGCGTCGACGCCTGTCGCGTCGAGCGAATTGCCTAGCACCATGCAACCTTACAGACGCTGTTGTGTACCTGATTGCTTGAAGCCGAGCGTTTAATTGGGAACCAGACGCCAAAGAAAGCTTCTATGGCATTTGATAAACCCGTCTCCCATTTCCTCTGTCTTCTCGCCTCTCCGTTTCTTCCCATATGTACGTATGGTGTTTTGTTTCGTCCCTATTTGGTAATCAATATGAAGAAAAATTAATTTTACACTTTATGGGTCTTTGCTTCAAATTCTTCACGGGTTTGTACACACATGTTCTTTCTTTTAAAATTGATATAAAATTGGAAATAAGGAAAAATAAGAAATTTGATTTTTCAAACTGTACAGAATACAAGAATTTAAGGTGGTATTCTGGTCCATAATAATCCTGTCTGACAAATAATATAATTGTGGGTATTCTAAAAACATGAACAGCTTCGGATAATTAAAGAGAGGTAATAATTCTAAGATTAATTATTCTGATGGCAACTACAATTAATAATCATTAAGAGCGTAATAGATATGTCTTCGTTAATAAATTTACCTTTTCGTACCACGCAACTTTCATATAAATAATTTTTCGTGTATCTTGAATACATTAGGAAGCAACGGACTATATAGACTTACCGCAAACACCCTCTATAGACGAAAAATCTAAATTTAAAAATGCAGGGAAAAATTGTATGTTAAGAGATATTACACTCGGATCCGTTATTTTTCTATTCAATAGTTTATAAATAAGAAATACGGCGATCGCGAGGCAGAGTTCGACATTATTCGAATTGTTTCGAATAAATATTTATCTCAAATAATTGTCCGAATAAATTCTTTTTAGTCAAATATTTTATCCCGATAATAATTAATCGTTATTCGTAATAAATTATTCTCTCTATTTCTTTGAATAATTTATTCGAATAATCACTGCAAAATTATGCGAATAACGATTGCTAAATTATTCGAATAATAACATAAATAATTGTTGATTGTTTTCGTTGCCACTTCTTTTGCTGGTGATATTGTATCTATTTTTACTTCTTGACTATGTCCTTCTGTATCATAACAAAAACACAATAAAAAAATAAATAAAATTTTATTCGAATAAATTCTTATACATACGAATAAGTTGTTATTCGAATAAATTATTATTCGAATAAAATGGTTATTCATTAGTGACGAATAAAATTTTATTCGTTACTCTTATCCATTATCTGTTATCTGAATAAAATTTTGCCTAACAGTGGCGCCACGGGAGGCGACTGCTGTCACTGAATACCACTGCCGGAGCCGCATGGTTTGTCAAACTATTTCGTATCTGTATTAAAAATAAAACATGACCTGTAACTTTCCTTAATGCTTCCTGTAGCAAAAAATAGACTCTTAATTTTCAAAACAAATTGAAAAATATTTGCAAAAATTGCCGAGTTTCACGGGTCCTTTGCACTTTGATTATTGTTTAAACATGTTTAAGTCTTTATAATGTAATAATAATTTATACCAATTTATTCGGGGAAATCCATAGAATAATTTCGCGTAAAAAACAACTCACTAATTATTACTGGTAAAGCGCGAAATATCTTTGAAGTAAAATATTTGCATATTTTTTTTAAATTGATTTTTTCAACAATTGCGCGTGTTGGAAACAAACGTTTTGCCGATTCGTATTCAATGTACAAAAATATCGAAGTAACGTGTATTGAATGCCATAGGTCAAAACATGTGTGGAATAGTGTTATTTCACTAATCAACCACCAGTTGAAGGAAGTAATGATGAAATACAGTAGTTACGTAAAGGGCATGGACCAAATACTACGTATGTTTTCCATAATTTTGTCATAAGATGGCAGATAAATAATTACGTTTTCAGAATGTCTTACAATTTATAGATGCATGTTATATCGAAATTTTTCGTTAGCAGAGATGTTTAAAATTGGCCATTTTCTACCAACCTGCTCTACTGCAGGTAATAACATGTTAATATTATGTAAACAGAGTCCAGTGACTATCATAAGCATCAGTAATAACTTTGAAATGTTGCGCTGTATAAAAATGACCGTTTACAAGAATTTGTATGTATAAATTTGAGAGGAACATTAGATCACACATTCCTTATATTATCAGAGACCTAACGATGGAGTTCACTATTTTAACGGAATACCTTATTTTTTAAATCAAGGTTCAAAGAAATGATAAATTCTACCTTCTAACAAGGGGAGCGGACGACCTTCGGAACACCGATTTAGTATAAACTTTGCATAATTGTAGGAGACTCCAAAAGTAACAATTTTACGAAGTCATAGCTCGCACCCCACGGAAATAAGGAAGAAATTCACGTTTAAAGTTTTTTGACTTTGCTAACTATTACCTGAATTAATCGAATTTTAGCTAACTGCACAATCCAGTGTAGCCCGGTCGAAATCTGACAGGCATTCGAAACCAGGGGTCATGGCTTCGATTCTCATATCCTGCATATTTTTTTCTCATTTCTTTTCTATCCCATTTTATTTTTGAGTAGAACTGATTAAAAATTTACGTGATTCGCATCAGGATTGGTGGAAAATGGGGAGATTTTTTTGTATTGACATTTTAAAGAACTGTTCATAAACAGCAATAAATTGTAGAAATCAATAATTTATTCAATGTGGTCGGTATCGCAATATTTTATGCTTTGAATGCATTTATAATAAGTACCATTCTAATTATTATAAATAAATTCCATGTTTTTCTGTTATTTCTGTAAAAATAAATTTTTAATTATCATTATTATATACATATATTTTATTAATTACTTTTATTAAAAAATGAAATGGGATAGAAAAAAAACTGTGAAAAAAATATGCAGGATATGAGAATCGAACCCATGACCTTTGGTTATGAATGCCTGTCAGATTTCCACGGAGCTACACTGGATTGTGAATTTGGTTAAAATTCGGTTAATTCAGGTAATAGTTAGTGAAGTCAAAAAACTTGAAACGTGAATTTCTCCCTTATTTCCGAGAGGTGCGCGCTATGATTTTGTAAAACTGTTACTTTTGGAGTCCACTACAATTATGCAAAGTTTAAACTAAATTGGTGTTCCGACGGTCGTGCGCTCCTTGTAAGTAAAATAGTTTTTAATTTTTATTAGTTATCGTAACCGCAGTAAATACTCGAGATGGCATTCATTAATATCAATACAGCGATGTAACTTATAATTTAACACAGAAATAGTATCTCCAATCACTTCTGAAGAAAATGTACCTAATATGCGTTTTAAGAATTTATAACCACCACAGACTGTCGCGAGTATGCAACAATGAATTCCTCAAGTATTATAACATCTTCATCAAATTATGTAAGCTCTCTGTGGCATATTGTAAAACTGGTATTAAAGTTCCACATAATAGCGCTAAACGATTATTACAGTATTTCCGTGGCCTAAGCTGGGGAAAATAGGTATCTGAAACAGACATTTAATGCAGAGTATCGTAAATGAAATATTTTTGGAAACAGTAGTTGTCCAAACGGATAATATTTCAAACAGATATTTTAATGATGATTTACATAAAAACTATTTTGATATAAGTGTTTTTTTTTTAAATCTGCCTTAATGATATTGCAAATAATAAAGTAATTTAATAAGTAGTCTTTTTATTTTGTTCAATCAGAATAGTTCTTCAGTAGATTAGAATGTGCCGTCTTTAAAAGGAATAGAAATTTTACGGTGGAACGGAAGCTTCCTTTCACACAGTTGATCCAAGCTGTTAGCCAAATAGTCAGATTCTCAGATTTATTTCGAGAAAAGAGGGAAACTACAGCTGAAGCGTTAGCACTGGACTAGGTTATGGGGTACCAGATGAATTAGGTTCCAGAAAATCGAGAAAGGTACCCAAGTTTCTCTGTGGACGCGAAATCCTGTCTCAAGAGCGATAGCAGGAGATTCGAAGTCAAGATTGCCACAAACCGCGAAGAGTGTCCTTCCTTAATCGAATCAGGAGGTTATAGGAGAACTGTGAAGGTATAGACTTCCGAGTTGGGCGCGGATTCCTTTAAGTTTGAAACATAATCAAAAGGAAAATCAGGCGTAGGGTAAAGTTCCCTATATTGGACCACTTAAGAAAGTACCTCTATAAATCGGAATCGCGTTCATAGTTTTGAGCAGAAAAATTTGAGAACAATTTGAGCATTGTAATTGATACATAAATCTAATAAAATAGACTACAACGTTATGTTGTTGGTTAAAAGAAAATATTTTGAAAATAGCGTCGGACCACTGATATCCTAAATTGGACCATGCCTATTTTTCTTTATTTTATGTAAGAACTTTTATTTAAAAATACACCTATATTCTACAAAAATACTTATATTCTAAAAAAATACTTATATTCTATAAAAAAAAAAATTCGTAACTCTCAAAACTAAATATGCATTTGAAAAAACAATCAGTCGCTTTCAGACAGGCAGTTTATGCACTCGTAATAATCGGTATTACGACAGTTAGTGCAGCTCAAATGGACCCATTTCTTGCAAAAAAGACAGTGAATCCACTTTACTCCCATAACTGATTTCGAAAATGCAGCCAAACAAACAATACAAAGACAATCTTCATCCTCTGATTCACTTGAAGAATCCTGTACGATAATCTGTCCTTTTTTTCGAGATGTAGAGCCTTTGATAGTTTGAGCAGAAGCCAATTTTTTCTGTTTCTTCGATTCCAGTTCAGCCTTGTGGGGACTGCCAGATATCACTATAGTAGAAGGGGAAACAGGTACTCGCGATTTGCTTTTCAAAACTGGAAGAGGAGATATTTCGGAGACCGCTTTTCTTTTTTGACAAGGTGTTGAACATCGAGATTTTTACGATTCGTGCATCAAAGTCTCTGCAGACTCTGATGTATCGTGACATGAGCTATTCATGTTATTGGTCTGGACAACGCTTTCGTCCACTTCTACATCTACTGTACAATGTATTTCACTTCCTGTCGCACTTATGTTGCTGTTCGAATTGGAATGCAGACAAATTCGCTGTCGTCAAACACATTTCGATCTAAAGGTCAAATCCCACATTTTGCAAACCCGCTAATAGCATTTCCAACTGATGCAGCTTTGGCATATGCTTCTCCAAGTAATCCTGATACCTGGAACTGTGTTATATATTGGCTAGGATGCGTACGAAGCTATTTATCTGCTGCTTGATTGTAATAAGAATTGAGGGATTTGAAAAATGAAACATCACAGGGCTGCAATCGATGAGTTGTATGTGCAGGTAGTGACAACATCACTATTCCGTGATCCCGGGCTATTGAAATGGCTTCTAGATTTTTAGTATGCGTAGTATGTCCATCCATAATTAGAAGGACTTTTTCATCTTTAGATGGCTTTGTGAATGCTATAAAATGCCTTAGCCATTCTACAAATAATTTGTTTGTAATCCGGCCTGATTCTGAGCAAGCAAATTTCGTCCCTGGAGGTGCCCCTTCTTTAAGTTCATTTTTAAATCTTAGTCACTTGAATATATGCATTGGAGGAACATACATGCCAATTGTACTGTAACAACAAACACATGTCGTGTTCACACCTCGTTCTCCTCTTGTAAGAGCACCTATTTGGTGCTTGCCTTTTTGACCAATTATTTTTTGCGGTCTCTGGACTGTAGACAGGCCGGTCTCATCTACATTATATATTTCAGAAGGATTGAAATAATATTCATGATAAAGAGCAGGGACACAATAAAAAAAGCCATAACTTTTTCTTTGCTAAACCCTAAAGCCCTCGCTGCAGAAGTAGGTTCAGGTTGGCTAAGTGATAATTCTTTATGTCGAGACATAAAACAATAATACCATTTTTTACCGGCCTTTCCATTCTTAAATCTGTGAGAAATTCCGTCCGCTTCTGCAACATCGTATGCAAGTTTTCTTAAATCGTTACAAGTGATCCCAAAGAGACGTCTCTCAAGCTCCAAAACGTGATTTAGTATCTCTTTTTCTATTTCTGGTGGAAGATCTGCGACACGTCCAAATTTCTTTGCATAACCATAAACATTTTTGTTCTTATTGTCAATTCTACGTGTTAGCGTAGCTTTTGGTACATTATATCTCCTAGCTATTTCATTGAAACCTGCGACACCATTTTTATACGTCGTTATGGCTCCTTCCATACTTTTTTCGTCCCATTTCCCATATCTTCCACGCTGTAACATTTTCATCCTTAAGAAAAAAAAAAGTGCCATAATTTGCACCGGTCCAACTTAAAAACCATTAAGTGGTTCAATTTAAGAAAGTAACCCAATTTTAACGTTTACGTGTAATAAACAAAAACTAGTACAAATATTAGGTAAATGTTGCGATAACATTAAAGATACGATCCTTCTTAAGAAATTATATCCATAAGATTTCAAAATGTACGTACCAGACAAAAATTACAGCTTATATAAATTAGAGGCAAAATTACATAAACCAGCATCAAAACAAGGCACTCATCACACTGCAGTTGTTACGCATTCTACAGTGTTTTATTTCAATGCTGTTACTAAGCAGCATGTAAACTATGACTTCATGTTAAAAGATGTCGCCTAAGACAATTTTTATGCGAATAAATACTATGGTCCAATTTTGGATTCGGTCCAAATTAAGGAACTTTCCTCTACTATATTTCACCCTGGACGCGAATTCTGACTGACTCTTTATTTGTTATTATTTTCTCCTGAGTTTTACTTACAATTAATACCTTGTTGAGTGGATCCCTAATTACACTGTTCAACAAATTTTTCCTTCTTCTTGGGCCTTTAATATTGACTACGCGTTTCTTATAGATTTTTGTGTATTGCCGCCCTCAGTTTTCGAAAAAATCAATTTATACAAAAAATGCAAATTTTCAACTTCAAAGATGTTTTGTGCTGTAACGATAATAGATATTCGGTTGCTCTTTGCGCCAAATGATTCTTTGGACTCTCCAGAATAAAATGATGTATGTTGTAATATTATAAAGACTTAAACATGTTTGAACAATGATTAAAGTGAAATGATACCAAAAACGCACTAAGTTTTGCAGATATTTTTCAATTTATTTTGAAAACTAAGGGTCTAGGAAGAAATCTAACTATGTGATGCGATAGAGGAAACCTTTTTCCTACAAGAAACATTAAGAAAAGGTGTAAGTCCTGTTTTGTTTTCAATACAGAAGCTAAATAGCTTGGCAAAGCATTGCGGCGCCGGCAGTGGTACTCAACGCGTGCGTTTAGCTGTATTGTTACACAATAGCAGTGGTCGTCTTCCCTGCCACTCAGCGTATTCAGACTCTTTCATTAGATCTAGCTTTATTTCAGCTATCTATTCGTCATTTTGCGGTGTAACGATGATTTCATACACATAGATAACCATCAACAAGATGTCTTCGTCCCGTTTTCCTAAACAAACCCAGGGATCACCAGCCGAGGACGTCAGGCCAACCCCCTGCAGTTTTCGATCCAGTCTCTTATACCGCTGTCTCCTTGCTTGTCGAAGATCATACAATGCCGTTTATAGCAGACAAACCTTCTTCGCGTTGTCACCACGCTCAAGCTGTGCGACCATTTCCATGTTCACTTTTCGAAGCTAATATCCGCAGCGTTTGCATGAAGAGATCAGTGGTAATCATGGTAGCTTCATATAAACCTCCTCCACGAGCTCGCAGTTCAAGGTGACAGATTATTATGCGTATCGAACTTAACCGCGCAACTCGAGCAAATATTTCCCGGAACTCGACATCAGGACATTGCGTGTAACCCTCAGCCACAAGTTGTGCCTTTTTTCTCGCTAGATTTTCATCTGCCTGAAGTTTACTCCTTAAAACAATTCTGCAGCCGATCACGTTTTTATTAGAGGGCCAGTTCACTATCTTCCACGAATTAGTTCTTATCAAGGCATAAAACTCTTCTTGTATGGTGTCCTTCCAGTCATCAGATTCGGAACCAGTTAAGGCTTCTTTAAATGGAATTTCGGCCAGTTTAGCGTATTCGTTCTCTTCTGGATTTTGTTCGACCACTGTTTTCTGTACCGTATTCTTTTTGTGGTTTTTCCCTTGTTTTGGTCCTCGCTCACCGTGACCATCCAGAGCCTCTTCTCACCACAGAAATGTTTCGGACGGACATCTCTTGTTTTACTTGCTCATAATCTTCTTCGTCTGCCAGTCGCACAGATTCAACGGGATCTATTTCGTCTAGATGATTCTCAAGACTAATAGAGTTAAAGCCGACCGTCACATTTCCTGGTTCATTTGGAGGTTTCGCGATTATTGCCGATTTAATGCATCCTTCCTTTTTCTCAAATGAATCTACAGTAATGAAATCCACAAACGTTCCTTGTGATTGAAATTCATTCAGAAACTTCGAATCTCGTGCTGCCTCGATTTGTCTCGTCGTAGGAATCCATACACGATATGTGTTACACGTTACATTCATACGCGAAATGTACCGTTGCAAAGAAATTATAAGGAACCTCAAAGTATCTAAAAGGCAGTCACAGATAGGAAAAGTCCCGCTAGCGTGCACATCCGCGTTGCACGCACAGCTGAAGGTTTGGGTTGTTCCCAGCGACAAAAGGGCAGGTAGTCATAAATAATATCCAGGCCGGAATATGTCCAAAGTCGAGAGCACAAACCTGGTGACTTCTTGAAAATTAAGCAAGGGGCCACAGTTCTACGCGCCTCCACAAACAACGCAGACACATACTGTACTTCTAGTCAGGGTCGCCCCGAATCGTCGGGTAACTCTGATTGATTGTGCAGTTCTCCCACTATACTGCAAATTCACACATACAGTTTACTTTGAACCATCACAAACATTCAATCGCCAGTGTTATTCGACATTTCACACATTCCAGTCTTGCACAACATTTATTCCAAACTGTCTTCGACAAACACAGTTTCATATTTAAACACATCATTGTTAAGACTCCGGAGCACAAATCCTACGAGCGACGCGAACATTATTACATTATTTGCAATATTATTATCCCTATGACGGTAATTCGTCTTAGGAAACTCACGCGAATCGTGGTGACGACAATAATCGAGTCGGAGATTTACGACCTCCGTTGACTCGGTACACCGTGGCCCAGTCTTCTCGCAACCGCGTGAAACAATATGCTTTGGATAGTTCAGAGTATCCCACGAAGATACACTCCTGTGAACGTGGTTCGAACTTCCCTTTGCCAGCTGTTTTATCCAACGAGAAAGTCTTACATCTGAATGTTCGGAAGTATCCAACGTACGGCCTCCTTCCATTTCACAATTCAAAGGGTGTTTTTCAACCTATGTTTTTCGACGGATATCTATTACGAACGGGATTGGCTGCTGCAGTTGCCTTCGCCCAAAATAATGGCGATAGCCCCGAATCAATCAGCATACATCTGGCAATTTCGGCCAGAATTTTGTACTTCTTTTTAAAATTCCATTTTTCTGCGGGGTATACGACACAGTCAGCCTTCTTTTAATACCGCGCTGAACGAGGTAATTGTCGAATTTTTTACTGCAGTATTTCTTTCCGTTATCTGACTGTGCATGCTTTATCTTCATATTGCACTGGTTTTAGACGTTCTTCTTATATTATTTAAACGCAGACAAGACATCGCTCTTTTTCTTCAACAAAACGAACTTTGCACCACATGGTGCAGTCATCTATGAACATTACGAAGTATTTTGATTTACTCTTGGATTCTGTCCTCATGGATTCACAAATATCCGTATGTATTAGAAAAAATGGTTTAGTGTACTTATTTCGCACTGATTTCGCGCAAAATGGCCCTCTTGAGAGCTTGCCTTTCAAGCATGTCTCCCAAGTGCGATGACAACCTCTTCCAGCTCCATCTGTGATCCCACTATTCTATCCTCCTTGATGACTTTCCGTAAATCTGTTTCGTTTAAGTGACCCAGGCGTTGATGCCACGTAGTGAGCATTGTTTTCGCAGATTTTCCTTCCACTGTTGTCGCGTTTTCCGTAATTTTACGTATGCAATATAGGTCGCCGATATGATCTGCAACAACTTTAACATTTCCATGTTCATCGGAGATTTCAGGACCAGCCTTATGAAATGATACACTGTATCCACAGTCTGCGATTTCAGTGACTGACATCAGATTTGTTCGTAGGTCAGAAATATACAAGGTATTTTGCAAATTTTAAATCTACTGAAGTGTCGTACATAAATGTAACAAATTCTATTATTTCGAGTTATGTAGGATCACAAATATCCAGATATGCATTACATATATTGCACCTTCAAAGTATCTCATGAATATTATTAAATCTAATACGGTTTTTATAATAAAGATCTTGCAAGTTTAAGTAATGCCGTGTTCATAAGTATATGTCCGCCACTGTATAATCTTACAATACCCTTTGCTTTAATCTTCGTAGATGCACTGTTGGCGAGATACAACGAACGTAGCTTCTGTTCTTCCATTGACTGGGAACATGTCATGTCTCGGCACATGTAAGATGAGAAACTGCTGTCCAAGCACCATTTACGTGAAAAGGTACACAATTTGACTTTAAGCGAGGATTGATTTTCAGATATCACGGAGATCACAAAATAGTTCACTTCTTTCACTTTTTAAGCGTTATGAGAAGTTTCATCCTTGTCTTTATCACATACAGAGGCCTTGTGACCGAACTTTTTGTATCGACAACACTTGTATGTACTTAAAATTTCCTTTACTGCCTGATCTGCTGTTATTCGGTTTCGCAAGTTTTTTAAGCTTTCTACGAACGACCATCGCGTTCGAAGCGATTTCGCGAGATTCAGCTTCTTACGCATTACTTTCGTCGACGATTTTTAATTTTAATGTTTCCAGGCTCGGCAATTGCCATGCGACTCGATTGCACACTGAAAGTTCTCGGAACTCCTCGGCAAACTACACAATAACCAGACAGCTAGAAGGTTTCGATTGACATCGATATCCATTTCATTTATTCACGGCATCGAAGAATATTGAAATGTGATCGCGCATGTCCTCACCTTCTTGCATACTATGCAAAATGAGTTGCTTCAACTACGTGGCTCTCCTAGCAGCTCCTTTGTAGCGATAAATCGAGTGTAATTTTACCCAGATATTGTTCGATATTGCACATCTTTTTATATGCTTTAATTCCGATGGATTAATCTCCAGTACTAGGTTTGGACGCGATTTCTGATCAGATTCATCCCATACTTCGGCCGTTCGTAATGACGTTGAGTCATTCGCCACTACAGTTGGTCTTGGATTCTTACCGCTCACGTAACTGCGAACGACATTTTTAATTAGCAGTGATTCAATCTATAGCTTCCACGTGTCAAAATTGTCTGTTCTTAACGATTCTAGACGAATTAATTACGCCAAAGTCATTTTGATTCATTTCGAAAAAATTTCACAAAAACACGACGCACAGTGGAACGAATGGCACATTTAGCTAGACAAAATTAATAACTCAAAAACTATTACAGATATCGACACGATTCTTTTTGCGCACTTTATGGTTCGGTGATGCCCTCTTTATGGCACATTGCTCACCCTTTCAGGCACTCGGGGGTGGTAGGGGGTGCGCACCCCCAATTTTTTTAACGATATACTATAGAAAGTTTGGTGGCATTGAATAGCTTGAATAAAAAGAAATAAACATTGTCCGAAACATTTTTGCATATTTTGCATAATTAAAAAAATATTGAAGATTTACGTTTCTTAGGAGGATTCCTTGTTAGCGCGTGCTACATTTCGTGGCAACTTTCGATGCTTCGATTCAATACTCTTCACAATTACAGGTGCCATTTTTTTTTACGGATGGAATGTTAAATAGAAAGTAAATGATTTCCAGTAGAAATAAACACATCATTTCTATACCATGACTAAATAATTAATAGGAAAGTTGCCGTAAAATATCAATTCTGTTTTCCTCTTTATAAGTCTTCGAAGTCAAATTTCTCAGTTCACCGGCTTGTACCTGCCGTAATTCTTTCAAAATTATCTAGTTTATTTATCCTAGTTTTTAAAAATCTTTGTCTCAAAGCGCAACTCCGAGTACAACCATATTTTTTTTATTGTTAAAGATGTATACATGCATATTTTTGATGTTGAACCTTAAACCTATAATATAAAAAAATATGAAAAAATGTTTCGGACAATGTTTATTTCTTTTTATTCAAGCTATTCAACGCCACCAAACTTTCTATAGTATATCGTTAAAAAAATTGGGGGTGCGCACCCCCTACCACACCCCGAGTGCATGAAAGGGTGCACAATGTGCCATAAAGAGGGCATCATCGAACCATAAAGTGCGCAGAAAGAATCGTGTCGATATCTGTAATAGTTTTTGAGTTATTAATTTTGTCTAGCTAAATGTGCCATTCGTTCCACTGTGCGACGCTTCACCTCAGACTCGACGCTACGCGATTTGATTTAACCCCACGCCACGCGTTTCAATTCAACCTCATTGAGCCCATAACCTTTTCAGGTGCGGTGAAATCCGAGGATTTTTGAGTAAAAATAAATGGTTCTTGTACTATACTTTATTCGAGGTACGATTAAGTACACGCCGACTGGGCAGCATTTGTGCAGCCTCGTTCACGTTGCTCAAACGTAGTCAGATTGCTGTTGCATACACCTGGGGCGCCACATAACAACAAAACTTCACGCTGAAAAACATCCGAACCGGAAGGTACTATCCCACACATTGTCTACAAAGCTTCACTAACGCCTTTGTGAAACTTGATCCTTTCAGTCACAACATCCGGATTCCGGAAGACGTAAGTCTATTTTGATTTGCAACGTTGTGGGATGTAGATCGGAAGCTTGTGTGGAAATGGGAGGACATGTAGAAAACCTTCTGTGAACACGAAAAGAAGAAATGGTAAGATAATCTATTGTATTTATGCAGCAATATGTGATTAGCTCCCGAAGCGAGTAAATCACTCGCTTTAACCAAAACGAAAATTTCTCTACACCCTTGAAAATATTTATTTTTCGACCCATGTTTATTGGGACTTTTTTTCCATTTGGCGAGTACTATCGATTCTGAAAACTCTGAACCCTTTTTACCAACCTGTATAAGGATTATGATACCAAGGTACGAAAAACCGTCTAAATTTTGTTGAAGTTTGACGAGCTTCCCTTTACCTCGAAGAATCACTTCTGATTGGAGTGAGTTAAAACATTTCGTTTAACTCTTACTTAATGTTTACTAGAAATTAGAACTTCTTTGGTACTAATACACGTTTCTACGTTACAAATTACTCTGTTGCGTGCGTCTGGCGCACAGTGCAACGAATACCACATCTAGCTGGATGTTACGTGCCCAACTTTAAATTTTATTAACGTTAAATATTTCGAAATGTATCACTTCATTGAAGTCATCTCATCATCACATTCAAAATAAAATCCGTACATTCACCCGAGGTCAATAACTAGCTAACAAGAGCCGCGAAACCGTCATACGATACTTGAAACGTCCACAAATTCCGGTAGAACTAACTTTAAAAACAACGCAGCACTTTGATGAGTTACAAAAGAATCACATGTTCACCGTTGCCAGGCTCTCGATGTCAATGCACTGAAGTTATGCAGAATCTGCATTCCCGAACCCTTTTCAAAACTTTAAAAACTCGAGCCTGTACTGAGATGGACACAGTTGGTCATCAAGTCGAGAGGTGCGTAGTCGTGCTGTCCGAGGGGCTATTAATCTTCTATTTGATTTTATCGAGCAAAGTTTCGTGTGAGTTTAGTTTCCGCGAAAGGAGTCAGTCCCCTCGAAAATGAAGAGAGTGGGGGTGAGGGGGATAGGAAGGATGGGAGAGGGGAGTTGTAAAAATTCAATTGTCATTGTATATTATCAAATCAGTAAGCCCTCATTTTCACAACCTAAGATACGTTATATTCGAATTCCAATATGCCCATTTATGTCTGCGTTTTCAATTCAATAAGTTGTAATTCCACCAATTTATTACATTAATTGATTCTTACGTCTTATAACATACTAGTGAATGTCACGTTTATTTCTTGTGTGTTTTCCTGAAAAGATTCCGTACAAGCAAACGAGGATCTGTACAGGTCTATGACAAATCCGAATCCCTTACAAAATCCTGAAATACTTTATCATTTAATTTTAAGCCTTGAGCGTTGCGCGAGAAAGAAAGCGCCCTCATGTAACATGGACAAAATTAATGTCTCAAAAACTATTATAGGTAAAGACAAAATTCTTTCTGCGCACGTTATGGTTAGGTGAGATCTTCTTTGTAACACATTGCGTACTTCTTCAGGCACTCGGAGGTTGCAGGGGGTGCGCACCGCCTATTTTTTTATTAAAATAATATAGAAAGTTTTGTCAAATTCAATAGCTTTACTAAAAAGAAATAAACTTTGTCTTAAACACTTTTTCATATCTTGTACATATATATCACTAAAAAACTGTATACTTTGTATACAAGTTGCATTCTGATATAATTTTTTGGTCAAAAATCGCAGACTTTGATGTGCTTCACAAAATCAGGAATTTGACCCTACCCCTTTCACCCCCTGCCGACCGGTAGAGAAGCTGATCTCTAGAATTGATAACTCCCTTATGAATCTACAAATGAGCACAAGTTTGAGGAAAATCAATTGGGAGTAATTGCCAGGAGTACCTATGAATAATGTCCTGTAACTATTTTCTTATTTATTTGCCTTACTGAAGTACGGCCTTTTCCTTGAAATGTTACCTTGTCAATAATTTTTTCGTAAAGGGCTTCGGCACAATAGTGCCGCAAAATCTTTCCCAAATACATCAGCCATCATTCCTGCGACTTTTGGAGCGGATGTACAGGGTGCGTGGAAATTGTATGTCACGACCATCATAGCGTGATTCTACACCTTTGGATCGGTGGACATTTGTTAAAACAATTTGCCGCAAAATTGACCTTGACCTTGAAATTCAAGGTCAAATTTTTTTTTAATCGTATCGTATTCTACTCGCCGCGAGGACAAAAAGTCTGAAAGGAACCATGGGTTGCAGCTCAACCGTTCTCTTGAAAAATGATGTTGAAGTTCCAATAACTGGTAATTATTTACAAAGCAGTTGACCTCACTGATTTTTATGAAATTGAAATATGTTGTCAAGGTCAACATTCTAAACAACTTTTCCTTAAACTTGTAACAGCCGCTCGGCTTTAGTTTCCCAGATATTCGCAATATGTGGATGTATGAATAAACTGTACATATGTGGATCTTTTTTTAATTTTATGAATAACAGTGCGCATTTCTAGGATAGCTAATGACTCTGGACGCCTTGAACAGTCGTTGTTTACAATTGTTCCTTCGATTTAAAATTTTTTTAGAACGTAATGCACCGTATATTTACTTCTATATAGAAACTATACAAATTTTTTCTAAAATTTCCCTGTGCTGTGATTTTAATATTAATTCTCAGTAGCGTTTTCCCACTCATAGGAAATACAGAGTGTCCGGAAAAGTCGGGGCCAAACTTATACTACGTGTTAATGAGGCCAAGTAGGTAAAAAAAGTTCGTATAAACTTAAGTCCGAAAATGCTTTATTGAAAAGGTATAAGCGTTCAAAGATTTTTATCAATTGTTATGGCAGTTATAATATGTAAATGTTCGAAATTTCTTCCTTCTGCAAGAATGCAGGCTTCCATTCGTCGAACTAATGATGTTCGTACTATTTCGAATATTCCTACTGTATTGGAAATAGTAGTAAATGCATTTTGAATACATTCCCAAAGCTGGTCTTCTGTTTCTATCATATTTTCATAAACCTTTGATAGTAAATCTTTGAACGCTTATAACTTTTCAATAAAGCATTTTCGGGCATAAGTTTATGTGAACTTTTTTCATTTACTTGGCCTTATTAACACGTAGTATAAGTTTATCTCGAACCTTTTTAGACACCATGTATATTCCGATAAGTGTGTAGAATTATTAATTCAAACCATTCAAACTAAGTCGGGACATTAACTAGATTGTCAATGTTTACATCCACGTAGTGTAATAATTCATTGTTTGTTTTAATTAACTTTTATGCATTCGAATATTATTGTAATACGGTTAACGTATATGTGAAATAAATGTTGCAAAACTACTTTATACATTATCGAATTATCTTCTAATTTTCTCCGTATAATCCTGATAGTTGCTTCTTTCAAATCTTTTCTTTAACATATATATTTTGCCTGTTAGTTTTTTCAAATACATTCGTTTGAATATATTCATAGTCACTGTTAAAAATTAATAAATTAACAAACAATTAATTTCACACTCTCGATTTGTTTTCTTACAAGAACTGGATGATTTTGTCCTCACACTATACAGGATGCCCCAGTTTTGTTCGGTCAGATTTTTTCAGTATATTCTATTCATAACAGAAAAATATGTAAAGATAGGTCGGTTGAAGCTTTATTAAAAAGTTATAATAAAAATACGAAGGAAATGATAAGGGGTTTGTGGTCACTATAATACAAAATAGGAATAGATCGGCGATATTCACATTTTCTTATAACTTTTTAATAAAGCATCAAAGGACTTATCTTTATATGTATACAGCGTGTTTCACCACACCTGTCAAATATTTTAAGGGGTGATTCTACAAGCCAAAATAAGACGAAAATCAAGAATAACAAGATCGCGTTCGAGGCTTCATTTCTTAGTTATCGATGTGTAAAAAATGGTCTGAAAACGCCTGTCTCGCGGCAGCCCTCCGTACACGCGCAGTGGCTGTCATCGCACGACAAGTTCACCAGGTAGAACGTTGGCTTACCGATGTAACAGAAACGATGAGCTACGATACGATGCGATAAGACACTACGTTTTTACGGCGGGAAATACTTCTAGCGTAGAAAGCAGTCTGTCTTTTTCAATTTAGTTGTATTTTTTCTGTTAGGCTTAGTTTTGGTTTTTTAGCTATTTTTCTGTGCGTGAGTAAACTAACCTCGCATTTGTGGATAATAATCGTTTTACGTGTGTGTTTTCAGATGCAGAATATTGTGCATGTCCTTTAACATTTCTTTGTGAACACTCGCGGACGGGACAATCATAGTGCGATTAATTCACATATACACTTGCGGATAAAATAATCGTAGTGTATGTGTGCGTGATTAAATGCTCACTCGCTGTCCGTTTACACATGCACACTTACAGATAAAATAATCGCGGTGCGTGTATAAGTGCGTGTGGGTGATTTTTTTTGACAAAATTGTCTACTAGAAATTGCATTCACCCTCTCTACTTGAGATTCCCGTGACGCGGGTTTTGATATGCCCTTGTGGATTTTTTCAAGTAGGCAGGTTTAATGCCGCCAACGAAAGGTGTGTGTTTCTTCATGAGTTGTCGCAAGAATGTAATGTCTTATCGCATCGTACGGTAGGTCATGGTTCCTGTTACGTCGGTAAGCGAGCACTCTGTACGGGGAACTTGGCGCGCGATGACAGACACTGCGAGTGTATGGAGTGCTGCCGCTGTACGTGATAATATTCTTTCTTCTTTGTACCCATAGAATATATTGACAAAGTTTGGCCGAGAAAAATTGGGACACACTGTATACACGTTTTACGTGCTAGTTATTATAATATTAAAAACACAACATAGATACCACAATAACTAATGTGTGACTAAATAGTGTACCATAAATAGTTAGGTATATGTAGAATTCATTAGAAAATTTCTTCTTTAAATATATTTATTTATTCTTTGCTAGAATATTTACAGGTTTACTTGATAGAAATGCATATGTACGTGATTATTGTTAATGTGCGATATTCAGGAGCCACTATCCACTGCTACAGAAACTGATTAAGCTTCCTTGGTCAGAATTGTCATCAGCCTCCTCGTACAACGGGCTAAGCTGCTTTGGTAAGGTTGAAACCAACGCTAAAGGTTACCTTGGTAACGCAAATGTATTTCTATTGCCCAAAGTACAAGGACACCTTTCCCCGTCTGTTTTACGTGCGTTTACCTGTTTCGCAGCCCATCGTGTATCTTAACGTCTGCTTTGTTCGTGATTTGTCGCTTTTCTGTTGCCTAGAGGCTAGACGACCTCTATTTATACTGACAACCTACCGTCGAGGACAAAGCGGTGGAGGAAAGCGCAATTTCACCGACAACATGCCTGCACTATCCATAAAGCCTTTCGGTACTTGTACCGTCGCACGCTACATCATTGAGCATGCGCGTTAGATATCTCGCGCTTGCGCATATGTTAATGATTACTATACAGGCGTGTAACAAAATTACGCGCCCTTGTTACATTGTATTTACGGTGAAAAGGAAAAATTTCAATTAATCTTTATTAGAATTTGTACGAGGTCGTTACACTATTGCTAACAAGTATGAATATTATAAATAAATCTGTAAAATTAGTAATTTATTAATTCGCGAATCTAATTTTATTATATCAAAACATAAATTGAACATTGTAAAATAGAATGTCACTGTTTAATAAATATGTCTACTGCAGACCTATCTACGGCTAAAGTGTATCATGTGCTCTATTCTCTACGGCACACCATCACTAACAAAGAGAAACATAAATCAGCCCGTGTTCGTAGAAAATAATCAAACTCACACATGTTCCATGTATGATATCAGTTTTGCTAAGCTTGTATCGCCAATGCAAAATATAGTATGCGACAAAAAAAAAGGCGACGGATATGCTTATGCGGGTTTAGACACCTGCAGAAGCAGGCTTTAGTTTTGTAGAAACACTTAACCTCATCTTATTTAAGGTCACGTACAGCGAACCTAGTGATGAAAACAAGGAAGCGTGTTGTTGATACTCTTCATACTTTTTCGAGACGTTTATTGTTAGTGTCATATAGTATTGTTATACTAATTAAGTCATATCGTTGTTAAACAAGGTGGTTCATTACAGGTGGTAAATATTTTAGGGGCTGATTCTACAGGTAAAAATAAGTCGAAAATCCAGAGTGACGAAATTGCGGTAGAGGCTTCATTTTTCAGTTATCAATGTTTAAAAATTCGGCTCTGGTGTGCCTGTAGCATGGCAATTCTAAACTATTAAACCATATCACCATTAAACTATTGTACTATATATACTTATACAGGGTGTTTTTTTAACTGGAAACGGTGGAACATTTTATGAGAAACTGAAGCTATGAAAAAAATGTTTTTACAAAAGTTGTTTCGTATAAAGGGAGATATTACGTGGTATAAATATTTTTTCCGTAGGTGGAGTAGTGGGGCAGATTTCAATGCCAAATTAATTTTTTTAAATTGGATCCTATACTTTTTTATTCGTAATGTATTAGCGTTTTTTGAGACGAATTCAACGACCTACTATATGAGGTTATTCAGTATAGTAGAAAGTCATAAATTAACCGTTTGACTGCGGACTACTTGAAAACGAGAGGTACTCTGCGTGCGGCCGAGCTGGAGTAGTACGCATTGTGCCATTGCACGGAACGCCTATAAGCGTCGACAGTACACGGGGAGTAGCTTTGTCAAACGCCTACAGGCGCCAATCGCAGCCAAATGGTTAATATGATCCTATATAGTCAGGTCAACGCGATGGTAGTCGCTGACACAAAATCGGTATCAGTTTTTAATTTCGCGGTGGTAGCCACTGATCACACAGGAGCGGCACCGATTCATGCCACGGAAACAGTTAGTCGACACGACAAAATCACAGTTATTTAGTTTACTATGATGAAATTGAGCAAGTTTTGACAAAAACTTGAGTTAATTTGTAAACAAATTCTATACATGCAAGAAATATAAAGAATATGCACAATATATGCACAATATGCAAGATATATGCAATATGCAAAATAAAAAAATATATTTTTGAAATCCTCTAATGACGAAACACATTTCTGTCAAAGTCCCATTTGTTTAATCCATTTTTCTAAAATATGCATTTGCATAAACTTCCGCAGTCTACTGATAAGTCATAGTAGGTTAAACTTAAATGTTTACATAAAACTTATTTTTACCTGAAAAAAGTATAAATATTGAAAAAGTTAAAGAGCAGAAATGATTTATTAAACAAATTGTCTGGTATTATACAACATTTAATATTTTATCGGCCGTTCTGTACTTTTTATAGCGACATTATTTAATTTAATAACGATTTACGCAATCTTTAAATGTTTGTTATTGTAATAATTTCCACTCATTTTCGGGGCATTGTTTTATCAGAATGACATTTTAAACTTGATAGCTGTTTCTGCATGTTGCTCTAACAAAATCTCTCCACTAATTTTCAAGTGCTTTTACGAAGGTGAGTCAATAATTATTCGCAATATCGTGGTATTTTTGTTTGTGATGGATGTACTGCCAAGTGATCACGCATCAGTATTGGTGGTTTTCTTCCAATCGCGGCTATGCAGATTTGAACACGCTAAGTAAGTTCCATTTTGTTTACCATGACTTTAACAATGGCCGCTCCGCTTTACGTTCGCACGACCTCGGGTGAATGTACGGATTTTATTTGGAATATGATGATGAGATGACTTCAAGGAAGTGATACATTTCGAAATATTTAACGTTAATAAAATTTAAAGGTGGGCACGTAACATCCAGCTGGATGTGGTATTCGTTCCACTGTGCGCCAGACGCACGCAACAGAGTAATTTATAACGTAGAAACGTGTATTAGTACCAAAGAAGTTCTAATATCTAGTAAACATTAAGTAAGAGTTAAACGAAATGTTTTAACTCACTCCAATCAGAAGTGATTCTTCGAGGTAAAGGGAAGCTCGTCAAACTTCAACAAAATTTAGACGGTTTTTCGTACCTTGGTATCATAATCCTTATACAGGTTGGTAAAAAGGGTTCAGAGTTTTAGGAATCCGGATGTTGTGACTGAAAGGATCAAGTTTCACAAAGGCGTTAGTGAAGCTTTGTAAACAATGTGTGGGATGGTACCTTCATGTTCGGATGTTTTTCCGCGTGAAGTTTTGTTGTTATGTGGCGCCGTATTAGTTCGGATAATCGATGTTTTACTGTAAATAGTAATACAATTGAATTCTTATGTTGAAAGATGTCTACAAAAGTCACTGTAACATTATACAATCTGAATATCGATTTCACTGCAACTCTATGTCCCCCATACCCCATCGACTTGAAGTTGAACAATAAAGAGACGGTGACCAAGATTAGGCGGTCAACTTCACCCTGGCAATTTTGGTGCAATTTGCATGCGAATCACAGATACACGAACCTTTGCAACAAACGTTCTTGCTTATGAGGCACAAGCAGGGAATGAAAGACGAAACATTTAGCCCCTCAATAGGGGAGACAGCAGGGTAACGAGCTGCCAGATGTCTGCCCCCTGTGTGGATACTGAGCGTCCAATTGCAGACTTGTTGCCAGTATTCACAGGCAATATCAAAGACCATCTTGATTGTCTTGTGATTAGAATCGAAATAAAAAATATATTTGTTTGCTAATTATTTTAAACGCCTGTAGAATTATGTTCTTAGTAAGTTCTGTTAACTGGTATCCTTGAATATTAAAATAGAAGGAGTACGTAAATAAAACAATTGTTAACAAGGCCGTAAGTTGCCGGCACACAAACATTTGTATATTGTTGATAATTAGTCTGATTTTTGTTTAGACTGAAAACGAACCTACATGTATATGTATCTGCATAAAAGTTAAAATAAAAGCCAGCTTGCTATACTTGAGTTACCTGCAATACACCATCACTTTCGACCTCGATTAGGAAAACATAAAATTGCTACTGTTATTTTATTCGAGTTTATTCAGAATTTTCAGAGATCTTGGACGCTGTTTTCTTTTCTTTCTCTCTGGTCTTGTTTCACAATGAAAAAAAATACTGTACAGGTTTTACAAAGAGGAGAATTTTCATATGGGAACGTGTATATTGTTTCAAATGTTATACATAGAACGTAATTTCATAAATATACCTTCATTATTACTAAAATTGTTATGGGAAATTAGAACAAATAAACTCTAGTTACCTCGAATTTACAAGTTTAGTTTTCTTCTTTCTTCGGTTATAATAAAGACAAACTGTTTTGGAAAGATATTTTGATAAAATTTTTTTTAATATTTAGGCAAGGGGTTAAAAAAATTGTTATCATTACAAATATTAAAGAAAATTTTCAATTTCTCATCGAATACTAGAAAAATTTAAATCAAGACATTACACATAAATGGCTGGAAGGGCATTTAATTGTTCAGAAATATAAAAACGTGAATCCTGAAACTTCGACATCTGCATGACGTCCCCGTCTGTCATATGAAGAGAAATCAACGTGATCACAGAGGCGAAAAGCATCCGAACTTTCAGAAGAAATGAATCAGGAATTGGGTTTAATATTGCAAGCAGTAAGTATGACAGCACGCAAAAGAGGAGAAAGAGACTTAGCTGCTGCTTTAAATGAAGCAAAAAAAAGTTGTGTTCTCCATCTCTTGAACCACAACCATCGACAGCCACATCTAGTATGGAAGAAACAACTGACAATGAAGATGCTTCTATTGAAAATGAGGAAGAATGCAAAGAAAATTTGCCTGTGCTTTTAATTTTGGCCGAGAAGTACCGTTTTTCGGACCACTGTGCTATGGTGTGAAACACATGGGATAAATGGTTTTTCGGAACCCACCTAAAACAGAAGGTGTCCGATTAAATGGCTGCAGTATTCGATACTGAATTATACAGGGTGTTAAGAAAAGGGTTTGATATTTAAAAGGCTTATATTACTCACCAAGAAGAGTAAAATATGCCTGATCAACATAGGTCCTAAAAGCAATCCATTCGGTGTAAAACCAACTTTTATTTTTTATTAGCGTTCGGTACCATGCGTGAGTCTCTTCGCAACACAATGAATGTATAGTCGACGGACACGAAATAGCGTTATCGCGGATTTAGTCGAGCATGAAAACATATGTATTTCCATGGGTCAACATAGTATATAACTTGAGGCAATTTTAGGGGTAGTACGGAGATTGCAGGACGCGGGATAGCCCTGAATTCGGCAATATCAATTGCCATCGGCATTAATGCGATAATGTATGAGCAACTTTTAAATCAGGGCATCAAGAGAGATTCTCTTTGAATGCATGCATCAGAATTTTAGCAGATCGAGTTTTAGGACCAGTCTTTCTTCCGAACAGAATGTCGGGCGAAAGTTATTGGAACTTTTTAATGACCGACTTAGTTGAAGTCTTAGATTACGTGCCGCATCAAGAGAGATTCTGCATGTGGTTTCAGCATGATGGGGCTCCACCACATTATTTAATTAATGCGAGACAAAATCTAAATCAAACGAGGTCCTGTAGAATGGCCTCCTCGACCACCTGACTCGAAGCCTCTGGACTTTTTTTGTGTGCAGACCCTTAAAGACTCTGGTCTACTCATCGGCGATAAATAATATGCCAGACTTACGACAACGAATAGAAAATGCGCGTCGTACAATACGTGGCGCGGAAGGGTTATTTGAAAATGTACGTCGATCTATGATACATGGATATGAGGTTTATGTAGCAATGGAAAGAAGACATATCGAACATCTACAATAAAGTTATGAAAATTTGTACTACAATTCACGCATGAAGTGTACAAGTTCAATATGTTGCGAAGAGACTCAGTTATGATATCGAACGCTAATAAATAATAAAATTTGATTTCACACCGAAAGGATTGCTTTTAGGACCTACAGTGCTGTGAATAATTATAATTTCAAACACTTTTTCTATTTTCTTTCTTCAACATTTCCAAGAAATGACTGATCATGTCTAGGTATGTTTATAGTTGGGTAATAAGAACTTTTGTATGTAAACAGCTTTTTGTTTCCATTTGCATGTACAATATACTGTAAGTATTCATAAACTCAGTTGCTGTTCGTAGCTCGAATAGAAAGATTCCGTGCTTTAGTGAGATTAATTTGGCGAGATAGTATTACAAGTATCTAAAAGTACTTTTTTCTAGATTTGTGAAACAGTCACGTGCTTTACTATGCTGCGTGGCACACAACTGAGATATTTAGAAAAACAATGAATAATCGATCTGAACAGCTGTGGCAAAACTCAACGGCAAATTGCAACTCCGTTTGAGCAGATATTCCAAATGAAACTCGAAATAAATTATTTGTTAGTATTACTGAGTGGCAATTATAAGTAATAAAAAATAAAGGAATATGCACAAAATACTAAATGAAAAGGTATTAAAATTAATATTGCGTTTATATTTTTTCACAGTTTAAAACACAATTTTAAGGGGAAATTTTACTGTTTTCAGAATTCTAAAGTAGAAAACGTTTATTTCTTGTATCCTCATTTTTGTTTTGTATTGCAATATGAAAATACATAAACGGTTTCGTCAATTTTTGTTTTAATATTATGAAAAATGTAAAAATATGGTTGAGTTTATAATTATTCACAGCATTGTCTGCTGATTAGACATTTTTTACTCCTATCGGTGAGTACTATAAGCCCTTTAAGTATCAGACACTTTTTGTTAACACCCTGTATACAAAGAAGAGACATTGTATAGTTTGTTGCCCCCTAGAAAAAGGCACGAAACAAATCGCAGGACAAATGATCACTACGAGAAATTCGCATGTAGGGCCCTTCGTTGTTTTGGATACGCTGCATACGCGATTTTTTCCGCATTCCGCTTGTTCGGTAACATAATTTATCCAAGCTTCAATAAACTCCTGAAAAACATCATCAATGGAAATAGGAATTGCTATGCGAGCGATTTACTGCTTTCGTGTCGCCTCAGCGAATTCGCGTTGGTGGCCAATAGAAATCGCGATATGTACTTTACATACTCGCATTCTACACTATTAAAGTATTTTCAAATGTGTGTCTATATAACCTATCTTCATCTACTTTACCCTCCTGATATTGTGTATAAAGTAGAGACCACGGTTTTGAACGTGTATTAATGATACACGGGTACACGGATACTGAAATATATGGGTACACGTGTACTGACACATTCATATTTTATTTCGTGTGATTATTAGTGCATAGCAAACTACCCGAATATTGAAGTACATTTACGGAAGTCATTTGCGAAACACATATATGATTAACTATATGAAAATATTTAACGATTTCAGCAACGTGGGTTATTCCAGAACGATGCTTCTCAAGTGCTGGAAATATTGTTACGACAAAATCGAACCGTCTGTTGCCTGAAAATGTCAATAGATTAGTTCTTTTTTATATATTAAACCAAACGATTACTTGATTAAATTTTGTTAACCGAAATTATGTTATCTTTTATTGTGATGCAACTTAGAAAATCATATATTTATTTCGCAGTTACATGCATTAGTGTACTTCAATATTCGGTGATATTGTTATACACTAATAATCACACGAAATGAAATATGAATATGTCAATACACGTGTACCAGTGTACCCGTGTATTAAAAACTACATGGACTGAAACACGGGTATATTAATTACACATGTACACGTGTATTTAGAAACACGTGAAATAGGGAACTCTAGTATAAAGATGCAACCTTTATGAATATCATGCGTATATAATATAATAATTACAAGTTCGATGTTACAAAAAATATAAAAGTAGCAATTCTTCTTGTCTGTTTTTAACGCCAAACATAATGCTCCTCTATTTGAGGTATAAACTATTACAATTATCAGCTTTACGAAAAGTAAGGATCGTATGAATCTGTGTTGAAAATGATCGCGTGTTGCTAGAAATAACAAATGTCTTTTGCCAATATGTTTTATTTTTATTTCTGCCATTGGATTGACAATTTCCTGCTGAAAAATCAGTAATTATATCAGAAATGGATCCTCAAGGCCGTCTAAGTTTTAATTTTTTGAATGTTAGCCAACGTTTTCGGTAAATCGGTTCGGCGAAGCCTATGAAAGTGCATCACAGCCATCTTTCATGCACATTTTCCTGCCATCCCTCGTATACACGCATAAATTAGCCGTAAATATATAACCGTTTCCAGATTAAATCCACATTTACGTAAATAATGCAACGATATTCCCTTGATCAATTAGTGGTCTGAATTACAACCGCATCGATCTCAAGTTATTAATCGACCGACTACAACATCTGCGGTGACCGCCTAGTAATGCGTTCTAACCAATGAACTTCGTAAGTTTAAACGGGAACCAATAAATTCATCCTAAACTGCATGAAATTAGCTTTCGCCCGCGCCCCGTGACTTTATTGTAATGAAGTTAGTCTACTCTGTCGCCACCGTAAATATTCCTGCTCAAATAATGATATTAACAAAGTACTATTAAATTATTCTCGAATAATAGTGGAATAATAATGGCGATTAACGTATTACTTGTGTGAGAAAATAATAATAATAGGAATGCGCTGAGAACCTAAATTGAATACGTAGAGTCCTAGAAAAATTACCTTAAGTTCAGTTTCTTAAATTTTCCTTATTTTATAATTAATATCTGGGCGACTGGTTTCCGATGATTATTTTTTTTTTGTATAATTTGTGATTAAGCAGAGGTCCGATTATTATGGAGGAACCATATAATAACAACTACTTATCAACGTTTAGATTTACTTTTTTTATGTTTTTTTATTAATCCAACTGAAGAGCTCGTAAATCGTCATATTTAATTTAAAAAAGTATAAATTCAAAAATTCAAGATTACAAGCCAATAACGTAATGAATTAAGTTATATATATATTAAGTTATAACTGTAAATAAAATTGTAGTAACGATGATAATATTGAAAAATTTAAAAGCATTGAAATTTACTCGAATTATGTTTTTCTAGTAATCTTGGTTTCGCCGGTCACCAGTGACCCTCATGGCATTCAACGTGTTAATGATAGAAGAAAGTGCCTAAGAAAGACAATGTTTAGTTCTAAGGGGTAAATGTATTTAAGTCGTTATTCTTTTAAAGTGGTATAAGTCCATTTATCCATACATTGAGATATTTAAGGGTTTGCGTTTGAATTAACTAAAAAATATTGGCAAACGTTAATAAATTCGGGTAATGTTTTTAAAACTATAAACTTGTTCAATTTTATTATGTAATAATACTTAACAAAATTTTTAAAGAAAATAAAGGGTTTTTTTTAGGTGCAAATGGATTTATACCACTTTCAATAATAACAAATTATAAAAAAAAACATGAATAATACCAATTTTAAATTTATATTTTAATTGAAGTTGGCTTTTCTGAAATGTATTTTTTTAATATAAAAAATGAGAATTAAAATGAAGACATGTAAGTAAGCGTGACTTTATTAAGAAATATATTCAGTTATATTATAAAAGAATTTATAAAGAACAACTATAAAAAGCTAACTATTTCGTTAAGATAACTAATAATAATTTTATTCATATTTCAATCTTATATCTCCTTTATACTACTTACAATTAGCATCGTGAAGTATTCATGGTGAATAGGAGGTATGTAAAGGAGTAAAGCCATCATATCGTTATATTTATCTTTTGTTGCAGGTCTTGAAGTTGTGTACAATGGTAACAAACTTATTTTGCTAACATTGTTTGGCCTTTCTCGTTTTTCAAATAAATCCAGGACAATAACATTTGATAGTTAAACTTCTTTTGACGAATTTATGAGGATTTGTACACCATTGACTCTGTTATTATAAATATGAAAAGAAGACATCTATGTGTAACTAAAACTAGCATTAACTCATTTTTTTTCAAAATTTGACTTATACCACTTATAAAAAAACGGCTCATATGATGAGTAAAAATTTTGGCCACCCACACGGGTTGCCGACTAATAGGCGCCGTAACGATGAAAGATAGCGATGCTTACTGTTATTTCCGTAACCGAGCATTAGGTCATCCTTGGAAAGTTAGTAAACAGTTATAGAAAATTATAATATTAAAATAAGTTATCGAAAATTTGACGTTAGATTAAAAAACGGTTCAATGACTTTCAAATCTGAAAAGAATGACCTTTCGGAAAAACATGTTCCTATCATTATTTTTATCCCTGCGAGTACTGCAACTTTTTCTACAGACATTTCCTTCTGCACTCAAAGCCTTTAGGTATTCCGGTTTAGAGTGACTTATTCTGTATGCATATACATACAGTGACCGAAATAATGATAGGTTTACACTATTAGGACACTTTGTTTTCTGATTTTATCTCTATTTTCAATTCTTGGAAACATATGCCAAAGCTTGTTACTGTTTCGCAAGCATTTGTTTTAACAACTGCTCCAATAGTTATTTGAGTTTCAGCAACGTAGGTGATGAGACATAATTTGTAATGTGGTTTCGTTAAAATTATCGTGTCGATAAGACGGAATAATCTTACAATTAGGTTCAAGGAGATATTTTCAAAGAATACTTTTGATAGTGCACATTTTGAAACAATTTTTAAAAGTAAGTTCAAAATTGTATGATTTTTAAATATTTTAAGATAAATATTAGATTCATTTAGTGCTTATACAGCGTAATGGAGCGTGGGAAACCGTTGCATGATAATGAAAAGGGACAGACCATTGCTTTAAAGCAGTGATGTCCAAAGTTGTCTTCCAGGAAACAAACGCCGTCCTTACCACGGCAACCAACATGTTCGCTTCCCGCAAAAGTAATGATATTGTCTCCTATTCGTCTATAATGGTTGGAAGGGGAAGCAGGCACGTGAGGGGCCCCTACGCTGGACGTCACTGCTTTAACCAATTAACTGCGGAATTTAGTTTTAAAAATCTTTCATGGGGTGCGTAAATAAAATCAAGCGATGACGAGTATAAACGTCAAACGCAGGGCAAATGCTCCTATTATAAATTTTACAACAAAATTAAAGCAAAACGATGAAGGCTCACAGTTTTAACCGATATACCAAAGAAAATAATCAAATTTTTCTGCATAAAATACACAGTAGTTTTACTGGCAATATAAAGTAAACATACCACTAAAAGACATTTTTATTACTTCTTACTAAAATTTGGAGTTTTTATAGTAATTTTTTATTTTACACGACGAATATACACGTCAAACGCACCAAAATAAAGTTTTGGTTTGACGTGTATACTCGTCAAAAGCAGTTAACTAGTTAAAGGACATGAGCCTCTCAAACAGAAAAACTGCAAAAGAATTCAAAGATCCTTAATTGTTGTCAACCATTTCGTACAATTAGGTGATAAATATGCCACTAAAAAAATCTACAGGCCGTCCAAAAAGAGTTTTGTCTGAGAGATAAGGGAAAGATTTTTCAAGAGGGTCGAAAAAATAAACTTAATGTGTCTCAAATAAAGGCAAAATCAGACTTGCCAATTGGTGTTCGATGCGTGCAACAAGTTTTAAGAACAAGTGGAACATTTCATTCCACAAGAAGAGTAAAAGAGCCTCTTTTAACTAAATTTATTAAAGATGAAACGTTAAAATTTGCTGAAGATCATACGGTATGGACTGAAAAACGGAAAACAGTGACTTTCTCTGATGAAAAAAAATTTAATTTGGATAGTCTGGATGGTTCTCAGTACTACTGGCACGATTTGCATGACCAGAAAGAAACAAAAATGAGTCAGACCTATGGAGGAGGTAGCGTAATGATGTGGCCTGCGTTTGGGTACAATGGTAAAACTCCGGTAATGTGGTTTCCACCAAAAGCGAATGCTGAAAAATGCCAAGAACTGCTTGAAATTGTATTAGATAAATATGGTGGCGAAATTGATGGACCAAATTTTATATTTCAACATGATAATGCCACAATTCATCATGCAAAAGCTGTTAAGACATGGTTTCAGACAGTAAATGTTGAGGTCTTACCTTGACCATCAAGGAGTCCCGAACCTAAACCCTATAAAAAACTTTTGGGGAATTGTGGCACGGGAGGTATACACCAATGGCAAACAATATTCTATCACCACGGAGCTTAAAAATGTCATCAATGAGGCGTGGTCTCAAATAGAATCGGAGACACTGCATAAATTAGTGGGCTCAGTGCCGAAAAGGATATTTCAGATAATTAAAAACAAAGGAGGATCAACTAAATACTGAGTTCTTTTCGTCTTTGTGTACTGACATTATTATAATAAATGTTTTGTTATTTTTTAAACTTTTGTGGAAAGTGAATCTATGTTTATCTCGCACATATATTCCAATTTTTTGTAATAAGAGTTTTGTTATTAAGTTATACCATTCAACTAAACTATGTTTTTAGTTAATTGTTTTAAAGAGAATCAATCATGATGGATGAAATAAAAAATATTACGTAAAACATTCTTTTATATCACAAAAGAAAGGTGAACCTAACATTATTTCGGCCACTGTATGTACACTTCCGTCCATGCGTCATGGGACACTTACTAATTTCAGCTTTACGTTTAAATTAAAATTATTAAACACCCACTATATTAAATCAAACGATTATTTACTGATTATTTATACTGAATACAATTTCTAAATGTTAAAACATATTGAAAGTTATATATATACATCAAGTTTAAAGTTTGCTCACTAATGTATGCTCCCTGTTTCGAAATGATAACTCGAAATAGCCTTAGCCGTCTTGCGATCATTTTTTTGGTGTTTCTTCTTGAATTTCTATCCAGAATCGCTGCAAATGTGTCTACACATCACAAAATCGAAACAAATGTCGCCTTTTAACGCATCGAAAGACTGGTCTTCAGCCGTACCATAATTATTTTAGTTTTTTTTTTATACTAATTATAACAGTTTACTGACCATATTATTACAAATATGTTGTGTAAACATAAATGTTTTTAAAAGGACTGTTCATATCGAAATAAGTAACACGACTTATGAACGGGGGTGTATGTACTTACTTACATGTTAAGTATAATATGCTACTAAACCTATTCTATTAAAAAACACGTAATTTTATGTGGTATATGAACTCCCCGTGTCCGAGGATATCGTAACCAAACCGCAATGTCCGGTTCGTGTAGTTCTTCGTAAATTCAAGGCTACATTTGCAAATTGATAGAACCACATTTAACTTTCCGTACAGTTGCACACTGGGGGAGCGCGTCATGGGGAGGATTTGAGCAGAATAACTTTTTTCAAAACGCTTGCAGCCACGCCTAAAACTCTAGAACAGGGATCAGTGATCCAGCTATTGTTGCAACCCCGATGTCGCGTGCCGGCTGCATGTCCTGACCCCTCGCCCTTCTTGTATTTCACTACTTTCAGCGCCCGTTATGGTAAGTTCTGTGCAAACCCGTCACAAGACTGTAACTGTTAAGCACGTCGCGCAAGAGCGATGCGATGAATACGATTTCAGGCCGCCATTATTGTAGCTCGAAACGCCGTGAAAACATTAGGGAGGCTCCATATGAATATACTTGTTACGTTGCCTGCGAATAAATACGCGAGACTTGTTTCAACATTTTCCGACGGCTTGATCCGATGAAAATGCTCTTATCCCTTTTGCCAGGCGAATACTTTTTACATGCACACAGTCTTCTCACCCCAATGTCAGTTCATTATTAGTCGTTATCAATAGCATTCTTAATCTTGAAATTCGAATTATGACTACTAGTATTCAATCGAATCAAGTGTAATATTATTATTGTTGGTAGTGAATAAGTTCATTAAAAGTAACAATTTAACAATGCGCAAGAGCAAACGGTCTTTCATTTTCTATATAAACTGTAACATACATATGAGTCACTCAGAAGCCAAACTGATCAACTTCACTTTTTGCAAATTTCTCAAGTTTATTACTCGAACACGCGGTAGGTATTCGGCTTCTCGAAAGACAATTGACTTACTTCTATAAATTTATTTACTGCTGAAAGATGACATAACTATATATGGCTTCTGAATAACAATTACCATACGTCAGAAGCCATTGCGGTTAACTCCTGTTGGCTCTCAACAGTTGAGCCTCAACAACCGTTTTGAATAATAATCGGGGTGTATTGTTATTGGTATTGTTTGTGCCTGTTATTTAGTGATTTATTAATTTTTATTTAGTGTGTTATTTAGTGTAATCGAGATGAGTCATAACGACTTTCTTTGTACAAAACCATTGGAAGACTCCATCACTACCAGAAAGAAATAGCTACGGAAATATCAGCCAGCTGGCTGGAGATGCGACGGATTAAGTTAGAGAGATCAGAACCACACATCATAAAATTCAAATGTGATTTTGACAAAGATACAGAATTCAATGCAGTAAACATTCAAAGGTCTCAATCAGGAAGCCATCAATTTTAAAAAACATAGTTCAACCTTTATTCTACCCTTCCGGTAGGTCACTAAAAAAAGAAAAAAGAAAAGACATAGTGGATTTATTAAAATACATTCCACCTGTCAAATATGACTATTATAAACATTTAAGGACAAATTGAGACGACGAAACATTAAATGCATCTGACACTGATGATACTATTTATGAAGACATTAATAACAATAGTAATTAACATAAAAATAACTATGATTATTCTTGAAAATTTCTTAATAAATAACATTATAAAATATTTTGTCGTGCTTATTTATTTCATCTATAATACCATATTTTCAGTTGCCAAATCGATTAACTCCACAAGTTTGTAAAAAATGTAAAACTACGTGAACAATTTCTTATGTATAATAATTTTTATATTTTCTGTATTGTATAATATAGAAGTTATATCTTAAATAAATCATTGTGTAAAATTTGTTTGTTCGTAAATTCCTAGGAAAATTTAAAAAAATTAGTCTTGTAACATCATCACTTTTCTCTACCATTCATTTTATGGAGTTGATCAGTTTGGCATCTGATTGTAAGTGGCTCATATAGTATTCGGAAAAAAATCTTCGGTAAAAAGTTAAAGTATATACGATAATCTGTATAAACGATTTTGAATCATTATTTGTATTTACGGTTTATTATATAGGGTGGCAATAAAAGTAAACACATAAAAGTGTCATAACAAACACAAGCGGATTTAATGCAAGCACATACTAATTTACATACTTTTCGAGCCGTTTCGAATAGGATACAAGAACGCTTATGACGAATAAAATATAGAATCTAATAAAATCAACATTGTATTGTCATAACAAATCCTTCAGTGAGAAGAGATTTCAAAGATGTAGCGAAAACAAATTTCTAAAACTTCGCTTAAAAAATCATCGTCGATTTCAACGATGTCATTATATCGATGAAACAATTCGAGAAGTGTAAATTGACCAACCAAGTTAAGAACCTCCTTAGGAGAATCTGAAGCACTTTATTGTACTCTGAAAGTTGTAATTACGTAACGCAGAATTAACCACGTAGTACTGTGGCATCGAAACTTTAGTACACCCGGTATTGTCGCAAAGCTATTACGTCTCGTCAGAGGCGCGTGTGCTCTAATGGCAGATGGTGTGGAGCCCGTATGCCGAGCAGCTGCAGCTGAGAAAGAGAGTAGACACCAGAGGGGGGAAGAAAGGAAAAGAAAAAAGGGAGAAAGGCCATGGAACAAACTCATGTCGTGTGGATCACCCAACCCCTGCGATCTATCAGACAGGCCCCATACGTAACTTTTACTGTCCGAAAACCATACGAAAAGAAACCTGCTGATAACAGAACTCTTGCACTGTTTAAATGGTAACCTCGTTTCCAGAAAGATTGTCGGAACACGAAAATGATCCATTGTACTGCATGAAAGACCCCATGGTTATTATAACCCTCGATTGGCAATTTGTGCTATTGATTATAGTATTTTTGAATCAACGTACCTTTTATGATCGCATAACCAGTTGTTTTTATTTTTTTTCTGTCGCTGATTGCTATTTTGTATTGACTTTTGTTGCGTGAAACATATTTTTTCGTCATATACATTTTGTATGTTACTGAAACAGAATTGCTTGTTTCAATCAATACAGAGCCACTGAAAATGCTACCACTTTAACGTACCATTTGAATATATACGTGTTCAAAAATGTTTGCTTGTATCATTTAAAATATACAGGCTGTTTCAGAAATAGAGGGCCAAGCTTCGGTATCGTATTCTACTCTCTCTAAGGATGAAGAAAGATATTATATGATATATGTAAATATAGGTCCGTCAATTCTTCCTTTTCGAGATATAAACACTTTTTGTTCACCTCGAAATTTTACATGAATAGTTGTCACAGTAGAGCAAGTCATCCTGACATCGAAGGCGGCTTGTGTCGTAGTAAATCAGTTTCTATCTAAACGTTTGATAGTTAAGACAGTTATCAGGATGACTTATTCTAATGTCGAGTGGACAGATATTCACTTCATCTATGGACAAGCTAACGGAAACCGCAAAAAAGCTCAGCGTCTGTATCGGGAGACTTTTCCTAAAAAATAGTGTCGTTGCTAGGCATGTTGATGCGAAGCTTGTATTGTTGCAGGAGGAAATCATTTTCAGCAATTTTTTTAAGTAGGTTTTAAGCATTTCTACAACACTCCACCATAAAGAAAAGTGTTTACGTTTCGGAAAGAATGCATTTTCAGACCTATGTTTACGTGACCTTTTTTTATCCTTTGGGAAGGTAGAACACGACACCAAAGTTTGGCCACTTATTTCTGAAGCATCCTGCATACTTCTAACTGATCTTGCTTTGCGCGAGTGGTGTACATCTTCATGAAGTAAGCAAAGATAGTGACTACGCACATATCGGGTGTTTCCAAAATCGTGGTACAATCGAAAAGGAGGTGATACCTCATGTAAAAGTAAGTCGAAAATGTAGAATTCAATTTACATATTCTATATTTGCATTTATAAACAATATCAGTTAGGATTTCGTATAATTTTAAACAATGCAGTTAGTTTCAATGATTTATTCATGTTAATTCTTCACAAATTGCTGAAAATGTCGCTGACAAATTCTTGTTCGGCGAGTTAAAGAAACGTGAACTGATGATAATGTGTTTAAATTCTCCACTTCTTCGAAAGCCTGTATGATATTATCTTTTAATAGAAGATAATTTCCACTATTTTTAGAATAAACTGTTTTTTTAATGTGACTTCATAAATCGAAATATAAGAGAATGGGGTCTAATTATCTAGAGACAGTTGCACCACAGGTTTAATAAATTTTTTACATTTCTGGTAAGACGTGGCTCCAACGTGCTGTAAAATTAACTTCACTAACGCTTCTTTAATTTGCCTAACAAGAGTCTGTCTACGATATCAAACGCGACATTTTCAGCAATTTGTAAATAATTGAAACTAACTGCATTATTTAAAATTATACCAAACCTTGACTGATATTGTTTATAAATAGAAATATAGAATAGAAAAGTTTTATTCTATATTTTCGACTTACTTTTACATGAGGAATCACCTCCATTCCAGTTGTACCACGATTTTGGGACCATCCTGTATCAAACGTGTTTTATTTTTTATAGATATTTGGTGTAATGGATCGAAAATTCAAGTTTGATAATTGTACGTATTTTCCTTTCATATTTACATTGTATACTGTGCAAAAAGAAACATTATGTTCTCTAAATTTACATAAATATAATAATGATTAAAAATTTTCAAAGGATATAAACATAAAACATGCGTACGTGCGTAATATACATATGAGAGATAAATATCGTACGACACTTCTTTTTTTTTGACAAAATATTTAATATAAATAATGGAGTACAAATCATTTTTTTTACTAAAAAATGATAACTGTTACTGTCATTTTACGTACATATTACAAACAGGAACTTAAAACTTCCACTATTTTAACTTCCGCGTTTGAACACTATTATACTACTACAGAGTTCCACGGATGTCTGAACTCGCATTCCGAACTGAGCAAATTCAGAGATCCGTTCTAGAATCAGTTTTCATCACCTTCTCGAGCACAAGATTTTTGAGCATAGCTCGAGAAGCGATAATCTGGGAGGGAGAGAGAAAGAGCATCGGGGAGGTTTCAGTCGGCCGCCGCTAAAGAGGTTTTTCGTCAACGCAAGTGAGTCACGTATAACAAAAAACAAAATTTTTCTATTTTTTATAATACATTAATGAAAACACTACAATGAATAGGTGAGGTTTTTCCAATGAAAATGAGTCCAAACACGATGTAATTCGGTTCATTTGTTATTAAAATTTTGCGTAAGGTAAAATTTGATAGACGTAATGTCTCTGATAACAAATAGTCTGAATGAGATCGTGTTTGGACTCATTTTAATTGGAAGAACTTCATCTATCTATTAATAATATTCTCATGAATGTACAATGAAAAACAACAAATTTTTTATTTCTGTTAAAGGATGACTCACTCTTCGTACAATGTATCATGTTTCTCAAACGCTGCCGTGAGCCGCCCGACTTCTCGCCCAGCTCCGGAGGAGCAAGGGGAGATTTGTGGTTGGGGTACGGCCAGTTCAGACATCCGTATCGAAAAGCAATTCAGCATCCGTGGAACTCTGTATCTGCTTACTATAGAGCGCTCACATGTTTACTTTATAACGATCGGTGGTTTCGTCATAACGCTTTGTCTATTTCTTAGGAAGCCTGCAACATGCTGACATTAGGAATGAAAAGTTAAATTCACATCAAAACTCTAATCGTGTTTTCGGAGAAAGCGATTCACGTGTGACATTTTTTAAAACTTTGAGTATTGTGATCCTTTGGAAAGTATGTATAATAAAAAAAAAGGTAATTTACAATTTTAAATTTTTCTTGAAAGATCGTTACCATGCATGAAGTTGAAATTAGTCGAATAAGACATAACAAGTACTTACTTATGTATCTCTTTACATTGTACACACTGGAAAACTGGGGAGAGATGTTTTCAATTTTGAAGTGTGCAGTCTCGAACGAGTCTTCGTTCGATATAAAGTTACTGAAATGCTAAATTCAAAAGTATAGTGTACGTACTTATGTACAAAAGATATTCTATCGTAGAATTGGATTGTAACGTGAATAGAAACAAATTAATTACTTCTTACATGTAGAAGAAATATGTAGAATATATTCAGAATAATTACAACACAATAATACATTAAAACTTATGACCTGATTATTGTAATTTCTCGTTTTTAAGTAGTTGAACAATTTTGGACTGACTTTATAAAATATAATAGATAAGAAAAAGGTTCTAAGAACAGATGCATATCTATGTATATTTTCGTAGGATGGAAGGCATTATATTACGATAGGAGCTATTAAATAATTAATTGCTAAGATGTAACAACTAACGCAGATTGTAATAAAACATTCGTAAGGTATATCAATAACACAAAGATTTCAATTTTTCGTTAGGTGGGAAGTAATATATTTTTAATGTATTAGCAATTACATAGGTCATTGATCATATAAAGTATTCAACAATACCATGTTTTATTATTAATTCTTGATAATATCATAATTTTTTCAGGTTTATTTGAAATTCCATAAGCGTCCTAAGACTTTCCATCGGTAGTGCATATTAGAGTTGGACATTGTTCGAATTGTTTCTACTAAATCTTTATCTATGATAATCATCTAAATAATAATAATTTTTCTTCATTCATAACAAATTATTATGCCTATTCATTCGAATATTTCAATATTTAATCATTATTCATTCAAATAATTTATTCTGAAACAAACAGTTATGTAATAAAACATAAAAACCGTATTTTACATACGTTTCTTCAACACTTACTACATTTTCACAAATAATAAAAATTAATTACTACCTTTGGCATTCTATGAATAACAGATTGTGACACCAAACAAGAATATACAGAACGAATAAAAATTATTTGTAATATATCCCCGTATGTTGTTCAGATAAATTTTTACTCGATTGAAAACTTATTTATTTATGGCAAATAGAATGGGTGTATATAAAAGGTAATTAAGAAAGTTCATGCGGTTTTTTTAGAAACATAACTGCTACTAAACCGCACATACCTTTTTTGGGTACCTGATATCAGTGTTTCATATTTAATCTAAATGTACAAAACCAAAGAAGTTCATAACCGCGTTTGCCACGCATCGAAACCAAAGATTTCGTTTGGTACATATCATTATGTTGATGTACAGCTGATAAAACAGTTCTTTGTTGTATAACAAGGCTGCTACTGCACGTCCACTACCCGCAGTTCTATACGTACGTATAATCGAAGACCCATCCGCGTCATTTATTGTTAGTCTTCAAAGTTCCAAGTATCTACAGCGGTTGCAGTAGCAGTAGCAACAACACTGGTGACAGCAGCTGCAGGGTTCTCCTCAAGCGACGAGAGAGCAGCTGTTCTTTTTGCCGGTTCTGAACCACGATTCGAGTTTTGGTTCAGGTTTTGCTTCTTGTGTCCCTTGCACCATATGGATAGACTGGTTTTAACTGGGCCTGTTGTTCACGAAACGTATTTTTAAAGTAAAATTACAGTTTCATCGTTTCTCTTGAACATTGTACATAACAGTAGATGTAAGACGCAAAGATATCTTCCGACGGTAAACCGAGTTAACACTAGGTTTACGGACATTTCTTATATACCTATCTCTACGGACACGCGTCAAATTGACGCGTAAACGAATCCGCGCATTTTCTTTAAAAAGCAACTTATTTTATTTAAAAACAATATATTATACACTATTAACTTATACATGAAACTATGTGATATTATATATTTATATCAAATTTATAATATTTAACATTATAAAACATTACATTTATTCCGCACATTTGTGAAATTCGAAATGCGTCAAAATAACGCGTCCCGTAAACCTAGTGTTAATAGCGTTTCAACAGGAAATCACTGAGTACGAACATCACCTACTTGTTAACATATTGAATGTGATATCTGTGAGTTATTCATTGCAGTCACAATGTCTACCTGGAGTTTCTGTCTTATAAATAAACAAAAAGTAAATGATGCACAAAGTATGTCAGTAATAAATCATTCTCTTTCATGTACAGTTAGACATATGGCAAGAATGTTTGAGTGTTACACCATGTAGTTCCGTACTTTATATTGTTATTATAATGTTACCATTGTTCAGAATTTTTTTAGAATCACTAGTTATTTGATTTACATAAATTTTTGGCGACTGTTACCAGTTACCTCCCACACACAGTCAATGCGTTAATTATTTTAAAAATGCTACATTCTGCAGAAATTTGTAAATCAATAAAATACGAGAACTTAATACTATACAAAGACTGTGTAAAATTTAGATTACTAGGAGAAAGAAAAAAAATATTACGACTACCGTAATGTACATGCATGTAAGAAGCGAAGAACGTACTTTAAGCGGTTTTCGAAAAGAGACCTGATTCCAGTTCTACGTTGATGTCAGACAATATTTGAAGCAGTTTATAGAATAGAATAATGTATAGCATGAAAGTAACATACTTTTACATTATAGTGTATACTATCTGAAATAATTACTTCATGCTGATCTATAATTGTAATCATTAAAATCCCCTTAGTCCGATTTTTAGCTATATGTTCCGCCTCTCAATTATATCTAAAAAGAGAATAATATACTTTAGTGACATTTCTATCTTTTTTAAGACTACTTTTACGGTTTTAATTTTTCTTTTCGTTTAAAAATGCTTGTAATATTATTACCTGTTACTATACTGTCACTGTCAAAGCTTGAATCTTTCAAAAACGATACTATCGTTGTGTTACATTCAAGGTGTCTTGATTTGAGATTATTAATATAAAAACATTAATTGTGTTTGAATACACATTTCGAATTGGTTTTGACTTTAAAATTAATTTAGAAGCTTATACTAATTGTAAGGAAAAGCTAATACTTACTTCTAAAAAGTTAGATGCGTAGGAACTTTACAGTTTGCGAAAGTGACAAATTGAGCGGACAAAGTTAAGTTCGAAGATAACAGAAAACGCGAGTCAGATAATACTTTCCAGGATTGCAATTAATTATCCCCGCTCTTCTGTGAGAACAGATGTTAGAATTGTCTTCGTAAATGTTATTAACAGTATTCCTCCCTAAGTGCTTTACAATTCTGGAGGGTGCTACAGAAATACAATAGGCAGTCAAACTATAGGAATGAATTCTACTCAACTTGAGTTCGTATAAACGTGGGTCCGGAAATTCTACCTCTCCGAGGTACATACTCCTTAATGGCCAGACGAGGCAGACTTGGCATTAAAATCAATATATATCATAGTAAACAAAAGCTCATCAATATCTACGTCTCCTGCCACAACGTGGACACCATGCATTTCCAAATCGTATTGCTATGAACAATAGAACTCGAAATATTTCGAATATTGTTTAATGTTTTCGACAGTTACAAGGAAGTCAAGGCTCGGTATACTACGTTGACGCAGAAGAATATTTCCAAAACATTTTTAACAAAATGTACTCATGGAACTGTTTTAACCCTTAACTACTATGGAACGTTTGTGAGACCGCTCCAAATTTTCATTCCCGCATTTTCCTTCCTGCATGACTTATCATGTTCTCATGCCATGTACCGTTCAATTAAAGTCTAATGTTCAATCAGGTTTGGGTCTGTTTATTAAAAATGTGCAAAGCAGAAACAACTGTATTATATCTTTATTTGGCGCTTGTATGCACGTAATAACGCAATAAACATTAGCGATCTGTGAGACCTCCTATAGTAGTTGCGCATGTTTCAACGTCCATAGTAGTTAAGGGTTAAAGGAAAAATGTTTAAAGGAGGAATTTGAGAACCCATGCTCATCTTTCTCCATTCAGATGAGTAGAACACATTTTCATTTTGATCACCTAGTCCTGTTACACCCTGTATAATACCGAAGGATAATCGCAAAGTGAACGTGTGCATGCCGTGTGTCGGTTGGAACGCGTCGGAACAGTGATTGGGGGGAAAGGGGGCTGATTTAACCCCTGTATCGAGGTCGCATTGTGTTCGTCGCCGATTCTCGTCTCGGTGCCAGCTGTTGCTACTTTTTTCTTCTCTCTTTCTCGTTCTCACCCCTCTGACAAAGCTCCTCTCGGAGCTTTCCTTTGTGGAGCATCATCCACGTTCGTACCAGTCGATCCGTGCCGAAATTAATCAAAAGGGAACGATCGCGAGCACGTGGGCAACCCCTACTGCTCGCTGCTCAAATGAAACGCAGACGCTTCTCTCCGATCAAAATATTATATAGCGCGACGAACCCTCGGGGGTACGGGCTCCCTAACAATAAGAGGTGGCAGGGTTCTTGGTTATGAAGAGGGATTCGGGGGTACCGACGTATGGCCACGTGCTAGCCATGAGAATATAATGCCGCAATGGCCACGTGCCCACCACGTAACGGGTGTGCTTCAAGAAAACCACCACCGGTTGCTTTTTATGCTACTGCTCTTTGAATATTTCTGCTTATAGAGAAAGTACTGACAATTAGGCTAAGGTTATACTGGATGCGACTAGCCCGTCGCACGTATACGTCCGTATATGTACTACCGAATCAAACGCCCGTCAAGCAATGGGAGCGGTTATACTACATGCGAATCGGTCGTCCGATGTTGCACGAGTTCGTCCATGCATGCAGCTCGTTCAAATGAGTTTGATTTTTTAGTCCGAATGATGCGACTAGGCTACGGTTGGGTCGGATACTTACCACATGTCGTGGCCTTTTAACTAAAAATCTGGTTGCAGTATGACGTACCGTACCGAACCGTGCCGTCAGGGAAAATTTCAACCTCCATTGTTTCGATATGTGATTTTCTTGAAGACATCGAAATTAACTTTCTCCGAGAAGCCGTTAGATTTTGTACGTAGAGTAGACCGGTGTCGAAAATACCAATTTGTCTTTGGAATATGATTTCGCAAGGACTGGTTGTATAAAAACTTTTTTACCTCTAGTTTACATTTCTATCTGACATTATTGAAATCATAGCAATTTAGTTTGTGATAAATAATACTACCTCCGCTCCAAATTGGTTGTTAGATTTAGGGTATAAAATTTGTCCCGATATAGTTGTTACATTTGTAAATAATAATGAATTAAAAGATGAACTCAACGAAAATGAAATAGTTTAATAATTTAGTATTCTATTATTCGGTTGTTTCAACAGATCTTGAAAGAAAGTATGGTATTCTCCATTTTCCTCCATTTGTTAGTAAAATTCTTAATAACATATTGTCCAAGAAATAGTAACAATCAGCCAAATCTATATCCATTTCGTACGATACGTGTCACAGAAATGCATATTCGTCGTCAGAATACGCAGCCAGTGTAACCACCCCCTTCGGACGTGTACGGAAGGCGAGCTAGTCGCATCCAGTATAACCTTAGCCTTATGTTGCGGTTATACTGGATGCACATGCAGATGACCAGCTCGTCGTCCTCCTAGAGGGATGGAAGCGGTTATACTGCATGCTTATCGGTCGACCGATACCGTACGAGTTCGTTCGTACACGCATGTCGTTCAAATGAGTTTGATTTTTGGTCCGATCTGTTGTGACTGAAGCTATGGTTGGGTTGGATACCAACCACATGCCGCGATCTTTTTATTAACCCTAGATAACTTAGCTATTACGTGAGTAACGTTATTGCTAAGCATTCGTGAAAATGACGACGTCAATTAAAAACACGAATATAATTGAATTTTTTTATTTAACCGTGCTACGGTCTTCGGGCCTTTCTTGGACAAAGGCGTTCTTATTTCTTTAAGAACATTACTGTTCCCAAAGAACATGTATCGGAATTGTTACGAATATGCTCCTTTCTGTTCCCTTGACATTATATTAAAGTTCTGTCTGTGGTCAAATGATATGTTAGTAACAAAAATAGTTACATATAAGGGCTCCAGGTCTTTTTTGTACCTAAGCAATTAAGACACAATTAAATGATGGAAATCAATCATCAAAGTAAAATACTTCGAAATCATGACTGACAGTTAAGTCGAATGGAACGATAAAAAATATAAAATAACTAAGATAGATTCATTATTGTCCAAAATGTGAATTATTATTCGGTAAGACCCGAATTTTGTTACAACGTACAAATCTTTTTTCTCATCGTGTAATGTAATGTAAGACTTACAGACTTAATAGACGCATGCACAAAAAAAAACAAAAATAATTTTAGATTACAATAAAACGAAAGGATCCGTTGATACAATACTGAAAATTCTGACTACATGTACAACGAAGAGAAAAACTAACCGTTGGCCAATCATAGTTATTCGAATATGCTGGACATATCAGCACTAAATGCTTACATCCTTTTCTGCAAAATAAATTCTACGTGAAAAGCGACCTCTTTTAATAAAAAGGCGTGTATATATAGAAAATTTAGGAAGTGCATGGATTCAGAATTATATTGCATAACGAATACACTACCCACGGGCGAAGGCTGCGAAAGAGATGTTGGAAAATATTACAAATTTGTCGGAACCTATTGCTTCAACATCGGCTGAAGATGTTTCGGCATGTAAAAAAAAGGGGTAGATGCCATTTATGCAATAAAACGGACAATAAAAGTTCGTTAAAATGTCACAAATGCACGAAATTCGTTTGTAAAAGGCATTGTTACAAGATGTGCACAATTTGCTATAAATAAACAATTTCAATAGAATGTATTGTTTTTTGCAATACAAGTATTATAAAAGATATAATAACATATTTCTACATTTTCTTGATCCTTTAGTTAGACCGTAAAATTAAAAATACGAATTTCATATATTCGGGTCATTTTTGTCTCAAAGACCTTAAGTGTATAATTGAATCGAAGACCGTAGCAAGGATAATAAGAAAAATATTTTATCTTATAAAGAAACAGGCTAAATGAAATTAAAAAGTTATATTTGGTATTGAATTTATTAATAAATAAATAAGCAAATAGTAAGCATAATTAGTTTATTTAGTAACCGGGTCATCTGATATCACGAGATTCAAATGTTCCGATCGTCATTTTTACGACTAACAAGGTTAGTTACCCAGGGTTGAAAATCTGATTGCAATAGAACGTAGCGTACCTAACCGTGCATCAGGGACAACTTCTAGCTCCATTGTTTCGATTTGTGACTTTCTCTAAAACATCAGACTTAACTTTCACCGAGAAGCCGTTGGATTTTTTATGTACGTAGGGTAGACCGGAGTCGGAAATAACCAATTTGACTTTGGAATACGATTTCGCAAGAACTAGTTATATAACTCTTTTACCTCAAACTTACATATCTATCTGACATTATTGAAGTCATATCAGTTTAGCTTTGTGATAAATAATATCAAAATTATCAATAAAAAATGGAAACGAGAGACATACATGGAGTCTGTATCGCTTTACGCTGCACAGTAGGGCAGAATCCCGAAAACATGGCACAAATTAAAAGGAGCCGTTTTTTCTGTAAATTATTATAAGATCAGTTAAAAGGAATCTAAAATAATTTAAAAAAAACAAACAAAAAATTAGCAAAATATAAGTTTTATTTCTTCATCAACAGCATCGTTAGTCGTCATCCGAAAAGGTTATTTCTTCTGATGAGGAGTTATCTTCAAAGATCACGTCAGCTACCCTTTGTGATGTTGTAGCCTGCGATTCCAGTAAGTCTATGACCTCCGCATGGAATGACTTTATTTTTTTTGGTAGTAGCCGAAACCCCGAAATTATGGGATCAGAAGACACTAAAAAGTTATTAAAAATATCTTCGTTCGTGTTTCGACCTGATGTTTTACGTGTAAATTTTTCTCGAACCAATTTAAAATCTGTATACCGTGCCTCCTGTGCTTCTTCGCTTAGTTGACCAATTGGCAGTGAGAAGTGCTGTATTAACTCAGGAGTGTGCACTAAAATTTTATGCACAGTAGAGGACATAGGACACCAAGGATACACTTTCACGTAGGCTTCTGCTGTGGCTTTTGTATAAATTTTTCCCAAAAGGGCAAAGCTAGGCAACTTTTTATTTTATATCATCAAAGTAAGATATATGCCCTACATAATAAAAAGAATACCTGCCAGGACTTGTGGGGACCACAAAAAAAAATTTGGAAATATATGAGTATTTTTCTGTTTCCTTAATACAACCCCAACACCTTATTATGTCCTAATTTCGCAATTTTTTGATATGGGTTCTTTTACTTAGTCTTTCGTGTATCTGCCATGTTACTTTCATCCCAGAATACGAACAGCTACGAATAAAAAAAAACACTTAAGCAGCAACTCAAAAAAGTAGGTTAGAGGTATTGCACAAAAGAAAATGCAATTTCTCCAACAGGGGCAAAAACGGGCAAGTTTTTGTTATAGATTCTGCAAGTCAGACATGTGCCCTGCATAATAAATAAAAATCGCTGCCGGGACTTGCTGGAAACACAACTAAAATCTTAGAAATATATAAGAATTTTCCCGTCTTTCTTACAGTTATCCTAAAATCCCATTACGTCAAAAATTTTTAATTTTTTACTTTGTTCTATTTAACTGACCCTTTGTTGTACCAGCCTTGTGAATTTCATCCTGAAAATCTGTCAGGAACCTATGAAAATATCACTTAAACGAGGATGCAGAAAATACTAAGAAAAATTTGACACCAGTTTAAGTAACAGTGTTCTGAGTTTACAAAAGCTTAATTTATGCATTAACAGTATTGAGTGGGGTCTCGCACATTATTCTGTAACCGAAAATTTTGGATTTCCGAACTCTTTTTTTTAATTTCTACCATGTTTTCGGGATTCTGTCCCACTGTGCACTGTGGGAATGATTCGAAAATTTGATTGCTTATTAAGTGTTCGTGTAATTCCATCTCGAATGTTAAAAAATGTTTTAGGATTCATTCTAAAATACTCTCGGAATTTTTTCAGTTGTTTCAACAGATCTTAAAAGAAAGTATGGTATTCTCCATTCTCTTCTCTCGAAGAAAACACTTTATTTTCCCGTTCCAATTTCTCATTTGTTAGTAAGATTCTTAATAAAGGATTGTCCAAGAAATACTAATAATCAGTCAAATCCATATTCATTTTGTACTATATATGTCACAGAGATGCGAATAGGTCGTCAGACGCAGTCAGTGTAACCGTAGCCTAAATCCGTGACAAGACTGATTTTGTTGATAAAACGATTATTTTCTTTCCTGTTTCCCTTAATTTTATCATAACATTTTTTACTAATATTTATTAACAAATAAAGTTACGTTCATGTACTCGTGTAATCTTTTAAACTTTTAACCTTCAGTTTCAGTTACATTTTTTTTACTTTGAAAAGTATGAATTATCTACTTTCTACCGAATTCTTTTCGGAACAATTAGTCATCATTAAAATGCGAAAATGAAATCGACAATTCAATTGCTGTTGAAAATAAAATTCAGTGCAGTCGCGAACCGTTAACAAATGTTTCACACTTACAATTAGAGGTGGGGGATAAAAAAGGTTGGACCTCACCATATAATCTATTGGGAACGATAGCTGTAAATTCCAAAATTCCAACCGTTCATATTGAAGAGGTGAAAACAGATCTTTAAATTGGGGTTGAGAAACGTACTTTATAGTATATCTAAAAATTATTACTTCTAGAAAAAAATTTTAATGAACGGTGTGCCTATTTTATAATATTGAATTCAATTACTTTTCCCAAAAAGTAATTTGTTTAAAAAATATATTTAAAATTAACAAAATTTTTTCCAATTTTCCTGATACAATGTTAATCAATTTTTATGAACTTTGTTGATAAATAAAATTCTTAATAGTAGGTGTCGCTTCATGTTCTTTCATATCACATCTGTATTAGGAAGCACCTAAAATGTAGCTATAAAAATGTATCAATTATCTTACCATTTCGGAAAAATGTATGTATAATTTCATTTTGGTTTCTTCATTGATCTTGAATAGGAACTTTTAGTAGCATATTCTTCAATTTGTCTTAAGAGTCGTAATTAGGTGTTATTGAAAAGATACATCATGTTACGTAAAAAACTAAAAGAGCTCCATTTCCCGTGAGCACCTCTATATATAATAAAAATAATCTCGTCACACATTGTCCTCAGTAAAATCATGAAACTTTATTGCATTAACTGTATAAACTTGGTACAAAGCTACAGATAATCAAGTTAAAAGAGACTAGCTATGTATTAGTCTTGGTTTTTAAAAGGAAACATTTCCAATTTTATATTTTCTATGGATTCATCGTCTACCAAAACCTCGTATTCCTTGTATGGGACTTCCGTGCCATTGAAAGGTACGTATGGTACACCACGACTTTTCTGCACCTATAAAAAAAATTTTTCTCAGCAACGTTGGTAATGAATGGAATATTGAAGTTGAAAGATTACAGAACTAAACTTGTATAATGTGATGATACATACAAATGCAATACACTCAGACCACTCTTAATTCCTTATGCAAAAACAACTCAAAAACACAGAATAAACTGATTATACACATCGTGAAATGGTATTGTAAGCGTTGTCATGTTTACCTCATATTCAAAAAATTAACACAAGTGCCAAGGCTAAGGAAAACGTAACACGTATTTAAACGTTTCAGTTTTACTAATTCGAGTACTATTGGAAATTAATATCCTCCTGTTCTGTCCAAACATGTGTGTATTCGTTGAATTCTGAATTATGATTAATTCATTGGTTGACTATTAGTTAAGATTGCCGAGCAAAATTATAGAATTAAATGTAAACATTGATAATGTTTTTCAAACTCGGTGTTACGACTAAATGTAGCTTTTTCTTGGAAGAACAAAATTTATACTGCAGATTCGATATATTTTTGGAATAAATGGAAGTTTATTAACACAGTAAACACGAGTATGTGGTTGGATTAAATAATATTGCAGAAGTGTAGAACGTATTGTAAAATAGTGTTCTAATGTCTTATATTATCCGCGAGATTAAGTGGAAAACGTATGGGATTACATTAACGAAAGATGAATTTATTTCGAAGGATACTGTGTTATTTATAGGTAATTTCAGTACCATCAGATCAAAGCAGCTTTGTGTTCGTTTAACGTAATATATTTGTAAAATGGCCGCTAAAGTCAAGTTCATTACATACTTTAAAAATCGTATGTATCTAGGTATATTATTGCAGTAAAAGCATCAACTTCTGTAGGTACGTAACATTTTCGCAACACTAAACACATTTTATTAACATTAATTGTAAGCATAAATATTAATAATAATTTGTATAAATTCTTTGCGAATTGCATGTCTCGTTAGGAATTGATTAAATTGAATTAAATAGGTTGGTTAATTAGAACCGTAAGTACATGTACTGTTTGATAATGGCAGTATTAATAGCCTGGCTTTTTAATAAGCTAACCTGAATAACTTATTCAAACTTATTATGCGATTTACAGAGAATTTATAATGATTAGTATACCTTTATGAAAGTGTTTACTTAATCTATACAGTTTATAGTTACTTGCAAATTTATACACTTACTGAAATTCATACTTTCACTGTACATATACAAAAAAAATAGTTATTGCCATTATTCACTACAACAATTAAAAGAAGCACAAAACTGTATCATTAGTTACATCAAGATACGTCCAAACAAATTCTGAAATATTTTCGTAAGCGCAAAGCAAACAATTATTTGAAAAAGAATTTAGTAAATAAAAACAAATACTTTTTTTTATAATAGTTAAGCAACCTCTTGCGTCATAAATTTGGGAAAGATACATGGGACAATAACACTAAAATGAAAATTTGCACTTATCTCACCTTTCCCACATATGGTAAGTTATTAAGGAACATGGCATCGGCATAAAGTATTTCTCCATAAACTGTTTTTCCTACTTCGATCGCATTGGGCGGAACATCACCGCTTCTTGCTGGAAGCCACTTAACATGAGGCTGCATCAGAATCTGTTGCGGGAAAAAAGTTCTGGTAATGTTTGTGTGGCTCCTGCATTTAGAAGTTTCTCGTTAAGAGACCAGAGATCGAAGGGTGGCTTTTCACCCTCCTAATCCTCTTGATATTATCGACAGATAAATTATCCGAAGCAAATCGCCAGACGCGAAATTAAAGGCGGTCACGGCTACAGGCATAACCCAAGAAATTGATTTCAATAAACACGTTTGAGAGCATTATATAGCAAATACGGGATAGCTAGTACGCTGTAGGTCGTATATACCGGGTGTCCCAGCTTATCTGTTACAAGCTCATACTTCCTAATTTATTGAAGATAGAGAAAATGTTTTAGATGAAAGTTACATGATATGAGAGGTCACATCTTTTGGCAAAGGCGAATTTTGTTTACGTTATTATTTTAAGATATATGGTCATTTTCAACAGAACAAATTCGGCCGAACAGAAAATACAATTAGTGTCATGTATAATAATTAGAGGTATTATTACACGCAAACAAAGAATTCAAGTAGTCGCGAGTCTTATCAACCCCGGGGCAGTTTCGATACTGCCGAAAATGGCAAGTGCGATTCGGAAATGCACACAAATTGTCCGCTAGTATGGTTTTACATGTAATCTAAAACGGAATTCGTCAAACTCTGATCCCTCACTTTGTGGGGTTAGGATACAAACTTTTTCTACGCTCCTTTCATCCTCCGCGGCAAATTTCGCTTGCAATCTACTAACAAAATTCGTAGCATTGTCCGTGTTATTATCACTATCAGAATCCGCGACATTGCGAAGAACCTCTCTTTTCAAAGTGCTATTCATTTTATGTAGTTTGGCGTTGACGGTCCTGCGCGTACACTCCCGCTCAAAAGTTTGGAGCATGTTAGGACTTCAAAATCAATAATAACTTTCTTAAGTAAATAAGTATTTTATTCATAATATTGTTCTTTTATAATATTGAAACAGAAGTTAATTATATTTAAACGTGAAAGTTAGAATTATAATATTCTTATTTTTCAGAAAAACTATGCAAAGTTACAAAAGCTTCTTTTCGCAGAAGAATTCTCCTCTTTTCTTGATGACTGCTTGACATAATTTCGGCATTCTGGAAATTACTTTTTCGATTGTTTCCTGTTTAATATTATTCCATGCCTCTTGTAAATAATTCCAGAGATCGGTTTGAGATGTTGGACATTTTTCTCTGATTTTTGTGTCCAATTCATCCCACAAGAGCTCAATCGGATTCAAATCCAGGGACTGCGGTGGCCATTGCATATTTTTAAGAACCCCTTCTTCTTCCTTCATTGTTAAATGTGTCTTGCAAAGTTTAGACGCATGTTTGGGGTCATTATCTTGTTGCATAATGAATCTTTGACCTATGAGTCGCATGCCGGACGGTATTGCATTTTCGCATAAAATACGTTTGTATTGTTTTTTTTTGAGAGTACCATCGATCTTGATTAAGTCTCCCACCCCTTGCAATAAAACATCCCCGTACCATTATGGATCTGCCATTTTGCTTTATTGTTTGTACTATACAATTTGGAGGCATTTTTCCTTCTGCAGCTCGTCGAACATAAATAATATTATTATTTTCTTACAAGGGAACACATTTTTTACAGTAGCCATTCTTTCTAAAGAATTTAAGGTGATATGTTTCCAATTTCAATTGTGAAGCATATTAATGTAATGTTATTTTAATATATATGTAAATGCAATATTTCTAATAAACCATCTGCATATATACATCAACTTCCCTTTGCAAAGTCATTTTAAAACAAATCTCGAAAAACAAATTTTAAACTCCGTAGAGTCATTTGAATTTGTAAAATTTTTTTTAAAAAAAACGTAACGTCAATTTTCCACTCCGTTCTACAATATAAAAGGGTCTTTGAAAAAATTCAGTCTAAGAATGTGAAAGTAGAGGATTCACCTTTTAAAATGAGTCCAGGTTGACAGTTGTACTATTTTTTTTTCACGAAGATACAACAATTCGAAAATCGACAATTTTTCAATAAAAATATAGTATTTCTTTAATTTTGTGCAGTAGTGTAGTTATTCACTCGGGTTTTATGCGAAATGATTCTATGGACTCTCCCGAACAACGTGATATAAATTATTATAACATTATGAAGACTTAAACATGTCTAATCAGTGATCAGTGCGAAACAGACGCTCGAAACGCATCAATTTCTGCGGCCACTTTTCAATTTATTTTAAAAACCTCCGAGGTCCCCGAGGAAATCTGTCTACATCACACTGGAGAGCAACTTTTTTCCTACGGGAAGCATCAAGAGAAAGTACGAATTCATGTTTTTTTGTATATTTATTTGTGTTGCATCAACTGCTACAATTTATTGGCGGCATAGAACACAGTATACATATTTATATAAATTACAATTATGGCATACATTTTACATTCACGGGTTTCGCGAACGAACAGTTACGAGCGACGATCGAATCCGACCGCAGTCACCAAATTAAGGCCCAGTGCAGACGAGCGACTTTTGTCGCGCGATTTTGCAGCAGTGATGTATACCTCCACGATGCGGCGTCGCTGCGGTTACGCACCGGTGACGCTGCATCCATGAACGTAACCTGCCGAGTCGCGTAGCGTCACTGGTGCGACACCGCAGCGACGCCGCATCGTGGAATCGCACGTCACCACTATGAACACGCAGCGTCACGTCCGCGGGTTCTGCGAAAGAACAATTACGAGAAGCTTAGCCGGCGAGACGGTATCTCCCTCCTCAAATACCTCTAAGGGTTTCCTAGTCGAAATTCGTGAGGCTGTCGCCAGTCACGGGACAGGTAGAGACTATCGGGCTGCTGAAAACCGAACATGGGGGGGGATGAGTGGCCCTTAGGTAAGCGTGGATCCAGTAAGTTTCCACTATCTCTGTCGCTCTAGCGAGACTGTAGTCGTAACAAACGTCGGATACGTCAGCGTGAGTATAGATTGATCCTACAGCGCACGTGGGGGATTGTAGGCGGGCGGCGATGCTCTGTATCCTACGAGTAGCGTGAGTGCGTAAGTCCGGGCGCAGTAGTGGACGGCACATTACAGGTTAATTCGGTACGGGAATTGCGTTGGGGGGAGAGAAAAGGGGTAGGGGGTCCTCCGAGCGGAGACGGATCCAGTCCGTTCCTTCTTCCGAAGGCTGTCCGGGGCTACTAAGGACAGCTGAGGGATACGGGTCCTGCGAACGGAGGCGGATCCATTCCGCTCCCTCTCCCGAAGGGTTCCCGGTGTGGTAGGGCTAGCTGAGGGAAATGGGTCCTCCGAGGGGTGGCGGATCCAGTCCGCTCCCTCTCCCGAAGGCTGCCTGGGGTAGGTTCGATGCCCGGAGATGTACGCGGTATCGTAGGAATATGAGTACCGCTCACCTGAATATGCGAACTTCAGGATAAATCGAGTCGATCTGAGTTGATGAAGAAAATGTTTGAGTTGAACAATTGGTTTAATGTCGTCTATTCGGCGTACACGTCTCTTAAATTTAGTATCTCAGTTCAAATCGTCCACTTTGTCGGACGTGATACAAGTCCTTCACGCGAGTAAGTGCTTTTATAAATTTTTGGTACAAATTGTTCGCGCGACAGACTTTCTTCTTAGAATTTCTCGCATTTAATTGCTACTTGTTCGCTTATATGTCTCAGTGTTTTGTCGGTCGATGTCTGGGGCAGAAATTATGATGAGCGGTTTTTTTTCTGTAAGGCCTAAGCCTGGGGGTAAATTGAGATTTCTATGCAGCGACACCTGGAAGCCCTAGCTTCTTGTTCGCTAAGTTAGATATTTCGTATTGGTAATATGAGATCACAGGTATCTAGACATAGGAGGAGGAGGGTTCTTTCCAGGAAAATTTTCAAAAAACATGATGATACTTGATGTGGCAAGCCATATAAGTAAGATTTGTGAGGTCTATTGTTTGTTGTGGGATTTGAAGTTTAGGAATTTGGGGGAACATCTATATAGCTGCCCGAGGTTGAAGGTTTAGGTACCTGTTGAGGGGGAAGGGGATTTTTGAATCGTAAGATAGCCGGTCTGTCGAGTATTTGCAAGTGTCTCGAATAAGTGAGTCTGGGTGGTTCACGACGTCATATGTTTTGTTTATGGTCGAGATCAACTCATCTATAGTGGGGGACACGTTTTTTGGCGCAACTCCGAAGTGAAGTAATCTGATGGAAGATAAAAAATGATTTTTAGTGCTTTGTTTTGTACTCCCCGAAGTGTTTTTACATGCGATTTTTCTGCCGAGGGCCAGACTTGGAATCCATAGAGGATGACTGGACGGCTACAGGCTTTATAGATGAGAAGCTTGAGGTTAGTAGGAAGTTTAGAGCTTCTGTGTAGAAGCACTCCAGAAGCTGCTATGGCTGCTTTTGCCTTACTATATCGACTTTCTACGGCTGGTCTCCAGCGTAATTTATGGTGGATGACAGTGCCAAGGTACAATGAGTTGCTGGAAAGATGACGAGCGGAAGGAATGCGGATCTGATTGGCTACAGCAGGCCTAATCAAACACAATCATAAAAACAATACACATGCATTTTCTTTATTGGCTGAACTGTCACATCCATCCACTAATCAGATCACATAGTACCGTGTGACAAAGGCGGAGCGTGCGGAGTACCCTTCTTGCCTCTGTGCCGTCCCCCTAGTCATCTTTCCAACAACTCACTATAAGTTGCCCTTTGCTTCCAGTTTACAGTCTCACCAGCAAGGGCTAATTGTGGAATGTCACTCCAGTTTAGTTTCTTCCTTCTGGTGAAGAAAAGTGCCTGAGTTTTTAGAGGGTTTAAAGATAACTTCTATGTGGAGAAGAATTTTTCTATGCCATTAAGGTGTTCTTGCAGGTTTGCTGCCAATTTGGTTACACTTCAGGCGGAGGAGTATGTTGCAATATCGTCTGCAAATAAAACAAGGTGGGTGTTTGGGTTTTCCGGTAGTTTATTGATGTAAACATTAAATAAGAGGGAGCCTACTACGGAACCTTGTGGGACTCCTGACTTGATGTGTGCCATGTTGGAGAAGCTCTTCATGGATCAGCTTGATCATATGAGGGTGGAATTTTAGGGAAATCAGCTTATATATCAATCCATCATGCCATACCGAGTCAAATGCTTTCTCCAAGTCAAGGAGGCTCATGGCTGCATGTCGTTTTACATTTAGATGATGGGTATGATGTTAAGCGACCCTAATTCTTTGGTGTAATGCTGCATGACCAGATCTGAATCCAAACTGATGAATTACAATGATATTGTTTTCGGTGATGCAGTTATGTAGAATAGAGTAATCTAATGAATAGATTTTTGCAAGAAGTGGCAGTAGACTTATGGGGTGGTAGCTGTTTGGAGAGGTAGGATTTTTACCCGGCTTTGGGACTGGACTGACTTTCGTTGTTTTCCACTGGTCCATAAAATGACATAAGGTGAGTGACGCCCGGAAGATGTAATAAAGTAGTATTGCGTTTCACCCAGCATGTTTTACAAGGGATGGGGTAATCCGGTCATGCACAGGAGTCTTTTTTGCATTCAATTTGTTAGCTAAGTTTTTTATCTTGTGCGGAGTCAATACTGTTTGAAAATATGGGGACATAGAAGGGTTTGTGTTGTCAGATTGGTAGAAGGATTGTATTGTGCTACGTACGTGGTTTTCTAGTCGAGAAGAAGATGAGTAGGCTTTGTCACATACCGAGATAAAGTGGCTTTGTAACAGGTAGGCTTTTTGTGAATTTAGGCTACTTTGTTGCCCCACGCGCCCGTGAGTGGAGGGATTACTGATTTCTTTTTAATAATCTGTTTGAAGATGGGCCAGAAGGTGTGATCTTTGCTACTAGCGCTTTGGATCTGTTCTTAGATTTGTGCCGCCTTCCGTTGCAGAAGTTTTTTCTTGAATTGAGTGACTAAGTCCCTGTAATATTTTAGGTACAGAACATCATCCGTTCTTTGTCACTTTTTCTTAGCACTATTTCTCAACCCGGTAAGTGTTCTCAGCTCTGATTTTAGCGGGTTTGGTCCTTTACCAAATTGTTGGAGACCTGTGGACCTGTAGTAGGCATTTTTGAGGTCTTTATTTAGGGAAGTTATGGCTTCGTCAGCTTTTGTTTTATTGTCTAGCTTGTATGCAATTTTCAGGTTTTTGGTGAGGTTATTGTAAGCCAACCAGTAAGTGACTGGTGCGGAGGAGGTTATGGAGCTAAGTAAGGTACCTAGTGGAGTCAGTATTACTGGATGATGGTTTGAAGTCAGGTTATCCACCGCTTCACAGGAGAACTTATGTTTTGTGCTTATCAGGAAGATATCTATGGTAGTGGGTTTCTTTTGCGAGGTGTGAAACAGGTTTGCGAGTCCGGAAAGAGCAATTCATAGGGAGACTGATTGTGGTGATTTTTTAGGATCACACCATTTGAATTATAAGAGATATTGTTCCCCAGGTAATGTTTCGCGTTTAAGTCACCTCCTACGATGAAGGGTAAACTGAATGATGTAAACGTGTTTAAGGCAATTTGAGTTAATCTTTCCTTGGGGGGACAGTAGGCTGAAACAATTACCAGTTTAGAATGGGCTAGTTGGATGGCAACCGCTTCCATTGGGCGAAGGGCGAGTAGGTTAAAAGTGTGGCTATCTCACGTTTTTATGACTACATTTTTACTGACTACGTTGTAGTTTTGTATGAAAAAGTCCTTATCAGGAGAGAGCCATGTCTCTTGTATGGCAGCTACAGCGATGTTGTTGGAAATGAGAAAATTTTATAACTCCACTATTTTGGGAAGGATGGAACAGGCGTTCCAAGTCATGATTTTGCAGAGGGGGCTGGAATTAGTCATTAATGATGCCTAGGTGCATACATATGGTCAGCATTCTTTCCGCCTCGTTTTGACATGTCTTTAATTTGTTTATTAGGGATTAGATTTGATTAACAGTTTTCTTTAAGTCATCTACGTTACTAAGTTCCTGAAATGCTTTAGTGAGCTCTATGAAGTCGCTCTAGTGTTTGGGTCGACATTTGATTCGCGACGGTTGTCTGTATTTGTCTTGACGACTTGGCTGTAAGAAAAGTTAGAAATGGTGTAGTTTTGGATCAGAATACTGACCGGATGGAGCGTACTGAAGGTAGGAGGTTTTATAGGTTTGTTATGGATCATCCTTTTCCTTAGGTATTTAATGAGGCCGGGACATTGCGAGTAGTTAGCCCTGTGGTCTCCTCCACAGTTTGTGCATGTTGGTTTTTGTTCTGCACCCTTGCTGCAATCACGGGTGTGGTGTGATCCTCCGTATTTAACGCATCTGGGAGCCAGGTGACAGTTAGCAGCAGCATGACCAAAAGTCTGGCACCCAAAACATTGGGTACATCTCCTATTGTTGTGATACCTCTCCTAGTATATTCTACAGTGGAAGAGATGCCTTATCTTTTTCAATTTAGTTATTGTAGTAAGTGGCGAGAAGTCTAGTTTATAAACAGCAAAATTGTCATTGGAGTAGAGAACGGTACAATTGTGGGGGGGGGGGGGGGGGGGGCATGATCCAGCTCCTCCATTAGCTCGTCAGTAGAGATGTTTGGTAGTCCTTTGAGTACAGCCGTTAATGGTTTCTATTCGGGAATAGTGTAGGTGTACAATTGGAAGTTAGCATTTTTAAAAACCTCCTTGGCTTCAACAAAGTCAGACATGTCGGTGAATTGAATTTTGGTTTGGTGACCTAGACATTTAAGGGGGAATTGCTCGCCGACTATTTTGTTAAGATCCTTAGCAAGTTTTGTGAGACCTTCCGGGGGTGAGCGTATGTATAGCGGGGATAGTTTTCTGACCCGCTGCACTGTTATTTGATCCATTTTGGCTTTGTCCGTTTTGTCAGGTTTTTGGCATCGCGGGATGCTGAACAATTTTCAAAATAATCATTTGTTAAAATTTTAAACCGATTTGTCACCGGAACATCAGTATTATATTCTGAATTTGTTTCCTTCATTTTTGGGAGTTGCATGTCACTATCCGCGTCGGTTTTCGGTCTTTTTGCTCGTGACATTTTCAAGATGGTGGTATCCGAATCTGATTTGTTCGTTAGAAGTTTTTTATGAACGGCCAAAATGGCCGCCCTTCGCGTGTAAGCGACACGCTTTCTAATTAAAGTATTTCCGCTTTTTCCAGGTATGACCCAAGGATAATGGTCTGGATTTGGTTGGGGCACTCTCAGTGTGGGTGGAATATCTCCTCTGCTTAATACTCTCAGAAACGCATACTTTCGATAGCTCGACTTTGATTTTTCGGGCTTCACGGGTAAACGCGTTCTGAGAAATGATACAAGGGAATCTGAACGCAAAAATGATGATAAGTTGCGTGTTTCGCTGGCTTTTATACCCGCTCGTAAGGAGTGGGGGTAGCCGGAGTGGTGGAGGCGCACCTAGTAGTGGGGGTACGCCCACCAGGGAACTCCCACCTTTGCGTCGGACTATTATACACGTGAAAATCGATATACAATACAAGTTGGATAACTGCCCGAAAATCGAGTCCCAAAGCGGGCACTTATGCACTAGGAGAATCGATTCTAATTATCGATACGGCTCGAGCTGAGATTCGATTTGATGACAAACATAGAGAAGGACAGCGAGTGGAAGAGAAAGAGGTCCGAGAGACAAAAGAATTCGAAAAATACATATCGGTGAGACAATACCTTTTATTTTAGACCAAACACGATATAATTTGAGGCATATTTGGTTTATAATTTAAACCTACAACGTGGTACGCTTAATCAATATCAATAAGTAAATATAATTCAACTTATACCATGTTTGGTCTTATTTTAATCAGAAAACGCTCACAAATACATTAGCAAAAGTTTAATATAAAAAAAAAATAAAAATTAAAAAGTTTGATCGTTGAATTAGTGTTGTTTCACCGACATTCGAGTTTGGGTTAGGATACAGTACTCGACCGTCGAACTTCTTGGTGCCTCAAGGGGAACTCCTTCCCCCGGGGTGGGAATGACTAGCGGGCACTTACGCCGTAGATCGTTGCGGGCATTTATCCAACATTTACTGTACTTGATTTTGCGGTCTGTACGCTCGGGCACCTTTGCTTGTGCGCAGCCAATTCTGCGCAACAGCGCCTAACCACGTGGGACGGTGCCCGAGAGTACCGCTTACAATTAGTGCAGGGTCGTCAGGGTGTAGATGCCCCAATTTATAATATTGTAACTCTTGGTAAAGACGGTTGCGCAAATTGGCGCGGACGTCACATTTAATACATTGATAATAATAATAATTATAATGATAAAAAACATACATACTAATGACGTCAGATTTCAGAGTAGATTGCCTTTTCTTTCAAACTGTTCATTAATGTCTCCATGTGTGCTGGTTTTATTAACATTTGTTTCAAATCAGTAGCAGCTGCAGATCGAAGATTTATAAGTTTCGTACAATCGCATGGTAGATGCTTATCTGTCATTTCGGCAAAACATTCGTCGCATACTTTCGGAGGTGATTTATCCATGAGGTGTCTATGGATTAATTTTATGTAGCCAATTCGGACTCGGGTCATGAGAACTGGGTCTTGCCTACTCAACACGATGTCTTGTATTTTACAGCTGAAGGTGTCAATTACTTCACATATTTTCGAAATCTCGGTTTTCCATGTACTGTTCCATTCTTCATTACCAGTTTTGTTTATATATTCTTTATAATCTTCGTATGAAAGTGATACCTTTATGTGAGTAGATTGAAGTGGGATTGATATTTTATCTGTTATTTTTATTTTCATCGGTGCGTAGTTCAACACGATAGATTTCTTATTTTTATCTGCATTATGGATCAAGTCTTGGATTTCTTCTATAATTTGATTAGATGTTGTCGTATTTTGGATGGCTTGCTGAATATTATAGTGCTTGTATGATTTTTTTTATTGTTTTTCTATCGATATGAGAATACGTATGTTTCTCCTACGAATTTATTGACTAATTCCGGTACGCTGTATTTAGTTGTCGAACTTTGGTCCTTGATTATATAAAAAAGCTTGTCGTTTGTTTTCTGTATCGAAATATATGTACATTCAGTGTCATCATTTTCGTTAGGTGGTTTTCTTTTGTTTATTATTTCCGGCATATTTACTTCTGGTGTTTTAAGCATCCATGGCGGGTTTTTATGAGGTTTTCGATCTACTGTACATGGTAAGATTATGTTCAATACTTCTAACAAGTAAACGTCGCGAACGGTCCAGCTCCGGTTTGGATGAAACTTTGTAGGCTTGAAGATCAGTCAAAAATTTTAGAATGGTATTTTTTTTAGCTACGGTAACTCAAGTTTAAGAGGTGTAGCCACCCTCCAATGTTCGAACCCTTAAGAGACAACTCGGAAACGGTTACGGATATAACAAAATTTGTTTAATCGGGTGTATACATTAAATGTTGGTGAATTTATCTTGAGAAGCAGTATCCAATGATTTTAAGAAAAACACATACAGTAGACTCCAGTATAACGCGGTTAATACGTTACGCGTTGTATGAAATCGCGTTATAGGAAATCGCCATGTAATCATGGAAATAACAAGCTATGCTTTGCTCAACTAAAGTAAACGGGGAATTCCTACATTTTATTGTATAGCGCGTTGTACGAAAATCGCATTATATGAAAATAGTCGTCGCAATATCTTTAGCGCGTTGTAGGAACTCGCGTTATACGGGAGTTTACTGTAGTTCCATTTCAAAAAATAAACTTGACCTTCATGTCTCTGAAAATAATAACGTAAAAAAAAATTCGTCTTTGCCAAAACATTGGTCTGCTTGAACCATACAAGCTTCATATGAACAATTTTTTTGTATCTTCAATACTTAAGAAATTATGGGCCTGTATCACTTTAGCGCGGACACATCGTATACACAGCGTAGGATGGTCGTGGACTTGCGGGAAAGTCGTGCGGTGTTGAACCCTCTGCTGGCGAGGTCGGGAAGTGCCGCCACAAACACATACGATTATTTCATAAACAATTGTTTCTATAAAAATTGATTGATTTAGAGAGGATCGTCACTTTCTATGAATAGGTTTATTAAAGGTGCAGGCGTAGAAGAAATTTCAAGGACAGTTTCCTTTCTTGTGATAGCGATTATTTATACAAGTTCAATGATACTTATCCAAAAGATATTCACTGTGAGAAAAAATCGTACATGAATGAAAATCTTTAATACTTACTTGACAATGTAACTTTACATTAACACTTTGATGGCCGCTGACACCACATTGGCGTCATTTATGTGCCGACTGATAATGGCCGTTGTCACCACATTGGCGACATCCAGTGTACGGTGATTATTGAAGAACCGCGATTATGTGAACCAACTGAAAAAAAGAGCCGAGCACTGGTGAAAGTTACTCGCGCAACTACCCGGCCTGCGTAGTGTTAAAAATATAGAGTAGTTTCATTGTTCCGCATTTGGCTGGTCCTCTACTTTCTATGTTTTTTTTTTCTTTCTTAACATGACCACTGTGGTACATAGTCATTGTATTGTAACTACTGTCTTTGATTTTGTTTAATACTAAAATGCATTTTCTACAAACTGAACATTTTACATTATTTCATGTAAGAAAATGCGAGGTTCAGGCCACCTGGAAAACGTCGCTCGTCATTGCCACTGGGAGTGCCGTGTGTGGGCCCTCAACAGATATGTCGCAGGTCAAGGACTTAGGGCAGCGACGGACCCGAAGACTCTGACATCACACCCGTCATAAATTAAAAGACTCTCAAGTAACTTTTTTATACGTAACGGCTTGAGAACGTTTTCCTTAACGAAGAGAGTCAGTCTTGGGCTACCCTCGATCAGCGTCAGAACGCTTTTCCGTTACGCACGTTGAATTCTGTATAACCCGGACTATTTTATTTGTAAAATATATTTCTCCTTTGTAAATTTAATGTTACATTCACAACATCGCTCTTTAAGCTAAACACCTTTCATACAGACAATTTTCTCGTATTATCAATTGTTTAATTAATAGTTATATAGATATCAATTTCAGGTAAACATACTATAAGCCTAAATGAGATTGTAGAACGCAAAGAATGAAAATTTGAAACATTTGTGTCACAAATTAGGAGGACCGAACTCTTTTCATGTGTTATACAAGCAGCGAAAAAGTCGCTGTACTAATCGTGCAACAATAAAAACCGCGTACGTCAGTTATGTAGTCTTCACCTGATTCTCACATTACATCTTCTTGGCTCTCGCTTTCTTAAGGCATGCAAGCATCTACTGTTCGCTTATTATCCTCAAGTGGCATCGATCTCGAAATAATTTCTTGCGTATCGAAGGAGAATACAGTTATCGTATATTCAGGCCAAAATAAAGGTCGCCAATACGTACAAACATCTGGGGAAGTATTATCTGCGATTTACATACAGTGCGCCTGTGTATAAAAACATCTTTCTTCTTCATGTGGAAGATTTCATTAAATCTGAATATTTTTGTCGAACAAATGGAAGTTACTTTTATTCATAGGATATACAAAAAATGAAACGTTCTGCATTTTAGTTCTGAAGGCGCAATACAGCCCGAAATGGAGTTGAAACTACTTTTATTTAAATCCGTTTAAAATTATGTATGACATATCATTTATACAGGATGTTTCGGAAATCGCGGTACAACCGAAGAGGAGGTGATTCCTGAGGTAAAAATAAGACGAAAATATAGAATAAAATTTTTTCATATGAAGCTTCCTTTTCGAAAAAATTGACTTTGAATATTCGGCGGATACGCGTGCACTTAACTATGGCGGGGTTGAATGGATTTCAATACAGACCCGTCATGGTCATCCGGAGCGCAGCCCTGCTCCGGCCTTCCCCCACTCTAGGTCCGTTCTCTTCGTTTCAGTTCCCTCCAGTTCCCCCTTGGTCCATCGTCGTCCCAGATCATAGCCTGTATGAGGAGGTTGGACGCAGAGTGGGGGTAGGCCGGAGTGGAGCTGCGCTCCGGATGGCCATGACGGATACAGACCATATCTCGCTCACAAATGGCATTAATATTATGTGTAATAACACTGATCCCCTGACAGTCTTTGTGTCTAGCTGGATGTTAACTGCCTCCGCTAATGAAAAAGTGAAATGTAACATGAATACAATCTTGTACACTCCCCTAATATTACTGTCATCCGTGCGAGGAACGCCTATGGGCGCTCAAATATCATACTCAATAAATAAGCTTGTCGATTCCCCGCACGCGACGTACGGAAGTATTCAGTAAACTTTTAAACTTAATTTTCTCGAAAACAAAGCCTCATATGACAAAATTTTATCCTATATTTTCAACTTATTTTTACCTCAGGAATCACCTCCTATTCGGTTGTACCACGGTTTCCGAAACAACCTGTATATTATCGGCATAAAATTTATAATAATTTACGGTGCTGTACGGTCATTATATCATTTGTTAATTTTTTTATTAATTCAGAATTAGTTCCGCAAGTGCAGACTGTCTTACAAGGAATATTACGGAGTTGACACACGCCGATTTTTATGAAATTTTGATATGATATAGATCTCGAAAGAATTTTCGATATGTATTTTTTTATATCGGCCATCGTTCACTTTGGAGGGGTGAAAAAAGCCCTCGAGGTAGAGGGTGAAAACCTTATTTCGCAGTATACTTCGAAAACTATGAGAGATAGAAAGAAAGTTTAAACGTACGGTTTGTCTGTTTTTTTAATGACAAATCTACCTATGTAAATAGTTTTTCAACAAATTAATTTATTTAAAAAATATATTAAAAGTTTACATATTGTTGCAAATTTTTCTGGCTAAATATTGATTAATTTTGATGAAACTTCGTACGTGTGAATTTTGAATCAGTACCAAAAATACGAATAAATTGAAATTTTTAATGTCGACCTTGCAATAAATATTATTATATACGCAATATAAGCGCATTATGTGCCCTATGAAAGTTTTTAGATTCGTATGATCGAAGTTCCAGTACGTTTTTATGTCGATTTAAGCAATTACATTACCCTGTGTGTTATTACTGCATTTGCAAGGGTAGATATCGCTAGAGCCGGTAAAAAACTCATTGCCCGAATTCTCTCCGTAAGAGGTATGGCGGTTCCGCGCGGGGCAAGTAACGCTCGAAAGGGTCGCGGTCGAATAGTAGACTGCAATTAAAAATGTAATCGAGGTAAAAAACTCTGTCTGTTTCTCTCTATCGCATGATTTCTGTTGGTTGTTCCCGGTAAGCACTGATAAAGTGCAAAAGATTTTTACAGAAATCGCTACCGATCATTTGAGAACAATACGTACCCTTAGATATTCATCAAGAAATGCAGTATCAACACAATGTAAGTTTATGTACACTACTATAAAAAATTTGTAAGTAGCTCCTTATTTTGTCGAGAAACCATACAAAATCGTGTAATTGCCTCTGACAAAAAGAGGATGTACAGCAGTAAAGAAAATAACGCTCACTGTACTGCATAAATAAAAACAATTTCATTCAATGTACCGTTACGAGAATTTTAAAATTGAAAACTGGACATTGGTATTATGAACGAATGAATGAATTAATATTTTTGTATCATGGTCGTCAATCGATTAGATCATCAGTCCAAACGTCAGAAAACTCTTCAGATTCGATAAAAGATAACTTTCGAAATGTTTATTAGCTGCTTGAACTGCGATATCAACAATTCATTTGTGAACGTTACCAGACAAAGTAGCATACTCTTGCCGGACAGTAATTCGTTTAAAAAATTATGATTTTTAGTATAATATCAGGAGAAAAGTAGTAATTTGTAGAATTACTGTCTTTTATGCATTGCTGCTGTTATCTACATATTATTTCTTTCAAAGAAAAGTAACATAGGAAATCGTTAACTATGACCATAATGTATGTATTTCTTTCTGCCGGGAAAACTAAAGGATGACGTTTACAGTGTACAACCAACATCTTCAGAGAACACAAAAGAGGGTGTGTGTATAGTTTCTGCGACTATTTCGATATGTCTGTGATCATAGAATCACCTTTCAAATGATCTTGCGAAGCATTTCTCTGCTATCACAAGACAGTAGAACCTCGATTATCCGAACACCGCTTATCCGAACATTCGATTATCCGAATATTGGTTGCCCGGAAAAATATTGTGAATATATGTCTGTCAGACACAAGCTAGAATATCGTTGGCATACCATTATCAGTTGATCTTTTCACTGTATACCAACATGTCAACAAAACGTAAACGTACCATTTATTTTAATTTAAATAACATACCAGGATGTATAAATTGTGATGAAAGCGATGTAACAGAATGGCTCGAAAATGATAAAATGAACAATATAAATGATGACGACGTTATTGAAAGGGTTAAAGGCATCTATAACGAAGGAAGCAATGACGAAGATGATATACCCTGAAATGACATTCCCACGCATTCTGAAGCATTCACAGCATCAGAGATAGTTATGAGATGGTATGAAACACAGAAAGAAAGTACTCTCGCGGAATTACTAACGTTAAGAAGAATATGCAATTTAGCAGCTCAGAAAGATGGGACAACAAAGATGTTTAAAACATATACATGTAGTATGTGTAATATGTAATAAATTATAATTTTCCTTTTAGTTATTTTTTCATATTTTCATTAATAGTATAGATGTTTGAAGCCTTTATGATATATGGGACAGCCTACACATTTCAGACCTAAACCTTTCTTTGTAAACAATAGTTTATATAAAATTTCTTGTAAGCAACTGTAACATTCAAACTTTCAACGTCATTTTTCGAAAACGCTGCTATTCGTTATGTTATTATACTGTTTTCTTGGTTGAGGACACTTTTATGAAGAAAAAGCACATGTACTTTTGTTGCAGCTTCTTTGTAAGAAATATATCCACTTAGGATCTATAATTCCAACATTTAATACATATTGGATAAATACTGAAATCCTGATTTCCTGTGTAGCTTGAATATACTATGCCATTCTGAGGAGTGGAAAACGACAGATTAAAACCATTAATTATAAGTGGAACAATTCTAGAAATCGAATCTGTTATGCGATTTTTTTGTTTATTGTCCTAGTATGTATAAAGGCGCTCAATATTCGCTATACCAACAATCTAATTTTGTACCTTGCAACATGTTACTTACGCTCTCTCTTCTCTAATTCTACGTGTTATCTGAATGTTTTTAGGCATACTTAATGGTAACACGTTTTCCGTGGATGGCACATAAGTTTGTGTCTTCGAAAACACCTACGAGCTAGGTCTCTCCAGTTTCGTGAAGAGCCATGACAGCTGAATTTTGGGAGCGCAAATCAGTTTTGAAATCTTGAGCGATTTCACGAATAAAGGTCCCCACAGACCACCGCGAATATTCGTAGTGGCAGCGGCAGTAAAATTCGCGTGTGTTCACACCGAAGCGAAGTATTCGCTACCGCTGCAAATAAAGCTAGTATTTGTTTATGTAGTAATAAACTAATTATTTTTTTATAACTAGGTAATTAACCGATAGACGCATACTTTTTTTCTAGTTCGGCCATAGAAACACACTTTTTTTTAAATGTTCCTTTGTTGCTGCAAGAAATTAGATGGAAAGATAATGCTTATAAGGGTTAATTAAAACATGAAATTTCCTTTTAAGTGTTACCGTTATCGACCGATAACTTGTACAGGAATTTCGCCTGGTAAGTTTGGTGTTGTTTTTTAGCAAAAATATACATGACTGCTATAGCCGTCATTTGTCAGCACATCAACAAAAATCTAACGGCAATAGCCGTCATTTACGGCAATGGGTTAATATTGCCTGTATTATCATTAGTACATACTATAATAAAAATGTAAGCACGATATCAGATACTTTCCACTTTCATTTAGTTCTTTTCCAATTTCAATGCATGTTTTGTCTTTCTTTCTTTACATTCTTGTAATCTTCATGTAATAAGTCATATACAATAGCATAATTTTTAACAATTCCTGTTAAATTTCCTACGTTTCTTATTGTTTTTAAGTCGCGAATTTAGAGCGGCAGTGAAGAAAACGCCTTGGAGAGCGAAATAAATTCGCCGTGAAAAAGTCGCTACAAATTCGCAGTCTTGGTGGACATTTTTCGCGGTGGTGTGAATAAATGAATAAGCCGCCACATGTATGTTGCTGTGTTGCGAATCTGTCGCCGCGAAATATTCGCTGCCGTCGCGAGTATTCGCGTTGGTCTGTGGGATCCTTAAGTCGTTGAAAATACTACGGATCAGAAGTATAACTTTGGTACATTGGTACTTCTTGATTTCACAAAGCGTTTGTCGCCGATTTTTTTCTAAGTGTGCCGATGGGTGTGCCAGTGATTATGAAAGTGGTGCGAGTCATGTATTTTTCGTTTTGCGATATTTAGACTTTCGCGTTTGGGCGTATTAAAAAATATTTTTCCATTATGGAACAAAATGTTCCACAAAATACATGTTTCTGTAATATGAAACTTATTTATTACTGTACGATTTTATGAATAACTTCTACGAAAATGTGTGTTTGAAACACTTGAGGGACATAGACCATTTTCCAAATTAATAGTATATCCTAATTGGTAATTTACGATAACAAAAAATAATGAATTTTATAAACAGAACAAGTTCAAAATAAATATTTATTTATTTATGTTATAATTGTAATTTTGCTTAATTAATTTCTATTAATATTTTGCTCAACAACAAAATTTTTAGTTTCTAATACTTTATTGGTTATGAAATATTCGGCTTATCCATTGTGTCTTTATATTTTTTCTTTGTCATTAGCCTTTTAGTTACATAAAATATGGGTAATTGTACATTACAATACAATTTTGACCTTCCCAGTTTTGGTGAATTGTCTAAAGCATGAAATTCAGCTTCATTATCCATCGACATCTTGTAAAATGTTATATATGGGACATTTTTTAAAAATTGTGTTCACTGTGTCTTGAACCAGCTAATATAGCTGGTCCGACAGTATTTTTTGTTCTTTCTGTTACTGCTTGTACCTCCTTTGTCGGGAAAAATTTGTTGTGTCATACGATTTACAATAAATGGGGACTTTTTACAACATTGTGCTATTAACTTATAGTACTCTTCCAGTACATGTACAAGGTGAGTCAGGGCGGGTGGTACAACCATACATGAGCTGATTCTACATGCGAAGATAAACTGAAAATGTAGAATAAAATTTTGTCATATGTTGCTTCGTTCCCGAGATAATCGAATTTGAAAATTTGTCGGGTACGCGTGCACTCAGCTAAGCCTCGACGATCGATTTCGGTGTATGTACATACATGACTAATCCCAGTTACTCTCGTGTGATAAATCAATAAATGTCATATTAAAGTTACTAAAATATGTTATAAATTAGTATTATTCGTGACACCATTGACGGTGTCGCGTCCAATGAAATCCGTTAATTTGGGAATTAGCCAGGTACATGCACGCGTACCCGACCAAATTCGATTATCTCGAAAACGAAGCAATATACATATTAACATATTTTATTCTACATCTGCAACTTATATTTGCATGTAGAATCAGCTCTTGTCCGGTTGCACCATCCGTTCTGACTCATCCTGTAAGTAATTCTTCTTTCTTATTTCCACCTCTATGAATTCAAAATCACGATCATTTGGATTACTTACGGAGAACAAATGACTTACACTACTACCGAAATGAACATGAACTGTCGCGGGTCATTATGAAAGCGACACCATCGTGTTATTGCTTACTACACGGGTATTTTACAAAAATTCTTTCATAATATTGAAATATAAAACGATCTAACATAAAAGAAGAGAAAAACTCAATTTTGTTCACTTCTTGGCCTACACCACTTTCATAATTATCGGCACAGGTTAGTCAGAGTTATTACGGAGACACTTGCTCTATTATAAGACGCTGACGTCACCTGACAAATGATAACAGTACGATTATGAAATGATAACCCACTCAATAAAAAAGCTGCAATCTAGTTTGTAGACACAAACGGGTACATCAAACATACAACATTTATAAGAATTGTATTTAATTTTTTATTTGAAAGGTTGAGTAAACCTGTCGTTCGATCGATGATTATTTTCAAATTGCGAGATACTCTTATCAATTCATTTTGGGACTTGATAACGCTGCTAATCTGCTTTCTCCTTTCTATATCGGAGTTCTGATACCTCGTCAAACATGCGAGACAATTATCTTTCCTGGGAGGTGTTTACCTCTCGCCATGCTTCACGGAACTCGACACAGTGTTCTCGATTAAATCGATCGAGCGGGTCTCGTAATTGATTAGCTTTCACGTGGTAATACTCGACATTGATGATCGAAGCAGCTGAAATTTAGGCCAGTTTGCCAGCACGAAATGAATCGCTAAACAAGCTTCGCCTGTTTTCATTGTACGAATACGTCAAAAAATGGGAACATAAACCCTCAAGAAAGTGATATCCACGTTTGCCCCAAATTTTGTAGTTTAACGAGGGTACTATAATGGTTATGATGAAGTACATTATATAGTTCGTAAAATGGATCAGATATAGACATGTTCGAATGTAGAGGGTGTCCCGTTGCATGTGGGAAGTACAGCGGGGGTAGATTCCGCATATTAAACTAAAAAGAAATGTCGTAAACATATACCCCATATGACCTTTTTTTCGAGTTACAGCTTATTTTGCGTCGCAACAATTTTTTCCGCGTATAAGATACATACAACGTAATTGGATATTGACTCACTATTTTTCGGGAAGATTTGAGGGTCATGAGATCAGACGAATTTGGAAACAGTATCAGGTATTTTATTATGAATCCATTGCACAACATCCGGCCTGTTCGAACGCGTTCGAGAATCAATGGTAAGACGTATTCATGCCTGTATTGAAGCTGGAGGCGGAGACATCGAGCAATTTCTCTGAAGGTAGATAAGCAGCTATTATAACACAAAACAAGCTGTAACACGAAAACAAGGTCATATCGGCATATGTTTATATGACCTTTGTTCTTATTTTAGTATGCGGAATCCACCCCGGTTGAATTTCGCACATGCAACGGGACACTCTGTATAGTGATATCCCTATAAGAGAATTTTACTACTTTTTGGTTAAACATCTGTACTTAATTGTGTTTATAAAAAATCCGCAAAAGCACATCAAAACCCGCCTCACGGGATTCTCAAACAGAGAGGGTGAATGCAATTTCTAATTGACGACTTTGTCCAAAAAAATCACCCACACGCGCTTACACACGCACGGCAATTAGTGTATTCGCAAGTGTTCATGTGTACACACACCACGATTGTCCAATTCATCACACACACGCATCGCGATTATTTCATTCGCAAGTTATTTTTTCAAGTAGGCAGGTTTAATGCCGTCAACGAAAGGTGTGTGCTTCTTCATAAATTGTCGCAAGAATGTAGTGTCTTATCGTATCGTATGGTATGTCATAGTTTCTGATACATCGGTAAGCGAGCACTCTGTACGGGGAACTGGGCGCACGATGGCAGACACTGCGCGTGTACGGAGTGCTGCCGCTGGACAGGCGTTTTTAGCCCGTTTTTTACACATCGATAACTCTAGAATGAAGCCTCGGACGCGATTTTTTATTCTTGATTTTCGTCTTATTTTGGCTTGTAGAATCACCCCTTTAAACTTTTGACAGGGGTGGTGAAACACCCTGTATACAGGACGGTAAAAAAGGATTCAAAACTTTGTCGGTAAATAGAACTCGCCAAATGGAAGAACAAGGTCCTAGTAAGCATGTTTCGCAAAATTAATATTTTCAAAGTTATAAACAATTTTTCGTTTCGACTAAAGCGAGCGGTCTGCTCGCCTCGGGAGCTTTCATAGATGCATAAAAACAATGGTTTATCGTACCATGTCTTCTTTTCGTGATTACAGGTTTACTACATGTCTTCCTCCCATTTTCACACAAGCTTCACATCTTCGCACCACAGAATTGCGAATCAAAACAGATTTGGATCTTCCCGAATCCCGATGTCGTGTTTCAAATGAATCGCTTTCACAAAGGCCTTGGTGAAGTTTTTTAAACAATATATGAGACAGTATCTTCCGATTCGGATATTTTTCCTCATAAAGTTTCCATGCTGCTGCAGTGCTTCTATTGGCACGTTCATACATGAAATGCAATTCTGCCATTTCTTGATCGAGTAATATGATGTCATTCTTACCGCACTGCGAAAAGTTTGTATTAGGTCTCTGTAACTGTTCACTGTTCGCGAGGACGTATAACTAACATTTCTGTGATGATGCCTAACGAAAGATGATTCTGTGTTATGACACGTGTGTATCAAGTGAGAAGAGGACGGATAATCCCTTGTTTTCCTGCCGTGCTAGAGCACCAGAAGCGAATAACCACACGCTTTAACCGAAACAAAAAATTGTTTATAACTTTGATAATATTAATTTTGCGACGCATGCTCACTAGGGCTTTGTTCTTCCATCTGGCGAATACTATCTATCTTTAATATTCTGAACGCTCTTTTGTGCCATGCTGTATACATTACATTGCATACCCATACGTACACCTTTTTTCATTATGAGCTGAAGTTTACGCTAACTAAACACTGGAAAGATATAAGATTTTCACTATTTTCAAAAATTCTGGTGAAAGATTCATAAAGTTTAAATGAAAATCGATAACGTACAAAAGAAAAGAAAGTCAAAGAATTTCCATTAACCACGTGTATGTTTCATTCCATCAGGTAGCGCTCTGAACAATATACAGGATGCGGCAAAATTCGTGATACAACCGAGAAAAGGGAGATTCCTCGTGGCAAAGGGAATCGAAATTACGGGATAATTTCTTTTTCATGCGAAGCTTCTTTTTTGAGAAAAACGACTTCAATATTTCATCGAGTACGTGTGTATTACCTTCTTACATACTTTAAATACAAAATATTCAAGATCATAAAATGTAGTATTTCAATAAAATTAATCAAATTCTTACGTACTTAATTTTGTCATTACATCCGCTAAGAAATTGCTACAAATGTTGACTTCTGCATTGAATACATAATTGTGCTCTCCGTATTAACCATTCATGAGTTCTTACTAACTAAGGGTCAACTAATCAGTTGATTAAATGCTATAACATTTGCTTTCTTTAAGTGAGTAAGTATTCTAGCGATCTGCATGACCCCCTAAGAACAGATGAAAAACGATAATACCATACTTCGGATTTGTAAATATAATCATCAATAGAAGTCTACTTGTACACAATTAGAGAACTGAAGTTATTTATGTAAATGCGCACTCAACGAAATTTTACTCGAAGACAAAGCTCTCCATTTTTCCATAATGAATCACTACCACCTCAGTAGGACCATGAATTTTTCACCGCTGCTTATAGTCAATTTACTTAATAATTAATCGATGGAAATTATTTCATAATGTACTGATAAAATTTCTGTTGTATGCATCTTGTTATATAGTACTAATTCGCAAAGTAATGGAAAAAGAACTTAAGCAGAAATTTTCTCAAATATTTTGCCCACACGCAATTATTATTCTTCAACGTTATAAGTACGTCTTTTGTAAAAGATACTACATATAATTGTTGTTGTTTATTATAGTTATACCTAAAGAATTATAAATCACAAGAGATTTTCTCCTAAATATTTTTAAAATGTATCACGTTATAATAATACAGTGAAATATGTTTTATTTGTGGAACAACATATAAAGTTAAAAACATTCAAAATATTTGTCTACATGCCAAATTCTTTTTGACTTTAAATTTTCAAACGTTTGATGCAAAGTTGTTGCATTACAGTCTTCGGGTGTGCTCCAGTTAGGTATCAGACATCTTAAGAGGCAAATTACGTTCCTACTAATGTTTCAAGATATAGTTTCATTATATTCTTTCGTACTCCAAATTACCAATTCTCTCAGTTTAGTGGACATTTTATTAACGATTACATTATAATTGTACAGTACGTATATAAAGATTGTTTCATAATCGATTCCTTCCAGTCGCTACATGATCATGCATAAGCGCTGTCTCCATATGGCTAAACTCAACAAGTCGCAGGAATCTGGTAATAATATCCACCCTTAAGGAGAATGATTCATCAGTTTCTGCTCAGAAGTTTCGGAGAAGGACAGAAGGGACGCTCGGAATTGTATCGCCGAGAGGCAAATGTGACATCTTTGACCTAATGTGGTCACTTGAACGAAGGCGGAACGCCAAAGTAGAGGTTGTGGAAACAAGGCGGTGAAACAAAGTGAAAATAACTAAAGATTCGTCTGTGCGTTTCCTTTGTCCAACTGCGTCCGACACGCGGCGTCCCGAAGTTTCTGGCATGTTGGAGGGGCTTGAATCCGGCATGGCGATGGATCGATACAGCACCAAGAGGTAGTGTTATGGGGGTGGCTCGCTCGTAATACACGGGGGTTGCTGCCATTGCCCGATGGTGGTGAGAATGTACGTGTACTCAGCTCCACCCCAATGGTAGAGGCAGCGGTAGCACCCCATTCGTCAATCCTCTTCCCTCATTTTGGGGGCCCTTTCTCTTTGTTCGAGTTCGTTAAACTTCCAGTCGGTCGACGCAACCCACCAGACTTCTTTGCTGTTTCCACTTTACTCCACGTCTTCTTTCGCTTCTCACTTCTTCTTGAAATTCTCCTTTTACTTCGTCATCGGCAATTTCAGTGACTGAAATGTCGGAAGTTATATCATTTATACACCGATATTAAATCCTGAACACCGGATATTAAACTCGTGGTGCGATTTTTAACAAAACCTACATTCATCTATTTTCAATGTAATTCATAGAGATGTGTAAACTTGTGGTAATCATTACCTACACTGTTACTGAAAAAACATGTTTCAAGATAATGAAGTCATTGAATGAAAGCATCATTGGTTAAACTCCCATTTTCGTGCTAATTTTCTCAAATGACAAGAATTCCAGCTGACATAGGACGCAGAATTTTTCATATCTGACAGATGATCGCTGCCGGAATATATATTCATTGGTCAAAGAATTGAACATTCTAATTGACATTACCGCTTATTTTAAAATTTACATATTATGTGTACAGTTATTTACCACTTAGAAGTATACAATTTGGCACTTGAATTTCTATCAGCTCAGCTGAATGAGCGCAAATAAAATATGACGTAGGTGTCATAATAGGAGAAAAATGATTATGTAAAATATTTACCTTATATCGTTGAGAAATTACTGCGTTTAAGTTTCACACGTACTCACCGCTTCGCAACTCATTATTTTTATTTCCTTCGTACCATGAAGTTCTATTGTTCTTTGAATTGACTAACAAAGAGAACCAACGTTCTGGTACACTTACCTCAAAGTGCGCTCTAACAATAGAATAAAGTCGAAACGATAAAAGAGGAGGCGCAAGTGAGCGAAACTTCGAGGAAGGTGCACAACACCGTAGCGATGGTTATTTTTCATAGTTCTGCAATAGCGGAACTAGAAGACCGTCATGTGTTCGAGTCCATCAAAGTCTGCGGTATTTTAGTCCATCTACTTTGTTACTCTTGTATTTTCGAAACGCTTCAACAAGGTGAAGCATGGGGAGTTTTCGGAAAGTATAGAGCAATTTGTCATTAAAAATAATTTATACAGCCAGCCTTCATACGCAGTTTTCTGAAACCACTGCTTACGATTTAAAGTATTTAATTACAGTAAATTATTCAGTCACAGAAATTTTCTTGTCTTTATCATTCATAAAACATTGGATCCCCAGACACGTGTTCAGGTGCAAAAAGGATGCTATTGCACAGAGGATTGCCAAAAAGTTTTCATTTGCACTATTTAACTCTTTCGCTACGACCAGGGCTGTGGAGTCGGAGTCGGAGTTCGGGTCGGAAAAAATATGCCGAATCTGACTCCATGTTAGTAAATTTTATAAAAATCAAAATTGTGCTTAAAATAATTGAAAGTGGTAATAAATACTAAAAATACTACATTTGTATCAAAGTACAAAAGTACAAAATACAGGTAACCCTCGTATAACAGGATAGTTACGTTTCCAAGAAATCTCATGTTGTACGAAACAGTGTTGTAGAAGCCCATAAGAATCAGCACAAAAATGTAAGCAAAGTTCTAGGATAGCAACAATGGTTCGTTTTTATTTTCTTTACGCATGCATAACTAAGAGCTATAATTTAATTTTCAAATATCGAACGGTTTAAATGTGGCTTTTCTCTTATGAGCTAACAGATGAATATTATACATACTAGAAAATATTATCGAACGATCAAACTAATGCGTAATCTCCGAATAACTGAATAAACCTTAATTCATTCACGTTTTGAATCCACACAACCAGATTTTGAATTTTATTTTGTTTTTATGTAAATGAAAGGGATTTTACTTTATATTAACTTTTTATTACTTGTTTTTATTTTTATTAGAATTCATTTATTCGAAATGAAAAGTGCTTGAATGGCATTTTAATTTATTAATTGGAGTTAATGTTTTCTTTCTTTATTGGCGCTTTTATCTTTATCGTTTCTTCGCTTTATTTGCCTTTACTGTTAGCACAGCTTTAGCTTTTTATACTGTATATGATATATACAAACATATTATGTATTAAATATTAGTAGTTTAGGTATAAATATACATATACTTACTATGTTAACAATTTATTATAAATGCAGGAGTCGGGGTCGGGGTCGGAGTCCAGAATTTCGACTACCGACTCCGCAGCCCTGGAGGAAAGGTACTAATGAATTTTTTGTGATATTGTTACTTAACATGGCATCCATTATGTTTCTAATTTTTCGCTATTCGGTTTTCAATAAAAAGAAGCGTTTTAAATAAACATTGCTAGAATTAAACTGTATCATTCGAAAATAGAAATATTTATGTAATACTTCACTTAAAAAAATAGCAGGTATAGCACTGATATCCTATTTGTCATTTGTTTCATCAAACAATTAACTACAACAAAAGAGTTCGTTGATATCTTTAATAGTTTCGTAGATTAAGTTTATAATCCAATAGGTGAGATACCCTACACGTTTTCAATTGAGGAGCCCAATGAAACATAAGCACATGCCACAATACTATAAATACACAGGAAAACAAGTTTTAGGAAAAATAATCTTCTCAGGAATTTCGGTGTGAAATTATAATTATTTTAATTGGTAATTGAAGTAGATGGTACATGGCAATTACTGTCGAATTCTGGTTTAAAAATTTGATACCTTTTATTATATCTTAGTTTAAATAAACCATTGGTTCATCTGTTCTTGTTTTGATATTTTGAAAAAATTTGCAATATTGTATCAATTTGGAATATTCATATTCCCACGTATGTTTGGTAAATTACAAAGGAATGCATGTAATAACAATAATAATCGGTACAACAAATGTTTATTTAATTTAACTTTTCATCAATATTTCCATGTTCTTCTCTCTCTTTACTTACATCACATCTCAATGATCGACGAAATGGAACATCCACAGGCGGTATAACCTGCTTGAGACTCTGTAAGTTCCTAAATTTAAAAACTTTTATTTTGTGTCCACCTGGGTACTTGACAGGCAATACGCAGTGCCCAAGGTTAGGCGGGTAGCCACGACATTTTTGAAGACTAACAGTAAGTGTCACAGGTTCCTCAGTTTGATTATGTGTACCTATGCTTGATGTATGTAGAATGTTGTCCGCTTACTAGTCGTCGAACCATTGTTTTTGTTTGCTGGAATTTTTTTACAAAATTTTCTAAGAAGACAGAGTGGCATGGGCCTCTTTTCTGCTAGGTATTGTTTCCTTTCAATGTCAATGAATTTTACCATGCTTTGTTTTCGAAAATGTACGTGCCACGGAGCTAGAATGTAATGGAGTGTACTCTAGATTGTAGAAGCTAGTTCATGGTACAAAAAACCTAATGTCGATGTGGATGTAGCATGTGCCACTTTTCTCCTGAGCTCCTTAATTCTACAGCTGTTTATCTCGTAAGTACAGTACTGTCTCGTCTATTGTGAAAGATTCAGTCCCATAATATCTTGAAACCGCTCGCCAGTCGTTTTTAACTTATCGCAGATATAATGGCCGTTTTCTGTGCATAAAAAACATTAATTTCTCCTTCAACATAATATTTAACCATTTCAACAAATAATATGATTATACGAAAAATAGTGAATATTTATACAGACAATGTTCCGGTATTAAATAAATCTATTATTATTTGTACAGAATAGAACAAAGAAATTTCCTTGGTTCTTATTGTCAGAGGTAAAATTTTACGTCGTGTTCAATAGAGATTTTTCAGACAATTTTGTCGCAAAATTTATTTTGATCATGAAATTGAAGGTTAATCTGTTTAAACTCAGCGTATACTACTCATGAAGAAGATAGAAAGTTCTAGTGGAGCTATGTGTTGTAAATCAGCGATTTTCTAAAAAAAAATGAAGTTAAGGCCTTTACACAACTAGGTTTGAGTATGTTTTATTTTTATGAGAAATGTGAGAATGCTGACGCTCATTTATTTCAGACTAATTTTCTTCGAGTACAAGAAGGAGCTGCTTATTTTGGAAAATTAATGCTCACCATTTCTTGATGATAAAGCAATCGGAATATTGTTCTTCTGTAACCTGAGAACAGTATTTTAAGTTTTATTCACAGTCAGTCCCTCTTCCAGTCAGAGGAACAGTTGTTCGAACCAGTGTCAGTATTGTATTCACCTACCCTTTATATCCTTCCATATTCTAATCTACTGGCGACTCTGGCAATGTGACACTTTTATAGAGTTACTAGGTTGTACAGTGCCTTTATTTACACGTAAATCTAGGGAAAACCATTTTAGTAATCAAATAGTAAATTACTGCGTAGCACGTAAACTTATTTCATTTATCCAAAATTATAATCACATAAAGCTTATTTATGTAATTGTGATATGTAATTACAATTCTATAGGATGTATCAAATTTGTGTAGTTTGTTATACAAAGTATGTAACAACTGTTTAACGAAAGTATTTTATTGGCATAAAATCTATTATCACCATGATACAGTCAATTCCAACAGTCACCCTGAACCCTCTGCGGTGCTATGTCGAATCTGACTTGACATAGCATTTCATCCCAGAAAGACTAAATCGAGTATTCCTTGTACATTAATTCTTTGCTTCATAAGTATGTTGTTGTATCGTTTAGATTTTTAGATTACGGTTAAATATTAAAGGGAACGCAGACTATACAATACTGTCAAAAGACAGATTTTATATTGTCCGGCTAGAACGTAAAACACCTTGTATATACCGCAGGGGGGTAAAACAGTGATAGAAACCGCAGCTGCGGCCTTCCCCCACTCTCGGTCCATTCCCCTTGTTTCCATCCAGTTCGCTCCTCGTTTCCCCTCGGTCCATCGTCACCCCAGATTACAGCGTATATGAGAGGAATTGACCTAGAGTGGGGGAAGGCCGCAGCTCCGGTGGTCGTAACTGGAGTAAAGTACAGAAAAATATCATTCCATCGAAAACGTGTAAATTATTGAGCATTGGCTATTCATGTTGATAACAATGTCTTCATAAACTGTTACAAGTGTCTTCTCAGCGTCTGTATGTAGTCATTTACGGACTGATGATTGGATTTCTCAGAAATTCAGTGTATGATTTCAATTCAATGCACGAAAGGTCAATACACATATAAATTCATATTTCTTTTCCCTTAAGGGGGTATTTGCTTTTCAGGGCGCCAAAAATACGTAACTTTCGTGATTTTTTTTTAAGAGAAAAAAACACTGTATAACTTCAATCTTTTTACAGTGTATTTATTAGCTTTTAAATATGATGTATATAAAACTTTTTAAGCTTCAATCTAACAAAAAAATTGGAAAATGTTAATAGATTTTCACAGTTATAGTAGGGGCGATAAAGGATTCCTTCACTAATCGAATGCAGTTTGTTTCATTCAAATCAGATTATTAGATTTCGAGATATCATGCTCACCGTTTGGCAAATGTAGTTTCGAGAAAAACGCGTTTAAAGTTTTTGGTAGACCTTTTGATAGACGCGCGCGCTCGGCTTGAAATCTTCGGAACTCCGGTACTTTCGAAGATTTCTCAAAAATTCTTCCACAGACTTTTTCAAGAAGAATCGTAGACAATTAATACGTGAAAAACAAAATCCATGTTTTGGTCCCGAAACAAACGAATATCCCCTTAAAGATGCTGACATTACGTTTAACAATGTTGGTGCACTTTTGTCTTTAATAACACAACGTGATTTATTACAACATTCTCTATCATCATTGTCTGTAAGTTATGAATACATAGCACGTTTATTTTTTTAAAACAATGCAATTCTATATGTAACGACGACCTGTATATGCAATTAGGGCAATGACGTATTCAATGCACATACATTACTGAACGCCTTCCACGAGAAGCGTTGACACGAACGAAAGGATAATTTCAACCGTCTTACGAAATAAAGTGAGCTTCTTTATGGTTTGATTTTGCATACATTTATTCCTGGTTGTACCCATAACAATTACATTATGTTGCATTTTAATACAATTGTCATTTGCTTTCGTTTTCATGCTACGTGCGTTTCATTTCATAGAAACTCGATAAAAGATGTAAGTATTAAAAAAGCATAAAGATGTTTATAAACAAGAATATGACGTATTTTACCTGTATCATTTATTAAACATGAATCATAAAATTTGTATTCTGAATTATTTTGTTCACAACGATTTCACTCAATTTAACGCAAGACTTTTTTTTCGATATCTTCGTAAATTATTTTGTTTTATTCTCATATCACAACTATGAAACGGAAAAAATAAATTAAATAGGCCATATTATTTCTTAAGAAATTTAAGGCCATTATAATGATCTGTTTAGAACAAGGTCATAAGGAGGGTAAATATTTTACCATACGAATTCAAGGTAGTTAATGCAATAAAATTTTTATTTAATTTTGTATTGTAATGAAATTGGAAACGTGTAACATGTTTGTACAGAATTTACCAACATTTACTCACACAATGTTTGCAGTACATAAACTGTCTGTTAATCAAGTACACACGCTTTCCACCCCTATGACTCTAGATAACACATTCAATTTTCAATAAAATAGCAAACCCACGTGTTGCAGAGGCATTGTATAATAATTGAAACTCTTGGGGTAATTTTAGATAAACATTCATTTCATCAATAAAAATTGCATTTATTTTTACTTACTTTGGAATTACATTAATTTCTCCCTACTTAATATAATTTATAGATTATTTAATATATTGTTAAATCGCATCTATTTTCTGCCTTCTAAGTTTAAAATGATAATGTTGGAACAGACCTGAACGATCTGACAGTTTCTCTGTTTTGGATATTTTCTGAAAAATTTATAAATTAGATCGAAAAAAGTAAAGGCACTTATTAGAACAAAAACGATTTATTTGTTATTTCATAAAATAATTAATTTATTATTTGATGCAGCGTTACATTTAACAAGAGAAGCGCACGAACCTGAGAACACCGATTTGGTCTAAACTTTGCACAATTATAGGAGACCCAAAAACAAATAGTTTTGCAAAATCATAGCGCACGCCTCTCCGAAATAAGGGAGAAATTCACATTTAAAGTTTTATGATTTTACTAACTAACTTAACTAATCGAATATAAGTCAAATTAACGATTATGTACGGCGCACTGGAAAAGTGACAGGCTGTCAAAACTTAAGGTCGTGTGTTCGAGTCCTCGTATATCACACATTTTTTCCTCATTGTTTTCAATCAATATTGATTATTTAATAGTAGATATTAATTAAAAAACGTATATTTAAAGCATAATAAGAAAAATTCAATTTACATTTGCATGGTTCACGGTACGATTGGTGGAAAATACAGAGATTTTTCCGGTGTCAATGGGGAATGTTTTTGCCTTGACATTTTAAGAAACAAATGATCACAGACAACAATAAATTGTAGAAATCAATAATTTATTCGATATGTTCGATGTCACAATATTTTATGTTTTGAATGCTTTTATAAGAATCATCACCCTATTTTCAGTAAATAAATTCTAAGTTTTGTTGTTATTTCTGTAATTTCTTTGTTATAATTTATCATTGTTATTATATTTACAATTATTTTCATTATAATTAAATATAATACAATTAAGTTGTAAAATAACTTTTTATAAGCAAACTTAATTTTTCTTTTTATGATCTAAAAATATTTTTTAATCACTTTTATTGGAAAATAAAAAAACATGCAGTGTACGAGGACTCGAACCCGTGACCTTCGGTTTGGAAGCCTGTCACATTTCCATCAGGCAGTACTTCATCATGAATTTACTTTATATTCAATTAGTTACATATATTAGTTAATAAAGTCAAAAAACTTTAAATGTGAATTTCTGCCTTATTTCGGAGAGGTGCGCGCTATGACTTTGCAGAATTTACTTTTTGAGTCTCCTATAATTATGCAAAGTTTAAACCAAATCGATGTTCCGAGGATCGTGCACTCCCCTTGTAAGTTGATTCTGAATAGAAATAATAAATAGTGCAATACGAGTACACAGTCTACTGTTTAAGTGTTTGTTTTCCGTTTCTACGATTTAACTAACATCGACTGCTATGTTCATTAGCCGAGAATCTACAATTATAAAAACCTGCAATAAAGAAAAGAAATGGATTACTTTAAATTTGATTACAGAAGTTCCAGGAGCTTGGCATCCGACATTCTGTTGCATTTTACTACAATCACACGGACCAACTCGTACTTTGTTTTGTAACAACAGATATTCCTTATTGATCTTTGTCCGCTGTTTCTGTCAATTAACCTCAATTTACGAAAAATTTAATTTCGAAAAAACTTACATATTCTTAATTTGCAAAAAATTGTTTGTTGATATTCTTGAATAGGACGATATTAACTGTTATTACATTATGAATATTCAAACATGTTTGAACAACGATCGAAATTGGCAAGATCTTCGACACGCGTCAATTTTTCTTCATTTTTTAAATATCTTGTGAAAATTATGAGTCAAGTGTGAAATGTAATTACATCACGCGATAGAGCAGATCTTCTAACTACGCAGACTACCGCGGAAGGGTACAAAACAAATTTTCTTTTCAATCTAGGAAATCAAATAATTTCGCGAAATGAACGTTGCCGCCAATGGTTTTTCACCGCACGCCTCACTTATTTTGTTTTCTCAATTGGTAACAAAATATATTTTGTAGGAAGATTTGCTCTATCGCGTGGTGTAATTAGATTTTATACCAGACCACATTTTTGCAATAAATTGGAAAATAGTTGGAAAAATTGTTGCGCTATGAGCGTTTCGGCAACTTTCATAATTGTTTTTTGGCAGTACTTCCCGCACTCACCTATAGAGGGATCAGAAGTGCACGACATTCCCGCAAGTTCTTGACCACCCTACGCTTCAAATACATATATACATACATCCTTCGACCTAACCCTGACAAGTAAGTATTCCGCGTTTCTATTTTGGAATTCGATAAGCTCCAATTGCTTCCGAATTGCAGGTTTTTGAAAATTTTACCCTACATGAGCATGCTTGCTGTGTCTTCTAATTTAAATATCATCATGTTACTAAAGTTCAGTCTACTTTTTCAGAGTACGAGGAGCCATTTACTGCAGGATACTCCACAAATTGTTTAGGAGAAGCCTAGGTTCTGCCATCACAAAAGCAGATGACCCTGACAATGAGTATCCTGCGTCTATGTCACGGGCAAGCTAGGTAGCCTTACTGACAAGTCCACTAACACGCCCCGAACAAAACGGTCTCTCCTCTTTTATCTCTTCCTTTCTTGTCATCATTTTTCTCGCAGTGCAACCCCCACAGTTTAAACATGTTCAAATGTAACAACAATTGATATCATCTTATTCGAGAAATTTTGCAGAAACGTTTCTTATTATAAATGTAAGATTTCATATTTCTAGGATAATACAAGTTTATTGTACAGAATAGAATCTTAAGAACTTCTGTAACCTAGTATAAATCATTAAGAAGAAGAGAAATAACGCTAACAATGAAAACATTATTCTTGCACACATCACTTTGACAATATAATGATTGTTTATTGAACCTTAACGGTATACATACACAGATTTGCAATAATGAGGTTATAGATGTTCCAGGGACTTTCATAGCTCCGCTCGCCATTCACTCTTAACACTAACATATATTTCTTTAAGGTATTCTGACAATAATTGTTATAACAATCTGAACATTTAAAATACTGGAAAAAATACAATAATACAAAAAAACAGTAACATTGTATACCTACATCACTTTGTCGACGTTCTAACAACTATCATAATTCCTATTTTACCAAAGTTAATTTTACCCTTTAATGCACGAGTACTTTACGAGATACTGTTAGCCTAAGTCAAGTTGTATAGCTAATACTATTTGCTGAGATGGAGAATGCCAGTTGGAATATTATTCTTCAAGTCCATTTATGGTAGAACTCCTTTGTTACCTGTTAGTTGTTTATGCTTATTATACATATAATAAGTTTGTTACCTGAACTTTTCCGGTATGACACTTTGATAATGTAGTATCGAACACTAGTCACTATTTAGTACCAGATACGTATTCTTTCGGATCATAAAGCAATGGCGATTGTACTTCCATCTTTCATAATAAAAATGGTTCGAGCTAAATGTGTCTTGTACTTTTTGTTTTTTCGCGATAATTGTTTAATATTAAGGCTATACCGTTTATTAAACTATTACATCTACATTTTATCGTCAGAATGAAGTAAGTTTCAGTCAATTTTAAGTTATGCAATTCAATTCTTTAACAATTCTGTATTACCGTCAATATCACCGCATTTTTGATACTATAGAAGTTTTAGGTATGTAGGGTGCCCCATTTTATTCTTTCCATGTGAATATCTTAGAAACGATTAGTATTATCGAAAAACATTTTATACAAAATTGAATGATTTCGAAACAGACATAATCTGGCGTCAATAGATTTTTTTTATGGCTGGTAAGCATAGAGACGTGAAAGGCATCTTCGTTTATTTTAAATGGAACCATACATTTCTAAATACATTAATCGATGCAATTCTTTTTTCTGTGTGAGAAAATGTCAAGATGTTCTGCCCAAAAGCCATTAATTTAGTCGATTTTTATGCTGCGAAGTTTGTAGTACCTTTGGCTCATACCACAGACAATTTTTTTCATAATACCATGATTTTCTGTAATACAATAATGACAACAACCCTTAATTTTGAATAAAAATTATTAGGGTATTCGTGCCAAAAATTTGTTAGTTTGGGAGATACTTTAATTTAAATGTTATCTGAAACCACGAGTACTATATTACAAAATTTTAATAATTTTCTATAAAGAATGAAGAACTCCGTAGATTAATCTATAAAGTATGTATGGTTCCACTTAAAAGGACGAAGTATGCGCATGGAAAGTTTAAAATGAGACACCCTGTATACGTGAATAGTTACTTGAATAAACTCGACACTTTCCGCACCCTTTTTTTGAAAATTTCCAATTTCTCCACTATACAGGGTGGGTCACGTAAAGCGGGCCATCTAATTGTCTTCTCTACCTATGACGGTACAGGAATGGTTTCAAAGTGTGAATAAGATGAAACACAAATATTTTTATAAATGCCATTTTTTTCTGCTTTTTCTCAATGTTACCCCTGTTTTTTTTTATGTGAATGTATATATCTTTTTGGACATACATAATAATATGACCTTAAAATGACCTTGGACGCTAAAATTTCAAATAAAATGTGAAACTTTCTTTCATCGAGATCCCAGGCTGCAACGACACTACAAGTCAGTTCGAAAATTTCAATAAACACATTTACTATATTAGTAAATGTTCAATGCGATGTTCCCCAACGATGATAACATTTACCGAGACGAACAATGACAGACTACATTGTTCTCTCAATTTTTTCGAGATTAATGTCAACACAAGCTCTAATTATTCCTTCCTTCGTATTTTCTGCGGTAGTAGGTTGTGCTTCATAAACCTTCTGCTTCAATGTCCCCCACAAGAAAAAATCCAGGAGCGTGAGATCCGGCGAGCGAAATGGCTATTACATCGGTCCGTTACGTCCAATCCAACGATCTTGGAATTTTTCGTTAAGGGTCTGTGTTGCAATACGTGAATAGTGTGCCGGACAACCACCGTGTTAATACCACATTATTTGACGGACACGTAATGGTGCATTTTTTAAAAGGACTGATAGTGAAATAAGTGTGTCGAATATGAGATTCCGTAGTATTTCCATAAGGAGGTGCTGAAATGTTATGGCAGTCATTAGAAACATCAGAACACACGGCAACACCACCTACATGTATGTGATTGGCATTTTCACGAAAGCAATTGTTTCGAAACGGCGCCGTTAGTTTGTTTTTTATCCTTTCTAGTTTTTTTAGTTGTGCACTTTGAAACTCCGTATACCATGAAAGGTAAGTTATTTAATCAATTTCATCACTAACATAGGGTCTCAATATTATCAACCAATTTCTTTTACTGTTTAGATGAAACATTAACAAGCTATTCTCAGATTAATCTGACTCTTTTGTTCGAACCCAAGATGTTCCAAATATGACATCTTATGCTGTTCCTAATATGAGATACTTAAAAAACACCTTAAGAAGATTCAGAAGAGGAAGGAATTACTGGCAAGGAAGAAGAATTCATTTGTGATAGCTCAGGATCACAATTTATGAAAACGACGGAGAATGTTCATTTCGTTCCTGTCTTTGTTCTAATAATCACAGTAGTGAACAGTGGGTTCAATGCACCAAGTGTTACAGATGGGCTCGTGAATACAGCGAGGCTACAGACGTTAATTTTGTATGTGCAAATTACCTTAAAAAAAGCCAAAAAATAACTGATTTTGAAAGACTTTCGACTGTAAACGACCTGATCTCGTATTAGGAACTCTTTATCAAAGCTACTAATTTTGTACTCGTTACTATTTTCTCTATTTATTTAATAAATAATATTTTATGCCACGTCAATATTATTCTTACTGATGTATAAATAAATTATGAGCGTAATAACGAAAAGATTTTTAACTTTATTTCTTTCTATTCCCCGCTATTAAACAAAACATAAATAGGGCCTCTTATTCGATACACATACTCTGCGTGTTACAAAAATTCTGCATATTTCTGTCTATTTTGCATACCGTTAATGACATAAGGTCCAATTATCTTAATATTTAAGATCCTGCACCAAACATTTACAGTCCATGGTTTGTACATGTCACCCTGTTTAAACCAGCGTGGATTTCCTATTGAACAATAAGGCATGTTCTTCGGATTTATTCGATCATGATTTGTAAAAGATGTCTCGTCGGTAAACAGCACATTTATGAGAAACATTTCAACATTTTCATATATTGTCGTAAACGCCATTGTTAAAAATTTATTCGGTTTTCATAGTCCTTTTCATGGAGGTCTTGATGGAGAGATAAGTAAAATGAATGAAATTGTCTGCACGAAGCATCCGTTATTATGCTCGTCTTACTGATGTCGGTTTCACGCCCAACCAGCCTTGTACTAACACGTGGATTTTGATGAACTTGTGTCCCGAAATTTCTTACGCTTGTTTCATGTGTAATAGTTTTAGATTTCACACGTATGTTTACTTCAACACTACCAGTTTCACGAAATGTTTTAATAACATTTATGTACACTGAACGTAATGGACAACTACGCGCAGGAAATCTTTCTCTGTAAATCCGTGCCGCTTCCTATACAATTAGACACTGTCGACTTTCACCGTAAATGAAAATCATATCAACTTCCTCCTGTTTTGAGTAATACATCGTGAAACGTTCATCGATAGACTGATCAGAGTTACCTTGTAACTCTAATAGCGGGTAAATCCTTATGAAATTTATACAGTGATAGCAAACGTGTTTATGTACATTTTCGAGTCCAAGGTCATTTTAAGGTCATATTATTGTGTAGGGCCAAATGCGTATTCGTGTCAGCTGTAACATGCAGTAGAAACATATATATATACATTCGCGTAACAAAACTTCGATGATCTTGAGAGGAAAAAAAACAGAAATAAATGGGATTTATGACAAACTTTTCCTTCTGTCTTATTCACTCTTTGAAACCATTTAAATTACATATGAAAATTTTCTCGTACCGTCATAGCTAGAGAAGATAATGTGGTGGCCCGTTTTGTGTGGCCCATCTTGTATATGTGTATAATATTCTATGCGAGAAAAGAAGTTTTATTATAAATAAATTTATCGAAATAACTGCAGTGTAGGTGATCCGTTGTACCTACACCTATACGTAAACCTTTGCGTAGCTTCGAAGAAATCTCGTCTCAGGCCTGTGAGTGCAAGTAGAGGTCATTGAGGTCAAGGTAGTGAGGGCGTTCACTAGAATTATTCCACTCGTTTCTTCCTCCTCTCTTAACTGTCTTGCGAACGTCCTCAGTGCCAGCCTGCCTTTACGCGCGCAGAACGTCAATAAAATCTTCTTTTTCGGCTAATGGAAAGCTTCTAAGAGAAACATCGTATTCGTGTATTTATTTTCCTTTTAAGTAAGTCCATGTTTGTACTTTCTGGTTTTTATTGGATGAGTGTGGGCAACTCAGAATCAGAATGAAATTTCATCTTTGTGAAAACAATTCGGCAGTAACCTTGCTATCATGAACCGAAATAAATGTTGAACTTTCCGTTTGTTACAAAGAATGAGCAGCGGCTAAAAGAAATGAAAATTCCTTTGCAGATTTTACAACGAGTGTATTATTCATGGTTATAATATGCCGTGAATTCAGATTTGGTTATGTCACTAGTGTTTTAAGGGGTCTCCCTAGTGTGACGGTTTCAGAATATCGAATTTTTTTTGTTGAGTTTTTCTTATAGTTATCAAATTAATAATACTTCAGATAAAATACTTATCTTAAAAACATATTCCCAAAGTGTTATAGACGTATTACAAAAATTAACAATGCTACAGGCTTTGAAACGGAGCCTTTCATATAATTTTGAACGGTACGTGAAACTTTGAACGCGTTTTTCTGATAACGATATTTTTTCAAATGGCTGCCACGGTATCTCAAAATCCAATCATCCGATTTACGTGAAACCCGGCAGGCATCTTAGATGTCTCATTCTCGCCAGTACTAGAACTAAGTCAATATTTGCAAAATTCAAATTATGCGACGGTAATTATTTACTTTAGGGCACACTTCACCGATTTCCATGATTTTCAAATATGTTATCAGGGTCTTGATTCTGAGTAATTTCACTTATACTTATAACCGCCGCTCGGCTTTAGTTTCGGAGATATCAGCAAAAATACATCCCATACTATATCGTATTCTGCTTCTGACAGGAGCTGTTTCAGAGTACACACACATAGTTCTAGTATTGTTTACGTACGTATTATCGTATGCATATCATGACAAGTTGTTAGATTTCATGGAAAGATGAAACAAAAGGTTTCATCCTAGGTCTTAGATCATCTTTTCCTGAATCGGTGTTGGTTGGGCTGGATTGAATTGCAGCCGCCGTGAGGCGGCCGTCTGTGCCAGGACCAAACAGAGAAATCTGATAATTTGTCATAATTATTGAATTTGTTCATAACCCAACCCAATCCAACCTTACGATATATGACTCGCACGTAAACAATGCTAGAGCTGTGTGATGCGTACTGTAGAATACGTCAAACAAATAACATACATGTTGTATACAGTCAAATACCATACATATGGTATCGAATATATTTTTTCGAATATCTCGCAAACTAAAGCCGGGCGGCGGTTATATATATATATATATATATATATATATATATATATAAACAACTTTTCCCTATATATATATATAGGGAAAAGTTGTTTAGAATGCTTGACAATATATTTCAAGGTCATCAAAATCGGTGAGGTGTGCCCTAAAGTAAATAATTACCTATGCGACTTAAAAAACAATCCATTTTTTGTGCAAAAATCGAAACTTTTCCTTTCAGACGTTGCCATTTTTTAATTTTTCGTTATTTTTCATTTATTCTAGAACCGGCTTTAGGCACATTCATAAATCCTTTTCTTTTTTTTCACTCTAATAATTCTGAGGGCAGATTTTATGACAGCCATGAAGATAAATTTTTTTTAGGTGCAGTGGCAGAATTCCTATAGCTTTGGATAGAATCATTATTTCTGTACTAAATAATTATTACGTATTCTCCAAACATTGTCTGATACCATAGCAAAGTATTACATTTATACGTTTATTACTTTTCTTCAAAAAAATTCCCAAAGTTCGCTTCGTTTTCCGACCGTCACACTAAGGAGACCCCTCAAGAACCTTTGAATCCTATTAAATCTTCGCCAAAGTTTCTTTTTCTATCTTTATCGAATTTGATGAATAATGAAAATAATGTAAATTGGTATTAATCGAAAGTGTTGATTAACTGTATTGAAATTTTAGAACAATATCAGAAATAACAACAGCAACACTGTTATTAGCATCAATAATTAGTGCTGATTCTTAACATAAAAATATAAAAATTGTTACTGCATAATAAGTCATTATTATTAATTAATTTCGTTAGAGATATTTCGACTCAGAAAATATTGTTGAATATACAGGGTGTCCCAGGTTTTTCCCGCAAAACCGTGCCAGCATGTTCTATGAGTGAAAATAAGAGAAAACTGTCATATAAACATTAGACGATAAATGCTTTATTAAAAAATTATAACAAAGCAATAACAACTGCCGGGTCCTTCAATCAATGCAGTGTGCAAACAAATTGGCGATATTTATTGTAGTTCCATTTCAAAATGTCGCCCCATCTTATGGATACAGGATTAATATCTATGAAAAATTGAGTTTATTGCATTACGCGTTTCTTGTTGATTTCCTTTCATTTCAGTGATAATTAACAAAAGATTATCTCAGGATTATTACCAAAGACTTTAAAATTCTTGCATGTCGCCATATTTTCAATTCGAAAACACTCACGGCATGTTGATACAACTTATTAATACTTACTGGTGTTAATACAAGACACATTACCTACCTACAGCAACCTTAATTAGTAAATACAGTTCGTGTAATCAGACTACATAAGTATTTTTGTTATAATTTTTTAATAGACCATTTATAAGACAATGTTTATATGATAGTATTTTTCTTATTTTTACCCATAGAATATGCTGGCCCCATTTTGCGGAAAAACCTGGGACAGCCTGTATATTTGGGAATCTAAAAATACATGAAAATCATAAATCTGCGAATTACACATATACATATATAAAATGAAGAAATAAAGTTAATTGGTATTTAATATATACATTAAATACTAATTAACTTTATTTCTTAATTTTAGTTAATCAGAAAGTGTTTTGAAGAACGAATCCGTTTTATTAAATGAATTTGATTAAACAAAAAAGGTTTTGCGATCGCTTTTTCATTAGATACAAAAACTATATTATCTCTGCAGTTGAAACAATTTTCAATCTTGAACTAAAAAGGATACTAAATTTCTAACAAACTTGCAAATTTATGGCTATTTAAAAGTTATGGTCACATAGGTCATTAATCTTGTCTTGACGACGGTTATTTAATAAACATTTCGGCCATAAGAGAAAAATTTATTGTACTATTAGATTTTCTTTCTTGAACAGTATAATTTTTGCTTCAGGAGGAGATTATATGTCCGTAGGCTCATCGATCTCGATTCAATTTTACACAACAGTTGTCATTGCTGCCTCACACCCAATCATTTGTGGTCGTATTATTGGACCATTGGCTTGCTACCTTTCAACTCGGATGACTTGGGTTCGGTTTTTATTCTCGTTTTTATTTATTTGTTATATGCATTTTTTCAACTATACACAATATGTATCATTTTTCTGAATAAATATTATTTTAATTGCGCTAACCAATCATGTAAATATGTATGCCTCAATCGGTAAGAAAAGGATGGCCGACATTCTGTCATTCCTTTTAGGTCCTGTAATTTATCTGTCATACTAAATGTTTCTTTGATTCATGAAAACAAGATTTCATCAGTACTTCCTAGATGCGAACATGAGTGCACACACACACACGTGTGCACTATTAACCACACAGAAGTACAAATGTTGCAAAATATATCAAGAAATGTACGTATTTTCCATTAACAGTTCTGCATCCCTAGCATATTTAGCATGTATACACCTAGACGACTCAACACCAATTCTTCAATAAAGACGCTTTCTGAGAACACATAGACATAAATATAAAAACTTGTGTAACGCGAAATGCAATTTTGATCGCCACATCATGAAAGGATGGGTGCCAATAGCAACCAGCAAGTAAGAAGTAACTAAGTGAGACGGTTCAATAACGAAACGTTTCCCCCGTTTCAAAGGAAGAATTTACAAGACCCAATGCTTTCTCCCTTTTATCAAAACCCCCATTTTCACGAGCATAAGCCGCTTATCATACATCTCTGTGAAAATTTGTTTTTCGAAATAACGGATCAGTGTCTGAAATTCTCAACTGAAAGGAAATGCTAAAAAATTATATCTGTCTATATTGAAAAATATTACGTTTCTGTATCGTGCAGTATGCGCATAAAATGATAAAAAAGAGGATATAAGCAGTCTGCATAATCAATATTTTTAAGTTACTGTCTTCTACTTTTCTCATGAAAAAAATAATGACGACATTTTGTTTAAGTATTTTATATGTACGATGAGGTAGATTACTTTTAAAATTTGTTAAGGAATTTAATTAATATAAACAGAAGAAAGTTGAAGAAATTTTTGAAACTGTAGCGTTGAACGTATTTTGTTTGACATAGTATCCTGATATTGTAAATGTTCATTTCACATTGCCTCATGCTTTTAAGATTGCATTAAATATTGCATTAAGTATTTGTGCTTATTAAACAATTTTTATTCAACAAATGACTGTTAAGCAATTTTTAAACATTTAATTTCAATTCAACTTTCATAAATCAATTTACTTTTTTCATTGCACAGTTGTCATTACAGTTGCACAGAAAGCTGTAAATTAATAAGTAGTGTTTTTTTAATAATATACTTGAAGAACAAGTTTTGATTGTATTTTGAAGATTCAATTCGTCTGGGAATAAACATTGAAGTATAAAGCAACTACAAGAACTATTTTAATCATTTTCTTAATTCTTACCATAATTGCCGCCGTAATTACTTCGGTTTTGACTTTCCGATTTTAAAATACCGTAAAGCTCTTCACAAATACTAGAAAAATCGTCTTCAATTATTTGAATTCCGTTTTCGTACTTATACAGTCTGATGTAAATTGTGTGAATTTCAGTATAAATAATGTAAATAATACCTAAACAAAACTATGTATATCTTTCAAAGATACGCATAATTTTCACTGTTTACAATTACTGTGTTTAATATATTTGGTTTACAGTTACATCTTATTTATGTGTTGTGTAATTAACTTTAACATCACGCCATGTTAAAAGCACACATAGAAATTACTTCCTTACTTACAAAAAAGGGATGGCATTCTCACGAAACACTGATTTTTGGAATAATGCACATTACCAATGACTTGTATAATACAATACAAACAAGAAATTATAAGACTTCTGTAATTATAATAATGATTCTTTAACGTATATAGTTTTATCATTGCACAATCCGCGATATAACATGAAACAATTTTAAAAAATTGTTATATATACTTCTTTTTGATGTATTAAACTGTTTATGCATAGAAAATGAATTTAGTCATGTGGCCGTATTTCTGAAACTTATGTTAGTCGGTGATGATGATTGAAAGTGTTACAAACAAAAGTTTCCGGGAGTGAAATAAACAGTGGAGAATAACAATAGCAAGGCAGAAGAAAATTCAATTACGAAACTAAGTTTTCACTGGTTCTGAATAAATCTAGTATAACTACAGCGAAGTTAAATTAAACTTTCGTATAAGTTCTACAGCGAATTTACAACTTACTTTAAGTTTAATTCAAGACCATACGTGACTTAATCAATTATCCCTTATGTTTAATCTTATTAAATAAAAATAACTCATAATTATGAAAACGACACAATGTAATTATCCTCGAAACTATTTCTCGTAAATATTATATAAACGCGCAAATTGTTTCTTTTGAGACTTCTGAATGCTTTTCTAAAAATTAGTTCTTATTTTTAATTAGTGGATAAAGTCTTTCTGGTATCTTCATACAAATTTTTCAATTAAGCCTAGTGTGGTATGCGGGTCTTCTTTGACCCATCACGTCTACATCTATTTAATAACCTTTCGTAATTATGTGGAGATTATAATGGAATTTTTATTAACGTGTTTGTCTTTGTTTCTTTAACATTATATCGAAAGCTCATTTTGTAAATTTATATGATGTGTTGACAATAAAAATTGTTACACATGAGGTCCTCGGGTTCTTTTTGACCCAACATAAACAGACATTATAGAATAACAGAAATTAATTATATTTTAGCCATATGAAGTAATGTGGGAAAGTAAAGTGGAGAGAAGGGATGTAAATAATATAAAATGACTACCATACTTTTAATAATACGAAAAAGAAAATGCATTGTTATTGTTGGCACACAAATTCAGGCACCATGTAGAATCTCGTTTCACTCTGTACTATATTCAGTATAGGACCTTTTATCAATTATGTAAAACCTCTTATAAATAAATAATTTAGGCATAATATATTGTTTTTCTATAATTAAAGCTATCATCATGCATGCGATTAGTTATTTCTATGTATCCTTAGGCCTCCCATTATATTAGAAAGTTAAACATTTGAGTCCGATACATTCGGGTCATTTTTAACCCAAAGTCCTTGAATGTATAACCAAATTGAAGAACACGCTATGGTTGAGAAGTTAAGAATTGCAACTTTTTGAAGTTACAACTATTCTCAGCATTTCAAAATGTTTTAAAAATAAAAATATTGTTCAAAAATAATTTCGTCATACGAAGGAAAAGCAATTGAAGCGAACCCTACAATATAGTTTCGATAAGGAATTTTATTTAAATCTATAGATGAATCAAACCCTCCACGAATATTTAAATTATGATTATGAATTTGAAAATTGTGACAGGAAATAAAATGTATATCCTGTGTTACAAACTCTTTAAAATCTTTGTCTGCTCATTTACAGGGTACAAAAAAAAGTGATAGTTCTGAATTTAAGAAGTAAATTTCCATGTCTCCATCGACGGAGATTTGTTAAAAGCGCCATGAAATACAATTTGACGCCTACGTTAACAATTTGAAATTGGAGGCCACATATTTTTAATCCTATGTATGCAATTCAGAGGAATAAACAAATTTGAAAGTAATCATATGCTGCAAATGATTCATTCACTCAGAAGAAAATTTTTGAACAAATTTTGTAAGCGATAGGAAAGACAACGAATTTAATGACATCTTGCGTATTATTATCAATTACTGATTGTTTAGACAGTTACAAAAATGTATATCTAAGTAAAAGCAAAAAATGTGTTTTTAAAATATGAGTATTAATTCCCTGTAACATCTAATATTTAAAATATTACCTTCTTAATATACAGAAAGTTTCACTACTGCTGGTAACTATTTTAATGGGTGCTTCTACAAGCCAAAATAAATCGAAAATCAAGAGTGACGAAATTGCGGTGGGGGCTTTATTTGTTAGTAATTGATGTTTAAACATTGGGCTCTAAACGCCTGTCGCCCAGCAACTTGACCTACATATTGCACGTCAGGAATTTCAAATCCGCCACCCCAAAAGCTTGAGCTCTCGTTTTCTCATTTACCCTTATTCTTCTGGACGCTTTTACTACGATTTTATAACTATGGATACTTGTATGATCTAGATTTCAACATTTGTTTACTGATTTATTTCTTATGTATCTCACTATTATAATAAAGAGACAGAGTTTGTTTGTATGTTCGCAAAAATCTCAAAAACTACTAAACCGATCGTTATGAAATTTTTATAATAACTTCTTTACATTGTCCGGAGTATCATAGGCTATATTTTACAGCAAACTAAAAAATATATATAGATAAAAACATGGGACCATTGTCGGCGTGCCGGCAAGCCGTCCACGAGGGCATAGTTCATGCATATCCGCTAGGTGGCAAACCTCGACGCACGTGTGCTCGAAAGAGAATTCGTCCGCCTACAAGACATAAGGGATAAAAACAATATTCTGAATTCTTCACGGCATGCTGGTATGATCATAAAATGACACCCGGTAGATTTGAGGAAACATCTACAAGTCAAGGAACTAACCTATTTCCTGGTTATAATCCACCCTCGGAATCGAAACTCCAGTAAAAGGAATAAATTATTTAAAAAAAACGCATTAAGAACGTATGTAGCAATATGTCTAGAGATATGTTAATAAACGTAGAAAATGAAGTTTTGAAACGTGTACAAAATTGTATTTTAAATGATGGAGGACACTTAGAAGGGGATGCGAAATAAAATATTATCAATACTGAGAATCGACTTATCTTTTCGTACTTTTATTTACGTAAAAACCCAAAATGAATTTTATGACGATTTAAAATATCAATGATACCTTTCTCTATACTGCAAATGTAGAATCTGTGGAAGAAGACAATTGTCCAGACTTTGGGCCCGCCGTTCCTGGTTCACCCCTTTGTATCTGTTTCAAGAAGGAATGTCTAACACTTCACGTGCGAACAAGACTACCACTGCTAAATTTGTAAGCGCAATACCTCAAAAACTAGTTGTAACAAGGTGTATACATTAAAGGTTACTGAATTTGTCTTGAAACGCATTGTGAAGTAATCTCAAAAAATATATAGTTTCAATTAAAAAAGCGAACTTGACCTTCGTACCTCTTAAAATACTAACGTAAAAAAAATTCATCTTCGTCAAAAAATTTGCCCCCACGTAGCATGCATTTTTCAAATAAACAATTTGTTTGTATCTGCGATATGTTATAACGGCTTGCATCAGATAAGCGCGAACACGCTGTATATGAATGCATACTATGTATTATACAATGTCACCCAACGCGATGCTTAATTGCTAAATTGTTGTCTAAGTCCTTGATTTGCCAAGAAGGGCTCACTGAATTTAATATTTCACCGTTGATGCAATATCGTAACACATGGTCACTGCACCACCATATTCGACTAATCGGTATCGAAGATTAATGATTCTTAGCGATGGAGTAATTCAAGTCCTATGAGGTGCTATTAATAATCCTTTGACGTTTCTATATTGATGTTTGACAAAAATGTGTATTCTTCAGGAAATATGTAATACATACACTTTAACTTATTAATAGTTGACTTTGATCTTGATTGATGGACTGAATCTTCTGTTTTTCAGATTTCAGTTTAACTACACGTAGACAACTACGGTATTGATTAAAATTAATATATCAGTTTTGTCTTCAATTAATATTGTTATTTTTTGGAACAATAAACGTATGATGTTGCTTTATACTACAGATTTGTCTAAAATTGTGCTGAATTGGAAAATAAACCCGAGTAGAAATGGAGATAGCTTTGTATACGAATTGTACATATTGGATAAGCGAAATGAGTGAGTTCATACCACTCAAAGTATTCGGAAGACCAATTAGCAATAGAATGACCGATAATCTAACTTACGATAGCAAGTTAATGTTGACTTTATTACTTGTGTTACCAACAGTTAAATTAACATTCCGATTAATTACACATGCGCAGTAGAATCACTATAATACGATTGTTTCACCCGCCATTATTGATTCTTTTTCATCCATTTATACAGTTCTGAATTATTTGAATTTCATCCAAATTGCACGACACAATTCGTAATTCCATACCACAGCCGTTCATTCGTTTCCTTTTCAGTCGATTTTTGGAACGTTTGTTCTAAAAAATCTCCAATTTATTTTACCTGAACCGAGCACAATTCAATGAAAGGAATTTTATTGATGCAAACACGAAGCAAAAATCTGTTGCAGTATTTAATCCATTGTAATAACAGCAATTAGTATTGTGAGTGCAGCGTGTTTAACAGGTTTTCCTCTTTTTTCTTTGTCAATCTAGTGTGTGTCATAAAACAAGATGAATATGTTGATCAATGTACTTCGAAAGGTGCTTAATTAGATAATATAACAAACATATGATACACTACAGAAACGCCATTGTAATGTTGCATTTCAAACCAATGCAGGCCGTGTCATGCACATGTATAGAAATGAATTTACGGTCGAGCGCTTGCGAGATGAGTTAAGGTTATGAAGACATCTGGCGGGCGCCGACCGAGACCGTCCAGTGTATGAGAATTGTAGAGGCGCTTTTCCCGGACTTAAAACGCCTAGGGACGTCACAGTTCTAAGCATATTGGTATCACTCACATGTATGTATATCTTTATTACCATACTTTTGTGAAATGAGAAAGTTGCAAGTGCTTTGCCTTTGACACGTAGAAATTCGTATACAAGTTTGAATGAAAAAGGAACCGTCTAATGCCAGTGTCACGTGCACTCTTGATAATTACTCCAAATTAATTTTCTTCATCTCCAAAATCCCAAAACTACCGCCCTACTTTAACAGGGAACTCTTCATTAGTAGTTTTTTTCATACTCTTTCTGGCATGAATGCCAACCGCAGGGACATCTAATACTACTATCTATTTGTTTTTGAAATATAACGCTGAAAATGAGTTTTACAATAGCCTAACGATGAGTGTATAGTAGAATATTTTGTTCCATTAACCCTCACACTACCAAGGCGGGGATATTTTGAGTCCACCATATCATACTTTGTGTAGTTATTTTTCTAATCAGTCCGGTCAAAAGTCTGAATAAAATAGTTATTGTTGAATATTTTGTGCTTAAACATATACTTTATTGAGGAGTAATTTGAATGTTGCGGTTTCGCAAAATGTTTCTTATCATTCAATCCGGCATTAATTTGCCAGGTAATAATTATTTCTTGAAGGTGGGCACTAAATGCCCCCAACCCCCCGTTGGTAGTTCAAGTTTAAAAAAATACCTTGGTAGTGCGGCGGTTAAATGCTCTGGATTGAAAATAATATCCCAAATTTTGTCAGAATATATCATAAAGCACTTCATATTTCAATATGAATGTACTTTGTTCATTTACAAGTGCAGAATTTAACTAATTATTGCGAAACACATATCGGCTCACAGTCGATACGCGTCTCTCAGATCACATATTCTTCTGCTAATTGTAAGTACTTCTATTGTATAGTTGAAAGTAGTAGAGATAGTTTAGATGTGCTAGTTAGGCGAAACTCTCTGCATAGCATTTTAGCCACTTCTTTCAACTGACAAAGAAATATCAATATTTTTTAGTCTTGATGAAGTTTAAACAGCTCTGCAGACTTGAGATTGGGAAAGGATCTTTCCCAAGATTGCACCGACTATGAAAGTAAGGGAAGAGAAAAAGTGGAAAATACGTTTCATAATGTCGACCCCAAATGTAGTTCACATAACTTACACAACCGATGGTTATCACCAATACAATTACAGACTGAAAGTACCTCGTTCGCGAAGTTATGTTGAAATTTCAGTGAATACACTGTTTTCTGTGTATCGCGCCAATATTTCTAAGCTCACTGCTTATTTCTTTCTAACTTTTTGCAATACGCTATTGTTACGCTTGAAAATTCTATACAATTTGTATCCGATGTGTACATACATGTATATTCGAGTCTATTTAAAGACTAAAATGTTCTAAAAATTATTTTAAATTATATTTAGATAAATTCTCCTGCAAATAATTTTAAAACAAATGCAATAAATAATGTTAATCGATGAAATAATTGAACACATTAAACGAACTTAAAATGAAGCGAGTGATTGACAAGATAACATATTAGAAAATTATTAATTTAAAGGCATAATAGTTGCTTAATAATTGAAACGTTTTCCTGTAATAACACTCAAAATAATTATTAGACTAACAAATGACATTACCCAAGTCTCAATCGCCGATTTTAATGAAATTTTCGTAGGAAGTAGATCTTACAAAAGTATTTTACCCATAATTTTTTATATCAGCAATCGTCCACATCCAGAGGGTGGTACCCACATGTTTTATTTGGGTCCATAGTTTGTGTTACGAAGTTGATACGAAAAAAGTATCAACATTATGTATAAACAATGAGAAAAAATTTTATATTTTCTAATAGATTATTTAAAAAAAATTAGTATTTTAGGAATTTGTTAACGTAATTAAATTTATTGTAAGAAAATACACAATTTTTATTTAAAACATATTTTTCTACAACGAATAGTTTTCGAGACATTGGAGGAAACATGTTGCTCACCCCGAATTTTTTACATGTAATAATCTCTTACGAGAGTGAAATTGAAAATTCTGATTTATTCACATTTATGCTTAAAGTCCATAATCTAAGTATACAAAAATTCATGAAAATGGATTAACATTTTACCAGAAAAATTTGAAAAAATGTTAATTTTTAATATACTTTTTAAACAAATTACTTTCTCAGAAAACTAATTGCACAAATGAATTCAGCATTAAAAAGTAGGTAAACCGTAAATTTAAACTTTTTTTCTAGGATTAATAGTTTTTGAGATATATGTATGTGTATACATTCTTCCGTGCCTACGAGCGCGACACGTTAAAAACCAATTAAAAACTGTTAGATGTCGTCATTTCTACAGATTCGGTTTGCATTTTTTACAAAGTTTATGAATGTAGCTTTCAGTACAAAAAGTATGAACAGTATATAACAGTGTATAATAAGTCAAAAGTATAGTTATAATTAGAAAACAGCAGTAAAGTTACATGTTGACTATTATGAATGTTTAAAAGGCTAGTAAAATAGGTATTGAAAAAAGGAAACTTGTAAACATATCTTGAATAACAGAAGATAATGATACATACACACAAGTATCACTAGAGGATATTGGTATAATGTATTTTGGAAAAAAAACCGGGGCGTATGAAACGCGTCCATAGGACCAAACACAGTTAACTGCATCTTTGGGCTCTATTAATTAATTATAATAGGTCATTTTTTAGAACAATACCTACGATTTCTGGTAAAATGGATATTTTATTATTGATTTATAATATAATTTTACAAATCTGGAACATTATCGAAAATCAATTTTGTTCTGCTAGGTTGCCGAAACGTCACACTGTGCGACATATCGATTTCGATCGTAAGACGCGATCTCCTAAAAATGACTGCTGTGTTCCGAGCGTACTTACATCAGAGTGGAAATTACAACTAACAAAGTTTTTAATGTACGGAGGGACGGTATCACCATTATGCAGATTTTTCGTAAAACAAAATATACGCTTTAGAAACTTTAGACGACTACACCAATGGCAACGATTCAAACAAATTAGTAGACTTAACATTGCCCCGATAACGGATAGCACCATTGTGTACTATTTAGCGTGTTGCACTATAAATGGTTCATTTAATTGGTCGGTTACCATCTTACCGAATTCGCCTAATTTCTTATTGGCGTATCTTAACCCTGAAAGGTCTATATCGTAGGAATTTTAAATAGGAAAAATCAGACCGGAGGGATCGGGAAACGAATCCGGGACATCTCCGCTTGTTACGAAGACGTTCAAGGTTGTAATGACGTTTAACAATATGCGAGTGGCCGAGGGCGGCCACGATCTGCAGGACGGCCGAGTGTAGGATCGGCAAAAAGGAAGCGACTTGAATGTTGCGTTAAGAGAGGAAATATCGGCTGGAATCGGTAATTGACCGGTGGCTCAGTGGTTAGAGCGCACGCTTGCAAGCGGAGCGGTCCCGGGTTCGATTCCCGATCCCTCCGGTCTGATTTATCCTATTTAAAATTCCTACAATATTTGTTAGTTTAATTGGAGTTAGCTCGATTGGAATGTTCTCATTAAATCTTCGCGTGAGAACACAGCAATTATCGGGTGGTAGTGATGTCGAATTTAGGAACATAGTGTGATATGTTACGACTCGTGCTGCTGCTTGTCTGAAATAAGGAGAGGTGGTCCCGTATATCCCTTGCAAAATGGCTCCAATTGAACAATTCCGGTTTGATGTAGTACCACATCCTCAATGTGCTCTTAATGGTTTTCGCAGATTAGCGGCACTGTGATGGGTTTTTGGAGTACGTATATCCACTGATTGTATTTGATATACTTGCAGGTCTTCATCTCCGCCTTGAAGGTTTTCGTCCTGCAGTCTTCTGGTATACGACTGACAATAAGTAATTATGAAGCAAATTCATTTCGATCGTGATGAAAAAGCTTAAACACAGCATTTAAATTTGCTTCCTTATTAAACAAATTGGGCACAGCGTTTTAAAATACATAGTACATAAGGTGAGGCATTTAAGGCAGGCGACCCGTTTAACTCAGCTACTTTTATTGATGAAACAAAATGCTTCAAACAAATTTTGCTGGATTTCAAGGCGGACATAATCTGATATTAATAATTTTCCATTGTCAGCCAAATGAAATTTTGCGTACAGTATTGCCCATATCGAAGCGCTTTAGAGCATGCATCGAAGTTCAAGGTCACCGTTTCGAACACTTGTAAAATAGCTAATAAAGTAAATTATCGAAGTGTTCGATCTGTTTGATCAACTAAATTATTTTTCATTGTAATTGACTTTGAATGAGCTTGAATGACCTTCAACTGTGGGTCATTGTACGCATCTTGAAACACTCTATTAGAGTGTAAATAGAAAAAACATCATTCTATTTAACAAAATAATTTTGACCTTCGAATGACATTTACGCCACCTCATATAAAAAACTGTTTACATCAGAGTATGTACCCCTTGAAATGAAACAATATTTGTTTGAAGCATTTCGTTCTAAAGGGCTAGGGGACCTTGCCAGATATTAGGAACGACCCTAGCGTTTATGGCTCAGGAATCTTTGGCAAGGGGTCTTCTCAGAAGAAAAAAGCAGTCTTCTCGCAGCGAGCGTTGCGAAAGAATAAATATTGAGTTCTTCTATTCAAATTTGGTGTTAATTATATATTTCATGTTTCCACGCTTATCTTATAGAGTTGTGAATAGGCGTGTTGTCCAAAAAGTATTCCATTACATGAATTTTCAAAATCGATTTTCTCAAGAATGAAACATCGAATGAAAAAATTTATTTCGCATTCTTTATTAATTTTTCCACAAAAAATTATCCTTTTTTAGTTGTACCATGGATTACGACTCATCCTGTACATTTTTACTTAAAAATGTTCAGATCTACATTTGACTAAGTCATCATTAAAAAGCAATCGTAACAATAATCATTAAATATTATAGTTTTCAATTATAATTAAAATAGATTTTATAAAGTAGATGTAAAAATTAAACATCTCATTAATTGCAGATTTCAGTTCAATAAACGCTAATATTCGAGGAAATTCCTAGCACACATGATACCGATTTATGCATATCTCAGGTGGTGCGCGCAGAGTCTAATTAGATCGTCCAATGATGCATGATGGAGTGACCGCGATTGGATCATATCTCACGGGATGTTCTCTAATCCTGTGAATCCAACCTATTCTATAACAAGGTAGCCCATTGTGTCAGGATCACGAGTGCAGCTTTTCCTATTAACACAATTACGTTCATCCTAAATTTTCAAGGTATTGTTAATAAACATTTGTTTTAATCTATTATTCGTGTTGTCGGTATAAATATTTCTTGAATATTTCTAGTCGTTTACATAAGTCGATAAACATCGCAATACAATGGAAACGAGGCAATGAAAAACAAAGTAAGCTTTATTACAGACCATCCCATACGTAATGTACTCTCTAGCTAATCTTCAATGCAAAAAGTAAATACTATTCACGGTTACTTTTGGTCGTCGACATACTGACAATTCCTTCCTATAATAATGATCCACCTTTTGGGTAACGTTTTTATTACTTCCTCAAAAAATTCTTTTCTTTTTTAATTAAAAAATTCATTCACCGTTGATTTTAAATGGTCACAATTATTTAACTGTTTATCGGTTAAAAGATTCTATAATAATTAGAATAAATGGTAATCGGGTATTAATACGGAGGGTGAATATTTGAACCTTGAACCTTGAATACTTTTAACAGCATTCGTAATTGTATTGACTTTTTTAAACTCATACAGCATAGAATGCTGCAAATGAATTTCGCTTACGTTCATTTGTTAACGTTTTTTAACACAGAGGATACAGAATTGAATGCTTTGAACATTCGGTTTGGACTGCAAAAAGAATGTTCCTTCAAAGGCATATTGTGAAGTTTGTACAGGGTGTCTATACCCGAGTACTCTAGACCGAGTTCTAAAGCGAATAAACGGACAGAAAACTCCATCCTTGTCTGTTTCGACAATATGTTCTCTTTTGCAACCTTGCATTGATTCTAGGTCACTTAAAAACCGTGTTCTGAGTTCGTCTTTGTTTGCTCTTTCATTATACTGGAAAAAAAATATGGCGTTCCATTTAAAAAATACAAAGTGATCTTCAAATGACTTTAAAAATTTTGAACGAAAAATTGCAGCTTTACATTATCATACTCTACATAAAGAACAAAAAAAAATGTTCTTACATTTTTTGTGTATCATCTACCGCTAATAGTTATTTCAAACGGCAGAAATTTGTAGACACCCTGTATGTGTTCATTGCATAAACAGAACGTCTATGTTTATTTAACGTAGGAAACGAAGCGTCATTACTTATGGAATAACCTGATAATAGCAGTTTTAGATTTGTAATCTACTAGCCTCCTGAGTAATATTTCTTTTTCTTCTTTGTACTTCTTTGTACTTCTTTGTACTCCTTTTTCTTCTTCCTTTGGGGGGCAGTAAAAGAAATTGTTTATTCTACTCTTTACGCCAATGGATGCAGGGTCGGCCTGCGCCTCGATTTGCACTAAGATACCATAATATTAATTCTTGCTTACCAAATTGTTGATCTAGCCACTGAAAATTGCGCTGTCTTGGAACCTCTTTTGCAGGTAGTGCTCTGCCATTATTCCTCACTGAATTCCGATATATTTCATCAGCTAATCTTAGCTTCCTGCTGCTTCGTCAATAGGATATAATTTTGATATACCCTGTACATAGCCCAGCTTTGACTGCTACCATAATTTAGTTGGTGGACTTACACAGTTTTAGGTGGGTTTTGAACCATCATGTTCTTAACAACGTCACAGAAGCACAAAGGCGGTCTCACCACCCATCCTAGTCCTGATCCGTGGCCACCGTAGCTTAATTTCGGTGATCGTTTAACCCTTTCGCTACTACGAGCGACTATAGTCGCCCGCCACGAAAGGATCTGGTGATATTAAGGGCGACTATAGTCGCCCTCCGTGAAATGACTATTAGATGCTACAATCGCTCAAAGAAAGAAAATTTCAATCAAAATCATGATCACCTGATATATTCCTAATCGTCATGGATTTCTAAATAAAATTTTGCACTTAAACTTCACTTTGTTCTTTGTACTGGAAGAATATACGACCCGTGCGACCGGACCGTATTTTCGGTTTTCGGCTGGACGCTGACCTAGCGAAAGGGTTATTACTGTATTTAGGGCCGACTGAATCATACACCAACCCTTTCCTTTATCGCAAACTTTCTCCGCACATCAGCCTGTGACTCATTTGTTTTGGCCCTTTTCTGTATTTTCTCCCTGCTTCAAGAAGCTCCGGATAAATCAGAAATTCCTTTATAAGCCTATTAACCACATTGTACGAGTTCAGTATTGCATTAGCTCTGTTAGAACGAACGTGTGTCCAAGCATACAATAAAACCTTCGTCTTCAAAACTTGGAAGTCTGAGTATTATTCTGTACAATCGCCAGTCCATTACAAAATATCATTCAATGAAAGTTCACGGAAAATCCTGCATGAAACAAACGGTGAAGTAATATACAGTAATATATTAACTGTAAACTTAACGATAAAGATTATGAGAAATTGAATTTACGTGTACATTCTCCACGTGCAGTGACATTAAAGATGTCATACGTTTTCGACGTTTTCGTTAATACATGAGTGTAAAATTACTTTTGTTACTACGTAACATAATACCCAATTATTATTACTTCGTCTACTCTTTCTAGAAATTTTCAACAAAGTTGACGAATTTTGCATTCATAATATCTCAGTTGTAAAAGGTATTAGCCATTGTATGGAAAACAGTTCCAACGTTTATAATTACACAGAAGATTGTTGATTTCGAAATGTTATGGTTTTAAAAAGCAAAACAGAATGGAGTAAATTTAAATGCATGTATTTCATAAACCTCATGTTCACAATGATGCATTTAAAATTGTACTTTTTTCGAATAATTTTCACTTTATACGCGTTCCACTGTATATTATGTTTAATTTTGCAGGTACTGTTATTTAAATAACCATCAAGCTTTACAGAATTAGTACATGATTTGCAGAAATCAGATACATAAATTGATAATTCGAGAGAAAAATAATCATCTGATATGGACGGTGATAAAACTGCATTTTCATCAGCTGCATTGCATTTTTTCCAATTGACCCATACTCAATCGATATACCGCTTGCCCGCAAATGTTATCGACTTTATCATCTATCAGTTCATTAATTCAATGAATACTTCTTTACACGGCGTTATCGTTTTTATAATAGCATTCCTGTTTATATTTACTATGACGTCATGTATTGAAGACATTGTTTCCAATAAATTATTCGATTTCCATCATCTTAAGTATATTTCATTTGGTATTCCAGATGTGCTATTTATATTTTCTCTGTTATGTTACTAAAGTCGATTACTGTAACTGAGTCGCATGGGCCAAAGTAAATGTTCATTCATAATATACATAAAATTTTCCTAAGTAAACGAGAAACAAAATTTGCAAATAGGGAAAGCATTACTGTACATTGATCGGATAAATTAAACATTAAAAAGTAAAAACCGTAGAATGATGTTACATTTTGCATCGTAAACATTCTGTAGAATTCTGTAAACTACATTCTGCGAAGACAAGTCACTTTAAAATTGTAGGTTGCATTTATTCCCGCAGCAGAATGGAACGGCGAACGACACTCTGATTTTCTTAGTGTTTCGTGAAAGAAACCGCGCTTTATTATTCTGCGAGACGGCATTTGAATAAAAAAGAAAGCAGCAGAAGTCTGGCGCACACGAAGAAGACCAGGAAAAACGGGGGGCAAGCACGAGCATGAAAAAAAGGATGGCGAGGGGAAAAGGAATTAGGGTGCGTACTGTACGCTGCCTAGACATCTGTCGCAGCGACATGCAAATTAGTTGATGAGACCAAAGGATTATACAGTTTCAGGACAACTCGTTTAACAGGACCACCACTTCCTTCTTTTCCGGTACAAATTATGTTGCAGATCCAACTGAATCAGAACGAAATGAACATTAATTAAAATGCGCTTACACTCTGGCGCGGGGAACACACTTTTTTATTTGTAAACTCATTTGTCTGATGAAATAATTTACTTTTAAATCATCCAGATTCCAACTGTTACATTTCATTCAGCTTGTTTTTTTTTTAAATAATATTTTATGAAAGTAACAAGGACAATCAAGTTTTTCATTTTGAAAAATTCGACTATCTGTGTTAATAACACCTTATTTGTAAAACAAACCATTCGATGCTCATGACAGAGTCACAGGGAAACAGGAGCGCTAAACCTTCTAAATACGATATAAGATCTGGGCATTATCTTTAACAATTCTCTTAATTTTGATGATCATTATTCACATATCTTTGGTTTTACCGCACCTTGAGTATGCGTCGATAATCTGGTCTCCACACACTTCCAAGCATAGATACCTACTAGAAAAAGTTCAACACAAATTTCTAAGATTGTTGGCTTATAAATCTGGCCATTCCATACCTCGTGTAGACCATAACTATGGCCATATTATGCGCAGATGTAATATTCATACTCTGGAGAACAGAAGATTGGTCAACGATTTGCTTTTTCGTTTTGAAATCATTAATAACTACTCGAACAATTGAAGCCTTCTTCATCTGTTGGACTTCAATACTGCTATGCAGCATTTTAGACCTGCCCAACTATTTCGTTTACTCATATACACCTCCAGATTTGGGCATTCAAGTCTACTATATAGAATTTACAAGTCAGCCAACACTTTTAATTTTAAATTGGACCGTGTTTCCGACTCTCCTGATATTTTCAAAAACAGTGTTTATAGATCACTAAGTCAATTTATGAACACTGAAACTGCGTTAATTTAGCGTTTCACTATTACTCTAGTATGCTTAACCTTTAACTACTACAGAACGTCTGGATTTCCCTTCTTTCCAGTTATTACTAACAAGGGACATTACCCAAGTGTCAATCGCAGATCTTAATGAAATTTTTGTGGGTAGTAGTTCTCAAAAAAATATTTCATACATATTTTTTTATATCGACAATCGTCCATATCTAGAGGGTGGAAGTAGCCCCTGAAGTTGGGTTCAAAAAACATATTTGAGGGTATATCTCAGAAACTATTGGTCCTAGAAAAAAAGTTTAAACGTACGGTATACCTATTTTTTATTCTAAATTGAGCTGTATAAATAGATATCCGGTAAAGTAATTTATTTAATAAATATGTTAAAAATTAACATGTTTTTTTAAATTTTTCTGGTAAAATGTTAATCAATTTTCATGAATTTTTGTATACTTATACTATGGACCTTGCCAAAAAATACGGATAAACCAGAATTTTCAATTTCACTCTCGTAAGAGATATTATTGCATGTAAAGAATTGGAGTAATAGAGATGTTTTCTCCAATATCTCGAAAACTGTTCGGTGTAGACAAAAATGTTTTAGATAAAAGTTGTGTATCTTTTTACAATAAATTTATTCACGTAAAAAAATTCCTAAAATATTAATTTGTTTAAATTATTATATTAACAAATATTAACTTTTTATTCGTTTTTTGTACAAAATGTTGATTCATTTCGTATAAATGTGTTAACATAAACTGTGGATCCTTATAAAAGATGTGGATACTTTAAAATTAATAGATTCAACCTTCCGAAGAAAATTAGGCTGACTGTACTAAACACATTAGTTTCGGGGCGCGACCTCTTCGTCCATAGCACTGAAATGGCTATAAAGGTTTACGATATTTTTGTCAATTGTATTGTGTACTATATTCTTAATTATTCTTTACGAGGAATTACTACTGCGGCAGGTAGAGAAGGACTGCGAGGGAGATTCTCCAGGACAGCCGTGTAAAAGATGCATGCGCTCCAATTGCACGGGACCATACAAAAATCCCAAAACACATTTTGGTAAAAACTCTCCATAATGTTTATTAGACAGAACTCGAAGTTTCTCACATTTGTAAAAATATGGTAGCTCTGAGAAAAACTGATTGTTTTTTCGATTCCGAACTGTTAATTGCGGGGGCCGGAATTTCCTGACGTTTTTGAACAATCTTGCGAAGACATTGGTCGGTTCGTTTACCTAAAGAGGAAATATGGCACTACAACTTCGTTTAAGAAGCTAATATATAAATGTGTTGCATGCATATTTGTATACACTTTGCTCTTTGGTGTTACAAGTGATCTCTTCCTGATGGAATCTATCATTGTAGCGACCTATTCGACGGTAATCATTCGATAAATTCTTGTGGACTTGTGAGTTGCAGCTGCTGTTGTAACAGGAAGAAGCTATCATCATAGTGGAATAGTTTGGTGACGTTCCACCGTTTTCAATTTAATTCTACCTTCATTTCATATGCAGTTTTAGATTTTTTTCAGGATCTTGGACCTGATTTTTGTAATAGTGTGTACTACGTTTGCTGGGTTAGCAACTTAAAAATGAAAGTAAATCCAATCAATATTATAAATACCCTGTTTGGTGCGTATAATTATGAAAATACCAAAAATGAAATAGCTTCCAATGCCAAGGAAATTGAATTTGCTCAAACTTTTATAGATATAATTGATGGTTACAAATAGGCAAGTCAGGCAGACGTAGAAGCGAAGCAAGAATTAGTATTTGACGAGACAACAGATGAACCGGTGTATACAATTATTGATGTTGAAAATGAAGAAGGAATTGTAGAATTGAGCAAGTTGTCATCATCACACAATGTATACGAATGTGAATCAACATTTTGTACAAAAAACGAATAAAAAGTTAATATTTGTTAATATAATAATTTAAACAAATTAATATTTTAGGAATTTTTTTACGTGAATAAATTTATTGTAAAAAGATACACAACTTTTATCTAAAACATTTTTGTCTACACCGAACAGTTTTCGAGATATTGGAGAAAACATCTCTATTACTCCAATTCTTTACATGCAATAATATCTCTTACGAGAGTGAAATTGAAAATTCTGGTTTATCCGTATTTTGGGCAAGGTCCATAGTATAAGTATACAAAAATTCATGAAAATTGATTAACATTTTACCAGAAAAATTTTAAAAAACATGTTAATTTTTAACATATTTTTTAAACAAATTACTTTTTCGGAAAACTATTTATACAAGTCAATTCAGCATTAAGAACTAGGCGTACTGTACATTTAAACTTTTTTCTAAGACCAATAGTTTCTGAGATATACCGTCAAATACGTTTTTCAACCTCAATTTCAAGGGCTATTTTCACCCCCTAGATATTGACGATTACCGATATAAAAAAATATGTGTCAAATATTTTTTTGAGAACTACTACCCACAAATTTTTCATTATGATTGGCGATTGACACTTGCGTAATGTCCCTTGTAAGATTGATTTACTTTTTGCCAGTGGTGTGGGAGACCGCCTATGGTAAGTACGTTACCCTTTTACTCGTTCTAAATACAAACGTTTTGCCTTCGATGCTATATTTGGCGTAACCAAAGCAGCAATTCAGGAATTCTTTGAAAAACGGAAAACTTGTTACTTTTGTCCCCCCTTGTCTAAAACGAAAAACAAAGTATTTCTGCAAAAAATGCAATGCTTCAATCTGCTTATAATGTACTAAAAAAGTATGTATAAGGTATTATGAAGATACATGACCTGCTTTGTGAATCAAGTCTGATTTTTGCTTGTAACTTGGCCTTATTTTCTTCGTATTTATTTTTATTTAAAATTGAGTGCCTACTGCTAGTTTTCTTTTTACACCTCATATGAAGAGAATTCACAAGGTTATTGAAGAAAAAACCACAAACCAACCTTACAAACTAAAGTCATAATTAAAAAGACATATAAATGGTCATAATAGATAAATTATCAACAAAAAAAAAATGGCTTTCAATACATTTGCTATTATTCAATCAGGTTTGGGTCTCTTTATTATTAATGTACAAAGCAAGAACAATTGGATTTGATCTTTATTCGGCACTTGTATGTACGTAATAACGCAATAAACATTAGCGGTCTGTGAGACCTCCTATAGTAGTTGCGTAAGTTTCAAGGTCTATAGTAGTTAAGGTTTGAAATGAATTGTTAGTCTATACTATAACAGTCTTTTTCATATATTATGTATACAACCTGTCTCTACACTTTTCAATCATTGTACATAAAAAGGGATTATCACGTATACTGTAATAAATTAACTATTTCTATTTTTCTGCATAACATTTTTATATATTATTATTAATAATATTACACCTATATTGCTAGTAACAAATGTTTACATTCGAACTCGTTTTGATGCTGTAGTGTCTCAATACAAAACAAAATACTGGTTACGAATGGAAACAATGCATTACCGTTTTCCGTTCTCTTCGCGATAATCCTTCATAAGCCTTCAGGGGAACCTTTCAAACTCTCAAAAGCAATTTATACTAGATGCGGTCGCCATTATGGAACCAATAAATCCATTAGAAGGTGCCTCCTGTTCACCAGGATTTATTGGTGCAGAAAAAAGACTCGTAGTATTATAAAGACGAAGAGAGATGCATTTTGCAATTACAATGACACAAAAAATAAAAGAAACCGTAGTACGTTTGCATGTTTATACTTCTATTTCAAGATCTTTTACACCGTATATTTCAATCATTTTGTTCATTCATTTCTCTTCTTATCTGGTTGAAAGTATTTGTTATACCCCTAGTTTTCTTTCTTTAATTTTTAAAAATTTGAAATTTGCACTGTGTTTGCGAGCTGTCTTTAGTTCTGTTTCGTCGATATTTCTGTTAGTTTGGTCTAATTGTAAGCTTTTGTCTCTCTTACTCTCTATTTATTCTTCCTCTTCTCCGGTTCTACGTTTCTCGCTCTATGCTGCTCTATCCACCTCGGATTTTGATTTTAAACATTTATGTACAAATTGACAATATTTGTATGAATCATAGGAATCTATCGACAGTCTGTTCCACGCAGCTGAGTTTATCGGATGGTTGAGTGCTTCTCATTATTTCTTATTGTTAACAGCAAACTCATCACAACATAATAAAGAATAGTAATAAAAAATTGTTAACTCTATAATCTGTAACAAGAAATAATATGCTGGTGCACTATTCATCAAAAACATGATTAAAATTGATTATGTGCCGAACCTTTCGTATCACTAAATACCAAGAACCTAATATGTTCTCTGATTACAGTTACAGTCCATCACAAAAATATTCGGATAACAATATAATTTGAATTTTAGACTCTATATTTCCATTAGATACACAATAAATGAAAAAATAGGTTATAATATATTACAATGCAATTTGTAGTTTATTGAAATGAAAAATTTTTTTACTTATTGTATACGATTGTTTAAATAATGGTAGAGAAATTCGTAGAATAGTTTATTTTGATATCACAAAAATACATATTTTTTATAAATATCACGTCATCTCATAAGTCGTTTTTAAATGTGTCGTAAAGCGTAAATAATTGCACTCATTTTTAATTATCAATACATTAAACATTATACATTAACATGATATATTAATCATTAAGTTTAGTATCCTTGTTCCACTGCTCTTACAGTTATCCGTCCCAATTTTTAACAAATTCCTATATTTTTAAAACAATTAATTTTAAGTCTATTGCAACCGATTAGTGTTATTGAATTGTTTGTCAACTAAAAAATTGTCGAGCCACCTCAACAGGTAGTACAACAGGTAGTACTTCTGTCAGCAGTAGTTGATACATACACGTCTTCAATGTGGTAATTTTACTCAAATGCCAACATGATATTTTTGAACCAAGAATTGCATCGAACTTACGAAATTATTGTCTAGAGGTCTTTGTTATGATAATTCAAGCTTGTATTGAAAAATTCAAAGCAATATACATATCTAACATTCCATCACGTGCACAATTAACATATATTAGCTAAAATCTAATAACATATTGATACATATTTAAAATATGTTTTATAAGATAGGATTGATTTCAGTACCTACGTTGATTAGACATTTTTTACTCCACTCGGTGAGTACTATACACACCTAAAGTCTTAGACCCTTTTTCTTGAACATCCTGTATAGTAGATTCTCTCTTATCCGGTCCCGCTTTAACTGGCCACATTTTGGTAAATATTCATAAAACGGGAGCCACGTCCGATTTCGATGACTTTTTAATATGTTGTCAAGGTCATCATCCTGAGCAATGTTATGAAGGTTTTAGTTTGCGGTCGATGTTCATTAAAAAGTTATTAACAGAAACAGTTTAGACTCTTCGAACGAATGAATTCTTCGGTCTTAATTTTGAAATAAAATAGAAGAAAAAAGCTGAATGTGTAAGGAATTGAACTCAAAAGTTATGTACTTATAGTTGGATATTGTAATCCAATTTTTTTATGTTATCATACATTATATTTACATTTTATATATTAATAATGAACATTATGCATATATTTTATTTTATTTACAACCTGTAGATGATATTTGGCATATATTTTTAAATTAACCAGTCATTCGCTTATCCAATCAGAGTTCCGATCCCATAGGGACCGGTTAAGAGAGAATTTACTGTATAACTTTTTGCTCAATTAAACAATGCAATACAATAATAAAGTACATGGAAACTCATGGCCTGACAAGCAGGCATATAAAAGTTCCACGCATTATTTTTTAATTTATACAATGTGTTACACAATTTTGCGTTGTGTTTGTTACCCATCACACGTGGACGAATGGTCTTAGCAGTTGAAAGAAGTCAGAAAAAGAACCTACATAATGAAACAAAAATAAATTTGAATAACGCATTTTTAACCAATTAACAATTTTCCAAATCTATATACATATAGCGAAGGAAATAAAAAATTTTGAATTTGACGGAGTGATAAAAAGAAAATAGAAGATGACTATTATTTGTCCTTGCTTAATACGAAAACTTTAACCCTACTACGTACATATATAGTTTTATAAGTAACATAGATACAAATTTGTTAAAAATAAATTTATGCACATTATAGTTATACAGATTTATACGCAACAAATTAGAAGCGCATTCCTTAGCCAAAGAACGGTACTTATTCACGTTATTTGGAAGCAGCTTTTCCTTTATCAACTCTTGGCTTATAAATATTGAAAATCAAATTATTAGCGTTATTTGCTACAGGATTAAATCGCAAACTCTCGAGTTTTTGTGTTTGGTCTTATGGTATATTAGCATGGCCTGCATGTGGCTTCATCTGCGATGTTTCTGCGTACAGAATTCGAAATATTATGCTTCTTTTTCCTTTATATCTTGTAGCCGGGTAAATTTTCTTTCGAGCGCGCGGGCGCCGAGCTTTGCCACATAGCGGCTGTGCGTGAATTACGCCCCCGTGGAAGGCTCGCCAGTACAGCGACAAAAAATAATGCTGTTTTCTTATCTTCATATATTATTTATTTTACTATAAAATATAGCTTATGGCACTCCGGTAAATGTAAAGAAGCTATTTTGAAAATTTCACAACAATCGGTTTAGTAGTTTTTGAGATTTTTGCGAACATAAAAACAAACTCCGTCTCTTTATTATAATAATAAGAAGTTGTAATATAATTTGAACGTTCAAATTATTTGACATATAACACTTTCCATTAAGAAACGGAATCGACACAGAAGGCACAAAGTCATTTATCCTAGCTGTTTCAAAACACTCAGGATTTTAAGAGGTCGTGCCATATAATAAACTATTTTGAGTTATGGACGCCGCTCTGTAGAAACGCTATCTGATAAATTTTAAAATAAATATATCTATGCAGCTGAATTTACATTTGTCATAGACACATTTATTGCTTATATTTCGAAAGGTTGGTAATTTCGTTGGTCTCAGACTCAAGCAGTTTTTCAATGCTCTCATTTCGAAAGTTTTAAATCTCTTCATAACGCATGGACTAATGTTAAACCCAATTAAGCATACGTACGCAAGGATGGATCTCATGAACAAACCTGTAACAAGTAGTCTTCACTGAACTATTAATGAATTTAGAATAAAATAAACTCGTAAATTTTTTTATGAGCAAGTCCTGCTTTGGATAGTCGTTCCAATGCGTGGAACTTAAAATTTAGAAAATTATGTAATGTAACACCAAAATATTATACAACATTTTTATGCACGATTTTGGTATTTTCATTTTGTGTATAAGTCAAATAGAAGTTTCTCCAATATTTTCTAGTATATTTAGAAGTGTTTGTCAAAGTTACCTTGTAATTTCCACGCACGGCAATAGCCATATATCTTGTTGAATGAACCTTGTAATTTGTTCTGCACGTCTATGACTTTTTTGCCTGAAGTAGAAATTATTAAATCGTCCGCGAAAATAACAGCATGAGCATTCTTATTGTGATTTAGTTCGAATAATCTTAGAATATTAAAAAAAAAGAAATTAAAACGAGCAAGATCCAGTGTTTCCTACGCGGCAACACCGTTGACCACTGGTGTTACTTTAATCAAAGCGGTAATGTTTTTCGATTCAACGATGCGTCAATTACACCAGCATAAGATGCAAGAGGAGCAAGATAAAAACCTGATGAAAGTGGTATTGCACTTTGCCCTGTCACAAGCTACACACTGATATGTAGAGTGTGAGAGAGAATAAAAAAACGCAAGACAGACATATTACGTTCCCCAGGAAATAAACGACGACGCACGTAAACGCGAAGTGTTTGGGTTAAGTTACATGAAACTGGTGGAGAGTGAAAGTCCTGTTTGAACCGGTTAAATGCCATATCGACGATGTGGAAGAGATCGAAGGCTAGTTTCTTGTTATGGAATATCACATACCTAAGAGAATGAAATTTTACAATTAAAAATCTTCACCATTTTTTACCATATTCAACGTTAGACGTTTTCACACACAATAAATAGATGATATGGGAAACTTACGATCAGTAATTCCGTCACGCCATTTTTTTGTGAATTTTGATAGAAAAAATGGAAAAAAATTGAAAAATAATTATAATGACATAGGAAAGGTATTAACTGTATGTATTAAAACGTGGTTTTAATTGTATAACAAGTTTTGCTTCTTTCCTTACCATGGTAGCCTGACTAAACTAAACGACCAGTGCACAGGGCAAGGATCGACATTCGTCAATAAATACATTCTTCAACAGAGTGTGGCGATTGCGACGTGGAGGACAGGAAGAAAAGGAAGGTGAGGAAGAAAGAGGAAAGGGAAAGCGTTTTGGCCGGGGCCTGTTAGTGGATTCGTCAGTAAGGCTACCTAACAGGTTCGTGCCTTACAATGGTATATTACTTGCAATACTTGTTAGACGCAGGATGCTGTTGCGAGGGTCAGGTCGAAGGATGTACATTAAGGTAATCCTTGTTTTTCGACTTTCGATTTTTTTTTGGTCGCACCCCCCAGATTTATGCCACTTGGTGAGAAAATGGTTTCTATACAATTTCAGAGTGATTGAACAAAGGGAATCGATGCCGCACTTGAGTTGATGTATTGAAATTTTAATGATTTCACGTCAATTTCAGACATAATCCTGTTTCACTATTCTATAAGCTTTAATGAATCATTTTTAATAAAAGTACATTTTCTTCGATGTGTAATAGTAGTATTTTTCTTTGACTTACGACAATATACTCAAAATCTTTGAATTTTACCATTAAACTTATAGCATATAACACAGTGTTTAAGCGACTGTACGTGGCTACAGGAGTGAGAGGCTACAATACTATTTATATACAAAAATTTGATTATTTATTATTTTCTAAGAATTATATAAATAACTATAAACAAAAATTATAATTATTTGTAAAGTTATGAACAAAATATTAAAATTTAAATTATATACACATACAATGGACAGTAAGCAACGTAAAAGAATGCGATATGGCTACTCTGTAAGATGTTTTTGGATGCGTTGATGTATATGTGAATGTATTCTTCATACTTCCAAGGAGAGGTTAAAGCAATGCGATTACCCATTTTAATGAACGATGAATTTCTCTGAGGTATTTTAAAAAAAAAAGATAAGTCAACACATTACTGAGTGTATTCAACAATACGCATTATTTAAAAGATATTGTGCGGATATCAGGCATACTCTATTCCTTTGCAAAAATTGGTCAAAATTACTGATGGCAAATTAATAAATAAGAAAATTTTTGTACAATCATTCATACTGAAAAGATGGCAAACATTTTATATGATTTTATTAATCTTTTGTTATAAATATGTTTCCCGAATGAAGAATCAGCCAATAAAAACACATTTCTGATCTTTAGCATTGTTTAATGCGTGAACATGCTTTAATACAATGGAAGTTCAAAAATATCTTATTTACAAGCATCTGTTAACATGCTAGATTAATTTTAAACCGTTTACAATTTCTTGGAAATGTATATCAAATAGATAATATTTTCATGAAAAAACTAATGCACTTTCGGTCATATTAATAAGAGAAAAAATTCTTTCAGTTTTTTAGTACAAATTTTTTTTATGAATGAGTAATAAATAGTAACATTTAGCAAATTAGTTATGACAATAACAAATAGTAATTTATACTAAAAAAGCGGAACATGAAATAGAAAGTTTTATGGTAAAGAAAGTATTCCGTATACTAAGTACAGTAAAAGCTGGATAAATGCAAGAGAGATTGGGACCCAAACATTGCATATATCCAGCCGAGGAGTCGATTCTATGTTTACATGTGGCTCCAGCCGAGCGTGGACGTAGAAAGGGACACACAGTGGAGGAGAGAGAGAGGTCCAAGGAAACAAAGCGAGGGGCCGAAACGTATCGGTGAGACAATACTAATGCAACAATAAAACTTTTTTATTTATTAATTTTTCCAAATATAACTTTTACCAATGTATTTGTAAGGTTTTTCTGATTAAAATGAGACCAAGCACGATATAGTTTGAATTACATTTACTTGTTGATACTGATTAAATGCGTACCACAAAGTACAAAAACACGTTGCTCTTATTAAAATAATAATAAACGGATAATGTAAAATAATAAAGTCCATTATAATATATAATAATACATTGTAATAAACACGATACAATTTGAATTTTATTCACGCTCGGCTGGAGCCGCATGTAAACATAGAATCGACACCTCGGCTGGTTATATGCAATGTTTGGATCCCAATCTTTCTTGCATCTATCCAGCTTTTACGTATTTTAATAAGAGCAACGTGTTTGTGTACTTTGCGGTATGTATTTAATCTGTATCAACAAGTAAATATAATTCAAACTATATCGTGTTTGGTCTCATTTTAATCAGGAAAATCTCACAAGTACGTTAATAAAAGTTTCATTAAGAAAAAGTCAGAAATAAAAAAGTTTCATCGTTAAATTAGCATTAGTCACACCGATATTCCGGTTCGGATCATATTGCACCGATCCCTCGTCGAGCGTTGAGGCTCGCGAAGGGGGATCCCCTCACGTGGAGGGGATAGTCACCTTGCATATATCCAGCCAATCTTTTCTTGCATATATCCAGCCCATCTTTTCTTGCATTTATCCAGCTTTTACTGTACTATGTTTAGTTATTGGAGATTTTGTGTCACTTTACAACATTGATGGCTACCGGAGCTGCGGCCTTTCCCCACTCTAGGTCCATTTTCCTCATACAGGCTGTGATCTGTAACGACAATCGACCGAGGTGAAACGAGGTGCGAACTGGAGGGAACTGAGACAATGGGATGGACCCAGAGTGGGGGAAGGACGCATTTTTATCAGTATCGATTTAACGCTTAAAATCGAGCGTACGTGACAGCGGGCGATAAGAATGATTGGACGCTTCAAATCACGTGCACGTGACAGTGAAAAGTTAAGGTAGGTCATTAAAAACTCAATACTTAACGAAATATTTCATATTGTAATTTATAGCACATTTCTTTCTATTGTATTCTAATATGTGTTCTCAGCACCACGAACAGTAATTTAATATTTATCAGGTTTCGAATTACCCACGAAGTTTCAATACAATCGGTGCATAATGTCATACGGATTTATAAAATACATGTGCGTCGACACTTCCTACTTCCACCCTTACTCTTGGTAAGCCGCTGCTGTACTTATGAGTCTGTTTCAGTAAATCTTGCTATTATAATAAAGAGACAGAGTTTGTTAATATGTTCGCAAAAATCACAAAAACTACGAAACCGATTGTTGTTAAATTTTCACAATAGCTTCTTTACATTTGCCGGAGTGTCATAGGCTACATTTTATAGCAAAATAAATAATATATGAAGATAAAAAAACATGGGACTGTTTTTTGGCGGCGTGCCAGCAAGCCGTCCAGGGGGGTATAGTTCACCCACAGCCGCTAGGTGGCAAACCCCGGCGCCCGCGCGCTCCCTGATTTCGCATCAGGTTCGTTGACACAACACATTTATCCATAAGAATTTTCTCTAACCTAGTGGCTCCCCAATTTCGCATTGGGTTCGTCCACGAAATCTAACCCATCCTGCGGCTCCCTGGTTTCGCACCAGGTTCGTCCGTATCCTACAGCTCCCTGATTTCGCATCAGGTTCGTTCACGAAGTTTCAACCTCCTGCGTCTCCCTGATTTCGCATCAGGTTCGTCCGCACGTGTCTCCATCCTAGAGGCTCCCTGATTTCGCATCAGGTTCGTCCTCGTTTTCAAAATCCTAGCGGCTCCCTGATTTCGCATCAGGTTCGTCCGCGTACCACACTAACAAACTGCTAAACCATATTCCTTGCAAAATACACCTCGCCGGCCTCGCGTGTTGCTCACGGCCCTGGCTCGTAACAACTGTATGCTCTAGATGCCCCTATAACAAGAGAACTTCGAGAACCAGAAATCACGACTTTGCAAAAAGTTTTGTGGAAATGTAGTTATTTGAACCATGAACGAAGTAAATTAACACTTAATGTGTGAAAGGCAAATGTACACATTCGCATATATTTCTTAAATTATTAAATTGAAGGAAAAAAATTGTAATAAATATTAAACGGAAGTATGGGTGTACAAAATGATGTAGGGGAGATCGGGGTATGATGGTAGGTCGGATAAGATGGCGAATGTTTTTTGCTTCTATTGCTAATACACGCCGACTTTCTTTGTTACGCCATCTTTGCAGATGAGTCGGTAATATAATTTAGCATGGTAAAGTAGACATTAGATGATGGAATAGAAAGTTCGAATGAAATCACGATTTCACGCATGTGGCTTATAATAGTTTAACATCATAAATTAGTGAATAGAAGCTTAAATAAAAGGTAAGTATTGCATGGGAAGTCAATTTTGGCGTTCATAAGAGTTCAGAATTGAATATCACATAGTGGTTTAAAATAAATTTGAATAGAAAAAACAATATCATCTAGCATTATCACTAATTTCCCCGTAAAAGGAAATTCAGAAGAAAGACGTGAGCTTCTAAAACGAAAAGAAGAAAAGAAGAAAAAATACTAAAAGTGGAAAAGAAAAAAGTAATAAAAGACAAAGAAAATGTCGATACTATTATTTGTCCAGGATATGATGAATTGTATGCAGATACTCCTTTAGAGGACTGGATACAGCGTTTGAAGTGCTTAAACTGGTGACACGAATCTTGCACTAAATATCGAAGGGTTGGGTTATTCACGTGTCAAAATTGTATTCGTTAAATTAATATAACCATCTTACCCCAGTATGTTCACATTCAATTTACTCACAAATTAGTTTTTAATTTTATACCAAAGATAACTGTAAAATTATTTTTATATACATATATATTACTAAAACATGTAAGATTGTTATGGTAAAATATTATTTTTTTTGTATAAGAAATAAAAAAATTACACTTATTTTCGCTTAGTATCACCATCTTACGCCGATCATCCCTACACAGATTTTGAAGAGAAGTTAGGTTATACGACAAAAATTTGGTATAAATATTGATTAAACTTCAGTGTACGCCATTTTGCTCCTCCCATAATACTATTTAATTTTTTACGAAACCTTCTTTCTTTATTTCTTACATTTTAAAAGTGCATGCGCTAGTATAGTCTCGCCTCTTACAAATTAAGTGTTGATTTCACCCCTTTTAAGGACAAAACCTTATAAAAGCAATACAACGTTATTCATGTCCCAAGTAACTTTGCACAAAGCTAAAAAAACTTCACATAAAGTTTCATGCAAATTAGTAATTCTTAGGCCACCAGGTTGCCTTGCAACTTTCATTCCCCTACGGACAGCATTTATTGCTTCTTGAAGTGTTTCTGGCGCATATAGGATGTCCCAATAAAGAGAACACCTAAATATTGTGGCATTATTTTATAAGATAGTTGTAACTGTGCATGAGTGGTTTGCGTGTCTGAACGGGTGATGACTGATAAAGCATGACTGGTGAATGTTTGGAAGTTTGAAAGGTATAGGCACGGGAGGCGAGTGTTTGGGACAGAGCGTAAAGAATCGGGTGACCGTGTCTAATCGCATAAAATGGTTGCGAGTACGTTTCTGGGAATGCATTTGTCTCTTCGGGTGATGAAGAGGGGGAGAGAAAGAGAGAGAGAGGGGGGATGGTATGCGAGAGGTTACAACGAGTGTTCTTGGGGTGCGAAGTATCAGTCCTTGTGAGGGTTTTCTTGAGAGAGTTACGTAGCGAGAGTTTGAAATAGCGAGTACTGCGAGATTGTGAGTTTTCCTGTGTGCTTTATTGTTAAGGTATATTTAATAAACTGTCTACCAACCCTACCGGCAGCACGAGAGATTTAATCAAAATAATTCCTAGAGTATCCCCTTTGTTTTTAATGATATGGGAAATGTTTAAAGCACAATTTTAATGGTTTCAAAGGTGAAGTACCGTGGATGGAAAATAATTTTTAACGGTCAGTTTTTTTTTTGAATTTTTTTCTAACCACTAGCATTTGTTTGCAGGAGCGCATATTTTTTTTATTGCATCTTGCAGCGGATGTCAAAATGCATTGAAGCATGTCTGACTTATGACCTTGAAATGACCTTATTTCCTGATTTCTAATTGCAAGTAAAAGATAACCGATTATTTACAATACTAAAATATGTTGTACAATGTTAAAATGTATTTAATTTAGTACTTAATTCGCTAACATATGAAGTGTGAATATACTGAAAAGTATAACATTTACTTAATAATATCGTTACTAATGTCGCTATCATTAATAAGATTAATGATATAGGTATTAAGAATATCCGTATACATTACGTTTTACATTAATTCCTCATATTCCATAGGGGCTACACAAATTATAGTGTCTCGTATTACAAATGGTCAACTATGATTTACACGTTGATTACATGTATATCGAAACGGAATGGAGTTTATACTTGCCTTGGAAATATGCATAAATAACACACTTGCCAGAAGATATTTAAGCATAAACGTGAAAAGTTCAATTACTGCATGTTGCTTAATAATTGCACAGTTACCCTATTAAAAAATTACATAATCGTCCGATTCATGAGAGTAGGTTGTGGTGTAGTAATATTCAATAATGAAAGGAGAACATACTTTATTGAATTAGGTGCAAGTTTATTTACACTATTTCTTTAGATAACTGCCTACTTCTTTTTAACACGTTCCATGCCACAGTGAAAAATTCCATAGATAGTCGGACGCGCGAAAATAAGTTTCTATAAATACATAACGTTAAAATCACAAACATTGAATTGTCTTATCATGTAGCATTCACTTGGTATTATTATTTTGGCGTTCGTTTTAATTGAAATATAAAGAATATTACCATTTATATAGAATAATCGAATTTGGTGCGTGGGGCGCATACGGCCCACGCGGCACGGACCGTGTTAATCAAGCAAACCTAGGTAAACGATCGCGGCATCCCTTATTACTGAGGACAGAATATAACGTGATGGAGCAACCAGCATCATCCAAGCATTTCTTCTCTTTAAAAATGTTGTATATACTAACTTACATATACACCATTTTTTTTCATAAATTATATTTAGAATTTAAACAACGATAATCACAATTCTATTGTTGACGCCCGCTAAAGCCGCATCAATGGCCTGCACCTTAAAGTTTAAATCTTAATTACCAGTTAAAACCCTACGCGACACATCTGGTGAGTATGTCGCTAGTATTCGAGGACATTTACGAATTGGCCCTTCAACAATAGCCTGGACAGTCCTACGATGGACAAAGGAGACCGTCTCACCGTCCAGGAGGACTCGGTCAGGAGACAACGCAGGTATCAGCACCGCGACGCCCCCTTCCTAGGACCCTGTGCACCCTCCTCCTCGAATATCGGCGCATGCCACCAGCCAATCAAAATACATTTATATTTGAATCTAAGACATTCCGCCACCTACGAAGGTGACGACTAATTTGTATGTATCGACGAAAGTTAGTTACGTCCGAACCACCTAACAACAACATTCCAATAGCATTATACCACTAGTCACTCACCAGTTTCGAATAAATCAGTTTTTCTACATTCTAAACACAACTCCTTTGCCTACGTGACTCATTTCTAAGTTGTGTTAGAGATAGTACGACCATCTTACAAACGCGAGTACTACGGGAGTGCCCAGGCATACATCCTGCGGTCAGGATCGGCGGTCAACATCTATAATAGACAATATATTGTAAAGTGAGGTCTACGCTGAATCTCTTTTTACGATCGGCACTATGTATTCCCTCATTTGGAGTTGGGACGCTCGTGTGTGTATTAGGATGAATTCCAAGGAAATTCGGGAACGCCGCGACGCAAAAATCTTTTCCGATGAAAAGTGTCCCGCAAAGAATAGCCTTACTCGTCCTCTTACCACCCTTTCTCCACTGAGTTTTGGTATAAAAAGAGTACTAATAACGACTAGTCGGGTTCAGTTAAATATGTTATGCGCGGAGAACAATTTCCGTCGTTTTCGAAGAAACTCTTTCGAGCTTTCGGCTAAGAAACCCAGTACCACTTCTGTTTATCTCACAAGTAACGTAGGGACCACGACACCGACTGGCTGGATAGCAACTACGAATATGAACGTGAATGAACTAGTGTTCTGAGGTACATTCAACCGCAAAATATACTTTTCTATCGAAATTGGAAAGAATACCGAAATAACGAAAAACATGCACGTAAAAAAAGTCCTGTCCGTTGCAGGTACATCCAAAGGCCTGAGCTGACCCCGGCGACGAAAGGTCAGATAGCCATAAAACAATATCCAGGACGGAGTGAGTTCACAGTCGGGAGCGCGAACCAGGTGACTTCTTGAAAATTAAGCAAAGGGTCACAGGTCTACGTGCCTTCACGAACACCGCAGATGCATGCTTTTCCGCGCTCAGGAAAACCCATCATACGCGATCAGGTACCCAGTACTTCCAGTCAGAGTTGCCCCGACCCATCGAGCAATTTTAATTGGTTTTCCAGTTCACCCACTCCATGGCGAAAACCTACCCTTGCAAGTTTGTTAGTCCTTCACACAAAATCAGTTTTCAGTCTTATTCCAAAACTCTTACTGTAAGGTACAGGATGTCTCAGCTAAAGGAGGCCACCTAAATATCTCCTTCGTTTTTCATGACATGAAAAATTTTCATGGCACAATTTGAATGGCTTCAGTGAAGGGATATCCTGAAAAACAAATTTTTGTTGTCAGGTCATTTTTTCTGTTTTTTTTTTCAAGGTCATTGGTGTTTTTATCTGGGAAACGTCTATTTTTTTCTATTGCATCTTCTAGCGGATGAAAAAATAGATTTGAGTTTGCCTAAATCATAACCTTCAGATGACTTTGCAAGCCAATAATGTGATGAAATTGTTGCGATAGTATGTGAACTTACAGGACAGTGAATGTTTGGTGCGGATTTTACACAACAAAATAATTGGACTGTACTACATTAACGGAACATTGAATGGACAAACATACGTGACATTTTCATCCAGTGCCCTGAACGAATTGATAGGAGAAGTACAGTTAAGTGTCTGTGATGTTATGTGGTATCAGCATAACGGCTGCCCAGCTCACTATTCGTGAGTAGCCGTTCAAGTACTAAATCGAAAATCCCCAAACCGTTGGATTGGGCGTAATGGGCCCATAGCTTGGCCAAAACGGGCACCACATCTGACGCCACTAGACTCTTTTCTTTGGGGTAACTAAAGGAATAAGTTTATCAACATCGACCTACTACTTCAGACGACATGATGAACCGCATAATTAGTGCTTGTGCTGCTATCCCACCGGAAACAATAGAAACAGCAGCACAATCCGTACAGTGACTCGCATTAATATTCGGACACTATTATATACAAGATATTATCGCTGTTATATTTGTTTACAATAACGGTAACGAGGTAATTGCGGTATCGTGCATGGAAGTGAAGGTCGTAGTTGGAAAAAACACAAATGTTATTTATTTATTACACATATGTTTTTAAATAATAATGAATAAGTGAAATAATGTGCAAATTTCATGTCGCAAAAAATTCGGACACGTTATTTACCCTACAGTATGTCGCTTAATAACTCGGTTTCATCGCTACTTGAGTGACGCAGCACAACAATGTTTACAAACATTATAAATGCGTCCTCAAGAGCTCAGTTTTTTGTGTTATTTCGTCGAGAGCACATTAAATATCAGTTAAAATGGGACGTAAAACAAAAAATACCTCTTTTGATATTCGTCAACTGGTAATTTATAATAGAGAGAAGGGTAAATCGTATCGTGAGATTGCCAAATTGGTAAATTTGAAAAAAAAACACCGTAGGAGACATCATAAAAAGATACAATGTTAAGGACCGCATTGATTCAATTCCACAAAAAGGACGTCCAAAGTTACTTGATGCACGAGATGAAAGGAAAATTGTTCGTAAAATAAAAAAGGATCCTGGAATAAGTGCTCCTAAACTAACCAACGAATTATTTGAAGTATCTGGGAAGAAAGTGCATCCGGACACAGTGCGTCGTATACTAAAAAACCATGGATACAACGGCAGAGTAGCTCGAAAGAAACCGTACGTAAACGAGAAGAATAGAGAAAAGTGACTGACTTTCGCCAAAGAATTTGTTTTGAAAGATCAAACGTGGTGGAACAATGTAATATTTGCTGATGAAAGCAAATTTAATTTTTTTGGATCAGACGGGCGTAAACGAAATCAGGAGTTCCAAATCAAAAATTTGAAACCGACAGTGGAACATGGCTATGGAAGTGTGATGGTATGGGGTTGTATTTCAATGACAGCAGTAAGTGAATTAGTTTTCATGGATGGAATTCTAGACAAATACAAATATTTAAATATTTTAAAACAGAATTTAATCAAAAGTGCTGTTAATATGAATATTCGTGAGTTTTAAATATTATGAAGACAATGATCCAAAACATAAATCTAGAATAGTACAAGAGTATTTACTATATATTTGCCCCAAAGCGCTGCACCCACCACCTCAATCACCGGACTTAAATCCGATTGAAAATTTATGGGACCAATTAGATCGTAATATTCGAAAAATGCCCATAAGAACAATACCAGAATTAAAACAACGTTTAATAGAAGAATGGAAGTGTACTACACAGAAATATTTAGAAAAAATTATTTGTAATATGCCAAAGCGATTACACGAAGTTATTAAGCAAAATGGTTATCCAACGAAGTATTAATATTCACTATAATATATCTTAAATAAGCATATTTCATACGAAATTAATGTAATTTATTTATTATCCGAATTTACGGTCCGAATGACCGGTTAGTGTCCGAATATTTTTGCGACGTGAAATTTGTACATTATTTCACTTATTCATTATTATTTAAAAACATATGTGAAAAAACATAAATAACATTTATGTTTTTTCCAACTACGATGTTCATTTTAATGCATGATACCACAATTACCTCGTTAACATTATTGTAAACAAATATAACAGCGATAATATCTTGTATATCATAGTGTCCGAATATCAATGCGAGTCACTGTACTTACTCGTGTCAGAAAGTTTATCGCTGCCTACGGACATCACTTTGAACATTTATAACATAAGCAGTAAGTTCACTTACCATCGCAACAATTTCATCACATTATTGGTTTTCAAGGTCATCTGAAGGTCATGATTCAAGTATACTCAAATGTATTTTTTCATTCGCTACAAGATGCAATAAAAAAAAATACACGTTTCACAGATAAAAAACACCAATGACCTTGGAAAAACAGAAAAAATGACCTGACAAAAAAAATTTCTTTTTTCGGGGTATTCCTTCATTGAAGCCATTTAAATAGTGCCATGAAAGTGTTTCATGTCATGAAAAACGAAGGAGATATTTAAGTAGCCTGCTTTAGCTGAGACACCTTGTATATGTACGGGTGGGGTGGGGTTGGCTCCGGACCGCCCCTGGGTGCGTACCAGCACCCCACAACCGGAGCTATATCCCGGTCTTTAACATACCCATGTCATTTGGAAGGCTCGGGTACCTCAATGGGTTGTGGACTTATGTCTACGAAGGTGCGACCAGTGCTACCTAGAATAGTACCTAACGGGGCGTCGGCTGCGCGAAAGCAGTGCTGGTTTTCGGTTCTGGGGGAGTGCATCTCCCCTCCGATCACCAGGCTCTGAACATCCGAGGAAGTCTCTCAGGATTTGAAATTAAATCTCCGACCAATTGAACAAGGCTATAAAGCCGAGACCGGGTCGAATACAAGCTGTCCAGGGCTGCGTGACGGTCTATCTCTTCAGCTTTGGTTCAGGGTAGAGTGTACGTACAAGCGTATAAGCATTCTCCTTTGGCCGCGAAGTAACTAACGGACTCATCCACAGAAAACGCTCCGCGGCGCTTCTGGATTTTTCTACACTCATTGTCAGTCCTAAGATTTGGCCTAAGCTACAAGTGGTGCAAATGACTGATTGCCGACATTAGCGAAGGGTTCAGGAGCGGTGAAGTTGCTTTTTGCGACAGGTTACATTAAATGTAAGGTATGTGTGTATATGAGAGAGAGAATGGCAATGGACATTGGGATGGTCTGGATTTACGTCAGGACAACTATCTCGTGAAGACGAGGCTCAGTCCCATACATTTGGCGCCCACGTGACACGCGATGGTGAGCCAGCCGGGGTCAGGTAGACTAGACTGCGCGCACCACCTCGCTTACGTGACATCCGCTGGCCCATCGTAGCTGGTGATGTTGAAGGAGTTCTCTCCAGAAAGAGAGGGGCGCGTTTTAGTACATATGAGTAAGAAAGTGTGTGCGCGAAATTATTAGAAGAACCGTACGACTGTCGGTGTAGCCGGACGAGCAGCAAGTCGGCCGAAATATAATCTGATAATTAGTTTTTAGAAGTATTGTTTTAATTTAAAACGCCCTTACATTTCACCAAAAGTCTTCTACCGAACAACAAGCACTCATCTACAACACACACTCGATCTTTATACATTCCCATTCGTTAAGACTCCGTGTTGGTTGCATCCAGTGAGATCGAGCTCAAGATCTCTTTCGAATCATTAGTCAGTCCTATAGAATCCGCGAATTTGGTTGAAATTCTATTTTCGGCCATTTTTTTAACCGATTTTATTCCTCGTATTGCCAGTGCGACAACGCCGAGCATACATTAGGTAATTCACCTTCTAATAATTAATTCGCGACATACAACGCTTGCAATAGAAGACTAATTTTACAATATACAGTGTGTCCGCGCTAAAGTGATACAGGCCTATATTTTCTAACATATATAATTAGCATTGATTATTCTTGAAACCCATTGTTCATACCAGTAATCCTTATAATCATAGTTGACCGTTCCAACACGATACAACTTTACCTAACTAACATTTCCTGTGATTCTGTGATTTCGCATCAGGTTCGTTCGCACAATTCATCTACCCACATTCGGATCCGATGGCTCTCCGATCTCGCATTGTGTTCGTCCAGAGAAACTTAGCTCTCCTGCATCGTGGATTACGTGCCAAGTTCGTTTGCAAATTTCATACTGGTGACTCCCCGACTTCGCATTGGATTCGTTCGCGCAAATTCATCCTCTTGCGTCACACCGATTTCGCATCACATTCGTCCGCGTACCACACTGACAAACTGATAAACCATGTTCTTTTGTAAAATAACATTTCGCCAGCCTCACGCATTGCTCATGTCCCTGGCTCATAACAAAGAAGAGACTCTGTACGCGGAAACTCTGCGAAATCAGGTATCTAAATCAATACAGTACGTCTTACAGTTGAGCATTACCTTAACATTCTCTCTTCGAGTCCCCGTTTTCTCGATTGCGTGGATATCGAGAAGGATTAGATTCTTGCTGCGACGGAATTCATATTTATTCAACTCAACTTCATTCATGTTAAATTCAGAGAACCCACTCATTACGAATTCCGTTAGCTCGCATGCCAACCAATTTCCCGGAAAATTCAATTAACAGTTCGAACGCCAAATAGGGCATCATGCACCCTACATGCATTTATGACAGCAGGTGCGCTTCGAAAATTTTCCTGGGTCCATACTACCTCCGGTACTTCTCGCGACTTCGTGCTTCCACCTCCAATTTCCGCTACGCGAGTTGCTGCCACTTCCACTTTCCTCTACACGGGTGTCTTCGAACCTTCACTACTTGCTACGTAACCAATCACCGTTCAAAAAGGATGACGAAGAGTATAAGGTCTCGAATTTTGAATATCGCAAGGCATTATGATACTGACATTATTAGAAGTATTACTACATCAAGGGACATTATATATTCAACTCTCACACCAGTCTTTGCCAACGCCTTTGGAGAACGTCAACAACTGTCCGACAATTTTACTTTGAATTAACATCAGCTGGACCTCAATAACTTGAAGTCTAGCGTAGCGTTCAAATACCGTAGTTATTATTTTATGAAGTCGGATTTGTGACCCGTCAGATTCAGTTTTGAATCGCTGTGATACGATATAGAAGCTGTTATTTCAATACACGTTAGTGATGAATCCAATGACGAACTACATTGTGCTCAGAGGCTCGGAAAATCATACACAGTTCATCTCATTGAGCTTATGAACCGAACATAGCTGTTCGCTAGGTTTAAAATATCAGAGATCGCAAGTTTTAATTAAAATATAAGATATCAGCTGTTTCAATTGAATAGAAAGTAACATAGCATGATCTCATAAACGACGCGTCGAACGCCTACTTGCCTAGACTTGCGTCGCCGGCACAGACCCAGGATGAGGAATTCCCGAGCGTTGCCCCCTTCTTCACTGCAATTGTAGCGAAGCTGTGATTGGCTAGTCGTGTAAATACGTAGCTTCAAAAACTTGTTTAAAGGAAGGAAGAATGTTGTAAATATAGACCAGTTCAAAAACCGAGAGCAATGACGAAATTCCGTTCACACACGACCCAACACTCTCAAGTAACGTAAACTAACAACAACTCTTGAAATAATCTTAATGTAATACAATTTCCAAACCAGTCTCTCACAGTATTACATTTGTGCGAGCCCTCCGTGGTATCTTCTAATCAAAGCGGAGATCACGATACGCAACAAACTGGATACCGGCAATACGAATCATACATAAGATACCAATTTAATGTAATGACCAGCATAACCTAAGGTTTGCGATGTACCAATGGGAACATTATCCCGAAGAAAAAGGAAAGGAAAAACAGAAACGACATCAACGGTAGTGATGGATTATATTTTAAACAACAAGACTGAAAGTCTGGATCAACGACAAAACACGGACGATATAGAATTATTTTTCAAGGATATATCATCATCAACTGTCTGAAAGCTCTCTCCATATAATAAAGTAATACCTAAAACCTGAGTTTTCCCCATTATTCTGAATTTGAACTTTAAGAACTTTCCAATACAAATCGCCGCAATCATGTGATATCCGACTCATCGCTCGTTCCAGCACCAACATCATCATCATGTACGCTACAGCTACTCCATCCACAACTAACAATCATTATACCTGCCATGTGTACAGATTTTCCGGCGCAGTTTCATTTAATAAAGTAATCAGATTTCTATACTTTTATATTTTTTTGTTTAATAAAATAGTTTATCTCAAACATACTGCTCGTTTCTTACTTGGAGTTACGACCTCTTTGAAAGTTGTATTCTGTTTTTTAATTGAATATTCTATTCTATTTTGTAAAAGAATGTTGAAATCATGTACAGACATCCTGACATATCGAAATAAATTTTCTTCCTCATCCACTAGTTTTTTAAACTGTGTCCAACACTCTCCATCAGTTCTTCTCTGTTTTAGCATTTTGTGTACAGTATAACGATGTTTTCTCTTATTATCTTCATCTAACAATTGTGCTATACAAGCTAGATCTTCTAGAAATAAATGTGAAGATATTGTTGAACGATAGATATCATACGAGTCGAAGAAACATTGTACTTATGTATACAGGATGATTTTTATAAACTGACCGATTGAGTTGTCTCCAAAACTAAAAGAGTCACGAAAAAATCAATTAGAGGAAAGATGTTCTGTTCAAGGTGGAAATCTTTTGGTGTACACGATTGCACTGTAGGTGGAGGCGCTAAGGAAGTTTCAAGGTCAACTCCATTTTTTAAATGGAACGCTACAGTTCCTTCTCTATACCCTAATAGAGCTCTTTAAGACGAGTTCAACGATCTTTGACACAAGATCATTCAAGAACACACGAGGGAAAAAAATTAAACAATCATATTTCGGGAAAGTAGCGCTTTTATTAATGCTTTATCATGACAGATACTCAAATTTTTGGCGTCCATTTATCGACAAGGTGAATAACAGCCGGCCCCATGGCCAGCTCGACCATCCGCCCTTACCCCACTTAATTATAGAAATTATAGAAATAGCCCCATATTTCTTGTGGGAACACATTAAAAACGTCGTGTACCAGTAGATGCCAACAACCCACTATGGCATGGTGCTAAGAATTATCGCAGCAATTCGTGCTATTCCAGTAACAGTAAACATGGGGACTCTGGACAATCTTACTACTAGGATTAACCTTTGCAGATAAGTAGAACGTCACAATTTTGAATACCTGTTGTGATAGAGTATTAATAAAAGAACTACTTTCCCGAAACATGGTAGTTTAATTTTGTCCCTCGTGTGTCCTTGAATGACCTTGTATGACCCTGTGTCATAGGTCGTTGAACTCTTCTTAAAGAGCTCTATTAGGATATTGAGAAGGAAATATGGGGTTCCATTTAAAAAAGTGGAGTTGACCTTGAAGCCTCCTTAGCGCCGTCACTTAGAACGCGATCCTGTGTACCAAAAGGTTTCTCCCCTAAAACAGAACATCCTTCCTCCACTCGATTTTTCGTACCACTTTTAGGTTTGGAGAAAACATAATCAGTCAGTTTATAAGATTCACCCTTATTTGACGCCGTCGGAAACAAACTGATAGTATAAGCACTAAGGGTTGATTCATACACGACCGTTCCATGTCCGTTCCCAGTCCTAGCTGTGCCCCAGACCCGAATTGGTTACGTGCTGGACGATAACGGACACGGAACGGCGATGTATGAACTATTACATATAAAACTGCAGTAACCAATTTGGGTCCTGATCACGGCCCGAACACAGAACGATCATGTCTGAATCAACTCTAGTTGTAAGCGTCCTTGTCTCAGAAGAGCGGCACCGTCCCATAACCGTTCCGTGTCTGAACAGATCATATAAATCAACCTATACAGTTGAAAACTCTGAACAGTTATAGATCCAAACATTAATAATTTCCAAAATACGTGTAAAGAAAAACTCGAGTGAACGTCTCTGATGAAATGAACTATTGATTTATCTACTCAAGTTTATTCATATTTTTTTCTTTACTTTATTCCGTACTGTAGGGGAACGGGGGACAAGATGTGGAAGCTAAGGAAAAATGCAAATAAAGTAATAATTTAACCTTTTGAATAAGTCTTTATGAATCACAATGTAATTATAATTTAACAACATAGTATTTGGCACATACTTCGAACGATATTAAGTCCGACTTCTGAATTCTTAAGCTTTAAAAAAAATGAGAAAAAACCGTCTTGCCCCTACCGCGGGGTAAGGCGGGATATTGAAAATATGGCAAGATGGTTTGCCTAAGTATTCTCACAATCGATACAAGTATGAATTTCTGCGGAACTGTTTTCATCAAACCCTGCACAGGAACTATGAGACTAACATCCACAGCCGTTTCTTCATATCTTTTAGATATTCCACAAGTTCCCCTTCTTTTTTCTAGAAAAATCCAGTCTTGATTGGTCTAAAACTAAACTGATAGTCACTTCCCTTTCTTGTCTTAGTTTCTTAACACAATGTTCCAATGTTGTCTGTGGAATAGAATATTCTGTAGCAGCTTTCTTGTACCCCATTTTCTTATTCAAAATTTTATTCACAGCTTCTTTTATAACTTCTCTTGACCATTCTCATCTTCTGGTTCTTTTCTTATAAGTTCTGACCACTTTACAAATTCCAACTAAATGTACTGAGATTTATTTGAATTAAATGATAATAGAGAACGATGACATTGCTTAATATCGCATGAACAATCATGGAACGGGCAATGATAGGGTACCCAAAACAAAGTCCCCATCTCGCCCCAGACTGTCGTTTTCTAGAAATTAATATATTTGTAAAACAAATCAATGAATATTCGGATTTCGAATATTGCACATTAAAACAGATGAAATGAAGATTATAATATAAGAAAAACAGTGGACTTACCGTTCTTAAATATATATTTATTACAAATCTTTTTGTCGCATAAAATAAGATCGACTTGGTACAAAAACAGTTTCACGGTTATAAACAAAAAACACGTTCTCCCTCCTCGATGTCGCCGACGTTCTGATTGTTATAACTAAATGGTTTTCTATTCGTATATTTGTTACGTGACTAGTACCTTTCGATTAGCGTGTGGGTACGATATCCCATCTTACCTTGTTACCCCGTCGTGCCCCCCTTTCCCCTACGTACTCAAAATTAAAACCGCCAATTTGTAGTATATCACGTTTATACGGACACCTGTTACGATGAAATTACATTTTCCTTATTTTACTGACAATAAGTATTATACGTACCCATAGTTAAACCCATAAATTTTAAAACATCCTGTAGAGCCTCACAGTACTCTACGTGCGAACTCGTTAGCGATAAATGTGATGCGAATATTATTATCAGACATAAAATCGATATGCATGAAATTTCCGTAAGCCATGAAGATCTACAAATATATTTACATTTATACTTTCCTTACACTTGAACATTCGAATGCGTTTAAGCAAGACTAAAAGTTACTGTAATCGTGTATATTTTTATACACTTCAGATTTTATGTTGGGTACTCTAATTGTAAGTGACATAATGTTATGAACAGATTTCGTTCAAACGCTGGGCGGAAGTCCCTGTAAATCTATCGTAAACGTAATTTTGCAAGGTTAAGCGCTTTGTCGAGCATCGCAAGAGTACTCTATAACTTCGTTTGCAAGTATGGCTCATAACTTCATGAATATCCTAGTACGACACAGGGGAAGGAAACGGAATCTCGGATCGACTAACAGGAAAAGGGTGAAGTTGAAGTTACTTGTTACACATGTTCTGCAATAGTTTCATATATCAGGAAAGTGTTACAGTCACGTTGGCCAATATTCACTTGCTTTATCTATTATGATACTTCCCATAAGTTTAGTCGCAGCGTAACTCTACTTAATGATCAATATTCAGGAATATCACAGACTTTTGGTTGCTTGCAGATTACGGAATTAATTTAAAATTAATTTAAAGAACATATCAAAAGACTATACAGGGTGAGTTATATAACTTGTCCACCCCGAATAACTTCTAAAGTGTGTGTTCAACAAAAAAGTGTTCTGTATAGAAATTGCACGGTGACGAAGTGAACATACAGTGGCGGACAAAAGAAAGTTTAAAGTAGACACTTGTGTATATTAGTGTTTGTAACTTTTATACTACACATTTTATATCATGTAATACTCATCTATTCTGGGGTATCCGCTCACTCTGTACGACATAGATATTCTTTTGTTTATAGGACTGTAGCCACAGGGTACGTAAATAGTCCATTTTGTTCGACACGTGCAGTGGATAACACATTGAACACCGCAGTGGAAACAGACATACCCGGTCAGATGCGATATAATTTACTATTTTTCATATAAATCGTAAAAAACAAAAAGATTTGAGTATTCAGTCGTGTTCTTCTGTTCCTACATTATTGTTTCAGTATGAAGTTTGCTCAGAATTTTGCGATTATCAATAATTATTTAATTAAATTGAATTTGAGGTGTCGGTCACCGGTGACCGCCACAGCGCACAGTGGGTTGAAATCGTAAAATATTACGCATTTGACAGATAAAAATTTGTTATTCCTATATAAATTATACTAATTTTCTAATGTTTCTATTATTGTAAAGCAAATATACAACCAAATTTTGTAACTTAAAACCATATTTTTCCCATAATTCACTAAACTTTGTTTTAAATTTTCGAAACTACTCTAAAATATTTTTTAGGTTTCCGTTTGCAGAAAATGGTCAGCCCTTCAATTTATGTTGGAATAGTTTTAGTTAGTCTTTTCACAAAATTCACAAAATTCAATTGTTTATATCCGTCCGCATCCGACCCTTCGAAAAATTGATATTTCTTTTGCACAAAAACAGGTGCGAGTCTCGAAAAATATACTATTTTGCTTGAATTTTTTATTTTAAACAATAAGATATTCTAAATAATTTATTAATGAGCTTCGATCCATATATTTCAACATTAAGAATTCCATTGATATGAAGAGCGAGGAGAAAAACATGTGGCCAGAAATATTATCTTCGCTAGATGAGCAGGTTAAATTTTATGAAAACGACATGGACACTGTCTCAGATGCATAATCAAGCTCTGTACACTTTTTTAATATGTTTCTTATCAGAGATTTAAATGATTATTATATTTATTGTACAATATATTACCTGTAACCTTAGATTATAATCAATAAGTGATGAGATATGTAAAAAATAATGCGAGTGCCTACTTAATTGTCGATCCGTCGTACTGTGCGGCGTTCAACGTGATAGAACTGAGTCTAAAATCTTTTACTATCGAAAAATAATAACACTGTCGAAGTATAATAAACATATGCCGACTATTTTTTCCTTTTCCATGTGTACATTAATTTTAATAATTGTTTGAGACTTTATTTACACAGATGAGCAAGAATAATAGAAAATCTATGGATATTAGGTAGTTAATAGTTAGAAATAGAAGAAACGGATTTACATTTAAAGACATTGGAAATAGATGTCAAATATGTATAATTTTCATGAAATTGCATTTTTTGCCGAAAAAAGGATTGAAAAAATTAAGTGGCCACCGCAATCGCCAGATCTCAATCCGATTGAGAATCTTTAGGATATTTAAGTGCTCCCACTAATAAAGACAAATTTTGGAAAACTGTACAAGAAAAGTGGTATGCTTTCCCAATAAGTACATTAGACAACTTAGTTAATAGTATACCAAACGAGCTACAACCTATGATAGATAGTAAAGGAGGACATACAAAATATTAGCAGTAGTACGTGTTTAAATATAAAAAATATAATCATAGAAGCATGTAATTAAACTTACTTTTGTCCAGCTAGTTCCTTCACTTGTTCCATTGTTTTAAATAAAACATATATTTTCTCATTTCTATGCATGGATTTCTCGTTGTTACTGCTTCATGTGATGTGCATATTTATGAAAACTTCATTGCTTTTGTAAAATATAGTTTCGTTTTGTAATTATGGTGCCTTTTCTTATTGCTTACCTTTTAAACTTTTTTTGTCCACCACTGTATGATGCTGTAAAGGTTTTTTTTCATATTAGGCTAAGCCTAATAATTAGCGGGATATTTGCACAAACGTTGTTCATGCCTTCACTCCTTACCTTAGTTACAGTAGGTGCTCAAAGTAATGCCCGTTGACTTGCGTATACCTGTGCAATACGCCTTCCTAGTGTTTTGTTTGGCGATCGGTTTCTCTTATCCTCGACATTCGTTTCCTAAGCAAGTGCAGACAAATTCCCATATATTCGACACGTGTCGATAAACCATACGATTATTAGAAAGAAAATTTAAAATCAAACTATAGAATGCTAAAAGAGTGGACAAATTCTGACCTTAGTTGAGAGGCACAGGAGTATGGAAGTCAACGGGCATTACTTTGAGCACCTACTGTAACTAACAAGGTAACTTGTAAGGTAAGTAGCGACACTATGAACGACCTTTATACAAACACTTCACTGATTACTAGGTTTAAGATAAATGAGGCTTAATGCTTCCCTATAGAAAATTTACTGCTCTTACAAATTTTTATATAAAAAAGTACGCGTTCCATTTAAAAAATTCAAAGTCACCTTGATATCTCGTGAACAAATAGGTTATCTAAAAAAAACCGTTTCAGCATCATATGTTTCCTTCGACATCGTGCAATTTCTATATAAAACACTTTTTTGAAGAACACACACTTAGGAAGTTATTCAGGGTGAACAAGTTATGTGACTCACCCTGTATGTTAGCGACGACGAAGTTTTAAGAGAGTCTAAAGGCAGATAGCCCGACGCTATTTTGCTTTAGCCTTGTTTATGACTAGCTTGAGGACTGTTTGGTGTCCAGAAAATATTATTCTTGGCATATAATTACATATGTTGTTAATAGAATAAGTAGTGTAATAAAGATTATTTATAGTATGCAATTTTGTTTTGTCAGCTAACGTTCACATTAAATTCCAAAAAAAATTAGTCGATGAAGTTCAGCTTTGGTATTAAATATAGAATGAACTTCAGCAACCAATTTTTGTGTTTACTGTTAAGGGAACTATATGTGTATGCATATGGTTGATTTTATGCCAAAAACAATTAAATTTTTGTTAAAACATTTTTTCCTCCCTATAACCGTTTTTGAGTTAGCAGTTCGGGGCCGAACTTTAGAGGGTAGTTTCACCTCTTAAATTTTAGATACCGCATCTAAAAAAGTACCTATTATTTTTGTGTGTTCTGCAAGAAAGTTTCATTCAAATTGAAGTCAGACCATTTGCCACCCTTGTGAGGGAAAAGAACGATACTATCTTATTATTTTATTAGAATCTTATTATTTCATTAAGTTCCAAAGTGCTCACACAGACCTAAATTTGATAGAATTCCATATTAATTTTAATATTCAAACTTCGAAAATGATTAATTGCAAAGGTAACATTTTCTTGTGATGCAGAAACCAAGGGACACGTAAACAAATCACACGAAATAGTGCGCCCTCTAAATTTAATACATCTTAAGCTTTTGAAACTTGTTACGAGTGGAATGGAACAGAGACTGAAGCCCTACTATGTCAGTCTTCAATCATCAATAGCAATAATACTGCGGATTCAAAATAAAAGACGGGGGATGAACAAAAGAAGCGAACGATCTTTTGAACATTTTCCGTCAAAGCATGTTTTCTAAGCGGAAATGGAGGATCCCTGCAAAGTGCACGGCACCGAGTGGTTTCATGATGGTCTCATTTTTATGATACAATTGGCCTTAGACGTGGAAACGTATAATGTGTTGGACGAAATGAACAATAGTGTTCCGTATGAAGCATGGATATTGGAACAGAGGGAAGGAGCATATCCTTGCGGGGCGAGGCGGTAGATAGCATGTGTGTAGTTTTTATTGTCTGATGTTAGGGTACACGATTTCGTAAATTTGGCGCGAAATTTAAATTCAGGTATGCAGTATTTAATTATTTGTCAAATTTCCCTTGCAAAATGTTACTCGATTTTCATGAAAATTTGTCTACGTTTTCAATTTATTTTAAAATTTAAATGAATATGTGATCAATCATTCATGGAAAATCAGATTGCCAATGTGGCACATTCCATTGTCACAAAGTATGTAAAAATAAGATTACATTATGTATCATTAAATATTGGGTTGGCCAATGAATAATGTCGGATTTCTCCGTAAGAGATCGTTTCTGCTGTTTTTAAAACAAAAGACTATTCGTAACCTACAAAACGCATGTACAGTCTAAGAGAGGAGATTTTAACATGCAATTTAAAGAAAAAAGTTGATTACATTTGGTTCAATTTTTTTAATGTTTAGTTTAATTTGAAGATGACCAACAAGAAGCTGTATTTTGTGCAATTATGCTTTTTTATTCTCGCAAAGGTAAAAATGCGGTACAAACAGTGAAAAAGATTTCTGATGTGCATGATGATGGTGCTGCGAATGAAAGAATGGTGCACAGATGGTTCAAAAAGTTTCGTGATGGAGATTTTAGTCTTACCGATGATAAACGTTCTGCTTGACCTATTGAGATTGATAACGATCAAATCTCCAGTCTAATTGAAAGTAATCCACGCTGTACCGCAGGAGACATTGCTGAAATGTTTGAAATATCGAAATCCAGCTTTGAGAAGTAAAATTATTTTTGTTTCTTACCGAAAAATCCGAAATTACTTCTTGGTCAACCCAATATAATAGTCAAATCACAGAGTCAACGCCAGTTGGATAATTAAATTCTATTTTTCAGGGGCCAGTAAAACAATGGTATAAAATTAAACATTAAATAAGTATATTACAAGAAATTCAAAATACCAATTTTGAATTTTTACAATTATATTAATTATTGTACATGTTACATAGCTATTATTGTTTGTATTGTGTTATTGGGATAAGTTTTTAATTTACATTATTGTTTATAATTACTAATAGAAATGATAATTATCATTCGTTTTGTTGTTAGAATAATAATTATTAATCTTGCAATTGCTTCTTTTGTTGATATTATTTATAATAATGAATAAGAATTTAAATTAATATCTCAGTTTTAATTCACATTAACATTTATACATTTTATAATAGCTGAAGATGCATATTTTTCGTTGATTTTTATTCTATTTAAAATTTAAATTAAAAAATATTCACACTTTTAGTATTAACTTACATTGGACGTCTGTCTTAATCTGTGGGTAATAGTTTTTCATAATGAGCGGTACAGACCATGAGTGGAAATGCAACAAATCACATTCAGGCACATGCGAGGCAACGGACCCCTCTTCATTCAGGCTTCACACCCCTCGTCTGTATACTCAGCTTACGCTCAGTCCCTATATTCCTCCTATGCCCATGTTATGAACCGACAGAAAGAAGGAGACGAACGGCGACGGAAGGAATGGTCGTGTATGGTAATGCAATTAAAAAGTACATTTATGCACCACCTTCTCGTCGTCCGGCAGCCGCCTCTTTCTCAAGTGGTCGCGACTTTATTCATGAGCTCTGTCCTTTCTCCTCCATTTCGCTCCTTCTCATTCCCTTTCCTTCTACGCTCGGTGTGTTCTGCTGTTCGTTGTTTCCCAGAATACCACCCACCCCACGATTTCCTCTACAACGTCGCCGACAATTACCATCATTCGTCGCGGTATCAACTAACCGCCGGTAAACAAGCTTCGTCGCTTCTTCAACGAGACTGCACGTCGTCTACCTGACGTAAAGCAATTACCGTTGCTGCTGTTCCTCGCTATTGCGTCCTTTTTGTAGATTCGGTCTCCCACTGCTGATTCGGCAGGATCCATTGATAATTGTACTACCGCTGCAAATATAAAGCTTCTCCTCGTTACTGCATATTTTTCTGCTCGTGGCTGTTATTTTAATTATGACGCGTTCATCGCAAAAGCAGCCTGCGACCGCTTTGCGTGGCACTTGGATACGCGCCAAGGAATACTTGATTAATGCGAATGTAATTGTTCCTCCGGTCGAATAAATGTTAATTATTCTGGAACCAGGAAAGGGAAGATATGATGATTGAAACATTAGTAATTGTACGACTATTGGAAATAGTTCCACGTTTTTGCAACTTCTCTTCCTTGTTGCATATCTAGTAATTAAAATGTTATCGTTTCGAGGATATGAAGAAAACTTTTCGTTCTAAAGGGAAATAAAGGTTTTAGAAGAATTCAGATGCAACAAAATAATTTTCATTATTACTTTAATATTTTTAAGGCATTTTTAATTTTTCCGTTCAGTATACCTCCACCTTTAATATTGCATACATACATGATACAAATATACAAGGTGTAGCACGTAACTGTCACCACGATTTTTCAGGTACTTCGGATAATCTGAAAAGAAATTCTTTCGAACAAAAGTTAATCAGCTTTTAGTCGGTTACAAATTGTAATATAAAAAATTTCTTTTTCGATGAAAAGTCAAGGCCATCTGAACATTCTGAATTATTATGGATTTTATCTTATCATCTAACAATGACCAAAAAAATTAAAGAAGTTTCGTTTGTATTATTTAACTTTCGATCCTCTACTGTGGGAGTGGCAAAACTGAAATAAATGTTTGTTTTATTAAATATCCTTTTAAGATGAAGTCTGATAAAAAAAATAGTCCATATAAAAGTTTCTTATTTTCTCAGTAGAATAAGAATCTGCAAAGAAAAATATGATTTTCATTTGAAAAACGAAAGTTGACCTTCAAATAACCCTGAAGGCGTCTAACAAATAAAATATTAACAGGATAGTTATATTTCCTCCTCGAAACCGTGAAACTTTTGTATTCAACATTTTTCTCGAAAATTCGTTGTTTTCGAGATATTTAGACTTGAATTTTTCAAATGAACACACAGTGTAGTACATACATCTCATTCGGTTTCTTGTTTTCTTACCCGGCATACAACAATTGTACATTTGTGATATATGTATGTACATATAGCAGCCTGTACACATATGCACGGACATTACATTTTTGTAAACACGTCGGTGAGTAAAGTCATGGTAATAAGTCTAACAACATGTATTTTAATCAACAGTATTACAATACTGGGATCAATTGTATTTTAAACATCATCATATGATAAAATCATACGATTTTCTAATAAAATTATGCCCTATCGTAGACACGTGATATAATTTTGTACGATTCAAGGTATTATTTAAATTACTGTAGTAAGCTACTTTAATAACGCATTTACTGGTGAGTACCTTTTCACAGACTAACAGGCTTATCGTCATCATCATACCACGTCAATGCAAACTGAGGGACCACATTCCGATGTCAAGTGTATCGTGATGGAATTTCATTGTATCAGGTAGGAATGCGCTTTGCATATATCGCAATGATATCGATTTCTGCATTAAAACCTCTCAGTTCCGTTCTTCACCTACTACTTTACCCTTTAACCTCGTCCATAGACAGCATCCTTAATTGACACAAATTATCATCTCGCCTAAACCATTTGTCTAGAGCCAAATTACTTTATATTAAAATTTAGTGAACAGAAATTAGTTTCATTTCTACTGTTGATATAAAACAAAATCAGTCTTTAACATAACAAATTATTTTCTTTGCATATTTCATAGATTTATTTTTAATTTTAACACTAGAACAACCAAGCCCGTCAAAATGACGGACTTCAGATTTCTTGTTTTAAATTACAGAAACTATTAAGGTGCTTGTGTTAGAATTGATGTCTACTTTTATTGAGATAAAAGAATGATTGTACATGCTAATTCATTTTTCATCAATCATTACAATTGCGAAGTTCTGTACATAGTATACCTAAATACATAAAAATCCGTCATTTTGACGGGCTTAATTATTTCATAGTTTATCGTCATAGCATAACGTGGTACGGCCATTGACGTGTATATAAACAATGGATTACAAAGGACGAGTAGTTTATTATTTATATGTAAGTCAATGGGTACAGTATTTCGATAACTCTTCAGAAAATCGCATTTTCGTTGTCAATCCGCTACCTAAAGCTCATGCGATATTTTCATTTTAAGAGTGAAAAAATAAGTGTGAAATATTAAAAATGTTTGTAACTGGAAAATATTTTTATTAATTAATTATTTAAATATTAAAGAAATAAATAATAACAAATAAACCGGTTTTTTAAATACCCATCAAATTGACGGATAAGGTAGAATTAGGTATACATCCAACGCTGGTTGTTCTAGTGTTAAATATGTATGTATTAAACTTACGGACTGTATACATTGTAATATTTTTCATCAACTTTGGAATGAATTTCGTACAACCACGTATGCGACCACCCTAATAAAAATTTAAATTAACGTTATATGCAAACCATGGTGACTTTCCTACGTATAACTCATATTATCTTAAAGACAAATGAAATATTTGATACAGCTGAGGTCTCTTCAGGTGAATGCATCAGAAGAAATACGAAAATATGTACTTTAGATTATAAAGAATGAATAAGATGTAAAGTGTTTTTTTTGTGACATTCGTGGAAGTAATAATGTAGTTTCTTATTTCCTTCATTAAATACGAATATTGCAACTAATCGTATATAATTATCAGTTTTAATATTACTCAATCACCTTGTTAAAAATAGCAAAAATCATAATAATACTTGCATTAAGTTAATGTTTTTAAAGCCCCATTAATAATATTTTTATATATTTATAATACTTAGAACTATATTGTTACACACTTAAACAATTATAATAACACAAATAACTTATTATAATTTTGGGACGTCACCTCCTTATCTACGAATGTACAGTAAATTATGTTACAAATAGTAAGAAATTAATGATTTGCTCTAAATTTCATGATTTCGTCAGTATTTCATTTTACAGAACTTGTGACGTAAACTGAATGTGTTAATTTAAAGGGATATAAGAAGATTAAAGTAATAAATTGATGCAGTTGTAAAAGGAGCATTAAAAAATAACATATTGATATGATAAAATTTATGACAAAGTGAACTTGAAGCAAGTCCTCATTTCTTCCCAAAGTTGTCTTCAAATGCTTTGTTCTATGCCGCGGCATGCCGGGTAAGAAATTAGACACCCGGTTCAGCATATAAACGTTCATTCCGGGTTCTGATTCTTACGTATACGCGGATTACAACTGTTGGGGATGTATCGTACTATGTTGCATTCAGTTGACTGAGTACTGGTAAACGTGTCGGGAGACGAAGTTACGTAGCCTCAAATCAGTGATGGCCACGGGAGCTGCGGCCATCCCCCACTCTAAGTCCATTCCCCTCATATCGGCTGTTATCTGAGACGATGATGGACCGAGAGGGAACGAGGAGCGAATTGAAAGGAACTGCAACGAGAGGAATGGACCTGGAGTGGGGGAAGGCTGGAGCTCCCGTGGTCATCACTGATTCCAGGTATGGGGTACGTTGGGCACCACGAGGTATCACAACACTGTACTTGTAATGGCTCGTGGACAGATCTTCTTGTGCTGCGAGAGAGTGTCCTTTGTTTGTTGCTGAACTGACCAAGATAATGTCGAAAATATTTTCGAATATTAACGGCATGCTCTGTAGATGTACAGCAAATCGCTTAAAAACTAATTTGTGCATATCAAGCGGTATTAAAGACTAACGGTTAATTTTGCGGATTCTAGAAAGTCTTCTATTGATCTGGGTGATCGTCAACAATATAAATATATTAATAAATATTTTCATTTTTTAGTTGAATATTCTTGAAAATCTGGAAGCATGTAACAAATTTTTAATATAATTTACGACATTTGTTAAGAATGCTGTGCTCGATGAATTCATGAAGAATGTGTAGAAACAGTAAGTGGTAACAAAGAATATAAGTAAATTGTCTGCTTTCTTATAATTTGACTTGCATACAATTTAATTAATTTATAGAAATGCACATATCTCAAAATGAAAATACTTTTCTCTATTAAAATGTAATCTGCGTCCCTTCAGCGCATTTTACTACTTATTGACCATCTCCATGACCTCTCTTGGCAACTACGCATAAGTCATTTAATATTTATGTCTAGTTACCAATTTGTAATTATGTACGGAATTTTCAAGAGTTAGAAAAATTGTAACTGTAATTGAAATGTGATTTTTCTTCACGAGGTTCTCAGTGGGGTTTTTCTACATTGTGAAAATGTGCACTTTGAAGGCGGTTTTAATTTCCAATAAAATATCGACATAAAGCGATGCATTACTTTCCCTGATCGGTCTAAAATTTCTGAAGCACTAAAGAATGAGAGAGAAAAGGAGAACGTGGCATGGTCACTTTTATCCTCTCGTGGTGATTACCAGTGGAGGACTTTGGCTGCTTGCTTCCTGTGTTCGTCTTCTTCTCTCTTTGCACACCGATATCGTGCCACTATACGGAAACTCATGGCACTTTAGAGAGAATATGCTTTCAAAGATAATGGCGCCACCAGTGTCCCCCTGGACATTATTAAGTCTTCCTTCCTTTTTTATCACCTTTTTGTATGATACACATTTTCGTCTAAATAGTAGCAGCATTATCGTGCAGACAGCTTGAGAGAAAATGATGACGCACTTAATACTCTTGTGTTCTGTTTAGAACAGTTACAAGAAAATATACATTTTACATACTCCGTGTATTGTATGTATCTCCTCCAGTCAAAACATATTAAAAATTACTTTCCTGGAATATACACGGTGTACCAGATAGAACAGGCTATTTAATTATCTTCTCTGCGATGATACGGGAAGCGTTTCATACGCAGTTTAAATGGTTTCAAAAGTTGACTAAGATAGAAGAAAAATTTTCTTACAAATGCCATTTTTGTCGTCTCTTTTTTTCAAAGTGACTCATGCTCTTACAAGAATATACACACTTCTTTTTTAATGTGAAACTTTCTTTCATTGAGATCCCAGGTTTCAGCAAGACTACGCCCTCTATTGTGCCGAAATTATAGAAGAAAAAGTAAGTATAAACTAAATTTAGTAGTGTAAAATAATAATACACTTTATAGAAACTGTAATTGATAGTAAAAATTAGGAATATAGAATATGACCATAATCTTAGTCAAATAACGATTAACAAAATATGAAGCGATTAAGTGAAAATATATATTCGCCCCACGCACCACATTCGATTATTCGAAATAAATGGTAATATTCTTTATATTCCAATGAAAACGAACGCCACAATAATAGTAGCAAATGAATGGTATATCATAAGACAATTCAATGTTTGTGTTTTTAACGTTATGTATTTATAGAAACTTATTTTCACGCGTCTGACTAGTTATGGAATTTTTCACTGTGGCATGGAACGTGTTAATGGAGTAACAAGAAAAAGTAAAAATAGCTCGCTTTACGTTCGTCAGTTATTTTAAATTCTGAAATATGTAATTTGATTTCAATGAAAGCACTGTTTAGGATATCATTAACAAGTACAAACGCAAAGATCACATTGAATTAATTCCACAAAAAGGCCGAGCAAAGTGTATCGTCCCTAGAACCAACAGAACCATTGTACGAAAAAAACATACAATATCTTTCAAAGAGTGTTCCAGAATTAACAGCAGAATTATTTAGTAAACTGAAATAAATGTGCATTTACAAATTCTGTGAAGAATCCTTAACCCTTATCGGACGTCAGCGCTTCGGACCTGACTTGCTGTTAGGTCGTCGCCTTACCTGGTGCTTACGTGAAAAGTGTCGCACTGACATTACTTGATATGAAAAGACATTTTATTGCATAAAGACATATTTTAACATTTTCCATCGCAATTTAAATATTTAAGCTTTAATTGTTTATTTATATGTCGTCAATGAGGAGACAAATATTCGGACAACTGAAAATCGCAAGATTTCTTCTGATTCGTTTCGTCACCTCCCATGTAACGTACGTCCGATCCGGTAAAAGTTACTATATCACGTAAGAGGTGACAAACGTCCGTTAGGGGGTAACAAAAATGAATACAATGGGTGGTGTGTTCGAAAAAAGTCACGTATTAACGCTAAAAACAGAAGGAAGAGACTAGATTTTACAAGAAAGTACGTATTAAAGGAGAAGGAAAAATGGGAAAGAGTTATTTTTGCAGGAAAGTCAATGTACAGGGTGCACCAGCTGAAGGAGGACACCTGAATATCTTCTTCGCATTTAATGATATCAGAAAGGTTTAAAGCACAATTTGAATGGTTTCGAAGGAGGAATACCGTGGCAGAAATTTTTTTAAGGTCATTTCTTCCTAGCTTTTTCAAGGTCACCGGTAAAGGAAGTAGTCTAATTGTAAGTACAGACGTTGGCGCCATTTTGCGACATGCATGCAAAAAGGAGGTGGTACCTTTAATGCAATCATCAACTTCCAACTTTGTATTTAGTTGAGTTTTGATTCTCAGGCTACTTGTCAGCTTGAGATATGACTTCCAACCTGTATTCAGATTGTGGGAGGAAGAATGTGTAGCTACGACAGTGTCAGTTTCATGTCAAAATCATCAGTGATGACGCAGTCAAACATGGCGTTATAATGTGTGATGAAAAAGTCAACTGTGGATTTGTTGATCGCGTCATGGTTAAAGTTCAGGAGCGGAAGCCGAGATCGGCAGCGCGACGCGCGTGTTGCGCGAGTTGGTGAGGGGACACCACGTGATTTTGTCACAAAGTGATCAAATCCTAAGATAATGTTAGGATGGTATCTGAATTCAACCTTTATGTTACAAATGGTCAAAGTGATGTCCATCAACAGCTATACACTTTCTATCTAAAGCGAGTAATCCCGAATTGTGATGCTGTTTCAATTGTTTCTAATGCGATGGCAGTATAAGCTCCAATTGTGCGATTCATCATTTCTTCTGGAGTGGTAGGTTGCTGTCAGTAAACATCTTCTTTTTGCTTTCGCCAAAGAAAAAATCTAATGGCGTCAGATCCGGTGACCATGCTGCCAATGATGTACACCCATTACGTACAATCCAACGATTTGAGAATTTTCTGTTGAGTACTTGCATAGCTGCCCGTGAATAATGAGCTGGACAATCACCATATTGATACGAAATAGTCTCACAAACACTTAATGCCTCGTCCAGATCATCCGATAAGAATATTACGTATTTTTGTACATTTAGTGCCCCATTAATAAAATAAAGTTCAGTAATCTTGTTATTTAAAATGCCACGCCAAACATTTACTGTCCACGGCCTTTGCCTATCTACTTATCTCATACACCGTGGATTTTTCATGGACCAGTGATGCACATTTTTAAGATTTACTTGTTCATCGTTGGTGAAAGATGCTTCATCAGTAAACAGCACTTTTTTCAAGAATTCTTAATCACCTTGAAATTGCTGCACCGTCCATCGATAAAATAAGACGCGGTTTTCAAAATCCCTGCCGTGATGTTCTTGATGAAGCGACAAGTGTAATGGGTGAAATTTCTGCAGCTTGGACATGCGCCCTACACTTGACTTACTGATGTTAATGTCTCGCTCCAGTTGTCTAACACTAACGTAGAGATTTAGATTAATAGCTGCAACAACATTGCTTACATTTGCCTCGTACGTAACAGTTTTAGATCTCTGAGGTTTTTAATTCTTAAGACTACTGGCGTCGCGAAACTTCTTAGTTACTTTAGCGTACGAGGAACGCGATGGACAGTTGCGATCAGGAAATTGTTCTGTATACGACCGTATAGCTTTTATTATGCACTGTCGAGTTTCACTGTAAATAAAAATCATTTTAATCCTCTCTTGTTTTGAATAATAAGACATTATGAGACACTTACTGATACACCAATATGCTGTTTGCAATCAGCTAGGGCCCATACCTTGTACATATTGTAAGTGATGAGGAGAGGGGGAGGGAGGGAGAGCGCCTTTCTTGCTCTTTGGTTCTATTTCTAATATTGTAAGGGACTTCTATATTAACACACTACTTCTATTCAAACTAAGTATCAGGCTGGTTTCGGCCGACTAGCTGCTCGTCCGGCTACTCAACAGTCGTACGGTTCTCATAATAATCATAAACCTTACAATATCTCTATACTGATAAACATAATTCAATAGATTCAGCGTTTCGCTGCTGCCGAGTGTATCGCTGCCTATGGACATCACTTTCAGCATTTGTAGCATAGTCAGTAAGTGCACATACCATCCTAACACTGTCTTACAATTTGCTCATTTCCTCGGTGTTCAAGGTCATCTGAAGGTTACATAACTTAGGCATACTCAAATGCATTTTTCATTCATTACAAGATGCAATAGAAACGGATATATGGTTTTCTGCTAAAAAATAATGGTGCCTTGAGAGAACTCGAAATAAATTATTTTTCTTTCACGATGTTCCTTCTTCGAAACCATTTAAATTGTACTTTAAACATTTTTCATATCATTAAAAACAATGGCATTTGGCTGGGACTCTCCTTCGGCTGGGACACTCTGTATATAAAGCGGTAGAAGAGTAAGGGTATGATGTAAATCTCAGTAAGAATTAAATATAAAAAAATGCCACAAGTATCAAACACTGTGGTAGAAATATAATGCTGTTAAGATATATTTCAATACGCAGCCTGGGACAATTAGTATTTGTAGAAGATATATTAAATAAAACTCAATATTTTAGGCGGCAGCCGTTTAGTGTGTTGAATTTAGGGAGGTTTAATTGGTAGCGGGTTGGATAGCTGAGTGGGATAGCACCCGCCCGGAAAGCGAAAGGTCCCGGGTTCGATTCCCTGTCTAGTCCACCCAATTTTTTCTCCCTTACAATATTTAAACATTTTAAAATACGGGAATTCGTGAAACATTGAAGTTTGTCTTCCACAGTAACGATCACAACCATAAATCACGCATCGTCGAAGTACATTTGCTTTGTCATTGTCCGAAAATGTTATATTTCCCTCTATACTCACTAATAAAATTTGAATTCTATTGAAAATTTGTGACATGAACTGGATAAGAATACGAGTAAGATCCATATGTTCAAAAAGTAAGCTAAAAACCACTAATGTGCACTTACAAAAACATGGAATCATTTATCGTAATGTATGTCAGTAAACAACATTATTATCCAACAAAAGTTAATGCAATATTTATATATCAATTTTGTTATTAATTTAAGTAGCAAATAGATATTAATCATTAATTTGTTTGAAACACCCAAATATTTTTGTAACGCGATAGGTAAATATTCTCCTATTTGTAGTACTTATATTATTTACAGAACTCAGTGAGATAAATAAACAAATTTTCTATTTATACAAACTGTAGCTTGTCTAATATTAGATAAAGTATATTTTTAATTATCTTCATAATTACGTAAAACATAATGTGAAATGGGTAACAGTACCACACTGTTCGAATATTTTTATAACATATTGCACATGAAATTAAGTTGTTAAATGTTGTGCAATATAAACCAACATTTTAAACATAATACAGACGACCTTGTGCATACGTACAATATATTTTTGTCATGTAATAGTATTCTATTCTTCGTAGTAGAAAATGATCAATTTTAAACCTTATATAAAGAAAGAAAGCTTCGAATGCAAACAATACATTTTTATAAAACGTATACTATGTCTAAAAAATGCATACTTGTTTTTAAAAGAAAAAAATGTATATATCAAGAAAGATCGACTTTTCTTATTTCATAGCCAGATGAATATCGAGCAGAGATTCAAGGTCAGAGGTAAGGTTACCGTCTTCTTTTTATATTACCTTCCCCGCCCTAAAAAAGGCAAGCGAAAGGGAAGTTCCAGAAGTTAAGACAAAATGCTTGCCTCCCAGAAGACTTTCCCTGTTTCTCGTCCAGAAGAAGTTGAACGTGAGGATTCGACTTCCGGGTAGGTACCCAATAAAGGTTAGACATTGATCTTGCCTTTATTTATCTCGTAGGTAGTTTTCCACCCCGTTAGGGCTGAAGACGGTCATCGTATAAAACGCTGACTGTTTTTTAACGAAAGATCTTTGATACTCGTGGTACTAAATGCTCTTCACGATTTTTCTTCCTTTATTTCAAACTTGCTCTAATGAGAAAAGTTCGCTTATTCTTCAAAAGCTTAAAATATTTATACAGTAAATTACAGTTTAATATCATAGATACTTCTAGTGAAAGAAAAGTAATTATTAAATTTTCTATGACGATTTATGTTGAAACAGATGCATTTAGTTGCATACTGTTACGTACGGAGTCTTCCGATATGGTTTAATCGAGCCCTCCTAAAGGGATCTGATATGCACAGGTCTGTATGCAGCTGTCGTGACCCCGCGAGACTTTTCCATGAAAACTATGGGAAGTCATGTCTATTCCCACCACTTTTTAGGCGCACTTTTCGCGTATATAAAAGGGTTCGTTTTCATGCTCTGGGGTGCATTTCAAGTCTAGTTCTTGTTAGAAATAGAACACTAGCAAGATCGGGTTCAAGTCCCGTTCGAGCAACGCTTTAACCATTCAGTACGTAAGATTGCTGATAGGCAGTATTTTAAATTCTACTCTTTCTGAGATATCCTTCTGATTTCTCAGTGCGTGAAAACCGAAAGTAAGATTTAGCTATCGCGACAACACGAAACTATACCATTTGTAAACTACTAACTTTTACTTTCAATATATGTACCTTGATCTTTTGTATCATAGAGTATTTTTATTTTACAAGCCACTTCAATATCCTAGTTTCCAACTTGAGGCGAACCCATAGTGATACACCTCTACCGCTCAGAGTGTATTGCAATTAAAACATAAAGTTACGAGGCAAAATTACTAACAATTCTGTGGCTCCCAATGATGAAATGGGCATCGGTTCGTCCACGCCATCTAACCTCCTAGTGGCTCCCGGTGATGAAATAAGCATCGGTTCGTCCACGAAAACTTACCACCCTAGTGGCACTCGATGATGAAATAAGCATCGGATCGTCCGCGACTAACAAACTCTAAATAAACATCCGATCCTTCGGCTACGCAGCCGGCCTTAGCCCTCGGCTCATATGTAACAATACAAATAAAATATATATACATGTTGTTTCAGTTATAATATGTCTTTTAACATGTCTGCTCGGAAAATAGTATTCTTTAAAATACCGAATAAGAAAATACTGTTATCTTTATATAGCATGTAAATATTTGCATATTTTAATAATATAAATTGTAATAATTGATAGATAGCACGCGCTTTGCCAGAATTGATTATACAATTCTGACCATACCTGTTACCTGCACATATCTTCGAAGAAACGACCAACTGTTAATGTTCGTGGTTGATCCAAAGAGATCGTTCGTGCCTTAAAGAAGTTGCACCCTGAGTGCCAAATATTGAATGTATATTCCCAAAGCACCATCTCCAATATCGGAGGACAGATGTGGTATTATCTGAAATTAAGACTTACATTGACTCAAAGTTGAAGAAATTCAGAGTTACCGCAATGAGTCTTACAGAGAGTGTACAAATGTTGTGAGTCAGAAGTAAAAGTATTTGTAGTGTTCGGATCAGAAGCCGAACTGTTTCTAATGAATTTTATCAATTACTAGCATGCATTGGCTGCGGCTTTGCCTGCGATTTTTCTGCATAGAGAATTCGAAATATTATGTTTTTTTTCCTTGTATCTTGTAGCCGGGCGAATTCTCTTTCGAGCGTGCGGGTGCCGAGCTTTGCCACCTAGCGGCTGTGCGTGAACTATACCCTCGTGAATGGCTTGCACGCAGGCCAACAAAAAATAGTCCCACGTTTTTATCTCGACATATTATTTATTTCAGGATGAAGTATAGCCTATTACATACCGAAAAATGTAAAGAAGTTGCTGTGAAAATTTCATAACAATCAGTTTAGTAACTTTTATGATTTTTGCGAACATACAAACAAACTCTGTCTCTTTATTATAATAGTAATATTAACCTTTTGCACTCCTAAGGCTAGCTGTACTGCCTACATTTTATCATTTGTAAATAAAAGTGTTTGTATGCGTTCGTTCATCAATGTCATCGCGTGTGTATACCTTTCTATGTTTATTCTACTTGTATCCTAATTCGTAGTGTATACACTTTAACGTTTGAAAAAAGTCGTATAATCTAACAAACTGCCAAGATTTTTTCGTGGTCATTTCATGTATCTCAGAAATCTAAAAAAAAACTCCTTGGAATTGACTGCCAACGTATACCCTAATTGCTTGAAGTGTAAAGGGTTAAAAATGCGAAGTCTCACACTTCCCTTCCAGTGTGCGCTGACCACGGTCCCTTTGGAGTGGGGGTGGCGAGGACTTGGTCTCTCCTTCCTGATGGGCAGAGATTTAGCAACGCGGAGGAATTTCCCAGGTTGAAGACACTTCACCCGTTTCGCGGACTGTTGCAATGGGTGTCCGCGTTTACCCTTAGGGGTTTCTGATTTTCATGATACGCTCGAACGGTTTAGGTCTTTGAGAACGTATTGGCATCGAAGGCTAGGTGACAAAAAGTATGGCCAAGAGCGTATCATGTATTTTGCCAAAGCGTGCGCGAACATAGGTTATGAATTTACTGTTTCCATATGTAAAGTATTAACAACAAAATATAACTAGTGAAAAATTTAAAAAAGTGAATTGAAAAGTTAACACAACTCTTGAAAATGTATTTTGTATTTGTATGTAGCTTGTTCTAACAGTGTAACAAAAAAGTGTTTCAAACGAAAGTTCATTGGTACTAACTCTCCGTAGGCAATCTGGGTCGCTGACAGCTCAAGCGAAATTCCCATTTTTCTTGAACATTTCACCGAATTTTTACTGCTATCGAATAAAGTTTTAAGCAGTTGACGTAATGAACAATTGTATAATGTAGTAGAGACTTTCATAAGTATCTCAGAATCTTTTCAGATTTTTTGAAAGTCTAGAACAGGGAAAAAATTACACTTGAACATAAACCACCTAGTTTACCTGCGGAGTGTGAAAAAATATGTTTGCCTATGGAGGATTAAGTGAAGACCTTATTAGTGTAAAATAAACCTTCGGAAGTATCTTTTTTCCATAACAAGCTGAAGTCAACTTGTGTTTTTTAAACAGTATTACACGTTTTTCTTTTCATATTCTTAAAGTACATGAAGAAATCAATTGAGTAATTGCATTCATTTGTGAAATACAATCCACGAGTTGATTGCCAATACATAATGTGGCGGCACTTTCGGATCTCGCCGGCAGAGGGATCAGCAGCGCACGACATTCCCGCAAGTCCGGGACTGTCCTATGATTCAAATAGATACGCCTCCGATTTAACCCTCCGTATCCTGCGTCTATGGCACGGTTCTGCCAGGCAGCCTAACTGACGAACCCATTAGCAGGCCCCGCACGAAACGGTCTTTCCTCTTTCTTTTCTTTCATTTCTTCCATAGCTTACCCGCCACAAATTTGACAAAACATGTGGCGCTGGTAGTGGATCTCAACACCGTCGTAACAGAACCGCTAAACGCATCCGATTACATACTTACAAAGGTAAGGTAAGTACTGTGCAGAGATGACAAGTTGACTAGCGTAAGAAATGCGGGTATAATTGGTGGTTAATAGTGTAATAGGCCACCTTCTCTTACACAATCATAAAAACAGAGCACACGGATTTTCTTTATTGACCGAAACGGTCACATCTGCTAATAGGGATCACATAGCACCGCGTTACATGATCTCTACTAGCAGATGTGACCGTTTCAGCCAATAAAGAAAATCCGTATGCTCTGTTTTTATGATTGTGTCCCACTAGGTGGGCTTATTTATGCTTTAACCAATCAGACCCACATTCCTTTCGCATGCCAACTTTCCAGCTCTACACAGTAGATATGTCACGCTGATTGTAAGCAGCATGGGAGGTGACCACCGACACGTTTTTGTGTGTACATTACGCTTATTTAATGCGACGTTTATGAATTTTTTGAAACATTCCAAACTCAATTTTCCCACAGTTTCATAAATACTCTCCGTGGACCAGAATGAGCGTGTAAAGATGTGTCACTGTGCCGATCTCTCTTCAGAACACGAAGACAATCGTCATTTTTTAATTTTTAGCATTCCTAACACATTCAGCACGTATATTGTACATACATAGTACAAATTTTCGTTATATTAACACTAAAATGTTCGAGATTTGAGTCGTGATGTCAAAGCACAAGAAAAGTTTCCTCGAACCAATATGTTTTTTGTGTGTTCATCATGGAAAAATAATTGTTTGGAAACAAGTATGTGATATTTTAATATCTTAAACAAGGTACGTTTGTTGAATAAACAGTTTTTCACGTATGTGCTGTAATTGCTCGGAATTTTACGGTTCTGAAATTCTGCATTCAGTACACAGCATTATATTTTTTGAACGATTGCTACACACGCGATTATAACATTTAATTCATTATTTTGGCTTTGTCACACTACTGTATTGCATTTGTCCACTTATCACAATTAAAAAAAAGTTCGCTGTATTCAAGCACTATTATCCTTTATGACAATTCATAATTTTTTTTCTACATTAATCTTTTGTTTAAAGCAATACTTCTGATGAAATAGCACTTTTAGGTATAGACATATATGTATATAATCTATCGAAATTTTTGAATACTAGAGAAAGGACACGTTTTCCGTTTTATAAGCTACGGAATTGACCCACCTTCCTAGTCCACCTTTTCCTTTAATATGTTTCAATAAAATCTACAAATGAACAACTGAAGTAAATCTGTATTTTCTAAATAATCCTTTTCCTTTTGTCTATTGATTATGGTAAAAGGTCTTTCATTAAGACAAAATTTTTCTGTGCGATTGTGTCTTTCTTTCAGGGGTTGATGGGTTCCGCAGATAACTGTTTCAAAATGTTACATATCGGTTCTGACTGAAACAGTTTTAAAGAACCGAAATAATCTTGAAACAGTTATGAGTGGAAAGGGTTCTGGCTTATATCGGTTTTGGTACTGGTTCTACAGAACCGATATTATATCGGTTTTATTGTACGTATCAGTTCTATCTATGGACTTAAAACCGATATGATTTTGATACCGGTATTAAGTCAACAAAGCTATACTGAAACCAACGTATTACCAAAAAACGAAATAAATACCGGTATTTTTATTGTTTTACTTTTCGTGACGTGGTAGGTTAAGATTTTTATTTGTTCTCTTCCAACCCAATTCTTCTACATGCACCAACACTAACACTAACACTAACACTAACACTAATGAACTAAAAATAAACTAATAGAATACTAATAATCTAACAATAAACAAATAATAACGTATTAATGGACTAAAGTAATAAATTCAGTACTACGTAAATACTTAATAAGCTAATGAATTTCAAAAATCTTTCTCTGTTACTTAAGTTATAACAAAATTGTAGAAAACGACAAGTAATAAACACGTTCGAAATTCATAAACAATCGAGCATTGATTTATTAATACCTGACTAATGCAAAACAAATATATAATCGACATATGTATTATAACCGATATATAAACATTACAGAAACCGACATAAGCCAGAACCTTTTTCATTCATAACTGTTTCAAGATTATTTCGGTTCTTGTAACTGTTTTGAGAACCGAAACCGACATCATAACCGTCTTCAACTCCTGCTTTCTAATAGCAAACTGAATGTTGTTTTGTTTTTGAAATCTCTCATCAGTCAACATTGGCAAATTTAGTAATGGACTCGTATACAACGGGACGACGTATTCAAATAGAGCAATTTTATTATGAAAATTTTCGTTCGATAAAAAGTATTTTTCGTAAACTCGTGATTTTTACCTCGACATAAACGGCCTGGTGAACATTTTGTTTCCTTCTCTCTTAACGTCGCATCAACTATAATGGTTATTAGCGATGAAAATATTTAGCTACAGTACAATTATTAATAGCTTTGTTTCTTTCAGAAATTGGAACAATTGATATATTTTTTTCTGGTTGGCAAAGTTCTCTTTTAATTTGTAGCTTATATTGTACTTTTGGTGTAATGTCAAATATTTAATGCAGTGTATAATGAAGTGCTTGACAGTTATTTGTACGTTACATTTGTCACAAATAGGAGGACTATTTTTTAAGAGTAAAAATGAATGGGTTATTTTTGTATGTCCAATTTTAATTCGGGAAATCGCAATTTGTTCTCTTCTTGTTAGTGCTAGTGGCATATTTTCCTTACAATTAGTTGTGAAGCAGCTGATTGTATGGATATGTGGTGGTGCTGCATTTTTCCATTCCGTTCCCCAAATCATTTTTATTTTCTCGAACATATATTCTTGTAGATCAGTCAACGATGGGGGGATTTGTTATACAACTAAATTTTTTACGATATTGATAGCCTGTTTTGCTGCTGTATCTGCAATTGTATTGCCAGTTATACCACTATGTGACGCGACCCATACGAGGATTATGTTTATTCCTTTCCTGCTTGTTTCGAAGTGGGTTTCCAGAATGTCAAGTATCCTATCATCAGTAGATGTTCTATTGTTGATTTTGCAGATTGAATTTATTGAGTCGGTGAAAATTAAGTAGTTTTTATCTTGTTTCTTACATATTAATTGGGTAACCCTTTGTATGGCAATTAATTCTGCTGATATTACAGAGGTATCTTCAGGAAGATTAATTTTAAGGGTTCTAGATGGGGTAACTACACTGCATCCCGTTCCATTGTGTGTTTTGATTCATCGACATATTGTTCGAGTCTCTCTTTGAAAAGAGATTGATATACTTTCGGGTTAGTTTCGGATTTTCGAAATTCTGTTTTGGCTTATGCCTGATAGTTCCGTATTTAGATCTAATTCGAACATTTTGACATTGTAGTATAATGGTTTTGGTATTCTAGAACTTGTCGAATACAATTTAGAGTTCCTTTCACTGAATGTGTTTTCAAATACAGGTTTTTTAGACGTGAAAGCTATTTTCAAGGCTTGTTCAATGCTTAGAAACTTTCTTCTGATATCAAGCGGTGGTTCGGTTGCTAGTGAACATATAATATGCAATATAGTTCAAAATTTGTGTCAGCTGGTTCTGTTGTGATCACTTCAACATAAAGACGCCTTCGTCCAGGTCGTTGTTCAGAAAACATTGCATCAGTTCGCGAAAGTGTATCAGCAGATCCGACAACGTGAGTTTCACGACGTTCACAGCAATTGGGCGTTTCAGAGTCCACCACATGGCGAATTATGAGGAAGGTTTGTTCTTAACTTAAGTGGTTTATTGGGGCCGTAGCGGCCCCGTGCAACTTCAAACTAATAATTGTTTAGCATGTGTTGATATAATTATTTGAAGATTTATGTAATCCTCTATTACGTCATTATGTTTCTAATGCTGCAAGGAAAATTGATTTCTATTTTGTCTATTCTGTAAAAATTAAATTATTAGTTTGAAGTTATACAAGGCCGCGATGGCTCCAATAATCTACTTAAGGGTTAAAAGTGTATAGAATCCAAATGACTCAAGAACTGAAGCTTGTCGATCACAACCAGCGTCGTACGTTAGTCGAATGAATCTTTAAATAACAATATGGATTTTCAACAAAAAACATCTTGAATGATGCAGCACATTTTGACTTAAACGGATATGTTAATAAGGAAAACTGTTGCATCTGGGGAGAAAAAAATTCCAGAATTATTCAAGAACAACCATTGCATCCATAACAGATTACTGTTTGATGCGTTTTTTGGGCTAGTGGACTGATTGAGTTGCAATTATGCGAGAACGTTATAGAAAATTTTGATAAAAAAGTTATCGTATGTAGAAAAATTCGTGGCGGACATTTATCATATACATAGGCATGTATTGTTTTTCACATAAACTTGCCATATGTTCAACTTTAATTTGTAATAAATAAACCCAATAGTTTCTAATAAATTCGGTATTATCTATACGGATAAAAAAATCCTGCCTTATTGAAAGACCCTTTATTTAAGGGTGTATCAACATTTATATCCTGTCTATCAATAATATGTAATACATACACGACAATATGGGCCTTCCTAATAGATGCATCACTGTTTAAACCAGCATTGACATAAACGTAGTGGTGGTTGGATTATTCTAATAGTATGATTTACAACCCTCTGTCTCTTGCGTGATAAACAGTCCACTTAAATCGAATGCTACGCTGACAAATACATAGTACGCACATGATAGTCATGGCAAGAGCTGTAGTACTTGCACCCTATCAACGGATTAAATGGTACGATAAACCGACTTTTAGAATATAAGTATATATATATATATATATATATATATATATATATATATATATATATATATATATATTCGATACCTCGAAAACAGTCCGACGTTTTTTTGTGTTCCTGGCGAAAAGCAATTGAGACGATTCGGATTCTCGTGTGTAAGAAAATAGGAAATGAAAGATGGATCGAATACCCGGTGACAAAGTTGTAATGGCCTGGCAATTACACAGGGTAATATTCAGAGTATATAGTTTTGACGAAGAGGTTTTACTTTAAACTTGACACAAGTTCGTTGTGATAGAGCTACTGCAATACTGAGTTAAAGCAGTTCACTGAACTCGTGCAATTGGTTACCTAGGTTTTTAAAGGGACATCTAATTCATGCGGAGTTTCTTGAAGTATGGAGAAAATACTGAAACGGAACAAAAGAAATGAGTGACGAACTGACGCGCGGAGAAGGTTTGCGATGTGGAAAAATTCCACACACCACGGGCTTTTTTCTTTTGAAATCAATATTAACCGAAAGCGTATAAAAATAAAAGAGCGTGTGCACATGTATTCGATGTAACAACTTACATATTATGTTCTGTGACGAAATCGAGCGTACAACTATTATTTGAAAATTAATCTTTGAGGTCAGGCAAGGTGTTTGTTTAAAGAAAAAGAAAGTATTTCAATGAGGAAATAATTTTTCAAGTTTATTGCAGCTACAAAACGCATACTTTTCAAAATTATATTATTAATAAAATATGTTCAGTAAATTTATAATATTTATATTATTTTTCCGTTCGTTACATTCAACAAATTTTTCGTCTTGTCCCACTTCCGTGGCAAATAAAAACAGCCTCTCTGTTTCAAAACACTTCAATGCTCCCTTTCCTTGCCTCTTGCTTTACAATTAAAACGTACATACAGATCATATTCATTATCTATTCTAATTAAGAGAAGCAGAAAACGCAGGACAAAAATGCAGTCAATGTAATTAAAGCGGTTATTCTCGTTGAGCTCTGAAATTCTCACATTGTCGGTCAAATTAACGCGGCGAAAGGTATGAGAACGTTCCCTTTAACTCCCCGCACAAGCTTGAATTTTTTATTAATAATATTCACTGCATTTGATTGTATCAGAATTTAAATATTAGTATCGTTGCAATAATGTAACACGTTTCGACGCGTTTGCAACGCAATATTAATGTCCATTAAATCTTTCACTACATAAGTAGGAGAGGGATATCTTTAAGAGAGACAGAAGTTTAAAGCAAATAATTGTAGTATTACATAAGACAAAATTCCTAATAACGTTTAATGTATGTAATATCGTATAAGAGTATAAACATTAAATAACTGAAGATTGTTATTTTGGAGAACTACACATAAAGAAAAGATTTTATGTTTGTTTTTATAATACTAATTAGGTAGTTCGTACAATAAGTACAGGGTGTCCCAAAAAAATGTATACACTGTTTAACGGGTCATAACTTTGTGAGTTTGTTCCTTTTCAGGGTGTAATTAATTGGAAATAATGAGTGGACCAAGATTAACTTTCGAAAAAAGAAAATTTATTTTAAAATGCTATTGGAAGTATGAAAATGTAGCAGAAGTACAAAGACAATATCGCAGGGAGTTTCAGGCAGATCCACCTGCGCGACTTACAATTAATCGGATAAAAGATAAGTTTGAAACGAATGGAACTGTTCATAGACCACGTTCCAGAAGACCAAGAACATCAACGAGCTTAATGACTATTGTCGCTTTAAATAACTTCGAGATAATTGAAGTAAGAAAAGATTTTCCGAATAAAAGTTGCACGAGATAAAAAGAAGCAATTCTTTTGCACAGTGAATCTGAAAAACGAAAATTGTCAACGTTTTCTAAACCAGAATACTACAGTTCTTTATTTCTCACAAACAGTTTATTAACACGTTGAATACCGTGGAGATCACCGGTGCCGATACTTCAAATTTAATTTAATTAAATAATTATTGATTGTCACAAGATTCTGAGTAAACTTCACACTGAAACAATAATGTAGAAACGGAAGAACACGATTGTATACTCAAATGTTTTTTTGCTTTACGAAATACATAAAAAATAGAGAATTATATCGTGTCTGATCAGGTATGGCTGTTTTCACTGTGGCGTTCAACGTGTTAATTTTGTACCTTAGGTCCTATTTTATGCTAGTGTTACTAAAATATTGAAGAAAATAAAAATTCCGTTATTATATGAATGACAACAATACAATTTTGTTTCTCCCATTTAACAACTATGGGGGAAAAACTGACTGCAATTACCCCAACGATGGGAGAATCCCGGTCAAAGCTCAATCTTCTTTCAAAAGGGTAGCTTTATACATTTCGTACTTTGTCATGAAGAAAGAAACACAATTTGCCGCCTGTTGAAGAAACATTGAGAAAAGTCTGACAATACAGACTTGTTTTCATGCAGATTTTGTTAAGTGATCGCCATTCCCCCACTCTCCCCTATACGGTGCACATTGCAAACGTAAGCAAAGAAATATACCTTGCATAATGTGTTTAAATATAATACAATTTGAAATCGCGTACATGTTACTAATATTATGGAATCGTAAAGTACTTTGTAAAAAGCTAATTTTGTTTTTAAAAAAGTTTAAAAACTTTTCTTTGTACCGGTATTATATAAAATCAATAGAATAAATTTAATTTTAAATGGTACACATAATACAATGTCTTTCATATAAAAAGGTTATGTATAAAAGTAATAATACATAGTTTTAGAAAAAGTAGTTTATGAAAGTGATAGTACATAGTTTTAGAAAAAGTTGTTTATAAAAACAGTAACAGTAATTTATAAATCAGTATATTTAGAAGCTAACAATAAGAATAGTTTTATCAAATACTACATTATTATAAAAATAAATTGAATATTATGTTATATTGTCGTTTAAAGGTACTAAATGATGTTAATTATGTCACTACTTCCCACAACCAAAGTCGAGCTAAAATTGGTAAATATGTATCCGAAGTATATATCTTTTTATGCATCATGATGCAATACTAAAACACGAGTAATAAATTCTTCCATGAAAAACATTTTCAGAATGATTACTAACAAACTTGAATTGAAAGCGTTGTATTTTTCTTTTTAATACGCGCACCTGTCAGACCAGGGAATGCATTCAAGGCAAAAATTAGAAATGCAAGTGACATCGAACGAAATGCAGTTCTTTCTGCAGTGCAACGATAACTGTGTGAATCCATATATTCATGAAGTATACAAATGAATGTGATCGCGCAGAACACTTTTCAAATGAAATTCTGAGATTAAACACTGTACGAGCATTCCTCTTTCTGTCGCAAATAATATCTTCTTCACAATACAGTTAAAAGTGGTTTGTTAAAATACTTGACTAGATAAATCTGTTTAACACGCGCATCTGAAACTAATTAATATTTTTAAGATTAATTATTACGATTTCATGAGTAATATACGTTATATACACGTTTATTTTATACTAATATCCGTTGTTTTTTGTTTCGAAGCAGTAAAAAGTATTTTTTTAACGAATTACACGTGGTATCTTTACTTACAAAGAACGCATACATGTAACGCCTGAAAGATCACAAATTTTGTAAGAAATAAATTTAATTCAGTAAGGAATATTCTTATCCTAGTCTTTCGATTTAAGGAGGCTGATGAATAAGTTGTAGTTTAAATGAACGTAATATAATATGTGAATGCATGTCAAAATGTAATTTAACACTAGAAAACAATTAATCGAGTTTAAATAAACGTATGTATTTACAATACCGTCCAGGAGTTTGAGATCATTCGCCATTTTAAAATATTGATCAATATTTTACTAATATTATTACGTGAAAACAGATTCATTTGTTGTTGACTCATATGAACTTAAATATTTAGGTGGATTTCAAAGAATATGAAACAAAACTTGCTTTTAATTGTAATTTATTAATGAAAAAAGCCAATTACATTACATGAGTAGTGGGAATTACAAAAATACGTTACAAAGAGACAACGAATTCTTAAAATTTCCGATTTCAATCAAATTATGTATGATAAATGTTATGGTAGTACTCCATACTACCTTACTTTTGAGAAATTATGACTAAAAAATTAAGCAGTTACGATAAGTATGAGTCAGAATAACATTTACACTTTAAAATAGAATATCTTCAAATGCCTGGGGGCTGAATCCTATAGTTTTAATACGATAAATTGTACATGGTATCATTGTGTAAAATTTGAACGAAATCGGTGACGTCGTACTCTCCTTGTTCATACGTCCAGAAATTCGAAAAGAAGCATAACAGCAGGTACTGGCCCCAAAATTTTGGACGGTAGCGTATGTCCAGTTTGCTTTGTTTTTATATTGCAAACCACTTATTTTCGTCAAATTCAAAAGAAACGCAGATTTTCTAGAAGTCTTACTTTTTTAGCGAAGAATAAAATAAATATTAAAAAATAAAGTATATAAATACATACTCAAGTAGTACAATCAGTTGTACGACGTTATCTGTATTACAAGAAATATTGGGATAAAAAGCTTACTTCAAGTCAGAAATAAAGCGAAATTTGATTTACGTTTGTATGAATTCATTTTTATGGTTTCGAACTCGCCTAGTCAATGTTAGAAATACTTTTCATGTATTATGTTACATACACTCTGTATATCACTATGTGAAACGGAAGCATACAGAAATGTCATTTAAACATTTGAACACGTTGAACGCCGCAGCAGCCACCGGTGACTGACGCCTCAAATTTAATTTAACTAAACAATTATTAATTGTCATAAAATTCTGAGCAAAATTCATACTGAAACAATAATGTAGGAACAGAAGAACACGATTGAGTACTCAAACCTTTTTGTTCTTCACAATTTACAGAGGCGGACGAAAGTATTCATACAGTGAGGATATCATAAAAGAGATAATTGTAACTTGTAAATGAATAACTTTATTTCAATGAATTCTGTACAACATTTACAGTAATATTCAACATAAACATGTATAAAAAAAGAAAGTTTATATTCCGTAATTTACTAACCAATTTTAACAAGTTACAATTATCTCTTTTATAATTTCCTCACTGTACGAATACTTTCGTTCGCCACTGTATATAAAAAATAGTAAATTATACCATGTCTGATTATGTATGGCTGTTTTCACTATGGCGTTTAACGTTTTAAAAGTGTTCTATTCGTTCAAACGAAAGAAATTAATGCATATAAAGATCAAAACATACCATTGTAATATTATTATTACATTAGCAATATTTATGTAGCAATTACTAAAAGCCATGGATACTTTCAAAAAATCAATTTTTTGACTGTGATCATAAAATGTATTGAAGCCGTTTAAAAGAACAATTACCGGACAAAAGCAATGGTTCCTTCGGAGTGTAACTAATTTTTACAAAATGATACTCGCATTCTGTTCTTTCAAGAATACCGGGCACGTGCAATTAATTATCTTCGCGTTAAAAAGACAAAGACAAGTTCGCGTGTAACACCTCTGCGCCGTACAGATTTCTACGAAATACTTAAGGCAATCGCGTTACTTTTATTACTTGCAGAAGGTCAAACTTTTTGTGGTAGCAGCTGCATCAGGTTATACAGGGATGTCGCAGTGCGGTATGCACCGACGACCTCGTAAAAGAAACTGAATATTGCCTGAAAACAGAGTGCGTTAAACTTTCACCTACAACTTCCAGCTACGATTCGTCGTCTCGCTCACGTCTTCAGGTTAAGTATTGCAAGTAACCCACTATTGAAATATAGATGCGGAAGAGTTATCTAAGAGTGTCTTCCCGTGAATAATCCTCGAATTTGTTTGCAATGAATGGACATCAGGTTATGTCTTCAACTTACTACGTAAATTGTAACGATTTCGAGAGAATAAAAGTACTTCGCGCGTTTTGATAATGTATTTGATAAGACAATTTTGCGAACGCTACATCCACGAACGATTGAAGCTAGGAATCGTAAGCTTGCTTCGAGTTGTTTCTAAAGTAACACTTTTCAACTCACGTCACATGTTAAATCACACATTCTTCAGTATGCTACAAAGCGTACGTAACGATAGAAATCAAAGGACAAAGATAAAGTTATACTGATTTGAACTAAATAAGTATTACCTTTATAGGTGAGATAATAACACAGGGCAAATATTTAACTTGTATTCCAGGGATCCAAATTCAATCCATCCCCGGATTTGAATTGTTACGAATAACGTCCAGAAACACAGTGAAATCACCATTTCTGCTTGCCAGTAATGCGTGGCTACAGAAGGAAAATCAATATTTCTATGGAACCTAACCATCATAACGAACTATTCTAGTGGAGGTACACACGCACAAGTATCGCACATTCCTGAGTTGCGTTCCAGGCGTTCTCGTCTCGTCGATGCACATCATCTTGCTGTTTTTAATGAATTGCCAGACACGAGGCAGAAGATATATAGGAGGAGTGCAATTTCTTAACGTAATCGCGGGTGGACAACAGCCGTTCTTTGTTCCCCGTCGAGATAATCGCCTTCCTTCCCGCAGAAATCTGCACAAGGGGGTGTCGCGTTATAACGAGAGGACCGAGCTCCGTCTGAAGTAGCAGCCAGCCTCCGTGTGATCATTTCCACGTAGCGTAGCCGATCGTGGACAATGCACGGGAATCGGCCCGATTAGTGATGTAACCATGCTGCATTGTCTCCGTGGTCGATGCCGCTCTCCCGCCTATACGTATTGTATTCTCCAGGTCCGCGATACTATACGCAATGTCAGACCGCCATGAGAGAACACACGTCGTGCTAACGTCGTGCCCCGTAATTGCTGATACGCTACGTGACAAGGGGTTCTCACTCGACAATTACGAGGGAAACGGTTCGTCTGCGATTTCCGAATGATTTATGGGCCAGGGGCCTGCCAAACGAAAGATAATTGGAAGTTTGGGAAAAGTCAGACGTTCGGCGAAAATAACATTTTTGCTTAGACGCAAATGTCCTTCGTTGTCAACAATTTTGTTACAGTTACTATTTTGGTCACTGCATTTAACCCCTCACCGTATTGTCTTTTTGTGTAGTTCGAAAAAAATATATTGAGTATAAGAAGGTGCATCTTTTGTGAGGAAAAAAAATGAAAAAATTTTTTAACAATATTAAATCGTTTATTTATTACAAAAACCAGTTTGTGCGAAAAACTATATTAGCAATTTATACTGAGACCAACGAATGAAAATTCAAAGTAACCTGTTGTATGTAATCTGCAGACATTGTAAATTACTACAATAATTTTTATTAGGCTTTTTACAACGGATAATGTCTCGGAATTTGTTGTACAATATCGACAATAAACCGGTTGAGACGCATAAGGTATACAACAGTGTAAAGAAGTCGCAAAAATTTAACTTTCCGAACACAAGTAGCAGATTATGCTTGAAAATCATAGCATCATAGTGTATTAAATATGGTACAACATGCAATATGATGCATGTTTTACATAAAAAATTAAACAACTTGGTTTGTGCCATATACGGCACACCATGCAGTAAGGGATTAAGTTTTTCTAGAATTTCAGCCGTGGTTCTGTCATTTCACATATTATATTTTTCGCAAAACTTTTAAGCAAATGATGCGCATTTTAATTTCGTTACTGACCACGTACATGTGTATTTGAAAACGGAAGAAATAACAAGTAGAGAATATCTCAAAGGACGCATTAGTAAGTTTAAAAACTTTTGTTAATAATGAAAGATAACAGAAATTAATTAAGTCGAAAATGGATTATGTAGAACACGACGAGGTCCTAAAATATTCAACAATTGAACGTCACTGTTAATCATCTTATTTTTTCATTTGATGTTGTATTTCAGATTGTTTCATATTTGAACGATGTGATCGAATAACTTTCAAACGTTTTGAAGTGCAGTGCCATTATACCTGTAAACTGTCTGTTAATTTCTAACGTCTGTTTTATACGTCTGGAATCGTGAAAGGTATACAATTTTTAGAACATCTATTTAAATAATTGCAGTGCTAGCACCCACCAGTTTCAGTTTACTTTAAGGGGCATGGAAGATTTGCAATCGTCGCATATGCACTCACGAGTTCTCACAGTTCAGTCACAACTGACAGCACTTGTTCTTTGAAGTGTACTAATTTTCGTATTCCTCGTCATTTATTTTCGCCCCTTTGGTTCTGCTCTATAAAATTTTATATGCTAGTTCCTCGAAAGACACATCCCCGTATTCCCATGTGTGAATTATATATAACGCAAATGCGCAACACAAAACTACTGTAAGTACAAAGCGCTGCTAACACGAGAGACTATAATTCGTGGTATATTAGTAGAACCTTCAGGGTTCTCCGTTCCCAAGTAGTATCGCATTGAACTGCATTCGTGATCGAACCAAAGTCTGACCACACTATCGTGTCAATAAAGGCACACACATTCCGGCTACACACGTTCCAGTAGACCTGCACAGCCGTGCTGAATGCCTGTCCCGTTGTGTACCCAAAGATCTGGGTACTTTTGAAATAACATTATTTCAAATATTATTTCAAATAACCTGTTATTTTATTTGACAATTATTTCGTTTTCGAAATACAATTGCGTTACTTTATTTCAAGAAATAATTTTGAATTTAGTCATCTAGTATTTAAGATAATAAAATAAGGAAATACTCATTCAATAGTTCAACTGGTGTACTTTAATCGTATCGCGTTTACTTTTCTGACATTATGGTTTTATGCTTGGTGTGTCGATGTTTAATTCACACTTTTCTGCTTATACGATCCAATGTTACAACTTTCGTTTGAGGAACATCAACCACTTACAATTTTGAAAAGACGTTTTCCTGTAGAATAACAGACCCCTTCCGTCTTCCGCACCAGTAGAACAATTATTTTCTTTCGCAACTGTATTAGATGGTCCCAGACAAAAATCTCTTACTGATGAACTTTGTGAAGAGAGAGTTTTGCAACCACCTTCGTAATCCACCGACCTGAATTTTATCGAAAATTTATGTGATGAATTGGATCGAAAAATTCGAAAAACTGTTATAAATTTCAAAATAGAATTAAAAAAACGTCTTACGGAGGAATGGCAACGTGTTGAAGTTAATTACTTAGAAACTATTATTTCTAACATGCTAACACGCATGCTGTGTAACAAATGATTAATATTTGTATCCCATAAAATGATATTAATCCTTAGTTAACAATTGTTATTTTATCGTTAGAATTTTAGTTTATATAGTGTCTGAACATTTTCGTAACCTCAGAATTAATTATTACTTCGTTTCTCTCTTATTATTTAAACAACTATATATACTAAATGAATTGTTTCTATATTTTCATTAATTCGAAACTGTAATGCAACGTAGCATAATACACTTGCTGTTTATTGTATATTTACTTAAAATACAGGGCATAACATTCGAAATCATATTGGTGTCCGAATGTTTTTGTGGCCGACTATGTGTAAAGGTAGGTAATAAGTACGGCCAGGAGCGTACCATAAATTTAACCAAAAACGTATGCAAACAATTGCTGTAGCTACTCGTTATTTATACTGCTGCGGCGATGCTGCTACTGAACTGACCTGTTGTTGGTTTCCGAGTCGTAGAATGGAGTACAACACTTTTAAAATCGTGAAAGAGATTTATTCTGCTATACGTTATGGCGGCGCACAAGAATCTGACTAAATTCGCAAATTCCTAGGCAGATATATAGTATGTTAGGGAAAGGGAAGGGGTATGGATGACCAGCCTTAACGAACTCGGCCGGTGATGACTAAAGGTAGCGTTCATTTGGAGACAGTGTTCGATTTGCAAAGTTTCTCATAAATAAATTGACTCACAAGGGGAGGACCCCAATTGTCCGACTTCAATTTTAATCAGTTTTTGTGAGGTGATGGCATACAGGTTCATAATGATATACGTGAAATATTAGGTGTAGACACTCGATACTTTTAAAGATATAAACAATTAATGGTATGTACTTTCAAGATGTCCAATGAATTTCAATCGAGTTTATCGAAATTGCATTGGCAAAGTGAAATGGTTGTTTGGCTGATCCGGAGGTTCTGGAACCGAGTCCCGTTCACCGAAATATATTTTCTTTTACAATTTAATTGCGGCAAATGCGTATATGATGCTGGATGATAATTGTCATGCATACAGTAAAAAGATAAATAATAAATAGTTAACAGCAACATAAAATGCATCTCATTCGATATTTTAAGTAATGGTTTTAAAGAAATACTATTAATATAATACAGAAATTTTCTTTTAACTATTAATAATTTCAATACAGTATTCTTTCACAGCATTTTCCTTTCGCCATTTACGCTGTTACGGTAATAAAAATGTAAAAAAGAAAATATTTTGGTAAACGGAACTCCATCCCAGGAGTTCCGATTTACCAGCCACACAATCATTTCACTTTGCCAATGCAATTTGGGCAAACTCGGTTTATATTCATAGTACATCTTGAAAGTACGTACCTTTAATTGTTTATATCTTTAAAATTATCGAGTGTCTACATCTAATATTTCACACGTATCATTAGGAACCTGTATGCCAGTGCTCCGCAACTGGTGTGCCGTAAGAGTATGCTAAGTTGTTATTCCTATAATTTTTAATACAGTTTTGTTTGTGGTGTGCCGCGGAATTTTGGGAAAGACATGAGTGTGCCAAGGCTGAGAAAAGGTTGCGGAGCACTGCTGTATGCCATCATCTCACAAAAACTTGTTAAAATTGAAGTCGGACAGTTGGGGTCCTTGCCTTGTCAGCGTAGGTGATGAGTTAGACATAGTCATAGATAAAAGTGGTTGGTCATCCAAAACTGTCACATTGCTACACACGCTTCAGTTTTCTTGCGTAGGCCGATCCGCCACAGGCGCATCGAATGATTTTTCGTATTTGTTCGGGCCCTCTGGGAATGTCAAAATAACTGCACTGTTTTATCATAAGGTACATATAAACCGGGCAAGAATCTCTGGAAACATGTACCCAGCGAGTTGGCCACTCTGGTACGTATAAACTGGGCACAATCGCGGGATACAAATTGACGGTGAGCAAGATGGTCCAAGTGTCTAGCGGCACATCATGTCGTCTTTTTAACACTTTGAGTGCCGCGTCTCCCAGAAACGGGAGACGCACAACTTTCCGCAAGGGCCACATCTCCTGAAAATGGGAGATGTTCTCATTCATTCAAATGAGGATGATTTTCATACTTTTCTGATGTGTCCGTCGAATACAATAATGAGATCTCATTTCTAAAACATAATGGATATATTTACATTTTAATCAAAACAAAATTATTACAATTTGTTATGATACTCAAAAAAGCATTCTAGACTTAGTTAGAATAATAGGTGCCATATACAGAATAGTAGGTGCCAGCGGGGCCCCACTTTCGGGCCCGCAGGAAACCGTTAATATGCGTATTGATATTTCCGCAAACTCAATGATGTTTCCTACCCGAAACGAGAAACCTGGATACAAGTAACATCCTTTCATGTCGTGCCGCTAGACACTTGGACCATCTTGCTCACCGTCAATCTGTATCCCGCGATTGTGCCCAGTTTATACGTACCACAGTGGCCAACTCGCTGGGTACATGTTTCCAGAGATTCTTGCCCGGTTTATACGTACCTTATGATAAAACTGTGCAGTTATTTTGACATTCCCAGAGGACCTGTACAAATACGAAAAATCATTCGATGCGCCTGTGGCGGATCGGCCTACGCAAGAAAACTGAAGCGTGTGTAGCAATGTGACAGTTTTGGATGACCAACCACTTTTATCTATGACTATGTCCAACTCATCACCTACGCTGACAAGGCAAGGACCCCAACTGTCCGACTTCAATTTTAACAAGTTTTTGTGAGATGATGGCATACAGCAGTGCTCGGAAAAATAGTTTTCTTTGGCCAACACTATAATAGCGACACGTTTCTCTGTCGATAATCCCTTTCATGAATTCATGACTGTGATCGTTAGCGGTGTTCAACTCAAACTAAAGTCAACCGAACGCCTGCACCGTCCTGGTCTCCGTTTTGCCAATCTTAAGTGGCTGAGATTCGTCCAAATCCATACAAATATCCAACTCTGGTCAGACATAAACATATTAAATACACTGCGATGTGGAGAAAGAACAAACAGGGGATAAAGTCACCTAAAACTGGATCACTTCGTACCACTTGTATATGTATAAACGTTCCTGCTTAACTTTCGTCATAGCAATTTTATCAACATTATTTATTAATAAATAGTGCTTATGTTGTTCAAAATAGCATAATATTTTTAAAATAGCATAGCAAGCCAATAACAAAACTATATTTGTAAAATCTTTCAGTGATATCCGCAAACATTTAAGTGTCCGGATATTTTTGGACGGTAGTGTATACGTACCCATACACACACTCCGGTAAACCAGCACAGGCACGTCTGTACCGGCAAACCTGACGGGTCCACCGCAACTTGTGTAGCCGGCTTTACTCTAATATAACCGCAAGCGTAAAACAGTGACGATTTACTATTACAATGTCACCATATTTTTGTCTAATTAAAAAGGTACATTTAAATTAGAGAATGTAGTGACTAATATCACCGGAAACTTTGAACTTGAATTACGAACAGGAAGTATTTATTTTCAATTTCTAATTTAAGTTCCCTGTATAAATTGTTGATTGTATTATTCTAGCGATTAACGATCGTAATCGTCATTAACTAACTCAGTGAAAGAATATAATAAATCAGAATACTTACTGCAAAAGTTTAATTCAATTGTTACACTAGAATTATGATGACTCATTGCCAGTATGTTTATTAGTTTATATACAAATTGTTAAAGCCATTTTTAAACTATTTTTATTGATATATTATGCTGTACTTTCGAATTAATAGTAGTATACCTACAAAGATATACTACAAAGAGTCTTCTTGACGTATACTTATGTAATGTGTTTATTAACCTGCATTGTTGATACATAAAGTATTTATAGAGATAATAATGACTTTTTTCAAACACACAACTGTAAACTTCATACGATACAAACTTGACGAAAATTCAATATAAAATCCATTTAAATGAGTTGTAATTATTGGACATGTATGAACACCTCAGCAATAATTTTTCTAAATGAATTCTACACAAGAAATCGATGAAAGAGTTTTCTTCAAATTGAGTCTGCAACACATTTTTCTTTAAGATTCTATTAAATTATTTTCCTGTACACATCCAAAGTGGTTATAAACAAGTGTCACAAAACAGATGTATTATGCACCCTGAATGTAAGAAAATATTCCACAATCACATGTTGAGAAACTCTTTGTTTCTGAAATAATCTAATTTTATTTCAGTATGAATACGATTTAGCGTAATTGCACAACAGGTGTTCAGAATTTCCATGGTTAAGCACGTAAGCGTTCAGATATTGGATGAACATGTCTCACGATACTGGCCCCCGGCCATCGAATTAGAATCCTCATAATTTTCAACATTTTTTCTGTTTTCAGTCAAATTGAAATGCCTGATCGAACTTTAATAACACAGTTAATTAACTATTAAGGTGTCACACACATACATCTTAATATTTTGTGCCCCCCCGCTTTAATTCCAGCTCTTATGCTTTCTGGCATGCTCCGAATCCATTGCCTTATCATATCCTTTATGTCTTTATTATTTTACCAAATATTTACAATTTTCGTTTTTAAATCCTGTAATATGGTGACCGGTGATGAGTGGACGAGTGATTTGAGTAGGCTCCAGATATTTACGATGGCTTTCAAGTCGAGTGAATTGCCTAGCCATGAGTGTAGGTGGATGTTATTCAATAAAAGAAACTCTGTGGTTGATTTGACAATCACTTACAACATATACATTGGTCGTCTACGCATTTATTTATAATTTCGGCAGCCAAGTAGAATCTGCCATCGATGGCATAGCGTTCTAGTTAGAAAAGTGAAATTTTTGCATGTGATCTTAAGTCGATGGCCAAGGACTACATGAACATTATTTATTCAAATGACCCTACAAATACAAATCGAGAAACATAAATCAAGTGATCGAAGCGATCTTATAATTGGTCTTCCACATCTTTATTCTCTTCTCTTAAGTTAAATATTTTCTAAATAATAAATAGTGCTAAATAATGTAACAGATTCTACGAGATTGTTGTCGTTAGTATATATAGCATCAGCAAAGATGACATCGATTATGATTATTTACTTCGTTTTCTTACCTAGTACAAGAAAAAGTTTCGCATGCCAATGTGTACATATGCTGAAACTGAAAATCAGTTTATTTTAGAAACAGGACGTTTGTAGATCCATATTTATTAGAACTCTTTCCTTACATTCGGAGTTTAGAATAAGTATGTAAATTTTGTGACATTTATATCTGATCGCCCTGTATAATGCCTGCAATTCAACAATATAATGTATCGCATCATATAACAGTACCAATAATCATCAGTGAAAATAATGTTCTTGCATTTAAATCTTCATAAACAGCAAACGTAACCTCTCTCAAAGAGTTCTACATGTATGTATGTAGAGTGGACCACATAAAGAGTTTCCTGCGAACTATTAGAGATAACGATAAGATTATTTGTTTATACTTTATGATTCACAGGGGGCTTTTATACAAAGTGTATCACTACTGGGCCTGCAGGGGGACAAGGTCTACGGCCCGTTTATTTTCTTTCTTTAAGGCTGATGAACCCATATACGTGTACCCAAGGAATCGTTAACTATGTATTGCGGACCACCGCTCTGGCCGGGCACAGCTGTTTATCACGCGTTGAGAACTTACATACAGGGCGTCCCAAAAAAATTGTACAATCCGAAAACTGTAGATTCTCCATGCCAAAACAAATGAAAAAGTCCTTTACCGCTTTGCAACCTGCGGCTTCGTTTTCAAGATACACCAGGGCCTCGATTAACTGGTTTAATCGGGACACAGACAACCTGGATAAATCGAGGCCCAATAGATAATCGAGACCCGCGGGGAAATAACTAAAAACGTATTTTCTATACTAAAATAAGCTCTGTATTCTTAGAAAATATATTTCCTTCTGTAATCATGACCAAATGTATATCCGCTTAAATTATACCTATTTTTTTAATTTTACAATTATAAGTGCTTTATTATGCCAACTTTTCGCCATCACTAAGCTTTCTGTTAGGTAAACAGAAGGGAACCGTGAGATGCGTACAAGCGTTTGTTATTAGTAGACTGCGGATGTTTATGCGATTTAACATTCCCAAATATCTGAGAACCGGACAAAATTGAAAAGTACATTTTTAAATATTCATAGAACAGAATACAGTTTTGTGGAAGTCTCATTTCTGTAACTGCATTAACAGAACAAATATTGACCTCTACATATGTATGTTTGCATAAACATCCGCAGTCTAGTTATTAGTAAACAGGAGACCCTGGATAACTGAAACCTCGGCTGATCGAGACCACGGATAATCGCGATCCGGTTAATCGAGGTCCTTCTCTATAAACGATTGAAAATTGAGTAGTCGCTGTGTAGGGGTGAGCATCACTGCACGTTTTATGGATACACGAATGATGTGGATTCTTATTTTCATAGCTTGCTTTGCTGTGAGTGCAGTGGTCATAATTTGCTATTTCACGAGACCCTATAAAATACAGTTATAAAATGATTCTACCTTTTTATAAGGTCTTTACATGTTGTATTTCCGCTTCGAAGTTTTCTAATTGAAACATACTTTTTACCATGCTTAATTATGCAAAAAATAGAAGAATATTTCAAATGAGGTTACTTGTTTTTGATAGACCTATCCAAAACCGTAAGAATTTTTACACCAATCCATTAAAAAGAATTAGGGGAAGGGGTTCCTGTTCCTTCGTAACTCTGATGGATGTACTCCAAACGTCATATACAAGGTCGTAGTAAAGTATATAATATTAAAAAAAGAATTTCGTTGCCGTTTCCAATTATTTCTGAGAAAAACATTTGTAACACTTTACGTGGTTCACCGTGCATAATATTTACCTTACTATTTCCAAATTAAAAATTGTAACGTATATTTACAGTTTAAGTCTTTACTATCCTATTCTTATTAATAGACCGTATGTTGTAACAGTATCGAAGCATTACATTCTGCCTACTTATGCTGCCTTTGTAAAAATACTCATGCGAATCACTGAACAGAATAATATTGTGAAAGTTTTTATTCTCTTTCTAACCCCTTTGTACTTGACTGAAATGTACTTGATTAAAATGCTCCACACTGTGGGACTGACCCACAATGTACGTGATTAAAATGTCAACAGTCATAGGAGATTTCAGTGGCAAGGCAACAATCATCCACTTCTGGGAAGCTGTTATCACACTGCAATCAATTTCTAAAAGACTTTCGAAGGTTCCTTTAAAAAATTTCTGGACGATCTGTTCAATTGCAATTTTAGTTTAATTGCCAAATAAACCGGAGTGTTAAAGAATAACTGAAACTGAACATATAATTGTTTGAGTAATTGAATGAATTTAAGGTGACCATCCGAACTGCATTTTGCAGTACTGTTCTGCTTTTTCGGCAATCTTACTGCAAAATTTTTCTGTACTAATTTTGTACTGCATTTAGAGCATGTGTACTACTTTGTACTGCGTTTTGCAATTTAGGAAGAATGATCATTGAACTATTCTGCAGTGAAACGCTAGTTAGAAATAATTCAGCATTTTGAATGTCAATCTATTCCATTAAAAAACACAAAAATAATCGTCGAATTTTCAATGAGTCTTCCTGGAACAAATGCAGATGTTAAAAGAGTTTTTTCGTCGATCAACGATTATTGGTCTCCTCAAAAATTAACTTTAACAGTAAATTAAATACACTGTCAGCTGTCATAAAAGTAAAAACTAACATGCGATATAGCTGTAAAGAGTTTTTAAGTACCCTAAAGGAAAATAATGAAATTCTAAAGAAAATTCATTCAAAATCAAAATCAAAATTTTTAAATTTAAAATAAGAAATAACTAAATTAAATTAAATCTATACAATTAAATAATTTTTTATAAAAAATAGATTTTTCAAACTGTTTATGTCCAAGTTTTTTATGTGTACTGCATTTTGACGGAAAAAATCTGGTCACCTTGATAAATTGTTTAATATACCTGTAGAACGATAATTGAAGGGTTTATAGAAATAAGGAGGCAGCTCCACTTTCTACATATTTTTTGTCATATATCCTGTCTTATAAAGAAAAATGTGATCTTTCACTTGGTGCAAGAAGGAGCAAACTCGGGCGGTAGTTAATGAACTATAAAAATGTTTAGCAACGAATGGAGCTGAACTTTGCACCAAATGACCCAGACAATACAGAAGACGAATTTGAAGATGATTTCACCTTGTAAAGTTTTATTTCATTATATCATTATAATGTTATTATTTTTAACATCATTGTTCACGTTTTCATTAATCATGTTAATTATAATAAAAGTTACACTTTATTGAGTACTATTTCTTTCCTCTTGGGACCAAAAAAGTGACTGCGCAAATATTCAAGTTGTACTTACTAAAAGTGAAAAAGAAGTATAGGTTTAATATTCAATTGAAAAGTTTATTAATACCAATATTAGTTGCCTATGATTTTATAGCGTGTTGCAAAAGGACTTGATTTTTAAATGTTTTTCTTTTTTTGGTTTACTCATATTGCCGAAAAATGGAACTACCTCCTTATTACTGCAACCCCTTCAACTGTAATTGGAAATTCCAAGAACTGTAACTAGCAAATATACTACTTCTTTTATTTTTAAGTAGTTTTACCACAAACGTAATAAATCATGCAAGATAGTAATCCTTTTTAAGATACCAATCTTTTCTTCATTTATATATTCTTTCTTCAGTTTCTTTATCGTTAATGTTAGGCTTATGGCTTTACATATAATAAGTATTTCTTAGTATTTCGCAATAACCATTCCCGTTTTAATATGTCAGAAGAAAAAAACAACTGTCCTGACTGTAAAACACAGATTAGTTCGAGCTGGATAAAATGACGTAACATATTAACACGGCAGAAGGTGTCTGATAACAAAACACGAATGTGAATCGATCGAACGAAACACGAATCGAAGGGACGCCTTTGTTCCGATGATATCGAGGATTGGTCGGCCATCTTCCCACGCTCTCCCCTTGCTCTCTTGCTATGCTTCTATGCCGGAAGGAATTTAATCAGACTACCCTTCGAATCTAGCCGACTCAGGCTGAATTGAATCGAACGACTTGTACCGGCAAGGGCGAGAATTTCTTCCAGCAGGTGGAAAAGTACGCAGGGTGGATTTTCGTTAAATATTTGATGAATTGCCAGCCGTACTTTATCACGGATACCTCACCCTCTACGGCCCATATTTCCTTGCCAAACTCCATAGAATGTTGTAGCGAATTCGTTTAATAAAAGTTTCCACGTATTGTGTTCATCCGAGTTTTAATCTATCTCGGGATCTCACGTTGGCGGGAGCTACAATACATGTAGTAAAACAATTTATATCATAATCAAATAAACTGATCTCATTTCTTCTTTTTCTATTTGGAAAGGAATGTAAATACGTACTACTTTCCTTTATACTTTAGTTTCCACAAGACACGCAACTGTTGTGGAGAATAATATAGTGTGTCCCAAAAAAATGTATACACACTTTGAGCTACTATAAATACCACATTCATTAAGATACATCTTGTAAGTTTTGTACTTCAAATTATAAAAGGCAAATGTAGAATCTTTTTAAATTATCGCAAGTGTTCGAACGGATAGCCATTCTGGCGCAGGCACTGCTGACAACGCGAACCAATGGAATTTTAACATCACAAATGATTTCATTTAGTATTTGGGCACTTTCTGTTTCAACGGCTGCTTTCGATTTATTGATGGTTGCCAGTTTTATGCCATAAACCTTATCTTTGACGTGTCTTCTGAAAAACAAGTCAAGTGGCTTAAGGATTAGTGAACGCGAAGGTATTCAATGCTACTTCTTCGCCCAATCCATCCGTTTAGCGAATGGGAGTGACTGAAGTAGAATGTAACGTGCAATTTTATCATTTAAATCTATTTATTCTTGTGTGAAATTATTACAGACTACATGTTCGTATATGTTGGTTGTAAGCTTGTTCTTCTGCCAGGAAGAATCTGCCCTGCTTTAGAAAATAGTTGTTCACGTAGAACAGAAGTTGCTGGTATAGTTAAGTATTTCACAGTCGTATTCAAATGTCTTGGAAAATTTGTTACACCTTCTATGTTCCACTACGTGAAGTATTTGAAATGTAGAGAGACAGAAGTGTGAAAGAAGAGGTGACTGTTTTCAATCTAATGTTAAGTCTAGTCAGAGTGTAAGTCTAGTAAATAATTAATTATATGATATAACAGTTATTGTTTTAAGTATGCACTAAATCTGCTTGTTACCCAACATTCTTACAATAGTTGTGTCATAAGTTCTGTCTCTCAGAATAAAATAACTCTATTACATGAAATCCTGAAAATCGGTACCTCTTTATTGTTTTGCTAGTTAAATGGGTTTTTAGATACAAAACATGCCCCATTCGAAGTGTAGCTACAATATACATATTATATCTCTTGTAATAAAAGTTTAAATTAAATTCAACTTAACACTATCTTGCATATTATCGAAATATCGAATAACCGATAACATTTCGATATTATCGATATAAGGAATTATCGATAACAGCACGTCTAAGAGACAATATAATCGAAAAAAAATATATAAATAGCACGAAATGACCAGAATAGTTTTATTAATGCCAAAATAAATGAATTATTGTATAGTGGGATCCGAATGGCGAAAAATTCATATGTACACAGTACTGTCACCGAATGTGTAAAACCTGTTATAAATAAACAATTTGGGCAAAATATGTCGTTTTTCTATTAAAGCTATTATCGTAAATGCAACTAGATGATCTTATGCTTCATTAATCCTCAAATTGTATTATGAAACTGAAAGTATGAGTTTCATACATTTGGGTCATTTTTTATCCAAATACGTTAACCCTAATTCGAGAATAGGTGAGTCGCGTTGGTGGATCTCTGTGAAACTACCTTCTAAACTGCTTTGTACTGCGCTTATGTCCTTGCACTCCCAGTAGCACTTTAGAATAAATTTCCTATCCTCAGGGCTTAATATCAGACATTATTTCAGAATGGTTACACCTGCAAAGAACGAAAATTTAGCGACTTACGAGCTACAAGAATGAGTGTACATTCTTTGGCACGCCCAAAAAATATTTTTGGTGCTACAGTAGTTAGTAGTATTAAAATACAGTAGGACCTCGATTATTCGAACTGTAATAAGTAATAAAATGACTCACGTTGTAACTATATTTTGCATACAAAAATATATAAGATACATAATGGTATACAATTAAGTACACAGTGCCACTAAAAGAATTTTAGTTTGTAGCTGAAATAGAATGATTAATCTGGGGGTAACCAGTGTTTGGATAATCGAGGTTCTACTGTAATTTATGCAAATTATTTTGATAAAAACACCTTTACATTAATATCAAGTAACTAATTAACTGACGCATACTCTCATTGCAGTATCAGGGGTTGAGAATACCGAAACAATGTGACTGACATAGAATTAGTCGGGTATCCTGTTTTGTTCTATAAGTATAACAATGGATAAAAGAATCTCCAAATCTATGATGCGTTTGTAGTCAAACCTGTTTTATATGATGAATATGAGGTAGCATCTCAATCTTTGTGCATTGTACGTTCCGGATGTCTGCATTCAAATGGACAATTTTTAGATTGTTTGTACCGGTCTAGATTTCCGTCGCAATCCAAATATCAAGCGAAACATTCATTAATTATAAGAATGGAACAATTTATAGAAACAGAACTTGATAGGTTTCAGCCTGAAATAAACCACGTATATGCATTTGATGTTCTTGAAATTTAAAAGTACAATTTTCTCAGGTCTTAGAAAATGTGAAGAAGACATTACTCAAAACATACACTACTCCACAAAATTAAAGGATCACTAAATTTTGACCGAAAAATTGTCGATATTCGAACTGCTGTAACTTCGTAAAAAAAATCGTATAACAGTCTACCTGAGCTCATTTTAAAGGGTGAAGCCTCTGTTTTCACATCCCCGAACAGAATTTTTTCAAAGCCCCTTTTATATTATAAAACAGATTGGAAAACTTAAGGTGCTGTGTTTTTTAAATTTTACAAATTCAAACGATTCTACGGAGTTAAACAAATTTTTTTTTCGAGGTTCGTTTCAAAATGACTTTGTAAAGGGAAGTTTTCCCTTTACATCGACTTCGAAAAAGTTGATGTACGAGTTTTTGTTGCCGTTTTATCGCACTTTAAATAAAAAGTGTACCACCGGCATTCGTATAACACGCGGTATACCACGAGGAGATTGCACGGTTGGACTTGTACCTCGTGTGCAGTGTGTGTGGTTAGTGCGTGCATAGTTTGTGTGTATAGTGTGTGTTGAATATGTTGCACATATATTAACATTTTTCCAGAAGAAGTTGCAAAAATGTTATAATTTTTAAATTTTTCTTTAAGCAAATGAACTTCCGGTAAAATCGCTTACATAGCAGAATTCCTAATAAAAAAATACAGAATTTAAAAAAAAATGGTTGCTCTATGTCCAATAGTTTTCGAGACATACGATAAAATATGGTTTTCAGCACGCACTTTGAGGGCTGTTTCCACTCCTTCAACGTGGACGTTTACCGATAAAAAGCAATACGTGTCAAATATTTTGTCAAGTTCTATATCATTCTAAAATTTCAGCAAAATCGGCGTGTGACGGTTGGATAACCTTCCTTGTTAGTATGTTAAAGTTGCTTTAAAAATACGGGATATATTGACAAAAGACGTCTGTTCATTTAACTAGGGTTTATTGTTCCCTTATAACTACAAAAAATACGAATGCAACTATTGCAATGTTTGCTTGTCAGAGATTCAGATGTAACTAATTTTTAGAAAGCATTGCCACACATACCTCGCCTTAGTTAGATAGATTTTAATTTAATAATTGAACCGGTGACTTGAATAACAGTACAAGACCAAAAACCACATTCTGAGATATTTGAAAGAATAGTATCACTTTTCGTGTATCATCAACACCATTGATTTTATAGTGCTGGTCCAATGTAAACACGGTTATGCTAACGCAGATGAACGCTCATATATGTGTAATTATGGTTAAACTTTGTTCATTAATGTTCACTAATTAAAATAAAACCATTGAACTTGTACTGTTTTTCAACTTAAGTCACTGTTTAGTCAAGAAATTTAAAAAATTATATAGTACTAGAAAAAACATTTATTTAATTGTTTTAAACATAATTGAAGTAGAAATTATTCCATGAAAAATGATTGTTGAACAAATTGTTGAAACAGTGCAAATCCATGACAGATACTGTTTCTACGCGCATTAAACTGAAGGGACTACTGAATCGCAAGTATAGGGTACTTTTTTGTAGTGTGTTTGGTCCCACCATATAGTTCTATACATTTTACATTTAGTTTTGAGATTGTTTGAAAATGGCTAATTTTGGACTTATACTGTTCTTCAACTCACCGATTCAATTATTCTTTGGTGGAGCTGATGTACCAAGATTCGAGGAAAGAGGTTTCCAGGATATCAAGAATGGGAATATCGCGCGTAGGATACCTAAAGGTTCCGAAGAGGAGCTTTCATAGATTACAAAAGAATGTCTTTTGTTCGTTACAGAAGTGCTCAAAAAATTGTCTAAAAACATTTTCAACAATCGTTGATAAACTAATTGATGTACTTTAATGTCGGTGTAAAATATTAGCTATCGAGTCATAGAGCTTGAAATTATTCTTGTTGGCTTAAACTAGTGTTAATTGATTCTGTATTTGCATAATAAGTTAAAACATACATATATTCTTGATGAAGGGGGAATTCGCTGTTCAGGGCGCCAAAAATAGGTATCCTTCGTGATTTTTTTTAATAGAAAAAATACTGTATAACTTCAATCTTTTTATAGTATTTTTATTAGATTTTATATATGATGTATAAAAAGTTTGGCTTAAAAAAATCAATACTTTTGACGTAACAGTGGTTTGATCTTGGTCGGGTGGAACGGACGTTCAGTGACGGTGCGCACGATTGCGTCTTTCGTGTCAATTTGAAAGGAAAAACAAAGTTACTTTTATGTTCAAGAAGGTTTCCATTATTGTCCCTACTAGAATCATTTATATCTGATAACGTACAAAAATATGACAACGCGATAAACGAAGAAGTTTACTTTTGTACGAATTTTTTAAGCTTCAATCTAACAAAAAAATTAGAAAATATTAATAGATTCTTACAATTCTAGTAGGTACGATAAAGGATTCCTTCACTAATCGAACGCACTTTGTTTCGTTTAAATCACACTATTAGATTTCGAGATATCATGCGCACCGTTTGGCAAAATGTAGTTTCGAGAAAAACGCGTTTAAAGTTTTCGGTAGATCCTTTGGTAGACGCGCGCGCTCGACTTCAAACCTTTGTAACTCTAGTACTTTCGAAGATTTCTCAAAAATTCTTCCACAGACTTTTTCATGAAGAATCGTAGAAAATTAATACGTGAAAAAAAGATTCGATTTTTTGGTCCCCAAACAAGCGAATACACCCTTAAGCAAAAATGCCGTCATTAACCAATGAAACCTTAGGTTAGATTTTAAAACAATTGTACTGAACTCTGCACTTCGTCACCTAACCTCAATATATTTTGTACTGTTCAAATAACATACACATATTTACTTTTAATGAATTATATTTACGTAACACAGTCAAGTATAAATGAATATTAAAATTGCTGCATTCAAATACGTTCCATTTTCAAATCGCAGTGGAATATTATACTTACTTACGTGTGACAACGACATGTGCGTGCCGTTTAGCAGTCTACGCTTGTAAATTAGTTTAATAGTTTATCGTACGACAATGATAAGGATTTGAATCACGCAAGACCTAAATACCTAATTTAACATCAAACTTTTCTGTGGCAGTAAGTAATAGTTTATCATTTTGTTGTTTTAGGAGAGGTCGCGACACAGACGACCCCTTTTTGAACGGAACCAAATTTAAATCGTACGGGCTGAGGAGTAGAAAGTAACTACAATAATTACACACATCAATGCATCCATTGTTATTAAAAAATGGCTTTAAATGGCATTTTCAGTCACCGGATCAAATCAACCTTTTTTTAAATTGATAGCGTACAATAACTGGAACAAAAAAGTCTTTATAGGTTTGCCAACTATTTCTGACAACAAATTATTGTAGTTTTTTTATTACACTTGGAGGCCATGATCGAATGATGAACTTCTCTCAGTATCAGCTAAAACATGGGTGTAAAACAATTACTGGTTCATCTATAAAAAACTGAAGGTGGCCTTGAAAATTTCGGGAAAAGGGAACCAACAAAAAATTTAGTATGATCATTCTGAAAGCCTCTTTGAACCTCATGTTATTCGAGAAAAAAAATTGCAATTAGTTCAGTAACAACAGAATAATTTAAGGTGGTCACATTAGTTGGTACATCCTGTATACAAGGTGGGGCATTTAAATGGGAACACCTAAATATTTCCATTGTTTTTAACAGCACGACAAAATGTTTAATGAAAAAACTATTTGTTTTAAAGGGACAAATATTGTGATGAAAAGGGTTTTTGCTTTCTCATACTCATATTTTTCTAAATTTCAAGGTCATTGAGGTTTGTTTACATGGGATAACGTGTTTTCATTACTGTAACATTAAAGCCAATAGAAAGCCAATAGAAAGACAAATTCAACGATGTAATATGTTGACCTTCAGATAACCTTCGGCGGAGTCATTGTTATAAAATCATAGTTTAACATACGGAGGTCATGTGCCTGCTTATCGTACTCTAGTAGTTCTAATAATGTAAACAGAGCAACATTATCGAAAGGTTATGGGATCTTTTGTTTACAAACAATTTGCGATCATTCATGTACAAGAAAAATTAAAATAAACAAATAAAAAATGTAAATAAAAATAAAATAACATTAAAAAACAAAAGAAAATAAACAAAGTAAAATATAAAGTGTATGTCAATGTACCAACAATTGCTGATGACATACATCAATGTATTAGCGCAGAATGTATAAATATAAGATTATAAACAGCAGGTTACAAAAATGTTTAAACTAACATCAGTACTTTAAACACATTCTTTAATACTGTATTCTTGTATATTTAATAATATCAAATAAATAAGCATAGCATTTTCTGTGTACGTTAAATTACGATTTTATAAAAATGAGTCCGCCGAAGATCATGTGAAGGTCAACATATTATATATGGTTGAATTTGTCTTTTATTGGCTCTGATGTTACAGTAATGAAAATACATCATCGCATTAAAAAAAATTGTTAATGATCTTAAAGTTTGAGAAAATATGACCTGTAGGAAAAAAAACATTTTACCACAATATTTGCTTCTTTGAAACCAGTATTTTTTCCCTTAAACATTTCGCCGTGTCATTAAAAACAACGGAGACGTTCAAGTGTTCGCATTTAAACATCCCACATAGCATATCCTCTGACCTGACCCTAACAAGTATCCCCCATCTAAAGATCTATTCGTATCATATTCTATATCATAGAAAAATCTTGCACTGCTATACATAAACGTTATGCGAAAGGTCAGGCCAATTTGATCGCACAACAACGCCGTGTTTGCGTATGGCAGCGCAGGATTTGTCTAAAATACATTTTTCCACTATTTCTCCTGTTCTAATAATAAGAAAAGTATGTTACGGCGCTTGCCGTATTCGTATTTTTATCAGCTAAAGGATACGCAGAACAAATTAAAGGGTTCCATTTAAAAAATAAAGGTAACCTTGATAACTTCTGTATTTGTCTTATTATCAGCTAAAAAATAAACAGAGCAAATTAAAGCGTTCCATTTGAAAAACTAAAGGTGAGCTTGATAACTTTGAATAGAATGACCTACAAAGAATATACTGCAATTAGCCTGTAGGCCCCTTTAAATCAAGACATTTAAAAAAAACAGAATTTGTATTGGTCCAGTAGTAACGGAAATAATTTAGATGACCGAGTTACATTGTCCACCCTGTATAATTATTTTGGACATTTACGAACATAACTTTGTTTTCTCTGAACGAAATATAACTTACTCTTTCAGAGTACACATTAGTGTTAACAGTATTTGTTCAGATATGTATGTAACTAGTTTAAATATCGTTCGTTATGTAAATTGAAGTCCACATATGACTTAACACGTCGAACGCCACAGTGAAAACGGCCATACCTAATCAGACACGATATAATTTACTATTTTTTATATAAATTGTAAAGAAAAAAAAGATTTGAGTACTCAGTCGTGTTCTGCTGCTCCTACATTATTGTTTCAGTATGAAGTTGTTCAGAATTTTGCGACAGTCAATAATTATTTAATTAAATTAAATTTGAGGTGTCAGTCACTGGTGACCGCCACGGCGTTCAACGTGTTAAAAATGGAGTACTAAATCGTGTTCAGTGAGATAAGTATCCTACAGTTATCAAAGATTCGCGCCTTTAACCCCTGTTGAAGCTAGCTGCAATGCTAAGGGAACATTGGAATAACATATCCTATTGGGCATGGTCTACACCCGGAAACGTTTAGTACAGCCATGAGCACATTTTTTCCTGTCGGGAATATACTTCCCTTTCTTCCCTGGTAAACCATCCTAGGGTGAAGCCGCGATTTTGTATTGTTTATTGAAGACGACACGATATAGAAGATCGTTGAAAAGTATTGATTCAAGTTCATGAGAGGCGTGGCTTGCAATTACATAGTACCTGCCAGATAGTGTTTACCGGAAAAGGAAGTCAAACGCCCGCCTGGGCAAAATGTGCGTATGGCTGCTGTGTTAGTGATAGCTGTAGAATACCGAAACATAAATGTCTCAGAAGAAACTGAATGTGTCAATTACTGTATTTATACAATATTTTGTACATAATTTTCTTTCAGAAATATTTTCTCTTGCATTCATTCCTGAGCAATCCTTTCTCTAATACCAATCGAATTATCAATTAAATATAACTTATTAAATACGTGTTCTACATTTGCAAGATTGTATATTTCTGTAATTACATCTACGTACATAATTTTAAAATAAGACAACATAATACTTAAGAGTATATTAAAGATTATTATAATCAGTATTTCGCTACGATTTATTTTTCAACCAAATATGTTAACGAGAAGAAGGAAGTCAAAAGGGGCGTATTTGCTGCCGTTTTTAACTTTCTATAGATTTTTTTCAAACTTGACAAAGTAATTAGAGTTTGTGATAGACATCCTACTGTTTGTGACAATTAGAGACCAGACAAAATATTCAAACCGTTATAACTTTTCTATATATAACGTACTTGTTGTAATTGGTTTATTTTAAATAAGGATATGTTTATTAAAGAATAAAAAAAAGAACACAGAAGAAAATATAGTGGAACAATTGGTATGGACGCGTTGCTTGCTCGAAAGGCACGTGGCGGTTACACAATAGAATATGGCGTCACACGCTCTTCCACTTTTCTGTTAATTACAACAAATATTCATAAGAGGCGCTATAGTCCCCATACCATATACGAGTGCCATCCATTGCGAGAGTGTAAAATCATACACATACAGTTATTCACAAAATCGGGCGTACACACAATACAGAAATGTTATTTGTTCAATAAACAAAAGGCAAACAGTTCTTTCATTAACCAAATTTGTCGTAGTGTACAATATGCAATTTTAGCAAATAATCACGCATTTGATAGGAATGTAAGTAGAGATGGGATCCAAGTACATTGGAAGCAGGTTTGAATCTGACTGGATAGTTTCAAACAGTGTATGAATACTTCGAAAAAGAAAAGCAATACTTTTGAGTAGACTCGAACCTAGTCGAGATAGGTTCGAATTTTTTATGAGTACATTGAGGAACGTCAGCGGTACTTTGAAGTATAATGGAACCTTGACCAAGTAGTTCGAACCTTTTATGAGTACTTTAACCAGAAGTTTTCTTGTTTTCTATTCTGTACAGTTGTCATTTGTTTTCGGTGAAAATTATATATGCACGTTAACTAATGCATTTTGAACATGTTTTGGTCTCTTCGTATTTCTGTTCCAACCATTTTTTTAATAATTCTCGACTTGGAAGTTTATATTTTGGATCTAAAAATTTTAGTAACGCAATAAAGCCAGTGTCTTCTACGATGGATAATGGCTGTACATCGGTTGTTATTAAATCCATAATTAAAGAGTCAGTTGTTTTTTTTCTTATATTATCCTCTGAAAAAATCAGTACTTTTAGAACCAACAGCAGTAATTTTTATGCGTAATTTAATTGTAGATCAATAATTGGAATCAAAATAATATAGTATACCTTCATAAGGACATCCGTCTTGGGAAACAATATTATTGATATTGTCACTTTTATGGGGGACATTATAAATCTTCATATGTTTAATCAAATTTGTAGTTCATTTATCGTACTTTAATTTTTTCTTACAAATACTACACATAACAGAAGAATTTTCTGGTTCAGAATAATATTCCCAAACCCAGGAACGCTTCGGCATGTTTAATGTGGATCACTAGTACTAATTCACCACAAAATAATGCGAGAGATTTATTGATTACAATTTACAATTGTCGTATAACTGACAATGAGAGGAATTACTATGATGGATGGCTTATCACGTGATTCACCTACGATAGTTTTCTGTTTGCAATATTCAATTCGAGCGAAATCGCAGTGCATCTACGTTGCATTTCACGTATGTGCATGATATCTGCAGTTTCTTGTTTTCCAGGATTCGAGTAGTACTTTAAAAGATTCGATTTTTTCAAACGATAAAGTACTTACAAGTACATTCTCGAACCCTACAGGTACTCGTCCCGGGGTTCGAAACTAACTTGTATAATCCGAGTACTTTCCAAATATATAAAATGAAACATCACTTCTTATGAGTAGTATTCGAATCCCATGAAGTGAAACTTTTGTAATGGAATTGACTTGGATTCGTGACTACATATTGACCTTGATCCGATCCCTAAATATAAGCAATATATTCATGTCACTTTATTAATAAAATAAGAAAATATGTACATTTCGGCGTCACAAAATTGAGCATACATACAACAGAATTATATAAAACAGTTAATAATTCTAACTCTAATATTTTGTCACATATCCATTCGCATCTATAACAGCTTGTAAACTTCTAGGCATAGACTGGACTAGTTTTCGGTAGTGGAACTTGAGATATTTTCCCATATTTCTATAATCTTAGATATTGCATCCGGTTTGTGTGTAATTTGAAAATTGCTTAATTTTGTTTTTACTTCTTTCCACGGATGCTCAATCGGGTTTGAGTCTGGCAACTGTGGTGGTGTATGTAATAATTTTGGGGTATTGTATAACAACCATTCCTTGATAACGTACGCCGTATGCTTCGGGTCGTTGTCATGCTGAAAGTAATATACGGCGTGCATTCCTAACTTTTCAGATGAAGGCTTTAAATTTGTCTGTAAAATATTCAGATATATCTTCTTGTCCATTGTCGTTTCAATCAATTCTAAATTGCTATACAGCCCCAGAACATTACTGAACATCCTCCATGCTTCACTGCGGGATTTACATTATTTTGATTAAATTCAGTATTTGGTTTTCTCCACACGATGCCTTTCCCATCCGAGTTAAATAAATTAACTTTAACTTCGTCGGAAACTATTACACTATTCTAAAAGTGTTGATTATAATTTACATATTCTTTTGCGAATTTTAAACGCTTCAATCTGTTTGCTTTACAAATGTAGGGTTGCTTTCGCGCTACCCTACCATTATATCCCTTGTTATGTAGCACTCGGCGAACAGTTTCTGTCCATACATGTAATTTGCTTAATCCTTGATGAAACTTCTGCTGTTAATTTGGGGACATTTGTCCCGGGATTAATTTTAATTTGTCTGACTATTTGTCCGTTTCGGTTAGAAGTTTCTTCTTCCTCGTCCTGCTTTCCTATGCAGTGAACCCGTGTACTTATAATTATTTATAACTTTTTGTACAGTAGAATGGGGCCTACTTATTATTTTTCCAAGTTCTCTTAAAGATGTACCTTGGCAGTACAACTTTATAACTAACTTTCTTATAGAAATATTAGTTTCTGTTCTTCTCGAGGCCATGATGTAAATTGTTACCAATAAATAGTGTAAAATGACGATCAAACGTACCATAACAACGAAACAAAGGAAGGTAGATATTATTGAAAAAATTCCAAAGACTGATATCGTAAAATGTGTGTTTAAAAAACATAATCTTTAGGCAACTAACTATCTGAACGCTCAATATTGTGACGCCAAAATGTACATATCGTTCTATTTTTGTTAATGAAGTGACATGAATGTATTCCCTACATTTTTATCAAACGCGTTATTATTTGCTAGAAATGCATATTGTATTGTCCAACGAATTTTATTAGTAAAAAAAACCGTTTGTCTTTTGTTTATTGAACAAATAAGATTTCTGTATTGTGTGTACGCTGAATTTTGTCAGCAACTGTATATACAACAATACTTAAAAGAAACTTCAAACAAACGGAGGAAAATACGCTTTTTAATTATTTATTTTATTTATTATATGTGTATACGTATACCCAATTTTAATAAAATATCGTACTACTGTTGTTACGTTTCGTGAATGCGATGTACCGTTTATGTCCACTCAAAGTGTACATACAAAGCAATGTAATAATGTTCAATTACATAATGTGCACGTACGATCACTCATGCATAGCCTATGTACGATGTAATATTAAACTGGCGGTATTTCGAGGATTTAGAATGCATTGCACAAATTGATGCAATACTGCACGCGCTTCAATGCGTCTCGTCTACTGTAATTCATAAACTATTGTATCACTACTTTAGCGAAAAATTATGCACGGTATTACAGAATGGGTTCAAACTTCGAGGGCGTATAATATTTGCAAAGAGAAATGTAAAATATTTAATCAACATGGACTCTAAAAGTAACCCCTTAAGTGTTGTATGTACACTAATATTTCACACTCAATATTATTTTATGCTTTTTTTGCGGAATTCCGTTGTAGAAACTTTAGCAACATAAAAGTATTTATTTTTCTGTAAAGCAGTAATTGTTTAACTTAGAAAAGATAATATGACCTTAATATATCTTACTATTATAATAAAGAAACAGAGTTTGTTTGTATGTTTGCAAAAATTTCAAAAATTACTAAACCGATTGTTATGAAATTTGCACAATAGCTTCTTTACATGTTCCGGAGTGTCATAGGCTGTATTTTATCACGATATAAATAACATATCGACAAACAAACACGGGAATATTTTGCGTCGGCGTGCTGGCGAGCCGCCTATGGGGGCGTAGTACACGCACGGCCGCTAGGTGGCAAAGCTCGACGCCCGCGCGCTCGAAAGAGAATACGCCCGGCCACAAGATGTGATGAAAAAAAATATAATATTGTTGCGATCGCCGTGAAGCGACAACAAGATCGAACTGAAGCGAGCATTCGATCTGGCGGTCGTTAAGGAACGGTCGCGGATATTGATTCAACAGATCAATCAGAGTCTGATCGACAGTCCAGAGAACCAGACGCGATTTCATAGAGTCTGCCTTGCAATCTCTGTATATCCTTATTTATATTCTAAATAAAATTATCAGTGAATATGATAACGCCAACCCCCGTCGCAGCAATTTTTTCATTCGTATAAGCAGAAAAATCGCGGGTGAGACCACATCCAGGGCATGCTAGTCCTTACATAATGAATTCTTATACAGGGTGTCCTATTTTAATGAATCCACGCGATTATCTCCCCAACTATTCTTTATTCGGAAAAATGTCTCAAACAAAAGTTACTCTGTTCCAAGGAGGACATATAATGATATGAAAGATTTCTTCTGGAGGTCATTATTTTTACGAGATTTTCAAGGTCATTGGTGTTTTTTTTATATTGAACCATATGTTTTCGTTCAGCTAGACCTGCAGCCCATTCCGAGACGAATTCAATGTCCTCTGACATGTTGGTCTTTCAATATCATTAAGGTCATTTTCGATCTTCTAAATTCTTCCCTAGCAGAACGTCCAGGTAACGTTATTTATGTCCTGTATTCAAACGGATGACCTTGAGCATCAGCAAATTGATTTATTCTGTTCCTGAGTGAGCCGGATACTGATGCGGGGATTCATAGTTACTGCTGCAAGCGTTACAATCTTGGAGTTTCGTAGGCATTGCTTACGACAGTTTCGTTGCAAATATCCTTTTCGGGGACGCAGTTCGCAACTTCAAATAACCACATGATTCGGATGCCAGCGATCTGGAAATTTTCCACTAAGCAACTGGGCAGTTACAGTATAATGTTGCCGACACTCTCCCAAAACCAAAATCATGTCGACAATTCCACTGGTTGTATAATCTACCATCATCAACTGACTCGGAACTGAAGAACGCGTGATGTTAGTCACAATAATACTGCTTCATTATAAACAATGGAGGTATACCCTAGCAGCAAATATTCCATGTTTGGAAACACGAATACCAACATGTCGCATCATTTATGTGACTGCGTCACGTTCATAATTGTGTTGGCAAATCTACACGGCAAAAAGCACCGATAACCTTGATATCTTGTAAAAACAATGACCTTCAGGAAAAAGCTTTCATATCATTATATGTCCCCCTCGGAACAGAGACAATTTTATTTGAAACATTTTTCGAAATAATGAATAGTTCGGGAAATAATCGTGTGAATTGATTAAAATGGAACACCCTGTATATGAATGAAATGACTGCAAAAACTTTTGTTTTGGTTCGCTATATTATTCCCTTGATTATAAGTGGAACTAATAATTTTAGTACTTTTTAGAAAAGCTTTGCAATTTTTTATTGCCATATTTGATGCAATATGTCCTAAAATTTAATTACATATTACCATTTAAGTATTAGTCTGTAAGTATAGCGAATACAGTCATAATAGTTACACTTGCTAGCTGTCACCAAATTTCACGAATCAAAGTATTCAGTAATTAAAAAATATTATTCACAAGTACAAATTAACGTTTTTATAGAACAGTCAATAATCAGTATGAATACCCTACAATTAATGTATCCCTCAAATATCTCCCAATCTCCCTCCAAAACGTTCTGGGAAAGCTATGCGCTACGATGAGAGCCTTTGAACATCAGTAAGAAATTTTGAGGCAATTTCTTGAAATTTAGATACTTATGTATACGTTACGTTGCATAAATGAATAACATAAGCATCATGCAAGGGATAAGCATAACAATTCTGCATCACAAAAATAATAAATGAATCGCATCTACATCATAAATCCGGTTCATACATCTTATATTATCTCACATAAATACAAATACCTTCAGTCTTTTGATTTTACACTCCCACTGTACTCTTAAATCAAAAATTGAAAATGTTGGACGTTTGCATTTTCGGAGTGCAAACGATCTTTCTTCTAAAGAAGTCACACTAATTTATTATAATATATTTTGAAAAATAAAAAATTCAGAACAGTTCGCTTGGATGCGCATATGAAAGTATGAATGTGTCATTTAGTATGCCTGCTTCCAAAGTCCTGGTCGCGTTGTATGACACAACAATACGCAATTACAGAGTAAACATAGAATTACAGGTCTAGGCTGTCACAAACAGTGTTGGCTCGTGCTTTTGAAGTTACATTGCAGTTGCATGTACGATAATAATTTACTTGTATAGCGTTTCATCAGATGCAACATACTACGCACAAATGCCCAACCTACCATGGGAATTAACAAACGTACAGACGAGATTTATATAATAAAGATCTCAAAAAGTAAATCATCTACTGATTAAAATGTTAGAGAAATTGTTTCATAATCTGTCACTTAAAATATGTTAACCAGTTTTTCACAAAATATTTACACAATCAGAAGGAAGAAATTAGTTCCAAACAAGGAATTCAACATCGTAGTATGTATATACTACGTACAAATATAGTATGTATACTACATTCGTTTGTGTCTACTATATTATCAACATGACTGAATAAAATTTATGCCGTAGGTGGTTCCTGATTGATTTCTATTATAAAGTAAAAAACATGCAAAAATCTTGATTGATGGAAATGTTGAAACTACTATACATTTGGCATGTAGGGTGATGTATAAATACATATCAACACTTCATCAGGAAAACATAGAGCAAAAGGCAAGACAAATACCTTACATAAACACATGTCGTGTGGATTTTATTTATTGAGTTGCAATAAATTAAATGAAATTTCTGAAATACGATACAACTGTCGTCCGCCGCAAAATTTCAATGGCACATTCTGGCTTAACTTGAAGTTTATTAATGTTTATAATTTTGTTTGTTTGCTACAATTGAAATAAACCTACCTTCAATTTTCCAGTGGTGCGGAAATCAATAAGAAATGTGCCGCAATGTGTATTGCTTCGAAAAGTACGCATTTTTAACTATTTCATTATTTTGTTAAGGATCACCATCTACAGTAGTGCCCAGTTAATGGTCGCAGATTTCGCCCGGTTAGTTGTCGTAGTGTCATCGCCACCAGGATATTTCTTTCGGACTATTTAACACGATGACTGTTCCCTGCCACGTGTACCGTTTTCAGTACACGCATAAATTTTAATTTGATCTAACTACCAAGCCTTATGAAATTTTATGTAACATTCAGGTTAAAATGGTAGTAGAAATAGAAAGTGTAATATCAAATAGATACATATTTGTACACTCAACCACGTGTATTACTAAATAATAATTTTCGCATGTCTGTCCAGTTACGGATTTTTCTACTGTGGCAGGGGACGTGTTACCGAATAACATTTCATTCTATCTCACTCGCTCTCAATGCGTCTCATTGTCAGTGTCATCCCCGCCGCATACAGAGGTGAGCGAGCTGGAGAGAGATAAGACCGGGCAATTCCTGGAACACCTACCTGTCCCGATAGTTGTCGTGATTATGTCCAAGGTCTGCGACCGCTAACCGGGCACTACTGTATAAACACACTGTATATTAATAATTGAACACTAAACGCCCACGAGTTTGTATATTAATTGAAAGACATTGTCATCGCTTCTTAAACACCTGTTAAAATCTAACGAAAATAAAAAGATTTTAATAATTACTACAATCTGTGATACTGTTTCCAACGTAACATTTTTGATATTTACTCATATTTAAATACAGTAGAGCGTCAATTATCTGAACCAATTGGGACCGAGGTGGTTCGGAAAATCGAACAGTTCGGATAATGAAATATGCATGTACTTACCCAGTTTATAACTATAGGAATTAAACCTAAAATTACTTATTAAATACAAGAGTACTACTGCTGTAATTTGAAATGTAGTATATATAACGCAAAATATTAATTCATATTTGAAGAAAAGCTTTGAAGTAACAATATACATTTATTACATACATATGTAGATATATCCTTTTACATGAATAAGAAAACAAATATGTATGTACAATATATAGTAATTACACATGATTAATGTTAAGAAAGTTTATTTTTTAAAGTAACCTAATTTTTTTTTAAGTTCGGATAATTGGCGCTCTACTGTACATTTTTATTACAAAAAAAGGTGAGTTTATTTTTATAGATGAAATAAAACATAATTACAATTTACATTTTTCCGTTATAATTTATAATTCACCTTTTTTTAAGATTTACATTTATCTATTTCTACAGAAAATAAGATATTTTACGTGTTACGTACGGAGAATATTTTTCGTCGCTGTTTTAAAAACTCTTACGAGCTCGTGACCAGGAAAGAAAAGCGCCCTAGTACCTCTTCTGTTTATTTTACAAAGTAACATAGGGTGCACGACTTCGACCAACTAGATAGCAACCAGGAACAAGATTCAACTAGGACCGTTGAAATCATCAAATGATTTTAAAGCTCTTGGGCAGAACTGTATAGCTATCCGTAGTATCACGTTGGTTTACGTTCGTTAAAGTGTTGGTTGCAACAGTGGAATCGGACACAAGTTCTCTTTCGGATCTCTAGTGAAACATATAAAGTCCGCGAGTCCGTTTGAAATTCTATTTTTAACAACTTTTTTAAGTACTCTTAGTCCCCGCATTGTCGATGCGTTAACACCGAGCATTCATTAAGTAATTCACTTTATAATCATTTATTCGCGACATGGAAACTTATAACCTTTTCGGCCATATGGGTCCACTGGCAATCGGCATGTAAGAAAATAGGAGTATTTTGCACATGTAATAATAATTATTGGAAAGATGAAATTAAAAAATCCAATTAATTCATATTTTTAGTCTTAGTCTATACTTTATGTATATAAATTTTGATGAAAACATATTAACATTTGACCAGAAGAATTGCAAAAATGTTGTAATTTTTAAAATATTGTTTAAACAAATGAACTCTTGGCAAAATCACACACATAGCTTAATTCGTAATTAAACAAATACACCATTTAAAAAGGAATGGTTGTCCCACGTCCAATATTTTTCGAGATATTTGATAAAATATGGTTTTCAGCCCCCACTTTGAGGGCTGTTTTCACACCTTCAACATGGATGGTTGCCGATACAAAAAATACGTGTCAAATATTTTTTCGGGCTCTATATCACATTAAAATTTCATCAAAATCGACGTGTGACGGTTGGGAATCATCCCTTGTAAGTTGAGTTGAAACGTGAGACGTATAAACGCATCGCGGTACAAACATATAATATAATCATGTCCGTACATAAGCCTAACCCAAACCTAACCCACGCCAAAGTAAAAAGTATCAAAAATATTTTTATGAATACCTCGAAAACTAAAGCCGAACGGCGTTTATATGTGTAAGTGAAATTACTCAGAATCATCACTCTGACAACATATTCGACAATCATTGAAATCAGTGAGGTGTGGCCTAATCGATATAATTACCGCTTACTGTCTTGCAGCTCCTTGACTATATGCTGAGTGTGTGTGCAAATTTACATCCTAGCGACTCCCCGATAAAGCATTGGGTTCGTTTACGAAGTTTCATCCACCTGCGTCTCCCGAATTTTGCAGCAGGTTTGTCCGTACGTGATTCCATCTTTAGAAGCTGTCTGATTTTGCATCAGGTTCGTCCACACCTGATTCCATCTTTAGAGGCTCCCTGATTTTGCATCAGGTTCGTCCGCACGTAATTCCATCCTTAGAGGCTCCCTGATTTTGTATCAAAATTCTTAGCGACTCCCTGACTTCGCGGCAGGGTTGTGTCCGTGTACCACACTGACAAACTGTTAAACCATATTCCTTTGTAAATACCCTCTCGTCCGTCTCACGAGTTGCTCACGACCCTGGCTCGTAACATAAAAATTGTTTAGTTTAACCTGTTAACTGGGGGAAACGGGTTAACTCGTCCTGTCAAAATTGCTCGGCCATAAGCAAAGCGCCTGTTAATTGTTCTCACAGTGTTTACTGACAAATATTCGAACCAATTGATCGAAGAGAACGGTTTAACGTGTCATTTGAAAGTGTCTCTGTGAATGAATAAGACAATTTACCTCATATTTATTCATTTTTAACTACAAACAATAGGCACTCTTAATCAAAGAACGACTCGGTTAACAGGCTAAAGAGCGTAGTTTTAGTATAAAGAGATTAAAAGAAATCCACGAACAAATTGTGTCAGAAATTACAGCATTGGTTGCCGAAGATCGTAGCAAGGAAATTAGTTCAAAAACAATATGTAGAGTCCTGAAAAATGCTGGATACTCTGTCCGGGTCGCTCGAAGGAAACCGTACATTAGCGAAGTTAATAAAAACCAACGGGTAGAATATGCTAAAGAATTCTCCTATAAAACTATTGAATTTTGGAGGCAAGTTCTGTTTTCGGATAAAAGCAAACTCAATATATTCAAATCAGATGGCCGATTTTCAGTATGGAGAAAATAACACTGAACTGGATCTGAAAAACCTGCAACCTACAGTGAACCATGGAGGTGGCGGAGTCTGTATGAGAGGCGTATGTCTTCATTCGGGCTTGAAAAACTGGTGTTCATTGAGGAAACAGTAGATGCGAAAACTTATTTAAATATTTTAAAAGAAAATTTTAGAAAAATTAAATTTACCATTCAACCACTATTTTCAACAGGATAATGCTTCTGCACATATGGCATGTACAGTGCGGCAATGGATTGTGTGTAACATGGCACACATTTTAAAGAAACCTCCTCAAAGCTCGGATTTAAATCTAATCGAAAATATTTGGTACCAGTTGGAAAAGAGCATCCGAAAACACCACATTACAAGTAAATCACAATTAAAGCAAATAATCAAAGAGGAATGCATTTAAATCAGTAGTGATTTAACGAAGAATTTTGGTCCATTCCATGCCAAATCGGTTGAAAGAGATAATGAAATACAAAGGACGCGCTACAAAATATTAAACATAATCTTTTAGCATTTAACCTGTTAGCTATGATTGACGAGTATACTCGTCCTGAAGAAATGGAAATTTTTTGTGTAATGACGAATATACTCGTCATGCGAGAAAAGTGATTACCATTTGTTATTTAAATATAAATTAATTTAAACAATAAAATTATTGATTTTTCAAAAAAGACAAAACAAGTGCTATTATCTTATCATTTAATTCAATTTTACAGCATCTGCATATACTCTGTGTTTGACGAGTATATACGTCATCGCGTCGTTCTAGCGACACAACGTAGATACATACTTTTAAAAAGCGGCACCACAGCTAAGAGATTAACATAACATTATTAAAAGTATGCTAATATGTACTTTTGCCCATGCACAAGATGATGGTAAAACACATTTTTAGTAGTGACATGTTCCCTATTTTATTGGTACAGTTTTCTTTTTGTATATAGACAAGTAAGATATTGCGGATAAGAATCCATACAAAAAAAATAATATAAACAATTTGTTTAATAGTTATACATATTTGTAAACGGAATCGCATACTGTGCCAATACTTCTGTCCATCTAGTACTGTATATCCTTCGAAAGGAAAGCTCTCATAATCGGGTCATTTCTTGTCTAGAAACGTTCCCGACTTGCAGTTAAAAATAAGTGACTATGAGAAAACTTTGGCTTATCCACTAACTTGAAGATGCTCCCTAAGGAGCCCCTCGCACAGCTTTGACGCCCACTACACGTCGTCGTTGAGAGGCGGACGACCCAACAGACCTTGATGACAAGTTTTCGAACTGAAAATTATGTGCTCTTCTCATTTAACATCAGCTTTGGTAAAACAATATCTCCAATATGGAGTACTTCCATGGTCATGTTTGAAGCTTTTAACCATTATCGCATTTACTTATATACATTATTTTTCCAGAGTTCTGAAACATTATTTCTGAATTCATTGGTAGAAATTTGAAAAACGCTTAATAATGGAATATCTTGAGCAATGCGCAGAAATTCCCATAGTTGTAAATTCATAAAGTTGTTTAAACTACAAAATATACCAGAGAAAATTTAAAGCAGTTAAAGTAATACAAATTAACAACTGTGAAATTAATATCTTCAAGTATACTGTTACAGTTTCCGGCTTTGTGAATTCATTTCCGTACAATAATAGAGAGGTCAGTTATTTTTCGCTCATGTTCGTAAACAATAATTTCGATTTAAATAGTTTCATTATGTTGTATGAAAGATTAAACTTCCAATCTGCAGTCTACTAATACGTGAGAATTAATTCACAATGATTGTTGAAATGAACATGAAATAATTAAAACAAATTTAATAATGTTCGTGAGTGATTGGAAGATAAACTATTAGGTCGATTGATTTAGTTCTTTTTGTATTATAAAAGTATATGCTTATGGAGTAGAAAACAGAAATAAAAAATGAAAAATAGTTAGAAATATGGCATATGCGTGCAGTGGCGTAAAACGATTTTTTTGGCGCCGGCCCAAACAGTGGGCATGATTTAACCCGAACAAGTGGTCTAAAACAAACATTTTTTATTTCTTAACACTTTCTGGGACCGTAGTTTTCGACTCATGAGGGTTTTTTAAAAAAAAGAAAAATTATGGCTATGGTAAAAATTTGAATAAAGAAGTCGTGATTTTCATGAAAAAAATCATACATTTTTTGTTGTTAATCAAGAATGGTTCAGGTTATTTAAAAAAGCGCTCAGGGACCGATAAAGAACCTTATTTAGAATAGATCTGTGAAAAATGAAGTTAATTAGGTAAAGGCAGAGGCAGTTATCGTGTCCACCGCCTTGAAAAATACTGTTTCGAGAAAAACGCGTTTAAAGTTATAAATCTGGCCTGCGGAGCGGAACAACCGTTTCGTTCAAACGGCTGTAACTTCGTCAATAATTCGAATTTCGAGTTCGTTTTGGGCTTAAAATATTTCTACGATATATACCTTTCAAAACAACTAAGGGAAAAAATCCATTTTTTGAAACCGAGAAACGTATGTGACCCCTTAATCGCTATCCCTTTATCACGCTAACGGGGAAGCAGAATGAGAAATGTTTAGGACCTTAGACACTCATTGTTACTGTATAATTGACTGTTAAACGCAAATTTTGGAATAACTCGGGCCTTTTCAACGATCCTGTAGTACAATTTCTATTGAGCTACTATACTATTTCTAATACAGATTAATGTGTTAGAGCCACGTTTGAAAGTGTGAGTTATGAAGTTAGAAAATATTACTCGAACTATGGCGGACTGGTTTATTAACTGTTATACTATTGACAAATGAGTGGAGCGGTATTCTAGATGTATGATAGTTAGTGGTTCGGAAGTAACTGATATGTTTCGATACATAAGAAATATTCTTCACCTTCGTAAGTGAGGTTTCCGTACAAAACTTACAATTTTTTAAATTTTCATTAGCTGTAGGTACGTGACAATAGTTGAGGAGAGGGCACACGATGTTCCAAGGAAGGGGGCATCGCGACGCTGTACCTGCGATACCTACTGGACAAACTTCCTTATGCTGTGAGTGGGTGTCTTTTATTCCTCGTAGGACTGTTTAATTGTGTTATTCTTAGAAGTAATATTCTCAAATATTGGAGGATGCTCACCAGATGTACACAGAAGTCGCTCGCAAATGATTTTGACGGTTGTAAAAGTGATAACTAGAATAGACGTCGTTTATGCGAGCGTCGACATGAACCGTTCAGTCGTCTTGTCAATCACAGAAAACCTTAACAATTATTTTCTTCCATTAAGGCATTAAGATATTCAACAATAAAAATTCTACGACCAACTAAAACTACTTCTGCTCATCGCGGTGTTATTTTCAAATGACGTGCTCATCTTTTCCTATTGAGTGATTAAAGGATCCGGAAGAATTCGAGTTGGTCTATGGGATCTTAAGCGCAAAAGTTTTTATATTGATTGCGGCGGAAAACGGGAAGCAGACGGGCATATGGTAATTCCTCATTAAAAAATAAATTTAATTGCTTTTTATATAAAACGCCGTTTTTTGAGAAAAATGCCTTTGAATTTTACTCAAGTATGTGTGTACCTACGTGTACCTTTTGCATCTGCGTGTGTACGAAACATCATGGAATGTTTACTTCTGCTCGCATTTGAAAATAATCACAATGTGAATGAATAATAAGAAAAAATTATTCAATGTCTTAAACAACAGGAGTTCGTGCATCTTTACACGGAACAGCACATTTGCGCATTCAATAGGGAAGTCAACATTTTCAACTAATAGATGCTAGAACTACAACTATGGGAGAGTCGCGCAGTGCCGACCACTCTAAGTCTTTTTATTGTAACTTAGGCTAGTCTCGATAAAAATCAAATTTACAAGAAGTGATCTGTAGTATAAAGCTAACTTAATAATAGGAGAGAAACTGTTTTTCTTAAATTTGATAATAAGAATTGAAAATCAGCAGAAATCATAAAGTTGTAATTTGTAGCGGATGAAAAATTATCGTCCAGTAACGACCAGCCACTTGGTTAGTAGATTTGTAGGTCTAAATGATTAATAATATTAGTTAAGAGACATTTATATGTTAGAATAGAAGACTTTTAATCAAAATTTCTGTTTGCAAACATTACAAATGAAGTGAGCGATAGTTTCTTGGTCTGTGCGTTCTACATGTGCCCAATCTTCACAAATCTTCGACAAATGTCTCTTTGCAAATGATGCACTGAGTGATTTCTTCATCTAACAGTAAGTCTAGTTTCCTCTTTGTTGGGTCATCATTTTGGGTTATCACAGAGAAGTAAAGAATTGTAACGCCGTGGGATAGTCAACATATTTCGGGTGGCAGTAAACGTGTTAAGAGAAAACAGACTAATTTGTCTAACATATCTCATGAAAGTATTGCTATCGGTATCGCCGTGATAAGATAAATAACGTTAAAACATCACAATTTCCAGGATACAGTCGCATTTGCACTTATACTCTTAACCCAGCAAGTTGAATCACGTATATGGAATTCTAATAAGCAATTGTATTTTGTGAAACAGCGTGAAACTGTTCCTGTTATAATAAAAATGCCCGGTAAGTGATATAACCACTTGTACAAGTTTGCAATTCATACATACCTAATGACACTGTTCACGATGTGACAAGTACAAGCATATAAAGTCTGTTTAACTGAACAAAAGAGCTGACCACGTCAAACAATTTTTGAGAAATTATAAAAGGTTATCTTTACAGTTGTCAGAATAATTTCTATACCACAGGTGTACAAAGCTCCTTTCAGCTTTTCAGTGGCAGTATTAAAGCTGACCGTAAAGTCTTGGAGTAATTGTCTACACATTTAATTTTTCCTGAATTTTGAATGCTTCATAGTTTCCTAGTTTACAGGAAAAACATAAACTTTCATTTCACAAGGCGTAATAATTGAAGAAATTCCATTATCTTCATTTTCCGTTTAATCTTATCGTTGCTGGCGCATTTTATCAACGGATGTGATAATGTCGATGATTATCCGATAACTATTACGTTCAATATTTGCATTTATTTCATTGTATTTGTACGTATACAGTTCTTGAAGCTTACAGATTCAAATTCGTAAATTTGAAGTTACTGTTTTTATTTAAAATTCAGTTGAAGAATTAAGATAGTTTCGAAGCCCAGCAAGGGAAATATAATTTTTCTAATTGTAGATACTTAATCAATTGAATAATATCAATGCTTGCTAATCCCTTATTAACACTAATAATTATTATGAATCATTATTAATGTGTAATATTAATAGTACATAATATTTAATATTAACTATTATTAATATTTAATATTATATCATATTACTTGCTTTTTAAACTTAAATAAGAAATTGTTTTCTTTACTATAGTCAATTTTACCATGTTTTATATTACATTGCTCCCACTACTTTGGCAGTCTCGTTGTCAGCATATGATCCTCGTTCGTTGGATGCTATCGACAACTAGTAAGGATAAAATATACAAATGTAGATTAACATACATATAGTTGGAAGGGAAAACAACAGTCTTACAATTAGTCCTACTGGAGATGTATTGCGTGGTGGAAGCTGTCATGCATCTGATTGGTTACCTCGTTCATTGCACAAACTTTATTCCGTCTATATATGTAAATACTGATTACAGTAGACTTCCTCTTATCCGGTTCCGCTTTAATCGATCTCCGCTTTAACCGGCTACATTTTCGTCGAGAGGCACAGCGGGAAAACAATTGAACCGTTTAATACAAAAGTGGCGTAAGTGAAAAGAGTTGATTACTGGATAATGAGGGATGAAGTAAATGTTCTGTAAAATGCAATAATATCAAAGAATGTTACATTTCTTTATGTAAGCCACTGTAAAGTTATAATTTAAGATAATAATGCCGTTTTCCCCCGAAAATCAAGATACATAAAAGATACATGGTTAAACTAAATAGGAAAAAAATTGACTTACGCCAGTTTTGCATTAAACGGCTCAATTGACACACACCGTTTTACCTAGCTCATATATGGTTCGTCACATTTGTCGTAAAGGAAACTTCAGTCGAACGAACGAATATATTCTTCTGACTTAATTTTGAAATAAAATAAAAGAAAGAAACTGAAAGTGTAAAGAATGTAACTCATGAATTCTGTTCCTATAATCGAATATTGTAGGTGATCCAATTTTTCTTAAATTATTGTATATTAGATCTACATTTTGTACTTTATTTACAACCTATAATTGATATTTGACGGATTAACCGGTCAGAGGTCCGGTCCTATAGGGACCGGTTATGAAGGAGGCTACTGTACTTGATTTTGTAATACAGAATTAGCAAGTAAGAAATTCTACGTAATTCGCAGCCGTAGTGTTGTCAACACACTCATGATTTCCATTATCTGATAATTTAATCATAATATTTGAAGACATAGCGTGTGTCAAATGAAGGTATTATCGAGAATGGAGATGCGTGACTATAATGGCAACCGGTTACTATAATAGAGACATTCAGATCAGCCTTTTCAAAATCTTAACTGCCCTTGAAAATTGACTTACAATTGGTTAACGTAATCTTGAATTTACATTCAGTCATGTACTCACTCCAGCATTCTGAAAGTAAAACAAGTGAAAGCTATACCGTAAACGAGAAAATAACCTTCAGAAGCCTAATTTGTGTGTTTCTAATATGTATAACATAATCTCTAATGCTCTTCTCTTCCAAGTTGATTAAACGTTTGAAAGGAAAACATATCGATTAAGATGAAGAAAGGATCTGTTGTCGCCTAGTACGCACTGTTTTCGGGTCTCATGATTAAGTTTTCGAACTAAAGTTAAGTACAGAATGCTTTTACGTCAAACTTCACTGGTGCTGACAATTTTTGTCGTAGGGTATAAATGGGTTAAGCACACGGGTGCTCGTTATTGCCTACCAGGAATGATCACAATTGGTAAGGACTTGGATGGCATGAACCTGGTTGTTGGACGTGCTATGCACCATGGGGACATGCTTCCTGCAAAGGTGAAACCGCAACAAGGCATAGCATATATTTCCCACGAAGGCAACGAACATACAAAACATGATTTCGAGGTAAAAGACAGCAGTTTTTTAAATACATTTTTGTTGCTTGAAGTAGACCTTTGGCTGAGACGAAAGTATATAAAACAATTCTTTATCGACTGCATTTTCTGTAACGAAAATTTAAAACTTAATTGCATGAAATATAGAAAGAGATAATTAAAATTATCGCTTCGATTTGTACTATTATTTCTACTAAAAATGAAACAAACGAAAACAGCTATGTAATAAACGATGTTTAGATGGTGATGTATTAAGGATATGAGAGTAACTTGTATACTTACATGGAAATATTTTTTCTTATACATAATAAATACTGTACATATTAAGTTGAATTCATTTGTCGGAGTTTTTGCTATTAGACTTTGTATGTATGTCTTTGCAGTAAAAGTGAATAGTATAGCATCACTTTCATAATAATACAAAGCTTTAGTTACAAGTTTTGCTCAGTATTAATAAGTGAGCATAATAAATAAATAGAAAAAATATAATTTGAAAATATGAAATAGGGGTATATCGGAAATCATTGTACAACCAAATAGGGAATGCTCCCATGTGCAAAAGTATGTCGAAGACGTAAAACGAAATTTGTTTCATGAGTTCTGTCTTGACCGTCGCGCCGTGGTCCGAAATCGTAAAAACATGAACTAAATTCATAGCGCTGTTATTTCTACGTTTTTCATTGCGAATAGAATGGTTTTAGGGTTTGTTGAGCCGTAGAATCTGATTCTGGTATTACGTTTTTTACTAGGACAACGACGAACCCTTATTAACTACCCTTATATTCTCAGTAAAAATTCCGTTATGAAAACCTTATACATCCATCACTATTTAATTTGTTACACTTGATTTTTCATATTCATAGTGACATAAATGTTTTTTGGGTTGCATAGTACAATTTTAAAATAAATTTTTAAGTGGTAATAAAACGCCAATCGAAAAGGAATAGTGGGCTACTTATTGGAAATGCTTCATATTTGTTAGTACATATTCCGAGACAACTATTTCGTCTCATTTGCGTAGAAACAGAAAAGTTATAAATTATAAAGTTTCCAAAAATTTGATCAACAGTTACCCCTCAGATAGCGGTGAGTAAAATTTGTTACTGTAGATGTACAGACTTTTACAATAATGACCTCATCACAGGGGCTTTAAAATTTCCCATTTATACGTTTAAATGTTTATGCAGTTACTTAACAAGGAAATAATATTCACAAAAAATTGAAAACTTTAAAAAAATTTTAAACATCTGTTTAACTTACCTGAACCCTCATTACCACTCGTAAAATAATAAAACGGTTTTTCCTTAATGTGAAAACAAGCAAATCGAAATATATCGACTGATCCATAAAACGAAACATATCGTTGTAAGAGAATGCGAAACATCCCTTACGTTCCTTTACTGTGTGGTGGTTTGTCGAGTTTTATTAAGGTATGGTATTGTTATGAAAATATTGCTAGAATATCAAGGATCATCTACCAACTGTTCTTGAAGAACACATAAAGATATGAGGGTGTTTGGACCCAGAAAATCAACTTCTGAATGACCGCACAGACTTTAACAGAATTAAACATTTGTTTTCATTTGAAATACGTTTTATTTGCCATTAAATCTTGAGTATCATGTGTTTAATATCTCTCAATTGCATCTACAATTATAAGTTACTGTCTTAATAAACACTTACTCAAGTTTTCCATTCCATGTGGCGTTAACAGATTTTGACGCGTTGACTACAAACATATCATTATAAATTCCGATTCTACAAGGTTCTACAAGAAATTTTTATGCAATCATCTTAAGTAGGTTCAGCAAATACCCTCTTGCAAAATTCATCGTTACTAGGCGTGACTAGCGTTTTGTAAACGTAACTAAAGTGGAAAAACGGAATAAAATAGAGATTCACAAAAGAGAATTTTTCAAAAGGTAAAAATATGTTTATCCCTTGAATGTTGCATGTGCTTATAACTGAAAAGACACACTATACCACGACATAGTTAGATTTTAGTTAATTCCTATCCATAGAAAAATATACTGAGGCAAAGTACGCCAATTTCAGGAAAAATGTAATCGTTCTGAAATGGACATTTTCTCCCATTTTCGAAGTTCTCACAAATAATTGTAGGTGACTTATAGCAAGTTTTATGCATGCCACAATTTAGTCTGTACATCTAGGGATCTATGGTTAAAATTTCATGAATTTCCAATGAGATCGAAAATTTGAATTGAGTTCACATTTTTACGGTTTTGGATCACTTTGTGATACGAGTGTTTATACATATCTAAACCTGTAACACACAGCATATACTTTGTTTCGAACACTTCGGACACCGATAAAAACAAAGTTCATTGGCAATTTCTGGTGAAAATTTACCAACAATTCGCTTCAACTATCTGCACGATTGTACAGTATATTTCTACGAAAATTAACTGGTAACATGGAAAATCAAGCAGCGAATGCTGCCACTTCATCGGTACCTAATAGTTACGCTAAACTAGCACAGAATGTTATATCCCCTAAAACGGACCACGTCATCGTTTCAGATACTAAAAAAGGAACTTCAGTTGAAGATTACGTAGAAGCCGTTGGCAAAATAGTTAACTCAGCAAATATTCGCTTCATCTTCAGAATCTCAAATAGAATCTGTACATTTCTTTCTTCTAAATCATTCGTCGACGAGCTGACAGAAAAACATCCTACAATCAAGATAAACAGTAACGTGTTAGAAATCAGACCACTACTTACCAGAATGAAAAGAATAATTTTATCAAATGTCTCTCCGATTATTCCCCATACCATAATAGCAAACGTACTTCATAAATTAGGAATAAAATCATTCTCCTCCATATGATTTCTAAGAGCTGGTTTGAGCAAGCAAGGATTATCACACATCATGAGCTTTCGAAGAAATGTTTTTATAGAGGCCCTCCGAATCCAATTCGACAATTCGTACTGGATTTTTATATCTTCTGGTAAACTCACGTGTTTCCTTTGCAAACAAGAAGCTCGTACGGCCAAACATTGCGCTTTGACAACTTCAGAACCTGAACTCATTGAAGTTCGAGCAAATGTCACTACAAGCCTTACCACACAAGCAGTGAATCCACAGGAACTTATACTCAAACGGATAGCGGTCCAACCTTCACACCTTTAACGATACCTCGAGCTATCAAACAAGAAACTAAAAGAACGCGCGGTACTACTTCCAACTCATCGGACATGCCTGCGCATTCTACAGTTAATTCACAAACGCACACTAAAGTCGACGAGGAAGGTCTTGCAAACAAGCACATAGTATAACTGAAACCAACCAAAAAGGAGCCCAGAACCAACTCTCCAGCTTCACGCACGAAACCAAATATTAATGAACTACTCAGCCCAATTGAAACAATAATGCAAGATAACCGAAAGGAACTTACAATAAACTTTCTTCAGCTACTCAGCTTTTAAGAGAAATCCTTCGGTTCCTCTAATATACCGGAAATAGCCAAGAAATATATGGAGAACATAGATGATCTTATTGACCTTTTGCACCTGATCTACCCAACTCTCAGAAATAGTTCTATAAAAACAGAATAACTAGAATCTGTAAAAAACTTTAACAAGCAAGCAATACTAATAGAAATAATCTAGAAACTGAATCCGACACTGTGCTAGAAACGGACGAAGACACAAAATGAGTAACGTCATCCAATGGAACGTCAATGGATTCTATCCACGCTTTAAATCTATTAAACTACTAATTAACGAATGTAACCCTTAAGCATCGTACACGTTTCACTGGAGTGTCCTAGGTTCTTACCAAGGAACCACTTCTTTATAAAAAAGAAGACCTGAATACGAACCTAAACGAATTCATGTACATCGAAAACATACAACAGTTCTTGAAAGCTATTGGTTTAATTGTTTCCTTGTGATCAGATATCATGTATTTAAATTGTAGTGCAAAATAGTCAAATATGGAATACCATTTTGTTTTTCGAATGTCATTCATACAAAATCAATCGCAATGAATAAAAAATTTGTATGGGTATTCAGTCATATATTTATGCTCAATTTAAGAGCAATCTTATATTTCTACGTTATGAATAATTTTCAATATTGAATTAACATTAAAAACACATAAATTGTACCTAATATGGAATAGGTACCCAAATATGGAACACTGACATCAGATACAATATTTTCATGGAAAACAAATAAAAATAGTTTTATTCTTCTTATTGATTAAGGCACTTTGGTTATAAAAGCACATTTCAAAGAAATTAAATAAAAAAATAGCTATTTGCTACAATCACATATCCAAGTGTCAAACTCTGCACCAGCACATTCGTCATGTGCCTAGAGTCCGCACATTAGGCACTTATCCATACTTCTCCACCAAAAGTATTGCGAAAAAAGTTCTTGGCAAAAGGAACATTCTGCATCCGTAGAGTCAGGAACTGATTGACCTATTGAAACATCAGGTTCACTATCTGCATTACACTGAATTCCATCTTATATGGAATATTCCATAATTGGACCACCACTGAGTGTCCATATTCGGAATTTCACAATGTTAAAAACACGGTATTCAACTCAGAAATACTTATGAATACCACAGGCAGGTATGTCAACAACGCCAAAGAAAAATAAATAAGCATGGTAAAATAATAAAAAAACGAAAAACACAGCAAGTTGACGCATCGTGAAAAGTTTTCGAACAGAAGCAAAATAAAACAACTCTGCCACGTAACTAACGTTCGCTCGACTCACGAGTCACAACATGCGCGACGCCAAAGTGAGTGAGTGAAATAGTCTGTAGCCGTTTGACAGATATACATTCGTCAGATTTTTAAAAATGGCACTATTCCATATTAGGTATACCATTCCATATTTGGCCACTTTTCTCTAGATATAATGTATTCAAACTTATGTAAACGCTATACTATAATACGTGGTCGCCAATGAGTTTATTGTTAATGCGACCACTTTAAAATAGACTTATAGCAAAACAGTTTATTTGCATGTGGGTTCATTCCCGAGTAAATCGAATTTATACGTCAATTGCATATGTGTGCACTCATCTACAGTAAATTTGCATTTGCATAGTATCATGACTTGATATTCAAAACCTTTCAATAAATTGTTTTCACGCACATATTGTTACTCTATGAAACAAACAAGTACGAAGTAACGGTAATTTGTCCCAATTTTTTTTTCTATTTGAATGCTTATATACATATATTGCTAAACATCGCTCACTTCAGTTTTATAATATTTATGTGGTCGCAGTTCAATACAATTTATGATAAAAATATTCAGAATCCTTTCAAATTGAGAGACAGCGTCGGACAAGAATAATGGAACATATATTACATTATATACGATAAAATATGCAAATGAAGCCTTGGATGAAGAATTCCGTTGCTACGGAATTTATGAAGCTTTGTTTCTTCTACAGCAGAACGCACAGATATAACTAAACTATGAACAACGCATTCAGCGTATTGTAGGGGATTTTCAGTGAATAGAGATATTTCGCTTTAGGAAAACAATAATATTTAATAAAAATGTCAATTTGCTCTCTACAGTTTGCACGCTCTCTCAATGTCTTTCTCTCACAAAGTCTCACGTAAAACTCTCGCTCTGCCATCCACTCGACATCCGAAACTAACTCTTGACACACACACATTCACACAAATAACACGCATACACTCTCCAGGGCCTAAGACACTTCGATGAATCCGTCGCACGCATCGGTCGGCATTTGCTTATAACCACCTATAGCCCTACAGTATTGTGACATAAATAAATAAGTTGACACAAAATTAGTATATATTTCTTTTAAGAAATGGTTACGTACAATTTAAAACGATGTCACTTTCACATAAGCGATTTTTTTTATAAATGTAATATTACTGACGCGATTCTGTATATTAATAAAAATAAGGCATCTGAACTGTATAAATATTTTTTGCGGTACATCAGCTTTCAAACAATATGTGATATATTTGAATAAGTCGCGCGATACATTTGAGTCATTATTATAAATAAAACATGTGGCATTTGTACGAATACGATCAGTTACACTGTTCAACGTATATGTGGACTTGTAAAATTCAGTCGGCGTTTCTTATAGATTTTTATGCTCTGAACGCGAATCTGCAAACCGTTTGTTTGGATCACCTTCCGTTTTTGAAAATATAAATTCTGAAAAAAAAAACTAAATGCAAATTTTCAATGTCAAAGATTTTTGATACTTTAACCATTATAGTTGTTCAATTGTTTTTTACGTGAAATAATTCTATGGACTCTGCCAAATAAATTGCTGTTGGATTATTCAAAAGTGAATAAATAATTTTTATAATAAACTTTATAATTTATTAAGATCATCAGCATTCCTAACATGATGGTCTCCACAACACAATACACAATATTGGTAATTCACACAATTCTTATTCTCTTTCTCTATTCTCACTTTCTCTCCCTATTAACACGTTGACTACCACAGTAGAAACTCCCATACCTGGTCAGACATGCTATAATACATAAACAAAATATCAAAAGTCTCATTAACACGTTCGCTACCATAGTTGATTCAAAGAAAATCGTCCAGCATAGACCACCCTTTATTTTTATCAATTATCTCTGTCACACATGTGTGACGTTGAGCTCTCAAAACAGAATCGATGCGTCACACATATGTGACGCTGGTAGCGAACGTGTTAATCTCTTCGGCGTTTTCGCAAACTCTGCCTTGACGTTTCGCGCTCGTGACTCTTCACATCAAGTCACCGCTGGAATTTCGCGATATTATTATAACATTATAAAGACTTAAATATGTCTAAACAATGATCAAATCGAAAAGGACACCCGTAACGCACCCATTTTTGAAGATATTTTTCAATTTATTTGACAAACTAGAGTTCTAGGAAGAACCTTCTTCTTACGGGGCCATCAAAGGAAGGTAAAAAGGCATGTTTTGCTTTCAATACACAAACGAAGAATTTTGCAAAATATGCGGGGTGAGCATAATATTGAGATGGCCAATTCCGTGCGGATTTTTTAGGGGTAAATAAAAGACAATTTTTTCATACAAGGTGATAACTTTACTGAACAATGTATAGGTCGTTTTCATCCACTATCTTCTGCCATCTCTCGGACAACTTTAAGATTCCTCGGTCAAAGAACTTCCCATGTTTCTTAGCTTCTGTTTTACGGAGTGATGTAAATAGATTTCCTTCTAGATCCTTAGGTTTTAAAATAAATTGCAAAAATATTCGCAAAAATTGGTGCGTTTCGTGTGTCCTTTTTGCTTTGGTCATTGTTTAGACATGTTTAAGTGTTCGTTATATTATAATAATTTATATCACTTTATTCGAGAGAGTCCATAGAATCATTTCGTATGAAAGCCAGCTCTATTACGGTTAAAGGACTAAAAATCTTTGACGTTGTAAATTTGCATTCTTTTTTCAATATTGATTTTTTACAAAGCTGTGGGTAGTCGAAACAAATGGTTTACAGATTCGTATCCAGCTTACTAAAATCTAAAATAAAACTCCCATTGAATGTAACAAGTTGAAAAAAAAATTAAAATTTGTTGTAAAGTATTATCAGCAAAAATTCTGAGTAACCGCCTTTTCTGTTAATTGAACACTTTAGAAGGATTCATAGACAAACAGTGCAAAAATTATTCTCGAAGCATTATAATTGTCAAAGCTTAAACAAACGATTTGTCAACAAATTTGTAACGTTATGCTCATAACTTTCAATTCAAAGACCTCGTAAGTTCACTATGAGTTATGAAATGCAGTAGATGGTTAGTCTTGACCAGCTGTGACTCACTTTTATTTGCTCTAGTACACTAGCATAAAGATTACACTGGCAGTTTACGAGGATACTCGTACATGTACCATCAGAAAATTAATTTGTTTAATCTACTAGTTACAACCACGTAATTTCATCTGCATGAGTAAATAAATTAAAATACCAGTTTAAGAATTGCGTCTGGTAAATGGATTTAACAGATGGACAATGAAAGACTATCTAGTCTATACGCTTATTACACGTGCGTTCGACGGCCACGATCTTACCACATAACCAGAAATACATAATCATAAATAAAAATACACATACAATTCTGCATATTGGAAAAAAGTAAGCACTATCTAATATTAAACTTCATACTTCACGTGCAAATGTGGGGAATGAAAAAGATATTCCACCGGCCTTTTATTCCTTTATCGTCCCTCGATATCGATGGCTACCATTTGTCACGGTCCTCGAATACGTATATATATGTACATGCGACCTACACCGTATTAGCTATCCCTTATTTGCTATGTAATACTCTCAAACGTGTTCATCGAAATCAATTTCTTGGGTTTTGCCTGGAGCCGTGACCGCCGTTAATTACGTGTCTGGCGATTTGCTTCGGATAATTTATTTATCGAGAGTATCAAGAGGATTAGGAGGGTGAAAAGCGACCCTTCGATCTCTGGTCTCTTAACGGGGAACTTCTAAATGCATGAGTCACACATATGTTACCAGAACTTTCTTCCCTCAACAGATTCTGATGCATGCTGATTTTAAGTGGTTGCGAGCAAGAAACGGTAATGTTCCTCACGATGCGGTCGAAGGTGGAAGAACAATAGATGGAGAATCACTTTATGTCGGTCGTGCCCTCCAGAATGGCGTACCATGTGTAGGAAAGGTGGGATAAGTACAAATTTTCATTTTAATGTCATCGTCCTGTGTATCTTCCGAACTGATCACCGTATGAACGCAAAAGATTGCTTAACTGTTACAAAAAAAACATTTTTTTTTGTATTTAATAAATTCTTTTTCAAAAATTGTTTGCTTTGCGCTTATGAAAATATTTCAAAATTTGTTTGGACGTATCTTAATGTGAATAATGATACAGTTTTGTGTTTCTTTTACTTGTAGTAAATAATGGCAATAACTAATTTTTTTTGTATATGTACAGTGAAAATATGAATTTCAGTAAGTGTATAAATTTGCAAGTAACTATAAACTGTATAGATTAGGTAAACACTTTCATAAAGGTATACTAATCATTATAAATTCTCTGTAAATCGCGTATTTAGTTGGAGTAAGTTATTCAGGTTAGCTTATTAAAAAGCCAGACAATTCATATTGCCATTATCAAACAGTACCTGTACTTACTGTTCTAATTAACCAACCTATCTAACCCAATTTAATCAATTCTTATAGAGACATGCGCTTCACAAAGAATTTATACAAATTATTATTAATATTTATGCTTACAATTAGTGTTACTAAAATGTGTTTAGTGTTGCTAAAATTTTTCGTACTTACTGAAGTTCATGCCTTACTGCAATAATATACCTACATATATACGATTTTTAAAGTATGTAATGAAGTTGACTTTAGCGGCCATTTTACGAATATATTACGACTGCAGATAATATAAGACATTAGAATATTATTTTATAATACGTTCTACATTTCTGCAGAATTATTTAAACCAGCCTCATACTCGTGTTTACTGTGTTAATAAACTTTCAATTATTCCATAAACAGATCGAAAGTGCAGTATAAAATTTGTTCTTCTGAAAAAAGCTACTTTTAGTCGTAACACCGAATTTGTAAAACATTATCAATGTTTACATTTAATTCTATAATTTACTCAACAATCTTAACTCACAATCAACCAATCAATTAATTAACTCAGTATTCAACGAATACACATTGGTTTGGGTAGGACAAGAGGGCATTAATTTCCAGTAGTAATTGGATTAATAAAACTAATAACGTTTAAATATGTGTCACGTTTTGCTCGGCCTTGGCACTTGTGTTAATTTTCTGAATATTAGGTAAACATGACAACGCTTACAATACCTCTTCACAATGTGTATAATCAATTTATTCCGTATTTTTTATTTGTGTTTGCATAAGGAATTAGCAGTAGCCTAATTGTACTGCATTTGCATGTATCATCACCCTATACAAGTTTAGATCTGTAATCTTTCAACTTCAGTATTCCATTCATTACCAACGTTGCTGAGAAAAATTTTTTTTTTATAGGTGCACGGAAGTCATGGTGTATTATATATACCTTTCAATGGCAAGGAAATCTCATTTAAGGAATACGAAGTTCTGGTACAAAATTAATTCATACAAAACGTTGCAAAGGAGATGTGAAGAAGTTTTCTGTTTAAAATACAAGACTAATGTATAGCCAGTTCGTTGTAATTTTATCATCTGAAATATTCTACTAAGTTTATACCCTTAATGCAATGTCTTCCGCAGAAGTTTTATGATTTTACTGAGGACATTTTATGGAGAGATTATTTTTATTATATATAATAAAGTTATTAAAATTTCTTACACAGCTGCGACATTACATACTGTACTGTAAATTCTAAACCTACCTAAACATTAAAGAAAATGAACAATTACGAGGTTGGGAATTTCCCCTTTTGTCTTACTATGAACCGCAGGGGAACATGTTTGCATAGGTGTGTCTACAGTAGGGTGGTCCTTATTTATCAACTTCCAATTTTTCTTGGTCGTACCCCCTAAAATTGTGACACTTGGCGAGAATATAGTTCCTACAAAAATTCAGAATAATTGGACAAAGGGAACCCGTGCCGCATTTGAGTTGAAGTTTTGAAAATTTAATGATTTCGAATCAATTTCGGACATAATTGTGTTCCGCTATTCTATAAGCATTAGTGAATAATTCTTAATAAAAGTACAATTTCTTAGATGTATAATAGTAGTATTTTTCTTCGACTTACAACAATATACTCGTAATTTTTTAATTCTAACGTTAAAGTTACAAAAACTGTTACGGAAGTCAAACATATCGATTTTTATGAAATTTTGGTATGATGTAGATCTTAAAAAAATATTTTTTTATATTGGGTACCGCCCACTTTGAAGGGATAAAAAACGAAATATGGAGTAAAAGACCTATTTAACAGTATATCTCGACAACTATTGGAGATAAAAAGAAAATTTAAATGTAAAGGCTGTCAATTTTTTAATGTCGAATCCATCTACAGAAACAGTTCTCAAAAAAAATGTATCTGTTTAAAAAACATATTAAAGAATTACATATTTTTGCAAATTTTTCTGGCAAAATGTTAGTGGATTTTTATGAAAATTTGTACATGTAAACTTTGAATCAATACCAAAATTACGAGTACATAGAAATTTTTAGTTTGAACCTTGCAGTAGACATTATTATATTTATAAGCACACTTTGTTCAAGATGAAAGTTTTTAGGTTCGTATGATCCAGGTCCTGGTACAGTTTTATGGCATTTTAGGCCCCCTTAGGACACCTTAGGACAACCAAATTTTCAAACTCGACTGATTTTTACGATAATTATGTGAATATAAAAATATTGACGAGAGTATATGTCGAATAAGACTACAGAAATTTAGCGGGCATTTATGGTATCTCATGCCAGAGAATGCAGCATTATCGTTTTTTAATGAAACAATATCTTTTGATACAAAAAGGCGTATGGCTGAGGCCATACAAAATTCACAAACAGAAAATTCTAATAAAAAAGTTGTTTTTACATAAAAAACTATCGACAATTATATTTATATAGGTATAGAAAATTTCATTTCAACAGAAAGTAGGAAATTATTTATTAGATTTGATATAAATACAAAATTTCTACAAAAACATCCTTCAATCTGTGAAAATGATGAATCGTATACAGCAGGCTTAGAAATAGTAAAAAATTTGAAAATAGTAAATTATACTGCTTAGCGAGGCGTAAAGCTAATAACAGATTACAATAATTTGTTGACTAAAGACGAAGAAAATGAGCAATATGTTTTGTAGATATTAGAAGAGCATTGACAATATTACCCTAATGCAACAAAATCTAGTTTAATACAAGACATGTACTAAGAAGTACGTATTATTTTATTGTGTATTAAGTTACTTTTTCGCTTGCTCTCCATTGTATATGTATATAATTTAAATTTTAACTATATTCTGTTGATAACTATACAAATAATTATAATTTTTGTTTATATTTACTTACATAATTATTAGGCAATAACAAATAATCCAATTTTTGTATATAAAAAATATTGTAGTCTCTGACTCCCGTGGCCGCGTACAGTGGCTTATACAGGGTGCGATGAATGTTTGGCAACTTTTAAGGCAACCGTCTTCTAACAAAATTTTTATTAACAAAACTAAAAGACAATAACAACATTGAAAAAAACATAAAATTTTGATTAGACAAGGCTGTTTTGGAATAAACCGCCATTTGCTTTGATACATGCTTCGAGGCGCTTTTAGAATTGGTTGACCAATACGCGCAGCGTATTTTCATCTATATCGTTCCATGTTTTCACCAAATCTTTCTTTCACGACTCCACAGACTCGTGAGGTTTAACACAGGCCTTGCTCCTTCAAACGTTTAATAGCTTTTGAAACCACAGATTTTTCGACATTGAGCAAACGAACTATGTCAGCTGGACATTTTCCTTGCATGTCCAAGGAAATTATAGAGGCACGATTTTCTTCACGTTTGTTCGACATCTTGAAATAAAACAAATGTACAACATCTATACACCATTAAATAGACAATTCAATAGCGAATCCAACGATAACGAATATTTTTTAGAAAACATTCATTTATATGAGAAATATTTTATTACACAAAAGTTGCCAAACTTTCATCGCACCCTGTACACTACGTTACATGTTAAGTTTAATGGTAAAATCCAAAGATCTCGAGTATAATGTTGGTCAGACACAAATGTTACTATTATACATCTAAGAAGTTGTACTTTTATTACAAATTATTCACTAATGCTTATAGAATAGCGGTACCCAATTATGTCCGAAACTGACGTGAAGTCATTAAAATTGCGACTGGGGTTCCCCTTGTCCAGTTACTCTGAAATTTTGTAGTAACCATTTTCTCACCGTGTCCCAATTTTTGGGGGGTGCGAACCAAAAAAAAAGGCGAAAACAAAATTGGACCCCTATAACAGAACCACCCTAGTCTACAGACAGAAGACGTATGTATGTATATGTAATACATATCTGCATGTATGTAAGCATCTGTATATATATTATACATACACATTTTCAGGAGGGTGAATTTGATTCGAACAGGTTCGCTAGAGTATGGTAGTCAAAATTCGATAAGCCACCCCACCGGACACGAATCTTGCATCCCTAGGAAATCGACGATGTTTGGTTCAACCCCGAGTGCACATGTAATTGGTTCATCGAATATCGATCGCTGTTAGTGAGGGCAAGATTTTTTCTTTGTCCCCTGTGTCCTTTGCCGCTGAAACTTCGTCCAATACGCACAATTCATTGTCAGTGTCTGTTTCCTTGTGACACACATCCGTTTAATTATACCGATTTTCGGTGAAACCAATTACCCGGTTAATTTTGTTGTTTCATTCGCATGCTAAACTTGTAAGGTATGTAATAATTAATAAATTACTTTGTCAACAGATGTATAAAATGATGTTTACTAAAAAAATGTCTGTCACTTAATAAATCCGTAAAATCTCATTTGATCGCACCATTACACGAAGAATTTTAGAATTCAGTTTTCTAGAAAATTAAACTGTACGTCAAATCTGAAACAAAATTTTCCTTCATAGTCATACACAAGGTGTTCAGTGTATCGGTCGCCACCATTTTTGAAACACTTCCGGTAGTTTGACAAATAATGCTATGAACAAAAATTAATCAGCGCTCGATTGTCAACAAATTATGAAAGAAGAAATTGCAAACTTTTTTTTTAATAAAGATTCGTAGGCACCTTCACATTTTTAAATGGCGCTATATAATTTTAGCTACGCGGCATTGTAGGTGACATTTAGACAAAGTCGATGATGTAGGACAGAAGTATTATATTTAATACTGCGTAGAAAACATTGCATGGTGACATTTAAAAAAAAGTGAAAGTGCCCTCAATTTTTTTATTGAAGAAAAGGATCTTTTGTCATTTTTATTTTGCAATTTATTGACGATCCAGCACTGATTAATTTTTACTTATAACATTTTTTTTCAGACTACCGGTAGTGTCTCAAAAATCGTGGCGACCGTTACACTGAACACCCTGTATATGAATATGTATACGCTTTACATTCATATACATTTATGTTCAAATGCCGGATATATAATAATAAAGCGCCGAGCGGTGCAATATTATTGGAACATTATAAAATAATGTAGTACATAATGCTAGTGGATTCAGTTACGTAATGGATTAAGTACTCCTTCATGAATTAAGCGTATTCCCTTTTTTGGAACGAAACATTAGTTTTTTAATTGTAGAATTTCGAAACCGTTCTCTAGAAACAAAAATGTTGTCAAATCAATAAAAAATTATATTATTTATATTCATTTCGTAGACGTGCATGATAAGAATAGAGCTTGACAACTTAAACTTGGTGTTTGAGGGCTGGACTTCTTTTTCGTGCGCATTTCTTTGCTCTCTTTACTATAAGTGATACAGAACTTCAAATTTTAGGCAAATTTTAATTACAAAAATGTTTGCGATGAGAATATGTTAGTAATTAATTGCCAGTCTCTAAAGTCTTTCTATATTCTCATCAATATCCCACTTTTGTTTACGCCACCACTTTAGGTCCCTATACTAACAATAAGCAGTTTACAAATTTGCGCTCGAAAATTAGATGTAACATTCAATAAAATTACAAGGCTTTCGAATGATTTTCGTACGTACATTTATAGAGACTTAGACAATTTTACACATTTCAAACATTTACTGAACACACTTAATCAGTGATGGCCACAGGAGCTCCGGCCTACCTCTACTCTGAGTTCATTCCCGACGTTTCAGTTCGCTCCTCGTTCCCCCTCGGTCCATCGGCGTCACAGATCACAGCTTATATGAGGGGAATGGGACTAGAGTGGGGGAAGATTGGAGCTCCCGTGGCCATTATTGATTAAGAATAAAACTGACAAATTCATCCCCTTTTCTAAAGTTTTATTCGGAAGCAGATGGACTGCATGCAAAATTCTCAGCCAAAAAAAAATGTCGCGTTTTAAGCAAAACATACTTGGTCACCAAATGAAAGAATTCTTGTCACTGATTTTTCAGACAATTGAATAGCGTCAGATCAATGGAATAGCTCCAAGATTTGAAATATTTCCCACGATCTTATTGGGTAACTGCAACACTCTTGATATGATTTTCAATTGCAATTTTACTAATGCTTTGATACAAAGAATATTTTGATCAATCGATTAAGTAATTTCCATCGATGAGTTACGAATCTTCATATTCGTCGTCTTTTCAGTAATCTCTTTTGTTCATATTCTTAAATTTGCTTCCAATAAATTACGAATTAAGTCATCATCAACTTCACTTTAACGACCAGACCTTGATTTGTCGGATAGATCAAATTCATGTCGTCTAAATTTCGCGAACCATCGTTTCACAGTAACTTCTCGTATATTTTTTACGGTAGTTGGAACATTAGAATCTTTCCAAAACTCGTACAATATAAGATGCCGAAAATGTATCTAGTTCACGATCATCTTATCTTACTATTATAATAAAAAGACAGTATTTGTTTCTCTGTTCGCAAAAATCTCAAGAACTATTGAACCGATTGTTGTGAAATTTTCACAATAGCTTCTTTACATTTTCCGGAGTGTCACAAGCTATATTTTACCGCGAAATAAATAATATTTCGAGATAAAAAACATGCGACTGTTTTATGTCAGCGTACCGGCAAGCCGTCTACGGGGGCATAGTTCACGCACAACCGCTAGGTGGCGATTTCGATGCCCACGCGCTCGAAAGAGAATTCGCCCAGCTACAAGATACAAGGAAAAAAAACATAATATTCCGAATTCTATATGCACAAAAGTTTCGGGCGAAGCCGTGTCCGGGGCATGCTAGAGTTTAATAATAGTAGTATTCAACAGATTTTAACTTGTGACTTCAGCAGACGTTTCTTATAGATTCTTGTGTGCTAAATACGAATCTGCAAGCCGTTTTCTTCCGTCACCCTCAGCTTTTGCAAAAATCAATTTAAAGTGAAAGCAAATTTTCAACTTGAAAGATGTTTTGTGCATTAACAGTAATAGTTATTCAGTTGCTTTTTACGTGGAATAATTCTATGGGCCTTCCAAAATAAAATGATATAAGTTATTATTATATTATAAACGCTTAAACATGTTCAAAGAATAATCAAACTGATACGGGCACCCATAACATACGAATTTTTGTAGATATTTTCAATTTATTTCAAAAACTAAAGGTCCAGGAGAAAATCTAACTACATGGCGCGATAGAGCAGACTTTTTCCCCCGAGGAGCAGACAGAAAAGCTACAGATCATTTTATTTTTTTTTCACGAAAAATGCGCCGCTGGCAGAAGCACGTGCTCAACACATGAGTATCTATAGTGTTCACGGACATTTCATAAACAATTGATTGCAAATGCCCTATGAATAAAAGTCTAACGAGGACATTCACATAATTACTGTAAGATGCAAATATCTCAAGATGATCGGAACGGCAGTATTATTAAGGTCGCTGAATTTGTTTTTTATGCTCTATAAGGGTATAGAAAAAAAAATATAGGGCTCAATTTAAAAAACTAACGGTAACGTTGCCAAGTTTAAAAAGAAATGACCTACAAAAAAATATACTCCAATTAGCCTGTAGACCCCTCTAAACCAAGGTATTTAAAAGGAAAAGAATTTATATTGTTTCAGTAGTAATGGAAATAATTAAGGCGACCAAGTTACGTTGTCCACCGTGTATAACAAAACTTTTGCAATCACCAAATACTTATTCACTTTTTAATCGTACAATCCGGTCGACGATCCAAGCACACCGAACAGAATCTTCTTTCTTTCGAAAACCCATCCCACTACTCTCTATAGGGAGTTAAATCCATTAGGCGTTCATCTTCTCTTTGCCAAAGGAAGAGGAAGCATAGGAGGAAAGAAATCGAAAGAACAGCAAGGTCGGCGACGAGAGGGAAAAAGGGAGCAGTCGCGGGAACGGAGGAGAGGATAATCTATTCGTTTCTCCGACGAGAAGAAAGCTCTCCCCAAGACGTACAAATCTAGTCCCAGCGGCCAAGAAATTCTGGGAAATTTAACTGGAGAAAATTGTATACAATTCACTTTGTCTATCTGCTGCTATGCAGGGTGTTTCGTAATACCTCGGCGTAAGTTCAGAGCTGGGTTTGAAACATAAAAATATAACAGGGAAAGGTTGGTTGCATAAACGTATCCTATCTGACCTCTTTTCTCAGATACACACATTTCCTTTTTCACAATTTTTACTACAAACTGTGTTAACATAGCGTCTTCACACGAGTCCATGGACAAGTTTAAGTCTGTAGACAAAAGTGATACGTAGAAAATAATAAAAATCTTTATAAATCGTCAATAACGGCATGTACTAAAGTGTCGATAGCAAGTTGTTGAATAGATGTAATTGTGATAGCTCAGTTTGTAATAAGAATTCTGAAAAATACAAAAGTCTGTAATTCGGGAACAAGGCTAATTAGTGCACATGTTCATGTAAACTTCTTTCATTATTTTCATGATAAATATTATAAAACATCTTGTATAGTTGATGCGAATGATGCGATAAAATTGTAAATTAAACCAGGTGTCAAATTGATATTTGCCACATAAACGCTAAAACGAGTACAGACAAAAGAGGGAAGAAAAGATCTAGGCCCCTTCCAGGATTATATCGGACATTTTGATTTTGAATCAGTTCCCTTTCATTTTGCCGCACAACATATGATAGAAATTTTATGTTACAGTAAACATTTGAGAAGTAGCTAGCCAATTTTTAGGAGCGTATTCTGCTCATTTTACGAATAAAAGATAATTATACAAACACTTAACCGAAAATGTCTCCTTTTCGAGATAAAAACACCTCTTTATTGCAATAGTAAGTTTAGACAAAAGTACCCAACAAAAACCCAACTCAACTCACTCTTTTTGTGAATATTTACCTAGTTTTGTTTTAAAGACTTATTCCATTCATTAATCGTTTAGCTTATGTACGAACGGTTGATGAATAACGAAACACAAATTGGTGGAAATGGAGTTATTGTGGAAATCGATGAAGCGAAATTTGGGTGTCGAAAGAATAATGGTGAACGACTTATCACGAGTCAATGGATTTTCGATGGTATAGAACGAGATACGAAAACGACATTTGTAATACCAATTGCATCCCGCAGTGCGGAAGTCTTGCTGTCCATTATTTCAAGAAAGATTGCTTCTGGGACAATAATCCATAGCGATTGTTGGAAAGCATATGGACAAATTGATAAAAATATATATCAACATCGCATACTAAATCATTCGCTAAATTTCGTCGATACAGTCACGGGCGTACACACTCAGAACTGAAAGATTTTGGAGAGATATCACTTTAACCGGTATTTGGTGAAATTTATATTTAAAAAAACTTTTGATTTTGATGAACGATTAGATGTTTTCTTCCAAATAATGGCAGTTACATATCCCATAACTGAAAACATAAATTGAATAAACAAATTGAAAAAAATGTCTTGTGAAATTATTCTGTATTTTGATACAGTAATATTAATAGATATAAGCGTGGGCGGACTCCGTCCCTCCCCCTGCATCTACACCCCGAAAAAAATCCAATCTGACCTACCCCAAATCTAATTTTATTTTAATCAGAAATGAGTTTGGGTTAGGTCTGGGTAGGCCTGGGTTACCTGGGTTACATGAAAAAAGGGTCTCGGTTATTCACATTCTATTAAATGTAAACAGTGCCCAGAAAATTATGTACTTTTGTCTAAACTTTTTTTGTTAATAACTTTTTAATAAACGGCGACCGCCAACTAAACCCTTCGCAACACTACTCAGAGTGATGACCTTGACAACCTATTAAAACAATCATCGAAATCGGAGGTGGCTCCCTTTTTGTGAATATTAACCAAAACGGGATTTTCTTATCTTTATAGAAAACACCGAATGTACTAGAAAATGTTTGGTTCATTTATTATAAATTAAAACTGAACCTATGGCAATTATGTATAAAAAACAATATATGATAAATATCAACCACGAATTTTTCTACATGAGATTATTTTTTATCCAAATTTTCTATAACATTTTTGCATAATTGCAACTCAATCACTCAACTAGCCCCAATATCGCACCAAATAGTCATCCTTTATGGATACAATGGTTGTTCTTGAATAACGCTGAAATTTTTCTCTCCCCAGATGCGACAACTTTTCTTATTGACATATCCATTTAAGTCAAAATGTGCGTCATCACTGAAGAATTTTTTTTTTAAATCCATGTTGTTCTAAAATCCATTCGATAAACGTACGACATTGGTTATGATCGGTAGGCTTCAGTTCTTGAGTCATTTGGATTTTATACGCTTTTAAGAATAATTCCTTCCTCATAATTCACCATGTGATGGTAATTAAAAGGCCCAATTGCTGTGAAGGTCGTGAAGTTGACATTATCGGATCTGCTGGTACAATTTCGCGAACTAATGCGATGTTTTCTGAAAAACGATCTGGACAAAGACGTCTCTGTGTTTAAGTGATCACCACAGAATCACTTAACACAAATCTTTTCACTACATTGCGAATTAAATGTTCACTAGGCTGTTTGCGTTGAGGATAAAAATCACGAAGTTCATGAAAAGTACCTTTTATCGAACGAGAATTTTCACAATGAAATTGCACTATTTTCATAGATTGTTCCGTTGTATACGATTCCCTTGCTCTATTCGCCGAACTGACTGATGAAAGATTACAAATACAAAACAACATTCAGTTTGACAATTGTAAGATATAACCTCACAAAAAAATCCGGCCTTAATGAAAGACCCTTTGTATTAACCCTTTGCACTCCGAGCATCGTTTGATACCATAGACCAGCAACTCTAGCATACCTAATGCGATGATGCAACCGATATGGTTGCGAGCTACTGCAAGTAAATGTTAAGTTTCAATGATTCATATTCCAAGAAAACTTCATCGAGATAAGATATTTACGTCTTACTTAGTTTTACATATTAAAAAATATTTCATTTTTAACGTGGTATATAAAAGTTAGTAGATAAAACTGACAAACCATGGGAGTGCCTGAGAGGCATACTTGGAGTAGAACGCTTGACATTGTCAGTGCCTGACAGGCATACTTGGAGTGCAAAGGGCTAACATATCAGCATGTGTACTTGCTTGAAAGCAACACAGTCTTTTACAAATCAACTTGTTGCACATGGTTTCCCTGTACTGTAGACTACCGATCAATATTCCAATAAAAAGTATGGGTTGGTAAAAGGGTACATTAAGGCCCGTGGAAATTATTTTAACGTGCCACCGTTAAGATATATGAAACGGAGAAAAAAACGAATTCATTCTTGTAGAATCAGGTATTACATTTCAAAAACAACGTTGCGGCGACAGTTCAATCAGCATAATTGACAATAATTGCACGAAGCATGAGCGCAGATTGCGCATACGTACGTGCGCGACATAGGTAAGGAAGCGGAGGGCATCGAACCTCGGTCGTGCAGCACCAAGCAAGGTCGTCACATCTCCCCGTGACGATCTTTCAGAGGCAATGACCTTGACCGACGCGGCACAAGGGTGAAATGGCAGCGAATCTATTACACGAATATCTTACACCAGCGAACACTAACTTTATAATGATGAAAGATGATCATACAGTCGGATACGTTCTGTTTTAACGCGTTCCATGTCACAGTGAAAAATTCCATATTCAGTACCGGACGTAACAATGAGTTTATACAGAAATACCTTGGAAAATATTTGCATTTTTGAAAATATTTATTAAAATTAACATGTTTTTCTTAAAAATAAAGATAACTTCACGCTTTTTTTGTATTTTATTATAAAATGTATGTAGTTGTACATAAAGAAAAGAAAAACATTATTTTCCATAAATTAAAGCTTGCAATCAATAGTGAAAAAAAAATTTGAAAAAATTGATGAGCCGAAATATCGGCTTAAGGTATTTCTCGGGAAAACCGCGGAGCCGATATATCAGCTCTGGGATACTAATTGTAACAGGGTTAAACATTATGACTATACTGAATTGATTAAATTTAAACTTATCCAAGTGTCATGCAATGGGAATATCCCATAAACGCAAAACACATTACTTTCAATATTCACTAAATAACATCCCCTTGTTATAAGGTATCTTATATTTATATTTATATTATAGTAACTTCAACTGGATCGCGTCACCGAAGATGCATCACTGAAGCACGTCACCGGTGACAAACCAAAGCAACGCGTACCACTGCGTCCCACCACTAACAATAATGGAAGTAGATAAAAGGACCCTTGAAAGGGCCCAAGGGGCTTCTTTGGTTTCGAACTTTGTTTCGGACCGATAGGTGGTGACAATTCAGTACGCAATGCGCAACGGAAGTTCCAAGAAATTTAGTGTCTGCCAGAGTACCTGTGTATTATTTTAATATTCTTCGTGATTGTGTGAAAATATATTTAAAAACCCAAGTTCGAGGACTTGTCTGTTTTCCCACATCATAACACCGCTTGCGACTATTGATAGTGTATTTAACCTCGGATTAACTTATAACTCACATTTTTCGTTTGATTAACATATGTTTCGAATTACAAATGAAACGTGCAAAGTTCTGAGTTTTATAAAGCGTACATGTTCTAATTTCAATAATCCAGCAACACTAAAGACCACACTTAGAACACGCCAGCATTATTTGGTCATCTCATCAAGCGAAATACACAAGACAAATTGAAACTGCACTACATAAATTTGTAGGTCGGAACTCCTATGCAAATAACGGACCATAACTACGAAAATATTCAACTTTTTCTTAACCTGCAACCACTTACAAACCGTAGGCTTATAACTGATCTCACTTTTCTACTTAATATCACTAATTGGAATATAACTTACGCAAAAATCTTAGAGCTAATTAAATTCAACATTCCTCCTAGAACATTATGCGGTTTACAGCCTTTCTTAATCAGAATCTACAGAACAAACATATTATACTCAGATCCAATTACCAGAATATGAAAATCCACAAACCATTTTAGTGACTGCATTGACTTTTTCTCTGGATCGGTTAACACGAACGCCACAGTGAAAACGACCATACCTAATCAGACATAATATAATTTACTATTTTTTATATAAATCGTAAAGAAAAAACTGATTTGAGTACTCAGTTGTGTTCTTCTGTTCCTACATTATTGTTTCAGTATGAACTTTGCTCATAATATTGTGACAATCAGTAATTATTTAATTAAATTTCTGAGGAATCGGTCACCGGTGACCGCCACGACATTCAACGTGTTAAATCCTTCAGGACTTCCGCCTTACATACAATACTTTCGAAACAATAGAATTAAGTCATTCCTGTATACAAGCGATTTTCAACCGGTGTGCCACGAGAGATTCACAGGTGTGTCCCAGATTTCTCAATACAAGTTAATGTAGTGTGGCAGCGATGATTAAAAATAACCATCGTGTACCAACGACGAAAAAACTTACAGTTTAGTTGACATACTAAAACAACATCAAGGTCAAATATCTCATTAAATGTATGTAAATCAGAGAAAAATAATAAATAACTATTGTTCTAAATAATTTTTAGTATTACTTTTTATTACAAAGTATCATATATAAATGAGGTTTTAAAAAGATTTTTCAGAAAGGAAGTTCATCAAAATTCTCTTCAGATATCATTAAATGTCATTTAATGCATAGTGGGAAAAATAATTACTTTATTGCCACTTTGAAGCAAAAACGGAAAAAAATATTTTTTTTGTAAATCAGTCAAAAACGTATACTTTTTTTGTCAGATAGACAAAACAATAAAATATCTTTCTTGGTATATCGTACAATTTTAGTAATTAGTTTGTGTGCTGTGATATGAAAAAGGTTAAAAATCGCTGCTGTATACTATACATGTACTATACATTATGATATTACACTTTGTACAGTTCCACGTTTGGCTGGAATGCTTTTCGACACGGTTAGCTGGATGAGTCCGTACCCTACTACATATCCCGCCTTACTCCTCCGAAGCCAGGCCGAAACGTCATGCGGCTGGCGGAGGCTTTTGAGGAACATGACACTTACAATTAGTACGAACAGGGAGCATCCTATAACGGAAATAAAAAATTGTTGGTTTTTCATTGTATATTCATGAGAATATTATTAATAGATAGATGAGGTTTTCCCAATTAAAATGAGTCCAAACACGATCTCATTCGGACTATTTGCTATCACAGACATTCCGACTATCGAATCTTACCTTATGCAACATTTTAGAAAAAAATGAACCAAATCAGATCATATTTGGACTCATTTTCATTGGAAAACTCTCACCTATTGCCCTAGCACGGTTGGTTGGAATTTCTCGGTTCCGATTGGTCTTCCAGCCAAACGTGGAATTTTCCGTATTTTATTTCTATAATCCACTCAGAATTTTAGAACGTTTCTTTTTTTGTATTTTTCACAACTAGTGTATAATGGGAGTATTTTCCCGTTATATTTAAATAAATAAATAAATTATGCTGCTATATATAAATTATGATGAATTAAAACAATAAATATGTTGTTATTGCATAGTTATTCGAATACGCTTCTTGCGTTTCTAGTTTCTAGTTGGTCATTAGTTCTAATATTCAATTTTCCTAAAACTCAACGTGAACAGTCCAGAAATTCAAATATTTAAATACTTTTTTAAGCTTCTGTATATTATTACAGCTGCAAATGTTTAATAATTTCGCGACACTCATTTACTTGAATATTATCAATTTAATGTTAATTTATAAACGTATTAGCACTTTTATATAGGTAAAAAGTAAAGTCTCTGTTACAATTCAAGTTAGTTAAATCTGTGGCTGTATTTCTATACATATAAATGTAGATCAGTAATATTGAATAATAAATAATTATAGACCCTAAATAAAATTTTAAACGGAATACTCCCGTTCCATTCGCTAGATTTGAATCTGATTGTACGTATTCGATATACATTGTACAAAGAAGTAAAAAACAGGCTGTAACTTATTTTATCCCTTCTGTGATAATTATTACAATACAATACATCAGAATGGATTGTAAACGAATTCTTGAATTTGCTCCTTGAGGAATCCAGTTAAACATCAGTTATACATAATTACGAAAATATTAATATTAATAGCATTGAGTTAATGATAAGGAATACTCTAATTTGAATGTTTCGTTTTCATTAATTCTTTACAATTCGGTGGTTCACGAAAAATGACGTAAATATATAAAACTTAAAGGTTACGTTAAATTAATTATGTCATAATATGAAGAAACTTTGCTATTTTGTTAGGCTAATTGCAAGACATTTAATTTTTACAGAAATGAGGGAGTAGATGAAAACGGAAATGCGAATGATTAGGGTCTTCGAGGCTGACAGGAAAAAGGAACACTTCAATTTGTCATAGTCAGACGATTCTCTCGATTTAAGGCCGTATGTGAACGCTACATTGAGTCTGGTATATTTCTGGAGTGTGGTTATCTGCGAGTGACAGCTCGTTAGAGTAATTCGGGGATGCTCTTTTAACTGTGTTAACAGATCATTTTTACACGTATTTTACAAGCTTCTATTATGAGCTACAAAGTATCTTAAGAAAACGAGGGGTTTCTATTCAAGGCAGAATACAGATGTTATACAAGTATTTTCAGTTTTGTCAGGGACCAGAATACTGGCGAAGGTCATACAGGTACACAAAGGCACCGATATAGAAATATTGGTACATTTCTGTTACATCTGGGTAATGTTTACATAAATAGAAATATGCGAATTTCGTTATGATATTGTACCGATATACTAAAAAACCAACATGCGCTTATAACTTGAATAATTATTGCTATAATGTTGAATGTATTCAGCTTAATATAATTTTTCTATGTATACATAATTTTATTACGCTATGTACACATTATACATACAGCTGCGGAGAAAAGTGTCCGAACGATAGCATTTTTCATGTTTGATTCAATTTTACATATTTCCTTTGAGGTTGTACAAAAAAGTAATTGTGTACTTCGACAGAGAATTTAATGCTCTACAACGATACATCTAAAACAAATTTCTGAAAAATATATTTACTATCTTATATTTAACTTTTACCTACTGGAGCAAAATATAGCACAACAAAAGTTTCAGAACGATTTGAAATACTTGAAGCAGGAACCTATTGTTATCGAGTTTACCGTTCACAATGAAGCTTGTTGTAACTAGCGTACTCAGAAACAAATACATAACGTTTACAAAATGGATCGTAAACGGATTGACAGCAAAATTGAAACTTTGGCAGTAAGGCTTCGCGAGAAGGATATGATGTCGATTGGAGCAACTTCTAAGCATATGAAAATATCAAAATCAACTGTTTTTGATATTTTAACACGCATGAGAGACTCTCGACCAATAAATCAAGGAGGTCGACCTCGCAAAACCAGTGCAAGGTTAGTTAGGTTACTTAGTTACGTTGAATAAAGGAAAATCAAAGAATAAGATAAACTAACTACAATTGAATAAAATTATGTTTAGGGTGGATCGAAAAATCGTGCGGAAATCTGTACAAAATCCTATCTTATCAGCTCCTGAGATTCGCGAGGAAATCGGATTATTTGATATTAGTGTACGGACAATTCAAAGACGCCTTGGTGCAGCTTGCTCGCACGGAAGACGCACTGCGAAGAAACCATTAATTTCTTAAAAAAATGTGAAATCACGTTTATTATTTGCACGTAAATATGTCAATTACACAGTTGATGATTGGAAAAAAATATTGTGGAGCGATGAATCTAAATTTAATCGGTGTTCAAGCGATGGGAAAGGATACGTTCGCCGTCCGATTAATAAACGATTTGATGTAAAATATAAGAATGGTACCGTAAAATTTGGTGGCGGAAATGTAATGGTTTGGGGTTGCTTTTCGTGGTATGGTATTGGTCCTCTTTACCGCATTAATGGTAAAATGGATCAATTACAATATCGTAACATTCTAGAAAATACAATGTTACCTTACGTTACTGAACACATGCCAGAAAAGTGGACGTTTCAACATGATAACGACCCCAAGCACACGGCTAAAACAGTCAAAGCATGGTTGAAACGGAAAAAAATTAATCTTTTGGCCTGCACAATCACCAGACCTTAACCCCATAGAAAATCTATGGGGTGAAGTGGAACGATTAATGAGAGATCGAAAATATTCTAACGCCGACGATTTATTTGCAGAAATACGTCGAAATTGGAATTCTTTACAAGAATCATAGCTAAGAAACTTAATTAACGGCATGTCAAGAAGATGCCAAGCTGTTATTGACAGTAAGGGATATGCTACGAAATATTGAAGCTCTCTATTAAACCGTTCGGAAACTTTTGTCATACTATATTTTGTTCAAGTATGTACAAGTTAAATATAAAACAATAAATATATTTTATAGAACCACGCTTTAGATGCAGCCTTATAATTCATTAAATTCTCTGCCGATGTACATAATTACTCTTTTTTTACAACTTCAAAGGAAATATGTAAAATTGAATCAAACATGAAAAACGATGTCGTTCGGAAACTTTTGTCCGCAGCTGTATGTATATATTTTTAGTACATAAGCATCTATTGATATATAAGTTATATAATATACATTGTATAAACAAAAATATTCATACTGGTACATGTTTTTTTTTTCAATTTCGGTGTCGTTCCCAACATAAAAAAGCGATACTGCAAAAATATCGGTCTTAAATCCTACATTAGAAAACGTCTTCGTTTTGAAAATATTCTTTGCATATCCGTATAGACTTTTATAGGAATTTGTTTGTACATAAAAAGTTTGTTTGTTTGGTAATATAAATTATGGGTATAAACATAGCAAGCACTTGATAATGTTTCCCATCTTTTCTGATACATATTTATATTCGTTATAATAAAGTTTCAAACAGTTAAAACATACATACTTTCAACAGTGTGATATACAAACAATTACATGTTTACGAGAAAACATTTTGTACAAACAATGCAGTAGTTAATGCAGCATTAAGATGTTGACTTCGAACGAAATTTGTCAATTGTTCCACAATGTCATGGTCCATGGTCATTTACCATTATCTTGATTACTAAACAAAGTTCATGTATCAATAATGCCACAATTATCGTTATTTTTCAATATGTCCATAGTAAGACAGATACTTGTATATACAGAGCGTTAAAAAAGGTTTAGGACTTTAAAAGCAGGTAGGTCATGAAATAGAATAAAAAAGTCCTACTAAATATGCATCGAAAAATTAATATTGTCGGAGGTGTAAACAGTTCCTCATTCTGCTTACAATTAGTGCAAGTAGGCGAACTACTTTCAGGTCCTGTTATTTCATCAAACTGGCTATCAGGGGCATGTTATCATAATTTTTTGACAAACTCGTTGACGTAATTTTTAAACGATGTGCCTCTTGGTGGAAGACTGGTACTGTGGTTTATTCGCGACAGACCTCCAGCTTATTCTGCACCCAGCATTCGACAACATTTAAATAGGGCTTTCAGTGAAAGATGGATTGGACAGGGTGGACCAGTTTCGTGCCCCCCCCCCCCCCCCCCCCCCCCCTCTTCCGATTTAAATCTCTTGGACTTTTTGTAATGGGAATTTCTTAAGAGCATGGTATGTTGTTTGTTGATAAATGACAGGTGGATTACGGGAGGAGTGGGGGAGGGGGAATGACGGGGAAGGCAAGGAAAAATGCAATTAAAGTAATAATTTCATTAAGAATGTGGTATTTGGCATATACTTTTGAACGATATTAAATCAGACTTCTGAGTTAGTAAGCTTTAAAAAAAAAATAAGAGGAAAACCGTCTTGTCCCTACCGCGGGCTAAAACGGGGTACCGAAAATAAGTCAAGATGGTTTACCTAAGTATTCTCACAGTCGATACAAATACGTACTTCTTTAGAATTATTTTCATCAACTCCTACACAGGAATTATGAGACCAACGTCCACATGCGTTTATTTATATCTTTTAGATATTACACAAGTTCCTCTTCTTCTTTCTAGGACAATACAGTCTTGATTGTCCTAAAGATAAACCTATAGTCACTTCACCTCCTTGTGTTAGTTGCTTAACATAACGTCCAATGTTGTCTGTGGAACAGAATATTCTTAAGCAGCTTCCTTGTACCCCATTTTCTTGCTTAAAACTTTATTCACAACTTCTTTCATGACTTCTATTGACCACTCTCCTCTTCTGGTTCTTTTCTTGTAACTTCTGACCATTTTATAAATCCGAGCTAAAAATAATGAGATTTATTTGAATTAAATTATAATAGAAAGCGATGACGTTGCTTAATATCGCATGAATAACCATCGTACGGAGAATGATCGGGTACTCCAAAAAAAGTCCACATCTTGCCCCAAATCGTTGTTCTCTAGAAATTAATATATTTGCAACACAAATCAAAGAATATCCTGATTTCGAATATTCCAGATTAAAAGAGATGAAATGAAGATTACAATATAAGAAAAACAATGGACTTACCGTCCTTAAATACAGTAACAATTGGATATCTGAACGGAAATCGGGACCCAAGATGGGCAGTTATGCAATAGGAGAATCGATGCTAATTATGGATACGGATCGAGCCGAGGTTCGGTTTGTTGACAAACGTAGAGACGAACAGCGAGTGAAAGAGAAAGAGGTCAGAGACACAAAAGAACGCGAAAACTACGGTGAGAAAGTACTAATGCAATCAGAAAATCGTATTATTTTGTTTTTTTGAAATTAAACATTTACTAACGTATTTGTGAGGTCTTTCTAGATATAATAAGACCAAACACGGTATAATTTGATGCATACTTGGTTTATAATTTAAACCTACAACGTGACACACTTAATCAATATCAATAAGTAAATATAATTTAAATTATACCATGTTTGATCTTATTTTAACCAGAAAAACCTCACAAATGCGTTAGTACATGTTTAATCTAAAAAAAATCAAAATTAGAAAAGTTTTATGCTTGCATTAGTATTGTCTCACCGACATTCCAAGCAGGATCAGGTGACACTACTCGTCCGTCGAACTTCTGGGTGCGTCAAGGGGAACCCCTCCCCCCGCGGTGGGGACTTCTAGCGGGACACTTACGCAGAGGATCGATGAGGGTATTTATCCAACTTTTACTGTATATGTTTATTCCAAATCCTTTTGTCGCACAAAATAAGATCAACTCAGTATGAAAACAGTTTCACGGTCATAAACAAAAAACACGTTCTCGCCCCTGGGTGTTGTCTGCGTCCTGAATGTTATATTTTTCTATTGATGCATTCGTCGCGTGATTAGTACCTTTCGATTAGCGTGTAGGTACGATACCTCACCTTACCTTGCTACCGCGATATGCCCCCTCTTCCCCTATGGCAGAGAATACCAAATATCTGTCAAATAATTAAAAACAAACAGGGAATTTTTGTAAGAGTTCGTAAAACGAAGAATTGTTTATAATTCCGACAATATTAATTTTTTGACGCATGTTTAGTAGGACTTTCGTCATCCACGTCGCGAGTACTATCTGCCCTTAATATTCTGAATTTTTTCCTTTAACAACATGTAGATCAGATCATCCGCGTATGTCCTACCTGTTGTAGTATTTATAAAAAGAAGATGAAATCCGTGTGTATCGTAACTCTGTGACGATCTCTTTCGACTCTGTGAAACAATTACGACGGTATTTGAACGATACGCTGAATTTCAAATTAATGAGGTCCGGCTGGTTTTAATTGGAAGTTGACAGTTGCACGGTTGATGTTACCCAAAGGCGGTGGCAAAGACCGGTGTAGGAGTTAAAATAATGATCTGGGAATAAGCGGTGGAATAGTAATGTTTTTTGAAGTACTGTTCGAATAATAATATTTTAGAGTAACTGGTGAAATAATTATGTTGCGCGGTATTTAAAATTCGAGAGTTTATGCTCCTCATCCTGCTACTTGTAAGGTTGAACTGTGATTGCTTACGTAGCAAGTAGCGGAGGTTTGAAAACATTCGTGTAGAGGAAAGTGGAATGGAAGCGACTTGCGTAGGGAAAGTTGAAAGTGGAAGCGAAAAGTCGTGATAGGTATCGGAGGGATTACGGACAGGGAAATGTCTGAACTGCGTTTGCTGTTATAAATGCAAGTAGGATACGCGATGCCCTATTGTGCGTTCAAATTGTTAATTAATCTTGCCGGAAAATTAGTCTGCATGCGAGCAAACGGAACTCGTAATGACTTTGACCGTCGATAAATTACCTTGCCATGATTTAGAAATTGAAATGAATTTCCTAATTATAAGTCTGAAAGGAAACCTTACATAATGAAGAACTGTTGAAAGAATTTTGTATAATGAAAAGAATATTCCGTCTTACGGATGCAACACTATGTGCTGACTCGCTTAACACGTTCCGTGCTGCATGGGTCGTATGCGCCCCACGCACCAAATTCGATTATTCTAAATAAATGGTAATATTCTTTATATTCCAATTAAAACGAACGCCACAATAATAGTACCAAATGAATGGTATATCATAAGACAATTCAATGTTTGTGTTGTTAACGTTATGTATTTATAGAAAGTTATTTTCACGCGTCTGAATAGTTATGGAACTTTTTACTGTGGCATGGAATTTGTTAACCCAACATGGCAGGCAACATGTTGAATACCTAACTGAAAAGAAAGGCTAATGTGAATGCTTCTAAAAAAGGACAATGGTAGAAATTGGCCAATTTTGGATCTCGTGACCAATGAAAACTTTTTACAGGGTACATGTCTACAGGTTTTAACCCTTTGAACTGCTTTGTCAAGAAAAATCAACATCGATTTTATTCACAGGTACTCGTATGTGGAGTCACACTCGACATTTTTAAATTGTCAGTTTAAATATGTATTATATTATATTTCCTTTATCTATAAAACTTTTCTTATTTTCCAGTAAAAACTATTTAGAAATTCCACAAATATCAGATTTTAGCAACGTTCCAATGCTATTTTCAATATAATTAGTAAACAAATTGTTTAAATTGGTTCCTATCAACCAACTGTCTTTTGAAGTACTTTTCAAATAAAACACTTAAAATAATAGGGAGTACTGAAACGAAAATTAAAAAAAAATAGGAGTTCAAAGGGTTAAGGTGTCTGAAATGCTTCATTTTTTATCCAGGATCTGACGGGAAAGTTGTAAAAAATATGCGTACATTTAGGAATTTCGCTGCCAGTAGAAGTCATCTAATTGAAGTATTTCGTCGTTGTCTTCTTCAGATGATGGTCCATCAGTGAAATAATCATTGGGCACATTGACAGGTGAGTTCGTTGTAAATTGATGTCGAGCAAATCCGCAAAACCATAAAATTGTTGTTACGTGGGAGTAACAACCGACAAACGTTCACCAATTTTACAGCCGTACGTACTATGTGTCTAGTAATAGCTTCTAGTTCACTTGTATGGTTATCCAGCAATAGATACACAAAACATTTTTAAATATTTGAAAATAAATATTAATAAGAATAAGTATTACAAATATTAATGTTAATATTAATATTAATATTTCTTTTATTTTACTGTCAGCAATATTTGAAAAAAACGTCACTGATAGTTTTAGAAATATTGAAAGTACTCGTAATTCAAATGTAATACTGCACTCGCTGAAGCTTTGACTAGAACTGATTCTTCGTGTCGAAGCTAGGCAACGTTGTTGAAAAATGATCATTCTTCGTTTGTCACTAGACTGATTCAAACGTATCAGATTTAGTTTTCTTATAAACAGATACTTCAAATCATAGAAAATAAACGAGAAGAATGCTATTTCATAATAACAAATTCTAGATGCTAGGGTAAATGAGGAATGGGAGCCACAACTCAAACCTTGAAGCTGATATATTTCGTTATTATGACATATTACACAATTAAACATTGGACATCTTTAAATATCCTAAAATTCAAACGTAGATTCTTTGTAACAATATTACTTTTCCGTCAAATGCACTGCGTTTTATAACTATAAAACCACCCTAAAATTTTCAATTCTCACGCATTGTAGTTGAAATAAAAGCAAACCAAGTATGCCATGTCTGAAATCGTACTGAGAAACAATGTTTACACACAGGGGGATACATTATATTTCATGGGAAAAAGAAAAATGGTAGAGAACTGCTTCATTACTGTTTCATAACTATAGAACATTGTATACAACGGCGGTGAACGGATTGTCGGTTGTTGCTCCCATGTAATAATAATTTTATGGTTTGTCGAATATGCTCGGCACCAAGCTACAATGAACTTACCTGCCAATTTCCTCAATAATTATTTCATTGATGGATCATCATCCGAAGTAGATAACGACGAAATACATTAATTAGGTAAGCTTTATAGACGGCGAAATTCCGAAGTTTTCCTTCCTTTTTTATAATTTTCCTATTAGTACTTGGATAAATAATTATGCATTTAGAACTCCTTAGAACCTGTGAAAACGTACCCTGTAAAAAGTTTTCGTTGGTCGCGAGGTCCGAAATGGACCTCTACCATTATCCTTTATAAATGAATGTTTATTGGTAATCTTTAATTAAACTTATTGTTAATTCAGTTTTAAAGCTATTTAGAATATGTAAATTAGTTTACAAGCGATTGTTGCCCGTTTTGAGAGAATACCGATATATTCGAGAATATCTTAGGCAACACCTTGGACACTCTTGTATCGACAAAGATACTTCTTACAACTTATGAAGGTACGTCCTTGGAAATATTTGGGTATCATCGCGCGATATTTTCTTCTTCGACATCTGGCGCACCCCGCATCTCCACAGTCTTGGCACATTGCTTCACCCAATAACCAATCAATGAATTTTTAATATCTTCACTGTTTGACAGGAGGAATATTAAAACGCTGTTGATAGAATAAAGAACGTCGGCATTTGTAGTAATTTCGTGACAAAACCGCAGCATATGTGTAAAATAAATACCGATAATTGAGATTCCAATATAGGCGTACCCGTCAGAGTACGCGATATTCGTGTGGTTCTATGATCTCTGTGTTTCTAGCAATCCAATATTTCAATGCAGCATGTAACTTTATCTAGAGTATGAGTGTGAAATTGTGAAAACCCTTGATTGACTTTTACAAATTGATCTTTGTTCGAATTGTAACTTAGGAAACGTAAGAAACGTTGCCATGAGGCGTAACAAATTAGTAATACTCGAGTTTGAAAGCAACTCAAGATTAAAAATTTAAGAGTTGAAGAAAGCTGATCTGGCTTGAACTGATTTTACTAACTTATAGTAAAGATTTTCTTTTAATTTAAACGTATGTACATATTAAATGGTATCTGCAACTTCCTTATTCATGAATGGCCTTGATTCTTTCTTTAATAGGATGCGTCATGACAAGTACGAGATGTGACAATTTAATTCCCGAAACGACGCATAGTGTCACCTGCGTAGTGATTTAGCTGTAATCACGCTTGTAATCATGTTTGCACATGTTTTAGCTAGTACATGCGTAAACCTCAAGTCTATAGAGTCACCCGTTAGTTAGATATTATGAAGACAACAAAAATCTGCGTGTGAACTGTGGTATAAAAACGAGTGGTCGAAATTTAGAGCAGTGCATTAACATTAAATTTTGTTTAATTAAAATTCGACTACCCAATTAGATCATTGTACCTATTCGCCCGACTTAGATTTCTGGCTTTTTCCAGAATTAAAGAAAGCACTAAAAGGACGAGGATTTAATGATATCGCTGATATCCAGCATAACGTGATAAAGGAACTTCACAGTATTCCAGAAAACGAGTTTCAGGGCTATTTCCAGACATGGGAACACCGCCTAAAGAACTGTATAGATGCACAAGGGGACTACTTTGAAGGCGACAGTAGCCATTAATGTACAGTCCTGAGAACATATTTTTTATAAGTATATTCCGGGAATTAAATTGTGACACCTCGTATGTACTTTTGTACTACATTTGTTGGCTTCATTGTGTATCATTTTGGTTGCATAACCATCTCCTTTAAAGCTCAAGAATACCACTTTCTTACAACATGCCTTTTTCCAAGTCTTCGGTGGGCGTCCTTTTGTTTTAACGTTTTTTCAAAGGACTGAATACAGAATTATGAGTGGAAACAATACTAAGGATTTTAAGAAAACCAAGTGCATTTTTAAAAATAAAAAACAGAGGATTTTCAGTGCAACGATATTGAATGATTTTCTTCTTCGATGTCTTTCAAAGACGTTTACTGATTTCTTCCAAGTTACTATAAGTTTTGAATTTTGTTTCATTTTGTAGAATCAAATAAATTTAAATGTACGATAAAAATAAGGCGGCCCGAGTTCTGTACAAGAAAATAATTGCTGGTTTTTGTTACAAGTGATGTCTTTGCGCTGACAGGAAGAATTATCTTTACTAGCTCACTATGTACTCGTGTCGAGTTTAGATTAGAATTCTGTTTAAGAAAAAGATTAGAATCCTCTTAGTAATTACATATGTTTATCTAATTGAAAGAAACATAACGTGTATATATTTGCATTTCCTAGGTACTATGTAAGCGTTTCATGACGATTATTATTTCCAATTACTTCAATTTCACTAATGTATTTATCATGAACTTAATAACTAATTTTAAAAATCTGAGATATTGTAAACGAATTTCTTGTCGTGTTTCCATCCGTTTATGCAGATTTAAAGTAAGTACCTAAATTTCCAATTTTGCTTACATGATACCACAAGCTTTTCCCATGACTACAAATATGTAAATAATTATCATTATAAATAAGAATATCTCTCATAGACACAGCTTCCTGTGAAATAAGGAAAACAGTAAATAGCGTAAGTTTGCTAATCTACTCATTACAACAAATTTTTACTTTAAAATATGACGGCAAGGAACGTACACAGTTAGGTGCCTCACATATTCCTCATGCAACTGATCTTAGGTGCAAATTCGTTTAAAAATGCATCCAATACAGCGAATAGTGTACACACCCTCGTCCATAGGTATTAGTACACTTACGAAAAGTTAAGTAGACCTGAAATATTATTAGTTAATTTCTAAAACCTTTAAGAATTATTATGTAGTTGGATACTTTTGACTATAACGAATTAAAATCTTTGAGAATTATTATATAGCTTGATACATTAGACCAGAGTTGCATAACTCATGGCTCACGAGCAACGGCGGCTCGCATTTCTCCTCCCGAATTACCCCCACTATGGGGCTTTGGTTGACTTGCTCGAGCCGTGGCGGTTCTTTCTCTTTTTTTCTCTCTCTCTTTGTCTCCAGACAGAGACCCATAGTGTGGGTAACTCGGGAGGAGAAATGCGAGCTGCCGTTGCTCGTGAGCAATCAGTTATGCAGCTCTGCCTTGGAATATAAAGAAAATGAAGTTTTCTTCTCACCTATAGATACATTCGCAGTGCCTCTCGATCACTAACTTCACCAATTTAGTCAATTGTTTTAATTGTTTTTCTATTGTATGAGTTGTTACCTACTCTCATGCGCGTTGTAAATGATTCCACGCGTGAAATTTAGATTTTGAGCAAACCTCTCGGATTTTCCGACCTAATTCATCCTATTTTTAATAAGTTAAATCCAGTAAATGAGAAAACTAATTATATAAATAGTAAATATGAACTGTTTAATGCAAAAGTGGCGTGAGTCGATTTTTTGCTTATTTGGTGTAACCTTGTATTTTTTATGTATCTTGATTTTCTGGGGAAAACGGCATTATTACCTAAAGGTATAACTTTATAGTGGCTTACATAAAAGAGATTTGACATTCTTTGATATTACTGCATTTTACAGAACTTTTACTTCATCCCTCATTATCCAGTAATCAACTTTTTTACTTACACCACTTTTGCATTAAATGGCTCCTATGTACCTGAATATATGTTTTCGCTAGAATGATCTTATAAAACTAGCGGAAGTTCTATAATCTAGATCAAATACACTTTTTGTCTGAGATCAGCAGGTGTCCTGATAGTTATCGACGAGAGTGTACCTACATATAGCCAGATCCGGCAGATAGCATCAACGTTACTTGAACGATGACAAATTTTCCATAATTAAAACGAGAATGGTTCTCAGACGAACAAGCGGATTATCTAACGATCTTGAAACTTTGATCTCGCCCCACCTCTATCCATTTGAATAGAAGGAGCTTTTAACTCGATCGAGAAGAAGGAGCGCAACTTCCTCGAGTGTGTTTTCATCCCTCGGCCAACCCCAGGAGCCCTTGGCCTCGGCAAAGCTCCTGCCACCTGCTAACCCCTGACTCGCCTGCGATGCGTCAATATTCGCCGACCGGCCGCCGAAAACGACCTCCCCGGTGCAGCCCCGTGCGAAACTGAGCGCACGCGCCGTGATCATCCCCTGCACCAACGTCACCCTCGTCGCTATTCTCACCAACGTATTTTTCCCGTCTACAAAATGCTCCGAACGATCGCCAATCTTGCCTTTCCTTCCTGTTTGATGTCACTCTCCAGCGCCTTCAGTTGATGTCCAACAGAATTTCGAATTTCCTCTTTACCGTTACCATACAGAATGCCCTGGAATGAATAGTATAACCGAGTAGGAAATAATTCTAATAGCAAAAGATCGAAAATGAAGATCACAGTCTTTTCACTTGATGCCTTGATTTCGCATACATCAATCTAGAAAACTTGTCGAGTATATGTACGCTTGACTGATGTAACTTCCTTGATTCAAATTCAGGATTAGCTTTATTTCCGCAAATAGTATTTTTGTATTTTTTGAAAGAAAATTAAATTGATTCCTGTTCAACAAACTATCCCCGCCTTATTGAAAAGAAATGTGTAAGATTCCAAGTTATACAATAAAATTACTTTACCTGGCATTATTGCAAAAATTTGCAAGGAATATTTAGAACAATTACTAAGGAGTATAAAATGAATATTATGCACTAGCTTTCCCAATCTCCCGAGTTGAACCCAATTGAGAAAATCTGAAATGAACTGAATCGAAAGCTACGACAACCCAGCTTAAAATCGAAATCTGCCTTGTGAAATCATTTGCAAGTGAAATGAGACAATATATAATATTGCCAGAAATGAAAAACTCACAGCTAGAATGTCAAAGTTGGTGAAAACCGTAATGAAAGAACGAGGGAGCTGTATTAGTGTAATGATTTGATTTTTTAATTGATTCCTATGGTGAGATTTGCAATATAGTATTGAATATACATTTTCTTTGTGGTATAAAATATGGAATAGGTCAGTTGATTGTTCGAATTCTCCAATATATTTGTAATTTGATTTAGATTTATTACAATAAGTGTCCTAATACTTATGGACGAGGATGTATGTACATGTCATACAAGTACAGCGGGGTTAAATAAATTTTTATTAGTAATATTTATAGTAGAAAGTAACCAATTTGGTTAAACCAATCAATTATTTAGCAAAATAAGTGATCATATTACAGAATAGTCAGATTATCAAGTAAAAGATGCGGTTAGTAGGGAAAAATATAAAGTTACAATAAATTTTTCTTACTTTGTATTTCTACTTTAGAATGCCAATATGATAATAAATAACAACAGTGTCTAACTACGTATTGTGTCTTCTAAAGTAATTGTTAATTTTTTTTCTTATTAATCATAAAATAAGCGATTTCATATTGTACAGACAATTTTTATTTATCTACTATTTAGAACAGAACTAAAAATTTTAACCATTTTCTCTTTAAACAAAATTGTTTGCAACTTTTAAATTAACTATATACTTATATTACGTTACTGTGCTTAAAGGGCATTACATAATAATAGCTTTTTAAAGTTAAAGCATTATTTCTTGTACTGTCTCATTAAAACAAATGCTATAAAGTGTATGGCAGAATAAATAAACAAACACACCTGCGTATAATTGAATGTCAGTAATTTTTTTTTAAATTAGCCATTCTAAGATCGATGAATATACTCATAAAGCTTGTAAAAAGTTCGTAAGTGCATTTAAAGAAATATAAATCTTGTATTTGCAATTCGGCAAACTTCTTTTACTCGACCTGAGAATCTGCACCCAAAACTTAACAAATTATAACTATACGATACGTCCGTTATTTACCGTAAACTACTATTTTTCTTTTGTAGCTAATAGAAATACAGAAATATTGCTAGTTATATTGAAGGTAGTTGCGTCTTATATAAAAAAAGCTTACGGCAAAAGCTATTATTATAATGGGAAAGGAACGAACCGGGCACTATGTTATGGTAGAATATAATGGAAACGGAAATAACGACTCGTATCGGGCTGATTGTGAGATTTAACGTTAAACGCGTTAGAATGCACGATTATCGGTAATCGGCAGGCAATATGCTGCGAAAATTGTCGAAACAAAAATCATATTATTTGGATTTTGCAAGTATCTCGTGCAGCGAGTCGCATTATTACTTGGCCTTTGAAAAGAGGCTTATCGCGCCAACAGGGATCACGATTTAAAAACAATACCGGATACATCGTGTGCACGCTCGTCGAAAATTTAATGATTCCTCCGGGGAGCGGAATAGGACAGCGATCGCGGGAAAAGGAATACGGAGAGAATAACGAAACAGGGAAAAGGAGAATCGTTACGACGTGTTATTACCTGAAAGCATCCCCACTGCGACGAAAGCATAAATAGACGAATGCGTAGCGTGAAAGAAAATTAAAGAAGCTGGTGCAATATCACGATGCGCACCCGTCGTTACGCTGTGGCGTTTGCTCGTGTAATTTTTCACGTTTACACGGAAGTAACAGTGCAAAACCTGGTTAACTCGACGACATCGCAAACAGAAATTCTTTCTTGAAAATTGCTCGTGCTCGTCCCGTGGAAGGAACTTTCGAATCCCTTCGTAACGGAGCCAATCACAATCGAAATGATACGGTGAAATAACTGCACTCGCTAAAACTCTGAAATAAAATGTTACTCTTCAGCCTATTATGTTTCTATAGAGGCTCATTTTCAAATGAATACTACAATCCCTGCTATTGCTAATCGATGAACGGACACGGTCACAAATTTGACGCACGCATATCAGGCATTTTAAAGAGACTTCAACGCACTGTTATTCAAAAATACTATTTCCGGAAATCCAGACTTAACCTTGGAGACTAAAATTGTATTGACAAATATAATTGCTATTGTACTTATTAATTTCTCACTTATTTAATAACTATTTAACAGTTTCGACCAACATTGCATTATGAAAGTGTATAAAAAGGGTAATATATTTAAAATGTCAGTCTGAACAGGACATATCGTGATAATTATTATCATCGCATGATTGTGCAAATAATATTATAATCATTAGTAAATTACATTTGACGCTTTGCATTCTAGAATCATGCCTGGCGTTGTAACGCTGAATCTTCTTACAAGTCTTGAGTCAGTTTTGGCGTAACACTATGTAAACGTGGTTGATTACACAAGGCAGTAGGGAACCATTTAAACAAGAATACAAAATTATCTTTAAATCTTACTATTATAATAAAGAGACAGAGTTCCTTTTGTATGTTCGCAAAAATCTTAAAAACTACTAAACTAATCGTTATGAAACTTTTGCAATAGCTTCTTTAGATTTTCCGGACTGTCATAGGCTATGTTTTATCGCGTAATAAATACTATATCGAAATAAAAAACATGGGACTAGTTTTTGTCGGCGTGCCGGCGAGCCGTCCGCGAGGGCATAGTTCACGCACAGCCGCTAGGTGGCAAAGCTCGGCGCCCGCGCGTTCGTAAGAGAATTCGACCGGCTATAAGAAAAAAGAAAACATAATCCAAATTCTATACGCAGAAAAATCGCAGGCGTAGCCGCGTCCAGGACATGTTAGTATTAGACATAGAGGTTCGATTAACGAACAACGTCAAAAATGTAATTCGTCTTGGTTGAGAACAAGGCATGAAAAATATCATAATATTAAATATACAAATACAGTAGGACCCCTGTATTCACGGTTACAGTTATCCACGGTTGACCGCTGTCCGAAAACATTACACAGAAAATTCCATAAATACAGTAAACATACATAATTTAAATTACTGCATAATTTATATGTACAATGCATAATTTATACTTAAGCGAAAATTGTGTGCAGTTGTAGGTAACGTGCTGCAACCTCGTGCTGTCCTGCACTGGACATTCACATATGTTTTATTATTATAATTGTTCTGTTTCAATATTAGTTATTGTTGTTAATGTTTTTTGTATTTGATTCACAAATTAAACCTTGTCATAGGTATGTACAGCAAGTGCATATATGTAGTGTTCGTTACTATCCGCCGTTTCAGATATCGGTTGTAAGGCTTGGAACCTATCCTGTACATGTACAGTCAGTCCCATAAGTATACGTACCCTCACTGTCTATAAAAGAAACTTGTTGAAACTAAGTAATGCGTCTAAGGTTTTCCAATAAATCTTTTACTATAAGTTTACACAAGTATAAAGTTTATTCCATCCAAATTTTAGCAAAATTGAGCAATTAATAGCGAAAATATTTCGTTTATAGAATTATAAACTTCTTTTATACACAGTAAGGGTACGAATACTTATGGGACTAACTGTATGTCCTACTGTAGTTACATTTAACCCGAATGGAAATAACTTTGTTAGGGATATTTATTATATAAGTTACGGAAAACGAATGTAAACGTAATTCGTTAAATGGAGTTTGGAATTCTTCAAAATCGAAGAAGAAATTCTTTTCAGTGGTATCTAGTATTTAGGAGCATGTCTGGTGTTGTTTCACTCAATCAGTTTGGCGAGCATTTTGGCATCTAGATTTAAACAGTCCCTTCAGCTATATAAAGCTTATGTATGCAGTCACAATAAATACTACTATTGTTTATTATTAACACAAAGACAATGGTAGCAGTGCTTGCATCTTTCCAATATTGTTCCAACCGTTTCTTGTGAAACTGTGGGGTTACAAAAAAACAATATTCATATCATTTTGTTTTATCCGCATAATGACTAGATTATTGTTCAAGTTTTACCACCTACTATAGATTCACCTTGAATGCAATAAATGTAAAAAGATCCACACCAAGATTTCAATAATTATTACATTACTTTAATATCCAAAGAATATATTTCAAAATTAGATTCTAATAATAAAACGTTCATATCTGTGTAATAACATTTTACACATCCTAAACAAAGGTTGAAACATCATCTTTTAAAATATGTTTTTATTTCAGGTTTGAAACTGTAAATAATCGATGAACAGTAGCTATAACACTTGCAGAGTCATTGAATCTCAAAAATATTGTTGCCAGTATTTCTAAAAGCTTCTACTTTGTATAAGTATAGTTTTCTTTAATATAATACTGATCCAGCTCAGCGTTATCGTCTGTAATGATAAGAGAATACTGTGGTGAAACAATAAATAAGTACATGGATTTTTGTCAATTTGCCGAACACTTGAAATCGTTAATCATTTTTGGAAATCCACTGTTACGTACAATACAAATGAAAATTAAGTCTGATAAGAAGTACCATCTAAATTGTCGCGACGTTGATGAATAACAACGAATCAAATACAGTGGGACCTCGATTATCCGAACTGTAATTAGTACTATGTTAGGTCACATTCCAGCTATGTTTCACATTAAAATGCTTATTGTATTTTAAAATTTAAAATGCATTGGTGTATAAAATTAAGTGCACAGTTACTATCAATAATTTTATCTTGTAACTGATATAACATGACTAATTGTCAAATGATCGGTGTTCGGATAACGGAGGTTCGACTGTAACCAATCAAGCTATTTTGTGTGTAAATTTATTTATGTTTATGAATGACACGCTAACCGGAAAACGTATCAGTACGTCTACTCGAACGCCTCGCTGCTTTAAAATCGATAGCTGTTACTGTATTCCGAAAACAAGTATCTGATCTAGTTTTTCTACAGAACGGAAAAAGAAGCAACACGTTTCTTTAATTGCGAATATTTCCGTAACGTGGTGCAGTTTTTTGCTTTCGATAGGAAAGTGTACTTGTCGAGCGCACGAACCTGCGCTTAGGTTCACTTCACTCCCCACCCCCTTGCTATCCTCAGCATCATCCCCTCGTTCGCCCTCCGCAGAGTCCTCTATCCCTGCTGTGCATCCGCGCTTCGTCGACTGGCGTCGTCAGCATCGTCGTCATCGTCGTCGTCGATGTGATCGTGACAGTTTAAAAAAACGGCTTGTTAGATAACGGCACGGAAATAGTTCGGACCTTAAAGCGCAATCGGTTGATACCAGTCCTTCGAAGAAGGCCGCCAGGTTCCACGTTAAATACTCCGACGCTATACTACGTGACAAATTAAAAAAAAAAGTAATTTTTTTAAATTTCAACGTTATTGTTGAACGACTCAGTGTTTCGTGTTCTTTAGAATCTATTTTTCTAGTGCGCTGGTTGTTTTTCTGTGACAATTGTTTCGGAGTTTAGGACGACCGTGATCGGTGTCTTGACTCTTTCAATTATTGTTAAACACCGGATTCTTCTAAAGGCAATACTTTGGACTATCGTCACGTGGCGAAAGTGAAGAGGAACGTTATCGCATGGCCGGGCCAAGGTAAGCAAGTTCAAGGTCATTCTGACACGTTCAAACAATCTTTTAACTTAGATATTGACTTCGATGAACGTTTAAGTTCAAAAACGCGAGACAAACAAATCGATCAACTTCATTCCAATAAGATGTTGCCAAATAATTTTCATCACTTCCTACGAACGTGTTCGCATCGGTGAATAGTTCCGGCAAACTTGAGATGAAAGAGAATTTTGAAATGTTAGAAATCATTTGGTAAAGAGCAGCAAAGCTTTCTGGTTCGCGTATCATACTTCAGACCGAGCAGTGTCGTTTCGCTGTCTTGCAAACAGATTTATGACAACATAGTATATATTAAAATTAGTACGTAGAAATGAAAAAAACCGGCTGAATAATGTGTCCAAATTTTATTCAACACGTACAATTCCTTTGTTTATACATAACAGTAGATTCAGCTGTGTCTAATTTTCTGTAATTATGGTGCACATAAAGCACTACAATTTACTACAAATTGTTCTCAAAATTCCGTAAAAGGCGTTATATTTGCATAATCCTGTAGCCGTATTATTCATACGTTAATATCACCGTACATAACAAGCATCTAACACAAACGAAGGGGAATGAGTATGAAATGTTGATTAAGATTCGTCATTCATAATTTCATGTATAATTTTTCAAACATTCGTCTATTATTTCTGAATAGAGTATTCATCAGAAAAACACGATGTTAAACTGTAGAGAAGTTTAATACAGTGGCGGCACATAAAATAATAAAGGATAACATATAACAATTCGTGCTTGTTTCGGAATATCGATTAGGTTAATTATCTCCTTTCAATCGGAACTCCCGGCGCATACAATTGAACTAGCGCCAGGCCTCTTTATTCGAGGTGTCCAATTCGTCGTGATAATGATTAAGAGCCGCACGAAACAAGCGGACGTAATTCGTCATCACCTGGCAGATCTATTGAAACGAGGTGGATTCACCGTACATCGTGTTGTCGTACAAAATTCAACATGAGATTTTTAATAACTCTTCATTTCCTTCACAACGGCATCTTTTCATTTTCCACGCGCACTCTCCTTCTGGGAATTTAGTATCTTCTAAAAATGGGCAAAGACTTCGAAATTTTATAAGAACAACGAAGTTGTAACAAAAAAAAATTATTCATTTAAGTAATTTTCTTTATACAAATTATTATCTGTAAATGGAAAACAGTTAATTTTTTGGAAACAAGAAAGTGACTGGTAGCTTTATGTAACTATTCGCTGATACAAACAGATGGTAATCCGTTGATGAGATATTGAATGAATATGGTGAGTGAAACAAAATGTACCAACCAAATTTTGGAATCTCTTTCGTGTTCTTTTTGGTGTATTTAAATGTGTGTTATTTTAGAGTAGCACGGGCTGGCTATATTCCCCGAAATTTCCACCGAACTCTATTTATAAGTATTGCACAAAATTTTATAGTAGTAGTTTATACGTTATTTAATAATTCATAATGCACTCGACCTCGTGTTATCAAACAAATTATCAATAAAATTATCTTATCGTATTAATTTGCAATAGTTTGAAGCACTTCTTTGAAAGTTCATACGATGATAATTATTGAAATGTCTACAATTATTTTCATTTTTCATTGCAAGTATGATTTTAATCAAGATTGATTATTTCTGCCAACAATTCAAAGATGAATAAACAATTAAATCATTTGCAGTTTCTTGTTGTGCATCAATGTATACAAAATACATTTATTTATTTGTTTTACCTTGCTAATTTGAAACATACAATTGACAAGTTTCACATGAATTACATTTTCCATTTCTACTTTCATTGTAGTTTTCGCATCGTATAATTTAGAGAAATTTCACCAAAATTCTGTTGCACAGTCAGGAGCATATGAATATCGATATCGGGAGCCTGGCGTGCATTTCAGGTTGCATCTGTAACGTTCGATCCAAATTTCAATCCAAAAAGATAAAACACTACGAATTCTCACTTTGACATACATCATTTTTACTTCCTTCTGCAACTTTGATTAAGAATTCACTAAAAATTAAGACATGTATGTTTACATATTTCTATAACGCTTAATAATAGCGCCACGAAAACGATACAATTTTCTATGGTAAATAAAATTTCATAGAATGTATTTACTTCCCTATACGTATCAAATATTTCATTATTTGCATAAATTTCCCAACTCTTATGAATACTCTGTACTCAAGGTCACCTGAAGGTCATGGTATTATAGGTCGTTCGATTCGTCTTGATCTCAGCTGTCATATCGTGATGAAAAAAATATGTAGACCCATTTAAAAAAACTTTGATGACCTTGAAATCTCGACAAAAATGACCTTGAGAAAAAAGTTTTTTTCCTGTTATCACATGTGCTCTTTCGAACCAAATATTCTTTTCCTCTGATTAGTTAGGTGAGACACCCAGTATATCAACAAACCACAGACCATGAATATTATTGCTGTATTTTTTCAAGATACACTACATATATGATAAATATTTCTTTGTTTGTTATTTGTGTCGCATCAACTGCTAAAAGTTATTAGCGACATACAAGACCGTATACACATATTTTACAATTATTCATATATAATACATTCAGAATAATAATAAAAACAAGACATACTGATGATCACGTCAGATCTTAGAGTATAATGATTTTTCTTTGAAACAGTTTAATAATTGCATAATTTCCATGTGCGCTGATTTTATTAACATTTCCATTAAATCAGTTGCAGCTGTAGATCTAAGATTTTCAAATTTCGTACAATTGTAAAATAAATGCTTAACTGTAATTTCAACATTATATTCTTTACACATCTTCGGAGGTGATTTATCCACAAGGTGTTCATGCGTTAATCTTGTGTGGCCAATTCTGAGTCGGGTCACGACAAATTGATCTTCCCTACTTATAATGCTGTCTTGTATTTTATAGCTCAAGTTGTGAAGTAGTTCGTGTATTTTTGAAGTGTTGGATTTCCATGTAATGTTCCATACTTGATTAACAATTTTGTTTATATATTCGTTATAATCTTCGTATAATAATGGTAACTTTACATCAGTGTACTGAACTAAGGTTGATATTTCATCTGCTTTTATTTTCATCGGCGAGTAGTTCAAAACGATTAATTTTTTATTTTTATCTGCATCATGGATCAAGTCTCAGATTTATTTTATAATTTGGTTAGATGTTGATTTATATTTTATGGATTTAATGCATTTAAGGAATTGCTGAATATTATAGCATTTGTATGATTATTTTTTATTGTTTGTTCTATTGACATGGGTATAGCGTATATTTCTCCTATTAATTTCCTGACTAATCCTGGTTTGCTGTACGATATATTGTATTACGTTAATATAATGAGTTCTTATAATCTATATAGAATTGTTAATTGTATGAATTTCTATTGTGAAGTAAAATTCTGCAGCTCAAAATTAATATCTGTAATAAAAATACTGTATGCAGAGCTAGGAATTTCAATTGCTTTCTCGTAGTGACAGTGGACGAAAGTGAAAAATCGCAGTGTACTTTGCATGTGGGTCATCTGGGTTCGTCACTATAGAGAACAACATTTTCATGAAATATTTCATAATGTCATTAGGTACACCAATAGCCTACGCAACGTAGCAAGCTGATTTCAATCACGGTAACGTTATCGATTAATGTCATAGAGCCATTGATTGTAAATGAAATTTTATATAGTTCTCCGTTTATCATTAATTATAAAATGAAAATGAAACCGCCAGGAGTCAAAGACGTGAAAAGGCAAACTGTCGACAGAAAGGTGACGTACTCAACCATGTTATAAAAAACAAATTAAAAAGTTTATGGTACCCAAATTGCAAGCAACAGTGCTATAAAAGTAACAAATTTTTAAATGATTGTTCTAGTAAACATCATCTAGGCTACATCATATTGCATCGCAGTGTGACTAATCAATTTTTAATAAAAGTGTCCAAGTTAGTTCACAGTCTACCTTACAGGTTCAGCTTTATTCTTAATAAAAATTGTTTATTAGATATTTTTAATCTTGTAGGCATTACTCGACATCAATTGAAGGGCAAGGAGAAAAAACAGGGAATGTTTATTTTTATTCTACAGTGTTCAACTTGAGAAAAAATTAAAATAATGTAAAACAATTATTTCTTAATGATACTCTCTTAATTAAAGAGATTATACTTAATTAGAGTATAACCTCATGTTCAGAGATGGGATCGAAGTGTATTGCAATAGATTCGAATCTGACTGGATAGTTTCGAACAGTTCATGAATACTTCGAAAAAGAGCAGCAATTCTCTTGAGTAGACTCGAACCTAGTCGAGATAGGGTCCAACTTTTTATAAGTACATTGAGAAATGTAAGCGGTACTTTGAAGTATAATCGAACCTTGACCAAGTAGATTCGAAGTATTTCGAACCTCTTATGAGTACTCTAACCAGAAGTTTTCTATTCTATACAATTGTGTCATTTGTTTTCCGTGAAAATTATATCACATGATTCACCTACGATAGTTTTCCGTTTACAATATTCAGTTCGAGCGAAATCGCAGTGCATGTGCGTTGTATTGTATATATGTACACGATATCTGCAGTTTTCAGGGTCCGAATACTTCTTTTAAAAGATTCGAATCTTTCGAACTACAAAATACTTACAAGTACATTCTCAGAACCTACGGGTACTCGTCGTGGGGTTCGAAACCAACGTGTATAATCCGAGTACTTTCCAAATACATTAAATAAAACATCGCTTCTTATAAGTAATATTCGAATCCCATGGAGTGAAATTTTTGTATGGGAATTGACTTGGATTCGTGAATACATATTGAACTTGATCCCATACCTACTCATGTTATAAGCAATACAGTTCAATTACTTGAACCTTGTCTCTTTACTGGTAGACTAAAGTGATAAAAATTCATTTTCTCAATAAATCTGTTATGTAGCATTCCTTGTTTGTTCCCCTTATCCTTCAATTACAAACGACTAAACTTCGACTGTGTGGGTCATTGGTGATCCACGTTGCGAGAACGGAAAGACTCGTAAAACATCCATTTCCCGAAATATGAGTACTAACTCGTTATAGGTACTCTAAGAGATCAAACTGCTCAAAGCCAATTGGTATTTGTAACAGAAGCTTCAGGAAGCATGTTCGACGCGGAGCACATGCTCATTGCGTACGGCTCTGCAGACGTCGATTTTTAATTCGCCGTAAGTTGCCTCTCTCGTTGCTTGCCCACTTTCTTCCAGATGCATCTTCGGCCGAGCTATTAATATATAAGCCCTATTTCCGTCCGTGATGTGTTTACAAGTTCGTGCATATAATACGCGGTTAACGGAAGTACGCGGAATCAGCGATGTATCCAGCCGGACCGTACACGTCACGAAAGTTAGAACAATTCCAGTAAAATGTGTTCTCTTCTGTATTTAAACATATCAGATAGAAGACACAGTCGAAACAATATTCTGTGTTTATTTGGTGCCTCAGAAAGTTCGTACGGTTTTTCGCACACGTTCGTTTTACCTGCTAATCCTTCTATTGTTTTACCTGTTTTGTGTTTGTAAGGGCAGGGAGAAGTAAAAATGAGTCAGTTTGTAGTAGACATTCGTTCTATGCACTTGTCTTTCGAAAATTTAACAAAATGTCTGCGTCTAATACCGTAATTCGTTCGTGCTTGTTTTACGAGTATAAACTTAGAGCTGAAATTGCAGAAGCTGCTAAAAATATTTGTCCAGCTTTAGGCATTAATAATGTGAGTGAACGAACTGCAGAAAAGTGGTTTAAAAAGTTTAAAAACGCGACGGAACTCTTGAAAACGAACCACAGGATGGACGGCCAACCCTCATGAATAATGTTGCTTTAACCCTTATGTGGGCACCCAACTTTTTCTCTTCTCTCTACATTTAAACATTTTTCAATAGATTTCCATACAGCAAAGATAAGTCAACGCAGGAAGATTCCAATAGTGGGGATCTAAAAGAATTTTGTCGAGATTTTAACAGAAACTGCACAAATTTGTTGAGCATAACGGTTAGAAGATATTGTTGAAGACGATCCAACATCATCATGCAAAACTCTGAGCAGAAGATTGTACGTGTGTGAAGAAATAATATGGACACGACTACACATGCTCGGGAAGGTGTACAGAGATGGAAGATGGGTACATACTGCACGAGCTGATGGACGACCAAAAACGTCATGTGATTACTTCATCTGTTTCGCTTCTTCTTCGCCAAATAAATAATCTACTATTCGAGCATTTGCTGACTTTTCATGAAAAATGGGTCCCTTATGAAAACAAAAAGCGACCACATTATTGGTTATTACCCGAGGATTCAGGTCCATCCACATCTAAACCCATACTTCACCGGAACAAAGTTTTACTGTGTGTTTGGTTGACAGCTACTGAAATTGTTCATTTTAAACTGTTACAAAAAGGCCAGACCATTATAGCAGACTTATATTCAACCCTAATCGAATGAGTGCAGAGAAAACTTTTGATGAAACAACCAGGATTAGCAAATCGCTGGAGTGTTCTGCTCCGTCAAGATAACGCGAGACCGCATACTGCAAAGCAGACGCAGCAAAAAATGACTGCACTTGCTTGAGTAACATTAATTCATCCAGCACGTTCGCTTGACTTATCTCCAATAGATTACCTTTTATTTTTATCATTGCAAAATTATTTGACTGATAAAAACGTTCAAAATGATCATGACGTAAAAACAGCCGACACACAATTTCTTGTATCAAAAGACATGAGTCTTTCTAAAAGTACAATTTACAAGCTTCCATCACGTTGGGAAGCAGTTATTGTATCGGGCGGTAATTGTTTATCTAATTAAGGATACGAAACACTGTGGAAAACCGTACCCGTTTCTAATCTCGAGAATTGCACGAACTTTCTGGCGTACCTAATAAATACACGGTGTGATGTATTCATTTTTGAAACGATCGCGACACGCGACTGACCGCTGTTTTCTCTTTTTCGCGAAATCTTGAATTTGTAGCAAGATTTACAGAAAGGTATCTTACTATTACAATAAAGAGACAGAGTCTATTTGTATGTCCACAGAAATCTCAAAATCTACTAAACCGATTGTTATAAAATTTTCCCAATAGCTTCCTTACATTTTTCGGAGTGTCATGGGCTATATTTTATCGCCACATAAATAATATAGCAAGATGAAAAACATGGGACTATTTTTTGTCGGCGTGCCGGTGAGCCGTCCACGGAGGCATAGTTCATGCACAGCCGCTAGATGGCAAACCTCAGCGCCCGCGCACTCGAAAGAGGATTCGCCCGACTACAAGATCTAAGGAAAAAGAAACAATATTTCGGATTCTGTACGCAGAAAAATCACGAGCGAAACTGCATCCAAGGCTTGCTAGTGATAAATATTGAAAATATTGCAACTTTTGTATGAACTTATTAGACATTTGTTTACAATAAACATATTGAACATTTTGAAAATATATGAGACTATTTGTAAAGAAACGAGTTCTATTATAAACTATATAAAAATTTTTGCAGAAAAATGTTATAAAATGGTACTTGAATATATGCCGTTTTATAGAACTAATCGTAAATTATCAACAGTATACAGGGTGGACCACGAAGCGTGATGAGCTTGGATTATTCTGCAGTTAGCGGTTCAGTCGGAAGTTTTTCTAGCTAAAATAACATGGTTCAAGGAGAGCTTTAAGATGATTGTACCAAATTTTTTGTCAACCCTTTTTTTCCATAGTTATCAAGGTCACCTTCAGTTTTTTATAGGTAAACCTACAATTTTTTTACACCCATCTTTTAGGAGATACTGAAACGAATTCGGCAAGCATCATAACAAATATTTTTTCCTGAATTTAAAAAGACTGAAGAAAACTCCTAGTTGGAAGAATTTTGCAAGCCACACTGTTGTACACTTTCCAGAGCTGTTGATAGATTAGTATTAGTCATTATTAACTTGATCTCTCGCGTACTTTTTGTAAACATTTCGTTCTGTACCTTGGAACACATTTCAATTGTAGATGCATGTTTAACCATCAATGCAAACGCCATAGAAAGAACTAAGCAGTCATTTCCTAACCGTTTACGCGAGTGTATTGCTGCTAGTGGTCACCATTTTGAGCATCAATTCAATTAAGGTAAATGATATTTTTTTAACGTTTCTTTGGTGTAGATGAAGAAGAAATACATTTTATGGTGCTTGCCGAATTCGTCTCAGTATCTCCTATAAGATGGGTGTAAAACAATTGTAGGTTTACATATAAAAAACTGAAGGTGACCTTGACAACTTTGGAAAAAAGGGTTGACAAAAAATTTGGCACAATCATCTTAAAGCTCTTCTTGAACCATGTTATGATAGCTAAAAGAAGTTCCGATCGAACCCCTAACAGCAGAATAATCTAAGCTGATCACGCTTCGTGGTCCACCCTGTATAAGAATATAACAATTTGTTTGAGTGATCGAGAATGGAAGCCGAATAAATGTTTAACGTACAATTATAAACAACGCAAACAGTAACACAAAAGCTTGATGCATTAGAATAATTCGTAAATATTCAACCCTAGAGCGTTCTTCCCTTCGACTAGACGCTTAAGGACTTTGGGTAAAAAATTACCCGAATGTATGGAACTCATATTGTCAGTTTTATAATACAATTTCATGATTAAGGAAGTATAGGATTATCCAGTCGCATCTATTACAATGGCTTTAATTATAGAAAAGCAACATATTTTGCCCAAATTATTTATTTATACCAGGTTTTACATACTTGGTAACAGTGCTGTTTGCACATGAATTTCCCCCCATTCGGATCCCAATATACAACAATTCATTTTTTTTTTGGCATTATTGAAACTATTTATGGTCATGATATTTATATCTCTTGTTTCCATTATACTGTCACCCACATGTTTGTAAGATTTGACCATGATGGATTTCTGTTATTTGATTGTTTCTCACTTACGTTAGGTCAAAAAACACCCAAAGACCTTATGTGTTATAATTTTTGTTATCAACACGCCATATGAATCCAGACAATAAACTTTTAATATAATGTCAAGGGAACAGAAACAAGCATACTGATGCTAATTTCATTGCATTTTTTTTATAACAACAAAAGTTTAAAAAAAAATAAAAGCGAGGTGGGTTTAAAGAGACCCGAAGACCGCATTAGTGTTAAAAGAGTGAAGCAGTAAAATTATTAAGTCGTAACATGAAAACAGTATTCGGTAGAGAAGAAAAATAAATTGTGACAAAAGTTTTACATGTAACATTTTGGCTTCTACATTACATGAATTTAACTGACTGTAATAAATTATTAAATGAAACAGGAAAACAAACATTATTTATAGAACCATGTAACGCTAAAGGTCTAGATAGAACTTAATGCGCTGCATGCAATTTATCTTTTGAACCATGCCAATATGTATAAAGGTGAACATCGTTAGCGGTTGCAACGTTTCTGTGAGGTAGATGACATGTAATTGCATTTAGTCACATGTCGATACGCCAGTAAAACTAATTAACCACCGACTTTGATGGAAATGAATTAACTAGTACAATGAGTTTTCTATAAACGAACCTTGTACCAGTGCCTCTCAGTGAGTATAATATACTTAAAAATTTACACGTCATAGTACAAAGTGTTATTAGAACCTAAAGATTTATCAAAGTAGAAGCCACTACTTGCATTATCTCTCATTCATGCGAGGCTTTCATCTTAATAGGGTCTTGTTCCTAAATCTTAGAGAGTAAACAAAACTGAACGTTCGTATGAAAGTTAGTAATTCGTTTTCATTCAACACTGTTATTAAATATAGATATAGAAAAATTTATAAATACTATTTTTAACGAAACAATTTTTAGATATCAGTATTTTATCAATTCTAATGAATAACGACCACCTTTACGCTATTTCTCTTAAATCACTTGTGGAAACTAAATTTGTAATATCAACATAGAATACTAATTGTATTGGATTGGTATCAGGAAAACATGACTAATTATGAACTCATTATCATATTGTTCGAAATATTACCTTAATGATATAATAACTGAAATTAATTAACAGTTGCCATAAATATTCGATACTGTTTATATGGAACATACGCGTGTAATGCATAATGCAGAAGGTGCATTAGAATTTAAATTAATTTAATCCTATTCAATTTATCACTAAATAAATTAATATTACGTTTTCATCATTTCAGGTATTTTTTACATAAAATTACGAGACTGTTGTTGCTCAATTTGTACGTCGTAATGGACGTACATTTTGCATAAAATACATGCGTCAATTAGTAGTATGATAATAAATGTCAACAACAAAGAGTACGAACAAAACATAATAAACAAGCGACGGATACATAAATATTGTTCAACGTGCATAATTAAATGATGCATTATTTCACAAAATGTAACATTATATGCGCATGTACATACATATGTGGCGTACTGAGTTCTTTTTCCCTTCAGAATGTGTAAATGAATTACGAAATTTTCAAACACTACCGCATAATAAATTAATAATTACCAGACGTTGAAAATACTATTTAAAATTGTGTTAGTCTACGTTATGTAATCGTTGTTAAAGTCGTTATGCACCCTTATACCGAGTAATGTTTATTTTAATTAAGAAAAATATTATACGTAATAAATGTTCGCATAAAAACAAGGAAGAGAAACTACGAGCTAATTACCATGTAGTTTAAATCTTGCTCACACTCTAGGCTTTCCGTTTGTACCTCTGATGATCTCTTGCCAGAGAAATCTGCCAAATATGCAAACTTCTTTTCAAGTACATGTTTTAAATAGTTTCCATTTGTCATTAAAATTGATTACGTGAAAAAGTGGTACCTTTCAATATATTCTTCCAATTTTATTATAAACATATGAGACTCAGTAAAGCGGAGAAATGAAATGTTATGTTACAAAGAAACTGTTATTATCAGCAATATTCATGTCTTTCATGCGAACGTTTCATAGAAAATAATTCGAAATACAGTAATGTAAGTTGGTTTCAAGATACGAAGCATGAAAATATAAAAAGTGTGAAACAATGCGAGCTTGAGCGCATTTTATCGACTGTAAAATGCTACGCGACACAATAAAGTAACGTTAAATGAAGTCGAGGAAAATGTGTTGGTTGAATTCGACTGAAATGTTTCATGTGTTCGTTTTTCAGTGCGAATGATGAAAACGAGTTCGACCAACGGCTCTCTATGTTCGCAACAGTAGAAGGCACAGAGAGCGTGGTTGCATAATGCCGCCTTATTGCTTAGCGGAGGAGAAAGTCAGTCTTACGATGTCTGAAACTTTTTTATGCACACATACGTATACACGTGCAGTAGTCAGATCCTACAGATCACGATCCGACTGTTCTGCGAACGGCCACCGCGCACTACGCGATACGCTAATATCCGTCTTGACACGAATTTCCTGTCACGCTGAACTGAATTGATAGATAATATTTTTCATCGAGGTCAAAATTGAGAAAACTAAAGGTACTTTTAATATACAGTAGCTTTCATAATTATTCGAACGACATGAAGCTTCTGTTTCCCAGTCACGAGTTTGTAGCTGTTTCATCGAAGTAACGAACATGTTGTAATTGTGTAGTCACATAAAAAGATTATAGTTCGTAGTTAGTAACAATCCATTTAACCTGTTAGCTATGTATGACGAGTATACTCGTCATGAAGAACTGGCAATTTTTTGTGTTATGACGAGTATACTGGTAATGTGAAAGAAAGTAATTACCATTTGCTAACTAAATTAAAATTTTAGTAAAAACTAAAGCATATTCGTTTTATCAATATTAAATAATTGGAATCGTGCTAATTACATAAAATCATGTCGCATATATTCTATATCCTGTAGCCACCTTTTTTGATGAAAATTGCAATCTATAATGACAAAATGAGTGACGTAGACGACGTTGTTATATGTTGTCTCAACAACACTTGCCAAACTCAAAATAACAACTTTTGATTATGTTTAAAAAGCGTTTTCGACAGAGGCGCCTGAGATTTCGTATATTCATGCAGCGTTTGGTTCTGCAATAAAGAAAAAAGCATTAAGCGGTGGATCTGCGATATGTCGTATGCTATGTTGAATAAATTAACAAATTTATGTTGTTCAGTAATAATGGGCGACCATGTATCGCTATCGATGAAAGTTGCACTACTCATAAAAAAAACAGTAGCAAAGAGAATCATTCAATCTATATTAGAACACCTAAAGGGTAAGGGTAAAGAACAGGGTATGTCCATTTTTAGTCTGCAGTGTTCAACTTGAAAGAAAAATTAACATAATGTAAAACAAATATTTTCACTTATTCTTTTTCTGTCGCCTAATTAGAGTATAACCTCGTATGTCATGAACAATACAGTTACATTCATTGGACCTTGTTTCTTTACTGATACACTAAAGTATTAAAAATTGATTTTCTCAATGAAGTTGTTTTGTGACATTTCTTGCTTTTTCCCCTAACCCTTCAACTTCATTCGCGGCGACCACTACTTTTGTATGCATTTATTAAATATAAATACAGTATTGTCGTTCTTCCAATTCTAATTTCGTAAGATCTCGAAGTCAGTGTATCCTATAAATAAAAACTGCTTTGATTACATTAAAGTATTTAAAACATTATCTCTACATAAAAACTGAATTCTTATTATTCTTCATAAATACGTATGAAAGATAAAAAATCTCTTCTCTATACATCTTAAACAGCTGTCTAAGGAAATTGAAATAACGTCGACCTCCGCGTAAGTTAACCTCATTCCGAGCTGCGAAACGTATACCTTACGAGAAATGCATCTGCATTCCAAGTGTCACGAACGACGTTCGAAACGATCTCTAATCTGAGCACATTAAGGTTTCGCAGATGAAACGGATGAAAGCCTGAAAGTTGGAGTAACGGAAAAAACGACCAGTTAAATACGTAAGCGAAGACGACACTTAACCACTTAAGTTTTGCCCGTACACCGTACGTGCATTGTTTCGGGTAGTTTCTTGGTTTGTCCGTACGCTTTACGTGCAGTTTAGTTTCTCGATCCATTTTCTGTTTTGCCTGTATTTTCCTTTATTTTATACATACAGTATCTGAAAAAAGTATTTATACACAGCGATACGTTCTAGTTTAAACAGCAGTAACTTTATTTATATAATGTTACTTAAACAATTAAACACGTAAAGACTTAGTAAATTAACTCAGTTTACAAATAATATATATTTTATTAAGACTTAATTAAAAATGACAATGTACAGAGTAAAATTTTCCAAGAAGTAGAGAATTCGATGAGAAGAAAGTATTCACACATCAAGTCCTTTCTAATAATTAAATGAAATATATAATATTTAATATTTATTAAAGTATCCCTTATTATCTATAATTGCTTGTAGCTGTCTGGGCATCGATGCAACTAAATTATTCGTTACACTTTATTCAATTTTTGCCCATTCTAGCAATATTTAATATTTAGTAAAGTTTCGAGCAATGCATTTTGTAAACTATTTTCATTAGAAATTGAATATTTTCGCAAACGGCATTTTAGTTCTTGCCGTATATGCTCGATAGGATTGACATCGAGAGATTGCTAAAGGGTTTCCAAAACATGAGGTGAGTTATATAACAACCATGCTTTAATTAAATACGATTTATGTTTTGGGTCGCTATCTTGTTGGAAGTATTATGAATCTAAAATACCAAGTTTTTCGGCACTCTATTTCAAATTTGATTTTGAAATATTTAAATATTTATATTTGTTCATTATTCCATCAATAAAGTGTAAATTTCCGAATCCATTCTTAGCCATACAGTCCCACAGCATGACGCTACCACCACCGTGCTTTATTGTGGGTCTGACATTTTTATTATTCAATGCTTCTCCTTTCTTTCTCCATACTAATTTCCGTCCATTTGATCCCCAAATGTTGAATTTGCTTTCGCTTGAGAAAAATACTTTCCTCCAAAAATCTATTGAATTGTTTATGTATGTTTTTGCAAGTTGTATTCTCTTTTCTCTGTTTACCTTACTAACGTACGGTTTTCTCCTGGTTACTTGTACAAAATATCCTGCTTCTTTAAGTTTGTTGGATATTGTTTTTGGACAGACTCGTTTTCCAGTTACTACCTCTAATTCTGCAGCAATTTTAGGTGTACTTTCGAATGGACTTCCTTTATTTTTCATGCAATAAATTTTTCGTTTCTCTCATTTAGTTTATTCGGCCTTCCAGAATGACGATTATTATCGACTCTACCCGAATTTTTTTACTTGTTCATGATATAGTGGATAGTGGCATGACATCGTGTCACTATTTCACTCATTTTTCGAAGCGAATTTCCGCTTTTCCAAAGCTAAATTATAATATTTCTTCCTTCTGTCGTAGTTTCTTTGCCCTTAGTACTTATTATGGCAACGTACAATAGTTGATTAACAAAGAACGTTAACAATGAACAAAATGTGATAGGAACTTGGAAATATAAACATTTGAAGGTTGGGAGTTCCCTCATTCTATTGTTTTAGTTATAATTTCCCGATAGATGCGACCTGTATGAATACTTTTTTCCCCATCGATTTCTTCACTTAATTAAGAATTTTACACCATATATTGTAATCTTTCTTCATTCTTAATAAAATATATACTGTTTGTAATCGGAGGTAATTTATTAAGCTTCAACGAGTTTGATCATTCAATTAATATTATATAGACAAAATTATTGCTATTTAAAGTAGAACGTGTCGCTGTGTATGTGTAGTTTTTTAGATACTGTATCGTATTCTTATACATTTTTTCTTCTGTATCCATCATTGTAAAGCGTGCTTTCTTGTGCAACGTAACTATTTCAAAAAAACTAACTTTAAGTGAAAATGTTATTTCGTTCTAAATAAAAATTGCTCTTGATACTTAAATTTCATAGTTTTGACAATTTTAATTGGAGTTGTGCTTTTATAAAAGCGTAATAAATAAGAAATTGTAAAAAAGCTGACAATTTTTGGGCCGATTTCGATAGGAAAAATGGAAACTATTAAGTGATTAAAAATGCAAAACAGACTACTTGAAGTCACTTACATCCATTGTAATCCATCCTAATATTTTACTATCGTTAACGTACTTACGTCACTGTACTAAAAGAATAATTCCCACAAATTATAACTCTGCTCCTAGTATTGATTCTACAAATTAGGAAAGTGCAAGAAATTTCTATTTCTATTCATAAAATTGTAAATGTTCCAGTGTGTGTATTTCCACATTTTTCTACGTATTAGCGAAAAGGATTAATGTACAGGGCCAATTTATTGGAAGATGAATTTAATAAAAGTACCTTTATTTCTTGTACGTGTATATTATTCTTTAACTTCTTACATATTTTTCAGGTATATTTTTATTAAGCATAACAAGAAATTTGTACAATTGAGGAGCTCAGTGGAAGAAGGGTACATGCCACATCTACATCGACTTTTGGCTTTTTGTTACCCTTTCATAAACAGAAGCATATTAAAATTCCTTAACATTACAAGCAAACGAATACCTAGCGGAAAAGAGGCCCAAACCAGTCTGTCTTCTTAGAGAACTTGTAACAAAATTCCAGCAAAGAAAAACAATGTTTCTACGACTAGTAAGCGGAAAACATTCTGTACATATATAGAATCGACTGAATAAAATTTGACTATCGTACCATGCGTAAGATCGCCAAATATTACACCCCTTGACTCTTCCTTATGGGGGTATATCAAACAGCAGGTATATATAAGTACTATTGGCATTACATTAAAAATTGGTTGAGTCGTCTATAATCACAGTAATCTGTGGCCACAGTTATTAAATAATAAAATGATATAACTTTTAATTACTTAGATTCACTGTGATTTTTTTTTAATTTAGGAAAAATGTTTAAATCCGCAAAAAAGGAAACTCGAAACAAATTGTATATTTATTTAAAAACATTTTCATTTCGGTAACATTCATTTTGTTAGATTTAGGAAACGTATATGAAGATTGTTTTCTGTGTGAAATATTAAAAATCAACGTACTGTAACCACAATCCTTTCACAGTACATGTATGTGCTATTACTGTCAATTCAGCAGTTCATACAAATGGTATTCGTGGAAACAGAATCATGTCGGGTGAAACCCGCAAAACAATTACTTAACTACTAATTGAATTGATGAGTTGAAGAACAGTACAAGTCCAAAATTAGTAATTTTCAGACAATCTGAAAAGTAAATGTAAAGTGCATAGAACTACATGTTGAGACCAAAAACCGTGCAAAAAAAGTACCCTATATTCGTGTTTCAGTAATCCCTTCAGTTTAATGAGTGTAAAAACAGTATCTGTCAGGGATTTGTACTGTTTCAATAAGCTATTCAACAATCACTTTTCATTAAATAATTTCTAGTTCAGTTATCTTTAAAACAAGTTAACAAACGTTTTTTTTCACTACTGTGTTATTTTTTAAAATTAATGAACAAAGTTTAATCATATTTAGCCATATACATTAAAGGTCAGTGAATTCGTCTTGAAAAGCAGTATCGCATGATCTGAAGAAAAATATATAGTTCCATTTAAAAAAACAAACTTGACCTTCATATCTCCGAAAATAATAACGTAAAAAGAAATTCGTCTTCTCCAAAACGTAGGTCCGCCTGAACCATATAGGCTTCATATAAGCAATTTTTTTGTATGTTTAATACTTCAGAAATTACGGGCCTGTATCACTTTGGCGCAGACACACTGTATGAACGTTCATCCGGATTAGCATAACCGTATTTAAATTGGAACAGCACTATAAAATTAATGGCTTCGACGATACACGAAAACTGTAGCTATTTTTCCAAATATCTCAAACTGTGGTTTTTGGACTTGTACTGTTATTCAACTCACCGATTCAATTCTATTATTTCCTCGCATATATTGCGCAGCTTTTAGATTCATATCATAATGAATGTTTCTACTTTGATAGTCATTTCGTAATATGAACCGTGCGGCTATTAAACAAGCTTTAATATTATTCTTTTGAACATAAAACATAAAAGGAAGGAAAACATTATGTACTTTCACGATTTACATCGAATTGCGTGTAATTAATCCGAATGTACAGCCACTAGGAATCTTATCATTTCAAGCAGACTTCCATACGATGCATTTCCAAAGGATTTTAAATTGCATAGCAACGTCTGCTCATTAGACGATGACAGTATTAATAACGTCTCATATAAAACACAGTAAACGCCGATCTATGATTAACACAAAAAGTTTGGATAATAGAAAAATAGAAGGGAGAAATATATGAGAAGCGTTATAAAATATCCCATATTAAAATATGTAATGTGGAATGCATTTTTGTATCAAGTTGCAATTGCAGAAAAAGTACAATCCAATGATTTCCTACTATAATTAATGCTGAAAAAAATAAAAGAGACTTGAAATGCAGTAGAAGATAATCCTCCTTCACAGACTACCATTTAATGAAATATTGAAACTGTGATAATTATTATAAAAAATAAATATCATAATTTAAATGAAATTTTTCTTACAATAAATCAGTTACATTGTCGAATCCGTCAGTTACATTGACAAGTTACTTTTCATATTACAAACAATTAAGTATGCGTTAAAAATGCAATAGAATCTTTAATATCTGAACACTCCAATTTATCCAAAACTTCTACTATTCGAATATTCAAAGTTACTTTTAACATATTTTTGTTTATTAAAGTATCCAAATCGTATACTTCCTACTACCTGGGTAATCATATACTGTACGCACATGTATAACTTTTTATCCAAACACATATTAACATTACATATACTTGCTGTCACGGTAATCACTTCGCTTTGCAATGCTTCACATTTTGAGACACTAACAAGGATAATCAGGATATAATGGACTCTTTAATATCCGAATAACCACTAGCAGAATGATCTGTTATACGTGCATTCTGTTATCCAAATAGTATATTACCTTTAAATCATAATAATACATTATACGCGTACATTTGTTTATTATTCAAATACGTATTGTCACGTTGATTATGTGATTACTGACCATCAGTGCCTTAAATGTACCTACTTTAGGTAGGTTATCTAATTAATAACTACTAATTTCTGTAAAATTGTGAGAACCATAAATATTGTAATAATAATATAAACTAACGATTGTACAATCAAATAATTAATCATTTTGTTTCTCCATGATTTATACAGGGTACCCCATTCTAACTGCCCACGCAATTATCTCTCGAACTATTCGTTGTTCGAAAAAATGTGTCAAATAGAACTTACCCTATTTCAAGAAAAACATCTCTTTATGGGTACAGATCTTGTCTATCTGGAAGTGCTTCCGAGATTTCAGAGTGAAACTTGTTTGTTTAAATGGAACTATATATTTTCGTTCAGCTACACGTGTAGCCCATTCTGAGACGAATACTACTTCGAGCTATGATATGTTGGTCTTTGAAGGCCATTCGAGATCATTTAAATTCTTCTTTCGCTGAACGGCTACAAGATTTTCTTTGTTGGTATAGTCATAAGTAGACAGCGGATGTTTATACAAATGCATATTTTTATGAGAAGCAGGTGAAGTAATGGGTCCTGGACAGAAATTTGTTTTGTGATTAAAAGATTCTAAAAATATATTTTTTATATTGCATTTTTTGCATAATGCATATTTATGTTTAACAACATATACAAGAATATATTGCATATGTTATTTGCCATTTTAACCAGATGGGGTACGTGGCTCGAAGCAGTATTTTTTTCTGCCGACCATTTTGACAAAATAAAAGAAGTTTGTCAAGGATTTCTTAAATTCCCGTAACTGGTGATATGGAAATCTTTTGGATTTGATTAAAATTCTATCTAGATATTTCATTTATGTTAATAGATAGTTCAAACGTTCAAGCAAAAGGATGCTGCAGCAATTAAGATCGCACAAGATGTGCTCCAGCAAAATCAACTTACACAAAACTTACAATTAATGTACATTAGGGCTCATTTAAACAGTTTACCAGCCACAATACAGAAATTGGAAACCGCAGGTTTAACATTAAATGATTAAATCGGGATATACAGGGTGTTTCGTTTATCTTAGATTCCTTAATATCTCCGTTACTTTTGCCGATACAAAAAATTATGCCAGGACGAAGTCGTTTAGTTCAGAACAGCGAATATTGTGACTCGTGATTTTTTTTTCTCTTAGGGCCATTTTTTCCGAGTTTTCAAGGTCTTCGAAATTGTTTACATATCAACATCTGTTTTTTATCATGCGACATTGCAATGCACATCAAGACGAATTCAACGATCTACAACACCATGGCCTTCAAATGACCTTGAATGAAAAAAATCACGCCAGATTAGAGGGGATTGGGAAATTCAACATTCTTGGTTTTCTGTGCAATATGTTTACTCTACAAAAAATATTCAATATGATTTCCATTGGCTTCAAGGTATTTTCGGATAAAGTGCGTTTCAGATTATAACTTTACTTGAAAAAGTATTTGGCGTTGCCAATATAAATACAGTATTATGTTTCTAACTTTGTAAACATGCTACCACCGTATTCTTCGTGTCAGCGACACTGACGACACAACAAACATTGTGTCAAAGTCACGATGATCTTTAGCCAGACCAGTGCTAGTACCTTACTTGTCTCAGAAATGTCCAACATGTTTAGTCAAGACACAACAACATTTGTTGCAGTATAAACATATTGCACAGAAAACAAATAATGTTGAAATTCCCAATCTTCTTTAAACTGGCGTGATTTTTTTATTCAAGGTAATTTGAAGGTCATGGTGTTGTAGATCGTTGAATTCGTCTTGATGTGCACTACAATGTCGCATAATAAAAAACAGATGTCAATGTGCAAAAAATGTCGATGATCTTCGATAACTTGGAAAAAATGACCTTAAGAGAAAAAAAAATCACTAATCACAATATTCGTCGTTCTGAACCAAACAACTTTGTCGTGCTACAGTTTTTGTATCGGCAAAAATAACGGAGATATTAAGAAATCCAAGATAAACAAAACATCCTGTATAGTTCCATTTAACAAAGCAAATGACACTCTGAACCATTTTCTCGAACCATAAATTGTTCGGGAGATAATTGCGTGGAGAGATTATAATGGGATACCCTATATTTAAAACGGAGTATTATAATTTGTTTAACTACACATAGCAGTTTTCACTGTGGCTTTCAACGTGTTACCATTGTTTTTACATGCTTTTGTAACAATTAAATGGATTCTGTTTACAATGCTCTAATGTCTCAGATTAGATAGTTTGGAGAGATTAGGTTTACAATTGGATAGTTTGAAGAATTAGAACATGGTAATTCTACACATCTGAATACACTAATAAACTTGCAGAATTTAGCAAAAAACATGTATAAATTTTAAATGAAAACAAAACAGTGTTTTTATATGTTTTAATTTTTTTATGTCGATACTTGCATTTTTTCTTGAGATATACAATGATAAACTTGAAAAAAGTGAATACTCGAATATCTGAATCTTCTCTGCTCCAAACAATTATGTCTCTCCAGTAATTCGGATAATGTGGGTTCTACCATACTGGTTCACCTGATAAAATATAATTGAAAATGTTTTAAATTCTAAAGTACTAATGGAACACGATGAACATGACAATGCTGTTTCAACATCTTCAAACTTTTGCGATATTGAAGCAAGCGCTTAAACATACTGAATCATAAGAGCAGTGACATTCTTCACAGCTAAATACGTTAATAAAGTGAAGAAAAAGACATGGAATTCCTAAATTAATCCTTACAGCTCTGAAACGTTAAATAGCAGACATGCCTCAAACGCTGAGCACTACGACGATGAAGCAGACGTTAGATTAAAATGTGTAAGTGCTTTATTATTTCATATAGCAGCAATGTCAGTTGATAAGTTCTGCTGCGTATCATGTTCTATGAGAGTTGCTCATTATGATAACTCTATGTTCATTTCAATAGAGCGAAGGTGTGCGTATGTACATTGCTTGTTTGGGTATCCGCAAATGTACAAAAATCTTTATAGCCTACAGTGGAACTCCGTTTATATAAACGAAATTTTAGTAATGTCTGATTAAATGAACTCTGGCTGAGCTCCTGTTATGTGAGCTACCACCGAGCGTCAGACCACTTATATGAACGTCTAACAAAAGTGCCTGGGCAGTACAGCTGGCCTTAGGAATGCAAAAGATTAATAAACAATTTTCCTAATGTACTAGGTGTTTCCATTATTTTGTCTGACCCCTGTATGTTTCCATATTAGTTCGAATATTGGAGGTTCCACCGTAACACGTGTGATTCACACGTATTTTATTTGCGCGACAGTAATCTTTTGACCGATTGTAAGAACAAAGATCATCATCAGTAGATTCTGGACGAAGAAACGTTGGAAGAAGATCATCATTACATGCTGAGGAAAACATAATTCCCAGGTAGGAATTTCAGGTAAAAGACTCGAGGGAATGCAACACGCGTCGAATGCATGTATGTATATCCCGTTCATTTCGCAAGTGGTACGGTAATGCAGCCGTCGGTACATCCGAGAAAGAGCAACCGGTTGGCTTTGTCTCAGCAATGTCTAGCGGGGCGGTTGTAATAGCGGCTGTTATAGCGCGTGACATAAGGCCGCGCCTGGCTTCGCCGTAAAAATTGCATTTTCTCATGAAAGCCGGATGAATCATAGCACGAGTGAGAGCGCGCGCACAGAGGCCTAACTCTTCTCGTCTTCTTGGGCTTATGCTTTGCGCAGCCGTTCTGCTGCTATAGAACGTAATAAGATTTCGCTGTTACGAGCGGCCCTTCTGAAGTAGAGCCGAGTGTATCGTGAGAAAGCAGCTACCGCCGTTCACAGTGACACAATAAAGTGAATCCGTCAAGTTCTCCAATCATTTCGTAATTCTTCCTTAAAAGAAATCTAGCAAAGAATTAGATTGCACGTGTCTACTATAGTCATCTATTGTACACGCGTACATGATCGTGAATATTAATAGCGAAAATAAAATCGAGCAGAAAAATTTGATATTTTTGGATTCGTTTCTATGTGCAATAACTTAAACTTCAAATCATCATGTTTTGTAACTTTTAGATCAATTGATTTTATGCTTTCGTAATGCACATGTAAAACACGATCAAAACAGTTGGAAAGTATTATGCACCTCTTCTACGTAAAGGTACAATTTTCATGAAAATAAGAAAAGTTGGAAAAATTACGCAAAAAGAACAATTTAAAAGTATAATGTTTCGACTACGAAACATCGGCAAGAACCAGTGAATTGTTAATAAAATATTGAACAATAAGAATTGCTCAATAATTGCTAAATAGTTATAAAAACACTTATGGATTCACTGAGCAAAATTTTATGCAAAATCATGAAATAAAAGATTAATGAATGGTCATAGTAGTCATATTAAAAGTATTACTTTAATGCATTAAAACAGAATTCAAGAAATATTTTATATGTTCTCCTTTCACTACACATCTTACATCTTCTTGAAGCGTAATAAGGTTTCGTTGTTATAAGCTGCACTTCACAGTAAACGCGAGTACATCGTGAGAAAATAGCTGTAAGTATTCTGAAATTAACTTCTCAAGGAAACAGTAAACTGACCTTATTTCATGAATTCTTTTCTCGTGAGCAAAATTGGAGGTCACGAAGGGAGAATACATATTTCGAGACTCGACGAAGCCTCTTTGCTAACTTGGAAAGTAAATCCACACGCAAAATACTTTATACGTGTTAGTTAGTCAGCTATTCTATTCCCCAAGCTGTACAATGCAATAAAACATATAATTACATTATATTTCTTTCGTCAAGGCTACTGCAACAACCATTTTTCAGTACGATATAAAACGTAACAAAATTTTCTTATTATCCCTTTGGAAAACTTCGTGAACATCGCAAAGAAGTCAGGATTTCCTGAAAAGAAACGGCATGAAATAATATAATGTTTCCAGGGAATCAGGAATATAAAACAAAGTTGTTCTTTGAATTTTAAATTATACATACTGTTTACATTTTCGTATTCATTCAATTTTAAGAAATCTTTAAGAATTTGTAAGAACATATCCACTCTGAATGTGAAATTAGAATTTTATACATGCTCGCTGCTCTTTTGCGTAATGAAAACAAATCTCAAGTTTCCTTAAAAGAAATTTCTGTCGTTAAAAGGAAACAGTTTTGGTCATGTTAAGGTTTTTGTATTTTTTAATTAAGAACCTTGCAGGTTGATAGAACCGTGAGAGTGAAGTTAAAATTCCTTGCAATCAAATGCGTCGTAAATTTCTCTTGGATGTAAACCAAATTAAGAAAATTCAGTTTTATTAAGTTTTCTGATATAAAAGATTTGAAAAATTTGCCTGTTTTGCATTAGTTAGCTTTTTGTCGAATACATAAAAATATCACGATACTTATATTTTGCTATGACTTACTTCTTATTTTTCAAGTAAACGTAGAAGCGTAAAAATAAGCGTCTTTAACGTTGACAAATTGTGTTTCAAGAGGAGATGTAAATATTTTCCAATATTCTCATATACATGTTACGGACAAATAGCAAACTTTTGTGTTTAATAAAGCAACTAACGCTGAACGTTATGTACAGTGGATCACGAAAGATTTGAAGGTATCTAAAACAATATAAGAAAAAATAAAGTCACAATATGTATTATCTTCAGATGATCTTTTGTTATACCAGTATACAGTAGCTCGGCAGGCTGTAATAGCATTCGGGACCGAGAGCTACAGCCTGACGAGCTACTCAGTAATATATGTTTTAACGTTATACGTCAAAATTTTGAACTAGAGGTGCTGTTATCGATAACGTTATCGATAAATATCTATAATATCGCAATGTTATCGGTAATTCGATATTTCGATAATATTAACATAGTGATAAGTTGAATATAATTGAAAATTTTATTATAAGAGATAAAATATGTATATTGTACCTACACTTCGAATGGGGCATGTTTTGTGTCTAAAAACCCATTTAATTGCCAAAATAATAACGAGGTACCGATTTTCAGGATTTCATATAATAAAGTTATTTTATTCTGAGAGACAGAACTTATGACACAACTATTGTAAGAATGTTGGGTAACAGACAGATTTAGTGCATAATTAAAACAATAACTGCTATATCATACAATTAACGATTTTCCAGACTTACACTCTGACTAGACTAGTATTGTGTTTTCAATAACCTTATACTATACTTTTTATACACAGAATAGCACGAGGAATCAATTTAAGCAAAAAAATTCATACAGTTCCATTTAAAATACAAGTGCAATTGCAATTTGCAACTGCACCGATGCACTCCTACAAAAACTTGCACAACTCGATGATAGAGCTTGTTAAACAATGCAAAATTTTCCTCTACAATTTTTTTCTATCTGCAACAGGAAGAGAGTTATAGTCCGGCCCAGTTACTAGATCCACCCTGTATAGATAAAGCCAAAAACAGCTGTGGCGGGTGTATTGCGGAAGATATTCAAAAAAGAAAGAGGAAGCATGAAAGAGGATAGAGCTTTTCGTCCAGAGCCTGCTAGTGGACTTGTCAGTAAGGCTACCTAGCAGGCCCGTGGCTTGTTAGACGCGGGATACTGAGGGTTAGGTCGAAGATGTACATGTATATAGGAATCATAGATCAGTCGAGGACTTGCGGGAAAGTCGTGCGCCGCTGATCCCTCTGCTGGCGAGATCGGAAAGTGCCGCCACAAAGCAATTTTTCTTTTGCTTAGATCACTTTCATTTCACTATCCGTTGAAGAGGTCTTCATTTTTTAAGAAATACTCGTCTAGAAAGAAAAAATACTTTTAATCCTTTGCAGACGGGACCATCCGATGCGGCAAAGAAATGACACATACTTAATACTTTCACTGTTGAATTTATCATGATCGAGAGGTACACCTGTGCTGAATTTGTTTCACGTTCTCAACGACAATTTCTGTCTGACAGTTCACAATTGCAATGTTAATTCTTCAGGTTGAATTGAGTTTGTCTTAGCTAATTTTACTGCAATTTTTTCTTGTTCATTTTACTGATCTCAGTTTTTTAATGAGTCACTGATCGAAGTTATTTATAAAACAGTAGTGTAATAAACTACATTTTAGACAAAGGAAATTAAATTCGGTGAAATTCTAAATTCACATGTATTAATAAAATGAAACAAACTGGGAAAACCTGAGAAAAACTATCATTCATGCGGCTGTTATTATAGAGTAAGCTACATGGAATGTCTGAGCCAGTATAGCGGCTATTAGCACCTCACTACCTTCCTCCTTGCTCGTACTTTACGTTGTACAAACTAAACAGCGAAAATGTTAAAGACCTTTCCGACATTATTACATCAAATTTTTTGAAATAATTATAATAAACTTTACTTTAGAAATCTTTGAATAGGAGACATGTTTCGCTTCGCACATTCGGTAAAAGACTGATGCGATGAAGCAGAAATATGCTACGGAAGGACCAATTTCTAGTGTTTATGAGAGTTAATACTAACAATAAATAAGGTTCATGTAACGAAAACATCCTAGTCTCTTTGAAGAAAACGACACATAAACACTATGGCGAACCGCTATGTGCTTATAAGTGCATACGTGCCTCAGCAGTTTAAAATGTTCATGCGGCTGTATGCCGTCACGCGTCAGAACGCCAGAAAAGCTCGGGCGGCTATTTGCTAAAATCCGCAAAGAATTAAAAGTTGCAAGGAGTAGCACCTACAGTTTATATGGTCTTTTTAGCATTTATCTGAGCTATCATAAAAACGAAACCCGACATCTTACACTTTCTTACATTTTTTTAAAAACCTTTTCAAAATTTAAATTGTTATAAATTTAGTATGGTTTGTACATGGATTGAAAAATACTTACGACACAATTAAATAATTGAAATACAGCTGCTTACATGCAGAAAAGTGTAAAACATACCTGTATTCTGGTATTCTATGATGTGTGATTAAAACAATTATGCACTTAATTTTCAATTTAAACTAAAGTTAAAATTGATCGATTACAGTGATTGGACACCAATGCGATGATTATTGAACTCCGATGCAACAATGATTGACCAATGGAATTAGTGTTATTAATAGACAGTTTGAAGTTTAATATTGTTATTACCTTCTCAATACATAAATTTGAATTTAATAAAACAATTTTATCCATTGAATTTCGTGTTCGACACTATATTACTTTCCTTTCCTTATTATACTCGTAATATTATATCGACTATTACTTTTAATGTCCTTGTTCTACCACTTAAACAGTCTTTTAATTCCACCTTCAAAAAGATTTCCATTTCATGCCAGTGAATTTGTTTCAAGCAGATTTGAAATGATCAGTATCATTAAATTTATCGAATCACGTGAATAAATTGTAGTTGGTAAATGCAACAAAATTCGAGAATGGGATGATTATGTTAAAATGCTATTGTAATACTTTTTTTTACTACAATTGCACGTAATTAATAAAAATGTTATCTACATGACTCAATTATAATAATTATATTTTCTTCGAAATATTAAAAACGGAGTTTCATATTCCATCGAGTGCGCAGTAAAATCTGTTTTGAATAAAGTTAAGTAACATATTCCTGCTTAATTGGCATATGTATTCTAAAATAGAGAAGAAAATTATTTATGGTATAACCTGATACTATATCTTATAACTTTAAAAATATACTTATTCTTTTCTATGATTTGTAGTAAATATGATGAACACTGTTTACATAACCTAATGTCCTATATTTTATAACAAAACCGTAAATGGTTTTAATTATAGTTGCAGTACTTCTATCTATATTGTTCAGTTGGATAGGTAGCATTAGTGTAATATAAATAGAGATATAAGAATACTTAAGAAACAAAACAATAATTTACTAACACTTACAAAATTTTGTATATTTCATGTGTAATACAAATCAATTCACTAATGCCTTGAATAAAATAAAAACCTTTCGTTCTAATTTAACACTTTGTCAATTAAACTCCTTCCTTTTAGCGAGAAAAGAAAATGCCCTTAAAATAGGCTCCTAATATTTTCAGGATACAAAATTTTGTACGTTTAACTCCGTTTATGTTCCACTTTATAGGATGTTCCGTAATGAATAGTAAAACCACGTAATGAAAATTGATCTAACAAACGTGCACTTGACTTACAAAGTTTTTACTAACCAAGACAAAATATTCAATTTCTCATTCATTTAGTGCAGTGATGACCACTGGAGCTCCGGCCTTCCCCCACTGTAGGTCCATTCCCCTCATATAGACTGTGATTTGGAACGACGATGGACCGAGGGGGGACGAGAAACGAACTGGAGGGAACTGAAACGAGGGGAAGAGACCTAGGGTGTCTTGCATTTGCATTTTGCTGCATATAAACTTATGCCCATTGTATGAAATTTTTGCACATAGATTTCAACCTTTTTTCATGATCCAGACGTTCAAATGTACGTGTTCTTAATTACTACATGCTTATTACATTTTCTGAATAAAAAACAGATTTAATGTGACCCTTAAGTACAAATCAAGGGATATTGGGTTTGGTGAAGTTTTTGAACCGTCTTTTCAACAAAAAAGACATCAAACAGCTGAATATGACCTTGATAATGTTAATAACTACACACACACTAAAAAACATTTGCCTTCAGAGACGTCCACGACGTCGAGACTTATATATATTTGATGTATTTTTAACCTGGCAGAAGTGTCGATTACTTATGTCGCGTTAGAGTTGCCCCGTGAAAATTTCTTTCATATTGCGACTTTTGTTTATTTGCACCTTATTTGCTGTTTCATTGGCAAAGATGTATGCGTACCTGCTAGTGAGAACCTAGAGTTTATAGAGAATTGAATGATTAGAAGTAATAAAGATATGAAGCATTCTCAACAAGCGTGAGAGAAATTCTCACAAGGTCACCTCTCCCGGGTTAAATTGATTTTCTCAAAAATCAAGAGTTATGTGAAAAGGTGTCATTCCACATTTTTGATTTGTGTTTTCATATAGTCATAACTTCCTGTTCAGTCCTACTGCTCGTTGCAGGACCCGCGGTATAGAAATTACATATTATTGTCAAATTTTTAATATTTTAAAACTGTTATTGTCTTATAATAATAACATAAGTTTAAACCAAGTTTTTCATTCCTGTTCATTTTTAAATGTATAATATTAAATTATGATTTTTTTAATCGTGCCACAAACTGTATGTCTAGACGAGCTGTTCACGAAACATCTCCATGAAACAAGCCATTTAGAAGCCAGATTTATCAACTCCATAAAATGAAGAATCCAGAAAAGTGATGATGTTAGAAACATTTATGTACTCGGGTAATGAAATTGAGAAATTGACTAAAAGTGGAAGTGATCAGTTTGGCTTCTGCATCGCTCAAATATCGGCGTAGAATATAACAATTGTAACAAGAAAGTTATTTTTGTAGTTGATGTTCAAATCTTAGTTATTATAGTTCCAAATCGGAAGACTGGTAAAACAATTGTGAAAGAAAATAATGCCTGAATATGAAACAATGCACCTTTGTTCCTTTAAAACAATTAAAAAGCGATTTATGCGCACTGTTACAGTAAATTAGATAAAATTACTTGAAATACAAATTTAAAATATAGTATTACAAATACTTCGTTATACTTCTCGCAAACTAGCTGTAGAATATACAGGGTAAGTCACCCAAATCCACCATCTAAAATTACTTGTAAACTGTTTGTTATATGAGGAAATGTTTCAAAGAAACGTTACATAGTATCAAGGAGGACGTACAGTATAATAAATAGTCTTTTGCTATTTTGCTTTTGTATCCTGACCCAACCTATCCCAAACCCGTGTATTTTTATATGCGTTCATTATTTTAAATTGCCTTGTCAGGTATTTACACAAAAGTTAAGCTGGTTTTGGGGGACAGTTGAAAGATATATTATGATATTCAGTTACTTGGAGAAAGAAAATGGTGATTATTTAAATAAATGTGGTTGATTTTGAAAGGTGATAAGGAAGTACCATGGGAAGAAAATTGTTAATTACACCTTACGTTCTTAGAGACCACTAAAATTATGTTTGTTAATTTGTTTGTATTAGGATTAATAAAAGAGGTACTTGGGTATTCCATTTCTGGTGGGCCACCCATTATGTACATTTTAGAATTTAGCAACCTTTGTATCCGTAAGATTTAATTTCCATTCGAAATTACTTAACGGCAGTCGCTTACTTGTGTCTGGTAGTTTGTAACTCTTAACACTTTTCCACGATTCTTCTTGTTTGCAATACCCTCGTTGTATGTTAATTCAACTGTCATTGTTCGCCGAGAGACATAATGTCGTGCATTGTCGTGCCTTGTCACTAACGAACGGGAACTCTGGTAATTACTACAGTTTCCAAATTGTTGAAATTTTGCATTAGATAGAACATAGCAAAGCAGTCCTCTTCCTTCATGGGCCTATTAAACAAACAAAGACGATAGATGTTTATCCACAAGTTGTCTTATACCGAGAGATAAAAAGAGGGTTTAAGACAGATGTTTATAGTACTTACTGAGAAGAGTAAAAAATATCTAATCAACATAGGTCCTAAAATCAATCCTTTCAATGTAAAATCAACTTTTATATTTACGAGCGTTCGGTATCGTAAAGTTGAGTCTGAAATAAAATAAAAAATAAAAAAAATATATACTGCGGTGAACTTACGAGAACGAATAGAAAATGCATGTCGTATAATACAAGACACGGAAAGAATACAGTAAGACCTCGATTATCCGATTAATTATTTTGTAATTAATAACAAAATGACTTATACTGTAACTAGACTTCGCATAAATATTCAAACTTTATTTTAAAATATAAAATATATAATGGTACATAATTAAATGCACATTGTTATCAGTGATAATTTTAGCTTGTTCCTGACATAGGATGGCGAATTCTTGGATGAGTTGCGTTCGATAAATCGGGGTTCTACTGTATTTGAAAATGTACATCGATATATGATACGCAGACATGAGTTTTGTATTGAAATGGAAGAAAGGCATAGCGGATATTTATGACAAATGTGAAAACAAACTTCTGTATTTTTCATCGAAAGGATTGATTTTAGAACCTATCTATGTTGATTAGACATTTTTTACTCTTCTCGGTAAGTAGTACAAGCCACTAAGGTCTTAGACCCCTTTTTATCACCCTGTATATGTTAGCTCGTGATAGCATTACTCGGAAAAGTGGAATGTTATTAGATATTCTATACTTTGCCAAGTACAATAACCAAAATATACTTCAGAAGAAGATGAAATATTATTAGAAGTTGCTGGAACATTCTTTAATTATGAAACATATTGTATCTATATACCTATATAAGTAGTAATAAATATAATTAAATTACTGCTTCAACATTTCTATTGTGATCACCTTCTTTTATATTGATTTTCTACACAATATACAAACTCCTTTCATATCTACCAAACATATTTTTCACCTGAACAATTATCTCATACTTTTATAAAGTATCGGCTAATTAACCAAATAATATTCCTCACTGAGGTATATGTAATAAACATGCGTATTTGTTTGAAAATTTCTTTATAAATATTGTTATCGATAACTTGGCATATAGGTAAAGCATCCTTTTTTTTTATCGATGGATATTCATGTTTAGGGGTGAAACTTCCCTTCAAAGTTGAGGAATAAGAACCTTTTGAGCCAAACAATTCAAAAGCTAACAAACATAGAAAAAAAAGGGGCACAGAGAAAATTAATTGAATTTTTATGAGGAATATTATGACGTAAGAAAAATTTACGTGCATCATTATCGTCATCATAATCCATATTGGAATCATCATCTAGTTTCAAACTTACATCGCCCCTATTGCTAGTAGAACTATCATCTTCATTTCATTCCTGTTGTGATAAGGAAAAATAGTTGATTAAATTAGACAAAGGGCATGCCCTAATATTGCACAGTACGACATTAAGGTACGGTTGGTATGCGATATTAGGGAACTTTGTACTCGTAGATTATATAAATGTACATCAACTTTTAACTTTGAAAAATTAAAATCCTATTTGTACAAACAATAATCTAGGTCCTTTGCATTGCGGGTGATATGGCAAAATCGAAAGTTTATATCTACTTCTGGGCGAAAAACGATTTTCGGTAGCATGTGCAGAAAACTTGAAAAATATGCAAATTTACTATTCAGACTAGGGGCCATCCGGTATTCAAAGGAAACGTTGTTGTTTGCTTTGTAGATAGAAATTTAGTTTGCTTCTATAGATATCATAGTTTTGGTAGAAGTCCAGTGTGCCATAATAGGAACCTATGCAATAATGGGATACTTTCCTCTACAAGTAAAGCAGAATAAAATTGTGTCACTGATTATACCTTATACAATATTGGTCACGCTCAAGAGGACATTAGAAATATTTCGAATTCTCGAAGTGCCGCATAAAGTTAGATAGCGTTAAGACCAAACGGCTTCCCTTGTCTCTCTAAATCTATGAAACTGGCGAAGTGTTATGCAACAGTTGACATCGTACAGTAGTTTCCACGGAGCCGAGCGACGGGGTTGAACGATGATACTTTGAGGAATAGGCATGCTTGAAATTCCCTCGCAGGGTAGCGAACGGTCTGCACGAGCCATCAAAGATTTCTCATCTCTCTGGTTCAGTTGCCGGTTAGTCTCGGACACCTCTTCACCCGGATCTTCTCGTTTTCAAGATCGATTTGCTAGAACGTGCCTCTTCCTGTTGCTGCATTCACGTCAACGCGATAAAGAAAACGCAACACCCCAGGTTTAATGTCATTTCACTCTATGGTTGTTCAACTGGATTTTATCTGGCCGTAATAAAGCTACAAAACATGGAATGTCATCTCTGGCACGACAATTTGAACGACCGATATAATTTCTAAAATTTTATTTGGGTCACTGATGAACAGAGTAAAGCGAGCAGACAGTGATGCAAAGTAGGATGGGGAATTCGGTTATTGAATATGACTATCCAGGAGTTGCTGCAAATAATTAGATATTGTAATTGAAATGAAAATTTGTTTAAGCATGTTAGGTAAATAGTAAATAAAAATAACTGTTTGTACCGAATCGTAAACTATTTACATGCACTTTTCATTTGGTCTACTGTCTTGTAATCACTTCACTATTTCATAAATGAAGAGTAAGGGGAAAGAACAGAGTTGTCCATTTTTATTCTGTAATGTTCAGGTTGAAAGAAAAATTAAAATAACGTAAAACAAGTATATTTTCGCTTATTTTTTTTCTGTTGCGTAAGTTGAGTATATCTTCATGTGATGAACAATACAGTTACACTCATTGCACCTTGTTTCTTTACTGTTTCACCAAAGTATTAAAAATTGATTTTCTCGATGAAGCTGTTTTGTGACATTTCTTGTTTTTCCCGTAACCCTTGAAATATCAGTCGACTTCTAACAATTGCGAAACAGAAAATGTTTCTTACTCATCCATGCATACGAATCCACTCGACAATCTACAAAACTAAATTTTAATTATTACTCACTTTCAAATGTCTTTATATGTATTCTTTATATATATTCTTCATGTGTATTCTTTACATGTATTCTTTATATGTATTCTTCACTATTCGGGATGACAGTGAACATATATTACGCGTTAGACACGTTTTTGAATAAACACTAGATGAAAAGACGTTGTTTTAAATACATTAGTTCTTCGAATGTTTCCTATTGAATAGTACAAAATTTCGAAGTTTTATATATCGCCAGTTTTAAAATTTGTTTACATCTACTTTTCATCGTTCTGTTTGTTTCATATACATTCGGTGTTGTATTCAGTCCATCATATTGCAATCGATCATTTAATAAAGTTACATTCGTTGTTTTGCTTTGATCAATTTATCTGGATTTTCACCCGTAGTTACCTACCGGAGCCTGTCAACAATTCAATAATTTAATTTCCTTTAATTTACGGTACAGAATACGATATATTTTATATTGGAAATGGTACATGATAATGTGAATCGTAAATTCTATGGAAAATCTAAAAACCCAAACGCTGAAAATATTCTTCAAATATTCTATAGCCTTTATCTGACTTTAAGAGGCGTATATTATGCCATTAAATGTTACAAAAAAATAATAATTAAGGTAATTCAGTTACATATATAAAATTCGGTTAACAACTAACTTTTCCTCCAACTATATTTTAGACATAAATTTATACTCAATAAAATTTTAATATTCGTTGACCATGTTTCAGTGTAAAACGTTAAACATTTTTAGAAATTTATAAACAAGGATCTACTTTCAATATCTTTTGAAACTGAAAATTCTGAACAAGCAAGTGAGATAGAATCCTGATTTTGTTAGTAATATCAAGTATCACAAATCCAGCAATATAATATAAATGCTAAACAAACTAGTCAAAATCATAACAGTTAAATATATACAGTGAGTAACACTAATATCGGAGACCATCATTTTTCATACATCACTATAATTTATTGCTTTGTAGTTCCGCCTACGATGATACAAGTTCAAAGCTAATGCAATACTATGTTAAAACATTCCATCTAATTTATGAAAATATAAATTGCTTTTATTTAACTTGTAATAATTACTATACAATCAGTGTTAAACAAAAGTAAGTTTTTGAACGTTACAATAATATTCGGACAGATAATAAACACTTGTACAAAGCCATAATTTATAGTGATGTATGAAAAATGAAGGTGTCTGAATATTAGTGTTACTCACTATGTGTACATAGTTCAAAGCAATTAAGCTATTGGAATATGCGAGGAGATGCGTCTCATACTCGCTCTCTCTTTCACAAATGTTGCCGGACATAAGAGAGCAAACGAGCTGTTTCAAGAGGCACCAGGAAGTTTGAATTAATAAAGCGAACTTTATAAGACTTGCTAGTGGCTCGTGTTTATAGATTGGTTTGCACGAAAGCCACGTCGGTTGGGTTCAATTATGTGCCTTCCGCGTTGTTCCGATTCGCTTATACTCGCTCAGTCTTCGCTTTTCATAACGTCGACTGTTACGTATCCTACTTGATTTCCTAGAAAAGTATAAAATAGTTGTAATTTATTCATAGGAAAGAAACTTCGGTTGCGATACTCATTCAAACACATTTTATTTTCCGATACGCTTTAGTTATTGTTAATATAAAAACACTTGTGACAAGTTGTAGAAACATGTAATACTTTAGTTATTATTTTTTAATTCGTACATTATACGTAGTTTAATGCTATGAAAAGTGCTGTATACACATAAAAATAATGACTTTCGTTATTTTAAATATTATATAATAAGAATACTATTGATTTTTCTAATCACAAGGATTATCTTATTCAGAGATGGCCAACAGGAGCAAGGCTGGGCTGTGGCTTACCCCCACTCTGCCTCCGCTCCCCTCACGTAGATTATGATTTTGGTACGACGTCGACTTTATCCAGAGATTACATCTCTACTCTGATACACATACATCATTTGTCATATATAAACTCTGTGGACATCATATGCACTCGCTTATTCAGATATTTGATAATTAAAAAATTAATTACAATATTATTTATTTTTAAGAAGATTCGAATAACTAATAAGGGCACTGAATTAAAGGATATCAACCTATCAAGTACATTGCATATTGCTATAATTGAATTTGAATTATATATTCCGGATCTTTTTAAAAATAAATAGTATGGCAATTAATTTTTTAAATATCAAACAGATCCGAATAAGTGAGTGTATATGATGTTCGCCGAGTTTCTATAAGACAAATAACGTACATATATCAAAGTAGAGATGTAATCTCTGGATAAAAATGATGTCATATATAAAAAATAGTTATTGTTATTACGTGACTGTTTTTTGAGAAATCATCCCTACCGATATTTGCCGACGTTCTCGAAGTCATACCTAGACCACAACCTACGAGGAGGAATGAACGTAGAGTGGGAATAGGCAGAGTCAGGCCTTGCTCCGTATGACCACCTCTGATCTTATTATAAAGACGTATATAGTCTTGTGTAGCTAGATTTCTACATCCAACAGTAGCTTATATTACGTTTGTTCAAATTCCCTGACTTCATCTTATTCTCATTGAATGTACTTAACAATTAAAGTGGATTACATAGCTGAAGAAGATTATCGTGAAAATTGTTGTAGCACATAGCATCATTTCAATTTGTTTTTATAGTATCTACATTGTTATAAAAAGAAATGATATGGTTCCATGTATAACAATCAAGGTAACATTGTCTTTTAAGGACAATACAATAGTCTTAAAAACATTTCACTAGCAATTTATTCTCCGTTTAAAAGAATTTTTCGCTGACTTTGATCGTTTGTCTTACAATAACGAGCCACACTCATCACACGAAACATGGTCCACACGCTACATTCCGCTTGCGTTTAATGACTATACCCTTATCCTGTCCATCTAATCCCATTTCTCCTAACTTATGGAATGGATATTGCGTAAAATCCCGAAATCCAATTTTTTCGCATAAATGCTACACTGCTTTCCCGTGCCACTTTCGTATTGTTCCTTTGACTACGATACAGTAAAAAGACACTTCCTTTGACACACCTTGTGGCTACCTCCAATGAATGAAAAAGAGTGTTTTGTAGATTTCATTGGAAATATAACCACAGAGCAACAGAGACTTCACACGTGCTAGTGTGGACGAACTTTGATTCACTTTTTACTGAAGAAGTAAATAGTTTCAACATTAACCCCTGGCCTTACGATTTTTCTAACGAGTTTCGTGCGATAAAGTTTTTTATTCGAGTCCTCGGTTGTGCTGATAATAGAAGAACGTCTATCAGCAACTACCACTCGCGTTTAACAAGCCTCTAGGATTCAAAGATGCAGTAGTGCAAAGTTTTAAACAGTCGGTATGTAAATAAAACTCGCACATATAACAGATGGATCGAATTCTGTATCACGAGTGTGGCTCGTTATCGCAGGACAAAGGGTTAATTTATGAATAATCATTGCAGCAGTATTTTAGGGGTAACGAAACTATCTATTAGATCTCTTACTATCCGGATATTCGAGTACTCGAAATACTCAATATGATCCGAATTTGAATTCGAGATCCGAGTCTGGGCACTCGAGTAGCCGTGTATACGGATTCGGATCTGCTTTGCTAATTACTCAAATATGAAGCTTTTTTTATCTGGATTTAGATCGAAGACAGCAAGTATAGGTAAAGGATTACAATTAAAGAATAAGTACGTACATTAATATTTTACTCACAACTTGTAGTAATGTTGAACTGCAGAGAGGTTTGAATCAAAATTCAACAATAATAACTATATTTTAAGAATGACAACAACAATAGCAAATAACACTATATGAACTATTTATTAAACTAATCATTCACGCGACTATCAACCAGACCCAAACGTTCCTCATTCGTACGAAAAATTCTATCACGCCCACGAATTATATTATCCCCAGACATGCACTCAGATGAATCGTCACACTCACTTTTTTGCACCTACACGTTATCTATTGTCTTTTTGCATCACTCCCACATATCCACACACACGACTTGTGCATTCATCATACAAATGAAGCAAAGTATGTAATTTCATAGGAGATTGTTCGACACTGATATTTAGTATCCGATCGCGGGGGTAATACGAATGTATTCGGATTTTCGGATTCAAGTTGAGTGGGTATCCGGATACTCAAGTTTTGGATACCCGTAATTCCGAGCAGCAGTAAGAGCACATTTACTAACACTACGCGCACTTACGTATCGATTCTTTAAACCTGTGCACTGTAGCACCTTGGACTCTCACAAGATCACTCGTCAGAAGATTGTTAAAAGGGGATTGTGTGTGCTGCTAGACGCGCTCTGCATTTATCACGGTACTCGAGGACTTCAATAGCAATCTTTACCGCACGGCATTGTTCGAAAAATCGCAAGAATGGGGTTAAACAGAAGAATACTTTTGGTAATTATTCGGAATAAAGGTGACCTTAACGATTTCATTGACCTTGAAATATGTTGTCAAGGTCAACATTCTGAGTAACTTTTTCCTACACATATAACCGCCGCTCGGCCTTAGTTTCAGAGATATATGTACGCAAAGATATATTAAACACTATACAGGGTAAGTCACCTAAGACTGGAAGTTGAAATATGATCGAAAATGTTAATTATATCGAAAACTGTTTCAGACAAAGGTTGAATGGTTTTAAGGGCGACTCTGTACAAGTACTACTCCACAATATCTTAATTAAAATATCTCCTAAACTAATGGTTTTTCAGTATAAATGGTTTATTACTTTTTTATAGAGAATGGCGAGCTGAATCGATTGATGCATTAAAATATATATGATTCCATTTAAAAAAACAAAGTTGACCTTCAAATGTCCTCTACCGGCACTCTGTTTCCTCACTCGCTCTCGGAGCTTGGTCCAGACCACCAAGCAGTGCTTTTGATTAACCATATGACCCTCAGATACCCATTCAATTATGATTACGCCTCTGATGCCAAAGAAAACGATCATCACTCTTTCTTTTTCCATTCTCAGTGAAGTGGGTGTCTTGCAGTACATCGCTTGCCTCTGTGTTTTCGGATCGTATTGAAAAATACACGTTTCATCACATGTGATAACATTCTGTCGGAGTTTTTTTTAATTTCACCAGAAATTCCAGATTGTTACTCTGCTCGATTTTGATCCTAGTCACGAATCCGGCAGAACAACACAAGACGGTCACATTCAGACAAAGCTCAAAGGCAAACCAACTGACATAGAGAAATGAGACCAGTCTTGTTAAATTTGAGAAGTTTCAAGATCAGCTATATTTCGCTTGCTCCCCGCTTTTATAAGTTTCCCCGACACAGAGCACACAGTTTCGTTATTTAATCGACACACCTCGTATATTTCGAAATTATTAAACACAATGTTTTCACTACTTATACTCATAGGAATACCACAATAACAACGAATTCAATCAGACAATACTTACCGCTTATAAGCAGAAAAACAGCGCAATCATGCCGCTTGGCATTTTTCGGCATGGAATTAGAGAAGCGTAATCGTGCCGCTTGGCATTTTTCGCCACGAAACGAAAGAAGCGCTGATGGCGCCGCTTGGCATTTTTCGACCGGATTTTTGCAAAGGTCTGTAGCACTCAAATGGTTAACTCTTGGGATTTTTAGGTTGTTACGTAGATCCTCATTTCTTATGTACCATGTGGCAATAACAACTGCTATGAGTATTTGCGATTGGATTGTCTCTAATTTAGCTATGTGGCTCATTACCGACATTCCAATTTTTAATTTGTTTTCTATACTCACTTTGGATTTTCGACTGGTTAACCAGTACATCTATCTAGAAGAATACTAGCAACGAAAATATATTAGCAGTTCATTTTGAGTACAAAGGGTTATTCTGCATCATCACCAATTTCTCGTCTTTGTTTCTCGCCTTTAGGGTCCAATATTAAATTGTCGAGTAATATAATGCTCACAATGAGTTTCTTTCAATCTTTTGAAATTTGGGTGAATTTCTGTTCAGTGTATACAATACCTTGTAGATTTTGAAACATAGAATGCAATAATATGGTGTTTGCGTATGTCATTCATAGTGGACGCGGTACAAATGCATTTTAAGGGAAACTGGTTCTTTTCTCGATTGCGCGTGGATCTCGAAAAACATTGCAGTTATATGGCTGTTCTTGAGCTACTCCAAGGAAGTCCACGCTCAAACATTCATGTAATATCAAGAAGAACTGGAAGTTCACACTCAGAAGAATGGAGATTTATGTGTGTAGCACTACGATCTACAATCTTATCATTCACAAAGTGTACGATATTTTCTTCAGTAGGATTATGTGGCACGTGTACTGGAATACTACATTCTTCCATATATTCTCTTCACGGATGAAGCTCAACCCCACTGCATTCATATAAATAATAGCTACAATACAGAAAGTGATATTTCTATGGTTGCACTTAATATAATACTTTCTCTACTCTATGCAGGCAAAATATTTTACTTAATAATTACATGTTAATAATGTAGATTAGGGTAAATAAACCAGTAGTTGATACTATAAAACTCATTTCCCATTGTATGTATTATCACAGAGTTTTATTTTTAGTAAGCAATTTTGTAGGTGGATAACTTAATTCGTCAGCCGTTTTTAAATGAATTTATTAATTAATCTTGAAGAAGATATTTTTCTTTAATTTGACTAACCTCCTTAACAAATCTGTGAAGGAAAAGAACCATCCAACAGCACGCAGAGTACAAACAAGGGTAATTGTTCTGGCATTTACACCCACGATGCATTGCAATGAAAGTAGTTATAAATTTTCACACTGGAGTGAATAACCTTTCAAACAGCGCACTATTAAAAAACATTTTTTTAGTAGGAAGCTTAATTTTCGTGACTGAAAATAAAAGTGTCAACTATTGATACACTGTCAACTACTGGTGCATTTACCTACTACCATTTTTTCGAACAACTTGAAAAATTCTGTTATTCATGCGTTGAATAACAGAAATCAATGCATTTGTAGGATCGACATATCTATGCTAGCCTACGCTTGATTTATACTATCTTTAAGCTCTGCAATTGTAACAAATTGCTTTACATTTGCGAACACCGTGCGAGCTAATATTCCCCAAAGGTTTTCCATTGGGTTGAAGTCTGGAGAACGGGCGGACCACTGCATTAATTGAATATTCTTTCCTTTGAAATCATTCTTTAGTGAATCTTGAACTGTAAATACCCTCATTATCTTGCTGAAATATCCGGTTTTCATAATCCGTTTGTTCAATAAACGCAGTTAAAAACACTCTCCAAGAGTTCTACCTAATTTTCGGAATCCAAACTTCGTTGGTATCTAACATATTGGTGTCTCTGCAGTATAGCTAAATGCAGCCTAAATCATGAGAGTTCCACCACTAAAATGTCGATTCATAGTAGTGTCCTATAATTTACTACTGGCTAATCCAGATTGATTTTTTTTCATCTGAAAAAATGGTGTTTCCATTCTTCATTTCATGTAACTTTTAACAGGCCCGAGTCTCGCTTCTTTATAATGAAGCGTTGACGGTGGTTTCGCAATTTTTTTGGTCCCGACGAAGCGTTTATTATTTCGTAAAATTTATTGCACACACTTTTCAGTGTCTGGAAAATATAAATCCGCTTGTATTTGGGCTAATATTTCTGAAATTAGCCAGTATATAATATTAAGAGATGAACAAGAAAAATCAATTCAAACGACAATTTTTGATGACTTGCAAATCAACATAAGTGAATTAGAAAATACTGAAACAGAAAATAGCGAACAATTTTAAAAAATTTGTACAATTTTAATTACTAATTTTATATTCCGTAAATACTTTACAATATTTAGACACTTGTAACAGAATTTCGATTTTTGTCCAAAATTCTACCATTCGGCCGCACTGTGCGCCGTTACATTCTTATTTGATGCAACTCGCAAAATTAATGTCTCCGCGTCAGCTTTTTATTTCCGTCCTTCGAATGAATTTTACCATATAATCAGCTAATCTAATAAAATTATTTATCACATTATGTGACCACTTTATTTTTAGGGTAATTTCTCTGTTCGAGAATCCTGCGTCTTTGTAAGCAGTTATCTTAGCCTTTTCCTCCTTAATGAATAATAATGTATTGGGCCATCCTGTATGTAATACGGTTTTTCTGAAATCTGAGTTTAAAACAATGGTACTCATCACGATCGTCACTTATCTGTTTGGTGTACATACTACTGTAGACAGGATCCTTCAGACAATGTTGTTCCGAAAGTACACAAGTGTAGATCGAGTATTGCAGTTGTTATAAACGTTTAAAATGAACAGGACGAAAGACCATATTATGCATGATATGTTATATGAGTTTAATAATGAAAATAATGCAACTGTAGCAGTGAAAAACACATCTGAGGCGTATGGACAAATTATTAGACAGTGTCAAAGATTTTCGAGTTAGAAAGTAGAGTCTTAAAGATGAACTTCGTGCCAGGCAGCGTAAAAAGTTCGATGTAGACGTTTCACGGGTTACTGTTGAACAAAACCCAATCATACTTGTTCAAGAATCAGCCTAAAAAGTTCAATTCGACTCATTCTATGGTTTACCGTCACTAAAACCGTATTAGAAAAATTTGCAAAGTTATGCTTATCGAAAAGAGTCGCACTATTTATGAGATGATCCAATATCTCTTGGCATGTATTTAAAACAAATTAAATTAACCTAAAAATATACTCTGTTTTATATAAACATGATAAAACCAATACTTTGTTATACCCTACACAGTATTCAGACAGCTGAAAATGTGAGGAACAGAACAGCTGGTACAATGGTAATTTCACACGAATTTGCAATGCAACGTCAATTATCACCATAATAATCAAAACAAACGCGTGTCGGAAATACTAATGAAGAAAACAATTGAAATCGAAGAAACAAGTATGCATGTAACTATTCTAGTCGGTAATAATTAAAAGCTTAATTGATAACAATCAAACACAGATAAAATGTTTAATGAAAATATGGAAATTTCGCTGACTGTATGCATTGCTGAAGATATGAACTCCAGTACGACGCACGTGAACATATCGATTTGTAGTTAATGTGAATTGCACTGGTACGAAATAATGAATAGGTACCTACTGTTTTGTGCCATACATTCCATACAATATAGGGTGCTGATTAGGGGAGGATTAAGAACTTTAGAGGCCCTAAGCACTTAAAAGATTTTGGTGCCCCCGTATATGTATGTATATCTAATTCAAAGTATAAACAATAATAAACCGTAAAATAAAATTTTATTTTTCGAAATGAACCAAAACGTACAGTAAGATGAAAAATAATGTTTGTTTTTGTGTACTTCTACTTTATTTTCATTTGAAAAGATTTCTCTTACTTTTTCTGATTGCAAAGTCTTTGCTCAAACTTTCAAAACTAATCTAACGTAAAACTTCCGCTTTTATACTTACAATTAGTAGAGATAAGACATCCAGCCTGCCTTATTGCATAGTTGTTCTGATTCACGTCAGAACTTTGGGGGAGTGTTATTAATAAATGCTGAACATTGTACAATAACCACTGCTTTATAATATAAGCCGTATGTTTAAAAACGATAATTTTCTTTTAATTGCAATTGAATGGCACCTGATCAGAAATTGTTGTGTAAAATGTCTAAATAGGTAATTTTCAGGGCCGGAAAGACCTTTAGAGGCCCTAAGCACTTAAAAAATGTTGGTGCCTCCATATATATCTAATTAAAAATATAAACAATAATAAACCGTAAAATAGAATTTTATTTTTCGAAATGAGACAAAGCTTACAGTAAGAAGAAAAATAATATTTATGTTTGTATACTTCCATTTTATTTATATTTTAAAAGTTTTCTCCTACTTTTTCTAATTGCAAAGTCTTTGATCAGAACCTCAAAACTAATCTTACGTAACACATCTGCTTCTATACTTACAATTAGTAGATATAAGGCATGCCTTGTTGCACCGTTGTTCTGTTGGAATTTTTAATATACTTCAACTGAGGAAATGAATGCTCAGTTGAGCAAATCGTGACCATTAATGATAAACATATACGAAAGCAAATATCGACATTTGGAAAGGCACACTCAATATTGTTTTCTACAATTATTTTATAAAGTTCAAGATGACTGAATCTTGTTTAATATTTTATGTTACACTGAACTTATGGCGCACATATGAGTGAAACTGCTGAAGCTCAACTGAGAAATTAGTGTTCAAGTCCTCTGAGTAAGCACCAACCAGCTTTTGACAACTTCTCCTCATCTCAGTTTCATGTTTGTCAATAATTGTGTAAAAATTGTTGATACGAAATTTATTTCTGGCATTCAATGGTGCCCCCCTTCCTTTGATGCCCTAAGCACGTGCTTATTTTACTTAATGGTTAATCCAGCCCAGCTGCTGATTCAAGACAGGGAATTCTAAAGTTTTTTACAAAATGAGCTTCACTGAATTTGGAAAATATGTAGCCAATGAAAGAAATAGAGTGCAGTCGTAAATTGGACTATGTGCCAAACGAACATATCTTTTAACTTTCACTTTCAGTTCTGAAGCAGCTTCCCTTCATCTCATTGCAAGGATTTAAAATTGATCAATTACACAAAGGGGTTGATTCAAAATCGATGAAATCTTCCCCTCCATGGATTTTTTCCACGGTTTGCATATTCGTAGATTTGTGTGGTGGGACGGAAAAACTTGAAAGTACTGCTTCGTGAAAATTAAAAAAGCAATTCGTAACTTTTTAATAACTAAAAATAGATTGATCAACATTGTGTCGCAAAATAGTAAAAAATCAAATATCTTATATCGTTTCTAGTCTAGTTTCAGTTTAGTTAAGTGTTTATAGTTTAGTGTTATTGTACGCCGTTTCTAATCATTTTGGATCCAAAAAAGTTCATACATTGCAGAGAATGGGTGTAAGTTTATCGTACAACTTTTGAAAAAGAAGAAACAGATTCTGATATCGTGTTTAAGTTAGACCTTAAAGTTAATTTAAAGAACAGTAAATTGATCACTATTCATAGCTGTATTAGTCATGCTGCAAACAGTTATCGATTTGATATACAGTCGGGGACAAAAATAAGTGGACAGGTAATGGAAATAGATATCAATGAAGTTTAATGGAACTAGTACTAGTGTTATATACTTAAGTTTTATTTATTATATATCCTTGTCATACATAGATTATTTAGTAAACAATTGAAATTAATGTTTACATCTTTGTATAAACAAGCCATATTTAACGAAATAGTAAGCCATTTGTCGAGGGACAAAAATAAGTGGACACTTGGTTACAATGTATTGTGAGGCAAGAAATGTATACAAACATCAAGCAAGGGTCACGCTTACACGCAGTAGTCCCAAATAAACTTTTTAGTACCAATTCAAACTTTGTAAAAGTAAGATCGTTTGTGAAATAATTGCAGACTGCCAAAAATACAGGAAATTTCATATCAAATTCGCCGTTTAATTGTTTCGGACTATCGTAATAAATTAAGTTACCGTGTGATAGCTCGGAAGTACAATATATCTAAAAGTGCGGTAGAAAAAATTCATAAAAGATATCTACTACATAATACTGTGGAAAATTTAAGAGGACGTGGACGCAAACGTTGTACCACCGTCCAAGAAGACCGTCGAATTGTTCGCAAATGTCGATAGGATCCAACGATCGCGTCGAGAAATATTGCAGGAACTTTAGAATTAAACATTTCAACAAAAACAATAAAACGAAGATTACACGAAGCTGGATTAAAATGTTGGGAGGCAATACATAAGCCACATATTAATAAAACAAATATGTAAAAACGTTTAGCTTTTGCTAAAAAATATTTGAATATGCCACTATCATTCTAGAAAAATATAATATGGAGTGATGCAAGCAAATTTGAGTTGCGGCAATTAAAAAAGAAGCACCAAGTCTGGAGAAAAAGAAATGAAACGTATAAGAAAGCGTTTATTACGCCAACGGATAAATTTGGCGGCGGATCATTGATGGTGTGGGGGTGCTTTTCATGGAATGGAATTGGTACTTTAGTACAAATTGACGGAACCATGAATGCAGATAAGTATATTGATATACTAAATGACCATTTAGAAGTGGCAGTATTAAAAATGGGTCTCGATGAAGGATTTATCTTCCAACAGGACAATGACCCTAAACACACTGCCAAGAAAAGTAAGAAATTTTTTGAGGATTCAAGTATTAAATTACTTGAATGGCCAGCACAGAGCCCCGACTTGAATCCTATAGAGAACTTATGGAGTTTATTGAACGCAAAAGTTGCATTAGATAAGCGAAATAACAAGATCGATTGTTTTAAAAGTGTACAGTCAGCATTCGAAAATATTAGTAAAGATTATATTGAAAATCTAACAAACAGTATTCCACGACGTTTGGAAGCAGTAATTCAAGCAAAAGGCGGCAATACCAAGTATTAATGTTATTATGTATTTTATTTATTACGTCTTTTATTATATGTCCACTTATTTTTGTCCCTCGACAAATGGCTTACTATTTCGTTAAATATGGCTTGTTTATACAAAAATGTAAAGATTAATTTCAATTGTTTACTAAATAATCTATGTATGACAAGGATATATAATAAATAAAACTTAAGTATATAAGACTAGTACTAATTCCATTAAACTTTATTGATACCTATTTCCACTACCTGTCCACTTATTTTTGTCCCCGACTGTATATTGTAGATATATTTCCATATTCTTTGACCCAATTTTGTCTACCTTTTATAGATAACTGTTTACTAGAAACAGATGTGTCTGATATTGTTAAATACTGCTAAATATCATTTAACCATTTCGCTGTTTAATCCGTACGTCTCGACGTACGAACAAGGCGGAAGGTGGTAAGGTGCTAATAGCCGCTATACTGGCTCAGACATTCCATTTAGCCTATTTTATAATAAGAATTCATTTTATTAAAACATGTGAATTTAAACTTTCACTGAACTTAATTTCCCTTGCCAAAAATGTAGTTTATTTCTAAGTCTTTCATAAATAACTTCGAGCAGTGTCTCGTTAGAAAATTACAATTAATAAAATAAACAAGAAATAATAGTGTTAAAAGCAGCTAGAAAATACGAAGTATTATAGACAATAAAATTTGCAAATCAAACTCGATTCAACCTTAGAATTAACATTGCAATTGTGAATTTCACACAGAAATTGTTGTTAAGAATATGAAACAAATTCAGCACAAGTGCACCTCTCGATCATGAAAAATAAAGGAGTGAAAGGGTTAAATTGTCGTTCAACACCAATAAGTTGAATTCAAATCTAAATGTCTTGTATTATCGGTGAAGTAGTGTATCATAATTATTGGTACTGATAAACATCGTTCAGATATTATACATAAAGGCACAATTGAATTCGATCTCAAAACATATTAGCCTTGCGAATACTAAAGGTCGATTTACACTGCACAGAACGGACCGTCACGTACCGGCAACGGCACGTACCGTCATCGGCACGATAATTTTATGCGTATATTCACACTGTTTCGGCAACCGCAACAACGTGTATGAAAATATTAATTATGTACTCTGAGCAAACCATGAAATTTATCAAGATTAATAGCTTCTATTAATTTTTCCTAATGCATCTACTGATGCATCTGTTCTGTAACGTTTACTACTTCACACTAAAGACTAGCGTCGCCGACACGTTTTGACACACATCGTCACAGAAAATCACGAAACGTCAAAACATTCTTTTCAAGAATGTCGTTTAACACGTATAATTTTATACATCTTCTTCTTCTTTTTCCATGTAACCCAGCCTCAATTGCTATGGTCATTTAACCGGGAGACCTACAGTTTTAGGTGGATTCTGAACCACCATGTGCCAACTGCATCACAGAAGCATTAAAAATGGATTTTGATTTTTTTTAATGAATCATACACAGCTCATAGGAAAGCGTTCTACGATGTATAGTAGACTACATTATCAATAAAAAGTAAATAATGTATCATACATTTTAATGAGTTATTACTAAATGTAAAAAAGTGTTTGCTCTGTTTATTCTGAAATAAATAAATAGATATTAACTTTAATAGCTTATTTATACAATCTGAGTAATTTCACATTCCTACATTTACTTTAATATAGTGGCTAGACTGCGAATTTTTATGCAAATATACATTTTAGACTTCGATATTTTTTATTTCCGTGTAGTTGATGAAACGCAATTATGGTAGAACAATATTTTGGGGTTATAATTTTTGAAAGTAAAATTTTGGTTTCACTTACTCTATAAAGTGTGCATTCTTCATGAAGTTGGATATGATAAATTGCATAAAGGTCCGCAGTCTAGTGATGACACAACACGTTCATTTTATTCTATTTTAGTGACAGGTAACAAAGCGACCGAATATTGAAGAGTAAGAAAGAAAGTTTCTTGTACGAACCTTCACCACGTTCATTTCCATTTGTCTCATACTTTGGTGACATCACTTACTCGCTGCTGTGCTTTCACACAGTCGGCATTGCTCACAATGGCAAACGCTCCTGCTCCCCGCAACGCCAGTTGGCGAACCCTGGAACACATGAATCTTCTCCCCTGACAATGAGTCATCTACCAAATATGCTTTTTTCAGCTTTATCCCACCCTGTATTAATTACAGATAAATTATTTAAATGCACTTATAAATAGACAATACAAATGAGCACGAAAAATACTGTGTAATTACGTGTAATAACAGTGGCTGACGAAATCAAAAAAGAAAGTTTGAAAGCGAAGCAGAAAGTTGTCATAGTGAACGTCGCGTGACAGTGGGCGCATCCCTCTAGAGTCTAGACCAGTGTTTCCCAAAGTGGGGCGTACGCCCCACAGGGGGGCAATTCGATGGTTGGAGGGGGGCAATTTGAGAATTGACCCGACATGACTTTACCCCCTTTGCTATATCATTTATATTACTAAAAAGAACAAATCAAATTTTTATGTTTAAAATTATGTATGGGGGACATGGAGATTTTAGAAATGTTAAAGTGAGGCATGGCCTAAAAAAGTTTGGGAAACACTGGTCTAGACCCTCTTGTACCCTTCAAATGCCACGGTCTAATGCACTTGGCAAGAACCGATAGTGGTTGAAGGCATTACGGCATAGTCCTTCATCCATATAATAGCAGCTACTTGTACAGTATTCAGTGCTCAAACTATCTGCTCTCTGAACTCTCGAGTGCCCAGTCGAGCACCATACATCAGTAAGCATGCTACGCTATTATGCACGTGTTTGCCCACGTAAAGGAGGAAACTAAAAAGAAGCGCAAAACTGAAAATAATACAGAACGGAGAAAAGTGAAAGACACAGGGAAGAAACAGGGTAGTTTGTATACATTGAAGAAACACGACTGCTGATGACGTGAGAATCAGAGAAAAGAAAGACAGTTTGAATACGAAGAAACTAATGAGGCTTATATAAAGAAAAGAGGAAAAGTAGAAGTTTCATAACAAAAAGTACAACATAATTTTAATGCATACAGGTTAATTATGTCTCAATGTTACATAAAAAAATATAATTTTTTTAAATTGTTATTAGACTAGTACTATTTCAAATATTCTAATGAAATACATAATAGCTACAGAATAACATGTTGGAACGAAACTATCTAAATGTACATTACCTAATGAAAGATGTATGTAGTGCATAAAGCATGTAGAAATGTAATTAAGTAAAATCAATTAATAAAAAATTGTAAAGATGACCTCCAATAAAAGACCCTTAATCAATTTTTTTAAACGGTAATTTTACCATATCTCTTTTTATAGAAAAAGCTTTCCTTACGTTCCAAATTAAACGTTTAAAACATTTGCATGGTATATTTCCATTCTACATTAGTTAATTTACAATGTACCGGCTTGTATTTTTACGTTAAGATACTACACTGGGACGCACTTGAAATACGTAGAAACATTGAATGACTCAAAATATTGAGGCTAAAAACTCATTCAATTTCTTGCTATTCATGTTTTAATAACTACACACTACAAAATTGACTATCCTTATCTATGTTTGACAATCAATTAGAATTCAATGAAACCGTGGCAAAAATTTCTGAACGAATAGTAACATTGAGAAACAGGCCAACAGTAAGTAATGAGGCGATATATAATTTGTTCCTATTACATTGTATATTATAATACAATTATCTTAAACGATATTGTACCACTTACTCAATTCTCATTTGTTATTTTGTACGCTCCCAAATTCTTATCTCCATTTTATTCCTCATTCAAATTCATAATTATGATAATTTTTCATTATCTTTAAACAATAAAAAATGAACAATATGAATTATACAAGGCTTTCTTTGCAAGATCTTTAAATAAAAAGCAACTGGTATCCACTTATAAGTGAATCATTACTACTGGATAAACTTAGCATTGTACAGACTAGTAACTTACTATTAATAGTTCTTACTTAAGGAATATGTATGTTTAAAAGAAGATGTATTCATAACAGAGTACGTACAACTAAATTAATCGTAGCAACGCATCTGCGTCTGTGTATAGGTGAGCTATACTAACATGGCAAATTCATGTCCCAGAGGTTGCTAAAATGTTAACTAACCACTTTGACCACTAACATACATACATTGCATTTATAATTGTTGCAGTTTTAAAGAAACACGGGAGTTTGCTTGTTTTTTATGATACATGAGAATGAATGAATTTCGGCAAATGAATTTCTCTAATATTGTTCGAGGAATTATCGGCCACCTAATTGCATACTATGCGGGGACAAGTATGTATAATGCTATCAAATAAAAATATTATATAAAAAAATTGGGAACTACAATATAAAAGGTTTTCATCTAGAACAGCGATTTTTGACCTTTTTTATCTCACGGTACACATAAACTAATTACTACAATTCTGTTTTTACTATACCATTTTAAACTTACATTTTTTCGCCGATCTGACAAAAAAAACATTTTTGACTGATTTCCAAAAAACAAATAATACTTTTTTCCATTTCTTCTCCCAAGTGACAATAACATAACTATTTTTCCCACTATGCGTTAAATGACACTACCTTTTTAAAAAATCTTTTTAAAACCTCATTTGTTTATGATACTTTGTAATAAAAAGATAATACTCCAAATTTTTTAGGACAATAGTTATTTATTATTTTTCTCTGATTTACATACATTTAATACTTTGAGTGCCGCGTGTCCCATATCTGGGTGACAGATAGATTCAATCATTATTTATTTGATCATGTAAAATATTAAAAATATACCTAGTCAGCTCTAATAGAAGCAGTAAACAAATGAAAGATGTTACTGATATTATTGATTAAAAAAGGTACAATTCATGGTTACATTCATTTTGTATAAAAATTGAGGAAGTCTGCCATTTTCAGCTAATGGAGCGTGGCACTCATTGTCAGTGTTAACGAAATATCTGACCTTCGCGTTGTTTTAATATGTCAACTAAACCGTAAGTTTTTTCGTCATTGGTACACGATGGTTATTTCTAAGCATTGCTGCCACACCACATTAACGTGTATTGAAAAATCTTAGACACACCTGTGGATCTCTCGCGGCACACTAGTGTGCAGTGGCACACAGGTTGAAAATCGCTGATCTATAAAATAAAACAATCAAAGAACCAAAATCCGTACATAAATAATACGTTTATAAGTTATGTACAATAATCTGATATATATCCAAAGGTACGCATATGTTTAACATAATGATAATTTTTTATACAAATCGAAATTATTTTTGTTTATATCCCATTCATTAAGGTTAGAGTTATTAAAGAAAATATGGAAAGAATTATGGCTACATGGAGAATTAATATAAATCAGAATGTAATAAGTCAGAAAATGCTTTTTAAATGACATATCGGCATACATATAGCATCCATCAGTGACACTGTGATAGAAACTTTGTACATGAATTAACTAAAATCTTCATAAAATCATAGTTTTGTATTATCACGTTACATTACCAAAATATATAGAAAAAGTGATTTTGATATTCATTAAGGAGAAACTACAATACTCTAGTCAAAATCGAACTACAATGTTATGAATCTGTAATCGATAATTTTGTTAATGAAGTGCAGCTTTAGTAGATAAACATCGCGATAATGTTCGAATATTTAGAGTTGCCATATCACATTCTATGAATATTCTTGCACCTGCCAACACCAGTCTACGTATTTAGATAGTCAAAAAAATGTTTAGCTACGACCAATTCAATGACACTAATTGATTGAAGTCAGCTCCAAACGAATTGAATATAATTAACAGTGTTCCAATAGTTGACATTTTTATTTTCAGTCACGAAAACTAAGCATTCTACTGAAAAAATGTTTTTTAATAGTGCGCTGTTTAAAGGTTATTCACTCTAGTGTGACAATTTATAACTACTTTCATTGCAATACATCGTGGGTGTAAATGCCAGAACAATTGCTTTTGTTTGCACTCTGTGTGCTGTTGGGTGGTTCTTTTCCTTCACAGATTTATTAAGGAGGTTAGTCAAGTCAAAGAAAAATATCTTTCTCAATGCAGACTAATAAAAGTATTGTCAATTCATAATGTAATTCAAAACCTTTTTCATTCTATATATCTATATGTATATATTTTCTATATTAAACAACATTTTTGTATGGTATTGTTTTTTAAAATGCTCTGTATGTATTACCGATGTAATTTTATCGGATTTCATTTCGTTCTATTTCTTGAATCTTGTATTTTTGTTTGCAAATAAACATTGTGTTTTATTTTGCCTGGTGTCAATTACTGGTTTTGTGAACCTGTCAATTACCAGTTTTTTCTATCAATTTGATGTGTCAAGTACTCGTGCAGGTTGGAGGGTTCAATTTTTTTTTAATGAAGCTTCATTACAGAATTATTTGTCTACACTAATGAATTCTATTCATTTAAAATCAGCTGACGATTCAAGTCATCCACCTACAAAATTGCTTAAAAAAATAAAAAAATTGTGATATCAATTGAATCGATGAGTTGAGGAACAGTACAAGTCCAAAAGTGGCAATTTTCAAACAATCTCAAAACTAAATGTAAAATGTACAGAACTATATGTTGGGACCAAAAACAGTGCAAAGAAAGTACCCCATACTTATGTTTCAGTAGTCCCTTCGGTTTAATGAGTGTAAAAACATTATCTGTCATGGACTTGTACTGTTTCAACAATCTGTTTAACAATCATTTTTCATTAAATAATTTCTACTTCAATTATGTCTAAAACAAGTTAATAAATATTTTTTTTACTACTGTGTTATTTTTTAAATTTGCTGACTAAAAAGTGGCTTGAGTAGAAAAACAGTACAAGTCCCATCGTTTTATATTAATTATTGAAAATTAATTAAGAAAATTGAACCTTAGTTAGACGTACATGAACATTTATCTGGGTTAGCATAACCGTGTTTGAATTGGAACAGCACTATAAAATTAATGGCTTTCATGATACACGAAAACTAATGCTATTTTTTCAATTATCTCAAAATGTGGTTTTTGGACTTGCACTGTTATTCAACTCACCGATTCAATTACAGTGGGAAATGAGTTTTGTAATATCAACTACTGGTACATTAAACTTACCATAAATGTACCACATTGAAGAATATGAAAAAGGTATTTTTCAAATTTCATAATTTAAGTTCAGTAGTAAACAGATCATACCATCAGATTTTCATCGTATTACGAACGTGAGTTATAGAATGTTCACGAAATGCAGTATTAAATTTATTGAGGCGGATGAAAAAAGTGTACGTAATAACTATAACTGCACAAAGTTCAAGAAGAGCGAAATTCAGCTGGTAAGTTGAGCGGAAACGCAGGAAACGCAATTAGAGAAATGTGGCCATGAAATTCCAGGGAAATGGAAGCTACAGGAATGAAAGATGATGCTAGTGAGAAACCCGGCGAGACCGGAGGTGGCAACAGGATTTTTCAAAGACTTTCCTGTAAAAAGGAAGCGAGAACACGTTCGGAGCAATAGGTTTGGTTTAGCCGCAACCGGAGGAAATGGTTACATGTGATGGAGAGGTTTGTTCCGCACGAACAGAATCGAACGTAATCCAATACCTTAGTTTCGCAGTCCCTACCAGACCGCTTCCTTTTTATTCGCCGGATCTGTGAGAAAAGTCACAATCGAAGTCACAGGAAATTGATTTTCCCGTTCTACACATTACGCGGATTTTCCGGTTTTTCTCCGACTTTATTTTGCGTCGTTGAAGATGAAATTAATAGAACTGCAGCTGCTTAAAAACAGAGTTGGGCAAATGTTATTTGAAGTGAAAATAAGAAATAGCTATTTGAAATAATATTTCAGTCCGTTATTTTCAATACTGTTATTTGAAAATACAGAGAATATCGATTTATTTGAAATTATAGCAATTTCAAATAATAAATGCTTCCATTATTTCATTATTTAAAATTTGGCAAAAGAAATAATCATCAAAATAATTCAACCGAAAGCCTTTATTTCAAGAAATTTTTACAACAATTTGCTTTGTGCAAAACTCTCTCTTCAAAAAGTTCATCAGTAAGAGATTTGCTGGTGCGGAAGACGGAAGGGGGTTGTTATTTTTCAGGAAAACGTCTTTCCAAGACTGTAAGTCGTTGATGTTCCTCAAACAAAAGTTGTAACATTGTATCGTATAAACACAAGAGTGTGAATTGAATATGAACACACCATGCATAAAACCATAATGTCAGAACAGTAAACGCGATACGATTGAAATATATACATCAGTTGAACTATTGAATGAGTATTATATTATTTTATTATCTTAGATACAAGATGATTATTTTCAAAATTATTTCTTGAAATAAACTAACGCAGTTGTATTTCGAAAATCAAATGATTATCAAATAAAATAACAGGTTATTTGAAATAATATTTCAAATAATGTTATTTCAAAAGTGCCCAGGTCTGCTTAAAAAGTAAGAGAAAGGATGCACATTTCATAATACAAAAAGTGAAAAAAAACCAATACGTCCAAATGTTGTTATCTGAGCACTTGTGTCGAAGTAATACAAGAAGAAAATGCGAGATAAATAAGGTAGAACTAAAAATAGAGAAACAACACATTCTCAATTATCTGAATTAATGAGAAACGCAATGTTCTAATAATTCAATGAATACATTCTAATATGTGTCAAAAGAATTTGTAGTATAATAAACATAAAATTACATAAAATATAGTAATTTTCTTTAGCTGCTCAAATAATAAAGGTGCTACTGTTACTCCTTCCTTCGTATAGTTACATAAGGGTTATTCCACGCCAAATCGATCACTTTTTGACGTCGATATCAGGAATTTTGTTCAAAATGAAATATGATGTAGTGCCCGTGAAATTAGGGAGGTTTTAGTCATCATTTTGCTGGTTTCGAATTTGTTTAAAAAGTACGGACCTTTGAATTTTGCAATTTTTGCCTATTTTCACGAAAACCGGCTGTACTTATGAATTTTTATCTCGGAAACTGTTTGTCTGATTGAGTTCGCTTTTCTCTTATTTTGATCGAGAAGGTTTGGCTTATTATAATAATATTTTTTTGAATTAAAAAATTAATTTGGTAACATTAAAAATGATAAACAAATTCTTATGTTGTAAATTTCTCCTTGAAGGCTAGTAGGTCTTAAATTTAAAAACAAAATATGACCATATTCCTTGAAACCTTACCTACCAAATAAGGCCTCGATCAGGATGGAGTCTCTAAAATTAACATTTCATGGGTACTACATCATATTTCATTTTCAATAAAATCCCTGACATCGTCGTCAAAAAGTGATCGATTTGGAGTGGAACGACCCATAAGTACAGGTATCTTATTGTCAGCAGTAGGGGTGCTGCTACTAATGATCGACAAGTTATTTATACTTAACAATATATCGATAACATCGTTAAGACATCGTTAAGCGAATAGAAGTGACTGAAGTAGAATGTAGCGCGCAATTTTATCAAATAAGTTGTTCAGTTGGAACAGAAGTTGCTGTTATAGATAAGTATTTGACAGTCGTATTCAAAATTTGTTGCTTCTGTGTTCCACCACGTGAAGTATTTGAAATGTAGAGAGATAGAAGTGTGAACGAAGAGCTGACAGTTTTCAATCTACTGTTTAGTCTAGTCAGAGTGTAAGTCTAGCAGATAGATAATTATATGATATAACAGTTATTGTTTTAATTATGCACTAAATCTGCCTGTTACCTAACATTCTTACAATAGTTGTGTCATAAGTTCTGTCTCTCAGAATAAAATAACTCTATTATATGAAAACCTGAAAATCGGTACCTGGTTATTATTTTTTAGTTAAATGGGTTTTTAGACACAAAACATGCCCCATTCGAAGTGTAGATACAATACATGTGTATACATATTGTATCTCTTATAATGAAACTTTAAATTAAATTCAACTTATCATTATCTTAATATTATCGAAATATCGAATTACCGATAACATTTCGATATTATCGATATATCGAATTATCGATAACGTTGTCGATAACAGCACCTCTTATCAGTAACAAATGCGCAACTAAACGTTTTGCTTAAAGTGTAAAACTTGTTAAAAAATTCTAGCTAGTTGAAGATTATTTTAATTAATCATTAATATCATTATATGCATTTTATATAAATGGCTATCTATATTTCAATTTCAAGTATAGAGGGTTCTTTAAAACTATACATGACAATTTCTTTAAAATGTTTACTGTGCGGTCTTCTACATAATTTAGAGTACCAACTTTTTTACATTTTCTTAGAACGTGATCGTAATTACACATCTATTTTCAATATTAAATTCGTTTCATGTTGTCCGTTAAATTTATAAAATTATAACTACGTACCGTAAACGTCAAGAAGTTTACAGCATTGGAAAAATATATTCTATGATAAATTATGAAATACACAAAGAACGGCGAAATTTTAATTATCGTCGAAAATAAAATACATCAGCAGCTAGAAACAAATTTTTATTACTTGCATAAAGGAAGAGTTTGCTGTTGAAACTGCACAAACATGAATGGAATAAAATGAATTACCCGACTTCCAGAAAATAGGGGCGATTTCAGAAACCTTGCTTGGGGAGGGCGAAATATGTAGAAGTATATTTTTGAACCTCCTTTTGCACGATTTGAAATTTGTTTATAATTTATTTATTTTATTAACATTTTTGTCCGATAGTAGCCTAAATAATCAAGTTCACATTATTTATTTACATTTAAAATGTAATATAAAGTTAATAATAAATTAATTTTTTGAGACTTCATCCCTCTTGGAGGTGGCGATCGCCTTCATCCCACCCCCCTGGAGCCTTCCTACCAGAAAATGTGTAACAACATTGATGGCATCAGAAGTATGACAATAATTTGTTTGAACCCAAAATACTTTTAAAAAATTCTATCAGTATAAATAGAAAATATTGTTTGATATTCATATCAGACTTGGTTTATTCTATTTTTTAAAAATACAAACAAATATTCATATTTTTATCAAATGATCCATAATGATGAATAGGAAAAGAAATGTCTAATGAACATAAGTTCTAAAATTAACCATTTATGTACTATGGATGCTTACAATTAGAAGCGCTTCACGTACTGCTTTGCGTATTTATAGAAATATGTATATATTTCTACACTGCTGATGGTGGTCAAGGTGTTAGACTGCGTGTACCAAACCATTTATTGCCGTAAGTATTCGTATTTTTATTTCAGTGTCCGTGTTAAAGTTCCATGATTATTATAGAACGTTTGAACATCTCCTTCAACGAAGCATGCTCTGCATTTAAAAAATTAGAGTATCTCGTGACATATTCATTTTTCAAATACCTAACTCTAATACTTTTGTACGCAGAGCATTCAGAGGAACCGATTTCTGTAAAAAAAATATACAGTTCCATTAAAAAAACAGCGCAACTGTACTTTTGTGATGCATCATTGCACTTATGAAACAGGTAAGTTCACAGAAGTATACACGTTGTTATACAATATGTTCTGTATAATGAAATAATGTATCGTGAAGACATACATAAATAACCATAGTTTGTTAAAAAATTCAAGTAACGTTCAGGAAGTTTCGGTGATGTGCCAACTCGGTTAATGCAATTAAATTTTTCATAAGCTAGGAAGTACTATAGGCAAGATTGTCTATCATGACTTTCGCGTAAAAGGAAATTAGATATTGATAGATATGTTCGGTAAAGTCGATTTGAGGCACGGCACCGAACCCGAGGTTAGGATGCCTAATTAATAGCGCTGAATATTTGATCTACTCTGTGATACTTGTACGAAGCGTGTGATTTAACTTGCAAATTGTATGGAAAATATGAGTAATAATTTTGTATCTCTTACACATAAATTGTGACTTATTTTTCTTCAAAGCATTAATTCACCAATGGTGATTTAATTCGTATAAGTGAAAAACTTTAAATTGTCAGCAAAATGTACAGAGTGTCCCAGGTTTTTGCCGACAAATTGCGGTGGTTTATTCTTTCTCTAAAAATAAGTAAAAAAACGTTATATAAAGTTCTGCAATAAATGTTTTGTTACACAGTTATAAGCAAATAAATATTGTATGCATGAAATATAGGTAGTGACGGTTTTCCATCGAGGCATACGGAAAGTCGACTGTGTTTATCTTGTCTGCGGACGACATTTCGAACTGAAGAATTAACAATACTAATTGTAAGTATTTGCTTTTAATGATGTTAACCATCAATGATACGGAATCGTTATCCGATAATAAACACTATGTGACTACGCAGACAAGATATAATACATATTTCATACATACAATATTTATTTGATTATAACTTAGTAATAAAACATTTATTGGAGAACTTTGTATAACGCTTTTTTCTTATTTTTAGGTAAAGAATAAACGACCGCAGTTTGTCGGCAAAAAAGTGATTCCCTGTATATACAGGGTGCCCTGTAACATAAGGGAATCACTTTAGGGATGGCTTCAGCACATTAAAGGAATAAAAAAAGTTCATATAAACATATGTTCCATTTAACTTTGTTTTAGAGTTATAGCGTGTTTTGTGTCGCAATAACGGTTTCGACAATCGGACATAGTTTAACTGCAAAAAAAATTCCGATGAATTATTCCATATGATCAATATTGAAGACCAGAGCGTGTGCTAAGCTCCGCAAAAGTTTGAAGTCGCTGAAACAATCCTTGTTGGCGAAATGGAACAAAATAACCGTGGAAGAATTGCGTGTCGTGACCGAAAATTTCGTGAAGCGTTTGCGCCTACAGTGAATCACAAAAATATTCGGACACTAAGATATGCTCGACTTTAACGGTCTATATCTTTGTTAATCATGCAAGGAATTAACTCAAATTTGTGTCTATTAATAGAGTATTTATTGTACTTTACAAATATGTACAACTTATTTAACTAACTTGATGTAATAAAATAATGTTATAAAATAAATGAAATCACAGTCAGTTTTCGCGTTACAAAAATATTCGGACATTATGCATAATTAATACTTTATAAACTAAAATTTAGCTTTTAATACTTAGAACTAAAATTTAGCTTTTAATACTTAGTAGCATAACCTTTCTGTTTTATTACATGTTTCAAACGTTTCGGCATACTAAATACATTTTTTTGAAGATACTGTACATTTGTTTTCTCCCATTCATCTCGTAATCTCTTTTTCAATTCTTCTTTATTCTTTACCGGTATTGTTCTTATTCGTTTGTTTAAATTATCCCATAGATTCTCTATAGGGTTAAGGTCTGGGGATTGAGGAGGAGGCTGTAGAACTTTCGGACAATTATACAGTAGGTACTCTTGCACAATCCGTGCTTTATGTTTCGGATCGTTATTCTGGTACAATTTGAAACTTCTTTCAATACCCATATTGACTGCACTTGGCATTAAATTTTCTCTTAAAATGTGTAAATATTTGTTCTTATCCATAATATCCTCGATAAAAACAAGTTTTCCGATTCCTTTGCTCGACATACAGCTGCAGACCATAACATTTCCTCCGCCATGCTTGAAAGTGGCTCGCAAATTTTTAGGATTTAAATCAGATTCTTTTGAAATCATATTTTTTGCCAAAGTTAAACGTTTTTTTCTATTTGTTTCGCTGATATACGGTTTCTTAATAGCCACTCGTCCATTGTAACCGCTTTCTTTAAGCACTCACCGAACTGTCTGTGTGCTTACATTTTTCCCACTTTCATCTCGAAATTCTGCTGTTAATGTTGATGCACTCAATCGTGGATTTTCTCTTACTTTTCGGATGATCTTCCGCTTTTCCCTCTCATTTATCACTTTTGGCCGACCACTTTGTAGAAGTGATTCGATTCTGTCTTCATTTTTGTATCTATTAACGATATCTGCCACCGTGCTTTTTTTAAAACTAAGCATAGCTGCGATTCGGCGATACGATTTTCCTTTTTCACGATGAAAAATTACGAGTTGACGGAGATTAAATGAAATGTTTTTACTTTTCCGACACATTTTCACAGTAAACGACAATATAATGGCTGAACTGTACGGTAACACTGACTGCTTGGTATTAAACCTGATGCGTCGTACTTGTAAACAAACGCTACGATTTGAGTCGAACATTTCTAGGAAAATATTCAAGCACTATTTGTAAATATATTGAGAAACGAAGTATCTGTCCGAATATTTTTGTAACGCGTAAATTGGATGTGATTTCATTTAATTTTTAATATCATAGAAGTCTATTAATATAAATTAATAATTTTTACACATTTCCAAATAAAATAAATAATCTGTCAAAAGCAATAATTTCAAGTTCATTGCATATATAAATAACAAAGATACAGAGCATCAAAGTTAAACATACCTTAGTGTCCGAATATTTTTGTGATTCACTGTATGTATTAGAGCCAAAGGAGGTCACTTCGAAAATCTTTGAGTATGTTGTTGCTAAATGTCCTAGTTATTGTTACTAATTTTTAGTATTTTGATTTATTACATTTTTATAAAAATATCTTAAAAAAAGTTTCTCAACGTTGTTTTTTTTTTGTTAAAAATCAAATAATCGAAAATACCGCTATAACTCGAAAACAGAGTCATATAGGATATACGTTTATAGGATTTTTTATATTCTTTTGATGCGCTGAAGCCATCCCTAAGGTGATTCCCGCATGTCACGGGATGTGTGTATATATTTATACTGTAAATCGATGTTGATTTCATGAAATTGTAAATTGCTGTTTTTTTATTAACAACCTCGAGAAACATGCATCAGTATTATGGAACACTCTCATAAGCTCAACATTCACGGACACAACATTTTTTACATCTGCTTGATCGTTCTGTATCTTTTATTCAATGCAAATTTACGCAAAACAAATATAAATATCCGTCTGTAAGCGGCAGCCGTTTAGTGTATTGAATTTAGGGAGACTGAATTGGTAGTGGGTTGGATAGTTTAACGGGATAGCCCCCCCCCCCCCCCCCCCCCCGAATACGGAAGGTCCTGGATTCGATTCACGGTCCAGTCCACCCAATTTTTTCTCCCTTACACGTCATTTCACAATAAATAAATAACAAACATTTAAATCTTTCATTATATAGATAGAAATGTTATAGAAGTAAGTACAGTAAATAGGGTGGTTATAGAAAGTGGCATTGATATAACCAATGTGATAAAAAGCACTGCAAAAGTAACATAGATGCTATTTGAAGTGCAATACGTATATCGCAGACATTATGCAAATGCGATACCAAGTACGATGCAGGTGTACTATAATTGGTTCATGTGCATCGGTGTGATGTCATTACCAGCGCTTACTTCTCTCCTGATATTTCCATGTTTGGTTTATTACAGTGACAAACATGTATTAATACGCTATAACTTACGTGCCCATTTCTGTAATACTTTTAATTGCCTCTCATTTACTTATGCTATTGCCTCATAGGCTACCCGTTTAGCATTAACTGAGTCTGTTCATTAGAAGATACTCGATGCATTAGTACACAATCTAAATGGACAGATAATATGGACATATCGCTGATTTGTTGCAACAACGACACAACTAACAATTTGCCATTTTCAAATTATTGGTATAAAAATAATTGTTTTTGTTTGTAGTTTCTACTGATAGAACGATATGACTGATCTTCTAAAACTCACCACGAGAGGACGATTGTCGAGGACAGATGTTCGTATAAGATTGCAGTGAATCGAAACATTCAAACTCGTTTTCCCTAAAATCCTTCTTTTTGAGTTGTGCCGTTGCAGCATATGAGCGATATGTGTTGAGTTGTTAAAGGAGACTAATATCCAAACTGTCAGTTACTGCTGACATTTCTTACACTATAAACAGATAGAAACGTCAGTTTGACGTGAATAAATTTTCATTCATGTAATTGTAAGGGAGAAAAAATTGGCTGAACTAGACCGTGAATTTCCGCTTTCCTGGAGAGTGCTATCCCCCTAACAAGTAAAGCTATCCAACCCACTACCAATTCTGTCAGGATCAAGGATCCTTGTTGAGACTATTTTCACGGTTGATAAATAACATTACACTTCTTTATTTTAACCCCTTGCCGTACAGTAACGAGTCACACTCGTGATACAGAATCTTGAGCTAGTATTAACACTAAAGGAACAATTTTAATAAATTCCATCTCCCTAAATGCAACACACTAAACGGCTGCTGCCTACATAATACAAATTAAACATCATACACTATACGCGTAAAATGTTCTAGAATGAATCTACGTATGTAATGACACTAATGTTGTACCATCTAGATTAAGAAGGCAAATAATAAATAGGTATTCCTAATATTGAACTCTTTACTTCAATAAATTAATATTTCATTGTGTTATTCGACATTGTGTGATTCTAGTTGGCGCGTTACATATCTCCAAAGAACTCTGTATCTAGGGTCAGAAGTGATTATCTTGAAAAAAACCTTTGAAACATGTAGAAAAATATTTTTTTAGAAGACTATGCTTTCCAAAAATTCGTGTTTTAATAAACCGATTGTGTACGGGCTCTAGATTATGTTGTAGTAAAGACAAGTAATATTATTATTATTGGTCTCTGAATGCCTTTGTACAGATTCTGTGTTGAAAACATTTAATTACATACATAAATTCGACTTTACTATCGTTTCTAGACTGCGGATGTTTATACAATTTAAGTTATCCAAATTGGCGACTGCTGGACATTTAATACCGTAACAAAATAACAATTACATATTTCAAACGTTTCAACGAGTAAATGCAGTCTGGTGAAATTTAATTTATTTAATTGCATTAACATAACGCAGTCTAATCATTTCATTTCTCAAAACTGTTTATATGATTTGTCATATTAATTAGTACATGAAAAATTGTAAACGTCGTGTTTATATCTGTCATAATTTATAACCGAAGAAATATCCTTGAATGATCAATACTTTATATTTCTACTATAACACACGACTTGCTGGATCTGGCTATAGACAATGCTATTTTATTGACAACTTGTTAATGACACGTAGTAAGAATGTTACTAATCTGTACATACATAAATATAAACCGAAATTAGTAAATTGTTGAGACTGTCGTTCTCATTCCTGCATACAATTTTTTTTTTAAACAGTAGAGGGGTATGCATTATAAATTTCAGTTACTCAACAGTTTATATTATTGTGTCTTATTGGCTGACAAACAATTCCAGTATTTTAAACACAACGTAATTCTCCAAAAAAGAATCAAATTAAATAAGCCCCGATGATTCTGATGGTCAAATTATTAATTCACTGCGGATAATCCAATATTCGTGTTGTTTATCTAAAGAATATATTTCCAAATTGTTCTAGATCCACACTTTAAACAGTGGAGATTACACGTATACTACAAGGTTTTCCATAGTGCTCCTGGATATACATCTTCCTGTCCAATATTAAAATATTGAATAATATGTAAAGTGCAACGGTTCAGAAATGTGCAATTGTAGAATAAGGGAAAGAACCGGGTATGTTCATTTTATATTCTGCCGTGTCCAACTTAAAAGGAAAATTAAAATAATGTAAAACAATTATATTTTCGCTCATTTTTTTTCTGATCCCTAATTAGGGTATAACTTCATGCCATGAACAATACAGTTACATTCATTGGATCTTGTTTCTTTACTGATGCAGTAAAGTATTAAAAATTGATTTTTTCAATGAAGTTGTTCTGTGACATTCCTTGTTTCTTTCACTTAGCCTTCAATTATTCTCAATATACATCTTATATCTACTGATATCTTTGGGGGTATGTATTAGATTTAGTTTCGTACATATGTATGTACATCGGCACTTGTCTAATCGAAAGGGAATTAGCAATGGCTACCCTAAAAAATGTTTTTTAAACTAACTGAAGCAAAGTGGAAAAAAGGTAGAGCATGATGGTATCTTTAAGGTTTTACTTACAAGAAAACAGTAATTAATACTAGGAAAGATAAATTTATTGAATATTCTTTGGTTCTGTTAAATCTTCAAATTAGTACAAATTAAAATTAGGTCATTTATCTTGTTTATTCTGTTAATGAGACAATGTGGGGTATCATTCATTAACGCTTGAAATGGGGACATGTATGGGTTGCTTCTTTATTCTCATTCTTCACAACTATACATGAACAGTACGTCCAATTTTGTGTCAAACTTAACACGATATCCAATAATCATTGAGGCCTTCAACATGTCATTGTATTATCAGAACAAACGGGAAAAGCCGATCCAGTAGTAGATAAAAATCTCTTCTGAACTGCGTAATAGTTTAATCTAAATCACCCGTTTTGTTCAATATATTGAGATGTGGCAAACGATACTTGGAAGGAACTCTGTAGTCAACTTACTGTACTACTTGATTGCACTATTATTTTTGTATACAGCTAATTAATTGTACTGCAGCTAATTCAATGTACTCGAATGGATGAGAATAACAAGAATAAAAAGTCTGAGTACATGTTTTAACGGTTTAAGATTTAATAATTAACTAACAAGTGTAAGTAACAAGTACTAACAAGTAGTAAGCAAGTTAGAGATTTTAACAAATGGTTGATAAGTTAGATTATGTCGACAGCGTAGTTACACAAAGACAAACTTGTGTTGGTCAGGAGTCAAAGCTGAAAGTTCTGTCTTGGCGCTGGAACAAGCAGATTGGTGGATTTCTAGAAAGTTTCGTAGTTCAGAAAAGGGCAGTAGTTTCTTCGGATGGGTTAAATATTTTCTTTACAAAATTAAGTGACCGCCCTCACTGGTGCGTAAGAGTTGGTAGTGCGGGCTTTTGCAGGTAATAAACTCATTGAGCAGTCGGATCTGAAAGATAAATTCGAAAAGGCTTGCCGAAAAATAATAAAGAAATTTCTCGATTGTTAGAAAGAGAATTTAGAAAGCGCTACACCCATTAACTTAATGAGTTTACTTCTGTATTACAGAATGATCATTGCCCTGTCTTTAGTCGAGCTGAACATCGCCTACAATTACAAAGGAGAAGATGGAATACTGATACTCCATCTTGTTCGATATGATGGTTTTAAAAAAAGCAAACTTTGTTATTTTAAAATCATAAATTACTATTCATGGCATATACTTATTTAGTTGGGAATTCAATAATCTTCCTTTCTGGAATGTATATTATAATAATAATAAAATCCCTGCGGACTGGGAGTAAGAATAAGACCTCAGTAGTCCGTGCTTGTCGTAAGAGTCGACTAAAAGGGAAAAACCCATAAAAACGAAGAAAAGAAAACGTCTCGAAGAACAGCCGCTACCTGAGGATCGTCAAGGTTCGTCAAGAACGAGCGTTGGACGACGCAGCAAGCGAATTGCTCGTGATGTTGCGCTGAACAGGCGGGCGCACACCGGGAAACCCGAATATTATACAGCCGAACAGCAACAACAACCCCGTCCAACACAATACAGCCATAGCCAAGCTGCCGGATGTGTTTTCCCGTTTCAACCGGTGACCAGCAAGGCAGGAAAACCAAGAAAATGTATACAACGGAGTAACGATATGAATGAAAACCTTATGCGATGTTACTACAAAGTTATACATGGAGACACAGCCACCGCCAAATGCAGACCCGAACTACAACGTACATTTACAGAAATATTCCCAGAATTCGCATATTTAACCGAACAAAGACTCATGGACCAAAAACGTACGATTATTAAGAACAATAGAATATCAAAGTCTAAGCATTCAGCACACGCAGGGTGTGTCACTACTGCTGTAAATATTTTAAGGGGTGATTCTACAACCCAAAATAAATCAGAAAGTCCTGTACTATTTTGCAATTTGCGGCTTCGTTTTCGAGATATAAGCGATTGAAAATTGAGTATTCGCTGTGTGTGCGTGCATGTTTCTACACATGCGATTGAGCGAACAGCTGACGGTGTGTTGGTGTAGTCCACACTCACACAAGAGAGCACGTGTAGAGACGCACACGCACACGGGTCATTCCACGCGAAGTTGGACACCTTTTGGAGTACCATTTCGGATTTTGCTCAAATTTGGATATGTTGTAGTCTTTCGTGATATATAAACGTATCTCGAAGGATTTTTCAAAATTTTAAAAATTGTTGATTTTACAGCTGTTTAAAATATAGCGTTAACCTTTCTTCAACAAATTATAATTGTTGAAGTAACAAACTCATAAAAATGAGCTTCTGGGTGCTTACAGTGGACACATAAGAATACTTAATAAAAATTACTGCAGTTAAAAAAAAAATATTTTTTAACCATTTATTTTGTAATTGCTTTTAACAAATGCAATTTTATAATAGCAGGGGAATATTGAAAAAATTGAAAAAAGTGAGGATATAATCCAATCTGTCCTCTTTCCGGACCAATTTGAAAAAGTTCGGACACTTTAAAATTGGCCATATGAAAATTAATTGAATTTAACGCTGCGTCGAAACACACCGGTTCGACCGGCCAACCCGTGCGGTATACAAGATGATTAACGCAACTGTAACAAGACATATCTATTTTTTGGTTGAAGTTAGAAAAAAATATTACAGGAAGAAAATGAATGGTTCAAAGTGAACTGCATATTCACGATCATATTTTTTTCGTAAGCCTAATAATGCATGTGCATTTTGCAGTTGCACTATATTTTTAAATAGAAACCTTCATTTTCGTTTGCACACATCAAATCCTCTCATTATTCTACGTAAAAAAGTATTACAGTAACATGGTCGGGAAATGATTAGTTCTGTGTGTACAACTGTAACTCGGCCGCACGCAGCGTCCACATATGGTTAATTACATTAACTTAAATATCTCGCAAATTTGCAAAATAGTGCAGGATTTTCTGATTTATTTTAACTTGTAGAAACACCCCTTAAAATATTTACCAGCAGCAGTGAAGCAGCCTGTATAATAAAGCACAAATATTCAGACAGAAGGAGGAAAAACTAACACACCGGATACACAGAATGTACAAAAAGAGCCAAAGGGAGACAATCAAATGGCAGACGCGCAAATAAAAGATATTGCGCCACAAGAAGAACAAGTTCGACATGCATGGAACAACACACCACGTACCACAGAAGAAAGTATAAATGCACAAATAACTATAAATGAAGAACAGATCAAAGAAACATTTACACAGGCATGTAACATTTATGAAAACTCTAACCCCCATACAAAACTTGCAATACCATGCTTACAAGAGAATAGAACGGCAGACAGTATCATGTCAATAGCGAATGAAATCATAAACAATAAAACAAAATTATGGATGACGTAAAAATCGTTGAACTGAACGTTTTGATATACCGTGGAGCATACACTACATTAATAATTAACGGACGGAAAAAATAGATGAAGGCGGAAAAGGAAACAGAAAAACACCTAGAAAACCTCTCTGACAGATTAAGCTCGAGAGGAAAATAGACAGATTAAGAACCAAAATTGGAAGACTCATATAAGTAACTCTAGTGTACAATTCTGAAACCGAGGGTGGCGGTGAATCATAGGAATTCTGCATTCTTTACTTTAATAATGTCTATAAATTCTGGATAGGATTTTGCGCTGGCCACTCAGACACAAAATTTTTGTATAGTCAACCAATTTTGCACACTTTTAGCAATGTGTTTTGAATCTCGATCGCGTTGAAAGGTAATTTCTTCAATTACTGGCATATTCTCGATAATTTTGAATAAATGATATTCCGAAATATCTCTCTACATATGTATACTGATTTATAATGTCTTCTATCCAATACAACGTACATACGTACAGCATATACTGTCATGCACCCCCACAACATGATAGAGCCACCTCTGTATTTAACACTAAACCTACCGACAATTTATATGTACCTATTACTACCGAACCGGTCAAATGACCGGTATTTAAATAAAAGTTACATTTTTTGCAATTGAGTGCAGGTAATAGTCAATTTAGTACGGGAAAAAATTGATTATATGTATATTATAGGAAAGGTTGTGAAATCAAGTGACGAAATCGATAACAATGAATGCAGAATTTTTAATGAAAAGTTTAAAAACAGGCACTTGGCTGACCGTGGTAGCTTTAGTGTTAACCACTTGTTTTACATGAAGTAACTGAAGATGTGCTCCTTCACAATCCCAACACCAGGAACGTCCTTAGACGAAATTCTATTAAATTTTGTTTCATTCAAACAAATTACTCTTACCCACTGCGATATAGTCCAGTTTTTATATCTTTTTACAAAACCTGTGCAACCTTCAATATTTTTTTTCGAGGTTTCCTCTCTTTTTCAGTAGCTTTAAAGCTGTTTTTTTTTTAAATCTTTGAATCGTCCACTTGCTCACTTGTATTCCTGTGTCACATTTGAAAAAATCAGTAACCATCCTTGCATTTGATGCTGCACCACTTGTGATATACCAAACAATCCCTCGCTCATCCTAACTTGTAACGCTTTCGGATATCCACGAACTGCAGTTAACATATCCTTACAACGCTTTTTCCAAAAACGTTGAACAGCTGATTAACTTACAGAATATTTTCCAGAAATCTGACAGGTTAGTAAACAATTTTGAAAAAGAGAAATGGTTTTACTGATAATAATATCAGAAAGCGACTTTATTCTATAATACTGCTGGTTTCGTTCTTTTCAACTTGATGAACACTAACAATCTAAATGCTATTCTCGGTAACAAATGAGTGACGCGACTATGGAAACAAAATACAGTAACCATCCAAAATATTTCGCTTGCTTTACAATGTTAATATGATATTTCAACTCTGGTGCAAAATTGACTCTTTCAATTTCTATCATTATACATCGGTAAATAATCGTTTTAAATATACGAAAGCGTTTAAGAATACTGTAACCATTAGTAATATATTGATGAAATTTCTTTTTCATTGTTTATCATTTACGACGATTAGATAATGATTTCTGTGAAACGTCTGGTTATTGGTTTAGTTATGCTCCTTTACTGTAATTCTCAAAACATTTGATTCATTCTTATATTTTTTTCCCTACTCATCTAGTATTTAACTGATGCATTTCCGTTTTACTGCATTCGTAATCTTCTACATACCTACATCTGACATGATTTGTATTTTTCCCTTCTACCTGTTGATTATTACACATGTTTCTTACAATATCAAATTTTATAAAAAAATATGAATCTCTAATACCTATTTTTATTTAAACTTAATATTTTCACATATACTTATGCTCTGATTTTTATAATTAACACGATATACCTTGAAATATCTACTAAAAAATATTTTAATCGACATAGGTCCTAAAATTAACTTTTTAAGTGTTACGTTCATAACCGCTCGATATATTACTATAGTCTGTGCTTATCGAGCTTCCGCACGTGATGTAAAGTTGATTGATAAACTTATCAAAATTTATATGAAGGTCATGTTGAAATTTATGTAAAGCTGAACTATTATTCAACTATTTAATGGAAAATTTAGAATCATCTAAGCACATACATGATCTTTGTAGTATTGCATGCGAGTATTACCGACAAGTTTATACGACACCCGTGCGTCACATGCGGAAGATCGGTAAGCCTATTTACTAAGCACGTCAGTCGGACGCCTGTAGGCGTTTTCCACACGGAGTGGAGTAATATGTGAGCCACTCCGATGCCAAACTCATCAACTCCATAAAATGAAAAGTAGAGAAAAGTGATGATGTTACAAAACTAATTTTTTAAAATTTTCCTAGGAATTTACGAACAAACAAATTTTACACAATGATTTATTTAAGGTAAAGCTTTTATATTTTACGATACAGAATGTATAAAAATTAATATATGTATATACAAAATTGTTCACTCTGTTTTATATTTTCTACAACTTGTGGAGTTAATCGATTTGGCAATTGAAAATATGGTATTATAGATGAGATAAATAAGCACGACAAAATATATTATAATTTTATTTATTAAGAAATTTTCAAGAAAAAAGCATAGTTATTTTTATATTAATTACTATTGTTATTAATGTCTTCATAAATAATGTCGTCAGTGTCAGATGCATTTAATGTTTCGTCGCCTCGATTTGTCCTTAAATGTTTATAATAGTCATGATTGACAGGTGGAATGTATTTTAATAAATCCATCATGCCTTTTCCTTTTTCTTTTGTCATTGACTTACCAGAAGGGTATAATAAAGGCTGAACTATGTTTTTTAACACTGATGGTCTTTCCGATTGAGATTTTTTAATGTTTATTACATTGAATTCTGTATCTTTATCGAAACTACATTTGAATTTTATGATGTGTGGTTTTGAACTCTCTAATTTAATCCGTTGCATCTCAAGCCAGTTAACTTGTATTCCTGTAGCTGTTTTCTTTCTGTTAGTGATGGTGTCTTCTAATGATTTTCAACAAAGAAAGTCCTTATGATTCATCCCAATTAAACTAAATAACACACTAAATAAAAATTAATAAATCACTAAATAACAGGCACAAACAATACCAATAACAGTACACCTCGGTTATTACTAAAAACGGTTGTTGAAGCTCAACTGTTGAGAACTAACTGGAGTTAATCGTAATGGCTTCTGACGTATGGTAATTGTTATTCAGAAGCCATATATAGTTATGTCATCTTTCAGCAGTAAATAAATTTATAGAAGTAAGTCATTTGTCTTTTGAAAAGCTGAATACCTACCGCGTGTTCGAGTAATAAACTTGAGAGATTTGCAAAAAGTGGAATTGATCAGTTTGGCTTCTGAGTGGCACATATGCAACGGGTAGTATTTGAAGGTATAACAGTATATAAAGCATGTTGATTATATATCTCTTATTTCTTTTTGAGAGCACTACGTGCCTGCAAAAATTAGCACAACTTTTTGTGAATACCCTGTATTATCGGGGTATAAAAAGTAGACAAAAATTGCAGTACATTTGTCAAAGAGGTGGTTTCTAGCTCAAAATTAAGTGACGTTGTTCTTATTATATTCTTATGTTTTATTTTTATATAAAACTTCATTAAAAAGAAACTTTAATGTGCATTAACTTTACATGTATATTTAATTACGAAAGTAATTAGTTATTGTGGTTCGGAACCCACCTAAAACTGTATGGTCCTCAGATAAATACCTACGACAGTTGATACTGGATTATATGCAAAAGAAGAACAAGAAAAAATTGGATAACATCATAAACGATTATCATGTTTGTGTATATCATCTATAAATAATTTTATAACAAATCAAATATAGAGAACAATTAAAATTTACTCACTTTACTACTCGCAGAGATACATTTCGGATTGTATTTGTATCTTTCACAAATGTTACGTTTTTTAAAAACTTAGTTTCATGTAAAAATGAGAGCCACATAAATTTGATTTCTTTTCCATAAAGAATTGTAATTTTCTTTGTATTACAATGATTTTGTTTGTATTTTCTGTTGAAATTTAAACTGAATAAAAATTTCACTATCTTTTGGAATAATTTACAGAGATACGAGGAACATTTTTGAATCTTTTTCCGAAATATATTACGTATCAAAATAAATTCTCTTTTAAGGGGGATGACGAAAAAATTTGGAAATAAACTGAGAATGAAGTAAAAGCAGTTACGATTCATATGAAATATAATTTATAACGATATCATTATTAACAGTAACACCTTTAACTAAAAACCAGTAATTATATAATTATTAACAGTGACACTTTTGAAGTGTTATGATCACTGAAAAGCAATGATGTCATGGAAAACGTGAATGTGTTTCGCGTTCAATAATGCCAACTGTTTACATTCACATAAATAAATACTCACGTAAAGAGTATATCCCTGTATATTTATTGCATTATATTGCATCCTTTAATAAAAATAGAAAACTGTAAAGGACAGTGATAGCAATAATGTTTCATATTTAATATTTTTTTAAAAGGACATACTAGAATGTTAAATAGTTATGATGCGTTGGTTCTTGTATTTAAATAGTATATGTAACATTATATTAATCATAACATTTCTTAAACTCATTGGGAAAATTGGATTATATAAACAGTTACTTCACAACGTAACATTTCAGTAACATTGATTCTGAATATGTGCAATTAGACACTAAAAGGTCTGCAACCTTCAGTCAAGATTGCTGTTTCCATGAGTTCTGTAATCTCATTAACATATGTATATTCATTTATTACCAAGCGTAACAATATATCATTTATTTGACTATGCTCATTATATTGTGACTCGTATGCAATTCATCATATGTTTTTAATCCTTATTCTTACGCGAATGTATGTACTTACTATGTACGTAAGTACATGGAGCTACGTCAGAGCTATAAGAGTAAATCTCAAACATGCAGAGTGGTCAGGACTTTAAGGACAAATATTGCTCGCACAATGCAGGAAAAAAGTTCTAATATACATAGGTTGACAAATTAATATTGTCGGAGTTATAAACAATTTTAGTCGGAGTTATAAACGTAACTTTTCTACCCATGTTTATCAGGACATTTTTCCTTCATTTCCTGAGTCCTATCTACCCTTAAAGTCCTAAACCTTTTTTTGTAACACCCTGTGTAGAGAAAGTATAACAAGTGTTAACAAATGCATAATACTTTTATTTATCAACGACTGAAATGGATTTTATTTCAATATTGACAAATGGGTAATGCTTTACTGTCTGCAATATAATGAAATCACTTTTACGCATCAACATTTAAAAAATTTAAATGTCTCTTAACATATTCATTTTCGGAAAAGCTTCCATACTACTTTTGTACGCAAAACATTCAGAAGTTTTGTGCAATAAAATATGCAGTTCCATTAAAATAAATGCAACTATACTTTTTTAGTGCACCATTGCACTGACGAAAAAGGTACGTTCAGAGAAGTAAAGGGTCTTACAATGAAGCGAGATTTTTTTATCTTTATAGACAACACCGAATTTATTAGACAATTTTTCCTTTATTTATTATAAGTTAAAGTTGAACACATAGCAATTATGTATAAAAAACAATATCTCATAATTTGCCTGCGGATGTTCATGCAAATACATATTTTTAGACTAACAAATTTCTTATATTAATGCAGTTCAATAAATAAAACTTCAACAAGACTGCACTTGTGCCTTAAAATGTTCAAATTATGTCATGTTTATTTTGCTAACATTACAAACCCTTCATGGACCAATTTGAATGTATTAAATGGCATAAACATCCGCAGTCTACTCATAAATGCCAACCACGAGTTTTTCTACAGGCAACTATTATTTTATCAAAATTTTCTGTAACATTTTCACATGATTGCAATTCAATCACTTATGTAGTCCCAAAACCGCACCGAACAGTAAATTTTTGTGGATGCAATGGTTGTTCTTGAATAATTTTGGGATTTTCCTCTCCCCAGATGCGACAACTTTGCATATTAACATATCCATTTAAGTCAAAATGTGCGTTATCACTGAAGATTTTTTCGAAAATCCACGTCACTATGTGGTGGTCTCTGAAAGGCCTAACTGGTACACTTTCGCGAACTAATGCGATGTTTTCTGAAAAACGACCTGGATCAAGACGTCTCTGTGTTGAAGCGATTACCACAGAATCACTTGACTCAAATCTCTTCACTATATTGCGAAGTAAATGTTCACTAGGCTGATTATGTCGAGGATAAACATCCCGAAATTTACGGAAAGTACTTTTTATCGAACGAGAATTTTCATAATACAATTGCACTATTTACATGCGTTATTCTGTTGTATACGATTCCATTACTATATCTGCTAATGTTTAGCTAATGAGAAATTTGAAACTAAAAACAACATTCTGTTTGACAATTGAAAGGTATAATCTCACAAAAAGATTCCTCCTTAATAGAAGACCCTTTACATTAATATATCAGCATATACATATACTTGCTCGAAAGCAACACAGTCTTTTACAAATCATCTTGTTGCACATGGTTTCCGTATACTGTAGACTACCCATCAATATTCCATTAAAAATATAGGTTGGTTGGGTTGTACCTATATGTACACTTTGTTATATCACACAACTGTTTCTATCATCAACTAAAAAAGACCTACAGCTTGGCGCAATTGCGTGACTCTCCGTATAATATTTGCAGGTGAAAGTTGTAAATTTAACTCACAAGCGTGTAATGGTACGTTACAAGGTTGTAAGCTTCATTGTATACCGGGTCAACAATTTCGGGGGTTGGTAAAAAATGACCTGGGTGCCGCCGTGCAAAGGTTAAGCATTTTTTATTCCTCTTTGCGAGTACTGTGTACTGCCAAGGTCTTAGACTTTTTTTTAGCGCTGTATTACTGATTGTAAGTGGAAGGCATGCTTTGCCTGAAAAACGTGCACCTTTTTAAAAAAGTATTTTAATTATACTTGACACGTTTATTAAAATATTTTTAACGACTTAAGAACTGACCTCTTATGTACCGTTGTTATGTACGGGCACGGAAATGTACAGTCACTTACATGACTGTACACGTACATATTTTATACTTTAAGAAATGAGAAATATACAACGAGTTATATAAGTATTCGTACCTTTTCTATTGCCGATATCAAACGATTGCTTTTCTCGTGCAAGCCACATAAGGGAGTCGTTATTGATAGAAACAGATAGTATATTAACCCTTTGCACTCCAAGTATGTCTCTCAGGTATTCCGATAGTTTGTCAATTTTATCTATTAATTTTTGTAAACCTCGTCAAAAATGAAATATTCCGTAATACGCAAAACTAAGTAAAACGTAAATATCTTATCTGGATGAAGTTTTCTTGGAGTATGAATCATTGAAACTTAACATTTGCTTGCAGTAGCTCGCAACTATATCGGTTGCAACATCACATTAGTTATGTTGGAGTTGCTGGTCTATCGTACCAAAAGATGTTTGGAGTGCAAAGGGTTAATTAAACTTTTAATTTATATCAGTTCTATTAGTAAGAAACAATGTACATATAATACGAATAGAATTGGAAGTAAATTGACAATCAGGGTCACAAAAGTGTTCGTATCGTATGAGTTACGCATGTGCATATAAAATTAAAGTATTTAGAGAATGCGATCTTTTCTTGTTTGTTTTGTTATCTGTCTTATTCAAGACATAGCATGTATTTCATCAGTATACGATATTGCGTTGTCAAGAACATTCGTTCGTAAAATGGGCCGAAAAACAACAAAACTTTTACAGCCGAGAGGCAATTGATCTAGTGGTAGAAAAGCAACAAAGGGAAGTTTTATTCAGAAACAGTGAATTTGTCAAGTTGAAGTGGATTTGCAATGCAGTACGTAATTGCAATTATAGAAGCAAATGGTTCTGTATTAAACAAACCACACGAATGGCGTCTGAAGACATTAACTGCACATAAAGGAAAAAGGATAATGAGAGAAATTAAGAAAAATCCTTCAGCGAAGGGCTCTCAGCTAGCAGAACTGATTGCAATCGACTTATGTAAGGAAGTGAATGCAGAAACCTGTCGAAGAGTATTAAAGAACAACGTTTTAATGACCGAGTAGCTCGAAAAAACCTTTCATTAGCAAAGCGAATCAGATTAAGTGCTTAGAATTTGCATAAACGTATGTTAACAAGGAACCTGCTTTTTGGACGCGTGTAATATTTTCTGATAACAGTAAATTTAATAGACTCAGTTCAAATGGCCGTATTACGATGTGAAGAAAACTCAGCACAATCTCGATTTAAAAAATATACGACCAATAGTAAAATACGGACGTTATTCAGTGATGGTATGGGATGCATGACTGCACACGGTGTTGAAAATTACTTCTTACCGACGGAATTACGATCAAAATTACCAGAGCTGGATTAACCATTAAGCAAAATAAGTACTTACGTGCTTAGGGCACCAAGGGAAGGGGGGCACCATTGAATGCCAGGGATAAATTTCATATCACCAACACAGTTATTGAGAAGTTTGAAACTGAGATGAGAAGAAATTGTCAAAAGCTGGTTGGTGCTTGCTCAGAGGACTTGAACACTAATTTCTCAGCTGAGCTTCAGCAGTTTCACTCATATGTGCGTCATAAGTTCAGTGTAACAAAAAATATAAAACAAGATTCAGTCATGCTGAACTTTATAAAATAGTTGTAGAAGACAATATTGAGTGTGCCTTTCCAAATGTCGACATTTACTTTCGTATGTTTTTATCATTAATGGTCACGATTTGCTCAGCAGAGCATTTATTTTCTCAGTTGAAGTATATTAAAAATTCCAACAGAACAACGGTGCAACAAGGCATGCCTTATATCTACTAATTGTAAGTATAGAAGCAGATGTGTTACGTAAGATTAGTTTTGAGGTTCTGATCAAAGACTTTGCAATTAGAAAAAGTAGGAGAAAACTTTTAAAATATAAATAAAGTGGAAGTATACAAACATAAATATTATTTTTCTTCTTACTGTAAGCTTTGTCTCATTTCGAAAAATAAAATTCTATTTTACGGTTTATTATTGTTTATATTTTTAATTAGATATATATGGAGGCACCAACATTTTTTAAGTGCTTAGGGCCTCTAAAGGTCTTTCCGGCCCTGAAAATTACCTATTTAGACATTTTACACAACAATTTCTGATCAGGTGCCATTCAATTGCAATTAAAAGAAAATTATCGTTTTTAAACATACGGCTTATATTATAAAGCAGTGGTTATTGTACAATGTTCAGCATTTATTAATAACACTCCCCCAAAGTTCTGACGTGAATCCCATAGAACATTTATAGACATAACTTCATAGACAAATAACAAAATACAATCACAAGTAAAGAGACATTAAAATATGAACTTATGGGACTCTAGAATAATATAAAACAATACTGTACTTCAAACTTACAATTAGTGAAAGTGCGACAGACCGTCTGAATAGTATTATTAGCAGTACGAATACTATTGTGACCCTGATTGTTTTGTTAATTTAGTATATGGACATTGTTACTTTCTAATGAAATTTGTATCGATTATAATCTTAATTAATGCACTATCAAATGTTGTCAATAACGATTCCCTTATATTGCTTTTAAGAGGTGATTCCAGTGTGGCGGTCGAAAAATTTAGCAATATTCAATCATTATTATTTCAATGAATACAAAATGTAATAGTATGAAAGTTTTTCTGATTGATTAAGGTGCTTATAAAGAATATAAAACAATATTAAAAGTATTAAAATTAAATTTTGTTAATGTTTTTCGCGATGCAGGCGTGGCACATTTAAAAAGAGATGTCTCGGCGGGGCAGGTGATTTGAACTTATAGACTTATCTAAAATTAAAAATTCGAAAAGATTCTTAATTATTATGAGCATCGCTATCACAGGAACCGGAAAGAATAATTTATGTTGAAAATGAATAACATAGCGCATAGTGAAAATGTAATTGTCGGAATTTTACCCTGTTTTTGGCAATTGTGCAATGTAAAAATACTTATGTAATTTATTGTACGTATTTTGTAGTTATTATTCAAACATACACAAGCAAATATACGTTGTTTCTGAGAAATGATCATTAAAATGTATTCAGTAAAAACAGAAAATTCATTTAATAGAAAAGGGGTGCAAAATTTGTTGGTAATTGTAGTAGGAAATTGAAATGCAATAGCAAATCGATTATCAAATGTACCATTGTACATGATGTGAGTTAGTCATGAACGTTTTATACAGTGATTTTTGTAAACAAGTGTAATCAGTTACGTTGAGTACATCAAACTGTCAAGAAGTGTAAAATAAAGGATACCTTTTTATTAAGGTGTAGTGATTTTTGTTGCCCCCTACATAATAATCTTCGAAAGTTTGTAAATCTTCTTCGCTAAATTAAATTAAATAAAATTTTAAAATCAGAGAAAACATAAATATTGCGCGGAAAAGGAATCAAAGTATCTCAAACTGATGTACGGTATAAAGAAAGTAATTAATACTTAAAGCTAAAATTGCCATCTAAAATATCGCAAATTTCAGCAACAGGGTTACAGTTAGCCACAAAAGTATCCGGCCACTTTAGATTAGCGAATTTTGGAAAAAACTCGAATTTGTAAAGGAGTACATTAATAAACCGGAGGAGTCCTGGGATACAGTAATTTTTACTGATGAATGTAAAGTTGAAATTTTTAACACCGGAAAAAGATAAATCGTTTGGAGAAAATCGGGCCAAGAATTGAATAAAAACTACATATTAGTCCAAACGCACAGTGGCGGTGGTTCCTTTATGGTAGGGAGGTGTATGTTTTCTACTGACGTTGGAAACTTACACTTTATCGAAGAAAAAATGGACCAATATGCATATAAATATTCTAAAAGAAAATTTAAAAGCGAGTGCGGTTCAAGCTGGGCTTAGGAAATAATTTTATATGTCAGCAGGATAATGGCCCTAAGCACTCTACCAGAACAACTAAGCGTTTCAAGATACTGAAAACATTAAGAAGCTCAAAAGAGCTCCACATTCTCCAGATGTGAACGCCTTTGAGACCATTTAAACCGATTTTTAATATATGAAATTTGTAAGATAAATACACTCAAAAATCATCTCCAACACGCATGGAACAATATTAACGTTGAAATTTCTACCAAAATTGTTAAATCAATGCCAAGTAGAATGTAAGTTATAATAGAATTTAAAGGATATGCAACAAAATATTAAAGTTTATGATTATATTTTAATTTCGCATACTGTGACATATTCGACTTTAACCTGGAATTATTTTGTAATGGCAGAACTAGATCAAGATTTTCTTACGTCAAAATGTAAAGAATCATCACAGCTTTCGAATGATGTATATTTTATTAAGTAATAAAGAAGTAATTACAAAGTTGCAAGTAAAATTTGCAGATGTTACAAAAAATATTGGAGAAAAAACTATTCACACATTTGTCATTTTATTCTAAAAACGAAATAAATTAAAAGAATTAATATTTGATTGGGAACCCTTTTAATTCTATAATTGCTTGTAAACGTTTGGGTATAGACTTAATTAAATTATTTGTTAATATATTATCTATTCTTCCCCATTCTTGCACTAAAATATGTATTAATTCGTTCTTATTTGTTATTCGGAGTTTTCGTATTTTTCGCAACTATACAATCAAAAGGGTATCCAACCAAATATTAATTCTTAATTTATTTATTTTTTAGAATACAATAACAAATGTATGAATGCTTTTCTCCCCAGTACTTTTTGTAACATCTGTAAACTTTACTTGCTACTTTGTAAATACTTCTTTATTATTTAGTCAAATATATACCATTCGAAAGCTATGATTATTCTTTACATTTTGACGTTAAAAAATCCTGATTTAGTTTTGCCGTTATAAAATAATTTCAGGTTAAAGACGAGTATGTTAGGGCGTATAAATACTTTCTTTCTGTCACTGTATACATACTAATAAATAGCGGAATACTTTTGTGACCTTAGTTTCATGTTATTTCTATAAAATATAATTTTTTTGTTCCATATTCTGCTCTATTTAAAAAGTGTTATACATTATTGTAAAATAAACTCATAATTATTCGTCAAAAATAGATTTTGATTTAGTTTTTTATTTGCGAACCTGTAATTTTACATAAAATTCGCTGAATACCTAAGGTGGCCGGACACTTTTGTGAGCAACCGGAATTCCCAAATTAAAACATAGTTGCTCCATACTAAATAGTAGTAACCATTCTAAAATTGAAGTTATATACAGTTACACACAAAATTGAACGTACACTTATGTTGGTAGTGAAAATTGGCGGGAATATGAATAAAAACATACGTATTTGAGCGTAAAAACGCAATATATACGTATTCGTACAGTTTAGCGAACGATTAATAAAAAGGATTTTTAAATAACATTAACGATTTGTTGATATTTAACTGAAAACATCAAAATACAGATACTTTAGAGACACAAAACCGAGCGTACACATTAACATTTAGGGACTGTAATATATGAATAAATAAAGAAAATAGTTAATGTTATTTAAAAATTTTTTTATTAATCGTTAGCTAATCTATACGAATAAATATATATTGCGTTTTTACACTCAAATATGTATGTTTTATCTATTCTCCCGCCAATTTTCACTACCAACATAAGCATATGCACAATTTTGTGAGTAACTGTATGTTTCACTTTCCGCATTGCCAGAAAAATCATGATCACTGTTAACGTAAAATAAATCAGCGCGACGACAAACTAGCATTGTGCATTCTCTTGTTTCACAATAAATCACCGTCGACGCCAAAGTTTCCTGGTGATTTATGATTAATCCTAGCAGATTTCTCTGTCGGTGCATCCGAAAGCGTTTGATTTATTCAGCTCGCGAACAGCTTGAACCGTCACCATCGGCTGTGCCAGTCGAAACGCAACGTCGTCCCGGCACGTTCGAATTACCCGAACCACCAGCCGGAATGCCGTCCACGCCTCTTGAGATTCCAGCCTAAACAATCGGCCACCCTCGTCGAGGATGGAACGGTATCATTCGGGCCTTGGTCCTGTGGATTTTGCCTCGATAAGGGTTTCCTTCCAGGAACCCTGTTGCTCAGAAGGTCTCGAAGATTCAATGGTAATGGAAGCCGAAGATATTCAACACACCCCGAGAACTCACGGCTGAACTCTAACCATTAGAGAGTTGCTGCGATTTTTCCACATCATTTGATGTATAAATTACATTACTAAACCCTACGTACAGTCACACACGAAAGTTTTCTTACACCCTATAAAAAAACCATTTTGATTCAAATAAACAATAACTTCGTGTAATATCTCATTTATTTCTTACATATACAGCCAATAATAACCATTTTATAATAAAATGTATTATTCTACAGAAATATTTGAACAGATAAGAAGAAAATGAATTATGCAGCTCACAAAAGTGAACGTACACTAAGGTAAAACTTATGTTAGTAAATCTTTGTTACATCTTTGTTATAAATATTCCTATAGAATAATACATTTTGTTATAAAATAGTTAATATTACCTCATCTGTTAATAAATAAAAATGTTATTACACCAAATTATTGTTTATTTTAATCAACATGACCTTTTTATGGGGTGTACGAAGATTTTCTTGAGTGACTGTACGTGTACATACACCGGATGTAAAAAGCATTCATATAACCCTGAATTTCAAAATCAGCTCCATACATTTACGACTGTCAACAAATGTTTATAAAATACAGAGTTTGTTTATGATGTTTGAAGCTTCTGAAATAAACATACAGTGCTGGACAGAAGTATTGACAGATTACGCGATTCTGCTTACAAATATTTGTAACTATTAAACAAATTGCTTACATCATTTTTTTTATATGAATCTTCATTTAAAATATCTTACTTGTCTATGTACAAAAACAAAATTATATCAATAAAATAAGGAATATATAACTAATACAAATGTGTTTTACCATCATCTTATGCCTGGAAAAAAATATTGACATACACTTGAAAATCTTTATTTGCACACATATCGCTCATTTATTGCAACAACAACACGACTAAAAATTTGCCATTTTTGAGTTATTGGTGTGGAAATAACTGTTTTTGTTTGTAGTTTCTATTGTTACAACATATAACAGTAGTTTTAAAACTCACCACGAGTGGACGGTTGTTGAGGACAGACGTGCTTATAAAATTGCAGTGATTCGATACATTCAAACTCACTTTCCCTAAAATCCTTCTTTTTGAGTTGTGTCGTTATTGTAGCAAATGAGCGATATGTTAAAGACAGCGCATTGCTTTATATCGTCCAAGGGTTTCTTCTTCTGAGACGTGTTATAAACAAATCTAATATTTTCGTACATTTTGCAAAAATATTGACAAAAATTGTAAGAGTAAAGGAGTTATACGCGTAATAAATGTTCGTACAATTTTTCAATAGCAATAAGAAATGTATTACACATTCTGTATAATTTCTATGTTAGTTACAGTTAGTATACTTTTTTTGTATAGTTTATTATATATTTTTTATAGTTTTTAACACTCAATTAACTGATTTCTAATGATATCGGATATAATATTGTTTTATTTTTCAGACCCAATTTTTGTTAAATCTTTGAATGAAATTTGATGTATCCGTATTTTATGTTACAAATGATCTCATAAATGTGCTATGGGATTAATGTACTGTGATTGCAAAGGCTTTTTTAAATGTTAATGTATTATATAAGATTCACATTGTTGCATTGTAGGCCGTGTGTTTGGGCTCATAATCGTCCAAAACGGCAGTTGTTTTTAATAAACATTTTTCGGCATAGGCAGAAGATGGGTTTTTAGGATATCGATATACATACATACGGTGGACACATTTTTTGGCCAAGACAATTTTTTTTATATTATTATTTTAAGTGATATAAAGGTCAAGTTCGTTTTTTTAAATGAAACTATGTATTCGTGTTTAGATCACTTGATAGTGCGTTTCAAGACGAATTCACTGACCTTTAATGTATACACTCGATTTTATTTGGCTTTGGGGATATTGCGCTTACAAATTTACTAATTTTCAACGGAAGAAATCCAGCCGAATAGGAAATACCAGTAGTGGTCTTGTTCGTGTCTTAACTGCCGCGTGTTGGACATTGCCTCTTGAAACAGATACGAAGAGTCTGCACCAGAAACTGCAGGCCCAAACTCTAGAATACTCTAGATCAGTGGTTCTTAAACTTTATGAGTTCGGGGACCCCTTTCATACGATGTGTATTTTGCCGGACCCTTTATACTTTTGCTTAGTACAAGGTAAGAAAATATTTTCATGTATACATGCTATTTAGTTTTCACTGTACAAAATGTTACAATCTCAAGGTTAGTATACAAACCTTGCAAAAATTAGCTTTGTTAATAACAAAAAAAATCACTTGCAGACTCCGAACTATTAACTCTCGGACCCCCAGGGGTCTGCGGCCACAGTTTAAGAATTGCTGCTCTAGATAATTGTTTCCCTCCATAGATTTGCATTTGCAGCAGTAATAGATCCGTAACCCTGTTTTATAATATGTTTTAAATTGTCAATTCTTCATTTTTTACACTCAATATTATACAATGTGCATCAGATCCAAGTACGTTAAATTTACTTTAATCTATAAACATCATCCGGTTTTAGTACTCCATCGATGTATTATATCACTTCTGCGAATTCTAATTGTTTCTATGTGTTGGTTCATTTACAAAATACTTCTTACGGAGTACTCTGTCGTGATATCTTTGTCTTCGTAGAAAGTTCCATATAGTACTCACAAATATATTGTTTAAGTTATCTTTTAGCTCTTCAACAATTTCCAGCACGCTCAGTTTTTTATCTTTCTTTATGATTCGATTAATAACTCGTCCGGTGTAATCATTAATTTTGCATGGACGTACACTTCTAAGATTGTTTGCTAACTTTCTGTATAAATCATACCTATAGATAATTATAAGAATTGTAGGTCACAGTCTATTCATTTCGAAATTAACAAGTGAGATGCCCTCTTCCGTGTTAGATTCCACAATTTTTCTATCAATTCTTCTATCGATCTTGACTATGTTTCTGCACAAACTATTGTCATCAGCAATAATCGCTTGAAATCCATTATGTTGAATGTTACAAATACATGCGAGTTCAGTTGGGTGTGAGTCCTCGTACCTACATACGTGCATACATATAAAGATTTAATTAATATTCGTAACTTATGCAATCTTGAAATTTTCGCAGTGCTACGACCAGCCTTGTGTCTCGTACGTCCTAGTATCTACATACATATCTCTCACTTCCTGCAACGACGACACAACTAAAAATTTGTTATTTTTAAGTTATTGGTATAGAAATAACTGTTTTTGTTTGTAGTTTATACTGATAGAACGATATAACTGACTTAAAACTCACCAGGAGACGATGGTTGTCGATGACAGATGTTCTTATAAAATTACAGTGACTCGAAACATTCAAACTCGTTTACCCTAAAATCCTCCTTTTTGAGTTGTGTCGTTGTTACAGGAAATGAGCGATATGTAGCTTTTATATATATGTACTGTCGTCCGTGAATATTCGGACACTAGCAACTTTTGTCGAATATGTGATATTTGACTCAATCTTTATACTTCTGCTATTTGAAATTAGATTAATCACACCCTTAGCTTTAATTAAGATTATCAGTTTAATACATCAAATTAATTAAAGATGTAAACGAAGTCAGTTGGAGGCTTCGAATGTACCAGTACGAATATTTTGCGTGCTTGATTTTTTGAATGCGCTACAATTGTAGAGACATTGTCTCGGTTTTTCTTTGTTAAGCTTATGTAGGGCGTAACCCAGGCTTAACCCAACCTAATAATTAGTGAAATATTTGCAAAACGAATGTTCATGGTCTCGCTACTTTCTTTTTGTTAGTTACAATAGGTGCTCAAAGTTATGCTCGTTGACTTCCATACATCTGTGCAAACGTTTTTGCAAATATCTCATTAATTATTAGGTTTAGGACAAACAAAGCTTAATACTTTTTTATAGAAAATTCAGTGGCCCTTTAAATTTTGATTCGAAAAGGTACGCGTCACATTTAAAAAATTCAAGGACACCTTGATATCTCGGAAACGAATAGGTTATTTAAAAAGATCGTTTCAGCGTCATATGTTCCCTTCGATACCGTGCAATCTCTATGCAAAACACTTTTTTGTAGAACACATACTTTAGAAGTTATTCAGGGTGGACAAGTTATGTGACTCACCCTGTATAAATATTTTATCTAACTACAGAAACACTAATAGACAGATTGACAAAATCAGTGAAAACAGTAATCATATACAGAGCGGGGTGTATCAGTAAAGAGAGAATATAATTTTTAATTAATTTCTATAGTGAATATTATTGTGATATATGTAGTAATATACATACATACATACATAACCCTGGTGGCCTAAAATATAGAAGTGATTAGTGTGTATTCGAAACCTCCAATGATTTCATAACATTTTCAGGTTTATCTCAAATTTGATAAGTATCCTAATAGAGGGTGCACCAGTGAAGTTGGAAATTTTCAAAACGCAATCATTAAATGAATTTTTATTTTAACATAAATTTGTTTATATATTTTTGTTAGATATAATATCCCATTTTATTTTTTAAAAATAAAACTTGACAGGTGAGCATCACTTCGATTCACGTATTCATCTAACTTTCTTTACACTGTTGTATAGCTTATGTATTTCAAACGCTTTATTGTCGATATTGTATAACGAATTCCGAAACTTTGTACGTTTTAATAAGTCAAAATAAAAATTATTAGAGTAATTTACAGTGTCTGCAGATCACATAAAAAAGGTTCCTTTGAATTTTTATTCATCGGTTTTAGTACAAATTACTAGTATAATTTTGTGTAGAAACCGGTTTTTGTAACAAATAAACGATTTAAGACTGTCAACAAATTTTTACAATATTTTTCCCACAAGAGATCACACCTTCTTACACTTAATATATTTTTTTTCGTAACAAAAAGAAATCATACGGTAAGGGGTTGATATCTTAGCAATGAGTAATTTGCAATATAAAGCTACAAAATAAAATGAAATAAACAATGAGACACCTTACGTGTAGCAGCGAATTACGTTAAGATTGATTAAGGTTAAGAATAAGTTCAGAAACAAACATTTCATTCTAACTGCACGTTCATTATTGTTTCGCCGTGAAATGTGGTTGTTTTGCGGCTAGAATTCAACGAAGTGGGTGGTACTGCAAAGACGAGAGCCAGGGGGTCATTGGCAGCGAACACATGAGAGCAGAATCGCCAGGAATTTTGGTACAAAGCTAGAGGAATTTAGATTCGGGGTTATCTTTGTCGGTTGTTTGTTATGCACGCGTTGCATGCGCCGACGCGTTGGTGTTCTTTTGTGTGTGAAAGCGCGACTGGTATTCGGAGCTAGGCGTTTTGTGGTTGTAGTCCGCTGCAGTTGCCAGGATCCTACAAGTGGTTGACCCTGGCCGCGACAGTCTGCCAGCCGACTGTCGAGGCCCACGCCAACAGTAAACCGTATTCCGAAGCCTTCGAGATTCTTCCCTTCGACTCTGTTTTGAACAGGTGTACTCACTCTAATATAAATGGTTGTCTACGAACTTGCGAACTAAGTAATTAACCACTCCGCTCAGTTTCTCACGCAAACAATATAGTTATTTCTTTTGCGCCATGTGTCCTCTCTACCGTTCAATTCCCACCTGCTTTCACTCGGATGCTCATAAAAATTGGTCATTTTTCTTGCAGGTCTAAAACACCTTATTGGATTTTATTACTGCAGCAAACTCTATACTCTACTCGCCTTTTTTATGGAGACAAACTTTAGTACTTTCAGTCGAATGATTTACGAACGGTCATTTGCAATAATTTAACGTAACACGCTATCGGCGTGCTTGAAAATATTCTTTAAATACTCGTTATTTCACAGAGCTTTATATTATTGCTTTTCACGGATAATTTTTACCTAATTTTCACCAGTTTTAATTTGCTCGTTTCTATTAAACCTCATCCGTTCCTTGTGTCAATTTGACATATTTGTCTCACAAAAATGCGGTAAATGTTAAAAAGCAGAATGCTTTCCACATCGGTTTATTATTTGTGAACAATGCGGACAATCTGAACAATCTTTTACCTGAGTGCACGGAAATTTTATTTCCATATTTTCAATAAAAGAATTTGCAAATTTAACTATTTATCTTTTCATTATATTGATTTTTACCATTGTGTTAGTATGAGACCAAGGGACAAATTAAGCTGAGAAAGTGAGGGACAGACGAGAGTTAAAAATGATTTTTCCAAATTATGTAACATATTGTCATAAACATTCGAACAAACACGTTTATAAATTATCGCATAGAAACTATTCCTTGTACATGTTCTATGGAAATACAAGCTTGATAAAATTTTGCTTGGGTCAGTTTTGCATGTACAAAATGTAAAAATGTAAATACAATGACCAAAATGTATTTGATTTTTTTTTTAATGCTATAATGAGTTAATATATTACTCATGCTTTCGAAAACCGAGCAAGGTTAAATAACTTATTGCAATGTTTAGATTTTATTTGAAACACGCACAGATATAGCACAATCGAAATAATAATATAGAAAAAAGTTTGTCTCTGTTAAAAACTGACACCTTGTACCATGCAATTTCCATATAAACAATTCTTTTGCATCTTCAATATGTTAGGAAATAATGGACTGTCCACACTTACCGCGGACACCCTGTACATTAAAAGCTTCGTATAATTTTTTTCTGATTCTTCAACATTTATTCTCCTAATTGAAAGATGAATTGAATGCCACTGAAACACTGATTATTTGTGTGAAGTAACAGGGCATTAATGTATTGGTGAAAGTTGATTACAACGTTGACTCGAATGTCAAGTAGTGTACTATTTCTAATAACAAGGAATGCTTCTATCGTAATAATAGAAACATGTAAATATAGTGTGCGATAAATCAGTATTAAGAAGTAAGTATTAATTAATTTCTGGTGTTCAAACTTCACGAAAGCAATTTAGTTCTGAAAAGTTGTCGCGATCTAGTATACAACGATTTATTATTCAACGATATGCTTGTTTTAGGAGAAGATATTCAAAACAGTATCAATTATATAAAAGTTATTGATTACTGCTTTTGATTAAATGAAAAGAAAATTATTTTTCTCCGTTCATAAGTGTTATATTCTTAAAAACTGTAGACAAAAATACTGACATATTTTTCTAACATAAGTGCGCGTCGCCGTTTTAAGGCGCAAAAAAGATACCATGAGACGATTATAGTTTAAAATCGTTCAATTATTTTGAAATTGAACAATGTGTTGTCATGTATGTACTACTATACGTTTATTAAACTCCCCATTTTCTTAGAAAATGATTAATTTTTCAATTATTTTCTTAATAATCTAATTATAAATTATTAATTTTTTTTATCATTTCGTAGAAAAATGTGAATGTTAGCTGTATATTCACAGACTGTAAAATATAATAGCACAGTGTGAACTAATAAGTATGCACATTTACTAAGGAATTTAAACAAATATTTAGTATATAATAATAAATATTATGTACCTACAAAATAGGTATTAGAATTAGTGTGTACCTGTTGTAGCATAGTTATTTTTATTTAATTTTTTATACGTACCTAATCTTTAAAATGATGTCAAGTGATTAACTGTGTTAAAAGTAAACGTTATAAACACTACTGTATGGAAACATTATCAGTGGTGTTATTGATTTTAAATTGACTCAGGATAATCGTTAGCTCAGCTACTTTATTTTATTTTAAATGTTAAATCGAACAAAGGTGAATTATTGCTACTTCAAAACTATTAGGACAGAATAAATCAGGAAAACGAATAATACGGTCCGCCGGTATATCAGGTATGGCTGACGTTTATTTTCTAATGAAGCAGTACTCCGTAACAGCATTCCATGAGCATGTATTCTATAAAATGCAAAATGCAGAAAACACGATAATGACAGGAAGGTTTATAGGAATTACGTACTCAAGGAATGATAATCGAACGAATATTATAAAAGTCAATCACAATAAAATACTACATGTGTGTAATTCTAAACATTATTTATGAAGAAAAATTATTACTAGTACTATTATTGTTGCTTATAGAATATAATTCTGACAGAAATAAATACGCTTGATAACTCGTAAAAATATTCCACCTTTATTTATCCGCGTAGCAGCCCCTTTATGACGGAAACGTTAGTTGAATTATTTGAAAAAATAATTTTTAAACAAACTGTATCTAGACGCATAGACTTACACCCCCGTCCATAAGTCGGTAATTTAATAAACGATTCATTTACACTGTTTGAAGATTCAAAAATAAATGTGTTTGAAACAGATCTAACATTTTCATATATTTTCCGGAAATATTGACAAAAATTGAGAAAGTGACGGAAACAGACGCATAACAAGTATTCGTACCGTCCTCACTTCGTGGTATAGTGTCTGATGTATGAACTCGCATATATTTGTAAACGAGTCGTATTTTTCTAACAAGGATTTTATTCTAAATCTTGCCTTTTAAAAATACCCACGAGGATTCAGTGTGAGCTCTTTATAATGCGGAACATTCAAATAAATTCTGACTAAACTACGGAAGAAACGACATCCTTTGCGTCATTTATTGGGTTGTCTAGTAGCATTTATCGCGGGTATATGTGTTTTCTTTATACTTTATTTTAAACTTTACAATTAGTCCAGCTGGACATTTGGTAAATTTTTGTAGCGTTTAACTTAAATATCACACGGATGACTACCCTCAGCGAGATGTTATCTTACAATCTGGTTATTGTGATATGGCTAAGTCAATGGGATGTTTCCCATTTAGTCGTCCTTTTATGTGAGTTTCATACGCTTCTGCAGCTAACTGGTTTGAGTGTGTTGTAAGTTCTCTTCTATATTTTTTTGCGTGTCTGCTAATGTCTTCCGTAACTGTTGGGATTTTTAAGTCTTTACGTAGATCCTCATTTCTTATGTACCATGGGGTATTAACAACTGTTCTGAGTATTTGTGATTGAATTATATCTAGTTTAGCTATGTGGCACATTGCCGACAATCCTATGTATATGTGTGATAATATATCCCCACACTTTAGGAGTACATATTTAAATAGAAGATAGAACGTTATACCGAATCTGACCAAAAATTTCTGTGTTCTATGTTTATACTCATAGCTTCAGCAATGCTAAAATGCTTTTTTCTATTAAGTTTACCCCTGTTAATTCTCATCCAATTATACAAGTGCCAATACACTTCCGATACTGAACGTAATCTATATATCCAATAAAATCAATTAATATAGGACATTTTGAAAATGCAGCTTTCTCGACTTTAAGTTACGTTGGATCTGATTGCATATTTCTGAACCGTTTTTCTTTACGTAAAAATGATTTCTATATTATAAAGGAAGGTACATATGCAAAGGCATAATGGAAAACTTTATAGCCTATAATTTCCAATTTTTAAATGTGAAAGAAGAGATTGGAAATAATAATCTTAACAAGTAGCATGTTTTATTTAATGTAGACAAATGATGAAACGCATTTTTTAGACAGTGTTTACGTTTGAACTGCTATTCTAATGAAATTTTAAAAAGGAGAATTATTTCTGACTTATGCGAGTATGGCACTCTTTTCTCACTTCATTTTTATAAGAAACATATGTAGGTTGTGACTAAGAGAAACAATGTTCAAGCAAAATACGTAAATGAAAATTATGATTACAGTATTAATGAAAAATGAAGGTTGAAATTATTTCTTGGAGTTCAATTTAGATATAGATTAAACAAATAACCACGGTTCAATACGTATAAAAATGTTGTTTTTGCAAATGCATATTTCAATTGCAGCACAGTTTAGGCTCGTTTCAAGACTTTGAAGTTATGTTTAATTACGTTGAACTGCTTCTGCATCCACTGTAGAAAACTCGTATATGACTCATAACAATGTTTTACTTTATTATAATTCATGTTATACAATTTTCATTATATATATATATATATATATATATATATATACCATACACGACTTTTATTTCAATACAAAAATATTTCATGCACACACATTATAAATTTTATGGGCAAACTGCAAATGTTAACGTGTATGATAATACGATGAAAGTACATACATAAATGCATATGTATGAAGGTTTTGCAAGCTACTGTTTGCTGCGTCTGACTCAACGAAAGCGAAAACAATGCAAGTTATCGTAACTTTAACATCGTAGCACGTGATAACCTAAATAAAATGATTAATTTTTCTCCTACCCGTATTTTTCTGTATACTTATAAAAACAGTCTGTGCAGAACTAAAGGATGGTATAAACATTACTATTTCTTTTTGAATAGTTAGATGATTTGTTAAACAGATGATTTTTATTTTTTTTTGTTTAGATATAAATTATAATTTTACAGAATCTTACATTACGGACTTCCAATTTAAGCAACCCAGATTATTAGGAACATTTGACTATCTTCATGCAGTTATACTTTAATCTTTATGTAATTACATAATAACAATAATAATCTTTCTTACACATTTCCATAAAAGATCAAGGTAATAATTTCTTATAATTTTAGTTCGATTTTCGGCTACATTCTTTCATGTTAAGCAAACATTGATTTTTCACATAGGAATAGAATAGAATCCAATTATGTATTTTCGGGAAAATACATCCACTTTTAGAAGGAGAGAAAATTAAGCAGGAACTGTAATTAAATCAGTTATTAAGTTACCGCAAATCTGAAGCGATTTTGCACATTATAGCGAAATTACTGGAAACTGTGCTTGAGAAATTTTACCTCGCAATTAGTGTTGCATTACGAACTAAACAAAGCAGTGAAAATCCTTTATCGAACACAATACAGGTAATACTCGTATTATACGGTATACTGAGAACACGATTTTTATGCGATACAACTTAATAAGGATAGTAAAACCTCCACACAACGCGGATTTTGTATAATACTATTTCACAAAGTTCGAATTTGTCTTCATTTGCGTGATTTGTATTACATCTGAGTTTCGTCTTACAGAATTTCGATGTAAAACGGTACAGGTTGGCTATATAAGGGATACCTGTACATTGAAATATGATGATTAACACAATTAGTATAAATTACTCATCAATAATAAATCTTAGTAATTTTTTTCAATTCGCATTTACATGTATACACCCCCGTTCATAAGCCACCGGGCACTTGCTCATTTTGAGCAAAATTATTATTAGAACGTGCATACAACTTTTTGGCTTGATGTTATTATTTTATGTTGTTATATTTATCCATTTTACGTTCACATGCATGGTGGTTGTGGCAACTGGGCCAGCCTATAGCTCTGTTCCAAGTGATGTTAGAGAAAAATTGTAGAGGAAAATTTTGCACTGTTTAAGGAGCTCTATAATCCGACTGTATGCTTTGTTTCACCAGTGCATCCGTGCACTTGCACTTCTTTTTTAAATAGAACACTACGATTTTTTTTACATAAATCGATTTCCCGTGTCAGTCTGCGTACAAAAGGTATTTTAATGAATTTGTTCAATCGATCATGTCCGCACGAGGCGGATAGTCGATGAGAAGAAAATATAAGATTAATTATTTATTAAAAATTAACAAGTACTAACTGTATTTCACGATGTACGTCAACGCATACTGTAAAATCGTCCGCTTTCTAATTTTATTAATAAAGTAAGTTATAAGTGTCCGGTGACTGCGGGAATGTACATCGTAAATTAATTATTTTTATTCTTTAATGTTTTTTTGATTTGTGTAAACATTTCTTATAATATTCATTTAGAGAATTGCCTACCTTTTACTATATTTAAAGTCTACACATCACGTCTAGTATCGTTAATTTTAATAAAAAAACGAAATACGTTATTTATTTTGAATCATTCTGCATCATCTACGTATAGAGTAATATTTGTTACGCATAGGGAATATTTAGCTGAAATTCTGTAATACGTACCCTGCTACAGTGAAGAATTCCATACATAATCTTGCACATGAGACTAATACACAATAAAGTTAAAGTTAAAATACACAAATAAGTTTTTATAAGTACGTAACGTTAAAAATACAACATTGAATTATCTTATGATTAGACTGCGGATATTTATGCAATTTCACATATTCAAGTTCATAAAAAATGCGCATTTTGTAGAGTAAGTGAAATGAAAAGACGTACTTTCAAACATTTAAACCCCAAAATGCAGTTCTGCCATAGTTGCGTTTCATCAGCTACATGGAAATCAAAAGTACTGAAATTTAAAAATGTATGTATATTTGCATAAAAATCCGCAGTCTACGTATGAAATACTTTTTGTTTTGCACTATCATTGTTATCTGTTATTAAAATTGCAATTTTACCATGATTCGACTCATGTTATTACAAGAAGCATAACATGAAGGCATAATAGAACCTGCATATGCACATATGTACATATTCTTGGAATTTACTAGTAACGGAAACTGTACCAGTTTCCTGAAATTCAAGCTGGCAAACTGTACCAGTTTCTGGCTTTAAACTGAAACAATACGAAAACGTACGGTGAGCTAATCTAAACTAAGGCAATGAAAAGACAGAGATCAAGTAAATAAGGCAACCTTTATATTGGTCTAATGTACTATAGTTCATTTGTAACAGGCAATACGAATGCATAAAAGAAACTTCTAATATTTTTTGTAATGTTAATGAGACAACAATTGCCGATGCTTTTTAAAGAAAAATAAAACATGATTCGAAGTTTTTTGAATGAGAAAATAATTTTCTATAGTAATAAAATTCGCACACGCTTAATTTTCTTTAGGAATACCTTGCTAATTCAATTTCTTCTCTTTTATCAAGGTAATATAAAAAATATAAAAATTGTACATTTTATAGAAATTAGTGAGTGACTCATCGTCATGACCCAATATATTTTTATAAGTAGACTGCTATATTTTGTATTTTCCATTTAGGTACTAATAGTGACTGCTAATTCGAATATGATAACCTGTAATTCAAAATCATTCAAGATTGGAAATCATTTGACAATTCGATAAAACATTCCAGTCATATCTGAATACTAACTGTAAATGCCCAATACAGTTTAACCCAGTGATGGCCACTGGAGCTGCGGCCTTCCCCCAGTCTAGGTCCATTCACTTCGTTTCAGTTCCCTCCAGTCCGCTCCTCGTTCCCCCTCGGTCCATCGTCGCTCCAGATCACAGCATATATGAGGGGAATGGGCCTAGAATGGGGGAAGGCCGCAGCTCCGGTGGTCATCATTGTTTTAACCCCTTACCGTACAATTTAATTCAGATTATTTTTGCATATGAACACGACTTAATTTTCTTGTGCCTGTTGGTATAGATAATGATTGAAAGGAAAACATGTTTCAATTATTAAAGTAAATATTCCCATAAAATGGAAAGTATGGTTTTATACATAGCTTTTGTTTAATACACAGTATTTTAGGCGAATGAAATTCATGAAGTTACTATGACGAGTTAGACTATATATACAATCGAACGTGCATGATACATTTGTTTGATGATTCTTATTTACAAAGTTACATTGTACACAGAAGAGTTTGTATTGTTATCTCAGCCTCCACATCACTAAACACTTGGAAAGTGCAGTAAACTGAGGAAAACATGAAAGAAAGTGACCATTTTAAAATCTGTATACAACATGAATCTGTAAGTTCTAAGGACTCGAAAAAGAAATCATAATTATTCATCTTATAAGCAAATTATCAAAACCATGTCGCAAGTTCGAACCGTCATAGTCCGCGCAACTCACTTAACTAATGTATTTTATCGTTATTTTCTTCTATTAATGACCCATTTGTGAAATAAGCAATGAACAATCATTGATGATGTACACTGATAAATGCCTGATAATTTCGTGTAGAACTAAACCGAAAACTGTAAAATGGTAGTTTTATGAGAGATAAATTAATAACACGTTCTCCGACGTTTTACAAGATAGCCTAAAATAAGTGTCGTTCGAAATAACACATAAATTATTGATTTTATGAGATAATAGTGAAATAATAGTAAAAATATAATTTTTTAAACTGCTTACGTATTTGTAATGGAGAATTATATCAGCTTGTATATTTGTAATGGAGAATTATATTTTTCTATTGATATTCTATTAAGTAAACAAAAACTAATCCATCAGATTATAGATGCTATTTGAAATATTCGATTATTAATAAATGGGAGCCTTTTATTATTACAACATGTTGCAGCATTTTTTAAACATAACAGCATAATAATAGAAATATAATCCTAGAAATATTTGTAATGACTCTGCTTTAGGAACTTACGTTTCGGATTTTAATCGTAACATACCATTAATTCATTGTATTTAGAACGCGCCTTTTATGCGACCACCTGTATAATGAATCAAAATTTCAGATTTACTGTTATAAACCATTTAGAATTTGTTTTGAACATTAATATCCTATCGTAGTCAGTCTAATAAAGGACTATTCCTATTTTCATAGAAAGTGTATGTAAGCAAAAGAGGTGATCTCAAGCACCAGCGGTACGTACAAACATGAGATGCATTTTGTAGGCAAGGACATTTCCATGTAAATACTGACAGTATACATTTTTACCAATTATATACCCGTTCACACGATTGGTTGAAAATGTTGGGTTTTCGTGGCATTAATTGCAAACGGTGGACGTTGTGCTTGCGATTGCCAATGTTGCAAAAGAATTGACAACTCTGGAGGAGAGTACACGTAGAAGAAAGAAAAAAAGTTTACAATTTCTTCGATTATACGTACCTAAAGACAGTCGTCTGGTACAAAATACGAGTATGTTGCGAATTCTATAATATTCATTAGATGGGTGAAATTAAAAATTCCAATTTATCCATATTTTTTACACGGGCATACAGTATACGTGTACAAATTTTCACAAAAATTGTTCAACACTTTACCGTAAAAATTTGACATAATGTGTTATTTTATAATATATTTTTACGCGAATGAATTTTTTGGAAATCTGTTTACAAAGACGAATTTTTTATTGAAAAATACACAAGTCGTACATTTAAACTTTTTTTCTACAATAAATAGTATCCGAAATATTCGACAAAGTATGGTCTGCCACCCTAACTTGAAGGGCTGTTTTCACCCATTCAGAGTGGATTATGGCCGATAAAAAAAATACATGTCAAATATTCTTTCGAGTACTACATCATATTAAACTTTCAACAAAATCGGCGAGTATCACTCGCATAACATTCCTTGCGAGCATGGAAAAAATTTTTAGATATGCGACACCACTGTCATGACACTGTGGCTACCATGATATTTAAGCCGCGTTCTGACGATGACATTGACGTCACGACACTGATTTAATCAAATGTCATGAGACTGACGTCGTGAAATGTGTCACTGATGTCATGAACTGTCGCGACATCTACTCATACGATTGGTAAAGAAAACTGAGTTTTCGTGGAGTGTCATTAAATACTGTTTTCTGTGGAAAATTTGTTTACATAGACAAATTTGTCATTCAAAAATACACAAATCGTATATTTAAACTTTTCTTCTATAACAAATACTTTCTGAGATATTCGGCAAAATATAGTTTACAACCCAAAATTTCAAGGTCTGTTTTCACCCCTTCAGAGTGGGTGACGGCCGATAAAAAAAAGTGTCGAATATTTTTTCAAATACAATAGAACTTCGACTATCCGAACATCGATCATCCGTAAATCAGTCATCCTACGTTAGTTACAAGCTGGAAAGACTATTAATGTGTAGTTAATTTTGTACTGCTCTGTATTTTATATTCTGAAATAAACTTGTCATTTTCGTGCGAAATGTACTTGCAATGTGATTCATAGTATTACGACTTATAGTTCGGATCATCGAGATTCTACTGTACTACTATCATATTGAAATTTCATCAACATCGGCGTACATCACTTGCGCAACTTTCCTTGTGAAGTTGGAAGTTGACGGTAGTACCGTGACGTCAGTGTCGCATGTCAAAATTTTTACATGTTGACACCGCTACCACGACACTATGACAGCGACATGGAAATGGAATATTTTATTTACCTCTTATTGTTACATTACAGGATCACTATACTTTAAACGTCAGGTTTCTACGATAACAATGTTCTATTAAATGGTTGTTACTGTTTACTGAAACATTAAATATTTTTACAAATTTCTAAAAAGCACTTTAATAAAGTCAAGATGCTTCGTTATTTCTAATAATCAAAACACTGAAATAGGTGGACTATAAATAATAAGTCTACTGGCTGTGTCAGGACTAGATAGTAGTACAATTGAATAGGAGGTGCTACTACAATAGATGTAAAAAAAAAGGAAAATGCAATACAAAATTTGTGTTTGAAACTTTGTTTTTGTGAAAGATAAATTTGTAAATTCGCCGAGTTCACGTGTACTAAAATTGATTGTATAATATTTATTTTTATATTGTGTTACACACTGTATTAAGTTGATGTGGTATGATTCTACGCTAAAAGACAGAATGGCACAAACCTTCAGAAAATGAATGCCTTAGGACACTGTACCGTATTTCATGATTTCCTGACGCATCAAGTCGTTTATGTGTAACGTCAATGGCAATTTCAACAGCCCATGTACTAATGTAAATTTCAATTAGCAGAATCACACAATATAAATTCAATACAGTCAATAGTACAATATTAATTAATGATTACAATAAAAAATAAATATAATCAATTTAAGTACACGTATGCCCGTCGAATTTTTAAACCTACATTTTTCGAAAATGTAAGCTTGAAAAAAATTGAATTCTATATTTTCGTTCTGTTTTTTCATCTGGAATCACCTCTTATTCTGTTATACTACTCGCCTCGATACAGCCTTTATACAATCCACGAATTAATCGTTTTCGAATGTACCCCCCCAATGCTCGCGGACACGTGTTCTAATCGAGATGTCACTAGTGTAAAAAAATGCATAAAAAATACTTGAAAATAATTAAAACAGACATAAGCGGCGTCAAACCACCCACTATGTAATTGTTGTCTGCAATTGACATAGTTAACCCTTTGAAGACGATAAACGCATGTATGCGTGCCAAAAAATAGTTCTCCATGTGCTATGAGTACCGTACTGGTCCAGGCACAGCAGTTTATTGCGCACTATAAAGCTATGCATCCGGATAAATTATCACCTCAGCTTATTTTATTAAAGTATGTACGTCTCGTTACATATTTTACAATTTTAGAGCACAAGAACACCTGAGCAATCGACGTCATACACATTGTTATAATTAAATATTCAATTTAACAGGCATTCCACCGCAGAAAATTTCTGCAGATGATGCACGCTTTTTCACGAAATTTTCAGGGCTCAAAGAGTTAAAATGTCACGCGCACATCGAAAAGCTCACGATCTATATACAACGGACGATGAAAACATTCGATCGTTTTTAAACGTTTGACGCTTACAAAATGGAGGTGTACTATTAATTATGAAATATTCTTATTATTTCGGAAATGTGCAAGTGTCTCGGCTGTCCACATTAAATTTGAAGAATTTACAACAATGAAAGAGTACCTGCAAATAAACTTTTGTTGGTGTAAATAATAACAATATATTTATAGTTTTAGTAATTTATTAGTATGTAAACTAACTACTTTGACCGCTTTCATAATACCAATATTCTTAAATAAAACTTGTAAAGATTGTTATTATATTTGTCGCTATACTTAACTCTGAAGTTTATACAGTCACTCCCGATATTGATCAAAAGACTATGTTATTTTAAGTTTATATTACTCAATTCTTCTTGAAGGCATTTTTATTTGAAGCAAGTTTACGATATCTGTAACAAATTACATTTTAAATACGCCACAAAATGTTTAGTCAGCCAGTTGTTGAATGAAGGAATGAAAGTAATTATGAAAGTATTTGATCAATTTCGTGAATAACTGAATGTTGTAGTAAAAGTATTTCGAGGATATTATCTTGCAGACCATTCGCGTTGAACGCTTTTAAATATTTTGTTGATTCACTTTACGCTTATTATATACAATATTAAAGTCACCTAGGTCCATTATTTATTTTTATATCCAATAAATCAATGAGCTTCACGTTAAATCTGTTTAGGTTATCTCTGTCTTTTTACAAGAAGAATATATTTCCGCTACTACGGAATATTAGCTCGTTGAATTATGAATTCAATCGTACGTGATATGTTGTTTTTTAAATGACGTCATTCATGTATGGAAATAATAGTAAGCATTCTGATCTTCCTCCACTGCTGCGTCTAATAATTCCCCAACAGATAAGGTGACGCCGTTTAAAATATTTTATAGTCGTGTAATTAATAGTTACAGATGAACATATACGAACGCAAATAGTTCGTAAATCAAAGATAAATGAAAGATAATGTTTCGATGTAAATTAGGAATTATACTTGCACATGTTAGATAAACGCGTATCTTGCGTTTTTGCATGTCATTATGTCTTTTTAAGAATAACTCCAAGAAAAGTTATCTAATGATCAACATATTGTGCATGACTGAATTTGTCTTCCTACCAGCTACAATATTACGTTATGAAAATAAGAAAATACATTAATCCATTGAGACAAAAATTGTTTATAACCCTGAAATTTAAAAAAAACTTCCTCTTGAAAAACTTTTTCCTATCGCTATATTTGTTTTTGTACGATCAAACATTTTCCTCGCATATTTTTTCGTATTATCAAGAATAACAGCAAAAAGTAATTTCGAAATTTTTGCTGAGGCAGATTATTAATATTGAGGTAACAATGAATTTCCGTTTGTAAGCATTAAACCATTGGAAGTGGTCCACCCTGTTACACGTTATATTTATCGATTTAAAAAAATTATAAGTATGGCTTAAGTTTTTATAAAAGAAGAATGCAATTTCGTTTTTAACTGTTTTAATATGTGAAATAATAAAATGAGTTTATGTTATACAAAGCGAATCAACAAAATCCCGATCTCTTGAGACATACAATATTCAAACAAATAAACGAAAAAATCTTCATGAATGTGCAATGCACTAAAACCAACAATTTTTAAAATAATGATCATATTTTGTATTGTTTCTATAGCATATCCCCTATACTAGTTTGCCTTATTTTAATATAGGTGTCAAATCGTTTATATAGGTTCTAAAATATAGAAAGATATGTAGCAATATAAATTACTATGTACTTTTATTTTCTTCGTAAATATTGTGATTGCATCCTATTGAACACATCAAATGTTTTAGGCAATTATATAATAATAAGTTAAAAATTGAAATGTGTCGATATTCGGTGAAATTAAAAATGTAACTTAACAAGAAGTTCGTTCATCATAATTCTGAGTCGGTGATACTTTTTTTTTAATAAAAAGTGGGTACAATTCTCAGAATTGATGTGCTTTTTAATATCTAATAAAGGTAACAGCAATTGACGAAACGTTTAGATATTGATCTTTCTGATACTCCTTATACACCTGGAAATATCTAATAGTAATAACAATGATTCACGTTCAAACATCAAATGAGGCCCAGTGATCTTGGCGGCTTCGCTACTCTAGTACAGGCACACAAATTAGGCAGACCATGACGCTCATGTTATTTGATTATTCATACAAAACATATTCATATACTTGAAATATCTACGTTCAATTACGTAAATGAAATGAAAAATATATTTTTTAAGTATACGAAGCACAAAATGTAGTTACGTCAAAACTTAATTTCTTCGACTATATTAACATAAGAATTGCTGAACTCTGAAAATGTATATTTGCATAAACATCAGCAGTCTACTTATTTATGATCAGTTCTCCTCTTTTTCCCTTCAAGATTGCTGTAGTGAATACATGTATATTTGAAACAGAAAAACGTGTAACGGCATACAATACAACAAAATTTGAAGATCGCTGGAAAATGATAGAAAATCAATTTGCAGGCGGAATTATGACAATGAACAGCCCAATCTCGATGTGTTAATTGTAACTACTTTTACCCTAACTAAAGGTATGCATTTCCTAGCAATTGCGACAATTCCAGAATTAATTTAGCATATGCATATTCGGTACATATGGTGGCAGCCATGTACTTACGGAAAAAATATATTTAAATTTATAAATACTCTGTATCGTTGGAGAAACTTAGCAATGGCATAAATGATATATCTTTAACCCCTTGAGGACGATAAATGCACATATTCGTTCCGAAAAACCGTTCACTGCGTGCTACGAGTCACCTTACTGGTCCAGCCGCAGCTATTTATTGTACACTATAAACGTACTTATGTATTGAGATGAATTATTACTTCAGCTTAGTTTATTAACCCTTTCACTGTTTCATTTATCACGATCGAGAGGTATGCTTGTGCTGGATTTGTTTCACGTTCTCATCGACAATTTCTGTGTGACATTCACAATTGCAATGATAATTCTTCATGTTAAATTCAGTTTGCCTTTGCAAATTTTATTATCTATAATACTTCCAATTTTCTAGCTCCTTCTGGTACTATTGTTTTTTGTTTATTTTACCGATTTTAGTTTTCTAATTAGACATTGGTCGAAGTCATTTGTAAGAGAGTAATGAAATAAACTATATTTTAGACAAAGGAAATTATGTTCGGTGAAATTTTAAATTCACATGTATTAATAAACTGAAACAAACAGCGAAAACCTCAGAAAAACTATTATTAATGCGGTCCTTACTATAAAATAGGCTACATGGAATGTCTAAGTCAGTATAATGGCTATTAGCACCTTACAACCTTCCGCCTTGCCCGTACGTCGTACGAACTAAACAGCGAAAGGGTTAAAATACATACGTTTAATTACATATTTTGCAATTTTGAAGCATTAAAACAACTAAAGTATCCACGTCATACATATTATTTTAATGAAATATTAAGTTCAACACGTTGTATCACCGTAGAGAATTCCAGCACATGGCGCATGCTTTTTCCCGAAATTTTCAAGGCTCAAAGAAAGTTCACATATGGTCTATAACAGCGATTTTTAACCCTTTTTATCTCACGGCACACATAAACTAATTACTAAGATTCTACAGCACATCAAAAAATATATTATATTTCTTCATTCATCTGACAAAGTATACGTTTTTGACTGATTTACAAAAAAAAATATTTATATTCGTTTTTGCTCCAAAGTGGCATTAAAATAACTATTTTTCCCATTATGCATTAAATGACTTTTAATGATATGCGAAGAGAATTTTATCCAACTTCCTTTTTGAAAAATCTTTTTAAAACCTAATTTATTTATGACACTTCGTAATAAAAAAATAATACTCCAAATTATTTAGAACAATAGTGTATTATTTTTCTCTGATTTACATACATTTAATGAGATATTTGACATTAACGTTGTTCTAATATGTCAACTAAACTATAAGTCTTTTCGTCGTTGGTGGACGATGGTTATTTCTAATCATTGCTGCCACATCACAACTTGTATTAAGAAAACTTGGGCACACCTGTGGACCTATCGAAGCATACCAGTGTGCAGTGGTATACCGATTGAAAATAGCTGGGTCTATAAAATAGCGGAAAAACTAAGATTTCTCCTAACAGATAAGGAGGTACATAAATATTTTGTTTGGAGGTGCGGTTGTTGCTGCGGACAAATGTTTACAGATTCTGTGGCAATAAACCCGCAGCTCAAAAGTTTTTCAATACAAACAACGGCCGACAGCTTCGATCGAATAATGCATGTAATTAACAGTCTTATAAATGCCTTACAATGAGTATAGGGAAATACATAAAGTGACGTGCAAAAGTTTTAGGCCACCTACGTTATATTACAGCTGTACATATTTGCCGGTGGAGAAAGTACATAAATTTAGGTTTAGCACATATATTCTATCTTACCAATATTATTGTGCAGCGTACTGTTAGAAATTACATAAAGATATTAAGAATTCCTTTCGCCTTTTTGTAATAATTTCGTTCGGAATTTTTTTCCATTCTATTCGCAATACCTCAAACAGTTCATCTGCATTTTATGGTTCACTTTTTCTTCAAGGTCTGTCCAAGTAATCGTGTCCACCAAACGTGTTCAATAATACACCTAGTTCTCTTTTTACACGATTTCGATATAACACGGTTTGAAAAACAAAACCAATTCTATTTTTGCACGGTATATTTTGATTTAACACAGTTCAAATGGCGCTTATTTTTAAAATTTCTGTTTGAATTCATTCTGTTCAAAATTATATTTTTGTTTTATTAGTGACACACTATTTTCTTTCAGAAAGATACATACGTATATATTTTAAATAAGTATTTAAAATAAAAAATATTCCATTAGAATTATATAGAAGTTTATTCAATGATTTTCATACGTTATGTTTAAAAATAACTTATTGTTCGTATCGGGTTTTCACATCTGGAAAACCTCATAAATTAAAAAATATTAGCAAAAATTAGGGCATTTCGCGTGTCCTTTTTCACTTTAATAATAACTTAAACAAGTTTAAGTCTTTATACTGCAATAATAATTTACCAGAGATGGGCATTATTCGAATTGTTTCGAATAAATATTTATCTCAAATAAATATCCGAATAAATTCTTTTTAGTCAAATATTTTTTCCGGATAATAATTATTCGTTATTCGAAACAAATAATTCATCATTATTTATTCGGATAATTTATTCGAATAACGATTGCTAAATTATTCGAATAATACGAATAATTATTGACTGTTTTCGTTTCCACTTCTTTTACTGGTGATATTGTATCTATATTTACTTCTTGACTAGGTCCTACTGTATCATAACAATAAAAATGAAAAAACAAATAAATATTTATCCGAATAAATTCTTATACGAATAAGTTCTTATTTGAATAAATTATTATTCGTTAGTAACGAATAAGATTTTATTCGTAACTCTTATCCATTATCTGCTATCCGAATAAAATTTTGCCCAACACTGTAGTTTACATCATTTCAATTCTTTCTCGTAGAAAACAACTGCATAGTCATTACTACTGAAACACAAAACATCTTTAATCCAATATAAACGGAATTTTTGTGCGTATAACGAAAATGATACATCAAGTAAATGATAAAGATAAATGATAAAGTTTGAGTCGAGAGACATACTGATAATAATAATCGAACAGACTCCTTGGTGGCAGTATAGTTGTAGAATATAATTGTGCACAGTGATGAATAAACGAAATAAACTATGAAAAATAGAGATACATAGTTATGTAACTCCCAAGTCACATGGCGTTATAGAGGGTTAATGTTGAAAATCTGGGTTTTTCGTTAAAATTTGTTTTTCAAAAACCGAGGTTGACGAAAACAAACGGTTTGCAGATGGGTATTCAGCGCACAAAAATCTATAAGAAATTTATTGAATGTTAGAAGTCAAAAGAAAAGGTAAAAGGCATAGTGAAATAAGTATGCATCGATCGTTATGATTTAGGTTACATCACATGTAGCGTAAAGTTCATATTATACGGAAATCCGAAACCAAGAACTTCCAACCTAGCGCTCAACGTCTGTTCCGTTGACAAAGACAGGAAGATAGTTAAAAGAAAGAAAGAGAAAGGTAGGAGCGGAAAACGCGTACACGCGTGGTTGAGCACGGCTCGCAGCTGACGTCCTCAGCAGCTTCGGAAATTTTAATATCCTTCAGTTGCGGTTTCATTCACGACGATCGAATGGAGCTCGCATGAAGGTAATTGTTCCACAAAATGTGCAATGCTTTTCGGATAACCGTACATAATAATCGAAAGAAAATCGAGAAATATTTTCGACTTTCTAATTTGAGATTGTGACTCGCACTGTAGTCAATGAAAATTTCACGGAAAATGTAGTCGTGCGTTTTCAATTCGAGCGCAAGCGCCATCTGATTATAGAAAACAATAAACATTGAATTTGGAAGTTTAAGTTCGAAGATTACATTGTATGAAAAGCTGCTTGCAATTAAAAAAGAAGATAGTATTATTTCAGAAAAGATGTATTCAGAATTTTAGTATACTCCAATTGGTATTACGAAATAATTTAGTTGTAGCAAACTTCTCTCTGATTTGTTCTTTAGTTAAACTTCGAAATGTACCACTTTAGTTCAGTTGAGAGAATGTTAAGAAATGTAATGCAGCAGTGCCTCATTACATTATATTTAATTTTGTGCGTTCATTAGTTTTATTTTTTCTTAAGGAATAAATATACACAAATGACAGGTTTTGATATATCGTGTAGAAAACGTCTGTAGAATAAATTGTTATTGATAAGTTACATTTCAATCGAACTAAATAAATTACGACTACTGTTCGAAATATTCTCGTCTAAATAGTTTATCGAATTGAAGGGTAAGGGAAAACAACAAGGAGTGTTACAAAACAGCTTGATTTAGAGAATTAATTTTTAATATTTTAGTGCATCAATAAAGAAACAATGTATAATGAATGTAACTGTCTTGTTCATGACATGAAGTTATACTCTAATTAGGTACAGAAAAGAAATGAGCGAAGATATAATTGTTTTACATTATTTCAATTTTTCTTTCAAGTTGAACGCTGCAGAATAAAAATGGACATACCCTGTTCTTTCCCCTTACCCCTCAATTATTTTTACATAAATGAGATTTACAATATGTAGTATATATTGTATATATTATAGTATCATAATACATTACGAATACAAATATTTTTAAATAATGTTTAAAATGCACAAATGCATTACGTTCTAAATGATCGTGTTTCACTTAAAAAAATTTCTGTTTACTCAGTTTGTGAGCAATAGCTTATATTCCTAAGCAGCAAATAAGAATCTGTGGTTTTCATTAATGTTTATGTTTAAACGTCATGTACCTTTAAGTACAATATTCGAGTTTTTGATTAAATTTGTTTAGTGCTGAGAATTTAAAATTACATTTCTACGTTGTTTACACAAACTGTGATGATTCATTGTCAGAATTAGTACACCCACGTGACTTCAATCAATTTTGTCATTGTTTTCGAAACGAAAGCTCGTGAGTTTAGTTTACAATGTAAAGAATGCATGCAATCAGTGTTAACAAGGTGTACACGTGAGCCGAAAGATAAACGATCGTAGAATCGCGTGTAACAAGGCACGCTTACATATTACCTGATTAATGTTCAATTACAAGTCGGTAATACATCAGTAATATTATTTATGTGCGTGCACTTTAATTACCGGCTACACCGAGCATGATGCTTGGAACTGAAACAGATTCCCATAATTACCAACGATTAAACAGAACCATGAAACCAAAGGTGGACAGCCGTTTCCTATAATCTCGTTCTCTTAACGTTCAAATTACACCCATCATTTTATTTCTGCTTGAAAACGACTCTCTGTTTGCTTTACAGGACACTTAAAAAATAACGCGGTACTCGACTGACGTGTGCACAAATCAATCCACGATGTTGCTTATTCGTATGATCCAAGAATAGGCAAGCCTTATCTTCTGATCGTGATTGAACTTTGTTTATTGTTCATAATACGTACAGATTTGCAAGCAGTAATTTAAATCCAGCCCTCTGATTGCGTGCCTCGTCTATTCTATGCATTCCGAGAATGAGTATCTAATCTGAGACTATTTGAACGATTATTGTCTTTCGACTCTTTCTCTGTCTTCCTACCATTTCCTCCTCGCTCCTTCATCGTGATTTCTCATCAATATGCGCACCTAGTCTTTCTCTTTATCTTCCGTAAGAAACAGAATCTTGCTTCGTCAGCCTTTGCATTTTTCACCGCACGGCTGTTAGATAGTCGACCGTAATCGATAAGAATCAAGTTTAAACTTGTTTTGAAGTAAAATTCAGAATGTATTTTGGTCGTAGTATGGAATATTTGAAATTGTTTAGTATATTGGGTAAACATCATATGATGAAAGCAGGAAAAAGTATGTTGTATCAATAAGAAAATGAATTTTTAAACTACGTAGTTAACGTTTTAACGACATCCATGTAAAATACGCGTGTGTATTAATAATCGCGCGATATGTATATCGATGTTTTTCATACGCTTTAAAAAGTTATTGCACCATTATACCTGTGGCGTGTATAACAACTCTCCAATTTCGGCATGAATTAAATACTTTAACTTTAAACTAAAACTTACTGAGTCCATACTGCTCAATCGTGCACTATTCCTACCAAACTTCTTGTAAAACCAATCTTTCGTGGGAAATCAAAGAAGATAAATTCACCGAATTAACTTCACCAAACGGGTCACTGTAGCGTTAATCGATTCAGAATTAAAACACGGCTTTTATTGGCCAAAAATGGCTTACTTCGCTTCAGAATATAGCTGGTTCTCGGAGGTGAGACGAGATCAGAAAAGAGGACGAAAGGAGGCAGGTAAACCAGTTTCTTCTTGCTCGCGGGACCATCCGCTTGAGTCGTGATTCTTCGCTTCTACCCTTGGTTCAGGGATTCCCATGGCTTACACGAGCCTCTATACCTATCCTGTGGCACGTCTAACGGTCTTCTATTGTCCGTGGCAGAACCCCAATAGCGATCAGGAGGGGCCCAAGGCCTACCGTCAGCGGTGCTCTCATGTTCTGCCAATCAAGAGACCGAGCCGACAGTCTCGAAGAGCCTCGAGGAGCCTTCCTCGAATCGCTACCTTCTCCTATGTGACAAAATGCGGGCCTGCGATGCAATGAGGAAGAGGGAAATACGATCTCACGATCTCGCGCCTGATCGCCACAGGGAGTCGGCAGTAGTCTTCGGATTCGATGGGGGAATTAGACTAATGGTTATTGTTGTGGTCGTTGATGCCAGGAGAATTTGTATTTTCGGGTGTAGCGAAGGGATGAAAGTTCCCCCCAAATGCCGTTATTGGGCGCGCCTGTTGCAAAGGGAAGGTTATTAATTGAGCTTTTCGTAAATCTTGAAAAATGCTCGCCCCTGTAATTTCCTGGCACCGTGTCGACTGAGAATTACAGTTAGCACAGTTCCTAGCATAAATAACCGAAACAGAACCGTTTGCTGATAGCGTACAGAGTTTCCGCTTTTGGCAATGTTATTTATGTTTGCAGCTGTACGTAATAGCTGATTTTTTTTCGAGCGCACAAATTGTATCCTCTGACCTGAAACTATTGTGTTAAATATTGTAAACTTTATTGTTCAGAAATGCAGAATAAATGACATTGTTTTAATAAGAAAATTGCAAATTATGTGATGTATTAAATATGTTTTTATTTACTTACATAGCATTCAGACAAAAACTGATGCAATTATAAAATTGCTGAAAATAGATGTTTCAAATTTTTTCACGAAATAACTATAAAACTAATATTTGCTTACCTTCTTTCTCATTTATAATTGTCACACCCTAAGCTTCCAGGCGCAGATAATACTTATTTGGATTAGTTCCAATATCTTATATTACTGTGGTTAAATAAATTAAGAACTTTATGTAATGTGCAAAACCTTTGAGGTTCATTAAAAATTAATATTATTTGCATTTTAATTTTTATGAAGTGATCCGGTTAATTAACCCCTCCACCTGTTAAACTTTTGCATTTGAACACTGTTTGAGTCCTTAACAAAGACCCTTAATTAACAAACGAGGTAAGTCTTTTTCTGCGTATTGTGAGGAATAGGTTTCTTTGTTTTTAACGTTTTTCTACGCTTTAACTTATTTTGAATATCGCAAAACAGCTTCATTGAGAAAATCAATTTCTAATACTTTAGTACATAAGTAAAGGAACAAGGTCCAATGAATGTAACTGTATTGTTCATGACTTGAAGTTATACTCTAATTAGGCGACAGAAAACAAATTAGTGAAAATATAATTGTTTTACATTATTTTAATTCTTCTTTCAAATTGAACACTACAGAATAAAAATGGATATACCCTGTTCTTTCCCCTTACCCTTCAAATGTAAGTAAAATTTACACGTAATACCGTCGAAAATTAAGATTTGTAATTAATACTTTCTGTATTTATAAGAAAAGTACTCTCTGGACTGATGTTGCATGTCAACTAACAATAAGAGGCTACTTTGGAAATCGACTTGATCGCACTATAGCTTAAAGCAGATGATTTGCACTTGGATATGCCCAGAATAGGGAATGGTCGCTTAAGTCCATCGAGAAGATCGATGAGCCACCGCTGTATGCGGTTTTAACAATATTTCCGTCTAGGAATTCCAGATCTGTTCTAGGCTCCTTCCTCGAAAGGAGAACGCTTGCCGACGAATGGAATGTAGCCGGACGGTGAATGCAGCGTTGCGCGCTCGGACAGACTGCAACCGGCAAGGATGCATTGTGGAGAAACAGCGGTGCCTGTGTAAAGGGGACGCGCAAGAAATACGAAAGCGAAGGGACAGAGAAGGAAAGAATAAAGTCGGCAGAAGAGAGTGAATGAACGTGCTGGCCGAGGAGGATGAGCAAAGTAAAGAGATATTTGAAGAGGTATGAGGAACAAGCGCGACAGAAGAAAGATGAACGAAGCGGGGAAAAAGGATCGGTGAGAACTGAAAAGGAAAGGAAAAGGGATAAAGTGAAGGATGGAAAGGGAGAAACAAAGACTTATTGGTCGGCGCGATGAAGACGGCTAATAAAGAAAGTATTGGCGAGAGAAAACAGAAGGAAGGGAATGGTACAAAGGAAGAAGGGAAAGTCGTAGAAGGAAGAGGCAGGAGGCGTGTACGGGGGAAGGGAAGAAACAAACTGCTCCTCTTCTATTGTAGCAGTATGGGACTTCTACGAATCGGGACCTCCGCGGTCTTCTTCGCCAGGCGAGGGAGCCCAGAGTGCAGGCCTGAACTCACAGACGATATTATAGCTTAACTTCATATTATTGTGCTCCTTATATGGCGGTTCATCGTATATCATGGCGCAGGTCGTTTAATCTTGCCAAAAGAGTCGGTCTCCACTCCGCCGAGACGTGTCAGTGCCCCTTGTGTATTTCCTGTACTTTCACTTTGTCAATATCCAATAATTAATTCTTTCGGGGCATATTTTTACCTCTACCCCCTCATACAAAATCGATCTTGTAATTTGTTTCAACTTTAATGAAGATATCACAGTCACGCTCCGTTTCCTTTAATTACTGCTATTGTAATTTACAGCACTCTCACGGTGCTGATGCAAATCTGCAGAGTCCTATTGTATGGAGTTACTGAAAGATGCATACAAAAACTATTTGCACATTAAGTACTCTAACGATGAAAACTCAGTTTCTTAGAAATTATATCATCCATTTTGTGATATACGATGTATTATATGGCGTACAGTTCTACATATACTTATGGAAGGCGCATACTTCTTAAAATTTGTTTGTTCCTTAATGAATATTTTATATCTCACGAGTTTATAATCCTTGTTTTAAAGTAATTTTATCTAAATAAACACTTAACAACAATGCTTCACGCATATATTTGTGTTTATATTGCACATAATTAATTAAATATATCTAGTGTGTTTAGGGGAGAACATGCTGTTGAAGAACATACAATTGTGCAATACTTGTATACTATGTAAAGTTAATATATCGAAGTTACAAATTAAACTATTTGCGATCAAGTAAAAATACTTCTGTATTCCTCTTTCTGTAGAATCGTGCAAAAGTAATGTCAAATCATTCTCTGATTGTAGAAATAATGCAAATCCCAAGAATGAGAACGAGTGATTTGGTTTTATGAATTACAACCATATGTATATTCAACATTCTCGACAAATTTTCGATCTAGCCCTTTCTAACGTTTAATTTCATTTCGACTGACGCGCGTCTGTATTATTAAATGAACTCACGATTGTTCAAATTTGAATATACAGACATTTAATGTAACTACAGGGTGACGCGCTTGAAATTGCAACGCAAATTTAAAATATTAGGTTGTAACATATGAAATTGTCCGATTTCGCAAGTCTAAATCTATACAGGGTGTCCCACCTAAGTTGGGCAGCTTAAATATCCCCCTTATTTTTAATGATAGGAAAAAATGTCAGAGGAAAGCATAATTTGGTTCGAAGGGAGCAATATTATGACCAGCAACAAATTTTTCCTACGGTCATACTTTTCGAGATTTCAAGATCATCGATGTTTTTTTAAATGGGACTACATATTTTTGTCATCGTGGCGTAATAGTCAAGATCAGGACCTATCCAGTGACCTATTGTACCATGACCTTCGTGTAACATTGAATACGAAAAATGACATATTGATTTTCTCGTACAGCCGAGAAATAGCTCATTCCTTATGCAAGAATTAATCAGAATTACAGAATAAATCTTTTTCATACGCAGCTTCATTTTCGAGAAAAACAACTTTGAAATTCCATCCAGTACACATGTACTCACTTCAATTTTTTAATTACAGGGAAGTGGATTTAAATTTGTGTTTCATATGTATTCTGTGTTTTTCATTTGTCCATACGTGGTTATGTAAAATCTATTGTTTCTGATACAAATACTTTAAATCTTCAGCAATTAAGGGAAAAGCTTGTTATAGTATTTTATCGAATAAATTCAAGCCTATATTAGTAAGGATTTATGAATCGTAAATTAAAGGATCAGGTAAGTGCATTAAATAAAATTTGCGTGATTTTATAGGAAGCACAAGGATAAACATACGAAAAGCTTTTTAGATCGAGACACTTCCGAAATTTTAATATAATTTTTGGTTATGTGACTGAAACCTTTCTGTCAAGATTGATTTGTGACACGATTGCAGCAATCCAGTACTGAATTCAACCACCATTATGTCGTTGCGCTTAAAATCTTATTTGCCAGTCTTAAAATTAAGTTTTTATGATTGTACACAGAAAAACAAAAGAAATACAGCTTCGATAGTAATAGCGTTCAATAACAGTATTACTTTAACTTTCACACGACAGGGATGGCAATAAGACTAAATAAATTAAAAGAAAAATGAGAAGTTAAAATACATGTAGTTGTCAATGCTTTACATGTTTAATCTAATTGCAATGTCAAATCTTGGTCATTATGGTGGCAGTGAAAACGTAAACGAGGCTTTATATGTGGAAGAAGATACAAGGGCTGGCATTAGCGTAACGCTTGCTGTATAAAAAAATGTAATTTCATTATAAATAACAGAAAGTAACTTTCAAATCACCAAAGTGCAATGGCTTACAAAAATTTTATTTTGCCAACGTTTCTCTTGATACATTTTACTTAATTAAATATAATCATATTTGACATTTTATATCAATTTAAATGAACGTAACAAATAATGTGTTAATAAAGTCACTTTCACATGGAAACGACAGGCGCAGGCTTGGGCTTGGTGCAGGATATGTTGAATCTTCCTATCAATATTGATTGTAACATGCACGAGACCTGAAATTAACGTTAGATCGCAGATTTGCACCAAGGGCATCCCTCAAGGCCAAAACCAGTTTGGTCATCTTCAGAAAGAAAAGCAGTCACGTTGGTGCAAGGCTTTTCCATAACCAGTTTTACTTGGCCCAGATACGGTGCTGATACATTACTCCTCGAACCTAAGTATGTGAGATTCTCCAGGTTGATGTATCTCTATCAAGATTAAAGTTGATTTTCGCAAGCAAAAAAGTACAATAAAATCATTCATTTATTCCACGCAAACATGCACTTTGCGGCGTCTGAAATTAATACGCATGAAGTATGTCCATAAGGTTGGTAACAGCAGTGAAAGTTGCTCTTGTTGTCAAGATTATTTGTTTTGAATTTGACATTTTGTGTATTTCCTAATAAAAATCGAATAACGTGAAATGAATTTATACTTAATGGTGAAATATTTGAACTATGCACTCCCAATTATTCTTCTCATTTTTTAGACGGACGCATCTGAAAAAATGTTTTCTTAACTTTTAATATAGTTTTTAAAGAAATCACTTTTTCTAACAACTAATTATACAACTTTTTACACGTTTAATTATAAACTTTTTTTCTACGACCAATACCTTTTGAGATATACCGACAAATAGGTCCTTCGACCTTAATTTTCGACCATAAGTGTCACTAAAGAATTATTTAATATGTAAGTAACAATTTCCAAAAAAAATTATTGCGTAACTTGCTGATCCACTCATACTTTTACGTCATTACGTTAAATGTTGATTTATTAACAATACAAATAAACATTACATGTTCCGTTGCAATTTTTTATTGTAAAATATAGAATTCAATGTAATGTACCGTATTTACAACCTCAAACCAATAGCATGTGCTGATAATAAATAAAAACAAAACATGTCGTTTTTGGTATTATACAATTTTTTCAACAAAATAAACTATAAACGAAAAAACAGAGTGCATAAACAGTTACTTCTTATTGTTTACTTTTAAAAAATTACGCACAGTACATTTTTTCTTCGAATCAGTTTATCGATTTTTGTCCAGCTACTAAGCATTGGACAAGACACTGTAGGACGTGTCCAGTGTCCTTCGTTTGTCTTGTTTCCTAAGGCAAACTGTGTTTTAAGGTAATATTAAATTAGAATACTTTTGGGAATTAAATGTTTTAAAATATTGAGAGAGTCAATTTTTGTTTACAAGAAGGTTTTAAGGGCAAGGAAAAATATTAATGAGAAGCCTGAGAATTATCACAAATTAAAAAAAATATTCAAGCCTATAAAACGAATTTGCAAGTAAGGCAGAGATAAAAAAATGAGACAACCATAAAATATTCACATATTCACTTCATTGTTACAGAAACTCACTTACAACGGCGATAATTTAATATATTTAATAACTGAATACTAACTGAATTGATAATTGTATACAATTAGATTACAAATTGATTAATTCAAAACAATAAATGTTCCTAATATTTTATTGATTTTAAGTGCCTAATACTAGAATTCATAAACATTAGTACTTATAAGAAATACTAATTTATAAAAAGTACAAGGTAATAGGTTTCATGAATTGCATCTCGATTGACAAACAATTTTTTGTTGCTCCAGATTTATATAAAATATAAGGAGAAATATGCAGTTTAGTACGAAATTCAATTGACTAATGAACTAAAACATACTTGATAAGTTAGTCTCAGTAACACGGATAAACAACAGATTACATAAATTATTGTTTTGCAATGTCTTGAGTTCTTGATTTTCAAATATAAAATATTGTAGAATTCCTAGGCTTAACATTGTATATAATGTATATGTAATAATGTTGATGGTAAAATTAAAATGTTGTTATTAAAATTAATTACAAATATACGAGGTATGATGTACACTGTGTTGAAAAAATGTTGCGGCCAAACTTCAGGAGCATGTAGTATTTACGCACCAAAACAAACAAAAAAAGTCTTTATAATAAAAGGTACAAAAATCATTAGTTTCGGAGTTACAAGACGTTTTCAAGTGCGAGCCTGTATCAGAATAACAGACTATTGCGTTTCTATCTAAAACCTATCGAGTGAGACGTTATAACGTATCAGTTATTACAAGGGATCTTTCAACGTGTACGTGATTCTATGGGGAAACGTGTGTTGAAATGAACGGGGGACATATTCAACATATGCTGTAGACAGAGGTAATAGTTTACTGATGAAGACATTTTGTAACTCCGAAACGAATGATTTTTGGACCCCCGGTTATTCACCCTTTAACTGCTATCAGCGCCTACAAGCACTTGACAAGGTCGCCCACCGTGTACTGTCGACGCCCATGGGCGTTCGGCGCAACGACTCACTATGTCCTGCAGAAGGTCGGCCGCACACAGCGTTGCCTCGTTTCCAAGTGGGCCACAGTCAAAGGGTTTACCCTCTATAACGCCATGTGACTTGAAAGTTACATATTTACATATCTGTATAACTATATTTTTTAAGTCTTATTTCGTTTATTTGTCACTGTGGACAGTTATATTCTACGACTATACTGCCACCAAGTAGTCTGTTCGTTTACTATTATGTTTATATCCCGCGATACGAGCTTTATCATTTATCTTTATTATATACCTGATGTATCCTTCTCGTCATACGCAGAAAAATTCGGGTTATAAAGGGTTAAGACCTTTTTATTTATTTAATGAGTACTACACGCTCCAGGAATTTGGCCACAACTTTCTTCAACACCCAGTATACGATCTCAAATTTACAAAAGGGTGGTAAAGCGGCCTATACACAGTGAAACACGTCGCGATGCATTCATCGGCTCCTAGGTTTCATGGTGCAGATAGGTTTCGACAGAAACAAACTAAAATCGGCATCGATGCCATGCTCTACACGTTGAAACCTGCATCAGTATCGGGCCTTTTTCATCAGCTATCGATTTTTCCATCGATGCAAGCTGCTTCCGACTCCGATACGCTGATATCAACCTAAGTGCAACCTGTGTCATGAAACCTAGGAGTCGATGCGTGCATCGCGACATGCTTCACTGTGTGTAGGCTGTTTTACATGATTGTAACAAGAACAGAATATGAAACAGCACATTGAATATATTTTATATTTAATGTAATGTGAGTATTTCAGAGAGTGGTTGAATTGTTTGATAAATTTATATAATTAAATGGCGCGTTGTTCAATTGATGCGAAAACTTGAAATTTTACTGGATTCAAAGGTTGATATAAAATCTTAATTGGTGTAAAATATTTTAATGAATCGGATGCATTTAATACGCCTTTCGTTTGTGTCTCATTCAGTATGTCAAGTGGCGGAAATTCCGGTATAACGGTACGGAGATTTCATAACGACCTTGAGATATAAATTCCATCATATTCAAAGGGTTAAAAGGATGAGGGTGTCAGCTTGTGACCTCCTTTGAAACCACCGGTTGCTTCTAGCATTCTAGATATATGTACTTGGAGCATTCATATTACGCTCGAGCCACGGTTTATAGATTCAAAGTCAACTTTGAAGCGACTTTCAGAAATATTTGAACTGGCTGCTCCATTTCTACACAGAAAAAATTGAACACTTTTATCATAATACAATCTTTCAGTTTATATAAGCGAATGCTACCTTATTATATAGTGACCGTAAATCTAAGATAACTGAAATTCTGACCGCGGGTATTGCATTTTGGTTTCTCAGCGATAACCGTCTTTATGAGACTGAAATTTGAACAGTTTTGTATTTCGATCGCAAGCCATAAGTCAACTGTAATTGTTGTATTACAATCAACACATTAAGAAATCATTTAATCACTTCCTTTAAACGAAAATGCAGGTGTCATACAGTGCATTAACACTAAACCTACCGACAATTTATATATACCTATTTCTACCGAACCGGTCAAATGACCAGTCTTTAAATAAATGTAATATTTTTTGCAATTGAGTGCAGGTAATAGTCAATTTAGTGCGGGCAAAAATTAATTACATGTATATTATAGGAAAAGTGAAGTCAAGTGACGAAAGCGATAACAATGAATACAGAATCTTTAATCAAAATCTTAAACCGCATCCGTCCCTCGTGTCAATTTGACACATTGTTCTCGCAGAAATGCGATAAGTGTGAAAAAACAGTATGTCTTGCAGATCCCGTAATTATTTCTAGACGATGTGAATAATCTTATGCTTGAATGTACTGAATATACACAAATTTCATTTTTTATTTCTAATTCAAGAATTTGAAAATTTAACTGTTTATCTTTTCACTAAAGTGATTTTTTACCGTCGTGTCAATTTGACACTAAGGGACAAATTAAGTTGGGAAAATGAGGGACGGATGAGGGTTAAAAACGGTCATTTGACCGGCTGTGGTAGCTGTAGTGTTAAAGCAAATTGTGCTGTTGAAATTGAAACACTAATTTCCAATATATTTCTCAAAATATTTTTGTAGCTGTTTTTGTATGCATAGTAAAACGTTACTGCAGATATATTCTTACATGGAGGATACCGTATCTTAATTTATGACCTCCACTATTTCCTTTACTTTTTATTTCTAAAAATATCTTCCTGGACAAATCGTTTAGTTCTACGGAACAGTATCATAAGACCAAGCAGACTTATTTTTGTATACGTTCTAGTATTACATAGGGTATTCTGAATGTGAGATCGTGAAGACAGTATCCTGAAGAAGGAAAATCGGTGAAATAGAGACCTCTCAGTAAATGATGTATGTATATTAGGGTGGTCCTAGCTGTAGGGGTTAAAATTTTTTGTCGAGTTTTTTTATGCCGCATCCCCCACAATTGTGACGCTTGGCAAAGAAATGGTTTCTACAAAATTTCTGAGTGATTGGACATACGGAACCTGTGCCGCAATTGAGTTAAAGTTTTGAAATTTTAATGATTTCTCGTCAATCTTGGACGTAATTGTGTTCCGCTATTGTAGGAGCATTAGTGAATATTTTTTAATAAAAGTACAATTTCTTAAATGGATAATAGTAACAGTTGTGTATACACGAAATCTTTGAATTTTACCATTAGACTTAGTATATAACACAGTGTGTAGCTGCAGCCTAGAATTCTTTTTATGTACAAAAATTTAATTATCTGTTATTTTCTAATAATTATGTGTCATTGTTAACAAAAATTACAATTTTTTGTATAGTTTTAAGCAACATATTATTAAAGTTTAAATTATATACATATACAATGGAGTGCAAGCGAAAAATGAACCTAATACAAAATAAAATAATACGTATTCTTTATTACATGTCTCGTGTTAAACTAGATTTGGATGCATTAGGGTAACATTGTCGATTCTTCTAAAATTTGCAAAACATATTGCTTATTTTCATCGTTTTTAGTTAACAAATTATTCTAGTCTGTTATTAGCTTTACGTCTCGCTGTACAATATCAGTTATTATTTCCAAATCTTTTATTATTTCTAAGCCTGCTGTATACGATTCATCATTTCCCCAGGTTCACAGATCTTTTTTTAGAAAATTTCTAGATATACCAAATATAGTAAACCATTTCCTACTTTTTGCTGAAATTAAATTTTCTATACAGGTTAATACAACAGTCGATATTGTTGGTTTAATAACAATTTTTTTACTAGAATTTCCTGTTTGTGAATTTTGTAAGGCCTCAGCTATACGCTTTTTTGTATCAAAACATATTTTTGTATCAGAAGACGATAGTGCTGTACTCTTTGACGTGAGGTATCATAAATGGGTTCCCATTGTCCAATCACCCTGAAATTTTGTAGAAACCATTTTCTCTCGAAGCGTCACAATTTTGGGGAATGCGATAAAAAAAAATCGAAAATCGAAAAACAATGATCACCCTAATGTACGTATACACTCGATGCACGGTCATGAGGTTCACTTTCTCAATAAAACACATTGTATAGATCAGTTTCGACATTTTGGATCGATTTAAAAAAATATCACTATAGTACTGGAAATACACGAACATATTAATGACAGGAAGAATAACAATTGTGTACTTTGAATGCCTAAGGATGTATGCAGTATCTTATTTGAAATTATACGCACAATAAATTTGGATCTGTCAAATCTGTTAATGACATTTACTACGTTTTTGAAGAATTTTCCTGATTTTACAGCAAATATTACTTTTTAAATATAATTATTTTTGTACCAATGAAATTATGATATTTGTATTATGATGAGTATAAAACTTTAATACTTTTTTCAAAGTAGCATTATTTATTTTGTTAATTTACTTACTTTAGTTACTTATGTATTCCAATCTATTTTGTAAAATCTATTTTATTGTATTAATTTTATCAAAGTTCAGTTCCAAATATTTTTGTTTTAATATAAAAATTACAAAGGTACTGATTATACTGTCAGGAAAAATGGGGCCGCAAAATGTACCCAGCTATGTATAAATACAGTTGTCATAGACGTGAGCTAAGCGATTGTGAAAGCTAGGATCAATCAGTTTTGGATGTCAATTGTTTAATTGCTAACTGTAGCGAATGATCTGGTGTCTAATTATCACCTGTTGTCACAAAGAAAGTATATTTCGTGAATAATCCTATATCGTCATACATAGAATTCGTACATTTAAAAAGGAAGTACAATTGGACTTTTTCGGGATATCGTGGCATTTATGAAAGAATCAATTCCACAAAACAATGGAGCTCAGTAAACCATTCAATTTTTACATTTTACATTTTTTTCTGTCTTCAGTGAGACAGGAACTGCGACCCTTTTTAATAGCAAACTAACTCTATATTCCCCTAAGCGTAGCGGGTAAGAACGCAGCCGAAACATGCACATACCTGAAAGCAATAAAATTTTATAACTCAGAATACACCCCATATGACTCGTGTGACTCCATAAATCTTAAAAATCTTACAAATAAAGTAGTATTCCTTCCACGTTCATATGTGCAATATTTTCCGACTTATACATACTTTAACACTTTGACTGCCATGTCATCCATATATGGGTGACACTTTGATTAAATAATTACTTATTTGATAATGAGTAGGATTAAGAAATATATAGCTAAACAGGTTTAATAGAACCAGTAGAAAGATTATGAAAGGAGGATGTTAAAAAATGGCCATTTTTGGCATCGTCTGGAAATTAAAAATTCATGTAGGACATGTAAAAGTGTCTCTCGAGGAACAAGAAATGTCCTTATCACTTTCCCGAAAAACGATGGGAAAGTTGTTAAAAATGAATCCAAACATCTGAATATGATAGTGATCAAATTAACCTAAACGTTATATTTCATCTTCTTTTTTTCGGATATTGAACCATTTTCAAAATAATTAATGAAAAAATTAGCTGATAAATCAACTGTAGTTTGAAATCAAGCAAAACCAAGGTACCGTAAAATTATTGTTACATGGGAACAACAACAATAACGCGTTCACCGTTCTGCATCCGGAAACGAACATGTGTACTTATTGTAAGTTCAATAACTTAGCAGTATTTGGTTTAAAAATAGGAATGATATAAAATACATATCTATATATGTATATTTGAAGTAATTAGAGGAAAAAAATCAAACTAAAGAGATATTATTATTATTATTATTCATTTTTAACCACTTTCCCATCGTTTTCCGGAAAAGTGATAAGGACATTTTTTTGTTCCTTGGAAGACACTCTTAAAGGTGCTGCATGAATTTTTCATTTCCAGGTGATGCCAAAAATGGCCATTTTTTAACATCCTCCTTTACTAGTATTATTAACTAGAAAGCGTATTATTTAGGAGTATATTCGTTCTGTATAAACATGTAGAAAGTTTGCAATTTTCAGCTAATAGCACTTTGTTTCATACAAATCAGACTATTAAATTTCGAGATATCGTGCTCGCCGTTTGGCAAAATGTAGTTTCGAGAAAAACGCGTTTAAAGTTTTTAGTAGACCTTTTGGTAGACGCGTGCGCTCGGCTTCAAACCTTTGTAACTCCAGTACTTTCGAAGATTTCTCAAAAATTCTTCCACAGACTTTTTCTAGAAGAATCGTAGGAAATTAATACGTGAAAAAAAAAATCAATTTTCTGGTCCCCAAACAAGCGAATACCCCTTAAGAAGAAACTCTAATACATGTGTACTGTTGTTATTAACAAGGAAAACTAACGGAATGGTTGTCTCAGATTTTAATAAACTTTTGGATGTTGATAGATCGTATTATTACGAATTTCCCTATACATGGTTTCGGGCGTAGACGGCCAAAAGTTTAGAAGATATTCGATGATAAAGTTCCTATAGGGTTTATCTACTCCACTATAAGAGATGCTTTCAAGTACTTACTTAGAAGAGCTTGAAGTAGTCGACTAGATGCTAGGTTACTACGTTTTCTTTTTACGCGTTGGTTTATATCGTCGTAGAGAAATTTAAAACTGCATATATTTTTACAATTTTATTGTATAATTATGTCACATAGGTTAAGCAAGAGTGGTACATTGCGTTCTTAACAGTCAAACTTTTGCTCATTATAATGCAATATCCATTTCTCCTTATTCCTTTTTTATATTCTCATAATCGCTACATCCTCAATATTATATATGTTCGCTATACTAGAAATGTCTGCACATTTTCTCATTACTGTCAATAATTTTATTTCAATGAAATTGTAACTTCAACTGGAAATATTTATCGTTAAAGTACTTACGAGGGAACGATGGAACTGAATATTCGAAAAGTAAACAAAATCGGTCTTAAAGATAGTATAATTGAAATTTTAGTAATCGACTTCCTGCAAAACTGATTTTCAGTTAATCAACGGCCTACTGTATTCGAATGTTCAAGCCTCGTCGTTTCAAGTCTGCACCAGGTGAACACTATTTCCGGGGATAGAATATTTTATGTACAGAACGACTTCCGGCTTCTTACGTAGCCTGCGCGACGCGGTACATCGGTACACTTCCATGAAGGCAATTATTAAACCGGAATGTAAGTAGAATGCAGTCAAGGAGAAACTGCGTGCACATGTTATTCACATGTGCGATTTGTTGAAAGTTTAATACTAATTCAAGCAATAATGTAAACTATATTAAGATGGTACGTGCATTTTTTAATATCATTAGCATAATTTCATTAGATATGAAATTTATGGTTAATTACATAAATATCAGATAACGTACAGGAATAGTATGTTATTATAACACAATATATAGCTACGCTCATATTATAAATGTATTTTATACGTGACACGTTTTCAAATAAACTGTACGTTGAAAGATGTATTTTGCAAAACAACGTAAATTATCCTTATCTGCTTCAAAATGTTCACTGTACAAAATAGATTTAAAAGTAATGAAATTATAATACTTCAATGTGAGTAGAAATCTCGAAATATCCACATATTTAACTTAGAAGCGACAATAATTAAATTAATTTTGTAATAATATACAATTGATCCAAAGGAGATTTAATTAAAATATAGAAATGATTTTATTTTTCCTTCAGGAGAGGATTTCTAATTTACAAAATATTACACATAAATTGATACTTCTTATGGAAAGAAATAAAATAATAGGGATTACACATAGTCCCGTCTAATTTAATATGGAATTAACCTAAGTACTTAATTAGTACTTAAATAGTTTTAATACAAACCCTATGAAGCAACTACAATTTTAATGTTCGTAATAGCAAACTGCTTCCTAATAATCATAACTAGACTGCGAATGTTTATGCAATTTAACACATCGGAGCACGTAAAAAATGCACACTTAATAACGCAAGAAAAATAAAAAGCACATTTTTCATCAGCCACTCCAACAGAAAAAATATTGAAATTTAAAAGTGTAAATTTGCATAAACATCCTCAGTCTAATCATACCATTGCACTCAACTTTAACAGGGATATGAATGTATAATTTTGTTTTCACAAAAAGACCGTTCCTGTTTTAATGTTAAGACTATTTTGAAAACGGTGAGTTATTCTGTTTTTGTTAGTAGACTCCAAATTTTTTGTTACATTGCGATGGTTCCATTGACCTATCATGTGTTAAAACTGTAATCAGTGGACTAGTTTCTTATATGAATTACGTAGTACATTTATAACAATATATGAATATGTGATTCATTTTTCTTGAATTTTCCACCGTAGTATGACACTACGTTTCTACTCATACGTACGAATTCATTTTCGTATTCCACGGTGTTAACCTCTTTCCTCGATTAAAGCCTTTCACCACAAGAGCACAAGACTCGGATTACGATACAGAGTTATATTTATGACATCACGAGGCCGAATGAGCGCAAACGAAAGTTGCAAGATTACTCTTACTCTCACTGGGCGCAAAAGGAAAACCTGTTCGTTATGTATTGTGCCACCACTGATTAAGGATTCTTGTTTCCTGAAGTCTCGTTTCACTCGTTCATACTCAATAATTACATTTCTTCGTTTAAATGTTGCCAATATTGTCGGACATGAAAAAATATATAATCTAATAATTATTGATGTAATGCATTTTAACATTGAAATTTTATTATTTTGCGTATAAATGCAATTGAAATGCATATAAACATATTTCGTTACATATTAAGAATATTACTATACAGAATTACTTAGCAGTAATTATTTATACACGTGAAAGTTCGATTTTCGGTATTGTAATTGAATCGATGAGTTGAAGAGCAGTACAAGTCCAATGGTTTTATTTTAATTATTAAAAATTAATGAACAGACTTTAACCATGGTTAGACATATATGGACGTTCATCTGCGTTAGCATAATCGTGTTTAAATTGGAACACCACCATAAAATCAATGGTGTTGGTGATACACGAAAAGTGACTCTATTTTTTCAAATATCTTAAAATGTGGATTTTGGACTTTTACTGTTCTTCAGCTCACCGATTCAATTATTCGATTCACTTTGCTTTTTTAGAGTTAATGAATACTTCGCTTATATAAAACTTAATAAAACATAAGAAGCAACTAACAATAAATAATGACCGAATGTTACACAACATCTACAACAGGTATAATTTGATTTTCTGGACAGATTTTTAATTACTTAATAAACTGTTATTAAACGTACCATTTTTTGTATTAAATTCTTCTCACGAATAGTGATAAACTATATTTATTAACCCTAGAACGTTCTGTCCTCGACTATACACTTGAGTCTTCGGGTAAAACATGACCCGAATCTATGGAATTCATATTTTCAGCTTTATAATACAATTTGAGGATTAAGGAAACATAGGATCATCCAGTCGCATCTGTTCTAATAGCTTTAATGATAGAAAAGCAACATATTTTGCCCAAATTGTTTATTTATAACAGGTTTTACATACTTCGTAACAATGCTGTTTGCACCGGAATTTCTCCCCATTCGAATTCGATCATACAGTAATTCATTTTTTTTTGGCTCTAATAAAAGTATTCTGGTCATTTTATGCTGTTTATATATTTTCTTTCGATCATACCATCACCCACTTGTTTGTAAGATTTGTCCATGATTGATATCTGTTATTTGATTGTGCATCGTGTACGTCGGGTCAAAAAAAGACCCGAAGACCTAACATGTAACAATTTTTGTTACCGGCACGCCACATGAACCCAGACAATAAGCTTTTGATATAATGTCAAGGGAACAGAAATATGCATATTGATACTAATTTCATTGCATTTCGAAGACCGCACAATATTAGTTGTTTTTTTTTTTAATTAACACGCACAGTGTCTAAAAGCGTGAAGTAGTAAAATTTCTTCGATAACAATAAAAGTATAAAAGAAAATAAGAACCAGGTGGGTCGAAAAAGACCCGTAGACCATACTAGGGTTAAGTATAGAGCAGTGTTTCTCAACACTTTTGGGGGCAATTAGAAAATTATGTTGTATTCGTCACTTTCATCGCCGATATAGTAGTAAAAAATCACCATTGTTTTTTATACTAGAAGGCGTTCTTTTTATTTGACGTACCTATTTATATTATACTTTTTCAGGACTTGGTTGACCATTATACCAGGGGTGCATTAAAATCTTTAAGGCGTTGAGGTGAGCCATGATCCAAAGAAGGTTGGGAAACACTGGTATAGAGTATCTACTAATACTTATGAATTATTCATTTCATTACGCACAAAAACGTATTAATACAATTGATGATTTTGTAAGTTCCACTTCAATGCTTCTTAATAGTTAATTCTGTACATGTCTGTCAGGTTTAAGTCTCAATTGAATAGTTACGAGCAGTACAAGCAATAATTTTAAACACATATTCATTATTATGTGTTACAAATTAAATATATTTACATGTATACATAAAATTATCGTGAATACTTGCTCACGCAAAAAACGAAAAATTAAACATATTATGGTAATACATCATTAAGTTTCAATACTTATTGTGCACAGAAACACACGTAAACGTAATAGAAAAACTGAATGTAGAAAGTATACTGGCGGTCAAATCGATCAACCGTTAAATCATCGCAATCTTGACAAAGAGTCCTTGAAAGAAAACAGTCAACTTCATGCCACTTAATAGCTCAGTATTACCTAATCTTTTACATAAAATTATATCATTTTATTTCATTAATTATAAGTCATCGTCTGCAATTTATTTATATTTACAAAACGTAGAATAATTTCTAAATTATTGAGAACGAAATATATATATTTTTAAGATGTATGTGTACATTATTGAACAAAATGATAAACACACATAAATGACATCATAAAAATTTTGATGATGTACTTACAATTACAAAACTGGCAAACAAAGTTTACAGCTTTCAACTTAGTATTTTGAGCTTCCAAAGTAGGAATGGCGAAATGATAGAGCATCTACGGAATCAAAGTAGATCAAAGTACTTACATTTGTGCTCGTTTGTATTCGGCCTTAGAATCGTGTGTTTCAAAAGGTATACATGTTTTTTTCTTTTCAAACAGTGTAATATTGTAGGTAGTCGCAATAAAAAATACGAGTTTACCCGGTCCAGCGACTTCTGTGATTTATTTTTTGCTTTTGACGCGAAAGCGTTAGCCTTCCACGGAAGGAGATCGCTCAACAACGAGCCGCAAACAACGAAATTCCACTTGAGGTTGTGTTGCATCCGACTAGAGACATCGATGCTCTTTTGGCATCCGCGTGGTCATGTCATTCATATGGACACGTGTCACATTTCTAAAGTGTTACAAGGTACACACGTTGATCGATATTTCTGAAGTCACAAAGCAAGTACGAACAATTTGCGGTAAACAAAACTCTAGGTGCTAGGTAAATGTTCATTTTCGGAGTATAGTCTTAAACAGTTCGTTAGTAATTTACAGGTGAATATAATTATACGTATAAGCCTTAATCCGTTGAACAGTTTTAAACTTGTATCATACTATACCTAAACATTACAAAATTAAACACTTTTTTTCATTTAAAACACTGTGTCGGATTTAATCCTTTAATCCAAAGAAAATCGCTCGCTGTGTGCGGGATAACAGTAACTGATCAACATCAATTGATTTCTTTTATTTTTTTACTTTGTTATGCATTGTTTTTTGCTATTTTGCATGCTTCATTTATTATTTATTTTTATATAGACATTTTTACATTTGTTATTTATTTTTATACAGACATTTTTACATTTGTTATTTATTTTTATACAGACATTTTTACATTTGTTATTTACTTTTATACAGACATTTTTACATTTGTTATTTATTTGTATGCTCCAATTGAGCTTCGTACTTGCATACATCATACAGATCTGACAATCGGTTCTCGGAGCCATTATAGTGGCCATTCGCACATAAGAACCTAGTTTTTCAAGACGTATATATACGTCCATCGCAGTCAAAGGGTTAATCGATTTATTACAAAGTATTGTAGGTATTAACCCACAATAAAAAATATTGTCCATAATTTATATTTGTCAGCTACAAAGTACTTTTCTTTGAATTTTTATTAAATAAAATTAACAAGGAAAAGACTACAAATCATACACACACTTGTTAGTGCTTTCATTTTATGCAAATTCATCACAAAACGTGAAGCTAAACGTCAAAGGTGTGTATTACTCATCAAAACAGGGAAATACTTATGTATTGATGAATACGAATCTAAAAATAATTCTTTTCGGATGAATGTGGCATTTTCGGTAGTGAAATGTTATCTTCATTTACAACGAATGTTCGATATGTCATTCGTTCGTTTCAATATACGATTGAACACATTTCCAATACAGACTTCAGTATACTTTCAGATATTTCTTTCATTTTCCGGTAGTCATTTTGAATTCGCTTAATAAGGCGAAATGAAGAACTAATTGCAAGTATGCATACGAACTCCGTAATACCTAACCGTAGACTGCTAATATAAACATTTCCTGTACAATTATTGAAAAACTACATGTTTACCTGCGAACACTTAGATAGTATTTTGACGTGTATATGTATGCTTTTGCCCTTACTGTTCGATGATTGATAAGTCAACACTCGATAGATTTCAGTTATGTATTCGATATAGTGCGTTATTCTATTATTGGCTCCAAAACGAAAATGTTTCATAAATCTGAAATATTTTATTTTTAGATTCCTGCTAATTCAAACTTTTTTCTTTATTTTTATGAGTAGTATATTTCCTTAAAAGATAGTTTTCCCTTTTTCAACACCCTATATAAGCACTCGATGTACACGACTTTCAATCAAAATAGGTTAACAATTCCTAATGATACATTAAAAATACATATTACTATCGATTAGAAAAATATAAGTTTCTTGAACGTTTAGATGTATCGAAGTTTTCTAAATCGCAGCAGAGTATTCAGTATCGCACGTACCTGGCCGAAAAATGGCGAAGTTACACGAACCTGCCACGAGAGTGTGCGAAAAGTGTCGAGGTTCACACAGTAAGAACTGACGTTCAATAATCAGTTTTATGATTAACGTGAATAGTCTACGTGTACACAACCTTGTGTAGTCTAATCAAGTGCTTCACTAAAATAATTAGTAATTCAGTGCAGCAGCCAAATGTAAATTCAGAGACATATATGCTCGTGTATTGGAACCGGCGAAAACCTAACCTTCAAATCATCACATTGAAGCATTACCGGCTCATTTGACAATTGCTCCCACGGACACAAGGTAAAAGATAGACTGTTCGTATTCATTGTTACCATGACACAATAAAATATCATTGTGGAATTTTTATATTTAAATACGGCTATGCATCAGCGTACGATTCGCGAAACAAGGATACGCAATGCGCGTGTCTGGTAAACTGCACAAAATATCGCATACGCATGAAATTCATTGAAAACACGGTTTTTTGTACTATAAAAACAGATACACAGTTCTGAGTGATGTGAATTTTATCTTTTGAATTGTTATTTATTTAATCGTCACATCTCTTATTTAGGTTTAGTAATCGAGTAATTGAAAAGCGGATGTGCATCGATGATTAAGGCATGATTGGGCGATTGTTTCAGCCCGGAAATACGTCAATTGCAATTCTACGGGAAACCGCGGTTTATTGTTTCGAGCTTTGTGTTCGTAAAACGCGCAATGCGTATTTGCCATATAGATTTAAAAGTGTTTATGACTGATGCGATGTTGTAAAATCAATCTCCCTTTCTTCCATAGTGTAAATCTGTTTAGTTGACGATGGCCGTCAACTGTTTAGTTAACTATTAACCATTTTCAGATACAGTTTTTTTCAATATTACGTACAAGTGCCCATCTTAGCAAAATAACAAGAATCGACATGATTAGTGTTCGAAGTGAATTCACAGCAAAAAGGAACAAAAAGTGATTATAAGACAAATTTAGTTGAATCAGTAAGGATGTTGAATTTTGAAACATAGAATCTGAATTGATGCTTCTTAGAACAAAGTAACCATCTGGAAGTGACACATTTGGTTCGCACATATACTTTATTAAAAGTGTAATATAATAATTTTCGAAATTCAAAGTAAAGCAAATTATTTATTATGTTATTCAGAATTTTATTTGAGGAATTCGAAAAAGGAAAACGGAAACATGAATAGCATCAAGATAGCTTTATGGGCAGTATAATTTACGGTTAAATCATGTTTCCTAAATTCGTAAAGATGTTAAACAAGACTGTAAGAACATCGATACTGGTGCAATCAATAAGTGTGTTCTTTTATATTTTCAGGTACGTACTGATATTTTTCCCAGTTCTGACGATTCCGATAGTGGAACGAGACAGCATAGAAAGACTGATCAAAGACAGATGACGATGCTGGTAAGTAAAGTTTCCGTTAATGAATTCTGAAAGCATCGCGCGGTGATGGCGTCAGGCGCCTCTTCGTTTTCTCGTTTTTATTTTCTTTTCGCCGGGATTCGACGGCAGCCTGCTGTGGATGGTAACTGGCCGTTCGTTCGAGGAAATGGGCAAAAAATTTTAATTTCTTCAACATGTGCGTCGGAGGTGACGGATCGGAGCGATAAACGTTCTTTACGTTATTCTCGTCAGCTTTTGGCGTCGTAAGCACATCCAAAGGCAAAAACGTTTGATTCTCTGAAACTCGATCCCCCAGTTTGCCCTTGCACGGCTGACATGCCTTTATGTATAGTCTATTGCATCGGTCAAATTTGTTACCAGAAAATCCCTCCGCAATGACTTTCGAAAAATCGCATTGAAGGAGTTACGATACCCTATAATTTCGATATTTTCCCATTATTTCTGCCGTCATCCGAAATCTAGTATATTTCACATGTAAGCAAATTTGAAACAAATAGACAGCAAATATTTGAAACCCAATTTTGTTTTGCAAGCAATTTTACGCAATTCATACAGCTGATTTTTATGAAATTTTAGAAATTTAGAAAAAATATTCAACATATATTTTTTTATTGGCAAGTACTCATATCGAAGGGGTAAAGGCAGCCCTTAACCCTAGCAGTACATAGTATTTTTTGAAACTCAAACTACCAACGGGCAGACATTTAGTGCCTACCTTCAAGAAATAATTATATGTGGCAAATTAATGCCGGATTGAATAATAAGAAACATTCTGCGAAACCGCGACATTCAAATTACTCCGCAACAACCTATATGATTAAGCTCAATATACAGGGTGTACCAAAAATCGTGGTACAACCAAAAGGGGGTGATTCCTTGTGCAAAAGTAAGTCAAAAATGTAGAAAGAAAATTTTGTATAGAAGGCTTCGTTTTCGAGAAAATCGACTATGAAGTTCCATCAAGTACGCGTGCACTTGGAGGTAACGGGAGTCTGTTGAACGAGTTTCTTCGCATTTATGTGCTCTGTTCGCACTTATAAACAAGTCACATGGGGTCACAGTAAAGAATTAGTTTACGCTAAAAATAATGAAACCATAGATGAATTGAAGCGTTCTATCATACAGGCGGTGGAAGAAGTGAAAACTCGAAACGCATTACCGTCAGTTCATGCTTCTCTAATCCGTCGAGCAACACTTTGTTTGAGACAAACGGGAAAACACATCCAGCAATTTGTAGCTTAATTAAATAAATGTATTAGCGGAGTTTATTGTAGTATTTCAATCCGTACCAAGTCATGACATTGTTCTCAAGTACGAACAGGGCAAGTACCCCCCCCCCCCCCCCCCCCCCCCCCCCCCCATAGTGCGACGTTTAAAGTGGGGGTTACAAAACATTTGATCGATGATCTCGAAAACTATTCGGTATATAAAAAAAGTATTAACGTACAACTTGTGTATTTTTGAGTGGCGAATTCAGCTACGTAAGCAGATTTCCAAAAAGTTAATTTGCTTAAATAATATATGAAAAAATAATACATTCTTGAAATATTTTCCTATAAAACTATAATCCGTGGTTATGAACATTTATGTACGTGAATTATAGACAATAACTAAAAATATGCATGAAAACAATATACAGTGGAACCTCTATACCTGAACATCGATCATCCAAAAATTCTTCTTACAGCTTAATTACAAATTAAAATTATCACGAATGACAGCGTCTACTTAATTTTATTCCGTCGTGTACTTTTCTGTTCTAAATCAAAATTATCATTTTTATGCGAAATATACTTGTAATGTGAGTCATCTTGTTACCAATTACAGTTCGGATAATCGAGGTTCTACTGTATACATGTCTTGTACTTGATGGCTGTCTTTAGGTCCGTATAATCGACGAAGCTGTAAATTTGTGTAATATTTTAGGCAATTACACTACTTTACGTAGTATTATTGTATTTGAAACAGTGAAAGTCGGCTTATCAGGTATACAAATCCATTTCAGCAATTTTCACTCCAAGGGATACATAAATCCAACGTACCTTGAAAAACGGATATAAACCTTCGGATGCCTATATAACCTGTAAAAAGAAACGAAAAATGCCTAATCAGTACAGGCCCTAAAATTAACCCTTTAAATGTTATGGGCCCTTAAAATGGGTTTGTATATTACTACGGTTCTTGCGGAAAATGTTCATTTGCGTGCAAATACTATGCTTATGAAACAGGTTAGCGATCTTCTACACGTCATGTACCGTTTTATATTAATTTTTGCACTTACAGTATTATTTCTTTCAAAACTTAAGTACAGCTTTTACAATATTCTATTTTAGATATGTACATTCGCCATTTTGGTCTGTACGTACCTAAAGTGGACCCCATATACTTATTTAGAGCTATGATATTTTTACGAACGTAAGAAAATTCAAATTGATCCTGTTAGGTATACACAACGATTCTCAGTCGTTGTCAGTTGCACTTTTAATTGTGATCTCCGTGCGACGGTGAATGACTCAAGTGTAATTTGCACTGCATAAGGTTACCATAACCCTTGAGGGGCTCTCAGCCGATCAATATATGTGCCGGGAATTATGAAAGTGGCCTAACTCAATTTTTCATTTACTTTGTGTTATATCAATCGAAAACACCAATATATCTCAAAAGGGAAAATAATGACTTAGGGCATTTTCATATATTGTCTATATTAATGAATGCCTGAGGTGTCAGCCTGACGTATTGTCAATATTTAAAATATTGTTGAACTGGTTTGATGAAAACCAAAATGTTTTTAGTATTGACGAAATATTGACAATAAATATTGATCGCCTGAAGGCTATTATTGACAATACTTCTATTAGAACATAGCAAAGAGACGGATTGAAATCTACGATGCGGTTGTTGAAGACTATTTTTGAGGGGCTAAATTGAACAGTTCTTTGAAACAAGTGCTAGTCATGCGAAACTAATTTAAGAAAATCTTTTGGAGTGTGTATACGAATTTCATTTAACAAATTTCCGTGGAAAACCGTTTTTTTTCTTAAGGGGGTATTCTCTTTTCGGGGCGCCAAAAATAGGTAACTTCTGTGATTTTTTTTTTTTAATAGAAAAAAGCACTAACTTCAATCTTTTTACAGTGTTTTTATTAGCTTTTAAATATGATGTATAAGAAATTTGGCTGAAAAAAAAGTTAGTACTTACTTTTGACATAACAGTGGTTTGATCTTGGTCGGGTGAAACGGACATTCAGTGACGGTGTGCACGATTGCGTCTTTCGTGTCAATTTGAAATGAAAAACGAAATTATTTTTATGTTCAAGAAGGTTTCCATTATCGTCTCTACTAGAATCTTTTATATCTGATAACGTACAAAAATATGACAACGCTATAAACGAAGAAGTTCACTTTTGTACGAATTTTTTAAGGTTCAATCTAACAAAAAAAATAGAAAATGTTAATAGATTTTTATAATTCTAGTGGGGGCGTTAAAGGATTCCTTCACTAATCGAATGCACTTTGTTTAATTCAAATTAGATTATTAGATTTCGAGATATCATGCTCACCGTTTGGCAAAATGTAATTTCGAGAAAAACGCGTTTGAAGTTTTTGGTAAACCTTTTGATAGACGCGCGCGCTCGGATTGAACCCTTCGTAACTCCGGTACTTTCGAAGATTTCTCAAAAATTCTACCACAGACTTTTTCCAGAAGAATCGTAGAAAATTAGTACGTGAAAAAAAATCGATTTTTTGGTCCCCAATCAAGCGAATACCCCCTTAAAAGCCACTCCCTATCCCATACTCTTCTCTTCTGTGTCTTTTTCATTGATAACGCTAAAATAATAGTTGCACAAGCTTACTTTTGATTAGACATCGTTGAATGTCAATTCGAAACTGAATGTATTGTCAATAAACATTGAACGTGTGAGGCAGAGGAAGTTATCAATAAATACTGACAATATATATAGATCGTCTGAGGCCCCCTTTACGGTGGAGATTACCGCAGTAGGATTTCTGTACATGCTGTAATGATTTTTACTATTCCAAACACAATAATACCACGTAGGTTAGTGTAAATGCCGAAAACATTATATAAATTTACATTCTCCAATCATAAGGAGCTGAAAGCAGAAAGATAGTTATCGAGTACAAAATATGAGTATATTGCGCATGTAATAATATTTATTACGAGGGTGAAACTAAAAATTCAATTTATTTGTATTTTTAGTTTTGGTCTATAATTGAGCCGTTCAGAAGGCAAATTGATCAACTCCATAAAATGAAAACTGGAGAAAAGTGATGCCTGGCAATGGAATTCAGAAATTTACTAAACGTGGAATTGATCAGTTTAGCTTCCGAGCCGCACAATTCACATACATTTTCAGAACTATTACGTCAATTTTCTTCACATGATCTTCCGAATTTAATTTTGATGAACCCAATCCTTACAGTCAGTTGCCTTAAAATCTGCATAGTTTAGAATAAGTTGAACTCGTACCTTCAACGCATAGTGTTACGTTTAATCTGTATATTTAATTTCTGAAAAATTATGATACTCAACATTAATTAAGATTTTCTAAACTATTGAAAATTGTACAACTAATGTCCATTTACCTCATAAAGTATTATAAGTTTTACAAGTTTCTTCCTCAGCTATCTACTATGATCAAGATTTTACAAGTTTGAAAAGAATTATTTTCAAAAGTGTACAAATTATTATACAGTAGGACCTCGATTATCCGAACTGTAAGTAGCATCAGAATGACTCAATATGTAACTATGCTTTGCATAAAGATAATAATTTTATTTTAGAATATAGAGTATATAGTGATGTAGAGTTTAGTATACAGTGTCACCAGTGATAATATTAACTTGCAACTGAAATAGGATGATCAATTTTTGGGTAGCTGGTGTTCGGATAATGGAGGTTTTACTGTACTTTATTGTATTACTATATTAACTTTTATTGGAACTAGTCTAATTCAACATGCGTAAGTTAGTGGGTTATTCCATATACAATGGCGGCAATTAGCATCCACAACCTGCCTTATTTTTTAAAGAAGTTGGTGAATTCTTATTTGAATAAATACCACTGGAGGAATAAATATTCATTACATAATACTTATCGTTCATTTGCTGCAACAAGGACACAAGTAAGAGTTTGCCATTTTTAAGTTACTGGTATAGAAATAACTGTTTTTGTTTGTAGTTTCTACTGGTGGAACGATATAACTGATCTTCTAAAACTCACTACGAGAGGACGGTTGTCGAGGACAGATGTTCTTATAAAATTGCAGTGATTCGAAACATTCAAACTCGTTTTTCCTAAAAAATTTTCTTTCTGAGTTGTGTCGTTGTTGCATCAAATGAGCGATATGTATTGAGATCGCAAAGGGAACCGGATAATACATTTGAGAGGAAGGGGGATAACAAAACGGCGTTACAATTGCAAAATTCAATCTTATTTGACGTTCGTTGAGATTGCGTAAACCTTGTACGAATGGTAATTCAGCAGAACGAATTGTACAAGAAATTGGAGCTCATAGACGGTGCAACAAAGCGTTGTAACCTTGGCTCGTTTTCGCCACAAGAAAAATCGTCAAAGCGACATAGCTACTCTCACTTTCACTACCGATAGCCCGACTTCCCTTTTACCTCTTTTTCTTACACCTCTTCTTTGCGATCATGATGGCCTTGGCACTGTAACATAAACGTGGATATTATATTTGTTTACACATTCATACATGATTGTTGATTAAATAATTTAAACTATCATTACCCATAAAATATATTCTGTCTTTAGAAAAATGAAAAGCTCGGGGTGCGTTATCGAAGTACACCATATTCACATATCGTATAACGAAAGTTGATTTACCAATGTATACACTCCCGTCCATTAGTCACCGGACATTTACTAGTAGTAAAATTAGGAGGTGAACGATTCTACAGTATGAAATGACTTACATTATGAAATAAAATTAGCACTTATTAATTGTTTATAATGTAGAGAATATGTAATTCGAATCATATGTTAAAAATCTTACCAAAGATAAGTAAGTAATCATATATAACCACTTAAACTAATAACTGCTTTCTTACGATCAAAGGTCTTAATATTTCGGAACGAATTTGTTTCCAACCTTCTACTAACTTCTTCCATAAGTCTTTCTTCGACTTTGGGCAAAACTTCCAAAACAAACGAAAAGTGTGTAGAGATTATCGTCTGACCGACTTAGAAATGCATTAGAAACATACTTACACGCACAGTCTTGTTGTTTCAAATATTTATTTAAATTATACGTGCATATTATTAATATCATATTCAGGTATTATATTAACGTAAAATAAATAAAAATATAACAACATAAAATAGTAAAATCAAGCTAATATATTGTATCCACGTTCTAATAATCAATTTGCTGAAAATGGGCAAGTGTACGGTGACTTATGGACGGGGTGTACATGCAATTGCTATATTATAGGAGATACAAGAATTTCTATAATCGTACTTGGTGTCGTTGACTTACTATAATATCTATTGATTTCCAAGACTCTAACGTTCGATTGATTGCTCTAAGGATAGTGATCGCAAGTGGTCATGTAATCCATGTAAATATTGAAGTTTGTTTACACAACCTTCAATCAATATCAGATTTCCAAACCCCAATGATGGGTCATAGTTCTTTTGGAGCTTCAGCTTGAAGTTTTTTTCTATTATTAAATTGATAAACAACGAATTCCTTCCATTGAGATAGTTATTTTGAATGACATAACGTGGATGAAATTATACAGTTCAGTACGAAAATAGCAGTGTGATTCTTAATAGAAAATGCAAAAAATAGTGATATGAAAGATCATTAACGTTTTATGCTCAATTTGCGAAATCTTGTCGAGTGTCACCGTATCCATTTTCCAGAATTCGAAAAGATTTTAAACAATTATATTGAGTAAATATAAAAAGTAAGCGAAGAGACATACGTATTTACAAAAAGAAGATGAAATTAATGTTATTTGGTAGAATCACACGAGTTGTAATCGGTTAAGTAAATATTATGCTACTTTACGTAAATAATTATAAACGCTGTTTTTAAAAATGCGCAATCTCCGTTGTGCATTTAATACTATTCAAAGAGGATTTTTCATTGCGTTTACGATAAAAGGGATTCGCCATTTATCTCGTCGGTTGAGAAAGGAAAAAAGGGGACAAACGTAGGCGAAATACATATACACTGAGGAGGAAGAAATTACAGTCTTACTGGCAAATCATTGCCCCTCTGAATGAAAAGCTGATGGATAATGATGTACTGAACGTTGAAGCATACGATACGAACAGCGCTAGTAGATATAAGTATGCATGTAGGTGTTGTAAGAAACTCTGCTTGTAATTAACTCCCATGCAGTATAATACGGTAACGAAAAATGTCGCGTCATATTGAAATAGTGTAGATCATCGCAGCGAACATTTGGTAATGATTTGTATGTTTCTTACGACGATCCAACAATCCCCTTATTATTTAACATAAAACATTCTAAACAACCACGATATACATAGCCTAAAACGAGAAAGAAAATCTTTACTTAACCTGTTAGCTGTGTATGACGAGTATACTCGGCATGAAGAAATGGCAATTTTTTGTTATGATGAGTATACTTGTCATGCGAAAAAAGTAATTACCATTTACTATTTAAATTAAAATTTTAGTGAAAATGAAAACATATTCGTAAATTTCAGATATTTTGTATTTCATTTTCCTTGTTTTTTTTTAATGATGAGTGTTTAAGTTTTGTCAATAATATCAATGAATTTGAGCAATAAATTATTCATTTTAAAAAAAAACAACTGTCATTTCGTTATAATTTAGTTCAATTTTACAGCAGCTGCACGTACTCTATGTTTGACGAGTATACTCATCTCTTCATTTTTACAACACAACGTAGGTACACACTTTTAAAATAGGGCTACACAGCTAACAGGTTAATAATAATAAGTTGTAATATCATTAATATTGTCACAATATTGTATTATTAATTGCAGTCTTCTTCGACTTTACTTGTATTGCAGCATTCACTGAGAAATCTCAAACGTTAAAATTTAGTGTAGTAAATTATTTCGTTAAAATTTATTTCAAAAGAAAACATGCACGAAGTATATAGATTTCAAGAAGCAAATGTTTATGTATATTGTGTAAATTTATTTAAGACCTACATGTTTTATAAGTACATATCTGCTGTGTGTTCTACTACTCAAAGATAGAACAATAAATAGAAATGTAAGACAAAATTTCGTTTTAAATGCTTTTACTGCTAGGTAACATATTCAGTCCACGACAGAAAGATAGGTTCACTAATTTTTATTTACGCCACTCTTCTTAATCATCATAGAGTTCTTTGACTTTGTTTCTGTATGTATATTTAAGATCATAATTGTGATATTATTTAAAAGAAATAATTTATCTGTAGGTTTTGTGGTCTAAAAAATTACATAAATATAAATCTTGTTTAACGTGACAAAAAGATAGGTTCATTTCAAGTAACTAAAGAAATCTTAATATTAAAACTTCATTGTTGCTATTTTAATATTTTCTACATTTACCATGCAGTCTAATTAATTCGAAAATTCGATTTGCAGTGCTGTCATATAATTTTTTAATAATATTTTGATCAATGTTTCTCCAGCATTCCTGAACCTCAATTTCAGTTCGTTTATTGCTGAAAATTGTCTATTATTCATCTTAATACTTCTTGCAAGAAATTCCCATACGTTTCTATTATGTTCGTATCAGGTGAATGAGCTGTCCAATCCAATTTTCTCATTTCACGTTCTTCAAGCCATTGTCCAACTATACGAGCAGCGTGTATAGGTACATTGTCTTGCTGAAATATGAAGTTCTCAGTTCCAGATATTTGAGCAAACTGTGCTTTTGCATCAGCGAGTATGTTTCTATATATTATAGATTTACTTTATTGTTTAAAAACCATCATAAACGCCACCAACTTGTCTTTTAGATAAAATTCGTTCATCTTTTCTTAAATCATGAGAATAATATGAAAAACCATCTGAGTCGTTTGGATTAAATTTTTTTTCATCCGAAAATATTACTTTTCTGTATTCAGTGCTTCATGACACTGTCATTCTTCCGAACTCCGCCCTGTTGTACATATGTTTGACAGATAGTAAAGGTTTTCTTCCGAATTTCTGATAGGGAATTGAGGTAGTATGTTTTAAACAACGCTGAACGTTACGTACAATAGTTTTAACTCCGGCTTCTGTTGCTATTGTACGAGGAGAGAGACCAGAATTAGATGCAATCCGTAGAATTGCTCTTTTCTCCCGTTTTGTCAGGGCATCAGGCCTGCCAGAGGACATACATACATAGCTTCACAATAATTTTCGTCTTTCTTGATAAAATTATTTAACACGTTCAAACTTCTTTCAATCTCTCTTGAAATTTCCCTGTGAGAAAGGCCCATTTCTTTAGAAGCACGAATTTTTCTTCGTTCTTCTAAAGTTAATGTTTTTCCACTACTCGTTTTATTTTAAATTAATATTTTACTACTAGAAACTGTATTACATACATGCGATCAGGCTAAGAAATATAAGACTGACGAAAACCAAAAAAAAAAGGAGAGACAAACGAAACGAACCTATGTTTTTGTCGCACTTTTACTTTGAATAATTCCTGTGTAGTATTGCAGTAACATTATATATCTCTTATTTGAAAGGCCACATTATTTGAAAGAAGAAACTGCAATATTGACTGCTGTTTGCGAGAAAACTTGACCGACAAAAAGAAGATACAATAACTACTGAGATTTCTGAAAAAACACGTATCTTCTTCAAAAACTATAAGAACTGTCAGTATAGACCGAGTCGCTAATAACCCAACTCAGAGGTTGATGCAACTTAAAGTAAACAAAAAAAATGACTGTGGAGGTTTAACAGGGTTTTACCAATAAATTTTATGTATTATACTTGAATAAATAGTTGTTATTATATGATTATTTGAAAAAATTCGTGAACCTATCTTTTTGTCGAGGACTGTATATGGTGAAATTATATTTGTAGAGAGTTTATATTGGTTCACAGTCTGGTTAACATAGTATATTGATCTCCGGGTTATTATTAGTAGATATGTACTTATGTACCGAAATATACGTAAGGGTGCGTTTAATCGCTGTAAGAATTTAACGAGCCGATCTTTTGCTTGACTAACAATAAGTTAGCTAATAGAATCGCAGCGTCCCCTTCGAACAGCTATTGTCGTCCATAAGATTATAAACTCTACCTGTCGGTAGTCCGGGTCGGCATTCTGGGATTTTCCTAAGCCTGGAATATCACTGTGAAAGTACTGCACTGCAGTGTTCAGGGTCATAAACGAAATTGCTTGCGAAAAATTCTTTTCTAAAATTTTGATTTATCACTGTCGATGAAGTGCACAAAAAAAGCATGTTTTTGCGGCTAGAGTTAACGTAATTTGTTGAAGTAACTCGAATCTAAATTTATTTTAATTTCGATAATTATTAACTGAGTATATAAATAATGTTACGTTATGCATAATGTCAAGAACAAATTGAATCATTAATCAAATATACATTTATATAAAACTTGTTACTTGCTTTAATTTCGATCTAACAGCTCTATTCGATACTCACCACAAATCTCCTGCAGATACGTACAACATCACATCGAGTCATCTAATTAGGATCTTGTCAACGAACATGCGCTTTTCATACTTATAATATAATTATTGGGCTATTTTCTAATCGTAATACATAGGTGAAGTATCTACATTCTTATTATTGGGTTGGCCAGAAAGTCTTCTCGTTTTTTTAAAGGCAATTCAAATACAAATTTTATATTTATAACTAAAATTATATTATACAATCGTATTGGCCGTTATTTTCTACTATCTTCTGCCATCTTTCAGGCAACTTCATAATACCATCCTCGAAAAATTTCCAACTTTTATTTTTGAAAAACTCCTCCAAATGCGTTTTACACACTTCTAAATTTTTCAAATTTTTCCCCTTTAAGGGAATTTTCTTTTATTTCTTTTTATCCTTACCGTATACTGCACATATCTTTTTTTCGGTTTGCACAGCGTTTTTATCTTTACGATAATAATATAACATAATATAGCGAAAATGCGTCGTTTTATCTTCCATTTTTAACCTTTTGTAACAAGTGATAAGCTATAGTTTCTGAGTTATGTATGCATTTGCTGAAACAAAAGAAAGTGTTCACAATTAAAGCGACGTTAATGTCACGTACTGACAAAAATGAGGAAACTTTTTGGCCAACCCAATATATTACATGCATTTTAGAGCAAAGGACTGTCGAATTTCGAAATAAACATGTTATTAACAATAATTTGTGTTTAAAATATAAAGCTTATTTTTTGCCGCACTTAACATCTCATAATCTAGATGAATTCAATAAAACTATTGTGATAGAAGATTTGTACTATTATTGTATCTGATTTTCTTCTAATCAGACAAAGAGAACAACGCAGATTTCTTGTGCTCGTAAAATGAGAGATACTGGACGTTTTTACTATATGGAATTATATTTGAATTCTAATCAGTGTTGGGCATCGTGTCAAATTTATCAAAATTGAACATATTGTTCTTACATAGGTATGATGGATGAGAATGAAGATGCAGCTTATGTTTATAGATACTTACTTCAAGCCGCAATGAACTATATCGCATTTTCCCTGGCTAATACGGGGCAAATGACTTCAGCTGGTTTATATCAATACGAATCGTAAAAAATTATATTTTCATAAATTTTCAATTATTGTGTTACTTGTTTATTTTGTTATTTTGTTACTTTCACGAAAAAGTTACCTTCTTAGCGTTAATAATTATTGTTTCATTGTAAGTTCCTGATTAAATTTGGCAATTAGCTTCAATGAATGTCAATATGTAATAAATAATTGTCGGTTTAATGATTTAGCGTAGTGTTGCGTGCTTGGGTGGCGAAGTAATAAGAACAATGGTGTGTATAACATAAAAATATAGAGTGTTCCGCCTAAGGCGCTACAAACATTTTTCCGAGGCTATGAAAGATAGCAACTTGCAGAATGCAACAATGCTTTTTAGCACTTTAGCGTTCGTTGAAGTCTTTATGTAACAGGCGAGATACCATTACTAGACTTGCAGGAGAGCGGGAAGGATACAAATTTATAGCGAACCTTGAAAAATATTTGAAATAATAATTTTGAAATAAACAGAGTAAATAGCATGAATCCATATTCGGTAGTTAATGTATTTCGGTATATTATGATTAAACAAATTTCAAATTTCATTATCTGATATCCAGTAAAATAAAATGAGAAATTCGGAATGTGTGTAGGTAATGTGAATCTTTAGTGAAATTTTTTTAAAGGTTTTCCTTATCCACTAATGACATCAGTGATTTATATTAAATAGGTAAAGTTTAAAAGTAGTGAAATAAAATACAAGAGATGACGGTGCAATTTATTTTCAATATTCAAGCGCCAGAGCAACTAGTAAAAGTAATTCGCAAGAACTAATAACGTTATATCATATATAGTAATTGTACTTATTTTTAATTTTAATTTTGTTTTATAAGTTGTTACATCATGTTCTAATAAACATTTATGTTGTGAACATGCACGTCATTTGAGGAAAAAGTTAATACAGCAAGACGAAGAATTCATATATGACCAGTAAAATATTCTCTTTAATTTCATGAATATTCGTGCATATATTTTTATTTTGTTCGCTATTAAAAGATAGTCATAACATTATAAGGAATAATTATAAATTCATTAATAGTCACATGTTTATTTCGTTAAATACAGTTTTTCATTAGTACATGAGCGTTTGAGGAGCGACTCAAACCTATATTTTGATAATTCAAAAAATTATACATTCAATATGTGAAATTAAATCCTATTTCTTTGTTATAACAGTGTCGTGCGAGTGTAATTTGCATTACATCTTACGTTTGTGAAAGAAACGATAAGTTCAACAATGAATTTTATCTGCTTAAATAACTTGTAGTGAACTGTACAGCGTCTGATTTTAATTAAATGTTAATGTATTTGATATGATTTTCAAGTAGCGCGTGTGTTTCATTGAAGGTTCAAGTTGGTTCTGAACACGCAAGACTTTGCATGAAGAATAATATTCACATAAGTACTATTATAAAAAATATAGTTCATTAGACGTTTTGTTCAATACTGTTGTTACCATTGGTCGAAATATATATTTGTTTATTAATACGCATTCACTTAATATGTAGTGCGCTATAATGTACTTAAAAAATCAAAACAAAACTAAGAAAATTCATATTTTCTTTATAGGTATTTTTTTAAATGTTTCAGAAATGTTTTATTCTTCCTACTCCGGTAGGATTTGATGAACAATGCGTAAACATTCTATAACAAAAGTGTGTCATTCTGGGAGCTAGTGAAAAGTCGCCATTATTTTACAATTATGTGAATGTGTCGCAAACTTTAATTCTATAATTTTACAAGTATTAAAAGCAGAAAAGAAAAATCGTGAAATAAATGCAATTGAAGGAAACAAGCAGTTTATGATTTCCTCCTACACGCCTGTACAAACATACATGGGGTGTTGAATAAGTGATAAGAATATTATTATAAAAGTTGTATCCCCCTTCGATAAAGCTACGTTTTTTAACATGTGGCCCTTCTTCGTTTATATACTTATCCTACCTACAAATAAACATTCTAATTCCATACTCAAAAACTGAGTAGATGTTTCTTTAGTCCATTTTCATAGAGTTTGTTTCACTTGACAACTAATAGAGTTGCTCTTCTATGAGCTTTTTGAATGCGGAAAATATATAATAAAACATCAAAAAGTAAAGAATAAATTCTGTGCATAATTCCAAACTTGAGAAGAAGCCATTGATGTTAGGCCTTTGTCATAAATACCAAAAGAAGTTGCAGTGACAATTACTTTTGTAACAAGATAACAGTAAGTCTGACTCTATGTGAAAAAATTTGTTTGTTTGGGAAGTGAGTGACCGCATCTAGAAAAATTATAAGGTAAAAAATGAAGCATTGCAGATGAAGAACTAAAATTTTATAATAAAATTCTCGATGCTTATTGAACACTCCATGTAGGTGTTCATATGGGTAAATATACAGGATGAGTCACGTAACTTGTTACACGTCAGTGTCACTATGTGTCAAAAATATCCATTGAGTGTTTGATTGTCAACACTTAATAAAAAAAACAAAGTAACTTTGGGAGCTAAGATACCAGCACCATACTAGGAAAATATATACAAAAAATGATGTATGTACATGTCATATACACAGAAGTATACATAACGAGCAATGTATCCTATCTTTTTCATATCGTTGCCATTAACCCTCAGTCGCCCGTTATTTTCCCAACTTAATTTGTCCCTTGGTGTCAAATTAACACAATGGTAAGAAATCAATATAATGAAAAGAAAAACAGTCAAATTTGCATATTCTTTTATTGAAAACAAAAAAAATAAAATTTCTATACATTTAAGCATTAGATTGTTCAGATTGTTCGCATCGTTTACAGATAGTAAAGCGATGTACAAGGCATACTGCTCTATTACCTTTGTCGCATTTTTAAGAGGAAAATGTGTCAAATTGAGACAAGGGACGGATGAGCGTTAAAAGAATAAGAGGGCATTAGACGGCGAAAATCGACGGTTTCTTTTGGGTTGAATTGAAGAGTGACTAATATCTCTAACCAATTGAATTTTTTATAGTTCTTTACTGTGGATATGATAGGTATTTTATAATAAAAAATCCTCGAAAATATTATAAAGTAAGTATTATCTCATCCGAAAGCAAAATCGTTGTCAATGAGTATTTTTTGACTGAGATTCTATATGGCGGAACTTTGTTAAAAAATTTGAATAAAAATTTGGGAAGTTGTATGACAAATATCGACATTGTACATTGTTTCTGTAACAATTATCTGAAGAAATGTTTAATAAAATTCTTCAGAGTTATGAGATCTTACTGAGTGAGTTCCACCTTGTGGACAAGTGTTATGTAGGTTCAGTTAACATTTCAACTAAACATGTCGATCCTTTCTCGTTTTATAATGTTCACCATCTTGAAAACATGGCTTCGAGAAAAGCGGGTTTAAAGTTTACCTTACCACTTTTACCTGCATTGGGCCCGCCGTTACTTTTCGAGCTGTATCTTCCGTAATTGTGTAAATTTTGCAACGAATTTTTAAAATATTTTTAAGGGATGAGGCTTTCATAAACAACTGGAAAAAAAATTTCGATTTTTTGAACTTGTAATACCATTTTACCCCCTTAAGCGATCATTTAGATTTTTTGTAATGTCTTTCTTGATTATTAATGTACTAACCTTGTAACGGGAAGCATGATAATATAACCGTCTACGTATACCACTGTACGTACAGAAATAAAATATGTAATCAACTCCTTCTTTATTTGAATAATTCCTCTTAATAATTTCCAAAAGAAGTGATAGGCTAATGGTAAATGTTCTGTTAAAGTCTTTCCTTTACACTGAAATCGATCTCAAGGAGAATACCCCGCCATGCGTAGGAACAACGATCTGAAAGCACAAAAGTTTTGTAATTACCGACCGGTCGAAGGGTACTTTCATTTTCCATTTCTTTTGTTTCTATTCACACAACGTTCTAAACTTTCGCTGTGGGAGTAATACATAACGTGGTCGTTGAAATTACGTAGACTCCGTCTACACTGGTATTGGAATAACGATACGTACACCCTTGGCTACTCTATTTTGGGCTGTATTTCTAATGAATCGTATTTATAGGCATACTATAGTATCATGTGCAGTTAACATCGATGTAAAACCAAAACTAAATTTTTAATTTCATTTCATGGCTGTAATGGAACGTACATTTAAATCGATATAAATATGTACTTTCGAATTAATTAGCAATCCTTTCATATTTTCATCTAATAATTCGTAATGAAAGAATTCTGGGCATGGTTTCCTGTTATTGGGTAAGATAACCTTCAAAATTCACTACAGTGCTAATTAAAATGAACTACACGTTTCTCGGCAATAGATTTTCTTTTCCTTGTTTCATTTCTGCCTTTGCGGAGTTTTTTAGTATGAAAAAGTAATTCTTATGTGGTTTGACGAATAAGATTCTGTGTAAAGCGAACCAAATTATATTTCCCCCGTTGGTAAATGTGCTGTTGATTCGTTACAAATAAGACGAATAATTATAATGAGAACAAAATCTCTCCAATAACGTAACTGTATTTCATCATTATGCAGATTATGTTTATAGAATTGTAGTCCAATCAAAATGGTGGTGGTTTCTCGTCCAAGAATAAGTAGAAAATGAAGAATAAAATTTTTCGCTACGAAGTTTGGTTTTCAGCAAAATTGACTTTGAATGTCCATCGAGTACACACTCTAACTGCAAATTACTATTCTGTACATGTTTGTAAACATTAATAACGTGATGATTTAGTATAATTAAAAGTAATATAAAATGTTTCGATAATGGAAATACTGATTTGATTAATATAGAAATTGTTGAAAAAGCTGCCTCTGTTGTTACACAGAAATTCGTGTACTTCGGATCAAAGGTTTAAATGTTGAATAAAGTATAATAAACCATTACTTTATTGTGAGCCCATAGGTAATAAATAATAGTTAAATACATATGTGCTCAATAGATATTCAAAGTCAAATTTCTGAAAACAAAATCTCGTCCTGAAAAAATGTATTCTTCACTTTCGATTTATTTTTGGATAACGCATCACCTCCCTTTCGGCTATACTACAATTTTGGACATACCCTGTACACTTACTTCTTAAATGCTTTCTTAATTACCATGTGAAGGAGTAGGGTAAGTGCACCTAATATCGCCTACCAAATTTCAAATCTTTCTCAGGTAATAGGTAAGAGACATTTTTATATCAAGTTAGTCTCAAACAAAAGAAACATTATTTGTAACGCTATCAATAAAATATGTCTCTTTATACATGTTTGGCTACAACTTCAGTCCGTTACCGATTCCTGTCAACGTTTTTTTTTTCTTCAAAATATAACGGGTAGGCGATGTTACGTACTAGGCGATATTAGGGGCACTTACCCTATAATAATTTTATTTTTATATACGAAGAATACAATTTTGAAATAGTATTCTGTTTTCCTTTACTATAGACGTTTGATGTGTTCAGCGTTGTATCGCCATAGAAAAAATGTGTGAAGTTATCTGAAATCTATCTGAAAATGTCACAATTCATATAGTGTTCTATGTAAAAAATGAGACCTTGCGCTTTCTGAGATCCAGAATTAATACCCCATGTAGCACGTATGAGGCCCCAAAGAATCATATAAACTGTTTTACAAATATCTTTGTTCTCTTAAACAGTTTGGAAAAAGAATATATTATAATACTTTCGATAGAACACCCTATACATGCGTATACTATTTGAATAACATGTTATTACTCTTTATGATTGCAAGATTTAATATTTTTTTGAGACATAGTACATCATACAACATATTTGAAAGTTATCTGTTACTCACCTGTTGTGTATTAAAATATTACTGTTAAATTGCGTTTTTTAATTAAGTCGTTTTAAATGATTATAAAACTCACAGGCAAAATTCTGTGAAGAGAAATGTTGTCGATGGTAGGAGCAGTGGAGGTATAACTCGTGGCTTTGAAGTAGCTTTTGAAAGGTGGAATGATAAAGAAGCGGATCGTTAACTGAGGGGGCACCCGGTATAAGGAACGCAGACGGCTCTTGGGCCACGGGCTGGGAGACCAGCTGCTCCTCTAACGAAAAAGTACAAGTCAGCTGTTTTCCGGCGTGGCACACGCCGACACGATTGCTTGCCTCCAGACGTCCCGATCGTCGAGAAAACCGACGAAAGGGAGGAGCACCGCAGCACTGTGGAGAATCGAACAAAAAAAAGAATACCGGAAGATCAATGAATTGCGGATACAACTATCGATTTCGAGATTTATTTCGTCGAGATGCTATCGTGCCTAATGATAACAGAAAATCATGACATCGGTTCTGCAACAAAAACACGGCCGACTTTGTTCAGCAAACATCAAATACCTATGTGGCTTCCAGCTGTCGCTTTCTCGAAAAATCAGCTGTTTCCTGGCACACATGGTAGAAACCGCTGCGTTCCTCCATTACTATGGGAAATTGTGAAATTAAGTGAGGGGTGGAGTCCCGAAAGCTACCATTTGTCGATAGTAATACTATTATAAATCAGGAGTAATATACTTTAACCATCGAGAGTGTTGACAAAATGTATACCGTTATAGTTCATACGAGTTAATTGCAACAATACAACAACAATAAGAAAGTGGAAAATCTTTTTTATTGTGTAAATAATTAAGATAATCGTGAAATTTATTAAATTAAACGATATGACTTTCGTACCACTGCTCTATGTGGTAGCAAAGTCAGTGGAAAAATATATAGTGTGAATGGGAATATGCGTGTGTTTTGTGCACATATTTTACAGTTACTAAAGTTTTTATAAGAATTATTAATAACTAAATCTTCATTTTTTTTCAAAGTAAATTTTTTACTTTGAGAGCATTATTTGTCACTTTGACATTAACGGAGTAACGAATATTATTATCGTAAGAACGGGTCAATAATATTTACTAAATATGTCTTTTCTTAAGATTCGACATGAACCAATGTTCCATGTTCGATACATACATTTTAGTGTAAAATGTGCAATTAAGTCGACAAAGGTATCGTTTTTTGTAACAATTACAGGCAAAAAATTGTAATAAAATGATGCGTCACTTGATGATTCTGTTTATGAAAGAAAATATTTTTGTCTATCGATAATGTAGTGTGACATTGTCATGCACTCGTCGGAAACATGACCAGACAGCAAATAGCCAATATAAAAATATCTGTAGTATTTATCGAAGTTTTATGAGAATTTCATTAACGTCACGGAACAATATTTGAATGACAAAATAAATTTAATACATTTTGAAAACGCACTCTTAATCTTTTGCCGATGTTCCGATATCAGGCATTTACGTCATTCAGCTTTCTTATCAACAAATGTCAATAAATGCATGGAAACATATGCTTTTACTAACAATAAAATCACCGGTGTTGTCATTTTCAATGTCTTTCATGCACAACTGTACATTATTGATAGTTAAAGCATATAAGAAATCAACAAATTAATTCCTATTAAACAATTTGACAGTAGTAGCTTTTTAATAAATTGACTTGTTCTTCTCGGACTTACAATGGAGAACCTCTGGTCTTTATATCTACTTGTCCGAAACGAAGAAGAAAGTAACCGACCAGGGAAAATACATAAAGTATTCTCATTGCATATAATATCTTCTGATTCCGGAGCAGGTGTTCCTTGTTATGTACTTTTGATTCAGAGTCAATGCATTTCCTTCGTTGGCCAGAAAAATTACGTGGTCGTCTTGTCATTTAACTCCTTACCGCATGATTCTTTTTGTTATGACAAAAATATATTAAGTGTAAGAAGGTGCATCTTTTACGGAAAAATTTTGAAAAAATTTGTTAACAATATTAAATCGTTTATTTATTACAAAAACCGGTTTGTGCTAAAAAATTTATTAGCAATTTATACTAAAACTAACGAATGAAAATTCAAACTAACTTTTTTTATGTAATCTTCAGACACTGTAAAATATTCCAATAATTTTTATTTGACTATTTAAAATGTAGAAAGTCTCGGAATTCGTTATACAATATCGACAATAAAGCGTTTGATGCATAAGCTAATTCAAGTACCTAAAGAAATCGCAAAAATTTAACTTTTCCGAACACAGATGGCAGATTATGCTTGAAAATCATAGCACTATAGTGTATTAAATATGGTACAATACGCGGCAGGGTTATGATGCATGTTTTTCATAAAAAATTAATGATAATTCGGTTTGTGCCATATGTGGCACACCATGCAATAAGGGGTTAATAGTCTGGAAATTTAGAGAGAAATGCAGAAGTTATTATTGTATATAACTTCGATTTAATAAAACTTTGAAATGTTATATACAAAAGTACACTGCAATCGAGTACTTGTAGCGACGTTGTAGTTGCACCTGCAAAAAAAATGTAACGAAGATCTATGAGAAGATATACGATTGTTGGTCGTAACTACGCTGTAACTATTCTTCAGTTAGCTCTGTTGCACCTATGTATATATGTACGTATAGCATATAAAACATAGGCTAGGAGGATATTTACGTAAAATCGAAAATGGAATATTTATAACTGGTACAGAAAAGGATTTTGTAATATTATCTTTTTCTACAATGTTTATTTGTAGCATAATTACGCCCACAAGTCAATTTTATTTTTACTATTATTGACATATTGTATTAAGAAATATTAATTTATTCCCGATACATATAAATAACAAAACTAGTAATAATATTTATAATTGCAGAACGCATGTTTATATTTAATAAATTGAAAATTTAATTTTGCGTTAAATTTATATACCCTTTACATAGGTATATTTCAGATTTAATATATCTGATGGCAAAACTTGATATGTCTAGTTTTCCTCATTTTGCGATACAGTAGTTTTAAAGTTTGTTCAGCTCTGAAAAATCACAATGTTTTAAGAAATACAATTCGAGTAGCTGTTGTAAAAAGTGTTTGTTAATTTAAGTTCAGTCGATTCATACATGTTGTTTCTGAAATATACTCAATTTTTTGGATTTTCGTAAGTGTTCCTTGGCATATCAAGTTTTGCCATCTTTTTCTTTCCTGAGTATTTAAATATCCGCAGACGACAATGAGAATTTCACAAATTATTCTTTATTATTAATTTTTTTTAGTTATTTACTAAGAAATCAAATTATTCATTTTTTAGTAATTTTTATTAAGAAATTTTAATCAAAACATTAACTGGACATGGAAATATGTAGTAACTTAAGTAAAGAAGTAATATTAACTATTTTTTACAAAAAGATGTGAAAATTAATTTTGTATAAATTTTCATTAATTTCATCATTGAAATCTTCTGAAATCTTCAGGGTTACGCCTTGTAGAACTTGTGGCAATTCTCATCTACAAGGGATAAAATCAACAACAGGTCTTGTTTCTTGACACAGTTGGTAGGTACCCTTCAAGTATAGGAGTTGAGTATATCAGTTAAATACTCTGATATTGGCATTCCTCTTCTTAAATCGAGGGTTCGAAATGGAGCCTCTTCTTTAAGAGAATATTTAAAATTAATGATACCAAAAGTGGACGTGTATTCAAGCCATTTGATTTTCAACCATTTCACCTTTTGTACCTCTGAATAAAATGAGAAAAATGACATATCACATTATGCCATATTAAAGTTACAAAAAAGATGACATATCATAAATTTCCATCTGTCTTTTTTCTAAAGTACACGATATATAGATGTCATATTTTGCAAATATATAGATTTCATGTAGACACTCATGGAAAAGCACATATCTTAATTTTGACGAAAAGTGTACGTATCATTTTTTGCCATCTGATCACAGATATAACCTATAACCTATAACCCCTAACCAGAATATACACCTAACCCCTATACACAAAAAAGAACTTTATTTAAATGTTGTTATTAATTTTTAACAAATTTTGTATTACTGATAAATTTAACGAAATAATTTTAAGTAATACGCACACATTTTATTGAATTAAATGTAATGATTCTCTTATTATTTAGCATTTTTACTATAGAGAGTATTACAAAATTCATAGAATATATATTTCCATTTTTTTCAGAAAACGCATTTCTTGCGTAGCTGTATTTACACTATTCGCTTTAGTGGCGTTTTTCTTATTATTCTAACGTCTTCGAATTAAAGAAACTAACTAATACTGTGCTTTCAAATCACTTTTAAAAAAATTATTTGACGATGCATCTGCTGTATAAATAAATTATTGGTTCTAACGTGTATGAAGAGAAATATGGTTACTTTTAAATCTGTTTCTTAGATTATATGTACATTGCACATAACATTAAAGTGTTCGGTGTAAGGTAGCTAACTTTGATACATACATTTTTGGTAAATACTTCATTTTATCTTGAATAAATAATTTTCCTCGTGTCGGCGTGAAAATGATTTACTCTAAGAATTCGTCGAAAAATCCTTGCCATTATTTTCTTGGAATTCAGTGATCCCCTGGACGTTGGAATATCTACGGTTGTGAAATGGTTTTTATCTCCATAATATAATGTATGTCAACACAATAATACATTTTATTTACAAAGAATTTATAGCGAATTACAAAAAAGATTTGCTGAATTTAATATTTTCTTAAAGTGTGTTGTTGTTAATTAGTATTTAAATTTTGTTTAGAAAAAAAAATTAATATTCGTCAGTGCCAAAAAAACTTTTTGTAACATACATTATACAAATATTTGATTTAAAAAGCATATACTTGTAATTTTAATGTGAAAGTATAATTATGCAACACATTTCTAAGAAGTATATCGTTAAAAAAAACATATAGGGAAACCAAAGCCTAATTCGCATTATATTAATGCGTATAGCTATAAAATCACATAAAAAATGTATGTTACCATTTGAAGAAACATCGACGAGCTTGAAATCATGAAAAATGTGATCTTTAGACTGTTTTGCTAATCATAATATTTGTCTCTTTGGCTTAAACCCCTTCATCCTGAGGCATTTCTTTGTATTTTCAAAAACAACGCAGATATTCAAGGTGGTCAAGTTAAATAAGACCCTTGTATGGTACATTTATCAGCAAACCAATTTAGTACGTCATCTGGTTTCTGATTTGGTCTGTCAAACGAGTGTTTTTTAAAAGATCCATTACGCATAAAATATTATCGGTCGAAGTTCGAAAACATTTTGCTATGGCTTGAACCGGTTTCAACAAGTGTGGGACCTTCGCTAGAAATAGCACTATTATGTAGTATATTCATATTAAAGTTACCATTTTTTTTTTAAATACTATTAACTGTCTCTGTTCTGGTGATCTTATTGTTAGAAATAGGTATTTAAGTATTTTACCGAAAATGAATCATAAATACATCGGAATGTAAATTGGATGCAACCTTACAGAGAAATGATTTTAATGTAATTATTAACATTTTAAGTGCCACATTTGTGAAATGTACTCATCAGGCCGGAAATTAATTATAAAGGAAACAACAGCATTTGTTTACATTTTAACACCGTAAAAAGCATCCAGTACATTATCTACATACATGTTTTCTGAATATCTTTTGCGTATTTAGATATTTTCTGTTTGCATAATTTAGTAATTATACAGTGTCCCAGTTTTTTCCGACCAAACGTCGTCAGTATATTCTATGGGTACAAATAAGAAAAAAATGTTATATAAAGATAGGTCATTTGAGGCTTTATTAAAAAGTTATAACAGAAATATGAAATACAAAGGGAACAGTAACGGGCCTGCAGTTACTATAATACAAAGGAGGAATAGATCAGCAATATTCACGTCTAGTCTGTTTATGCGAACTGTATTTGCTATCTGAGGTCGCTGAAGGTATTATAATGCCCCTAGCACTCTTAGAAACAACTAATACTCCATATTACTCCATTAGTACGTTACCGCTTCCTTCGTATTTCGTATTTTTGTTATAACTTTTTAATCAGACTTCGAACGACGTATGTTTATGTAACATTTTTTTCTTATTTATGCCTATAGAGTATGTTGACAAAGTTTTGCCGGAAAAAACTGGGACACCCTGTATATTATTCCTCGATGGCTTCTGTGTCCGTATCCCTGGATAGCATGTTGGAAGAACGAAAATCGTATTGCTTTGAAAAGGTATTGATTGTGTAATGAAAAGCTTATCTAAACATTGTATCCAGTGTTAGAAAGCGTCATTACTTTCTACGCATATTCCTACATATTCATTTCGTTGTTCCTCAATCTTTCTACATTTATTTTCTGTTTCTGTCGTGAAGCTACTTAAAGTATTCATGATTAAAACTGAAATGAAAAATTTAATGTTCAGTTTGCTACATACACCCTTAAAAATATATGTACAATTAGGCATGTATACATCCAATCGAGTGCATTAAGGAGTGACACTAAAGTATTTGATCGTACTTGAATCGGACGATGATCAATTTCTTTGTCTTCTATCAAACCTAGCTTCGACTGCTATAGTCTTTTAGCCGGGGACAATTTTAGATGAGTTTCGAACCACCATGTGTCAACAGCATCACAGAAGCACTAAAGACGGTCACCCGTCCTATCACTGATCCGTGGCCATCGTAGCGATGATTAACTTTCAAGCAATTTCTTTGGATTCGCACATCCGTTTTGAACGCTGGCAATGGGTAGCAGGGTGAGATGCGTGGGGAAAATATCGGTGGGGTGTAGAGGATGCCGTACGAAGGGAGATACAAGGGGAATAGTAACCAACCGGTAGTGGTGGTTCATATGTCCCCCACCAAGTTCGTCGCCATGAGAAGGGACGCCGTGGCCGCCACCACCGCCGCCGCCACCGCCACTGCCACCGCCGCCACTGACGTCGGGACGCAGTATGTGAACTCGCCTTCCACTGTCGCTGCCTTCTCAGTTACCAACAGACCAGGCGATCGTTCACATCGGAAACTTTCTGAGGGGAGAGAGAAGGGGAGAGAAATCGTGAGTAAGCGAGGGAAGTTGTGTATGTATGCAAGAGAGAGGGATCGAAATAAAAGTGGAAAGAAGGAGAGAAATAGGGAGAGAGAGTGCGTTATGAACCATGCCGCACAGACTCGCCTGAACAAAGGAAGGCTCCCTCAACCGAGGGTCGTTTCCGATCGACGAACCGTCGGTCCCCCTTCGTACGTCTTCGGCGCGCCTCGTGTGGCACGAGTGTGCACGAAGCGGTCAGTCACGTAGTAGCGGCCGAGCCGTCAGGAACAAAGAACGGAAGGATTGGGAGGAGAACGGCAAGGAGAGTGAAAAAGGAGCGTGCGTCTGTGAACCGGCTTGCCGGCAAAAACAAAGGAAAGAGAGACGGACTTTACACAAATAACGTGCTCATTTCACGAATAAATATTCGTGAATAAATCTTTTATTTATTGATACAGTCTTCTTGAAACGCAGAAGAAATTTCCTATTTCTGCTGAAATCGGAGTATCGGCTCGGCTTGTCTACTGTACGTTGAACATCGGTTTCGTGTGTTGTGTTGCTCCGAATTGTGCCGTGTGCGTACCTTACCGAAATCGAGGTGACTGCCAAGGAGGCGCTCTTTACGTGTGTGTGCTTTCCAAGGTGCTTTCGTTTCGTATTTTAGCCACTCTGCGGATTGAGACATGTTTTAGAGTGGTGGACGCAAGTTGAAGTTTTCATTCGGAGTTCTGTGCGTGCGTGCGCGACGTACCGGCGACCTAACCTTAACGATCATTCCGTAAAGGGTAGCCGCACAATAATCGACGATAGTCGTTACGCGTATGCGTTGAGAAACCGACTTTCTTCTTCATGTTATTTTTGCGTGCATGGAATGCATGTTATTCCAGAGTGCTAACATTCACCAATACAACACCCGAATAATATCAAAAGTTATTAGAAGATACGGTCTTTGATCGGTGGGAGCAACGCCCTTTTCATTTACCCTTTTTTTGCCGGGGAGCTCGATTTTGTGTTATGTGCCACGGAAACACAGTGCACGTTTGAAACCTTGAGAATTCTTTGACCGGAAAGCAGTTTTCTTCTATTCGACTACACGCGGATTATCCTCGTCTTTACGGTGAGTTTCCAGATTTTCTTTTAGTAATAGAGGATAAACTATATAGCAAATGAAAACGGCGCAAACACGTTTGGCAGAAAATTTGTAAAAAATTAGTTATCGCCTTCCTTTTGGTGTTTGCTTTCGGAAATATATTTTAAACCGAGTATCAGAAAATGAATGTTTCGAAGATTCTAGAATAATCTTACTAACGGTATGCGATTATTCCGGGAAATCGTAACTTATTTCAGGCGGTGTTCGTCAGAAGTGGTTGTGTTTACTGTTCTCCTGACATTTCACGTGTCAATGACAAAGTTAAATGTTTTTCAAACGAGTGGAAAGTATACTTTGTCAATAACTGATAATAAGTTGTGATGAATGTTTGTAAAGACGATATGGTTTCAAATTGTTCGTTGATTTTGTTTATGTTCTGTTAATTTTCATAAACTACTTCCACAGGTTCAATATTGAAAACGTTAACATATTTTTACCAATTACTCAGTATCATTCATTACTACTGCATTAGCCGAACACCTTGGAGTTCACAGTTTTGAAAGTTTTTGATTTTTTATTTCGTAACTGTTTTCAAAATATGTATACCTTTAACGATTTATTATACTATGCATAAGAAAATGTTCAGTTAACGTCAAAGATTGATTTTTTGTGAATCAATTGTAATGTTCAAATTTAATGATATTATAAATAATGAAATTTCATGTTTGATTAAATCAATAGTAAAAATTCGAGCTCGTGAACCCAGATAAGTTGTCCATGTCAATTACCACGACATTTTTCCATGAAAATATGTGACAGTGAAAACAATATTGTTTTTCAACATTAATTGTTCGTGCTTTTACAGAAAATTTCGTTTTTGCGTTGCGAAGTTAAGAGATGACATGTTATCAGTATAATTGTCACCTGACACCTGATGATGAATGTTCAATAAAGAGACCTACCATTGTAAAATGCCATATCTGGACATAATTCATAAAAATCACGGTCTCGTTACCATTCTGCCAGTTTGAAAGCTACGTCACAAAGGTGGCCATGTATACCAAGGGATACGTTTGTCGAGTAGCGAGGAGAGGTTAATTAGACGTCGTTTGAGTGATTCGAGGTGCGCGACGTTTACCGTCTGCCAGTGACAGCAGTTAATTATTCAAAAGCCTGTTTGTTAACTATATACTGACGCGGTAACGTGAAATTTCAGATAATTCCAGGCTTGAGGCAATCTAATTACTCGAAACTCTATTAACAGTAAACTGATTGCGTACAGCAATTTTTTTTGTGAAGATAGTTACCAATTTAAATCAAAGTATATTCTTTTTAATTTTTATACGAAATTCCAAAATGAGTTTTATTCAAGTACGCAAGAGCCACTGTGTGCATCATTTTATATAATGTTCATATTTTTAATATTAGGTATCTTTAGATCGTAGAAAAATAATTATAGTTTTCAAATTACAACTGTAGCAACGAGTCAGCACGTATCAGGGCACAGTTTTAGAGATTGCTGTATTTCATGTCTTCAAGGTTTGAAGAAATTTTTACATTAATTGCCATTTTATCTCTGGACTTCGCGACACATTACATTCTCGTACGTAGTGTTTTTATTACAAATATTTCCAAACTGTCAGATTACAAATTACAGATTCACTTCCAGATTAATAGGTCAGCGTAATGCAGGAATTGAGTACTTATTGATTTAATCTTATTATCCATACATGTGTAAAAGTAGCTCTTAAATATGAATTCCAAATTTAGTAAGTGTAATTATTAATAATACGTGAATACAGTTTATATTATTTTAAAGGTATTCCTCCCAGTAACGTTTAAAAAATTATTACACATGTTTTCACAAATGTGTAAAGAAAGAACGAAAGTTGTTGTTCGCAAAAATATTACAAATAAATGAAACTGTGATGAATGAAAAATTATTGTACTTCCATTAGGAGGATATTCTCCTGCCTCGGCCTGTTTTGAGAGTATACTTCGGGAATTTTTTTTTAAACACTGCAGATTTATTCATATACATTTATACTACATTCATGGATTTTTGTATATTGTTATCATCTAAACTGTAGTAATTATCCACCAAGGAAGTAGAGAGGTTGAAAGAATTCTTTTCGAATGACTCGCACGATAACTGCCGCCAAAGTTATCTGAAATCAAAAACTCATAATTAGTATGAGTATGGCTAGTGCATGAACTGCGGAAAACGAAAAAATGCGACTTTTTACAAGATGACATCAATCTGAAGAGTGAATGTCGTTTTTTTTTTTACTAATATTTCGACCTTAGAGCCACTCTAAATGCCATTAATATTAATATATTTAGTTTTCCGTAATCCAGGCGCTAGTCACATTCATACTAATGAAGCGTTTGTTAAGTTTTTTATTTCATATGAGTTCAGCGACAGTTATCGTGCAAGCGAATTTTGTTAACCTATCTATTTTCCCGGTGAATAATGACTATAGTCTAGATAACAACAGTGTACCAAAATTTATAAATGTAGTATAAATGTATATGAATAAATCTCTGTAAAATTTCATGAATATGTTTAGTTTTAAAAAAAAATCCAAAATATGCCCTTAAAACAGGCCAAGGAAGGAGAATGCTCCCTTAAACAGTTTTGAGGATCGTGTAAATTTTGCTTGGTAAGTTATTTTCACTAATGTTCGCGTTACCACTTATGACATTTATAACTTCGCTCTGTCGGATTTGGCAATGAACTACCAGCTAAGCATATCCTGAATCGTTTAATGACATCATAGCAGTCTTTGGTAGATATCGTATAACAACGGTAAATAAAGTCGTTTTAATTAGACTTCTAGAGACAATTTTTAAAAAATAATGTAGGAAGTGTCAATGCTTTCATCACTGCAGTGTAATTAAATATATTTGTCTGGTTTACATATACGGGTAAGTCTTGAAACACCATTTAAATTTGTTACACACACAGTCGAGTTTGATTTGATTTTTGCCATAATATTTCGCACTCATTGTTAGGTCCCGAATTTTAATATCTAACTTTGTGCATTGATCATTACTCTCCAGAAGTTTTCCTATGTTCGACTTTTGTAAAAAGTATATTATTGTATAATAGCAACGGCTAAATTATTCGAATTTACGCTACCGTTTATTCATGATACTCGAATTCATTTGTGAGTGAAGAAATACAAAATGCTCAAATCATCCGTAAAGATCGTAGTGTTTTCGTGACGACTCTCATAGAAAAAACGCTTCGAACTTTTCGGATGATCTAATAATATGTAATTAACTTTAAGAATGTTGTAAAATAAGTATCACTGAATGAGCAAAATTAACTTATTTTATGTAACTCGCAGTATTACTTTTTAGTATTTAAATATTGCCCTGAAATCGTAATGCAAATCTTGATGTGCACGTCTATTCTTGAGTGTACAGTAGGGATATGTAAGAAAGGGTTGAAACGCTGTTTTTTTACGTAGCGAATTTTATGTGCACGTATAACATCACACTAAAATTAGAAAATAATTCGTTCAGAAGAAATTTCACCGTTTCGATTACAGTTGATTAATTTTGTACGTTAATTTCAAAATCATTATCCAGCACTCCAATCTGTACACTCACCGTAATAATAAAGTACTTTGTTCAGTATGTACAATACAAACCAGTGTAAACCTTGAAACCTGTGATTACAAGAGAAAAGGTATGTTGTTTGAAGTATTTTTTCAGACACTTGTTTACACATTCCATATCTGTATTTATATTAAAAGAATAATATCGATGGAATGTGTGAAAATGTACACGGTGTGCGAGAATAAAAATAATAATAGTAGTCGATCGTTTATATCTGTTAACGACGGGGATTTGTGTACAACGGTTGAAACAGAATTTTTGATACGCAGCAGTTGAGCCTATAGAATCGTTTCATTCATAACGCAAGGATATACGATTCGCGACAGCATAATTAGTCACTTTTACGTGATTCAGTATAAAATGTTCGTGTATTTAATCATCTTATGGCACTAAGAAAATCTTATCAATTTTTCTTCATGATTAATTAAAGGCAATTTCAAGTATAAATGTATTTTCATCAAAATGCAAATTTCTTATGCGTGTCTGTACGAGGGGGAAAATGTTTGCAAATTGATTTTCCTGTTGTACTATTGAAAATAGAATTTGTTACATTTTTCTTCTGTTACATTATTCTATTAGTATTACGAATTAATTTGTAGAACGACTGTAACCGATATTCTGTGATTTGCAAGATCATACAAATTTATGACATATTACGCAATGTTTTGTAAACTATTGTAATTTATATTTATCTGTAGCATTCATTCTGTTACACGTTGTAAAATTGTTAAATATATTATCCTAAGAAAAAGAGAGAAATTTCTTTATAGTTATGTATTTCAAGTCAATTATAATTATGTATTTCTTTCTTTTTGGAGTAGCAAAAAATCGTAAGTACACAACTTACTATACTTTAGCGGTACTGACAGATACTTGATATCCGACTAAGTTCTTAATTTTTCATATACTATTTCATTATATTTAAAATAACCTTCATATTAGTTTGTTTTTTAATTTCCGTATTTCTATTTTTGTTACCGTAAAAAATGGAGTTTCCGGATAGTAATTTCATAACCATCGAATGTATTGATTCTGACAATAGTTTTTGAAATACTAACATGGCATTCTGGATTCTAAAAATGCTCTGTATTTAATTTTCTGTTTAGATTCTTTTCGTAGCTCAAAGAATTCTTTCAGTGACAGTTCTTTCTCACGTTTTGTAGATCTTTTCTTCAGGAAGGGACGTACATTCCACAGTGACGCGCAGAATACTTCGATGTCAGTTTTCAGACCCCTTCTGTTACGATAGAAACCGGTTTTTCTGGGAAACGATTGACCAGTTTCTCAAAATGTATGAGACACATTAGAAGTGCCTGATTGGTAACCTACATTCTTTTCAGTATACATATCGTTTCTCTTTTGTTCATAATTCATAATCTTTTATTTCTGCGCATGATTCCCGTTAACATTTCAGTTCATATTTTAATTCTGAAAGTATCTTAGATCATATTCACTTTTATGTTTATTTTCGGTGTTTTAAAGAATGAAAAGAGAAAGTAAAAGTAAAATACAGTAAAACAGTTTTCAAATATGATAAATGAAATTGATGAATTTGTGTAAGCATGCCAAATTTGCGGCCCATATCCTTAATAGGATTACGAGCGTGTAAAGCGTATCATGATGTTTACCTGCAGTTTTTCGGATATTTTTTAATTGATTATTTATTTAACTAATATGTTCCCATGGCAACGGGAAAAGCAATGAAGAAGCACAACTATAAACAATAACTACTTGAATTGTAGTATTCTATATAACGTATCAATCATACAACGCGACGTTTTTTTTTATTATTTATTTCCTTAACTTGTATACCTGAGTCAAATCTGTTTCGAACCACATGTGGATCACAGGATAAAAACGTGCTAATGAATGACGCTTACAAAGTTACGTCATCAAGTACAAATTTTTCCTTTTTCCATTCTATAAATTCTGTTCCCAACTTATTATTTCTTACTGGCCCGAAAAGGATTTGGAATAAGAAAAGCCGGTACGAATGACACGGTTCTATTGGATAGGTACTGTGTCGTACTATTTAATGTGATTGCTTCGCGTGAAACCTGTTTCCACACTGATCGCACCATATTTAGGAGAGGACGGCGCTGTGTGGACGGGTCTTAAGTAGCGAAAGTAAACGGGCTGTTGTCGGCGAGCGGCTTATCGACCCGCAGAAACGAAAGTGTCTCGATATCGAGCTGCAAACGCATGTATGTACGTGCCTCTTACTGGTTGTGCCTTACGTAACTGTGCAGACGGTAAGAAAGGCAATTACGTTTCGTTCTACGCGTGCGAGATCATTGGGTTACCTCGTATTAACACGAACTAAATGAATCGCGATTCGATCTTGCTGTGGGAAAGTTAACGTGGTTATGTGCAGTATCTGTTCCTCATGGCGATCACGAGTATGTTGAAACGCATTCTCCTAGAATTACTTTGATATATATGGTTTATTATACTACTGAACAAACGAAATGATGATTACTCTGCAATACGAAAACCACAAATTAAAAATTATTGCTCCACGGAAGCATAAAAAATTAGCTTAGATTATTTGATTAACACGTTGAACGCCACAGTGAAAACGGCCATACCTAATCAGACGCGACGTAATTTACTATTTTATATATAAATCGTAAAGAAAAAAAGACTTGAGTGCTCAATCGTGTTATTCTGTTCGTATTATTGTTTCAGTATGAGGTTTGCTCAGAATTTTGCGACAATCAATAATTATTTAATTAAATTAAATTTGAGGTGTCTGTCACCGATGACCGCCACGGCGTTCAACGTGTTAACCCTGATCCGTCCTTCACTTTCCCAATTGAATTTGTCCCTTGGTGTCACAGTGACAGAATGGTAAAAAAGCAATATACTAAGAAGATAAATGGTTAAATTTGCAGATTCTTTTATTCAACATAAAAAGTTTCTGTACATTTAGTACATTCAGGCATTAGATTGTTCGCATCGTTCACGAATAATAAAGCGTTGTGCAAGGCATACTGCCTTTTTTACATTTATCGCATTTTTGTGAGAAACATGTGTCAAGTTGAGACTAGGAACGGATGAAGGTCGAACGTTATACACAAGCTAATGTACAAAACATATTTTATTTTATCTATAAAATTAACAATAGATACCGATACACTGTCTACTTGAGAACGTTTTATGCTGTAAAGCAGGCGCTCTCAAGTGGTTGCTCCATGAAGCATTCTTTTCTGTTCTCGAGCAAATGTTTTCCGCAAGCACATAAACAACGTCAGTCACGTAGTGGGGGAAAGTACCGATCACGTGCCTCTTACAGTAAACGTCATGTGGCAAAAGGATCCCGGAGTTACGGTTTTCTTTAAAAAAAAAAAACTTATTTCGAAAACTGCGTCAGATATCGATACACAAAAAATTCGATGTTACTTGTCCAACTTCCGATTTTCATTTAACCCGTTAGCTGTGTAGCCCCATTTTGAAAGTGTGTACTGACGTTGTGTCGCAAAAATAAAGAGACGACGAGTATACTCGTCACACACAGAGTATATGCAACTGCTGTAAAATTGAATTAAATTATAACGAAATGACAATTGGTATTTTTGAATAATGAATAATTTGTTACTCAAATTCATTGATGTTATTAACAAAACTTAAACATTCACTATTAAAAAAAAACAAGGTAAATCAAATACATGGAAAAAAAATTTATTTTTTTTTTATTTCGTTCTTGTCTCAAAATATTCTAAAATGTCTGAGATTTACGAATATGTTTTAGCTTTCATTAAAATTTTAATTGAAATAACAAATGGTAATTACTTTTTTCGCATGACGAGTATACTCGTTATAACACAAACAATTGCCATTTCTTCATGATGAGTATACTTGTCATACACAGCTAGCTGGTTAAAGAATATATCGTATCTGAAACAAACTTAAAAATTCATAAAAGAAACGCTGTTTGATTTGCTTAAATAAAATAAAACTAAACTAAACATTGTTTTGTATTTGTATAATCTATGCAACTAAAACAGAGGTTTCATCAATGTTTCATGCAACTATCTTACGTTATCTTCTTAGGTACTTTGAAATAATCGGAATAGTAGTTTAAGGACTTATATACACTGGTAAATATCGTAGGCATCCCTTGATTAAGATGCCGTATAGGAGAAAGAGCCTCCTACTAGTCGCCTGACTCGCTCTCAATTTTAAATCTCGTTTATTATCGTTTAACATCGTGAAATATTATTCAAAAAATTGTACTGCATTTCTTGATACTGATAAATAACGGTTGGATATTTGTACGTACTGTCATATTCGAATCATATCTCAGAATAGTATGACCTTGTAAATACTATGTACATAATGTGTATAATTTTAATTTTTCTAATGGTTCGTAGACTACCTTTAAAACAGAGTTCTACAGGTGTATAGTAGGATACGTTATCAATAATACGTAAGTAGTATATCATATAATTATGTATTACTGGTAATATAATATTTATAAAATCTCAATCGCTGAACATTCCAAAATCTACTTTAATTTATTGATGCAACGTGTTTTTCTCATGGTGTTTGAGCGAGATACATGTAAAAAAGCAACCAAATATTGCAAGAATGAGAGAGAAAGATACTGGAGGACGAACTTCCGCTTTATTTATCCCCACTCCTACTATAGTGTGCAGAATGTCATTCATTTGCTGCATCGCTCGCGAGCGCTCTTGCCCGCCGTAACACCAGTTGACATAGCTTGCTCCAATCTTATATGGATAATTGCAACGTTTTAGTTTATGCTACAGAATGTGTTTGCAATCGGCTGCGTATATTCTGAACATTTTGTTACGACAAAAATGTTTTTACGTTCTAAGTAACAAGTTATTCACATTTGTTGTGAGCAGGGGCGACTCGAGCATAGGCACTGTGAAACTGCAGCACCCCCAATTTTACCAAACTGTATAATTTTATCGATAATAAACAATATTTTTTCATGATTGTTTTTTTTAATTTTTACCATACTTTTGATATTATTTCCAAACACTGTATTTACAGTGTGTATGTATATTTCGAAAGTTGCAGCACCCCCGCGGTTTCAAGCCACGAGCCGCCATTGGTTATGAGAATCGTAACGTGAAAATTTTTTGCACTTCTCTTAACCTGTTAACCGGGACATTCTTTGATTAGGAGTGCCTGTTGTTTGGTTTACTAAATTTAACTGGTTTAAATATTTGTCAGAAAATACTGTGAGAACAATTAACGGGCGCCTTGCTTATGGCGGAGCAATTTTCACAGGACGAGTTAACTCGTCTTCCCCATTTAACAGTTTAATATGTAGTGGTGTTTGTGCACGACTACACGAGTAAAAAACAATAGTTTATTTATGCAATGTGTTTGTTTGCCTTTGTATGTGAACTTCAAGTCAGAACGTGGAGTCGAAAAGTTAACTTATATTTTTAATGTTGAAGCAATGGCGTAATAATATTAATATTAATACGTGAAATATTTTATATTTAGGGGGTATGTATTTTGTAATGTTCCGCAATTACGTTTTACACTTTCGCCGGCTGGCTTTTCTCGTGTCATCCAGACAGCTTCTCTTGGTCTTGTGAGAGTGAAATGCCAAAGTGAAAGGATATGTCTTCCCATGCATGCTGTTACCTCATAACACGTTGGGCCGTTCGTAACGCCTTTTCAAACCGAAGTAAAGCTGTATTCACATCGTGACGTACCGGTATTTGACGATATTAAAAATTTCATACTTTAATCAGAAAAAATACGTTTCAAATAATAAGCATAACCACTTACTGCGTGATTTGTATTGTTATGAAAAAATATATTAAGTGTAAGAAGCTGCATCTTTTATGGGAAAAATATTGAAAAAGTTTTGTATCAATATTAAATCGGTTATTTATTACAAAAGCTGGTCTGTGTACAAAACTATATTAGCAATTTATACTAAAACTAAGGAATGGAAATTCAGACAAACCGTTTTTATGTAATCTGCAGACACTGTAAATTACTGTAATAATTTTTATTTGGCTTTTCAAAACATATAAAGTTTCGGAATTTATTATAGAAATCTCGACAATAAAGCAGTTGATGCATAAACTATACAACAATGTGAAGAAATCGCAAAAACTGAACTTTTCCGGACACAGATGGCAGATTATCATTGAAAATCATAGCACCATAATGTATTAAATATGGTACAATACGCAGTAGGGTTATGATGCATGTTTTACATAAAAAATTAGTGAAAATTTGATTTCTACCATATATGGCACACCATGCGGTAAAGGGTTAAAGAAGATTCATGCACCTAATTGTTGCTTTCAAAACAATCTAAACGGAGTTCGATTAGAATGCACAAGAAGTTAAACGTACGAACTCCATGTGTAATGAACTTTTTTTTATTGTTGTATGTAGGTTAGGATTGCTGACGTACACAAAGTAAAGTTGAACAAACCACACGTCTTTTTACTCTAGTAATCTATAATGTCATGATGATTTCCGTTTTTCTTCTATCATGAAAAGTATTACGTGTGAAAGCATCACGGTACGTCATATGTAACGATTCGTTTTGAGCTTCCGTATGACTGTCACATTGTAAATCAAGTTGTTCACCAAGCGGCTTCCGTGTAATACGACTATTATTCGTCACGTAAAACTATGACTGTACATACATCACACAGCGATTAAAACTTGCGCATAGACTTAGATTCAGACACAGTATGGACATCGCGTTCCATACGCACAGATCAATATCTCATGCAAATTATGCAACACGAATAATAGTATAAGTTGAACAATGAATTGGAGCAAATCTGCATATTTTGGAAAAGCGTAACAACATTTATATCGAAATTAAATCGCAAGAATATGAAAATTAACATTAGATGGTGTTGTGTGTTCTAATTAAATAGATAATGAATCGATTGTAACTTGAAAAGGTCTAAGCTAAAATACAATTTGAAAACTATTTATTCTTTTGATACATGAACGTTGACAGAAATAGCTGCAACAACTGACACGTATTATCTAACAGAGCATTGAAAAGAGTATAATTGAACTATTTGATTGTTAAAATCGATTGTTACTATGTTCTGCTATAACAATGTACAATGTGGTTCATTCAGTTGAAATAAGTTATACCTCTTTTGTAATTGTAATTAGAAATGTTAGAGAAGAAAGGTGAATGGTTCAAAGAAGACTATATTTTCATCACCGTATTATTATCCCAAGTGTAACGATGCATGTGCATTGTACAGTTCCACTAATTTTAAAAAGGAAATGTATATTTTTTTTGCATAAGCCAAATCCTCCCGTCATTCTGCGTAAAAAAGTATTAGGGCAAAGTGGACGAAAAATGATTAGTTCTTGAGATATTTTAAACAAATGTCTTTATTGAAGAAGATGGCCAAACGCTTATTCATTGGAGTCTCTATAAACACTTTATACAACGCTTTGTCATTGTTTTCATAACCAAACCGAGGTGATCTCTGGTCATTGCTATGCAATGCACTCTTATCCGTTCTTTTAGGTCTTCAGAACTTAAAAGACGTGAGTATACCTTATTTTTTAGGTAACCCTGTAGAAAATTCAGGAGGGTGCAAGTCGAACGAGCGTGCCGGCCTAGGCGTGTGTTTGAGTTTCTTCATTGAAGAATTTCATTTAAAATATCTCACAGAGTTATCATTTTTTGACCACTTTACCCTTATAGTTTTTACGAAGAATGACAGAAGGAGTTGATTTATGCAAAGTGTATGTACTTATTTACATTTAAAAAAATGGTGGAACTGTACAATGCACATGCATTGTTACACTTGCAAAAAAAATGTGGCCCTGGAAATGTAGTCCTCTTGGAACCGTTCACCTTTTTCTTCTAACATTTTTTTCTAATTGTAATCAGAAAAGGGGTATGATTTGCTCCAGTTGTGTGGACCACCCTGTATATAAATTTTATGGGGCGGATGAATTGAAAGAATGTTTATAGTCATGAAAACAAGAGTGATATGTATGTATCGTTCTACAGATCTAGATTTTTCGATTTATTAAAATAAGTCACATTAATTTAACTGTAATCGTTCGAAGGGTATAAGAATGTATTTTAATTCTCGTCGATCAAGACTTTGTTACCTCGTTTTATGTGGCCTGGGGAAAGTAGTCAAAAAGCACTAATGACGCTCATACATAAACATAGAAATGTGCAAAACTTGAAACAGCTCCATCGAACGGGGATTTTGACGATTTTTAACGAACCCCTTGCGTAACACTTTCCAACTGTCGGGTCGTTCAGTAGTAGTAGAGAAATGGTACACCGTTTGGACATTTGGAAACATTTCTCCGAGCAAAAAAATATTGGCCAAACGTCTACCGGTATATCTTCCGCCAAATTTCTACGACCACTTATGTGATCTACAACGCTCACTTCAACTTTCATTTCCTCTTGTTGGCGTAATGTTGGAACTCGATGTTAGCCGCGTACCTCCGTAAAAAGTGAAAGTACCCACGTTCGAATTAAGAAGCTCCCTCCTCCGTGCGTCCTGTCTAATTTCATCGTTCACGTGGAATCGTGCCGGTCGAACGAAGGAGGAACGTAATTTTATGGGTAACGGCAACGAGAAGTGGGTTAAGGACAGCACACGAAGTTAAATGGGCTGAGTCGATCGATTAATTGCGAACCAGTCCTTTTTAATCGAACGACCCGTAGCGACGACGCGTCATGTATAGAGAAACGTAAACGCGGTGCGCGTACGTATCTCCTGTGTGCACACGCAAGATGTACACGTCTGTTCGTATTTCAATCATGTAGAGTACGTAAAGATGTGTCCATGTACGTCTTCCGGAATACTATAAAAAAACATAGTGGATTGTAAATATTCAAAATACATTTCGTGTTCTGAAAATGGTACGTAAATTTGTTGCATCAAAACTATATTGCTTTTAAAAATTGATACAACAGAAGCAAAGAAATTTTCGTAATGCAATAACTGAGTGACTAAGCAACATGAAAGGACGATGCACGATAGTTGTTTGTAGTAGAATAGAAATTTAAAGGTTACCAAAGATCGAAGCTCTGTTATTCAATCTGCACTATTAAGTTATAATAATCTATTACAATAATTACACTATTTTTACTTTCGTAAGTATTTGTCGATGAGATTTGAAGAAATGTTCTGCCCAAGTAGATTATATTCGTTCACGCGAAAAGAGGTATACGTTCCATGAAGATCTGCGAGCGTGGTGCAAGGTGTTCCATAAAGACTCCTACATTTAAATTACTGATAAAAACGGAACTATTTTTCCTAAATGAATTTTATTAACATGGACATTTCAAACACATTTTGGAAATTTAAGTGGCGAAACTTATGTTTGGCTGTATGCTAAAATGATAATGTATTGAAGAGCATGTTGTCAGTAGTCAAACGCCTCAAAAATTTCTGTTACAAATGCTAGTCGCATAGCTGGATATTTTGTTCTAATATCTTTATCATATAAAAGAACAAAATGAAATTTCAAAATTTTATTAGTATAAATTCCAGGACAATATCCATATAAAATTATTTGATTTTAATCGTCCTGGAATTGTTCATCCAATTCTTGAACAAGCTAAATCTTAAAAGGATGCAGATGTAGCTCTCATTTCAAAATTCGGCATAGAGTCGTCTTCTTTGTGTTTAAACTGTCACTTTGTTTACGCAATGAACGTGTTGGGGAACAATTCACACATCGACGCACCTGCTCAATGTTTTCATCGCTGCGAACAGACTTTGGACTTCCAATTGGATAAGTATTTACTGTTGAATCAGTTTTTTCGAATTTCTGGATCCATCTTCTGATTCACTGGAAACGGGATGGTTTCTTGATACTATGTATAGTGTATACACATATGCGTTCTCACGCCATATCATTTAGGAGTCGCAGCAAATTTAAATGAAGACGGTTTTATGGAACATCTTGTACTTCCATAATTTTCGTGAGCTCGCATTCCAAGCTCGCATCTGGTATCCTTCTGACAATTAATGTTTCATTCAGAGCGATTCATTTGCGACAGGGACATAAATACGAGTTCTGGGATGTGACGAATTTCTCTATATATTGTTCAGAAAAATGAAATACAAATGAAGGTTAAAGAGAAAAAATAAGGAACGTCCATTTTTATACTAGTGTTCAACTTGAAAAAAAAATTAAAATAATATAAAACAATTATTTCTATGCTTATTTTTCTTCTACTGCTTAATCAGAGTATATCCTCATGTTATAAACTATACAGCTCAATTACTCCAACCTTGTTTCTTTCTTGGTGGACAAAAGTATTAAAAATTGATTTTTCTCAATAAATTTGTTTTGTAACATTTCTTGTTTGTTCCCCTTATCCTTCAAATTTGGTTAAGTTGAGTTTCGCAACCATTATATTTAGAGATAATGGAACTAATTTTCTAAATGTATCAAACTTGTTCCCTGTATTTTAATTGCTTTCTGTTTTAATCAGGTGCTAGTGATTTCTTTCTATTATTTGTATGCTTGATTCTATGATTGGAATAGAAGATGAGCGAGTCGTATAAAAATCTTACATTGCAAAAGTTCTACTCATACTTTTTTAAGCTTTATAAATGTTTAAACCTAAAGAAATACGGCGCATGCTTGTTCCATACTGCAGAAGGATAGAAAAGGAGAGATTCAGTGATTCTCTTTGTGTCAACATCTTAATGGCGTGCTTCTGAAAAGAGCGAGTGAAGAGGAAGTGGACGAGATTGGAGTGCTTCCGGCTCCGCTTGGTTTATTTTGCTTTATTAATATTTTGGCAGGCTTAAAAGAATTCTATTCCTTCGCTTTTATTGTGCTGTTTATTTCACAGTCAAATGTTTATAACTATTGGAGACGACAAAACTTCAATCGGACTTTCTTCTTCTTACAACTAGAGCCTTTTGTGTCTGCGATACTTCAATCGATTGTTTTCATCGATCGATCAATTTATGGTGTCGTTCCACCACTTATCCTTGTAACACTTTGTCAATCTTAGTGTCCGAATTCATGACCTTGACACGCTTTCTCTTCATTATCTTTCTTCCCTTTATTCCTGTCGTATTACACGCTTCACACGCAACGTACCGTCATTTTACTTTCGTTTTAAACTGGTAGTTACAGGTACTAAATAGCAAATAATTCAAACCATTTCTATACCAATTGTTACTATCAACTTTTAGAATTAATTTTAACAGTACCATCAATTGCACAGTTGAGTAACATTTTAACTGAAGTGCTGTATCTCTTTAGCAGTCAGGTTATTTATGATTACTAATAGATGAGGATCATGAATTGAAATCGATGAAGTTAAAATATATCTTTTGAACATGTACACGCGCATCAATCACGGGATCTATTGCTTAAGAATACCCGTGGATGATCAAAGACTTTCATGTCGTGAATTTGGACTTGGGTAATTCTCGTTGAATAGAACGTAATCGTAAATGGTCTTGCAGAAAATTGTATGCGTGTGATGTCACTAGATATCTTTAGAAAATGTGCCGGTTACAAAAACATGTGTACGACACAACTTCACGTTTTATAACTTAGGAGGGAAAGAAAGATTAGAAATTCAGTATTATATGTTCAACGTAATTGTACTACATGATTATTCTTTTTCAGTTAATAAAGTCAATAGTCATGGAATATTGAAAGCACTTAAACAACTTTAATATTAAGTAGCAAGTTTTTTTTTCAGGCAGAAATAAAATATGGAAAATGTATTAAAAAAGTAATATGTTATATTTATTATTGTTTAATATTGTCAAAACATTGACAATATTAGTCAGTATTCAGAACATTGACATTAAACTGGTAGTATTGATTTTTAAACATACAGTGTTCTGTGTATCAAGGTTATGTAGTATTTGTTGATAGTCAAGTTTAAAAAATAAATAACAAATCTAATTGTTTATTCAAAGTCCATATATGACTATTTGTACTACTTATATTCTATATCCAAGTATAGGATTTAACCCGTAGACACATATTTTTTTCTAGATCGGCGTCATAAGCACACTTTTTGTTTAAATGATCCTTTGTTGTTACAAGATGACTGCTATAGCCGTCATTTGCTAGCACATCAACAAAGATTTGACGGCTATAGCCGTCATTTACGGCAATGGGTTAAAGACTATACTCGCAGAAAAATGGTATGTCACGAATCTGAAATGCTTGAATAATTTTCCCTCTATTCAGATTACAGGCAACGACCGTTTAATAATATTGTACGTACCGTAAAAAGTACTTTATGCGAACGAAAGTAACCCTAACTAGCTTTTCGCGTTCGCTGATCAAAATTCTAGATCTCCACTTTTTTCTGTTCTAACTTCGCTAGATAGCGTATCTATAAAATTGTTCAAATAGTCCTTGAAATGAGAAATAAGGAAAACAATATCTGTTTGCTACTGATAACTAATTGTGTAAGTCAATGAAGTAATAAGTAAAATAAGTTCGTTTATTGGAATTATACGTTGCAGTTGAAATTGCTGATTATATATGATATGACTATTCATTGACATCATTACTGGAAAGAATATTAATAGATGCTTTAAAAATATTAACTTACATGAATTTATCAAATATTATAGGAGAAAGTGATAATAGTTTTCGGTAAATATATTCCGAAAACTGCAGTTTTTTGGAAACTATAAAGTATTAAGAAGTATTATATATAATATAATTTATAATATAACTTACATATAAATATTTATTATATAAATTATATAATTTATTATCGTATATGTATAATACTTCTTAATACATTATAGTTTCTAAAAAACGGCAGTCTTACATATGTACATATGTATTATATTGCTCTGTTAATTCTAATAAAAATAAAAGGTTTGATGCAAAATATATCGTTTAAGGTAGTGATTTATAAATGAATGTAATTGGTTGTAAGAATTGTGAAAAATCCATACCACTGTATGGATTGACTAAAACTTGAAATTATTCAATATTTAGTAAAAAGCTGTTATGATTATCTGTGTAATTATCAGAAATATACCTTTTGGTATATACCTCCATCAGCATTCATTAAATCGAATACACGAAATTATTGATTCCTTATTTTGTGAAATAATGAAAGACAATGTTCGGTGCCCAGTATCGATGAACCAAACAATCAATTGTGTGGCGCAATCAAAGGATCTGTGTCGTGGAGAATTGAATTTGCAGGTTACCATGCATCGTTAGTTACTGAAGCGGTTTTATGCAAAATTATCAGGAGATATGGGCATAGGTACGATGGTGACTATGAATTCTTACTAAATGATAATCATTCTTGCATTTCATAACCATCAAAATCACTTAAAATTTGAGTGTGCTATCAGTTACAACCCTGACGAAGTTTTAGCGTATGAAATTCCAATTATATATTTTACAGTGTTTTCTTTTTGAAACATGTATGCACATGACGTAAATCGGAGCAACAGTTATTACACCACATATGTTACAAATACGACGCATCGATTTATTAATATTTTGAGTGCCGCACTCCATTAGCTGAAAATGTCAAACTTCCTCAATTTTTATACAAAATGAATATAACCATGAATTCTACCTTTGTTAATCAATAATATCAGTAACATTAATCATTCTTTTACTGCTTCTATTAGAACTGATTAGGTATATTTTTAATATTTTAGATGATATCAGAGAATGATTGAATCATACAGATACAGAGAATGATTGAATGTATCTGTCACCAGATATGGGCGACGCGGCACTCAAAGTATTAAACTGTTCGATAGTAATAAAGGATTTGTAACATTCAATTTTATAACTTAATGATTTTCAACGTGAAAACTCATTTCACAAATATTAATAGAAAAAATACGAAGTACGAATGTTTTAAATTACGTAACGTTAACACTGCCAGCGTATTATAAAGTAAATAATATTCAGTTAAGGCATAAATAAATGTTTTAACTGTATTGATACTTAAATTATAACAAGTAAAATTAATATAGTATAAGCCTTTCATTGTATTGCCGGTGGTGTAATGTGAAATTCGATACCTATTACTAATTAAAAGCACATTAACTTCAAATTCCTTTTAAGCCTTAGACAGATAATTGAAATAAGTACAGAGGATGGGAAATATTCCCAGTGAATTAATTGCGAAATAAAATTTATTAACGTGAAAAAATCTCTTCCGCACTAGAAGTGAACACGAGTACAGCACCAAAGTAATAAATTAAACCAGTGCTCGATGTAGCAATAAAACAAACACTGTGTTATCAGTAAATAGTTGCATCGAGCAAGTTAAGTATTTGCATGGTAAATATCATCAAACGCAGCATTTGTGGACAGAATGAAAAATGTTTTACTTCTTTGTAGTATAAGTTACTTTAGCGAATAAATGTTCCGATTATGGTAGTGCACAATGTTTTCTCAGTGAGAGAATGTCATTTTCATGATTACAAATAGAACTATTCACGCGTTAAAGGCTAACAAAGCAGCACGCAGTTTGTTTCTGTGTACAATTCCAGAGAGTAAACGAATGGTATGTTGTGTTATGGAATTCATTCGTAAAAACGTTAACATTGTTTAATAATTTACGTGTAACAATAAATTGGTATGGCGTCATTCCTTATAAATGTAACGAAATATGATTTAAAAAAAAATCATTTAACTACGAATTAACATAAATTTTGAGTTTTTGTAAAATGAAAACTGCAGAAACTTTCTCTACTTTCTCTTTTTGCGGGATAGAAATTAATAAAAAGGATTTCTTGAATTCAAGTTTTACAGAATAAATGTTTTGCTAGTATATATGTATTATGTAAAGCATTTAAAATAAACAATTTATACGTTGATAATTAAAGTAAAGTTATCAACGCTGGATAAGACCAGGAATAATTTCATATTCAACTATTTTTTATTAAAAGGAGTGGATAGATAATGTAACCACTTTCGTTGTCTTAAACCAGATAATCATATGTTTAGTTGATAAAAGATGTATTTCATCTTATGCCAGTTATAGAGGTACATGAATTTTTTATTTACTTTAGAGATCATGTGAACATCTCATTTGTTGGATTTGTTTCATGCTCTTTTTTGTACGTTATTTTAAAAATAAACGCCTATGATACTATTCCATTTATAAAATACAATTTTGAATAACGTTCTCACTTTGTCCTAAGTTCACTGAAAAGGAGTGCTGGGTTTCAGAGAAGGATCAAAAACGTATATAAGTTGTAGGTAAGACATGTAACGAAATAAGTTGTGTACGCCTGAAAATTCAGAGATTTTCATAAAATCTAGAAAAAAAATAATGGTACTGTTAATGATAATGTACTATCTTCATAAACTAAAGTGATTGCATTTAGATCCTTTGTACGTACATTAAATGGACCGTAGTATCACGATAATGTCAATGACAATCACTGTCGAATGAAATCAAGAAACATCAAAAGAATATCACTCACTATGTTATATTATTTAAGAATTGATTTGGAGATTACTCGTAGAGATTTAATAAGTGAACCATGCTTATTTAAAAAATAAATATTTATGTAGTTATTTCTTAACTTTTAGACGACAGAAAAAAACTTTAGACGGTTAGTTTTATGTATCGTATAATCTTTGATAAAATTAAACTAAGAAATTGGGTTATGTACATCGACCTCTACGTCCGGGAAGATGAACGTCAAACCTTCATCGACATTATCAACGGAAGTGGTTTCTACGTTTCCCCAGTCCTTGCTTCGTTGTTATCTATTAGGCTACGCATGCAACTACAATGCGTGTCGATTTCCATAACACCTCGATTTCTTCAAACAGTATCGTTTAACACAATCGTTGCTACGACTCTTTGAAATATTTTCGTAGAAAAAATATATACAGAAAAGAAACAGAAGTTCCTTCAATATAACCGAGCACGACCTTCGGGCATAATACTATTTTAAAAATATAGCGATATTACAAAGCGTGAAGCAATTTAGATAATTATCAAAAGTAGTGTAAACTGTTTTGGTCTCCTGTTTTATTCGCTGTATTTCGAAGCAATAGTATCTTTATAACGTACATATGAGCCGTTTAATGCAAAAGTGGGATAAGTAAAAAAAAGTTGATGGCGAGGGATGAAGTAAAACTTCTGTAAAATGCAATAATATCAAAGAATGTGACATCTCTTTTATGTAAGCCACTGTAAAGTTATACCTTAAGATAATAATGCCGATTCCCCTGAAAATCAAGATACATACAAGATATAATACATGGTTAAACCAAATAGGCTAAAAATTCACTTACACCACTTTTGCATGAAACGGCTCATATGTTAGACGCAATTAATAGCTTATCAGTAAAATTCATACACAAGAATTGACTTAACTGCTTTCCCTGCCTTTGTATGCTAGGAATATAAAAAAATATCGAGGCTTGCAATGATCCAACTTACAGTTAAGGCGTAAAATGAAACGGGATATCATTGATAGTGTCGTACGCGGTCATTTTTGAATCAGCACTGCAACAGACTTCGAACATTCTTCCAGCATGACGCCATTTACTTCTTCACGTCATCGTCAAGTCTACGTCAGGTGGCAGACGTGATGCAGACTAAATATTTAAAATCATTTTTTACAGCCAGTCGACAATTCTTTCCTTCGAAATTACATAAACTTTTTGAAGAGAGAAATGGATCGAATACAGAAACTTGATGTATTGTCTAAACATCATTCGCCTTGTATCAGAATTACGGTAATTATAAAAATAATAAATAATGTGACTATTATTTATATTGCGTAGTCATGTAGGATAGCAAAGCAGTAGCATGAGTTTTCAATATGTGTAAATAATAATAAATTTTGCCATGTAATTACGAGGTTACTGTGTAAAATCTATCCGATAGACTCTTAGTGTCGTGTCTTTATTAACAGACAGAACTCATTCAGCAACCTAATATCTTCTTATTCTGCAATGAGCATAATGATTTATTTTATTTCACTCTCGATGACTTTGATACTCGTATACTGGTGAGCATCCTAGACTCCCCCCGGTTAAGATGCGGCGTAGGTGAAGGAGCCTCCTACCACTCCCCTGATTCGTTCTTGTTTCTTAAGTTCGTCGACAAGGTGTAGCTAGCGATAGGTTAGCGGTCAACTTTGAATCGCTCGAATATGTATATGTATATGGCGAAAGTTTCGAATCATTTCGAATTTCATTCGAAGTCATGTAAATCTTTACAATTTTGAAAGAGTATAAAAGTCTTGAAAGTCTTGAATGTTCTAAAAGTCTTGCAAGTCTTGTATGTTCTAAAAGTTTTGAAAGTCTTGTCATACAATAATATAATTACCATAATGTATGAATAACTGTTTTGAAATATCCAGATTTTTCATTTCCAACAATCAGTAACATTTCAAGAGTTTCAAGACTTTCAAGACTCTCAAAACTTTCAAGATTTTCAAGAATTTTTGGCTTTGAATAATTATCGAAGTAATTCGAAACTCGAATGTAATTGAATTACTTGAAAACTTGCAAGACAAAGTACCGAATATCCATTGCTAGGTGTAGCCTTCTGCTGCCGTGCGAATAAGAGCGAATCAGGCGAGTGGTCGAAGGCTCCTCCTCCTACGCTGCTTCTCAACCAAGGGATACCTAGGATAAGTTCTGTTTGAAGCATTTTTTCGAATAACGATTATTCGGGAGGTAATTGCCTGGGAAGATTATAATGGAACAGCCTGTGTAATACTAAACTGTTTAACTCTTTGAGTGCAAACGGCGCCTATAGGCGCTTGACAAAGCCGCTCATCGTGTACTGTCGATGAACATAGGCGTTCGGTGCAATGGCTTACTATGCACTACTGCAGCTGGGCCGCATGCAACGATCGCCTTGTTTCCTAGTCGCCCGCAGTCAAAGGATTAAGAGATAGTAAATTTCATGGTTCTAAAATGGTAACGTACGCTGTGGTACAAAAGATTTTTATTGCGGCTAAATAAGAAAATGCTTAAATGCTTAAGCTACACCGAAATAACATCATTTAAATCATTAACCCTTTGAAGTCCTAATTTTTTTTTTAATTTTTTGTTCAATAATCCTATTATTTGAAGTGTTTTATTTGAAATGTACTTCAAAAGACAGTTGGTTGATAGGAACCAATTTAAAAAATTTTTTTTTACTAATTATATTGGAAATAGCATTGGAACTTTGCTAAGGTCTGATATTTGTGGTATAAAAAATATTGCGAAATATAACACATATTTAAACTGGCAATTGAAAAATGTCGAATAACTAAACAAGCTTAAAAACTATGCATTGCATGTTCGTGTCGCTAGAAGGAAACCTGATAAAATTTTGAAACATAATAGGAGAAGAATACTTTAATTTGCAAAAAGTTGTATAAATAAACCCGCAGGATTTTGGAATACCGTGATATTTTCAGATGAAAACTAATTCAACGTGTGGGGATTCCATAGGCGACAGAAAGTATGGAGAAAGAAAGAAGAGGAATTGCATAAGGAAAATATTCAAGCAAAAGTGAAATTCGGTGGAGGTAGTGTTTAGTTAGTGTTGCGTAGCTGTTAAAAGTATGAATACTTTTTTCACTCAGTGTATACACAGTAATTCGTGTAACATGGCAGTCTTTAGTTTCACGTAAAATTTTATACAGTATTTTACTAACAGAGGTTATGTGGTTGTAAAAAGAATGTCCGCCGTAATATCCTTTTTTTTTCTACATTATTTACATACTGCACGAAGTTTAAAACTGTTATGGAAATATCTTGTTAACAAAATTTCATTTCATATAATCTTTACAATGCAAGAAGCATTGTACTACTTCTTAACTTAACAATCAATATTTCGAACATTATTAAGTTCCATGCGGATGAAATTATTCATCGTTCGCTGCTTTTTCATTTTCCCTGTGCAATACAAAGTTTCCCTTTTTAAACAATCACGAGTGATTCTATGTATTGAATTTATAAACAGTATAGTAAAATGTTTACTATTCTAACGTGTGTCTCCCTTGAAATCATGTACTCTGCCTAAAACACATTTCCTGTAACGATTAATTTACGAATCACTATGTCAGGGGCGAAGAATGAACTACAATTTTACAGGATTAAGTGTACAAAGGATTTCAGTCTCTAGAATTAGAAGGAACGATTTCTTATTTCGACGGATAAGAAAGCTCTTGTGGATGAGAACGTTCTTTTCGTTCCTTCGTGAACACGTTCTCTCTTTGTTCCTGCCGCAGTTAAGACATGTAATTAATCCTTGCGTTACTCACCCTCAAGGTTCATTCTCTTCCGTATCCGTTGTAAGGTAACGCAGGTGTTACTGTATTTTACATTAAAGAAGAATGAAACTATTGATTCCGTGTAGATCGCTATGTAGATGAGTCTAAAACAGTTCATTTGTAATAAAGTACCTCTATAATGTATTATTCTTCAGTTTCTGCTATTATTTCGCGCCTTTTTTGCAAGTTAAATAAATAATTAAGTATAGAGAGCGACTAGCAGAAAGAAAAAATTGTATAGTTAATTAAATAGCAAGAATTATACTATACAGAGTGTCACAGCATAAGAACGCCTAAATATCCCCTTTGTTGTTAATGATATGAGGAACGTTTAAAGCACAATCTGAATGGTTTCGAGGAGGAATACCCTGGAAGGAAAATATAGCTTTTTTGCAGAAAAACATACATTTTTTTCTATTGCATTTTGTACATAGCAAATGCTAAAATGCATATTAAAGCATGTCTGAGTTATGACCTTGAACATGAAAAGATGGTCAAATTTCAAGACAGTGATAGGATGGTAGGTGAACTTACTATTTATGCTATAAAATTCTAAAATGAGCAATCATGGATTATGATGCTTTTTCAATTGTTGACGTGATAGCAGCACAAGCTCTGATTATGCGATTCATCGTGTCTTCTAAAGTAGTAGGTTACTATTGATACATGCTGAATGTAATGAGTTGTATTTATCAACATACTACAAGTATGTACAAGGTCTGTTCCCCAGCTGATTGCGAAGTGTATCCATAAAACACTAAATATGTAGTGTCCTGTAATCAGTGATATCGTGAGGTCTTACCGAATTGATAGGACGATTACATCAGTCATGACGGATTTTTAAACACAGGATACAATTTTTGTAATAATCAGGAAAATCATAAGTATTTTATTGCTATGTTATAATTCATACTAAATAAAAAACAGAAATCATTTGTATGGCGTTTTGTAAGTAATTTCTCACGTATAGATACTTCAAAATGTATTTTTAAAATATCAGTTAAATCGATATTTACATATTGTGTCGAAAGTTTTATAAAGAAGTTGGATGTCAAGGTGAAAGATTACCACTGATTGCAATTAGCAGTTCCAGATTTCCAAAATTATTAAAAAAAAACGAAAAATATTTTGATAACTCTATTTTTATTTAAGTATCAGCCCTTACTTTCTGAATATGCCTCATAATTAATTAACTCAGTACCTTCAATTTAAACGCTTGAAAAATGATATTCCTAACTGCAGGTTTTTGTCGAAGGTTGTCGTTTTTTATTTGTCATTTTTATGACGTATTGTTGACTCATTTCGATTTGCAGAAAAGGGTGGGCTGCGCATGATAAGTGGTTTACCGTTGTCGTTAGTACACATGAGTGAAGGTAACAATGCTTCGTGGTATACATACGCCTGAATAGTTTACCTTTGCGAGTCTCGACGAGAAGCATCATAGTTGAGGTTAGAAAACGGGGATTGTAATACAAGCGGGAGTAACGTACTCGCGTCGAGTATGCACTTTGGTAAACTCGTACTGTCGCGGTGCAAATGGTTTCATGTTTAAACAGCGATTTCTGATAAACAGGTTTATATGACCTTGGGTGATGTTTCTCCAGCAGTCCATCAAGATCTCAAGATACCTGACCGTTTTTATTCTGATACATTCAATTGCCACAAAACCGAAAAATATTGCTACTTATATCTCGTATCACTATTTTATCTTTGAAATCTTGAATTGATTATTTTCTAAAAGATTCTCGAGCAAAGGTAAAAAAACACGCAACAGAGATTTATCTTATGAATACGGTAGAACCTTGATTATCCGAACATCGATCATCTTAAAATTGGCCACTTTATGTCAATTAAATGTTAAAATTATCATTAGTGATACTGTATACTTAATATCATGCCACTATGTATTTTACATTCTAACGTAAAATTAAAATTTGTGTGCGAAATATAGTTGAAATGTGAATCATTAGTAATTACAGTTCGGATAATCGAGGTTCTACTGTATAACAGTATTTTGTTTTCAGCCGTCTTAGTGTTCAGTTTTGTATCATATCGTTAACTCGGTTAACTTTGGGAAATTAGTGTCGCTTCATATTAAAGCTGATATAGTATCTTTTCATAATATAAAGTAAAAGCTGATATTTAGAAGTTTTGATACTCAGCTTATAATGCAACACAGTTGCACATCTTTGTAAATTATCTCATACACTTCTTCGCACCTGGCTTTAGAGATTTCGCTTCACTTGCAATCTAATTTTCTCACCAGAAAAATAGTGCAAATGAATTATACAAATAATAAAAGTAATTATGTGAAATTAAACCATTCAGTTAGTGATGCACAAAACATCAATGGGAACTAGTCATTATGAAAAGTGGTCTATTCAAAAGCGTGTACTAAAGGTTACGCTTTGATTTGAAATTTGTTTGGTATGCAGGGTGAACAACCTAACGTGGCCACCTTAAATTATTCTGTTGTTAATGGACCGACTGAAATGTTTTCCCTCTCATAACATGGTTCAAAGGAACCTTCAAAATGATTATATTGCCTTTTTTCTTACAGTTAGTTGCTGTTTTTCAAAGTTTCCAAGGTCACCTTCAGGTTTTGTACATAAACTTATAACATTTTTTACGTCCACCTTTTAGCTGATATTGCGACGAGTACAGCGAGCATAATATAAATTCAGAAAGTGGACACTAAACATGAAACTTTGAATTCAAATAAAAATGCATTGTTACGTGTACATGTCAGAAATGGAATGTATGTTATGTACAGAACAGAAAAAGTCTTTTAGATTTTTCGATTAGATTGGTATTGATAACGAGAAAGTATAACATTATAGTTTCATAATAACCTAGTTGTATTCAATTTAAAGAAATGTAAAACTTATTTTACAGTAATGATCACTGGTATTCCATAAAATTTCGTATATCGAAACATGCGATCTTGACAGATAATTGCAGGGTAACAGGACACAATGACAGAAGGTACATACATATAAGGTGAATTAAAAGGAAGCAGGTGGAACGGATATAAAACAATAAAGGATGATAGCTTAGACCTTGGGAACCTTCAACTTTCCATTGTCGAATGGTTATCATTTCCACTCTTGTTGTTATTTTTTCTGTCCATCTGTAACCTGTATTTTGCTTCCGATCGTTCTCTTTACCATACAGACCTGTTGACAACTGTTGTATCGAAGGATCTGTACAAACTTATTTTCCACCTGTTTTACTTTCACACTATGTTTTGTTTTCCGTTTCATGCATTCCTTGAGATTGCATGCGATTGCAGACATTTAAAAACAGTGGAGCAGTTGAAATTTTCTTGATCCTTTCTTTGCTAACCTGGTTCAATATTCATCGGCCACTAACTAGCTATTCGTGTCATTTTTCCTGTATTTAGCTGAAGCAAACGAGTTAAACTTTCCAACAAAAGGAATAACACAGTAATAAGTAACAACTAAAGTCATTGTTACGTAAATACGTTAATAACGTAATTGTATTTGAATTATTATAACTACAAGTAATTATGAATACTATAACATTAAATAATATTTACATTTCTTGGCTTACCAGGTGTACATTCCTGAACTATTTAAGTAGATTAATTATGAAACGATTTGTTTCGAAGAATAGGTAAAATATACTGTTTAATCTTACTATTATAATAAAGAGACAGAGTTTGTTTGTATGTTCGCAAAAGTCTCAAAAACTACTACACCGATTGTTATGAAATTTTCAGAATAGTTTCTTTACATTTTTCGCAATATGATAGGCTACATTTGATCATAAAATAAATAATATATCAAGATAAAAAAATATGGGACTATTTTTTGACGGCATGCCGGCAAGCCGTCTACGGGGGCATAGTTCACGCACACCCGCTAGGTGGCAAACCTCGGCGCCCCAGCACTCGAAAGAGAATTCGCTCGGATACAAGCTGTATGGAAAAAAAGCAATACGTATTTCGAATTCTATATGCAGAAAAAATCACAAGAAAAGTCGTGTCCAGGGCATGCTAGTTTAATATATTCTATGAAGCAACTACATATAACTTTTAAAAAATAGTGTCCTGCGATTGTTATGGAAAACACTTATTTTATACTCGTTGAAATGCTCTTCTTAATGCAATAAAAATATTTGGGAATGCAATTGCCTCCCTAATTCAGACGTTCTTAATCACATATCCGAATTGTGCTTGAACATTGGCGTATGTGTGTATCGAATTTGTTCAGCTTTGAAGTGTTCATCGATGTCGCTAACATCTTAAGCACTGCAAATTTTTACGCGACTTTAATACCAATAGATACCTCCAACGTTGATTGTTTCACATAATTGTAGGTTTCCAGTTATCCTGAAAATACAAGATTCCTTGAATCATGTATTTATGACATGTACCGTTCAGGTTCAAAGGAAGGAAGTATTTCTATGGAATTCAGTTTCATACGCATACAATTTGGATCTCCAACGTGCTTATGGAGATTCCTTCCGTTAATCCTGACTTGTTTCTAATTCCTTTTCATATTCAATCATATCATGTATTCGAAAACATTTTTCCTTAATCTCGAGATTATCCTTTAAAACATTAACTGCCGCAGTGAAAACCCCTATACCTGGTCAGACGTACTATAATATCCCCTTTCAAACACAAATGACAAAGGAAATAATTTTATAACTATTCAGTTGCACAGTCTTGACCTTCTATTTTTATTAGAGTATTAGTTCTATTTAAAATTCTATTAGGATCAGTAATTATTTAATTAAAAAAAATTTGATGTATCGATCACCAGTGACCCCTACGGCAGTCAGCGTGTTAACTGTTTGACACCATGTCAATTACTTGTTTAGCAGGAACTGTTTATACATGGCAGTATTACTGTTTGTCGCGAAGAACTACAATATACAACATTTCTATCTAATCATTCTACTAACTTTTATTCTTTTACTGTTATATTCGTTTCACACATAATTTGGATAATTACAAAGAAACTGTACAGATCTTGTGTAGTTTATAAATAAATGGCGGTTTTTCCAAAGACAGAAAATGTTGTTCTTCTACACAAATGTTTTATAGAAGAAAAATTTTATTCAGAGAGTGTACGTGCTGTACAAAATTTCTAAAAATGCTGAATTACTTTGTTCTCTAATTCTGCTGACCTGGAATTCTTCAGAAGAATTTTTACCATCCACAATTTTTTTTCACTTTTCGACACTGTTGAAATTGTTTACCGCGTTTTTTACCACCACTCCCTAAACAAAATATTTTCTTCATTTCTTTCAAATTTGTATTATTTCATCTTATAAATGTATATTTAAAGAGTTACTATTTTTCTTATAATTGGAAAATAGAAATTTTAAAGTGTCTCTTATTCTTAGAACATAATTCTTCACTTTTTTGTGAATGCATTTAAATACCATAATTCAGTATCATACAAATTTTGTGTATAAGCTGTAAACGTAAAATGGTTTCCTATACTACGTACACTCAATATCGCCATTTTATTTCTAATTTCTATCAACGATCTGTCACCTGTAACAGGTGCGATTTATTTTCATCCGCACAAAAAAGTAGCGTCCATTTCGTCATGGTTCAGTTGTCTTTACCAAGAAATTATATTCCCGGAAATACAAGTCCAGCTATATTTTGTGATTTGTTTCAATATAAATTATCTGCAACTAGAGTGCTACGCAATTCCAGTTTAGTTAGTCGTTAATCCTAGTTGAAGCGCATGCGTCGTTACCCATAGTGAATGAGAAAAATGGATCATACGTTTCCTATAACGAGCTTCAGATTTAATTCTCTCTGACTTGCAATTAGAGTACTTCAACTTTTACTTTTACTGTTATTATTGCACGTCGCACTTCTATTTGTTTAAAATACATTTAAAATTCTATGGTGATGGTATTTTTAACACATTTTGCGCCGCATCACACCGGCAAAAATTCTTATACTTTGATATTAAATTACACTTTAGGGAACTTACTATAACTAAAAAAGTACACAATATTTTGGCTTGAAATTTTAGCAACATGTCAAACTATGATTACGTAAAATATAAATATTTTTTTGAATATTTTTGGTAGCGTTTATTGTAATTTCGGAATAAAAGAAATCAGTGTTTTAAAAGATCCGTATTTTACATTACTTTTTTGTTATTTCACCGTTATATAATTTGATCTAATGAGCAATTGCATTCATTTTTGACGTCTTATCACTCAACTGGAAACTGAAAATATTCGCAAGAATTTTATAACGATATCTAAAAAGTAAAAAAGTAATAAAATAAAAGTCAACGCTAAAAGTCGTATATTTACGTGACCGGCGGTTAAGTGATATCATGGAAAAGGCGTATTTTTACGACACCGGCGCAAAATGTGTTAAGATAATTTAATATATTCTTAAAAATACTTAAAAGCACTCCAATTTTCAACGGACAACTACCGCGTGATACATAGAAGAAAAATATACATGCATATTTGTGTATCTACGTAATTGTAAGTAATTGAAACTAAATGATTGTTCTTTCATTTCAGGTGAGTCCTGTGCTATTGTCGAGAGGCGCTGCTTCGAAACGATAAGTCTGCGAGAGCCCATTGCAAGGTTGACAAGGGTTGCACAGTGAGGGTAAAGTACAAGCTTTTTCGATATATTCGTATATATTGAAAATACATCGACTTAACTCATTGGAATGCGAATAATTGTTGACGATAGAATGTAGGAATTTATTAGAAAAATCGACACAAATTTGTATTTTACGCGATTGTTTTGTAAAACGCATTGAAACGTTCTGAAAGAAACGGAAGAAAAATTGGATGAAATCCTCCATGGTAATGAGTTAATCGCGAATGCAGAATGATCAACCACACGTTCCTATTTGCATCGTCACACAATAACGCATTGTGCTTCGCATCATCGGGTACGCAAGACAGACTTTGGCGTTGTCGTACATTATATTCCGGGTAAAAAGTAATACTCGTCGCGTGTATGCGCGAACATTTTATTACGTGAAGGGTACGTGCGTGGCATATCTTGTGCTCGCGGCAAACGCGCCTTACTGGAAGCCTGCCATCAATTATTCGATGCGCGCTGCACTCTCCGCCTGCATTTCTCGCCGTGAGCGCTTCTTACTCTCCTTAATCACCGTAGGGCAGGTCAGCGCACCTGCTCAAGATTTTACGGCCTTGCTCGACATGCCGTTTAATCCTCGTTGTTTTACTCGTACCGGTCGCCATAAGCGGGTGGAACGATTAATCTCGTAATTAACGCCGTCCGGCGTCGTCGGCGAATCGAGCTTCATTGCAAGGCTGCTGCAAAATTAATCAGTTCTTCAGGTATCTTTCTCATATGCTGTTGCGATTCTTACTATTTGCAACGTCACGAAGGACGGCCCTTCATTGCTTTCCCACGCTGTGTAGTTATCAGCTTAATCCTACTGCGATCTTCGGGTCTGTTTTGACCCGTAGCTTCTTCATTTATTTAAGAAACTTCTGCAATGGTGTTGACATTATAATACATGTCGCTCATTTGCTGCAACGACACAACTCAGAATTCGCCATTTGTGAGTCTTCGGTATAGAAGTAACTGTTTTTGTTTGCAGTTTCTACTGTCATAACGATATAACTTAAGTTCTAAAACTCACCACGAGTGGACGGTTGTTGAGGAAAGGTGTTCTTATAAAATTGCAGTGATTCGAAATATTCAAACTCACTTTCTTTAAAATTGTTCTTTTTGAGTTGTGTCGCTGTTGCAGCAAATGAGCGATATGACTGGCTGTCTATGTTTCCTTAGTCCTTTCTTTATACTATAAAGTTGAAAATATGAATTCCATATATTCGAGGCATTTTTGTCCCAAAAACCTTGTGTATAGTCGAACGAAAGAACGCAATAGGATTAAGCGAAGACGGTCAGTCATTGTTTATTAATCGCTCCTCTTGAAACAATGACGTCTTTTTCTGGATGTGAAAATTTGGCTCGAGGACTGTTGTTTTTCATGGGTGCCCCCGCGTATTGAGAAACTTATTTTTGTTTCTGAAATGTGCTTTTGAAAGTAAATATAAAATTGAGTAGAGGACGAACCAGATTTAACTTAAGTGCAAACTGTTTCGAAACAAGCGGTACGACCGACCAAGAGATGATACTGGATGAAAAACACAAATAAAAAATGTAGAATAAATTTTCTTGTTTGAAGCTTCGCTTTTGAGAATGTTAATTTAAAAAATTCACTGCATACGCGTGTACTTCAATTGATTGTATTTTTTGTATTATATTATTTAATCAATATTGTTATTATTTGGCTGTATTAATTTCATTCTGTATAATTCTGTGTTGAAAGTACACCTTAGCGTCATTTTATGATTTTTTGGTGTATCGAAGAAAAATTGCGATGGCAGTGACGACATTTTGAACACTGGCGCATTAATATAAGTGCTGATTATTAGAATCATAGAGAGTCAATTCAATGTTGCCAATATCACGACACTAAAAAGCAATACAAAATCAATACAATCAGGTACACGTGTACCTGACAAATTTTTCAACCTTCTTTTCCGAGAACGGAGCCTTCAACAAAGGAATATTATCGTACATTTTCGTTTTCTCCTCGGTCGTCCTGCTTGTGTCGATACACTCTGTTTAAATTTACTTTCTTACAAACTGTTTAAACTTTTTTGCTCAAGCAAAGTAAACTTTCTCGTTTCATTAACATTTCATGAATTTCGCAAGAAATTGTACTGCATCGAATACAGGATTTAAGATTTTCCGTAGCAACGATGAGCATTTAAAAACAGAATTGTCTAACACGGTTTGACATTTAATTGTCAAGTTTACCGGAATTTATTTCTCTCACGGAACTGTGAACGCAGTGCGTGGGATGCACTTTTGCTGAAGAATTAGAGTGGAAGAAATTTCCCTGTGAAACTAACCAACCCTTCGCGTATCATCGTAAACGATACTTCACAAATGCGATATTTTAGCTCGTTCATGTGAATACCGAAGTTTACGCAGATTTGGTCGAGCCAACAAACTCTGAGTCACGTTGAATGATGGAAAGCGATAAAATGATTGATATTGAACAGAACTGGATTTTTCAGTATATCTTATTCAATATTTTATGAAGTATATTTTCCATATTTCATATTTGTCAGAGAATCTCCTGAATATTTTTTCTAATTTTCATGTGGTTACAAAAACGTTGAACATTATTGCAAATCACAGTACAATGTTCCACGGCTCATTGTAACGGCGTTTGGAACCGAGAAATTACAATACACCGTGGTAAGGGAAGTTGTCATCACCTTCTCGAATACAATATTTATGAGCGTAACTTGTGAAGCGATACTTTGAGTGGGAGTCAGATAGAGTATCGGTCAGATTTCACTCGGCTTACGGCGAGGATTTTTTTGACGATAGAGATGAGTCATTGCATAATGAAAATAAAAAATTTATATTTTTTTATAGTACATTGATGAACATATTAGAAATGAATAGGTGAAGTTCTTTTAATCAAAATAAGCCCAAACACGAACTCATTCTGTTCGTTTGTTATTAAAATTTTGCATGGGGTAAGATTCGATAGTCGGAATGTCTCTGATAACAAGTAATCCGACTGACAAGGGGTGATACTCAGCTGTCATACGCTGATTTCGATGAAATTTTGGTATGATATAGAGCTCCAAAAAATATTTGACAGGTATTTTTTTTATCGGTAAAGGTGATGGAAGGATGATGGAATTTCCTAGAATGTCACGAAAACTTGTAACCTTTTTGGCCATATGGGTCCACGGACACTCGACATGTACGAAAATAGGAGTATTTTGCGCATGTAATAATTATTACAAAGACGAAATTAAAAAATCCAATTTATTCGTATTTTTGGTCTTGGACTATAGTTTACATATGTAAATTTATTAACATTTTACCAGAAAAGATTGTAGAAATGTTATATTTTTTAAAATATTATTTAAACAAATGAACTTTCGACAAATTCGCTCACATAGCTAAATTCGTAATTAAAAAATACACAATATAAATAAATATGGTTGTCCTACGTCAAATGTTATCGAGATATTCGATCAAATATAGTTTTACGCCCCCACTTTGAGGGCTGTTTTCACCCCTTCAACATGGACCTTTGCCAATAAAATAAATACATGTCAACTATTTTATTCAGTTCTATATGATACTAGAATTTAATCGAAATCGGCGTGTGACGGTTGAGTACCATCCCTTGTGAAATCGTGTTTGGACTCATTTCAATTGGGAAAACTTTATTTATCTATTAACAGTATTCTCATGAGAGCGCAATGAAAATCCAGAAATTTTTTTTTCCGTTATAGGATGACTCACTCTTCGTGTTTATTTATCTTTTGCAATAGTTAGCCGCCAGTTGCACGCCTGTGTGGAGTCGCTCTTGCGGAACAAGGGGGAAATGTGGTGCGGATACGGACTTTACACAGAGCCGTGGTGCAAAACGATACACTGATCCGTGGAACACTGAATTGACTTTTGTGTACACCTTTATGCAATCCTCTGTATATAATTCTTGAATTTGGATGAACTCTAAAAAAGTATCAGATCAAAGAAAATTTAGATGTATTTAATTATTGATTGATCAAAAATACACACGATTCTGTACCACAGACAATAGTTTTTAACACTAAAAACAGAACATCGAAAATATTTTAATGATATAAACGATTTTTTTTTTTCATAATAAGTTACATTAATTAATAGTGTTGTAGTGTTCTCTACGTTTATAGTAGATGCTACCTTATAACACCTTAAGAAAAGAACAGTATAAAAAATGCTCAGTCGCAGAAAAAAATATATGTAAAATAATAAATATAAGAAGAGGGAGCAAAGAAAATGTACCTACTAATAGTAGCATTACAATAGTAAACGCCTAGAAACCGCAATAAATGTATCTACCGATGAAAACGCTCCATACTTACCATTTAGAGAAACCGGATTTTGATGCAATGGAAGTGCTCATGTTTCTTACGGAGTACGCTCCTGACTCTCGCCTACCACTATAGCCCAACTATACATGTACATACTCTCCCTTTTCTTCGCTTTCTTCTTCCTCTGCTGCTTCTTCTTCTTCTTCTTCTTCTTCTTCTTCTTCTTCTTCTTCTTCTTCTTCTTCTGTTTCTTCTTTTCTGTCTCATGGCAAGATGGTTGTTGCCCTGCGAACCCTTGACCATCTTCTTTTACAACCTTTTGCATTCCCAAGCCCTGAGAACGCGAAGACGGCACACCTACACGACTCTTTTTCGAGGTTAAAGATTTTTAAACGCGATCTGTTAGATCTCGTCTGGAGGAGCTTAAACCACGTTTCCTGGAGACGATCAAGCATTCTCAATGGTTTCCTTCACTATTTAAGCGCCTAATGACTTTCGTGGCATAGTTTATTATCTTATTCTGTCATACCCAACACAATCGACGGAATTCAATAGGGATGAAAAGGGCACCAGTTCTCGATCGAATTTTATAAATAATAAATTTTAAACCTGCAGTTTATTAATTAATATAAATGTGACACATTTGATATACAAGCGGATAATATTGAAAATCTGCTATGCCACACAGAAAAATTAATATAAAATAAATATACAGTGCCTTAAAAAATGGAACAAGAATAATTTAGAATATCACTCTAATTTTATGTACTCTGAATTTAGTATGAATATGAACTCTTTGCAATGACAGTGCACATGTATAAATTGAATAATTAGGATTAAACGTTAGTGAATACAACTTTTATTTTTAATGTGTGCCTCCAAAAGTAAATATTCCATATTTTGACGCACACGATGTTATTTTCAGAGACGTACTGTTGTATAAACAAAACGATATAATTTCCACATATACAGTTGGTGTGACGCACAAATTTAACAAAACGACACGATTTTAAAAATAAACACGCAATAATAATCCCAAGGATTTAAATATACTCAAATTTGCATACACATCCCTCCATTTACGCGGATTGTCTGTTCCACGTGGATTTTTTTTACGCGGATGAAAATCGCGTAAATAGTGTCTGCTGGCACGAAAAAAAACATTGGTAAGAAAAACCGGTATAAGTTATACAAATATTTATTTCGTATTGGTTAACAAAAACATAATGATATTTCAGAAAACCAAAATAAGTTTTATTCCGTGTCAGAATCTGTACTATAATTCAAAGCAATCAACCTTCTCAAGGTCAGAGTTATATAATTAGTACGTTCAAGTAAGAATCTGCGTCTCTCTGGTATCTAATAAATTCAATAAAAGATTATAGAAAAACATATTTTCTGACCGCGTAAAATGAGATCGCGCAAATTAATACCACGTATAAAAAGTACTGCGCAAATAGAGGGATAATTTACCGCGTAAAAAGAAACTCGCGTAAAAAAAGTAACGCGTAAATGGAGGGATGGGTGTATTTTCCAGAATTCCGTAGATCCATCGAGACGAGTTTGCTATATAATACCCTAATGACTTCATACTTTCATTTTATGCTTCAACGTTGACATAATACATAATACATAATACATAAAAAATTTATTGTGCTCACTAACAAACGTTTGCGTTAATCGACAGCTGCGCCTTACCACAAGTTATCGACTCCATTCGGATGGTTTATTATCCACCAACAGAAATTTTTCAGAGTTATACTGGTGAGCAAGCTTGTCCGTCGATTAACACGTTCCCTGCCAAGCCGTCTTTGAGTGACTGTCATTTTCAGTCCACGTGTACTGTTTTCTAGACTTTGGTAATTTGTAGAAATGATCGATTCCGTGTTTTTTTGTGAGGATAGAAATTTATTGGTAAAGTGAATATTCAAAGTATAAAATGCATAATATGACAAAACAAAGAAGTTTATTTCAAAGTAAAAATATAGAAGAACAACAAAAAAGATATAATAGAATATTGGCAAAAATATCACTTGGTCTGAACTGTAAGTTCAGTGTGTGCCGAAAACGGTATATACCCGCGGCAGGAGGGAATGTGTTAAGAAGCGGTGTAGGGGAAGGAGCCCCACCACTCGCCTGATTCGCTCACGCCATCTGCTGCCGCGCACCGAATTCTCGTGACTGAAAACGAGTGGTGGGGGGCCCTTCCCCTACACCGCTTCTTAATCGAGAGACACCTGGCATGCACGCCAGTGTAAGTAAGTACAAAGATATACTCACAGCCGGTGAACGAGTTCCTAAAAAGCTTCGTATTATCAGGGATTCACACTTGGATCTACTTGATTTTTTTATTTTTATCCTGCAACATCGTTTATAAAATGTTATATTGTACAGGGTCCGGCCGTGGGAAATTTTAAAAACGCCCTGGTTAAATACTTTTTTACTTTCGAAGACTTTTGTTTATACATTTTGTTGTGGTACAATACGCTATTTTATTTTTTAAAAATAACATTTGTAAGATGAGCATTATTTCGGTCCACGCATTCCTGTAATCTTAATCGGAAATTTTCCATTATTCGTGTTAACATGTCTGGTGCAATTTGCGCACCTTCTTCTTGGATATTTAACTCTTTGAACTCCTAATTTTTTTTAATTTCCTTTTCAATAACTCTCTATTATTTTAAGTGTTTTATTTGAATTGTACTTCAGAAGACAGATGGTTGATAGGAACCAATTAGGTACAAACAATCATGTACCTAAACACTTAAGGACTTTTTTTTGTTACAAAAAAGAGTCATATAAATGCAATATTGCTTATCTAGGCAAAAAAAAATACTGCGAAATATAATAGATATTTAAACTGGCAATTTAAAAATGTCGAGTGTGACTCGACATAGGAGTACCTGTGAATAAAATCGATATCGAGTCACACTCGACAAAGGAGTTCAAAGAGTTAATTCCAGAACAATTTGAAGTTTGTATGGATGAAAATTCAAGTCTTTGTGTAATATTCGTCGTACTGATCTGTCACTAATATTTAATGCGAATGTGCGGTTACTGGCTGAACGTTGTGGATTACGGGTTACGGCAGTTTTTACTGTTCTACTGACCCCTTGATGCTTCATATTTAATGTGGAGTCAGTTTCCTCAAACTTCTGAACCCACAAATTTATTGCATCAACAGATGGTACTTGCCTATGACGCGGGATACTGAAATTATTGCAAAGAAGCCGTTGCGCAGTAGTAGCAGAATCACTATTTCTGTAATACGATTTCATACAGAAAGTGCGATGTACATCAGACCACTGTTCCATGTTTCCTAAATGGCATTGAATACTTAGCAAAACTTCACTTGACTCCACTCTCCTGCTCCAACGGTAAATGAATACCCCAAATTTTAAAATTTCCCTCTCCACTGCCGGAGCCTGTACTGACGTTAACTTCTGTAGAGAATTTATGAGGGCAAATCAGTAAACATGTACAAAAATAATGTAGAAAATATTTGCTGTGCAACAGGATGAAATTTAGGTATCTTCATTTTTTGAACGTCTTATTGTTACACGCAGAATATACGAAAAAAATATAGATTTACCTTATTTTAACCCTTTGCACTCCAAGCATCTTTTGATACGATAGACCAGCAACTCCAACATAATTAATGTGATGATGCAACCAATATGATTGTGAACTACTGCAAGCAAATGTTAATTTTCAATGATTTATACTCCGAGAAAACTTCACCGAGATAAGGTATTTACGTTTTACTTAGTGTTACGTATTAAGAAATATTTCATTTTTGACATCGTATACAAAAATTAATAAATAAAATTGACAAACTAACGCAATGCCGGAGAGGCATACTTGGAGTGGAACGCTTGACATTGTCAGTGCCTGACAGGCATACTTGGAGTGCAAAGAGTTAATGCAACCAACGTACAATTCTCCTTTCCAGAACGTTACTGTGTTTAAGATAAAAATGGTCATTGTAAGATATAAATCGTTATAGCATCCAGTTCTTTCCTGTACTATTGCTTTTAATGAACGGGATACATGGTAGACTATTTTCATCCACTCTATTCAGTAAGGCCTTAAGAAAGGATTTATTAGTATTTTTTGACTCAGAATCATCAATGTGACTTTTTAAGCATTCATAGATATACCTACCGGACGTTAAAAAATTGTAAGAAACGTTTAATCAAAATAGGTTCGAAAAGAAAAAATTTACATTTTTGTATCATTTCATGTACTGTAAATTCGATATTTATAGTTGTATAAATGTACAAATCTACATTTCTTGAGAGTAACGTGAGAAGGTGGTATCTATGAAGAATTTGTTTACATTCTATGTTTTTTTACAAAGAATATATTCTACGTTTTGTGAGTCATGGTTGCAAACAGTGAATTTTGTATGAAACCTATTTTATTTCGCAACTCAACCGCGAAGAATTTTGATCTATATGGTTATCAAGTCTTTTTAAACTTGAAGTAGTTTACAATACCCTTTTTTACAAATGCTTCTAACTATACCTTATTTTATGATGTTCTTAAAACTGTTTACAATAATTCTTGCCTGAATATTTTTCAGTATTTTTTAATTTGTTCTAATTTTTATTGTAGAGCCTTTAACATTGTGTTATGTCTCATTGAACTTGCCCTCACAGCCCCTTTCATATGTTCTAAAAAAATCTGTAAGATTCCATTAGAAAATTACAATCATTTTCATGTTACGAAATTGATAACAAATCTTGAAGATTGATTTAAACGTCCTTGTTCCTGTTATGAAATAATAGTGATACATTACTTTCCTATTCCACCTTTTTATGTACCTGCAAGTTACGACAGAACATCATTACGGATCATCCACCAGAACAAATGTTTCCCCTGGTGGGATACGCTATCGCGAATGTATTTAACATCGTGTGTTAGCATTCAAATTTCATACAATGCTGCACTAGTGTATAAATAAATTATTCGCTTTCGATCCTTCCAGTAATTTCCCTGCTGTACCTTGCATATCGGGTGTGTCGAACTTCTCGTATAAATTCTAAAATGATATCCGCTGAAACGTGAACAGTCTATCAGCCAATGACTCGTTGATCGAATCTCACGCTCAATCAGCGCTGTCTCGTACTTTTCTCAATTTCACCGTCTTTTTCTTATCTCTAAATAGACGCTGTCCATAATTTCATGGCCACTTCGCGGAATGCTGCACTCCGCGCGTGGTCAATTACATATTTCTATAAATCAAGTTCTTGTGGTCGAATCAAATGCCTGTGTAACAAACGTGCATCGTACAATTCAAATTGATCTTCGCTGTTTGAATAACATCTTCGTACAAAAATAAAGCGCAGTTTGAGATATGATTATCGTTAGTTTAGAGCAAACATCGTGTATACCACTTTAGATTTATAGTTCGTTCAATAAATACAAGTATATTTTCACGGAGGACGTGTAAACTCGATGTTCACGATACATCAGAATATGTGGGCCAATTTACATGTTTTAATCGCTCTGTATTTGACGGGATACCAAAGTGGAAGTATGACCTTAAAGTCGTTGTGACAGCGTTTTAGTACTTTCAATTTTCGATTTGCGTTAATGAAAATTAAACTTTTTGTTCGTGAGGACTGTTCATGAATTGGTAAAGAACATGCAGATTTTAAGTGACTACGTCATCTTAATGTGTTGTTTTTCATATTACGGAATCATAATGTCATTTCATCATGATTCTAAACATGGATAGACATTTAGAATGACTAAAAACGTAGAAATGAACACGTGGCAAAATGGTTCGATGATGAAATATAAGTACTAATTAGTATTCGGTTGTAGTAGCACTCTTAACCTGTAACAACCGAAGGATTTAATAATTTCAGAAACTTATAAATTGTTAGAAAAATATCGTAAAAATACTACATTATAACGATGTAACAAAAATTTGTTGGAGGTCCGTAAGAAATATCTAGAAATCCTCATCAATAATGTCAACGTTTAGGCAATCATAGACTTTGAAATTGCATTTGGGAATCGCAAAAAGGCATCGCTAGGTGGGACAGGCTCTGGAGTACCGAAGGTCGCGGGGGATGTGAATATACTTCTGGACGCGTCGCGTGCAAAGAGATAAAACAGCACCTACGCGATACGTGCGGGTATTCTAAAAATACGAGTTTATTTTAACCGCAAGAGGTGCTCCATGGTCTATCAGGAAAACGAGATACGACGACCGAACGTTATACCGTCAACGATTGAATGCCGCGTGATCGAAAACGTCGGAAGGCTCTTCAAGGTTTCATTGTTGAAACTACCATAATGTAAAGTGTAGAGCGTCTTGAACCTTGTTCGTGACGATTTCTTCTATTTTTGATAAATTCCAAGGTGTGAGTAAATCGCTGTTACATTCGCAGCTTTTTGATTCGCTTAAACCAGAGATGGCCATCCGGAGCGACGTCTAGATCCGATCTATCCCCACTCTGCGTCCACGCCCCTCACTTAGGTTATGATTTGAACACGACACAGAAAACATCTGTAATCGCCCGCAAGTACGATTTCTCTAAAAACAGGTACGTAATAAAAATAATTATTTTTTTTATACGTGACATCAGTTTTATCCTGAGATTATATCTGTACTCTAATACCCATCATATGTCATGTAAAAACTCAGCGGACATCGTATACACTTACTTATTCGGATAATTAAAAAAATAGTTACAATACTGTTTATTTTTAAGAAGACCTGGAATATTTACTTCAAATTCAGTTATAGCAATGCGCAATGCGCTTGATATGTTGATATCTTTTAATTTAATACGCTTATTAGTTATTCGGATTTTCTTATAAATAAATAATATTGTCATTAATATTTAATTATCAAACAGATCCAAATAAGTGAGTGTATACGTTATCCGCTGAGTTTGTATGTGACAAATGATGTATATCAATGTAAAGATGTAATCTCTGGATAAAACTGATGTTATGTTTAAAATATAATTGTTCTTATTACGTCGCACCTACGAGAAGGGAATGGACACAGAGTGAGGGTAGGCCGTACCCAGGCCTCGCTCCGGATGGCCATGTCTGGTTTAAACCCATTCCAAAAAAAGAGCAGGATATGTACTAGTATGTAAGTACGTAAGTATGTACTTACTTATAATTAGTGATACTTCAGTTAGTTCAAAAGAGTTTAAGAACGACAAAATCTCTCCTTCCACATGGAATTCTATTTTGAAATTCTGCATACTTACAGGTAGGTATTTGTGACGTTTATCAGTTTCCGTTGTCAATTTTCCATGTAAACCGAAGGAATGGTAATGGGAATAAAAACCAAAGATAGTATCGTTCCGTGAAAATGGAATAAATCCATAGTTTTTGACCGATTACAGATAATTTAATGGGACTAACGCCAAAAAAATCTAAAAGAACAGAGCTTTCAAATAACGGATTTTTGTAGTTCATCATTATTTTACCTAATTTGTAAACATTTTGTCAAGTTTTCCATCTAAAAATGCGCATTTTTTCTTATAACAAAAAAAGCAATCTAAACGAATCTCAATTATGCTCCGATCAATGCTTTTTTTTTGGATGGCAGGTGTCAGATATTAGATAAATTGATAGTTTAATTATAATTCTTAATTCGTTCCGCATCTTACGTTCGCGGTGACGAAGTCGATTCCTGTAGATGCTCCAAAACAAAAATAATGCAAAATTTTGCGAAACGCGGAACGTTTGATGATTTAATTTACAAATGCAGGCAGTATTATTTTCCTGTTTATTCCTCCACAAGTTATTAAGTTATACGACTTTGTGGGAACCAGTTTCACTTAATGTGCTTATTAAATATGTTTTTACGTTTTCATTTGCAGCGTTCATCGAAACATAATTATATATTAATTTTTACAAAGTTATGTATTATATTTTTATAAAATATCGAGCCGTGATAGTTTCAGAAGTACTATGTTTTCACAAATTAATAATCACAGGAATATATTGTAATCAAATTATTCAAAATTAAGAACAATTTAATTATTCGAAGAATTTGATTACTGCTGAAACCGTAATTCGAAAGACTATTCGAAGTACTAAAAATTATTCCATAAAAACTCCAATTTAAGAACGTAATGTTTATACGGTTTATTTTTAGTACGGTCTAGGCTGAGAAAATAAAAGCACAATAAGTATAAAAAGTCGCTAACGAGATTAAAGGATTCTAACTGATTCCCGCTTAAATAGATTATAAGATTAACGTATACAAATGCTGAGTTAGGTTGTGGATGAAATTCTTGTTTAATAAATTAACGCATATTTCCATGGTGCGTATATTTGCTTAGTTTTTAAGGAGAAGGGCAATTTTGCTAATGCATCGAACTGACTTGCAATAAGACACATTGGTATTCTTGTCATGTTAAAGTAAAGTTCAAATTCTCATTAATATTTTGAAGACTTTAATGAGAATGTAGCTAAAGTTACTAGACTATCGGTTAAAGCAACATCGTAGGATACAGGTGGTTTAAAAGAAGGGTCTAAGACTTTAAGTGCTTATAGTACTCGCCGAGTGGAGTAAAGAATGTCTAACCGACATAGATCATAAAATCAATCCTTTCGATGCAAAATCAACTTTTATATTTACTAGCATTCGATATAGTGAGTCCAAACAAAAAAATTAAATGAACAATGTGGTAGAATTACGATAACGAATATAAAATGCATGCCGCACAATACGAGACACGGGAGGAATTTTTGAAAATGTGAGTTTTGTATTGAAATTGAAGGAAGACATATCGAACATCTGTAATAAATGTGAAAATACACTTGTATATTTTGCATCGAAAAGATTGATTTTAGGACCTACGTTGATTAGACATTTTTTACTCCACTCGGTGAGTACTATAAGCACTTAAAGTCATAGATCCATTTTTTTGAACACCCTGTATGCCAAGTTAGAAATAAAATTACCCCTTTGGATTTTACACATGTATTCGTAGCAGTGTTTTACATGGGAATAGTCTGAACGTGTTCCAATCGATCCGGAAACGCGTGACGCATCGTGTTGCTTGCTGGTTTACAATACAACAGGATGATAGTGGGCGCGGATGGTAAACGCTGAAACGCTGTTAGAGTGGACAGGCTAGCACATAAAAGTATACCTATTCGATTGCGCATAAGGGCATGTGGAACATTACCGAAGTGTAACTTGCACGCAACGTAATGTTTGAAATAAAAAAAATTATTAATGCGTAATATTATTGAAATTGTGAATAAACACGTTGCATTAAACACTTGTTTATCGTAGCACTTCGATTCTGCTTTTTCAAATCAACAATTAATTATGATAAAAATCAGTTGATCGTTGGTAATATTTCCTTTCCTTAAACAAATGGTTGTACTGATCTTACTATAAAATACATCTTTCATATGTGCACACCGAGAGTCATACGTGCTATTTGTGCTATTCCGAAACATGCGTATGGTTTTCTCATAATGCTTTCAGCACGTTTTACTGCCACCGCTTCATACTTTTTTCTGTTCTTATACTGTAAACTAGAATTATTTATAAATAGTATGTGATATCACTTTATTTTATTTCACTCTTTCCTTGTTATATAATACATTATTAAAAATTTATCGGCAGACTGTATTGGCTTTACTTAATAAAACAATTGTCGGATTTATTGTTATTAACATATATTAAACGGTTAAGTACATCATTAATATACATAGTGTATTTACAGATTTCTAGTAATATACTTACATAGCAAAGATACAAACCATTATATTGAAACCATACAAGATTTCGAACCATTCTTCTTGTATCCATGACGAAATATAGTTTTTAAATATAAAAATATATTTTTATTACATGTAAATACAAAAAAAATAAACAAGTTGTATAATTATTGTGAAACTACTTTAAAAATAATTTTTATCACTCGTGATTGGCTACCGTATACAATCTTGAATTTCCGCTCACTCTAAACGAATCCAAAAAACGTTTATAACTCAAGAAAGAACCGTTTCTTTCATCCTTCACGTCAGTGGGACGCATTTTTAAAGTTTTGCCGTGTATTTAGTAAACACATTGTAAATTAACACGTTGAGTACCGCAGTGAAAACTGCCATACATAATCAGACTCCTTATGATTCACTTTTTTAATATAAATTCAAAAACAAAAGTTTTTAGCTGTTCGATCGTGTAATTTGTATTTTATATTATCATTTCCATATGAATGCTATTCAAAATTTTATAAGACATAATAGTTAAAACGGTGGCGTCGGTCACCGGTGACCCCCACGTCATTCAACGTGTTAAATTACTCGTGCTTTGTTTCAACGTATAAATGTGAGAATATTGTGAAGAACAAGTTTAGCTTAGCACAATCATTCGCATCGAAGCGAAGTCAGAATATCAGAAAAGAGAGCTTGACGTTAAGTTCGAAACGCATACAGTGTGCATAAGTAGATATTAGCGCATTGTGTCATGTTCTTATTGGGGCTGTGAGGGCGTCGGACTCTTCAGACGTTGAAGAAGGGGTTTGCGGCGACGCGAAAAGGAAGGTTTATCCACCGCGTGTACGCGGATACGTAGACTAATGGAGAGGGAAACCCGTTTTCATGAGTACGACTGACGTTCAACTGTGACGCACGTACGCACCTATGCGAAGAATGCTTTATGAATCCGTCACGAAGAAACCTCCTTGACACTTTTCAGTTGAAAGAAAAATTTCCTGTACCAAAAGTTATTATATTAACCCATAGACGCATACATTTACTTTTCTAGACCGGCCTTAGAAACTCTTTTTTTTTTAAATGTTCCTTTGTTGCTACAAGAAATTAGATGAAAAGAGAATGCTTACAAGGGTTAATTAATACGATTTCTGTTAGTTTTTAAAAAAAATATAGTGACTGCCATAGCCGTCATTTGCCAGCACATCAACAAAACTCACGGCTATAGCCGTCATTTGCCAGCTCATCAACAAAAATCTGACGGCTATAGCCGTCATTTGCAGCAATGGGTGAATTCAACAACATATAAGCCCCTTCCGATGCGATACTATGCGAATGTTTTTATTTCTATGGTTTTGTGCACGGTATTGTAGTCCGTTAATAACAATAAGTAACGATACTCGGACGGAGTGTTTCTTTTCAATGATTTTAACCATTTCTTTGTTAGTTTTACGAAAGTAAGATTTCAGTTTTAAGATCGAACTTTCGATTTCATCGCTTACTTAGGACATAAAAAAGGATCAAAATTATATTACGTGCAATTCTTTGAGATACCATTTTACCATAGTAAAATGTCAAGATATTATTTAAACTAATGACATGTACGTATCAATCGTAACGGAATTCATGTTGCACATTCATTAAGGTCGTGAAAACATTTTTTAGGAATGAAGGTATCGAAGCGTTCTAATTACATAGCGATATATACTTACAACTGGTTTTCCAAGTTTTTCGCATTGAACGCGAGTATGACATAACACTTAGCATTCATTTGAATGTTCATTGATTCCTTGCGAATCGATCAAACTCACGGAATTGCGTCGTCGTTCCATGACTCACTGAACAGTAATTACATTGACAACTCTGAACTTCTTCCAAGAAAATTCGCCATCGTAAATGCAGTTGGTTGCATGCTTGCCGGGTTTGTGAAACTGTAAGTGGGCGGGTGTCGTGGTTCTATATATGTATATATTTTTTTCTTTTTCCTTGGTACGTGTCGTTTACATACCCTGCATAGAACGCGAGTGCGTGCGGCGCCATGGTCGAGACACCCTTTGAAACGAAGAAAAAAGGACAGACCGCCATCAATTATTTCTGCGTCACAGAAGTTGCGACACGTCGCACATATCGATACTTATCGCACGATGCTGAAATTTTGAACTAAAATTTGATGCTTCTCTGAATTATTGAAACGAAATTTCAAATTAATCCGTTAATAATAACAGAATGTTATTATTATTATTATTATATTTCATTAACGGTAAAAGCCCTTTAGTGTAAAAAGATAGTCGTACGAGAAAATAAAATAAATACATATATAAACATTAAAATACATGTCACAATAGACTTTCATATTGATCATGAGAAAATCTCAATGTTCTTAAGTACAATAGATCAGAGTAGTCAATTTTCCATTTGTAATACTTTATATACGATTTAGCCCATACACAACACGTGTGTAGTGTTCTAATCATCAAGGGGTGATTTAAACAGATGCTAAAGTCGGTTATGATAGCAACTACATAGACACAATCCACAATTGTTTATCGCAGAAGAATATACAGCATGTTTCACCAAACTTGTTACGAACCGAAAGTCATAATCTATGAACCTATTAATGGTATCGAGATAATTTTTTTAAACTTCATCGTATGAAGGGGCCTATATGAACTATATAAACAAACAAATCTAATTCCGCTCAAAGTGTGAGAAACGGAGGGTAACTTCAATTTTTTAAATTGAATGTGGGGTAAATGTTTATATACATACATAGTTCTTACTAAACTGTGTAACTTTTGTCTGAAACGTTTTTTAAAATTTTGCATCCATCAAAAGTTATAATAGTTTGAATTGCCTGTATGACGACTCTAATTTTGGTACATAAATATTTGTACATATCATATTTCTTAAGCTTAGCTATGTGTTGACATTCTTGATAGTGGAAGTCTTCAAATTTTTTTAATCACTAAAAAATACGTTACTTCGCCCATCCGTAAATAATTTTGCCAATTCATCGGTGCAAACTGCAATTCATTTAACTAGTTTAGATGTAAATAAACTTCTTTTTTTCACTCATTCTTTACGCCATGTTTTTTACCTTTAAAACAATATTTAGAAGGAAGTAGCAAGCCGACTATAGCCAAAACATCGTCTGCTGATGCCATGATCAATCGATATACTAGTCTGGTTTGGTTTAACACCTCAAATTTAATTTAATTAAATAATTATTGATTGTTGCAAAAGTCTGAGCAAACTTCATACTGAAACAATAATGTAGAAGCAGAAGAACACGACTGAGTATTCAAATATTTTTTTTCTTTACGATTTATATATAAAATATTAAATTACGTCGTGTCTGATTAGGTATGGCCGTTTTCACTGTAGCGTTCAGCGTCTTAAAAACTGACAGGTTTACCAGAGCCTGTGGGTGCACCACAGGTGCAGCCGGCTTTACACGTGAGGACAGGAGGGTAGCCTTCTGCTGCCGCGCAAACAAGAGCGAATCAAGGAATTGGTGGGAGGCTTCTTTTAGCCGAGGAACACCTAGGATACTCGCCAGTGTATATACTAACAAGGAACATCACCCGATCGACACAGTCGATTAATGTTCTAGAAAACAATATTCGTATTGCAAGAACGCTATTTTTCTGAATCCGTATCATTTCATTTTCTAAGACCATTCCTTCTGAACGCTCGATACGCGTGTTAAGTGCACATCGATTTGTTTCCATTTGACGGAATAAACTCGTAGACCGGAGCAACCATTTAAGGGCATAAACAGTTGAGCAATTTTCTCCCACGTAATGGTCGTCGTTGTTCTCGATGCATAGGCGAACGAGTTAAAAATACGTTGACATTGCTTGAAAACCTGCACGATATAGTAAAGGGTGATACGAGAGCCATCCATAGAAGGGGTTTCTTGGTAAGAGGAGAACGCTCGGGGCCTCTTCCACATCGGAAAGAGGTGGTCTTTAACATCAGGGAGAGGGGCGTATGGGCGAGAAGATCCATGAAAATTTATGAGCAGTCTGAAATATTCTCGTGTGAACAAACGACCTCTTCTTTTTTTATTCAATAAATGCTCGCGAATATGTTGTGCTTTAAGCTCTTCCTTAAAATTACGAAAAACACCTACAGTGGTGGACGAAAGTATTCGTACAGTGAGGATATTATAAAACAGATAATTGTAACTTGTAAATGAATAACTTCACTTCAATGAATTTTGTACAACATTTAAAGTAATATTCAAGATAAACATATATAAAAAAATTGTTTATATTCTGTAATTTACTAACTAATTTTAACAAGTTACAATTATCTTTTTTATAATTTCCTCACTGTACAAATATTTTCGTCCGCCAGTGTACATCGCATGCCCTTCCACAAATAATCACACTCACAGCATTTTCGACATGTTCTTTTATCATTCTTCTTCTGTTTAACAATAAGTGCTTTATTACTACTATTTTTAATTTTCAACTTTTTCCCTCATAGACTCGGAAAGCGTAGGAATAGTTTATCAGGCAGAAAACAGAAACTTTTAGCAAATATTATAACGAGACAATATAACACCTTTGAATATATTGTACCTTTACATATGTTTTGTTCGCAGTTAATTCAATAACTTATTACTAATCAGAATATAGCTACGTTATTCCAGTTTCAGTCGTGTCCTATTGTTTAGTTAATGTACTATATAACATACTACACTTCATATGTAAGAATTCAATTATAGGCTAAAAATTGTACAAAATATAGTATAGAGTTCGAAATTTGTCACACACGATTCAAGTGGCAGCATAATAATATCGTAATTGATACTCCCCGGTGATACAATTGAATTTCCACATAAAATGGCTGATGGCGTTACGTTTCGTGAAGTTCCATGTACATCGTCAACTGTTGAATTTGTTAATTTGTTTCTCTTATGGAAAAACGATATGTAATTGTATTTGAAAAAGTCATCTCGTTCCATGATATCGGTTCTGCAGCGCTGTAGTATCATAGTCAACTGTACACAATATATGACAAATTATAAAATACATTTGCAGTATTACAAAAGTGAAACACGATTCGGGAATATAAATAAATGTTTACAAACACAGCAATTTGCGTATACGGTTTTTTGATTCTTTTCAATTTCGCTTACTCGCAATAGGACATGCGAACGTTATTTTGGTTTTATTCGAATCTGTTCATCAGTCATTACGTTAAATTAAACGTTTTTATCGATACAGTTTATACCTCGTTTTTGTATTTAAATATAAATCGAGCACAAATGTGTAAATACTCAAGAGCAAATAATTAAATTTTATGTAAAATTATTGTTGTGTCTTTTTTTTCGTATAATTATTTACAATTGTGCATAAGCCGAAAAGCTTGTCACTTTTGCTGTATTATAAACATTAAGCCTTTTTCAGTTAATTAAGTATTTTACACCTAAAATGTGCAAAATAGAATTATTAAAAATAATATTAAGGGAAATGTACTCACCGCAACGTATCTAAAATTCACATGGAGAAACATACTACAGTAAAAGACGGGTTATGTGAAAATCAGTTTTTTATAGAAAATTTATTATCAAAATTTCATATCGTATGCTGGCAATCCTTTATTTTCAAGCAGTTAGTCTCACCCTTAAAAGTTTATGTTTATTGTTAATGTCTCATAAGTATAATAATAGCAAGCATTTCATGCAAAATTGTATAATACAAAATTAATTATAAAACCAAAGCAGTAATGTTGTCATTACAAGAACTACTTGAAATTATTAACAAGATGAGAAGAATATATAAATTTGAGATGTCATACTACTGATGTTACAGCTATCCAGATAAAAATTTACTAGTATCTAATAATGCTTCATGCTCGTATTACTATTCTAAGTTTCATGAAAACTTCTACAGAATAAATATGTGCTGTTTAGTTTACGCGCCCACTATATTTTCTTAAACATTTCCGATATTTCTGTTAATCGATCGATTACCTGATTCGTTTTTTCGAAATATTCTGCTCCTCAATTATTTCAGATCAACGACATTTTAACGTATTATGTTCTAGTTAGTAAAAAAGAACTTTTAATTTGCCGTCTGTGGTAGTAAATAAAATAGAATACAATTTAGAAATAAAATCGAATCGTCGAACCGAATTATTGCAGTTTTGTTTAGTAAAAAATATTTGAAATCGCTGAAGTGTAAAAAGCATATTTTTATATTAGGATCCGGAAAGGCCACTCATAAAACTTATTAGCGGGTATTGATATCGCAAAAAACATAAAACAATAAATTGGTAGAGTAAAACGTTCGGTAGAGCTATGAAGCGTTACGAATCGCTTTATAAAAACTATTTAAGAACTGTAAAACAGAAAGCCAGGTGGTTGTACTCAACCTTCGAACAGAGGGACAGGTAATCGAGGGGGACAGTCGTACGAAGAGCGAGAATCTTTTGAAATACAGCTTTGTTTTTTCGACATGTACTGTCGCTATCCATAGTTGAAGACCAGTCGTAAATTATCCTGTAAATCGAAAGTTCTATTCGCCAATACCGTTGTCACGACGATCTGGGTAATTTAGAAGGCTAATTAGTTTTTGCTACGTTTCATAGACCCCTCGAACATTTCTAAAGCAACTTAAAATCCCACAGAATGGATTTGTATCTGTAACTTTAAAAGTTCTCATTTAGAAGAAACTACATTCCCGAACAATTTAATCAGAAAGTTCTTCTGGATTTGAAAGTCAATAAAGTTTCAGTGTCGAGCGCTTCGCGTTGATTGTATGCAACAGTTACTTGTTAGATTGAATTCCTGTTGGCTATGCAAGGTACGGCGGGAAATGTGTTGTAATTAGGCATGGTGTGATTATTTGTTAGAAAATAACGAGATTGCAGGATAAATTTGGTTATACGAGACTTCGTTTTTGATAAAGGTGACTTTGAAATTACATCAAGTATGCATATACATGATCTGAACAAAAGTACATAGTTCCATTTAAAAAACGAACTTGACCATCATATCTCTTAAACTAATAATGTAAAAAAAAGTTCGTCTTCGTCAAAAAATGTGCCCCTTGTACCATGCAATTTTCGTATAAACAATTTTTTTGTATCTTTAATATTTGAGAAATTACGGGCCTGTATCACTTTGGCGCGGACACACTGTACGTACTTGTACCTTAGCATTGTTCGGCGAACATAGATCGTTTTTGCGCAAGCTTATACAATGGTTATTTGTGCTTGTATTTGAAAATAATTGGAATGAAACTTAACTAGTAAAAAATCTCATTCAAACTTTTGGACAACCAGGAGTGCAACCCACATTAACAAAACCTCACAAATTCTCATATCGAAATGCGCAATTGTGCATTCAACAACCAGGTCAACATTTGAAACCATGTACATATCACTCATTTGCTGCAACAGTGACATAACTCAAAAAGAACGAATTTAGGGAAAACGTGCTTGAATGTTTCGAATCGCTGCAATTTTATAAGAACATCTGTCTTCAACAACCGTCCTCTCGTCGTGAGTTTTAATAGCTCAGCTATATCATTCTACCAGTAGAAACTACAAAGGAAAAACAGTTATTCTGTATCAATAACTCAGAAATGGCAAATTTTAGGTTGTGTCATTGCTGCAGCAAATTAGCGATATGTATGAATGAAATACAGAATTCAAGAATGTGTTTATATTGTTCAACATTATTTTATGATCTGGCATACGAACAAAAATAATAGCAATCGTGTGTTGCCGAATAATGCTACAGGTATATACAGTATGTACTTACACTCACTTTCAGTTACGGCAGATGTGGCCATCCGGAGCGAGGCCTGGCTCCAACTTGCTCCCACTCTGCGACCACACCCCTCACATAGATTGTGGTCTGCGTACGAGGTCGAAAATGTCGGTAATTGTCGACAAATACGATTTCTCAAGAAACACTTACGTAATAAGAATAATTGTTTTTTTATATATGGTGTCAGTTTTATCTGGAGATTACATCTCTACTCTGCTATACATCATTTGTCATATACAAATTCAGCGAACATCATATGCACTCACTTATGCGGATCTGTTTGAAAATTAAAAAATTAATTACCATATTATTTATTTTTAAGAAGATCCGAATAATTAATAAATGCACTATATTAAAATATATGAACGTATCAAATGGATCGCGCATTGCTAAAACAGAATTTGAATTAGATATTCCGCATCTTTTTAAAAATGAGTAATATGGTAACTAATTTTTTAATTCTCAAACAAATCCGAATAAGTGCGTGTATATGACGTCCTTTAAATTTGTATATGATAAGTATTTTATCAGATTCTATCTCCATGCGAATAAACAGGACGCGCCACTCCCATCTTAATTGCACCAGGTGCTTCGCTGCGTCGTCTGTAAAACTTTTTTTGGCGTTACTTATGTGATAAGGAGGCAAACGTGATAATGCGTTCAAATTATCCCAATTTTTGTTTCGAACTCCTTCTTTCTATAAATCAAAGTTTTTATTTTGTAGGGGAACCCGGAGCTAATTGATACGGAGTCACGTTGATGCATCATAGTTTTTAAAAATACCACTTCTTTATAGAAGCAAAAATGCATCAGTATACGTCCCATATCGACGTGTGTAATCTTGCTCCAGAAATATTTGTTTGAATAATGTCTTTTTGTTGTGCATTACTTCTTACGATTTCTTTAAGTAAAGGTAAAAATAAGCCTTAAAATTTGAGAGAACATATCTCCCTATCAAGGAAGTAAAAGGCGGCAAGGAATTAGATATCAAAGTAATAGTTTCCCAAAGTAAGTTCATAATTTGAAAATTAAAAATTAAACTCAAATATGTATCAACTAGCCCCAGTTTCCCCTATTTGTTCTTACAAGATGACATCTCTGATCCATGCTACAATTCATTTTCAGCGTAGGTTGGAAGTTTCACAAAGCCGTCCTATGTCTTTATTATTCTTCTTAATGTGTCTATTATATTGGTTGCAATTGAACTAATATTTGTATAACTCATGAACGTAAGTAAAACCATGATAAAATCAGGACGATCAAAACATGATTGGAATATTCATAAAACAGTAATAAGGGCATTTGCTTTCGAGAGATGTGCGAAACATTACCTATGATTCCTTCTTAAAAATACATTTCCTGTTTACGGACCCACGGAAGTCATTTCAATGCCCATGAGAATACTTGACGTAGAAGCAGTATACCCCGTAACGTCGGTCGCAAAATAAATTTTAGAGTAGTCGTTACAGTCTGAAAGATTCATCACACTGTGCCCCATAGATTCTGCCTAGAATTTTCACCCATGTCCCATCGGGTGTTATATTTTCTTCTCTAGGTTCAGAATATATGTCAGCTGGTAAGATAAATAAGGTTACTTTGTTTCCGTATACTTTACATGGAAAATATTCGCCAACAGGTTTCTTCTTTACACTGAATACATCCGCCATAACTCGCTTACTTGCAGCATTCAAAGTGCTGTTGACTTGTAATACAGAACAAAAAACATTTCTTGATATTATATGCGCTCGAGTACATTACAAAGGTAACGCTGCTCCTCTTGAATTTTTGAAAATTTTACCCACGATACCACGGTATACTATTCAGCTTTTTAATGCTGAAAACCGTCGTTTGTATGTCCTCGTGCATTGTAATTAATCAGGTATAAGGAGACATATGAGTCGTTTTTTTAAAAGTGATATAAGTCCATTTATTCATACATTGAGATGTTTAAGGGTTTGCGTTTGAATTAACTAAACAATATTGGTAAACGTCAATAAATTCCGGTAATGTTTTTAAAACTACAAACTTGCTAAATTTTATCATGTAATAATAATTAATAAAATTGTTAAAGAAAATAAAAGGTTTTTTTAGCTACAAATTGACTTATACTACTTTCAATAATGACAAATTATAAAAAACATGAACAATACCAATTTTAAACTTATATTTTAACTGAAGTTGGCCTTTCTGAAATGTATTTCTTTAATATAAAAAATAATAATTAAAATGAAGACATGTAAGTAAACATAAAAGTGACTTTATTAAGTAATATTTTCAGTTATATTATAAAAGAATTTATAATAAAACAACTATAAAAAGTAAACTATTTCGTTAAGATAACTAATAATAGTTTTATTCATATTTCAATCTTATTTCTCCTTTATACCGAGCATCGTGAAGTATTCATGGTGAATAGGACGTATGTAAGGCAGTAAAGCCATCATATCGTTATATTTATCTCTTCTTATAGGTCTTCAAGTTGTGTACAATTGTAACAAAGTTATTGTGCTAAAATAACATTCTTATTGTTATTCTTGCAATAACATTTAACAGTTAAACTTCTCTCAACGAATTTATGCGGATATTGAACACCATTGACTGTGTTATTATAAATATGAAAAGAAGACATCTATGTCTAACTAAAACTAGCATTAACTCATTTTTTTTTCAAAATTGGACTTGTACAACTTTAAAAAAACGGCTCATATCATATTTTGCAATTTTATTAAAAAGTTATTCCCGAACGAGAGCGAAAGAGGAATACACAAAATATACTTGCAGAATTACAAAGTGAATGACGAAACACGAAGAGAAGGAAAAAAAATATGCGCAGAGACGAATAAATAGAAATGGGCAAATTCAGAGATCTTCTCGCAAATTTTGTTGAAATTATATAAACTCGCCGCGACTCCTCCATCCTGTCTACCCAACTTCTCTTAATTAACGCGTAGAATAACCGAGCGATTCGTTTTCCAGCACTCGCTGGCTACTGAAAATCAAGGAAATTTATTTTCAAGTCAGTCCTCGGACTTGTTTTGAGCGACTGTGGAACTGTGAAAGGAAACGCGGTAATTATATACAGACGAATGAAAAATTTATTTCGCTTCCTCTTAACCCCATATTTTTTCGCTAATAGTAAGGAAGTCATTACTGTTAAGAGGCGTTTCGCGGAGGTGGGCATGAAGATGATATAAGAAACAAAATGAGATACTTAGTCAACTGTGCTGAATATGCGTTAACGGGAGTACACGAGCAGTAAATAATAAAATGATAATAATATGGCGGCTCCGATACCATTATGATACTCTCTATTATGGTACTATTCTTTACGTTAACCTACTTTTTTGTTTCATTTTGCAGAAAACACGATTATTCATTGTCAACAATTGATTAAGCATCTAATTAATATTTGTGGTACAAATTTGTACAGGATGTGTCGGTTCGAGTAGAAGTTGGTTCCAGACAAAAAAACAAACCGGAAATGTAGATTAAAATTTTTAATGATCTTGTCTCTCGTGCAGATATCCACCCTGAAAATGTTGTCTCTTGCATGCGAACGACCAACACAGTAGCCGCCACTTCATGGCTCAGGAGAGACCTTTCTAATGGCATAAAGCTAAGTAATTAATAAGGGTTTATTAAGACAAAAGAACAAAGTATAATCATAGTTGCGTAATGTCATAACGGAGACCGATGATATGCTTAATACGCAGAAACAAAAGTTCGTTCGAACCGAACGAAATTCGTCGATAGAGACACCATTACGAGAAAGTGATTGATAGGTACTTACGTTCAAATTGACTAAATAATACCACGCCTCGTAACTTTCAAACACATCCACATATCGCGTAACTTTATCTCGTAACCTTCCTTCGATGGTCACAGTTAAGAGACCGATACTTGGTAGATTGTGACGCACCTCGACGCCTAACGTCAATGTTGCGCTCTGACGCATTACGAGGTTACCAATCCGTGTCCCAAAGGGCACGTTGTGATATGCAACGATGTGTTACGTAGATTTGTTGCAAATGGAAAGAAACCTGTAATGATTATTAACCCTTTGACTGCAATCGAAGCCTGTAGACGCTTGACAGAGCCGTTTGCCGCGTACTGCCGACGGACATAGGCGTTCGGCGCAACGATCCGTTTCGTACTACTGCAGCTCGGTAGCACGTGGCGTTCACCTCGTTTTCTAATATCCTCTAGTCAGAGGGTTAAAGAAGAGGTAAAAATACAATTCTTCTAAATAAGTAACACCCAAATAATTTATTTTACGTTAAACTTATTTTAACCCTTTTAGGAACTTACAAATTTTCATGTACCGCCCAGAAATACTTTGGAAAATATGCATTTCTTAAGACATTTATTGAAAGTAACATATTTTTCTTAAAAATGAAGATAATTTCACGGTTTTTTTGTATTTTATTGTGAAATGTATGTAGTTTTACCTAAGGATAAGAAAGAAAATTATTTTCTATAAATTAAAGCTTGTAATCAACCGTGAAAGGACAATTTGAAAAAAGAGAAAGCAGAAGTATTCGGTCAAGGTATTTCTCGTGAAAACCGCGGAGCCGCTATATCGGCTCTGGGGTACTAAGAGGGATAAAGTGCAATGGTAGATAAAAGAATTCTTGTGTCAAACAAGCACAGGGTGAGACATGTAACTGGAACCACTTCGAGAACTTCATAAACATTGACGTTAGTAGAAAAATGGTTCGGATGAATATCGCATAGCTCGAAAGGGGCTATATAATGTTTTGTACAGTTCCTTCTATCGCAGTTTTAAAAATTTCAGGGATATCTTCAGTTTTTTTAAATGGAGCACTCTACATATTTTTACGTTGGATGCTGATCAAAAAAGTTTTATATCATACTAGACACAAAGTGGATAGTTACTGAAATATTTGCAATAGAACATGGTTTGCACATTGTTAAATGTACGGAGAGTAGCAGTGAAGAGATTTTCAGTTACAAACATGTCAGTACATATCTACCAAGGCAAAAGGATTGAATAGCACGCAAATTTAAACATTTAAACTCATTTTTATAGAAGGGGTTGACTAAAAACACGTTATATTCACCTTACTATTGGAGCTCGTTGGCAAATAAAAAACGCCGTGCATTAGTGCTTTTGATAAGAATGACTCGTTGCCTGAAGATACAGAATGCTAACGCACGATGTCAGTCAGCAGTATACTCAAATAACGCTTAGGATGTTCTCTCATTCTTCTGTTATGGATTTTACGAGATACCGTAACACAATATGCATGACGTGTCGCACCACAATCAGGAATTAGCATCATTGGCAGGTGTGTATGTCAATTAGCGGTCGTAATGAGCAAAGAAGTTGTACAGTTGGAACGAATGTCATTCCGACTGCATGAAAAGGTGCGGCGATTCAAAGCGGATCGTTAACTGCGACAAGAATCAGAAAATGAAACAGCTGCAAGGTGTTCGCGGACTTATCAATTTTAACGATTATGAGAAGAATATTATACTAAAAGAACAATAAGCAGATCTGATCAGATCATACATTTAGTTGGCTGAGAAACATGCTTCCCTTCTCCACAGTAACAAGCGCAACTTGAAAATTTAAAATAATTATTGGTTTCTCAAAGGAAACTGGTGAGTCACCCAGTGGACGAAACAAACGAAGCGTACAATTTAAGTTGGAATTATCCTGTACACGGTTATTTATTCACCTGAATCCCCTCGAATGTCTGTTTCAATTAAAAACAGAAAAAAAGGGTAGACAACAAAATTGCATAGTATGTACGGTCTTATTTTATTCTCAAATACCAGTTAAATGAAGAAGCAATCGATACAATAGTTCTAAATCTAAAATAAATATCAATAAATAGTAGCAAATAAATTAATTACAGCTAATTCTAAAGTAGTCTAATAAGAAATATTACAAAATATTTAAGTGTATATACCGGATGTTTTCGCCTGTCTGTTACAAGCCGATATTTCCTAACATATTAGAGATACAAAAAAATTGTTTATATGAAAGTTGCATGATATAAGGGCAAATTTTTTTGGGGAAAATGTATCTTTTTTCGTTTTTATTTTAAGAGATATGAACTCATGGACAAGTATTTACAATATCATTAATTCAGTCCCATTGAATCAGTGTGTTAGAAAGGTATAACATTTTGACTGACACGTCGCGTAATACATAAGTACTTTAACCCACTATGCAGGTAATGAACACTATTCAAATAGGTCGTGTGTAAAGCATTGCGTGAGAATAAAAGTAACCATGAAAAGTTACGAGTATGAAATCTAAATCTAATGGTGAAAATGCAACATTTTGTTAGAACAACAAGCAAAAAGTTAAATATAGAATCGACAAACTGACAATAGTAAGACAGGAAAAAATTATTGTTATTCGATTCCTAACCAAATGACACGCATTAATGGGAAACAATTATTGTAAATTAAAAATTAAGTACATTTTTACCTTTTACATGTGTAAACAATGATTGTGTTTAAGGTGTATTAAAATCGGTCAGCATGTGTTCGGTATACAATCCGACCAGTTTTTCTATTATGTCAGCGAATAAGTAAATCATCCATTTTAATAGATACGTGGATTTTAAATATAAGTCGGTAGAATCAAAAAAACATGTTTCATAAGTACATCTCCATATTCAAGGGAAAATTTAATTTACCTTTTTAGAAGAGGAGTAATGCTTTACGTACAAAACAATATTTCTTACTTTCGATTAGTACTTCCTTTCATTACGTACATTATGAATGTTGAACGTAAAAAAGGACCAAGATGAGCTCAGTGTAAGGGGGGCTTCCATATGCTTCCTCCTAAGTTTCCTTGTAGCTCTTCTTCTTCACTAGCTCCTCTTTTCACTTCCTTTGTTCGTTCCCTTTACACTTCGCGTGTAAACATCGACATTAAAGACTATGCACGCATGAACGAGTTCGCGTATAAAAGCTCACGCGTAAGGAGTACACGCATGCGGGTTAGCTAACAATGTTCCCTCATGTTTCCGTATTACGTTTCTGCCATTGTTAATACTTTGCCGATGCTAGCGTATCTATTAGTTTTTGTTGTCAGTGCGAAATAATCGGGGGTCTATGACACAGGGACGCTTAAGAAAAAATAGTGGACTGTATCACACGCAGTGAGAGCTGTTTCCAACCTTGATTTATGAATTACGTACGGTCATGTAGATGTAGCAGTGATCTGTGCTAAAAAATGTTGGGCAGTTTTATACGACAAATTTCTCCGCTAACAGCTGATGAAGTTTTAAGAGTTGCAGCGTTCGTCGCGTTCTTTTCTTCTTTTTTGTTTCGCATAGGGTACAATCGCGGGAAATGATTGTCCTTGTACAATGCTTGTAGGAGAATCAGAATAAACTGTGGAAGAAACGACTGCCAGCTGATGCTCACTGTGCAGTGTACAGCAGAATCTGTGATGCTATTTTTGTAGAAACTTATTGTTCGTTGTGACTAGTTGTAAGCAGAAAAGTTATTTTACTTACTTCAAAAATTCTAATAGTCCATGAGATTGAAGCATACACAGGATGAACCACGAAACGTAATCGTCTTAAACTATTCTGTTGTTACTGGATTGATTCAAATCCTTCTTTTAATTCATGATTCTTGTCGAACAGTCTCAGTATCAGGTAAAAGATAAGCATCAAAATATTATAGGTTTATCTATATCAAAAAATGAAGATGACCTTCAAAATTTCAGAAAAAAGCTACTAATTGTAAGAAGAGATGTAATATAATCATCTTGAAGGCCTCTCTCAACCATTTATTCGTGGAAAAAAATTTCAGTCGGTCAAGTGACAATAAACTAGTTTAAGGTAGGCACATTAGGCCATAGTTCATCCTGTACATCAATGAAACATTTTTTCATACAGATTTTAGAATCTATTATGAACACCTAAATTGTTGAAACGTATAGCAAAGCTTCTTATTAAGAAATCTAGATTAATAACGTTTTAAAAACAAATCGCGGGTGGATAAAAAAAATGAATATACATATATGATTATTACACACCGATAAGAAGGTATTGGCTAAAAATACAAATGCTAAAAGTTTCTCCGAATCAGCTACCAATGTTAGGGAATATAAAATTTACGGAAAGAAAGAACAAGTATCAAGGTTGACGTATTCTTACATGCCAAAAAAAAATGTATTTTCACATGCTAACGTTTCACTGTATTCGAAAAGAACGGAGACAAGCACGTTTTTCAAATACTACTACAAAGTCGCAGACAATGATGAGCACACATAGAAGGTTGTGCGCATAAAGTTATGTAACAGGATCAAGAAAATGGAAAGCAAAAAAGCGAGGAGAGTTTGAAGGAACTCATTCACAAGTCTGTATTGTGGCTTTAGTTTGACAGACCTGCTTACAATTCTAAATCTTGAAAAGGATGGGCGTAACAGTCCTAACTTCACAGCAGTACATACCTGGAATGCCAAAAGTAACCATGAAATTCGTTGTCCTTTCGGAAGAATAATAAGCTTTCTTGCCAATAAATCAATCTATGTAGACTTTCAAAAATTAGGAGGCCAGGCTCTGCACGTAATAACAGGTTTTATTAATATTATACGTCATCATTCTCTTCTAGGTATACCGAAAGGTTCAAAATACAAATATTAACTCTTTCAAGCCAACTATTTTAGTTTTACTTTAATTTAATGTTACTAGATACTGTTCAAAGATTAGCCTTGTTTTAGAATGAATTATAATGGACTAAGAATAATAGTTTAATGTATAGCACAGTATGAATGACTGGAAACAAGTAAATAGTTACCACCTTAGAATAAAACTAAAATATATTTGCATTGCTAATACCTTCAGGTAAGTTCATACTTCAAATATATCTAACGCTGGAATTACATTGGTAAGTTACATGTACCAGTACCTGGGACAAGTGGTTAACCAGGCCCCAACCTCGGGGCAAATAGACGTTCACGTTGATACGTAACTTGTACCAGTAACTTGCAAGCAGCTACTAACCCAGTGTAAACCGTATGGGATAGTAACTCGTACAAGTACTGTATCAGTAGCGAGGAGAGGAAAGTGAATAGCTAGCCAAGCTGTTTACATACCACTAGCCTTTCCCTACTATACTTACCTGAATTTCACACTCTCCGGACAACTAATCTATCAGATAGCCTAATGTAAACGCCTTCGCGTAGGGTACTACCGACAGTGGGACAGTGAAGACATTGTTAACACTGAACCTAACAACAATTTATATATACCTATTTCTACCGAACCGGTCAAATGACCGGTTTTTAAATAAAAACTGTTTCTTTTTTGCAATTGAGTGCAGGTAATAGTCCATTTAGTACGGGCAATAATAAACAAAATAACTTTTTTATAACAACAAAAAAAGTATTTTTTCCATTTTAATTATAAAGAAGAACAGAAAATGAAAAATAAATAATAGTCGTACAGCTTAGTCGCACGGTCACTTGATCGGCCGTGGTAGCTTTAGCGTTAAGGGGGCATATAAAACCCCAGTGTGCAAATGCCAACAGTCGATTACATGAATTTAAAGACGCTTAAAGGGTTCTTAAAGATGTCTTGAGCGCTATTACCTAATCCTACTTACACGGATCTGAATAAAGACGCTTTGTTGGAGCGATTCGTCGGTGATTTTACGCAGGATCATACTAAGAATCATAATTTTTACAGCATGTAAAACTTTAAACGCGTTTTTCTCAAAGCCATACTTTTAAATCGCATGCTAAAATATCTCGGATAAAATTTTCACAGTATAACGTACTCGAAATTTCAGCTATATGCATCAATGTTTGGAAATATGATAATTTTACATTGAACGCGTTACGAATTAATGAATGGAGCTTGCCTACAAAATATTAATTTAGTATCAGGTGATTAACCCTCATCCGTCCCTCGTGTCAATTTGACACATATTTCTCACAAAAATACGATAAACGCGAAGAAGCACTATGCCTTGCACATCGCTTTATTATTTGTGAACAACATTATGCCTGAATGTATTGAATGTACAGAAATTTCACTTCTTTTATTTTCAATGGAAGAATTTGCAATTGTAACTATTTATCTGTTCATGATATTTTTTGACTACTGTGTCAACTTGACATCAAGGGGCAAATTAGTTTGGGAAAATGAGGGACGGATGAGGGTTAAAACATGTATCATGCTTGATTTACAGCATTTTAGTCTTCTAACGATGTCACATGAATTTTATATAATTTACATATGTATATCGACTAACGAACAAAATTTATGTTTCATTTGGGGACGGCCGTAATTTTTTGCACGATATTAAATTCTCACCGAGGTACTGCCTGAAGCTTTTTGCAAAGCCTCCTTTGTCGACGTATAATTGTTAGACGCGCCACAGGTGTGTGCCTTTCGTCGATGCCTTTCGTGGAGCTTTCTGTCCCTTCGTCTGCTTCGCTTCAACCCCTCCTACAATCTCTTTGTAACAGTGGCTTGAGACACAACGGTATATGCTTTGACAATCCTTTCATGCTGTTCGAACGTGAAATCCAAATACCACAGCTTATGTTTTTGTTTCTCTGCCGTTATTGTATCGAAACGTTACACGAGAAAACAGGGCTCGTATCTCCAGACATTGCCCGACAATAGTTTAATAAAACGATATACTCTTTTAAGAAGAATGTCTATACGTCAGAAAATAATATTTCTACAAACCGAGAAGTGCCCGCAAAATTTAGGGATAATAAAGAGATACCGATATATTCCTGAATATTTTCTTATATCGACGTATTTTTACTGTAGAATATCGCTGGCATATAAGATTCTAACTGTTAGTATTCTAAATACTGCAAATCATTCATTATCGTGGCGAATAGAAAGAAACGGAACAGAAAATGAAGGGGGAAAAGAAAATGTAAAAGTCGTGTCGCTCATTGTGTCAAGTAATGTATGAAAGAGGCGCCAAGATGAAAATGGCTAACTCTTTTTAAAGAAGCAGTAATTAGTTGATAGCCTTAAGTGAAATTCTACTCGAGCAGACCAGTTTAAGCTTATTTCTAAAATTGGTTGCTTCCGTTCTTCTCCTTGCTGTATCCCCACAAGTACTATTGATGACGTTATAAGGGTGAACCGCGTAACGTGACCACCTTAACTTATTCTGTTGTTACTGGACTGACCGCAGCTTCTTTTCCTCGAATAACATGGTTCGGAGAGGCCTTCAAGATGATCATATTTTACATGTCTTCGTAGCAACTTTTCTGAAATTTTCAAGGTCACTTTCAATTTCTTTATAGATAGAGCTATAATATTTTTATGCCCACCTTTTACCTGACATTGACCAGTTCGGCAAGCATCATAAAATATTTCTTTTCCATCTGAACTAAGGAAACAGTGAAACAGAGTATCCGAGCGAAAAGGAATTTTGTATGATCTTATTAACGTAGGATATTTCGCATGCTACGCTACCATATACTTTTCAGCGTCGTTGATAGATTAGTACTACTCATTCTTGATATTTGACTGATGTGTGACCTTTCACGTAGCGTTCGTAAACATTTTTTAAAAAAGGTATTAAAGAAGATTTTATAGTGCTTGCTAAACTGGGCTGACTATTAGCTAAAAGATGGACATAAAGAATTATAGGTTTATGTATAAAAAACTGAAGGTGACCTTAACAATTTTGAATAAAGCGACTAGTAATAAGAAGAAGTGAAATATAATCATCTTGAAGGCCTCTCTGAACCATGTTAGTCAAGGGGACAAAAATTTCAAGCGGCCCAGTAACGACAAAATATTTTAACACTTTGATGGCCGCTGTCGCATATACCTGATTTAATTCTTTTGAATAGTATGCTTGTGAAACAAGTAAATAACTATATTTATCGCTAGAAAAAAAATAGCCAAATACTGAAAATAATTAAGATTGTAAACTAATCAGTATACAACAAGAAACGCAGAATGTTTTATTAAACTTAACTAAAGTCTTGCAAAAATGGCTGAAGATATAAATTTTTGCAGAATATTTGCGCCCGTCAAAGTTATTGGCACGTTAGACAACTCACGCTGTATGTAATAATGGATTCCACAAAAGAAATTTTTCAGGATTCTTGTGTGTAAGGGTGGGCCACGCAATTGCAGTAGGTTATATTTCGAGTTTAGTTAAAGAAAGAAAAAATTTGTATGGAAAATAAACTGCATATTTTTGTTGCATAGATCCATTCTTCGGAACATTTTACGTAAAAAGTTTTGAGATACGATGTTTAAAAAATCAACAATTCGTGAGATATTTCAAACTTCCGATAAGTCGTTTACTTTATTAAAAAAGTTCGAACGTTCCGTCTCCACGTAGTAAGCGCTTCATAAATCGTTACTTTATGTTTCTCGTAGCAAAATTAATATGGTCATTATTTATGTTTGAACAGTGTAATCTGATTCGTTCTTTTAAGTCTTTCACAGAAACAAACGGGCGTGTGTACACTTTATCCTTGAGGCAACTCCATAACAAAAATTTACTATATCTCACGAATCGTTCATTTCTTTTGACATTGTACTCTAATTTCTTTTTACGCAGAATGTTCCAAAGAATCTAACCCTGGAAAAGAACGTGCAAAAAAATATGCAGTTCCATTAAAGAAAAGTGCATTTGCATTTTTTAGGTGCGTCTTTACACTTATGAAAAAAGTGAACTCATAGGAAAATAGACCTTCCTATACCATTCAACTTTTTCCTCTACAACTTTGTTCTATCTCTAACCAAACTAGATATAAGCGAGTTATATCTCTAACCAAGAGATATAACCTGACCCAATTGCGTGGCTCACCCTGTATAAATATTGCACGTACCACGCAAAAACATCATGTACATGACAAATAGCTATTTTTTATTTAGTTAGCTTGAATATTGATTCAAACTCAAGATAAGACGATTTCTTTACGTGTAAATACCATGAGAAAAGTAAAGAGCGGGTATAAATACTATCTATTATTTCGCATTCGTTCCAGATTACATTGGTCTAATTACGTTAGAGTAATCCAATTGCGATGCATTAGATTACAGTTTGAACCCCTTTCAAATTTTCAATGCAAAGTGCAAGCTCTTTAGTAACGCAGAGGTTCGTTCGATGCATGACTTTGTAACACGGAGAAAGTCTATCTTCGACAAGTAGTTCTTCCAAACGATTGTATAAACGTACTGTTTCAACTGTGCGAATCATCTGATCCACCCACATTACTAAATGATTTAACGAGCCGTCGTGTAACGGTCGCTTAACGATGATTCAGAGACCGGTCAAATGGTACTTGAACCTTTCCCCTCTTTTTCTTTTTCTTCTCATCTCTTCTACTATTCGACGCTTTAATCCTTTCCTCGGTCCCAGTCTCTCTCTCTCTCTCCCTCACTCACTCTCTTTTCCTGTCTTTGTCTTCCGCGCGCGCAATTTCTCCACATCCCTCTCTCCTTTAAAGCATCGGCCTCACAAGCAAAAAGAGGACCGACATTACAAGCGGAGATAGCCTCTACATTATCCCAAGTTTATGTCATTGTTAATAAAAAACATTAAGTGCCCGCTTCCTCTTTTATTGCTTTAAACTTTTAACAGTTCAAGGGTAACAGAATGTGTAACCAATGTATTAGTAACGAACAGATTTTTCAGCAAATTAGTACGTTTTACTCTGGTAGAAGTATGTAGACTCACTAGCATTTTTGCAATATGGAACTGTTTCTCACGAAATGCCAGAAATGTTTTACAGGGTGCGATGAAAGTTCGGCAACTTTCGTGTAATAAAATATTTCTCATATAAATGAATGTTTTCTAAAAGTATTCTTTATCATTCGATTCGCTATTCAATTGTCTATTTAACCCTTTGCGATCGGATGCCGGCACAGTGGCGACATTTAAAATTTGTCTTCAATGTCGGATGTCGCCACTATGGCGGCATGATCTTTTTCTTTGAGTACATATGTTATTACCATACTTTGCAAATTTACAAAAATTAAAATTTTGTTATTTTTATACACTAAGTAATATGCAACAAAGTATATTTGCCTCAAAATAATTGCTTTTTTTTATATCTATACATCCACTTATATATCAGCATATGCAAAACAACTTTAAATATAAACGTGCTTCGACTACTTAGTAGTGCCACCAAAAAATGTGCCGATCGCAAAGAGTTAATGGTGTATAGATGCTGTGCATTTGTTTTATTTCAAGATGTCGAACAAACGTGAAGAAACTCGTGCCTCTATAATCTCCTTGCTCATGCGAGTAAAACGTCCGGTTGACATGGTTCGTATGCTCAGTGTCGAAAAATCTGTGGATTCAAAAGCTATTAAACGTTTCAAGGAGCAAGGCCTGTGCTGAACTTCACAAGTCAATGTAGTCGTTAAAGCAAGATTTGGTGAAAGCGTTGAACGAAATAGATGAAAATATCCTGCGCGCATTGGTCAATCAGTTCCAAAAAGGTCTCAGAGCCTGTATCAACGCAAATGGCGGTTTCTTCGAACCCAACCTTGGCTAAATAAAATTTTATGCTTTCTTCAATGTTGTTATTGTTTTTCAGTTTTTGTTAACACATTGAACGCCGTGGCGGTCACCGATGACCGACACCTAAAATTTAATTTAATTTAATTTAATAATTACTGATTGTCACAAAATTCTGAGCAAACTTCACACTGAAACAATAATATAGGAGCAAAAGAACACGATTGAGTACAGGAATCCCCCGTACGACACTGTACTCCTACAACATGGTTTCGCTTTAACACCGTTCGAGAATTGAGGATATCCACCGTATAACACGGTCTCGCGTTAACACGATTTGAAAATTAGGAGCACCCGCCTTACGAAACGTCACGATTTTTATTGGGCAGAAATAAAAAAGTGCCACGTAAAAGGCATTTTATCTCGCTAGATTTAAAAATACAGATTTTGGATAGTCTTAAAAAGGGAGAAAACTCAAGATGTTGCTGATACTTCTGATCAAAATCAATAAGCAACCTCGAAAGATGACGATATCTTGCTAAAAAAAGACGCCTTCGTTTAATATTAACGCGCAAACTTTGATTACATATTGGTTGTTTTAATAAACGTATTTCTCTAAACTATGAAAAAATGTTATACCTTTGTTAACTTTTGGAACCTAACCCTATGTTTTGTACTAGTTCTTCGCTTCATATAACACGGCATTTTTTCTTCGGAACCTAACTACCGTGTTGTACGGGGGATACCTGTACTGAAATCTTTTTCTTCTTTAAGATTTATATAAAAAATATGAAATTATATAATGTCTGATCAGGTATGACCGTTTTCACTGTAGTGTTCAACATGTTAATCAAAATTTGGTTAGAAGACCGTTGCCTAGAAAGTTGCCAAACTTTCATCGCACCCTTGTGTTCGTTGCAAGCGTGAGAGAGCCCTAAGAAGAGTGAGATTTGTCCTGTCGTGAGTGGATGTCGTAGATGAAATGACGAGAGCGGTTATAAAGGTAGGCAAAACAGCATCCGAGCGTACGTACTCGAGGAAGGTTGCGGGCGAGTTATCGGGAGAGGATTGGAGCAAGAATCGATTTTCCGTATCGGGCAGCGTTACAGCGACCTTCCGGCATCGCGAAGTTCGCTGGGTACAGTGACCCCTGGCACATTCAGCGCACAAGCGGTGCTCTGCGTCGTAACATCGTTGGTCGTAAAGTTCCACGGCGAAACGAGCGGCACTTCCGGAAAGCCGTGTTCTCGCGCTCGCTCTCGTCGTCATGCTCGCGCGAATTCAACGACGCGGAAAGCATCTACCGGACTCTATGATCTTATCATCGGCAATTCTTACGGTCAGGCAATGTTTTCAGCCTATCAACGATTAATCTCACGGCAATTTCGTTTAGAAAACGAAACGAGCTTTGACACGTAGTGTTATTTTCTCATTCCGTGTTAAACAGACACACGTTCGAAGAAACTTGTGCAATTGCGACAAGGAAAATACGATGTGCAGCGCTTTCTCTGAAGTTTTAGAACAGTCGTTTGTAACTTTTAACCCGGCGACTGTGGGCTGGGAAAACGTAACATAACCTGTGTGATGGCGAGTCACATACCCTGATCAATTTTTTTTTAAATTTATATTCTGTATGTATAATCTTTTAGTATAATATCAAGTCTGACTTCGTTCATTTATATTCGATTATTCTATGCATAAAATTATTAAAAACTATTTTTTATTTATAAATTCAATGAGAAAATATAGACGTTATTTTAAGAACAATCATATAATAGTTTCTTAAATTTAAATTTACTAACTAGAAATACATTATTAAACGATAAAACTGACTATTCAAATCCAAGAAATATTTATATTAGCACGTTAAACGCCGTGGCGGTCACCAATGACCGACACCTCAAATTGAATTTAATTAAATAATTATTGAGTGTCACAAAATTCTGAGTATACTTCGTACTGAAACAATAACGTAGATACACAAGAACAGGATTGAGTACTCGAATCTTTTTTCCTTTGCGATTTATAAAAAAAATAGTAAATTACATCGTGTCTGATTAGTATGGCTGTTTTCACAGTTGCGGTCAACGTGTTAATAATAACGAAAAATTTAGAAGAACTTAAACTTCATAATACAGTAGAACCTCGATTATCCGAACAGTAATCAGCAGCAGGATGCCTCACATTGTATACCTATGTTTATTACAAAAATGATACCCTTGGTTTAAAATATAAAAATACACGGTGGTACAAAATAAAGAATACAATCTCACTAATGATAACTCCACATTATAATTAACATAGAAGAAGAGGTCCCACTGTAATAGTATCAACTAGTATTAACCAACCCACTTTTCAAAGGAAGTTTTTGTTTCTTTTATAATCTTAACGGCACAACAGTGAAGACTCGCTGAGACAAAAGAGCGTGGTACAGAAGAGAGGTATACTGAAAACCAGCATCATCGAGCATGCTTGGTAATAAGAATGTAGTACTATTTTTTAAAATTGTGGGATATGTCAGACCCAACCACGCAGTCGCCGGGTTAACGAATGTTTACGAAAATCAGTATGTATTGTTTTCCAATAAGGAAATGTTTTACTTATGTTCTCTATTGCCTTGGTTTCTTTCAAATATATTGTTTATTTGAAACAATAAAGTCCAAGTAAATTTCAAAAGATTTAAAAACATGTTTTTTTATTATACGAAAGCTATCAACAATTTCTTATTATATTATGATCAGTATTTCACCTTTTCACGTGGGAATATGCATACTTTTGATACAGGTTGTACATTTTTTTACTTGAAATCAGGAATTGCAAAATTCATGTATAATGATTTTTATATAGTATATATAACAAAATTCAGAAATGACATTAACAGAAAGCATTTACGATGTTTATACACACGGAAGGAGAGATGATGTTACAATCTTCTGATCCAAAGCAACTTCTGTGATTATATTTCATCTTTCATCTAGACACGATCGATTTGGCTACCAAACGCGTAAAAGGTACCCCCTCTTCCCCTTCTACCTTCCTGCAAAAAATATCATGCCAGAGTTGGAACAATTTTAATCAGACGATAAATAATGGATAAGAATGACGAATAAAATTTTAGTAAACTAGGCGTTAAATAAATGTCCATCAAATACGGTTTTTACGTTTTACAACATATCTGTTGCTAAGTTCATATGTTAAATCTGAAAGTTCATTACTCTTTGGTAAATTTATCATTGTTACATAACTAAATATGTAGTCTTTCCACGGGTGCAGAGTAAGGCATTGACGAGATATATTGAAAAATACGCGTGAAGTCAGTGAATATTCGTTTAAAATGTGTAATTATGAAGGAAAAACTTCATTTTTATATTTTTATTTTAATTCTGTATTTTTCAGACGCTTAGCTATTAGTTTCAAATGTACGCGTTGGGATGACTCATATGAACGTACTTACAAAAATTTATAGCAAAACTAAGTGGTTACAAAAGTTATCGACAATTATTTGCATTATTATTCGAATAATTTTGAAATGGTTATACGAACAAATAGGTAGAATAGTTTGTTGCGAGCAATGAATAATTATTATCTAAATGAATATTCGATTAAAAGAAACTCAGTCAGCTAATTATCTTGTATAAATATTTATTCGAAACAATTCGAATAATAATGCCCAACTCTGCATCGTGTATATACATCTGTGGTATAACAATTTCTTTTTTAGAAATACAGGCACAGTAAGACGACGGTCAGTTTCCTTTCTCCCCTTTTTATTTTGTTTTTTCTATTGCCTTTTTCGCTCCGACATGTAATACAGTTGCAAGCACTCGTTGCAATTCTCTCTCAATGCAGCAGTGGCGCACAACGAGAAAAGCTCGTCTGTGCTCTACTCATCCAGTCTCAAGTTGTGTAGGCTTTTGAAATGAATGCATATTTGATGACCAGGATAGTATATAGCATTAGTTGCATATTGTCTGACAATATTTGTTAGTTAAGTGGGACGATGTTAACGGAGTGAATGAGAGTAACTGAATGAATCAAAGAGATAGTGAGCCATACAAGTATGTGTTGTTAATAGGAGAGAAGAATACATTTCGGTTGATAACAATGGAATTGCAAAGCAGTGTTGAAATAAATATACAGTGTACTTGCAAGTGCTCTACAGGATACTTGCAAACATATTTGATGTCAGCTAATTAATAGTTTTGGTCCATTGACGTATAAACTATGTATCTTCAATTCGAATTTGTTAATAAATAACAATATCGTGCCATAATTATTACATTATAAATTTGAAAGCAAGTACATTAACATATGCTTCATTATTGCTAATCAGTAGACTGCGGATGTTTCTGCATGTTAGCGTCAACCCCTTTTTGAGGTGACGTACGTGTAATGCTGGGTGCATAGTGGATAGAACTGTTCGCGAACTGTTCTCAAGCAGATCACAAGCAGTTACAGGCTTGTTCGCTCGGTGTTTGCGGGCAGTTCGCTGTTCTTGCTCGTACACACATCTTTAGATTTCATTTTGTAACATTCATGTGGGATCGGGACCTCCAGACCCATTAACAGGAGTCATGGTAATATGAATATCAACGTATGTAATGGCGGTGGCGTAGTGGGTAAGGTGGCTGGCTACCAACGCAGAGGAACTGGATTCGAGTCTCAGTGCCGCAGTCTCTATTTTTCACGATTTCCTACATTCATTTTTCGCATCCCGCAGGCATGGATGGTCTCGATATAATTCGATTAACATCGCAATTTTCGAATCGTTTCACTCCATATCGATGCTCACTAGTCGTAGATCGAATACAGACTGAAGCTTGAAAGCGAAGTGATCGAGAAATTCACCAAGAACGTATTAGAACGTGTTACAAACGCGTCCAGACACGCTTTCAGATCGGGATCAGATCCTTTGATTTACCTCTCGAGCGAACACTGTTTGCTGTTCGGCAACCAGTTCGTTACACGCTGCTTGCTGTTCGCAAAAGTGTCCATACTGCCGGCGAACTTAGTTTGCGAACAGCAGTGTGGATCCGGCATTAGGATCGACGCACGTGTCAGGGTGGTCCGAGCAGTCTCGGCCTGTTTTCTAAGAGTCTTCTCGTTACCGATAGCCGGAACCATATATCTGTGAACGGACATAGGTTCGGTGATGGCTTGGTGAGCCGATACTTTAGATACGAGACAAATTCTGAGAGTCGCGAATATTATGATTTCGGGTAATGTTCAGGCTATGTACTTTTGTATTTTCCTAAATTATTAAATGCCCATCATTTACCAATTTGGATATATTAAATTACATAAACATCCGCAATCTACTAATCAGCATTAATACATTCCATTTTTCGTCCTTGAAGGTTTATAAGGTTGTCAAACAGATCAATTAGTGAACATCTAAAATATATAAATTTCGACCTGTTACAGATTTTAGCCATAGCACTGTAATCGTAAAATAATATATTCGGTAATATTTTTTGATCATCCTATAAACGAGAAGTACGCATTGCCGCGTTGCGTCGAAGGGCGATGCACTGGCAGTTACCGTTCTCCGGGGGTGGTTACCCCTTCCTCGCCAGCCCCACTACCATGGGTAACGGACTGAACCCTCGTCGGAACCCCGGTCGAAGGGTTGGGGTGATCGATGCAGTGTTTCCATAGAAACCAGACGCGCCGTCCGCCACCCCTTCCTACAGTGCATTCAACTGAGGGTTGCAGTCTTCGTTCTAAAACGAACCGTTACTTCCCCGGCAACAGTAGTCATCTTCTCGACGATCCGTTTCCCTTAGTTATCCTAGAATTCTATGCACGATCATATTGGTGATGTTTTTCTTTGATATTATATTTACACAATTCTTAACAGAATTAAATAATATGTAAAATTTGAAATTAACTGATGGGTAAGGTACTTTCACAAGATATCAACCAGCATTGTTATTTTATTATCGCATAAAAACTGTTATAAAATCGTTCTTTCAACACACTTTTCCAGACTGCAAACTTGTAAGAGAAATAAATGAGCGTTGTCAGGCTAAAGTTTAGATTTTTATCGAGTTGCTTATTACGCATACGCTAAAAGCAACATAAATTATCGAGAAAAATCAAGCAACATTTGTAGTTTTAGTAATAAGAGTATTTTACATCTTTCAGTCCAAACACAGTATATATTCAAACAGTTATATGCAAAAACAGGAAGATGTTGTTATCGTTACCAGCATTATGGTGTTGCATTGAATTTGCTCAATTATTCTGGCTCACGGAGGTGACCAGCCGAGGGGCCACAGGCAAGATTTATGGTCCGCCCTTGAGAGTATTCCTTTGAAGAAGATCCGATCGCCTAGACAGCCAGTAGAATTAATGCCATTACGCGCATATAAACTCTGGTTTGTTCTGTTATAAAAACAGATGGGGCAGGATGCATGTCTACGTTCTTTTTTGGAAGCAAAGAGGGATGAGAAGCAAACTAATTTACGATAACTACCGGTCTCAAGGTGCTTGTATCGCCTGTATCGCCAAAAAGTAGTGATTTTATTAACAAAAGGGAATAAACAATCCAGCGTTCCATTTTCAGGAATCTATGAAACCTGTATTTTCTAATTTTAGTTTGAATTTTCAATTCATAGTTATATTTTCCTCATCTTTTGACAGCAATGTGTTAAACAGTAAATGTGAAAGAACAGTTTTTGGAAAAAGCAGAATATGTTCCTTTCACATTGAATACTTTAACTTATCATACATAAAAGAGTACAGCTTTTGGTTCTTGGAAAATAATATCTCCAAAAACTCGTCGAATATTGACTCAACATCTGTGTGTTAACATAAATTTGAAATTTCAATATAGTATTACTTCTGACAGTATTGGTAATGTTTTTTACAGTTCTATAATAATAAAGTTCTAACGAAAGTGAAAATATTGTTCAATTTTTAGAATTAATTTTTTATAAACAGGTTTATACACTGCAGAAGAAAAAAGCGTTTCTTCAACAAATAGTAACGGATATCGATTAGGATGCTAAACATTTTTCAAGTTAGGCACCTTAAACAATGAGAAATTCGTATAAGAATTAAAAACACCCACTTCTCTTATGTATCACAAATTCTTTAATATAAAATATATTTATTATTGTTACTAGGGATAAAGTCTTTCGCTTACTGTCTTTCGATGCGAATGATCGTACAGGAATAGAATAGAGGATTAGGAAATATAAGAATAGTATAAAAGTTTCTCGTCAACGAGCAGGGCATCTTCTTGATTTTCGAGGCCGATTCGCGACCTTTTTCGTTCAAGGTTGTAGATTATAGCGAACGAATTATAGGTTCCCTTTTCACCCTGCCTGTCCCCTTTCAAGTAGGCAGTCTGTAGAAAAGAGTAGGAAGTTGATACACTATAGAGTTGTAGAAGCAGTCAGGGGCGAGAGGGGGATGGTGTAACCCCTGAACGACGTTCATCGATCGGCGAGCACGCACCCTGTCTATACCAGCCCCGCGCTCCCCGTCTTCGCTATCTTCCCTTCATCCTCTCCCTCCCCTTCTTCTTGCGTTTTCTCACCAAAAGGCCTTTCGACTCCCTTGCCTTCGATATCATCAAAATTAATTTTACAGAATGCATAAAATAGTCAGTAATAATTCAATTCTTGTTTTGGCTTATGAAAGTTACGAAGAAATACTATTTGTTTTTCAATACCTCAGATTTGTGAAAAATATATACAGTGATGGATGAAAGTATTCGTACAGCGAGGAAATTATAAAAGAGATAATAGTAACTTGTTAAAATTAATTAGTAAATCAGGGAATATAAGCCTTATTTTTTTATATATGTTTATGTTGAATATTACTTTAAATGTTGTACAGAATTCATTGAAATAAAGTTATTCATTTACATGTTACAATTATCTCTTTTATAATATCCTCACTGTACGAATACTTTCATCCGCCGCTGTATCTACAGTACCAAATTTAAAACTTTTCCTGCTTTAATCCATGTTTCAATTAAGCAGAAATAGTTCAATCTATTAAAAATGATATGATTTCCTTTATTCGTACAATATACTTTTCAGATCATCGTTCCCTTTCCTTTTATAATTTATCAGCGTAACAGAAAAGGCATTAAAATTACTAATCACATTTAATTATATGCGGAGAATCGTTATCGCTGTGAGTTGAGAAAACTCTACTAGACTCGAAGTACGGAACCTTCGATATCTGCTATACTAAATGTTCCTATACTACCAGCGACCTCAAGTTCGCGAGTACTTCCCTCAGGAGCATTCACCTTTTATCTCGGACTTGATCGAAATTCCTACACGAAGGTGCCGCGTACCAGAGAGAAGAGGAGCTCGTTCGACTTCAGAAGCGTTTCCTGGAGCGGCGAGACTCTCTTTGTTCTACCCATTCGATTTGTTTCTTTTTAGCCTTCTTCCTTCCTTATTCTTCTACACCCTCTTCCCTTCGTTTTTTCTGCTCCCTTTATCTTTGTCTCCGACCGCGTTGTCTTCATTCTCCTATAGAAAAACAAGCGTGTCGTTGCGTGGAACACTGTAAATCCACCGATGGTAGGAGAGGTACGATAACCTTCGCATTCGTGACCTTGGTCTCACAGACTGCCGGCCTTTTTTCCTTCTCTCTATCCGGTGTTTTTCTCCTGTACTCTTCTTCCCCTATCTGTCTACCTACCCACGAGCACTCAGCTGAAACATGACCGTCCAACCGGTCGGCTCGATTTAATTAGAGGGACGACATCCTTTCGTCGTGAATCGCTCACGGGTACAAGCAGTGCTGGAATTGCGTAGGCGTATTCTCGCGAAGACGGTTCGGTGTGAGACGAAAACAGCTTCCGGCATGTATTGCTGTAGGCGAAGTGTCAACGGATAACGAACGATCAGACAAACCATCAATGTGTTCTTGTGTCCACGTTTCGATTGGTAGCCATATCAAACGTTTATCAGGAGTTTCACAATAGAATTTTTCCAAAGAAATTCATTGTCAGTGTGTAAAGTTTTAGAGTTTAGTGCACGTCTACGTTACTATCAGTGCAGGAAGCAAAACCTAGGCTCTGTCGACTTATCGTACTCGCAAATGAATAATAATCCCCTTATTATTATATTCAACGTTCGTTGTATTGCAATAAATCGCTAGCAAAAGAAATGTATTGTTCATGAGAAAATTAGTCGTTTGACCGAATTACAAATTTTGTTGAAGTTTCTGCAGGGAATTTAAAATACACTAACATCCGATTCAGCAAGATTTTTTATGCAAAATTGGAACATCATTAAAAGCAATCGTATTGCTCCACAAAGCTACTGAAATTAGTCGTATGTATTACGTAAATATAATTTACCACGCACGTATATTGCTCATAAATTTATAACATACGCTACTAGAGAATGACAAGATACTCCTATATTTTGTTCAATTTCTTGCTCATTTCTTCCAGTCGTGTCTGTATACATGCATGCATATACATACATTTAATTGATTGGGCGTATAATGACATTAATGGGTGTACAGCAAACTGTTCATTACTTACTGCTCATTCTTTATGATATATTCAAAACAAAGAAAAATGAGAATGCAGAGGAGAGCGATTCCTAATGCGAACCATTGTTTTCTGTTCACAGGGATGCCGGTTGACTGAAAATGGCCTCACCGACACTCTCGCTGGAATCGCGCGCGAATTCCATCGGGTCCCTGGCCTCGCTATCCCCGCTCACAGTAAGCGGCAGTTCTCCGCCTGCGAGCGACTCAGCGATCTGCGACGTCGACAGTTGCGACCTTTGCCTTGACGCACAGAAACCTGGAGACGCGCCCTGCCCACGGTGCCGATTAGAAGGCGCCGGTGGCGTACGCTGTACCGGTTGCAAATCCACCGAATCCGACGCTGTAGCCCGTTGCTTCGACTGCGCGAATTTTCTCTGCCCGAATTGCGTGATGGCACATCAGTTTATGCATTGTTTTGAAGGCCACCGCGTCCTGAATTTGGGTGACTCCAAGCTCGAAACGGTCACGAGCAGCGCCAGCACCGAAATCCCGAAGAACAATCTGCATGTGAACGGCGGAAATAGCAACGGCGAGAAAGTACAATTTTGTCCCCGACACAAACAAGAGTTGCTGAAATACTTCTGTCGCACCTGCACCGTGTTAGTGTGCAAAGAGTGTACGATCACTGATCATCCTAGCCCGTTACACGATTGCGCGCATATCTCTGAAGTAGGCACGCAACAGCTCGACGCTATGACGAGAGTAGTTCAAGAGTGCAGAGCCAAAGCGGCGGATGTGAGAGCCGCTGTGAAGGCGGCTGACCACGGCGCAGCGCGTTTGCAAGTGCAGTATCATAAAGCGCAAAACGAGATCAACGATACCTTCCAATTCTATAGATCCATGCTCGAAGAACGCAAACAAGAACTACTGAAGGAGCTCGAATCGGTATTCTCCTCCAAGCAGATATCTTTAGGTGTTTTGACGCAGAAGGCCAACGAGATGGCCGACAAGATGCTTCAGACCTGCGAATTTGTCGAACGACTAACCAAATACACTACCGTCACCGAAGTGTTAATGGTTAAAAAGCTTCTGGATTCAAAGCTGCAACTTCTGCTAAATTACACGCCGGACATTGCTAATCAAACTGTCGATCTCGAATTTGTTAGTAATTATCAAGCCATTCAAGTCGGTGTACGAAACACATTCGGCTACGTGCGAAGCAACAATGAGAACAACGCCGGACCGATTGGGAAACAACCGCCCATTGCGCGACCAACAGCGCTGTCGAGCAACGGTAATAGCGGGAGCAACGTTAACAATGGTCCTGGTAACGCTGGATCACTGGGCGGTCTCCTTTTAGACCGACCTTATAGCAACGGCCTGATATCCTCCGCTTCGACCTGTGCTTCATCCACTTCTCCATCATCGTTTGACACCAATAGCAGCGTCATAACAAAACGTTTCAGTTCTGCTAACAGCCTGGGCCCGTTTTCGACAACGATCAGCGATCTCAATTTGAATGGCATAAACGCGAACCCTTATGAGAAGTGGAGCAATGGAGGCAGCGACGCCTATCCGGTGGTAACCACGAACGATCATTTTCCGATGCCAACGACGGTCGCTGTTGCGGCAAACGCTGCGTCCGGTGACTCCGTTCTGGACCTAACTTCGAAGCTGATGTCCGCCGCAGCAATATTCCCGCCGAAATCACAAATCAAGCGACAGAAAATGATATATCACTGCAAATTCGGCGAATTCGGTGTCATGGAAGGTCAATTCACCGAACCGTCGGGTGTTGCAGTAAATGCGCAAAACGACATTATCGTCGCCGACACGAACAATCATCGAATTCAAATTTTTGATAAAGAAGGCAGGTTCAAATTCCAGTTTGGAGAATGCGGAAAGCGAGACGGTCAACTGCTCTATCCGAACAGGGTCGCCGTAGTAAAGACCTCGGGCGATATAATTGTCACGGAACGCTCACCGACTCATCAAATACAGATATACAATCAATACGGTCAGTTCGTGCGTAAGTTCGGAGCAAACATCCTTCAACATCCACGCGGTGTAACGGTCGACTCGAAGGGACGCATCGTCGTCGTAGAGTGTAAAGTGATGCGCGTGATCATTTTCGACCAGGCTGGCAATGTTCTTCAAAAGTTTGGATGCTCGAAGCACCTGGAGTTCCCGAACGGAGTGATCGTGAATGACAAGCAGGAGATCTTTATCAGCGACAATCGCGCCCACTGCGTGAAAGTGTTCAACTACGAGGGCGCCTATCTTCGACAGATCGGCGGAGAAGGAATCACGAACTACCCGATCGGGGTAGGCATCAACGCTGTAGGCGAGATACTAATAGCAGACAATCACAATAATTTCAATTTAACGATCTTTACCCAAGACGGTCAACTGGTTTCGGCTCTTGAGAGCAAAGTCAAGCACGCCCAATGTTTCGATGTTGCTCTAATGGACGACGGATCGGTCGTGCTGGCCAGCAAAGATTATCGACTCTACATTTATCGTTACGTACAAGTACCGCCGATAGGCATGTAGACCAGTGACACACCACGACATCGACGATGATCGTTGATTATCATTTTCATCGTTGTCGTTGTCACTTTCGTCGCCATTATTTCAGCGACGACGAGACCAGGATCTTTCTCATCGATCTTTTTTTACTTACACTTATCTATCTTCTTCTTCGCCCACCTATCACCCACCACCGCTCGTGCTCACTTCGCCTTTCCACCTTCGCCTGCTCGACCCACCTCACTCCCGTTTACGACATGCAGATTATAAGAACAGAAATGCAAGCGCACGCGAGCGAGAATATGCTAAACGAGTTGTCGAAATTCAAGGTGACGGGCTTTATACGGATACGCACATGACTCGTGCGCACGGCCGTGCAGCGTGCTCGTGAAATAGGCGGAACGCGTTACTTCCGCGTGAGTAAAAAACGCTATGATCGTTCAACGACTCGTTCCTCTCTACACGCCTAGTTCTTCGCGTACACTGTACGCGTGACACGTGTCACTATTGAAGACGAACGACGCGAGACGTCTTTGAGACAATGACTCGTACAGAAAGGTATTCCCAGAACGACGAAGAATCGAAAGCGAAAGAAAAAAACGGTACCCGATAGTGAATGAAGCTCACATGACGCGCACGCGCACGAGATCCTCTCCAAAGCGCCTGCATACGCACGTGTGCGAAACGCTCGTACGAAAAAGAATAAGCGCAGGCGACTTCCAAATGTCTATTTTGTCGCGTGTGTAATATACACACGCAGATGCGAACACGGAAAGACACACGAGACGTGTAAGCGTACACGCGGAAAACTTACTTGTTAATGTTGTTATACTGAAAATACTGTTGTTGTTGTTTAGTTGTAGAGCTCGCCGCCGCTAGTCACTCTCTCATCCTCTCCCACCTCTACCCTCACCCGCTTCCTGTTCTCTTTTTCCTTCCCCTGCCTGTTACCTTTCCTCTTTCCGTGCGAATCCACCCTGATTTCCATACCCCTCTGTTCTCCCTTTCGTCATCTTCTCGATTTAAAATAGCGAGGGGCATTTTTTTTCAAGCACCTCGAATGTATCACGTTTCCACACGCATTTGTTCTTGGTCATGCAAACGAACGCGTACCCGTCCGAATCTAACATGATTCCTTTCAGTGTCAATTCTTTCGATTTGGTTCATTACTTTGACTAATTCTGATCCAAAGTGAAAGAATTTTGTCACCCTCGTCACCAGCTTGCAGAGAATTGATGTTGCGTGAAAGCTGTTTCGTCGCCTTCTCTGTCTTCCTCGCAGGTGCGTGCGTAGTTTGAAACTTACGCTGAGTATTTGATCGATATTTTGGATTACCCGTAGATCGAAGGACGATGATAATCTGCAGTATGGATCGGTGTCGTTGCCAGAAACGTTCGTTCTGAATACCGTTCCATAGAACTCAGTAAGGATTTTGCGAGTAATGAAGGGACAGAAATCCTCTTTCCTGAGACCTTCCTTGTCCTCAAGCGTCGTTTTTTAGGTAATTAAGCAGATGTTCTTTTTTTATATAAATGGTTTTTTCGTCAGGATCGACGGCAACTCCGATGGAAATTCACTTCAAGGTGCATTTAGCATATGACAGTAACAACGATCCGGCGACCGTTGTCTCCATTTATTTCAGCCTTTACCTTCTCATTCTATATTTTTTACTTCTTCTTTTTTTGTGTATCTTTTTTACACGCAGATACTTGCTTTTATTTCTTCTTTCGAGCACACGTATTAGCACAAATGCAAAGCGTGCGTACATATATATTTTACTTCCTGCCTGTTTTTCGTTTCGTTTCGTTCCCTTGACGATCGGCAGTAAGGAGACAGTCTGCCGTGAAAGTATATGAGACTTCAGGGAGATTATAAGAAAGGAGAATGACAATTCTCCGCCTGCTTTTCTCGTAGTTAAAGGATGATGACATTATCGAAAACATAACGCCAGGAGAACACTATGAAAAGCGCGTGCTTCTTTCTTATCTTCCTCGACAAATTTTCCTTATGGGTTTCCAAAAATGTTCGATCGATGTATAGTATCAACGGGAAAGAAAGGAACGCACACGAGAAATCGACATTCCCGAACGTTAAGATATTATCTCAGACTATAAAATTTCACGAGAAAAAAACCGTCGCATTCATCGCTCGAACATTCTGCACCAAATCTTTCTTTGATCTGATTTTAATTGTAGTGGTGTTAACGTAGTGAGTAGTCGTAGTGAGTTGTAGTAATGATATAAGAATATATTTTGCTTTGATAACCTGTTCTCTTCATTTCCTTTCACACCGTCCTGTCACTATCCGTTTTTGGTGAACCGTAATTTGTTTTTTACCGATTCTATCCAATCCTTGTTACAACCGTAAAACTACCACCAACATCATACAATGGCCACTACAATCATGACCTCCACCGCTACCAACCACACCCCCCTTCCAAACATGATTATTCTTTCTTCATGTGACCAGTAAAACGATTTGCACAACACTAGTGTTTTGAATTCGAATTATAGTATTAATATATTTTGTTGGATGAGTCGACGATGACAGAAGCCTTACAAAGCTCTACCACGTGACTTCATGCATGTTTACTATTACAATATTATTTTTTATTATTATTATTATTAATTATTATTATTATTATTATTATTGTATGTATTATTATTGTATTATTATGATTTTTATTTTTATCTATTCATTATTTAAATGCCTCACTGCCAGAGGCTGGAAGGTGTTACAAGTTTTGAAACTGATGTTTGATAAAAGATACCTAACCATTCTCTCACGAAGCGCTGTTTGGTATGTAACGAGGCTAGCTGGCGTATTAGGTTCCTTGATGACGAAAGGTAAATACCACGAATTGTGAGGATTTTCTGGACTGTCAACTTTGTATTGAACCTCAATCATTCGTTTTTTTCTTTGCGTCCCCCGAAAGTTCTGGAAAGCCTTATAGCCGGTTCATAATTTTCGGGTCCACGATAAGAAATTGGATGTGACTCTAAAAATTTGTTGTCTTGACAGTTACTTCTGTAGCTTAGGAAACAGTTGTTGTACATCTTGGACACCACTGTTTCCTACGCTCTGTAACAATACTTTTTTTTGGTTAGTTCTAAACGCAGATCTTTCGTAAACTGGATTGGCAACTGTTTTTCTTTTTCAACAAAGTTAATAGTTAAGCTCAAAAGCAGAATTGTTTGTATCGAAGAGAGTTCTTAAAGTATCTCCCGCCTGAAGAATCGTTTGAAAGAAAAGAATTATTTAGTGAGATTTTAACTCCGAGAATATTTACATTTGTACTTTACAATGAAGAGTTCAAGATTGAAATTTGTAATCGAAATAGCGTATAGAAATTCAGAATGGGGAGTATCGTGATGTACTTCAGAGATTGTTATTCTGCGAATGTTTTGAGTCGTGGAAGAACATTTATTTTTATAACTGCTGTAAATTCTTTAAATCGTATCAGGAAGTACGTTTACAGTGAACTTATATGAAAAGATTGACAGAAAATCCTCAGTAATTCGTTGTTATGGTGTCACTCGCTGTTATCTGACTCGAGGTTCATGCTTGGTCCTAACGATATTTCGACGCGAGACACGTTCGTTCTACTGCATCGAGCTCGGCTAAATCGTACGTTGTATTGATCTCTTGTTTGTTCGTTCGATACTGTGAGACCAATGTAATAGACAGTTTCGTCGTTTTTTCTAGACACGTGTCAATGCGGAAAGATGATTTCTATCAGTTTCATCTGTCTTGATGCATCGAAGAAGAACAACGAAAGTGACAGTTCATTTAACTTCTACCGAAATTTGAACGATAGTGGGTTAGAATCTCGTGGTACGATAGCAGTCATTGTGCGCGTTTGCAGTATTCTAGCCAATTCTCAAGCGATAATATGTTGAAAGAATGAATGATAATGACAAAGGATCGCATTAGAAGGGATAGACAAAAAAGAAATAAGGAATGAAAAAGGTAATGACAATCGAAACACATTGAAATGCTATTCTGTTAAATTCTACTGCTATCCTGTCTTGTGACTAGAAAACAATACTTAATTTTATTCAGTTCCTGTCCAGGTGTTGTTTTTTTCGGACTCATGCGATTCTTAGTCTGATGTTCCTTTTTTCTCTTTTGAGAAATGATCAAGTTTGTGTCATTAATATCACATCACGACGTGTCTGTCCATTAGTATTTAAATCCCATATGCCTGTGTTGATTCGTAATATTAATATTATTACTCTTATATTATTATTATTAGTTATTATTATTATTAATTATTGTATTATTAATATTATTATGATTACTATAGTTATGTATCCGCAGAACAAGTGAAAATCGAACAGAAACGATGCCACCGTGCCAGCTAGCCATCACTACCACTTTTTTTTTTGCCACCCTTAACTCCTTTTAAGGAACGCACGAATGAAATGAAGAAAGTATCATTCTGGTATACATTATTTCCAAAGTAAAGAACGTGTATATGTGTGTGTGTCTGTGTGTTTCTGTATGCACGAACGCTTCTTGCATCCAGAAAGGTGGATAACAAAAAAAAAAGAACGAACACGTGACTCTCTCTCCTTTTTTTGTACTGGTTTGTTATGTTATTTTTAGATGATACAACCCAATTGTTCTTAATTTAATTGTAAATCGTATTTTTGTTTGTTTTTAGTTATTTTTTGTTGTAAAATGCTTTTTAATAATATTTTCAGTTCACATTATACGATACTAGGCTCTGGTCTCACTTTATTTTTTTCTCACTCTGGTATGCTGCTCCATTGTCCTTGTTCCTGAATAAACCTTTTTATCATTCGCTTCAAGGTCGATCGATCACATACATTTGAAACGTCGTTATGTCATAATTCTCACGACGTACATAGAAAAAAAATTGCATTTTTCGATTCAACAGGTTTGTTAACTTTGATAAAATGTTCTGCAAATAGCAACAGGCTGAATACGCTAACAATATGTTAACAATTTAATAACAAGACAGTTTTCTTTATGATTAAATTCATTGACCATACGTTCAAGTATATTTATGTAGCTAATAATTTCAGAACATCCGATTAAAATTTGTTAGTATGCAATGACCTTTAAAGAGTTATGGACACCGTTAAAACGGATTTACATTTATGGATTCAAGTACCTTTACAGTAACGTCTCCTTGATTAGCGATACATAAATTGTTATTCGAATCAACAATAAAATTGTGGAGCAGTCATTTGCAATCCTGTTGTATCAGTCAGGTAATGTAACGCGGTACGGCCGAGCATGAAAATCAATGCAAGATAAACTTATCAGTTTCAAAAAAACATTTCAATCGATCAACTGCCACACTTTCTTTACGTTCCTTTCCACACAACTAGGAACAATGCTACTTCAAGATGTTCTTCGTCAATTTCCAAACCACACATTCCATTTTAATGAAGTATTATAGATAGTGGTATGTTTTTTAATCACAGATTGACCTTTTAATAATATAGTTACCCCAATTAAACGGTCATCGTTACAAAGTCGTCAAAAAATTTTCAATTAAATTAGTATTCTCACTTTATTTTTATGCGTTTCTTTTTTTTAATGATGTGCATTAGCAATAAGTACTTCAGAATAAATTCGAAGAATAGGAAGAGCGATTGAATTCCATAAGATGTCTTAGATGAGATCGTGTGCCAAAATACATTTGTGACCGTGAGAAAAACAAAGGGCTTATTTCAGTGTTTACCATAGATGGAACCCTCTGGAATTTAACTCCAACAGCTCGGACAGCTCCTGAAATTCATTTTATGTTCGGATACCGCTGGTTAGATATTCTTAATCAAAAGAAATGCCTGCCACGTATGAGAGCAACGGCAATGTGTAGAATTGGAGGTGAGAAATAACAACGAAGTTCCTTTGTAACGATGACACTGCTTATTGTATTTAGCAAACGTGTGTTTTTTCATTTCTCCTGCACGCGTCAAATGCCTACGTTTAGTGCGATATTAACTTTTCATTTGATAAACAAAATGGTAAGAACGACAACTCGTGATTCAACAAACCGGTCTTACTTGAATCAATACGTTACGTATATGTTCTTTTTATTTATAAAATTATAAAACATAACATGCAAATTGGAGATAAACACCTTTTTACAGACTATTGGTTTATACGTTTGAAGTGAAGAAAGTAGTACAATGAAAGCAAGACGGAGCTGGCAACTCCTATCTTTTGTTTTTATATTCATCAAATTGAAAACGAAAAGGAAGTATCGCATCGACTATATAAACATTTCAAAATGAGAGTAAGAATGAATTTGTCACATGTAATGTTTAAATCGTAAGACAATTGAAAAATAATTTCGTACGTTCTATATGTGCAGGGTGAGTCTAAATCAGATGATCAAACTTTGGGAACGTATTCTAATTATTGTTAAACCAGGAAGACTAGGTATCTCGTAATTTTAAATGATCCCACAATGAGCAAATCAAGTTTCAATTGTTCCTGGAATACTTTTTATTGAATATCTGAACCCATTAATGGAAGAAGATGAATTGATCCGTCATTTGAAATTGACTCTGCATTAAGATAGACGACTTAACTCGTTTTTTTTTCATTTTTAACTACAAACTGGAGGCGTTTCTAAACAAGAAATGGTCCGGTTCACAAGTTAAGGATGCAAATGCGTTATATGAATGTAAGTACCGAAACACTTATGTTCCAGGTTATAAGCAGCATCTATCAACCAATTAATATTCTCGACAACATTAGATTGACTTTAAATGTGGTTGCTGATTCACCCTGTATACAATTCTTCATCTGCATAAAACAGTCGGTCGTAGCGGTCCTTCTTGCTGCACTTTTAGAGGGTGAAAACTATCAAATGAAAAGTTAATTTAAACATGAAAAGAATCGAGAGAAAGCAAATGTCAAAGGTGAAAGGCAACTCGCGCAAAGTTTCGCGACGCTCGACGGTGTCGATTGCCGGAGAATTACTAATATTGAAAAAACGAGATTTTAGAAACCTATAGCGGATTATAGATATTGCATAATATATTTTTGTACGTTCGCAGTGTGCGTATTTGAGGCGACTGTGTCGAGCGTCCCGAAGAATATGTAATACGCGAAGCAGTAGAACGGCGGAAAGAGAAAGAGAGAGGGAGGAGATGTGGCGAGGAGAGACAAGAGAAAGGGACGAAACTTTCCTTTTTCGGTAACGAAGAGAAAAAACCATGCAAATGCGATACCATCCAAAAATTCTTGTTCGAGGTGATTCTTCATGGCCGTTTCAGCTCCAAGGGCAAACAAATGTTGAGAAAAGAGATAGTAGCGCAACACGAAATACAAAGAAATCCACACCAACAAAGATTAAGTCGAAAAGACATTAGCGGCGCGCGGCGACTCTGTGCATAATCAAGAGAGAAAAATAATAAAAAACAATACGTTATACTCTCCCCGGGCCCAAGTAATGTTACTTTATGAAAGAGAAACAAAAACAAAAAGACGATTAAAGTGAGATGACACGAAAGAGACCTAAGCGAGCAAGTGGAAGCGAGCGAGAGAGAGACTAAATGCATGCATGTGTGAGTGGGTGAAAAAGAAAAATTGCTAAAGAATCGATTGAACGATTGAAAGCACTATTTTTAACTCAGAAAATAAGTAATCATTCCAGATACTGTTGCATGCCTAGTTATCGTACTATAGTCAGGAACGACATTTTAACACTGGTGAGATATTACACGATTGTAACGAATTAACGGTAAAAACAGAATCAATCGCGAATGGCTGATGAAATCTTCTATGTTAGGGTAGAACTTCAGCGATGCCGATCGATTGTTTCTTAGACCGTAAGCGGTATACACGTAGTAATTACTACTGTACATATATATCATTACGATTATTATTATTATTCTCATAATTATAATTATTACGATGGTGGTATAAGTACACAATACGTGTGCATCAATGGACGGTAAAGGAAAGCACTGAAACAAGGAGGAGATTGATAGGAGACTCGGGATATCGAAAAGATCGTTCCGTTATTTGCTGATCGTCGAAATATCGAGATACATACAGCGCTGTACAGCCCTTCCTGTACATCCTGACAGGATAGTTATTCCGTGATGTCACTCTCGTCCATCTCAGATATTGGGATTCGCGCGACAAACAACAATCTTAACAGCGGCATCGAACTCTCGCTTAACTCCGGGTGATGAGTTCTGAGATTTCTTCGAGAAACAATCAAATCGAAGGTGTACCCCGATTAGCAAAGGACTCTGATCATGCAACGTCTTCGTAGTCTACATGATATCTCACGCTTCATTCTTAACCGTCATCGGTTCCGGTCGTCAAGAATGGGAAGAAGAAATTTGAGCGTGCACAATCTTCTTGTCGTACATTTTCGAATCTCCGATCAAGGTGTATAGCATCATACAACAATAGTACAATCGACTCGTCACTGTTGAGGACATTTATCATAATATTCCTTTGAAAGGAATTATCTTTTTCTTGCTACCTCCTGACACAAAGTTGTAAACGTTTCTTATGTGTGCATTCGAAAATATTCAAAATGCTGCGTACTCGTGACACGTTTACAAATCATTTAACATTTCTGCCTCAATGTTCTTCTTCCTTTGGCGTGTTCATTGTTGAAAACAGAGTTAATACATTGTTCATCGGAGACGCAAGAAGATACTATTTTAAGTAATTTCTTCCTATTCTCAACGGTTGTTAACTTTCTTCTTACGATTTCCGGGTGAATTGCGGAATCGAAAATTCACTCTGCATCAGTCATAGTCTTCGATTCTGTGAGAGTCGGGCACGAATTCGACACTTTGAAGGGAATATTTTTTAATATGTAGGTTATCAAGAATACCGGGCTAAAGAATTATTCTTGTATTCCGTGGCAACGTAGGATATAATTCCTGTGCATTCTTCGTGTTGTTCGTGTACACTATCCCCTGCACGATTGTGAAACAGTTTTAAGACGTTGGAAAGCTCCGCATCACGGAGCGTTCTATTGTAAAAGCTATTCTTGTAAATAGCGGCTATCATGTAGCATTTGTCGTGTGACAAGTAGAATAAGACTTGCGAACGTAGACTTTTTGTAAACGGCAAGATTGCGAGAGGACGCACGCGAGAAGAAAGCAGGACACATACATAAGTACAAGATTTCTTGCCGCGAGAGCCAGCGAGTCGGAGAACCGAGCAACAATCGAAGTCCTTTAGTAAGACTGACAAATCAAAGTACCAGACGATGAATGTTTGACCTTTCTATTCGATCGATTGGTATGATCGCAAACCTCTCATTTGAAACGCGTGTCCTGATGATGACTCTTCTTTGAATCTATTCGTTGAGCGCGTAGCATCACTTTTCCAAGGTCGAGCAGAACTTCTCGTTTGTTTCCTCCGGTCGAAGGATACATAATAAGCTGGAACAGCTTCGGAAAGCGTTGATTCTCGTTTCAGCGGTTCGTCTCGATGCTCGATTCTTTCTCATTGCCAGTGGACGAAGGTAGGCAGTGGGAGGCCAAAGGGAGCGTCGAAGGAAGAGTCGAGTAGATTATCGTAGGATCCGTTGATTGTACAGCTAAGTAGTACGGTGTGTGTCGTAAGTTAGGGTACATTTTGTAGGATTAGGTGTAATTCATTTTTAAGAAGTAACTTTACGGGGGTGAAAGAAGCGAGAGCGTATCAATGAATTCGCTCGAGGCTGAGGATCTGCACGAAACGACGAATAAATGAAACGCGTTACATGCCATACGGTAGCGACGAAGAGTCTCCAGTATTCCATGGTGTTTATAATCGTAATCGTAAATGATTTCCCCCCTCCCCCTCCCGATGACTTTTATTTTTATCGATAAAGACCAGCTAATAATAAGCCGGTGTGACCAATCCCCGGTGTCCAGCCCTATATGATGTACGAGGACTTAGTAATTGAAAGTAAGGTAGTGCATAGGGAAACAGTAAGGAGTACGACGAAACGTATATCCATTAAGTCGAGTGTTTTTTCGTCGGCCAACTTTTCTGGTGCCGCCCGCCATCTTGTTATTTATTGTATCGTAAGTTGTGAAAGAAGAGTACGTCTTATACCATTGAATGTCTAGTCATGGCCTCTCTATATAATTTATTATTTCGCGTTACGTGCAAGGGTTGAACACGTAGTCTGCGTTGAGTCGCGAGACGCGAATTTATCGAATCATCTAAGTCATCGAATGAAGACGTTCACGCGGACACATGTAATATGCACGCCAAACAAATAACGTATTATATGTACGGTGAAGAAATGGACGAGAAGCAATTTTGTTAAGAGTTCATTCTATACTTTACTGTTTCATGTATCCCCGTGACGTCATCGTCCTCGCTAAATTATTGAGTCATTGAATATTATTTTTATTATTATTATTATTGCCATTATTTATTATTTATAATGATAATTATTATTAATGCGAATATCGTCGGATCACGATTTCCAGTCATCAATGATAATTGCCAAACGTAATTCACTATTTTGCTATTGACTTGATTATTACTATTATCTCTATTAATATTGATAATAATGAATATTGAGTATTTATTATTATTATTGCAAGTATTTATGAATTTCTATTTATTGATATTGATCGTTGGTATCGATTTACGATTATGTTTCATCGATACCTTGCTACTGTACTTATTACAGATTGCAATTTATATTTATTATTATTATCTCTATTGCCATTACTATTATCTCATTATTATTAGCATTAACATTAATCATTATCGTCAATCGTTCTTACTAATGCCACTATTATATTCTGCATAAAATTCTACTCATGTCTATTTGCTAATTGCGTAACGCAACATGTAATGTATATACATACATATAATATACGTAATATACATATATAAACTTATTCGTAAAAATATATATATATGTATATACATTTACATATTATATAAAACATATTTAATAATATATATACATAAATATTATATTATTATTAATTATTATTATTGCTATTATTATATTATTATCATCGCCATCATTATCATTATCATTATTATTGCATAGATTGTGGACGTAGGTTTTTATCGAGGAAGTTAAATGTGTATACAGGGAGAGGTGCACAGGCGAGATGTGTTGTTTGACAAGTTACATGAAAAGAAAAAAAAACCAAACAAAATAACAAAAAATAATGATGGAGGTACGAAGCAGCGTAAAATTGACCGCAAGGCAAACGCGGTCCGTTTGAGAGTATATATGTATTTTTTTATATTCTAACCCTAACAAAGAGCAGAAAGAAGAGAAAAAAACAAGCGAGAGCTGTGTGCGTTTTGAGTGTGAGATAGAAATGATGGGGCGAAGGGGGGGTGGGAGTGCGACGATTTGTAATGAAACCTGGGAACAGAATCTATTTGTAGGTACTCACTATTTATTACTGTTTTTATCACTATTATTTTTTGTACTATTGCAATTATCATTATTATTGTCATTACTACCGTTTCACTGTTGTAATCGATGACGCTAAGGCTGCACGCGAAAGGGTCGATCGGTGATGCGACCTTCGATGAAAATATAATCGTACGTTTTAACGTTCTTCTGCCCCTTTTGTGACGTCCACCGATCAAGCGTCCTCAAATATCTTAACTTTTCTAAAAAAAAGTTCATGTAAACCATTGTATTAATTCGAGGATCAGTTGCATTTTTTTTCTTTTTTGTAAAATGTATAGAGCCACGTATTGCGCACACATAACAATGGATTCCGCCTTAAAAGTCGTTTTCATTAACTTCTTCGAACATGATTCTAAAGCAATGGTTGAAATGGTCGCGACGCCTGATGCAAGACGGAAAGGCGTAGAATAATTTGTTTTGGAATGTTTTATTCAATAAAAATCGCCGAAGGTTGATGGAATAACTTGTTTGTAAAGTTATACAAAATAGAACAGTTTATTTTGTATGAATTATCTCTGTATATTAAATATGTTTTTCTGTGTTGCATCTGAATACAAACACGATCGATTACTTTTCAGTTTTCATCAATAAATTGTGTCATAATCCATTGGACCAAGAATCAACAGGATGGACCAAAACCACTAGAAAAACATGCCATTCGTTATTTTTCAGTTGTCGTAATTTTCGTAAAGCGGTATCTCGACGAAGTACTTATTAAATTCTAAATCCGTTGAGGAATTCATTGATCTTCCATCAGAGATGTTGAACTTTTGAAATATAAATAAAACGGACGATATGAGGAATAATAAATGAAGCGAATACGTATTCTAGAATATATTTTTGATGTGTGACACACATATATGTATACAAATATTACGTTTTAAACATAACCCAGCACACTATAAGCTTTAACATTTGAAATATTCAGTACTTTACGATAATCAGCAAAAACAAAATTTTCTGTTCCTTTACAAAAATGATCGAATTTAGTTGGTTGATTATTTGTATTGTTTAGTAATGGGGTTTCGTTTTGCAAAAGCAGTAATAATTTCAAAGTAAGACACACTCGAGAAGTACGAGATTATCGCGAACATTTCAAAGAGAAAAGCATAATTGTAAATCGATGTATTCGCGCTGCTCTTATAAAACTAAAACTTGCTGTCGCATGTTTTGCGCTTTGTCGTTCGAGTTAATTCGGCCATCATCCTGATGGCTAAGTTGTATGACTTCGCGTATGGAAGTTGACTCGCGGTATCCACACAAAGGCAATGTTTGTGTGTCGTTGTCGTTGTTTAATGTAATAATTCCCTGTTATGAAGAACAGTGACTCTGTTAATCAGATTCAACGGATTTGTTTGTAACGAGAACACTACGAAGCACACGACCAATATTGTGTTACAGCAAGTTCCGCTCATTTTATAACTGTTGACAAAAATCAGGTTTCGTAGGAAATAAGCTATATTATATTTCAGGGTGTAGAATTGCTGTATTTAATATACGATGTACGATACTTTTTGCTCGCAATTACGTAAATGTTTGTTACAAAATTAGAATGGATAGATTTGCGGACGAGCGAACTGCATAAGATAGTTATAATTTATTACGATCAAAGTATTTCTTTAAATATGATTAGCACTATTTTTTTTAACAGAATACTGATATTTTTATAATAACTATTATAACCAAACTGTGCGCAAATTAAATAAACAATAAAAATCAGGATTTCGTCCGTTTATTTCTGGCTTTTTTTTATTTTTTTTGTTCAGCTGCGTTTTATATGTTTTTTTTCTGAACACAAATACATATTTTCTGTTAAGTATCACTTATTCAAAATAAAATAACAATTGATAATAACAACGTGTGTTGAACTTTTTTTCTGGGTTAAACTGATGCACACCAATGGTGGAATTAGAACCTTTTGCGTAAAATAATCATTTCATTTTAAATAGTCTCATTTCATACGTGTTTAGTCGAAAAATTATCGTTTCCATAAATTGGTACAAGCTGATAGACGAAGTATTCTCCGAATCTCAGAAGAATCATCTTCCATTTCATTGCTGGGATATCTTATTACATAGAACTGCCAAAATTATCAGCCAATGAGGTAACATTGTCTCAAAACTGAACTTTAAAGGACGAACGACCATTTAAATTTCATCACGAGGACAATGCATTCGACAGTACGCAAAGACGTATCGGTGGACGTCCTAGCAGAGAAAAGGAGGGCATGAAAACTACCAAAAGAGGGAAAGGAAAAGAATAGAAAGCAAAGATGAAACTACGAAAACGCGGTATCGAAATTCTCGGAGCTTCAATCGCACCATAGCTTGTTACAGACGCCATTGGCTGTGCGAATTCTTCTTTTTTTCGTAAACGAAAAGGATGACTGTTGTTGAGATTCGCTTTTCTCTTTTCCTACCATGAAGTCCTTTATGGCCACCGTGTATCGAATAGCGGATCGATTGTGACTCTGTATTCTCCTTTTTTTGAGAAACTTCGATGAGGGAAGGTTTCAGGGCTCGTTAGAAAAGGAGGTGGGAAGGTATAAAGTATAACTATCTTCATGTCAATTACTTAGGGAACATCAAAGACAGGGGTAATACTAAAATACCCTTGCGTCACTAAGGAAATCTTTTATTCCAGGAGTGTTTTTCTACCATCTACATATACTTTCTAATATGGATTCACTTACGAAGTCATTCGTCCACTGCTTCTGCTTCTTCTTGGCAGAGAGAAAAAGAGTGAGAGAGAAAGTAATAGTTTGAGTGAATAATAGCATATGTATGTGAGTGTACGGGTTTGCATGTATGCTCGACAAACAAGAGAAAAAGACAGAACAGAAGATTAAAAGAAAAAGCGCGTTTGTGGAATGAATGGATCACTCTAGAATATCAGAGGGCAGTTTAGAAACTTAATATTGATTTGAAAAATATTCTGATGATTATTCTGTTTTTAATAACACGATATGGATATTGCTTTTTTCTTAAATCGATAAACTTACTGGGAACACATTCAAAAGTAATTTCCCTGCGCTATGTGCAGTACACATAGCCTTCATTTTATAAATAGGATTTTTTATGTGAACGTACGAATTAAACTACATAATTAACACGTTATTTCTACCCGGTAAAAGAACAAATCGAAGGAAGAAGGTGAAAATACTTTCATTTTCCTTTCAAGTAATTGAAGCTGTAAATATCTGAATAAGATATAATCAGTCTTTTTAAACAAAAGGTGCAAATAGTGAAAAATGTCTACAAAAAAGGCATCTCATTTTAATGACACGTTTTTAATTTAATCCGAATTTGTTAAACTCTCTCGACTGTTTCTGAAAATATGCAAGCGTATAACAAATAAATAACCGTGATTCTTAACAGGTACGCAACTTCTATTTATAAATATACATTTCAAAAATACTTTAACTTTTTCTAGAATTTAAAATAAAATAATAATTTCTTATCAATTAATGGCATACTTTGAAGACCAGTTACAATAAATATGTTAGAAATGTCAGAAGTAATTTACATGGCAAGAGCTAAGTAATTTGTAACATAAACAAATGGATCTACACAAATTTTAATTTGAAATATTTGTACCCTTTCGTGATTGTTCAAAGATCCGTGGAGTTCCTCAAACGTAAAGGATATTTTATAATACAAAAATCATCCGTACAGTCACCTTGATAGATTATTGGAATTCTTGAAGATGTCAGGACTTCAATATATCTTTCGAATATTTTCAGTACAGGTCCCTTCGAAATTCAAATGCGGCCTATACCGTCTGTTTGAATTGTATAAACGATACTTTCAAATCTTTTAATCCAGTTTATGCTAGCGACAATAACGTAACAATTCCATCGCAATATTGTAACGAATATTTATTTTAAAACATTTACAAAAGAAAAATTAATTTATTATTACATTAAAGTGATTTCGCCACGTATAGTTCCACTCCGAATGAAAAAAGTGGGAGAAAAAATATACACATGTGTATAATACACTATATCGTAATGGTAAAAATTATATAGTATTTTAATATGATTTAAATATTTATACTGTTGATATAGGCAGTACTATACACATAATGGAAACACTTGCGTACGTATTTCGACTGTTACAAATAACAAAGAAGTGATGCAATAGAGGTACAATACATGTTATAAATATTGTTTTATGACTTACAGGTTTAATAATAATTTGATGGCCACCTTGTTCGAGTTTTACAAGTAAATCGGTTTTTCAGCCATTAGAAATATTTTTCATTAAAAAGCAAAAAATGGATCACATACAGTTTAATAACATTATCGCATGTTATCGGACAAAAATGAGGAAGATCGTTTCCATTAGAAAAACGCAGAACTAATCACCTTCGTACATAATAAATGAAGAAAGTGGAAGTAACTTTAATATCCCTTCTTAATGAAATTGTTTACGACAGTGTAGGTAACAGTTTACAACCCTAATAACGGATTTGAACACATACGTGGCATCATAAAATAGATCTCCGGGTATCGTTAAACGAAAATTTCAAACGAGCTACAATTCCTTCAAGATACAAGCAATAAAAGTTCACGTTAACAAAATCAAAGTTTTTTTCGTGCATGTACGTATGTACAAGATGTAAGAATCCGTCATAAAAAATTGTAAACAATTAATGCGCTTTCAGAATTTGGTATCATTACTAAATCATAAAACTTTTAGTACACCGTAACAGCCTTCGTAAAAAATAATCATTCTCACAAGTTGCGAGGCTTCTATACTACCGTGAAAACTCTAGTAAATCTAAAGATCTTCTAGTGGAGAACAAGAGTTAGAACTCTTAGGGTACCGAGAGTCCTCTGACTGACGAGTCACCTCAACTTGTGAATCCTGAGAGTCCTAGTAAAATACGGCTATTTTCTTAGTGTGCTACGAGAATTACTTTAATATTACCTTCTAAAGTATTAGAGTTCTTTTAGAGAATATTAAAGCATCATTACGGATTGAAAAGGATTCCCAAATTGTTCCCAAACATATCGCAGCTACAGTTTGTATTTTTGAAAGTATCACCTTGTCCTATAAATAATGCAAGTATCTCCACTTGCTAGAAAAACAGTACGATAAAATCACTTTAAATAAGTATTATCTACACATTCTCCATCGTTGTCTATAATTTTTCTTCCCTCTTGACAAACTTTTGAATTCTCCGTTTAATAAAAATAAACACTTATTTTCTTTGCGAGTAACACTGGTGAACATAGAGAATGATTCGTTCCTCCTATTTGAATTGTTTTAATTTGTCCGGCGTCCGATGTACGTACATTATACAGCATATGATGGAATATTGTCTAGATGAAACAGGATACCTCTGTTACTCACCAAGCTAGATCACATTTCTTTTCAAACTTATTATAGGCACACTAAATTGTACCAACCTTCAGTAGTCCTTGTTTGATTAGGTGCAAGCATCGAAAATTTATTGCATACTTCATCGTACACCGAGAAAAACTTTTTACAGTTACAACCCTGGCTGCGCTTATAAGGTATGCGGATAGTTCATTGGGACTCGTTAGCGATGCTGCGTGCGTTTTATGTTGCAGCACGTGACAGATTTTTCGTCCCCAATCCCTCTCTTATTTGGAAATGAATCACAGTCTGAATTTACTTAAACAAAACATGTTAATGAGCTTTTTGCTGTGACTGAACCTTTTAAAGATTCGTCGGAATTTACAGTTCTCCGTTTGCAAATTTCGTCAATATTGTGCAGAAATAGATAAACTGTCGGGTAGAATCTTTTAACCGACTCTAAAGTTGTTATAGCAGGGTTTTTTAAACTTCAATTCTCAATGGATCTTCACGAAGCTTATTATTATTTCGCACGTTCCTAGTGAAGCGTCAATAATTACGTTGATTCTCATATCTTATAATTCTCAAATTATATCCAGAAAACAAGCTGATATTAAACATCCCAAATTAAGATTATAATACATGCACTAATTTTTACTATCTTACGATATCTTAGAGTGCTCGAAGTTTAATCAAATTTATAATACTGGAATGTACTATAATCTGTTTAAATGGTTCACGAGCAAAATTATGGGTGGCTTTAGTGTATCACAAGTGTCTTTATTTTGTTGACGTTTAACGTGCAAATGTTCGTCTCCAGAAACAGACTGAACAATCTTGTAGTGTCATAAATAGCATTAATGGAGCACTTATGATACATGGGTGTCTAATTTGAATATAAAAGTTTCAAGATTCGTCCTTTGATGAACTACAGAAAAAGTAACCTAACGAAAAAGTGAAATAAGTTCCAGTAATATCTTCCTTTGTCGTCGTCATATAATTAGTTACGGTCTGTGCGAAAGAATGACGTTGACGGTAATACTAAATTAAAATATTTGATTCCCCGTTAAATTAACTCTAGAAATCAACCAAAAGCAGTATTTTCAATACTATTATGAAACCAGCACTTAAACAAGTTTGTCATTTCTTGATTGAACACACATTGTACTCCGTAGGAAGTTACTTTTACAAGAAGTTGTACATACGTACAAAAAATTAGCATGACACGTGAGTGGAAAAACATACGCAGATCTCATTACGATGAAACCGACGAAATACTAAACAAAGTAACAATAAATATGAACTTACAGTGAAATTAAAAACGCATCGCCAATGTCAATAGACTTCTTTTTGCATCACATTTTAGTATTAACCCTTTGACGACGATGAACGCATCCGGAATGCCGCCAGTTAAGCATAACTTTCATAGGTGGCATACACGGTGCGAAATGCTTTAAAACCATGCGCGACGTATCATTCTTTGACACATATTCCTTGTCGAGGGAACTGTTTTGCAATTTTTTGCTCTGTTATGTGATGAAAAGTCTTAGAAAACAAGAAGGAATTTTATAACTTTGAACAAAACTCCCTCGAATGCCTCATAAATAATGAGGCTTGGATACTTTTTTCCTATCGAGTACAATGTAACTGTTTTTCCAACTTTAGAAAACATTCTTTTCTTATTATGTGAGGGGAATGGACGTAGAGTGGGGGTAGGACGGAGCCTGGCATCGCTCCGGATGGCCACCTCTGCTGCATCTGAACTTTTCTACCTAAACCGACCATCCGAATACACTGGTAACGTTTGCAGATTTCGTGACAGAACACCCTCTATATGTATACAGAAAAATCGTTGCTTTGAAACATCGTACCATAAGTGCAGGTACATGAAAATGTCAAACTGAAAGTGCTGTCATATCTAATGATAAACATCAAAAAGAAGATTTCAATCACAGATTGCTTTACCCCGTAACAAGTATATTAATGAACCTTCAGCACTACAAATTCTCATCTGTGTCTCTTCTTTTTCCAAAGTTGTATCGTATTAGTTTTCAAAAATTTTATGTACAAGATCTCGAAGGGAATTATAAGAACGATTGTATCATGTGACCAGGAAGTGTTATGCCTGTAATACAATGGAACACCGATGGTAGTCTTTACAGGTAGACGATTAATCAATTTGCAGGTCGCTCGTTAATGTCCATCACTACATAATAAAATTATATGGGTTTTCGAGTTCTCAAAAACTTCGAATCGAATAGTATCGCAAATTTTCTTTCAAGATTTGTTGAGATGCCGAAAGTATCTTGCGGTATAAACATTTCAAAATGTTTGGAGTTTCAAGTATTCTCGTAATACGATTCAGAGTCAATTTTGCTTGATACGACAGGACACTGGAATTTTCACAATTTAATCTATTTTCATATTTATCCTGTTATTTAATTGTAAAAGAAGAAAAAAGGGACAAAAATAATGCACAAAACAAATGATATTAGCAGCAATATTCTACTTGAAATCTGCATATAAAAAAGAAATATAATTGTTCCAACTTCTCCGGAGACAATGTTGATTTTGCTGTTATAACAATGTTACTAGCATTGTAAAATAAACTTTCACTTGTTATTTATGTAACACGAGCAGCAATAAAATACTTGATGTTACTGCCAATATTAAAAGTGCTGTATACTTGACTTTTCAGTACTATATAACATTAATTATTTTAAATTTTGGATCTTCTGCAAAATATATCTTTGTACAAATAGAAAGTGTCTGTGTGTCTATTTTTAATATTAGTGGCTGTAAAATACTGCATAAGATAAGCATCACTTGAAAATAGAGCGTATCTTATAAACAATTTCAATGTCCAGCCGTATCAAATAAAATTCATCTGTAGTGTGTTTCGGAGATTCCGAAATGTTGTGAGAAACTTTCGGGATCTTAACTCAACCCACCCCGATCATTTATGAATCCCTTCTTTTAAATTATCAATCGTTTCATAACTTGAGTCTAACTTTAATGAAAGAATTTCAACTCGAAACCCGAAAGAAAGATGTTTCCCTCACAATAACAGCAATTTCGTATTATTTAATTGCCTATATATTCGTGCAAAAAACGCGATTTGAGACTCGACTTAACTCTTGAATAGAAAACGGAAGCTTTTACCGTACTAAATATTTTTATGTTACTGAGTTTTTAACGTGAAGACTTTCATATTGCAAAAGAATGTTCCCGTAACAAAGGCGTTGTACTGGTATTCAGGGATTTTCACGTTAAATTACATTCTTGTTTTTAATTTACAGTTCTAGATAAGGAATAAGTTTCAATGCTTATTTTAACAAATTTCAATATTAACGAAATAAACAAAATTTTTGGCATAAGAAGTTCAGTATTTAACAATTAAGTGCAAAGAAACTGTAAACATTAGACATTCTAAAGAGACATTGAAATTATACCTTTTGCACGTCAAATCTTAGTTGTGACTATTTGAAACGTCGATTAAATATAACATCGATAATTTATACTTAGCAGTGAGGTACAGTAATAATTGACGTGACACTTGTAAGAGCAATTCATGCATAAAGCAAATCCTTGCTAACAGTCTATGTCAAAAAAATTTATCTTTCCTTTGCTGTGTGTTTGTTATTTTCATTTGAGCATCTTTACTTTGAAAACATTTCATTAACATTCCTTTGGTTTTATATTTCTTGACAAATCTGTGCAAAGTCATAAAATTAACACTGTGATTTTGAGCTGACTGTCTTATCGGGAGATTGTTATCAATAACGTGTTTAGCTGTTGCTTTTAATATTGTGAGAGGTGTGATAGAAGTCTTCCTTGCATAATAGGTCCGTACCATTTTACTATAAAATATTAATTAATCCGTTAATTAACAATGAATAAATTAATTGAATTACTTAATTAATTAATACAACGTAACAACATGTCCCTTTTCTTATGTAACAACTAGCCCCGATTGACGGGATTGTGTATAAAATGCCAAAAGCACAGATTAAGTTAGCCTATTCTTATGTAATTAGCATGCATTTATAGCAAAAGCAACACTAATTGAAATGTAGTAATAATAATTTACTTACCTTTATCAGGTTGCTCGGAAGAGAAGAAAACGAGAAATTACTGCATGTATCAAAAAACAGAAAAGGTGTCATAACATGACAACGCGTAAACAAATTACAACCTAATTTCGTACGCAGCTCTGTATCGTTGACACACTTCAGACATTTCATTTTCAAAATGCCGCTTTGAACGGAAAAATGTTAAACGTCATTGTAACAACTAGCCCCGGGCTCCCCTAACATGAAATTATAATCGATTTATTACAAAAAAATAAACGCGGAAGAATACTTTTGGTTTTATTTATTGCAAATGATATTTTTTGGAATTGCTTCAGTTCTGTTATTACATATTTTGTACAGTATTATTTTTATATCATTTTTCTAGGTCTCTTTTGTGTAAAGGGAGTTAAATTAGTAATTCTTAACTAAGTTCTTAACGTTGGACAGATCTTAAATAGTTAGCTGTGTGAATACATTTTGGAGAAGAAAATTTCTTTATAGTTTAAAAGAAATGAAAATTGGTATAGTACTATAATTGAATGATACACCAGTACATTTGACACAAAATGAATTGCCTTTCGCATAACACCTTTGACCAGTGTACATCTCACTCATTTTTGTTGGCATTTTCAATAGTTTTCACGTTAACTTGCTCAGTTAATAAACACATTAGTCATTAAACACAAACGGATACGGATCATATTGTTAATCATAGTAATTACAGCTGCAAGTAGATACAATTAAAAATCAATGTATAACGAATTAATCACGCAGGATTTTTTTTTATTAATAATTCAATAAATTTTAGTGAAAAACAAGCCAAGGGGAAGCAAGAAAAGGAGGATCGTTAACTTTCTTAAAAACTAGTGTAACTTCTTTATCAATTTTCTGATTGAAACAGCTTAAATTAATATAGGCGTGTATCTAATATTATATGTAATTAAGAACAATTAAACAATGGCAAGTATAATAGTAATAGCGATAGTAAAAGTAATAATAATGGTAACAATAATAATAATTTGTACTTCATAAATTCGTATAAATATACATGCTAGCTCGCCAGTCGTATACATTTTTGCAGTTCTTATTATTATTTAATATCTAGTAATATCTATCAATATTAATAACTTTACTTCTAATTATTTATGTATGGTGTTCTGAAAGGTGTCGTACATAAGAAACTGTTCTTGATGCTTGCATATATGACATTTATACTTACTTATAATTTTTTGAGTTATTAATACATAAATTCAAACACACATAGGAAAATCTATGCAGTTTCGAATACACTATATTGAAAAGTTAATAACTCTTAGTTAATGCTTTACGAAATTGGTCATGGAAATTAAAAAGTTTGAAAATCAGCTGTTCCGTTGAAATAATTTGATTCAGTATAAATAATAAATAAAAATGAAATGTCATATTTACGACGGTAATCTGATTATAGAGGCAAACGTGATGAAATCCAGATTGTCTTTAAACAAGACAATGTTTAAAATTGATGTAACAGTGAAATCCACGCATTTATAACATAAAGACTTTCATTATTATTATTGACACTATAATCGTTATGATTAATTATCATTGTTCAGAGTTATTATTTACAGTTCAACTGTAATTAAAAGCTGAAAGTTAATCATCGCTCATCGATATTGAATGTTATAGTTACACTTTTAAAATCAGTACGTATTTCCACATACGAGTATAAAATATTACACAATGTTGTATGTGATATGTATAAGAAGACATATGGTTACCCTAACACTGAAAACAGTACACAGAATTACCGATGCAATACAGTGATTACGCACTACTACTATTCGTTGAAATTAATTTAAATATTTAATGGATAAATAATCTGGTTAGACATGGACCCATTTGCGGGGATAAAATTATGTAAATATCGACTGAAATGTACGTAACAAAAATTATAATTGGAATACACGATGTTCTAATTGACCCTTATTAGTGTATTATAAGAATTCCTGTTACAGAATTGTTCAAATTGTAATACAATACAATACGAGATATGGTAAAACATAGAAAATCATTTTTTCATCTCTTTGAAATTTCGATTTTCCACGAAACGACTTTCTTATGTACCATTAAGAACCGCAGTTAATTGATATTGAGATAATAGTGATAGCGTTAACCTACTGTTTTAATTGGACTAGATAAAGAATGTAAAGCAAGTGGAGAACAACGGACATAACGTGAACTGTAATTGAACACCAATATTGTAATGATACAAAGTCTTGTAGACTGTATTCGTGAGACCATAGTTTCATCTCGCGGAATTCATGGACGAATATGGCTCGGTCATTATTATTATTCGATGAAATAAATTGCACTGTTAATGTCGCACAAACTTCCAGTAATCGAATCTTTTATCAAAGTTGCGCATTGATCTTTTTTTTACAAATATTTCTACATAATTCTTTACGGATCATATAAAGTAGAATTTAAAGTAATCAATACTAACACATTTTTATTTGTTTATCACCTCTTGCTGAAATTTTTCCATTAATCTATAGCTTAGTTCCAGCAAATATTTTCCTGGACATATCTTTTTATGTAAAGATTTCGATGATTTTTTACATCTCATATCAATAAATGAAAATGGGTAAAATGTTATCGTGCAAAAATATTTTAAGTGGCTTTTTGATCATAGACGGGTATTTCGAAAATTATCCAAATACGATGCGCAGCTAGCAAAAGTGTATCTCCCGTGTTTAACATGCACTCGTCGCACAGCCTGCGTCTTGAAATCGTTTATCAATACTGTCAATATTTGTTTTCTTTATTAGCTGATTACATGCTAGACGACAGAGAAGGTGTTGATAAAAAATTTCATGACGACTTCGCATACGTTATACTATTGCACAAAATCGCACGGACGTACACATTAAAAGAGGTTCGTATTAATTTTGAAACAGTATGAATTCGACAATCTGCAAAGAAATAAATTAAACAAAAATATCTGTCTCAGAATATTTTCATAATACACTATTTTACATGTTTTATAAGTTTCACATGAAAACAATACGAGAAAACAATATAAATAGATTTAACACATGTATTCGATGTTCAACAATTAGGAAATGTTGCTAAATGAAGGCATACAGCAGAGTAGAGTAATAAAAAAGAGCACTAAAAAGTATTTCTTGCAAGTGCCTTACGTAATTCAGTTTCAAGGATCATTATCTTTCCATTTTTGTCAAATTTCGAATAGTGATGAGTTTTCTCAGTAAATTACCGTGATAAAGAAACAAATTGTTGTTTCATTGTGACCGAAAAATATTTTTATTAAACTGATGACTGAAATAATCGGTAAAATTTCTTTATGAAGCTTCCAAGAAGTTTTATTACTTTCCTTTTAGATCAATAAACAATTACTTACTCATTGGCAGTAATATTCAGTGAAATAATTATGTAGTAAGTTATAAGTAATATTTCCTCATTCAACAGTTATCATATCCCGGTTATTTTATAATTAACACTAGTTACATACCACTTAAGGGATTTCATCCCTGATTAAGAATAAAAAGAAACAGTTTTCCTTACGAAATTATTTTTTATGTTTGCACGTTACTGTCACTGGTACTTGATGAAAAATATAATGCGCATGTATTTTCAAATCCACTTTTTATCGTAATAATGTCAACAGATCGATACGAACAATCGGGAAGAGGTATACGCAGCAGCTGTGCATACCTGTTTTTTAAGAGATAAAGGTTTTTCACTTCCACACATACGTTTTCTACCCATTATATTTTATAGAAGTTCGAACTTTTTGTTAACCATGCAACCGTTACAGCAATTTTTGCTAATGCCCACCTAAACATGCACTTCTAGTATTCTACAACAAGTGAAAAAGATGAAAAGAAATTGCATTACCGCTATTTAGGTTTCTTTACGTTATATTTGTCATTCATCGGTTCAATGACGATCGAAGATCGAAACTCACTATTACTATAAATGTTATTTTAATTGGGTCAGTGTCTTTGCAGAAGCTTCAAAAATTTAAAAAAAAACATTCTTCTTTATTGATGCACAGTATTCGAATCCAGTCAAAAAATTTATCATTTTTTATTGTAGGTTCTAATTTTATAATTACAATCGTTTACATTTCTTACTATTTTCACAGTTACACTTTGGTTATTTGAGTGTATAATTTGTGAAATCAATGAATACAACGGCTTCTGTCGGAAGAAATTAATTGTGAACATAACATTATCTAACAACTGCAGAGGTACCACTTCATATTCAGGTTATGCTTTTATTATTAATAAATATATTTAGTCAAATTCATACTCTGCTACATTCACTTCCTTCTGCATTCGAAATAATGTTTTGAATACCTTGCGTACAGATAATGAAAGTTATTTATATCTTTCATAAAGTATTCGGTCATGTATACATCTGAATCTCAAATTATTTTATGTTCACAAATATTTTATACGTACTACTGGTATGAAAGTATCTGTTTGTAAAGTCTATTAAAAAATTACAGGTAGGGGAAAGTATCCCATTATCTCATAGGTTCCTAATATGGCACATTGAACTTGTACCAAAATTATAACACCTATAGCAAACCATAAAGTAATTACCTAATACCGCATAGGCAATATTAGTCATCAGTTTTTACACTTACTGAAAAGAATAAAAAATACTAATGTAAGAGTGTTTCTACTTTTATGTAACATTATTATTTTTTTTGTATAAACACAATATCAGTAAACATATTTCTGTGTAACTTCATATAATAGGAAAATATATAATCCAATTTTCCAGTAAACTACAAGATGTCATATAAAAGTGTACGATAATGGGGTCCCTTCCTCTACTGCTAAAAGTACACTACAGACTTTGTAAAAGTGATTAGTATCGAACGGAGTGTTATATTTTCAATAAAATACGGCTTTTGTAATTTCCTTTTTTTTTACACAAGACAAATACTTAAGCTGGTTTAACACATTTTTTTTCATATTTTCTACTTTTCACATTTCTTGCTACAGATGCTTTACGTCTACGTATTGAATAATCAAACGTTAACATTCAGCTGTTTATCAAACATGTATTTTGAATAGTGTGGCGAATAGATGGAACACGTTAATTAGTAAATTATACCACATCGAACCTCTTTTAAGCTCGACTTCTTATTGATAAATTGAGGAAACTATAATCGATTAAGTACGGAAGTATTTATTGTTGGATTTCTTCTTGTCGGTAGATATTAGACAGGTTCGTCCTTAGGGCGACCACAGCCACGTGTGTAGATTAGCAATAGTGAATCGTAGTGTATAGGAATTTATATCTGAAAACTCCCGTCATGCCCGAAACAAGTGGATTATATAAATCTACTTGTGTATATTAAAAATGAATTCGGAGACACTTGAATCGAAAAACGTGACATATACTGTTTCAAGAAAAAACTAATACCCTGTTTGAATTATCATTAGTGCGTTGTTACAAGTTACAAGGGTCGCTAATAGGTATGTAAAGACATACGTAGTTGCACATTTGAAACTTGAATAATAAATTTACGATGCAATCCGATAAGAAAAGTCTCACAACAAACTGGAATGTAAAACAATATTTTTAAAACTTACTAACATGTAATACGTTAATCGTTCGAGTGTTGTCACTTACTTGAATGATTGCTCTCTTTCTTTGCAAGGAGTAGTGGTATATTAATCATTGCAAGGCCTCAAGCGCAATTTAATGTTTTTCTTTAAGAACAGCAAACTAAAACCCATAAATTAAAAAACACAACATTTATCATCCCATCTAGTACACACATATTAAATACTACGTAATAAACGGATGTATGATAAAAATCATATTAATTCAAGATTATTATGAATCAACAAAACGTTCACAATGAACAAATGTGACTTTTTTTTGGATTTTCGAGGTTCTCAGTGTGCGTTTTTTACGCCGATGTAGAGGATCCATGACTGGTAAATGAATATTCGTTGATCATCGAATGACAGTTTTCGGATGATTTTTCCACACGGTACATTTACTTCTTTGCCTCTAACAAACACGCGGTAAATGTAAGTACTGCACAATTTATTTAAAATCAAAATTCTATTCGTACAAATCTCATAAACTGAAAAGATTGTAATCTATTTCTAAGTACAAGGGTTTAATGACTATATATTTGGATACTTTATCTGCACCTTCTCCTTCGAATCTTGTTCTTCTTACAATGTGTCGCTTTCCCGAAACTCAAAAAAAGCTATTATTATATTTAGATAATACATATGTAGATTAGTACAAAGAAACAGACTCCTTATGTTAATCCTGTTCAATTGCTAAATTTGAGAACTGCGTGAAAATTGAAATAATGTCTAAAGTTTGATAAGAACTTAAAAATGCAAGATTACCACATTTAATATGCTGCATACATGTATGTACATGTAGTGTTATTTCGCATATAGTTCGACTAACAATAGTACTATTCCTGCCAAGCGTTTTTCCACACCACAGAGTTTTGTACCTCTTCACGTGCAAGCAAAATTTAGGACGACATCAAGCACAAAAATGTTGTGCCTTCAGCAGACTTCACACAATTTTTCCGAAACTCTTTCAGGAGGTTTTTCTCTATGACATGAAAAATCATTCTATCTATCCAACTTTTTACGACTCACTCTCTCTAGTTTGGCTATTTTTAGAGATTCCCAGTTATTCGCACGTTAAGGTTTTGACTGTAATCCATGGTAATTGAATTGCCTTCTTTTCAATTTCCCAAGACTCGCAAAAGAAATTTCCTCAAATGCAAAAAAATTACACCGACCTTATGCGAAATATAAAACGCTTTATGTTATTGTCAATTGTTGCGAAGGAAAATTTTCTCTACATTATTCAGAACAATCACATGAAGTTTGGTACCGTAAAATTCTAACACATGCATATAGATATATGCATATACATAGGGAATAGTTAAAGTGGGAACACAAATAGATCTAGTGTTTATAGCTGTACGAGAACACGGATTCTCGTTGAACTTAAAACTTTTGAATGAGTGATATAGTGGTCGGAAAAGAATTATTTTATGTTAACCTTCTTGGCATTGCCATGTTTTTTATAGCTTTATAGAGAAGAAAAAGACAAATTAAAAGACTTACAGTAATGTATCAGTAGACTGCGGATCTTTATGCAATTTAACATGTTTAAATACGTGAAACAAAGTAAGCAAAACAACAAATAAATTCTGTAACGTTAAAGCAGGACATACAGTTTTGTCGTAGTTTCCTTTCGATAACTACATTAAAATAAATAATATTTAAGTCTTAACATGTATATTTGCATAAGCATTTGCAATCTATATATCAGTTTGAGTATTTGTTCGAGATATTTATGTTTTCACTGGAAACTTTATTAACATCTCCTAAAATTGTAACAGGTTTTTTGGAATTAAGGATTAATGCACAGATATCCTGATCAATAATTTTTATTTGAATTGTACCTCCTACGGTATAGTTAAAGCACATGCAGTAGTGACTGCGTGCTTCCGATTTTCTATAGTCGTAGGTTTATCATGATAAATAATATCTTTTAATATATTTATATTAAGTGGTCTAGGTTTATTGCATCCAGGAATATTATGTGTATATTTTGGGATCAAATCGTCTGAACGACACATTATTTTTAGTTAGCTTGTCTCTTTATTTTCTATGAGACTATAAAAAACAATATGTGCGATGCCATAAAAAATAGATGATTTAGAAATCTCAAAGAAATGACTTTCAGAAGAATTTCTGCTCTACCACTATATTTGTTCTTCTCAGTTCTCTAATTTCGTCTTAAATACTTCATTCAAACTTGGTCTGTAAACAACGTGGAGATTCATGTGTTTCCTTTGAAATGGAAGATCCTATGTATCGCTGTTCATTGAACATAAGATCTTGTTTCTTGTGAAGATAGTATATTCGTACATAATTAAAAGGAATTTAGAAACTGACATGTCCTATTCTTTGTGAAATTTTTAGTGATTTAAAAGTGATAGTCGAACAGTATACGAGGCAGTTGCTAACACGTTAGATAGTAGTTTCATCGATTAATTGTAATTCAAATTATAATCATTCGTGTTACGTTTACAAGAGTATATTTTGTGACAGTGATCCTCTTCTAGAACGAGAAAAAGTATGTTCAACTTTTTTCTATTGTGAGCCATTTTATCTAAAATTTTAAAGTTGTCCAATTCCGAAAGCTGCGAGATTATATGCTTTTACCGAACAAGCATGTTTCATTGTTTTGTGAAATAATATTTTACAATGCGCACAGTATTTTATCAATTAAAACGTAAATTGAAAATGTAAAGGATGATATATCGTGTTAAGATGTTGCTTCCAATTTATCCAAAGTTGAACCAAAATAAAACGGTGATGTTCTCAAAACAGTTACTGTATCAGGAAACCTTTAAGGGGAAGTAATAATTAATAATTACATAGATCAGAAGTTGCTTTAAACCAAAAGTTACTCTCTTTAAAGTATGATTTGAAACATACGAGATTTGTATTATGGTCCCCTAAAATAATAATTTTTCCTTTTACTTGCCATGAAGTTTAACAAATTACTTATACACATTTTAAGCTTTGTTAAAATTTTATAGGGTGTTAGAAGTATAATAAATGAAAGAAGATAATAAAGGCAGTGTTGTAATAAACAAAAGAAAGGCAAAGAAACTTATGATGGATATTATGAACTGTTACTTTCAGGAAATTGAATAATATTCATACGGAACAAGTTTGAATGAAGTACGTTATACTGGAGAAATTATACCTAGTCTAAAATGCAGTAATAAAGATGCGTATGAATGAAGAATGGATGAATTTTAATTGAAATATATTTATTATATTTTTTATCTGTGTGTATAGTATAAATATGTTTGATAAACACAGTGCAAAAAAATAAGAAAATATTAATACAGTACAAAGTAATCGCTTATTAATAAAAAAAAAAACATAATGTGCGGACACACTTTAAATGTCTTTGTTAATGCAGTTAACAACACTTCCCTTTATATTTTTATTGTACGAGTTCCGTATGAAAAAGGTCGACAAAAGCTACTTCATAACTATACTACAGTATCCTTTTCACCGTTTGTTTCTGAAGAAAGGGAAAATAATATAAGTAATGGGCGATCATGTTCAAATAATCCTTCTCAGAATAGAAAAAAGTGGCACATTTACAATCTTTATAGGAGATTAAATTCTATAGAACATTGTAAGCGAAGCTCCATTATATTAAAGAAGGACACAGAAAAAACTCTAGTAATTATTTGAGACTGCATGACGTAAGAATAACTCCAGCAAGTTAGTATGCATTTCTGTCTTAATGATTCAGTAGAAATCAAGGATTTCCAATGACCAAGCGTACATATTTTTCCAGTAAGTACGTGTTCTTGATTTTATCTACTAAAGTTGTGTATTATTAATTTTCAAACGTTTATTGAAACAATATAAGGAATAAGAACAGTCGATATTCTCTTGATTTTCATCTTCAATTCCTCTACGTATTAGGGTTATTAACACTCACTCTGGTTAAAAATATTTGTCGCACAGGCGAGATGGAAAAGGAGAAGAAGTCCAAAGTAATTTCCATCCGTTTTCATGTGTACCACGCAAGCAATATTTAAGAGTTTCTTACTTAAAATATTCAGACCAATTAATAAGTAACATTCTCTTACAACGTAAGTAATAATGTGACGTCTCAAGCAATTTTATCAAATTTAAATGTAGTTTAATTATACAAAAGTAAACATCTGTTGGAAACCTTTGATTAATGACTTTAAACCTAAAATATTGTTTAACATCCATGTATAAAATAAATAATAATTTTCTCAGGCATGTTTTATCAAATTGCTGAAAAATTTAATTTACTTTCAACTATAACTTCAATGTAATACACAACTATGAGTAGATATAGCGACACGAAATTTTTTCAAAAGTAATGAAACATTCTCTATTAAGAAACAAAGATGCATTCCAGAATTTGTGTAATGCAATTACATTGATGCTTTGGTCAAGTAATATATATATATAATTCCATCGATTCATTTTAATATATAAATTAAACTACAACTCTGACTATAAATTACTAACACGCATAAATATTTATAATTGGTCTAAATTGTCATTTAATTTATTTTATACTAAGTGTAGTGCAGTTCAAAACAAAGCAGAAAAATCAGTGGAGTATGCGTTCTGCTCAACAATTTTTATTGAAAGTCCTCGGACTGGACATGAGATTTTATTATTCTTTAAAAATATTTCGCCGAACAAGAAGGAGAAGAGAAGAGTGCAGTAAGAAAAACAACAAAAAATGAAAACAGTGTAAACATTACGTTAGAGTGAGAGAGGATTATGCGTGCATGTCATAGGTGTAACATGTATATTTAATTACCATGTAGTTATATAATTTTTTTAAGGCTTAGACATTCCAGTGAAAGTTGGGGGAGGGAAGAAAATATTGACATTTAATCGATAACAAAAAAACATTAATTCTAACTCTATTCTATCTCTATATTCTTCTACCGATTATATTTTTCTAATTATATTTGTACGTTGAATTATAAGCTCTAATTGACCAAGCTATTCGTGCTTGCGTGAGACAAGAAGAAAAAAACAAAAAGTTGTCGACGAGTTGATAAGTGGCGACGAATGAAGGTATGCTTAATAAATACGTGCATGCGTTTAAAAAAAGTGGGGTGAGTTAAATGAATCAATAAAATGAAAAATGAAAAAAAAAAAGAAGAAAATGGCTCATGTTATTTTTTGGACATTGAGATTACGTTGCTCGTTTTTAAATAAGATATCTAGTCTATTTTTTTTATCGATCTCAGTTTCTCGATCGTTCTACACGCTGTTACACAAATGTTGAGCGTGTACGGACGTATGTATAATCTGAAAGAAAAGAAACGAGGGGAGGAAAAGGATTATGAAACAAAAGAGAAGTGAAAAAGAAATCAAAGAGAAAAACCTTACGTGGAAAATCTTAAGAAATCGTATATCGAAAAAATTACTTGCGGCATCCGCGTATGATTAGGTCGTAAGGTATAATATCGATTAATTAATTAATCTCTCGTACACGTAGCACGTTATGGATGTACTTTTAAACGTCCCATACCGTGTATGCACAAACCCTAACTAAAATCGAATTTATTAGACCCATTTAGAACTTGAGCGCCGTACTTTGCTCTCGATGTTCCACACGATTGACGTTATCCGATCCAATTCTACATTTTATTCTCAATCTACTAACAGTAGTGGTTCTCAGTAAATGTGTCTACGTTTATCACTGAATATTACGTTTTTAAGGTAACTCCTTCTTCCTTTTGATGCGTGGATTATTTCGATTTTTGATATTTCGTCTAGATTACTTCAAAGTTTTAAGAAATGTAAGTACAGTTTTCAATCATTTTTGTAATATACACCAAACGGCATGTTTACGAATTTTTAAATTACTCCAAAACAATATGAGGGTTCCTTGTTTGTAACAGAGTATCAAATCGTTTGATTTTGAACATTGGTATTTTGCACTTCTTGTATGTTTGTACAGACGATCTATTCGGAGACAAAAACTTTTATTGATATTTGGACGATCATGGATGTTCTATAATGAAAAAATATTTTATACATAATTTTTATGTAGCATTCCTCCTGCAAATTTCCGTTGCTGGGATATTACTTTTTTGCTTACAATTTTCAATGATTTTGTAATAAGAATATTAGTTAAAAGAAACACTAAACATAAAAATATGTATCAATTACATAAAAAATTCAGTATTCTAATGTCAATATTTGATTAAATTATTTAAGAAAAATGAAAATTTTTCGTGTGACATTCATAAAAAACAAAGAATTTAATGTGAATATTTCGGTCAATATTTTTATTTTTATCGCCATTTAACCTCGTGCTGAAAAATCATTGATTATTATTACAATTTATTTTTACTGTTTTATATACTGTTAAAAATTCGAAGAATAATAACCGTTTCCAAACACTGTAAAATACAATTGAAATTTATCTATATATATCGAATCTTTTTTACTTTGCAGTCCGTAATTATGAATAAATAACTGAAAATGATATATAAAATATTCAGAATGGAAAAATAATGCAGATTATAATTAAAAATGCTCTGAACTTTAACATCGTAAAAGTGTAATTCTTGAAAGGCATAAAGTACTTATGTGGTATAATTGATATGTCCCTTTCATGTTTAACGCAGTATTCAGGATTATTTAGAAACGCCTTCGATAATTTGTTTTTTTAAGGTTCTGGAAGTTTACGTACATAGGACTTTATCAATTGATACATAGCAATAATAATAAAAACTAAACGATAATAATCTATTAACCTTGTCTGATTTATTTGTAAAAAGATTTTCTATTTTTCTACGCGAACTCAATATTCATAATCAAAGTGTTGCGCGTCATAGCCTGGAGTTTTTACTGTTACATGTTACTGGTTCAACCACATTTCTAAATATTTTTGAAATTATCCCTGAACAAGTATTGTTTCAAAACGTGTTAAAGGATAATCTGAGAACCACTGTCCGAAAGATACTGTTCCGAACGACATGACAAATAACGAAAAAGAAAACCTTCCACTTCCATCTGTAAACATTTATGCAAAACTCAGGTTTAAAATTCTTATAGCTTTAGGCAGTCAAAACGGATAAACGGATACTACAGATGTTTTCCAAAATTTGCGATGCACTCGTTACGATTAAAATTGCACGAAGTAAGCCATTACACGTAGAACTTCGTCGATTAGAGAACGTAGAAAGCAAAGGTGGTACTCGGAAAGACGCAGCAAAATCAATTGATCACCAACAAAAAGTACTACAAGGTAAAACACAGAAATAATATTCGGGCGACTACTATTTAGTCGACAGCACAGACAATTCTTTTTATATCGTGTTTATCTGATGTTGTTAAGCTTTAGCATTAAATATCGGCCAAAGGAAATGCACAGACATCATTACACGATAGCCATCGAGCGAATGAACCTATTTTATATACACGGACATATAGAAATTAACGTCCACAAACGCGAATACACACACACGCGCGCACGCACACAGACGAACAGACAGATACACAAGCAACATAAATATTTCTGTGACCTCGCCGCTCCTTTTAAATGAAAGACGACGAATAGGGTACGTATGTCCCCCAGAACGTGAAATTGTTAAATGTGTTACTTATTAACCAGTTATAGATTCCATGCGCCGATCAAGCGACGAGAAACAATCAAGAACTACTCGAATTCACATGAGAACGCAACACAATAAAGAGTACACGTACATAACATCGACATCTACGTCAAACTATATAAAGTATCTACAAAATAATATTTACGTACCTATATACATATTATAAGTATAACAACACGTACATACGGTCGCATACATACATACACACATACATGTATACATACGTATGAACATATATACATACATGTATAATATATATTTACTATTATCAAAAACAAACGCAGAAGTAGGGTATAAGTTGATCGTAACTATTTCAAGGAATCAAATGTGCATGTTACCGTGGTAAATTGAAATGGAATTAAGTTAAGCAAAGGGTTAAGTATGATAATAAGATAGCTTGAATAGGGAAAATGTACGAGGGATTAGACTTTATTGAATAGAGAAAGAAGAAGAATAAACATGAAGAGAAAACGGAAAGAGGAAGAAGCTTATAAATAACAATAGCGATGGTACTGTAAACGGTTAAGCAGGCGTCAAGGGGGTGCTATTTAGTCTAAGTGCGAGTGGTAAAATTGTTACAAAGTACGGACTGTTTCGAAAAATCATAAGCGAACACAAATAATGAGACCCGAAACACCACCACAACACGTCTATGCGAATCATACAAAGCTTTTGACAGGCGGGAGGTCTTGTTGCAAGAAAAAAGCAAGCCAAAATTTCTTGTTCAATCTCTGCAATATTACTCTACACGCGCCCTCGAGACCTTAGCCCCCTTGGTCGCTGATTCATGTTTGTTTGGTTTTTATTGTCAGAAGTTTCTATTTTTCCATAATACGATAAGGAACGATAATATTATTATTAAATATGTGCATGTGCGTTAGCGTGTATGTGTGAAAGTAAGTCGAATGAATTGACGAAAAAAGGCGTTAAAGGAATGGAGGAAGAGCAGACAGTAACTGTTACAATGGACGAGGACATTTGAGCATGACATTCATCCATGTATGAATCGTTTGTTACGTTACATGTATCAAGTGACGTAAGTGATATTGATACTTATTGATTATTATTATTAATTAATAATGATAGAGAAAACAAGAGAAAACACAGAGAAAACGAAAATGAAGACAAGGAGAAAACTGATATTAAATTTGTACGTTCACAAAATAGATTGCATGCGAAGTACGGAGAAAATTTGTAAAACAAAAGAAGAAGGAAAAAGGATGTGAATCTGTACGTGTGTATGAGAGGAAAACGGAAGGGGCGAATGCGTGCGTGCCTGTGTGTACGAGAAAATGCAAACGAAAGAACGTAAAAGAGAGAATGCAAAAGGGTAAACGAGAGAAAGAGGGACAATTTTTTTCTTGTTATGAACTAAGTGTGCCTAGTCAATAGAATATATCTCGTCAATTTTAATATTACATATATTATATATTATATATTATTACGATTATATTATTTAAACTTGATACCATAATATAATGTGAAACCTATCGGACATGAAAAATAATAATACGACAATGATTGTGCTGTGTTGTACTACGAAATGTTGGCCTGTGACTACATTTGTAGTTATTATACATATATACACGCATAAAATAAGGAGCAACCATGCGTACGTACATACATATACGGGTCTGCGTACGTAGGTTGTGCAACTTTTTTGAACCGTCAAAAAGTATTATCGTCAGACAAAGCCGAAAATCGTGAAACTACTTGAGAATTGAATCGTGAATTCGTGATAATATACAAAGCAGCTTAATTATTCTTCCTTCTTCTAGTATCTTGCGAAGATTTTCACTTACGATTAGTATATCGTTGATCAATGGTCTGCAATACTCAGTTTCAATAAAAAAGGAATTCCCACTGAAGAAATGTTGAACACTATAGAAATTTTTCTTTCGCTCTACATGATCGTAACAAAAGTTTACGAGAGCGTGGAATTATAATGCAAATTATTGTCAAAATGTATACCTGCAGTTGGATGTTCTATTTATTCCCGCGTGCATTTACTATAAAACATTTTATCCTGTTCCACTTGCCTCTAGGCATGAAATACTTCAAGCAGTGATTTTAAACAGTAAAAATTGTCACGAATATTCAGTTCTGTTCTAAATTGTTTGTCTTCTAACACGCTGACTGCCGAGTGATTGTTGAAATGTTTATACAAAAGAATCATCTTATAAAAATGAAATCAAACTACGGCTTGTAGGTCCCGGTGCAGCAGTCAATGTGTTGCTAGAGCGTTTATTCAATAACAAGAAAGTTTGAAACAGCGATAACTGTGCATCATGGTTTCGAACAGAAACGTAATAACCCGATTCCGTCGAGTCGTAAAACAAATGACCAATCTTCTTTATATCACGTTAAACGACGATTAAATGGGTCAGAACGTTTCAAAGTGAAGATTTCACGATTCCCGGCTATCAGTTGTGAATACGTTTCACGTTTTACAGCAAATTCGTTTGTGAATGAACGACTTGCGGCAGACTAACAAATAAGAAAGATGAAGGGAAAAAAGTTCGAAAGCAAGAAAAGAGACAAGTCGAAGCGGTTTCCTTTTTGTCTATCCATTCAGGAGACGTGAGCTTGTTTTGTTGAAAATTCGAACGTTTTCGAGAGATGGCAAAATAATTCAGTATGGAAGAAAGTACGCGACGAAACAGTGTCGCGATGTAACGAATAAGAAATGCAATTTGTGGAATGATTGTAAAAAGTGAATCATTTTGCCTGTCGTTCTCTTTCCAAAAATCGCTTCGATAAAACTCCCATTCTGCCTGTGAACAGAGAAATGTGTGAAGAAAAAAGAGGACAGGGGGAGGGAAGACAAAATTGGGAAAGGTATTAAGAAAGAAGGTAATAAGATAAATCGGGCGAAAGTTATTTTTTTTAACGAAAACTCGTCCCATGTACTCTTAGCTACCCTCCTCCTACCCTATTACATATAAAATTGATATTGTTAACGATTGGTTCATAAACAGTAATGAAAAAAGGAAGTGAACAGAGAAGAAAAAGAAGAGAGAGAGGAAGAATATGTGTGTATGTGTATACGAAAAAAGAATGTATGTGTGAGAGTGAGGAAAAGGAAAGAGTACGTAAGGGAATGAAAGCAAGATTAACGGCTCATATCAAGGTTGGTTATGAAGTAAAAGGGCTATTTATTTAGGATATAACTACATGGTCTGTTTTAATGTGTCACGGGCTATACGTACTGTACTATAATATCTAACAATAAAGTATTTTGTTTGCTTCAAACATGTGTGACTATTTTTCTCCATATCATTTCCCTAGCCTTTCCACACTGAACTACAGTAGAGCATCAATTATCCGAACCAATTGGGACCGAGGTGTTCGGAAAATCGAATTGTTCGGATACTGAAACATGCATGTGCTTACCCAGTTTATAACTATAGAAATTAAACCTAAAATTACTTATCAAATACAAGACTACTACTGCTGTAACTTGAAATGTAGTGTATATTAAGCAAAGTATTAATTCAGTTTTGAATAAATGCTTTGAGGTAACAATACACATTTATTACATACATATGTAAATATATCCTTTTACATGAATAAAAAAAACAAATATGTATGTCAAATGCATAGTAATTACCGACGGTTAATGTTAAGAAAGTTTATTTTTTAAAGTAATATTTAATTTTTTTTTTAACCATCGAAGACTGTCTTTTCTTGAACTGGTGGGGATAGCGACGATGCAACTGGTTCGGATAATCGAGGTTCGGATAATTGACGCTCTACTGTACTTGATACGCATCATATTAATACTGTTCTTAACGAAAAGAAAAAAAGTTTGTCTTAACAAACTATGAGACAATGTTCGTATAGGTCGCAACTACTCTGGACACTATGTACAATATTATGTGAATAAAAACATATAGTTTCGTTTAAAAAATATTCCTTGAATGACCTTGAAATCGTAGAAAAAACTTGCTTTGAGGAAAAACTTTTTCCTTGCCGCTGTATGTGCTTTCACGAGCAGCGCAATCCTCTCCTGAGACGTTTACTCATATAATCAAAAATATCTGAAAAAAAACAGGGGAGAATTGCCTAAATAGTACCGATCTCTTAAATCGTACATCATCAGTTTCTCTGCTATTATCAAATATAAACGGCATCCAGCAGTAAAAGTATCACATCCTATTTTGTGCGTGCTACAAACATTTAAACAAATCCGGAATGATTGATGTAACATTTGTCCAATTTAATTTAAGTTTCCGTTTTATTATGCATTTTCGTATTTATTGAAAAGTTTATTGAAAAATATTTTACATTTATTGTATGTGCATTTTACATTTATTATAAACGTAAAGTCTATATTTACAAATAAATTCATTGTTTTCTAACTCGTACTGGTACGAATTGATATTCATTCTAAACACATTCCGTATCACGCAGACAGGTTGTATGTAACCTACTATATTTACTATACAAATAGCTAAAGTCTATCTTAAACTATTAGATAACAAAACAAAACTTTTTTTACCTATTTTTAATACTGGCAAAATGAAGGAAGTGAAACAGCTTAAAAAAATATTAATTCAAATCAAGTTCATCTCATAGTCAGTATGCCATCCAGTGGAAAAGATATTTATACTAATGAAGGAGACTGGTTTTACTCTCTCTGCAATGAATCATGTACAGAAAACAGGATCCAGTGCATAAAAAGCAATGGTTCATAAAAGTTATGAAGCCCAGAAAAAGAAAAAAATTGTTATTTAATAATTATTACTATATTTTGAATATTTCCGATCTGTTTGTTATTTATAAAATATAATTTATTTTTGAATATGTGTTATTTCTGAATTATTATATATTGGATGTTTTTTTTATTTGTTCTTAATACATATAAATATGTATCAGTAATTCTTTTCCCTAACCATTTTTTTTAATTACGTATTTCCATTCACAAATTTACTACTTTTATAGAGGTTACGATTTTGCAAATTGATAGGTATGATTTAGGAGAGCGGTTGTCTAAATCGTACCTTTTGCAATGCACCATAAAAAGGCTTATAACAAATTAATTTTTCCTTGACAGAAATCTAAACATCTAATAAGTGTCTCAATCATCAAGCTGCAAGTTTCAATATTAATTTGCATACAAATTATTGCCAAATAGAAAAGATCACTTAAAATGTTTTAAGTGGTACGACTTAGGTATCTTTCTCCTGCTTACAGACAAGCAGAAAGCTCTCGTTACATCTTAAACTGTGATAACAATAAACAATTTATATTTTTGTATAATATTTGTTCCAATTCGTAATCCTCCGGTGTACTAAATTTGTATATTATCTCCGGATTTGAAGTAATGAGAAGTTTTAAAACAGGACAGCATTTTGCATAATACATAGTTTCTAAATTCTGGCAGTCTTCTTCCATAATTGTTAGTTAAAATATAATTTGTGAAATGTTAATGCTACAAACACAAACTGGAAGGACAATTGGTAGAAATTCAACAAAGTTTGGACCTCACGATGAACGACAAATTTTTACAGGGTACATTTCTACAGCTTCTAAGATGTCTGAAATGTATAATTATTTATACAGAAACTGATGGGAAAGTTATAAACAGTACTTCGGAATGTCAGCGTCAATAAAATTCACCTAATAAGTGTACTTCGTCGTAATCTTGTTCAGATGATGATCCATCAGCGAAATAATGATTGCGGACATTGGCAGGTAAGTTAGTAGTAGATTGGTATTGAGCATATTCGACAAACCATAAAATTGTTGTTATGTGGAAACAACAACCGACAACTGGTTCACCAATTTTATATTCGCACATACATACGTATGTCCAATCATGACTTATGATCGATTTTTATTATTATCCAGCAACAGATTTAAAACAAGTAACACACAACATTACAAATTTGAAAGTAATAATTATATTCCAAGAGAATGCATTTTCCACAAGATCTTCAATTGTTTAATGATCGGAATTCAGAAAACTTAAGTTTCCTACGAAGCTCTATTTCCTTCTACGTATTTTACTCTAATAGATAAACAGGTGTAGTCTCAAGAACCACGTAATGCTTAAAATACCACTTCAATCTGTTACTGGACTTTCACGTAAATGTATGACCATACAAGGACATTATTTTGAACATTTAAATTGGAACAGATAGAGTCATTTTATATCCAGGTTTTTATTCTTCAACCTCGAATGTCTACGCTTTAAGGCCATCTGAAGGTCATAATATTAAGACCACTGATCTCGTCTTAACGAGGGTTATAATGATATTACATGAAAAATATGTGATGTTGACTGAAAAAATATAGATGACCTTGAAATCTCAAAGAAAAAGTGACCTTGAGAAAACTTTGTTTTCAGTCCAAATATTTACTCCTCCGAACTGTTTAATTTTCTCCTGGCGTGATTTTTCATATGTTCAAAAGCAACGAAGATATTTAAAATATTTACACTTTGTACAGGATAAAAAACGTAAGTTGCTCACCTTGAATATCTCACTTGTTTTTGATGATAGGAACAAAATGTTAAAGGAAAACGTGATTTGTTTGAAGGAGCAAATATTATGGTAAACAAATAATTGTTTTCAAGCTCATGTTTTTCAAGATTCCAAGGTCATCCATGTTTTTTTAAATCGGAGTGCATATTTTTATCTTCATGGCGTGATAGCTGAGGTCAAGACCGATCCAGTGATTTATAGTACCATGACCTTCCTGTGACCTTGAATATGAAAAATTCAGAATTGTGTAGGAGTAGATGCGAATAATGAAATAACTGCGACATACATACATAACTCCTGCTTAACATGTGAAGTGATGAATGACGTTTATTTGGAAATCGTCCAACTTATAACTGCTGTGCCATGGCAGCATTACGTTTACTCTCACCGTAAATTAGGAGCATTTCAATTTTTTCTTCGTTACTATAACGATTTATGATTACAAATACCCATTCGAAAGATTTCAGAAGTACTGAATTACTTCGTCTACAACTATCAGTAGTGGATACGAAACATTTCAATGTTTACAAATATTATGCGAAAGGCCATACCAATTTAATTGCATAGTAATGTCGTGTTTACCTATGCAGTGCAGCAGTTATGCATGTTGGTAGTTATTTCATTATTCGCATCTGTTCCCAAACATTTCTGAACTTTTCGTACTCAAGGTTACATGAAAGTCATGATGTTACAAGTCACTGGATTGGTCTTGACCTCAGCTGTCGCGTCATGAGGACAAAAATGTGCACTCACATTTAAAAAAACATTGATGAACTTTCAAATCTTAACACAAACCGTACCAGGCCCGGTCAAATGACCTGTTTCAAAATTTAATTTAAAACTGTACATTCATTGTTATTTCTTTTGTTCATCTAACTTTATGTAAATTCTTATATTATCTGATTAATCAATTTCTCAATTTTTGTTTTTTTGTGCTACTTTTTTTTACTGAGGAAAATTCATCGCCTGGCTTGTTTATGACCGGTTACGGTAAGAATAGGTATATGTGAAGTGCTGGTACGGTTAGTGTTAACAAACATGACCTTGAGAAAAATTTTGTTGCTTCCCATAATATTTGCCCCTTCAAACAAATTATGTTTTCCTTAATATTTTTTTCCTATCATCAAAAACAAGTGAGATATTTAAGGTGATCAAGTTACGTTGTTCACCCTGTATATACGGTCTGTCTGGGGTATACACTTTATTATTTCTTAAACTATTGAGGATGCTGAAAATTTGTTTGTATGAAAATTAATTGTTCGAGAACTAAATGTAAGGATAGACAAATTTCTTTAGATTATTATTTTGAAAGATATAAAACGCATGCTCACTTCTTTAAATGAGGTCGTATATGTATGTTAATTACAACCACTTGATTGTCCCGTTACAAAACGAATTCATTACAAACTAACTCCGTGGAGTAGGGTAGTATACGTAGTGGAAGAAAGTCCTGCATCTGTCACCGAATAGAGCTGTCTGTGCTTCCCGTTCAAAACATTCTTAACACTCGAGCCTGCAGTAGCTACCCTAGGCCCTATCAGTATCTGTTTCAAGAGGCAATATTTGACATGTGGCACCTAGGGCGAGGACAAGATCAATTACGATCTACAACTTCTTTCCACTAATAATAAGTAAATTTGTAATCGCAATACCTCAGAATTAGTTTATCAAAAGTGCATGTTATATAGTTCATTAAATACGCTCTGTAACGAACAATAAATGTTGCAAAAAAGTGAAAGAAACCTTCATATTTTTTAAACTTATAATCTGAACAGAAGCAAGTTTTATGAAAACAGCTTCTTTGTAACTCTAATGGTTTAAAAAATAACGAAGTGTGCGCGCTTAAACAGGACACACTGTATGTCCTCTCTTGCTCCTTTTCTGTCTCGTCTCATCCCTTCTTCTTTCTTCATATTTCGTCCTTTCTGTCTGCGTTTTTCCATCTCCTTCTATGAACGCCTATCTTTGTTGCCCCTCATTTCCCCTGTTTCACTATAAAATAAACCCTCCAAGTCGGCATTGCAGGATTGAACGCTGACATAGGGGAGTTCGGCTTCCCTGCTGTTCTCTTTTTCCATTCCCTACTTCTTCGTCCACTTCTCTGTCTCTGTCTCCGACTATCCCCTCTTTCATTTTCTCTTTACCTTTCTCCCTATAATTCCCCTTCACCCCTCTGTTTCCAGCTAGACCAACGTTTCCACCCCTCACAACCGACGCGATCGATGGAGCGTCGCCCGCGGTGAGTAACCCGTCGGCTGGCTCCCTGCTCATTGTGTAGCACACGCACAAAAGCACATGTATAAATGAACACATGCTTATACTTATGGGCAAGCAACGGCTCAGTCAAAAGAGTGAAATCCCGAAGAATGAAGAATAAACGGGGGAATAACAAAGAGAATAAAACTAAAACTGTTGCGAATAAAATCCGTTACAAATGTTCTGAATTGACTCGAGTCAATTTTATTTGATACTTTGTAAATGTTTTGAGAAATTTTTACTGAAAATCGAATATAACGCTTTTAATTAATATTGCCCCGCTAAGATATCGCTGTTCGTGACTTCAGCTGATCTTCTAACGAGGATGCTCAAGTGTCTGCCGCCTTGGAGTAGAACCATAAATCTCGGCGACGCTCGCCAAAGTTGTAAAGGAGATGGGTAAGAAGGAAACGAGATTAAGCGGAATTACAAAACGTTGACAATTGTCTTACAAACCTGTATCATTGTAAACATTATATGTTAACATGAATTTACAATAATTATGTGCTTTATATTAAAGACATATTCCGTCTATGTTTTTAGAGATTCAGAATTTGTACGCGTTTTTTCTGCATTATAGATAGTTTACGGATTTATAATGTCGATACTCCCAAAAATTCCAATTCGGACTTTGAAAGTACTTGAAGCCTCTTTTTACTTTCCAATAGGAAGGAATATACCATAAATATTTGAATCAGAAATGGCCATTCGGAGCAAGGCTCCGGGCTACCCCTAGTCTGCATCACTTCCACCCGCGCAGTTATGGTCCGGGTACAACGCGACGTCGAGAACGTCGGCAATTGTCGGTAAGTATGGTTTATCAAGAAACAATCACATAATACAATTATATTGAGCACTGCAATGACATTGTAAGCACTGCTGCCAAATCATTATGTTTTATCAAGCGTTCCTCTAATAAATTTAAAAACAATTACACCATAAGTTACTGTATATTCAATTAGTCAGGTCTCAATTCGAGTATGCGTCAATCATTTGGTCTTTACAATTCTCAAAATATAAACTAATGTTAGAGAGAGTGCTGCATAAATTTATCAGACATGTTGCTTTTAGATTAAACAGACTCATGTTACGAAATGATCATGATTATGAACCATTAATAAATACACTGAATATGATTTCTTTGGCTGAACGCAGAGTGGTCAACGATCTATCTTTTTTATTCAAACTTATATGTGGTCAGATCTCCTATCCTCAATTATTACAACTGATTCATTTTTATGCTCCCTCAAGAAATGTTAGAAAAAGGAATATACTTCATTATACTACCGTAAATACTAAATATGGTTCAAGTCATCCAATGAATCGAATATTAAAATCAGTCAATACAGTTACGTATCGAATTGATTTTTTCTGTAGATGTATTCATTATTTTAAAAAATCTTTACACATCGCACTACGCACTGTTTAGATAATGCTTAATCATAAATTCTCTGTAATTGCATTTATGCTTAATTTTTATTTGTACTTTTTTACTTTATATTATGTTACTGTAACTGTTCTTCAGTTTATTTTTCTACTGTGTTTTTAATTCTTGCTTATGTATATATATTGGTTTTATACCCGTACAATCTACAAATAAATAAATAAATTATTATATTGGTTCAGAGCCTATCTGAAACTGTACATCCCCGGCTAAATGACCGTAGCAGTCCACGCTGGCTTATATAGAGGAAGAAGAAGAGGAATTATCTTTTATATATGACATCAGTTTTATCCAGTGTATACATCTTTACTTTGATGTACGTCTTATAGGACTTAGTGTCACACGATCTGAAATACCGACGGCGCCAAAGACCGCTGGTTTTTTAGCGCACTCTATGATTTAGAACAGTGACTTTAGGAATTACATCGGGCAAAAGGATAGAGGTCGGTTAGGTAGTAAATGCGGGAAATGAGTATTACATTTCAGTACCTTGTCTGTGATGTGATGCCACAGGCACAGACGAGGTATAAAATAATCTAATCACCTTATGAGACTTCGTGTCCACAGACGAGGTATGGAATAGACTAATCACTTTATGGGACTTTGTGTCAGACAACCTGAAATACCGATGGCGCCAAAAACCAGTGGTTTTTTAGCGCACCCTACGATTTAGAACGGTGACTTTAGGAATTACGTCGGGCAAAAGGACAGAGGTTGGTTAGGTAGTAAATGCAGGAACTGAGCATCACATATATCTACCACATATAGCAAACAGATGAAGACGAATGCCCAATTTTCAAGCGCAACGAATACTTACAACAATACCTTACATATTATTGTTTCTAACACATATATTGTTTATAAAATTACTGATCTGCTGCAGTTTTATATTATGACTTTTTTCGTTGGTTTATTCATCATTGCTAATACATACAAATCTAATAAAAGTCGAGAAAGACATATTGTATGCGGAAGTTGTATGTCTATGAATTTTGCCGAGACCAAATGTGTCCTTTTTCATTGATGTGACAGAATACATTTCTTCGAGATACATTTGTTTTTTTATGATTTTGCGAATTGTGTGCATATTTCATACATATCCAGCTAACTGGCCACCATCTTCAGATTCAGTCCTGAAAACAATTGACTAGAAAATTATTCATAGCTTTTTTCGTGTTCGAATCAAATAATGTTGTATATATTTTGCATATGTTGATATGTTGTAATTGCATAAAAATCCACAATCTAATAATTATGTACATGAATTGTATGTGGTACATTTGTTTATTGCAAGATCTCGATAGACATATAAAATAATTATTATGTATAACAAAACGAAGTTAAAGATTTCACAAGTAATACTGTGAGAAGATGCAGCGGCCGGGGTGTCTGGAAAACGTCGCCTGTCATCGCCACTGGGTGGGCGGGGACTTGCTCGTGGGTCCCTTTTCAACGGATGCATCGCCTGCCAAGGGAGGGTTTTCGGGCAGCGTAGCATATACTTCGCATAAAAAAGGTTCAAGACTACTTAGATTTGATCTAAAGTCAAATTAACTGTTGTAATGGATATGATGGGTAAGTTTGTTGTTTAAAATAGAACTATACATTTTCTCTCAGATCATTTGATCATTTCAAGACTAATTCATTAACTTTTAATGTGTACACGCGATTTCAACTGGCTTTCGAGATATTGTGCTTGACACGTCTCAGGCGCGTACCAGAAGCATTATACCCCATGGGTGATGTGGAAACCTATTTACACGATAGGATACGAGTGTCGCCCTAATGCGCCACGTGCGGTTCATATGGCACGGGCCTGAGACTTGTCGAGCGCTAGGGTCGTCGCGAGGGCCAAGACGCGCGGCGGGAAAAAGTGGGCGTTGCTTCCGAAAATCGGCCGTCGTGAGCAGTTAATTCCAATGCCTGTTCTAGAGGATCTGAGGACCACCAGGGTTTGACGTGCGTGTCAAAGCTAACATGGAACACGCGCTGAAATTGGAGATTTCTAGACATCCAAGCATCGGGAAGTAATAAATAACTATATACAACTGTAGGTTCCCGATGCTCAGGATGCCTGGCGTCGTCCCATGTCGTCCAGCCACAGATGGCCCTCAGACTCTTCTTGAGAGACCTTATTGTTTTCGAAGTCCAAACAATTGATGAGCTGAAAAGTAGTATATCGCTATTCGATCGAATTCCATCATGAAGCTCGTGTGTGGTATCGTTTGAATGGATACAATTCCACAGATCCATTCCAATTACTTGCACAAAGATAATTCTGGAGAATAGATGAGGGTCTAAGGGTTACTTACTATGAAAATGGTGGGGATAACTTGCGACCTCTTATTCATACCAAAACGTAACAAAGCATTATTGCAAAGTGTACAACGCAGCCAAATAACTTGTACTTTCCCATCATTTTTAAAAAATATACACTAAATGATTATTAACTCTTTGCGGTCAGAGGTATTTTCGTTGTTTCGTTCCAGCCAGACAATATAAATTCGGCTATTAGATAGCACCGTATAGTCTGCGCTTGTTTCAGTTTTATGCATAATCTACACGCTACAACAACGTATTTACACTAATATATTTGTGTGAAGTCGAGATCTAATGTATAAGGAATGGTCGATTTAGTCTTCCCGGGACGAAATGCGATGTCGAGTTAAACTCGACATATCACCGCAAAGGGTTTATAACGCTGTAAAACATACATACAGTGTTTCACTACCCCTGTCAAATATTTTAAGGGATGATTCTACAAGCCAAAGTAAGGCGAAAATCAAGAATAACAAAATCGTGTTCGAAGCTTCATTTTTTAGTTATCGATGTTTAAAGAATGGGCTAAAAACGCCTGTCACATGGCAGCCCTCCGTACACGCGCAGTGGCTGTCATCGCACGACAAGTTCACCGTGTAGAGCGCTACTTACCGATGTCACTGAAACCATGACCTAAACCATGTACTATACGATGCGATAAGACACTACGTTCTTGCAACAATTTATAAAGAAGCATACACTTTTCGTTAACGGCATTAAACCTGCCTACTTGAAAAAATCCACAAGGGCATATAAAAACTCGCCTGACAGGCTTCTCAAGTAGAGAGGGTGAATAAATTTCTAATACACGATTTTGTCCAAAAAAAGTCACCCGTACGCCTTTACACACGCACCGCGCTTATTTTATTCGCAAATGTCCATGTGTAAACGCACTGCAACTGTCCATTTAATCATACACACACGCACCATGTTGAGGCGCAATGGTGACTTTCTACCCTGTAAACTGAGATTTCTGGACAGTCAAATATCACGACACATCTAGCTGTGTAATTTTTATTATTTCAACGACTGTGTCCAGAAATCTCAGGTAAACGCGCCTCGAAAACGTTGCGAGCGGTCACCGAGGCGCGACCCATTGGGTTTTTCCGCCCGGCTTCTGCACATTCAGGTACACGACTGCGACCTGAACGATCGGCGATGCACTGCACGCTGATTGGTCTCACCAAGCTACCAAAAATAGTATAAAGACCCGCAGCTTTAGCATACACCTGGATTCTCACACCAGCACCACACCGAGGCAGATCTCCACGCTGCCCAAATTTGTAACCACACCAAGCAGTCTCAAACACATCAATAAACCATACACCATACAACAACTTTCATCATACTCATCATTCTCCATGTTCAAGTAACTCACGCGCCGTTAATTCGGCAAGTGAGTGTACTTGTTTACTCTTCCCAATCTCGGCGAAGAACACGGTACGCAACACACCACGATTCTTTCATTCGCATGTGTTCATGTGAATTACACGCGCCATGATTGTCCTGTCTGCGAGTGTTAATTCCATATTCTGCAAGTTAAGTACAGTATTACACGGCACTGTAGAAGCGCATTCGGGATCGAGAAATTCGAACCAACCGTGGTCATTGCCTTCTCGAGCAGTGATGTTCAGTGTAGGGCACAGACGAGATATATCGTCTGTGTGTAGGGGCCCTTCACGCGCCTGCTTTCCCCTCTAATCGTTTTAAACGAATAGGCGATATCATTGCTTTCGTGGGAAGCGAGTGTATTGGTTACCGTTTCAGCCGTGTCCCTGTACCATGTAACGACGAACGGTGGTGGGGACGGCGTTTGTCTTCCGGGAGACAACTTTAGTCAACACTGTTCTAGAGCACAATATTTTGCGAGCGTAGCTTGAGAAGTGATACTTTGGGAGGGATAGAGATAGAGCATCGGCGACGTTTCACTCGACTCATAACGAGCAGTTTTTTGTCGATACAGAAGAGTCATCGTATAAACGAAAATAACAAATTTTCTATTTTTTATAATACATTGATGAAAATAATACAAATACATAAATAGGTGAGGTTTTTCCAATGAAAATGAGTTCAAACACGATCTCATTCGGTTCAATAGTTATTAAAATTTTGCACGAGCTAAGATTAGATAGACGGAATGTCTCTGATAACAAATAGTTCGAATGAGATCGCGATTGGACTCATTTTAATTGGTGTGCAACTTGTCGGGTTACACTCAAGTTGCCGGATCGCAAAGGATGTAAGAATAAATTTGGAGACTTTCTGGATTCCAGCAGCCCCCGATTTTTTCAAGTTAGTCATTTTGCTAAGAGTATATACTTACAGAGATGTTCGGAGGACGAATGTTGTGCAGGGCGCTCAAATAAACTTTAATTTAGCTTCTGGGTAGCAGACAAGGCGCAAGGCGCTTTGATAAACTTTTCTCACTCTTTCGTATCGTTTTCACTTTCGCAATAGTGTCTGGCGCCGAAGAAGCGTATCATACAGTGTCCAAGCTTATCTGTTGCAAGCCGATATTTCCTAACTTATTGAAAATACAAGAAATGTTTAATACGGAAGTTGCATGACGGGAGGGGGCATATTTTTTGGCTATGTGCGAATTTTTTTGTACTATTATTTTAAGAGATACGAAGATCAAGGACATTTTTTAAAATGTAATTCTGTATTCTTGTTCACATCATTTGATAGTCCTTTTCACGCTAACTTTTAATGTACACACCAGATTTTAACTGCTTTTCGAGATATTGCGCTTACAAATTTACTAATTTTTAAAGGAAGGAATTCGGTTGAATAGAAAACACCAGTAGTGGCCTTGTTCGCGTCTTCAGAGCCATTTGTTAGACATAGTCTCCTGAAACAGATATGAAGGCTCTGATCCAAAAACAGTAGGTCCAAACTTTTTTTAGTTTTATTTGTTTTATCCCTTCTGCATTTTTCTGCGCGTGGGTAACGCAGTCTCATATTCGCGGGTAAAGTAATCGCAGTGCGTGTGCGTGACTAAGTGGACACTCGTGGACAGGACAATCACAGGGTGTGAGTGTTTTCGGGTGGAGAATATTGTGCATGTCCGTGAACATTTCTTTGTGGGCACTCGTGGACCGGACAATATTGGTGCATGAAATTCACATGGACACTTGCGAGTAAAATAATCTTCAAAATTGTGTATTGGGAGTTGCATTCATCCTGTCTACTTGAAAATCCTGTCGAGAGGATTTGGATATGCTCTCGTAGATTTCTACGACTAGGTAGGGTTAATATTGTACTCTGAAAAACTCTCCGTACTAGTATGGTTTTTCTCCAGGGGCCTCAGCGCGGTTAATGCTGTGAGGAAAGTTGCGGACTTACGTAACGAATCAAGGTGAAAGGGACCGCTGTGTTGCCTGACCGCATTGGACATCAGAAACGCGTTTAACAGTCTCTGCTGGGATGGTATAATCGAGGCGGCGACGAGAAGGGGTGTCTCTAACTATCTCAACCAGATGCTGAGGGACTACTGTGCCTTGCTGAAAAGATGGCAAGCGGAAGGAATGCGGGTCTGATTGGTTGAAACATAATATTCCCGCCTAGTCGAACACAATCATAAAAACAGAGCACACGCATTTTCTTTATTGGCCGAAGGGGTCGCATCTACTAATCGGATCATACAGTACCGTATGACAAAGAGAGCGAACGGGACACATCCAGACCAAGTAGGATAGAGCGATCCGATGAACTTTAAAGCGATAGCGTAGGCATCTCAGAATGTAAACCATTAATATTTCGTATATCCGCGGTATACATTGAAACGTATCCGCCGCAGATATGGGAATTTTACTACTATGTCAGCGTGTGCCTCCAAGAACCTAAATGTGGGGGTTTCGGAAGCTTCAAAGGTGGAGCGAGCAGAGTACTCCTCTTGCCCCTGTGCCGTCCCGCTAGACATCTTTCCAGCAACCTACAGTACCTTACCGGTAAGTGCATTGCCTATCGATCCTCCGGCGGTGATGATCATAGCTGAAATATATACGGGGTAGTCCCACAGGGATCGGTTAGCGGTCCCATTCAATTGGTAGGCTACATGAATGATCTCAGCGTCGTAATGCCCTGGAGATCCTTGCACGCGGTAGTCAGAGCAACAGAAGAGACTATCCAAAGCGTCGACCAATGGCTTGGCGGGCAGAGCTTTCAGCTCGATCCCGGCAAGAAAGAGGTGGTCCTTCTCGCCGGACAGCCCTGCTAGATCTCGGTTCACATCGAGGATACAGCAATCGCGGACACTAGGGTTGGAAAATATCTTAGAGTTCACCAACATAGAACAGGATTCCGGTTTCACACACAGGAGGCCTGCACCAGGGGTGCTACGACGACTAAATCCCTTTCCAGGTTAATGCCTAATGTGGAAGGCAACAGCTTCGCGAAACGTGTGCTATACTACAGGGTCGTAGAGGCAGTGACGATGTACAGTCCGCTGGTCTGGGCGAAGGCGACAGATCATCTTGTCAGCGTCTCCGCCCTGGCGTCCGTGCAGAAGATCGCTCTGGGCCGTATAGTATGAGCATACAGAACCATGGGGATAGATGCGCTGTGCGTTCTTGAGGGGCAACTTCCCTTCATTCTTCTGTCGAAAGAAAGGGTAGAACAATTCGTAAAACTAGAGGTACTGTAGGCATAGCACCTCGTGAACGGGGAAGTTGCAAACAACGAAGTAGTTGATGCAGTGAGGGAAGGGCTGAGACAAAGGTCCATCTTGCGATGGCAGACCCAACGAGAAAAGTCTGCACACGGGAGATGGACTCACCGGCTGATTTGGCGGGTGGTGGATTGGGTGGGATGGGGGTCGAGATATCTTGACTACCATCTGACCCAATTCTTTAGTGGTATCAGCTGTTTAGCCCATTACCTCTATAGGATCAAAAGATAGCGATATGCGCAGTGATGGTACTGTGATTCGGACGACGACACGGCTGAGCATACAGTGTTCGGTTGTGATGCCTGGACATTGCGTCGGGTTTATTAACGTGCCTATATCTGTTACAAAGACTTGACAGGCACGGCCCCCATGGGCGAGGAATTGAAATATGCTCAATCAGCGCGTTCGAGTATAGGGCCTATACAAGAACTACCAATTCGACCCCGGATGACAGTCCAGGAGACGACCCTTGGTCGGGGCGAGGCCTTTCTAAACCTCTACCAGCTCTGCAGGCTAGCGCCCAAGCACAGACCGCTGCTCACCCGTCGAGTGGCACGGCCTACTCTCCCCCGCGATATGGGGTCACCACATACCACCACGAATCCGACGCCAATAGTCGGAACGGCACGGGGCAAAGCCCCGTCCACGGGCACACCGGCCCCATGGTACCAGTTTTCGGGCTTTGAGCCTCAAGCACAACTGGTCGCACTCTCGTGGACCACTTACCGAAGCGTCGCTGCCGTTCGAGATGCTGTCACATCTTCAAACCGACGCGGGTGGGTCAGTTTACCGGGATATAGCTCGGAGGGGGGGTATCGCTACTTACCCAGTGGCGCCCCGGCACCTACCACTCCTGCCCCTGTGATGCCGGGACAACCGGGAGATTCGACCTCATTAGGAGGCACGGACAGATCACCCCGGAGGACATTGTGGAAAAGCTCAAGAGGAGTAAAAAACCGCGGTGAAATTTTTTGAAGATTCATCCCGACGATTCTCTACACCAGGCTTTGGAATTAACTGCTCACGGCGGCCGATTTTCGGAAGCAACGCCCACTTTTTCCCGCCGCGCGTCTTGGCCCCCGCGACAGCCCTGGTGCTCGACTCGTCTCAGGCCCGTACCATATGAACCGCACGTGGCGCATTAGGGTGACACTCTTATTCTGTGTCGTGCTCTACACGAAAGAAAAAGAGGAATGATGCCGCGAACGAACCACAGCTTCAGTCAGGCGGCCGAGACACCGCAGGGGTCTGTGATTGGCCCCATAATGTGGTACCTCGTGTATGACGGGTTTCTGAGGGGGACTATGCCCGGGGGGATCAAGATTATCGGGTATACGGATGACATAGCGTTTGTCGCGACAGCAAGAAAGATGGACAAAATAATCAGAATGGCTAAGGAGGCTGTCATGAGGGTCGACCGATGGATTGTTGGGAAGAGCCTAGCTCGATTCTGGCAAGTCCAAGGTGGTCCTTCTCGCGGGAAACCCCTCCTAGTTTCATGTCTGTATCAGCGATACCAGTATAGTAAACTTGCAGGTAGTAAAATACCTCGGGGTTCACTTACAAAGAAGAGGTTTTCGAACATATGTCCAGAAGGCGCGCCTTAACGGTTCAGCAGTGGCCGAACCCTCTCTCCAGGCCATTGCCCAACGCCGGGGGCAATAGTTATGTAAAGCGAATGCTGTACTACAGAGTCGTAGAGACCGTGATGATGTACAGTGCGCCAGTATGGGCGCTGGCGGCGGAACACGTTGTCAACGGGCCTGATCTGGCGACCGTACAAAAGTTCGCGCTCGGACGCGTAGTTAGAGCGTACCCGCACAGTAGGAATAGACGCGCTATGCGTCCTTGGGAGCAGTTGCCCTTCAAGTTACTCGCGACAGAAAGGAAGGAGATTTTCGAAGCCATGCGGTAGGACACTAAGTCCTTGCGACACTTTATGAAAAAGCACACACGTCCCGTTTCTCGACATTAAACCTTCTTTGTGTCTTTTTTGTGCATTATCACACACCCGTGCTCCAATACTATGCTGTGCAATCACCGTAGGGCGTGTGGAGCCGAGGGTACTCCTTCTAGAGGAAGAGCTTACCGTTACAGGCCTGCTTTCCCCTGATCCCTTACATTTTCTTAAGTGTTCGGGCAGATTCAGGAATCGCTACGCCTCTTCTTGTTCCTTTTAAGAATTCTACGTTGGGTGAGATGTAACCCACCTTAACTCGGAGCCTCCTCACTTCTCAGCGCTGGCGGAATAACCAATTGACCATGCCTTCTGTTCTTCATCTGGGAGGCCTTTTTTCTTCTGTAATTACGCACACGGGAGGGGAAATGTATTACCGCACCCTAGCGACCCGGTGTCACTGGTAGCGTGGGGCTAAAGCCGTAGACGGCGTAACCACTAAAACCCCTCCCGTCGACCGGTATATGGGTTGTAGGCGGCAGCCGTTCAGTGTCTTGAGATTAGGGAGATTGAATTGGTAGTGGGTTGGATAGCTTAGTGGGATAGCACCCGCCCGGAAAGCGGAAGGTCCCGGGGATTCTCGGTCTAGTCCACCTTATTTTTTCTCCCTTACAGGGTAGATGTCTACTTCCTCCGGAAGGAGAGCGATCCCTTCGTGGCCCCCTGTTTCCCGACCGCCTACGTCCTCTGAATGAGAGGTTCAGTAGTTTATCCTCTTCCGCTACTCACCACTAGGCAGATAAACATTCTTACCTCGCGGCTGATACCGTCAATTCCTCTTCTCCTCACCTTCGGCCTCCTTTCCACGGCCATGGTTCACTCCCAGTACATCTTTCTTCTTCTTCCTTCACCGTCAGGTTCCATCCCACATATCGCCCAAAATCTCCCTGGAGTTTTCTGCACTTCTTCAATTTCCCCAGCTGGTTCTCTTGTGAAATTTCACCACGTACCCTGTACAGCTCTTTTCTGCCGGGTGTCTATGCTGGGCACTCGAACAGCGTGTGTTCGGCGGTGCCGTTCTTTGCTTAGCAGAACCAGCATCGGACTGACTACTCCCGCTGAGTCCCAAAACGGAAGTGGCCGAAACAGCTGCTTCCACTGAAGAATTGAGTCAAATGGTAGTCCAAATATTTTAGCCCCCATTTGATCACATCCTCCAGGTTTTGAATTAATCTGTGTATCCATCTCCCGTGCCTGGCACTTTCCCATAGAATCTGCCATTCAGAGATGGATCTGGTACTCGCCCTTCATTTGACTGTTTCCACACTGAGTGATTCCTTGTCCGTGAGATTCTCATCCACAGGGTATCGCGCCTGTATTTCTGTGACCTATGTGAATGACTTTAGGTCAGCCGAATCTACTGATGAACAGTTCAGCAATGGCGATAGCATCCTCAACTTGACGATATATTCGGTGACGTCAGGCGCGTCACATTTGTCAACATATATCGCAATGGATTGGAACGAAAGGACAATTCGTCTTTCTATCACATGTACCTATGAAATCTAGTATCTGTCACGACGCACACTATTCCCGAAACTGTGAAAAATTCGCTGATCTATCAGTCACAGAGTGACGCAAATTAGTAAAGGAAAAACTCCTTCGTTTTAATTGTCTTCAATTTGGCATCATGCCCTTCCCCACTTAGACTCGAAGCAACCATCACTATCCGTTCAGGTAAACGCAACTTGTTTGAGCATGCAGTTTCCGTCACACGTTATATTATCCACCGCGATCATACATATTATCGACAACATTGAACAAGTGTATCAGTGCAAAATGCTAATGGACTCATGCTCTCAATCATACTTCCAAATCGAAAGAGCAAGCACGCGTATAGGACTGGAAACACAAGCAATTACAATCCCAGTCAACGGCTTGAATCAGATGTCTTCAAACATAGGTAAAAAACCCAGGCCGTAATTAAATCACGAAATAGCAACTACTCAAATTTCTTAGCATTTCTAATGGCACCTGAAATCTAACAATATCTACCGACGGCACACATAAACAGAAAGCAACTAAATACAGTAAAAGATGGACAACTGCCCGCAAATTGGAACCCAAGGCGGGCAGTTATGTAGTAGGAGAATCGTTTCTAATTATAGACACGGCTCGAGCTGAGGTTCGGTTTGATGACAAACGTAGAGAAGAACAGCAAGTGAAAGAGAAAGAGGTCCGAGACACAAAAGAATGCGAAAACTACGTATCGGTGAAACAATACTAATGCAAGCATAAAACTTTTTTAATTTTGATTTTTTTAAATTAAACATTTACTAACGTATTTGTGAGGTTTTTCTGGTTCAAATAAGACCAAACACAGTATAATTTGATGCATATTTGGTTAATAATTTAAACTTACAACGTGGCACACTTAATCCGTATCAATAAGTAAATATAATTTAAATTATACCGTGTTTGGTCTTATTTTAATCAGAAAAACCTCACAAATACGCTAGTACATGTTTAATTTAAAAAAAATCAAAATTAAGAAAGTTTTATGCTTGCATTAGTATTGTCTCACCGACATTCCAGGTAGAATCAGGTTACACTACTCGTCCGTCGAACTTCTGGGTGCGTTAAGGGGAACCCCTCCCCCTGCGGTGGGGATGACTAGCGGGCACTTACGCAGAAGATCGATGCGGGTACTACACCTAGTCGACCCAAAGTTTCAGCAACCTGCAGAGATAGACGGTCTTATTGGATCCCAAATTTTCTGGGACTTTCTATGCGTCGGGCACCTCAGATTAGACGATAGCAAGGTAAAGCTGCAAAATACAAAACTAGATTGGGTAGTGACGGGCGAAATAGCAGGATAAGTTGCAGTACAGTTCATAACATCTAACGTAACATTAGAATCGCTTCAGAAGGAGGTTAACAAGTTCTGGGACATCGAAGAATGACCAGCTGAAAATTTGTTATCGCCTGAAGAAGAAGCTTGCGAACAGCATTATCGTATTAATGCCACGCGTAACGCAGAAACCGGCAGATACACGGTTCGCATGCCATTCAGAGAAACCGCGAATAAACTCGAAGAGTCATACCAAATCGTGCCAAAACGCTTTCAAAAGAAAAAAAAGAGCAGTATGCTCAATTTCTCGGGGAATATGAACTACCAGGCCACATATCGGAGGCAAGGAACACTGATAAACACGTCGATTACTATCTCCCTCACCATGCAGTTTCCAAATCTGATAACCTCACAAGCAAGATCAGAGTGGTGTTTGGCGCCTCAGCTCGTATGTGATCCGGGACATCTTTAAACAATATCTTGATTGTAAGTCCCACAATTTAAGACGATCTATTCTCAATAATTACCCGCTTTCGGCTCCATAAATATGTCCTCACAGCAGATACTACCAAGATGTACCGGCAAATAGAAATTCACCCGGATGACCAAAGCTATTAAATGATACTATGGCGCAAAAACCCCAACGAAGTCATCAAAATGTATTAATTAAATGCCGTAACCTATGGAACGGCGTCTGCCCCATACTTAGCCATACGCACGGCCCATAAGCTCGCGAATGACGAAATTATAATGCAACCAGTTGCCACGAATATTCTAAAATGAGATTTTTATGTGGACGACCTTCTCATCGGAGCAGATTTATGGTCGGAAGCACAAAATATCCGCGACGAGTTAATTAACTTAGCTAAAGAGGGAGGGTTTCAATTAAGACAATGGGTGTCAAGTGAACCACAACTGATAACGGAGTTAGATCAGGGTGATAACAGAGGGCATTTAACATTAAACATTAACACTGAAAAGAAGACGTTAGGATTACATTGGAGGGCAGGTCCTGATATATTAGGGTATAACACCAAACACACTCAATCGGTAAAACAAGTCACAAAGCAGATAATTCTGTGTAAAGTTGTACAACTTTTTAACCCACTTGGGTAGGTCCCGTCATCATACAAGCAAAATTAATAATACAGAGCTTATGGAAATCGCAAATAGACTGGGATGAACCCGTAGTACCTTTCGACACTTACACCGCGTGGGCAGCTCTACAGGTACAATTAGACGCAATCAATGAACTCAAATTTCTGCGACGAGTCACATGTGATAACGTCAAATACATACCATTACACAGGTTCTATAATACCAGCGAACGAGCGTACGAAGCATGTATTTATATCCGAAGTACATCGCAAAACAATGAAAACACAGTCCACCTTCTATGTTCAAAATCCCGGATAGCTCCACTTAAAACACAATCTATTCTTCACTTAGAGCTGTGTGCTGCTGTGTTGTTAACAAAATTAGTTTCAAACGTTAAAACAGCGCTACATACGACTATTGATCAAGTAGTCTTATAGTCTAACTCTACGATCACGTTACACTGTATTAACACAGCACCGCACGCTCTAAAGCAATTTGTGGCAAATCGCGTCAGTAAAATACAATACAGTAACAACAGTATAATGACGACATGTTCCATCCGCAAGCAATCCAGCCGATTTATTATCACGAGGTATCAATCCAGTAAAATTTATTAAGATACGCGAACGGCAATCCGGCCCAAAATGGCTCGTTCTATCACATGAACAGTGGCCATCTCGTAACATACAGTCAATAGAAATCCCAGAATTACGGATAACGACCGTATTAAACACATTCTCAGTCCCAAATTTCGAAGTAATCAAAGAATACTTATCGTTGACAACTCTGAAACGAATTATCGCGCTATGTCTCCAATTCGACTATAATATGCGAAACAAAAGAAGGCATTGCGGCCCCCTCGCATTTCAGGAATTACACGAGGTTTACATTCGAGTTTGCAAACCTGTATAACGAGAAACATTTCAGAAAAAAACTACACGAGTTATTAATTAACACTCAAGCACAAACAAAAAATAAGCTTTCAGCTCTGTCCCCGCTTATAGACAAGCACGGGCTGATGAGAGTTGGAGGGCGGCTTAAACATTCAGAATTAGCGTACCATGCAAAATATCCAATAGTCATGCCACAGTATCATCATGTTAAACACTAATTGTTCGTGAATCTAATATCACGAACGGGCATATTGAGGTCCAGGGTACTTTGCATGCAGTCTGTCAAAATTATTGGCCAATCAATAGCAAAACTACCATAAAATCAGTTTTCCAAAAATGTATTACCTGCCATAAAGCGAAACCGTCCAACTCTGAATACCTGATAGGGAATCTTCTCCGAGGCCGTTTAAAACCTACTCGCCCGTTTATAGTAACCGGCATAGACTATTGCGGACCTTTTTTCATAAAAGAAAAGCGTCACTGAAACATCAAGAAAATCAAGACGTACGGTGCCGTATTCCTCTGCTTCAGCACAAAGGCTATACACATCGAATTAGACAGCGATTTAACTACCGATGCATTCCACGGAGCGCTAAATAGATTCTTCGCAAGAAGGGGAAAGTCTACCGACATGTACACGGACAATGCAACAAACTTCGTACGAGCGCACCACAAAATTGCAAAGCTAATAGCATCTCAAGATCAGAATGACGTCTTCAACAGGACAGGTGGTCGACTCCCTCCCTATCCGACGGAGATATTCACCGAAGCAACCATGCCCAGTGAACACCTGCGTCAGACGATAGGTGAACCTGCCCGCCGTCCTGCATGTCCACACCTCTAGAATAGGCAGAACGGCATCGGTGGATCTCCGAGCGACATTGGCTGGCTCTGATAGCTTTGCCACTCGTTCAACGAGAGAGCGCTCCCCGCCCTCATGGCCGCGGAGATCGCGGAGACGCTTATACATCTCCATACTCTCCACCGCCATCACCTCGAAAGTGAGCAGCCCCGCCAGTGCGCTCATCACCGCGCAGGAAACGGTGCGATAGCCGCGAACGACTCTGATGGCCAGCTTGCGGTGAACGCGTCGTAGCAGCTTTCTGCGCGCTAGTTGGCCATCAGGTCGTCCGCCCAAATTGCCCCCCCCCCCCCCCAAAGAGCCATCATTCGCACCACTCCCACGAACAGGTGGCGAACACTCTCGTCCAGTTCTTGGTATCATCAAAGAAATCACTGCCATCCGTCACGTCAGGTTTTTCGTCTAGAAGCCATTCAGCAACTTCCTTCCCTCGTGAAAGGAAAACGGAGGCGACCAACTCCTCACTGCCGTCGTCAGATTCAGTGGGGTCTGGGTAATTTCCAGAGTTCGTGGGCGGTAACCCGTCGTTGCCTACGCGCACCACCCACGAGTCCAGTGGGCAAGGAACAGTCCGCTGCTAATGGTCATTGTTATTTGAGAAATATGTTGAGATTCGATATGGTTTCGGGACAACGCAGCAGCGTTTGCATTTACCTTACCAAGCTTGTACGCAATATTATATTCGTATTCATTAAGTTTTATTCGCCATCTCATAATTCTAGTAGTGGGGTCTATTACTTTATGTAACCAGACCAACGGACGATGGTCGGTGACTAGTATTACGGGATGGCCATATAAATAGGGACGGAAGTGATCGATGCCGAACAGAACTGCTGATAATTCCTTCGCAATGGTGGAATAGTTTATTTCTGCTTCGATTGGAGTTCTGGAAGCGCGATCAACAGGAAGATCTTTTCCTGTGGGTCCTTGGCTAAGCACACCACCCAAAGCAAAAAAAGGTTGAATGAAATTAAGAAATTGCAAAAGGTGCTCAGAACAAATGACATCACGTAACTTAATGAAAGCATTTTGCGCATCAACATCCCAAACGAATGGATTACCCTTCTTAAGCAAAAATGTGAAGAACTTGGCAATTTTTGCCATATCCTGGATGAACCTACGATAATATTCAACGAGACCTAGAAATTGTTTAATATTTTTCTTCGCTCTAGGAACAGGGAACTCTTTAACTGCTCTTATTTTATTGGGATCAGATTTTACCATAAGTGTTTATGACGTAGTCCAAATTTGAGATTTCGCGACGAAGAAATTGACATTTTTCGGGTTTGGAGCATTAATTGAGCATTTTGAAGTCGGGCCAACGAAAGTTTTAATTTTCGAGTATGTTCTTCCAGGGAATCACATGGATAACAATGTCATTCATATAAACGAATAATTCTATTCCTTGAAGACCAAAAAGAACGAGACCCACAAGCCTCTGAAAGGTAGCAGTGGCATTCTTAAGGCCAAAAGGCATTTTATTAAATTCATAATGCGCATTCAGGGTTGAAAGACCTGTTTTTTGTTTTGATTCTGGGTCCATCGGGGTTTGGTGGAACCGAGACACCAGATCTGAAGTACTAAAATATTTGGCGCTTCTTAACTGGTCAAGAATTTCAGTAAGGTTTGGAAGAGGATCAGCATTACTGATTGTCTTTTCATTCAATTTCCGAAAGTCCAGTACCATCCACCACCTGGGTTTACGTAAGGCATCTGATTTTTTGGGCACAATCCTCACAAGTGAATTGTATGGAGAGATAGATGAATGAATTATTTTCTGCTCTATAAGTGAGTTCGCCTGGGTTCGCAATTCCTCCTTATGGATTTGTGGGAACGGTATTGTTTTATAGTTGTAGGTATTTCATCGATGGTGATAATTTTATGGTGGAAGACGTCAGTAGAGCCCAATCTATCTCCAGAAAGATAAAATTGATAGGGAAATTCTTTAATAATAGCTAAAATGCTTGCTTGTTCAGTTTCGCTAAGAACACTAGGATTGAGGGCCTTAAATATGTAGGATCAGCAAAAAGAAGCAACTGAATGTCGCGCGTTAAGAGAAGAAAACTAGGATAGAATTGGCAATTGGCCGTCGGGTCAGTGGTAGAGCGCACGCTTGCAAGCGGAAAAGTCCCAGCTTCGATTGCTGATCCTTCGGTCTGATTTTTCCTATTTCCTACAAATATTCCAGCGAGCCTTTTGACTTCTGCCTCGTCACTGGACGTTCCTGAGTCATCTAACAGTGCGCTGCGAGGGATAAGGGGAACAAGATTAAATTCTTCTAACTCTAATAGAAGTAACGTGAGTGTAACATGGTTAATGGTGGAATTTATTGCGAAGATTTTTGCAACACCATCATTCTATTTAACCAAGCATTCTCCTATAAAAATTCCTGGCCTAACATCTGACCTCTATATGTCGCCTCTGCTATACGCTGGTGTTTTAACTGGGACTATGAAGAATATTGTTAAGACTATCCTGAAAGTTTAGCGCGGCCTTCTGATTTTTTAGGAATGGAATGCCTAGTATTCCCATCTGGCCTATTGAAAAATTCCTACTAACAATTTCAATATGAATTCGAGTTTGATGGATGAGAAGAGTAACTTGACCAAAGGTGTGAACCATTTCGCTACTAATACCAGTGAGACCATAAATTATATCCTTATTTAGAATGATATGAAGAAGAAACGCGATTTCTGTAATGAGATTGAGTTGTGAATCAGTGTCAATGAGATGTTTTGCTGGTGTTTTAGGAAGAAAAGCCTGTTCTAAAAAGCAGATTGGCAAAGAAGCAACACTATCTATCTCCAGAGTGTAGTAGACGCTGTGAATTCGGCGTGTGGAATTAGAGGCTCGTTCAACGTCGTGCCGTTTCGCTGAACCCTCTGGAAGTTTAAAGGAAGCCTATTCTCTTTGTTAGAGGAACATAGATTATTCTTATCATCAGGTATTTGAATATTTTGATTCTTAAAACATTAGGGTTTAGTGTGACCGGTTTTCCGGCAATAATTACACCTACTACTACTTCTAGGAAGATGGTACAGTGAATCCTCCCACATTGACCCCGTTGGTACTACGCTCATACTGACCCTATTGCTATTCCTACGCCTACGGCACAGTCAGTCAAGCGTGTGATACGTGTAATGCGATGCGCGGCGGCGGTTCTTTTGACGACAGTTCACGGCTTGGCAGTTTATAATACAATAACATAACTATTTTAATTTTACCTTTTTTTATTTGAAAATTTGTTTAACATATTGGTGAGATTTTTCCGATTAAAATGACATCAAACACGATATATTTTGGACCACATTTACTTATTTCATACTTATTGTAATACTCATTTTACTCCATTATCGCCTTGATTACATTACAAAAATGGGTTGTTAGTCACGTTTGAAATTATAATAGTATAATATTTCTAAACACTATAAATTACAGAAGTATAAAGTAGTAAAATATTTTACATTAAATTATATTTACAATAAGATAATACGTATATAAATATGTAATAGACTTCACACAAAAAAAGTTTTGAATCATTTAACATGGCTGAAAAATTTGTCGAGTTTCAAACCTACCCAACCATAACTTTGCTCATATGTATTTATAATATATTGAAATTCTGTATTTTATCGAAAAGAGTACGAAATCTTCAGTAATCGTTTTATGACTTTTTAAAAACTCATTTTGTCAAAAATAATAGAAAAGTTGTGAAAAATGAAAAAAAGAGTTGAAAAAATGTTTAAAGCTTTTCTGTAAATTTTGCCGAGTTGAAAAATGTAATTGTTATTCGGTACATATGTAGTCTTAACCTTGCACTTGGCACGTGCAGCCAAAGGACGATGTTAAAAATACGCAAATTTTGGTACTCATCACCAAAGAAAAATTCGTTCATAATATGATTCTACACGTTCCAAGGAATCAAAAAGTCATTTTGTCAAAAATAATAGAGAAGTTGTGAAAAATGAAAAAAAAATGTTGAAAGAATGTTTAAAACTTTTCCGAAAATTTTGCTGAGTTGAAAAATGTAATTGTAGTCTTGCAGTTTTAAACAGGCTGTACCTCCACATCCGTCAAACGTAGACTGTTCCCCCACGCCGGAAAATGTACGCTGCTTCTCTCACACTGACCGTAAAATGTAGGCATGATTCTCACACTGTCCATCAAACGTAGGCTGTTCCCCCACATTATCTAGGCACAGCTTACATTCGACGGACAATGTGTAGAGATATTTCATGTATTTTGCTAGCAATCCGTTTTTGTAATTCATTCGAAACGATAATGAAATGAGTTACTCGATAAGTATTAATACGTAAATGTGATCCAAATTATGTCATGTTTGGTCTCATTTTGATCAGAACAATCTCATCAATATGTTATAAACTTTTTCATACAGAAAAAGTTAAAAATAAAAAGTTTAAGTGTCGTCTTCATTATAACATTTGGTACGCGGTTTTTAAATCTCTCGGTTGCCTTGACTTTCATTCCATCCTTCTCTTTTATTTGCTGTCCTTTTCTGTGTTCGGCGAACTTCAAAGGCGAGCTGCGAGGCTGGGAATGTAGTCTCGGTATGCCCAAACTGACCCTATTCGATTCCGAGCTGAGGGTCAATGTGGGAGGATTTACTGTATTCCGCTAAAGTTCGTTGAATTTGTGGACAATCAAGACGGAAATGTCCTGGCTGATTACAATTGAAACACTTCCGGTCGTCCACCTGGTTAGTGGGGGTTTTAGCCATGTGAACGGACGGTTTCAACTTGGAAGGTTCCTGATTATTGTCGCGCCTATCTGCTCCAAATTTTTAGGCATTTTCAATTATATAATGAAGGTCGTCGGACTCGATATTGGCTAACATCATTTGTATGTTTTCCCGCAACAGTCCCTGTCGGACACCTCGTACAGCGAAGATTTTGACGGTGGCTAATATACCTGGTAATTCAAGAGAATTAGCAAATTTGTTCTTTGTGCCTTACAAACAGCGATTAAGGATCTAGGTCACTCGCAACCCATAATCCTCAATGTTTTCATGCGCATCTTGGCATACAAATCGAAGAGCACCGATAACTTCATTGACCGAGAACGATCGGGCCATAACCTTGAGTCATAAATTCATTAAATCTGGCAATAATTGAGGACTCGGTTGACTGTCGAAGAGTTGTTCGGCCCAACCTTTTATTGTATCGAAGACTATTGAAAATAAACTAGAATAATCTGCGGAAAAGGAGGGGTCAACGCTTGCAGAAGGAAATTCTGAAGTACGAGTAAGCGCGTGTGGGTGATTTTTTCAGACAAAATCAACTATTAGAAATTGCAGTCACCCGCTCTATTTGAGAATCCCGTGAGGCGGGTTTTGTTATGCCCTAATGGATTTTTGCAAATAAGCAGGTTTACTACCGTCAACGAAAGGTGTGTGCTTCTTCATAGATTGTCGCAAGAACGTAGTGTTTGATCGCATCGTATCGTAAGCACAGACGAGATATAAGAATAGACCAATCACCTTATGGACTTTCGTGGCCCAACGTGACTGCCATACCGACTTAGAAATTCGACACTGATTTTAGCGTCCTCTACTCATCAACGACGGCTACTTGATAAACTATTCATTAAAGAAGTTTAGTAAGATCCAAGCAGCACTCATGTGTAAATGCGTGTGTCCTGCAGAGAGGAGAGACGTTTGATAGGCAATTGTCGACTCGATGCAGCGACGATTTGCGTCGCGCGAATTTTCTCGGGTGCTTCATCAGTATGATGTGTGAATATTGAATACAGACGCACACATATAAAGAAACAGCGAGCGAGCAAACCTGCAGCGACGCCTCACAGGCTCGCGGCGGACAAAAATTGATTATGTATTAAATTGAGTGCAGCCAGAAAGGATATAACCGGATAAGGGGGTCAAATGTGCCCTTAAACTAAATTTGATTTGCGATGGACCAGTTTACCAAAAGAAACCATTTTACACAAATTTTCAAGCCTCTATCTCGACCGGGAGGTAGTAACAGGGAAAATTCAGAATATCCGGTTTTGCACTAGTTTCCCTATTTAGTCGCATGCGAAAATTTTGAAAAAAATGTAGCCAATTCTGTATATGGTGGCATATATTAGGGAATCTTTTCCGATTTTTTCGTTGCAGATTCTAGTTGTAAAAAATTAAAAACATTAAAAAAATGCAAAAAATGCTGATTTCTTATTGAAGTTTCAAAGACAGCACATTCATATTTTTATGGTAAGGACATCTTATCATGAGCTATGATCCTCAAATTTTTTTAGATTTTTCGGTAAGGTGCGCCATAGTTAAAAAAATTAAAAACCGATTTTTTTCAGGTATTTCGCACGAAAAAGTACCTTTTACTTTGAATTTGTATACTTTCTTTATTCTGTGGGTATATTATGCGATATTAAACATTGCTCTCTTCAGAAAAACAGTATATAACTTATTGTTAAAGAAATAAAATTGACTCGATCCATTGAAACTATGCCGCGTGTGTCATATTCTAAACTATTTACTACTATTTCAAAAGTGCCTTTGGGGCAGCGGTTGTGTCCGCCAGTGAAAGTGGGGATGAACTTTTTGACACAGGTTCGATTCCCGCCTGGACTTATTTCTTTTTAGTACATTAATTATTTTTTTTTAATACATCAATTATGTTTTTTGCATTTCTAACTACATAAAATGAAAATAATATTTATATAAAAACATTTTAAATATATGTTAAGCATACTTTATACTAAAATATTCACAAAAATAATTTTGAAGCACTCTTCGTTGAATCATTTCTCTAGTCATATATCCTCTTAATTACGGTTAGGAGTATACATTATTTTTTTGTAACATAAAAAAATAAAAAAATATATGTCTGGGCGGGGATTGAACCTGCGTCAAAAAAGTTTGTAACGACTCCACAGTCAGACACACACCAGCTACCCTAACAACGCTCTTGACTGTGCGGTAAATAGTAGACCAATATATTTGGTAATGTTAACAAGATTGGCCACGTGAAGGCATGAAAGAAGGACTTAACAATCCCGGAATATACTCAATGTTTCTACAGTTATAATCCATGCGCTAATTGTATAAACAAGAACATTGGTTTACTAAAGAGCAAACACCCAACAGCATCCTTATATTGTCCCACAACCCCATGCAAAAATTCTAACCTTGCATGTATTCAAAATAAATATACGTATTCATATGCAATTATATTTACATAAAGATATGTATGTATACATACATACATACAGTCTCAATTGTAACCTTTTTAAAGTTTAGTAGTTACGTCTGACGATGAAATTAAACTATTATGATCTATTTAAGAAAATATAAAAGGTAAAAGTAAAATGAAAAGTAAAATAAAAGTCAATTTAGAAAACCCTGTGTGGATGGCGATATAAATATATATTTTAATTTAAAAGAAAATAAAAGAACAGTGCATATACAAAAAGAAAACGGGAGCTGATCTTTGAGTCAACCTCTCAATATCCTAGCTCGAGATCGACTACCGCCAAAACTGTTCCTCGAGCCCTGCAACGGTTTTTCGTTAAACACGTGATGTCAAAAACAAAAGACTCGCAGGGGATCGAGAGTCGTCAACCTGCGACGAACAGCTTCAACGGCTGCATACATTGTCATCTCTCGTCGCGCAATCGGCAACCGTTGGCTGTCGCCGGCCTACGACGCAGCTGTGTCCGTACAAATGCCTACACCTGAAAAGGTTAAAATTTAAAAGAAACGCACCTAGAAACATTTTCCCAGAAATTGGTTATGCATTTATGATACATACACATACAAAAACGTGCAGAATATGTTAAGTATTTAGAAATGTACGAAATGTAAAAAAGAAGAATTTTATAAAAATATGATTTTGCATAAATATCAGCAGTCTAAAACTCTTCATGCGATACAATAGCCTATTTCGCCATCGCACGCATAAAAAAGCACACATATGTATGTATAGATTGTCAGTTATTTCACAGTTTATATTATTTTAAAGTGTGTCGTTCGTGTGGCGTGCCAAGGAATTTATAATTTTTACCATTGTAAGCGCAACAATCTGTTTCTGCATTCTGTTGGTAACGTTGTGAGTGACACGGAAATGGTAATGGGGCTCTAGAGCCCCAAGAATTCGGGCCGAAAAAATACATTGCATGATTGGTCTATTCTTATATCTCGTCTGTGTCGTAAGTCATCGTTTATGTTACATCGGTAAGTAAGCGCTCTACACAGTGGACTTGTCGCGCGATGACAGCCACTGCGCGTGTACGGAGGGCTGCCGCGTGCCAGGCGTTTATAGCCCATTTTTTAAACGTCCATAACTAAAAAATGAAACCCCGAACACGATTTTGTTATTCTTGGTTTTCGACTTATTATGGCTTGTAGAATCACCCCTTAAAATATAGGACAGGGGTGGTGAAACATCCTGTATATGTACAGTGCTTGTTTTAAAAGCATAAGTGTTATTTAATGTTGATAGAAACCGAAAATGGAAAATATATACAGGGTGTCCCACCTTATCTGTTACAAGCTCCTATTTCCTAATTTATTGAAGATAGAGAAAATGTTTTATATAGAAGTTGCATGGTATGAAGGGGCACATCTTTTGGCGAAGGCGAATTTTTTTTACATTATCATTTTAAGATATATTAAATTCAAGTTCGGTTTTTTAAATGGAACTATGTATTTTTCTTCAGATCATTCGATAATGCTTTTTAAGACGAATTCACTGACCCTTCATCTGGACACCACATGTTTAATGGTTTTCGAGATATTGCGTTTACAAATTTACTGATTTTCAACGGAAGAAGTCTGGCCGAATAGGCAATACCGGTGGTAGTTTTGTTCGCGCCTGAAGTGCCACGTGTTAGACATTGCCTCTTGAAACAGATACGATACGGTATGCACCAGGAACGGCAGACCCAAATCTGGACAATAGCTTTCCATTGTAAAATATCAACGATACCTTTCTCGACATTGCAACTGCTACATCTGTGGCGGGAAAAAATTGTCCAGAATTTGGGTCTGCCGTTCTTGGTGCAGACCCCTTGTATCTGTTTCAAGGGGCAATGTCTAACACGTGGAACTTAAAGCGCGAACAAAACCACTACTGGTATTCCCTATTCAGCTGAGTTTCTTTCGTTGAAAGTTAGTATATTTGTAAGTGCAATATCTCGAAAACCACTAAAACTCTGGTGACCAGATGAAGGGTCAGTGAATTCGTCTTGAGGAGGACTATTAAGTGACCTGAAGAAAAATATGTAGTTCCATTTAAAAAAACAAACTTGTCCATCATATATCGGAAAATAATAATGTAAAAAAAGTTCGTCTTCGTTAAAAAATGTGCCCCCTTGTACCATGCAATTTTCATATAAACAATTTTTTTGTATCTTGAATATGTTAGAAAATAATTGTTAATAATATTAAATTCGCGTTAATATCATTTTTACATTGGCATTATTATCGGTGTAAAAGTCAAAAAAATTTTGTTAGATCAGAAGTCAGAAATTCAAACGAGTCGATGACTGACAGAACAACCACGTGCACGTGACACCAGCGGCGCTGTGGTCCGCGTCACAGAACCTCGCATCATAGATGGGGATGCCGTTTTTCACGGTTCTCGAGAGGCAGGAGTGGGGTGTTGCGTGACCACGCGAACATAGCTTTACAACAATATTGTATCGATAGGTAAACTAGGAGCGAAATTTGAAAGCGGACCGTTGTATAAAACAGGCATTGGAATTAACTGCTCACGACGGCCGATTTTCGGAAGCAGCGCCCACTTTTTCCCGCCGCGCGTCTTGGCCCCCGCAACGGCCGTAGTGCTCGACACGTCTCAGGCGCCTTAAATTTCCTCCAAGGGTCGCTCATTCGATTCTTGGAGCAGAGCCTACTTTCTCTTCCCACATGTGCAACCCGCTGTCGTAACGGAAAAGCGCTCTTTCACCACCACCCGAGATGGAGGAAAAACATGGTCGACACTTCGCTAGGATGGAGCGACACCCGAAGGACAACCTACCCCTTGCACCGGAGGCCACCCCCACCCTGATTGGACTACGAGGGTCTATGGGAGGACCAGGAGCGGATTTCGCAGTCAACCATATCGAGGAACTCGAAGGACAATTTGAGGACTCTTGAGGCATTCCGATTTTAGTCGTTTTCTAGAACACTTCGAAACGTTCAGAGAATAAACTCAAGATTTTACACCAAGCATCAGTTTTTTTATTTTGAAAATTCGCGCGTTAACGAGCAGAGCGGCGCAGCGCTCCACGGGCACCAATCCAAGTACTCCTCCCTTTTCCCCAGTACCGGTAAAAAAAAATTCGTAACAGGGGTGACAATGTTACGTTCCAGCCCTAAGGGGGGAGCGCAACCTAGGGATCTGACCCCGTCACCGTGGAACTAATGGTGATTGGACGCGTACCGAGGAAGGAACGGAGGTGAAATGGAAAAAAGAAGGAGAACGTTTCGTCTCGGTATCGCTCGCTAGACTCATCAGTAGTACTGATACTGGCGACCCCTGCCCTAGACGCTTGGAATGTGCGGAAATTGGAACTTGTACATATAGAAAGGACGTCGGGATCGAGTACTTGCGAAAGAATAAATTGAAAATTGAGACGATAAGACATCTGGTGACCCTAAAGCCCAAACCAGATGGTGTAGGTCGCGCTCGTCCCGGACCCAAGACGCTAGGAGACGTAGGTGTACACCGGCGATCAGAATGCTTGGCAACCCCACTCCTGCCTCCCGAGAGCCTCTATGAAAAACGGCATCCCCATCTATGATACGAGGTTCTGTGACGCGGCCACGGCGCCACTAAGCGCCAGGCGCGCGTTGCCGTTCTGTCAGTCATCGACTCGTTTGAATTTCTGACTTCTGATTTCATAAAATTTCTTGGACTTTTACGCTTATAATAATACTAAGGCAAAAATGATACAATGCGAATATAATATTATGAACAATATTCATAAACTCCAAATAAATATTGCTACAGAATGTCTTTTTTTAACACATATTCGTTTCTTTATCGCAATAATAAAATTAGTTTGGTACTATTAGTCATTCTTGTATTACTAGGCATTCTATAACACCATTTATTTGGAGTTTATGAATATTGCTCATAATATTATATTCACATAAGAACTATTTTTGCATTAGCATTATTATCGGTGTAAAAGTTGATGAAATTTTACGAAATCAAAAGTCAGAAATTTAAAGGTGTTGATGACTGACAGAATGGCCACGTACGCCTGGCGCTAAGTGGCGCTGTGGTTCACGTCACAGAACCTCGCATCATAGATGGGGATGCCTTTGTTCATAGCGGTTCTTGAGAGGCAGGTTCACAGCCGACTCTAGTACTAGCCGTGCTGAAGAACGTGGCAACACCGCTTATGTGAGGATCGGGAGTCCTATTTTCAATAGTAGAGTTTTGTACTCAGCATTATAATTAACGTCATTTTGTTGTATAAAATTATACTAATATACAGTATTTTTTACTAACTATGTATAAGTAATATATAAATATCATAATTATAGTAAGTAGAAGTAATAGAGAAGTATACTAATCCTTAAAAATGTGGTATATATTTTGTGCACTCTCGGACGAGTTTGGTGTTGTGATGCATTATATTTGAAATATTTACAGAGATTTCAAGAAAATATAACTGTGAAACAAGATCAAACCATCTTTGAACCAAATTGAAGGATTTAAAAATTGTTAAAGGTATGTATAAGTTAATAGAGACCTGAAATAGACAAAATTATTGGTACGAAGCCAAATAGGTTAAGTGAACTCATGGAAAAGACTAAAGAGGTTAGCATAATTAGTTATTCAAAGGAACAATTATGCAGTTAATTATAAAATCGTGTTAGAGGACAGTATTATAATTGTGGAAAATTTTCTCACCACCCTAGGGGTATTTACCATGGCGCATAACCTTTTTTTATTATAATGGGTGGTTCGCCATTAGCCATATCCCACTTTATAAAATAAAATTAATATTTTTAAATAAAACATAACTTTTGTATTCATAAAGAAATAAAGTATTATATTTTGAAATAATAATAATAAATAATCTTGAATAATATTAATAACGAAACATACTCTTGACATACTACTAGTAAAACCTTAAATCTTGTGAAATAGTACATACTATGCAAATAAATAAAACTCTATTAATGTATTAAAACATATTGAAAAGAATAAGTTAAATATATACATAAAAATTGATGTTTTAAGAAAAGTGAAATTAAAAAAACCATTGAAAATCTAGTTCCTATTAAAAGTTTTTAATTTTACTATTTTTAGAAGTAATGTCTGCACGCGTTTCCAACTGACTATTATTTATAGCTTTTACATAATCGTTTAATAAAATATTTGAAAAAATTGATAATAATTTAAACAAAATACTGTGATAAGCTTCACCACAAACGCATGTATCTGAAAATGCTAAATTAAATAATGTATATCTGATTGAATACTAATATATGTTAATTTATATAAAATATGTTTATGATTTTCAGATTGCAAAAATTGAGATTCCAAATAACCATCATTTATTATGGCCGCCATTATTGCATACATATGAATAAATGAGGCTATCACTTCTTCAGTGGGAACAGAAAGGCCCCCTCTTTGTAAGTGATCAAAATATATATCGCCTACAGTTTTACCTTTATCCTCCACAATTAATAATCGACATATATTGCAATTTAATTTTTAGCAACAGAATGGGACCCATACCAGGATGTGTAAATTTTAATGGAATCATCAACAACACAATCGGACAAATATGCGGAATCGAAGATTCCTAAAAACAAGTTACATCAATGGAAAGATCATGAAGATCGTTACTATTATCATCACAAATTCGAAATTTATTTTTGATTTCAGTAAAAGAAAACGAACTTGCCGATTTTGTAAATATATGTTTTAATCTAATATTTTCCTCATCTTTGGGGAATAAAAATATAGAATTGTAATTATTATCTTTTAAAATACTATCATAATTTCCCTTGCAATTGGGAACACAGCAACGTCATAGCATTATTGATGAAAATATGAAATTTATAAAAAAAATATATGTAAAACAAAAAGTCCAAAAATGCTATAGATTATATTAAATAAATGTGCTACACACAAAAATAAGAATCTGTAGAGTTAATATAAATAAATAAATCACCTGGAATATTGCTCCGTTTTTCACATTTAAAGAACTTCATGACTATATTAATATAAACATTTGAAAGATAGGCGGGAAACCGAAAGGCCGGTAGAGGGAGACTGTGTAGCCGGGAGTCCGGAGGCCGGTGGGTAGTGGGAGATTGTTATGGTAGTTGGGTTAGGTATATCAAAACCGGACTCCCGCGCTGTTGCCATTTTACCTTCAGCACGGCTAGTACTAGAGTCGGCTGTGGCAGGTTTGACAAGTATTCTGATCGCCGGTGTACATATCAGACAACAAAGTGGACATGCTGTGAATCCAACAACAATCCAGTTTGCGAGGGCATTGAAGAAATTATTCTTAGCCGACTATTTCCATTCAAAGTTTATGAATTGTATGGATGATTTTGATAATATATTAACCAATTCAGCCAGATTATCAGAACAAGCAGTTTCCTTATTAGTTGCTCCAACTGCTCGTGATTCTTTTAATATAGAAAATTGTAATTACCAGCAACAAACTTTACCAGAACAAAATGCTTTCAAGTATATCGCTGAATGTTTATTACATAAACGTTTGAAAATGCATTCTTGCCAGATATATAAAACATTTTCTACAAACAATAAATAGTTAGAAGAAAATAATTTATTTATACATTTTAAAGCATATGGCACACAGTAGAATCTATATGGTGCATTAAGAAATCCTCATGAAAGATTTTATAATTTCTTGTTTTCCTTAGAAACTATATTTTTCTCAAATGCGGAATTTCTTTAAACCCATAAGAGTACAGGAAATAATTTATTTGAATAATGTACAAATTTTTAATCTTTTAAGGTTGATGTAAATACTCCGAAAGCCAATATTAGCAACATACAGAAAATTTATGACACACATAGATTTCCAATTATCAGAGGTTTACGTGAAATAAAGATATTTTAAATCCAGATGATTTAAATTTCCCGCATGCCTATACAATCAACTTAAAGGGCCAGCAAACCTGTCAACTTCAAAGGTGCCGGTCGGAGTGTCGCTTCTTGCTGTATTTACTCTTTGCCTTAAGAGCAAATTTGTACATTTTTGTAATTGCTGTTGTTTCGAATGGATAACCTCAAATTTCTATTATAACGTAAAAGTATTATGTTTGACTTATAGAGTATAAGAGTGTATTACTAGAATCTGTTATACATGTTTCAAGAACTTTGTTTCTGTTTTTAAAATTCACTATTATAATTTTGTAATCAATATGAATTACGGACAATTTGCTCTATTTCGGAAATATAAATTTTCCCCGAAATTAGTTAATTCTATTAGTGAAGTTGTCAATAAAATAAAAAATTATGAGACACCGGAAAGGTTAAAAGGCACATTCCTTGAACGATGGGGTGAGCTATTTGTAAATATAATATAAATCAAGACGTTTAATTTAACCAATGATTATTTTTTGTAGGAAAATATTGGAAAAACCTATATATAGATTATAAAGATGTAGCAATAGATGTTACCAAAGATTGTAAGGAGCATCCAATACGAACCTCTATATACACTTCTTGTATGTATTTGTCATTGATTCAACTGAAATAATAAGTATATTTAGAGTTTAGCTAATTATTGTAATTATTGTATTTTTATTTTAATGAATATTATTTCAAAGTAGTAGAAATGAAAGTCAAAGTAAACATAAGAAAATATGAAGTTTCATTCTATAATATATACAATTAAAAATTATATAAAGATATGTTTACGATTTAAAAATTAATATCTTCGTTCATTAGTTTTAGCATTCTTTGTGTATATGAACAAACACAATCCAGATGAATATTCCTTCAAAGAACATTTATTACAAAATACTATGAAAGTAATGCAAATAGGGGAACCTATACGCAATCCAATATCTGAACAACATATAAAGAGGTTAGGACAATGTTATAACGAAGGAATTATACGGCGATTGAATTTGGGTATAATTTCTATAATTTGGTTAGACAACTATGATGAAGTATGTTCCTTATATAAAGCTGTTTGCCCTTATTTAAAACCCCGATATGTAACATTTTATGAAAGAGTGATAGATATAGGATTTTTGGACAAGTGGTGGATCATAGAAAATAAAATGAAAGATTATGATGTAAATGAAGGAGAATTTAGTAATGTTGAATATAAATAAAATATTTTCAGACAATACACATGTTAGCATATAAATTACCTACAAATTATATATTTTTCACGCATTAATGTATGTAACAATTAGAAAGGGGATGAAATACAAGATGTTTATAAAGTGTCTGCATATTTTGTCAAAAAATATATGTATACTGACTCTTTGCTATCGCATAATCAATCACTGTTGGGCCCTAAGATTGAGTTGTTAAGCAATTTAAATTATAACTCGTTAGATGACCAGCCCAGTATTAATTTCTGTTGTCATTATCAGCATTACTTTTCATTAGTCATGTACATAGAGTTTTTGATTTTATATTGCAAATAAAGACTATGTATATTTGAAAATTCATTTATTGCAAATATTTTTAGCCATTAAAAATATGATGCGTTTTGGTACAAATTCTTCATCATATGCTGAATTCATTTGTATATAACTGTAATAAGTTACACATAATTATTTTTGTAAGAAAGTAGTAGTACACCAAAGTATATAATAAATACATATATAATATACATTGATATTTTTATAATATGAGTATTATTTGCAAAACCTCTGAATTAGATTATCAAAAATGTTATTGGTGAGTATTTTGTAATTTGTACTTGTTTCTTCTTTTAATATCATTAATTTATGGCTATATAAAGAATTCATAATATTCATGTAGCATCAGAGGAACATCAACTGTAAATCCCTAAATTTGTGTAAAAATGTCTGTACACATAATGCCTTTATTTACATTATGTATTAAAAATGTATGCAGATGTTATCTTTGGTATAAAAATATTTTTTTTTGTACATAATAGTTCGTCATTAGTCCTTAGGGCATTCCCATACAAAGCATTTATGTTTCTAAAAATAAAATATTAAGATTAATTTTATTAATGAAATTTTCAAAAACAGAAATATTGGGATTTTACCTCGAACATAAACAGTAGCTGTGCGACAAGGAATGTAAACCATCATCCTGTGTGAATAATTAGAAAACGGTTCTGGCTTGGTAAAATGTTGTACGTTATAATCTACACGATTTTCTCCGCCAAAATCTTTATCATCACTGCATAAGAGAACTTTGTAAGTTCCTGGAGTTTTTACTCCAATGGCATAATCAGGAAATGACTTTACTGGATGAAAATTAAAAACAAATATAAGTTCTGCCCGATCAAATACAATTACTTTATCATCTTCATGCTTCCAACTGACGTATGCCTATGAAAAAAATAAAATTTTTCATTAAAAACAAATTATTATTCATGATACACAAAGTATAAAAATATATTTGAATATCATTTTATATTTGAACTTTACAGGGTGAGCATGAAGCCATCCATATTTTTCTTCAAGGGTATTTATAGCACGATCCCAATTATTCATAAATTTATACTTTAACAATTCATCATCTACTAATTTCCATTGTCTTCTAGCATAGTGGTAACTATCTGCGTTACCAGCTCGTGGAAAATCCAACCATTCAGGATGTCCGAATTCATTACCTAATAATTTATATGTTTTAAATGGGTATTAAAAATATTTGGAATTCTTAGAGTATATTATGTAAATAATTTGAAAACTAACCCATGAAGTTTAAATAAGCTTCTCCTCCTAATGCATGTGTAATTAATGTAATGAGATTATGTAGGGCAATTCCACGGTTAATGATTGCACTTGGTGGACTTATTACACTCATATGGGTATACATTTCCTTGTCCATAAGCCAAAACGCAATTGTTTTATCTCCTACAAGGGCTTGATCGTGAGATTCTGAATATGCTACAGTCTTTTCCATCCATCTTCTGTTACTCAGTGTCCAACACATATCTCCAACTTTCCAGTCTTCATCTTTAACTTCTTTTAACAGTTTAATCCACTTATCAGGAATAGCCATTGCTAATCGATAATCAAATCCTACACCACCTTCATCAACCGGCCTTGAATGTGAAAAATTAGTTTAAAATAAATAATTTGTTTACACAGTTATTAAAATAAATTATAAACTTCACATACACAGTGTATCTCAAGATATGTACCATTTAAAATATCACCCTGACACACCCTAACTTTAAGCTTTGATTGTTTGGTCTGTCTTTTTTAATTTAATAGAGTATTATCCAAAAAATGTATTATTCCATTTAAGGAAAATAAGTTGGTCTTGAAATAACCTTCAAAGACAAGCAGTAAAAATTTAATTTTCATACCATCAAATTCTATTTAAAGAGTAGAAAATATTTCCCCTCTACTACTTAGTACATCCAGTAGTATAAGCATTATTTCAATTAATAGTTACCTTGAGACAACCTGTTTGCTTTAAATTATTTAAAAGGATACTATAAACATATTATATATTAATACCTGCAAACAGCAGGCATTCCACTAACATCTTCTGCTATAGTAGTAAGTTCTGGATACAGATAATGCAACATATGATTAGCAAGCATCAAATATACTACACCCTCAACATCAACATTAAGACCATAATATTCGTCATAATGGCCACTAAAACCTTGTCCAAATCCTCTTGAATGATATAACATTGATGTAACACCATCAAATCTGCATAAATTTAATGCAATATATACTTATAGACAAAAATTGAAAATTTATACCATGAATCAAATTTAAAAATTCTTTACCTAAATCCATCAAAACCATATTCCTCAATATACCAGCGTAAATTGGAAAGTAAAAACCTTAATACTTCATATTCTCCATAATTAAATAGTCTACTGTCCCAAAGTGGGTGTTGACCACGGTTACCGCTATGAAAGTAGCAACCATCAGTACCATCGAACATGTTTAATCCGTCCAAAGTATTCTTTGATGCATGTGAATGTACTATGTCCAGTAAAACATATAAACCATGTTCATGTGCTGTATCTATTAACAGTTTCAATTCTTCTGGTGTGCCGTAACGAGATGAGGCCGCATAAAAGGAAGTCACCTTATTAAGTGTAATTATATATTATATACAAAATTGATGTTAAACATTGTTTGTTGTGATTAAAATGCATTTCTTACAATAAAGTATAGAACATATTATACAATTATTGTAATTTAGTATATTAACTCCTTGCAGTCCACTCTGCATTCAATGTTATTATTTCATTTGAGCTAGTTTGCAATCATTTAACTACTTTTACCAGAACTTTGTAGTTTGCCTATATTTTCATAATTTTGCATCTTACAAGTTGTAATGTTTTTTTTTTTAAACCTTGTCCAACATGCAATGCAGGTTTTGATTTTACATACATAACATGTTTCTTCCCTCCCACTGTGCATTTTTCAACTAGACAGACCATTAATAAATCTACCTACACAGAAAAGAAATTTCTGGACAGTACTGCAACTACGTTTAACACAATCACAGTATTATAAAAAATATATTTAAATGCACTACTATATATATATAAATTGTTATACAATTCTATGACCCAACATAAGACCAACTGAAACAAAATATGCTGTCAACTCAGACTTGATAAGGGACCACAAAGAGTTAATCTACTTATAAACTACTGGAAGATCTTTTACTGCTTAAAGTACATACCTGATACCCAAAACTGGCATAATAGGCATGTTCCATAATAGCCATTAACTGTATAGTATTATAACCTTGTTTTACAATGCGAGGAATAATCTCTTTTGCAAACTCTTCATATGTACCAACTTTTAATTCCTGAGTTGCTATACCAACATGGCATTCATAAATTCTAAGGCTTTCCGGTTTCTTTGGTTTAGGGTGTTTGAATTTATAAACCTGAATGAATTTACATTATGTCAAATTGTTAACAATTACTTAAACCTAAATAAACTGAGAGTAATGTACGTGCACATGTATCCTTACATTTTCTGGCAGTGGATGCCATAAACGCTGCTTATATGTAGTGCTTTCAGCTTTATTTTGGGTGACATAAGTTGCCCAAGGGCTTAGTCGTTCTAATAATTCATTATTATGATTCTTTACAATTACTTTAATTTCTGAAAGATGTTTTATAGGACAACTACCATCAGCATTAGGAGGTAAATGTAACTCCCACTTTCCATACTCTAATTTTTTATATGAATTAGCTGTTCTATTCCAATTATCTAATAATGAAAAATAAAACATTAAAATACAGATTACATATGATATATTCATCACCTTCATACACAATTATCATGTTTCGTTTCAGAAATAACATTATATCGATTATACTCATAATATGATACTGTTGCATATTATAGTATTATAAAATTAAAAATATGAAACAATTTCAAAAATAAATTTATCACTCATGACTGTCTTGGAATTTTTTACATTCTATGATACACCATAGTCTAACGAACATGGTTTATCTCGACCTATACATGGGTTATCAGATAATGATTGTGTAAAGGGTTCATATACAGATAATATATATCACATTTCCTTCAACTTTGTGAAGGTTATATAATAAGAAAAATTAACTACTTTGAATTATTCCTAATGTTATATTTCATTTTACTTACTAAAATCTCCTGTTAAAAAGAGTTCCTGGGCTCCTGGAGCCCATTCTCTTGCAATCACACTGTTATCTGCATTTATATGAATTCCAAAAGATTCATATCCTTTTGAAAATGTATCTAAATTACCATCGCCAGCTTCTACTTTTTCCACATAATCCTTGAATAATGCGTATCTAATAAACAAAATGATTGTTGTTCATGTAAGTTATAAATTAATAAAAAATTAACAAATAGTTATGGAGTTGAAATATTAAAAAATATGAATTATTTAAATAAAGCTGCAAATTGTTTCCGATTTTCTGAAAAAATGCAAAATTTATATTTTCGAAGATACGATACCTTTTGCGAATCTCGTTTTCGTATTGTTTTAAATACGGATCCCTTTCTAATAAAGAATTTATTTCTGGTACTTCAACTTCGGCAGGATCCATACTTGACCACTTTCCTCCCATATTTGTATTTTTAATTTATTCACTCACAAGTAGAAAACGCAATCTTAAAATAAATGTACGACGAAAACTAATCCCCGCTCAAATTTGAATGACACTTCAAGGTGACTTTATATTGTGGCTCATTCGTCCGCAAAAAAGAGCAAGACTACCGACTGGAAAAGAATAAAATCCAAGAAAACATAATGAACTAATTTTTTAAGAGTGGAAGCTTTATACCATATTAATGAGTATCTAATATGGCGAATAGTTACGTCAGTAATTGGCGGCAATTTTAAATTCTTAAATTCATGTTAACATCAAGGTTGAAATTCTATGAAGTTATACTTCATATCGAAGCTGGAAATAATTTTGTAAACAAACATTATAGAAATGATTTGGAAAAAGTATATCTCTACATATATAAAAGTCAAAATTTGTATCTATGTTCTGTAAAGGGTTCTATACCGTTCAGCGTATCCGCATCAAATTTGGCATGAATATCTTTAGACACCCTAGAAAAAATACTGTGGGGTCCCCACCCCCTAACCATCCCTAAAGCCAACTACCTCTTAACTTAAGACCGAGTGATTTTTTGGATAGTAGCTCAATAATCATAAAAAATAAATAACTGACATTTTAAAGAAATAACAAATTTCTGAATAGTTACAAAATTTATTGTGGAAGTATTAGTTTAAAAAGAACGGGAAGTGAATGTGTAAATCGAAATTTGAACGAGGATTTGAAGAATTCAATCAACATTTTTTTTTTATTCACCCTCTCAAAAGCTCGAGCAACGCCGGGCACACGCAGCTAGTTAATATATAAAATAAAACGAATTTCTAAACATCTATTAATTTCAAATATACAAACATTTATGTAAGAAACAATAATTTTTATTCATACTATGAAGTATATTTATTTTTGTTACTCAAATTTTAGTACAAACTATTTATTTTAATGTAAAAAACAATACTTTATTACAAAAGGTACATCATCAATTAAATATTCTTACATGCAACAGGAAAGAGCAAATAAAAACCACATTCATTGGAAATATTATTATTATTCACAAGTTTTAAAATTGTATTTGACATTTGTGAAGTATAAGACAATAAATAATTGTGTTTACTCATAATCAATTACTAAACGTTGAAGAGATTAAGAAGTACAGACATTTAATGTTTTCAAACTTTGGTCCATTGTTTCTGTGACTAAATAACTACGATTCACTTAAAGAAAAAAATTTAATTCTTTAAGTTTTTAAATAAAATAGATATAAATAAATGATACACTAACAAAGTAATTCACGGTTTTCAATCTTTCTTCTTTCGTACACAACATACTAAGAGCAATGAATGAACATGTGATGTATAAAAAAATGACTTCCTTGTATAATATAAAAGCATTGAATTGCTTTAAAAAATATTAATAGTGATAAAGGAAATAGACGTTGCAAAGATCAGTAACATGTCTACAACTTTATCAAAGTTTTCAATTACCATACTACGATAAATGCAAGGCTTTATTAAATTTGCTGAAATAAGTTAGCTCCTGGCTAAATATTTGAATTCTTGATGTATTACTGTTATAGTCATTTTTTTCTAGAATATTATTTTTTAGTGAACTTTTTGTCTTGAATTTTGTTTGGTAATGTAATTTGTAGAATTATTTAATGGAGAATTCTCCATCGAGGCATCTGAAATATCCTCGCTGCTACTGCTACGAATATCACCCTCCATCTGAAAAATTGTACACACAAATTGTTTACTTAAAACGTTGTATATTTAATAAATGATACATAGCAATATTAACTTACTTGACCAGCATAAAAAGCATTGAATGCAATTTTGAGAATTAAATACGTCCAAATCATGTGAAGAAACAGCAATAATATCAACAGAGAATTGAAAATATAATAAGCTGGAAACATTGGCACTATCTTAGGTGCTTCTATTGATGTACTATAAGAAAGTAATAAATAAGTAATGGATTAGAGATAATGTAATGAATTTTGAATTGTACTATCGCATACAATGAATGGTAGAACATACCTATAAATAATCCAAAATGGATAAACACCGATACGTGTAATAATCCATAATATTGTGAAAATAGCAAATATACAATCACATAGTTTTTGATAATTAGCATACTTAGCCATCTTCGCAGCCTAGAATATAAACATTAAAGTATATACACATATGCATGTGTACGTGTATAATTGTACACGTAGCAATTATACTTACTTCTAGAAAAATATCTGCACAATCGTGCACTAATAATACTAAGGAACCAACTCTGGTTAAATTTCCAATCCATGAAAAACACATTAATAAAATAGTAGCTATATGATGGATAAACATTTGCCAAAAATCTTTCCTTTTCACATCAAAGAATTGTGAAAAACTTAGAGACCAATAGAATGCCATGGATATCATATAGTACCACCATACATCATTTGAAACTGGATGATATGGATAATTGTAATAACAATGGTTTATATCCCACAACCATGGTTTATTCCACAAAATAATAAGGCCATAAATGAACGAATATGTATAATATAAACATCTCCAGCTATAAAAGAGAAGTAAAATTTTGAGCATATTATACATACATATAGAATATTAACCCTTAAACTGTAAACGGTTTGGGTTTCTTGCAAGGTAGTAGGTAGAAAACCTTTTTTCCCCTACCTAAAAAAAGTTAACTTTTATGATAACCTTAATTTCGAATGTTTAAAGATGTTATATGAATTTTTGTAGATTTTTTTAAAAACTATTACCCATTGAAAACTGCATCAGACATGAAAGACCCATGTTTACAGTTTGAGAGTAGTGTAAAAACATTTACAGTTAAAGTGTTAAATATATTAAGCTACATTTATGAGTATCTATACACTATTAACTAAAATATAACTTTTGAATTCATCTAACTTTGTAAATATGAACATTTGAAACATATTTTTTCTAAATGAAATGATATGTACCATAATGAATAACTAACCTGTTTTCACAAAATTTTGTAAGCGTCGATGGTTTATCCTGTGCACGTCTTAATCGCAACCATCTTTCTACTTGTCGTTCAGACCAATCTAATTGTTTAGCCAATGCCAGGATCTTAAAATATATCCATATATTACAAAAAAATCCATAACATTTAATTTCTCAGTTACTTTGATTTAGATTACACGAATCTGTTTCAAGAACCTAATATTAAACACATACTTTAGAATCCAAAAAGCCACCGATGCACACAATACAATATTATTCTTTTTTGTATTTACAAACGACATATATTTTAAGGAATGCATAACATGCATTATGTTTTACGACTTTTATCAAATAATTGTTACTTACTATTAATTAGTTAACTAGTAACTGAAGTTGTAATAATCTAAATGTATTAACAGTAGTTTTATAACAAGCCAGTTATTAAAATAAATTTATGGCAATATTTAAATGTATAAAAAATATTAAATACAATACTATACAAATTATACTTCGATTATTTTAAAAAAAAACATTAAATTGAGTGCAATAAACTCACCTGCTTATGTTTGATTTTTCTTGTAACATAAGCTTTTTCTAACATATCATTAGGCGTTGCCTTTTTTGTTCTTGTATTTTTTATACCAACAGACTTCCCAATAGGTGCAAACCAGTACCTACAAACAAATTAATAAATTGATGTATTACTTAGGATAGTTTAATCAATATTCTAAATCTTAAAATGCTAAACTTTTATAAATAATATCAAATGTCTTGTACATATTACATGTAATTATTACTATATACTACTGTTTTGTGAATAAAATTCAACATATATTCAATAAGACGTTTAAAAAAAAGAATTCTTTTTCGGAAATTGTAACAATAATTAAGGAGGAATAACACAACCTCAGTTTGATCAAGAACGTTAGACATTGTAAGAAAAAACTAAGACTGTCAAAAAAACAGAATAATTATTACCTCTCAACAGCGTATCTGACAATCAGAAGAATAAATGCCATGGGTAAAGGATAAATTAAGTGTTGATAATCTGCATATTTGTTTCCTGAATTTGGTTTGATATCGTCCCATGTTATATTAGGCGGTAACCAAACATCAGGCGACCAAAAAGCGATGGATACATTCTTTAATATATTCATTATCAGAACTCCTACAGGTCGACGTTCACGTTATATTGTAAGCTCAACAAATTTTTTCTAAGATTCTAAAATCGTTAAACCCAAACGGTTAAATGAACACCCACTCAAACCGCTTGTTAACGCAAACTTCAGCTGCCTTTCCGCTCTTGCACGCCACCGGCCGAAAACTGCGCCAGTAGCCTTCCTACACGTTGCTCAGCTTTTTCCGGGACAGTTATTTCTAATTCCTTTTTAGGGCGGAAAAATAATTTATGATTTTTTCTTACGTTCTTTTCTTCGTTTGACATTGGTCATGTAATTAATATGTACTTCAGTTACGTAATCATCATTTATGAACGCCAATCAGACATATATTTAAAAAACGTTGATAAAAGGCAATTCGTAGATAACCATCTTTTTAAACCACGAAGCATTTAATTTTTAAAAAATAGTTGATATGGTTGGTACATTGTGACTGAGACATCAATATAGTATTTAAAATTTGTAATAAATAGTATATCAATCATTACAATTCTAAAATATTTCTATAAATCATTCGTATTTTATGTGTATTAATATTATATTGTTTAAAAAACATGTCTTGTATATAAAATCATTTATTTATTCGTTTTACTTAAAACAAATGTGTTTCAGATATGAGTATTTGCGAAAAGTTTGTAATATTAGAGACGGACTTTAACCTAGATGATCTGTTCTATGGTATACATTATGTCTGTATTGCCAGACAACTTAATCTTGAAACCTGAAGGCGTAACCGGAAAGTCGCAGAACTCTGTCGCTCACTATACTACTGTAGTAAGGTACGTCTATGTCATACTTTCAGGTCTTATGGTTTTTGTCAGACACTGGTACCATTTTAAGTTATACGTTAATTTCAGCCTGAATTTTCAGTTAAAAAGAAATTGCTTATGATTCCTTTTAGAAAATTAACAGCAGTGTTTGCATTAAAATCCTTGGTTTACCCGATATGTTTTTATGACAACATTAATCACATGCAAGAAGAGATAATTATACCTTGTATGTTATTATGGTCTCTCCCCCTCCTCCCCCCCCCCCCCCCCCCCCCCTTTCCTGTCATTGTCTGAAATCCGAATTATCCACTCGCTACACGCGTCTACAGATACAATTGTATACATATGTATATAGTTGCAGAAGTGTGGAATTTCATATTGGTGGTAGGAAAAAGTATATACGTATACGTCAAAGAATTATTTATAACTCGTATGTTTATTTGAATCGTAATATAAATGTTGTAAAATTAAATATTCTCTTTAATTTTAAATATTTGAATTTCTACTTGTAATCGTGATAATATTTAAAAATAAATAATTTGTAAAAGACTTTGACTCATTGTAATTAATAAGTAAAAAGTATTTGTAATATTGAGTTATAACAGCTTACTAACATTAGCAACTTCCGGTTTCAATCGAATATTTTAATATTCCGCTAAATTTTTCAGAAGAAATTTTTTACGTTTAAGCTTGCAAATTACTACATAGAGCACCCCAGAGTTAAATGATCAAATAATGTTATGCGAACATAGATTCTAATGCGCTTTATAACAGAATTATAACAAAAATATGTTTTTTTATGTAATGTTGATTATTTCTCATGTGATGTAATCACGTACAACTGGCAAATAAAAAATACTGTAACTACAACCATGCTGTTTTTCGAGTACCTATCTTTTTTTTTATCTGTCTTCAAATCTGACAGTAACATTTAGGTCCTCTATTTCTGGTGGCCTACCCTGTATAACCAGCTTATTATAATTCGTAATTGTAGTTTCTCATTTCTTACACATAGTTATGCAAAGTGCAACGGAAAATGTACTACATATGGATATAGGATAATTTCTTGTTAAGAAGTAGGACGAAATTTTGGAATACATTTCGTTTTACTTTGTATAAAACCTTGTTCTTGAGAAAAACGGTTTGGAAGTTACGACAGGCACGCATGTGTTTGGATCAATGAACGGAACGAAAATTATTCAAACTTTGAAGAACTAAAAGTGTAATCCGCATTCATAAGAGTTCATCAATTCTCACGTAGCACAACTATGCATTTAACAGCAAAGTCCACGTTTTTAAATAGTTCATGTATTAACAAAATATAGATTTTAAAAGTTCCTTAATTTTCTCAATATTACTTTATAACTTTGTGTACAAATACAAATAATTGCGATTGACTTTTTCCTGACGATGTCAGAGGTCCAAATACTTGCATACATACTTGACAGAATTTCAAAGTCTCTTTTTTCAAAAATAAAACATCGTATAAGAAAGATATACAGGGTGTCCCAGTTGAAAGAGGCCATCTGAATATCTCCTTTCTTTTCAATGATATGGGAAATGTTTAAAGCACAATTAAAATGGTTTCGAAGGAGGAATACCGTGAAAGGAAAATAACTTTTTAAGGTCACTTTTTCCAAATTTTTTCAAGGTCACTGGTTTTTTTTTGCAGGAAAGCATATATTTTTTTCTATTGTATCTTGTTACGAATAAAAAATGCATTTAAGCATGCTTGAGTTATAAGCTTCAGATGACCTTGAACACGAGGTAAAGAAGATATTTAAGTGTCCTTCTTCAGCTAGGACACCCTGTATTCCGAAATTTCGGCTTTTTTGTTAAGAAGGAATTATCCTACATCAATATGTACTACGTTTTCCGCTGCACCCTGCATAGAAACAAAAGTAATATTAAGAATAGAGTGCAGAATATTTTGGTGTGTGCACGTTCATGTATAATTTGTTCAGATATGAATTTCAAGTAAACTAAACTAATTATAAACTAGAAAAAAAAATTATTGCACTTTACTGAAAGTAATGTGTATTTTGAAAAAATATTACACTGCCGAAATAGTACAATAACAACTGTATTTAAATGATTAAAAATTCATTTCATACTCTGTATTAAAAGTATTTCTATCAGCATTGAATATCAATGAGCGCATTTGCGATTTACAGGATATTGTTTTAATAAGCGTTTGATTACACGTTGATAAATCCGAGCGTTTCTTTTTTCGTGAAATCTCAGAAATTCCTGTTTCGTCATGTCGGGTTTTATTATTCTTCGTTTAATACCTGGCGTATGAACTAAGAAGGCACCGTCAAGTATAACTAACCGATACTTTAGAAGACACATTTCGAACATCTGAAAACAGTAAATAAATGAACATTAATACACATTATAATATATTTTTGATATTTAGAGATATCCTCATTGATAATATAGCCTTTTACTTACACTATTATATTCATTGTATAAAGTGTCAATACAAATTTAAAGAAAAAGAAAAGAGGAACCAATTTGTTAATGAAAAATTTTTATAACAGATTTAACACGTTGAATGCCACAGTGAAAACTGCCTTACCTAGACAGACACGATATAATGTCCTATTTTAAATATACATACTAGAGGAAAAGAATATTTTACTCTTTGAACGCATAGCTGTCACCTTATCCTATTATTACAATATTAATGTTATCCCAAAATTTTATAAGATTTATTAGTTATTTAATGAAACAAAATTTGAGGTGCCGGACACGGGTGACCCCCAGGGCAGTCAACATGTTAAGGCCTTTAGGGATCGGTGTCGAGAGTTATTCCCATTTGAGACTTTCGAGTGTAAAGTGAAAACCTTATCTAATGAAACGAAAAGAGTATCCAACACAGAAGGATGTTTTATCAGAAAGTGTAACGCATCTTTTGAAATAATGATACATCCAAACAACTACCAGGGATACAGGCTACAAATGTAGCACTTCCATTTTTTAGTTAATGTACCGACCAGTGACAAATGTGTAACAACAGTAGAACGCCTGTAAATGTGTGTTTTCGAACGGTGATGAAGCTGTAATCCTGACGAAGCATCAGAATACAATTCTTAAAGGACACGGGTTACACTCAGAAGTTTCAAGTAAAAAAGCTTCCTATTAAAAGTAATTCATATATTTAAATTATTTTATACTAGTGCATTTCAAATTGAGAAAATATCTTTAAAAGGAGGAAAATAAAATGTTTGCCAATGAAGAGATCGATAAAAGTGTTAAGTTGAAGTAACGAGATTACAAAATATGAAAATTCACAAGAAACGTGGAGATTCTTGTTATACTCTTATTTCAATTCATAGATAAGTATGTATTAAACCTGAGTCATTTTATCTTGTCTGCCTTCCCAAGACATGTCCTCCGTGTAAAACGGATCATCACGGGTTCCGATAAAAACAGGCTCCCACCTATGATGTGGATATTCTCTTCTAGTAATAATAAGTGGTCTGACTTTGCCTGGATCAGGTCTGATCATCCATCTGGTGAGGCCCGGAAATCTTTGGCAATGTGAGCAAACGAACCTATAAAATATGAAAATTCGGTTTTTAAGGTGAAGTTTTTGTGCTGTTTTCATCCTGCACAATAATACTAATTGATTTGTTTCTATACTTGTATGGATGAATCCGTTCGATACTTTTCAATTAATTTCACATTCCTTGACAAGCGTTATAAATTAATAATTTCCTTTAAATGATTGTATCTCTGTTACACACACCTATGAAAATACACAGCTACACCAGCTTTGGCTGCCAAAAGTAGTTCCCCTTTTGTTGATGGTGGTCGTTCGTGTGACTCTATTTCAAATACTGGTACTACAAAAACAATTCCAGATTTTGGTGGCCTTACACGAATCATGTCCATAAAACCGGAAGCCAAATTTTTACTGGGTAAAAGTTCAATGTCTGTCACTAGAACACGTGTGGTGTTTGCCTGCATTCTTGCTACATTCCTGGCCACATTTATAGGGTAAATCATACCCATTTTTTGTCTTTCTGTTTCTTTTTCTCCTCTTTGAAGATCAGATGCTGCACAATCACCCTGAACTTGTGTGACTTGTCCCAAAGCAGGCGGGCGACCCGCTGGAAATATCAAGTGGACGGAAACCTACGAAAACGTATGAATTAGATTGTAATACATTCACTGTTTTTCTTTTTAATATTTCACGATCAGAGCAAATGTTTGTTAACGTAATTACTAAAGTATATCTGTATTTACACCCATGAATTCAAATATATTGTTGCAACAAATGACTGCATTTTTATTCCTTAAGTACTACCTTGTCGAATCATCAACTCCACTAACTTGATTTAATGATAACGAAAAGGTGTAATTATTGTTCTGTCTCTTAACAAAGATGATTAATAATTTTAATAATTGCAGAAACAATTTAGTGTTTCAAAATTTTAAGTATGTTTGACATTATTTGCTAATAAAAGGAAAATTTGAAATTTCATAGGTTTTAAAAACTATTATACTGTTTGCCTCGCGAACAAGGTAACAATTTCTTCGTTTGCTATGCTAATCGAGTTTAAATTTGATTGTATTTCTAGCGACCCGATTTGACAGCGAGAGCTACAGGTAGACCTTGTACATTTCGGGTTCACATCGACAGGCCCGATCGAGGAGAGCAACGGCGATACCAGCGTCGAGCCCAGGTGTGAATATAGCCAAACTCAACGGGCCCTCCCATCTCCTGACCAACTCCACGATTCCATACACCTGATCTGCAGTGGCGTGTGTGCAGAGGGTCACCTGGGGTAGTTTGTTCCTCTCCTCGGTTCCGCGCAATACGAACGGTAGGACTCTGTAGGAGCTCTTCTCACCGATTTCTGGACTCCAGGTGACTTTCGATGCCGGATACGAAAAAACATCCGGTAGACCATGGTACCATCTGCAAGAACTGTTGTTCCTGGGTTGTAGTCCGGCCATGTACATGCCTGCTGCGAACGTAGGTGTTTCAATGTGCGTATCTTGATGAGAATTTGAATGTCTTTTTGGGATTACGATGTTGTCGTCACCGATTACCAAAATCGGTAGACGTAATCCACGATTGACCAGGAGACGTACGGCCAGAACGAGAACGAGAACTAGGATTAGCCACAAAAGACACTTCCGGCCGGAGTGTCGCATTGCTTCCTCGTTCACACAATCCGCGTTCCTCGTTTTTTCGATGATTATGTTCAAAAAAACGATCTTCCATATTACGAACGACATAAATTCATTGAACCTGTACTTTCAGACTGCTGTGCAATCTGAAGGGGTGGGACCACCAATTATTGATCGATGCGGCGCAGGCGTGTTAAACTTTGGAGTGGTTTTAGAAAACTATATACGTGCAACTAAAGACTGAAACTAGATTTCTGTAATTGTTACTTAAAAGTATAGAGTCAAATCAAAGATTAATCTCTGGTTTTTATTATACAAGACGAATATAAACTTGTAATGTTAGTATTTATATGATCATACATAGTAACGTGATAAAGAATACGATGCATATTTAATGATATCTGCAAATAATGCAAGTGGATAAAAGTATGATTTTCAAAAAGCCAACATTTTAATTTTTCAAGAAGAAGAAAATCTTCAGTGTTTGTGTCTTGGTATAAATGTGGAAACCACATGTCAAGAGAAGCGCTTAAGCAATGTGAGCGATAACCGTATTTTGTTATCTCTTATGATTTCCGTATTTTATGTGACGATAATACCTTTTCAAACAACTATCAAGCATATCATAAGAAGGCTACTAAGAAAGCTAAAGTAGTATTCCCATGTCGGTATTAATACTGTTAAATGAAGCGTTTTTCTATTCTATGTTAGAATATTACTTTATGTAAAATAAAAAAATAATTAATATAATTAAACGCTTTAGGAATCTTGAATAATGGAATATATACTTGTTATCATAAACAACAAAAACTTATAACACACATATCATACAAAGAAAGAGCAAATTTTGTGAATTTATAACAAAATAAAATATTCATGACGACAGTATAAATGTAGACACAGTAATAACAATTTTCTATTGACTAATAAAACACTCCTCTGTTGAAAACTGTTTTAGATGTTTAGACTAAACTGTTAGTCAGTGTAACGTGTTCAGTAAATCTACACAAAACATTCTAAAATTTTGAAATGAAAAGAGGTGTTCGGGTACGTCGAAGTTTCATAATGCAGAACATTTTCCAGATCTTTTAAGAAGTGTCAAATTGTAATAACTGAACACTTCTGAATAGGTGGTTGTATTAATAAACACAGAGATAACCACGAAAACTATAAACTTGTAAAATCGGATGCATTGTAAATTACAGATTTGTGTAAAGAACGGTGCAAAATATACTTCTGATTCCTCACTTCATACATTGCAATCATATATATTGAAAGAATTACAAATCTAATACAACGAAATTTAAAAATATATAACAATAATGGTATACTTAAATAATACAACAATATGAATTGCATAAATACAAACCGGAAGTCAATTCAGTACGTGTATCTATAAAATTTTAATACGGTTCAGCAGAGATGCAGTCACTGTTTTACAGGGTTCGTTATCCGAAGATTGCGTATACGTGATAGTTTTTCTAAATATAAATGAAAAATATAATTACCAAATTTTAAAAGTTGATCATTGAAGACAGTAACGTTCAGTGGAAAGACACTTCTATTGTCGTAAAGGAAACTAACTTAACGGTTACTATTCCTTGTGCAATACATAAGGCTAATCATGAACTGAATAATAAAACATTTCGGTCAAGGAAACATATATTATGAGTGCATACGTTATATTAACCAATTTCGGATTTCATAGGCCATTTTATATTTTTCGTGAAATAGACAAATTTTTAAAGTTTTTTACTTTTTCATCATTAGACATATATTATACCAGGAGGATATGTTTCGTCAGAAAAAGATGATAAAACCTTCTTAACTCCTTCTGAACATCCTATATTCTAAATCCAAATATTGAAGAATGTATATAAATAACAATGAACTCTACGAACCTGCGTTAACAAAATTTGGACAAAAGTCTTAAAAAAAATTTTACCTCACGAAAAACACTTTTTCCCAAATTTTGTTAACGCAAATTAATAGCGCTTATTGTACCATTAAACTTTTGTTTGAAACATTTTTTTCTATCTCGTGTACTTTAAGAGTTATACGCGAAAAAGTGGGAGTGCCTATTTGACTTTGAAATTAGTTTTCACACCCTTAAAGGGTGATTGGGCACGAATGAAACATACCGTTATTCTTGTCTTGGATAACTCTATAAACCCACAAAGTTTCATTCCAATCCGCGAGTCAGCGTTCGCGGTGTTCCCTTGTAAGTAACATAGAAACACGTATACAGTAAATAGGGTGTGTCCTAACATGTTGGGAGTATTACACTGGTGGATTCGAGGCAAATACAAAAATAATAAAGGAAGCTGACATAAATATATATTCAATATGACTTTATTTCCGAATTATAGCGTGTTTTAGTTTACAAAAATTTATGTTCACAAGTAAAAATAGTATAAGTGAATACTAGTTTACTGTTCATCTGTGAGATGCGATGGACTTGAAGTCTTGTTAATCTCTACTAAATAATTAAATGCTCATCGGTCATTCGTATTGAAAGTGGTGCAAAACGTATTTTAAATTACTATTAGTAGAACAATAGTCTATATTTAAACGGTAAATTATATTTTATTGGACCAATAAAAATGAAATGCAACTCATACATTGATTATCCGAGTGTACAGAAACTGTCCAGTGAACATTTTCAATGAAGGTAGATAAAGACTTATCGAAATGCAAAACAAACTATAACTCGTAAATAAGGTCATATCAGACACATGTTTATATGAACTCCTTCTATTTCTGTGTTTTGTACCTACAATTGCAATACTTCCTACATGTTAGGAAATATACTTCATAATTGAATCGGTAAACTGAATAACAGTACAAGTCCCAAAACCACATTTTGAAATATTTGGAAAAATAGCATGAGGTTTCGTGTATCATCAAAGCTATAGATTTTATAGTGCTGTTCCAATTGAAACACGGTTATGCTAATCCGGATGAACGTTTATATATGTCTAACTATAGTTGAACTTTGTTCATTAATTTTCAATAATTAAAATAAAACCATTGGACTTCTACTGTTTTTCAACACGTCACTTTTTAGTTAGGAAATTTAAAAAGTAACAGTAGTAAAAAAACCATTTATTAACTTGCTTTAAACATAACTGAAGTAGAAATTATTTAGTGAAAAGTGATTGTTAAATCCATGACAAATACTGTTTTTACACTTATTAAACTGAAGCGATTACTGAAACACAAATATAGGATGCCCAGAGATAAAAGTATCATTTCATTATTGACTGAGGTGTGGAAAACAGAAATCGTTAAAAGTGACTAAATATATAACTTAGCAACCTGTGCAATCTTGGACCTCAAACGTGTGGCGTAAACAAAGGCGAAACATTGATGGGACTACACAACAATCTTATGCATTAACATAATTATTATTACATATCACATACCCGTTCCTAGTATTTTTCTATTTGAATGCAGCCGAAAATTTGGGGGTAATATTATTTACAGCGAGGAGAACCCGGAACGTGAACGAAGGAGGGATTTGGCATTGCTTATTTAATGAGTGTCGTTTTCGGGGCCCAAATTTAAGTTGGTGACCTGTAGTTACATCAAATGATTCGTACTATTGACAGATTATAAAAAATTATTCTTGAACTTGTGAATTTAATTGTTAATAGTTAGCAAATAATGTAATCAAGTAAATCGTAGAGAGATCCTATATCACAACCTTTAGTCAAGGATTATTGTTAAATTATATTGGTTGTCATTGAGAAACAAATCTGTGTGCGATATCACCAAGTTTCTAACAATTCAGATAGTACAGAATTTTCAAAAACTCTTCGAAGAGGAAAATATATTCGTTAAGCATACCTGAATAAAAATCCAGTAATATATAATCTATTATAACAAATAATTTTTTACTGACACAAATGTATCAGATTTCAATAAGCAATAAAATATTTTTTGTATATTCCATTGATTTTAAATATGACATATTACCACCAATTTTAGTTAGAAACGAATATAATATCTTTAAACAAACCCTTTTAGCTTATCACCGTTTTGTTTCTGATTATTATCATGTATTATCATATCTAGAATTATTTTACAATTCGACAATGTATTTTACAATTTTACAATTCGAGCAATGTTTTAAATTAAAAATGTATTTAATGTATCACCATTACAAAGAAAATTAGAAGTGTGGTTAATCAAAGAAAATAACAGAATTTCGATTTACAATGATTAAGGAGTAACAACGTATGAATGACGGTTAAAATCTTCGTGATTGATCCCAAGGCTGTGCTCTAATTTTAGTGTACCGATGGGAAGTCGTTTACGCTACCACACCTTTCTTTGTGGCATGCAACGCGCCAAATCCATTGAAATTCAATTCTACCAAAGCCAGTAGTTCCCAAATTGTTCGAAGTGCGACACGAGCTTTTTCATTTTTGGATTATTTTCAATCACAGTTTGCTTAATGCATGATTAAACATCAACTGTAATTCTCTTTGTATTGTCTAACCACAGCAATTTAAAAATTAATCTTCATTTCGATTTGTGTACTTTTCAATGGTGCAACGTAAATCATTTTTATTGTTGTGCTCAATGGTTGTGTATTGAGAAATGAATGTTATCATTCAGCTTGTGCCAAATGAAAGTATGTCGAAGCACAGTGTTCAGTTTGATAATGGTACATACGTACATGGAATATAAAGAAGTACTGACTGACCAGTGAATATAACTTTATATGGATCTTACTGCTCTCATCAATGTTGACGTTTGAGTAAAATCTTATCTGCTTTTTAATTTCACCATTTAGACATTCTTTCTAAAATATCTACAATTACACGTTTCAACGTTGTAGCGTAAAAGTTAAATGGATGAACGTAATATTTCCTTTTCTGAAGTAAATATATAGATATTATACAAAAGACTGGAATATAACGCAGATATTTGATACCTGCACGCAATGTTATTTTATCTTGTGTGTATACACAATTCTGCTTATAGTTGTTATTAATTGCCAGTAGAAATTGTCCTCTGTTATCAAGATTGAAAATCCTCTATGTTCAGATGTCATATAAATAATTGTCTAAATATTTCGTAATCTTCCATGGTAGATTTACTTTATCATGCAATGAGTCGTCTGACATTCCGAACGTTCAGCATATTAAATACGCTATGTGTGACCTACATTCGAAGTTCTTGAACTTGCTTTAATGTGTACCCTTCAAGCATAGAGTAAAAGTTAGATTAACTTTTCTTTCTGTATAAAGGTAAGCTTCCGTTATGTGAAATAGCAAGAAGAATATCGTAAAATATTATAATGACATGTTTTAAATGTTTGAAATTTACTGTCTACAAGAATAAACAAAATTGTAATAAATTTGTATTTAAGTGATGTTCAGGGAAACAGAATGTATTGAAAGAATAAAGAGCAATAGATGAAAAGTCATATGGTAAGTATTAACGAACGATTGACCTATTTAATAATTTATAACTGAAGGACTTGAAATATCATAGCACACGTAGCAAATTTTATTTAGAAAGAAATGATCCTGTAATAAAAGTTACAATGACTCGTATTTTCAATGATCCTTAGGTCCAATAGAGTAAGAAGGCGTTCAAAGATTTAGATTGACTGCCATTATAACCATGATATGATCATACTGTATCAGCATTAGATTAATTACATCGTTGGTCATCTTTTGTATAAAAAAATAAATCTGGAACGTACATTAGACGACACATTGAAAATCGTTTCGGACTCTACCATGGTCATAGTTAACTTCGTGTTTGAAGGTTCTTAAATATTGAAATTCGTATGTTATGTAACATGAATATTTCATATTCGTATATAATATAAAAATTCTTGCAATTATGTATTCTGAAGAAAGAAAGCTCCGATAAGAGTTTGGAAAATAACATAATACTAAAATGCATAATAAATTTAAGACAGTAATCGGGTTGTACAGAGCTTCAGAAACGTAAAGAGTGTGGAATAAGTACATGTGGAGTCTTATCCATGAGTTTATCCACTTTAATCTAAGTCTATAAAACCAAATTTTGTTTTGTTTTTCGGTACAAATTGCCTAAAACTTTTTGAAAGAGAACGAGGAGCTGCATCGATTAATATATTCAAAAATGTGATTCCATTTAAAAGAATGAAGGTGGTCTTGACGTATCCGTTATGCCTCCATACAAAAGAAATTGATTGAAATCATCATGCCTTCTTGAAATCATTCAACATTTGTCTGAAATATTTTTAAACGTCACTAATAACTTTGAAGAAATTTATGTGAATCAATTTAAATGGGTCACCATGTTACAGATATATCAATCACGGAACTAGAACAACTAGGACAGGATAGGTATTTTTATTCTTTTAGCTGAACTTTACATGATTATGATACAAACATTTAAGGCACCCACAGACCAACATGCGGCAGCGAAATCGGGAAGAACTTGTACTATAGTGGGATCACTATTTATTTTTACCCTGTTTCCCTATTGCCTGTTCATAACTTTTTCTCAAAGCCGTACCCGTTATCCAACATGAGATTGTAAGTCTTTAATGGTTTGATAGAATTCTTATTGTTTTCTATTATTGTTATAATGTCAATGAAACTCAGACTTTTATAAAAATTATTACATATCCGATTAAATTAAAAAAGAAAAATTTTACATTTGGCCCATTTGTTTTTATCACATCTTTTTCCAAATCTTATTACGTGTCTGTGATAATTGAAATTCAGTAAATGAATGATTTAAATGGATCACACCACCATGTAGGTAATATCGATTATACAAATAATGTACGCGATAGTACTTTTTATTAAAATGTTAAGACCAGAACTCGACGTCTATTACAAAATTTGTGGGAAGACGAAAATAGATCCAAGTACACAGATACCTTCGATTTGAACATCATAAATAACACTTATAATTGCTAGTGTGTTAAATAGAGTAGTAAATCTCCAAATGCAGTTACATATTTTTTTAAATGCCTCGTTAAATAGTGTCCTTAATTAGAAAATCATATATTAAGAATTATTTAATTGAATAATTAATGCATATCAAATTATAATAAAACATTTTACTATAACAATTCAAATTAATACATATTCACTTAATCGTAAAATAACGGAATTTAGTACGTATTAAAGGAAGATATTCTTTAGTATTTGACTGTTATAAACTATAAATTACATAATGTTCGGGGAATGTCAAGCACCGAGGACAAACATAAATATTGATTTGCACTAGTAGTTGACACTCGTGTCAACTACCGGTACAACTGACAATGAAGTAATAGGCTTTAATAAATGTGTGCATTAAATTCACTATTTTCCACAGAGTGCAAATAGATTTGATTTTTTTTGTCAATATATCAAAAAAAATTTCCAAACTTTCAAATCCTGTTATATTTAATGGTTTAATAGGTACAAAATACCGATTTTCTGAGTTCCTTAATATAGACTAATAAAAGTATTGTCAATTCATAAATGTAATTCAAAACCTTTTTTATTCTATATAACTATATGTATATATTTATTGTAATAAACAACATTTTTGTCTGTTATAGCTTTTTAAAATATCTGTACGTGTTACGTATGTAATTTTATCGCATTTCATTTTTTGAATCTTGTATTTTTGTTTTCAAATAAACATTGTATTTTATTTGGTCTGGTGTCAATTACTAGTTCATGAACCTCTCAACTACTAGTGTCTTTAGAAATTTGCCGTGTCAACTGCTGATGCAGTTTGGAGGGTTCAATTCTTTTTAAATATAACTTTATTACAGCATTACTTGTCGATACTAATTGAATTCAATTCATTTACAAATAGTCGACGAATAAAGTTATTGACCTACAAAATTGCTTACAAAAATAAAACTGTGATAATTACAATGGGAAATGAGTCTTGTAGTGTCAACTATTGGTACAACATTTACCCTAAGACGTTTACTGTATTTTAGCAATAAACTGTAGCCATCATTGGATATCATTAATATGCAAGTACATCTTGCCAAAAAGTTTGTTTAAATTGTATTAATTTGGTTCGCGATTCTTTTATTTTTCATATGATTTTTTCTAAAAATTACATCATCAGGTGCAAATTGATGAATGGAACGTAATGATATAATACATATAAATGACATTTAATTTCTGACTACAGTGAACGAATGAACGCGATGAGAAACAAAACCATCGGACGTGATCATATTGTAATTTATAGACGCAGTCACCTTGACCTCCCACGATGGACGTGCCTCTTTTTCCAGCGCCACCAACCCTCGGGGGTGTAGCAACGTGTTTTAGTAATGTCGTAGACGTTGCAAAATTGACGCGTGTCCCGCTATCCACGGTTGCGAGCACCCGTATCCGACATGTGCCGAAAACGCACAGGATACGACGTCACACTCGTAGGAACCTGATACACCCCAAACCGAGGGACCAAATTCGACACCGAGTCACAGAGTTCCATATAAGAATGACAGAACGAAAGCGGAACAACGAGGATGACGATGATGACGTAGTTTATGCGATTGGTATGAACATTGCAATCACCTTCTATTAAATTACACAATAAAACATATCAGTTTTACATAAACAATAATTAATTTATGATATTAACAATGGATAAACACTTATATACATATATATTTATTGTTTCCATACTTTACATAAAAGTTTTGGGTTTTTACAAACGCTTACATTTTCTCACGATTTGGTACTTATAACTATTTTTACCTCTATTCTACACTATCTTACTGTTTGGCTTGTCTTATTTTATCTTGCACTTTTCTTTCGCTCGTTTCTCGAACCTCGCACTGAATTCGCAGGCTTCTGTTAATAATCTTCCCTTTAGTATCCCTTCTATCTTAACTTCTAGGTTCGGTTCCTGTTGGAATTTTCTTAACCATATTTTCATTTCTTTGTCCCACTCTTATTTCATTTCTTTACATTTCCGTATGTGATACACCGTTTTCTCGGCTTCCTCGCATAGTCTGCATACTCTATGCTCGATTTTCTCGCTCCCTTTGTACCATATTTTTCCTACATTCCCACATCTCAGTCTTGCCCATTGGTCCTTATGTCATCCTGCCAGTTTTCCGCATTCCAGTAGCCTTCTTGCCGTAATGCCGTTTTTCTAACCTTATACTTATCGCAATAGCTCCAATCACTTATTGTAGCCCAGTCTCCTTGCACGTATTGCTTCATTTTTGTCTTCACACCGTCCATCAGCTTTTTGTCCAGTTCTTCCGTGTTCACGTCTTCTTTTAATAGGGCCAGTGAGGTACTGTCCCCTACCTCATATAGTGCGTTCTGTAAAACTTTCCCCCAACTCGAAGGGTTCTTGTTTTCTGGACTTCTTAATTCATCTTTCACACATTTTAGGCCACCTCTCATCGCTCATTTCCACGGTATCCATCAAATACGTACTCAGCCTTTTCTTCGCCTGTATTAGGGATGAATACATATTTACCCTTATAATTTAGGGGTATCTTCTGATTACAGACATGTAAACTATGTTTTATGACAAAGGCACGTGCAAGAGAATTTAAAATATTAGGTATTTTTCAATATAAAGCATTATTATTTCTTAATTTTGTGACAAAATTTTCACTTGTATACTTATTTCTCCTCTTTTGTTTATACTTCATTCATTTAGAGGTATTCTCTTTTTGACATTTCCCTGTATATGGCTTATGCATAAATACACCCTCAAAATTGTATTTTGGATTCTTAGATATATTATGACAACTGGGTATTCTAAATTATACGTCAAATTATATACAATTACTTTTAAATAATACGTGGTAATAAATCTCCGCTTTCGCTAATGTGTACAGAATGAATGCCGAAAAGTAGAATATCTAAATATCTTTGTTCGGTTTAAAGATACATAGAAAGTAATGTAAGGGAGAAAAAGTTTACTGTTTGAAGGGATAAATATGAGGTTAAAAAAATTCTTTGCTGTGTCACCACGAGTATCACTTCAAATTCATTGTTCTGTTTATTGCGTTGAGTCATAAATAACTTCCGACACGTAACAGATCTTTTTCTTTCTAAAAATTCAAATAGTTTATCAGAGCTACTGATTTTTACTTCGTATTGAAAGGTAAGAATCCCCAAAACGTAGGTATGCTACAGAAGTAACAATAATCATCCTTTAATAAATCGTCACTAAATTTAAGAAGACAAATCAGAAGTTATTTATAACTCAACTCAAAAAGGGCACCATACATTTATTTTCAATATTGTTACAGCCGATATTAAGAAGAGTTTAATGACCTTTAATATTATAATCTTCCGATGACCTTGAATTTAGAAATTCTAGGTTCAATAATAAAGACCGTAATGTAAAATTACCGTATTTGAACTGCCACCAATAGCCATAGCTCTTCATTCCGAATAAAAAAGTATTAGGCTATTTGTGCCGAAGAACTGTTACTTTAGAAAATATTTTGATTTAAATGTTGCTGCCTCTGAAGTCGCCAGCAGTATGTATTACACAAAATTAAAATTAAAATATTTACTAAACTAATGAATTTCCAGCACAAACACTTTAATACTCTTTTTAAAGAGAATCAGGAGTTGCATCGATTAATGTATCAAAAAATATATGGTTTCATTTAAAAAACAAAGGTCACCTTTATATTTTCGTTACACTTCCACTTATAAAAAATCTGTTGACACCACATTATGTCTCCCTCAATGTCATTCAACTTTTCTCTAGAATATTTTTCAATGTCACTAAGGTTTTCTATTCTATCATAAAATTTAACAAAGATATTTAAGTGTCTTATTTCTCCTAATTTACCTTGTGTATAGTCGATTCCATGTTAAGTGATCACTAGACTGCGGATGTTTATGCACATATACATTTTTAAACTTCCATATTTCCTATATTAATGCAGTTAAATCAATGAAACTTCGACAAGACTGCACTTGCTCCTTGAAATATTGAAATATGTAATTTTTATTTTGCTAAGTTATTAAACGTCCATCATTCACCAATTTGGATATATTAAATTGTATAAACATCCGGAGTCTAATGATTACACTCCATACACAGACAGTGTTCAGCAAATAGAACAGAATAAACTTTTTTCTTTCCCAAAATTATGTAAAGTTATAAAATTTATAACTACTAATCTATAGTCCACTTTTTTTTAAATTATAAATTGGAAACTATTACAGACATCAATATGCAGTAAACACGGTTTTAATTACAACGCTTTGAGCTTTCATTTAAAAAACATAACAAGCGTAGAACAGACTTGAAAATTCACATAAACAATATTTTTCATTTATAAATATAATTGAATGCGTATATCCATCTTATTCCGTGTCAAAATTTTTTCTGTGCGTACCATGAATTGTTCATTAATGTTTAAAAACAAATCAGGATGGAATATACAGTAGACATTGAACTTAAACATTTATATTTGTTCGGTGCATGTCTTCGCCACGATTTTACCCTCACGTTATGAAAATACATACATATAGTGACCGAAAAAGGTATTCATACATTGTAGCATACTCGATTTTAACCTGGAATTATTTTACAATGGCAAAAGTAGATCAAGATATTTTTACGTCAAATTGTAAAGAATAATCACAACTTTCGAATGATATACATATTATTAAATAACAAAGAAGTATTGACATAGTAGCAAGTAAAGGTTGCAAATGTTACAAAAAATGCTGGGAAAAAACTATTCATACATTTGATATTTTATTCTAAAACATGAAATAAATTAAGAATTAATATTTGGCTGGGCACGCTTTTGATTCTATGATTGCTTGTAAACCTTTGGGCATAAAATTAATTAAAGTATTTGTTAATATATTATCTATTCTTCCCCAATCTTGCACTAAAGTATGTTTTAATTCGCTCTTTTTTCTTATTCGGTGTTTTTGTATTTTTCGCAATTATAGAATCAAAAGGGTACCCAACCAAATATTAATTCTTACTTTATTTCCTTTTTTAGGATAACATAACAAGTGTATGAATACTTTTTCCCTGATATTCCTGTAACATCTGCAAACTTTACTTGTTTCTTTGTAGATACTTTCTTATTACTTAATAAAATATATGAATGGGTGTCTAGAAGAAGGGCGTATGTTACAAATTTTTATGCCTTCTGAAAAATTGATACATGCGAGTGTCAAAAACAATGATTTTTATACCCAATTTTGTGTTTGCAGTTAATAAATTACTTTCTCATTATTGGATTATTATTTATTTTTCAAAGTGAAAGAAGGGCGTATGTTACACCAGCTGCTTCTTTAATTGCTACAGTGAGCAATGCATTGTTTTTACGTCTTCCTGTAAATTTTATGAAATGTAACATACGCCCTTCTTCCAGACATGCATTCATACATCATTCATATATCATTTGAAAGTTGTGATGATTCTTTACATTTTGACGTAAAAAAATCCTGATTTAGTTTTCCATTATAAAATAATGCCAGGTTAAATTCGAGTATGCTACGGTATATGAATATTTTGTTTCAATTACTGTATATGTAGTCAATCGTCATTACACCTTATCATTATGTACCTTCAACGAAACATGAGCTATAATCGATTTTAATAGTGCAACTGACTGCCTAGGTATTCCCTATGCGTAGCAGTTAAAAGCACGGCGAAACCGTATACCGAACAATAATAATATTTTATAACTCAAAATCTACTGCGTGTTCCATTTTGATTTTTTCAGAATCATTAAAGGACAGCTGAAGGTACTTATAGAAAAAGTTGAACGTAGAACAACATGGACTTCTTTCTATATTTCATGGATTCCTATACATTAATAAACAAAAAATATTATTACATAAATTTACAAGCTTATTCTACGCACGTTATGTTTTTTAAGCGGAAACTTAAAGCTTTACAAGTACAACCGCCTTGTTGCATATTGATATTTGTAAAACTTACGATTTTTTACAGAAATTTAACCCTAAACTTTCATCATCAGTAACTCAAACAGTTTAAACAATTTCGAAGAATGGAAGAGTTCATTTTGCTTTATTCGCTACAGACTACCTGCTCACAAAATTTCATTCAAATTGGATATGATACACATGTATGTATAAATGGACATGATCCCTTACAAGGAAGAAATCGTTCATATGTACAGTACACTCATGTATAGCGCGAGCTTCTACAAGACGAATTTATATAAATTTAAATAAATGCGGTAATTATCTCCGCGTAACGTGGTAGATTAATTTTAAATTTTTAATTTCTATGCCTACACTCTATTTCGATTATACTTTCCCGATTGCCTACTTCGGTTTACACTGCGAGGAGTTCTTGCACATCCGCAGTCATAGTGCAACAACAAAAAGTTTTTATACGGATATGATCTTTTTATCTACATATTTATACAATACTATACAAGAATTGGACAAAATAATGGAAACACCTCGTACATGTAAATGTAGACTACAAGTGTGAAAATTCATGTGTATTTCACTCCTATTTGTATACAATATATTTAAGGCACGAAATATGTACATAAATATATAAAATGAGTATAATGAAAAAGTTTTATTACAAGTAGGCTTATAATTATGTGTAGATTGCGGATATTTATGCAATTTAGAATATTCACATATGTGCAAAATGTACATGTTACACAGTAAGTAAAATAAAAAGTTCATTTCATAACATTTAAAGCATAAAATACAATTTTCTCGAAGTTCTATTCCTTCAACTACATTAAAACACAAAATATTGATATCTAAAACTGTATACTTGCATAAACATCCGCAGTCTAACTATATGCAGTACAGTACATTATACAAGAAGATAATAATTCTCCACCTAACGCAAAACAATCGCAATGTCACAATGAGTTCGCAATACGCGCTATTTATTTTGCGTTCGTTATAAGCTGCGTAACTCCATGTAATCTTTTATTTCGCCTAATCAAGCGACAAGTATTCGCTCGCCTGTATCGAGGCCAAATGTCCGGGATTTTCCTCTGTCACGAGTTACACGAAACTTTCTCATTCTACTTATTGCATTTATGGTACTACACGTGTCACAATACTGTACAAACATAATTATATAATCATTAATTATCCAAATATAAAATTATAAACATATTTGTAAGTATAATTTCGTAATGTACGCATCTATAGTAAGCATACTTATATAGGATGTTTCACAGCAGGTGGTAAATACTTCAGGGAGAGATTCTGCAATCCAAAATATGTTATTTGAAAATCAAGAATGACGAAATCGCGATGGAGGCCTCATTTTTTAGTTATCGATGTTTAAAAATTAGGCTCTAAACGCCTGTCGCACGGCGATTTGCCGTACATGCGGCAGGTCACTTATGGTACATTCAGTGGAGACCAATGCACGACTTTGCCATATAGAACGGATACTTATCGACGTAACAGAAACGATGACTCACGATACGATGCGATAGGACAATACTCATAAAAATCCACAAGGGTGTATCAAAACCCGCCCGAAGGGATTCTCAAATAGAGAGGGTGAATGCCACTTACAATACACGATTTTGTCCTCAAAAATCACCCACACGCACGCACACATACGCACCGCGATTATTTCATTCGCAAGTATCCATGTGAATTATACGCACCACGATTGCTCCATTCGCGAGTGTCCACTTCAGCACACACACACACACACACACACACACACACACACGAACTGCGATTACTTTAGCCACACATTGACAAATGCTAAAAAGAAGGGAAAGAAAACAAATCTAAAACACTAAAACTATTAGAGACTTCCGACAAGTGACACACGCCGATTTTGATGTAACTTTGCACAACTGTTTATTGGACCACCCTAAGAACGATGCCGTATTTAGTTGGTACTACTTTTGCCCTTTAAGGGGCTACATACACCTAGGATGGGTAAAAAAGGCGTAATTTTCAAGAATTTTGTCTTCATATAATTTTGTTTTTGAATGAAAAAATGTGAACTATGCCTGAAAGTCTATAATTTGAGGAATATTTTCACACAAAGTCTTTTAAAAATTCGTCGCCATTGCAAAGTTACAACTAGTTAAATGAGACACGTTTTTCATGGATAGCGTTTGCGGTGCCAAAAATTTCTCTTCTGGGGTTCATCTGAAAATAAAAAGGAAAATAGTTTCTTAAAGTAGATGAATAAAACTAGCCCTTAACATATCCGTTTTTTTTTAAATATTGATTGTTATAAAGAATATAAGCTGTTGAATTTTAAAGTCCGGTATTCAAAAAAAAGTTCCTTTTTTCGTGATTAAAATAAAACTATTTAATGAGGATTCAAAGTCTCGCGGCTTTGCAGAGGGCGTCAGGGCCGCCCTTCCTACACGTTGGCTTCCGCTTTTGTAACTTACTTCGTCTTGTACTATCGTTGTAGGCACGTGCTTGCTATTGAATAAAGTATACATTATCGTATCGTTTGTAATCTAGATAGTGTTGTGTGGTCAATTTATTATTTCCCCACTGTCGAGAACGCACTGCTCAACACTATTGGTCATAAAGAAATTCATACGTTAAAGACTAGATACTGGTATAGAAAATAATTGGGCAAAGTTTCATTCAAATCGGTTCATTAGTCTCTGAAATGTTATTGGCACAGATTTGGAAAACGTTCTTCTGAGAAAGACGCGTTTAAAATTTTAAGCACGGTTCAAAAAGTGGGAAAATACTTTTTTTATGCTCACATGGAATCATCAATTCCTGGGCCATATAATTCACCTTCCGGTGAAGTTGTGGCTTCTGTTAACTATTTTTTTCGTTAATTTTAAAATACTTCGAGCTTCCTTGGGCGCACTTTCTGCTGCACGCTCAGCCAAACTGCATCGTCTCATTCTCTGACAACGTCCACCGATGTGCATTAACCTTTTGAACTCCTAATTTTTTTTGTTTTCTTTACAATAACTCCCTATTATTTTAAGTGTTTTATTTGAAATGTACTTCAAAAGACAGTTGGTTGATAGGAACCAATTAGGTACACACAATCATGAACCTGAACACTTCAAGGACTTTTTTTGTTACAAAAAAGGGAAATACGCCTGTAATATTGCTTATCTAGGTAAAAAAAACATATTGCGAAAGATAATACATATTTAAACTGACAATTTAAAAATGTCAACAATTTTTTTTCGAATTACCCATTTTTTTGGGAAATTTTTATTTTTATTCAGATAACTAGAGGCTTCTTTTTATTCTGAATCCAACGACGTAAGCAGTGTATAATTACTATAATTACTGCGTGTAAAATTGTCGCTCCAGTTTTTTGTATTTCGGTATTAACTGTTATCGTAACCAATAGTCACTGCATAAGTAATGTTTATGATGAAATTCGTTTGTTTCGTAAAATTTTTGACGTATACAGGCCTATTATACAGAAATACAGTTTATAAGTGGACTATACATATGTATGTGTAACGTATAAATATTTGTAACAATTTACACCAATGTCTGATAAGGAACTATGATGCGGTCAAATAAGTACACATATATTACAATTGTCATTACCATTGAAGAAATAATGTTGTACGGTTAACGAAACTTTATTAAACGTAGCTATTATAGTAGTGATACTCCTTAAAAAAATGCTTAAAACAGAAATACTTCTTAAACCAAGAAAAAAGAAATATTGCAAATTCTTAGCATACATGATGCCGAAGAATTTCGTTATCCTGTTTTGCAAAACAATAATCTACTAAATTTTTATAACGAACCGGACGTTCCTCTAGGTACCCACTTTTGTACCATGCATGTTTAAGCATATTTTTGAATCTAGACGGGGAAAAGTAATTATGTATAAGAGACTGTAACTTTATAGTAGTGTTCCTATGATGTAAATTACCGGCATGATTAAGTAAAATGACTTGATCCGAAAAAGGTTTGATAAAGTTCTTCCAAATGCGAAAACTCAGGACATCAAGAAGTTGTAGCCTTCCATTCGTTCTTTTGGTATCATGAGGATGATTATCACTTTCTCATGACGAACAAGTTGTTATAAAACGCTTGCATAATGTCCGCTCCAAGAATCCAGTAACAATACTCTTCGAGGTGAGACATGTGACAAGTATATTTACGTAAACCAAGCTTTAAGGTAATCAGCGGTTAATTTGCCAGGTTTCGAGGTAGAAACATGAACCTGTCCTGAATAAATTTTCTTGTACTATGGTCCGAATTGTCCACTTAATTCTTTTAAAATCAACATAAATAAAGAGGCGAATGCAGTTTTTCGTCTGCAGATACAGTAGGTTGAATTGTGTAACTGTAAGTGGTTGAAGACATGGATTATACGACAGCTTCAATCGTTTCTCCTCGTGCAGCTAGTGTTCGGCCGGAGTGTAGCTCTAAATTGAAACCACTACTGTCGGGATTGAATATGTTTTCTACTCCATAATTATTAATATTCGGTTTTACAATTGCAATGAAATTATCGATTACCATATCTACATCTTCAGCATTTTGTCACTACGGGCGGAATATAAATTTTGTTATTTTACGTGAAACTATGCCGTGTACATTCTTGACATTATATATCCACCACCACTGCACCGTGTGCTTTAAATGTTGACATATCGATATTTTCTTTCGCTTCTAATACCCACCTTCGGGGATCAATATCGTGAATTATTGATACTCTGTTAACAGCGTCGGTCAACTTTGAAAGAATATAATCCGAGACATATAATATTTTATCTCTTTGCGTCCAACCTGCTCCGAGAGTCAGCGCTAAATTCGAGAAGTGTACTGTAGTCAATAGAATTTATGAACACCATTTTGTGAAAACTGGTGCGGTACTCGGAGAGAACCGTCTTGCACTTACGTACATACGATGTAATATCTAATCTTCGTACTCTGATGTTTGCCGTTATAATTTTTTTCGCCGTTGAAATTATATTTTTTAGTTTTAAATTAAAAAAAAAAATTTTATTAATAATTTTAATCTCCAAAATTAATGTTATCTTTACTAATGGTATGATATCTAATTCTTATTTTACACGTATAATGAACATATAATTCGTATGGTGAGAAAAGCAAACGAATTTTATCATAAAAATTACTTATTGAGGGATTATCGGTTACGATAACAGCTAATACCGAAATACAAAAAACTAGAGCGACAATTTTACACGCAGTAATTATAATAATTATACACTGTTATACGTCGTTGGATTCAAGATAAAAAGAAGCCTTTATTTATCTAAATAAAAATAAAAATTTCCAAAGGGGCGGGGGGGTAATTCGCAAAGAAAGTTTTCTAAACAAATTTTTTTTCCAAAATTTTTTCCTACAGTTACTTAGATCTTCTGAAACGGTACAACATTTATATAAATGTTTTTCGATATCTTTTGTAATTTACGAGTTGTACGCGCATAAATAGGAGGAGCGACTCGGATAAAAGGGGTCTTATCTCTTAACGTACAAAAATAGCACCAACAAAATACGGCATCGTTCTTACGGTGGTCCGATAAACAATTGTGCAAAGTTACATAAAAATCGGCAAGTGTCACTTGCCGAATGTTCCTTGTAAGCCTAACACTATAACTAAAATTAAATTAAAAAAGACAGGCTACTTTCTACACTAGAAATATTTCCCGCTGATTATAGTCTGTTTTCCCGTTTCTGTTACGTCGGTAAATATGCATTCTTCATAGTGAATCTACCGTAGATGATCTACTGCGCGTACGGCGAATCACCGTGCTACAGGCGCTCCAAATATAAAATTTTTAAATATCGATAATTAAAAAATGAAGCCTCCACCGCAATTTCGTCATTCTTGATTTTCGACTTATTTTGAATTGTAGAATCACCCCTTAAAATATTTACCACTTGTAGTGAAACATTAGTTTAGGAGATATTTACATTTACTAATGGTTTCTGATATGATTGCTTCTGATAACTTATTATAAATATCTCCTAAACTAATGGTTTTTCGGTATAAAGAGGTTACTACTTCTTTGTAGGGAATGCCCAGCTGGATCGAATAATGTATTAAAAAATATATGATTATAGTTAAAAAAGCACCGGTGATCTTCATGCGTCCTCTACGCGTTCACATACGGAAAAACTAATCACGTCAAATTATGTCCCCCTCGAAACCATTCAACTTATTCCTGAAATATTTTTTAATATTATCAAAAACGAGCGAGATATTCCAGGTTTTAAAGTTAGATGGGACGCCATGTATAGTATCGAATATATTTTTGCGAATATCTGGGAAACTAAAACCGAGCGACGGTTACATGTATAAGGAAAAGTTGTTTACAATGTTGACCTTGCCAACATATTTCAATTTCATAAAAATCTGTGAGGTCGTCTGCTTTGTAAATAATTACCAATTATTGGAACTGTAACATCATTTTTCAAGAGAACGGTTGAGCTGCGACCCATGGTTCCTTTCAGACTTTTTGTCCTCGCGGCGAGTAGAATACGATACGATTAAAAAAAAATTTGACCTTGAATTTCAAGGTCAAGGTCAATTTTGCGGCAACTTTTTCTAACAAATGTCCACCGATCTAAAGGTGTAGAATCACGCTATGATGGTCGTGACATACAATTTCCACGCACCCTGTACACAGGCTGTGCCACCAACTTTGTCCGTCTGGAATATCATCGTTATTTTAAATACTAGATGAATATGTTACGTATAAAAGTTGTAGGATATGAAGTAATGCATAATAGAGCATGAAGAGTTTCTCTACAGGTGGAGGCGTAAAGGAGATCTAAAAGTCAATTTTGTTTTTTTAAATGAAACGTCCAATTTTTTTGGCTGGATTTCGCTGGAGCAGCGAATTCTGAGTATAAAAGTTCTAAGGTACATTTATCCTAAGATTTACCATTCATGAGGTATTTGACTTTGTTCATCCTATTACTCTCACTATGTCACATGTTCAAAATGTCGGCCGTTTGCATCAACACCTGTGAGCATAGCTTCTTAACGAGAGTAATACGATGAACAAAGCCGAATATCTCAGGAATGGTAAGTTTTAGGATAAATGTACCTTAGTACTTTTATATTCAGAATTCCCTGTTCTATCGAAATCTAGCCAAAAAAATGGACGTTCCATTTAAAAAAACAAAGTTGGTGGGACACTCTGTATGTACAGGGCATATTTATTCTTTATAGTTATAGAGTATTAGGGTGGCCTGCCGCGTCGTGGTCTTGCGACCTGTCGGGAATTAAGAGAGATGATAAAGAGATTGGACAAGTATTTCGACAGAAAGGAGCTCGCGTTAAATGTGAAGAAAACGAAGGTGATGATGGGGGGGGGGGGGGGGGGGGGGGGGGGGGTGTGTAGAAGGGAGAGCAGATGAAAATAGTAAAAGAGTTTACGTACTTAAGGATATCGTTTCAAAGCAATGGAACCATAGTAGGAAATGTAAAAGAAAGAGTGAAAAGAGCAAATGTAGGATTGAATGAAATATGGGACATAGGAGAGAGAAACTTCAAAAATAACTTTAAATTAAAGAATTTTGAATGTTAGTATTAAGTTTATTAATGTATGGTGTGGATGTATGGGGGTGGAGAGGTGGAAGTAGAAAGAGTGCAAATAAGAGAGGTGAGAGTGTCAGTAGAAAGGGTGCAAATGAAGAAGGCGAGAGTGGAAGTAGAAAGGGTGCAAATACGATATATTAAATGGGTATACAGTTTGAATACATGTACTCCAGATTATATAGTGTTAGAAGAGCCAAACAGAGATAAAGTAAGAATTAGGGCAGGGCAGAGAGCAATGAAGTTCGAGGAAGAGGCGAAGAAAAAGGAAGGAAGAGTGATAGAATGTATATTGACAAGTTGACAGAATGCATACAAGAAAAATGGGGAGGTAAAGTGCAGACAATTACATGTAACGGGGGGGGGGGGGGGGGGGGGGGGCATGTAAAAAGGAATGGTGTGAGTCAGCTGGGAGTTGAGCAGTTAAGAAGGGAAAGGTTAGAGGTAGTGAGGAAATTAAAGGAAAGGGACAAGGGGAATCGAACATAGGCGCAATATAACCAAATATAAACGACTAAAATATATAGGGTGTCCCAGTTTCTTCCGGCCAAACTCTGTCAGTGTATTTTATGGGTATAAGTAAGAAAAAAATATTATATAATGATAGGTCGTTTGAAGCTTAATTAAAAAGCTATAACAAAAATACGAAATAAGAGGGGTAACGGTAACAGGCCTGCGGTTACTATAACGCAGAGTGGGAATAGATCAGCCATATTTACATCTAATCTGTTTATGCGAACAAGGTTTACTATTGGATGTTGTTCAAGGTGTCATAATACTCCTAGCACTCATTGGACTAACTTAATGCTCTATTTTGTATCATAGTAACTGTAAGTTCGTTACCGTTCCCTCCGTATTTCGTATTTTTGTTATAACTGTTTAATAAAACTTCAAACGACCCATCTTTATAAAATGTTTTTCTCTTATTTGTATCTATAGAATATACTGACAAAGTTTGGCCGGAAAAAACTGGGACATCTTGTATAAGAACGGGTATACTAGCTGAATATTTGGGTAAAGATGGGAAGGAAAACAGTCAGAATTTAATAGCACGGGCAAGATGTGGAAACGCGGAAAGATGGAATAGATACTGGGAGAGGGATGAGGGAAGGAAATGTGAGTTATGCGAGGATAGATGGGGAACATTAGAGCATATGTTAAGTAAATGCAAAGAGTTCTAGAGAGAGAATATAAGGGACAAGCACATAGTTAGCGTTAGGAAAAGCAAGGAAACACTGAAATGGTTAAGGGAAATAGAGACAAAAAGAAAAGATAAAAGACGGGCAATAGGGAATATGAGTGTGTGTGTGAACGAGTGAATGAGAATTAAGATAAAATATTATGTAAATTTATTGTAAACGAAGTCCTTTTTCATGGCTATGTGAGGCTGAACAATAATAAAAGTATATTCTTCTTCTATTCTATTACCGTACAAAACGATTTTAAAACCAATCTGGACATATGCCAGGACAATGTGTGACACCACGCGAATCAAGCATAAAAATTATTGAAAGATAGCAAAACAAAATATTACGACAAATTTAAAATGCGGACTAGCAGATACTCAATACCTAAATCAACAAGGAAACTGGAATAATATCAGTAAAGGAAGAAATAGCACAAAACAGCAAACGGTATCACAAAAGACTAGAATCTCATACAAACCGTTAGGCCACAAATCTACTGAACAATTCGGACGAAGAATACAGACTACACAGACATTACTTTTTACATCTACCACTTCGGTTCAACTGATGTAACATAAATTAATAAATATAATACTTGCTTCACCTTGAGACACGCCATTGGGCGTAGTACACATTTACTAATAATTAACATGAATCAAATACCGTGCTTAATATCTACTTTTTGATACGTCGCACAATAAAGAAGTGAACATAAAAGAAGTTTGTAGAATAATTTAAAATAATAAGACGTTTACATTCTGATTTCACAACGTTACTGCTAATAGAAACTTTCGGGTGCAAGCTGTATCATTTAGACTTATTATAAGGATATCCAAACTGCGCCGTTCCAGATCTTGTCATTTTGAAATCTGAAATTATAATGAAAAATGGTGAACATGGTGTGGTAAGACAGAAAATAAAGATTCTTTGTCAAAATTGACAACACGGAGCATTCTTGAGGGATCCAGTTTCCGTCTTGCTACGATAGTATTCCTCAATTCGCTGACATTGCAGCCTGCAGTTCATCAAGAATTTAGGAATACATTGACAAAGCGTTTTCAGCAGTAATAACACTAATTGTAAGCTATGAAGATAAATTCGTAGAGTGATTATAATGCAATTTATCATTTTCAGATACACCCACAACAGTTTCAGAAGAGATTTCTCCACAATATAAAACAAATGATTTCGAAAAATCAACAAAATCAATAGCTATTCAAACGACCGTCGGACTACCATTGCGATTGAGAATTTTGCCATCCGTCAGGGACATTGTCGAAGGAGATAGTATAAATTCTGCAAATGCTAAAAGTTCTTGTAAAATATGGAAGTACATTAGATTTCTTGGGAGACTATCGTTCTCTTTATTTGGTAAGAACAAGTGAAGCTTGGTTTTTGTTAATGGCTATCTCTTATATGTAATTAATAAAGGATCTCACAGGTTGCCACGAATTCGTAGTCGTGTTGAGAACTAGGTTGCAACGCAACCGCAAATTCGCGTTGGATTGTGAGATCTTGAATACTGATCATTATTACATGACCATTAACTTTTGTTGTTATACCTTTTAATATATTTGGCAGTAACTTTTGGGGTTATTATGTAAAATACACGATTCAATTATATTTTATAAATAGATAAAAGGTTATGCTTCAAAATGGAAAATGCTATGGTGAGAATATACAATGCAATTTTTTAAATGTTGAATATAATAAATTAGATCGAAACAAATTAAGTGTTGCAATTACGACAAGTGACCAGATACTTTTGTGACCGACTGTACATGTACAATTTTCAAATAACTTGTGTGCAATAGAATTCATTTATATCTTGTAATAATTATTTTTAATTCGTCCTAAATATTACAGGATTGGCGTGGTTACTCAGTATTTGGGCCATTCTTGGCGCAGTAGCCTTTTTTGCTACTGAAGGGCCACGTGAGCGTGAACAAGTTGTAAAATTAAAAAACATGCAGAAAGATATAGCAATTGGCTTGGCAACGGAGTTAAGACAATTACATGTAGAGAAAGAGGAAGATTTAGAGCCACTTTGGAGTAGTAAAGTACAACAATATGTAACAAAACATGAAGAACTTCTATTAATGGCTTTCAATTCCGGATATGGTGAAAGTGGAAACAAGGGACAGCTTTGGACATTTCCTGGTTGCATCCTCTTTTCTTTTTCGCTTCTAACTACACTCGGTAACTTGATTTGTTTTAACTTTACTTATCTGCAGGATGTTTCGTATATCTTGAATTTTCAATTAAGAACCGAGTATATAGCTCTGTTATTTTCAATAATATGAAAAAATCTTTGAGAAAAACATTGCAACGTTCGTAAAGACACATACCATGGTAGAAAATAATTGTTATACAAGATCATCTTTTTCAGATTACAAAGACATTTATGTTTTCTTTCAGTGAAACCATGTTTGTATTTACATGACATTATACTTGGCAGTGAAAGCACTTTAGTGATCTATAACAACATGACTATTAAATGTCTTAGAATTTGTCTTTCAATACAACCATTTATTTTATAAGATATTCAATTTGACGTCCACCAACTTTAACATATTTTCGAATGCAAAAAATAAATGAAGTATTCGCAGATTCTATTATGTCTGATGTGACGGAATTAGATGCTTGCAAAATTTGTCCTTACATGTTTTGTAGTATTGAGGGAACAATACGAAGTGCCGTATTTATCAAATATCCTTACAAAAAGAAATGTAGTTGTTTTAGATCTAATAATCAAGATGGCCAGTAAATTCTGGCAGCTTGTCCAATCCAACGATTGGGAAACATTCTGTCTAACACATTCCGCGAACATCACGTTCTGGACAACCTAATGGTTCAACATAATTGTTGAAACTACATTTTAGCTTGATGTTCCAGTGAAACGATTTCTAGTAACAGTAACTAATCATTTGTTAAAAGATTCGCATACTTTTGTACACTGAATGTACTTTTAATAAAAAATAATCTAATAACATGATTGTTTATCATAGAACACAACACATTCGCATTCTATGAACGTTGGCGCTGTTCTTGTATCAAACACAATGAATTTTCAACGGGTCAGTAATACATGTTATATTTGCTTAATTGCGCATGATCAGTGAATGTTGGCTCATCCGAGAATAACATACATATAATTGAAAACATGTTTTTCATTTCTGGTGTGATGGAAAGATCGTGACGTAAATAATCAATGTAAAGAAAATTTGACGTTCTGTTCATAGGCATTAGGCGAAATATGTATTTGTAGATACATCAGATGCTGCTGTGATGAACCTCAAATTGATTTATTTTTCATATTCGAAAATGTATCGAAGTTGAGCAACATCATTTTAAATTCCTTTCGAAATAAATTTTTGTATTACAGAACTTTTAGAATTTCTTGTTTTTCAATCATTTGAACGTCATGTTCATGACTGAAAATAATTCCAAGTAAAATATATGGTACCGTTTAAAAAAAAGATTAACGACCTTGAAACTTTCTCCAAAAAATTTCCCTGGAGAATGTTTTTCCCCTATCATTTAACATATTTCCACAAGTGGCATATCTGTTTTCCAGACATTTTTTCATATTTTTAAAAATAATAGGTATTTCATATTTTCAAGATGTACGAAGCAGACTACATAATCTGTAGAGCTAATAAGATTAGACATAATAATTATAATCCATTGAAAGTGTACACTGACTTTGTTAAGTACTAGTTATATATTTTCAAATAATGTTTTTACTCATTTCAAGCTAATTGCAAATTTTAATTAGATTTAACTTCTGTAAGTTTATAGTTTTTTTATAAAAAAGAAAATATTGAAGATATTCACAGTCACATTATATTATAATTATAATGATTATAACATCTAAAAGATTCCTGTAAAAGGACCAGGCATATTCTGGTTCTTTCAAGGTTGGTCCGTAGTTCAGTACACAGATTTTAGCGACAAAATTAAACAGATCTGTTAATTTACTGTAGGAAAACTTAAGTTTAAAATCATTTTTAATGAAATGTTTCTTATTGGAAATTTGAGTCAGATAATTCCAGTTCGTAGCTCTCCCTTATTAAAAATTAAGATAGATGTATCTCTGTAACTAATGAATTTTGAAATTAAAAAATGGTACCAATGTTTTCAGCGTAGAAACCTTATTTTAGAAAGTTAAAAGAAATGAATGTTAATTAGACCTAAATTTTCAACCGCTAATACGGGACGAAGTTTCAAGATCACGAGAAAAAAGTTACTTAAAAAATGTTTCTACTTACAATTAGAGTCAAGTTTCGAATAAAAAAGTCTCATTAACACGTTGAACGCCGTGGCGGTCACCGGAGACCAACACCTCAAATTTAGTTGAATTAAATAATTATTGATTGTCACAAAATTCTGAGCAAACTTCATACTGAAACAATAATTTAGGAACAGAAGAACATGAGTAGGTACTCAAATCTTCTTTTCCTTTACGACTTATATAAAAACAAGTAAATTATATCGTGTCTGATTAGTTATGGCCGTTTTTACTCTGGCGTTCAACAAGTTAAAAAATATTTATCGATTTTAAAGCTGTCTTGGATGAAAGTTTCAAGCTTTCACGCCTCGCATCTTCATGAGCGAAAATTTGCAAATCGAATGACTTCAAACGTAAGCTTTTCTTTACTAAGCCATCAGATCTATTTAATTTACTCGCTAAAATTTTTCTATCAGTTCGTGGACCTTCCTTGTTAGTGCCATACCGTACTATAGTGCAAATGCAGTAAGGTGCACAAATGTGGATTTATAGTTGTTTTCTTAAGAAGTTAAATCAGAAACTTTTTCCAGTGCAATGTGTTCATTCTTGTCCATGTATTCAATTCGTAGGTTTTGGTGCTCCAGTTCCGCGTACAACCGCTGGGCGAACTGTGGCCATTATTTTTGCAGCGATCGGTATACCTGCGCATTTTCTTTTGATTATGAATCTTGGTTTGTTATTAGCGATGCGATTACAGAGGTATGCAATAGCAAGAGAACGTGCTCACCTTCATCAAGTAGAGACAAAGCATTTGACACCGGTACCAAAGTGGGTCAAAATAGTGCCCTTTGTTTGCGCAGGTAAATATTCATTTGTAAAGAATATATTATTACGTATGATTTTGTTCCTTTTTAATTACAATAATTTTTTTTACAACTGCACTCTCAGTAAATTTAAAGACGACAATCATGGTACAACCAAAGATGTGTTCAATAAAAGTCAAGATGGTCAAATGAATTTCATTTACATAAAACCATTGCAAAATTTTGCTATGTCACTTGTGCGGTGTTATAGGCTATTACAATAGTGAATGAATCGAGAACATAAATTTTTCACATAAAATTACATTGGAGAGTAAAAAACTTTCTTAAAAAAACTTAAAAGTGTCCTCCTCCACATTTTTTCGTGAGATTACAGCAAATATAGTACGTGAAGATTATAACATTTTGTATAACGAAATCAATTATGGAAGCAGTTGCTTTAAGTTATAAAAGCAACAGTAATTAAGTTAGCCCGATACTTTGGACACACCTGCAGATATCTACTTGTTATCGAGCCCTGATAAAAGAACAAGTAAAAATGAAAATATCTTTAATAAACCATAAGTAATGTTAAGAAGTTGCGTATATCTCGGAAACTATATTTTTATATCTTGAATACCTTTGTATACAGAATGCCTAAGAGAATCGATTTATGAAAAACAATATGTGACGACATTAAAAATTGCAACTACATTTATCTGGTGCATTTTGCGCTTCCTGGAAAGAAAAATGCATAAAGAATAGATTATATTATATTATTCACATTTTTTCCCGGCATTTTTCGTATCTTCATTTAAAAAATAGCTGCCATAAGCAGGGGCCACAAACAAAAGTGTAACAGATATAAGGGCGGGAAGGGTATGCGACTGACAATAATAAAATTTAATAATTGTCAAAATATACTTACAATTCCATTCTTATTTTTTGAGAGTACTTACCCGACACCGCAATATCTCTACATCAGGATCTTCATGGAACCGATTTAGTAAATTGTTTGCAGTTTTCTCAGTGGGGTTTGCAGCAATACGAAAATGACGAATCATTTTTTAAAAGAGTATTATTTACTGACGAAGCATCTTCCACCATGTTTATTTACATTCATAGGCTCTCAATTGTCGTGTTTTGGCCAAAGCCTGCGATCTCGATAGACATAAATTTTACGTAAAACTTTAGTTTTTGGAGATCAAGGTCATTTCAAGGTCACATTATTATACATGTCTGAACGTATTTTTTGATTAGCTACACGATACAATAAAGAAAAAAGTATATAGTTGTATGCAAAAAAACATCGATGACCTTGGAAACACAGAAAAAAATGTACTTGCCGGATATTGGTCCTTTGGTACCATTCACATTACGTTAAGAATATTTTTTGCATCATCACAATTCAAAGAGATATTTAGATGGCCTTACTTAAAAGGACCACCCTGTATACGTAGTTACAGTTACCGAAAGAAGTATCCATAAGGGTAACAACTTCGACTTTAGCTTGGAATTATTTTATAATGGCAGAACCAAATCGAGACTACTTTACGTCAACATGTAAAAAATTATCACAGTTTTTGAATGACATATGTATATTTTATTAAGTAATAAAGAGGTGTTTACAAAGTAGCAAGTAAAGTTTGCAGATGTTACAAAAGTACTGGGGAAAAAAATATTCATACCTTTCTTATTTTATTCTAAAAAACAAAATAAATTAAGAATTAATATTTAGTTGGGTACCCCTTTGATTCTATAATTACTGCTTGTAAACCTTTGGATATAGAATTAATTCAATTATTTGTTAATATATTATCTATTCTTTCCCATTCTTGCACTAAAATATGTTTTAATTTGTTCTTATTTGTTATTCGACGTTTTCGTATTTTTCGACCAAGCTCTTCCCATAAATTTTTTATAGGGTGTATATCTGGAGATTTTGGAGGAGTTTTTACAACATGTGGAGCGCTATACAGGCTGCGATGAAAGTTTGGCAACTTTTTAGGCGATTGTCATCTAACAAAATTTGTATTAACGAAAACTAAAAAATAATAACAACATTGGAAAAAGCATACAATTTTAGTTAGACAAGGTCTTTTTCGAAGAAACCGCCATTTGCTTTGATACAGGCTCTGAGTCTCTTTTGGAATTGGTTGACCGATGCGCGAAGCGTATTTTCATCAATTTCATACCACGCTTTCATCACCAAATCCTGGTTTAACGACTCCACAGACTTGTGAGGTGTAGCACAGGCCTTGCTCCTTGCAATGTTTAATAGCTTTTAAAACCACGGATTTTTTACATTGAGCAGGCGAACTATGTCAACCGGACGTTTTCTTCGTATGTGCAAGGAAATTAAAGAGGCACGAATTGCTTCACGTTTGTTCGACATCTTGAACTAAAACAAATGCACAACATCTGTACACCGTTAACTAGACAATTGAATAGCGAATCCAATGATAGCGAATACTTTTAGAAAACATTCACTTCTATCAGAAATACTTTATTATACAAAAGTTGTACAATAACCATTCTCTTGCTAATCGTGATTTATGTCTGGGATCGTTATCTTGATAAAAATGGTTACAAACTGAATGACCAAGCTTTTCGTCACTTTCTTTCAAATTGTCTTTTGAAATTTTCAAGTAGACATGCTTGTCCATTGTAGTAGCCATAATTTGCAAATTTGCTACATCACTTGCAGTTATGCACCCCCACACCATCACACTGCTGACGCCCTGTTTCATCGTTGGTCTGATGTTGCTTTTTATTTAGGACTTTTGCCTTTTTCCTCCAAACTAATTTACGACCATCTGATCCCCAAACATTAAACTTGCTTTTGTCCGTAAATATCACTTGTTGCCAAAATTCTAACGGCTTTTTTATACATGTACTCCTTTGCGAAAATTCGTTTCTCTCTATTCTCTTCTCTTTTCGCAACACGTGTATGAAATCCAGCTTTCTTGAGCCTGCCCCTTATTTGTTTTTAGATGAATACTTTTTCTTGTAGTTATTTGTAACTTCGATGCAATTGTAACAGTGCTCACAAAGGGATTAATTTTTATTTTTCATAAAATAAATGGTTCGTCCCCTTCGTCAAGTTTTGACGGTTACAATATCTTTTATTCCTATCAGGAACAGCATGGCGCCATTTACACAGCCTTGATACCCCATTCTGAACAATAGTTGATTTGAAAAGAATTCCATTAGTTCTAGCTTGGATTAATCTGATTTACAGTGGCGGCATTTAGGTGAGACAGAAGCGTATTCATAGTCTTCTGATATCGTAACATTTTTCGTGCTATATTCTGGAACTGGGTGTAATCGCCCCAGAAATTTTGTCGTATTTCTATTTTTTCCATTACAATATGGAATTATTCGTTGGAAATATGAATATACGAGAGATATTTCCAAACTTCTGGGAATTCAGTACCAGCGCAGGAATGTAGTCCTCATGAATGATTACTATTATGCACAGACAAGTACTGACACATTTTCCTGACGACATCAGTCAATGCCGGTCAGTATTGTTCAACCACTAGGCGAGTACAGATCTGTTTTTGAGGTGTTAACCCTGCGACTGTGAGAGACGCTGTGAATTCTCAAGGAGCCATCATTTTTTTCCATGGAAAGAGTCATTCGAAGTCATTCAACGATTACATGGAGTATTTGACAACTCTGCGGAATCTAAAAGTACTGTTTATTGTTGAGTTGATCGATGTAACAACCAAACACTGCTCTGAACCTGTGGATAAAAGAGACTTCCCAAAAGTTCTTCGGAGGGGGTTTAAAAAAATTAGTTTCGCGCTAGGATAAGTATGCATATACAATTAAATGGGGATTATATTAAAAAACTACAACGTAATATAAACGAAAATGAGAGAAATAAAGAATTTAGAGTACAATTCCCAGAACTTTGGAAACATACCTCGTAAATAACGCAATAAACAAAACCAGTTTTAAATAATTAATACTTTTTTTATTCTAAATTTGATTCAGGAGCGAGCAAAGATGCAGACTACAATAACTTGACGCGTTTTACGAAATGATACAAATCTGTTTCTAAACATCAACAATTCACTAACGTTTGCCAGCCAATAACATGATTAATAACAGGAGCAGCTGTATCTCTCCCGTGCTTAGCACGCGATTGTTTTGTTTCCTCCGACTGACTCGACTCGTTGAATAGAATATAGTTTCAATATTCATGAGGACATCTGAGGTCGAACGATATTGGCGGAAACCATATTGGTTTGTTGCCAGGATGTCGTCAGATTCTAACAATAAGAACCATCTGATACTTTTGTTAATGAGTTTTTCTAGTAGTTTGCACACATAGTTTGTTAAAGCTATCGATCGATAACTTTCTGCTTTGTGTTTGCTTTTGTTCAGTTTAAGTATAGACAAAACTGTGGCTTTTCTTCATTTATCCGAGAATGCTTGGTGAGTCGATATGCAGATGAAAATTTTTAGAAGATGGCTTTTTCCGATTTGTGGGAGTTGTTTTAATAGTTTGTTTGGTATGCTATCTGGACTTGGAAAATCTTTTATTGTTTGGAGGGTGCTATTTAGCGCTTCTGGTGTCATTTTTTAATATAGAATGGGATCTATATTATTATTTTCTGGATGTTTGTTATGATTTAGTACATTTGTATTATCAGAAGTATTTGTAAGAACTGTTGGATCATAGTTGCTGCTTCTTGAGTTTTTTGGAAAGTCTCTGTGAGGGTATCAGCTATGTCTTTTGGATTGGTTACAGTTAAAAGGTTTTCTCTGCTGCTGTCTTAATGGTCGCTTCAACTGAGTCTATTGTTCTGTTGATACTGTGTGCCTCAATTTCGTATTCTATTTCCTCGTATGTGAGAATATTAGTATTTTTCTCTTTGTATTTGTACCAATGTGCTTTTTTTGAGATTCCAATAGAGAGAGAAGTAGTTTTGTAGCAGAAGATCAATAGCCTTCATAAGTTAGTTTTATGGAGAAGTGATCGCAATCGTGAAGGTCAATCAAAACGCTCTATTTCATATTTTGTACCAGCCTGCTGCTACCTATTGTTAAGTCTATTGCACTAATTGTAAGTGATCCATTCCTTATGTTGAAATGGGTTGGTATTCCTTTGTTTAAAACTATTACCACTTAAGCACCCGGCAATTTGGGGTATAAAACACGCCAATATCGCACGTTTTATGGAATCATTTAGTGAAAATTAATTTTGTTTGATTCCCTGAAAACAAATCGATTTAAAAAGTATACACAACTATATGGTTATTACATTAATATTACTTTATTTCATGGTACGTAAATTAAGAAAACATGTTCTTTTGAAATAGGCATAAATATAAATCTATTAAATCAATAATCCGTTTCCTAACAAGTTCAGACTTCAACTGAGAAACATCATGGCATTAAGTGTTCGATTTTATAACTGTACATTGCTTTGTAATCTAGTGTTTGACTTCACAGAAAAAAACACGCACTAACGCGTGCCCGGGTATGAAACGCAATAAACAGAAACACGCAGTTACGCGTGACCGGGTATTAAACGCCATAAATAGAAACACGCATTAACGCGTGACTGGGTGCTTAAGTGTTAAATTTCAGTCTGCAAGTAGTTTCTCAATCTTTTTGCCCCGATTATCAATTTCAGATAATCCCCGAACCGAATAGTGTTCTAAGTCCTCGTGTTCGAGAGTTTGACTGTTGGGTATGTACATACATATATTTGTAGTGGTTTCTCTTATTTCCGTGTTATATGGATATTGTCTGTACTTGAAAAAATTCGATATGTTGTGTCTTCTAAGGTTACAAAGAATGTGTCTGGTATCTTTTCAATATCCTCAGGGTCTACGTAGACTTGTCTTCTAAAGCTTAAAATATCGGAGCACTGTGGGTCGGTCATTCCTGCTTTTAGTAGAGATACATTTGTATTTCGGAGCAAAGTCAAACATTATTCTTTTTAAATATGTTTTAAATCGCCAATGATTATATATTATTCAAGAAACGTTTGATAGAACAATACGTTGTGCCAGCATTAGCACGGGTCTTATTTCTATTTTATTATTGTTTATTAATATTCATTTGTGGTTAGAGGTTAGAAACAATACAGTTTCCTTTTTATCTATGTAGATATAGGTTCTATAAAATGATTTGAAATTCTGGAAATGTACCTTATTGCTTTAGCGCCTATTATATTTCCAATTGCAGAACCGTAACCTTTAACACTGATACCATCTACTGCTTGGAGAATTATGATTTGATTCTTGGTAGGAAAAGATTCGTATTTTGTGGCATACGCATAACATTTGTTTGGTTCTGTGATATTATTGCTAGCTGGATTTATTTCCGTTATGTTGGTAAATGAGGGGCCTTTGTACTCAGAAGCCGCGATGTTTGATGATCTTTTATTGATTGCATTTTTGGTACATTATTTCTGAACATATACATAAATATGTACTTAGAGTTCCCTGTTTCACGTGTATCTAAATATACGTGGACACGTGTAATTAATATATCCGTGTTTCAGTCCGTGTAGTTTTTAATACACATATTCATATTTTATTTCGTGTGATTATTAGTGTATAACAAAATATTCGAATATTGAAGTACATTTACGCAAATCATTTGCGAAACAAATATATGATTAAACTTTGTTAACCGAGATTATGTTATAATTATATTATATATTTAATTATATATTTGTTTCGCAAATGACTTGCGTAAATGTACTTCAATATTCGGGTATTTTGTTATACACTAATAATCACACGAAATCAAATATCAACATGTCAATACACGTGTACCTGTATATTAAAAAGTACACGGACTGAAACACGGATATATTAATTACACGTGTATCTTTAATACACGTTCAAAATCATGGCCTCTAGTATGTACCGGAGCGCATGATGTGTCAGCACTAGCACTGACACCACCGCACTACCATTATCACAGTATATGCTTGGCACACACGGGTGATACCGAGACCGATTGTGATAACACGTTTCAATGCCTCGGCGATTGGATTGCAATTGTGTTTTAATTTCAGTTATTTATTTATGGACGAGAAACTTTAAATTGGGACGTAGAAGTCGCGGAATCTTTATCCGTTTTTTAAATAGCGATTGACGTATCATAAACCCTATATTCATGTCATTTGGGACCATAATTGCGATTAACGTTTAAATTAAAGTCATGGGCCACCAAGTGTCATCGTGTGCGAACATTCATTGTGTATTGCAATCGAGTTATTGTGTAAGTTCTAAATCACCTGAAGGTCACTAATCATCTTAAAACGGGCTATGAAGCTATAAACTCTAAAGTAGTCTGCTGACCTTGAAATGACCTTCATAGAGTGTATTCTTTACATGACAATATTTGCCCCCCTGAACAGTTCAGCATTTGTTTCAGACATTTTTTGTATACCCAAAACTAACAAAGATATGAAGGTGAAATGTACAAAGATATTTCTGCTGAACAATATTGTACAGAAGCCAAGGAAGAACACTTTGAAGGTCGATCTGTAACAGAAATACCTTTATAAAACACTATTAAAAAATCAGTCCCTTTTATATTTGAATACCCTAGTATTTCAGATAATAAAGTTATGTAAAATACATTGCATAGTACACGATTGTTCAACAGTATATGTAAACAAATAAGGTCAAGCTAGAGATAAGCAAATAATTAAAAGTAGATGTATTATTTTAAATTGTAGCCAATTACTATCTGATGGGAATTCTGTGTTTCGGAGTAGCCAGATCCCGACCGATTGCAGCCAGCGTTCTGTTTCCTTTAGATTTTACGGCTGCTGGTGGTCTTTCAATGATCGCTGGTTATGTACGGATATTATATGGTCTTTATCTCGAAGGTGCTGTTACTCTTACGGCGATAACAGTTGCCGTGTTACGCGTATCAGCTACGCAGAACTTAACCAATATTGGCCTCAAATATGGCTTACTGATCGAAGCTTAATGTTTTTAGACATTATAGTTTCAGCTTTCCTTTAAGTATTTTTTATTGCAATGAACACTACACTAAACAACTATTTTCATAAAGGTCATAACTTAAAAAAAAAAAGAAAATCAGTTTTGTAAATATAAAATAGAAGTATTTAATAATATTGTTCTAACGTATATACAGTTTATAATAGTTTTAATCGAAAGCATTGCTAATCACCACTGTATATTTTAATTACAAAATTAAATGTACTGTGCAAAGAAAATATAATTCAGGCTTAACATATGTACTTCAGTTTGACTAATTAATTCCGTTTTTCATAATTTTGTAGAATGCATACAATTCTCCGGTTATAGTCTCCTATTTCCACTTGATGAAGCTCTGCGTATCGAAACAATACCAATGACAGGTGTATTTTAAACATTTGTAAACGCAGACATTGCGAAACTTATATACAAAATTGTCTTGTTATTTATATGTTCCGGAAGAGCGAGCATATCAATAAATGTTTACTAACAATTTTTGTAAGTCTGTATTATTGTAGCGAAATAAAGTGTACTTCATATTGAAGAACTGAACAATTTTTAACGTTTATAAATAAATTAGTTTATACACTATTAACAAAATTAAGGCAAATACAAATGCTTACGGGTACTGTTTTGAAAACATGCTCTTCATAAAAACTAAGTAATTGTACAAACAAAATAAATAATATAAGATTTATTCAATATATTGTAAAACTTTATATACAAGGTGGACCAGTAACTATTAGCACTTTAATTATTTCGAAAATTATAACAGTTAAAAGAATATTTTTCGAATAAAAAGCACACCGAACGGAGGGGCTATTACATTTTATTTTGTGGATGAAGTTGTTTAGGAGATAGAAGGTCTTCTTTGCTTTTTTAAATACATCGATGTATTGTTTCCTTCTCTACGTGATAACAGCTTCTGCAACGAGTCGAAAAGTCCTGTTCCATTTTGCAATCTACAACATCGTTTTCGATATACAGGGTATTAAAAAAAAGGGTCCAATACTTAATGGGCTTATAGTACTTACCGAGAGGAGTAAAAAATGTCTAATCACCATAGGTCCGAAAGGCAATCCTTTCGATGTAAGATCAACTTTTACTATTTATTAGCGTTCGTCCAAGTATCGAACCCTTTTTTTTACACCCTTTATAAGCGATTGAAAATTAGGTTTCCGCTGTGTGTACGTGCGCATCTCTACACATGCTCCCCTGTGTATGTGTAGGCTACACTAACGTACTGTCTCTTGATCGTTCAGCCGCACGTATACAAACGTGCACGCACACAACGTGTACTCCATTTTCAATAGCATACATCTCGAAAACAGAGCCGTAAATTACAAAATGATGGAAGATGACATATGTAGAGAATCTATAGTTTTCGGAGTCTGCAACTTTTTTGGACCATCCTGTATATATTTTACGAACACATGACGAAAAAATGTAAACGGCAGCAATTAAAAGCTCCCGCGGGTCAACGTGGAACAACGGAAGTGGAAAGAAACGGTTATATTCCCTATTCCCTTATTGCCTATTCTTCATTTTTCCCACGCCGCTGTTTCGCGTTAGTCTATAACTGGGTTACGTATATAAAATGATTGAGGTGCGAATTTTTGTCCATATATGTACATGATTTATTCTTGAACTATCGATTACTAGGAAAATGCGTACGTACAGTGAGAGTCAAAAGTGAATATACACCTTGAAGGCACAAAATTTATTCAAAAACTCTTATTCACATATTGCATAAATTGAAAATTGATTTAAAAGATATAAAGTATGTAGGAATACAAATTAATAGTATAAAACATAGATAAGTCTGATCTAGCATATTTGAAACATAATGTAGAACAGTTGCATACCTATAAAAATACGGGTCAAAAGTGAGTATACATGAGTAATTCAGAATGATTTCTCATTATTAATTAATACAATTATGTGCATTCAATATTTTGTCGGTCCACCTGTAGCTTTAATTACAGCAATAATTAATAAGGCGATTGCCTTGGCATTGGTGCAACCAAGTTACATGTTGTTTGAACAGAAATATCACTCCATGCTTTTATTAATTCCGTTTTAAGGTTCTCCTTACTCGTAATTTTTGCTTTTTCCAATTTCGAATCTAATATTTCCCACAAATTTTCTATTACGTTAAAATCTGATTTTTTGTACTTTTACATGAGAACGATTTACTATTTACCCTATTTCTCAGAATGATTTTCTTTCATTCCTTACCTTAACAATGTTTTCTCATATCTTCTGAAGTTTCTGTACGCTTTTAATTCATACCTCTGTTTATGTATTAAATATTTAATATTTACGTACACTGATGTATATTTACATAAATTCACGGTTATTCAACAACTAATGCTCCCAGAAAACTACTTTATACAACTGCTCTTTCACAGCAAACTAACAAAATTTGCTGCGTAATTCACTTCTGATGCATTCATAAATGACCGTTATATGACAGACGTTTATTAACAAAACATTTAAACGTGAATCACTAAGATGTGTCTCTATACATGTTTGAAATGCCACAAATATCATATACTACCATATTACTACCTGGGTCTTAGTAATATACGAACGTCATTTTTGTAAGGTGTATACTCGCTTTTGACTCTCGCTGTATATCTTATACATCAGGCATGGACATAACTTGCCCGGATGGTCGTTCGCTTTGCTTTCCCGACACATGCGCACTCATAACAGGACAAGACCACGTACATACCTTTTACAAAAGATGGCAAGATGCAGCTAACATGCCGAAAGTATTTGTTCAAATTTCGCAGGAAGTGTCATTTAGTGCCGCCCGGCTAGCATTTACACTTGTACCATGCGGCCGTACAAGACATGCCCATACCTATAATTACAAGAACTGATTATTTTCAATTTTTACGATGTCTTTAATTAGCCACAGTACTGAACAAAAGTATTGGCGTAGCGAGCTCTTTATTATGAAACTGCATACAAATCTAAAAAATATTATATACGTACTTTCTTTAGATAGCATAATTTTTACGACTTAAACTTTCAGTACAGAGTTTCACGGATGTCTGAACTCACGTTCGGGACTTAGCAAATTCAGAGATCCGTTCTAGGACCAGTTTTCATCACCTTCTCGAGCACAAGATTTACGAGCATAGCTCAAGAAGCAATAATCTGGGAGGGAGAGAGAAAGAGCATCGGCGAGGTTTCAGTCGGCCGCCGCCAAAGAGTTTTTTCGACGACGCAATGAGTCATCGTATAACGAAACACAAAATTTTTCTATTTTTTATAATACATTAATGAAAATACTACAAATGACTAGGTGAGGATTTTCCAATGAAAATCTGTCCAAACACGATACCATTCGGTTCATTTGTTATTCAAATTTTGGATAAGACAAAATTCGATAATCGAAATAGTCCAAATGAGATCGTGTTTGGAGTAATTTTAATTGGGAAAACTTCATCTATCTATTAATAATATTCTCATGAATGTATGTACAATGAAAAACAAAACATTTTTCATTTCCGTTAAAGGATGGCTCACTCTTCGTACAATATATCATGTTTCTCAAACGCCGAGCAAGAGGGGATATATGGTTGGGGTACGGCCGGTTCAGACATCTGTATCGAAAAGCAGTTCAGACATCCCTGGATCTCTGTATACATTATGAATAACGTATGTTAAGTTATCATGTAATACAGAAATGCAATAAAATGTACGTTTAAAGTTGTTGTCACCGAAACAAAAATAATGATACACTTACGATTTTATAATACAAATTATTAAATGAACTTGTCTAATATTTGATATGTAATCATTTGTTTTTCAGTACACTTTTAAATGATCTGTCATAGAGTGTGTCACGTTTTTCACTGTTTCTGTGTTTATATTGTTCCATTCTGTTAACAGTATTGTATTAATGATGTTTGTTCATAATATGATATTCTTAAACACATTACCCTAATTCAGCCCAAAGATGTTCGGCTGGATTATTTTTGTACTCTTTTTTAACACTCTTCTGTTTTAAAGTATATACAATATATATACAAATATACGTGTTCATTGTGCCTTTAATAAAAAAAGTTTTCCAACACCAGCAGAGCTCACAACTCCACACCATAACATCACCGTTTTTCGAAACTCGTCTAATTGTTATGAGTTGAAATTTTATGTTACAGTTCTCATTTAAGTATACTGGTATTTGTCAGAAACAACTGTTTGGTTTTTTTTTACAATATCAGAAATTTTTCTCTACCCTCTATCACTGATTGTGAGCTACATTTTAGTACATTACCGTACTCAGAAAATCATTTGAATACACTTTTGACTGTAAAATGGTTTTTGTTGACCACTTTTGCTATGGTTGAATAAGATTACCTTTTCAAACAAATTTGACCCTTTGACTACTATGTTCCACTATATTGGCCGCTCGCTAAGTGATCTTTTAAGACGACACGCTGTTGTGGCTTAATTGTTGCGCGGCTTGCGTCGAAAGATTGTGGATCGGCCATGATAACTACCAGTTCCTTTACTCTTTTTATATTATTCAAATAATATTTTAACGATTTAACAATAAGCGCTTTATTATCTTGTAGTAAAATGCTTTACATTACTATTGTATATGACGGTCTGCAATAAAGCTGTATGTACAGGGTGCATGGAAATTGTATGTCACGACCATCACAGCGTGATTCTACACCTTTGGATCGGTGGACATTTGTTAAAAAAAGTTGCCGCAAAATCGACCTTGACCTTGAAATTCAAGGTCAAATTATTTTTTGATCGGATCGTATTCTACTCGCCGCGAGGACAAAAAGTCTGAAAGGAACCACGGGTCGCAACTCAACCGTTCTCTTGAAAAATGACGTTCAAGTTCCAATAACTGATAATCATTTACAAAGCAGACGACCTCACTGATTTTTATGAAATTGAAATATGTTGTCAAGGTCAACATTCTAAACATCTTTTCCTTATACATGTAATCGCCGCTCGGCTTTAGTTTCCCAAATATTCGCAAAAATGTATTCGATATTATACAGGATGTCCCTGCTAACTTTATCACCTGGAATATCTCGCTTGTTTTTGATAATATTAAAACATATTTCAGGAATAAGTTAAATGGTTTCGAGGGGGACATAATTTGACATGATTAGTTTTTCCGTAGGTGTACGCGTAAAGGACACATGACGGTCACCGATGTTTTCTTAAGTATAATCATATATTTTTCAATACATTCTTCGATCCAGTTGGGCATTCCCTACAAAAAAGTGTTAACCTATTTATACCGAGAAACCATCATGCAATCATTACAGGTACATAATAGCACGTAAGTACATATGTTTTCTCATTGAACTGTGAAAGATTTGGCTGTAGTATCTGTATCACTAGATAGATGCAAACGAAGTCGAGAGAAAAAGGTGACGTCGTTTTTGGCTGGGACCACACGAGCGTTTTTGTAACATCTGTTGCGACGGACGTCATAACGTCCGTTGTAGCATTATATTGTTGTACATTGGGGTGCACAGACGAGCAACGTCCGCTGTTTTCAGTGCACGTTTCAACGGACATTAGTTTTTCACCCTCGTTTTTATGCCACGACGCACGTTGGCACACGTTTCAGCATTGTATTGAGGGAAGTGTGGCTGTCCATACGAGCGTTTCGTAGACATCCGGTTTATAGCACGGTAGAGGACACAAACCTGTCAAGAGATTTTCCCTGAACTCGACATCTGGACCCCTAGGGTCATTGGGCATTCTTTTGTACACTGCTTCTGCCAGTTAGAAGTTTAAATACGGTTCGAAAAATTACATTCCATGTATATACAAACTATGCAGCTTTTGCAAACTCTAAGCCTAAGCGTTGCTTCCGAAAATCGACCGTCGTGAGCAGTTAATTCCAAAGCCTGCTCTAAGGAATCCACAGACAATACGTGCACCCCATCAAAATAATGCTTTTTCTGATAGAGATTCGTCACCTATACCTATGTCATCATCCGCTTCATACTTTTCTAAATTTTCGCAGCAAGAAGTAACTTCAAACAACTGTATAACGTTCCAAGGCTTTTAATATGAAACTTTCTAATAGTCTAAACATTTTTACTATTATTTACTACTATCATGCACTGGACTCCTCTTCGCCCATCACTTTTTTACGTACAGAATTTAAAATATTTTTTTTTTTCTTATATCTTGTAGCCGGGCGAATTCTCTTTCGGCCGCGCAGACGCTGAAGTTTGCCACCTAACGGCTGTGCATGAACTATGTCCTCGTAGACAGCTCGCCGGCACGCCGACAAAAAATAGTTCTATGTTTTTTATCTTAATATATTATTTATTTCGCGATAATATTAGCTTACGACACTCCGGAAAATGTCAAGAATCTGTTGTGAAAATTTCATAACAATGAGTTTAGCAGTTTTTGAGATTTTTTCAAACATACAAACAAACGCTGCCTGTTTATTATAATAGTAAGATTATTTGCATCATTTCACTATTATTGTTACCTTTTGTCCTTACTTATGATCGTATCTTATGTCAGTTAAGAAAATGGTACGATCTCATCGCATCCATATTTTCTCCAATTCCTTTTAATAAACTAACGCAGGGAAACGCTCGTGTGGTCCCAGCCTTAGTGTACACAAATGCGTAAGAAGATGAGAAGTTGAAGGTGAATATTGGGCACTCCATAAAAAACGAACAGATGACGAAGAAACGTTTTTTTTAATATTTTAGAATGTCGCAACACAGTCTCGATGGTCTTTTGTGAATAATTGAAAATACTATTAGAAAGTAGATCACAATTAGTATACATGCTCCGACACGTTTCGTTTCATTGTCAGACAAAGCATTCTTCGCAAGAATGTCGGATGGCCGGACCGATGCCGGTACGTGCCTGTGCTGATACGTTACGTATAAACATCTACATGTATATTCAAATGCATTACAGAATTTTTGTATACTCAGTGCTGAACAGACACGTTCGTTGTCTATGCGAATAATATAAATATAAGTCAACCTTACTGATGTGGTATTTTCTGTAAGCGTCGGACGCCTGCGTCTGGACGTATGCTTTTGACTGGATGCGGCGTTCACACCCAAGTCATTTCCAATACACATGCGTATAACGCATACATTTGGTACATCGTCGTATTATATTTATGAACACAAATGTAAATAAAGAATACTTTATTTATTCTTTTTACTTTGTTCCATGTTTCTCTCCACACATCTTCTTTAACAACATAATTTTTGTAATCTTTGTTACCAGTATCATAAAGGACAGGGTGTTGGATTCCGAGTCGTGGAATCGAATACAACACTTTCAAAATTGTGAAAGAGGTTTATTCTGCTATACGTTGTGTTGTTGCACAAGAATCTGACTACATTCGCTAATTCCTAGGTACATATAGTATTTTAAAGAAAGGAAAGGGGTACGGATGACCAGCCTTCACGTACTTGGCCCTTGACGACTAAGGGTAGCGTTCGTTTGGAGACAGTGTTCGGTTTGGAGAGTTTCGCGTAAACAAGTTGACTCAGTATAAGCGATGAGTTGCAAGTAGTCATAGATAAAAGTGGTTGGTCATCCAACAAGGGTAATTTGCAATGTTTTCTGTCCACCTTTCGTCCTCGGAAGAAGAAAATTGCAATTTCGTCGACATGTTTTCACGCATCATTGAAGCAGATCGTAGTGCGTTTGCGTTTAATAGACTACTGCTGAGTCGAACGATCGTCCCATACGTCCAACGCGGACCCGACAGTTGAAAATCGCTTGCAGGAAAACGGAAGCATGCTTCTCCATTGTAATTGGACATTGGCTCATTGTTTTTCTGCAAGATTTGAGGGTCATGAAATCAGACGAATTTGTAAACAGTATCAGGTATTGTATTATGAATGGAGAAGTTAGTATACATACTACATTCAGTGAAGGAAGATATTAATTATTGTGAATTATGGATAATCGTAAATTTGGACACTTTGTCAACGTCGATCAAGGGTGCATTCAACAATCGATGGTAAGACGCATTCACGCCTGTATTTAAACTGGAGGTGGACACATCGAGCGATTTCTCTAAAGGTAGATAAGCAGCTATTACAACACAAAACAAGATGTAACTCGAAAACAAGGTCATATCGGGCATATGTTTATATGACCTTTTTCTTCTTATTTTAATATGCGGAATCCACCCCTGCTGCACTTTCTATATTTAACAGGATACCCTGCATATATCGCAAACATTTAATATTTTGCTTGTGTCGAAAGCGCAAGCTAAAAATTCACCAAAAGTTTATCGGCTACGCTGATTGTTTACGCCGAGCGCATACATGTATAAATTGATTGTCCGCAAAGAATTAAATTAAATGTATCCATTAACGTAAACTATGCTAATATGTGCACAAGAGATCAATATATTACAAAACACTATCATGCAAACAATAATGAAAGTACCAAATTGTTTTATAAATACAAACACATTTTGGTATGTACACTACTCAATACATTATTAATACATATGTTCCACATTGTACAATGAAATATCAAAATAGTATTACAACTTACTTGTTATGTTAACCAGATGTTAATATATTCAGAATATGCATGAAGTTAGTTTCGATAAGATAATGCAATTTTAGCGACATAAAATTTTCTTCTCCATGTACATGCACTTGTAATGTAACAAAATTGATAGTAATGTAAAATTTCTAGACGTATCACATATTTTTAAAATCGTAAATTAAATGTTAAATATTCAATGATCAGTTGTAATTTATAAAGAAAACAGCAATGCGTAATGACATATCAATTAACACGTTGAACGTCGCATCAGTCACTGGTGACTAACACCGCAAATTTAAATGAATTAAATAATTATTGATTGTCGCAAAATTCTGAGCAAACTTCATACTGAAACAATAATGTACGAACAAAAAAACACAACTGAGTACTCAATTCTTTTTTTCGCTACGATTTATATAAAAAATAGTAAATTATATTGTGTCTGGATAGGTATGGCCATTTTCACTGTGGCGTTCAACGTATTAACACGTTTGCTGCGGTACGGGGCACATAAACCCCGTATTGTACCTACGACCTGCGCAGCTTGTTTTTCATATTTCCATTATTTGTCCACTATTTTCAAGTTGCTCTGTAACGCAACATACGAAAATCCAGTACAGGGTATATTTGTCCCGTACCGCTAAATCCTCAAAAAAGGCGCCGCAGTTACAGTATTAATTTGTAAAATAGGTAAAACGCCACGAAAGACAATTTAATGATTTAAAAACTCTCCGTATCGAGGAGATTTACAAATACATATCCAACGTGCCACGTTAGCCTATCCTCTCATTGTCAATGTAAATTCACCGAAATTTTACTCAAATTTTGAGTCTCTTTCTAACATACCACACAAGGCTAATGCTTGGCTTTTAATATGCATACAAACTACGCAAGGAAACTGTATAAATTTAAATCTTTCATTGACTTTTGGTTAGTTACAATGTTTGAACCAGTACTCATACTACCATGAGAAAAGCAAAGGCGCGTTTGCATTTTTATAAAAACTTCAAAAAAAAAACAACACTTGGAATATTTCACAGTGGAAATAAAAGAGCGTGATCTTGGCAATCAAACAGTTAAGCTCTTCTATTTGTATGTCTATATTATTATACGTAATTCGATTTTTAAAAAAGATAGAACAGAAGAACGAGAAATCATTTGTTAAAAAATGAAAGGCATAATCTGTTCCGTGTCTGTAAAATTTATAAAATTGTATCATGATAATAAAACAACATATATAGTAAACTCCCGTATAACGCGAGTTCCTACAACGTGCTAAAGATATTGCGAAGACTTTTTTCCTATAACGCAATTTCATACAACGCGTAACATACTGACCGCGTTATACGGGAGTCTACTATATGCTTCTGCGAACTACTGATATGTACATAAGGAAAAAAAGAATAAAAAAGAAAATCGTCAATAATCAGAATTTGTAAATATAATTCTTTTTAAATAAATAGAACAGCATCGCAATAAAATAAACTATTTGTACTCTATTTGTATATAGTCAAATAGTGCATTTGAATCAATAGATTGTTTATATTTACATAGCATTTTCTACATTTTTTTGCCTCGTCTATCAAATTAATCAGAAAAGAACATATTAAAAAGTATGAATAAGCATAACACGTTATGAAGATTATAAATACGTTTTGGATAGTATGAAAGGATCTATTGGTAAAACATGGGTATAAATGACAGTTTGTATAATTTATTACACAAACATATAGGTACGACTATGGTAGTTTTTCGGTAACTGTTCACATTTAACGAGCAAATTTATATTTGAAACAAAGAAGGAACAAACTTAATATATAGCTGCATTTCTACTACGAACATAGATTTGCCGTTAGAGTTTTGAATTTGAATAATATTTGAGTGTGAATGTATCATTCCTCGTAGCATTTATTTTAGTTTTTATTAATATCCGATTTTGCGTTTTTTCGGATGACGTTGACTGACGTCCGATTAACGTTGACTAATTTTCTAACAATTAAGGAATCTTATATATTTAAATTGAAATTCTAAGACACTTTTTGCCTCCGCATTTCGTCGATAACTTCGTGTCTCGGATCATTATTTTTTATGCTATTATCATTTTGAGGTTTATCTCCTGGACCTTCAGGTTCAGTAGACAAGCATTCTTTGTCAGAAACATCTTCATTACCTAATGCTATTCGTATAGATTCTACTAAATTTGGGGGGCCCATGTAACTTCGCTTTTTACCTGTAAATAAATGAAAATATTTTCTTAATGTAACAAATGTGAAAACATTCATTTGTAATAATACTGAGGTGAATGTGTGCGTAATGGTCAACTCCGATTTTGCGTTACACGCTCAATTTATTTATAATTAATATAACAAAATAAGAAACAAGTAATTGTCTACGTCGCACGAGGTTCTGCCAGAGGTTCTGCCTGGTGACCGCGACGTGCGGTCAGAAAACAAAAGAAAAAAACTCGTCGCGCAATCGGCAACCGTTGGCCGTTGCCGGCCTACGACGCACCTGTGTCCGTACACTTTTAAAGAAAGGATAGGCCGGAAGCATTTAGAGAAGAGAAAGTTAGAGAGGGTAATATTTCGATCTTTCACGGCAGGGATGTGGTAGCAGTGCCGTAACTGCTACAATACTCACAAAATTAGTTTTCTGTTAGTAAAGATAAAGATTTTCTATAAAAAACTTTTATATACTGCTCTAATAGTTCACTCACCTCCTACTTTTAATTTATCCAAATATAGCTTTCTTGATCTTTTTAAGTAAACTACCATGTTCATAGTTTGATTCGCTTTGTGCATTCTGTCTCGCTTGAGTTTTTACCTTCGGACCTGCCGTTCCTAAAAAAATATGACGGATTGGTAAAAAAATTTCATACCAAAACATTTGAAGGAAACACTACATACAGAGTTATTTTATCAAACAAGTTATTAATACCTCCTTTAAAAAAAGATAACATACTTCCTATTTTTATTAAACACCAATGAAACGCACGTATAAACTTTTCCATCATTTATTTAATTAGCAAAGGCAGGTACACATAAGAAAACTCAAGCGGCACATAGGTTTAATCTTATATGGTTTACAAGCAAGGAGTATTTTTAAAATATCACTTGTAATATTTAAAACTTTAAAAACGTAATTTCTATTTAAATTTTTTAAAAAACGGTGTGTCAATCCACGCAGTATCTCAATTTTCGGTAAATATGTTAATTAAGCACATAATAAACCTTTAATGTTAAGATTTATTATACTTATTCTTACCATCCGTTTGGTATGTTATGCCATGTATGCTACCAGGTGTATTATCTTCTAGTTCAGCATAAGCATGTAACAATGCCAGTTGTTTATCATTCAATTTTGTAGGTACCGTTATTTTAATTTGTACGTAGTGATCTCCATATCCTACACCGCTCACTTTCTTTAATCCTTTACCAGTAAGTCGAATTTTAGTATGGGATGAAGTACCAGGTCGAATTTGTATAGTATGATCTTCATAAACGCCTTCCACTCTTATTGTGCCACCAAGTAATGCTTGTGATAATGAAATCTCAGCATCTGTATGTATATCTGGACCATCTCTTCGAAAATATTTTGACTTTTCCACACGGAATGTAATAAATACTTCTTTGTTTCCCACACTCATTCGAATAGTCTGACCATCTTCGACTCCAGCTGGAACTGGAACTGTCACTTTTTTACGCTGTACCTGTTATTAAAAGGTGTTTCTCATAAAAAGGTTATTATATCAGTAAGTGCATATTTCATAGATTAGAATTTCTTTAATTAAAGTAAGATGTAAAACTATTACTACCGCTTGTCCTTTTCCTTCACATTCAATACAAGGATATTTAATAAACATTCTGGTACCATGACAGTAACGACAAGTAGAACGCATTACAAAGGGACCTGTACTAATTGTTTCCATTCCTGTTCCATTACAGTATTGGCACTTAACAGCTTTAGTTCCTGGTTCAGTACGTGCACCTAAACATTTTGGGCATGTATCTACTACATTTAACAGAACATCTTTATTCACTCCTCTTGCAGCTTGTGAAAATGTTAAATTCATAACAACCTATAGTAATAAATCAAATTTATTATTGAATGGTATCCAACACTTTCTTCTCCAAATATACATATACATGCATACATACATATATATGTACATACCTCTTGAGCTGCTCCAAAGCCATACTTCGATTCAGCAAAATCATCAAAATCATTAAAAGCATTTTGAAAGCCAGCTTCTCCAAATATTTTTCTAAATAGCTCTTCAGGATTAACTGTTGACCTAAATTGCCAATTATGACCAAAATCCTTCGCATGACCAGTACCCTGCCCCATACCCATTTGCTCTGATGTTGCTCCCCACGTATCATATTCTTTTCTTTTATTTTCATCACTTAATATTTCATAAGCTTCAGAAACCTCTTGGAATTTTTTACTAGTATCTGGATCTCCTTTGTTTGTATCAGGATGATACTTTTTAGCCAATTGATAATAAGCTTTCTTAATATCTTTTGCTGAAGCATTCTTGGACACTCCTAATATTTCATAATAACTACGTTTTAAAAGTTTGCTTGTTAAATGTATTCCTCTTTGGGCCTGTGTAAAATTACCTATCACATCTGTAATTTAATAATATTTGAAGATAATATTTTAAATCAATAAAATATATTGTGGTATAAAATTCATAACATAGATTCTACTCAAAATTTCATAAAAAACATTTTATAAGTAATCTTTTGCACTGAACATGTATTCATAATATATGTTAAACTAATATCCATTATCATAAACCTTATTGTGAATAATTTTTATTTAATCTTTTCATGCACTTCATTTATTCGGCTAAGAGCTACTTTGATGGTACTATTGCTGCTTCAAAGAGCTAAGAGCTGCATCAGTAACAATTTCCTTTGTTTTTATTGCTTATGTCCACTTTATTATTAAACAAAAGACATATTTCTCTATTTCAATAAAATATTATTTTAAAACTTGGAATGTAACTGAATTTAATTTTGCGATCACTTATGATTTAATTTTATCACAAACAGCTATATTTGTTCTAGAATGAGATTGTATAAGACAAAGGGTAAACAAGAATAATAGAATGTTACAATAAGAAACAATTAAACAGCACAATTATAAAAGATTTTTAACCTTGCCCACTTGAAGCTCGGTACAAGAAGGAAAATGCAAAACTTGAAGTCAAAAGAAAAATATCTAAACAAATTTGACAGTGGAAACATAAAATAAATTCAACATAGGTATCACAACAGACTATAGTTAATTCAGTAGAGAGAAAATTTATGTTAAAGATAATGTTTGAAAATTTAATTTTAAGTTTACATAAAGAAACTAACAAATATATTTTTTTAAACGATTTCTTTATTATGTTTATTAGTGGTCAATATTAATTACATAATGGGATAATCAGCTAAGATTCTAAATTTTAAAGTTTGAAATCTAAATGGCACATGATGTGCAAAGAAGTAAACTAAAGTAAATTCTTTTAATTTATAAAAAAATTGATTTATTAGTCAATTTTAAGAAGCTAATTTAAAAGATTTCAAAATACTATTATAATATTAACTCGTAATTATATTAAAATGATTTCAGTTAAATTGAAGCAATAGACATCTACTTCAGTAGTTACTAACAAATGTAATTACAAAACCGAAAAACATGCGTCGTAAAACACAGGTTATGTTTCATTTCCGAAGATCTTCTGTTACAATCTTAAACGATAAAGTGCAGAACATTCATGGAAATATAGTTAGATCGAAGTAGAAGAGTGCTGTAAAATGTTAGAATATGCTTGACATATCAATAAACAGAAAGTAAAACTTATATTAGCAGAAAAGAGCATGATGTAATCTGTACTCGTCGTGGTCGGAAGTATACATTACGTTTTGCTGCTTTGTGTAAACTCCAGTTATCGACACCTAATGTTACTGTTGTTATTGACCGGCGACATGTGGTACATTTTTGTACACTACTACAGGACAATTTATTTATACTACTATTACTGATTAAACTGATAGTCTTTGGTCGAAAAACGATCGCGAGTCCTTTGCCGGTCGCCATGTTGCATAAAAGACGCATGGCTGTCGTGTCACGTGACACCAAGAGGACAAGTAAGTACCTCGCCTTCTATATAGAAACTGTATGTACGGATTGTTATAAAAGGGTTTAACTTCGAGTATTGTGGATCTTCATAAGCGCTCTGTGTTTATTACTGTATGTACACACATGAAGACTACACGTCCTTGAGCTCCCTGATTTCGATTAAAAAAGTCGATTCAAAATTGACAAAATCCCTGCCTATCGCTTGAATTTTTTTTCATACTTTATTTATTAGTAGATCTATGTGAAGCGGGGATGTAAACACGAGGGATTTCATTAAAATAATACGTACAGTATTGGCTACATCAGTTCGTAAATATAATGTTTAATTAAAGAAAAATTAGTTCCTTTAGTTTGTAAATAGTTTTGTATGTGAATAAACAATTTAAGAAAAAAATAAATAAAAATTCTTCATGAAATAAATCAACGTCGGCAAAATTTGTTTTAATTGTGTAACAATGCCATGTTTAGAAATTTGTTTTAACACGTTCAGTAGAGAAGAAAATTAAAGTATCTAAAAATAAAAAAAAACTTAAAAAGAATCAACCGGAGCGGGATCGAACCCGCGAGCCGTCAATTTGGTTGGCTCGCACCATGCAGCCGCGCTACGCCATTGCTATGGTCAAGTCGCGCAAACAAGGCTTATAACGTACACGTGAAAATTAATGACTTTTCATTGCTAATTGCTCATTAACTATGGAGTATCAGCCCATACTTAAAAGGCGACATTACATCGGAGGTCCGGCACTACAATATATATATATATATATATATAAAGATGAAAGAAATCGTTGAGTATCTCATAGTACGGTCCCCTTGTAAGTAGTTTTTATAATTCAACATTATTTTATTCAATTCATAACCATTTTTTCATTTTCCAATTGAAACTTGTAAAAAAATATGTCATACACTTATATATAAAGTAGACTGTAGATTTTACCAAAACAATTAGACACCCCACGTTGTGTTTTACCAAAATTAAAAATACAAATATTCCACTAAGCTTCAATATCAGTACCATTGGTTCTTTATCATACGATATAGCCACATATTGAATCAAACTACTTAAATTTATAACAGGAAAAATTGATATCCTTATCAGAATCTCAATTTGCTTTATCAACCGTATCATAAACATCTAAACAATCCTGAAAGATGTGTTACTACATTCTTCTTGGCTTTGATGTCCTTACTTACTAATATACCCATTAAAGACATAATTCGAATGATAAGAAACAAAATTTTAGACACCTTAATACTAATGCAACACTGTCACACATCCACATGCTTGTTCGAAGGTGAATATTACAAACAGTTATCAGATAGTATGATGAATTTATCTAGCTTTCCAGTCATTGCAGACATATACACACATTTTGAGAATGAAATAATAAAAAAAAATTAAACAAAAATTAACATGGTATAGATCCGTCATGACCATCCGGAGCGCAGCCTCGCTCCGGCCTACCCCCACTCTGCGTCCATTTCTCCTCACGCATGTTGTGATCTGGGTGCATCGGTAACTACAAAACTATGCTGGTCGGGGATCGAACCCGCGACAAAAAGTTAGTAGCGATTCCACACTCGGACACTTAACCGCTACACCAACGATGATGGTGAAAGCGTGCTAAATAGTTCAGATTCTAAACTTTAGAATATAACGCACGCGGCACAGTTTCAATGGATCGAGTCAATTTTATTTTTTCAACAAGTTGTATACGGTTCTTCTGAATATAGCAATGCTTAATATCGCTTAATATACCCACTGAATAAAGAAAATATAAAAATTCAAAATAAAAGGTACTTTTTCGTGCGAAATACCTGGAAAAAATCGGTTTTTAATTTTTCTAACTGCGGTGCACTTTACCGAAAAGTCTGACAAAATTTGAGGATGATAGTTATGATAAGATGTTCTTACCGTAAAAATATAAATGTGGTGTCTTTAAAAGTTCGGTAAGAAATCCGCATTTTTTGCATTTTTTTAACGTTTTTAATTTTTTACAACTAGAATTTGCAACGAAAAAATAGGAAAAAAATCACTAATATATGCCACCATATCCAGAATATGTTACATTTTTGTCAGAATTTTCGCATGCGAATAATAGGAAAAATAGTGCAAAAACCGATAATCCGAATTTTCTCTGTTACTACCCCCCGGTCGAGATACAGGGTTGAAAATTGTTGTGAAATGTTTTCTTTTGGTAAGCTATCGAATGGTCCATCGCAAATCAAATTTCGTCTAAGGCAGTGATGTTCAGCGTAGGGGCCCCTCAGTCGCCTGCTTCCCCTTCCAACCGTTCTGGACGAATAGATGATATCGTTGATTTAGCGAGAAGCGAGCGTATTGGTTACCGTTTCAGCCGCGTCCCTGTACCATGTAACAGCAAACGGTGGTGGGGACGGCGTTTGTCTCCCAGGAGACAACTTTGGACATCACTGGTCTAAGGGCACATTTGACCCCCTTATCCGGCTATACCCTTTGTAAGCGCAGTATCTCGAAAATCAGTTAAAATCGGGTGTATTCATTAAAGGTCAGTGAATTCGCCTTGAAAAGCACTATCGAATGATCTGAACAAAAATACACAGTTACATTTAAAAAAACGAACTTGACCATCACATCTCTTAAAATAATAATGTAAAAAAAAGTTCGTCTTCGTTAAAAAATGTACCCCCTTGTACCATGCAATTTTCAGATAAACATTTTTTTTGTATCTCCAATACGTTAGGAAATAATGAACTGTCCACGTTTACGGCGGACACCCCGTATATGCATAGATGACACGTTCACAATATAAGCCAAGAAAGAAATAATGTGGCCTTGTTTCTACACTATGTCAAGTCTATATGTTCCAACATACAATTTGCAATAGGAATACAAAACTACTTGCCATTTTTAGATATTCTTGACAGCAAAATCTGATGGACCTTTGGGAAATCAAACATGAACTTGAAAAGGATTTCATGAAGGATCAAACAGTTAAAACAATCTAATACTGTAAAAATAGAAGAACACCAAAAATTTGTAACTCTTTCACAATAAGTAGAGGACACAACAGACAGCATTAACAGTATATCTTACAAAAGTAAATATTTTAAGAAGTTCTAATGAAATAACTAATTTCGATATTTAGAATAAATAACATGTCTTTATTTTCTCATCTCTTATTACATATTGTTCTATTATTTATATCACTTGCATTCATTCTCATTCACTACGATCCCACTAGCACACTCTTTTAATTGTTTCTGTTTCTAATGCAACCTGTCCAAAGTAATTTCAATTATACTTTAATAAATAACTGTTTTACCATCTCTCAATATAAGAACAGCATTAACAACTTAAACAAAAATTCATCAGATATTTGTCTTTACTAAAACCCACATCCACAACTATAGAGGTTCTCCTTACTGGGTTATAATACAGTCAGCCATAATTAAATATTAAATAACTACATATAGGATCAGCAACAGCAAACTACTGAGTGTTGCACTTCAAAGGCGAGGAATTTGGTAAAAATTGATAGTTACAGGATGGATCAGCGGTTAGAGCAGACATATTTAATTTGCTGCCCTTTGTAGCACTTGTAGATTGCAGTTACAGGGGAAGGAAAGTGCGCCTACTTGTAGTAATAGTAGATTATACCTGCTCTAAAAACAGCAGGCACAAGCGTGATGGAGGCCTAATCTTGAAGACAATAAATTCTTATAAGTCAAAATGTATTGCATGTTCTATCCTATTTTTTTCTCAATAATTGAAGGACAATCCAAGGTATTTACAGAAAAATTTAATCGCATAAGAACATGAACTTTTGAATACTTTTGATAGTTATAAGAAAAAGGAATGTTGTTTGTATGAATTTATAAGTTTGTTTCACGCGTTATCTGTTTTTAATGGAAGCTACAAGCTTTACGAGTAAAGCCGCATTCCTCAAAGAGTAACATACAGGGTAGTCCGTGCAACTGTTACAAGCCATAGCTCTTTTCTCAGTACAACTAGAAACAAATATTACAAAAAAAAGTGAATGATTCAAAGAGTATTTTGATTTTCGACTTTTTTTGGCCGCACCCGCAAAATTATAATATCTGTTGAGAAAATGGTTGCTACAAAATTTCATAGTGATTGGAGAAAGGGAACTCGTGCCGCATTTAAGTTAAAGTTGTGATTTCACGTCAATTTCAGACATAATTTTGTTCCACAATTCTATAAGCATTAGTAAATAATTTTTTATAAAAGTACAATTTCTTAGATGTATAATAGTAGTATTTTTGTTTGACTTACAACAATGTACTCAAAACCTTTGATTTTTGACGTTAAACATACAAAAAATATTACGGAGATGAAACACGCCGATTTTGATGTAATTTTAGTATGATATAGATCTGAAAAAAATATTAGGCGCGTATTTTTTTTATATTAGCCATCATCCACTTTGAAGGGTTGAAAACAGCCCATGAAATAGGGGGTAAAGACCTATTTAAAAATACATCTCGACAATTATTGGAAATACGAAGAAAATTTCAATGTAAAATTTATCTATTTTTTAATGTTGAATCTATCTGCGGAAATAGTTTTCCAAAAAATTAATTTGTCTAAAAAAAATAGTCTACATTTAGATATTTTTTCAAATTTTTCTGGCAAAATGTTGATGAATTTTTATGAAAATTTGTACATATAAACATTGGATCAATACCAAAATTACAGGTACATAGAAATTCATAGTTTCAACTTTGCGATAAACATTATTATACATATTTATAAGCACATTTTGTTCCCGATGAAAGTTTTTAGGTTCGTATGATCGAGGTTCTGGTACACGTTTATGGCGTCTTAAGCCACCTTAGGACACCTTAGGACAATCAACTTTTTGAAGGAGGTTATTAGAGACAATAGGGGGGATAAGATGGATAATCCTGAATGAGAACACAGAGGGTGATAAAGAAGGAGAAGTCATGTACACAGGAGGGGGAGGAAAGCGGACGATTATAGATCATGTGCGGGGGGGATGGAAAAATGCAGAACAAGATTGGGAAGTTGGTGGTGGGGGATAATGCAACCGCTAGTAGTAAGTGTAAGGAAGGAAGAGAAAAAAGGCGAGAAGTGAGGCTAAGGTGGAGAATAGGGGAAGGAAAGATTTGACGGAAGCAGGAAAGGAAAGATTTAGATAAGGCAGGGGGAGAAGGCGGGGGAATGGAAAAGAGGGTGGTGGGACAAGGAGTGTGAGCAGCAGAATAGGGAGATGAGGAGGAAAATGAGAAAATGAATAAAGGGGAAGGTGCGTAAAGAGGATGTAGAAATGAAGAAAGAATATGGGAACTCGTGCAAAGAAACGAAAAGAGAAGAAAACGAAGAGTGGCAGAGGGAGTCGGAGAAGACAAAGACAGAAGGGAAAGTATGGCGGACAGTAAACAAGAAACCTGGGAAAAGGAAGAGAATAAATCAAGATATCGCGCCGGAACAGTGAAAGGAACGTTTTACAGAAACGTGGCGGCTGCGCTGCGGAGGAAATTGAGAAAAGAATGGAAGGAGGAAAGAGGAAAGAGCATTTCGTCCGGTACCACCTGCTGGTGGATTCGACAGTAAGGCTACCTAGCAAGCCCGTGCCTTAGACGCAGGATATTGAGGGTCAGGTCGAAGGTATACCACCGATTAATAACAAAGCATCGACACAGTTTTTAGTCTTTCGAATGGAATTTGTCCAAGGTCTTCTCAGTTTGGTGGCTATTGCGAACGAGAAAACAGCTGTAATCGGCAGAAAATATTTCTCGCGTAGAAAGTAGTCTCTTTTTCAATTTAATTTTACTTTCAGTGTTAGGCTTAGTTTTAGCTTTTTAAATTTTTTTCGTTTGTAGTATTTTTCTATGCGTGAGTAAAGTAATCTCGCATTCGTGGGTAAAGTAATCGTAGTGCGTATGTGTGTGATTAAGTGGACACTTGCGAACGGGACAATCGCCTGGCGAGTGCAAAATTTTGTGCATGCTTTGAACATTTTTTTGTGGACATTCGCGGACGAGACAATCATAGTGCGTGTAATTCTCATGCACACTTGCGAATGAAATAATCGTGATGCGTGTGTGTGATGAAATGGACAATCGTGGTGCGTATACACATGGACACTTGCGAATACAATAATCGCGGTGCGTGTGTAAGCGCGTGTGGGTGATTTTTTTGGACAAAATCGTCAATTAGAAATTGCATTCACCCTCTCTGCTTGAGAATCCCGTGAGGCGGGTTTTGATATGCCCTTGTGGATTTTTTCAAGTCGGCAGGTTTAATGCCGCCAACGAAAGGTGTGTGTTTCTTCATAAATTGTCGCAAGAATGTAATGACTTGTCGCATCGTATGGTATGTCATAGTTTCTGTTACATCGGTAAGCGAGCACTCTGTACGAGGAACTTGGCGCGCGATGCCAGACACTGCGCGTGTATGGAGTGCTGCCGCTGGACAGACGTTTTTAGCTCGTGTTTTACACATCTATAACTAAAAAATGAAGCCTCGGACGCGATTTTTTATTCTTCATTTTCATCTTATTTTGGCCTGTAGAATCACCCCTAAAAATATTTGACAGGGGTGGTGAAACATCCTATAGGAATCATAGGAAGGTCGAGGACTTCCGAAAAATTCGTGCGTTACTGATCCCTCTGCTGGCGTGATCGGGAAGTGCCGTCACATAAATATTGGGCGGAGTGTAATAGAGAGAGATAAGAGGAGGAGAAGAAAGAAAAGAGGGAGATGAAGAAGACGAGATAGGGAAGATGATCAGGTTAAAGGATAAGAAGACTTCGAGGATATGCAGTAGGGTGTGTAAGGGGGCTGGTTGGCCGGAAATATGGATGGAGGGGGTTGTGGTGCCGATAGTAAAAAAAGGACAAGGGCACACAAAGGAACAGTACAGGCGGTCACGATAATGCGAACCCTCTACAAGATATACGCGGGGCTGTTGTAGGAGAGGCTGAAGAAGAAAATAGTGGAGAAGGGAGTGCTGCCACCAAATCAAACTAGGTTTAGAAAAGGGGTAGGGGTAACAGATAACATTCGTAGGAAATCGAGAAAAATAGGGACCGCAGCACCAGGACTCAATCCCGGGTCGCCTGCGTTCGTAGCCGGCCACCTTACCGACCGTCAGTCCGCTGACATCCCTACTTCCATGATTTCTCTTAATGGGTTTGGAGGACCCGACCCCACACATTTATATAATTACCTGATATGTAGACAGATAGTGAGGAGGGAAAGGGGGACGTGGCCACTGTTTATCTGTGTGAAGGCCGCGTTAGACTAGATGGACAGAGGAAAGTTAACGGAAGCGATGATGGAAAAGGGGATAAAAGAAGGATTAAGGAATAGGGTAGAGGAAGTATATAGGGAGACAAAGAGTAGGGTGAAAACGAAGGCGGGAATAGGTGAAGCGTTTTGGGCAGCGATGGGCGTGAGGCAGGAATGTTCATTGAGCCCGTTGCTGTTAAACATTTTGATAGCGGATGTAGAAGAAGAGTTCAGAAGGGAAAGCTGGGGGGGGGGGGGGTGTATAGTGGAGGACATATATGTTAGCGTTACCCAAATTTTAAGAGGGGTCGAAGGCAGATAGCTCGACGCTATTTCCCTTCAGCCTTATTTATGACTGCATTGAGGACTGTCTGTGTCCGTATGTTGAGAGTATGGCTTGATGGGTGGGCACCAGATGTTAGCCATCGACTCGAGGTCGTATGGCTATCCAGTGTCATAGACTGTTTGTTTGAAAGAGGCATGAGAGAGAGTTTTAAGGGTAGCAGGCGACCCGACGTCGCACTGCTGGTTTCCCAGGAAAAGGGACATTGTTTCTAAAGGATCTGGCCACGGAGTGGGGAAGGCGAGGATGCCTTCTGGTAAGAGGACTGTTTTGGACCACTCAGCACTTACCCCAGAACCGTCCAAGAACGCGTCTCTTAATTCTATCTGCACGTCTTATAGCGTGATTCTGACATATAATATAGGTGTATGAGGTAAGTAGTAGCAGAGGAAAAGGTATACATGTAGACATTACGTGGACAGCATGGTACTGCTGACGGAAGACAGGTATGAGGGGGATGATCACGGGCCTGGAGGGGTATCTGAAGAGCAAAAAGCTAGAGCTGAATGTGGAGAAAACCAAAATGAGATTTAGAAAAGGGGACGGACATATGAGGAAGGTAAGATGGTTCTGGGAAGGGGAAAGAATAAAGGCGGCAAAATAATTCAGATACCTGGGGTATGTACTACAGACGAACGAAGGACAGGAGGCTTATGTAAGGGAGAGGGCGAGAAATGCGGCGGGAATTATAGAGCAGGTATGGGGGATAGGAAAGAGGCGTTTTAATGAATGGGAGAGATGGTTGCGATTATTCGACATGCTGGTGCGGCCGGTGATGGGGTTGAGGGTGGAGGTGTGGGGATGGATAGAAGGGGAAGAAGTAGCGAGGCTTCAGAAATGACATTAATAGACGGTGGGGGTGGATTGCAGGATACAGGAATACACGGTGAGGGGGAAAGTACAAAGAAGCAAGAAGAGGTTATGGGCAGGGAAAAGGGTATGGGGTTTCAAAAAAAAACTGGGAGAAAAGAGGGGAGGAAAGTGGGCAAGGATGTGCTGAAGGGACATGGATGAAAAAGAAGGGCGGAAAGGAGGGAGAGATATAACAAAATGCAAGGAAAAAAGAAGAGTTACCTTACCCGCAGAGTAAGAGAAATACTGGGCCTGCAAGAATGGGAAAAAATAGAAAAAAAGGGACATGAGGAAGCAGAAAGAGGAAGCGTGGGAGAAAATTAGACAATCAAAGGGCAACAGACGGTATAAAATGGTAAAGGAAGAAGAAATACTAGAGTATTTAAAAAGAGAATGTGGGGAAAGTAGATGTAAAAGGTCGATGAGGTTTAGAATGGGAAATGAAATGAAAGAAGAGAGATATTGGGAAGAATAGGAAAAAAGGAGGTGCAGGGTGTGTAGATGGGAAGAGGAAACGTGAGAACATGTTTGGGAGGATGTAGAAGATTAGGAAACGAGGAGGAGGGGAGGGGTGGTAGGGCGATATGGTTAGAATATGGGGGAGGGGGAGCAGAGATAGAAAGGATGAGTAAGATGGAAGGAAAAAATAAATGAAAGCAGGGAGGTGTGAAAGAAGAAGAAGGAGACGGAAGTAAAGCGACAATAGGTATAAGATTAGAATAAGGAGAAGAAAGCGTAGCATAAGAATAGAATAAGGCATAGAGTAAGACGTAGGTTATGGCGTAAGAGGACGGATATCTATTAGGCGGGGGCAATATTAAAACCAGTAGCTTAACGAGAAAAGTAGTTTCTAAGAGTAGAGTAAGGAAAGAAATGTTGTAATCCTAAGGGGAGCAATAAACAAACATATACTGCAATCACCGGACCTCAATCCGACTGAACGTTTATGGGTAGAATTAAAGGTTCAATTGAATCATTATACAGGGTGTCTCACGCAACTGGGCGGAACTATATCTTTAAAACTGTTAGAGATAGAAAAAAATGTCAAAAGACAAAAGTAAATGGTCTTGTATGTTCTACATTTCTGTACCAATCTTATGCATTCTTGTGTATTGATGCACTTGCAAAGTGCAACTGCACCTTTTTTTTAAATGGAACTATATCATTTTTCTTGTATAAATCGATTCTCTGGATCATTCTGCGTATAAAAGTGTTAGGTGATATGATCGTAAACTGAATAGTTTACGAGATATTTAAACTTTCTTAATAATACGTACCATTAAGCGTTTTCTTATATCTACGACCTTGTTCACGCTGCCACGCAGTTTGTAAATCATAAAAAATGTTCGAAGGGTTGTCCACCATATTTTAAACACTTTTTCATTCGTGTTTTAATGTTATTTATGACATCTCTTATTTGGTTTCCATTTATTTTAGCTGTATCTGTCACAATGCGATTTTTTTGGTCTTCAATACTTTGAATTGGCCGTGAATAAACTTTATTTTTTAATTAAGTATTTGTTACAAATAACAAAGTTATTTGAAGCAGGACATCATTAATGGACAGAGGATTATGATATAAGAAATAGTCGACGAGTATGCGAAATGAGAATTTGAATCAGTAGTTAAACGATCTAATGGATACGTACAACTCATTATTTCAAAGAAAGCCTCAATGCATCTTGGTATTTTTGCTAACACGGCGTCGAAACCATGAAAAATCTCGGGACGGGTGCCCCTCCCCCTGCACCCCTACCCAAAAAAGTCCAACCTAACGTAACTCATTCTTAAATTAAATTTAGGATAGGATAGTTTGATTTATCCTAAGGACAGATTAGATTGGGCGGAGCCCCACTCCCTGTACCCCACCCCGAAATAATCTAACTTAACCTAACCTCATCTGTTCTTGGAATAAATCAAACCATCCTATACTGAATTTAATTCAGGAAGGAGTCAGGTTGGGTTGGACTTTTTTTGGGAGGGGCTCTGCCCCTCCCCCGCCCATGTGTTGAAGTTTTGAGCTGGTTTTTCATTCAGTAATGGCTAAGTGTTGCGACATGTATCAACTTTGTTGCGAAATGGATCTCCCTCTGTGTTCTACGTTTAATAATTAATAACTTTGTAAACAATAACGAGCGACGGCTAAAACCTCTTGAGCGTTACTGAAGAAGGTGTCCTTGATAACATATATCAAGATCACGGTCATCAGGGCTGCCTCCCCTATACGTCAGTTTTACGAAGATTACATATTACTATATTTACAACTTTTTATGACTATACATGATCAGTGTAATATAGTATATTCTGTATTATGATTGAATCATATCACGTTTAGCGTCAATAGCAGTGATAATTAAACTCTTTATTAACAATTGTGTATATCCCACGTACTGATTTCTTTACTAGCATCTGATCCTCTGACGGTTTAGTATCTGTTATTTATTTAAAATGTTATTTATTCTGATATAGAAATTATTAGATAGGGTAGGACACCTTAGGACAATCAACATTTTGAATCGTTTACTTTTTTTAATTACGGTCCATTCCTGACAGCGACCCGCACGAGCGTTGCCTGCGCCGAGTGAATCTGTAATTCCCGTTACGAATGGAATTCCGGCAATGAGCTTTTTTACTGGTTATGGCGATGATATCTACCCTAGTAAACACAGTAACAACACGTAAGGTAATGTAATTGCCTAAAACGTCACAAAAACGTACTGAAATCTCGATCATATGAATCTAAAAATTTTCATCGGGAACTAAATGTGCTTATATTGAGCATATAATAATATTTATGCCATTTGTAAATTATTAATATATTTTTTAAACAAATTAATTTTTTGAAAAACTGTGTACGTAGTTAGATTCTGCATTAAAAAGTAGATAAACTTGGCATTCAAACTTTCTTTCTATAACCAATAGTTTTCGAGGTATACTTGTAAATAGGTTTTTCACCCCCTACTTCGAGGTCTGTTTTCACATCTTCAAAGTAGATGATGATAGGTATAAAAAAATACGCATCCAATATTTTTTTGAGATCTGTACCATATCCAAATTTCATAAAAATCTGCATGTGTCAACTCCGGAACGTTCCTTGCTAGTAGTTATAAAATTCAATAAGGACATTAAGGGAAGTCATTGAAAATTAAGATATTTTATACTATGTAAAATAAAAAAACAATCTATTGATTTGATGAGATAATAGTTGCTTAACTGTTATTTAATATATTGTATTTTAAAATAAATCAAAAAGCGAAATAATATAAAAGTACTAAATTAACACTCCCCCAGCTCAAAGAAAATCGATAAATATATTTTTTTACATTCGTGTGATGTGTTCAATTGATTTTAAATAACATCCAGATATTAAAATAAATATATATCAGTTAATTATTAACGATTATTTTATTTTATATTGATCAGTGAGTATGTTGAAAATGGCTTATCTTCACGAATATTCCATTTTGTACACAACAAACTCCATTATTGTACATTCGCGTGTCAAACAAAAGACAATCTTTCGTATTCATTTTTATTTACTCTTTCCGTTTACCTACTTACAAAAATGAAGAATAATTTAGAAATTATATCACATACAGTTATAAATAGGTATGTACATTAAGTATTCTAATCGAGGATGAATATTTGCTTTCCATTTTAAAGTATACTACTGGAAACGAAGACTGGTTCCGAATTGATTATTGGTATTTTGTATGGTCAACAGAGTAAAGGCACCTTAAAGTCCAGGGTGTTTAAAGTTAAGCATCAATTAGTGTCCATGAGTAATCATAAAAGTCTTAATTTATTTCATAGAAGTAAATACTTTGTTATTCATTTTATTATATGTACACCAGTATGCAATATTATGCATTACTTAGTGAACTGAGAGTGACAGATTCAAGACCTATCCTGCAGTGGTACTCAATAATAGTGGTCGCCACCCCTGCTGCTCATCGTGACCTAAACCACTGATGTCAAAAGTTATCTCCCGGGAGACAAACGCCGTCACCACCACCGTTCGCTCGCTTCCCGCGAACGCAATGATATTGTCTGTTCGTCTAGAACCGTCATGGCCATCCGGACCGCAGCCTCAGTCCGGCCTACCTCCACTTTGCATCCATTCTCCTCATACAGGCAGTGATCTCCGACGACGGTGGACCGAGGGGGAACTTGAGGGAACTGAAACGCAGGGAACGGACCTAGAGTGGGGGAAGGCCGGAGCAGGGCTGCGCTCCGGATGGCCATGACGGGTCTAGAACGGTTGGAAGGGGAAGCACGCGCGTGAGGGGCCCCTATGCTGGACATCACTGACCTAAACACACACGTTTAGTGGTTCTATTATGCTGAACGGCAGAGAAGACGATTACCGGCGTTGAGAACCACTACCCACGCCGTATGCTGTGTCAAACTACTTCCTATCTACATTGAAAACAAAACAGGACCTTTTCCTGAGGCTACTCGTAGGAAAAACGTCTGCTCTATCGCGTGATGTAGTTAGATTTCCCCCTAGACCCTTAGTTTTTAAAATACATTGAAAAATATCCTTCAGGGTAAAGGTGTCCTTCGCACTTTGATCATTCTTTAAACATGTTTAAGTCTTTGCAATGTTATAATAATTGATATCATTTTATTCGACAGATTCCCATCTCAGAGACAGAATCACTTCGCACATAGAGCAACTGAATTACTATTACCGTTAAAGCACAAAACATCTCTGAAGTTGAAAATTTACTATTTTTCAAAAACTGAGGGTGATGGGAAGAGACGGTTTGCAGATGCATATTTACCACCACATAAAAATCTATAAGAAACGCTTATTGCATGTTTAAAGTTCAAGTATATGTTAAACAGCGTAATTGTCGCAGAACTTGATAGCATTTAACAAATTGTTTAAATCTAACAAATTACAAGCACGTACGTACATATGTATATAACTTTACCAATAAATTATAAACCCCTTTTCAGATAACATGAAATATTTATACGATTTTGCAGTAAGTAATAAACAGTAGTGCGAATCAAGAAGTATATAAACCAGGCAACAGTCTCAACTGTATATTATGAGAGCAACGGAAACTAAGATTACATTTATTTACGGTATATCAATTTGCATGCGCATCAAATCTAACTTTGACCATAATAATGTGTGCCGATAATGTACTAATAATTGTAATATAAAGATAAAAAAGACAGCTTATTTTGACTTCAAAAATTACTTAATGATATAGTACTACATTACAAGAACACGCAGTACCCGCACCTTTTTTCGATGGCTTTGTTTTTGAATATTTATAGCGTAACTATTTTGGGACTTCCAGTTGAGACGAGAGAAGGAATGCACGTGACTGTGTGTGAGCGATCAGTAGTCAAAGAATAAATAGAGGAAAGAGTGTCGTGGAATAGAAAAATTGGAGGAAACTGATACAGAAAGAAAATTACAAAAATAGGCCAAAGGGCAACAAGGGAAAACATAGGGAAAAGTTCCCGGAGGGAGAAAATAGGAGCACTTTTAAGTTAGGAAGAAAGGCGGGTACGAAATTCAAAAGAAGGGGAGTGGATCGGTAAAGAAGGAATCGCTAGAAGTGAGGTTAGAGTGAACGAGAAAAGGGAGAAGTTAGCAACACAGCAGTGAGAAGGACGAAGTGTTGTTACCGTACAGGAACAGAATGGCTGGAAGATTGACGGGTAGCAAAAATAAGCCGAAGGAAAAAACTTTAGAGAATTTCGAAATGGGAAAAGAAATAGAAGAGGACATAGAGAAAAAGTTGTTAAAAGCAATAAGAGATATAGAAGACGAACTAAAGAAAAGAACAGACCAGGTAGAAAAAGCAATTGGAGAACAATTGAAACAACAGATTGAACGGACAAGGAGAGAAATGCAAAAGAGGTGAGAAGTAAGAGAAGAAGAATAGAAGAAAGACAAGCAAAAATAGAAAGCGGAAAAAGAAGAAATGATAGGAAGAATAAAAAGCTAGAATGGTATAAAGAAGAGTGGAAAAAGGAAAAAAGAAAGTTGAACATAGTTGTAAAAGGAGAGGAGTTCGAAGAAAAAAATATGGGAAAAACAGTGGAAGAAAGGGGTTATATGCCCAATCTATAAGAAAGGCGAGAAAAGCGACGTAGGGAATTATAGGGGAGTCACCTTGATGGACACGGTGTACAAAATATACGCGGGAATATTGAATGAGAGACTAATGAAGGAAATAGAAGAGAAATTAGAAAAAGATCAATTCGGCTTCAGGAAAGCAAGCGGAGTAATGGATGCAGTATATGTATTAAACCATGTGGTGGATAAAGAGTTGAGTAAAGAGAAAGGGAAAATCTTTGAGTGTTTCGCAGATCTAAAAGAGGTATTCAAAAGGGTGGACAGAGAGATACTGGAAGAGAGTCTGAAGGAACTAGGAGCGAGTAACAGATACGGGAGTGGATGAAGAATGAGAGGTTAGACAGCGTAAAAAGAAAATATGTGAAATAGGTACTAGGCTTGGACAGGAATACACCAGATTATCAGTAGCAGAACAAAGAAAAATTGAGGAAGTGAAAATAAAAGCATTGAGAAGGGCAATCAAGTATGAAGAGATGGCAAGAGAGTCGAAGAGGGTTTTGATAAAAGCATGCATAATAGAGAGAGAGGAGCTGGGGAGCAGGGCAAGAGGGAAAGTGGGCAAAGCTAAAAAGAAACCAATGGAGGAAGAAGGGATAGGAAGGGCGGAGTTGGAGGAAGCCGGAGACAAAAAAGAGGATTTAGTGGAAAAAATGATAAAGGTAATTAAAGAAAAAGAAAAAGAAAAAAGTGGAAGAATCGAAATGTAACGAGGATATGTAAAGCAACATGGATAGACCGAAAACTAGTATTTAGAAGAAAGTATGAAGTTAAAAGACAGAAGGCTGATAGCAAGATATAGGTGTGGAAATGAAGTTAAAGCAACGAAGCATTGAAAAGAAAGCGGAGAAAAGATATACAGAATTTCTGGAGAAAAGGAAGGGAATATGAGACACGTGTTAAGTAAATGTGAAAAGATAAAAACTGAGGTAGACATAGAAATAATACTAAGTGTCCAAGGACAGAGTATAGAAATATTGAGAAGAAAAAAGAAAAAGCTAAAAGAGAAAAGGAAGAGCAACAAAGAAAAGACGGGGGGGCAAAGTGTAGTGATAGTTGTTAAAAATTTAAATGTTATATTTTATTGTTTATGCTGAACTTCTATAGTTTTATATATTTTGCTATATTTAAAGGTAACATAGAAAGTAGATCTAAAAATGAAGTAAGGATTAAAGAAGTAAATGTAATATAATGTAAAACCGGAAGTCCGTCCAAACCCGAAAGGGGAGGTCTACGTATAATAATAATAATAATAATAATAATATAACTATTTTAAATACGTGCAAATTCTATACTGGCTTAAAATAATGTCGATGAAGTTAATTCTGTTGCATAAATGCAGCAAAATTACTTTTACTGCATTTGTGACAATGTACATTCATGACATCGAAAATAATATGATGCAGACGGGGAAGACTTTTATGATTACTTCATAATTTATGAGAAATTCTAGTGAGTATTCTGATGCTTTAATTTGGTCCATTTCGGAAGACGACCAGATTAAGTACGCCTTCGATAAATTGTTGCTTTGTGCATTTAATAATGTCAAATATATCCAAATAAATCATAATTAGTCTTAAACTCTTTATCGGATCTCCTGTTCTAACGATTATTACGTTTACATGAAAGTTTAAAAAGAACGCCATCAAGTTTTGTGTAAGAATATATAGAATTAGTAGATTTTATAATTATTCCTCTATCGTTACAGCATACTTTGTGCATTCATTCTTATACGTATAATGCCTGTTGGTTGTATAGATTGTGCATGTACTGATAATATAAACGCAGTCAAATACTTTCCTGTGATTCTGTTTGCATCAACAAATACTCCAAACAAAAAATATAATAAAAATGAAAATAACACAAAATTAAAAAAGATTATTTTGAGAACGATGTTATTTGCATTTTTAACTAATTTCCTTTCAAAACCTTTGCTAACACATTAAAGAAAATTAAATATCAATAAATTTGGAAAATATTATATTACGTACATGTAAAAATGTATTGTTGAGTATTACAAGTAGATTTCATGATTGTAACGTTTTGTATTAACTAATACTGATAAATTTTTCGTCGAAACTTTTTTATGTTTTTTGTAGCATTGTAAAAATTATACAAAATGAATTAATATTGACATTAAATTGACTGATTTCTGAAAATATGAAAAACAGAAAAGATGAACATACACAGATTTTATGGTTTCGAAATACATGTGATATAATGGCAATAACTTCGTTGTGAATGGGAGCAGAAAGCGAATTTTTAAGATATTAATTGTAATTTTAACTTTCCTAATGTACTAGCTATATTTTAATGATAGAATTCAAAAGAATGGTCAGTTCTGAAAAAATACCGAAGTACATGTATCCTAAGACGAGATGCCAAGAAAGGATCGCTCATGAAGGAATCCGCTGACATATTTAAATGAGTTAGTAACACAGTATTGCCTTCCCAAACATTGCAATTTCTGCTTCTCTAAGTATTATATCGTAATCCTTACCACTTGTTAAAAATGCTACTTTCAATATACTTAGTAAAAAAATGGTAAAAATTGGTTTCTATCAACCAACTGTCTTTTGAAGTACATTTTAAATAAAACACTTAAAATAATAGGGAGTTATTGAAGAGAAAATTAAAAAAAATTAGAAGTTCAAAGGGTTAATAATTCATCAAAATAAAAAAGAAGTATTTTTATATACTTTAGCATTAGAGGTAACTATTGTAGTTGAATCGAGGAGGTTCCTCCAACGAAAATGATACCAAACACTATAATATTTGGAAGATTTGAAGTTTAAAAAAAGTCGACGACGATTGTGGCAGATTATAGTTAGGATGTGAAGATCTGAACAGTTTTTCTCTATCCCGCCCATGGACAATCCCCACACTGATTTTTACCTTGGTTCTTGCGTATTCGTGGAAAGAGAGGGTAATAAGGGAGTAAAAGAAGGGGAGAAACCAACCAATTCACCGTGACCCGCTATAATAATTATCTCACTCATTCTAATTGTTTCTGACTTAAAGGCAAGTGAGCCGGGTACAGATAAACTCAGTCAATCCTTGAAACACTGCCTGCTTCTCTATGTACAGTGTTACCCGGATCAATGTAATGTTTTTCACCCCGAAACTGTGTGAATTCGTATCCTCACCACACATCCCCACACATCCTCGCTCAGCCGGAGCGAGTCCACGAAGTTGTGCGGCTGGCTATTGAAAAAGATAAATGCAAAGAGTGTCATTCTATAACGGAAATAAAAAATATTTTGTTTTTCATTGTACATTTATAAGAATATTATTTATAGACGGATGAAGTTTTCCCAATTAAAATGAGTATAAATATGATCTCATTCGAAGTATTTCTTACCAGAGACATTCTGAATATCGAATTCTCCTTACTCAAAAGTTTAATAATAAATTAACCGAATGAAATCATGTTTGGACTCATCTTAATTAGAAAAACCTCACCTGTTCATTTGTAATATGTTGATCAATGTATTATAAAAAATATTACATTTTTTATATTCGTTATGCGATGACTCATGTCTATCGACAAAACACTGATCGCCGTCGACTGAGGGAAATCTGACCGATGCTCCATGTCGCTCCCTCTCAAAATATCCCTACTCAAGTTAGGCTTGAACCATACTATCCATCAGATCCCAATCACGGTTCAATCAAATATTTTTCCCGTGTTTTCAAATGTACGTGTTCACACTACCAGTCACGATCCGGCAAAGTTCCTCGGAAAGAATATTCGTGATCGGACCGTGATCTGTACGATAGTGAGGATTGAGCCTTACGCTCATAAATATTGTGCTCGTGGAGGTGATAACTTTCCTTGTCCCAGTTTAACATGCTGAATGCCACAGGGAAAACAACCATACCCGATCAGACACTATATAATTTACTATTTTTTATATAAATCGAAACGAAACAGAAGATTTGAGTACTCAGTTGTGTTCTTCTGTTTCTACATTATTGTTTCAGTATGTAGTTAGCTCAGAATTTTCTGACAATCAATAATTATTTAATTGAATTAAATTTGAGGTGCCGGTCACCGGTAACCCCCACGGCATTCAACGTGTTAATGTAATTTCTCGGCCGCGAACGCCGTTACACTAATCCGGGAAACACTGTACAGTGTACAGGATTGGGTCTGAGCTGCGACATTTATAAAGACAATACTGTATGTATAAAGCTCAAGCCTGACTACCCGCCGACGCTGCCATGTTTCAGCTTGTTCCTTTGACATGCGATCTCCTTATCCTGTTGCGCTACATTTTCATTCATCTTTTTCTGTCATATCCATTACCCCCCTTTCCTAACGACTACACAAAAAAGTGTCACTTTGTCATAATACATGTATACTGGGTGTGTCGGGCAATTGACAACCGTATAGAAGCAGATTCTACGTGAAAAAAACTGACCGAAAATGTAAAATGCAAATTCTTTTCATTTGACGCTTTATGTTTAAAAAAATTAAACTCAAAATTTTCCAGTTACGCATGTATTTGATAAACTGTGAACTGTAATTCTTAATTTTTATTTGCGTTTTTCATTGACAAACATTGGTAGTGTTGTAAGTGCCAATAATGCATACAGGATATCCCAGCTTATCTGTTACAAGCTCATATTTTCTAACTTATTGAAGATACAGAAAATATTTTATATCGAATTTGTATGGTATTAGGGGGTACATCTTTTGGCGAAGGCGAATTTCTTTTACACTATTATTTCAAGAGATATGATGGTCAGGTTCGTTTTTTTAAATGGAACTATGTATTTTTGTTCAGATCATTCGATAGTGCTTTTCGAGACAAATTCACAGACCTCTAATGTATACGCCCATTTTTAATGGTTTTCGAGACACTGCGCTTACAAACTTAATGATTTTCAACGGAAGAAATCCGGCCAAATAGGAAATACCAGCAGTGGTCTTGTTCACGCTTTAAGTTCCACGTGTTAGACATTGCACCTTGAAACAGATATAAAAGGTCTGCACCAGGAACGATAGACCCAAACTCTGGACAATAGTTTTCCATTGTAAAGTATCAACGATACCTTTCTCGATACTGCAAATAGTACATCTATGGCGGAAAACAATTGTCCAGACTTGGACCTGTCGTTCCTGGTGCAGATCCTTCCTATCTGTCTCAAGAGGCAATGTCTAACACGTGTCACTTCAGGCGCGGATAAAACTACCACCGGTATTTCCTATTCGGCTGGATTTCTTCCGCTCTAAATCAGTAAATTTGTAAGCGCAATATCTCGAAAACCACTTAAAATCGGGTGTCTACAGTAAAGGTCAGTGAATTCGTCTTGAAAAGCACTATCGAATGATCTGAACAAAAATGCATAGTTCCATTTAAAAAAACGAACTTGACCGTCATATCTCTTAACCTTTCAACTGGGGAGCAAAAAATTATAAAGATGAGATAACTCGTCATGCCCGTAGTTAATGCGACATGTCATAACTTGTGTCTGGTACAACTATAACCATAAGAGACTCAAAAACAGACGCTCTTCGACGGATAAACGAATAATTTCAGTGGAAAATATTCTATGTACGCTTGGAGAAAAAAAAGAGCGGAAACAAACTACAAACTAACAAATTAATTAATTATTTTGTTTCGCCGATAAAAAAAAGTGCTAAAATATCGTCCCAATACAGTGATAATAAAAAATGAATGATATGTTGATTTTTAGTACATGTGCGTAATCTTTAAAGTTTTGAGACGAGTTAACTCATCACGCGCGCTGCAGAAGCATCTTTCAATGACGAGTTAACTCGTGATCCTCGGTTAAAATAGAATATGAAACATTTTCTCTATTTTCAATAAGTTAGGAAATATGAGCTTGTAACAGATAAGCTGGGACACCCAGTATATCAGTGCAGTAAGGGGCACAAGAGCTCCGATCTTCTCCCACTCTAGGTTCATTCCCCTCATATAGGTTGTGATCTAGATCCGACTGTTACCAACGTGACCGACGTCGTCCCAGATCACAACGTATATGAAGGGAATGGACAATAATTATCATTTACATTAATGTACAAATTTTTGATCGATGGATTAAAAAACCATGAATGGACGCTGCAGTTATTTCATGACTAATAAGGCTTCATCCTTCCTATACATGCAACCAAAAATGAGTAAACACGAATTACCTAGTTATGATTGCAATTAATGTAATAATATATTAATTTACCTCTAATAAATAAATAAATAGCGTTTGTTGTTTGGAGTTCATTGGTATGAACAAATGAAAATGAGAAATATCAGAATAGAGTCCACTGTTATGAGTGAAAAATAAATGTCACATCGATTCTTTCTATACGAGCGTAGTTTCGTCATGTGGCATAGTGCAGAATCAATTTAATACTGTCAGTGAAGCAGTATTAATCCATTGGTACATTAAAAATTGAATAAAATCAATTTAAATGCATACATACTCAGTAAATTTTTACTTAATTTTCTCAAGAAAGACGTCCCAAACGAAAACATTTGATATTACATTTTCTCTTTGTCTTTTTTCATTTAGATTTATTTTGTATGCAGAGGAAACAAAGACCGCAACTGCGGGATAGTTAAGCATCAGAAAAGTGAACTTAAAAATCGAATATCATTAATTTCAGATTACATTTATTTAGCCCTATTTTCCAAAATTCACAATCCTATAAAATTCGGTTACTATACTCTTTGAAACTACAAAACATCTGTATGTTCAAGTTTTCTTATTTCTATGCTTTCAGGTATTTTACATTTACTGTAAATTCGTTTACAGATTATACTGGGTCAGTCTGTGTATGAAAAATATGAAAAACAAATCCGAACGAATTCGTTTTTTAACTAATGAGAATGTTACAAAGTATTTATCGAGAGTAATTAATAAAAAATACATTTGAAACGCAAAGAGATATTGGTTTTGATATAAATTAAAATTTTTAAACCGTATATTCCATTACGATTCGTATTCAACATACTTTGTAGAAAAACTTGTATCATTCTCTGTACACTATAGTACAAAGAAAGTAAAGAAAAATAATGTAACATGGACATGTAAAAATAAATTTAAGAAAAAATGACAAGAATTCGATTCAGGAATCTAAATTTTAAATAAGAATAACTATTACATTAGCACAATGTATCGAGGTATTTTATACTGTACAAATTTAACATATCACACAAATACAATCTGACCACCATGTACAATCTTAAGAATAATTTATATGAAAATTGTGTCGGTATTTTCTTTTATAATATAATATGTGCAAGGGTATCCGTTGTTCTACAACAACTTGAAATGAAAAGTATATTCGCAATAACTTTGTAATAACAATATAAATCGTATCATATATGCCTACCAGTAAAAAAAAACAGGAAAACATAAAGCAAAATTATCAGTAAACATTCTCTTGATGCTATAAATGTCAGACACATTCATGATAGAAAGTACTTAAAAAAATTACGTAGTTGAGTTATACCAGGCACTTCATAAGAGACAGAAGAATCAAATATTTATATAAACACAAATTTCTGAACGAAATTTAATTAGTCCTTATACATTTTTTTAAATAAAAAAAATAAAAATCATCTTATTCTTAGTGGAGAATTTATTATATTCTTCATATAAGCCATGTTTTATAAAACAATGTATAACACTATTTATTACCTCTTACTGAAACCTAATCATACATGAAGGGAGAGGTTGGAAAACCTGTAATACTCAACAGTTATGTGAGATCGTTCAAGAAGTTCTAAAATTTCAAATCAGTGAAATAATTATAAAATATTCAGAAATGACAGTTTAGTTGTACATTTTATGTTGAGATAATCTTTAATCTGATAGTTTTACTTTGAAATTAGATATTTTCAACGAACTAACATAAACATTATATAAATTTGGAGCTGTTTAAATTGTATCAACAATTTCTTATTTTAACACTGTTATTAATAAAGATTTCTCAACGTGTGACATATTTGAAAATAATTTTAGATAGGCCTAGTATGGTTTATATAGAACAGAATAAATTATCATATATGAATATCTCTTTCGAATAATTTTTCACGTCACCAAAGAGTATTCTACGTGCACAAATCTACACGGTCAATTACACTTTATTCACCCAGGCAAATTTCAAATTATTCATCGATTTTTTAACCTCTTCCATTATACCCGAATGGAGAAAGTATTAAGATTTATGATAAAGTTATCATAACGACTCATTATACAGAGTATGTCACTAGCTATTAGCGCCTTGATTATTTTTTAATTTATAGCAAATAGAGAATTTTTTCGAGTAAAAGTTGCACAGTAGAAACAGAGCCATCATAAGATAACAACGATCAGTTGTACAGTAGTAGTGTCTAATTAGTGGTTGCAGGCCTGGAACCTAATCGCGACAATTATCGGATCAGATAAGTGTTCCGGGAATAGCCTGGTCTCATCTCCTTCCGGTTCGCTCGCCTTTGGGTGCGACGGGGACGATAATGAGACACACTGAGAGCCAGTGAGAGAAATGCTATTTGTTAAATAGCCCGAAAGATATGCCCTGGTCAGGATCACACCGTTATCACTAATCGGGTACAACTGTACATGAAATCGCTTTCGGAATACGTACGTAACCCCTACTTTGTTTCAATGGGATACTAACTTACATATTAACTCAAATAGTGGCTATTAAAACAAAAATCATCATTTATAACTCAAGGTTATTGAAGATTTATAATCAAAATTATTCAATGATCTGATAAAACTCGTCCTCTATTTTTTCTACAGTTTTATTCCTATCATTTGTGAATACTTATAAGTGCTTTATTTCCTATCTGGGACTTGACAGATGTTTGGATTGTTCACAAGCGCCATTTGAAGGACGTTTGAATCAGCGTACACTAGCGAGCATTCTAGGTGCCCCTTGGTTAAGAAGCGGTGTAGGAGAAAGAACCTCTACACTCGCCTGATTCGCTTTTGTTCGCGTGACAGTAAAAGGCTACCCTCTTGTCTTCGCACGAAAGAAACAACAGAGTGTCAGTTGAAGTTATATTTACAAATCACAGAAATACAAATTTGCAGAACGTGCATTTTTGACCTGCGTAAAATCCATATTGCCTACCCAATACCACAGACAGTAGCTGCTGGTGTGCAATCATCAATCATAGTATTACAGGCCCTACCTTCATCGATGAAAATCTCATTGGTAACATACTGGTTATGTTCATGTGAGAAACATTAAGCATTTGATGAAAGAATTAATTTTAAGACAACAAATTATTTGTTTTTTACAAAATATATTTAGCAGGTTATTCCCTAGTTACTAGAAATAAGCTACATAAAAGTGTTCTAAATCACTGGATTGAACGCGTAGAACCGGCCCGTACACCGGATCTGACGCGTTTAGTGTTTTCCTTATAGGGGACCCATGAAAGGTGTTATGTACGAAGAATTACCAATTACATACCAAGTTATGTAACAGAAAATTATCACAATATCAGTTTAATGTAAAAGTTATCAAAAGCGTCACTAAATCGGCAATTAAAACATCACAACACTGTACTGACTGTAAATTTGGTTTAACAATGGGTAAATAGTACGATAGCGTCGACATGACGAGAAAGTACTGACACTAATCGATGGGAATGAAATGTAAAAACCCAATTAATAAGTAAAATGTTACATTGATATTGTTCGACTAAAAAGTGTCTATTTAAGTTAGTACCTAGAACAATGAAGATGGATGAGGGTCAATATTCTGATTTAGATGAGGAGGAGGTGGCAACATAAATTTACGATGATATACGTGAGAAAAGAATGGGTGATAGAATACAGAGGGAGTAAGTGATATTGCTCAGGGGAGGAATAGCAAAACGGAGATGTCGGATGTTAAACGTCAGGTAACTATAAAACACGGAAAAGTAGTCACCCACTAGGCGAGGAGGTAGATTCAGTTTCGTGAGAAACTGCACCTGAAAAAAAATCACGCGTACCCTTCGGGAAAACAGGACCGAGTCGGATCTGATGTGTGATGAAGAGGACAAGGCAAGTATTTATAATGAAAAACTGAAGCGGAATGGAGCCAAGACCCTCTAAGGTGAGTGACTTTCGTACAATAAGGGACTGGCAAGAGAGGTGTGACAATTACTCATCAATGAAGGAAAACCCCAAAAAAGAAGTGAATCTGCTCAGAGAAACTGTCGCATTTAGCACTTTCAACAAAGCATGAGATGACTTCTGCATCTAGTCAGGTAGATAGCCTGAATCCCCTGACTGAGGTTTGGAAACTTTATCTCCCAAAGAAGTGCCAGACCTCTTGTTCCGAAACCGCAAAGCTGTAAACTGTACTGTGCAGAGATGACAAGCTAGCTAGCATAAGGAATGGGGGACTAATTGGTTAACAGTGGAATAGGCCCACCTATTCCGACACAATGTAATGATGATGTGAATACTAATAAGGATCATATAGCACCGCGTTTCGGAAGCATCAAAGGCGGAGCGAGCGTAATACCCTTCTTGCCCCTGTGCCGTCCCGCTAGCCATCTTGTCATCGCTGCACAGTAGATCTCCAGCAATTTTTATGACCTTGCTGTATCTCTTTTCCAGGTAGTACACGCAGAGCGTTGTGTATTTGACGAGTGGCCTGTGAGTCTGATTACGTTTATGGTATGTATAAATAAAAACCGTACGACAAGAAAATTGCGGCGATTGGGAAGTAATGTTATATGAGTACTCCCAAGAGTAAAGAGATTAAACGACGAGGATGATAGTCAACATTATGAACATTAATTGTAAACCTTTTCTAGACCTTGAATTAAAGATTATTACATTCGTCTTAATAGTCGCTATTGAAAGATAAATAAAAAATATGATCGTTTCATTAAAAAACAAAAAAATAACCTCTACGCCTTGAAAGCAACTTCACCTACAACAAAAAAATGTCATGATGGCTCCTTTTCTATTCCGCAACTTTTATTATAAAAATTGTTCTCTACTTGTTATTTCTAAGATAATCAATTCCGTAATAGTTAATGATTTACCCTGTATAATTTGTTAATTATTACTTAAACTAAATGTCAATGATACGTAAAGCAAAATGTACATATTGAACTAAAATATACATACATATGATTCAGATACTTATCTTCATGAATTTTGTCGTATAAATAAAATTTGTTAAAATAAAAAGAACTAATATACATTTGTTGTCCACAGTACATTGACAGTTGGATTTTTCATGATAGATGTAGAAAGCATGCACATGTACTTTTGTTAATGCGTACTTTCTGGAAGAATACACGTTTCTCACTCTATAATCAGTACATAAGATATCGTTCATTTCGTTATCCATAAAATATAAATTTTAAATAGTTTAGTTTAAATATACAGAAGATCATTTTTCTTTAAAGTATGAATAATGATATCGATCTTTGTTACGAACGTTTTCATTTAACCCATTACATTGATAAGGAAAGATTGCAAAGTAAACCGAAACCTCTATCACGCAGAATGTCGAAAGAAATTTTAAATAATTTACATTTACATTCACTCATGTACATATACAGAGTTTCCGCGCTATTCATATTCAGCAATTTTCTCATAACTAACAGACGTATAAAGAAAACGAAAAAAAATGTTTCATTGTCGTTTGTTAGGAATAAGGAAACATAAATTAATTGTTTAAATTTGCAATTAATTATGCAATATGAAAGAGGCCATCATTTTTTTAATGGAATGCCATGTATTTTTGTTATTACAAAAACGAGACTGTGGCGATGACTTCAACGATTTGTGATACAACGTTCAACGCTGTACGTCAGAGATGAAGGAAATAATTTGAGTGTAACATACCATTACGTATAGTAAGTACATATACCTCCACTAGCTAATAGATTTACAATAGATGAGGCGCAGAATTCCACTGCTTGGCAATGCTTTCTTCTGGTTAACAGATCCTGTGCAATAAAAATTTCCTTTGGAAAAAAACTTAAAAATGATTACTGTAGAAATGACCCACGGATGATATGTTTGAGGTCCCCCATTAAAGTAGTCTTATACATCGCATTTGGAAGTGTCAGTATTATGCCACATTCAAATTATTTCTTTCACTTTTCACCTCTTCAAACGTTCAATTCCATTATGTTATGAGTGGTTCAATTTGTATTAACAAATTCACTTTCATATAATATTACAAAAAAATATAGCAACGCATTACAAAAAAATTATGACCATCTTCATATCATAAAATCTATCACAAACTTAAAAAAAACTAATTTATATTTCCATATTTCTTACAAAAAACAGTGAAACACTTCTTCTTCTATTTATTTGCACACACTTGGCAGTTATAAGAAAAATTTTGAGTACTAATAGCGCGGACACCCTGTGTATGTGTACAAAATGAGCATACACACATGCATACATACATGCGTGTATACATACATATCTATGTATATATACACATACAGTATGCAAAAATCATGCACACATACATACAATCGCATTCATACCTACATCCACGCATCATACATACATATATACATACATTTATATATGTACATATGTATATAACTTAACAAGATTCGCTGCGAAACGATTCTTTGAATACAGTAATGTATTAATGTATTAATCTATATACAGTACGCAGCACTAACGTGCTCATCTGTTTAATTTCTGATCACAAATTTGTACAAATTTAGTTTGTACACACGTATTGGTCGCCTATTCTATAAATATCTACTTATTTTTCTTTTTATTCTCAGCATTATATGAGACGCCCGGGAATTTGTAGCAAAATAATTCTTGCAATTCAGTATCAGAAAGTGCTTTTAGATTACAACACTGCTATCATAATTTAAATTCTTTTGCTATGACTAAGGCGTGTGTAATTGCATGAAAACAATGATGCAGCAAATTCTCAAGTAGTAAAAGTTCTAACTGGTCTTTGGATAAAACATAGGAATTATGTCTACTTTGGTAAAGTCTGATACAATTTTTTTCATACTCCATATATTAGTGTACGTCTCATATTTTTGTAAATTCGGATGTATTGTTCAAAGTTACTACACCCAAATCAGGTAAAGTCCACATGCGCGTGATTATCGGCATCATAGCTCAATTGCGCGGACTTTTGTTTCTAATAAGCAGATTGTACTACACCTTAAAATAACTTTCACCTTCTCATGTTGACATGACAGTACTTGTGGTCGATGATTGAGTTACTGTTGTCACTGTTATTAGAGTCAACGTACTGCCAAGAGTATTTTGTTCTGACGTTCCCGTAATGTCTTTCTCACCACACACTTTCTTCGTTTCTTTATGCTCTTCAGATGAACTTGACTTTCTTTTGTGATTTGAACTCGATGAATGAGAACGAATCGACGCTGCATCGTCCTTGGGTGAACGACTACTTGATGATTTTTTCTGACAGTCTCTTCCATGACTGTGATGTCCACTTCCTCTTTTTTCTGATTTCCTTTCGCTATCTTTATTATCTGCGCGATTAATGCTTTTACTAGAAACATAATCCCTAGGCAGTGTAACGATTTTCAATGAATCTTCTTTGTTAGTAGCTTCTCCCGTTTTACTTTCGAATTTACTTTGAGAACTCCGGTGGCGATGTTTTTTATGTTCTCTATCACGTCTATCTCGATCTCGATCTCTTCTGTCTTTATGCCGTTGACTTCTAGACTCTTTGTCATCTCTATGTTTTCTTTTTGAGTCTGAATGTGATGTATGTGTATCAGATGACAATTTAGATGAATCAGTGCTTCCATGTCTACTGTTACTACTATGTCTTTCAGTTTCTGTTACCGGAGATGTAGATGTAATTGAAGAATACGGAGAAGAATGAGCGATTTTCAATGCTGGTGCGGAACTTTCTTCGCATAAAGTATCAGTTTTCGGCTCACAGACTTTTTCTTCTTTTGACCTTTCTTTAGCCTCATCTTCAGCCATTTCAATTAATGCTTTTACAGCATTTTCAGTTGCACATTCCATTTTCGATGTGAAAGCCAATGTAGTTTCTACTTCCAGTAATTGACAATATTGTTCTAATTTTGTTATATCATCTCTATATTTCTGTTCAGCGATTTCAAAACTTTCTTTGTGAATTTTTTCTAGTACTTCTTTTGAGGCTTCCGCAACACCTGTTCGTAAAGATTGGCAGACTTCTTCTACATCAGTCTTTGATTTGTAAATCGCAATTTCTAAAGCCTTATCAACAACTTCCGTTGCGTATGTTTTCGCTATCAGTTGTTGTTGTGTTAACACGTCTTGTTCAAGAATGATGGCGCTGGATTCAGATGTATCACGTTCCGATGAACAACGGTCTGAAGAACTCAGACGTCTTTTACTATCTTTCATAGATGATCCCATAGTACTAAACTTATTAACTGATTTAGATTCAATAACATTTGAAATGTTCTCTTTACTTGATGTATTATTACTGCTAGATCGATTATGGTGGCTCCGATGATGATCTAGCTTATGGCTACTGCAATCATACTTTTTCTTTTCGCCGGAATGACTACTATTACTACTATGAGAATGACGACTGGATTTTTCATTAGACCGACGTCGATCTTCATGTCTTCTTTCGGACCTCTTGTCATCTCTTTTTTCATCACTTTGTTTTGATTCTGTGTTATTACTTTTCGTTACTTTGTTACTGAAAATATCTGTGCAATTATCATTGCTCTCTTCTGAATTCTTCCTTTTGCTTGACACGGAAGAATGTCTTGTATGATCTCTATTTTTACGTTCTTCTTTACGTTTGCCATGGTGATCAGATTTCTTTAAATTTCCTTGATATTCAGCAGCTCTTTCTTTAGCTTTTTTCTCTTCCAGTAAGTCAATAAAGCGTTTTTGTTCTACACGTTGACGATTCGTATTCTCTTTCTGTTCATCTCCTATACTCACAACTTCTAAAGGTTTCTTTTCTTTTATGCGGTGGGACGATTCATTCACAACACGTCCATGCCTGATGCTTGAATTATGCTGTGATTCTTGATAATACTGTTTTAACCTGACGTGCCACGCTATGCTCGAAACTGCAGAAACTGTTCTAAATTGATGAATTATATTACGCGGTAAAAAGTAAATGTCATTATCATATAAATTTATTCTCGCATAACGAATACCCTGTCTACGCAATTGATTCAATTTGGCGTCTTCGATCCATTGTACACATTGTGATATTGGTGGCTCATGAAGATCTAGCTGCAATTTTTCGACTAGTTCAGGAAAATCACCAGCGTAAAAAGCTACAACATCTTTTGTAATCCTGTTATATTCTGAAGGTTGTCCTCCATGAACAGCTTTTAGTATACCGACTGCAGCTGTTGTCATTCTATCTAATCCATGGCCTACATGATCAGCGTGAGCCTTAGTGCGGTCTTCAAACATATATTCGCGAGCTTCACTAAGACGTGGTAAATATTGAAGATTTCGTAATTCGTTAATTCCTGTTCTGCGTCTCTTGTAGGGACTTTTATTTATATCTGCTGTTGGAACTAACTGTTCCCCTGGTCTAATCCATAAAATTGGACCATCGTTTGATTCTTGTGGAGTGTCCATCTTTACAACAGATAATGGGCCCCAGGGCATAGTCTAAAACAAAAATAATAAGTAATATTAAACTATTTGACATCGTGAAATTTAAGTTGTGTACATTAGAGTACAAACAAACCTATATAGATTGTTTCGAAGTTTTTGAACATCTAGAGTACTTCAATTGTTATTAACATTACAAAGACTATTTCAGAAACAAAATGTTGTGTTCTAAAGACAGTATTATTATGAACAATTTTTTCAATGTCATTTTTCCCCAATATTTCAAGATAACTAATTTCTGGAAAAAAAAATCCTATTTTTCTAACGAATGAAAATACACATATTTCTGAGAATGAAAGTCCATATTCAATTGAGAAAGTAAAAATGTATGAAAATGATAAGCCTCCATGTGTACATTTTTATTTTTATAGCATTATAAAAGTCCTGTTCCCTTTTACTCTCAAGTACTGCTGCAAAATTGGCTCTATAAATACGTAAAATTCATTGTTTAATATTGTTATGGCATTATTGTGGATGTTTTTTTAATGCCTTTAAGAAAATGTATGTGATCTAATCATATATTATTTCAGTGTAACAATTATAAATATAGTTTTTTGTACAATGCAACTTGCAAAGATATACGGCCAAAGATTCATGAGTTATACAGGGTGAGTCACATGAAACTGCCATGTAATATAACTCTTGGCTCCTTTATGTTAGAAAAAAATTTGTTTAAATAAATAGTTTTACCCATCCTATATTTCTGAAAATTTCAAGACTTTAAAATTTTCAAATTGCAGTATATTTCAGTATAATGTATTAACACATAACGAAACGAATTCAATAACATTTTATGGTGTGACATTCAAATGTTCTGTAAGGCAAAAACGTGACGAAAGAGAACGAGAGCCTACTGTACTTTCTCTTTTATTCCTATTATATTCTCACTCTTTTTTATACAGAGTTTCATGTATAATATTCTTCTTAAACGCAAGTTCAAGGACACATTGCGATATATGACTGAATTCGTTTTTTTAATTGCTAGCATAATATAGTAAAATAAATATACAGTACCATTCAAAGAATTCATCTTCACATTTTCGAAAATGTAAGGTGTGTAAAAAATAAAATGTTTTTATTAAATGGGTTCCTCTGAACAGAATAAAGTCTGTTATATGCATTTTTTTTTCTAGCATCAAGCTGTCAGAAACTATTTTAGATGGCAGTCTCTATGGAATCACCCTGTACATGCTTCAGTCTTTTCAATTAAATTTAATTTTCTTACCCAAGATCACCTGTACACATTTAAAAAAGACATCAGCGATTTTTAAATCTCTAGAAAGAATGGTCTTGAAAAATGTTTTATAATTATCCCTTTCTTTCAGGTATTAAACAATTTGCATCTCAATCACTTTTCCATTATTATTAATAGCAATAAAAAATATTTTAAAAATGCGCATTATATTAGATACACTTAATATCCAATTTTAGATGTATATATAAATAAACAATGGAATACTGAACATATATAAATAATGTATAATAACAAATATTCGACCCCAACGAAACCCATTATAATACATTTTATTCAATATGTATTGTTAAAAATGCATATACACAATTATTCAGACACTTATTATATTAGTGTTACTGTAGTGTTAAAGTTGTAATGAATTTAATGACAAACTAGTTGTTTTGTAATTAGATTAAATTAAATTCGGTGTCTGAAGTGGTACTGAACACATTAAAATTATACATACCATTTTCAAAAATGGATTTTCTTCTAATCTTTGTAGAAGATCTGGGAAGTATCCACCAACTTCTTCATGGACAGTCCCAACAAGACTTATTTGATGTAATGGTCCGTATCTAACAGTACCATTACTATAGGCTTTACAAACTTGTTCCTTGTACTGAACCATAGTTGTAGTTTCTATATCGCTGTTTCTTCCTAATACTCCATTTTTGACAGTTAATGTGGGATAAGTATCTGCCATGTAGTCCAAAAGGTCAGGAAGATATGCAGCAGCATTATGCACTATTCCCATAACATGATGCGCATTACCATTTTCATCTTCACCAAACACTACCTACAAAGAAAGTGCTTTTCGTTAGTCTTAAGTAATGATACCTCCATAACATTTATATAATTCAATATAATACTTTAAGAAAAAACAATTTTGTTCATATATCATTTTAAAAAATACTAACTATATTAACATACAGAAACAGTTTTAAATGATTACACTAAAAATGCTTAATTTCAAATAACTCTTGTTACAATAGTTTTGTAAATTATATTTACATATACATACTTTGAAATATTCTTGAGCCAATTCTTCTATTTGTTCATGCGTTAATGCATCAATCTCATCTTGGTACATATGTACAACAGTTGCACCACCATTGGGATAAGTTTCTATATGAATGAACTTCTTGTACTTTAGGCCTTCCAATAATTCACTTTTAACTGGTGGATTCTGAAGCAATTTATAGTTTTTTGTTTGCAAATTCAACCTGAGATTTTCATTTGTAGACTTTGAAAATGAATGAGACATTGGTTTACTATTTAAGGGAACCATGTTACGATCTCGTTTGCACTGTACACCAATACTTGCTCGTTTTATTTTGCTACGTTTATAACATCGTGAACAATATCGTCGGTCACTATGCTCCTTACTTCGCTTTTCTCTTGATGATGAACATGGTTTAGATTGTGAACTTGAAGATGTAGAACCAACATAATTTATTGGCTTATCATGAGACAATAAAGAATCTGTTCGTACTATTGCTGTTGTGGGTATGTTATTACTAACCCATTCAGACTTAACAACATCTAATTGCTCTTGAAGATTGGGTAACTCTGTTTTACATTCAACTTCGGTTTTAACTTCTCTACAATCAACACTGTCTGTTTCTTTATCCAACTTTTCTTCTTCATTCTTAACTTGTGTAACATGAACTTGTTCTTGAGTTTCCTCCAATTGTCTGCAAAATGGATAAGATGTTAAACTTTTGTTGACTTTAGAAGTTAAGTTGTCTGTATCTTCCTCATTATATTTTGCTGTATCCATTATAATAGTTGAAGTCACAGTTGCTGATGTCATTCTGCTAGGAAATGCTGTATGTAGACTATCTGGACTGCCAGAAACTCTTGGAGGATAATCTGGACTTCGTGGACTACTAATCAATTCGCCACTGCTTTGAGGGCTTTCGCCTAGTTGAGGTGTATTATTATGTTCAAAATTTATGCATCCTTCTAACTTTGTAGGTAACACATGTATTCCAGCAGGCAATGTTGTATCTTTATTACATCCTGGGTCAACCTAATACATAAAAAATAAATGACTGAGATGATAACTTGCATGTTAACCACTACTTATAAAATTATATACTTTTCCATAGTTTTATGTGATTTTTGTATATAAATAATAAATATACATACGTGAACAGCATGTTGCGCTGGTTCTATCAAAGTTTTCATTAATTCATTGTTGCAATGATCTGGATCTCCTGTAACATGCAGTATTATTTTATGATATGAATTTAACTTATTAGAATGTATAAAATATTATTATATTAAAAATTATATTTCATCTTTGTATGTTGTTACATCTATATAATACAACATAACAAAATAAATATATTACTTGATAGGATTTATAAATTAAAATGAAAATATGTCCTTAGAAAACCATATTTATCAAATAATATTAGTCCATTAATTATAATTATACTCAAAACCTCTTCTGTCCTATCTATAATTAGTTGTGTACACTACAAACAATTGTTCCATCGATACAAATATGAATATGTATCTCACACTAGAAATATTTGTTCAACATATTACTGTTTTATTGAAGTAAACAAGTAAGCCGACGTATGCATGATACAAAATAATATTACTTAATATTACCGTCTGGCTGCTCAGGAAGAGTGGCAACAGTATCCAGATCATTCTTCTGGTTGGACATGCTGTGTGATTCCAAGGATGATACGTATAATGCAGTGTTGACAGCAGGTTCACAAGCAGTACGTTCTTCCACATTACCAGAAGAGCTCATGAAATTCGCATTCCTTTGGAATTCGTTCCCTTCAGTGTTTGCATCAAATGATGACGCTGTAGAGAAAATCGTGGGCGTCCTGATTGAATGTAAGGCGGGAGCGCCTGAAAACTCGTTTGTCTCTTTAATAACACCACTCCACGTTGTTCTGAGCACTTTTACACTGTTTGTTTCCGTTCGTAACGGTTCGAGTACTTGCTGAATCGTATTATTTACATCACATCGTTCATTTGACACGATACTCGTACTAATTTCGGATGCCATCTTGATTCCGTGAGCAACATCCTCAACACAACGATACTACGCAACATTTGATTGGATACTTCTTAGCCGCCTTTCGAACAGACGTTATTCTATTCGTCTGAAATCGGATAAAGAGTAGGGGTAAGGCCAGTAAATATAGAGGTACCATGAACATACTTAATCATTGAAATCTTCGATCTCCAACCTTATTTTCTTCAAAATTTGTTGATTAATACAAATGAAAAGATGCTTAGAATTCTTATATGCGTTACATATTGTATGATTACAAGCACATAACTGTTAAACGAGTTTTAAAACAACCCACTTCGCTAAAATCACTTACTTTAAATACCAATAAGGTGTTACCGCTAATTTTTGAACTTATCATCACAAATAATTTAAACTTAATTATTCTTTTACTTTCACAATTTTACAAAAATTTTTTACACAGGAGAAAATTCTAAAAAAGGGCAATATAATTAAACAGTTATAATAAAACATAGTTTATACATTCAAATAAAAACCTAGAGTTTATTACACAATTAAATTGTTCTTACTCATTTAATAGAACATCAAGGAAAATTATTTTTAAGAAAAGTACATGCTGTATTTTTAAATTTATCCATTTATGTATGTTTTCAATCGTAAACATTTTAATCCTTCTAATTTTTTATAATGTTTTGCATTTGTATAATTCTTGGTATTTATACAGTAATTCTTAATATTTGACACGCACAGAGCTTAGAAGAGATTAGTGTGAATAACTTAATTGTTAATCGTTAAAAACTAAAAGTATATATACTTATTATTAGTATGTTTTTAATGAAAAGTCTGGAACGACAACATTTTTTGGTCAATCGATTGCCATACTTAGAACGATATATTCAATGACAATAACAATTTCACAAAATACATAGTTTAAGTGTTACGAGTTGATTTAATATTAAAAACGAGGAGTTGTGAATGTGCTATATACGTACAGTTATCCATCAACCTCTAGTTGTGAATGAAAATAATTCGTCATTCGATGAATATACACGCAATAGAATTAACGCGCGTAAATATAGAAGAGATTGAACTTTCCAAGTACGTCATATTACTCAGTAACAATTTTTCCATGTTATAAACGCCTTTGAAGAAAAACATTAAATGAATACAAACGTAATTTACAATCTAATTTCAGTTTAAATCATATGTAAACAGTCGAAAGTATCTTAAGATACACAGTGCAATTCTAACAATCTAAGGTCAAGTGTTATATACAATTTATCGATGATCACAGCTTTTATCATCAAGATCTCTATGATTCTACATATCACAACTATATACAATGATAACGCATTGTAATAATTTTTAGTAGGGTTACATGTTTTTCCATTCTGAAATAAAATATATGTAAAATTATTTTTTAACACTTTGACGGCCGCACATTTTTCGTATCGCCGTTAGGTTGCCGCCGGCGACATTTACGAAGTCATTCGTAGCATAATAAGTAATTACAGTATATTTATTTTACTTTCAAGCTTTTTATACAATTGAAACACGCGACCAGTGGACGCAACTGTTTTGAATAGCAGTCAGTACATATTAGTATATGAACATCGAATTCGCGGCCTGAAATCATTTTTGTACGTCTTATGAAAATAGCGGTGCAAAGTCACATTTTCGTGACGCCGGCCGATAACCGCTGGACAACGAAAAAATAAATAAATTAAAGCCGATCGCAAAAGTCTACCCATACTCAATGAATTTGCTATATTACAAAAAATACAATTTTTACATGTTTGCAAGTATTATACTGTTACACAAAATTGAAAACGTGTTAAAAAAATTACATTTCTTAACTTAAACTTATTTATCTAACTTGTTCAAAAGAAAATAGCAATAAATAAAATGTGTAATGGTAAACATACACATATAGTTATTACCAATACAATTAAAATGTACAAATATTATCCTTACATTGATTTTATAAACAATTTTCACCGTAATAGTATTTTATAGTATTTTAATGAGTTTAATGACTGCTTTTAGTCATTTTACAATTGACAAAATAAGACTTTTCAGATTACAGAGTAGTATTTCATTTCATGCTGTTTAAAGTGAATGTTTTTATTTTTCACGTTTCAGCATATTTTGTATGTCTGCAATTTAGTAAACATTTAAACACACTTAAATCGTTTTAAATCATGTGATTCGCTAAGAAAATATACTGAATGGGATGCATTGGTTTAACTAAGATGTTAAATAAATGAGATATTTCTATAACATTATGTAATATATAGGATAATACCAATTGAACTGCATTGAAAACGATAAAAAATATTGTAAAATCTTCCTATACACTTTAATCGTGAAGAAAGTGATAAGAAATGCAACATGTAATGAAAGGGGCCTGAGAAGGAAAACACTTATTTTAAAACAGAATTAGCAAACATGCTTTGACTTTGCATAAACTTTATAATAAAGATTGTTGAATTTTGAAAAACAATACATGTATTAATTTATATTTTTAAAAATAATATATTCTCAAATGAAATATGATAATATAGGTGGCAGAAATTATAATATTTATTAAAGATAACATCAACAAATTTCAGGAATCAAATATATTGTGAAAACGTAGTGCTGTCTGCTGAATGCTTGGGTTTTAAAATTTATTGGAACATTTCAATAATATAACAGTATTACACATTTGCTTACACTGTCATACAATACTTTCTGTACAATGTTCTGTCTGTTACTGTTGGGATATTTTATGAAATAAAACAGTGTAAAAGAATAAATAAAATGATATTAAGAGAAATATACATATAATATACACACACGAGGCAACGTTTACTTTTGTCAACCACGTTTTATAACAAAAGGTGAATCCCTGAGGAGAACAAAAAAGTTCTCGGTTCCTATTGCCAACTTTTGCCAAATCTCATATCTAGGGATATTTAATATATCCAACAGTTACATTCATATACACAGTTGCTGAATTTACATTCAACTGCACATATTTGGATTTAGTTTGATTGACGAATAAAAAAATATACAATTTTTTCGTGTTCATTTGTTTATATTACTAGTATCAATTATCGACAAAAACGAGCAGACAAGGTTTGTGTGCAAATATCAAGGTTCTGTACATTGTACAGCAATTTTCAACGAGTGTACCGCGAAAGTTTGGAGGAAAGTCGAAAAAAAAGTAAGAACTTTTATGGCAATCGAACTTTTAATACTCGATTTTTTAATGATAAAATCTTTCCTTAAACAAGTGATGGTAAGCCTTAACAATTTAAGCTCCTTATTTAATACATTGTGAGTTTAAATATCAAATTAAATCAGTAATATTTGTTCTTTATAAACAGTTACATTAAAATTAAATATTTAATGTTATAGTATAAGGATACTATAATATAGTGACTATATTATTTTTAATATATAGTATAAAGACACTATAATATAGTGACTATATTATTATTAATGTATAATATAAGGACACGGTATTATTATTAATGTTATACATAGTATAAGGATACTATATTATTATTAATGCTATAGTGTGAGGACACTATATTATTATTATTATTTATTGTTATTATGGTAAGGCATAACACCTAGCATAATCTACAAATTTGTATACAGAAGAGTACACTTCTAGCTTACTTAAGATTACTTATAGTCTATTTAGAGTTGCTTATTGTCTACTTTGAATTGTTATATAAATGTTCATTCATAGTTTAGCTAGATCTAGGATTCACTTCCTTTCATCATTCTTCCAGGCAGAATGCTTCACCTCATACTGTTCTTTATGAATTTTGATAGTTCCCATACTTGCTTTTTCTTATCCGCTGATAGTATGACTGTCCAATCGTTATTTTTAAAAAATTCTGTTCTTAATTCAGCGTATTGAGGGCATTCTTTTATTATATGCTTTCTGGTTTCTGGCTCACTTTTGTTGCACATAGCAAGTATTATATTTTTGTCTGTTCTATATGTTATTTCATTTCCTATCCTTCCTAACCACTCCTGTCTCCCTGATAGTCTGTCTTGGGCTATTATTTTTTTAGTTGTTAATGGCAGTTTCAGGTCCAAGTATTTAGTTTTTGATACTGATGCTGTGTTTTTAATATATTTGTATACTTCACTGTAGATGGATTTTACCATTCTATTATTTTCCTCACATGATCTGTTGGTTCGGAATTCTGATTGCCCTTCTGGTAGTATATTGTTGCTTTCACACCATGTGTTTATTCTTTTAGCTAAAATTGCTGTACATATTTTTGTAATAGCATTAGCTAATGTTATACCTCTATAGTTATTTGGATCATGTTTGTTTCCTTTCTTTTACAGCATTATTGTACTGCTCTTTCCTTAGCTTGAAGGCATCTCTCCCTTGAGTAGAACATTGTTCAGGAGTTGTACAAATATGCTTTTCATATTGCACAGTAGATATTTATAGTCTTCATTAATAACACCATCTGGTCCTGGAGCATTGCTTGTCCTCAATGTCTGTATAAATGAGTCCAATTCTATGTAGTCTATATCTTTGTCTAGGAATGGGTGTCTTGCGTCAATTACCTGGTACTTTATACTATTTCTTTGAACACATAGTTCTTTATAGAACCTTTCCCATTCTTCCGTTTCTATTGTACTTTCTGTGTTCTGTCTGTAGTTTATTTTCCTTGCTAAGTTCCAGTAGTTGGTGTTATTCTTTACATCCACCATCGCTGTTTGTATTTCATTAAAGGTTTTCAATCTACATTTTAATTCCGTTCCAGATTTGTAGCACTCCTGATCAAACCATGGCCTGTTTTTCTTATTTTGTATCTTATTCCTTTTTTTCTGTATTACCAATCCTAATTTATTTGATGCCTCTTTTCTTTTTGTGATGATACTATTATAGTAATTTTCTATTCGTAACTCGGTTATTATTTCTGGGAATTGGTCTGATTTATTGTTATCCCAAAATAATTTATCTTCTATCATTTCCGATCCTGCCTCTTCGTAGCCTTATTCACCTGTTGTCTTCCACTTGATTCTTATGGGTAAATGATCTGAAGTTCCCCTTTTTATTATTTCAAAGTAATATGCTAGCATCTCCCCAAGCCATATCTATTGTGCTCATGCCTTTCGTATCTATGTATCTCTGTTCTAATGTTAAGTCATCATCAATGTATATTTTTACACCTTTTAATATCTTCTTATTTGCTTGTATTTTCAATTTATTTTCCCAATTTGCCAACATGACTCTTTTTAATTGGTTGGTATTCTTTGTTTCTATCACTTATATGTAATCTGTTTCCACTTCCACTCTTGATTTATCTTTTAAGAATCTCCTGATTTCTTCCTCTATATTACTTTTTATTTGTAGTCCTTTGATGATGACATTATGTTTCCTTTCTCTCTTCCTTCTACACTCCTTGTCCCTTCCAGTATTTCTATTCTTTTTTTCACTCTCATTCTTTCCTTTACTCATTTGACCTCCTTCTCTTCTACTTTTTCTTCAAGCTTGATATCTCTCTCATTAGATCTGTTAGCTCTGTGTTCTTTTTTCTTACTTCTTTTATATTCCACATTTTACTCAACGATTCATCTTCTTTCTGCATTAGCTGTCTTGTTAGTGAAGATAGCGAAGTGCGACTCTGTGTATGTCTGCCATGGAGAACCAAGTGTACACATCGACTATGGAATACAGACCGGTCATAGCAGTGCGTCATGCATGCCGCAAAGTTATATGATTGGTTATCTGCATTGTGATTACACTGATTTTGGCCTGTATTTCAATCATACGTTTGTATTTCGGAATATCCAACTTAGTAAGCTGCTTACAGATGCTCACAATTGCTAAACAGGAACATAGTAACTAAGAAAGCACTATATGTTAAGTGTATGTGTTGTTTAATAAAATATATGTACAATTTTTATTGTTTCAAGTTGTTTATTTAATGTTATTTAAGTAACAGCATTCTGTCTCCATTTTTTATATAAAAAATCATTTTTGACAAATTTTGTTCCCTTAAAGTTCGTAAAATTTTATTTCTTATATTGGTTACATGTATTTTATAAACTATAACAACATGCTAAAGTAAATTCATACTGATATTAACAAATTCAAGGTAATATTAAAATTTTCAAAATTACGAGGTAATAAACATATCTATTTGATAAGTCCCTCCAAATTCAGTATATTTTACTTTACAGGTTGTTTTTTAAAATCAAATAATAAATTATCTTACATTGCTGCTTTTTCTAACCCATTCTCTTCTCATGAATGTTTATCATGTGCATACAATGACAAAAATTATTTAAAGAATTACTAATTTACCTGTTATTCATTTACTGCATGTAATAATATGTAACATTGTTCACTATTTTATCTTCAATAAATGTGAGTTCCATAGTACAATAGAAATGATCTATTGTGTTTAGTAAGTGCAACTACTATATGAACAAATTTATTTACATTTTCTTAAAATGATTTTTAGTTTTTACAATAAAATTATTTTTTTTCTTCAAGTCCGTTTGCTTTGTTAGTGCATTATTACCATTATAATATGATTATTGATTTATAAATAAAGCTTTAGTATAAAACTATACAGTATTATTTAAATTATGTAGTTGCTTCTTTATTGATTCTAATCTTATCTTCATTAGTCCGTTTGCATCACTTATAATATATAATTTAATAAAACGAAAAAAAATAAAGATTTTAATTCTCCACAACTATATTTAATATATTACTTTTTATACCGTTTTGAAATGATATTACAATCAACCCTGACAACTTTTACAGTTTTTTTGTATAATTTCACTATTTTTGTACAATCATTAACATCTTAGTAAGAGCAACTTGTACGAAAACACAACAATATCAAAAAATTTGTTATAATAAGTCAATAAATAATGAATGTAACAGATTTTAAATGACCTGTTTTTTTAAATTTGTATTCTTATCACATTGACACCCAAACATATTATATGTGGTTCCTGAGTCTATACTAGTTTGTACACAATTGTTTATACAGAGTAGTGCACATAACAAGTATCAATACAGGATTTCAAGCTCACCTTTAGTTTTTTAAATTGTACATCCCATGCATTTCTGTGTAAAAACCAAAAGAGTGCTAGATACTAAATACAAAAGTATTACATTATACTAGGTGCAAAATGAATAGTTACAAAGACATTTGCAATAAAAAAACACATGACTTGATCATTATTAAATAATTTTTTTAATGCTAGTCTTGCTTATGAAATTATTTAATTTAAACAGAATTTAATAACAACGCTCTTCCGATTTGAGTAAATAAATACAATAGGTTCAATTTAAAATTCTGAACAGGATCTTGAAATGTTAAAAACTACAAGTAATAGAAATAATTTAACGCTACATTATATGGCTTCTTTCGAACTACATTATTTTCATTTAAACAAATTTTTGCTAAAATCAATATTTATGAACTTATTGAAGAGGTTCACGTTACGTGCCCCACCCTGTACGTACGTATACATGAATGCCGTCATGGCCATCCGGAGCGCAGCCCTGCTCCGGCCTTCCCCCACTCTAGGTCCATTCACTGCGTTTCAGTTCCCCCTCAGCCCATCGTCGTTCCAGATCACAGTCTGTATGAGGAGAATGGACGCAGAGTGGGGGTAGGCCGGAGTGGGACTGCGCTCCGGATGGCCATGACAGCATGAATGTATTATTATACAGTCTGTGGCTGTATTGATAGTACAACCGGATATGGGATAATTCCTCACGCAAACATGAATCGAAAACATACATTGAATTTTTTTTATACAAGGCTTTGTTTTCGACAAAATCATTTTTGTCATGCACAGCATATTGCATTTGCTGCAAGCATTTGTCACTTAACTAAGAATCGGTTCAGTGTTTTTGTATAGATAAGTATCTCTATCTTAAACTCTTAAAAACGTTAATAAACCGGAGCACAGAAATCATCGATTGCTTCCAAATACTACAAACTCAAGAGCCGTTGACGAGAGTTTAAAAATCGGTCATTCTGTGTGTACAAATGTACATTCAGTAATATGAGTAACATTTCCATGAATTTCACCCTGAAAAGAATTGGTAAATAAATGGAACGTCTACACATTTATTTCCTTTTAATTATCTATTCCTATTGATTCCCCTAACATTTTCAAACCCAGAAATCGGGTAAAGGCACCATCTATTCCGAAACACAGAATCGATCCTTAATCAAATGTACGCGTATTTATCGAATTTTCAAAATCCATTTTTTCGGCAACGAAGCCTGGTATAAGAAACCTACATTCTATATTTCCAATTCATGTTTGTATGAAGAATTATCCCATGTCCAATCGTACCATCAATGCAGCCATACACTGTACTTTTACAATTCTTTGTTATGCATAATAATTAAATCATATAGAACTCAATTATTTTACAAATAATAATGAAATCATATATTTTATTTGATCAGTTGATATTTATTGTCAATTAAATAGGTAGTTTAACCCACTTCTGCATTTATTATTAGTTTGTAAGATAAATGTATTTTTCAGCATGGGTTTCAATGTGGTAATGAATATATTATAATATTCATTTAATAAAATATTATTAATTTTTCTGAGAACATGTCTCATACTAGCTATCATGTATTAGAAATATTACAAACATTTAGAAATGAATATCATGAAACATTATTGTTATTTACAAATTGAATAAATTAATTACAAATATAATCAGAGTTGTGAGGGTTAATATTACAAATGCATAACGGTGAAATGAATTTTTTACAATCATGATTGCACAGATCTGTAACTGTCATTCTGAATGCATTAAATATAGGTGTAAAAAATTTACACAATATATGATTCCATAGAAGCTTTTGCTTTAATAAAAAAGAAAATAGATTTTTTATTATATATTATCAATTTTACAATATTATTTTTAACACGTTGACTGCTACATATGAATTATATACTATACATTTTTCAATCTTGAATGGTATTTCCATATAAGTGGACTGCTTATAATATTACGTTTATATTTTTTTGGTATTTAAAAAAACATAAATAACAAACTTTACATATATTTAAATATGCAATAGCCACAATTGTATTTTGTTTTAGTAATATGTACAAAACTAATTTCTTTAAAGGTATGTAACAAAAAATTTAATGTAAGCGATATGTACTAAATAGAAATAAGTAAAAAAGAATATAGTATTTTCATTTTTAATTAAACATATACAAAATATCTATAACATTAGATATTGCTATTGACAAATTTTCAGAATTAATAGATTATTACTTTCTTAAAAAATATAAAATGAACATTTATCATACAATCTTACCAGATATCACTAATTTCAATAACACATTCTTTTTAAATATTCTACTGAAATATTTCAGTATAAAGATATAAATTGTAACAGTTACTTATATTTTACAGTATTCCATAATTTTCGTTTAGGTAATCAGTATTTTAGCACACAGATGTTTTTGCATTGTTTAATTATTACATTTAATAATTAAATTAAAAATAATGTTTAATACATTAATCTTAATCCTTTATAAAGAATTTAAATAATTATATTTCTTGAGACAAAAGACCACAACAAACATTTTCATGTATAGAGTGTTAAAAAATGAGTTCAAGACTTGCAAGATAAATGTACGTATTCTATTTACTGTTGGAATTAATTTTCAATTATAGTGATGTAAGTAACTTGTCTCTACTAATTGTACATGGTGTGTGAACAAATTCTATTTGATCACAACCTTACTTTGATGTCAATATATACTTTCAATATAAATATTCGCAGTATATACTTACTTTATAATATATACTTGCATCTTCCTATCATAAATTTGCAATTTCTCCTCAAATTTCTGACTTCGTTTGAATTACTTGATAATTATTTTTTATTGGTTGCTGCTGCCTTGTAATCATTTACTGGAGAAAAATAAACTAAGTATTTGCGATATCAATATAAAAAAATCAGGTAATAGTTTGTTCAGTGTATGTAACATGTACAATTATAACTATATGTATATATAACTTAAACAAAACTGTTACTTATGTTACTAAAACTGAAAATTGATTCTAAACATGAGAAAGTACAATTTTTTACCTGATGTCAGTTAAGTATTTTTTTTTTTTTCTATCAAGTTTAATATGTATTACATGTCCTATAAGTCGAGAACTGTTTTTTAAACACTCTGTGTACATAATGTGAATAGTTTGTTCACTGTGGAGTTGATGTTAAATGTGAAGAATATTTGTACAGGATAACATCCAATTTATAAGAAATATTAATTAACTTGGTTGTTAACCTTATTTAGGTACAAGCTAAAATTGATTTAAATAAAAATGAAGCTTTTGTACTATAGTTTTAATGTGAGGCATAAGAAATGAAAGTTTTCGAATTTATTTTATATTTGTTGTGTTCAAATGTGATTAGATATGACCACTGTGTATGAAGAAATATTTTTAAAGAAAATGTAACCTACTATTTTGTAGTTTTACTCATTTCTTATTAGCGATCAACGTGTTAAAACTAATTTTTTTAAATCTGTGTTAACGATTACAAAAGGTAACACTCTTTAAGTAAATTGGATTGCACTATCTTTTATCTTTTTACTTTTTTTCTTTACAGTCTTAACTTTTATGATAGTCTTTCCCGCCTTTCCTTTGGCTGGTATGGATTTTTCTTTCAACGACTTCAGTTGTAATTTCATTTCAGTTTTTGATAATTTCTTATTTTTTATACTCTTTACACTGAGCTTGTTGTCCTTTTTGACTTTGGTAGGAGTTTGAATAGCTATTCCGGATCTTACACAAGATCCGGGTAGCTTGTACTAGGCAGCAACCTTCACCTTCTTTTTTCTTTTCTTCTTCTTCTTATCATGATGTAGTTCCTGCTTTTTTGCTATACAAAAGCGGCAATACCAATCCTCGTTGTCAGCTGGCGGTACTTGCATACCAACACATACCCTAAACAGTTGAAAATATGTAAAGTGAATACACAATGCAACTATGAATCACTCTATCCTTACAGTGAAAAACATTTTATGTTTTAATACAATGCACTTCATAATTTATGATGACTTTGAAGAATAGTGTTGAATTGCTTGTTTATCATGCGACTTTGACTAATGCAATATTTTAATATAATGAAGGGACGTTCAAACGTACAATATTATTTCTAAAAAATTACACAACAGTGAATTCATCTGCATGAACTAAAAAAAATATATGTATTAATTCCTACAAAAATTGCATTAAGCTGGAACTGTCTCATTATAAATTTTTCGTTGATTCACTTACCAATGATACCATGCATCACAATCATCACAACCAACCATGGGTGATCCATCATCCTGGTTGCCGCAAGCAGGACATATCCAAACTTGACGACCACCTTGATCCTGAAAGACTCATATTGCGATAAAAAAAGAATATACTTTGCTTGTAATATACTTATAAATAATCCAATTAATCCTTTTTTTATTATCAAAAACATATTTTCAAATATACAATTATATTAAACAGTTTTAAAAAATAAATATTCATGATTAAAAATTGTATAATTTACATCAAATTTAAAAAATGTTTAATGAGATATAATTAAATTCTGATTCTGAAGTTATGAAGTTGATGAAAAATATGTAAGTGAAGAGGTACAATGCATGTATCTTGTGATTTATGAAATGCCTTACAAATGATATACTCATTGTGTATACAAATATCTTTTAATTAAGAGTAGGATAATTTGTAACTATAATTATTTATAATTCACTAGAACTAATGATGCTACATAATGTGTGATCAAATTGAGATTATGAGTACATAAAATATTCAGTGGATCCTGATATTATGTCAGTAGGAAGTGTCAGATAGCTGATTATGTAAACAAAATGTTTCTTAAAGTGAATATAATTTATATTGTTATTAATATTTATACTTAATATTTTCTAGTAATGTGAGATATTTCTATTACAAAATAAAAGTACTATTTTAAATTTTTAATAGCATATTATATGTGTCAAGTACAACATTGAATTCATATAATCATCAGACAGTACATTTTTGTATCGTTTATAGGTGTTCATACAAAACTATATGTTTTGCTTGAATAATATATAAGAATATATGATCTGCGTCTAATACTTTATACAAAGTATAACTGAAATAGATGGCCAAACTTTGGGTTTCATTTTAAGGTAGAAATTTATGTCAATATGGCTCAGAAATTGCTACATTACATATTTACACTAAACTATTTTTGCTTATGTCAGAATCTCTGCCAGAATGTCGGAAAAATTCATAGAATTTTAGGATAAACACTGCTGTAACATATTTCTTTTAATTCCATTAAGGGTACAGTTTCACTTATCTGATTAGACTGTAAATTGTTATTGTTTACTACTAATACAAATGAATGACAATATTACTTGAATCTCTAATCTTGACAGACATTCTACGGAAACCATAGTGTAAACAAAATGTTTATAACCCAGAAATGAAGCAATTTTAGATATATGTTCATATGACCACTTTGTATCTTTAAGATCTCTTAGTAAAGATTAATCACCAACTTCAGTTATACCATGTGCATGAATAGTAGAAAAGGATTAACATGTTGTATGCAAAAACAAAGGTTTTGGTTTGCGGTACCTGAATAAATCTTCACTTGGTCCATAACCTCATAATATTTTATAACACATTTGAACCTAACAAAATGTATCATATAGAAAGAATGCACTCAATAATCAAGACAAGGACCAAGTTCATTAAACCGAGATTAACAAGTTATTTAATATTTTCAATTTTTATCATTGAAGTTAAGTATTTAGCCAGATTTATAATTGAAGATTCCGGAAATGTTCATAAGTTTTCCATTGTTGCACAGATATGAGTTTCATATAAGTATATATTCAATACAAATGGGCTTAAACTTAATTTATTCATATATTTTATGAATCAAATGAACTACTTTAAAAATTTTAGTTAATAAAGACAGCATAATAAATAAATCATAAATAAACATTTACAAAAATTATGTTCAAAAGAAACTGCAATATTATGCTAGTGCTAAAATTTAAAGCATATTCATTGAATGTTAATTCTCCAAAAGCTTTCGTTGATAAGGAACAGACAAACACATTGCTTTTGATTAAAAAATTATTAATTTTTGACTTATAAGTATTTACTTATGTATGTATCCAATGTTTATCAACTTACTTTTTAATTAAATAATGAACTGTTAAAAATTGAAGTTAAAATAATATTTACAAAGATTAATTATAACGTAATGTTGATATTAATTGCAAATTATATACTTCAGGTTAACATAAAACTGAAATTGAACAAAGTGCAGGAGACAGTCAAAGTACGTATAGTAGAACAATAACCCTGAAAGGATACAATCCTTTTACATTATTAATTTTTATAAATGTAATATCTATAAATATTGTTATGTATAACTTGATCTGAAAGTAATTTCTGTTTTATATTTGTGAATACTATTACAAACTCACAATGTGAAAATGTTGTTTAGTTTTTATTTCAATAATTAAGATTTGTTGCTATAAAAACAATTAGAACTTAAGTCAACTTAGAAACTTAGGAATTGCTATTCAGCTTAATAGGCTATGTAATTATAGTACATAATTGTAGCTAATTATATAATGTATATGGGGTATCTTTGAAGGTCAGCAACAACATAACTAATTTCATTACAAACAAGGAGAGCTACCACAGTGGTCATCTCAGATTTTAATGAGCCTTTGCATGTTGGTAGATCATGCTATTATGCATCTCCTGATCCATGGTTTTTAGCATAGATGGTCTATAGTTGAAAAGATATTCAATGCAAAAACAAACTCTGTGTAGCAACCTAGAGCTATGCCAACTGCTCCAAGCGCTTCTATTTGAAAGCAGCTCAGTAGAGTACATAAACCCTATCAGAACTTTAACATTAAATATCTTTTAAACTACTGACCATCTATGCCCAAAACTATATAGAGGGAGATTCGTAATAACATGATCTATCAACATGCAAAATCCCATTAAAATCTGAGACGACCACTTCGGTAGCTATCCTTGTGAGACTTAATAGTTCTCATTACTTCAGCCAATATTTATAATTACTATTGTTTTAAATTTCATCTTTAAATTTGAATACTGTAAATACAAATACTAGAATTCAATTTTCCTTTTACACTTAATTTGAGTTTAAACATATTTGTTTCCAATACATTTTAAATAATTTGTGTATTAATTATATACATAGTTATATGTATATAAATAACAACAAACTTTCAAACGTATATACGAAATAATTAATACATGTAAGATTAATTCTGTAGGATGGTAAGCGGTGAAGATTTATTTAATGTGATAAATGGGCGTAATTACAAGGATGTCTTCTTCGTCAAATCTCGTCGCGAACTGCGTCGTCAGGTAAATAACATAAAAGAACGATCGGGAAGAAACAAAAATGCGGCGATTGATTATATGTATTTAATTATTTCGTATATACATTTGAAAGTTTGTTGTTAAATAAGAACTAATACTTTATATAATGAATACAGGTACATGTAAAGAATGTAATATCCATTTAACTTAGAAATTGCCAAATTTTGTATTATTATGAATCTTGTAAAATACTCTGTATTATACATTTATACTATTTCTATACTAATTTATTCAAATTTTTATTATTATACAAGCTGTAAATGTTACAGAGATTATAGTTATATACATGGTATTTTATAAGAAGGTATAGGAAAATAAAATTTAAGTATTGGAAGTTGCAAAATGTCTTGAGTGTTACACAAAGCCAGTTATGTAACTAACATAAGAATTGACGTTTCTAATAAATTGGTATACTTGATAAATAGATTACACTGTTATTGCCAAAGAAGTACCTAATGACATTTGCTTAGAATGGGAATGTACTCACCACAGTTGTGGTTGGTGTTGTGGGCAGCATGATCCTACCATTTTCTTTGTCTTCCTTAGTATCATCCTTTTTAGGAGCTGCATCTGCTTTCGTCTCTGTGCCGTTAAAACCGTTGGTTATATTCCTAACTGTCTTGCACGCTATGTTTAATGACAACATGCAAATTGCATGCAATCAACCAATTTTGCACTATTTTTAAATTATTCAATATCTTCATGTTTATAGTATGATAACTATATGTTCCTGAAGGTAATCATTGTATTATCTACTAATTCTTCTCCTACCTTTAATTCTAAGTTCATTTAATTTAATTGATTTTAGAGTAGCAGGAGGAGAAAACTTCAAAGTAAACCACTTTTAATTGTTTCCAGCTCCATTTGAATGCTAAGTAATTCAAATATTCTTTAAGGCCCTTTAAATGCATGTCGTATGTACACTTACTAGATAGGCTGAAGTTTTTTTAAATAATGATAATGTGGGTCGAAAGAAATATAAGAGTGAAATATAATTATTTTATGAACGCACAAGTATTGCTTTTTATAATTAAAATATTATTTTGAGAATAATTTAAATTATTTCATTTATCTTCATTATGAAAACAAACGAAAATAACAGAAGTGAATATACAAAACGTTTTACTTCAAATACTTTTGTAGAAATTTTCCAAAATTCACCAGCATAAAGAATTAAAAAAATAAAACTGTACATATATTACTGTGTATTATAAAAAGTATTTTGTATTCACAAGTGTATTGATTACCATGTATTTTTGTGAACATGTTTTAAATACACAAGATATTTCATATCAAATTTTTAATATTAAATTCTATTGATTTACATAGAAAAATAATTTTTTGTAGTTTCAGGTTATGAGATTTGATATGAACATAGGTATTTTAAGTTATAGATGTTGAAAATTCAGTAAATGTGTAGAAAATTTAAGGATTTTCAGTAAATAATATTACATGCCTTTTTAATTTATTTTTTATACCTAATCTTATTCTTTTTGTAAATCATGTATAAAAAATATAGTTTTACTATAACATTTCTCATGATTGCGTCTAATGTTTGTGTAAGTACATAGCATCATTTTGAAATTCCTTTGTATGTACATTATTTTTCTTACAATTTTGTGGAACATTTCATTTCTATAAACAAACTATAGGTACAAAAATTTCTACAAAAACATGTAATTATCTTTACAACAATCTGTCAATTTGAAAATAAAATAGCATATATTACAACAGATCAAGTACCAAAATCACGTTACACTTATGTGCATGCATATAAGCCAAGAATAAACTTTTAAAAAAATGGAAGTTCTTTAAATTGCACATTTAATTTTCACTTTAAGAATGATTGAATATTTTGTGTTTAAATTTCGAAAATACTGTAAAGTTTTTACAGTTATATTTATACATGTTCGAATTTAAATAGAAAAAAATATAGTTTTTGTAACCTATGTATAACATTTTGTCACTGATAGTAGTAAACTATGAAGAAAAGAATTACAAAATAACTGTTTGAAATAAAATACTTCTACATTTAAGAGTTCAATACTGTTTCTTTGTATTTTATGGCTTATAAGCACCTCTATTATACATTACCCTATTTCTTACAAACTTAATGATTTACATTTACGGAAATGATGCATAAAAAGGTATGAAGATAATATAATATAAATATTGAGAAAAATAAAAGATAATTTAGAAATATGAGAAGAATTTCATTTCCCATTTACTATTGTTGTTTTCTGTGTAAAATAATTCAATTTATGTATGCAATTTACACAACAAAAGAAAGAAATATTTATGAAGCAGTTTTAGAATTTCTAAAAGCTTTTCTTGACTAAAAAATGCAATTTTGTATCAATTTTACACGAGAATAATATGTACAAACTGTATAATTGAATAGAAATTAACATTTGTGAAGAAAAGTTTAGGTCTTTTAAAACTCAATGTTTTTAAAAAAGTATAAATCACAAGGGGAGGTTACGATCTAAACAAGTGCTTTTTTATGAAACGAGACTTAAAATATAGCTGCTGTAAATATAAACAAATTCTAAAATATTAAGTATTTCTGATCAGCCATTTGTATAACAGGAAAGTTTATATGTTAAAATTTCGAAGCCATCGAAATCAGAAAGTTTAATGGCTTTTCTAAGTTCAATAGTTTTTTTTATACAATTTCTTATATGCATTAGTTTTTAAACAGTTTTCTAGCACTATTATGGCTAAGGTCAAAGTATCTGGTATAAGTAAAACGAATAAAGTAACATAAAACTTAAAGTGTAACACATTGTCTTTTTTATGTTTCTCGTTGATAAGTAAAAAAAATTTTTTATTTCGTAAATTATAAAAACAACAAAATCGTTTCAGTAACTTTCAAATTTTAGCACAGTGCCGACCGTTCTCGAAGAATTGAACTCTTGTTCGATCTTCCACTTCGTACTAGTTTATCAGGGTCTTTTACTAAAACGCAGAATATTGGTATTTTTCGGTTTCATTTTAAATGAGAATACCAGTATAGCAAAATGCCCGCATATTATTATGCATTTAATAATTATTTATTTAGCGTTAATTTAATACAAATGTTTGTTTTTTGTTGCAATGGAGGTTCAAATTCGAAATTATTTCGACATAGATATTTTTATACCATATTATATCGAAACTGTTACTATACATATATGCAATTCTAAAGAACCAAAATAATGCTGAAGCCAAAATTCATACTGTTAGAAATAAAGACATAGTGAGCTAGACAATAGAATAAACCTTTGTCATAGAATTCAGAGTGGCAAGAAGGAACTTCGAGGAAGTTCAACTCCTGAACAGAGTTTTACAACCACGAGACATGCACATACTGTTACACATACTATGTATGTAAAAGTCACATAATAATAACATTGTTTACATCTTTTGTGTACATAATATTACTTATAATATTATAATTATACTATATATATATATATATATATATATATATATATATATATATATATATATATATATATATAATTTCTAAAATGCATGAAATATGAAAAATTGTATAGACGAATATTCAAACAGGTATTTTTTCAATATCAATATCACTATAAAATACTGACATAGAAATAATATTGCTATTAAGATCCTGCGTTCCACATTATACTAACAATTCACTGTCTATAATAAAACAAAATTTTAGACAGATTCAACTTTTATATTACTTAGCCACTTTTCAAATTAATTAGATTACAGTTTGTAAAATTTTTGTTCCACAAAGTTATGAAAGTTAGAGAAAGAACAGTTTGTAACAAGTAATTCATCATGTACAAGTAATATTTAATAAAAATATTATGGTAATCACAAAAATGATTAGTGACTAATGAAAGACTAATAGACTTCAGATGATGGATGGTAAACTTTTAAGATTCATTTTATTACTTTAGTTTAAGTTAAGATATGTCATTGCATATACCTCATGTAAAACATGAGGTGTTCAGCACCTAGATAAGTGCAACTTGTATGGTCGGCAACGGGTTAATATTTAAAGTCACTTCTGTTTTAATTGGAACGGCTGGTCAGAAACTTCTAATATTGTAGCATTTGTTTGTACTCACCAACTATTATATTTTAAGTTTAGCCGCATTAGGAAAAGCTCATCTAAGTCGTAACCTCTTCCCATCAGTAGAAAAATCTATAATTTTTAAAAATTATTATAAGCTAAATCTGTTATTAATATTTTTAATACTTTCAAATATAATACCTAATATAAATAGAACATAGAGGGAACAAATGCAATACTTATTTTTAGAACCCAAAATAAAGGTAAAAATGTTGTAATTTATATGTCAGAATACTATATCCTAAAAAACTTTTATAATTAAGAATTTCTTAAATTATTTTAAAACTTTTGTTTAACAATATTATTATAAAAATTTTGCTTTTAATCTTTTCTCTATATTTTTCATAATTGTTTTTATGAAAATTGTTGTAATCAATAATATAACTTTATAGCTATTTCATTAACATAGACATTAATATAATTTTATTTGACTATTACAGTTGTTTTATTATCATTTATTATTTTTTAAGTTAATTTCAAATATACTGTGCATTTGTTTTGAAAAAGAAAATATCAAGGACAGAAGAGAAATATAAAGACCCCCATAAAATAGTAGCATAATATGTGAAAGGTCTTAGAACTTGGTTTCTTGAATTAACTGCATCTGTAATTTGTTTATCTATTACAGAGCTGCATAACCGCTTGCTCACGAGTACCGGCGGCTCGAACGTCTCCTCCCGAGGTACCCCCACTATGAGGCTCAAGTTAACCCACTCGTTCCCACATCTTCGAGCTGCGGTCCGCACGAGACAATCTGAGCCCCATAGTGGGGGTACCTCGGAAGGAGGCGGTTGAGCTGACGTGCTCGTGAGCAAGCGGTTATGCAGCTCTGCTCTATTAACTACTATGTTCGTTCTATTAATGGCACTATTGTTCATTATATTCATTATAGATCTATGACATTATGTTCATCTATTAAGTCATTAAAATTGCAACCATAGAGAGATAATAAATAGTATCTTCTAAATACTTAGAGGCTTTAAGTTCTGAGACTTCCTTCCACACAACAATTCTATCTGATTAAAGATCATAGGAGTGTTAAAATTTGCAATAATTAAGTAAATTTGTGATCACAACATGAAATACACAACAAATCTAATTTAGACTATGAATTGTTCTACATAGATACTTTAGACAAACGTAACTATACAACAAAGCAGGCCAAATGAAAATTATACCATCACCGCAAGTCATGAATGCATAGAAAGTAAAAAAATGAAATATCAGGAAATTGGAATTTTTGGATGAGGTGAAGTTGAAATGGTGTTGATGGATTAAGTTAATTATCATAATAAAAGTAATGTCGATTACATACATAATGATGTAAGATATACAATTTTTAAATAAAATTTGCTTAAAACTCAAATTGTATGTCGTCTGGTATGTACTCATATTTGTATCCTCTTTTACTTACAATAAAATGTGTTGCAACTGTTTGTAAGTATTATACAAAGGTAAATACACATTACTAAAAAAAAAATAACTATAAATAACTATTAATGAATAATTTGATTTCTATGAATATTTTAATATATGAATAAAAAAGAAAAGTAGGGTTGTCACCTAAACTTACTTTAGGGACTCAGAAAAAATTGAATACTTATGAATTTCTTCTTTGTGATAATTCAAGTTCTTTGATTATAAAACATTAAAATTGTTTTCCATCAAGAAAACATTAAATTATTAAATATTTAAGTGTATAAACACATAAAAAATAGTCTGTAATTCTAGTATAATTATTATACTATTCATTTTTTGAGGTTCTAGATTTTTTAAAAATATATTAAATTATTAAGAATGTCCGCAATGAATTAAAAATAAAATGATGGTCTGTTTTTATGTATACTTACTAACTTTTATGTTTGGTACAGTATAAATACTACTTTTTAAAATAAAATTATAAAATAATTTGTGAACGATTTTAATCTCTTAATTCTTTTTGCTACCTCCTCTTAGTTAAAATATTTTTTCAGGTAATTGTACCTCAATCAGTATTACTTTCATGAAACAATTCTACAGAATTATATATGAAACTACACGATACACAAATGTACCAGACTCTATAATGTAATTTATAAACATATAATATGCAATTTATGTGTACATAAACACTGATAAACTTTTATAAAAAATATATTTACACTCCTTTGAAAAAAGATTTATATACATGTATTCATGAATATTTAGAGAGTTCCAAAATTAAACAATTTAATTATGTTAGTTTGTTCTATAAATAGATGTAAGAAAAAATGTTACATTACAATTTTTATATTAAATTAATTCTAACATGAAAATGTTACATATCCGGAAATTTTTCTGTAATTTGAATAGCATCTATTATTGTAATCATTAGTCTAACATTAAAAGTTTGGGTGAGTTTAGAACCTATAACAATTACCAACTGGACATCTAACAATTGTAAGCTTTTAATACGGTCACTTAAATAGACACTGCCACTAAACTGCATAGTAATTTATAAATACTTTATTGAGTATTATTTTTTAGCAATATTTTGTATATAAAGTAAAAGTCTTTAAAAAACGGTAATGGTTTACTTCTTAAAATAATGTACCGATAGATCAAATATATCTATCTGATAATAATATATAGCCCATCTATCTGATGGGCTTATTTAGATTGTGTTTTTTATTTGAAATCTGTTCAACATTTTCAAACTCCGTACACTCTAAACTCTATTATTATCATTATATAACCTTATATTGTTGTATAAATTATCATCTTGACTTATTTCTATTTATAGAACATACTGGCAGAATTTAATTACTTAACTTTGGGACATATGTATACGCTGGATGTCCAAAATGGTTGCAAGCAAATTTATGTATGTTATCTTATTAATAAAGAAAAATGAGTTAAATTATCATCTGAAAATGTCTCTCTAATGAGGAAGAAGCATTGGGTCGATGCAGAACTTTAATGACTGTACTCGTATAGAAAAAGATTGATTCATTCATTAGGAATAAAATAAGACATACTCGCATGATTATGGACAAGTAAGTTAACTTCTAGATTCTAGTTAACAGATTCCAGGAGATGTGAAAACAAAACAAATTTATGTAAACCCATGTCTGAAAATGGTTAACCAATTATAAAAAATTGATGTTTTATTAACAATTATTATTCTTTTATTCAGAAACTGATATTGCCAATTATTATTTATATTTCTCTTTTTATACAATTTTAGAATTGACTATCATGCAGAATAAGTGTAGTAAATGTTAAAAAGATCTGTCTTCTGTAAGAATGTAGGCTATCATTTATTTAAATAATAACTACAAAATCTTTTCACAGATTTCTGGTATGTTTCAAACAGTTGCAAATGTATTTTAAATGCATTACTGAAATCTATTTCCCGAATCAACCACTTTCTCACAGACTACGCCATTTTTACAGCCCCAAAAAGATCAAATATCCAGTAACTTGGAAGATCAAACATTCGGTTAAGTACAAGTAACATAATACTGACAAGGAATGCTACCAAAGTGGTCATCTCAGATTTTAATGAGCTTTTGCATGTTGATAGATTATGTTACTATGAATCTCCCAGCACATGGTTTGGCTGTAGACAAGCAATAGTTTAATAGATAGTTAATGTTAAAGTTCCAATAGAGTTTATCTACTGTTTTTTTTGCACATGGATTCAAATCCCTGCAGAGAAATTTGAAGCTGCATTTTTTTATAATTGTATAATTATATATATAAGTTGTATGTGATACATTGCGGTATGTTCATAGTTTTTATTTTTTGGGTATAATAAAAAAATAAATTTCAAAAGTTCGTTTATTAAAATATGTTGCATTCATTTATTCGGTATAAGATTTCAAACAGAAATCGGATATTAGACAATGTAGGATTACAAAATATGTAACACAAAAATAAGTGTACAACATTGAAGAAGTCAGAAATGTTGCAAAACAGCATGGGGCATAAAAAATTCTGAAATTGAGTTCTTTTATTATACCTAAAAAATATAAAATGTAAACCTATTATTATGTACCACATAAAGTTGATGTAAATAACACTGTTCATTAAATTTTCTTTCTTTTTTTACTTTAATATTCGATACGCGTTTCTTACAGATTTTTGGGTGCTGAATACGAATCTGCGAACCATTTGTTTCCATCACCCTTAGTTTTTGAAAAAAACTGCAAATTTTCAATTTCAACGATGTTTTGTTCTTTAACGGTTGAATACCACTACCCACACCGCATATTTTGCCAAACTATTCCATTTCTGTACTGAAAATAAAACAGGACTTACACCTTTTCTTGACACTTTCCGTAGGAAAAAAATCTGGACAATCACGTGCTGTAGTTAAATTTCCTCCTAGACCTTTACTCTTTAAAATAAATTGAAAAATATCTGCGAAAGTTGGTGCATTTCGGGTGTTCTTTTCATTTTGATCATTGTTTAAACATGTTTAAGTCTTTATAATGTTATAATAATTGATATTATTTTATTCAGGAGAGTTCATAAAATCATTTCGCGTAAAAAGTTACTGAATAACTATTACTTTTAAAGAACAAAACATTGTTGAAATTTAAAATTTGCTTTTTTGTTCAAAAACTGATGGTGATGAAAACAAACGGTTCGCAGATTCGTATTCAGCGCATAAAAATATATAAGAAATGTCTATTGAATGTTAAAAGTCCAAGTATGTGTTGAACAGTCTAATTATACAATTATAAAAAGGAGCAGTTTGAAATTTAACATTAAATATCTTTTAAACTATTGACTATCTACAATCCTAAAACCATGTATAAGGAGCTTTGCAATAACATTATCTGTTAATATGCAAATGCTCATTAAAATCTGAGATGACCACTTCGGTAGCTTTTCTTGTGAAATAATTGCTAATTAAAATGGAGCAGAAATAGAGATATTATGCAGAATGCTACTTGTTTCTAAATCAACAATTGATTCCAATAAATAAATTCAATTCGTAAATAAACATACTTTAACCGTTGGAGTGCTACAAGGTGTTTAAAAATACGTCAGGCATCAATAAAAAAAAAAATGCTCTGTTCCTATCAAGATTTAGACAATTTCATTGATTGCTACACTGAAACAATTTGCCTCTTAACCCTAGTAGAAAAACGGATAAAAAACAATACATATACTAAATTTCCGATTTCCTTATCGTTAATTACAGTATCTAAGGGATTTTACTAATATGAGACAGAGAAATACCCCTGATCACTGGTATTTTTCATATAGAAAAAATTTATGATCTTTGACAGTCAAATGACTAATGCTTTAATAAGATTATATTTGCTAATAAAACATTTTCAGACATACATCTATAAACTTTAATCGTGTACACAAGTTTCAACATCTACCTTCAAAATACTGAATAAATTTAGCTACAACCATTTTTTTCATCCTCTATAAAAACATGGTCATTTTATATTTAAATCACAAACAAAAATAGTATTGTTATACATATAAATTTTATACTTCTAAATTTGTAAGTGGTGACATCCCCAAACGTAAAATTTCAGCATCAATTTTAGTTTTTGTTACGTAAATACTTGATAATATGTTTCTGCATATTTGAAATATATTTTTATCATGTAAAACGTACTTACAAAATAATACGGTGATTGTTGTTGCGTCAGGGGAGTTAGGAGCTTAGGAGCAGGATCAAAATGAGACGAAAGAGTCTCTCTTTGAGGTAAGGCTTTGAAGAGAGATTTCTTTGCTCGAGGAACTGTTGCGAGTGGCACACTAGTAAGATTTGCAGAGAAAGTATCTGTAGCAAGAGCAGGGCTTCCATCTAATATTCCCTCCTCTGTTTTCTTACTTGCCGACTTTTGCTTTGGCGGTCGCGTTACTAATGCTGATATTTTCGCCAATTCTGGACTTGGTTCCCGTTTCGCCTCCTCCTCAGGTTTCTTCAGTAATGTCTTTATAGTTCTATAACACATTTCCCTAATAATAATGTATATGTTACTAAATACAATGGAATGTCATTTACATTAATATATCATATATTTTACATGTAAATACATTTATTGCATTTTAGTGGATTTTTTAGAAAATAAAGTAGGGAGAGGAAACAGTATTAATATCTGTTTTGAAGATTTCAAATCTGACTTCTCGAAGTGTTCCTGTTCCATGGTTTTGGATGTGAACTGTATCCTTTTGTAATTGCCCTTTAACATTTTGCCATCATTGTAGCTATTTTCATCAGGGTCAAATAATGTATTCACAGTGTTGTAAATGTGAATACATTAGAAGGTAGTTGCAAAAGGACACATATTATAACTGGAAATCTTAGGCAGGAATATACTATTAACACGTTCCCTGCCACAGTACAAAATTCCGTAACTAGACAGACACGTGAAAATGGCTATTTATTAATACACGTTGTTGACTGTATAAACATTTATCTATTTGATATTACACTGTTTATTTCTACTATCATTTTATCGCGAATGTTACTCAAAATTTCATAAGGGTTGGTAGTTATGTGATCAAATTAAAATTGATGCGTGTACCAAAAACGGTACACGTGGCAGGGAGCGTGTTAATGGAGTAATAAATACTTTTTTTTTTATAAATAATGTATGTAAAAACTGTGAAATTACTAATAGGAGAATAACAATAAACTTACATTTTTTTCATCGGCGTATTATCCGGCGTTGGCGGTCTTGGTGAAGCTGTTCCCAGTTTTAATGTTATTTTTGGAACAGCTTCTGAATTTTTATCATCTTTCTGTAAAAAAATATTGAGATTAAAATTGTTTAAATTTTGAACTCGTTTTTGGATAAAAAATAATGAAAGATATGAAAATTCAAAATTGTGGCCTTTACTTGTAATTCCTTTTCTTTTCGCTTCTCTTTCTTTTCTTTTTTTTCTTTAATTTTCTCTATTTTTTCCTTTTTATCGATTTTATCTTTTTTCTCCTTCATTTTCTCCCCTTTTTCTTTATGTTTTTCCTTTTTATCCTTTTTCTTTTTCAACTTGTCCTTCTTTTCTTTCTTATGTTCCTTTGATTTCTGAAAATGTAATTAATATATACAATACTATAAATATATATTTAATAGAAACAATTTTAGACTTCATTCTAACTTGAAATTAATTTTTGTTCATAAGAATCTCAGAAAACTTATGATTGCTATGATAAAATACATAATAGGATACACCTATTACATATTTAATTATTTTCTTCTAAAATTCCTTAGACTATACGTATTTTATACAACATTAATCAATGTTATGTAGAATTATCATGAACACAAAATATAAGCATTATTAAAAGATAGATAATTCTTCATACAAATTGTCACAAATTTGTTCCATTAAAAATATGTAAACTTCTGATAAGGTACTTCTTATTTTCTTACATTCTGACTACAACAATTTACCAATGCATTATAAATCTGTAAATTGTATTTAGAAGACATATATCAAAATGTCATTTAGCCTTTTTAAATTTGTAGTTACATTCTTCTTCTAACAGTGAAAGTTGATTAGAAAAAATAAATGTTTACGTTTTCAAGTATCACTTTTTCGTATTATTACTGTCTCATATATATGTATTTAAAATTGTTAGTAATTTCATTTCTATGTTTTGAATGCACTTCATTTTTCATTCGTACTGTGATATTATAAAAATGTACTAAGTGTGTAATAAATAATATTCCATTATGAGAAACTTGTAAATAGCAAAATTAATAAATCAATTAGTTTTTCATTTAGTTCCTGCTAATCTTTAAAATGAAAACGATAAAATTTAAAACAATAATTTAATAAATAATTACCTTGTCATTCTTATCCAGTTTTTCAAGTTTAGGACTTTTTGAAGGTAGTAATGGCACAATGGGTACTGGTGTAGGATACGTAATCGGTGCTGCAAGTGCAGATGATAAAGATGGTGCAACAGTACTTGTGGAAACTGGGGGGAGTACAGTTTCTTTGTCTTGTTTAACTGGCTTTAGTTTATCTCCCTTTTCTTTTTCCATTTTGTCATGTTTTACCACTGAAGATGTCGCATCAATAGTGGAAGGTGTAACAGGTTTTTCACGTTCAAGGGATTTATTTTTTGATATGGTAGGGAAGTCTTCAGATTTTGCAGGTAGGTTTAAGAAACGAGGTGGTAAAGGAAGGTTTGGCATTGCTGGATGGGGACCACCACTACCTCTCCCTAAAGGTAATGGAAACCTGGGAAACATAGGATGTGGTATTAAACCAGGTGCAGGAGGAAATGTTGGAAAGAAAGGAAATGGAAGTGTTGGTGGAAAACTTGGTTCTTTGGAAATCGGAGGTTCAGGTGCTTGTGGAGTTTTTGGTCGATCTAGAATATCCAATTCTGCAGCATCGTTGGTAAGCTTTGTCTGAAAAACGGTAATCGCGTGTTGGCAATATTTTTTGCCATCTTTTTCAGGAAGTAATGGTGCTCGCATGTGTGTACTTGTGTTAATATTATTTAACACAGTATATAAATAAAAAGTAGCCTACCTTTTTTGGACTAACACAATGTTTTGGACTCCTTGATTTTAACTCTTTCTTTTTATTAACCTTTTCTTTCCTTTTCTTTTTATGATCTGTAGGAGTTGTGGGCATGTTCAGTTCTGGAGTTCTTGGTGTACTGGGAGTTCCTGGTGGAGACATATCATCAAACATGTAAACATCTGATCCTGGGCTTTGTAGATCAATTAATTCCCCTCCATCTGGTTGTAGATGAACATCTGGTGTATGTGGAGCCTTTTTTTCTTCTCGCTTTACATCAACCTCATTTCGTTGTACTTGTTTCTCAGTGTTTTCATCAATTATTAAACCTGGTGAACTTTCTCTTGAATCAAGTTCCTTATATTTATGTTGTTCCAATGAGTCTTTATCTTTATCTTCTCGAGGTTTTGAAATCTTTTTAAAAATGTTCAATTTCTGCTTGTCTGGTTCTGATGGAAGTTTATCAATATTATCTTCTTTCCTTTCAGTTGGTGGAGAAGCTTCAGTAAGGTCAATTATTTTCTCTGTTTTAGTCTTTGATTGTGTATTCTTTTGTAATTTTGGACTACCAGTTGCCTTAGGTGACATCAGTTTAGGGGTTGATGGTCTGCTGGATGATCCTGAGACTGTACTTTGTGATTTTCCACCTCCTGGCTTTAGAGGTTTTAATTTTGCCAACTCTTTCATACCAGCAAGTTTTTTTATTTTATTATCATCTATCTTGTCTGGTTTAAATAATTCTTTAGCACGATTCTTTTTCTTGTTTTCTTTATCAAATTTACCATCTTCCAATACTTTCTTTACGATCTTTTTCGGTTTTTTGTCATATTTTAATTCGGGAGGTACCATTGGGTAAGAACTAGGTTGGGGTGAGTCTGAACGTGTCTGATGTGGTGTTCTTGCTTCAGGTAGTTTTCCTTCTCGAGCAGGTGATAAAAAACCTGAGGTGGTCATCATTACACTGTGAATTTCACGCAATGGTCTGCCTTCTTCTAATACTTTTACACGTTTTACTATAGGACTTTCATATGATATAGGATCCCCCGGACGTTTAAAAACTACTTGTGGTGACATTCTGTGCGGAGACATATTCATGGAACTATTAATCGGTGTCCCATTACTTAATGTTAAATCAGATGTTCCATTTATTATATTTTCCGTTTTTTCTGTTACATACTCTTCTGTAAAATAATTTTATTTTATTTAACTAATATTAATATTTTGCAGATTGTTTATGTAATTTTTATATGTGCGAATTTTGAAAAAAATAAAGAGCAATTGACATAGTAATAAATTTTATATTATGTCGGAAAAGCGAAGCCTATAGATGCTTTGAAGATTCGATTGTATTGGTTAACTTTATTTTTATAAAGTGATTATAAACAATAACATGGAATAAATATTTTGCAAAGATATTGTATGTTAACATGCAACTTTATTTTTATATTTTTATTTCTTGATCATTATTCTAGAATGAATTATAATAAATAAGAACTTTATGATCAGTTTATTATGTTATATCATTATAAAGGTGATTCATAAATACATAACAACACTTTAGGAGATAAATCTACAGACTAAAACAGTTAAAAAGTATTACATGAGCATACTTTATTTTTAGCATAGGTTTTGAATTATAAAACATTGAACTAAGTGAATAAAGTATCTGCCTTGTGCTTTAAGATAAACTAGTGTTTATCTTATCCTTGAATTTCTTATTTACTAAATAATATCAGGCATTGTTCATGTACTTTATTAATTTATTATTTTAGTTATTAATTTATGTAACACCCATAGTAGATTTTTTATATCTCCATAGATAATGTGTGGTAAGGCATAAGGCACATTTTGAACTTGTCCTTTAACCCTTTCACTACAGTAGTGACCAAAGAAGAAGTGTTCCCAAAGCATAGAAGGACATTTGGTACATGACATATATATTCCATTTTTCCATGCATTTTTGACTTTTATTTTCTTTAATTAGAAAATTGTGTATAATATGTAAGAAGGATAAAGTCAAAAAATCGGACAAGAAGAGTTCTGAATCGAATCTGGATCATGCAGCTTGCAAGCAAGTGCTCTAACCACTGAGTTATCCAGCTAAATGCCAATTTTCTTACATATGCAGGGTGTCAGTTTTTGCTGGCCAAACTCTGACAGTATATTCTATAGGTAGGAGTAAGAAAAAAAAGTTATGTAAACATAGGTCGTTTGAAGTTTTATTAAAAAGTTATAAAAAAAATACGAAATACGAAGGAAATGGTAATGGGTTTGCGGTTACTATAATACAAAGTAGGAATAGATTAGCGATATTTACATCTAATCTGTTTATGCAAACTGTATTTGCTGTCTAAGGTCGTTGAAGGTATCATAATACTCCTAAGACCGCCAAAAGCAACTTATACTCCATTACTCCATTAGCCTGTTACCATTCCCTTCGCATTTCGTATTTTTGTTATACCTTTTTAATAAAGCTTCAAACGACCTATGTTTATGTAACATTTTTTTCCTACTTATACCCATACAATATACTGACAGACTTTGGCTAGAAAAAACTGGGGCACCCATATATCAAAGCAAGGATATGTACAGGGTGAATCAGGCGTGAATCTACACCTCTGAATCGGTCGACATTTGTTAAAAAACCTTGCCCCAAAATTGTTCATAATATTGAAAATTAATATTAATTTTTTTTTACATCAACCTTTTCTGCTCATTTAAAGGAGAAAAGTCTGGAAGGAACCGCATGTAGCAAACGAACCGTTTCGTCAGGAAAAATTGTAAAAGTTTTCGCGAGGATTTGATTGGGTACAGTTACACGTAGTGGCATGGGCCCACCACCACTCTGTCGCTTGTCAGTAGGTAGTGGCCTGGCACGGTAGTGTGCGTGCTTCTATACAAACACAACACGGCGTCTAAAGGGACAGAAAACCGTGCAAGGTCACCCCTGAAACCTACATCCAATAATCTTCTTAGACCCTGTACAGGGTACATATCCGTACTTTTATTGGAATTAGTATTTGATCGTTTTATTGCTATGTAATAAATGCTTGCTGTCTGACTTTAGTAATTCTTTACACACAGCAACCACTCTGCGGTAAGTGACTGCAGACACCCTTAGTAGTGAAAGGATTAATCTTCTGTAACTTAGGAAATATGGTATGAGTAATCTGTGATCACATAACATTTTTTACTTGTTTTAATATGTAGACTTACTCCCTAAAGTATGTTCATTTATTTATAAATCATCTTTTATTGTAATATATCACGTTACAAAAAATTAGTTACTTGATGACAGTATATAAGAATATTAGTTTTTCATATTACATTTGTACATACTTTAATAAAAGACAGATTAGTTATGAGTATTAATTTTTATACTATATACCATAAAAGTCAAAATTGTTAATATTCTATTCACATGTAATTCATAACTAATTTTGTAATAAAAAAATTTGTTCAATTATAAACAAAGTATTAGCGAAGTTATACAATAAATATATTAATAACTGTTTTTATAGTATTCATTGACAATACGTTTACAATGTATGATTGTAAGCATCAAGAATTAGACTTTCCGAATTTGAATGTGATTCTACATTTGTTAAACATAAATTCAGTCAAAACATATTATCAATTCATTAATTTAAAACAGTTTTAAATTGTAAAAATATATTCAATTGTGGAAATTAATTTGAAATAATGACATATTTGCAAGTTAAAAATATATATTACCTTCAGTATCAGGATACATAGCTGGTAAATGTTCATGTATATGAACTGGTCTTGTTACAACTTCTCGACTTCCAGGTTTTAAAAAGTTTAAATGATTTTCACGTCGAATTGGAAATTTAGGTACTGTAATAGGACATGAAACTGGTTCTACATTTTTAATATATTCTGCTAGTTCATGTATATCGATGTTCATATGTTGAAATGCTAAACCTAAATCGTCCAGGTTTGCTTCTGTTCTTCCCACTGAAAAAATAGTTTCATAGAATATACCACAATATACTGTTTTATTATGACTGTACAATGCGTTTTTGTGTTTTACGCAAAGTTGTACATAACATTTTGGGAAATTTAACATTAATATAATGACCTGTACCAAGCCCTAACTGCAATTCTACAAAACTTCTATGTGATTAATTGGATTGCAAAATTCATAAGGAAACTCTTCAAAGAAGCAACAATTACAACAATGTCTCAATTGCGTAACATTGTAATTGAAATAGCTCTTAGGAGTTCCCTAACAAAAAATAATTTTAATAATAGTATTTATCTTGTTTTATTAATTATCACTAGACTGCGGATGTTTATGCATTTTAGCATATCTAAATATTTAGAAACGACCCATTTTGAGAAGTTAGCAAAATAAAAGATATAATCTTGTAATCTTCATAAAAATAAGACCATTTTTTGACGTCTTCCCTTTTTATGTATATTGGAATACAACAATATTTAAGAATAAAAATATATATTTGCATAAACATCTACAATCGAATCATCACTAATAGATTATACAGAGTGGACAACGTAACTTGATCATCTTAATTTTTTCTGTTACTACGGGACCAATACAAATTCTTTTTTTTTTAAATATCTTGGTTTAGAAGGGCCCCCAGAGACCACTTGTAGTATATTTTTTGCTGGTCATTTTTTTCAAAGTTATCAAGGTGAACTTTAGTTTCTTACATGGAATCCTTTATTCTTTTTTCTGTATCCTTATAAATCTTTCTTCTCCATCCTTAATAACCTTACTGTTCTGATCATTAAATCTTGAGATATTTGCATCTAACAGTAATTAAAATTTCCTAAATATCCATGTGGCACATTGATACATACATTAGTATCCAAAGGTAAACATAACTTTACATACTAATTTTAATTACTATCAGATGCAAATATTTTGAGATTACATGATCAGAACAGTAGGGTTATTAAAGTTGTTACATTTCTTTTTTATGCTCTAAGCGGATATAGAAAAGAAAATATGGGGTCCCATTTAAAAAGCTAAAGGTCACTTTGACAACTTTGAAAAAAATTACCTACAAAAAATTTATTGCAATTAGCATGTAGATCCCTCTAAACCAGTAATGTCCAAAGTTCTCTCCCGGGAGACAAATGCTGTCTCTACCACTGTTCGCCATTACATGGTACAGGGACACGGCTGAAATGGTATCCAATACGCTCGCTTCCTGCGAAAGCAATGATATCGTCTATTTGTCTAGAATGGTTGGAAGGGGTAGCAGGCACGTGAGGGGCCCCTACGCTGGACATCACTGCTCTAAACCAAGGTATTTAAAACAAAATTTGTATTGGTCCATTATTAATCCTTCTGCTACTAAGTGCAATTATAGTTCCCTGCTGTGTAACGATCTGCGGGTACTACGGATGACTACAGTCATCCTCTGAAAAATGACATATAGTGTACTATAGGTACTATAATCGCTCAACGAAAGGAAATTGCATGATCACCTGATTTATTGATAAACGCTGTGGCTTTTTAAATTAAATTTTGCACTTAAATTTCAGTTTGTTCTTTGTACTGGAAAAATATATGGCCTGTACGACCATACCGTATTATTGGTTTTTGGCTGGATGCTGCCATAGTGAAAGAGTTAACAGAGAAAATTACGGTGATCAAATTAAATTGTCCACCCTGTATATTGCATATAAGACAAATATAAATATGGGCTTGAGATAAAAATTTCTTTCATACTATGGATGAAACGATTGAACTTAGAAATGATAACAATATAATATTTTTAATCGTACAAGATACTTACAAATTTCTGCATATTGATGAGTGAGTTTAGAAATCCGCAAGATATATTCCTGCATGAGGTCAACCATAAATTCTAGCGGTGTAGAATTAATAGAATGCCATCCAATTGTTTGACAAATTTGTGCAATTGCCATTCTTAACACGCTTCTGCTATATTCGGTTGACATTTTCAACTGTAATGAAAACAACAAAAAATTTGATAATAAAGATGATCAAAAATATCCACAAAAGATTTAAAAAAATATAAGTATTTGTTTTTTTAATCCTCTGACACAAAAACAATAAGATCTGTTTTATCATACAGTAAATCATGTTTGTATAATTTTTAAAATATAAACTTTTTATTCTACTTACCAAATTAAAATAAATTATAGAAAAGATTTGTAGTTCTTCAGCTTATCAATCTAATACACATAAGTTCCTACTATACTATTCAGTTTCATTTAGCACTTTGATGTAAGTAATGTAATTCATTTTGACGATAACCCACGTTTTACTTGTGAAATGTAACGAAATATAAATTATATAAAACACACGGAGCGCAAAGCGTTCTCATACACTTCACATTTTTCTTTCAACGAATTTTCCATCCTTCGTAACCATCGATACTTATTACAATATACCATGTTTCATGATGGCGGAAACTTTAGTCATATATAGAAGTAAGAAAGACAGCGTCGTCTTCCTTTAGGTTGATACCATTTCCATTAAAACATGTGAAATTGGAAAATGTAATTTTTACAACTACTTTACTATCATTATTTTCTTTTTTATTATTTATTATATATGTTTAAATAGATTTTATACATTTTGCATGATGAATATAATTACATCAAATTACGAATTAACGTTACGCCATATTCATTACCGAAAATGTAATTTTTGTAAAAATACTATATTTGTTTTTATAAAACCGTTTTGTAGAACTCCACGTCATATTTGTTTAATCCATACAAATTACAATCTATGTATGTACTGACAGTATCAACTTTTTAGATGCTCTCAATACTGAACATTAAATCCATAGATTCTTTGTAGCTATATAGACGCGCAACTCGTTACATACTGTATGCAAGCAAATGTAGTGTTCGGGTTGGTGGAATAGGAATCTTTGGGCTGGGTTGTATGCCCGTGGAGCGCTGATCCGTTTTGCTCGTTGGAAAAAGTAAACGTGAAAAATAAATGAAAACAAAAAATAATGTACTCTCACAAAGTTTCTCTCTTATTCCTTAAAACTTTACTGAGATGGTAACACTTTGAGTATTCAACCAGAATTAAATTCTCCGAGGGGACAATTTTGTAGGCAGTACGGGGTTGTTGCATGCACGAGCCTCTGGATTTTCTGCACTCCTCTTTTAGCTAATGAAAAAATAACTGTGCTTCAGCCTAACGTTGATTTGTTGATGAGTTTTCCATCCTGTCATGGTCTCGGTAGTCATTGGTGGTAGAGGCGTGTTGTTCGTGAGAGCGTTTGAGAGCGGAAGTATGCAGGACGAGAGGACGAGTGTGAGTGGAAGCCCGCCAATACGGAGAGCGCGCATAGGTTACAGGGCTCTGCGGTCTCACAGAAATATAGAGTTCGCAAGCTCTTGAGAAATATTAATGACCCTTCCTTTTCCGAGTCTTGCAGGATCCCGGCTTTAGGTCGGTACACACGGCGACACCTAGAGACGACACTTATGTCTAGAGCAGTGACTGTGCTGTCCACACACCGCAATTTTTGCGGCTAGAGCAGTGTCGAAGTCGAGTTGCAGCAAGAAGTGTCGTGTGTATCTACACGACTACTCTCAGCTAGATTGAAGTTTCAGCTATTAGATTGAAAGTCCACTCGGCTGTTTGCTGTATTTCGTCTTGCAGAACAAAAGCGGATTCAGAACGAAGCGAAAACTTATTCATCGTTTACGATCAGTAATTTCGTATTTTTAAAGAACGCTTCGAAAACATACAGTTGCTAGATTTTATAAGTGCAATTGAGAACGTGCCGTCCTTAAGAATTTGAAAGTTGAATTTCTTTTGAAAGACAAATTCCTTTAGTTATTATCATCAAAGGACTAAACTTTAATATAAGGGTAGCTATCTCAAGTATTTTCGAAATTGAGTTGAGTTTTTTTAGAAAATCATCTTCACGAAATTATCGTACGAGTCATTCCACGCCAAATCGATCACTTTTGGCAGCATGTCTTCCGATTTTGATGAAACTGTAATATCTTGTGTCTATGTGAAATAATGATGAGTTTATGTCATCAATTTGCTAGCTTCAAAGTTATTAACAAATTGTAACATGTTGAAAATCGCGAAAAAATGGGTTTTTAGCCAAACGTGACTGGGTCATTCCATGCAAAATCGATCACTTTTTGATGTCGATGTCAGGGATTTTGTTCAAAATGAAATATGATGTAATGCCCGTGAAATTGAGGGGGGGGGGGGGATTGGTAAGTCATCATTTTGCTGGTTTCGAATTTGTTTAAAAAATACGGACTTTTGAATTTTGCAATTTTTGCCTACTTTCACGAAAACAAACTGTACTTATCAATTTTTATCTCGGAAATTATTTGTCGGATTGTGTTCGTATTTTTTTTGTATTAATCGAGAAGATTTGGCTTATTGTAGTAATATTTTTTTGAATTAAAAAATTAATTTTGTAATATTGAAAATTATAAACAAAGTTTTATTTTGTAAATTTCTCCAGGAAGGCCACCAGGTTTGAAATTTAAAAAAATATGACCATATTCCTTGAAATTTGACCTAGAAAATAAGCCCTCGATCATGATGGAGTCTTTAAAATTAACGTCGCAATGAGTATTTTTAGTCCACAATTGAAGGTGATATAGGGCATGAATGGTACGGTCAGCCGACCGTAATAGCGGAGCGCGCGGCTCGCTTGAGCCGAAAGCACCTGAAATGGAGGCACACCGGTCTTTAACTATCCCTGATTTTATTGCGCGGGACATTTCTATACAAAAATTCTTATTGCCTGAAGTACTGTTAGTACGTTACCTTCCAACTTCTTTGAATTTTCGTGTAACTTAGCTCATAATAAATTATCAGAAGCAGTTGTCATAAACAGTTATGAAAAGTAAATATCTCCTAAACTAATGGTTTTTCGGTATAAATAGGTTAATACTCTTTTGTAGGGAATGTCCAGCTGGATCGAATGATGTATTATAAAATGTATGATTACATTTAAAAAAAACCGATGACCTTCATACGTCCTCTACGCGTTCACCTATGGAAAAATTGATCATGTCAAATTATGTCTCCCTCGAAACCATTCAACTTGTTCCTGAAGTATTTTTTAATATTATCAAAAACAAGCGAGATATTCCAGGTGATAAAGTTAGGTGGGACACCCTGTATATTATACATATAGTACAGTGGCGAGATATGAATACGGAAAATTAAAGCGTAAAACTGACGTTTGGGGGAGGCAGCCTCGATGACCTTGACCTTGATATATGTTGTCAAGGTCGTTCTCCTGAGTAACTTTCAGAAGGTTTTAGCCGTCGCTCGTCTTTTTATTAAAAAGTTATTAACAAAAAAAATGTGCAAAATGTAGCAGTTATTTTGTGTATTGAACGACATAAACGACTAATATGTACATATGTGGAAATAGTACATGTATGAACGAAGAAAAGTCATTTGAAGCAGGAAATCGTTAATGGACAGGGAATTATGATATAAGAAATAGTCGACGAGTATGCGAAATGAGAATTGTAATCAGTATGTAAACGATCTAATGGATACATAGCCTTAATGCGTCTTGGTATGTTTGCTAACACGGCGTTGAAACCATGAAAAATCACGGGACGGGAGCCCCTCCCCTGCACCCCACCCAAAAAAAATCCAACCCACCCTAACTCATTTTTTAATTAAATTCAGGACTAGGTAGTTTGATTTATCCCAAGAACAGATTAGGTTAGGAGTCCCACCCTCTGACCCCCCCGCCCAATATAAATTAAACCTACCCTAACCTAATTTGTCCTTGGGATAAATCAAACTATCCTATGCTGAATTTAATTCAAGAATGAGTTAGGTTGGGTTGGATTTTTTTTGGGTGGGAGTGCAGTGTCCATGTGTTGAAGTTTTGAGCCGGTTTTTCATTCAGCAAGGGCAAGTGTTGCGACATGTATCAACTTTATTGCAAAATGGATCTCCTTTCGTGTTCTATATTTAATATAGAGGGGTTACCTCTCTTAAACGTCAGTTTTACCAAAATTTGCTTTAGTTTCCAATAGAACTCATTCCTCAAACATTTGATTTATTAGTGGTTGAAATTTGGGAACATCATTTAATGTCGCAAATGCAAATATTCTCTCTGCTAATGCCGAAAATGGTAGAAGAGTATTATATTATATAAATACTTTTTTTTATTAATGGATGATAGTGAAGCATTCCTAAATTTCTTCTATTATCATCGAAAAATCGGGCGATATCAATTTCAACTTGTACCTGTAGTTTTCCTTTTTTTGTCAGTTCCGACTGATACGTCTACAACCAAAGTTATTAAAAGTCATTTTAAAACTTTGAAGCTTTTAGTATAGATCTTTAATTATTATATATTAACGAAGAAGATAGTAGGTATAATAATCAGTAAAGCGACGAATATGACTTCGGATCTGACGAAGAAGATATTATCGTCAGATCCGAAGTCATATTCGTCGCTTTATTGATTATTTACAGATGTAGACAATGTTTGGCGGCATTTATCTTCAGATTCAGTAGCTACAGTTTCAAGAAATAAAGATCGCAACGTGTCCTTCACAGTAGTAGGTACAACCATCAACCATCTACTCTTGAATTTATGGTGTGAAAGTGCAGCAATTACTGCATTCCGTGATGGTATGTCATGTATATTATAAGAAAAAGTAGCTTCAAATCGAATTTGTAGATTCAAAAGTCAGATATTCAAACGAGTTGATGACTGACAGAACGACCACATGTGTTTGCCGCTCACAAGGGGAACCTGCGGAGTGTTACGCTCGGATTTTGATGAAATTTTGCAGGTAGGTCGGGAACGAAAAAATTTTAGACACATATTTTGCCGTCGGTGTAGACACTCAATAGTTTATGAAATATTTAACAATAAATATCGCGTTTTTTAACCCGAAGAATTCAGGATCGGGTCCCGATTTGGTGAAATAGCTTTTTTTTCCGTAATTCATTTCTATTATTGTTTTAGAATGTTTATACAAGTAATTGCACATAAAAACATAATTATTAAAAATATATAAAAAATGAAATTTCTTAGACTCACAATAAGTACCATGAATTTAGTCACTTTGTCACAGCAATCAGCGGCGGAGCAAGTAGGTGCCTAGTCTCGTAGCGCGTGCGCTCTTTTTGTCGCGAGTTCAAATCCGCACTAGGCGAATAATTTTTTTTTCTTTTTTCATAAAAATTCTAATACGTAATAATAATAATAGTAACTGACACGCAACATATAAAAATATAGAAAAATTGACCTTCACGAGTCGTCGTTGTAAACTTTACACTTTCGCGGATGGTATTCGTCGTAAAAACATTTAAAACATCAATCCATACACCATGAACACTTATTAAAAGCTGGAATACTGCAGTCACAACGGTTTCTACAAACATTATTGGGAAACGCAACTTGATTGACGTTACAGAATATTTCACAGTCTAAAATTAATTTTGATGCAAACCATGCGTATTTTATCATGTTTTTAAATATAGGTGCAGATCTACTTGTTATTTCTCGATTTTCTGCTATGAAGTATTCCGCGTTCTGTAATCTTGCTATATAAACGGCTACATACATTGTAGCGCTTCTCGTCGCGCAATCGGCAACCGCTGGTTGTCACCGGCTTATGACGCACCTGTGTCCGTATAAAATGCCTACAAATATTATTTCATATTAGAATTTTTATGAAAAAAGGAAAAAGATTATTCGCCTAGTGCGGATTTGAACTCGCGACAAAAAGAACGTACGCGCTACGAGACTAGACACCTACTTGCTCCGCCGCTGACTGCTGTGACAAAGTGACTGAATTCATGGTACTTATTTATGAGTCTAAGAAATTTCATTTTTATATATTTTTAATAATTATGTTTTTATGTGCAATTACTTGTATAAACATTATAAAACAATAGTAGAAATGGATTATTGAAAAAAAAAAGATATTTCACCAAATCGGGACCCGATCCTCAATTCTTCGGGTTAAAAAACGCGATATTTATTGTTAAATATTTCATAAACTATTGAGTGTCTACACCTACGGCAAAATATGTGTCTAAAATTTTTTCGTTCCCGACCTACCTGCAAAATTTCATAAAAATCCGAGCGTAACACTCCGCAGGTTCCCCTTGTCAGTGGCGTTGTGGTCCGCGCCACAGAACCTCGCATCATAGAAGGGAATGCCGTTTTTCGTAGCGGCTCTTGGGAAGCAGGAGTGGGGTTGACAACTATTCTGATCGCCGGTGTACCGCACAACGTCCGGAACAAGAAGGTGTTGGGAAAATTGGCAGTTGGAAAATGCGAGTTTTTTTTCGCAAACCAGAAGTAGGTGGCGTTCAACACCCGCGCGCGCTAGTTCTTATTACGCGTTGCGATGAAAACGAACCTTGCGAGATTCTGGTGGGGAAGTCACTGGAGTCGCCACACTACCCCCCTCCAAGAAATTTACCTGATTTCGTGATCTCGGTCCAGGATATGATCTAAATGGAGGTGGTGATGAAGTGACGTTCCCCTCAGATGTTTCCAAAAATGCAGGTTTCAAACGCTCTGTTGAAATTAACGTTTCATTTCCGCGCACATCGACGATAAATTTTTGTCGGATAGCCGTTTAATAACCTTATACGGTCCTTCATAGGGTTGTTCCAACGGTTTCCTTACTGCCTCGACTCTAATGAATACATGCGTACATGTATAAAGGTCTTTAGAAAAGAAATGCTTCCTGGTGCCATGCGCAATAATGGAACCCGGCCGAATTGTTCTAATTTGTTCTCTGAACTGCCCGAGGAACATTTTTGAGTCTTGCATGTCATCTAGCATAGCGAAGAATTCTCTTGGAAGACATACTGATGTTCCATAAACCAGTTCTGCTGGTGAAGGTCACTGTAGGCAATATCGTTAACCAGTTAATGCTCTCATGGGACATAATAGCTGATTTTAATGACCTGCGAAATCGTTTGATCAGTCCATTGGCTGCTGGATAATAAGCTCTGATTCAAACTGTGATTCTCTGTCAATAGTAATTGTGGCTGGTGCTCCAAAATGGAAAATCCAATTTGAATAAAAGGCTGTAACTATTGTATCAGTGGTTATATCCTTTAGTGGAATTGCTTCCGGCCAGTGTGTAAATCTGTCAATCATAATTAGACAGTACCTGAATCCTTTAACTGGTGGGTGGTATAGATCCAACAATAACCAATTGTATATGTTGAAATCTGGCATCCGATAGTGAAATATTCTGCGGTATAGTACTATTGTGCCTTGAGATTTTGCTTCTCTGACAAGGTAAACACGTTCTTTCCCAATGAAGAATATCTTTGGTCATCCTTGGCCACACAAATCTTTGGGCAATGAGTTTCTTTGTAGCTGGGCCACTGGGATGAGATAAATTTATGTACTGTGCTGAAGATTTTTCTCCTCAATGTAGATGGAATGTATGGCCTGATTTTGCTCCCAGAAACATCATAGTATATAGCAGTATTTCAATTATTGAATTTTAACTGCTTCAGGGAGAGTGAAGAGGGATACTCCAGCAGCTTTTCTAACTCAGGATTCTTATTCTGCTCTTTAACAATATCTTCAGTGCTTACCACAACTGACATGCAGATAACTTTCAGCCGTGATAGTGTCTGCAACTTCGTTAGATGTTCTGGTTACATGTTTAATATTGGTGCTGAATTGGGACATATAATCCAGTAACCTCAACTGCCTAGGTGATGCTTTTCCTGTTCTTTGATTAAATGCATAAATTAGTGGTTTGTGATCTGTTTCAATAATAAATTGTCGTCCTTCCAAAAAATGTCTGACAAATTTGATGGCTTTGTAAATGCCAGTGAGTTCCCGGTCGTAAGTACTGTACAGTAAGAGTTGGCTAACTGCCCGAAAATCGAGACCCAAGGTGGGCACTCACGCAGTAGGAGAATCGATTCTGCGGCTCGAGCCGAGGTTCGGTTTGTTGACAAACATAGAGGACAGCAAGTGAAAGAGGAAGAGGTCCGAGAGACAAAAGAATGCGAAAAATACGTATCGGTGAGACACTACTAATGCAAAGATAAAACATTTTTATTTTTTATTTTTGTTGAATGAAACTTTTACCAATGTAATTGTAAGGTTTTAGAATAAGACCAAACACGATATAATTTGAAGCATATTTGGTTTATAATTTAAACCTACAACGTGACACACTTAATCAATGTCAATAAGTAAATATAATTCAAATTATACCGTGTTTGGTCAGTAGATCGATGCGGGCAGTTATCCAACTTTTACTGTATTAAGATTCTTTATCATGCTTCATGGTAAATAAAAAAAAAATTAAGAATGGCTATATAGATATCGATAAATAAAATTCGGAAAACGGAAAAAAAAATAAAAAATAATAAGTTCAGTAATCTATCCAAAAACCGTTTTTCTCAAATAATTTGTGATAGACGATTAGGGACAGATTCTCCTAAATTACGAAAGAAAGTGGGATTTCTACACATGTGCTCTCACGTCCGCTCCACGTGGCTGACAATAGACGCCCGCGATCTTGCATTGTCCACGGGTATCGAGATTCGAACTAATTCTGCCTAAACATTCTCTATTATATTCAAATCTGGTGGCTTCACTGGCCATTGTAAGAGCTAAATATCAGGGTGTCTATTGAACCACGCTTGCACAGCCGCGGAGGTGTGTACTGCGCTATTATTCTGGACAACTCTCAGTACGGGTACATCTTCTTCTGGATATAATGACTGGACACTGGGCAAAAAAGAGTTGTCCAATATATCAATATATTCAGAAGAGTCCATGGACGCCGATAATTCCACGAGTTCTCCAAGACCATGTATATTATCCACCCCCACAACGCGTAAGTAATGCGGTTACTATGACTACGTGGGACCACATACATACTTCGGATCGTTGCGCATTTCAGAAACCGGATGCCATACGTAGCGGATGTGATTTGCCGCGGTAGAAAACACTTTTTCATCTGTGAAAATCGTGCAATCCCACTGAGTCTGCGTATCTACTAAATGTTGCAAGGCAAACGCGACGCGGTCCTCGCGATGCCTTTCCAACATGTCAATTTTACGCGCGGGTCGGCGGGAACGATAACCGGTTTTCCATAATCTACGTCTAACGGTAATAGGTGATATTGACAAATTAAGATCCGCGGTAATATTAACCGCAGATTCAAAAGGATGTGCATCGAATTCACTTAGAATCGCAATGTCTTCGTCCGCGGAAGTCACGTGTTTTGTCCCACATTTTCCTTGGCGCCTGTCTTTCATACCGTCTGTGCCGTTTAAAATAAATCTTTTAATATATCTCCTTACCGTATTTTTGCTACAGCCTAAGGAATTGTCAATCCATAGGTAATTTCATCCTTCTTGATGGAGGACAATAATCTGTCGTTTAGAAAAATCTGTTAAAGTACGGTCCATCGTATAATCCAGTCTACGTCTCGATCACAAATGGTAACTACGACAGGTTCAGTCATCGTGCGAGACGTCGATCCTTCCTTATCTAAATTGACTTTATCTAGACATCAAAACACAAGGCTCTGCCGGGTGGCGCGGGCGGAACGAAAACTCGACGCATCTCATGCGAATGGCCTTTTTAAAATCCATTGAGATGGACAGACAAAATCTACTATTGCAAATCTTGTATAAGGAAATTATGTCTTGCAAAATACTGAATGTAACTATTTTTATTATTGCGATAAAGGAACAACCGCGAGTGTTAACGCCCGTGGTTGATTAAAAAATCGTTCGGGCCTTGTTGGCGTTTGCACGAGGTGTGCCGACTAAGTATTATTTCCGAACTAATTCGAAGGACCACCTTCCTTGTGGCGGAAGGACAAATTGCAAAGTTCTTACTAAATAAACGTATATTCTACTTTACAAAGGTGTGAGCGGGGTGCTCGTTTAAACCATGCTCTAGTCCTTGTATGGAACCTACGGTTATACAAAATCTAGTGAGCTACTCAGAGCGTTCCGTGTGCTGCTGAGAGCGTTCTATTTTACTGACTAATGTGCTCCTCGGAGCGTTCTAAACAACTATGTTTTTAGATTTAAAAAAAAGTCAACGATGAAGACTCTTCCCTCCCTTCCAATGACAGTTTCTTGGAGTGGAGGGGACCGTAGAGCGTGGGACGGGTTGTCGTCGGTGGACGGGAGTTTGGCAACAGCGGGGTTTTTCCTATGAGCACGGGCCCGCTCGCGAGTTCCGTTGAACCGTCCCGAGCGGGCCTACCGATACCCTTCGGGTGGTTGCGTTTATGACACGGCACTTAGGCAATCGAATGTACCGAAAATTAGTCTTTTTTGGCCACCGTGCAAAATTAATTTTGCCTAGCGTTTGGCGACCAGATGTGGACTTCACCGATGTCCTGAAGCACATAAAAGATTTGGCCGCGCCATAAACCAAGCCCGCCGCTGGCGTTAACATACCGCCCACCTTGAACGACTTGCGTTCAACGTATCGAGAGTACCTTTAATTTACGTGAATACAATGTTTCAATATGATACAATGAGAGGATAGATGATACAATACAAAATATGTACACACAATGAACTTGATTAGAATGAGAAGGTTTCTAGCGCGCACAAAGTGTAGATTCAACTAAACATGATGTTATATTATACGTAAAACTTATAGACAAGTGATGTTAATATTAGCAATTTACATTAACACTAGGAAATACATGGTTCTGTACACTAATTGCAATGTAATATATGTACATAGAGAAAGTTGATAAGAAGTATGCCGGGCGGATTACAAAGGATCTTCCGCGTCTGGTAATATACAAATTTTTGTGACGGATCTCTTGATGTCTCCGTCTGATGTTTTAAGCGTGATCACTCTGGTGACGCCATCGGGTCCAGGATGCACCTCGGAAATCTTACCCAATCGCCATCGCAGTGGTGGTAGATTGTCGTCCTTGACCAGAACCATTGTTCCAATTCTAATGGCACCGGGAGAGTCCAGCTTCCACTTATGCGCTGTTGCAGCTCATGCAGATAGTCTTGGTGCCATCGCTTCCAAAAGTGATGTATTGTCTGTTGGATGAGCTGGTACCTTTAGTCTGTTTTGCCTTATATCGGTTAAATCTGGTTGAGGAAGCGCCATTATTGCGTCACCAATGAGGAAGTGGCCAGGGGTAAGAGGGATGGGATCCATGGGGTCACTGGATAGTGGATGTAGAGGACGGGAGTTCAAGCAAGCCTCAATCTGTGTGAGGATCGTGTACAATTCTTCATATGTAAGCCGCTGTTCACCTATGACGCTCCGTAAATGAGTTTTTGTAGATGTGATGCCCCCTTCCCACAATCCTTCGAAGTTTGGAGCGTATGGTGGTATTAAATGCCACTCTATTTTTTCCTGCGATAAGGTGTGTTGGACCCGATTGTTGTGTTCGCGATCGTTTAATAGTATTCCCAACTCGCTCAGTTGGTTCCTTGCACCGATAAAATTCCTTCCGTTGTCGGAGTGGATGGAATGACATCGACCGCGGCGTGAAATGAACCGATGCAGACAATTGAGAAAGGCGTCAGTAGACAAATTTGTAGCAAGTTCAATATGAACGGCCTTAGTGCTGAAGCACACACGTACGTTTTATGGGTCACGCGACCGCGTCCCCTTCCCTGTATTAGAAAAGGTCCTGCGTAGTCTACACCGCAGGTAGCGAATTCGCGGGTCGGCGTTACGCGCTCCGCAGGTAAATTGCCCATTTGGTAGGCCGCGCCGATTGGGTTCGCGCGGAAACAATTTATGCATTGGCGCACAATTTTTCTAACGACTCACCTCTCGGATATTATCCAAAACCTACATCGTAATGATGCTAGCGTTCGTTGACAGCCGGCGTGCAGTAGCCTACTATGCTCGTTCCGAACAATGAGAGAGGTCAACGGATGCGAAGCGGGGAGGATCACCGGGTGTTTCTGCTCGAAGATTATTGGAGCCTTCATCAGTTTTCCGCCCACCCTGATCAGTCCGTGTTCATCTAAGAATGGATCAAAGGATGCTAAGCTACTCTGGCGCTGTATCGGTTTGCCTGTGGTCAAGGATTCTAATTCGTTTGCAAAGTGTGTTTGTTGCGCGATATTAACGAGTTTCCATTCGGCCGTTGTCAGTTCCGCCGCGATCGGGGGGCTGCTGTTATAATCGCCGGTGCTATTTGATGTACGGATTTTGTCTCTGGTGTCTGCTATAAATCGAATGCAATATGCGCTTACGCGTAGCAATTGTTTATATGAAGAATACCGCGAAGGTAGATCGAAGGTGTCTTTGGCGGTGGCGTCGGACGTGGCTAGGTGCACCACGTTCGTTTGCCTTGCTTTAGGTATACCGACCGCCGCGGGTTCAAAGGACGGCCATTCATGGCACTCCCGCGAGAGCCAGGGCGGTCCGCACCACCGTAAACTATTCATACTAATGGTCAAAGGTCTAGATCCGCGAGATATTAAGTCTGCGGGGTTATCACCTGATATCACGTGCCTCCAGTGATCGGGTGACGTAACTCGCTGGATCTCGGAGACACGATTTGCGACGAATGTCTTCCATCGGCATGGCTCGCTTTTAATCCAAGCTAGTACCATTGTCGAGTTCGTCCAATAATATTCGCGCATGGGATGATCGTTTAACGCGTCCATTACCCTACAAGCTAATTCGACAACAGAACAGCACCGCATAATTCTAAGTGCGGCAAACTTATTGTTTTTAGGGGTGCCACGCGAGACTTGGCACATAATAGTCGAGACAGCCATGCCCCATTGTCTGTTCGGGTGCGCAGGTATACGGCCGCCCCATACGCCTTTTCCGACGCGTCCGAAAACCCGTGGAGTTCGACCCCTTGAGTATTGTTAGTTACGGTCCTTCGCGGAATTACCAGTGACGAATGGTCCCTTAATTCGCCTTGAAAATTAACCCATTCGGTGTGTATGTCTTGAAGAAGACTTTCATCCCAGCCTATGTGAAGTTGCCATAGTCGCTGCATGATCAATTTGGCCTTCGTGATAACTGGACCTATAAGACCCAGAGGGTCGAAGATTTGCGCAATTTCTGACAAGATGTGGCGCTTCGTGACTCTGCTGGATTTGCATTCGTTAATTGAGTAACGAAGCTCGTCCGCCTTCACTGCCTACAGCAAACCTAACGTTTTGGGATCTTTGTCACCTTGGTCGTGAGCGACTATTCTAGGGTCATTGCTTGCCCATTTTCGAATGGGAAAACCGGCCTGCGCTAATATCGAGGTCAATGATTCACGTGTCTGAATCGTTTGCTTGATGTCTTCGCATCCAGTTAACAAGTCATCTACATAAAAGTCGTTCATTATTACCTTACTTAAGTGGGGAGAGGATCACGCGTGATTTTCTGCGACCCGCTTAAGCACACGTGTGGCCAGAAACGAAGCCGATGCCGTGCCGTATGTTACGGTGTTTAAGTTGTAAGTCCTGACAGTTTCGTCCTCATTGTCACGCCAAAGTATGCGTTGGTATCTACGGTCCTCCTCCCGTACGCGAACATGCCTATACATCTTTTCGATATCTGCAGATAGTACGAAACGATGCTTCCTAAATTTGATTAAAATGCTGATGAGGTCACTCTGCTCTGTCGGTCCTACTGATTGCGCGTCGTTTAGTGAAATTCCGGATGACGTTTTGGCGGATCCGTCAAATACGACGCGAATCTTTGTTGTCGTACTGGTTGTTTTGAACACGGCGTGGTGTGGTAGGTAATAAGAGGTCTCGGGTCCGGTCATTGTCTCGGCGCGGACTATCGACATGTGGCCCAGGGCTTCGTATTCACGCATGAATTCTACATATTTTTCCTTGACCTCGGGGTTTTTTCGGAATTTCCGTTCTAGGCTTAGCAACCGTTTTTCGGCCTGAGATCGCGATTCGCCTAACTCGCGCAGTTTGCCATTAAAGGGTATGGCAACTATGTATCGTCTGTCGTCATCACGTACAGTTGTCTGCGCTAAATTCTGTGCGCAGTCGCTTCTGGAAATGTCGGGGGCCGCGGACCGGATGGGGCTAGCTTCTTCTACTACCCAGAATTGGGATAAAGTTTTATGCAATTGTATGTTGGTGACTGTATGACACGCTACAGGGGCCCTTCTCGACTCGATTGATAGATTGAGGCTCCCACCCAATACCCATCCAAGGCGCGTTTTTTGCCATATTAGATCACTAGATTCTACCTTATGCTGTCTGATGCACAGCAATTTCCAAAATAGACTGGCCCCGATTAAAAGGTCAATTCGGCCCTGTTGATAGAAGTTAGGGTCAGCCGGGACAACGCCAGCAGGTATGCGAATGTGATCCTTTCTGAGTGGAACATTTGGCATTTCCTCCGTGACATTTGGCAATACCAAACAGGATATTTTTGAATTGAACCTATTGCACTGCGACGTCAGTGCTAATTGCACCTCGGATCGGATCGGCTTGCTTGCCCTACCTAGCTCGCAAACCATCGTCTCGACTGCGATACGCGGAAGATTTAACTGCCTACAAAAGTCTTCGGTGACGATGTGAGCCTGAGATCCTACGTCTAATAACGCTCTACACTTGTGTTTATTACCCGTCCTATCCTGTATATAGACTATAGCTGTGGACAATACAGATCGCGGTGTTTCCTCGGTATTGGTTGCCGAATCGGTATCTATGTCTATCTGACCTTTATGCAACAGAGTGTGGTGCTTCCTGCCACACTTTCTACACATGCCGCGGGTGCAGTTTTGGATGCTATGTCCCGGTTGGAGGCAATTGAAGCAGCCCTGAAAGCGTTTAACCGTTTCATGTCTTTCGGGGAAGGACATGGTCGCGAATCGTTTGCAGTACTGTAAAGTGTGCTCACCTTTGCATAACAGGCATGTGGTTCTAGTGTTCACCACGTGAGCGGCCGCTACGTACGATCTATGTTTTGCACCGCTTGCTGATTGTTTCTGTCCCTAGGGTGACCTGCCGTCAACGCGCTACCTGGGTTCGGCCGACCGGATCTCTTTCGTAACAGGTATTGCGCGCGTTGCTCGATGAATTTTGAGAATTCGCGGAACGTGGGCCTACCGCTCATATCCATCGTTCGCTTGTCCCATTCGTCCAACGTGACTGAGTCTATTCGTTTGGATAGAAGCAGACTGATCAGGGCACTCCAGGCGTCAGCCAAGCTCATGAGCGATTCTAACGCGTTTATGTGATTGGTGGCGGTGTCGATGAATGCACCGAGCGCCGCACCATCTTGTCCCTTCACCGGCGGGATCTCAAGGAGAGCATTAAGATGATGGTCGACTAACGCCTTCGGATCCTCGTAACGCTCCTTTAGCCTTGACCATGCGAGTTGGTAATTACTTTCCAAAACACTTAACGATTGTACTAGACGCGCCGCGCTACCTCTCAATGCTGATTCTAAGTAATTAAACCGGTCAATATCCGTGAGTCTATCGGAATTGTGCACCAATGATATGAACGTATCACGGAAGCGTATCCAACGGCCAAAATCACCATCGAAAGTTGGCAGATTCATCAGGGGAATTCGCGACGCGGATTGTGTGTCGGACGGCGTGGGCGATTCACTACTGCTACGTGACGCGGTTTGTTGTGGACCTCTAACGCTAGCTATATGCCTTTCCGCGATTGCTATAATGCTGTAATAGCCGCTCTCAAATGTTTCGCGTTCCTCTATTGGAATTCTTTGGCTTCTGTGTCTAAATCTAGTGCCTCTATTTGAGATTGTATTCTATCGAACTGTTTGAGAAGGTCCTCGTTTGTCTTGACGCGTTTCTCAAATGCCATGATATGCGTACTATTATCGAAAGCGTTCACCATTCGCTTAAAGACTGTCAATTTCGCCTTAAAGGTTTTGCGCTCGGCAACGAGAGTCTTAAGTTGAGCTTCCACTGTACACGATCTACACAAATTGAGAACTAAGGATAAGACTTACGAGTAGGAGAAGATGCTGGCGTGATCTCTTCCGATGCGCTGCTAGGTCTCTGCTCCCAGGGCTCGCTGATGGGCCCGGGTCGTAGTCTTGTTGCTTCCGAAGATGCGATACCGCTTGCTGCTATTGTAGGGTTAATTATTAATATTGAACTTTATTAATAGAATAATAAAAGGTTAAAGTATAACACTCTTGCTTGGCGTTCTGCGAGGTACTGCCCTTCGGCCTGGGCCGTACCAAACGAAAACTAGACGAATTCGTCCGGGGACTATCGAACAACGATCTTTTGTTTCATCCGGTATCGGTGCGTCGCGGCGGTTGACTTTTTATGACGCATGCAGCGGATGGCACCACGCGACTCGCCACTCACGAACATAAACAAGCCTATTACACTATCACGTCCAGGGGGGTGGTGTCCTGTGATGACACGCACTGTCTCCTTCTTGGATGTACAAACAGTGGCACGATCTTCCCAAGGGTTGAAGCTGCTCGTGGACTGCCAAGATGCTGCTGTCCGCCTCGATTTCCAAATTGCTGCTGTCTGGCTCGATTTGCAAGTTGCTGCTGTCCGGTTCGATTTGCAAGTTGTTGCTGTCCGGTTCGACTTCCAAGGTTGCTGGTATCCGGGTCGAAGGACCAATGTTAACGCCCGTCGTTGATTAAAAAATCGTTGGGGCCTTGTTAGCGTTTGCACGTGGTGTGCCGACTAAGTATTATTTCCGAACTAATTCGAAGGACCACCTTCCTTGTGGCGGAAGGACAAAATGCAAGGTTGTTACTAAATAAACGTATATTCTACTTTACAAAGGTGTGAGCGGGGTGCTCGTTTAAACTATGCTCTAATACTTGTGTGGAAGCAACGGTTATACAGAATTTAGTGTGCTGCTCAGAGCGTTCCGTGTGCTGCTGAGAGCGTTCTATTTTACTGACTAATGTGCTCCTCGGAGCGTTCTAAACAACTATGTTTTTAGATTTAAAAAAAAGTCAACGATGAAGACTCTTCCCTCCCTTCCAATGACAGTTTCATGGAGTGGAGGGGACCGTAGAGCGAGGGACGGGTTGTCGTCGGTGGACGGGAGTTTGGCAACAGCGGGGTTTTTCCTATGAGCGCGGGCCCGCTCGCGAGTTCCGTTGAACCGTCCCGAGCGGGCCTACCGATACCCTTCTGGTGGTTGCGTTTATGACACGGCACTTAGGCAATCGAATGTACCGAAAATTAGTCTTCTTTGGCCACCGTGCAAAATTAATTTTGCCTAGCGTTTGGCGACCAGATGTGGACTTCACCGATGTCCTGAAGCACATAAAAGATTTGGCCGGGTCATAAACCAAGCCTGCCGCTGGCGTTAACAGCGTGCTAAAAAAGGCATTTTGTAGCACTATTGATTCGGAGTTTATAAATATTGTTCATAATATTATATTCGCATTAGTATCATGTTTGCATTAGCATTATTATAAGCGTAAAAGTCGAAGAAATTTTACGAAATCAGAAGTCAGAAATTTAAACGTGTCGATACTGATAGAACGGCCACACGTGCGTGGCGCTCAGTGGCGCTGTTGGCCGCGTCACAGAACCTCGCATCATAGATGGGGATGCCGTTTTTCCTAGCGGCTCTTGGGAGGCAGGAGTGGGGTTGACAACTACAGTAATGTCTCCCGTACTGTCCCGCAGCTCGGAATCGAATCGGGACAGTAGGAGAACACCGAGCCTACATTTCCAGCTGCGCAGCTCGCCTTTGAAGTTCGCCGAACAAAGAAAAGGGCAGCGAATAAAAGAGAAGGATGGAATGAGAGTCGAGGCAACCGAGAGATTTAAAAACCCGCGTACCAAATGTTATAATAAAGACGACACAAACTTTTTTATTTTTAACTTTTTCTATATGAAGCTATTTATCAGAAGCTTGTAGCGAAGATTACACATGTGTTGAATAATAATTACATGTTTCAGCTCAGCAAAATTTTCGGAAAAATTAAAAAAATTGTTTCAATGTTTTTCTTTTTTCATTATTCACAACTTTTCCATTATTTTTTAGCAAAATGAATTTTGCGATAATGGAGCTAAATGGAGTAAAATGAGTTATACAATAAGTATGAAATAAGTAAATGTTGTCCAAATTATATCATGCTTGATGGCATTTTAATCGGAAAAATTTCACGAATATGTTAAAAACATTTTCAGATAAAAAAAAGTAACATTAAAAAGTTATATTATTATATTATGAACTGTCAAGCCGTGGACTCTCATCAAAAGAACCGCCGCCGCATATAGCATTACACACATCACACGCTTGGCTGACTCCGACGTAGCGGTAGGAACAACACATAGGACAGTACGAGGGAATATCAAGTTGGGACACTAGGGGAGACATTACTCTATTCTGATCGACGGTGTAAGTACCTGAGTCCCTATCCCGGGTAAATTCCTCAGTGGTTTGACCGAAAAAGGGGACAAGAATACAGTTCGCGATACGTCCAGCTGCGCAATTACTCAAATTAACTCTCATCCAGCATCCAGCGACCACCATTTCGCGAAACATAACAATCGTGTAGGACATGTGTGCATTCTTGCCGGCACATGCATATATCGGCGCTTTTTTGTTAATATGCCAATGCCTTTATATTGTCTCATCTCTCGATCGTTGATCCCGGCCTCTTGACAGCAGTTGTAATCGGCGCAAATATTTCTAGCGTAGAAAGCAGTCTGTCTTTTTCAATTTAGTTTTACTTTTAGTGTTTATTTAGTGTAATCGCTGTGCGTATGTTTGTGATTGAGTGGACAATCGTCATGCGTGTGTGTTTTTAGGTGTAGAATAAAGTGCATGCTCTGAAAATTCTTTTGTGGATACTCGCGGGCGAAACAGTCACACAGAGTGTCATTCACATGAACACTTGCGAATGAAATAATCACGGTGCATGTACACATGGATACTTGCGAATAAAATAATCGCGGTGCGTGTGTAAGCGCGTGTGGGTGATTTTTTTGGGCAAAATCGTCAATTAGAAATTGCATTCATTCTCTTTACTTGAGACTCCCGTGAGGCGGGTTTTGATATGCCTTGTGAAATTTTTCAAGTAGGCAGGTTTAATGCCGTTAACGCAAGGTGTGTGCTTTTTCATAAATTGTTGCAAGAATGTAATGTCTTATCGCATCGTATGGTAGGTCATAGTTTCTGTTACATCGGTAAGCGAGCACTCTGTACGGGGAACTTGGTGCGCGATGACAGACACTGCGCGTGTATGGAGTGCTGCCGCTGGACAGGCGTTTTTAACCGTTTTAGTGCCAGGGGTTCTTAAAAATCCGTGTTGGATTGTGCCATGCAGCGCGATAGCGCTTCGTTCATTTGTCTGCGAGAAATGCCGATCGACGCGATTGCGCTGCTTTTTTTACTACATTCGGAACCGAGCGCGTTGCGAATTGACAATCGTGACCAAATATCGCGGCACATTTCAGCACAGTACGTGAACAGCGCGATCGCGCTGCATGGCGCTAAAACGGTTAACCTGTTTTTTACACATCGAGCTCAAGAACGAAGCCTCGGACACGATTTTTATATTCTTGATTTTCGTCTCATTTTGGCTTGTAGAATCACCCCTTAAAATATTTGACAGGGGTGGTGAAACACCCTGTATGTTTAATATGGAGGATCTCACTGGATGTCGGCACTTCAGTTTTCTTAAGCATTTTTGTCTGGTTTTCTACATATTCAATTTCCTCATTTGTAATATCCTTCGTTTCACGAGCAAAACGTACTCGAATCGGTCTGCAATATCTTAGGGATGAGGGCACTGGATTTTGCAATACAATGTGTTTTACTCCATTGATGTTACTTCTTAGCCTTAGAGGGACAAAGGGACTTTGAAGAATGTTTGCATCACAGGCATCCATTTCGTTTTGAAATTTCTGTTTAAACTGCCTTGTTGAGAACCATCACAACCCCATTTGAATAATAGTTCCAAACTACATTTCTCCTCTGCTGATAATTTATCCAGTACCTCATCCAAATATTGACAAAATCTTACAGAGGTGTGATCAAAGATCCTGTAAATTAAATTCTGCACAACACTCTGTAATATTTATTGATTTTGCTTTCAGGTAACACTGTTTCTTAACATTCTTTAAAATGCCTCGATGAATATGGCTAACGCCTGTGATGGTGGGTGTCTCCGAATCACGACACTTGTTTTTGATGCTTTAAATGCTTTGCGATACTTCGCCGCTCTTATTGGCGTTTCGGATATATTTCTTACTATTGTAGAAACATCCACATTTCCTTTAGCTCGCTGGCTCATCTGAGCTGTATAAGTTAACTCATCGGCAGAGACACTTTCCCTTAAATATTCTGGCTTTCGTTGCTTACTCTTGTCACTCAATTGTTTAAAACCCCTCGTTGATCGACCTACATTTCTTCTTGTTCCCGTAGGAAACTCAATTGAACCATTAAGCCAATTTTCATTTTTTTCATTAAACACCTTATCCGTTTTCTTCGCAGATAACCATCTGCGTTTAAACTTCGACTTCAAGTAGGATAATTTATGTTTCAGGGCTTTTTCGTTGTTCTTCAGAGTAATTATCACGGCTCAGCGATAAATTTTCTTAATAATTAAATCTTTTATTGAAATCATAACCCGCGCGCTGTTGCATGATTTCATACAATTGTCTCCGTGCCATTAGGTTAATTCCATTTATCCCTACTAATAAACAAACATACGGCTATAATAAATTTAATTCAACACAACAGTAACATTTCATAGTCACTTCTTTCACTTCTATCACTTCGAGTATTAATTTACTTCAAGAGGTAAATTATTCGTCGTCGCGATGCCTGGAGACACTGTATGAAGGCAAGTTTGGAAGATTCTTGATTTGAGAGTACTACCAATTGAGTACTGTATAAATTGCATTATGTGCAATTGTTGCTTTGACTGATGAATGATTGCATATGAAAAAGCAATTATGGTTTTGTAAAGTTCAGCTTTGTGTGACTGGATTTGGGGTTCAATATGATGTAAATGACACTTGTATTGTGTCATGTGTTTCAAAGGAATGAGGATGTATATTGATCTGAGTGGATGCAGTTATAATTGTTGTTTTGTTAATTGGTGCTTCTCGAGAGCGCAAAGTAGTCAGATTGGCCGTGTTAGCGACGATGTAATTTAGTTACGGTTCGAAGGCAGATAGCCCGCCGTTACTTGACCTTCGTTTAATTTATGACAGTGTAGCGGCCTGCTGTGCGTGTAAATTAAAACATTTGACGTGCAGAAGGTTGAACCGTTTTATGATACGCGCGCCTGCGAAGCTATTTTTGAGAAAGCCGTTTTTAACTATGTTTAATACTTAAGACGGTAACAATGACGTTCTGATTCGAACTTTCGTAGACGGCCTCAATAGCATATGCGGGTGTCATAAAACCGACCTTTCCGAAGGGCCCACGACGCGGGGCTAGGTGGCCTTGTAACCGACCGCGTCACGAGTTCCGGGCCTGGAGGAAATTCCGCTGCGTTGCCAAATTTCTGCCAAGACGTTCTCCCCCACCAAATCGCAGCCGTCTTCCGAAAAAGCGCGCCAAGGGCGCAAGGAATAGATGGCGCGATTTGGGTAATTAGAAAAGCTTGATTGGCTAACACCAACGCGCAGGGTTAGCCAATTAGAGAAAAGCGTTCCTCGCGGAGCTTTTCTGGAACTTCGAAAAGCTCCGTGATGACATTCTCCATCGACATTTCGTCAGAGTCACATATTACATTATCTCGTGGTAAATAACACTCTCTAAATATTGAACACTGTGTGGGATTATTTATCATCTAAACCCTACACGCTCATTACTTCATTGGTGACACCGACGTGAGCACAAGTTCAATTTATTTAAGTGTCGAAGTTCATAGTTTTCGAAAAACAAGAAAGTAAATATGGCAACACGTAAGGCCACAACTTTAGCCGCGAACAACAGCGCTCTTGCTACCGCTGATGGCGCCGCGACGCCCGAAACGTTCCGCGTCGGTATCCGCGTCCCGCCGTTTTGGCCCAGTCAACCAGCTGTCTGGTTTAATCAGATAGAGGCGCAATTTATATTGAATAGAGTTACATTGGACGACACGAAGTTTTATTTCATAATGTCGCAACTGGAGTCGAAGTACGCGGAAGAAGTCCAGGATATTTTTGCGAATCCTCCAGCAGCGGAGAAATACGAAACGTTGAAGAGGGAGCTAATCCAGCGACTATCAGTGTCGCAGAGCCAGCGGATCCGGCAACTTCTAGAGAAGGAAGAGATTGGTGACCGAACCCCGTCGCAGTTTTTACGGCATATGCGGAGCCTAGCAGGTACGACTGTATCGGATGATTTCCTGCGGACGCTATGGTCCAGTCGACTACCTGAGATGACTCGCGCTATCGTCACCGCGCAGGCAGATCTTCCGCTAATCAAGGTAGCTGAAATCGCGGATCAAATTCATGATAATACCGTGCGAACGCAGGTCGCGAGTGTAGCTTCGGACAGTACCACGGACTTATTATTAAAGCGTCTGGAGAGTATGGAAAATCGGATAGAGGAATTGTCCAGGTCGCGCGCGCAATATCGGTCCGGTAGCAGCTTCCGTCGCAGATCGCGTTCGGGGAGTGCGAAGCGTGGAAGATCGCCGGCCAAAAAGAAACTGTGCTGGTACCATCGCAAATTCGGGAAGGAGTCGACAAGGTGCCGCTCACCGTGCAGTTTCGGGTCGGGAAACGATCAGATACGCCACTGAACGCGGCTATCAGTGACGGTACCAAAACTAGCCGCCTCTTCGTCACCGACCGAGAATCAAAAGAGGAATTCTTGGTCGACACGGGCTCGGACCTTTGCGTGTATCCTCGCACGTACGTAAAAGGCCGAGTCGAGAAGACGTCGTACGAGATGTTCGCGGCTAACGGCTCCACCATCAGCACGTACGGAGTGAGAAGCCTCAACCTCGACCTGGGACTTCGCCGAGCTTTCTTATGGAAGTTCATCATCGCCGATGTATCAAGACCGATCATCGGAGCGGACTTCCTGAGCCACTACGGGCTGTTGGTGGACCTGCGAAACCGACGACTCATGGACCAAACCACGTCGCTGTTTTCCGTCGGAAGGGTACGAGCAGATAGCACCGAGTCGGTGAAAACCATCATCGTTAATTCGCCGTACTATCAGCTACTGGCAGAGTTTCCGGACGTCGTACGACCGACAGCGATTCACACTAGTGAGGTAAAACATGATGTCAAACATATAAATACCACATCCGGGCCACCGACATTTTGCAAACCGCGCAGATTGTCTCCGGAAATGTTCAAGATCGCGAAGACAGAATTTGAGAGTCTTCTTAATCAAGGCCACATACGACCTTCTAAGAGCCAGTGGGCTTCAGCCCTACATATGGTCCCTAAGAAGGACAACGGATGGCGGCCTTGTGGAGATTATAGAGCTTTAAATTCGCGTACGGTACCGGATCGGTATCCGATTCCTCATATAGAGGATTTTTCAAGAATGTTGTCCGGGAAAACGGTATTCTCGACGGTAGATCTGGTTAGAGCGTATCACCAGATACCGGTTCATCCGAGCGACATCCCGAAAACCGCGGTTACGACGCCTTTCGGCTTATATGACTATACAGTTATGCCATTCGGTTTGAGAAACGCTGCACAAACCTTTCAAAGATTTATAGACACCGTCTTGAGGGGCCTTGATTTTTGTTATGCCTACCTCGACGATATTTTAGTCGCTTCCAGAAGTGAGACAGAACATAGGGAGCATATTAGGCAGCTTTTCTCAAGATTGAACCAGTATGGCATCATTGTAAACTCAAACAAATGTATTTTTGCAGCGTCTGAAGTAAAGTTCCTCGGGTATACCGTAAATGGTACAGGCACGAAACCGTTGTCGGAAAAAGTTAAAGCGATCATCGATTTCCCTAAACCGCGCACGATTAGACACCTTCGTAGGTTCCTGAGTATGATAAATTTTTATCGTAGATTCATACCCAGCGCCGCGGAACTACAAACCCCACTTAACAATCTGTTAAGGGGTAGGAAATTGAAGAGTGATACCCCGGTTCAATGGTCACCAGAGGCAGAGACCGCGCTGCAAAGTTTAAAGAACGCGCTGGCAGATGCCGCGTTGTTAGCGCATCCATCTAATCACTCGCAACTCGCGATTATGGTGGATGCATCGGATTTCGCGTTAGGTGCGACATTGCAACAGCGACAAGGAAATTCGTGGCAGCCTTTGGCTTTCCACACGAAATCCTTGTCGCCAGCACAACGTAAGTACAGCGCATACGACCGGGAATTGTTAGCGGTGTATTCGGCGGTGAAAAGATTCCGACATGCGGTGGAAGGTCGTACGTTTACGGTATACACCGACCATAAACCCATAATGTTCGCGTTCAGGCAAAAGCCAGAAAAATGCACGCCCAGACAATTCAGGTACCTGGATTTCATCGGGCAATTTACTTCAGATATCCGTCATATTAGTGGGAAAGACAATGAGGTAGCAGATGCGTTGTCGAGAGTAGAGTCCGTGACCGCGTCGATAAATTACGACGATTTAGCTGAGTCACAAAAATCGGATGAGGAGCTAAAGAAGCTCTTAACGACATCTGGTACCTCGTTGCAATTAAAACAAGTCAAATTTGCAAATAGCGACGCGTGTGTTTATTGCGACATAAGTACGCGTAACGTTAGGCCATTCGTGACAAAATCCTTCCGACGACAGGCATTTTTATCCGCTCACGGGCTTTCACACCCAGGAGTTAAAGCCACAGTAAAACTAGTTAAAGCGAGATTCGTGTGGCCGTCGATAGAAAAGGATTGTCGCGAATGGTCTCGCAATTGCCTCGAGTGTCAACGCGCAAAAATTACTAGACACGTAACGAGTCCTGTTGGTAGTTTTGCGTTACCGTCTACTAGGTTCGAGCACGTGCATATCGACCTAGTAGGCCCGCTGCCGGCGTCGCGCAATTTTAAGTATTGTCTAACGTGCGTAGACCGCTTCACGCGTTGGCCCGAGGTCTTTCCGATCGAGAATATCGAGGCGGAAACGGTCGCGAGAGCGTTCGTCACCGGTTGGGTCGCGCGATTCGGTACGCCTGTGCGTATAACTACGGACCAAGGCAGGCAGTTTGAATCGCAATTGTTCCAGCGCCTTAACGCGTTCTTAGGTACGACACGCCTGAGAACTACTGCGTATCATCCGGCAGAGAACGGTCTGGTCGAGCGATTCCACAGGCAGCTAAAGGCGGCAATAAAGTGTCATGATAGCGAACACTGGACCGACGCGTTGCCGATAGTTCTGCTAGGCATTCGAGCGGCCTATCGATCGGACCTAAGAGCGTCGGCCGCTGAACTGGTATACGGCGAAAATCTTCGCCTACCGGCCGAATTTTTTTCAGATACAACGGAAAATAACACGGAACCGGTAGAGTTGGTCAAACAACTACGCGCGCATTTTCGGAAACTACGTCCAGTCTCGGGGTCACAACATGGAACGAGAAAAACATTTGTTTTTAAAGATTTAGCGACAGTATCGCACGTCTTTGTTCGCGTTGACTCGGTAAAAGGTCCTTTACAGAATCCGTACGAGGGACCGTTCCCTGTTATTTCCCGTTCGAAAAAAACATACGTTATCCGGTTGCGAGGCAGAGAGACTACCGTATCAATCGACAGACTCAAACCGGCGTATTTATTCGAAAGCGATGACGAATTCATTAATAGGAAGGATCAAACGTCCTTACGCGCTGCGCAAGATAACGCAGCAGACGAGCAACCAACCTGCACGCAGGAACCGGTACATACGCGCTCAGGTAGACGCGTAAGGTTTCCAGATCGCCTGCAGGTCGGTCACAACTAGATTTAAGTAGACCTGTGATTGTACATAGTTAAGTTAGTATACAGGAAATAGTTGTACTTTTGTAAATAGTCCTTACATTTAGAGTAGTTGTAAGTTAGTTATTAATTAGCGATAGAGAACCCTTAGGATAACGTTTGCACTGGCAAGGGGGTGATGTAGCGGCCTGCTGTGCGTGTAAATTAAAACATTTGACGTGCAGAAGGTTGAACCGTTTTATGATACGCGCGCCTGCGAAGCTATTTTTGAGAAAGCCGTTTTTAACTATGTTTAATACTTAAGACGGTAACAATGACGTTCTGATTCGAACTTTCGTAGACGGCCTCAATAGCATATGCGGGTGTCATAAAACCGACCTTTCCGAAGGGCCCACGACGCGGGGCTAGGTGGCCTTGTAACCGACCGCGTCACGAGTTCCGGGCCTGGAGGAAATTCCGCTGCGTTGCCAAATTTCTGCCAAGACGTTCTCCCCCACCAAATCGCAGCCGTCTTCCGAAAAAGCGCGCCAAGGGCGCAAGGAATAGATGGCGCGATTTGGGTAATTAGAAAAGCTTGATTGGCTAACACCAACGCGCAGGGTTAGCCAATTAGAGAAAAGCGTTCCTCGCGGAGCTTTTCTGGAACTTCGAAAAGCTCCGTGATGACATTCTCCATCGACATTTCGTCAGAGTCACGTATTACATTATCTCGTGGTAAATAACACTCTCTAAATATTGAACACTGTGTGGGATTATTTATCATCTAAACCCTACACGCTCATTACTTCAACAGGGCCAATGGTTTCTTTCAGTAACTCGAGGTTTGGCGACTGGTTCGTCTCCGAATGGATGGCTAGTGGTTCGAGGCCACGTGGCCATCAGGTGACGATGACTCTGTTCACCAAAAGAGTCGCGGCATAGTTTTAGGGATGGCAAGCGACACGACGTCGTTTTGCCTCTGTTTGAGTTGGTTTGGTGAGTGGCCAGGTAATGCTACAAACCGCGTGCTCACTGAGTGAGTTTAACCGACGCGAATTAAGACTTGAATAATTTCGGAGTTTTTACATTCACAGAGATGAGCATGCGAAACCGATAAGGTTAAGCGTTGAGCCGAAATTTAACTTATTAAACCTCGCGTTTGAGTGAATGCGCCGAACATGAAAAGGGAAATACTTGTACCGGAATCTGAGTAAAGAGAATGAGCGAAAGCGTTGTAAGTGCGCACTTAACGATAGTCCGAACAAGAAATAGGATATGCCGGCCACGCGACGCGCAAGAAGCTGGCAGGAACGCGAACCGGAAGTTGAGTGGGGGTCAAAGGACCCAAAACTATTGGCATGCGATCGATCGCACGATCTATGTGCTAATTGATTGGCTCCGGCTGAGTGCGCGAGCCGCTGAGTCGCGTCAGAGGACCGGAACGCCTGGAAAAACCCTTGTAAACGCGGCTAGTCCTCTCCGTGGCCAATTAGCGTCATCTATTGGAAAATTCGCAAATTTCCCAACAGATGCCGTCGCTCAGTGACAATCTGTAGCGGGCTCTGCTACGTCCGTGGATAAGGTAGGGATGGAAGTTACCACCGCTGTCTTGTTTTTTAAAAGTACGTTTACTATTTACACTATTTACAATTACTGACTAAACAATTAAACATATAACAAATGCACACACACACCCACAGAGTAATTAACCGTTAACTAAAAATATATATATATATATATTAATAGGATGTATACACGAACTCTGTAACTTTATACGATGTGCGCGCGGTGGCGGTTCAACCAAGAAGAAGGCTGTTTCCTTCGTCAGGAAAACCGTCACCCACGCCGGAAAATAGAGGGCGTGCTACTTCCGTTCATTTTCCGCGGGAAAGTTTTTCCGGAACATTATCTTTCGGCGGGACGTTTGAATATCCGCCGCTGGCGCCACAAATATTCATAAAAACCGAACAGCCTCTAAAAAAGGACATTGTTCCTAGAGGATCTAGTCATGGAGTGGGGAGGGGAGAGTGCCGTCTGGTAAGAGGACTGTGTTGGACCGCGCAGCACTTACCCCAGAACCTTCGAGAAACACTGATCTTAGAATATAATTTCCTCCAAACGTAAGCAGGATCCAGTTCGCTTCCTTTCCTGAAAGGTACCTGGGACGGTAAGGATCACTAAGGGATGTGGAAGTTGGATCCAGTTCGGTACCTCTCCAGAAGGGTGTCCGAGAAGGTAAGGATCACTGAGCGATGTGGGCCTTCAAGCGGAAGCTAGATCCAGTTCGCTCCCTCTCCTGAAGTGTGCCCGAGAAGGAAAGGGTCGCTGAGGAATAAGGATTCTAAGGAATCTAACGATTTCTAGAAAGATGCGAGCTGCCTTAAAACACGAGTATTACTTGCCCAATTACAGCGAAGCCGTGAAAAAATATTTATCACACACAAAAGTTTGTACAAGTATTCGGAATTAGTTGGTCCAGCCTGGATTATCCGAAGATGCACCCGCTTTTAACAAAACTAACTTTAATCCCGTTATATTTCAGCATGCAAAACTACACGAATCTCGAATGTAATCTCTTACAGAATAATTCGTGACTGGATTCATGTATTACAATTTTCGGTGGTATTATTTCAACCGATGCTCGACACGAAATGATTCTCACGGCGCGGTCTGCCGGTTCTTATATCCGCAAAGAGGAGTGGGGATGACATGTATCCCAAGAAGTGGAGGCGCTCCTAATGGTAGAGGTACGCCCACTTCCACTCCTGTGTCACATGAATGACTTGTATGTGCGGTTAAATCCCGTATAAGATAAATTGCGAGAAATCGATACGCCACTAGGTTTTGAAAGCGTTCATGAATCAAAGCGCTAAGATAGAATGATCGATTCGCAGCGGTACGCCCAGACACCTTACTTTCTGCGCAAGTGGTTCTGCGCAGCGGTGCCATAACGCGTGGCCAAAGAGGAGATATAACAAGAGGCGACACTCCTGACGAAGAAACCACTTTCAGAGAGAGACGAACGATCCAACCAATTTAAATGCTCTTCCTGTAATGGTCGATAAACTTCGATAATAACCGTTGAACGCTCAATCAGGATTGGTTAGAAAACTTTTTCGGTAGTATCAAACAACAAAGTGGAAATGCTGTAAATCCAACAGCAATCCAGTTTGCAAGGGCATTTAAGAAATTATTCTTAGCCGTCTATTTCCATTCAAAATTTGTGAATTGCATGGATGATTTTGATAATATATTAACAAATTCAGCCAGATTATCAGAACAAGCAGTCTCCTTATTAATTGTTCCAACTGCTCGTGAATCTCTTCATGTAGAAAATATTGCTGAATATTTATTACATACATGTTTGAAAATCCATTCTTGCCAGATATGCAAAACATTTTCTACAGACAATGAATAGTTAGATGAAAGTAATTTATTTATACATTTTAAAGCATATGGGGCACAGTAGAATCTATATGGTGCATTAAGAAATCCCCATGAAAGTTTTCATAATTTCTTGTTTTCCTTAGAAACTATGTTTTTCTCAAATGCGGAATTTCTTTAACCCCATAAGAGTATAAAAAATAATTTATTTCAATTATGTACAAATTTTTAATCTTGTAAGGTTAATGTAAATATTCCGAAAGCCAATATTAGCAACATGCAAAAAATTTATGACACAAATAAATTTCCAGTTATCAGAGGTTTACGTGAAATAAAGATATTTTAAATCCAGATGATTTAAATTTCCCGCTTGCCTATACAACGAATTTAAAAGACCAGCAAACTAGGAGTGTTGCCTATTGCTGTATCTACTCTTTGGCGTGGCGGCAGTGCCCAAGAGAAGTGCTTAGTGCCGTGTCATGATGGGTGCCGGTGCCCCAATTTATAATATTTTAGAATCACGTTGTGAAATTATAGCCATCGTGCTAAATTGTTTGCGCCGGGGAAAAAAAATAAAAGGAAAAATTTGGTGTGGACGTCACACCGTACAACTTTTATACGTAATATTTTTTCATATTATTAAAAATAGCGGAGATATTTCAGGTGAACAAAGTTAGTGGCACACCCTGCATATGCTGATAAGGAATCGATTAATACCTCCTTACAGCGAGGGACAAAAGTATTCATACAGTATTAACTTTGTTGATAAATAGAATTGACACTATGGAACCGAGGCAAGTTCGCCGATATAGACATAATAACAACCAGTCTTAAGGTTGTTCACTTGAATCTAATAGTCGTAATAGTACGCTACGATTAGTAAGCTGAAGTTAACACCAACAATGTAAAGTATGGGTCGAAAAGGCAGTGAAACTACAATCGAGGAAAGAAGAATTGTTACGTGTTAGAACAGGAACGTAGCCTTCCGGTGCAGCGAGATCGATTGTGTTTACTTTTCATGCAAGTAATAGATGCATTATAGCATCTAAGTCCCTTATTTGGTTGCTCAAGCCAGACTTCAACTTTGACGTGATGTTTGCCGCATGTGGCCGCTTTGAAGCAGGTTCGTATGGACAGCTATAAAGATGACGTATCAACCTGTGTTAGCATCTTCATACTAACTGAAGACGGCGGGTTTTTAGTTAGTCCCCGGGATCGTAAACTGCCACTCTTTTTTCTAATGAGCCTCTGTTAAGTTCCCCACAGACAATCAGATTCCTCCGACCAAGCAGCCTCATTGGATAGAGCAAGTGACATGGAAGGAAGCATTAGATGACTGGTAATACCTGGGAATTCCACCTTCGCAACTGCCCTTCCTACATCATAGCTTTCGGTGACACGGAAAAAGAAGAGTTTAAAAAGAAGCGAATAGGCGCTAATTAGGAATTATCCCTGAATGATTCCTAAGACAGAGGTTGATAGGAGCCTTTTGGGAACTTAGCACCTAGGACATCTCCCAACAGAATGATGATGGATTAATTGTTGGAAGAGATGAGGGGGGTGGGGACTTAGGAAAACCTGATTTTTATAATAAAATATTCTTGATATCAAAAGTACAATTTAAAGAATACATTTTTTTGTTTACTGTCTGTTTACAAATAAAATTTCACCAAATTTTCTTGCTTGGCTATTGTTTGTATAAACTGGGTACTACTCTGCATAGTAAAAGCAGTTTAATGCGTCCAGACGGATCGCACAATGTAACAGGCGGTTTAAACGCGTCGTTCTGTAATATTTTAAATTCTACTTTAATGGTTGGAAGATCGTAACAATATCAATACAAACCTTTCATTTGAAATTACAATTCTTTTAGGTAGCTTCGGTGTACTTACAGTGCTTGTACAAGATTTGGTCATTTCTTTGCAAAGAGCACTGGCACTCGAACTATTTATTTTGAAATCGGTCAGAGATCGAATTAACTGAAGATTGGCTTACCATCGGATTAAAATTCCTGAAGTGGACCGTAAACCGTTTACTATGCATCTTACAAGGAATGTTACGGAGTTGACACACGCCGATTTCGACAAAATTCTGATATACTACAGATCTCAAAAAACTATTCAACACATATTTTTTTATATCGGCCATCGTTTACTTTGAAGGGGAGAAAACAGCTCTCGAAGTAGAGGGTGAAAACGCTATTTCGCAGTATATCCGAAAACTATGGGAGATAGAAAGAAAGTTTAAATATGCAGTTTGCCTATTTTTTAATGCCGAATCTGCCTATGTAAATAGTTTTTAAAAAAATTAATTTGTTTAAAAAATATATTAAAAATTTGTATATTTTTGCAAATTTTTCTGGCTAAATGTTGATTAATTTTTATGAAACTTTGTACATGTAAACTTTGAATCAGTACCAAAAATACGGATAAATTGAAATTTTTCATTTCAGTCTAGCAATAAATATTATTACATGCGCATTATAAGCGCATTTTGTGCCCGATGAAAGTTTTTAGATTCGTATGATTGAGGTTCCAGTACGTTTTTATGGCGTTTTGAGCAATTACATTACCCTAAGTGTTACTATTGCGTTTGCAAGGGTAATGTAAAGGGATCGCGGTCAGAAGTAGATCGTAATTAAAAAAGTAGTTAAGTTTGAAAAGTTGGTTGTCCGATGTCGCACGTTAATAAGCATATGGTAGCCGTGAAAAGAGCTGTTTATTTTATGGACTTCCAGTGTCTCCAATATCGAACCAGTAACAGTGCATCAACTTCAAACAGCAAGCATCTACATATAAAACAAATTTATATGAAAACTATTCTGTGTAATGGTTGAAGTAATGATAATTCTCGAAGAAATGGTTAAAACACAAGTGTTTCTGGCACCATGAACATTTTAACTCTCATCCGTCCCTCTTTTTCCCAACATAATTTGTCCCTCGGTGTCAAATTGACACAACGGTAAAAAATCGCTTTAATGAAAAGATAAGTAGTTAAATTTTCAAATTCTTGCATTAAAAGTAAAAAAATGAAATTTCTGTACATTCAGTACATTCGAGCATAAGATTGTTCACATCGTTTAGAAATAATTATGGGATGTCCAAGGCATAGGTACTGCTTTTTCACATTTATCGCATTTTTGTGAGAAGAATGTGTCAAATTGACACGAAGGACGGATGAGGGTTAAAGCAACGACTTCTGCGCATTCACAATAATATGTAGTTGCAAACACAATAACAACACTTAGGGTAATGTAATTGCCTAAAACGCCATAAAAACGTACTGGAATCTCAATCATACGAATCTAAAAACTTTCATCGGGCAGAAAATGCGCTCATATTGCGCATGTAATAATATTTATTGTAAAGTTGAAATTAAAAATTTCAATATATCCGTATTTTTGGTACTGATTCAAAGTTTACATGTACAAAGTTTCATTAAAATCAATCAAAATTTAGCCAGAAAAATTTACAAAAATATGTAAATGTTTAATATATTTTTTAAACAAATTAATTTTTTGAAAAACTATTTACGAAGATAGATTCGGCATTAAAAAGTAGGCAAACCGTGCATGTAAACTTTCTTTCTATCTCCCATAGTTTTCGAAATAAACTGCGAAATAGGGTTCTCACCCTCTACTTCGAGATCTGTTTTTACCCCTTCAAAGTAAACGATGGCCGATATAAAAAAAATACGTGTCGAATAGTTTTTTGAGATCTACATTATATCAGAATTTCATCAAAATTGACGTGTGTCAAGTCCGTAACATTCCTTGTTAAACTGTGAACTGTGTGTCGTGTACTATGTATCTTGGATTGGAAACTGTGAACTGAGTTGGCTGTATTGAACTGTGAATTGGCTGTGAACTGAACTGTACTGAAGTGACTATTAGTTGTTTTGCTGCTTAACTTATGCCGCCGGATATCTGAGTCTGACAAGGAACATCACTTAATATTTGATACGTATTTTTTCATTGGCGGATATTCATGTTTTGGGGGGTGAAATTTTCCTTCAAATTTTAGGAATGAAAGGATTTTGGGCCGAATAACTCAGAAACTAACAAACATAGAAAGAAAATGGTATAGACAAAAATTACTTGAATTTTTATAAGGTATAATATGACATAAGAGAAATTTGATCCAAGTTATAGGTGGCACCACAGTTGTCAAAGAATCACATTTCTTGTACATATTTTTCGTAAGGTATTGTTTTGTTTAAGAAAAATGCGCCAATGTGAGTACAAGATCCACTTAATAAATACATATTCTCAATTTTAGAAAATGTCGAAAAAAGTAAGAACAATGACATTTCTGCTAAGCGTAAACAATCCTGTACAGTTGCGCTTGACAATCATGGTGCGTGTAATTCACACGAACACTTTCGAATGAAATAATTGCGGTACGTGTGTGTGCGCGTGTGGGTGATTTTTTAGGACAGAATCGTGTTTTGGAAGTAGCATTCACCCTCTCTACTTGAGGATCCCGTCGGATGCGCTTTGATATGCTCTTGTGGATTTTTACGAGTAGGCAGGTTTAATGTCGTACGATGAGACGTATGTGTTTTTCATACACTGTCACAAGAATGTAGTGTCGTATTGTGTGGTATTGTCGGCCATAGTTTCTGTTACATCGGTAAGCATGCGTTCTACACGGTAAATCTGTCGTGCGTTGACCACCACTGAGCGTACCATGGCTGACCTGCCTCACGTACGCCGCTGAATGTTGAATTGCCATGCTATAGGCGTTCCATAACTATAAAATGAAGCCATCACCGCAATTTCGTCATTCTTGGTTTTCGACTTATTTTGGCTTATAAAATCACCCTCTAAAATATTTACCACCTGTAGTAAAGCACCCTGTATAGTGCCAGATAATCTAATCGCCCGGTAACACTTTAGGTAAAAACGTTGACACAAGAATTAAAAATACTAGTGTGATTTCTTTCTTACGAGACGGTTTTTTTCCGCCAAGTATATAAGCTTGGCAGATTGTTGCGTCAAATCTTGCCCTGTGTCCATGTGAATTCCACGCTGCTCTGTATTCTGTATAGCCGCCAAGAGGTATGGTTGAGCAGCAAGTGATGCGTAGCATGCAACAATGCATTATTATCAAATTTCTCGTCAGTAGGCGGTTTAACTGTCAGAATGTCTTCAAAGATTCTAACATTTCTGAAAATTACTAAAATGCTTCAAACTTTTGAATATTATTTACACATAGTATAAGTAGTTCCATACTGTCGATAATAACTCTTACATGCAGTTGATACGATATTCAAGATGTAATAAAAAAAGAATGTGTAGAAATCAGGGGAGTTTATTTTGAAGTTCGGCATGTAGAAAAAGTAACTTTCTAAAAAAGTGTTTTTAGAAAAATATCAGTCTGGTTTAAATTCTAATTCCCGAATACTGTAACATTTAACATTCGCGTTGCAGATTTAAATTCATGCTGGCGCTACAAGCTTGAGCTGTTTGGATCATATCACATAAAATTATACCGTAAAAACATGACCGGTTTTATTTGCTTTTATACGCACTTGTCCTTCTAAAATAACTTACTTATTTAGTTTTTGTGGTAACTCATACATTGTTTTTTATTACCTATTCGCTCGGTTTTTACACACACTCTCACATGTATTTCGCAAATATAAGATGTCCTATATAGTGGCGGATATACAGGGTGTCCCAGCTTATTTGTTACAAGCTAATATTTCCTAACTTGTTTAAGATACAAAAAGTGTTTTATATGGAATTTGCATGGTATGAGGGTAAATTTTTTGGCGAAGACAAATTCTTTTTTACATTATTATTTTAAGAGATATGAAGGTTAAGTTCGTTTTTTTAAATGGAACTATGTATTTTTGTTCAGATCATTCGATAGTGCTTTTCAAGACGAATTCACTGACCTTTAATGTATACACCCGATTTTTAGTGGTTTTTGAGATATTGCGCTTACAAATTTAGCGATCCTCAACGGAAGAAACCCGGCCGAAGAGGAAATACCGGTAGTGGTCTTGTTCACGCCTTAAGTTCCACGTGTTAGACGTTGTCTCTTGAAACAGATACGAAGGGTCTGCACCAGGAACAGCAGACCCAAACTCTGGACAATAGTTTTCTATTGTAAAGTATCAACGATACCTTTCTCGACACAGCAATTTGCGGAAAACAACTGTCCAGATTTGGGCCTGTCGTTCCTGGTGCAGATCCTTCGTATCTGTCTCAAGAGGCAATGCCTAACGCGTGGTACTTCAGGCGCGGACAGAACTACCACCGGTATTTCCTATTCGGCCGGATTTCTTCCGTTGAAAATCAGTAAATTTGTAAGCGCAATACCTCGAAAACCACTTAAAATCGGGAGTATACATTAAAGATCAGTGAATTCGTTTTGAAAAGCACTACCAAATGATCTGACCAAAAATACATAGTCCCATTTAAAAAACCGAACTTGAACTTCATATTTCTTAAAATAATAATGTATAAAAGAATTTATCTTCGTCAAAAGATGTACCCCCTCGTACCAAGCAAATTCTATATAAAACATTTTTTGTATCTTAAATAAGTTAGGAAATATGAGCTTGTAAAGGCTATTTCTGAAGCTATTTCTGAAAAAAATGTTGCAGACAAAAGTTTTAAGGTTTTAAAAGTTTTATTGAATGGTCATATCCGTTTGAGCTTGAGTGGAGGGGCCAAGGTCACGTCGAGGTCAACACGATTTTTTTTAAAGGGAACACCCCATTTTTTATCATGCCATGTTAGAGCTGTGGGCGTGACCTTTTCAAGCCACTGGTCGATGACCTTTTGTTGATGAAAATTGTCTGAGTTATGGATTATAAGTATATGCCCGCCACTGTATGTAACAAAACACATACAGTTTAATAAAATAAGCTAAGATGATAATTTATCCGAACACATACATTTATAACGTACAATAAGCATCTGTGCCTAGACCAGTACGGTGACCTGTAGCACTCGGTAAACGATTTTTTAGAACGCATGTATGCGTTCATCGTCCTCAAAGGGTTTTGAATCTTTCACACTAACGCTTCTTTTAATTAATTGGAGGCTACCTAAATTTTTCGACAGGTTACCATCAGTTCTTATTCAATGATTAACCAAACATGTAACGTAGGTATTCAAAATGTTAAAAAGGCCATTTAACAAAAAGCTGTTGTTCTATGATCAACTTGACATAATCTAAATTTAGAATTTGGGAAACTTGTTAAATTTTTCGGTGTTCAAATATTTGAACATTTCTGCAATCCAAATATTTGGCGAACATAATTTGAATACTTAGGTATTTTTGGATATTTGGGTTTATTTGAACATAGTACAGAGTATTTGAGATACTTCCGGTAGTCTGACAAAAAAATGTTATTAAAAAAAATTAATCAATGCTCGATCGTCAACAAACTGCAAAAATACTTTTCTTCTATAACAAAAATCGAGGCTACCTTCACTTTTTTAAATGACACCATATAATTTTTTCTACGCAGTACTGTAGGTGATATTCAGACAAATTCAATTATGTAGGACAAAGCTAATTTTGTTTAATAACTTGTTGAGAAAATCATTTTTAATGTGATAGAGGGTTCTTATGAACGCGTTATTCAGGAATGCATCATCACTGAATGTAAACAGTAAATAGCTTATCATAGACTTCTTGTTCATAATATGTAATCGTACTATCTACTATGGAACACGAAGTATGCGAGTGCTGAAACTACATGCTGCCTTCTGCAACACAATGTTCTGCACATTATATTCAATTTCGATGTGTAGCAGCAAATAAGTTCATGGATCTACAGTTCTACATGCACATATTATCCGAACCCAAAATTCTTGGATAGTGTTCACGAGTGTTTCATAAACAATTGATTGTAAATGCTCCCATAAACTTATTTTACGTATTTTTCGAAACTAACTTCTTAAGACTACCAATAAATGTTGCAGTGTAAAAAAAAACGTGTCTGTGTTGACAGATCTTATATGTTTTTATATAAATGACTGTTACATTAGAAGCAATTTTTCAATATTTTTTTGTAGACCAAGGTTGTACATGCATCTCTGATTTTTAAATAGTAGTACGTCCAATAAATATATTATACGAGTACATGTAATTTTTTAATTCATGGGTAATAATCAACGAACTTTGAATTAAAATATTTTATTTTTACCTCCTTTATCTAATGATCTTGTACCTAGGAATCTCTAGATTATACCTTTACCGTTAAATGAATTTTTGTCCAGACTATAAGAAATATTTCCGATGCTGTGTGAAATTCAACGAATGTGAAGTTTAAGACACACTCCTACTACATCATTTCAGATAATTGGAACTTTCCAACGTCAACTACTATTAAATCATTTTAACATCATGTTTCTTGCATGCTTCTCCGAAGTTTGTATACTTCCGAAATAATGTACCTACAATGTTCATTGTAATTTATATTTGAGGTATAATTTATTTAATGTGTGCGTTTCTGTTTTTCTTGTGAAAAATGTTAATAAAGAGAATACTTGTTTGTAAATTATTTATGTATATTACGAAAATCAATTTGCAAAATTATTATTTTACTACAACAGGAAATACTTTCACAAATAAGAGTTGTAATTAGAGAGATGGACTGTGTACTCGTGATTCCTTTTTAACTACATATTTCAAGTACAATCTACCTTGAACTAATTACCCTGACTTCACTCTAGTTGATATATTCGACTTGTTCCTCAAACGAATTCAATAAATTTGTATCATCAAAGAAGTACCTTAAAAACGTTCTACTTCCGGTACAAAATTATTTATGTGTAACAATAAGAGATTGAAAGTAAGTACCTACCCATACACATGTATACGTTTAGTCTGCTTTTCTTCTGACCGATTACCTTTCCCACGGCGGCTTGTAGCAGCATAACCGCGTTTATATTACAGTTTGCCGTGCACACTTAGTCACAAGCGTGCTCATACACGGACAAACTTAACATACGGCTCGGTATGAGAAATTCTCATTGCGAGGGCGATTGTCTGTTGCAATCGTAAAACGCTGGCACTGATCCAGTTTGGAAATCAAACACGTAGAAGCTCCATATCTGATTAAATTACTAGCAAATCAGCTTTTATCACAATGCATTCTGCCTTACTATTATAAATTTATCTAAAGATATTAATATCTCTAAAAACTGAGCTATTATGATGCTGACTTGTTAGAATTTATGTTCACACGTTTGTTATCTGATAGATTCTAAGAATAAAGAAATACAAATGCAGCTGCTATTGAAATGCTGTCCTACCTGCAAATATAAACCTAAGTTGTCCTCATGGTGTTCGTCAATAATGTCTTTGGTGTTTAATATTTTATAAGTAGGAGATAGATTCACTGTTATTTATGTATGAATTTCAACACACAGTGGTATAATATAGAGGATTCATCATAAAGAAATTTAGTTTTTCATGCGCTTTTTCAATCATTTGTCATATAAATTCTTTTTTATTTTTTGTTTTTCAACATATTATTACATTAAATTTCACTTATTATTATTTCACTTAATATTACTTGTCACATACTAATGTTGCATTATTAAATTTTGTTGTTAAAAATGTCACAATTATTACTTATTTCAAATATATCTTATGTAATTTTGTTCACATAGGACTTGAGTTTCTGTTTCCTAGTAGCATACTTCAGTTCATAGATTTCACGAAAATGTACATATCCAGTACAAGTTCAGATTTAAACACTATTTGAACAGTAATATAATATTATACATTTATTTCCTAAATTCAATTATTTATACACTAAATACATACTACGTGTCTTGTGCCCATTGTCATGACTACTTCCGACTCCCTTATTTTGTAGTAGTCTAATCTTATTTCCAAACTATAGTCCTACTCTTGGTGACCCGGTAGTTTGCTCTCGAATTTCTTACATTCACCGTATCGCATTCACCTAAGCGGACAGAACGTTATGCTTTCCTTTCGATCGACTTCGTTGCTATGTACCCTATAATACTAGTTACATGGTCACATTGTTTTTTAAGACAGATTCGTAAAAACACGAAGAATTAACTGCATCAAATGTACGTCTGTATTCTAACAATGACGAACAATTTCAAACGAATAAAATATGTTTAAACTTCACTCAGAAACATGAAACTTCAGTGAATATTATTATTTTGAATTTAGTAAATACTGTCAATTATGTTTTGTCTGAATCCAATAACTTATTAGTGTGTTATTGTTTAGTACGGGATCCATAGTAATATATCAAGTTTCGTTTAATTTTGAATATATATAAATAATTCATAGGTGAATAAACTTTTAAATGTTGTGATTTAGATGTCCTATTTTAGAATATTTTTATACCACAGTTTTTACATTATTCTTACTGCCGTCTAAGAATATTCTATTTATTATTAATACTGCGGCATGTATTATTTTTGATCCAATAAGACATTTAGTATTACATTATATTTTTTTACATGTATTTATTTCGTACACTTTTATATTATTTATATTTGCATGTAGTATATACACCAATGTGTACATTTTTATTAATATTGGTCACTGAAAATGTGTGATTACAAACTGTATGCGTTTCAATGAAAATTTAGTATGAATGAATTATTGATAATCAGAAATCGAGTTTAAAAATTAAATAAACTGAAAAAATTCTTCATACCACGCTTATATAGGCACACAATGGATGTCTGCGATATACGTACCAAATTTGATCTATATAATGAAACAAAAAATATTTTTACATACATTAATGTCTTTGTTTTCTGTTCTCTATGTGTACGATGTGTACTTATTAGAAACAGTTCGTCGTGGAAAAGTGGTTAACAACCCCACCTGGTCCGTTCGGGCGCGGCCTTTCCCCTTCGTCTATAAAGCCACCAGAAAGTCACTTCTACCGAACATTCTCTCGCTGCTTCGTCACTCATTTGTTCACCATGTGGCTGCTTATCTTCGCAGGTGAGTGCGCTACATCACGCTTTTCATGGAACAAGAACGAGTTTTCTGGTGTTAATTTTAACATGTGATTAATTATGTTTTTGTGAAATTCATGTCGAATTTTGGAAAAAATATAACGTGTATATGTGCTGCAACGTCTATTCGGATTGTGTGTGATTTTATTGAAATGGATATATCAACAATTAGAAGATGAGTGTTTTATTCTTCGACGAGTTGAAAACATTTCGTTGTTACAAATGCTGAATGGAATATATAAAAATAAATTGTATAATGCAGTTGGTAGTTGTAAAAGTACTATTTTTCCTGTAGAACTCCGTAACTGATCTGATGAGTGTTATAAAACGGTATACGAAATAATTTTCTGTTAATTTTGTATTTTCGTTTTGATATGTACTGTGGTTGATCATAAAGAAATGATTATAAGCATTATCTCATGTAATATTGAATTATACTGATATCGAATATTAAAAAAATAGTAGTTTTCGTAATGTTTTAGGAATGAACATTTCAAATTATTTTAATATTTTAATCTTCATGTTTTTGTATTAATAGTTTCAGTATTTGATATGTCATATGCATTACACGTACATAGATAAATGTACAAGTATATTTTCAGTTCACATTGTCAACCGGATGTGTACATATACAGCAAGGATACTATATCGAGTTGACAGTGTGAACTGTTCTTTAAAGTAAAGAGCATGCAATACAACTTTCCTTGATTTGCCAGATAAACTGGTGCATACGGACATTGCATTCGTATTAGAAACTTGCTTCCTCGAACAACTTGGTTCACTTTCGCGTTTCGATTTATACAAATATGCAGACTGTTATTTCTCTAAAAAGACTGGAAAATTATTTTTTATACTTGCTTTTCAACAAGTAAAATTTCTAATTTATTGGATCGATAATTATATCAGAATTTCCTTTAAGGAAAGGAAATTGAAAAACACTGGAAAGTGGTTAAAATAGACGCTCTACTCTTTTAGCCTTTATCTAACGATATTGTTAAGTTCACAGTTTTAGTATAAAGTCCTTACTTTTTATACGTTTATATAAAACATTTTTAATAATAATGTACCTTTTACAGCAAAAGAAAACGAAATTTTTATTTTTCAATACTGTTTAACATTGTTTTCATACAAATTTTATGTGAAAAATTCATTAGAATCTTTCGTATTAAGAATATCATAAATTGAATTACATTTCGGACAGTATGTTCACTAACTTCAGTGATATAATCATCATATAATTATAATTGGGTGTTAATTCATTGCATTTTAATTTTTAACCTTGGGTTTTACTTCATAAACAAAGTGTCATTTGATCTATTATTCTAATTTCAAATACTCTAGGCTATCTAAATTTATAACGACTCTATACTCCATTATATTAAAATTTTATCTTTAACGAACAATGTTTCTGCTTATTGCAACGTAATCATTACACTTGTCGTTAGTGAAATCTGATGTGGGAATAATCTGAAAAAGAAGACGACTTTATTGTTATGCGTGTGAAACTAATTACGTACTTTAATGTATGTGAAAGTGAGTCTTTTTAAGACATGAACTTAACACAATTTCTGTGAAAATATACCTCTTATGGTCTGAATTCTGAAAGCTTTTAAGCATGAAATCAACTTGCTGGGAAAAGTGTAATTTTATGGTATGGAGTATATTATACAATGACTTCGAGTACCTAGATCCTGGTTATTATAATATTACCATTGCTGTTTTCCGTTGACGACTAAAAGAATTTAGTACTGTACTATTAAGAACTGTAGAATTATAACAAAAGGAGAATACTTTTAAAAGTCTTTTTGATCATTAATTTTCCATTTCAAAATACACATTTCGCAACTGTACGAACAACTGTGTAAAATATGGCACTCTTTCTATAAAAGAATTTTTACTCATATTCTTTTACGGCAATAAATGGACACAGAAGAATCATATTAGGTGTTGTTACATCGCAGTGCATAAACATTTAGCCTGCTATTGCTTTCTTCGCATCATATCATAATATTTTCGTTATACTTCTATAATTAACCATTTTTGGACCTGTGGTTGTATAACATTTTTTAAATTTCCATTTATAGAAAATGTTGATACAATCTGATCGTTTATTTCTAGGGCACCCTGTTTAATGAACCTTATAATACCTATACGTAATAAATAGTATGATCGAAGCCGTAATTACATGTATTGTTTACATCAGATACAAATATTCTCACACAATTAAATTGAGAAATTCCTATATCAGTATATACTTTTTGCATGTGGATTTTTGTTACTATAACGGAAAATGAATTTAAAAAGATGAGGCTTAAAAACTAACATTCGTAATTAAACGTTTTGTCAGATTGTTCACTCTAATATTCAAAAGAAGTAACATATTCGTTCCAAGGGGCACGCTTAAGTTTTGTTAGAAGCTACCGTTATTGTCTTTCTATATCAGGGAATATATTGATGTAAGTACTGTAGTTTACAATGTAACGAATGATCGAAACAATAATTTAACTATATGTATACCTACATTTTATTTTAGACTATTTGTAATTATTACCTTACATTTAGATCAGTAGGCTTAGGGAAAGAACGTTTGCAAGTTCGACTGATAAAAAAAATATTTTGATTTCCACTTGGTGTAGAAACCACTTGAAAACGTTGTGTCACAATTTCATTATATTGTTTTAAATGTAACAATATAACACAGTACAAAGGGATAACTATAAGTACATAGTAATTGCAAAGAGGAACAAAAAATGCTTAATCAACACCGGTACTGAAAATGTTACTGTTTTTGAAACTTTTCGTCTTGTATGAAAACTTGCTACACTTGCTCATTAACATACATCACTTGAACGCTCTTGGACGTTCTGCGCATGAATCATGGCAATACATGGATAATTCTTACGCGATCTATAACACTTAAAGTGTAAACATTAGGACTTATGCTGATTTTGCATTTTTTGTTCCTTTTTCAAATACTAATGATCTCGAAGTCTTAAAACACTTCTTTTAACGTCCTGCACAATTCATTGTTTCCTCAAATAATGATTTCAACGAAATTATACAAATGCAACTTCTTGCATTCTATATCCTACATAACATCTTATAGGTGATATTTTTGTGATACTTAATGTCAATTAAATGATATCTTTTATTTAAACTTTGTAAAAAGGGAACTTAAGAATGAATATATAAAGATGAAGAAATTATCTTTCTGGCTTATGAAGTTCTTAAACATAAAGGTTGGTTTTATTATTCTCATTTGAAATGTATTGAAATACCAACGTACATTAATCAGAATATTTACATGTTAAAATTATCCGTAATCCTACTGCGGTTTTATCGAAAGTATTATTTTTACTTTCATGTTTCGCTTGAATGCTTCCGTTGCGGGCGCAAATTACATTAAAGTGATTACATTATATAAAAACAAGGAACGAAGCCGAATAATTCAAGGCAAAACTGTATAAGTATGAAGAAATAGACATTGACATTTTGTTTTCCAGTTTTTTGGGGTAAAAAGAAACAAAGGACAATGCTTCAGTAACTCTGTTACCAAAATTAATCAATGAAATTTCAAGGGGAGCCAATTACTGATTCACGTAGGTTTTTTTTCAAAGGTTTAGAAGTACATTATGTAATAATATTTAAATATAGGTAAAGCATCATTGCAGTACCTGTGCACAAAAACTGAAACTAAAAAAATGGAAGTAATATGAAAAAACATCACTGAATGTTTTTACTTCATTCGCAAGTTTTCTTACTGTTCCAACCAAAAAATCCTGAAGATTGTTTAAAAACATATGCAATCGTAAAGGGCGTAAAACATACAAAGTTTAGACTTCATTGAATCATTGAATCCTTTGCTTCATCATATTTTATTATTGTACCTATAATCATAAAATATTTCTTTAGGTTATGATTTTGCAGAATTAAATAAAAGTAAATGCAAAATTAGTACATATTTGCCTGTATTACCAAATCGCCATGAATTTGCTTTTAATAGTTTGGAGAGTAAGTCAGAAGAGAATAATATTATTTTAAGTGCATCCATTCAGTTCTATTAATTTATTAAAGAGTTAAAGTCGCAATTACACGCATGAGGCAGTTAGAAATCGTTTCAACCGCGAAAGAATCCGAGCAATACAACTTCGATTTCATTTCGAGGGAAATTGCAAATTTGTCCTTGATGATTTCTAGTTGTAAGACATTTTGAAAGAGTCTTGACGTTATTTCCTGTCGATTTCAACTTGATTCCGAAGTTCCTAAATTATGAGAGAGTAGAGTCAATTAGTCATAGTAATAAGGAGTAAGGATGCGCGGCTCGTTGTGGATCGACGGGTTTCATTGACTTTCCAAGTCATCGTTCGATTGCATTGGCTTCCGGTAAAGGGTTTACCGGATTTGCGTAAGATTCATATTCTCTTCATAATATCAGTATAAATAATTGCAAAGGGTAAAATTTCTTTCGAAGCTTCATAGTACACTTTGAAATAATATAATAAGATGACCCTGCAATATATTATAATAATATGGCAAAATGATAAACTTGAAAATACATGTTAATGAAGTGTTAATCTTACTCGAAAAAACACCCTATACTTATGTTTCTGCCCTTAACTCTGTACATCTCACATATAAGGTTTATAACAAATTTTTAAGAAGTCAAAATTAATACAATGGTATAATGAATATACATTGCAGAAATTATTTAATAAATTAAAGCAAAAAAGGAAATGAAAAATTCTGGAATCGTGTACGTTGTAATACATTATAATAGATTTCAAAGAACTGCGTGGGAACTATGTACACCTGGGACTCTTTTTACACGGTGGATGCGTACTGTTTAAAAAAAAAACGTGTAAAAAAAGGCGTGAAACAATTGATTTGCAACAAAGTACAAAACTTGTGTTAAACTAAAGCAAACAATAGAAAAAGCAATTTAAAATATAGAACTGCATTCGATAACAACATTTTATTCAATAAACACAAGAAAGAAATGGTAATGTGTGAAGGAAAATAAAAAAAATATTTTTTTTAAAAATCGACATTTTATTCATCGGCACTATTATATTACAACGAATACGTTTTCTTATTGCTGGAAAAAAATCGCTTTCGTCGCTCGAAATATACCGTGTAAAAGTGAATCGTGTAAAAAGAAGTACCGTGTAAAAAGAGTCCCAGGTGTACCTGAAGAAACTAAATACAATTGAAAAGTCCCTTTCATTTATATCGCGAGCAGCAAAAACTTCGATAAAAGTCTTTGTTCGCGCAAGGTCATACTTCAGAAATGTTTGAAATATTTATCATACTTTTAAATCCATTGTTCCAGATGAAGATAGCATTGTCTCTCTATGTTTTCTAAATTTAAGAATTATGGAACATAGTTTAAATAAACTAATTTCTTAGTTCGTTTCATGCGTATATAAATATACACAAGTACGTACGTATGTACATATTTAGTACATGGATGGCAAGATATATTGTAATGAGGAAGAGACATAAACGAGAGTGAACTGAAGTAGGGTAATAATGCAAACTCTTATACGCCCATGTCACATTGGATTAAGAAATCTGTACCGGACAGTAAAATAAGTGGACATTATATGTATACATACATATATACTACACGATATCACCTTTCTAACCAGAAAGTCGCTCGAGGCCGCAGTTACAGTTACAGTCAACTTGTAGATTAAACGAGCACTCTATATTATATAAAATCTTTTCAGTTTCTTAAAATTTAAGTTTTGAATTTTATTTTAAATTAAATGTAAATAATAACTTTTTTAAACAATGATTAAAGAATCAATTTTCTGTTTATAGAAGTTTCAAATGCTTCTCTTTCGTGAAAATTAATAAATTTAGAACAATGTGATTTTATACGCATACAGATACCAAAATTTGTTATGGAGTCGTTAATATGTAACTCTTTCCCTATTAGAATAATCTTTTCTTCTACTTTTTACTAATGACAGAAAATCGTATGCATAATAATATCAATTGTTCTGCAGGAGTACTGAGATGATGTCTCCAGGGAAGAATTAAAATATTTATATTTAAAATTACTTTTCTCTTAAAAAAATTCTCTCACAATTTCTCATTCTCTTGCCACAAATTATATTAAAGTAATTCAATGGAAATTAAATTTGAGATCAAATTTAATGCAAGCAAAATTTTAACAAATCTCGAAGTATTTTAAAGTTAGAATGAAACATCTCGGAACACTTGAATTAAACCGATATTCGTTTAACAAAATGTACGAAATGATACTCAAAATGTAAGAATTTAATTGGAGAAGTAAACTAAATTAATGCCTACGTAGTAAATTGGTTTCGTGGATGAAGGAAATAATAGCATTTCAAAACTCGCAACAACCTACAGACAGAAATCGAGTCTACGAAGTTAATCATTGCAAGACAAACTTCGAACTTACGTCAGAGGTCAATTGGTAAAATGCATGGGGCAGATCTTTCAAAATCGCATTGGCATTAGAGTCAACAGATTCTTACATCTGTTCAAGAGCGAAATTAACAAAGGCAATACGTAACCGCACTATTAACCTTTCGTTGGTAATCAACTTTGTTGCTACTTAATTACGATTTCACAAGGGAGGCTACTTCCAATTCTTCTTGAACAAAATAATGATATACTATGGATATAAAGAATGAAAGAAAGTTTATTTCTATATATTTATTATCTTATTCATATTTTTCTATTCTGTAAAGAATAATTAAATATGTTTTAAAGAAATGTCAGGGTAATCTATTGTGAAACAAATAATTTTTGTAGTCTTTTTTATTCTGTGTCCAGTCAAACAGCTTCGAATGCATATTTTAGCAAATACTTACAGTATTCATGTACGTGGATGTTTTAAGAGCAGTCAATTATATGAAACTTGATTTGGTGATTGTACAGTTTGTGATTAACTTCATGATATTTTGCAGAATTTCTCTTCATTCTTTGGACTATCATACCTTATTTGTACTGCTATAAAATATTAAACTGATTTCAATATTATAAGTATTAAATGTGAACGGGCGAAATTTGTAGTACAACGAAGATGTTCCTTGGCTGGTAAAATTAGCGAAGAAAAGCTAGTAGGGACAATCATTCTCTAATGATTTTGCCTTCTAAATGTGTCAAAACAATTTAATATATTTTTTGAAGAAACCTTTTTTTCAAGAATTATTGGTTTAAAGATTAATCGGGTACAATGAATTTCTTTCTTAACCACTACTATATTCTTTTATTTCTTTATGATATATTTTGTGTTACATGTTAACATCAGTAACCGTCAGTTGATCGTTAAAGTGAAGTAGATGGAAAAACTTTTTTCCCATGCTTTAAACCATAGAATCAGCTATTTTTTAAGTGTATTAAAAAGCTCTGTTCACATTGTGAATAAGTGATTATAGAGTAATTGTGATAGGAGTCGTTAAATTCTACTTAACCATATGGTTTAACCTGAAAGAAGTACATATTATGTACTCAAGTAAGTACGTACTAATGTAACTACATATTATGTACTTCTTTTATACTTATAATAAAGCAATACCCGCCTATTTAAACGTGTTCCAAAAAATGTTTGTGTAAAAGCTTTCGACTACTGAACAAATTGAGATATTAACACATTGAGTGCCACAGTTGAAACAGTCATACCTAATCGGACACCCTATAATTTACTATTTTTTATGTAAATCATGAAGGAAAAAAAAAGATTTGTGTATTCAGTCGTGTTCTTCTGTTTCTACATTATTATTTTAGGATGAAGTTGGTGCAGAATTTTGTGACAATCAATAATTATTTAATTAAATTAAATTTGAGGTGCCGGTCACCGGTGACCCCCCCGACATTCAATGTGTTAAATCATTTATCAATAACATTGTCCAACACATATTTGGACGTGTAACATTTAATTGGCATTTCTTATAAATTTTTGTACGCTGAATACGACTGCATAAGCCGTTCGTTTCCGTAACACTCGTTGTCAGCGACAGAGGAGGCAACCACCGGCACAGAATACCACTGCCTACGCCGCATGCTTTGCCGAACTATGTATTTCGTTTCAGTATTGAAAACAACACATGACTTGTACCTTTTCTTGATGCATCCTGTAGGAAAAAGGTCTGCTACATAGCGTGGTGTAGTTAGATTTCCTCCTAGATCCTTAGTTTTGAAAATAAATTGAAAAATATTCGCAAAATTTGGTGTGTTTCGGATGTCCTTTTCACTTTCATCATTGTTTAGATATGTTTAAGTCTTCATAATGTTATAATAATTTATAGCAATGTGTACGGGAGAGTCCATAGGATCATTTCGCGGTAATAGTAACGAAATAACTATTACTGTTAAAGCACAGGGCATCTTTGAAGTTGAAAATTTGCACTTTTTTTAAAAACTGAAGGTGATGGAAGCAAACGGTTTGCAAATTCGTATTCAATGCACAACAATCTACAAGAAACGTTTATTAAATGTTACAAGTCGAAAAAAATGAATATTTGTTGAACAGTGTTATTAGTGAAACTGGTTTTCGAAGGGATTGACTTATTTAAATTTTACTCAAATTTTATAATTTGTTCACATTTCTACATACATGTCATTACAAAATGTTCTCTATCAAAATTTTTTCAATTCGCATACTTAACATTGTAAGCATGCTAACAAGAGAACCATACGAATCTTACATGATAGCGTGGAAACATGAGGAGTTAATTAAATAAGATTTGTTAACCGGATGTTGTTGCTCAACTGTTTTTCAGTTGGGGACGCTCAGCTCATTACTCAACGTGAGCAAATTGCTCGTATCCGCGTAATTTTTCGCGCGGTAACAAAGGAAAAAGGAGAGCTAACATTGAAGTTTCGTTTTTCTTCGTTAACTAAGACGAAGATTTTCTGCCGAGAAAAACATTGAGATCGATGTTAGCTGTGTGCCGTGGAAACAGTTTAGCAATCTTTTCTCAGCTGAAAAGTTAAGATTCTCACAAACACCTCCGAATATTTTCACAACTTCATATCAAGTGACTAGAGGATGAAGTTAAAATGATATAAAATTTTATTACAATTTTACCTTCCTTTTTTTAAACTACAATCTGCTAATTTATTTTGTATATATGAACAATAATGAAACTTATTAAAAGTAAAAAATAAAAAGTTTGAACATTAGTATTGTTATTAAGAACATTTTTCAATTTTGTGGATAATAGAGGTAACGTGAATATGGACATTCTCATACCAATAGCATGTGATCACTGGAGTGCGGATGTTTATGTAGATGTGTATTTTTAGAATTCTATATTTTCTATATTGATGCAGTTAAATAAATGCAACTTCAACGACCGCATATGCTCCCTGAAATTTCTAACACATGCAATTTTTAATTTTTTAAGTTATTAAATGTCTGTCGTGCACTAATTTGGATATATTAAATTGCATAAACATCCGCAATCTAGTGGTCACAGTTCATACTCGCATTATCTCTGATTTCAATGAAAGTTTGTCACCAGGTTGTCTTTAGAGACTAGGACAAAATAAGCTACTGTGTTTCTCAAAATTGCTTTCCTGTCTTGAAGTATCGATGCCAAATGTTTAAAGTCGAAATATTTTGTTATAATCATAAGTTACAAACTATTATAGATGATAACATCTAAGGAACACGGTATTATTCTTACAGCTTTCTGCTTCATGTAAGCAATTTCCTAAAATAAAAGACCAAAAGTCCATGTTGTACTGCGTTGAAAGTTTTTCTTTAAATACTTCAAATCGTTCTCTGATTATTCTGAAAATGTCAGGATGAAACATGCAGTATATTTTGAGTTATAAAAGAGTGACCGCAAAAATCGCCCGTTTTTGGGTCCACAAGTTTGTAACTGAATTGTGTGCCATATGATGAGATATTAACAGTAGAAAATTTTTACGCTAGTGTGTTCCATTGTAACTTCTACAGAGTAGTCAAAGGACCGCACAAAGTATTTACAGAAAAAATTTCAACGTGGAATAACACCGACTTTTGGATTTTGTATACTTGTTGTAAAAAAACACTTTATATGAATTTAAAAGTTTACTCCACGCACGTTGTATTCTTTATATGAAACCTGGAAAGGTTACAAATAAAAATGTGGTGGCTGCACGTTACTATTTATAATAGTTTTTGACTCATAATTAAAAAAAGAATTTAACCATCAATTTTCGGTATAAATGTTTCTATACGTTTAAACAATTTCGAGGCACTGAACAGCCTATTTTGTTGTACCTGCTAAACAATAGGTTTGCAGAAAATTTCAATCAAACTGAAAAAAATTGTATTTATGAACTGTGATCACTTATCAAATTGTGCACATGCGTGGGGTGGTCAATAAATTTTGCGAGAAGTAGATACAGAACGTTTATTTTTAATTTTTCACTTCACGAACAATAGCTTCTTCAAAACACTTCACTTCTAAATGAATATACTTATTTTTAGTCCACCTTCATTTCCACTGATACTGGAATCACTCATGACAATCTTTAGATGTTATGTTTTTTAGCATCTGCGTTGATACCTCCTTGGCAGATTCTGCGTCATTATAATGAATTCCACGTATGACTCCATTGAGTTTGTGAAAAAGAAAAAGCTTCATGAGGCCAGATCAGGAAAACAGGAAAGATATTTGAATATTATAATATAGCTTCGGGTACGAAACATTCTTCGTTCCAACAAAATATCGTGATTCACTTCAATTGCGTGCGACAAAATTGTTATTGTAGACTGCAGCTGTTTAGTATCCTGCGTTTAGGGAGAGAAAGTCGATAGTGGGTTGGACAATTTATAGTCAGTGGAAAACCACCCGCCTGACAAAAGAAAGATCTTGGGTTTGAATCTCCGGTTTAGTCCACTCAATATTTACCTCCCCCCCCATTGTATTCACCTATTTATAATAAACTAGCACACCCTGGATGCGGTTTCGCCCGCGATTTTTCTGCGCATAGAATTCGGAATATTATGTTTTTTCCTTATATTTTGTAGCCGGGCGAATTCTCTTTCGAGCGCCGAGCTTTGCCACCTAGCGGCTGTGCGAGTCAACTATGCCCCTGTGGACGATTCGCCGCGACGGCATGTCGAAAAAGAATAGTTCCATGTTTTTTACTCGATATATTATTTATTTCGCGATAAAACATAGCTTATGACACCCCAGGAAATGTACTGAAGCTATTGTGAAAATTTTATAACAATCAGTTTAGTAGTTTTTGAGATTGTTGCGTACATACAGACAAACTCTCTCTCTTTATTATAATAGTAAGATTAATAGTAGTATTATGGTTAACACACAGTAGTTCGGAACTATTGTGGATGTGTTATACACAATGAGGAAGCTTACCAATAGAGAAGAAAAATGATTCGGCGAATACTTTTCCCACATCAGGTAAATTGCTGTAGATTATAAGTGTAGTTAGACAAAAATATAATATTCTGCATGAAACGTATAAATTTAATTGTTTTACTTTTCTAATTGTTTCTTTGCATCATGTTGCTTATTTAACCTATATTAGGCGTATGAAGACATATTTTCAATTTTAATTGAGTTTCGATGATATACTGGACGTTTCAGTTTTTTAATTACAAAAATAATATGTTCATGTACCCAAATCTTTTACAGAAAACTGTTTCTAACGTAAAATATATACAGATTGAAGAATGTCATCTTCCACGTGGACCCTAATTATCATTGAGATAAGATACTATACGCTATTCGGGGTAAGGCTGTAAAGAATTTAGTTATTCACAACTAGATTGTGGAATTCAAAATCCCGTATTTTTGAAATGGATATGATTACGTTCAAAGTCATCTTAAGGTCATGAAGGTGTATGTCATTAAATTTGTCTTTGCATCAACTACAAGACGATGTGAAAAATACCATTTTCCGTTTATACAAATAAAGTCGCTCTTGAAATACTAAAAACAGGATACTCATAAAAACTTAACATGTACCATTCGATGTATCTCATTGAACAGAAAACATTTTTTCTGAGACATTTTGCTATAATTTATATTAAGCAAGTACAAGACAATTTCTGCAAGACTTATGAACAGTGACATGACTTTAATAATTTTAAAAGTAATTGTATAGTGGAGGTGGTCGAAATATTGGCTTGCACTTTTATTTTAGGACCTACTGCCAACCTGTTGAACATTTTTAAGATGTAACACTTTAACCTATATCTAAAACATGTTTGCTTTATGATATGGAATTAAAATAAGCTGAAAAAAATAATGTTCGCTTCAAATTATGTTTTAAATAAAAGTAAAAATGTTCATTTTTAGAAGTATGGTCCAAATACGGGCTACTCTCAAAATATTCTAAAAGAAAAGTAAAAATTGCATATTTTCAGATTGATATGTTTAAAAATATATCTAAAACAATAGCCTGTTTAAAATAGTTACAAATGTATACGTTTTTTTTTCAGCACCTATGTGCCCACATATTACATTAAAAACACTTCACCCAAAGTTCTTCCACTAAGTCTTCAGACAACAGTCCTTCACAAAGCATCCAACTCTCATCCTCGTCGTCATTGAAGTCACCTTGCGGAGCTTTAAGGTCGCTGTAATCTTCATTCAGAGGAGAATCCACATTTAGACCATTTGTTTAGGCACGCTTAGAAAGGCGGCAGCCATTACCACGTAATGCTATTCATCGCATAAACTATGCTTAACCAAGCTTTCGGTGTCAGCAATGTGGTACTCTCAATAAATTAGCTATTCGTTCAACACATTATTTTTAACAAATTAAAACAAATATATCTTAAAAATCTTTTAAGATGGTACAATAGGAAAAATGACACGTTTTGCAATATAGCAGCTGAACACAACGACTGTATATGAACAACTACTTCCTTCAATTTCTTTTGCTTCTGAGTCGTAGTTTTACATTATCCCCGCTAAGCTGAAGTACCTGACATGACCCTTTTCATCAACTAGCCCATATTTAGATACTAGCCTGTATTTGGAACACCTCCTCTAGCCCTCATCTGCTTTTGAGACTATGTCAATTTGACTAGACATTCTGCTTAATAAGTCTACGCTGCAAATATACTTTCTTACTTTCTTTGAATTCTTTCTCAAAGTTGATTCAAGTTTGTAAAGCTTGTGTTAAATCCGGCCGGTAAATTTTTGTAGCAAACCAGAAAAATGTTGAATCGGGTATAAGTCGGGGGATTGTGATGATCAGTCAAGTATCTCAACATTCTATAACCGTGCACCCTTGAGATCTTATTAACAAGGGTTCTGTAAGGGTTCGTTTAGAAACATCGTTTACCAGCGGTCGCTAACAACCCGCAGTGACATGATGCTACGAATTATCGCAGTAATTCGGGCCATTTCAGTACAAGTAATTATGAAGGCTGTGTACAATTTTATGGCAAGGTTTAATTTTTGTAGACAAGTAGAGGGTCACAATTTTGAGCATTTCTTGTGATAAAACATTAACAGAAGCGCTACTATCCCGAATCAATGCAGTTTAAGTTTTTAGACCTGTGTGACCTTGCATGACCTTGGAAGACCTTGTGCCATAGGTTGTTGAACTCGTTGTATAAAAAGCTCTATCAGGCTAAAGAGAAGAAAAAATGGGATTCCATTTAAGAAAATTGAGTTGACCTTGAAATTTCCTTCGCGCCTACATCTATAACGCGGCCGTGCACATAAAAAATTTCTTCCCTTGAACAGAACATCTTTCCTCCGACCATTTTTCCGCATCGCGTTTAATTTTGGAGAAAATTCAGGTCACTTTACAAGAATTATCCGTATGTAACTATCTTCCCCTAGATACCATTCAACTTTTGTTTGGAACATTTTTTCATATAGCAAGTAATTTAAGAGTAATTTGAAATCATCAATTTAAGTGCCTCTCCCTGTAATAACATCGTATTAATAAAAATAGAGATGACCTTGAAATCTTCACACTTTCGCCTAGACAAAAATTGGTCGAGCCCTATTACGTCTCCTTTGATACCATACAATGTTAGTAAGTAATATTTTTTGATGTTATTAACCCTTTCGCTGTTAACTATAATACAACAACGAGAAATGGTTAGGAAATGTTCCACATTTTTTTAATCTTATTTAGACACATTTGTACTAAAAATAAGGAAGAAATATATTTTACCTGTATTTCCACGTTACCTGTCGCAATATTTTAATATTTCTTTGTGTGATAAACTTTGGTAAACATTCACAAAAAGGAAGCCACCTCTGATTTCGATGATTTTTTAATATGTTGTCAAGGTTATTACCCTGAGTAGTGTTGTGAAGGTTTTAGTTGGCGGTCGCCGTTTATTAAATAGTTATTAACAAAAAAAAGTTTAAACACGGTACGCATAGTTTGCAGTCTGGCCAATAATAGTGTATGTCTTTCTATCATCGCCTTCCATCCACTTGTGTAGAAGAACATATAACACATTGTTTCTGTGGATTTCTTTATCAGTTATGGGTGGTATGACCTCTAAGAAATGGCTTTCTGTCAAACGAGTGAGTCTTAGGGTTGCTGAGGATCTACCCATGTTACATACTTGTTCCTGAGAGTTGAGACGAATCGTACTTTAACATTAATAAATTTATCAGTTTTAGACGAAATTGCAATTGGGTTTTCGATCCATTTCTTTATTATATAATACTAGGGGGGCTTTGCTCCCCTGGACATCTATGGCCAGTCCAACGCCTCGCTTGCTTCGCTCACAATTCAACTCACAAAGTTAAAAAGCTGACCTGATAATAACATATTAATATTTATTTATATTATATATTTCACGAAACTAGACCATATTTAAAAAACTGTAGATATTTTTTTATATCAATTAGCATCCCTATATTGTTTTTTTGTAAAAAGACATTGGACGGCTACAGCCTTCTTGCCCCCAAACGACGCTTGGTTGTCGACGGCTATAGCCAATTGTCCGTGAACGTGTTCACGACATAATGAAAACAATACATATTACCATGCACAATTCAACTTACAAACTATAGAGGGGGAGAGAGACAGTAACAGAAAGAGAAAAAATTGACAATACATCGATTCCCGGTGCCGCCGTTTTGTTTGTTCTTCTTTTGTGACAGGAGAGCGTTCGTGACGATATTAAGCTAACAGTATTTTATATTATAATGTAGATAAATGAATTCCACACTGCTTGATCCAGGAGGTGGAGGATAATATTTTAATAATGTTTGGTTGTTCGTCTTACTGGTGTGTAACATGTCAGATTGTGGTCTGCTTTATCAACACCTTCTATTATGATGTTGTATTATTGTATTGCTTTGGGTATAATTGTTGTTTTATTGTTTTTCTCCATTTTTATGGCTAATGGATTGTAAATTGTTAACTATAATGCAACTTCCTTTTTCCACTCCCATTTTATTAGACAAACTTTTTCATTCTGTACCGCTATTATTCCACTCGTTACCAGATTTCTTGTTTTGAAAAGTTTTTCCTGTTTTTGCGGGAGATCTCATATACACATGTATGTACACATGTCTACATCATGTTTCTATAGTATACGTATTAGCCAATTCTGGTGATGCATAATAATTATTTGTTGTTGCACAGTAACCCTTGTTCAATAGAGGCTACATAATTAGATAATACAATTTGTGTTGGTTTTCTATCACTGTATAAAGGCAGACCGACTTTGACAGACTCTCTTCATCAAAGAGAATTTTTTCTGGTGGCTGCATTCATTGTCAGTAAACTTCTTGAAGACCAGCCGTTTTACGATGGGTACGTGGTCAGAGTCTTCGAGTCGAGGCGCTTGTTACAACACAAATAACGGTACAAAGCCTCCTTTTATGAGTACCACGTTGTTATGTAGCCGGATACGCATCGCGAGAGAATACACGAGATTCCAACTTTTAACGGAATCGGAGTAAGAAGAATACCGATTTTCGCCAAATGTACAGTAGCTTATTCACACAAATAGGAGATGACACAAACTTACAATTAGTGTAAGATCGGGATCTCTAAACTTAACAAGAGGAATCGTGGAAGTAGGGTTGTTAGTGCATTGACGGTGGCGTAGTGGATAAGATGGCCGGCTACAACGGAGGAGGTTCGGGTTCGATTTCCGGTGCCACACGCCTTACTTTTCACGATTTTCTACATCAGAATACTCAATTAATGTCGCACTTGTAACACCGAAGGTTTCAAATAAAAAAGAACGTCCTATCTCGCCCGGAGTGTCTTTTTATAGATTTTCTTACCGTATGTAGGTGACATACAATCAAGTTAGTCCGTCAGGGTACAACTTTTGACGTAAGGACTCCGGCATTGGTATTGCAAAACTGTTTACCAAAAACAGTGTGTCGTCGTCTGTTTAGCGCCTATCTATATAGGATGTTCAAGATCGTCGGGGTATGTAGTACAAATCAAACAAACAAAAAAGTCTTAATGAACATGAGTCCAAGTATCATTAGTTTCGGAGTTACAAAATGTTATTCTTCTGTTTATTTTTATATTGTTTAATAATTATGGTTCATTCTTACACAAATTTCAATACCTTACCAGTAAAGTGCTCAGTACTATACATCAACGTATTTTATAAGTAATGGAAACATCTTGTAACTGCAAAAGTAATAATATTTGGACCCATTTTCATTAAGACTTTTTTGCTTGTTTTGATGAGTATTACATATTACATACCTTTTTGAGCACCCTGTATAACAACGTCGCGTTTTTCGCATAGTTGTATAATGAAAATGTATAATGTGGCTTGTGAGGATTTACGCAGCGTTCTTTCCATGTGCCCCACTGCGTCGGATGTTTAATATATAATTTGGATAAGAGTCCAGGTCAAACATTCTCCATTTAAATGATTAATTATATTATTAGCGGTAAAAAAAGACATACCTTTTGTCATTGATATTAAATTTTGTCAGATTATCTACCGGAATAAAGGGGCACACGTGGCAAGGAATTTTCCCACAATGCAGTACGTTGCCATGCTACTTTATCTTAAAAATCTGAATTTGTACTATGCCTCTTCTCGTGAACAATTTAGGCCGATTGCGTAAAATTGATTAGGTCGGGTTTTTTAAGAGCTGTCTGATGTGTAGAGTTTTTTGGCAAGAAAATTTAGAACATGAAAACGTAAAAGTACAAGGTCCAAAATAACATCTGTTATAATTTTGCGTTATCTTTGCAAGTCCGACGAGGAATGTAACTTCAATGTTTAGCATTATCGGCCCACGTGAAAAGCTTTTGATTTACATTTAGCAATTTTATAGAAATAAAATTATCTATAGCGCAACGACTGTAAGTGATTTGAACGTGGGACCTCGTTGGTTCCAGCGAAGGTATGCGTTATATTAACTGATCCGCGTCGCCAAAGAGAAAGACTATTCTGTGAATATTAAATAGCGTTACTGCGCTCGATTAGGGAGTTCCCACAATGCTTTGTGCATTATCGTGTTGCATTCCAGCGGATGAGAAGAAAATTAAAAAAAAAGAAAGGCTTCGTTTGGAACGTATCTGTTGTATAATTTCTCACATCTCGCTTTCCATATCTACTCTTTGCTATTTGATCGAAACCTGTTTATTTATAATTTTTTACTTTCTTACACATTTTGAACGCACGTGTATGACCATGTGCCTTTTCGTGCCCGTTCTATCAAACTGGCTTTTTGTAAAATTCGATGAATTGTTTTAGTACTAATATTTATATTCCCCAAAGTTCTAAAGTTTGTTTGTATCTGAATAACACTGTCAACTTCCCTTAATCGAATACTTCTCAAAATATTTCGCTATACTGTTTTTGTTACTTCGGCCTTGGCAGATTTCTTGGGCACTCAAAAAATCAGTAATTACTTTATAAAGCACAATGTACGGTTTATTTTAAGTAACAGCAATAATCAGTTTTAGTTCCCTTTAAGGGGAAAAAGGGCAGACGGCTAGAATCGACGGTTTCTTTTGGGTTAGATTGTAGAGTGACTAATATTTCAAATCAATCGAGTTTTTGATGGTCCTTTAATGTAGATATAACACGTATTTTAAAACCAAAAATCCTCAAAAATATTCGAATTTTGCAAGGAACATTTTTTAAATACCTGTAAGGGATGAGACTTTCATAAACAATTTAAAAAAAATTTCGATTTTTTGAATTTGTAATACACTTTTACCCCTTAACACGTTGAGCACCGCAGTGGAAAATCCCGTAACTAGTCAGACACGTGATACCATGTATCGTTGAATATATAAATATTTATTTATTCGATAATATATATGTATTTCTTATTTTGTACTATCAATGTAACAGAGATGTAACTCAAAATTTCGTTGGGATAATCAGTTATTTGACGAAATTAAAATTGGTACGTGGGTCATCGGTGGTACACGCGGGGCTTAACGTGTTAAATTTTAAACGTTCTACGTGCTCTTACCTGATTCAAAATTGTTAATAAATAAATCAAATTTCAAAAAGTTAAACAAAGAATGCAGATAGGAACGATCACTACAAGTTTTAAAATTCAAGTTGTTCGTTTGAAAGTTTTGTCATAAACGAACGAGGAAATGTATGTTTACGTGTAATACGAGTATCAGGTGTCATAACAAAATCTGAATAAGCCACGGTAAAATAAATGTTTACTCCACAAATTCAAAAGAAAGAAAAATAGTACAATAATTGTTAGAATCTGGAAAAATGTGAACAAACATAGTAGTCGCTGTACATAATATAGAATTCTGCCTTTTTGTAACGAAAAAGAGTTCATAACTTTCGAAAGAAAAACAATACAATACTGACTCGTCTATTTTGGCAAAAGTGAACTCGTTCATTACGAAGGATGTAAATCTGTTCACTGTTGATGTTTCATTTTCGCCACTTTTGGGAATCAACCGAAGCGAACGAGTGTTCAGCGTCTCTAAAAGAGGACTACTTTCTCAGTATATAAAAAGTTACTTCTTCGGTAATCTGAGAACAATTTCTTACAGATTGTTCACGTTTAGACCCTTTCTCTGTGTCTGTTACCGATATGGCTATATTATCGTATTGTTTTTCTATAAATGTATCTAAGATATAGATTTACTTAAGTCGAATATGACTTGGGAGTTATTTTTCTTTCATACAATAAATTCTTAATGATTCGGTTTAAATTACAAATGTTACGTAAAAGGTATTACATCAGGATGTAATTGAAATTACGTTCTTGCATATGTTTTTATGTAGAAGATATCGTTAGATTTATTCGACAGTGTTATTACCCAATGAAATAATAGTATGACTAAAACATACCCTGGATAAGACGTTTTCGTTTTTAAAAAGACTTGGAACAAACAATTATGTCATACTTTGAAAGTTATTGAATATTTCTGTGTACGTCTACGAACTTACATCCTAATTTTTAAAAAAATAGATGCAATTTGAAAAAGCAGATTGAAAAATTCATCAAATGAAACTAGGAAGATGTGTAAAGTTAGTATTTATATAGTATTTTATACACTTGATTGCCGAAAAAGTGTAATGTTTCTAATTTTGAACAATTCTAGAATATTCTTGGGTGTATTTCAAATTCATATTATAGTATTAATAAAATTTGTAGTGTACAGAAACACGAAATCTTACAATTAAATATTTTTCCTAAAAATCTGAAACTATTTGATTACTGAATTAGAGGCTTATGTATAGGGCGTTTCGCCTGAAGTGGCACAAGCATTTTTCTTCGAGCTTATGAAAGATAGTACAAATGCTTTCAATATTTCAGAGGATAATAGGTATTTTGACTGTATATAGAATGATTAACATCGAATTCCTGGAGAGTATAAACAGGCTCTTCTTTTTTATCTTTGACAAAATTGTAGCAAGACTAGCATGCCCTAGACGCCGCTTTGCCGGTGACTTTTCTGTGTATAAAATTCGGAATATTATGTCTTTTTTCCTTATATCTTGTAGCGGGGCGAATTCTCTTTCGAGCGTCGAGCTTTGCTACCTAGCGGTTGTGCAAGAACTGTATCCTCGTGGGCAGCTCGCCGGCACACCGACAAAAAACACTCCCATGGCTTTTTGTCTCGATATATTATTTATTTCGCGATAAAATAGAGCCTGTGACACCCCGGAAAATGTAAAAGACCTATTGTGAAAATTTCATAACAATCGGTTTAGTAATTTTTGAGATATCTGCGAACATACAAACAAATTTTATTTCTTTATTACAATAGTAAAATTATATAATACATATTTTAGTCCTTTGTTTTATTATACATGTTTGAAGTATCATATGCATTTGATATAAGACAAACTGATAAATAACGAAAAATTATTATATGATATATGTTTGAATAAGTAACGTTTACATTAATTTTGCTCTGATCGTCATATTTGGATATGATTTTTACATTCTTCTTATTTACATTGTAGGTTTTGTAAGAAATTTTAAATTTCACTGGTTGATAAATTTTTAAATAAATTTTCTCATTGTTTTATATTTTAAAATGCCTTTTCCATTCACGATTAATGAGCTAAAGAGCTGGAATTGAAAAACATCATTAATAATTAACATTTATGTAAAACAGTAAATTCACGCACTGATATTAACATTGATGTTGTTATATACATGCATATATCATTACAAGTGTTCATTCTTAGAATTTTTCGACATAGAAGAAATACTTTTTGCAATATAAATCTACGATAAGTCCTTTCTTAATATGTAAGTAGAGGGCATGTATGTACTTTATGAAATAGATATGGACTAATGTACAGTTACACACAGATGTATTTGAACAAGGTAAAAGAATATAATATACAGGGTGTTCTTTCAGAAAGTGCGCACCATTATTCTCTGTGTGAATAAGATTCATGTGAACTGCGGGTCCTAGAAGTAAAAATACGCCATTACGTAAATAAACATGGGTAACCTTGAGAATTACTAGAAAAAGTACTCTTGAAAAAATGTCATTTTTGCACCATATTCGACTTTTGCAATCATTGTAATCTTGTCTAAAAAATTATGTCGGATTTTTAAAAGTTACAGAGATAATTATAGTATAAGATAATATAAAAGCGTTCGGTTTTTTATGGGACGCCCTGAGTATCTTACAATTATATGTACATATATTATACAATTAAATTGACTATGTATTAAAGTAGTAGAACATGGATTATAATTTAGAATATTGAATGACGGCACAAGATAGGTATAAGTATATTAACTATATAATTTATTGTTATGCTAAACCTTATCCAAATACTTTTGTGAATGTCTGCAGATATTGACAAATAATTTAGGTGATATGAGAGCGATTTAATTTTTAAGGCAATCATTTATTAAAAAAATACAATTGGAGAATGTAAGTAATTTTTTTCTATTGGTGTTAACATGAAATTTATATTGATAATGTTAATAAAAATTAATATTTAGCATGCTATTCTAATCGCAGCACTTTCATAGCTTGGTTTTGCAACCACGAATGTATTTCTTCACTATTCATGGTTTTTGCGGACATACAGTTCTTTAATCAAACATCTTTAATTACAGATGCATTACATACTGTAATTTATACTTTCATATAGCAATTGTCGGACTATACTATCTACAGAGAAAGACCGGTTTATAAGTGCGTCAATTACGAGATTAGTATCTTACCACTGCCTAGCATAAAAAACGAGAAGTATAAGAGAAACTTCCTGTAAGATCACTTTCACGATTGTTTGACATTGATCATCAAAAATGCAGTCATTGTTTTTTATGCATCCATTTCAAGTTCAAGCACTTGTTATATCTGATTAAATATACTGAAATAAACATAATTACAATTTTAAACATTGAATAATAATTATCACTCGCAACTTTAATACCCTTACAAAACACATTCTTATTAAATAATACTTAAATATTCCTATATACTTATGTTTCAACTTCTTAACTAAAACGTGACAAATTAGTCCAAGATGAAAGTTACTTTTTCATCATATCGAATAACTAGTTGGAAAGGACACAGCTATATTGTCCGTATTTAATTGTAACACTAAGAAAAGTCGATGCAATAACAGACCAGGCTGAACTTATTCTGGAACTCCTCTTGATTATATTAATTTATTGTATCTTAGGAATGAGTTTCCTTATTTAGCACATTAAAGTTAGAAGAAAATGACTTCCAATGACATTGACCTTAGGAGAAAGTCTTTGGACCTGTTCGGTTATTAAACGTTGGGATATCTGCAGAATTCATTCAACAGATTCAGGTTTATGAAATAGAATATGTGCCATACTTACACAGTTATTTTATATACATAGCTTGCTTTTGTGACACTGCTTTGAAATTACTGTATATAAATTCATTTTCGATGCAATGTTTATATTAAATCATTTCATAAATAGTATATTATTTTGGCAACAGTTTTATGAAATTTTGGTAATCAATATTTTATATACGTTTGATGATGCAGGTACACTCGTTTAAACAACAGTCTTTGTGATCTTGACGTAATATGAAAGTCTTTAGGAATTTAATAAAATGCTGTTGTAGAAAGTTATACATAGTTTTACATACGTATGTGTAACAGACTAAAAGCGAAATTATTTTTCTTTCTATTCTCGTAGGTACTTTGGTATTATTCTTATTTCTTTTAATTAAGCAAGTTGATAACGTTTGCGTTGCTATACGATATGTGCATTAAGCGATGAAAAATTGATTACCTTTTTTCCTCAGGATACATTAATTGTCATTAATACATTTTCTACGTTATATCCTCCTATTGAACGATTTTTGTTGTTGCTATCAATAATCGAATGGCTTAAAAATAATTCTGTAGAACTCTCTCTTCACATTCTACTTCTAATATGCAAGTACAATATAGTCTTCATATTCAGTTAAATGCATACATTATCTCTTTAGAAAGCGTTGAACATAAACCCTTATATTTTGCTTTTCTAAGGTTCGCTAAAAAATGTATAGAATAAGTTGTTACTATATTGTTATTTTAAGCAGACCAACATGCATAATTCAGTAGAGTATAGATTATTTGCATACGCAGTATCTTTCAAAGTTGTAAATAATTTAATGAGTTTCTCCATTGTCTGTATTTGGATTACTCGAATAGTATTAGCTTTTATTCTGAGTAATCGAGTTTGTTAAATAAATAAGATTACTAACTTTTAACCGGTTATTAAGATTTGTAGTTTTAGTCATTTTTCCATTAATTATGCTTTCATGAGTCTGTATTTCTTTGCACATTATTATCATTATAATTGTATCATTCAATTTTCCATGTTCGTTATACATTCTCTTTTTATGTATTGCTTTTTCATACATACTATCAAACTCTTCATTGGATAAATAAATGATATAAAAGTAATAACACAGCAAGTTCTATACAAATGAAAGTAACGAGATTATCCAAAAATATTTTCTCATTTGCGTTAACGGAAATTCCAAAGAATTTTATTTGATTACTTTAACAATCGAAACATTTCTAGACATCAAAATTAGTGCTAAATCAGTTATAGCAAATTGAGTCCAAATAGAGAATGGTCAAGTGTTCCACGCCGGTTAAGAGATGAACCATTTAATATAAATAGCTGCAGGAGTTGACAGAGCATTGTTATGCCATGATTTAAAATCTATACTGGAAACGCTTTTTTCGTTTAAGTTATTAGCGATGAAATGTCTTATTGCGAACGTCGAAAGCAAACCTCGTGGGAAAAGTTTCTCAAGAGCGCGTAACTTTCTCTGCGTTAGACTGCTTTCCCAACTCCTTTCCGCCTCCGGACTGCACACTCTCAGTCAAGCAGAACGACATAAAAGTCACCTGTGAATTCGTTCTTCCGCAATTCTAACGAATCGAATTACAAATAAGAATGATTCCAACATCTACATGCCGCAAGTTCGCCTATGACATTATACTTTCAGTGGCCATTGTTACGCGATATTTTGCATCGTAGTTATTCAAACCGGAAATAAGTATGGGAAAATAAGAAACTCAAAAATATGTTTTCATGATCCTTTTCAAATTATTTAAATTATATTAACGTATTGTTATCATAATTATGTATTTAGTTATTTAAATAGCTTTTGTAAGAATGGTATCCAAAGATTATGTGACACACAGATGCATCTCGATTGGAATATATTATTAATGTTAATTTCTGAATACATTCTCCATACTTTCTCTCTTCTTTTACACAAAACCTATTGAAGCATTGAAAATATTCCTAAACATGACTATGTAAATTGAGAACAGATACATGGTGTGGCGTGTGACCTTCGGATAAATATTGAACATTTGTCAAATCGTGCGGAACACATACGCCTAATTTGCTGACTTCTCCCAGCTTATACAGGTGTCGACAAATGGTACATTGGGATGCTCCCATTTTATCTGCTGGTTCTCTGGCTGGTGGATGTGGGTTTTATTCCACCAAAACCTTCAAAGCGTTGTTATCGCTATCTGTTAACCATCCTGGTTCATCAGTCAACCTTAGGTTCACTTTGAAGACTGGTATCTTCGAAACAAAACTTGGCAAACCAATTTCGCACTATACGTTCTGATACTACTCCTTCACCGAAAACGTCATATGTGGTCCTGGCAATAATCAAGGTGCTATTGCCATCCTAGAATTCCCACAACATTATATGACGAATATGCTGTTTCGACTTCTTCAATTCAATTACAGAAAAAATTATACTCGTACTTGATCTGCACTTGCTGTCTACCGTTTCTAGACTGCTGCACCCTCAGACATAATGTAAACACAACGGCGATAAGAGATTGCAGGTCATTTGGAATTCCCCACAAAGTTTATGACTCACTACGTGCACTAGCAATTACATATGACTCAACCCAATAGCTTTTCATTTTCTATACAGTTTCTTTACCGTCTCCTTTATCAATAATAGTAACTTACCTTTTAATATGTAGTGAAGATCATTCGATACAATTATGTAAATAAAAAATTTAAAAATGTTAATGGTAATATTTTGAAGAATTTTATCACAGGTGCAATAATTCATTAATTACCAAATTAAACGCAAATAACATTTGTAGTATTATATTTGTTCTATAATGGTTTTATTTTTAAAACAATGTGAACTGCTAATTTGAAATTAAGTTTATTTCCATGTCTTGCTTGTTTATCGTAATGGTACGAATTATTCGTTACTCGTTACAGTATCAATTTATACATGTGTATGCATAAGGAGGTAGTTGAAGGAGGTAAACGAATTTCCTCACAGCGTTACATCAATCATAATATATATAAGTTATTCGTATGATGTGTACAGTCTAAAACATCAATATAAGTTTCTCTTTTCACACATAAGTTATGAAAATTATTAATGATCATTTCATGTGTCTTTTGTATGACACATATGAGAAAAACATTTATTATAAAGATACAAGTAACACAAATACTACAAATTCTTTAAAATCTGTAATAACCTAGAGTATTTTACTCTGTTATAGGTCTTTTTGCGGTTTCCGTGGGTGAGGAAACGCTTCTTAATGCAGCTGCAAAAACAGAAACGTCCTCTGGCAATGCAGATAACATTGTCATGTTGGAAATCGACGTGAAGGAACCTGTGAAGAGATCTCCAATTCAAGCAAGTAACGAGTATGCAGGTTATTCTGATCAGTATGTTCTTCAACCTGCTGATGCTGCTCAAGAGGTAACGACTACATTTATATGAATATAATTTCTTAACATTATTTTTAACAAGGTAGCTTTAGTTTATTTTTCATAGTTTCTTCATAATAGTTGTTAGGATATGTAACTTGATAATATTCGATAACTTCTTTAATTGTATGTTGTGTATACAAGTGTTGGATACAAATATTGCTTGATTTCAAAGACAGTACATATTATTTTAACAATTTCTTTTCAATTTATTTAAATAAATTTTCAAGGACATTTTATTTTTCCGATGATATGCTGTAGTTATTATGACAGATCTGAAAAAGAACTAGACTATGAGTGCACAAGGATGAAGATTCATTTATCTTAACACTAACCGTACAGGCACTTCACATATATCTATTCTTACCGTAATCGATCATAAACAAGCCAGGCGATGAATTTTCCTCAGTAAAAAAAAGTAGCACAAAAAAACAAAAATTGAGAAATTGATTAATCAAATAATATGAGAATTTACATAAAGTTAGATGAACAAAAGAAATAACAATGAATGTACAGTTTTAAATTAAATTTTGAAACAGGTTATTTGACCGGGCCTGGTACGGTTAGTGTTAAACTTAATACAGTGTTCCTCATATATCCCTCCTCCATGTAGTCCTACGGTTTGATTTGTAAGTTCTTCTATAACAGAAATAACAATTTTTTGTTTTTCATTGCACTTCGTATATCCATGAGAATATTATTAATAGATAGATGAAGTTTTCCTAATTAAAATGAGTTCAAACACGATCTCATTCGGGCTATTTGTTATCAGAGACGTTTCGATTATCGAATCTTACCTTACGCAAAATTTTAATAACAAATAAACCGAATGAGATCGTGTTTGGATTCAGTATCCTTGAAAATATCTTACCTATTCATTTGTAACATGTTCACCAATGTATGGTAAAAACAGAGAAATTTTTTTATTTTCGTTATACAATGACTGATCTCTATTGACAAAATACTGCACGCCGTCGACTGAATGAAGCCTGATCCATGCTCTATCTCATTCCCTCTCAGAGTATCCCTACTAAAATTACGCACATTAACCCCTTGCCGTACGATTTTTCCAATGATTTCGTGCGACGAAGTTTGCTATTCCAATCCTAGAGTGCCGTGATAAATGAGGAGCGCCTATCAGCACATGCAGTTCGCATTTAACAATCCTTTAAAGGTCAATTTATACTGTAGTGAAAAACTTTAAAGAATTGGCACAAAAGTCGGACTCATATTTGTAACGTATTAATCGTATTCTGTGTCACGAGTGTGACTCGTTAAAGTACGGCAAGGGGTTAACATTGTGCTCGAGACGGCGATGACAACTTTCCTTACCCCGGTTTACTGCAACTTTTCGGTGCCCGAACGCTGTTACATTAATCCGGAAACACTGTATCTCCCTGGATAGAAAGTTATGAAAGTATGTTTCGGTACAAAGTTGCACTGTTCGATGAGCAAAATATGCTGACAGAAAATTCATGTTTTTCAAGGTCATTTTTTAGGATATCAAGATCACAGATGTATTTTTAGTGAGTTCAGATGTTTCTGTTGCCATACTGTTGTGGCTCAGAAAAAAACAAATTCAACGGTGTATGTATGGCCTTCAATGAAAAAAACTGCGGTTGTGGGGGGGCATAGAAGTCTTAGAATTACACGATACAATCGAAGTACTGTATTTTTAAAATGACTGTAAATCATGAAAGCGATTAATTTTCGAGTAAATAACAGCGAATGTTCAAAGTCATGGCATTCAGCATCAATATATTGCCTAAGACGGACGATTAGGACTACACTGCATGTTCAATGGTGTCTGTTTTGATCGCTGTACAAGCTCTGGTGATACGTTCTTTCATCTGTTGCACAATAGCAGGTTTCATGGTAAAGCATCTTTCTTCAGTTTTCTCCACAACAAAAAACGTAAGAGTGTTAACTCTAACGAGCACGTTGGCCATTGTATGGGCCAACGACTTCCAAATCAGCAATTTGGTAACTTCTCGTTGAGATCTTGTGTTAAGGAACGTGAGGAATGGGCCGGACCCCCACGGTGCTGATACCATATTCTGTTATGAATGCGTAGTCATACATTTTCTAGAAGAATTGGCAGTATTTCTAACAGGAATCTCTCATATTTTTTAGAATTTAGGGTACCGTCAATAGAATGAGGTCCAATAATTTCATTATTGGCGAATCCGCACTGTACATTAACTGTCCATGGACCTTGCTTGTCAACTTCGCGTAACCATCATGGGCTTTCGATAAAACTTCATAAAGGAACCGAATATTTACACCTATAATTACAATCTGTGATTGTAAAAATGCGTTAGGAAATGTGTTGATACTGAAGGCCATCACTTTGAGCATTTGTTGTAATTTATTAAAAAAATAATCGTTTTCGTGATTCACAGGCATTTTGAAAATACATTACTTCAATTGTAACGTGTAAGTCTAAGAGTTTTTTATTACCCACCCAAACACGCGATTTCTTTTGTTGAAGGTCACCTGAAGGTGAATATACTTACGTCGTTGAATTTGTTTTTCATGAGCTATAACACTGCTAAGGCGCGTAGTTGATTTAATCGTTCGGGTCTTGTTGACGTTTGCACATTGTGTGTCGACTAATTAATTGAAATCAATTAATATTCGGAGGACCACCTTTCCCTTGATGAAAGGCAAATACAAGTTTTAGCACTTGTACTAATTTATTACACTTATTCAAGTCCGAGCAATATACACACATAGACTAGGAGACAATTTTACTGGAAGTTGATGCTCCAGAAATAGTGCGCGCTAATTAGTATTCTGACTGTTTTCTTCAGTCTGTGGTGAGTTGCGGTGTCTCATTGGACTTTATTTTAAAGCCCAGTGTGTCCTGAAAAAACATAAAAAAGAATCAGTGATATAGCTTGGTGTATTTTGAAGAAAAGTTTCAAAAACACTCCACTTTTAAAAGAGGTCTATGCAAATTAACTTACAGGTTAATATATTTCTTATCCATATTTTTGGGCATGGTCCATAGTTTACATAAACAAAGTTCTATGAAAATCGAACAATATTTTGCAAAGAAAATGCGCAAAAATGTAATTGTAACATATTGTTTAAGCAAATCGGATTGCACAAAAACTGTTTGCATATCTAAATTTAGAATTCAAAAACACACATCTCACAAATTTACATTTTTGTTCTATAATAAATAGTTTACGAGATATTTCGAAAATAGTTTGATAATAGAGCACGCTAATAACTGTTTTCATTATTTTCTTCAGTCTGTGGCAATATATGGTTTTATATTTAACATTCATCTAAATCTAATGTTTTGAGCTTAAACATAAAACAAATCACGGATATATTTTGATGTACTTTTTTTTAAAAGTCACCTTAAAATTGATAAACTTTCAAATTAAAAATTAAAAATTAAAAATTAGTTATTATTTTAAAAAAATCTTTTTCGCCATTTTTTGAGATATTACAGCGTTTAATACAATTTATAAACATCAAATTAAATACACAAATACTTTGTGAATGACACGTGTTTAAAAAAAATTCGCCAAAATTTTCAATGAACTCCTACTCTCAATTTTGACAAGGGATTGACATATTTATTAAAAGTGAAGGTGATATTAAAACCTACGTTTCTATCCGAACATTTTGATATATAGGGCACCTTGGTTTGCTTATTCCGGATTTTGTATTTTATCATTGTTCGTCACACTGTGCGCTGGTCAGAAATGACGCTTGGTCACCAGATGTTGAGTGAAGGGAAAAGCCCTTGAGAGCTGTGTATCCTCTACCGTACCATAAAACGCCCCTTACATTTGCTTTAATACATACTATGGCAACAGAAACATGTGAACCCATTTAAAAAAAACATCGGTGTCCTTGATATTTTTAAAAATAGGCCTTGAAAAAAATGAATTTTTTGTCAGCGTATTTCGCTCATCAAACGGTGCAATTTTGTACCGAGACATACTTTCATAACTTTCTATCCAAGAAGATATTTAGGTGTTCTGTTTTTAGTGTACCAACCTGTATATTTCGTACGAAGGTGTGAAAATATTCACAACAATTTTGTTTGCAACGTATAACGCAGAAATTGTTGGAATTGTTCTGGTAATACGTTATATGGCAGATGTTTTCTTTTTAATTTTATTAATATCGGATAAAGTCTACGGAATTCTAATGAGTTTATAATTTAAATAACAATTAATGAATACAGAGATAATACTGTACGGGGATTCTTTATAAATTCCCAAAATAATAGTATTTAACTCTTCACTGTGCAATGATATAATAACGTATAGTATTATACTGTATAATTGTAAGCGATTCTGTTCTATTTGCCCTGCTTATCTTTTCTTATTTAAATGGTTTGTATTCTCAGTTTACGGTATTGCGTCAAACAGTCTCATGCATTCTCGAATGTTGCACGGTCAAATCAGTGAAAGGCTCAAGAAAAGATTTAAGATAACGTTAAGGTTTAAAAACTGTAGGATACAGAGTCCGTTCACGTTACCTGGTGTTTTAGATTTACTTGAGGTTCTATATGTAACAATTTTAAACAGTTGCAAAAATGTCGAAATTCTTGCATGCATTACACACATGAATTAACAGACGATAGCTGTTTTTGTAATGTTCTGATTAATAGAAGTTTATCTCTTCCACAACTTACTGTGAAAGTACAGAAATCAAAAGTACTCTTATGTAATTCGCTAGAAGAGTTATTATTGTACATTGTACATTTAATTAGCTTAAATGCAATATATTTTGTAATTAAAATTGACGGATTCGTAAGGTATACTTTCAAGGATAATTCCCTGAACAGCTAATTGTATAACATCGATACGTCGAACTTTCTTGCTCAAACAGAAAAAATATTTCTACGAACTGGCAACATCACTGCCCCCGGTCAACCGTGACCATTGGCCGCCTATCACCAATTAACGTAGTAACTGACTACGTAGCGTGTAACCATGAACACTTCGCATTTTTCTTTTCTGTTAGAATGGAGGGTCCGCCTTCACGATCTACATACTGTGTTGCAATAACAATTTCAATTGTTCCACTTCTATTCCTTTTTGTACCTGCGATGGTTATTCGTGTATCATTAATATATTTAAATAACAACAAAAAACTGTCGCACTTTTGGATATTAAGTCTTAGAACATTACACTTTTTCTAAATAAGTTGTTTCTTTCTCTCTTTCATTAAATAAATACTATCACTTATGTAACATCATTGATTGCAGCTGTTGCAATTATGTGAATTCATTGTAAATTGAATAAAATATTTGTTTTACCATTACTAAAGTAATTAATTATGTGTTCAGTAACCAACTATTATAGAAATTCCATATGAAAACGTACTTCATACGAAGTCACTAAATAAAAGCTTGAAGAATTTGGAAAGTTACAGTTCATTCTTATTTTTAGTTCATCTGCATTCCTTTTCAAATTATTGCATAACCAGCAGAATTATACGGCATTGCGCGGGCGTCTCACAATCAGATTTAGAACATTTGCGAATATTTTTAAAAATCAAACAATAACAATGAAATTAATTCATAATGATAAGTACACTATTTAAAACTCATTTCAGTTGATTGTTAGATAAATCCCTTTTGTTCTTTTATTGCAGCAATAATGTTTTAAAATTTATATTTGTGATAACTCGGATTAGCTGGCGTGTATCACAACTAAAAGCATATCACAAATTATAAACTCTTTAAAAATATTGATAAAAACATCAATGGAAATAACAATGAATTATAATATAATAATTAATTATTAATTTGTATTCAATTAGAATATTTTTAATTACATTTTGAAAGCTTAAAAAGAAACAGAAAGTATGAAACAAATAACAACGAAAAACAAATTTCAAATTAACCGAAAAAAATAGTTTGCTCAACACATCTCCGATTCGTACTGCCTACTCGCCGTGAATGCATGAATGCTTTCGCAGGCAGAAACAGGCTGTTCCCACTACTGTTACGCACGCCAACCGGGCGACCACACAGCACCACAATGACGACGCAAAGATAATTTTACTCCATGATCTATTTTTTTCTAACGATAATGAGGTAACGCAATGATACATAGCCTATGCTACTCAAGAGATAATAAGGAAGCCACTGTGAAAGTTCCACCAAAATGGATCCAATAGTTTAAGAGATCATCGAATATAAACAGTCAAACTCACAAACTCTCTTTCTCTTTATTATAGTACATATAAAGATAGTTGCATATCTAAGGATAAAACTTTTGAAAAGAAAAGCTTGAACGGTGCATAACTACTGCTGCAAAAAATGATTCATTTCATTTGTTTAATTCTTTACTATATATTTTTCATTGTCTTCAGTGTAGAAGGTATAAATGAAACTTTTGTGTAAAAAATTTAATCAAAGCGTCAGCGGCAATAAAATTTTACACTTTATACTCTGTTTAGTATCTGTTCATAACAATACATAGAATAATTGTAACAAGTCGTAAGTTAAAACTGTCAAAATTATACGATTTGCGAATCTTCGGATGGAGATCTACATATGTCGTATATTTGAATTATTCAAGACAGGTTACAAACATTTTTATACACTTGTACAACAAATTATATTTCAGAAATATAAAAAGTGATTACATATTCAGTTTAATAGGTCTCACCAACAGCGTGTCCCGCATGCAATGCGAATTCATTAGAAAATTATATTAAAAATATTATTAAATTATAGAAAAATGAAAAGAATAGTATAAAGAATAGGTCGTATTACTTATAGGGTTTTTTTAGATTATGTGAATTATAGTCGGTATTCAGATTATAAATCATTTGGTTATATTTTTTGACATAATAAACAATTACATTAATAAATACATAAAAATATGAATACACGTATGCAATTTCTTATAGTGTTACACCACACGTAATTGTTTATAATGTGCAAAAAATGTAAAAGATATTTCAAATGTTTTAAAAATATCTCTTACTATACCTTTTTAACGACAAGTGCTACACTGTGAGAATAGAATAGAAGCACACATGAAAAATACGAGAATGAATCATAGGTCTATATTATAATGCCGGGGGGTTTTTAGATCTCCTCAACACCTACACCCGTTCATGATCGTTTAGTCATGCCAAACGCGATCATACACTTTTGCATAACTTTTACCTTCTAATCGGTTCGACTTGACAAAACCGGTAATACCACACCCATCGATTGAGGCTATATCCGTCTACAAATCTCGTGGATCGCAAGTACGTTCTCTATATGGTGACACGGCCTTGTGAACTGTTACCGTAATAAGTCACTGTGAATGGATCTTTATTCCCGCTTACTTATAGGTCAGTGACTCATCTACAATACTGAAGATTCATTCATAGAATGATATGCATAATTACTCAGTATTCAGTTCAGTAGCTGAACTGTGATGGAACACGAATCATGTGTAGCAGTACAATAATTTGCAGTATTTCCATTAATTTCAATACGAATGTTTATAAAACTTACTATATAATACATAATGACTCATTATACAATATTCAATATTTCTTAGAGATATTGTAGCAATTTGTTTTTGTAAAACTGTAATGCCGTGTTCAATTTGATTACAATATCAAAATTGTAGAAATGAGTTGGACGGAACAAAAATTCGAAACGTTAAGTTTAACGTTAATATTATCGTTAATATCAAACATGTGAATTACATATAAAGCAATTAAAATATGTAATTATACTTTATATATTTAAAATATTTCATTATACTTTATATATTCTGTAATTCTATTCTAATGTGTCGTACATACAGATAGTCGTATATTACACTTTGTACCATTATTTCTTAGACATTATTTCTTCTTGAAGGACAGAATGGGAGTAATTCTTTAGAATATAATATAATATAGAATAACTAGATACTAGATGTTAATGAAAATATTATTTTTCGAAAACACTATTCAAAACAAATGATAACAGTTATGTGCATAACGAGTATATTTTTATATAAAAGAGTAATTGAACATAAACTGACTGAAGAATGTTTGAATTTTCAGCTGCCACCTGAATACCTGCCTGTTATTCAACAATACGCACAAGAACAGCCGCAAGCAGCTGTGCCCCAACGTAGACCACAGCCAGCGTATGCGAAACAGCAACAAGCGTTACAACAAGCTTACTATAATTTCCGAAAACCAGCAGTAGTTCCCCCTAGACCTCGTGCTCAACTTCATCCGCAAGCTTTAGCTCAAGCTGAAGCAGCTGCGGATATTCAAGCTCAAATTGATGCTCAAAACCGTGCAGAAGCTATTCGAACTGCTCGTTTAGGTTCGAATCCACCCAGCGCCTCTGCATATCAAGCATCACCCTATTCCCAATCAAAGTTGGGTACATTCGAGCAAGAGTTGTTGCAGTTAGTTTCTGCTAATCAAGCTCAAGAATTTAAGTTGCTTCCAACTCAACCCAAAGGAAGCTCGTCTCCTTACGCTCAGCAGTTAGTAAGTTATCCAACTGAATATGCAAAACCAACTGCTGCACCAGCTCAGTTACCTGAGCAATATCATATTGAAACTTCTCCCCCACGATATCAGCAACAGCAACAGATCAGTGGTTATCAGTCAGTCGAAGAACCGGCTCAATATCAAGCGATTCAATCGGCTGAATATTTGCCAAAACCTGTGAAAGCTTTTAACCCTTCCCCGCAGTATGATTATGCTGCTGACGAAGCACATCTGAAAGCTCTCGAACAAGCTCAAGTTCAAGCTCAAGCTCAAGCGGACGCGCAAGCTTTAGCGTTTCAAAAAATTGCTCAAGCTGCCTACAAGAAACACCAACAAAATGCTTTAGAACAGATTAGTCGTACAAATGAACGTTATAGGCAGCAGTCAGCTTTAGAACAAATTCAACAAGGTTCTCAAGTGAGCGATGCTGGACGTAGCCATTTGCAAGAGCAAATACAACCGAAGAGTCCAGAAGCTGCTTATAGAGCAAAATTGAAAGCTCAAGCTTCTGTAGAAACAGCTGAGGCGAGGAAATTGCAGCACGCGGCAGAATTCAAGGCACATGCTGACGCTATTCGGAAACTGGAAGCTCAACAACAAGCTCACATAAAAATACAGGAGGAGGTTCACAACTATGCTCTCAATTTTGAGAAGAATCAAATGCGTGCTCAAGAAATTGCGCAAGCTCAAGCCGAAGCTCTTTACAAAGCTCAGCTTCAAGCTCGTAATCAGGTTAACAAGGAAATTATAGCAATCTCCAAGGGGCAAGTACAAGGGAAGAAGGTTGATCCTGATTCAAATGTGTATCATTACACTCTATCCTCTGTAAACACAACTCCCCTTCCGCTGCTTAACAGTTATTTCACCAATGAGCAATTACAAAAATACCAAGCATCTGGCTCCTCGTATGTTCCTCGATCAGTTCCAAAACCTGATGATGCAAACCCTATAGAAACAGCACAAGCTGTCGTACAACCCGTTATTACACAACCTCGCCAAACGCACAAATTGAAAATTCCATCATCCCCTCAGTCTGCGTACGTATCTGAATCAGGCCTGTTAAAAAAGTCTCCTGTCAAATCATTAACTATCGAAGGAATTGTCGAATCTGATCAACTTAGAAATCATCAAATACTTCAAGCTGCTGCACCTAAGGAACACACTTTAACGGAGGAAGATTTGTCAGCGTTGATTAACGCAGGGTATACAGTCACTCCTGTATCTCAAGCTGCGAGACCTGCTCAGCAAGCCTATGCAATTGAGAATTCGTCTGCGAATTATTATACGAAAAAACAAAAAACCTTTGCTTCGAAGCCCGAGTACATCACTTACGAAGACGTTATTCAGCGTCCACGCAAACTTATTAGTAAAAATAGGCCGATTTTAAAACACGAAGAAAGAGTTGGCGAAGCCAGTGAAAAAGTTACATATTTAGTACCTTTAGAATCTTCCTTTGGCACGAGACAACCTCCTCTTAAACAAGAAGAATAATTGAGCTTAGACGTTTTGTTTGCCATTGTATCGAGTATTACCAATGCAAAATGCAACTAAAACACAGTTTTTGTTGTGTACTTTTGTGTTTCGTTCCATATCATTATTTATTTACTGCTTCGAAATTAATGCAGTTTTTGCGACATTAAATTTATGTACTTCTTAAAAAATATACCTTGATAATAATAATTCAGAAAACATATTTATATCAACTGATACCCGAAAAACATTAAGAATACGTTGAAATATTAAATATCGTTTTAACTATGAAGTAATGTATTTGCTCGTTTTTAAAGAACTCAGTAATAACATGCATCATTTACTAATTTTTAAAATTACTAGGTGCAATGCAGACAATTCTCTCTATAATTCCTGAGCCCATACCCTTTTCAAATGTAATTTCACCTACTGTTTTAAGCGAGAATTGAAATAAATCAAACATGTTGATTGACAAACACATTCATTTTTACTACTACATCATTGATTCTTTAAGATTCGCGACTAATTAATTTAAAGTCTTCAAATCTTGTTCTATTTTATTCATTAATCGTTTCTACACATCGTCAATCAAAATGTGGGATTAAACGGATGCTTTTTAAGTATAGACACAGATTATGAGCAGGCCAATTTTGTAACGTAAATGACTACAATAATGCACTTTTGTACGCGATATTATTTGTAGATGGTTCGTGTGACGGTGCTGAGTCGAATAATTTTTAATTTATACTATTTGTATATAAAAGATTTTTACTTAATAAAATAGTTCAAATATCTTGCTTTGTCATATTGAACACATTTTCATTTCCTTAAATACTTTTTTATTCCTCAGTTAATATTCCTAATTCGTTATAGGAAACAGTGGAAAAGATGGAGACAATGGGTTCTAAAATAGCACACTCAAAAACGTACTTTTATAACAAAAATGCTTTCACACTGTTCATAGTTCATTAATATAAAGAGGATTTACATAAGTCATATTAAAATATTAACGTACATCGAATCGTGTTAACAATTCGCTGATATATGATAATTTTTAAATTTAAATAATATATAATTAAAAAATAACATTTTACGAATGTTGAAATTAAATAAATAATTGTCAATTACTTTTTTTTAATATAAATGTGCGTATATTGTTATCGTAATTTGTGATAACTTCAATCAAGCATTACAGAATTTATCTTATACATATAACAATAACGTCGCAGCTTTTAAGTAAATTATTACGATCATTCGATTCTAATTGGCAAATTGACAAATTAATTTTTGCGAGTTCCATTTCACAGTAATAAGTAGACTGTAAATGTTCCTGTAAACGCATATTTTCATACTTTTATACAGGGTGGGGCATGTAAAACAGGCCACCTGAGTAACTCGTTTGATTTTGATAATAAATGCGCAGACGAGATATGAAGATCAGTTTTTTTTTTAAATGGAATGTTACGTTTTTTACTTAGTTTGTAATACCGCCTATTAAGGCGCGTACGTATGCTTCAAGGTTATGCAAGGTCGTTGAAGGTCAACGCATTCGGGATAGCATACTGCAAACTAATAATAGTATTCATGATCATGACAGATTACATTCTACGATCCGTACATACATATATACCAACATCCAGAGACAACACGAAAGCGTTCGATGAGTTACTTGAAGAAAATTATTTTCTATTGCACTTGAGCTTCAACGACCTTGAAAGACCTTGATGCATAGGTCATTGTACTCGCCTTAAACCGCTCTATTCGTAGGTAAGTAAAAAAACATATCATTAGACGTAAAAAGACAAAGTTGACCTTTATGTCTCCTCTGTGCTTTCACCTACAAAATACTATAAAGATCAGATTATGTTCCCTCCGAAACCATGTAAGATTGGTCTTATGTATTTTTCGTTTTCGTCAAAAACAAGCGAGTTATTCAGATGGTCTGTTTTACATGCCCCACCCTGTATATTGGTGTACCAATATTGGGGTAGATATGAATCTTTAGATGTATTTTTTATTCTTGAATGAAAAATATGTTTTTATTCTTTATTTTATCAATTTAGGCGTCTTAGGTTAAGAACATATCTTGTTTATTTTTTACAAAATCCCTGCCGCAATAATATGTTTCCTGTTTGAACACAGTTAATGCATATTACAAAAACTAATTATTAGCACAGATAATCACCTCGTTCTTTTACTTTTGTATTACTTAAATAATTTCAGTTATTTATGAATTATTTCTTCTTTGTCTGTTTCTGTCATTACGACGTTTGTTATCCTGCTTTTTTTTATTGAATTTGAAGAAACAAATTGCGTTAGCAGATATTTTAAGTAATATTGTTACAAAAAGTTTACAAATTCCTACTGCAGTCTCTATGAGGGCATAAACACTATTTTGAATTTTCAATAATATAATTTCACTGTTTTATCAGACTGATTTTTATTTGTCTTATCTCTGTTATAAAGTTGCTCTAATGAAAAATATTATTTGTTACATTTAGTTACGCAAACTACGAAGAATAGTTTGAAAGAAGTATTATTTAAAAAATTATTATAGAAACAAAATAGATTTTGTTACTGTGTCTTGTACTTGTCAAGAAGATTGTGTGTAGCACCTAATATTAACGAAAGGAATGTCAGGTGTCTACAGCGCATTTATGACGAGAAAATATTTAGTTTGAAATAATTTTTTCCAAAATATCAAAATTACCGATGTTTTTCCAAGATTCAAAACATTTTGATTACTTCACTCATGTAACTAACAAGTCAACAAATGCAATTATAGTATACTGTGTACTGCCATTACAAGTGAAGTTTGTGCTTTCGTCTTCAGTAACTTGGTCTTGCAGTCTTTATGAGGGAATCATAAATTAAAAAGTAAAATGATAGGGTATGTTAAAAAAACATTAAATAATATAATTTCCACTATTTCGCAGATACTGCGGTATAGACATTAAAGTATAACTTAAATACAAATTTTTAGGTATTCTCAAATATTATTTCCAACTAGCATGTACCTGGATGCGGCTTCGCCTGCGATTTTTCTGTATACAGAATTCGAAATATCGTTTTTTCCCTTGTATCTTGAAGTCGGGCGAATTCTGTGTCGAGCGCGCGGGCGCCGAGCTTTGCCACCTAGCGGCTGTGCGAGTGAACTATGCGACCGTGGACGACTCGCCGGCACGCCAACAAAAAAATAGTTCCATATCTTTTTATCTCGATATATTATTTATTTCGCGATAAAGTATAGCCTATAACACCCCGGAAAATGTCAAAAAGCTATTGTGAATGTATTTAAGGAAATATAAACACGTCAATTTTAAGCTATCAATAAGTATAACTAATGTTACTAAAAATCTTTTGATATTGAATGCAATAATTTAAAAAACTGTTAGAAACTACTATTTCTGTTATAATTAATTAAACATTTTATTATTGAAGTTAGAAGATATTCATTAAAGTATTATACGAATTGCAGAAGCATTACATTTCCTTAAAAAAACGAATGTTAATACAATTTTTAATGCATAAAACTGTAATGAAATAATTGATAAAATAGACAGTTCAATAAGAAATATCTATACTGCTTCTATTTCGATTCTGCGTAAATAGAATTACGTAATTTACGAATATGATATATCAGATTTTAATATCATTTTTTGGTGCTTTCCTATAGCAAATTATGCATAAAGTTATTAGCAATTTAAATATTATATCTACCAAAGATGACTTCCGTAAAAAAGATATTCAACAAGTCTGAAATAAATATTACATGTGTTGTTACTGAAATGTCGACTTCCAATTTTTATAAAAGGATTATATGGTCTTAATAATAGACTAAATAAAGAAAACAATAATGAACAATATATCTGTATTAAAGAGACTTCATCATGTTTTCTCACCTTGATTATGTAACAATTGTATACATTCTTCTACATGTATAAACTCGCTAAATGTCTATTTGTATAAAAATCGTAAACTATTGTAACATTTATTATGGCCTAAATAAAAACTGACGAAGACAGTGTAGACAGAAAAACAAGAATTTCACCAATCTACTCACATAAGTCTCTGTAGGACTTGTATTCCACGGTGCAATTAAACGTCGTACACATAAAATCAGAATAGTCCTTACTCCAGTTATGTACCAGTGCGACTTTCGCTCTCTCCTTGTGACATAATCTTTTGAACAGTTGGAGAGTTGAAACTCCACTGCACATTGAAAACTAGACTAGTTTCATTTATTATTACGTACAGTGCGGACATGTCAAGAAACTCTTGCAAGTTTGTTATACTGCTATTAGCAGTCTCTTTGGTAGTGACGTACACTACTTCACTTCAGGTAATGAAACCGTTTTATTTTCTGATTATTCGAATTTGATCTTGAGAACTATTATTGTGTTTTTTTTATACGACCACGGCAATAAGTATATTAATAATAGGTTTTACATGATATTAATTTGATATGCACTTTGGTTTCCGTTGTTCATACAATTACAATTTTTAATGATAATTCATTGTGTATCTTTTGGTTTATTGTATTAAAAAGGTATAATGAAGGGTTCAAATATTTTAGGATCTACTACACCAGCGGCTGAAAATGTGTTACAATTTCAGTTTATAATAAAACACGAATCTACAAAATAGTATTATATTTCATATTTTATCATAGAAGATATAATAATACAACTGAATATTTTTTGCAACATATATCCTTAATCTGAAATTATAGATTTACAATAAAAATCTAGTTTATACTTTCAGAAATATTTGATGGCTGGAATTATCAGTTTATACGTGATATATTTCTCACGATTTTACATTTTACGTTCACTTCCTTTCTATTTATCGGGTTAAAGACAATGTTGAAATCCAACGACCATGATAATATTTTAGCGAAATATCTAGTGCAGCATGTATAACTGCAGGACGTTTCAGAAAAAGAGACGCAATATTTATAAAAATAAATAAAAAGTCATAACAAACATACTTCCTATAACTAATACACAGGGAGTTTTCTAGTATCTGAAAAATATTTCAATAGTGAATCCAAGATACAAAAATAACGAAAAAGTTCATGTTAACGTAGGGCCAGTATACATAGGATGACCAATGATTACTTCTAAATGGAAATACTTCTGCCATTTCAAATAATACAAAAAATTGTGGTTTTTAACGGTTATATGTTTCGGAATCATATATTTGTTTAAGAAACATCTATTTCTCTCATTATTCTACGTATAACAGTTTTAAGGTGGATATCCACGATGAGACAGAAATTTCGTGTCTCACATAACACTTTACACATATACTTACATTTATACATATACATGGTGTTTCGCCTAACACGAGCAGGTAAAATATCTCGGTTGCTTCTCATGATACGGAAAAAATGTTCAGAGAGAAAATTAATGGTGCAAAGGGACAAATATTCTGATTAACAGATCTTTTTTTTTTAACTTAATTTTTTACGAGATTTCGAGGTCACCGACGTTGTTTTAAATGGATCGATATATTTTCATTATCGCACTATTATAGCTCATAAAAAAACGACTTCAACGGTATATAATATGTTTACCTTCGCATGACCTTGAACGAGAAAAATCATGAGATGTGTGCCACTAATTTCAATACTTGTGTGAAAACAGTAAACGAATGAATTTCAATGTCACTGGGACCGTGTTTCGTGTGATACGTAATGTTTGTAAACGAAGGACTCTTTCGATCTTTTGATGGACATTTACAAGAACCATGTAAAGCGATAATAGTAGCAGACAATTCATCGTCAGTATTAGAAGTTTATCAGAAGCTTATCATTATGTATAGTCGGGCAGAGAATTTGATTCTCAGAGAGATTCTGATTTACGGAGAAGCTGGAAGAAATTCTATGTATGCACAACAGTTGTATGCAGAAAGACATCCACACATCGATGTCCTTCCATGTAGAGTTTTGATCGCGTAGTGAAATTATTTAGTGAAACAGGCAGTGTAGGTTCATCAATAAGAAATCGTAATAAAACTAAAACAAATCAAGGGGCTCATTAGGTGATAGATTATATCCCAAACAACCATGATTTTTCTCGTTGAAGGTCATGTGAAGGTAAACATATTATATACCGTTGAATTCGTTTTTTATGAGCTACAATCGTGTGCTAATGAAAATATATCAATTCATTTAAAACAACGTCGGTGACCTTGAAGTCTCGTAAAAAAAATTAAGTGAAAAAAAAGGTCTGTCAATCAGAATATTTGTCCCTTTGCACCATTCACTCTCTCTTTGAACATTTTTTCCGTATCATAAAAAGCAACCGAGATATTTTAACTGCCAGCGTTAGGCGAAACACCCTGTAGTTGGTGCTGAGATTTTTGTCTCACGAAAGGGAAATCTCATGAAATATTTCATCATGAATCTTCACGTTAGATTAGGCATTTGAAAAATTAGTACATAACGGGACATTTCGACTTTTTCGTAATGTATTGCTTATTTGTTGTTCATTATTAAACTAAGTGGAAACTGAATATCAAATTATGGACCACCATAAACAAATACGAACGTAGATAAATGAACATATCAATTTTACAGTAAATGCTCGAACACGTCGCCCTGGACATCAATGCATTTGTTAATTCGTTTTTCGTATTGTCAGAGGTTGTATACTAGTGAGTGAAAACTTCGTCTTTAATGTAACCTTATAATAAAAAAACGAAGGGTGTGAGATTGAAACATTAAACAATTAGTATATTCCGAAAAACTCGAAATGTCTCATGAAGTATCCGTTTTTCTAATGCCTTACTTTAAAATTTTCCATCTAACATAAATGTTTCATTTGTTAACGGTTGTAAACGAAAGCGTTCGAACACTTTCGTAAGCCATTGTACATTTATTAATGCTATCTTAATAATTTTTAAGGGTATACATACATACATATCTTAATAGTTGCTGACACTTTTTCTAACATACCCTATTTACGTACTTACATGTATGTCCACTGTCTACATGTACAGAGTGGAAAATTGAAGGTGATGCAGATGTTACACTTACAAGGGATGTTTAGCAAGTGGCCTCCTCCGATTTTTATGAAACTTTGAGATAATGTAGATCTCGAAAAAATATTTGACACATATTTCTGAAACAGAAGGTAAACTGTGCTATTTCGTTTACAATGACTAAGGCACAAAGATCCACCAGCTAACCACACTGGCTTATGGTCAATACATGTGCTAAATAGGAACCACTCCTCGATGAAAACCAGATATTTTACGGAAAACGCCAGAGGATGGCAGCTATGCACATACAAGACAACTCTTTTCAGAATTACCAAACTTTTCAAAACGTGGGACAACTTGAGCTAAACCCGTTAAGGGCAAACAACGACTCTTACAGAATTATATTTTTACTTATAATCTCTCTTCGATGGTAAAGAACTCGAGCATGATTCGCGCTGCTCAAGCCTACCGCATTCTCTACGGCGAGGTTTCTCGCAACGGTTTTTTTTATCTGCTTTCGTGATTTTCACATTTCCAAAGAGAATATTTACTCGTAAGGTAATGTAAATAACTTAAAACATAACAGTTTTCAATTCCTTTGGTTTTACAAACCTACAGACAGTTGTCGAGTATAAAACATGAGTATGTAGTGTATGGAATAATATTTATTACAAAAGTGCAATTAAAAATTCCAGTTTATCCATATTTTTGTCATCGGTCCATAGTTTACGTATATACATTTTCATGAAAGTACATAAATATTTTACCAAAAAAAATGCAAACAATATTAATTTTTAATATACTTGTTAAACAAATGACTTTTTTAGAATTCTGTTTACATAGTCGAATTTAGTATTAAAAAATACACAAATCGTGCTTTAAATATTCTCTCTACAACAAATAGTGTCCGACATAAACGGCCAAATAGGTTTTGCAAACCCAACTTTGAGGGCTGTACTCCCCCTTTCATTATGGATGATGGCCGACAAAAAAAATAAGTGTCAAATATTTTTTCGAGTTCTACATTATCCTAAAGTTTCATAAAAATCGGTGGGGGCCACTTGCAAAACGTCCCTTGTTAGTTACAATATTATTTACAAAATTTAACGGAATACAAGATGTTTATTTTGTATTGATTGTTGATGTTAAATGAAATGCCAAGTATGAAATAAGACAGAATTCAGTAAAAGAAAGGAATAAACATAAAGGAAAATAACCATTATTCAAGGTCTCCAAAAGTGATGCACACTGTGAAAATTGTAGATGCTCCATAACGAAAGAAATCGAGAAGTTCCTTACTATTTTGCAATCTGCAGTAGTATTCCCGAGATATAAAAGTGGGATTTCCTATCAGCGTTGTGACACACTCATTTAGTACACTGCCGTATTATATTTATGAACGTAAATATACGTAAAGAATATTTTACTTGTTCTTTCTAATTTATTTCATATTTCCCTTTACACATTTTCTTTTAACACGTTAAATGCCGTGGGGTCATCGGTGACCGATTCCTCAGAAATTTAATTAAATAATTACTGATTGTCACAAAATTATGAGCAAAGTTCATACTGAAACAATAATGTAGGAACAGAAGAACACGATTGAGCACTCAAATCTATTTTTTCTTTACGATTTATGTAAAAAATACTAAATTATGTCGTGTCTGATTAAGTATGACTGGTTTCACTGTGGTTCTCAATGTCTTAACTACATGATTTTTTTAAATCTTTGTTACTAGTATCATAAAGGACAGGGTAATTTGCGATATCTGCTATTGGTCTTTCGACCTTCTGAGAAGAAAACTGCAATTTCGTCGACATTTTTTCACGCGTTATCGAAACTGATTGCAGTTAATTAGCGCTTAGACTGCTGCTGAAGCGGACGATCCTCAGACGCGTTATACTACTTACGTCTGACGCGAACGCAACAGTCGTAAATTGCTTATAGGAAAATAGGACATTGTTTCTCCATTGACAGTAAATCCCACTTTAAGTGACTACAAATTTTTCGTAGCGCGCTATTTAAATCTCAAGTGACTGGAATTGTACCTGATCCCGAATCCGCATACAATCAGTATCAATAAATAATTTGTTGCCGTTTCGAAGAAGAACCGAACGCTTTCTACCATTTGATATAATTTTTCCATTACAAACCTGACGTACTAAAATGACATTAATTACTCTGCCTAGAAAAGAATTATCTACATCACACGATACGTTCGATATCAAACAGTTGCAGAAAAACAAAATTTGATATTTCGTTAAAATAGACATTGTGTAATTTAACACATTAAATTTTATACATATTGTGACACTCTGTATAATGAATAATTCAAAAGTGGTATGGTAGAGTTTCATAATTTCCTTTCAGTAGCAAAATGAAAGTAAATATGATACCATTTTGTAAAACAGACAAATGTCCGGTATTGATAAAGAAACTTTTACATTAAACGGTAAGTAAACTTTGCAACATCAGTTGAAGACAGTACAGCCTTATTTAAAAATAATAATGTTATGTAGTGTACTATTTGGTGTGTGATGTATCACCCCTGAATGACTGTACACGGTAAATGTTTTTCGTTTTCTGCACCGAAAACATTAAATCACTCGTTCCCTAAACACCGTCATCTGTGTGCTATAAACCATTCGTTACTAAGATTGTTTGTGTCCTCCGTCAAATCGTCCGAAGCAGTGATGTTCCCTATCATCCCTACTTCCTTCAAATCCTTTAAGAACACTGTAAGAAGGTTCTTCCAGAGATTCCAATACCAATTTCGTTCGGTGTCAACCACTGTGTGAATCGTGTGAACCAGTGTTACAGTAAATTGAAGTTCTCAAAATGTATGTTCGAGTCGTTAATTTCGTGTAACCCATCCATTACAGGAGCATATTGTGTCCCATTTATCATGAGAATTTTAAATATCTCTACTGCTATTAAAAGTATGCAAAAATGATTCGAGAGAAATTTGCGTGGTTCGAGTCGGTAAATGTTATGGCAGTAGAAAAAATGTTTCCAAAGGTCATTTTAAGGCCACGGACATTTTTCTAATGAGAAGTTTTTTTATACAATATCTTTCTAGTCAACGTTAAAACACACTTAATAACTCAATATCATGGCCATTAGATGACTTTGAACTTAGAAATTTGAGTTAGAATAATAGAGACCCTTATATAAAATTACCATTTCTAAATGATCGAGTCATATTTTCAAATCTTCAATTACAGCAGTGATATTTAAGATTCTCCGATATGTGGGATGCCCTATATAACTAGTTAGTATACTGGTGCATTAAACTTTTCTTTTAATGCCTGCATTATGTTTACTTAGCATCGAATAGTGGTTGAAGATTTCAATTACAATGAATACTTTCAACCAGTAATAAAATTCGATAAACCAATCGTCGTGGGGCCCGTAGAAAAACCGAAGAATCAGCAAGACTTCAGCAAGATTCCTGGTATTCCCGGTGTAGACTATCCACTGTATCATACCGTACCTCAAACAAGTTTTTCTTGTGCATATATGCCATACGTACCAGGAATGTACGCGAATGTAGAAACTGGTTGTCAGGTAATCTATGTTACTTCAATTTGATTTACTAGTTAGCTATTTATAAAGTGGGTATTCTAGAAATAAGTAGCTTCTTATTGACTTATTTTGCTTGCCTTGAGATCAAGCGTGTCATATAAACATCGCTTCGGAAAAGTTTTATATCCAAATTGCAAATATATTTGTCCATTTTATTATTATCATGCAGATAAAACCTTTGTACACTGAAATTTTACAGGTAGTTACTATTAAATAAATACCTTAAATGTGCAGCAACACGAAAGTGCAACCTGGAATAAAAAAAAAGCCAACAGGTAAATACTAGGAAAAAATGCAATGGAACAGGATTCTGGAACGAGACGATCAATATACCGAGCAATGACATACGATACAACTATTTGGGAATTTACCTTGGGAGGAGGGGTCTGTTTAACGGATAAATGAAATTAAAACAGCAGATATACCCAGAAATTTTACTGACTTAAAAAAAATATCTAAACGTCATATATGTCTTATAAATTAAGTACGTACGTACCTGATATTTTCACACAGATATTGTACCTATCTGTAGTGTATTAATAAACATATTGTGCCAAGACCAAACTCAAACGTTCAATCAACAGCACTATAATGTTATTCAACAGTGAAATAAGAAAGGTGAAAAATACATGTAACATTTTAAAGTTTCCATCACTTAATCTTGAACTTCTGCGTTCAAGGCCATTTGAATGTTAAAAAATTGTAGTTCATTGTATTCATCTTAGCTGAAACCTGCTTTTGAGGGAGTAAATGGGATTGTGGGGGATACTAGTACGCGCATATGTTGCATGATTTTATTGAAAAATACAGCGGCAAAACGTAAATGAACATTCCATTTGATGAAGTAACGTAGGCATCTCGCACTGATCGCTAGCACCCCGAGTAGCGACCCTACTAGGTGTAGCCCCCATAGGCGTTCGTGGCAACGGTTCCCTACGTAATACTGCAACTCGACTGCACGCAGCAATCGCCTCGTTTCGAAGTAGTCAGAAGTCAGAGGGTTAAGAATAAAGTGTACAATACAATTGACAAAAATGTCATATAACAAACGCAAAAACTCATGTGAAACACGTCGGCTTTCGACACACACACAAGACACTTGGCTTCGGCTGAATCACTCAACACTCGTGCATTTTAAAGACTCATTGTACTCAACTTGTATGTACGTACATTAACTCGTGTAAATATATTTTCAAACTCAAAAGACTATATCATTCCTCCATACTTGGAGGTGGTCCTTCGAGCACACGCATAAGTATTTTGGCACTCAGCGTGCAAACAGCATCAATCGAACAATCCCTTGCATCAACCACGAGCATTAACGTCGGCAGTTCTCCGACCGTCGATCGAAGCCGAAACAAAATGTATGAGCACAATTTCACCTGCTGCTATGTAAAAATAAAATGGTGTCAACTTCTGGTTTTAACGTGATCTTCGTCCTTGCGTTAGTAATCTGACAGAGTAAAAACATTTTTCACTGGAAGCGTTGCTACCCGGCATTGCTGATATTTTGTTGGCAATATTACCCATTTTGGATAATAGGTGAGACTTGGTTCTTCACTACTGCACAGACTATCATCGCTAGTGCATTTTAGAGATTTGTAAGTATGTATTTCATCAAAACATAGTCCCAATTTGTCATATAAATCTGATCACTATTGAAAAACAGTTTCAAGGTATTTAGGAGGAGATTTTTGTGTACATTTTGTGGACGTGCGATGTTGTTCTCATTGTCGGTTGGTTTCAACGGAAATTTTTGTAGTTAAGTTTGTAATATTCTTTAGCACATTCCTTTCTCCTCGATTCGTAATGTACCTATTGTTAATTCTCGAAATGTTATAACTTCATGAAATTCATGAATTGGTAAATTTTTCTGCAAATAATTTTTCGTGGCAAATAAAAGAGCATCGCCTAGTCAGTAAGATGTCCGATTGCCAAGTTAACGTTTCCCTGTGCGCGTGTTCCCATCCAAGTGGAAGAAAATTGCAAGGAACATCAGTTTTTGTACGTACATTTCATATGCGACGGGTGTAATTTTACAACTTAAGAATTGTATAGTTTTATCTTTTATATATTGAAACGTGAGAATCTAACAGGATTAAAGAAAAAGGACAAATGGACACAGGATAAAACATAAGAAAGAAGTTAATGTTTATATGACAGGGCTGATGAACACAAGCAAGGTTATTGTTTTTACATTTTCTTTATGTATTGAAAGTGAAGAATTTTAAAGATCTGTAATACAGTAGTGATTCGTTTATTTCGAGAACCAAAATATAAGATACTGTTCTTATGATATCGGCGAAGCAATGTTCGTTTTTAATACGAGATCTTGTGAGAAATTTCTTTTATAAAGCTCCGTCAAACATGATTTAATTTCTGAAAGCTATAACAAGTATGTTTTTACATACTGTACAAGTAATAACAATTGAATTTATTATTGAAAATTTGTCAGTATGAAGACTCACTTGCTATTTTTAGTAAAATCTCATAATTTGTTTAAACTTTTAAATATAGGGGTGATGAACAGTAAAACAAGTTTACCCTGACTGAGCTCTGGTGTCTTCAAAAGCAGACAATATTTTCTCAGCGTATAAAGAACGGATATTTCGTTTTCGCTAATTAACCCATTTGTGCCCACTGTACTCAGTTGAGTACACCCACATTTTCGCCTGCTATCTCTATCTATTGGTAGGTAGAAAATTTTCTTGCATGTAGTCATTACGTTGAATGCTTATTGAATGTTCCCACGAGAGATGACATCAGAATCTGCATTGGTATTATAGTAGTACTTTATTTTACATATGCAGTTTGTCAATAATAAATGCTTCTAAAGCGACAGGGCCACTTCCTTGGGCAAAGATGGGTTAAGGGAGTGCTCGCTTCAAGTGTTTCCAAGAAGTGGTACAGCTGAATTTCTGGCAGTACTCAAACACAGTTCTGCAATAAACGAGTCACTATTGCACATTACTGAATTTCTTGTTTTAGTTGCCACTATGTATATTATACATACAGTGATAGTTGTAACTGAAAAAGGAACTCAATTACACCACTATGTATGTTACCACTACCTGCTACTACTGCAAAAGTTACATAGTAACATTTAAAAATTCAAGGTTGCCACGTATCTTTAGAAATATAATGTACATAAAAAGCAAATATTTTCAACGCAAACAAATGATGATTCTGATGAAAACAGACTATATTGGTAAAATGCTCAGATGCGGCAATTCGAGTGGACACAAATTCCCATTTTTACATTTACCTTATAATGTTTGAAGAGCAATTTTAAAAACCGTATTTCAGAAGAAAATTTCATCTGATATAAGTCTAATCTGTTGCTTTAATTCTTTTCCACACAAAAGGATATTCTTCTTTTGGTCATATTGTGACTCTGACTGCAACCAGCGTACTTTGGACTAGCGGTTTTTATTTACATACATAGTGTGTCACAGCACACTGATGTTCCAAAAAGTGTCTGCAAATGTATTGCAGGAAATTGGAGAAAGGTCGTAAACAAGCGGCAAAGGATTGAGGAGTAAAAAGATTGTACTTTTAAACAAAAGTTTAATATAGCAAATGTCCGCTCATCGCAAGAAGTTCAGACCCGGCGGACTGCAGTAACCAGAAGATTGGACAGGTTTCGAGATATCTAATCCTCTTGTGGTATTAAGTGCTATTGGATACTCTGTGGGAGACTGTTATAATGCTATTCTGAAGTTATCGAAAAAGTAACGCTTGTTTTTTATATTCCGAAGAACTATTAACGATTTCGAATATATCGAAGCAGTATCTAAGTGAACATTCATAAACTCAATATTTAAACATTTAAACAAATTATGAAATTATATGGAAAATGGTAAGTGAATATTTTTGTAGGTGATATTTTAGTAGAAAATTCAACTATTATTATTTGTGCAGCATGTAAAAAAATAATTGCTATAACTTTCAGAGGTGAAATTCCATGTCACGTTTGATAGAATTTTGGAAACCGGCGTAATATTCAACTTGACCATGAAATATAATGTTAAATTTGAAAATTCAGTATCCTTTCAGGGCAACCCAATTCTTGTAAACGAAGGAAACTTTGAGTTTCATCTGTACAGATTACGATTAGTTCTCAGTCAACAAGCGAGGAAATACGTAACGAAAGTATTCGATATACCAGGAGCGCTATTCAATAAAAAATTATTTTCAACGAGAAATTTCGCCAATCTATTAAAAGCACTTTCAGTACGATTAGAAAAGCATATCAAAATTTAACTTTCTGCTAGTGGGTAACTTGTAACAATGTACGAGTCATTGTTGCTATTCGATATCTACCACCCCTAGGTGGCCTAGACAATTCCTGGCTCCGAGTGATTCCAGAAACTGATAGGGATAAACCTCCTTCAATAGGCGGACGAATCTCATTTGCAATAAGCGGACGTTTACTGTACTCAATTTTTCAACGATACAATTTTTCTTGGATTCTTCAGTGTGCTGTAAGATAAAAAGGGTTGAAAATCGCTATATTTAAAATTTCAAAATTAGTTTCAACACGTTCGCTGCCAAGCACGCGGTTTCGCGGGTTCGATCGTCAACACTAAAGATTCGCATACGATCGTACCGTACATACAGTTACCATACCGTGCCGTTTCCTACTGTCAGAGACTCTTCCTCACATATGTTCGTATTGATCGCCTTCAGTGATGAATCCGTCAGTAGATCTGAAGCCGTTGCAGAGAATAGATTTCGATGTGGAAGAGCTATGTTTTTTCTCTATAGTTTGCATTCATATGTCGTGCCTGAGATAAATCAGATATTTTTTTTGGACTTCCAAACAATAAGGTCTCTCAGGAAGGATCTGAGGGTCATCCGGCTCGAAAGACCAAAATGATGAGACGACTTGTAGGATGCCAAGTAAAGGACTGTATATTCCTTCGTCTCCACAATTTATTATTATAGCAACACTTAGTATTGTGAACAACAGGTGAGAAGTGATAATGTGCCAAGTACAAAAGGTGACAATGTGAGATTCTAAGAGTTCGCTTAAATTCTCAAACGTTCGTTAGAATCTAACGAACTTCAGAATCTTACAAACTCTCAGAACATTTAGAACTATTAGAATCTAACGAACTTTAGAATCATTGTCACTTCTCACTTGTTGTTCACAATAATGTGTTGCTATAATAATAAATTGTGGAGACGAAGGAATATACAGCCCCTTACTTGGCACCCTACAAGTCGTCTCATCATATTTGTTAGTGTCAAATCCTCGTTAGAGATGACGCACGTTCCAGAGTCGACGCATCAGGCAATCTCGGCCTATTCTTTAAGAGTCTTGGCGTTACCCGATAGTCAGAATCCTATATCTGTCAACGGACATAGGGTCAGTTGTTTTGGTTCTCTAAAACTGCAAAATATGTAACGAAACATATATAATTTCAATAAAATACGTTGATGTGATAATTCATCCGAAATTTATAGCGTACAGTAAACAGCTGTGCATGAGCCAGTACGGTGGCCTATAGCACACGGCGACAGACTTTCTGGAACGCATATGTGCGTTTATCGTCCTCAAAGGGTTAAATGTCCAGTCACGCGATATCTCGAGCTCCCAATACATTGCTTCAAAACGTCAGCATTTCTGCAATATCAAAAAAGCGACCGACCCGCTTCTTGGGCTCGGCAGCGAACATGTTAAGTAGGCCAAATATGCAAGTGTTAGGTCCTATGCGCATTATTACCACAAGTGTGATAATAATAAATAACGTATATTAATGTCTTAGGCATATCATATTTGTCATGATGGCCGCGAAGGTCATCAAGGCGCATCGTTTCTGTGTACCAACGGAACCCTTTTCAATCAACGGGACTTCGCTTGTGATTGGTGGTACAATGTGAATTGTGCTGATGCGCCATCTTTATACAGGTTAGTCATAAATCTTTTTCTAAATACAACTGTAAGTAACAGATGTCCACATATTAGACTTAGAAGAGAGAAATCTATTACATTAACACTGTACAGGCCGGATAGTTGCGCGAGTAAGTTCCATCAGTGGCCGGCTCTTTTTGCCAAGACTTGATCAGAATCTAAAATTAAATTCATGGGAACAGCAATGAGCTACCGCTAAAATATCTGTACATTTATAATAATTAAAGAATTTAAAAAATTGAACGGATCTTCCTCCGTTTGTACATTTCTAATGTAAAGGATAGATATGGATTTCCTCCAGCGCGATTAAAAGGGTTCCACTGTGGCGTTAACAGCCATTACAGTTTTAACCTACTTGGAAACTCATTGTGATAGTTCATGTAAATAGATTAGTCTGCTGGAGTTGGACACATTGGATAAAAATCCGAGTTTAATCAGGGTGTTCCAAAATAGGTGCCATTTGAAATAGCGTCTAAACTACTGCTTTTTTCGAACAATGGCACAGGACATGTTTTTTCTATTCTTGATGTAAAATCTACTGGTAGAAAAATTCAATTTTTTAAAGTGTTTTTGAAGGTTACGTGAAGGTCAATTTTTTTGAAAGGAAACATACTTTTCGTTAACATCTTCTTAGATATTAAATTATAAAAAAAGGACTGCGATAGCTTCAAAATTCAATTGTTTAACTGTCACATACTGCAAAACAACTTATAGGCGATTGTAGAATTTATTTTTTTACCTAATACGATATTAACAAAAAGTCCACTATACCATTTAAGAAAAGCCTGACCTTTAAATGACCTTCAAAAACATTTTAGAATATACAGGGTGAGGCACGTAAAGTGTGACAATTGAATATTATCGAAAATATTGGTGATTAGGAAAAATGTTGTTAGGAAAAGTTGAAGTATTTTAGGGGGGACAATTTTCGATGTAATTTCATTTTTTGTACATGAAGCAGTCAAGGACATTTCAAGGGCATCACCTTTGTTTTAAATGGAACTGCATGCTTTTTAGTATACATAAGTATACTTCACACCAAGACGAATTCAATGGTCGTAGTCACTCAAGGTCAATTAAGGACACAGGTGAAAAAAAAGTGAAACAAACTTCCACAATTATTAGTAGAAGTACCTTTAAGTATGGGTTTCGTGATGTGGATGCAACATTATGGTGCACCCCCACACAATGCTGTATGCTGAGGAAACGTAATGAATACAATTTTTCCCGAAAAATGTCTAGGATGCGGAAGTCGAGGGATATAGCCACCGCAGTGGCCACACCCAATTCCTCTTGACTATGGTTTTTGGGATTATCTGAAACAAAGAGTGTTGTCATTGGCCCCTACAACACGAATGACATGAAAATTGGGATACGTCAAGATTGAGCTGAAGCGACACCAGAAATGTTGAATAATGTGCATGTATAAAATTTGATAGGTTTCCGGAGAACGGAAGAAGAATTACACAAATAATGTAAATAGTCGATTTATAACGAGATACGTTCAATATATACACTTTAAACACTTGCAGTAAAGGCTCTTAAAACTAGTTAATGAAAATGTAAGAATAACAAAAAAAACGAACAAAGCAGTTTGATAATTAAAGAAAGTAGCACGTGGAGCTCACGGAATTTTACACGTCGAAAAGCGGACGGTTAAGGAGGTTTGAAGTAACCCGCCAGTAATTTATAGGTAATTAGGTCAGTAATCTCGAGGAATTAGGTGGGCGAATTGGAAGGAAAGGGAAAGGTAATTAAGTGAGCACAAAAGAGAAAAAGATACCTCGGGTCATTGATGTTGGCACAGGAGTGGGAATTGGGTCGACGTCATCGGCAGTCAGCTGATTGCCAGTGTGTCGACCTAATTTGCTCCGAACAAAAGGATAACAGAGGAAAGGAAGAATTTAGACAAAGATGGTAATATGAGAGCATTGACCGCGCGATTTAAAAAATCCGCGACCACCGCGCAGCACTTACACGTATTTACCTAGAGGTAATCACCTGTGAGCCCGTGTGCGTCACAAGGTGCTCGCAGCATAACAGAGGACTAAAGACTATTTAAATTGAGATTTAAAATATGATTTAAAAATGTGATTTCAAATATGGATTAAGTAGAATATGGATTCCTACTCGACGAGCTTTTCTACGCAAGCTCATTAGTTGATAAGCATGAGCGAAAGCGATAACCTGTTCTTCTCTACGCGAATGAATGCGGAGTCGTCGTGCTCCTCAATGTGCACTAAGATGCTGCAATATTATTTCTTGATCACTAAATTGTTGATTTATCCGCTGAAAATCGTGTTGACTTGGAATCTCTTCTTGCACGTAGTGGTCTTCCATTATTCCTCACTGAATTCTGATATATTTCACGAGCTAATCTGTAGGTTCCTGCTGCTTCGTCAATAGCACACTATTTATTTTCTCACTATAAATGTAAACACAATGTGAATAGTCAGTTTAAGAATTATTGGAACTTTAACATCATTTTTCAAGAGCATGGTTGAGTTGCGACCCATGGTTCCTTAGACACTTTTTGTCCTCGCGACGATAGAATACGATACCATTAAAAAAAAGCTTGACCTTAAATTTCAAGGTCAAGGTCAATTTTGCACGTACTTTTTTTTTACAGATGTCCACCGATTCACAGTTGTAGAATCGCGCTGTGGTGGTCTTTACACATAATTTTTATACACCCTGTACAATCTGTAACTTAGTCCCTTTCCTCTCCTCAGTGAGGAACCTTACACACAAATTTGATCATTTTCGTCAGATTTGAGTATAATCCTTTGTGCGTTGACGAAAATCAGAATTCTTAATAGTCAGCAGTGGTTCGAATCTTTTTGGGGAAGGTACTTACACATAGTTTATTTTTTTTTTGCTACTATGTTACAACACATCATATTCACTCCATATTTGCATAAGAATCGCAATCGTTGCTACATTCATTCTTTCACTTATTGTTAGTACAAAGTAATCTTTTTTATAGTCTTATTTTTTAATCTGTGTTATAAAGGGCATGGAGTTTAAATGGAAATATTTAAATATTTCCGTTCTTTTTAATGACACGACAAAATGTTTCAGGAAAGAATATTTGCTTTAAAGGGGCAAATATTGTGATAAAAACAAGAATTTCTTCTGAAGGTAATATTTTTGAAATTTCAATCTCATCCATGTTCTTTTAAACGGGTTATCGTGTTTTCATTACTGTAACATTAAAGCCAATGAAAAGACAAATTCAACCATGTAGTAATGAAAACATGTCGTGTCATTTAAAAAAAACGTCGATGACTTCGAAATTCTGAAAAATGTTCTTTTTAAATCAAATATGTTTTCTCTTAAACATTTTCTCGTGTCATTAAAAACAACGAAAATGTTTATGTGTTTCCATTTAAATGTTCCACACTCTACTTTGTGAAATAACGATTTACGCGTACACTTGGTGTTGAGATGTCGCAAAGTTGTAAAATATTAGGTAACGAAGAAAGTTCCTGCCGTTTTCTTTAACAATATTTTATTCAGAAAAGTCGGCTTCTCTTACTTTTTTACAACAATCTAATAACTTTTCTATTCCGTTTTTATAAAAGTTGTCCTTTCACACAAAAGCAAAACATTTCAACACCGATAAACGGTACGAACTTTCTTGGTTACCTGATAGTTAGACAGTGGCACTCGAACACGGTATGATTGTCGGCATTGGCAGAGGGAAACTGAATGTCAGTAGGAGGACTTTACTATTACGTATTAGAATATTTTAAAGTGGAATGAATAATAACATGATTAAGGAATCCATCTACAGATCTAAAGGAAGTTTAAATATGTTTCGTTTTGTTTCTAAATATTCTAATACTTAAAACACGTTTTTGTTTAAAAATTGCGAACTTTACGTTGTCACTATATCTCTTCTACCAAATATAATTTTTAGTATTTAGTTTTTCTTTCTCAGGATTTGTTTATAAGGCACTAATCTAATTTGATTTGTTTCAGTCTGAATTTGGATCCTCTGAAGAATCCATATATACCAAAGGAACAGAAGAAGGCCATTCGAAACAATATGAGGATAATTGTAGCTTAAAATGTAGAACTAATTGTAAGGTCAGAAGTTACTAAAGATATGTGGCTCAGTTGAAATTAAACTGCGTAATCAGTTTAACACCTTGACTGCCAGAGTCTATTGGTTGAAAATGACAAACTTTCTTATATAGAGGAAATATAATGGCAAGTTAAAATCTTTTTAATCAAGAATATTAGGAATACTCATAATTTTTTTATTAATACCATTAAACTTTAGTAATTAAATTTATGAATACTAGAAATGATCAAGTAAATAATGTTTGAATCGAAAAGTCACCCATATATGGGTGACGTGGCAGTCAAAGTGTTAAGGTATTCCACTAACTTCAGTAAACAGTTCTAGTATTTTCATTAACAAAATGCTAATTTAAGATGTTTTATTATCTTTAATAAACAGTTTTTTACAAAGTATTTTTACTAATTGAAGCAATTTTTAATTCTTCTAAGAAATACTTTTATTCATAATTTTTTGCTGAGATTGTCGGAACTGAAAATTGCTGTAGATAAAAAACATTTAAGTAAACAATGATTTTAATACGACATATAAAATCCATGGTAGAATTATATCAAATTCTTGCATTATGTATTCTGAAATTTCATGGAGAAACAACACATTGCTTTTGTGTATCGCATTTCTTTTAATTTAACACTTACTCTTTTGTCAGTATAATTATTATATTTTAAAGGGTATATCATTAATAACTTCCATTTTTGCTGATTGTTTGAGTCGTCTTTTCACAAATGTATGTTTTAACATTAATAATTATGCTGCGGTAAAACAGTAAAGCCAGCTGATGTAGTATAACTCCAAAAATCTCTTATAATGAGCAATTTTTATCTATTTACCGAACTGTATTTTTCAGTCTAAGTATTTTATTAAGTTATTGCTGGCGGGGTCGTCTGAAATGTCAAGCAATACTTTAAGTACTTTACATTCATCTAAGTTTTGGTTTATCAAAACCATCTCTGAAACTACCAGATAAATATTTTGCTGTAATAGCACGTAATCTGGTTGACCACGAGTCTGCTACTTAACGCTTACAAAACTGCTAGGAGGTTCCAAGTAAGTAGTATACCCGAAAACCACGCAACAAAAACTAAAATAAAGTAAAAACAATCCCCGATTGGTGCTCCATGAGCACTTAAGCAGATACACGCTTTAAATATAATTTTACGCTTGTCTGTAGAAATACGTTATGTATCTTCAACATTATAAGACATTTGTAAGATATTTTTATACTTGTAAGGTGCTTTAAAAAACTGAACCTAAAAAGAACTTTTGTTAAGTTCTGTATGTCCTTCGGCTAAATGACCATAGCAGTCAATGCTGGGTTACATGCAAAGAAGAAGTTACATCTATATAAACTCATAAACTCACACAGTCGTAAGGTTGATCTGTAACGTATGTAATGGCCGCCAGAGCTGCGGCCTTCCGCCACTATAGGTCCATTTCTCTCGTTTCAGTTCCTTCCAGTTCGCTGCTCGTTTCCCTTCGGTTCATTATCTTCCCAGATGACAGCCTATATAAGGAGAATGGATCTAGGGTGGGGGAAGGCCGCAGCTCCGGTGGCCATCACTGTGTTAAGTGGTAGTGTTATCTGTCATTAATTAGGGACAAGAATTACCTTCGGAGAACCATTGACATTCGTTCTAATCAGTCGAACAATATTATAATAAGTCGGAATTCAATATCTCTGCTGTTTTTAAGAAGCATTTATATATTTAGCACAAAATATAATTGCCTTTAGAATCAATTTTAAGCAAAGAATTAAGGTTTTAAAAGCTGTTCTATTGTTTTGAATTATAGTTCCCTGGTATCCATATACACTTTTAAAATCTTATTCTTGTATTATCAGTAGCGATGAACGTATCGTAAATTTACAGCAAAGCAAGCGTATTCAGTGACCCTATTCAATGGGGCCAGCAATAGGACCTATTGCACTACCCACTTCTGGAAATTTTTATTTTTGTTCAGATAAATAAAGGCTTCTATTTATTCTGAATCCAACGATTATAACAATGTATAATTGCTATAATTACTGCGTGTAAAATTATAGCTCTAATTTATGTATTTCGAAATTAGCGGTGATCCAAAAAGACAGTCTTTGGATACGTTTATGACGTTTATAATGAAATTCTTTTCTTTCGAATACTTTTATATATTTTATATATTTTATATATATATATATATATATATATGTTAGAAATCGGTCCAGGGTGTCAGGATAAAATTAAGAAACACATCCCTTGACGGTTCTGGGGTAAGTGCTGAGTGGTCCAAAACAGTCCTCTTACCAGAAGGCATACTCGCCTTCCCCACTCCGTGGCCAGATCCTTTAGGAACAATGTCTCTTTTCTTGGGAAATCAGCAGTACGACGTCGGGTCGCCTGCCACCCTTAAAACTCTCTCTCATGCCTCTTTCAAACAAACAGACTATGACACCCGATAGCCATACGACTTCGAGTCAATGGCTAACGTCTGGTGCCCACCCATCAAGCCATACTCTCAACATACGGACACAAGCAGTCCTCAAGCCAGTCATAAATAAGGCAAAGGCAGAATAGCGTCGGGCTAACTACCTTCGACCCTTCTTAAAATTCGGCGACGCTAACACACATATATATATATATATATATATATATATATATATATATTGCTGCGCCGGGGATTATCATCGCACGACATGTTCACACTTATAAGTTTATTATGAGGATATAAACAAGGAATGGCAGAGTCTATAATATCGCGTCTTGTCTCCTTGACTGTCAATCAGACTCTCTCATTGATCTGTTTCATCAATAACGGCGATCGTCCCTTAACGACAGATCGAACGCTCCCTTCGGGTCGATCACGGTTGGCTTCACGGTGTTCGTAACAATATATATACATACAGAAATACAGTGTATAAGTACACTGTACATGTGTGTAACGTATAAATATTTGTAACAATTTACACCAATGTCTGATAATGAACTACGATGCGGTCAAATAAGTACATGTATATTACAATGGTCATTAACATTGAAGAAATAATGTTGGTTAACAAAAGTTTATTAAACGCAGCTTTCACAGTGGTGATACTTTTCAAAAAAGTGCTTGAAACACGAATACTTTTTATACCAAGCACAAAGAAGTATTGCAAATTCTTAGCATAAATGACACCGATGAATTTCGTTATCCTGTTTTGCAAAACAATAATTTACTGAATTTTTATAACGAACTGGGCGTTCCGCTAGGTATCCACTTTTCTACCATGCATGTGGGAGCATATTTTTGAATCTAGGCGAGAAAAACTGATTATGTGTAAGAAATTGTAACTTTATACTACTGTTGCTGTGATGTAAATTACCGTCATGATTAAGTAAAATCACTTCATCCGAAAATGTTTTGATAAAGTTCTTCCAAATGCGAAAACTCAGGACATCAAGAAGTTGGGGTCAATATCATGAATTATTGATACTCTGTAAATAGCGTCGGTAAACTTTGAAACAACATAATCCAAAATATATAATAATTTATCTCTTTGCGTCCGACCTGCTTCTACATATTTCTCCCATTTCTATAACTGTTTGCGTGTCTTAACCTTTCGGAAGCAATTTTGTACCACGCTAAGGGGTTTCCGTTTTCTGGACCACTTTTTCAATATTCAAATGCTCTCTTTTTGAACTCAAAATCGGCATTACCGTCTTCTTCTTCTGGACCGTAGACCCTTCTGTCTGCAAATTTCATATTCGTATCGGGTGGTGTGTTTACAAACCCTGCCTCTAATTGTCTTGGCTCTTAAAATTCTAAAGTGTCATCTTCTTCACCCGAAAATGAGTGATCTTTAATGATTCTAGTTATGATTCCTACTAATATTTCGCACAATGCAACTTCGTTACAATTCACTGGAGTCAGCGCTACATTCGAGAAGTGTGCTGTAGTCAGTAGCAAATTGATCATATTTACAGAATTCATAAACACCATTTTGTGAAAACTGGTGCACTGCTCGAAGAGAACCGTCACTTACTTTTCGAAATTAGTCAACTGTCCATGCGCTTGCCCTTACATACGATGTAATATCTAATCTTCGTACTCTAATATACGCCGTTATTACTTCTTTCGCCAATGAAATTATATTTTTTATAGTTTTAATTATAAAAAGGAAAAAATAAACTTTATTACATATTTTCAATCTCCAAAATTAATGTTATTTTGATTAGTGTTATGATGTGTAATCCTTGTTTTACACGTTTAATCATATATAATCCAAATGGTGAAAAAAGCAAACGAATTTGATCATAAACGTTAATTATTTAGGGACTATCGGTTACGATAACAGGTAATACCGAAATACAAACAATTAGAGCGACAATTTTACACGCAGTAATTATAGTAATTATACATTGTTATATATCGTTGGATTCAGAATAAAAAGAAACCTTTATTTATCTTAATGAAAATAAAAATTTCCAAAAAAGGGGGCGGGGGAATTAACTTTTGTAACAAAATTATTTCTCCGAAAATCGGCGTGTGTCACTTGCCGAACGTCCCTCGTGAGGGAAATTTAGAAGCTTCTTCGCAACGATGGCATAGAAAAACCTGTGCGATCGCTTGCATGCCGCAACGCAGAAGCCGGCCTCAAATGCAGACGTCCCACAGTGTGAAGAGTATATGGGCGTTCAGGACAAAATTCATAACTTCTAAACTAATCCATTGTCGCCCTAAGACCCCTAATAATTTTTTTAAAGAAGATACAAAGATACATCTATTGATGAAAACGAATACAATTTCATTAAAAAAATTAAGGTGATCTCAATTTTTTATTAAATAAAAAGTTTTTTGCCAATTTCTTCGATTGCAATTTGTTGTCACATAATTACTGACTAACTTTTGTTTGAAAAACTTTTTTATCAGTTTATCGGAAATGCGTGAAAAATCGAAACGATTGTTTAGAGCATTTAGATTTTAGGGACAAAGGATACAAAATTAACACTTGTTTGAAGTTTTTTTTTAATGTATTTTCTAAATCAATTATATGCTATGTGATGCGTATATCTGAATCAGAACATGAATCGGTGTTCGTATCTGATGATTCAAGACGTGATTCATCTATTATTAAATATTGCTTTATATCTTTTAACTCATGTTCCTCCATTTTGTGCAATCTTGTGCAGTTAAATTTGACGTGAATGTGAAGTTTAATATGTCCCCATTTTATTTACAAAAAGTCACGGAAGTACTTTTTGGTACTTTTTTTAAAACTCGAGTCAAAGTTAATAAACATTTAACATAAAAAATTGGGACAAATTGTTAATATTGAAAAAAAGTTATTCTGCAGCTTGGAAGGTCTCATAATACTAAACATAACTTATAAAAATCAAATTAATCAGATGAACATTCGGCAAATGGCACGTGTTTAAAAATTGCACCGAAAATTGGAATAAAGTTCAAACATCATTTTTGACAATAAATTGGAAAATTCAGTAAAAATTGTGGGTAGTATTAAAATCTACGTTCCTTTATTAGTACATTAAGATATAATCTGGTATGAATTTTAGACTTCAGTTTTTTTACTTTTGTCCATTGCTCGTCACACTGTGCGTCCCACAAAAAAGCCTCGGCTAACCGACAGAATGAATACAGCTTGGCTATCTTTTGCGAAACAGTTTCGCAATTTCTCTGTCGATGACTGAAAAAAGGTACAAATAAATCTCTTTATTGAAAACTATTTTCTCTTAATTTAAAAAAAGCGTTACTAAGATTTGAATTTTTTTTCAGATTGTCTTCAGCGACAGCCTTTCCGAATGCTCACCACAGTAGCGAACTTCGTTCGATGGAGACCGGACGAAGGGTTAATCCTTTCTCTATTCAGCAAACCATAAACATCTCCTCTCTGTTATGGTGCGGGGATGCATAGGGCGCAACGGACCAGGATCCCTCTATTTTGCACAGGGAATGATGAGACAAGGGCAATATCTTCATGCACTGGAAGAGGTCCCGTTGCCCCGCATCGCGAGAGGAGGATACACAGAGGGTGAATGGACCTTCCAACAAGACTATGCACCATGCCACACCGCTCGACCGTCCACAATTTCTTCCAATAAAAAATTATCTCTGTATTACCCTGGCCCGGTAATTCTTCCGACTTGAAGCCGATTGAAAACGTATGATGCATCCTAAACCGTCTAGTTTACCAAAGACTCAATTCCACTACAGATGTCCTGATGGTGCACCGGAAATAAAGGAGGGCATAGATCGCTGCATTGTAAGTACGCCCTCTAGAATTAAGGCCACTAGCAATAGCCACGGAGGTTACACAAAGTTACACGAAGGTTACAAATTTGTAGAAAATATGGGGTGCCCATAATGGAGTGGCAGGGTACTGTAGGTACTACACTTTTTAATAATCTATTCGCGACAAAGAACACTTGCAACACAAGACTGAATTTTATAATGTAACTAGTATTCATTGAAATCTCTCTTTGAGTACTTTTAAAACCCATTATTAATACCAGTAATCCTAATAATTGTAGTCGACCATTCCCACACGATACAACTTTACCACTCGAGTTGTATCAACTATTAATTTCAACTTACAAGGCTTTTAACTCTCATTTCCTGCGAGTTCCTGATTTCGCATCAGATTCGTTCACGCAGTCTCACCTAGTCCAGTGGCTTTCCAATGTCGCTCCCATTCGTCCACAAAAACCCAACGCCTACAGCTCCTCGACTACACGCCGAATTCGTCTGCGAAAACCACATCCTAGCGACTTCTTGATTTTGCATCAGGCTCGTTCGCACGTGATTCCATCCTCAGCGACTCCCAGGTTTCGTATCAGGTTTGTCCTCGCTTTCAAAATTCTAGCGGCTCTTTGACTTCGCGTCAAGTTCGTTCGTGCACCTTACTAACAAACTGATAGCCATATTTCTTTGTAAATACCCTCTCGCCGGCTTCACGCATTGTTCACGACCCGTGCTCGAAACATGCCCATGATAAGATGTCACCCTCGAAACAAAGTGAGTCCAATTTAAAACATTTGTTCAAATAACGAATAGCTCGGAAGATAATAGCGTGGATTGATTAAAACGAGATAACCTGAATAATATTTTGATCGTATATTTGAGTTATTGGAAACAGCAAGTTATTATTATTATTATCACTGCTATTAATGCTACTGTTAACATTATTAATGTTAATAATAGTAACACTGATAACAGTATTATTATTATAGCCAGTATGATTTGCAATTATTTACAAATGTAGAAAAATTAATAGATTGATTTAGCCGAATAGGCAAAAGAATTAACACTTGTTATTGCACACGATCGTCAGACGTTTCGCACTTCTGAATGTTTACTGACTACTCTTTTGTTCTTGCGCATGCACCTCTGTCACTATGATCTGCGATGTTCAGTTTAGTCGGTAGTTTGACTTTATAATAGATGATGTAGGATCGGGTTCGGGCCGACAACAACTGTACGAATATGTTCCATGTATAAGGTATACATTTACACTTTATACAATTTGCAAAGACTCTGTTCGGGTTAGTCCACGCTGGAGCACGTTCAAAGTAAAGCCTGGTGCGCTGACTAATTAGACGTTCACTCAGTTTAGCGATTGGTCAGAGCAGTGTATGATTGACTGACGAATCCGGAGTCCAGCGGTCCTTATCTTTGCTGGGGGTCGGTTGCGAGGATACAAAGTAGAAGTAAAGAGTAGATATAAGAGTCGACACTCCGAGCGGCACCTTTGAAGTTGGCAGGTTTACTTGCCCTTTAAATTGGTTGTATAGGTATGCGGGAAATTTAAATCATCTGGATTTAATATCTTTATTTCACGTCAACCTCTTATGATTGGAAATCTATTTGTGTCATAAATTTTCTGCATATTGCTAATATTTGTTTTCGGAGTATTTACATCAACCTTACAAGATTAAAAAGTTTAAAAAGAAGAAATATAATAGAATGATAACTCTAAGAAATATATTATAAAAATATACATTCCGAATATATTACAAAAATATTTATTACAAATACATTATAAACAAATATATTACAAGTAAATGACAAAAATATGTATTGCAAATAAATTACAAACAAATATGTAACATATGAATTACCATAATATATATTGAAAACATGTTACAAATATTATTAATGTATATAATATGAATTTATTTATAATAAGTGTTATAAATATACATGTATTACAACATACGTTACAAAATATTTACAAATTCATAGTTACATAAGTAATAAAAGATACTTTCCTATCTTGTTGGTATAATTTTTAAAATTTCTATTACTATACTTAAGGAAATAAGAAATCCTTAAACGAATAAATAATTTTAATAAATATTCCATAGGAAAATACTCACATGGATAAGTAAAACCTACAATATTTTTACGTAATTCAAATAAATTATTTTCTCTACTCTTATGGGGTAAAAGAAATTCCGCATTTGAGAAAAATATAGTTTCTATGGAAAACAAGAAATTATAACAACTTTCTTGGGGATTTCTTAACGCACTATATAGATTATACTATGTATCATATGCTTTAAAAATTACGAAAATATATTAGTTTCATTTAACTGTTCATTGTCTGTTGCAAACGTTTTGCCTACGTGGCAAGAATAGATTTTCAGACATTTATGTAATAAATATCCAGCAGTATACTTGAAAGCATTTTGCTCTGCTAATCACATTTTTCTACATGAAAAGATTCACGAGCAGTTCGAACAATTAATAAAAGTACTGCTTGTTCTGATAATCTGGCTGAATTTGTTAATATATTATCAAAATCATCCATACAATTCATATATTTTGAATGAAAATAGTCGGCTAAAAATAATTTCTTAAATGCCCTTGCAAATTGAATTGCTGTTGGATTTACAGTATTTCTGCTTTGTTCTCTGATAGTACTACTAAAAAGGTTTTCTAAGTAATCCTGATTGAGACGTCTTGTAAATATGAAATGAAAATTTTCGTTCTTTAAATATGTCCATATATTTAGTAGAGATTTTATAGTAATTTTCCAGCCAGTAATACACTTTACGTAGGATGTCATATTTTACGGAAATGTACATAGTCTTCTTGACCGCTAAATGCTCTATTGAACATTTTTGTTGCTGGTAATTTAGAGGAATTCAATATATCAAATAATTGATCAAATAAAGAAATAAATTAAATTATCCTAACTGTTTCTATAAGTAATCATCCCAATGTCAAATATGTTTCTAAACCTGCTGAAACTGTTGCACTTGAAACTTGAGTTGCATACTTAACTCTCATCCTTTCAAAATTTGTTGGACATGTATCTGCATATTGGTTAATTTTGGAGCTAATCATTTGGATTATTCAATTATTTGTCTTTATTATAAAATTGTTCTATGTAAGTCCATGAAGTTTTCTTGTTTCCCCAATGAAATTCGTATGTTAACATATTGTTCCGAATAGCTTTGATCAAATGTGGTGGATCAAATATATAATACAATTCTAATCCCCCTAATAATATTTTATAGTTATGTTCAGTAACGCCCAAAATGTTAGAGTTCAAAACAATTTGGCCCCATATCTGTAATAAGGCTAACTACTTTCAGACCAATTTCCGCTAATTTCTGAATAAAATCGAGCAAATGTTTCTTTATAATTTGTGCATTTATACCAGTTGAAGTAAATATGTATTCTAAAGGCTACTTTCAACTTTTCGTAATGCCGCTTGCCATTATGACGGTAACATAGCTTGCAGGATTATTAGTTCTTGAGATACCGTCATCTTGAATACCAATTATTTCGTCATAACCATAATCATATTATAAATTACATATTATTGACATTTCGTCAACACAAATTGTACAATACTTATCTTGATCATTCATGTTTTCTACTTTTAATTTCAAAATTGTAAGTAAATTATTATTTAATCCTGCAGAAAATTGCGATCTTTCTAAATATCTCTGTCATACTCTTGTTGAAGGAAGAGCAAAAGTTTTTTGCAACTGGTGTTAACATTTTGGGCTAACAAAAAACAAAGATAACGCAAATTTCTTAAAATCTTTTGTATACCTCCTACCATGAATATTTCTATTTTTTTGTACGACCTGTATATTAACAAAGTTAGCTACTTCCGGAGACAAAAATTTCGGACAAGGTCTTTGAAAAGCATTAATACAAGATTGAGTTTCCATAAGCTCCAGAATTTCATTTCTTAATTTTGCATTCTCTTCCTGCAAATTTGAAATTTTATTCTGGAGTTTACGTTTTCTGGGCGTACCTGCAGATATTCGTGTAGGAATTTTTACGCCAATATTTAATCCTGATGAAACCGGTGATTCCATTGTGGTGTCGCCAATGTCTCTCTGACAAGATGGTCCTGCAATTGCTAAAAAACAAATATATGAGGTTCAAAAACGTTTATTATAATTTACCTAAATCATTTGCTTGTATGTATTTATAAAAATCTATTTTTACCTGTTACATCTTTTTCAATACGGATTTTTTCAAAAAAATTTTCGATCAGCTCACTAACAACACAATAATCTGAGCCAATCGCGTTTCGTGGTTCATCCTGTATATAAAGCATGTAATTTTTTATACTGTTTCAGATATTTTATGAGTTTATAGTACTTATAAGTTTTCGTCCTTAGAAAAACAAAAAAAAATGCGTTCCTTCCTCTTGTTCATTAAACATTGTTCTGCAATTTTTGTAAGAGCACGAAACTCCACCGGACTTTCTAGTACGCAATTTAGTGGTTATAAAAGTAACACTTTAAATAACATGAGCACTATAAAAAAAGGACACAAAAACAATGGAAAGATACAGAAGAAAAGAAAGCACTGTAAAAAAGTAATAGTATAAAACAGGGAAAAAACAGGAAAATACAGATGAAAATAAAAGGAAAAAGGCACAGTAAAAAATACTTATTTTAAGAAAATAAGACTGTGCAAAAGGAAACAATGGAAAGACACAAAAGTAATGAAGAAAGGCACTGTAAAAAAAAATTATTTTCAGAAAATGAGGCTTTAATAAAGGAAACAATGAAATCACACAAAAAAAGAGAAAAAGGACTGTAAGAAAGTAAGACTATAAAAAAAGAAGAAAGACGGAAACACCAAATAAAACAAGAAAAGCGAAAAAAAAAATGAAAAATGTAAAAAAAATATGTTCACGAAGTACACACGGTAAGCAGCACAAATTTGAATATGTACGAAGCGCACATTTGTAAGTTTCCAACAGGAATGACCGAATCATAGCCAAAAGGTTCAACTGTCCGTTCGCGATACTTATCTGGGAAATTTCCAGTTTATAGCAGTCCGAGGTGCCATAAACCCTCGCTTGTCGAGGCATCGTGCTGAAAACGTTTCCACAATATTCGATATTTCGCATTTACTTATAAAAGAAAGCCAATGAGTTGCGCAGTATTAAACATGAGACACTGCAAACAAAAAACACAAAACGCGAGCTCAAATACTTGAATTTTACCGCAGTTCAACAATCATCACCGAAGTTTATCGATCATTACCGAATGGACATTTAAATTTGTTGTATCGTTTCGTCTCTGAAAGTGGTTTCTTCCTGGGAGTGTCGCGTTTTATTATATCTCCTCTTTGGTGGAAGGGTACAGGCTTGGGCTGTTAAGGGTAGAACGACGGGGGCGCTACACTGGTGGCCGCTCGTGATATTATATTACGTCCTATCTACAACTTTCCTTTTAACCATCAGTATACAATTTTAAAATACAACAAATTTATATTTTTTTGTACGTGTTCGGTTACTCAGTTCTGTAAAATTAGTCTAGGTACATAATTTTACTGTTTTCCCTTTTTGTTATATTTATTATATTAAAAAAAACTACAATCAACTTTCTACGGCTTACTTCCTTGCGAGTTAAACTTCTTCAATATTTGTAACGAATATGTACGTACTATAATTAGTACGTATTTTTTGTAAATTAATCTTTCTGTATAAATTATAAAATGTTTGAATAAATGCAACTGTAAGTAATTAAGAAATTTATTGGTTGAGTAATTTGTACATGTACGTGTGTGTAATTATTTATTACCTATTCAGAGAACTATTTAAACTCTGCTCGTCTCTTTTGGAACTTCTAACAGTTCTACTTATAAATAGTTTGTCATCAAATGGAAGAAATTCCTGTTAACAGGATGAATGGTGGAAAGTCTCTCAAACCGATTCTTTTGTCAGCACAAGTATCGCACAGACAATTCATTTAAAACATTTTAAAATAATACCTATTAATATTAATACACCCTCATACACAATAGAAAGCACACAGTTTTAACAATGTTTTAATGCCGTGGGAATATTGCTATAAACTGTTTATGTAATAGCTCTCCGTAAAAACGCGTAGTAGGGTCTAATTGTTACAGAACCTATTACGAAAAAATAAAGAAATTTTGAAAGTAAATGTCATAAAATTCTTGCTGCAGAAATGAAAAAAAAGAGACGCAAAGAATACTAATATTAATCAAGATACGTTCAATCATACTGTTATGAAATGTTTTAACTCAAGATCATTGCAAGGTCTTGACGTTATAAGGTTTCACGTTCATGTTAATCTCGGCTACACGCCACGAAAATAAAAATATGTTGTATCGTTTAAAAAAAAGATTTATATGCCCCTGGAATCTCAAACAAATAACTCTGAAGGACGTACGTCGTAAAAAACATACAATGAATGATGAATTTATATGAAGTTCTCAATTTGTGATATTTGGTAGTAGGTACACGCCCGTCCATAAGTTACCGCACACTTGCTCATTTTTAGCAGATTATTAGGACGCGGGTACAATTTTTTGGCTGATTTTATTAGTTTATGACGCTATACATATTTATCTATTTTACGTTTACATAATACCTGAGTATGATATTAATAATATGCACGTATAATTAAAACATATATTTTAAAAAACAAGACAGTACACGTAAGTATGTTTCTAATACATCTCTAATTAGGTTAGACGATAGTTTATACACACTTTTCGTTCGGTTAGGAAATTTGGTCCAAAGTCTATGAAAACCATGGTAAAGAAATTAGAAGAAGCTTGGAACGAAATTAGTTCCGAAATATATAAAATCTTTGATCGAAAGAATGTCGTTATTTGTTCATTAGTTACTTATTTTCCGTAAAATCTTTAACATATACTTTGAATGACGTATTCCCTGCGTTATAAACAATTAATAAGTACGGACTTTGTTTCATAATGTAGGTCCGTCATGGCCATCCGGAGCGCAGCTCCACTCCGGCCTACCCCCACTCTGAGTCCATTCTCCTCATACAGACTGTGATCTGGAACGACGATGGACCGAGGGGGAACTGGAGGGAATTGAAACGAAGGGAACCGACCTAGAGTGGGGGAAGACCGGAGTAGGGCTGTGCTTCGGATGGCCCGTTTTATGGTGTAAAGTTGTTCACCTCCTAATTTCACAAATTGTAAATGTCCGGTGACTTATAGACGCGAGTGTTGGTAATTATCTGTTTTATCCACTCCTAGCATGCCCTGGGCATAGCTTCGCTCGCGACTTCTCTGCGTATAGAATTCGGAATATTGTTTTCTTTTCTTATATCTTGTAGTCGGGCGCATTCTCTTTCGAGCACGCGGGCGCCAAGGTTTGCCATCTAGCGGCTGTGCATGAATTATGCCCCATGGACGGCTCGGCGACACATCAAGAAATAGTCCCATGTTTTTTATCTGGATATATTATTTATTTCGCGATAAACTATAGCCTATGATACTCCGGAAAATGTAAAGAACCGATTGTGAAAATTTCATAACAATCAATTCAGTAGGTTTTGAGATTTTTGCGGACATACAAACAAACTGTGTCTCTTTAGTACAATACTAACACTAGGAGATAGTATTTGACTTTACTCAGAATTATACGGACATTAATATATATTTATTTGAATTTAACTAGAATAAGGCACAATATCGAAAAAATTAAATTATAAGGATAATAATGTTTCTTGTACTTTCCCTTTGAGATTTCTTTAATTTTAACATCCCTCTGATGCATTAGTAAAATAAAACTGTTTAAATACTTATCACTATATCATAGATCATGGAATTGTGTACCTACTATACTCTACAGTGATCTTTACAGTTTCAATGCAATTTAATCAATATAATTTATTACATTTATCATTTGCATTGTACCATATTCCACCATTCGCAACGTTGTTTCATTTCACTGAATGCAGTTCCTGTAGGACACAGTGAAGAAGTTTTTGACCAACCAGAACAGTTGTGGAAAACCTAGAAATAAGAAGTAAGTTAGTTCACATCTAAATGAGGTACTGAATTTGACATTTACTATTTTTAAAGTGTACATATTTTCGAAATATGAATATTACTTTCTTCTTTTGTACGAGTAGCCGCTGTTTTTGCTGTCCAACACAAGTTTCATAAACGAGTTTATGAATACACAGTGTAAATCAAGTAGTTTGTAAGTATACTGTTTTTTATATTTACTATTTCCTCCTTTTAGAATAAATAAGGAAACAAATGAAAACGACTTCAATTAACCAATTGACTTTATTTTCATTAAAACGACTTATTCAATGATCCAACATTGATTTTAGATTAGTCCAAATAACTTCTTCCACGGTGTAAATAATAAAGCGAATCATTTTATTTAAAAAATTTTTAAATAATTTTAAAATTTTCTTCAAAGTATCCATAGTAGGATATCCCCTTTAAAATGATGCAATTTCTATTACAGAATTTGTCTCAGAATTTGTAACTACTACGATTTCTGTAGTTAAGTGGCAATAGTTATTAAGTACTGAATACAAAAGTTATACAAAAGTAAAATACTCACCTGACATTTGGTCTCAACATCCGCAAACATGCCTTTCCTACCATTACATGTAAAACTAGTTTCTGGAATATTAGTTAGATTCGTGTAGCCAGAATTTGTGTCATCGATGCTCATTCTGACATTTTGATTAGAAGTCGCATGCAAATTTATACCACTACTCTTCGAAGTACGTTTTCGAAATTGCGGAGGAACATTTTCAATTCTATTTCCAGAACGAGTTCCAACATGTCTCAAGGACCGATCATGGAAATTATTAAGGAACCCTTGATAATCATTGATTATCTGAAAATAAATATAATACTTTCTGTACTTACAAATATGTGGGATTAAAGTTAAAATGCTAATTTTATTTTTCTGAGAATTCATAAACTTTTACATTCTTCTACTTTAAAAAGATAAGCAAAGAATAAGTAATGATTACAATATTATAAATAATATGTTTATTCTATAAACCTCATACAGTAAATGTTTCTGGTAAATACTCGTTTACGATTTTAATGTATCATTCATCAAGTAATGTTGCTAACTATTATCGCATCATGATTTATTTGATAAAACTATTTCGCACAATTTCTATGTGTACCGACATGTTTTCCATAAGTTCGACAAAAGTTTTTAGGAATATGTATACATACTTTTGAAACAAGAAAAATATTACACAATACATAGTTCTTCAAATGTATTAACGAAACATCTGTAAAATGATGTAACTGTTACACTCGTGAATGATGCTTACGAGATTCTTAGATCAAAACCGTTAAGAAAGGAAATCGTGTTGCAGTCTGTTATTGGTGTTTCACATGTAATTTGCATACCGCGAGTGCAAGTGAGCGTGCAGTAGCATGTGTACCCTCAAGTGCACTTTCATTCGCGTTCTGAGTGCAGGACAACTAGATGACCTATCTTCTCACAGTAGGTAATCCTAGGAAATTGCGGTCCGTTTTAACGAACAAGATACACCAGAATCTCACATGTCGACATATGATTTTCTGCCATAGGTTGTGGTTTTCTACTGGCGTCAGGTGAAAAAAATGTGTCGACTTATATGTTTGACTCACAATCAGAAAATCACTGCTAGTTCTTTTACTGTTTTATAATTTGAAAGAGTATGTGCGTTGTTCTGATAACGTTTCTATGACTCTTTTTTTCAGGGCACCGGCATATGTATATTCTAAGTATTCTTCGTGCTATTCAAAGTGTATATAAATTGTACAATAAAGTATAAGACAAGAGTTTCAGAATATCAAGAATAACAGAATACCTGATGAGAATTAAAGAGTGCGACGTTGCCGGTAAAGTAATCATCAAGTGGTTCATAAATAGTATCCCAATCATAATGAATATTCCAGCTTGGTAAATAGGCATCATTTAACAAATCGATATTGGCAGGGATTATTAAAGGTGTAACGATGGGTTTATAAGTTCCAGGTTTCGAAGGTGGTACCAGAGGTACGACTTGTCTGAAGCTCGTATATGCTTCTGATTTTGGCAAATTTCGATGCTTATTATTGGCGACGTTATTGGAGTACTTGTGGCCCTTAGACCGAGAATATGGAGCACGAATAATATAAGTGGTATCTATTGTCTTTGCGTGATTATAGTGGAATCGTCCTTCGGGTGGCACATATCGACCATCTGGTGTCAAATATACCTGGAAAAGTTAAACAGTGTTTTTACTTTCTTATTATTAGTACTAGTATTACTATCAGAGCACGCTTAACCCTTTGAACTCCTTTGTCGAGTGTGACTCGACATCGATTTTATTCACAGGAACTCCTATGTCTAGTGACACTCGACATTTTAAAATTGCTATTTTAAATATGTATCATATTTTGCAATATTTTTTTTTAATCTAGCTAAACTTTTTTGTAACAAAAAAAGTCCTTGAAGTGTTCAGGTACATGACTGTTTGTGTTATAATATTGTTTAAATTGTTTCCTATCAACCAACTGTCTTTTCAAGTACATTTCAAATGAAACACTTAAAATAATAGGGAGTTATTGAAACGAAAATTAACAAAAAAATTAGGATTTCAAAGGCTTAATTTTCTACATACATATGTATATACGTGACATTATATGTCATACGATACAGTCAGTCAACACCTCGATTTCATAGTTTTATTTCTTTGTGAAAAAGTGATAACTTATTGATTTCATAGAATACACCATTTATCATTCAAAACAATATTTCATTCTTAATAAATAACATCACCTCTTCCACAAAACATATTTTTGTTTATGAACTAATCATTTTTCGACATTAATTCAAATTGTATAACTCGATAATGCTGAAACCTTCAGCATTAATCTTATTTTTTTTATATTTTAAAACGGTTTGTAAGTAATGTTCCCATGCATACCTGTATTACTTCCGGCATTGTTTGAACATATTGGGAATGTTTATGTATGTTCCGAGCATCTAAAATTACGCCATCAGGTACTGTGATACCTTCCTTGTTTAATCGATTCAGCGCCAAACGATCTGTTCTAAAAGCTTCTTCTGGTACTTTACCTCCTAATGCTGGTAATACCTGCTCTCTGAATATTTGTCGTTTTTGCTAAAATAAATCATTGAAAAACTCTTTTACTTGCATACAACAGCAGTATTATACGTATAACAAGTATTTAACAAAGAAAGTATAAATACTAAAGTAAAATTCATATTTCTATTGTACGTAGGAAAACTGCAGCAAATTATAAAAAAAGAGAAACAACTTGAAATAGTATTGGAAAAGTAGTTAATCCCTTCTTTTACAATTATTATATTACCTTAATGTATAAAATATTTGTATTGTCGAGAATTGCTTTTTAACGTAATTTTTAAACATGTACAACCCCTGGCAAAAAGTTTGTGTCAAAGGCAATAATACGGACCTAACTGGTAATATTACAGTCTTTGAGATACAAAATACTGTTGTATGTATTTAAGACACATGGTAAAGTAAGATCTGTCTGATATGAAGTAAATAATACAAAAATAATACAAATTTTCGTTTACTATCAAACGAAACAGAGTGGGAAAACAATCTTACAGCATCAATGCCACAACGAATAAAAGGAGTTATACGCGGACGTGGAGACATTACAAAATATTAGGTAAAATATTGTTTATCTCATTGTAAACTTATGTTAACAAATTTGATCGATTACTTTTTTCCAGGACTGCTGCCGAGCAAACACTTTTTTCCAAGTAACATTTTGTTTTCTCATCCTTTTATCTTTGGTAATAAACGAAAATTTTCATTTTCTGTATTATTTACATACTTCGTATCAGGCTAATCTTACTTCACCGGGTGTTTTAAATCAATACAATAGTATTTTGTACCTCAAAGACCTCACTGTTTTCACTTACTTTCGTATTACATAGTGCGTTCGATCGAAACTTTTTGCCAGGGGTAGTATAAGATATGTATTGTGTTCATACACATTAGTATGAATGTAATATAAGATAATGTAAATTTTCATATAGGGTATGTCGAAGCGAGTGGCACAACTGGAAAGGTATTATTTATTTCCACATGAAAGAAACAAACAAAGAATCTAAAATAAAATTTTTCGCTTGGAGATTCTTTTTCGAGTAAATTCGGTTTAAAAATTGTTAATAAAGCTTTGGCTAAACAAATCCATTAAGATTCGAACAAATCTCGCGATGAACTATTATTATTTCTGCTTGTATTTATATAGACAAATATTTACAACGCCATACTTTGTAAAAGCCGGTAATACATTTATCAGTGATGCCCATAATTATTGTTAACATTATTATTCAATATGTTGAAATTTACAGCGCTGTTGTCACGTACAGTTTTCATTCAGATGGATCAGAAAATCATCAACAGACATGAAGATATTCTAAAGCTCTAATTGCTATAAGTACACACGTATCAGTGAATTTCTGAAGTTAATCGTTATAAAAACTGTGACTCAAACAAACAAATCTTGTTTTTTATCTAAAATCACCTCGTATCTGATTCTACAACTCACTTCAACGCACCTTGTATAAAGTAGCATAAAATATATTTAATTTCAAATTTCTAGTTTTGATAATTACAGATATTTTTATATTTCACCTTTCCTGCATTTACATGTATTCCCAGGAGTACGACTATTACTGTCAAGTAAAGCCAATTTCCCTTTCCAGCTGATTCCATTCTAATAAAAGTGACGTTGATCTTTCATACCAACATGTTCAGAGACAATTCTCCTATGAATACAGTTTCCTGAAATATGACGATTATACATTTTTGCTTTACTTAATTATTCTGGAATTGCAAATTAATATATTCCTTAATGTTTCTGTTTAAAGAGAAAATACATTTAAAATAATTGTATACACATATTTCACTACATTCTGCAGAAATGTATGGTGTTCACTTTTCGACACAAAATACGAAAATTGTATCATGCAATTGCACTGTAGAAATAATCAGTATTACTTTAGGAAATTATAGTTCGTACCAATTGTATGCCGCAGCCTATATAACTTAAGTTATTCTATTTGGTAATCAAAATCCCTCTACCCGGTATTTGCCATCGGTACACCCGTTTCGTGTCTCCCATAGCCTTGTTCTAATTGTATCTTCCGAGCAAACATGTTGCAAGCCTGTCTCAATACTACGTAAGTTTCTATTCCACTTCCTTCACACGGATCGTCTCCGTAACTAAATCTTTTGACCGATATTTAATAATACGCCAACCGTATTTGTTACACTAATAATTGTAGTACATACACATATGTACATACATACTGTCAATCAAAAAAGTCTTCGTGCACCTCATTAAAATTTACTTAGCGCTGTATAAATTCAACAAGAAAGGTACTAAATAAATAATATTTCTTATTTTATTTAGAAACATAACATTTAGTATTAGTACAGAGAAAGAGGCGAATCCATACTTGCACATAGAAATTTTGACGTGTAAGGGGTACAAATAAATTTTTAATAAAAGATGAACGGTCTTATGATATATACAAAATGGCACGTAGAGAAGTTTAACAATATTCTATTTTCGTTTTTATAACAAAAAATACATAATATTTTACAAAAATTCTTTGTTATATATTTTTGAAAATAAGGTGTTTCCTTACGTAGTCACGAATTAAATTCTGCAGGATGAAGGGTATTTTAATATACATGATCATTGTATACACACCGAAATCAATATTTATCCGTTGTAATGTAATTGAATCCTTTAAAGAAAGATCATGCTACATTACATACACGTATTTAAAAATATTTATATTTTCATCTCTAATAAAAATGTGTACATTTCAAGTAACCAATGGTATGAAAGCTTGAATGAATATCAATTTCATAGGTTAACAGTTATATGCACAATTACAGATTCTCATATCATGCATTACGTATTGATTAAACACCGGTTTCATGGTTAAGTGAGCACAGGTAAAATATACCGTCTGTCATGCCATAAACACGTTTACATCGACATAAAATTTCATCCAAATCGGAGATTTCAAGTTTGCAAGTTTCTCAGTGTTTAATATCTTCCTAAAGAATATATTCCTTAGAATAATAAATTATTGGTAATATAAGTCAATTAAATCCACATTAAACTGACTGTATCGTATTTGTGATGAAATGCAATTTACCTGCACGCGTAGTACTAGTTAGATGTTTCAATTTCTATTACGTTCAAATACAGACAGGTTCCAGGGAAAGTTTGACTCTTCTCTAAGAGAAAATTTCGAGATGCATGATTACCCGGAAAGAAAGTTCGAGTTTACGATTACCTGGGAAGCGGGAGCACATTCAGTTGATTGGAGCTGAAGTCCTTAATACAGAATGTGTTTTACTATTCACTGGCATGATGGAAGATCACGTAAGTATTTTAAAGTCGTATTTAAGCAAATCAATTTCTGTACAATCTTTTTCATAATGTAAATAATAAATGATTGTATCTGTATAGTTGTTATAAACAGATAAGAAATGTTTTTAATTCAATTATCTGACTTTTTTATTTCAAACTGTTGCTGTATATTTTATATGAATTTCATTATAAATTACATAATAATTTATTCAGATAGACGTCAGCGCTTTGTGTTGTTTTTCAATACGGTATATTATTATTGTACAACTCAATTACGAGAACCAATGTTATTGACCACCACACAGGTTGTTAATACCAAATTAGCGTCATCTGCATATCGTGAGTCGGAAGTCCATTAATTACTTGAAAATTACAAATCAAGAATGCTTCCCTAATACATGTTGAGGGGTGAGATGATAAACGAACACTATTAATTCACACGCACTCAATTTATTATTAAGTAACAAAAACTATAATCTCTCTAACAGTAATAATAACAAAGCAAGTAACAAAAGTACATATAAGTCTGTGAATACAGAAATCTTCGCAGAATGTACGAGATGAACGTCGGTACAAAGTATCTAACAGACTGAGAGAAAACGGTTATTCTTTTTGGTGTTTTATAGCGTTTTTCCGGACTGGAAGAAACAGACACAGCTGGAGAGAAGAAGAGAGTGAGAAGGATATAGCGTGGAAAGTCAAAGATCGAAAGGTGAAAGTGAAAATGATCAGAAGAGCGCGAGTTCGTATATACAAGTTTGGTTGCCAACTACGCGCAGTGATGCTGCCTAGACCTGTACGAAACTTTGAGGAAAAACATAGAGACAAGGATGGACTGGACCCTTAATACAAAAAATGATAACTCCTTCGTCCAAGAAATTCTCAAAGCAATAGTAGCAATAGAAAACAGCAAGCAATCCTCCGAAGTTCTATTTAACAGTACATCACGGAAAACCAAAAGCAAAGAGATCGAGAGCATAAATTCCAGAAACAACTATTCACCTATTACAGTACATGACTTGACCGACTTACCACAAAGATCTCAAGGTGATCATCAAAAATAAAATCAGAATATTGTGGAACACACTATGGAAGATCGCCAAACCTGGAGCTAAAATACATTCAGTCCGAGACGATATATTCTGAAAAAGCCTAGCCAATTCACTAAACAGAAAACATCAAACAGTACTCACGAGGCTAAGAATATGGAATACTCACGTCCATCTAATCACTAAAGAAGAACCGAAGAATTGTGATGCCTGGAACACAAGAATCACTGTGGAACACATACTAATTGACTGCCCAAAATATGAAAACGATAGGAAAAACCACAACATACCAAACAATCTAAAATCAATCCTAAACAACAAACAAGTAATAAAAAAGCTCTTATAGTTTTTAAAAGACACCAACCTTATACAATTAATCTAACTGCAATGCACACATCGTCAATTATGAATTCATCTATAGTACAACTAACTGACTATATTCATTATATCTAGTGTATATATCATAGTATAACAATGATCACTGTATATATCATATGTTCAAATTATAGCATATAAGCGTAGTATAGAACTGTATATAAATCTAATATAATGTAAACAGTGTAATAGTCGCTAATAACCCATGAGATGCATGCGACTCTAAACAAATAAATTAAAAAAAAGGATGGACTGGAAGCAGTTAAAAGGCTTCAAAAAGAGAAAATTGTTTCAGAATTTTCGCGACATGGGTGTGGTGGCAGTGCCATAACTGCCATAATGTATTGCGATTACTTGGATTGTTACGCATACACCATACAAATTTTATGTACAGATTTATTGGTTCATAAGTTGTATAAAATTTATAAGCAGGTTACACTTCCTTATATTTTGCGAAAAAGACTCTGCCACTAATAGAAGATTCCGAATTCCCCCATCCATAAAATGTATACATTCAAATACTGATTGTTATAATAAAATTTCCATCGTATTTTTATTTGTTATAAATTTCTTAATAATTACCTCATACTCATTCATATACTTTCAGACGTTTGTTTATAATGTCAGGAATTTTGAATAGCTTAAAGTCACTTTTAACTGACAAATCACTTTTAACGTAGAATTCCCTGCATGTTTGCCAATTGTTTGGCTTAAATTATATTGAACGTTTCAGTAGCTAATGAAATATCTAATAATACACTTTTATAGATTTCGTGCTGTTTAAACATTGAATGGAGTACACTTTTGCTCTTAGAAAACATACCACACTGATTTTATTGCACAGCACACTTTAAATATGTACACCTTCGTGTTATTGTAAATAGAAAAATGTTGCTTATACAGAGGGTATTCAGTTTAAAGGGGAAATGTGAAGGGCGGAAAAATTGTATTTATTAAATTATTGTGTTTTGAGTTTTCAAAGTCACCTTTGTTTTCTACACTGACATACTGCATTTTCTATACTATTATTTTGCAGAGTTATTTAATAACAAATAGAACAATTTTGAATTATTTAATATAAAAGTGAATCGGATCATTCCACGTCAAATCGATCACTTTTTGACGACGATGGCAGAGATTTTGTTCAAAATTAAATATGACGTAATGCACGTGAAATTAGGGAGAGGAATTTAAGTCATCATTTTGCGGATTTCAAACTTGTTTAACAAATACAGACCTTAGAATTTCAAAGTTTTTGTCTATTTTCGTGAAATGAGCTGTACTTACGAATTTTGATCTTGAAAAGTATTTGTCGAATTGAGTTCAGTTCTTTTTATTTTAATCTAGAAGGTCTGACATATTGTAATATTATTTTTTTTAATTGAAAAATTTGTTGGAGTTAAGAGACTGTCGATCTCTCGCTGGTCCGATGCGTTTCCGTAGTTACGCGGACATACGCGTAGATGAACACCGCGCTATTTTGTTTTTACCGGTTCTTCTTTCTCTTGTAAGTGCCGAGCAATCGCCACGTGCTGCGTATATTAGCGAAGTGAATTATTTGTATACCAGACATTAAACTTCCATTTTGTGTTCTTTTAGGCTGTACGCGTCGTTATTTCTGTGCGCTAACAAAATTAGTTTCGTAATATTAAAAATTGTAAACAATTTTTTATTTTCTAAATTTCTCCTTGAAGGGCGGGTGTTGTTAAATTAAAAAAAATATGACCATATTCCTTAAGATTCTACCTACAAAGTAAGCCCTTGATCCGGATCGAGTCTTTAAAATTAACATCACAATGAACTGTTAACCTTTTCAGCGCTTGTGAGTTGTGCGACATTAAGGCTTGATCCACATTATTGATCAGATCACGGTCCGATCATCATCCAATCAAATATTCTTCCCGTGCTTTCAAATGTATGTACGTGTTCACACCAGGGCTGCGGAGTCGGCAGTCGAAATTCCCAACTCCGACCCCCTTTTTCTTTGACCTCCGACTCCGACTCCGACCCCGACCCCGACTCCTGCATTTATAATAAATTGTCAACATAATAAGTGTATGTTTGTTTATAACTAAATTACTAATATTTAATATACAATTTGATACAAATGTAGTATTTTTAGTATTTATTTAGTTTTATTACAACTTTCAATTATTTTGAGCACATTTTTTATTTTTATAAAATTTACTAACATGGAGTCGGGTCGGCATATTTTTTTCCGACTCCAGTAATCAGAAATTCCTGCCGAACTCCGACTCCGACTCCACAGCCCTGGTTCACACTATCAGTCACGGTCCGGTCTCGTTCCGATCACGCTCCGCTAAGATTCCTCCTTTTCTGAGGATGAAGACCCTGAGTTCGGCAATATCAATAGGCATCGGCATTAATGCTATAATGTATGAGCAGTTGGGTTGCTCTTATTTACTCTTGATGAAAATTTGTTTAATAATTTTTTCGAGGCACCCACAGAATAGTTCCAATTAATAAAAAAATAATGTCTGAAAAATTTGAGCTCGGTGGAATAACGAGAAAACGTACTCCCGGGCCGTTAATTTTTTTTCGATCATCTTCTAAATCATTGAATATATCAAAAAACGTGTCAGACAAAAGTTGTAGATCTAGACAGGACGCATCTTTTATGTTGTATTACTTTTTTTCGTGCGACGAGTGGTTTTAGAAAAAAAATGAAAAAAGAGTCTGAAAAAATTAAAAAATTTTGATGACAAATCACTTTATTATAAACTGTTTGCCAAATATTAATATTTAGAATATAAACTTCCTTAGAATGAAACACTGATGTGATGCAGATATAGCAGTTGAAAATACGAAACATAATAAGTCCAAAGTTCACAATAGTTTTGACGTTTAAAGTAATTCTAAGCAATTCATAGCAATGTATTTTCCTAATGGGCAAAAATAGCTGATCGTCTTTGCTACAGAGTCTACGTGATTTTGTCTGGTGTGTTTCCGCATTAGCGAGAGTTCATGCATTCGTAATTAGATGGGCACAGTTGTGCATACAACAACGAGAGCACCAGGTTTAATAATGCCTTAATTTATATAAAATATTCTTGAAAAAATGGTGTCTTTGTGCTTTCTTGAACCTAGTAATTCGAAAGCCTCTTATCGACATTGTATATAGACACGATAGGCATTACATGTCGCTCGACGAACCGTATTTTACTGTATCATACAATTAGCTGAAACTGCTTACGTACGCAGTGGATTTTCAAACTCGATTTTCTCAAAAACCAAGCCTCGGATGAAAAAATGTTATTATATATATTTTTTTATTTTCTCATAAGGAATCACCTCGTGCCCACTTGTACATAACTTTCGGCCGCACTTTGTGTAAATAAGGAGAAATATATACATAAATGTATATGCTAAGTAAAGATTTGTAAAAACACATAGGAAGGTGTAACTCGAGAACACCGTCGTATCGTGCAAATACGACATATGTTTAGGGTATAAAAAAATTATTAGTCGTCGCTTTCAGGGGTGAATCTAGATTTCTAGATCCGTCGACATTTCTTAAAAAAACTTGCCGCAAAATAATTTATAACATTAAAAATTAATGTTGCATTTTTTTTTATATCAACATATTCTGCTCGTTGGAAGGCAAAAATTCTTAAAGGAATCCTATGTCGCAAACGAACCGCTTCGTCAGGAATAATCGTTAAAGTTTTCGCAACGATTTGATTGTGTAGAGTTCCATGTAGTGGCATGGGTCCACCACCCCTCTGTCGCTCGTCAGCTGACGTGAATCCGGTCTCACTAATTTATGGCTTTACTACACAGAATGATATGATATAGCAGGTCGTTGAACTTGTCTCGGCATCCAATATCATGCTATGAATAAAAAGAATATAGAGTTCCATTTAGAAAAATTAACTTGACCTTGAAATCTCCGCCACTGTTCCACCCACACAAAAATTATTAAGGGGGGTATACCACATAATATCCCCCCTTATATCATACAGCTTTTGTACGAACATTTTTTTGATAGCTTCAATTCCTCGTGAGATATTCCACCGTTCTCGGTTAAATGTAACACTCTGTATGTATTTACATAAACAATTTTCCTCACTTTTGGGTCTAGAAGTTACCACTGTAATAGTTCTCATATGTGTGTAAGAAAATGCGATGCTCAGGTCGTCCGGAAAACGTCGCCTACCATCGCTATTGGGGGTGCCGTTCTTGCGGCCTCAACAGTTACACTACCGCAAATGGAAGTATGTACACTTGAGAATTAAAAGAAAAAATAAGCACATAAATTGCTTAACACAAAATAATTTTATTTTGTCAGTTATACATTTGATGAACATAAAATTAGTAAATTATGCACAAAATAATTAAATAATATTCAAATAAAAATAAATTAGGAACAAATAAATCTAAATTTTCTTTTCGTCGAAAAATTCCTTTTTAAGCATTCATTCCAACTTTGGTCAATCGGGGCATTCGTTGTATTAATTTTTTTTATTTTTTCATCCGGTATAGTCCTCCATGTTTCTTGCAACAGTGTCCACAGCTGGGTTTTAGAAGAGGGGTACTATTTCCTAACGCTCCTGTCCCGCTCATCCCACAACCGTTCCATCGGATTAAGATCCGGGCTTTGAGGTGGCCAGACTATTTGTTTGACTGTACAAACGGAAATCAGTTCCTCACAATCTCGATTTAATTCCGTAGCAACTTAAGGGGCAGTCATTTTTCGATTTCGCTTACTCATAAATATAATTTGTCTGTCGTTCGTGCTAAAGGTCGATCCAGAACAGAGCTGTGCAACTGATTGCTCACCAGCAACGGCGGCTCGCACTTCTCCTGCAAGTTACCCCCTCTATGGGGCCTAGAGAGAGAGAGAGAGGGGGGGGGGGGCAGATTTTGGGCAGTGATGGACCTGAAGACACTGGTGCCGTACCCCTCATTAGTTTACGGCAAATCATCAAGTGTCTTTACTCAATGTAGCCCTCTTTGAAGAAGAGACAGTCTTCGACTGCCTTCGATCGCCGACAGGACGATTTTCCGTTTACGCTCGTTGAATTTTATAGAACACGGACGATTTAGTTCATAAAATGTGTTCCTTTGTATATTTAACCCTGTCGCGACGGGTGCCGTATATATACGGCAGTCATTTGTTTGTTTCCAGCGGCTGATGCCGTCTAGATTCGGCAGTCACTTATTACTTTGCAGAGGCTGACGCCGATTTTATACGGCAATCACTTGTTTCACAGCGGTTGACGTGTACTGTACACGACACAGGTTCTATTATTACAGAAATAAAGTATCTTAACACAAAATTCTTTTGCTAAAAATTCCTTCATACGAAAAAAGTGCATTTATTTTCTGTAAGTTTATACTGTATTAGATTCAAATAATTTATAACAACCTACAAGAAGTAAAGTGAGCCAAATCGCTAATTACATCGGTAAGACCTTTAATTTCACCTTTTTGTTCTTAATGTTAATAAATATTTTAGGTTTTATCCCTTTTAAAATGGAATATAATAGTAGAAAACAACGGACAGTTGTGAGCGAGTCTGATTCGGATACGGATAGCTATGATGAAAACGAATCTTACATAAACGCACCACTTCGTAAAAAATAGTTCAGGCATTAGGCAACGCAGAAAATGAGATACACGATTTAGCGAACAGTGCGTGCAATGGTACATTGCAAGCATACAGTGGTGGCAAAGTGTAGTTCGGTTGGGCCGTCGCGAAAAGTGGCAAAGTATGGTACAGCTGCGCCGTCGCGAAAGGGTTAATCTTACATGTGCGAAAATATCCTGTATTGTAAATTATGTTCTTACTTTATATCTTACACTATATTTGATAATGAATAATAACGTTACGAGACAAGAATAAATAATTTACTGTAACCTAGCTTATTATTAATACCATTTTACATTCCTGTTACTATGATACAGCAAAAGTAAGTACTGTTTCTGTACACGTGGATAGAGTAGAACCTCAATTTTATGAAAATTATTTATTCAGGAAGTGATTACCAGAATTTCACAGTTATATATTTGATAATGTTTATAAGGAGTTTATAAAAATATCGTGTATTCGATTTATTTAGCATCATTAGTAGAGTACTCATTGTCAGTCAAAATTTGATTGGAATCGCCTCAATGGTCTGCGAGAAAATGGGTCATAAAGTTTGGCAATTTTCCATATGGATAGAGCTCGGTTGTGAGTTTCTTTAATACGTATATTAATAAAATAAGTGAGATATATAGATCGATATAGAAAAATGTGATAATTAAATATATGTCAGAATTGCTAAAAACAGAAAGAAGCGGAATTTTCTTCACAATGATGTCACATGTGTACTACGTGGGATAGCTGCAGGAAAGATTCCTGTATTTTTTGTATGTACTGTGCAGACCTGGAAAGTTGGAACGTGAGACGACACAGGGATAAAAAGGGTACTCCGCTCGTTTCGCCTATGCAAGCTTTGATGCTTCCGAAACCTCCACAATTAGGTTATTGACGGCACACGTTGACATAGCAGTAGAATCCCCATATCCGCTGGATACGTTTTAAGGGGTTAGACTACTGTGAAGGTGCGAAATAGTAGGTGATCTGCCGACTCAAATTATAAAAAAACGAAACATACTATTAAGTTGCGGTTTGGTATTTTATTTTGGCATGTTATGAAGTGTTATAAACAATTATGCAAGTTCAAAAAAGGTATACATATATAGTATACATCATAAGACGGCTCCGAGCTGAAGGTCCTTTTTTGCGGAGGGTAAAACGGTGTACCTCCCAACTCAATTTTGGATTATTTGAAACAACAAAAAACAAATTTTTCCATTAATTATATTGCAATGCCTAAGCATTATCGTAGCCGTTTTTTAATTGTTTGAAAATTCACAGAATACCAAAGTGTTGAAAAGAAAATGCCGATTTTCGGGAAAAATTAGTCACTAATTTGTGTAAAAATTCCACAAAAAAAAAATTCCCAAGAACCGTAAGATAATGCTTAAAGAATGTAATAACAAAGATGTCTGCTAAATTTTGTCGTAATCGCATCAATACAAATTGAGAAATCGTGTACACCGTTTTGAAAAGTGTCGTTCTGAGAAAATCGCGTTCGAAGTTAAAGAAACGTATTATTTCTACGTCATACGAGTGTGTGCTCGGCTTTGTAGCTCTGAAACTAAGCTACATTTATATTTTAAACCTTTTGCAATTCATTTTACAGACTTCAGACTATCATTTGAGTGAAACAAAAATTGTTACAGTTGCCTAACCCCTTAAGGCCTAACACGGATGTACGAAACATTCATGGTTTACGTTCTCAGATGCCTACAGCTACACTATTGCTTTAAAGTTCGTTGGATCGCTCTGTCGCACACGGTCTCGATATGTCCCCGTTAGCTTTCTTTGACACACGGTGCTATATGATCCGATTAATATATGTGACCGTTTCGATCAATAAAAATAATACACGTGCTCCGTGTTTATGATTGTGTCCAACTAGGTGGGCCTGTTATGCTATGACTAATCAGACCCGGATTCCTTCCGTACACCAACTTTCCAACTCTGCGTAGTACAAAGACGAGCGTCGTAGGCGTCCCTCGGCTAATAATAAGGAGCGGTGTAGGAAAAGGAGTCTACCATCACTCGCATGACTCGCTCTTGTTTCTTAACCCTTGCTGCCACTGTACGGGGCAATCACGATGCGAACGTACATTCCACTGCGAGGAGAGCGTAACATTTGATACTTTGTGACTGATTTTCATGTCGTTGATCGCACAGTTCTCATAACATAAAACAAAATATTTACGAAAATAAAGATAATCGGTAACCATGGAGATAACAAGTATGCTCTACTCAATATAACAAGTATGCTCTAAGTTGTGAATCAATGCGAAATTTTGACGGGTGACTAAAGTCACCGTTAGTATACAGCGAGCGTTAAACGTTGGGTGACTAAAGTCACCGTCAGTATACAGCGAGCGTTAAACGTTGAGTGACTATAGTCACCGTTAGTAACGAGAGGGTTAAACAGCCTACACACAGTGAAACATGTTTCGATGGATCAATTCTTTGGTTTCATGATGCAGGTTCCAAAGTATGTAGGTTGGTATCGGCGTATCGGAGTAGGAAGCGGCTTGCATCGATGCAGGAATCGATAGCTGGTGAGCAGGGCCCGATTCTGATGCAGTTTCAACGTGTAAAGTGTGGCATTGATGCCGATTATAGTTTGTTTCTACCGAAACCTATCTGCATCATGAAACCTAGGAGTCGATGCGTGCATCGCTAGGGTGGCCCTTATTTTTCAACATTCGATTTCTTTTTCTCTCACCCCCTAGTATGGTTCAATTTCATAAAAAAATACTCCCTAAAAAAGTTGATTGCAATCGAACAACAGGAAAGGGTGCCGACCAGCCTTTAAAGTTTTGAATTTATCGATGATTTTGGAGTATATAAACAATTTCTCAAAAATGGTAGGTCCTATCGAAATTTTGTTCAAATAATATTAAAAGAGCATTAATTTTTATATAATTTCTCTATATATAACTTTTTTCGTACTCCCATCTATTTTTAAGATAATAGCGTTTGAATACTGGAAAATTCGCATTACGCATACGTATAATACCTCGCTAATTTCCACGCCGCGCGGATGACAAGAAATTTCTTGTAAAAACAGTGAATTGTTTAATTTATCACAATATTTATTTCAAAGAGAAGTCTATAAAAGAAACAATAAACAACATTTTACACGGTATTATTGTGTTTTATTTACATTAATATTAATTATTATTTGTATTGTAATAACTATGAGAATGATTGCATCAATGTATCTTTTCTAGCATTTGAGTAGCAGCGACAATAATCTTGTACAATTTGAAATATAAACTGTTTTTGTCCCTCGTATTTTTTGAAATAATGATTGTAATCAGTCATTAACTTAACTGCTCTCTCTCTCCTTTTCTCTGCTGTATCACTTGCCACCGTTAATTTGCTTACTATTTCAAATATTTGTTTGTAGGTATCCTGTTCCAACCACGTTACAGGGACTGTATTTAAAAATTCCATATTTATGTTGAATCTCTTAAAAAATAATTTAGTTTCCGAATTAAATATTCTAGACGTTCTTCAGCTATTTTATTAACGTACTGATTCCTTAATATAAACTTTTTAACACACTTCTTATTGCCATTGTTTGCACTATCGTTGTTATTTGAGGTAGTTACCATCTTTCTTTTAGAATCACATGATAGTTTTTCATCGAAGAAAACAAGTGCTACAGCTTCTGGACTTAGATATCACAGGTGATTCCTAAATTTATTAATTGCCACGCTGATACATGGGGATCAACAATATTATAATGTGCTAAATACTTTAAAAATTGCAAATCTGAATTTAGTGCTTTGGCAGCAAAAGAAGCTCTAAACCAGGCTTTTGCATAAACTTGAACTACAAATGCACAAATATCTGAAATAGATTTGACTTCCTCTGTAGTTAATTGAAATTCAGATTGGAACAGAAATACTTTTAAGCAATATATGACTTTTGCCATCCATCTCGCGTGGCACATTGCCCGTGGTTTACGAAAAGATACTCCGCGAGGTAGCGTATCTCCAAGTAATTAAATTATTAGCTCTAAAAACTCTTTGTCATCATCGCGTGATTAATGATTTTCTAAATTATTTCTTTTGAACAGAAGCATTTCTGCTATATCATCAATCAACACCTCTTTAATGCCTTTTATTATGAGACCAGATTTCAAATTTTTTACATTAATTTTTGTCCAAGCTGTTTGAATACGTTTAAAAAGCGGTATGCTTGGACCTACCGATGACGACATTTTTCATTCAAAGACGCAAATCGAAATGCAACGACCACCTTTGGAAAAATATTTTAAGGTACTTTTAGACAGAAATGTAGATGTAGCACATCTAACGTTTCGTAAAAACTGTGAAAACTTGCCGTTTTAGCCCCCGGTCTAAAAGAACCTTTACGCTATTATCTAAAAAATGGTTGGAAGCACGAAAAAATTATATATACAGAAATTGTAGAAAATTGAATGCTCTTTCAATATTGTTTGAACAAAATTTCGGTAGGACTTACCATTTTTGATAAATTCTTTAAAAACTATAAAAACATGGACAATTTCACAACTTTAAGGGCTGGTCGGCACCTTTTCCTGCTGTCCAATGGCAATCAACTTTTTCAGGGATTATTTTCTTATGAAAAGGAACCATTCTGGGGGGTGAGAGCAAAGAAATTCGAGAAAAAAAGATTTCGACACAAACAAGGGCCACCCTTGTGCATCGCACCATGTTTCACTGTGTGCAGGCCGCTTTATATGCGAGGACAGAGTGATAGCGTTCTGCTGTCGCGAGAACAGCAAATCAGGTGAGTGTGGGAGGCTCCTTCTCCTACAATGTACAATCTACACCGCTTCTCACAATTAGACGAGGGACGCCTAGAATGCTCGCCAGTGTAAGTACATTCGTATGAAGGGCCTCAATGTCGTATATACAGAGAGACCGGACGGGTGGTACAACAGGACAGGGTGTGATTCTACGTGTAAAAATAAGTAGCAAAAACGCAATAACATTTTTTCATTTGGGACTCCGTTTTCGAGAAAATCGAGTTTGAAAATTCTATCAAGTATGCGTGCACTTGACTGTCTCTTCGGATAATGAGTCCGCTACAAATATTTTCTTTCGTTCACATTTTCATGCTCATTGTCCTCTATAATGTTTACGTTTTTTTTCAGTCTTCCGGCCTATTTCTTATACTTTTAGTCTGTTTCGATCAGTCAAACTGTGACAATGGCTTCTTATAGCAATCGTGAATACGTAGATATGTTGAAATCGTTGGAAGTTTGCAACGGAAATGTAACAGCTGCTGCTAAGTATTATAGGCAACGATTTCCAAATCGTCGCCATCCAGAGAGAAGGGTGATTTAGAGGATAGAGCAGAGATTAATTGAGTGTGGTTCCTTCCATAAGTATCATAAATGTAGTGGTGTTAGAAGACCTTTAAATTTGGAAACAGCAGTTCTTAACCCCTTGCCGTACCAATTAGCTCAACGAAATCCGGGCCCAACCGGTAGGGGACGTCACGTGCTAAACGGGCCAAAGTGATGCGACAGGACGCTCGCAATACGAGCCGAAATGGTCGGGAAAGATGCTCGCAGAACGGGAAAAAGTAACATCTTGATACCACGAGTCTCACTCGTCACATTCATGTTTGGCTCGAACTTAATTCCACGAATCTGACTCGTGATATTCATATTTGGTCCGAAATTGTTATCACGAGTCAGACTCGTCAAAGTACGGCAAGGGGTTAATACCGTTGCTAATGGTCCCAAAATATGTACACGAGAACTTAGCGCTCGCCGCTATACAAATACCAGAATTGTTGGTTGGGGATTACATGAAAACAAATTGCATCCGTGTTCAATACTCGGAGTTCAGGCATTCGAAGAACCTGATCATCTATCACGATTAAGCTTCTGCGACTGGTTGCATCAACAGCATGATAATGACAATCAGTTCACATCCTACATTTTATGGACTGATAAATCGACATTCACACGAGATTTTGCTATCAATAGACGCAATACACACTGGTGGGCATCCGTGAAGCTACGTATGGTTCAGGAAAATCACTTTCAAAGAAAATGGAGTGTTAATGTATGAGCAGGAATAGTTGACTCTTGCATAATAGAACCATAATTCCTGCCGAATAAGCTGAATGGAATATCCTATTTACGGTTTTTACGTAATGAATTACCGTCGTTACTGACAGACGTACCTCTGTCTATCATACAAAAACTAATTTTACAGCACGATGGGGCACCGCCTTATTTCTCGCGAAATGTTCGATAATAAAATTGTTAAATGAACGACATCAATGTTGGATAGACGGAGGCGGAACAATAAATTCGTCGGCAAAATCACTGGACATTAATCCATTGGACTTCTTCTTGTGAGGTCATGTCAAAGAAATAGTATTCGCAGAAAGCAGCATAAATCCTCCGCAGCTAACAGAAAAAATAGTGCAAGCTTTCGATCAATTAAAATGTCAAAATAATTGCCATCAGTCCATGACTCATTGATTCGAAGAGCTAGGATTTGTATTCGTCAATAAGGACGTCACTTTGACAGTTCGTTCAATAATGTAATGTTAACAATGTTAATAAATGTATCATCCATATATTGGCATCTCTTATCTATTAGTATACGCCTAAGACTGGAGATAGTCAAGTGCACGCGTACTCGATGGAATTTTCAAACTCGATCTTCTCGAAAACGGAGTCCCAAACGGAAAACTGTTATTCCTTTTTTCTAGTTATTTTTACATGTAGAATCACCCCCTGCTAGCTTCTACCACCCGTCCGGGGTCACTCTGTATATCCAGATCAAAATTTTATTACAATATTCAATACTTTTAGATCAAATAATCCATAACAATTTTACATGAAATATCCTGCATACAAGATGTTAGTATATGAACAAGAATTCAATGAACGGTTGTTGTCGAATAGGAAACACCGGTTCTCATCCGATCACCGAAGTGACTACATTTAATGTTCCTGTTTTTTAATCAGTTAACAGTATAGTGGTTCGGAACCCACTTAAAACTGTAGGTCTTCGGCTAAATGACCATACCAGTCGATGCTGGGCTACACAGAAGAAGAACAGAATTTAATCTGATTTTTAAACTATAGACATAGAATTGCTTTGCTGTATTTTCTGACGATAAAGCTTTACTGTTAAAGGCCAAGAAATTATACTGTATCCTACATCATTATTTAATTTTCTAACGTTACACCTTTGCTGAATTACCTTATTATTAAATAAAATATATTATACAATGCTACGTTAATACGTGAAAATGATCAATAATGTAAATATATGAAAAATATTACGTAAGAATTTTTCAGAATAAAGTTGAAATAATTTTCTAAAAGGAGAATTGTAAATGAAAAACGCGCCACTTATAGAATGTATAATATTTATACGTATATTTAATATTTTGTCTGTACATTCCAATATTCAATTGTTAAACTTACCTTCTAAAAAAGTCATTTCTTTTATGTAGTTTATTCGACAATCTACTATTTTTTGTCATCTTAAAAACAGATGCCAAATTTATTAATAATTTACCGAGATATATTTACCTGCCAACATCGGTTTATTATTAATCATTAAATGATTTTGCATTTTAAATTCCGGAGGTGAATTTTAATTTATGGTGAGCACGTACAGCTGTTTTCTACAAATACGTAGATAAAGTTACAGGGTAATTACTTCCTATAAAATTTAATCGGTCAGTCGAAGAACAGTATAATTCCAAAACTCACATTTTGAGATATTTGAACAAATATCTTTAGTTTTCGTGTATCGTCAACACTATTGATTTTATAGTGCTGTACCAATTTAAACACGGTTATGCTAACCCAGATGAACGTGCATATATGCCTAACTATGGTTAAACTTTTTTCATAAATTTTTAATAATTAATATAGAACCACTGGACTTGTACTGTTTTCCAACTCAAGTCACTTTTTAGTCAGAAAATTTAAAAAATAACCCAGTAATAAAAAGACCATTGTGGACCCATCGCGTCTTCATTTATTTATAAAACTTTCGCAATGACCTTATAATACATGCGACTGGCTATTTCCAGGTTTCCCTAGCCTTCCCATTATATTATATAGTTGAAAATATGAGATCCATACATTCGGGGCATTTTTTATCCAAAAACCTTAAGTGTATAGTCGAACGGAAGAAGACACTAGGGCTAAACACACTTGAAGTAGAAATTATTTAATGTAAAGTGATTATTAAAGTAAATTCAGTATGATATTAAAAAAATTAGTCATCGCCTTGTTGGTCAGTAGTAGTCTTCCAAAAGCAAATTTCTTGATAAAATGAATTTGAATTTTGTTAAAACAGTACAAATACATGACAGATACTGCTTTTACATTCATTAAACTGAAGGGACTAACTGAAACATGAGTATAGGATACTCCTTTTGCACTGTTCTTGTTCTAAGCGTATAATTCTATGCACTTTACATTTAGTTTTGAGATTGTTTAAAAATAGCCAATTGTGGACTTGTATTGTTCGTCAACTCACCGATTCAATTATATTCGGTATTCAGCCTATGAAACGCTTTAAAATAATTAAATAATCAAAATACATACGAATTCTAATAAATTATTAATGTACATTTCTTTTAATTATTTTCAAATCTATTAAGTTAAGATTTTTTCGTTCTGCTAATGTACTTACAATAATACAATACGGTAATTGATCAGTGTTCTCATATTTTATAATGCTGGGACATTATACAAGAATTGTTTTCAGGCATACTTTACCGTTTTGTTACTTAATCGTTGTCTTTGCATTTAAACTGAAGTGAACTAGGAAATGCTGGAAAGGCACACCATAGTACCGAAAATGTGTGTCACAGTGTGATAAAAATCGTTTGCATTGTGTTCCTTTCTTTATACTCTTTTCGCTTCTGTGAAATAACGCTGGCACAAGATGTATTTTACTACACGAATGTTAAAATTTCTTTTCTAGGGGGTTCAAATGATCTTTTATAATATAGCTCTTCTGATATAATACAAATAGGTATTTCCTTGTTAAATTTGTAAGTCTGTTGAACATAATAATTTTTGCATTGGCGTACATGACTATTTCTCTAAATTATATCACTAATTATTTTTTTCGTGTTACATAAATTACTGCTCCGTTTTTTAAATTTATTTAAGTGACATACCCTAAGTACATAACTGCAGAACGTTTAAAAAACTTTTGTGATTAAAAATGATAAAAAAGTAAATGAAATACATCAAAGAATGTTACAGTATATTTGTGTCACCCAGTTAAATCAATCACCATTAATCGTATAAAAAAATAGAATTTAAAGTAAAACAAAGTTAATACAAACCAGTGGAAGAATATGTCGATAAATTCTTCAAGACGTATTCACGCATTAACTTTATCCTTCGGAAAATATAGCACAAATACAAACACACTGTGTAACAAGTGACTAAAAATAATAGAAAATAGGTAAGGTCGCAGTTATTTTCTTTGATGACATATTCCGTAAACTCTAATCAAATGACGTGTACACTAAAATCGACGTTTTGTGAAGAAGATTGAGAGAACTTGAAGGATGGTGAAGATGATACTGAGTTCGTCGGTAAGAGTTCAGCCAGTGATATACCTCAGGAAACTGAAGCACGTGATTCGAGTTCAAAGCACTTTCACTAGCAAACTAATTGTAAGATTGTTTTGCATGCTGTCCCTCTTTTTCTTTTTTACTACGTTTCTTTCTTACACCTTCAAGTATGAAAAGATCCGGTAGGGATGACGGACATTACCGCAATTGATATCATGTGTCAATGACAACTGACCAGCTAACTGTCCTCGCAGATATAGATTTGCTCTATCATTTGGACTTATGTAAAATTCCTACTTCAAATACAAGAAGAAAATGACAATTCTAAGTTGAGTAATAAATCTAGTAGTAGTTGATAATGAGATTCAAACATTTGTTCTATAATGAGCCATATTCATAATTCATTCATTCCTTTCTCTGTTAAACCATGTAATGTGTACTTATGTAACACAATATACAGTTTGCATTTTACACAAAATTAATTCCTGCAAATAAGATTTATCTCAAAACTATATCCGAAAGAAAATAGGGAAAACAAGGTAAACATATCATATATTTATACAGGACTATAGGTATCATTTTCTGAATCCTACTTTTTTTTCATATATACTTTGATCAAATATTAATGAGACAACATACTTTGTTAATATTTAAATCATCTATTATGTAATTACAAAGACTTTATTATAGAAGCTCCAATACTACTTTCTTACACAGAAAACTACAGTTAGTAGTATTACGCTAACAATTAACATGACAGCTTTCTTATTTTAGATAACCCATGGTTTATGATGTTTAAAAGAAAGTATATAGTTCAGTCAATAATTTCCTCTCAGCTTGCATTTTCTCACGGAATAGTAATTTTTCTATGATAAGTGCTACCTGTAATTGATACGTAAATTTTATGTCATAATGATTTGTAAGGTAAGAAACCAATTAAACAGGTCGATCCATCTGTTTAATAATGATTTACAACACTTAATAGCGAAACAATTTATGAAGATGCACCATTACCTACTTTTTTCACTACGTTTAACTACTGTATAAATTCAGCAACTGAACTAGTCAGCAATTTACACAAATGTGCAGACTACTCATTTAAGTGCATCAAAATACTGTTGTAATATATGTTTGTGCACTCGCACATTAAATTTATCGAACAAACTTGATATCAATACCGAAGTGATCAATGTATAAAGTGTACAAATATAAAAATAATAACACGAATTTCTTGTTATCTTTTACTTAATCGAAATGATAGCATGGAAATATTATAATAGTTCGTAATAATTATTTCAATTATATAAATATACAAAGTTGAAGACAAAATTGATCGAAAGCAGTAATATAGTAATGAATATTCTCTTTTTCTTTTAAATAATATAAAAATTTAGCAGTAAGATTACTTTGCTGCTGCGATGGTATAAAAGATCTAAAATATTAATATTTTATATTGAAAATGTCATACCAGTGCCAGTCTCGATTATTGATAAGATTGATATACTGGAAAATTAATACCTGTCTCAAGTTCGTGACTGTATTGTAAGTGAATCGTGATCTCACGAATATAAGGCAGAATGCAACGTAACACGTAGCAAGTTATGAAACTCGAACAACTACATTTTTGTTTTTTCAAGAATTGTGCTGCTACCGCGCGAGTACAGGCTGCTAAGTTTCGTAACTCGTTTTCAGTGCTCGAAATTAATAGGTGGAGCATTCGAATGACTGGAATTGAATTTCGAGTTCTTGAATTTATGTATGTAGTTAAGACCTCAAAACTGTAATTATTTATAAAAACGTAATATTCAGGGCGACTCTTATAATAACTGTATTACTGTCGTGGTGTAATTTTAGCAAGTATATCTAGGAATCGTATGTATTTATCAAATTAAGGGACATTACGTTCATGACTAATTAATATAAAGTAAAAATAGTCTTAATTCCTGCTGGTTTCCATACAATCAACTAAAGTTACAAATTAAATACTTATGACATGAATGAATACATCAAACGGTTTTTTCATTGTACAATGTCCCGAAATTTAAATTTTTAAGTTTTAAATTTATAAAAGTTACGTCAAACTTTTCTTACGCAGCGCGTATGCTACAGGATTACAATTAAATATTATCACGTACTGTTCATTAGACCGAGCCAAGACTAGAATTTCGTGAAAGAAATCTTTTTCCAAAATATAATTACAACGATTACCTCCGCAGAAATCATGTATCGCGTAATTAGTGCTACACTAATTAACTGAAGATATTGAACTAGCCTTTCCCATAGTCTTGTCTAATTACATTGCAAAATCGGTGAGAAACGCGAACGGAGCAGTGTTGTTAAACTAAGCGATCCTTCCAGTGTAATACGGGCGTTGCATTGCTCACAGCAGAAACAGATCGTTTTCATCATCGACACCTCTTGAATCTGTGAAGGAACGCTCTTAGGAAGTTTCAGTTGAAGTTACGATCGATGTATTTACAGTTCACAGTCGTCGATTTAAACCAAGCATTTGTCTATTTTGTGTAAAGTCTCTGTTCATTTGAAATAAGTTTACAATTAAAAAAATGAAGAATACATATTATTTAAAATTATAATTATGATTATTACTTACAAATCATAGCAAGACTTATAAAATATAGCGCCAAATATTTTTATTTTATATGTATTTCACATATGTAATTGCATAGCGTCTGAAAATCAGTTACATAATACCATTATAGATATAATTAAATTAATAGCATGGGATTTTGAATGATCAGATTAGATGAGAAAGATTTAAATTTTCCTTATAGAGACAACAAGGATGGAATGCATCTACAAATTTGCAATTACTCAACGTTCCTGCTGTGGGAATATACAAAACGTAATTTAAAATATATTATCTTTCTTAATGAAAGATCTTACACGAAACATTAGAAAGAAAGAAATTTTGTAACATACACTTTTAATCTTCCATGGAATAGAAGTGAATTTGATATTGGGTCCATCAAAATTATGCTACGACTGACAATGAGAAAGGGACGACTTGATGAAATTTTGTGCAAAAATTAATATGATACTTTAGAATAAAATTGCTTCGTACGAGGCTTTATTTTCGTGAAAATCATTCATTAACATTCGTTAAGCATATGTGTAGGCGTGTATTGAATACGGCACAATTTAAGGGACAAAATTTTAAGAGCTGTTACATTAATATGCTAAATCTACTCAGCTTCGCAATCGATAAGGCTATACAAAATACAAGACACTATTGATAATTACACATTTTATTAAGTAAGAAATTGCTGAAGATTGTCCTCTATCGCATGCCCAACCGGGACACATATTCAGCGAACATTTAAAATCTATTTTGTCGAAAACGAAGACTCCTATGGCAAAATTGTATTCCGCAGTTTCAAAGTATTATTGCACAACGTATCACCTTCTTTCCCACGATCTCGGCCCTAAAGTATAGTATTTTAATATACGTCAAAGTATATTTAAAAGTATTATAGTAAACTATGAAAGGCAAAGTATAATAATAATAAATGCTGACAATTAAAACATAAAATTAATCAAAGTAATTCAACTTTAATAAATTTTAATGTATCTAAAAGTACCAGTAGAAAGAGATATCAAAAGGTATGTATAATAGGATCGCACATTGAATATAATGCAAAATTATGATATTAAGTTAGTACAGTAATGTATATTGTAATGTATCAAAGTACAAAATCAAACAAAAATAAATTGTACTAAATCGTCACTTTCCTTAAAATTTATTCCTTGTAATTCATTTGGATCGTTTACTATTAACCAGAAAGGATAAGGCTGTTAACATTTTTCACAATTGTAGTTCCAAATATGTAAACAATAGCGGAAATTGTCGGACGGAAATCCGGAGCACGACAAAGGTAAATAATGAAGTCTCAGATGTATGAGGAACAAAAAGATTCAGGGAACAACTGCGTTTCAGTATACCCGATTTGGCGATGAATTGCTATAACAAAGAGAAACCAGGATGTATAAGAACAATCACACAAGCTATCGGGTATGAAACTGTAAGCTGTACAAAAAAGGACGCGTATTCAAATGATCCTTATTGCGATCCAATTATTTAAATGAAATATACCACTACGTATATATATCTATTATTTCCACGTTTAATTTATACAATTTTTTTATTACCGTCCACATAGTTCGCAAATATATACGATAGAAGTTTCAGCAAATTTATAAAATCTTATAACAAATTCTAAAGATTATAATAAACAATGTAGATTGTGTTACCTGATTATTATACTTTTTAATTATAATAGTCTAGTTCTACTTTATTGAAATGATCATTTATAATTTTCTATGAAAGAATGTTACACAATTCCTTCCTTGCACATTGAATGACGTTGAGCATTAAACAATGAACAATTATATTATCATTGTTTAATTAAGTAGAAAACATTGATTTTCTATAATGAAGCCGTTATTTACTTATAAACATATTTTTTTAATAAACATGCATATTTTCTTAATAAACTACACCTGAAAAGGAGCAAAATTGAATTACTCTAAGTATTATTACTTTCTTAATGATTGAATTGGTGAGTTGAAGAACAGTAGAACTCCAAAATAGTATTTTCAAACAATCTGAAAACTAAATGTAAAATGTATAGAACTATATGCTCGGACCAAAAACAGTCCAAAAAGAGTTCTCTGTACTCGTGTTTCAGTAGTCCCTTCAGTTTAATGAATGTAAAAACAGTATCTGTCATGGATTTATACTGTTTCAGTAATCTGTTTAACAATCACTTTTCATTAAATAATTTCTACTTCAGTTATGTTTAAAGCAAGTTAATAAATATTTTTTTTACTACTGTGTTATTTTTTAAATGTCCTGACTAAAAAGTGGCTTGGGTTGGAAAACAGTACAAGTCCAATGGTTTTATTTTAATTGTTGAAAATTAATGAACAAAGTGTAACCATAGTTAGGCATATATGAACGTTCATCTGGATTGGCATAACCGTGTTTAACTTGGAATAGCACTATAAAATTAAGGGCTTTGATGATACACGAAAACTGATGCTATTTTTTCAAACATCTCAAAAATGTGGTTGTGGACTTGTACTGTTTTTTAACTCACCGATTCCATTATAATCGTTCTTTACTATCATCATAAAAATTACAAATTTGTACTACTTGCCAAAAAGTTTCTTACATTATTTATACATTTTCTAATTGTGACTTAAAAGCGATACAATAAGAAATCTATTTTAAGTATCTGAGAGACATACTGGAAATAAAAATTGCAACTTTTTACCTATTATTATATTTATTATCATTTTGAATCAATGGACTTTTTACAAGATTGTACGAGTCTAGCGTTATAAAAACTAATATCTTAGAATTATACGCACATGAAATACTTCTAGTTGACGTTACATCGTACTTTCCAATAGCTTGTTATCATTCATTGAAACGCAAAGCAATGAACAAATATTAGATGATGAATGTATTTCAACTCGATAATGTTACGCAACCGAGAGACGAGCTACTCTGATTTTCCGTTTGCAGATTTCTCTCCCCTTCTCTAACGCATCAGGTTCATTCACCCACGCACGATCTCGTTTCAGACCTTCGCAGATGTAAGATCTATGAACGATAACATTCGATTTTCTAATTCTGGTTTATAAGTTTCATAATGTACAAATATAAATGTTTGGTTGCCAATACGATTGATTGTATGTTATTACTCTACGTTTCTTCTGGAAACATACGTATGTTTATTTAATACATTCGCATCGGGCTATTTTTCACAAACTTTTCATATAAATCGTTTCATATAAATGTTATTGAAATTTTCAGGAGTTGTACATAAGTAGTATTAGAATTCTCATTTCCCGATGACAACGCTTATTTTTTAAAAACGAGAATTTTCGTTTCCCGATGCGAATTATCCCACATATTACTTTGTATTTCTATAATAAAATGTTACTTAATAATTAATGCAATCAACGTTTTGTGTTTTTGTATATTCTACTCATGTTAATGCACATTTGTAATATTTTATCTGAAAATTAGTGAAAATAATTTAGTAGTTACTTAAATTATTGTTTAAATAATTTGTAAATATTATAGCTGCTAAAAAAATACTGAATACTTTGTCCCGTATAAATATAGAAATTTGACGAACAATTGCATCCTTTCACGTATTCAGGGTATTTCAGAAATAGATGCGCAACAGCGTATTCCACTCATCCTACAGATGAAGACAGGATGTACTGGATCTCAAACTCTTCCTTGTCGAGATATAAGCATTGTTACTTTACGATAAAATCTGATCAGAATATCTGTCATGTATAGGATTCCAGACATTATTATAATTTTGTTGTCATTGTTAAAAGTAAATAATAATAGTATTTGTGAATCAATGTATGTACATTAGAGTGGTCCTTATTTTTCGATTTTCGACATTTCTTGTCGCACCCTTCAAAATTATGACGCCCAGCAAGGAAATGGTCTTAACAGAGTGATTGGACAAAGGGAACCCGTGCCGCACTTGAGTTAAAGTTTTGAAATTTTAATGATTTCTTAGATATATAATAGTAACATTAGTGTTTGACTTACAATATACTCAAAACCTTTGAATTTTATCATTAAACTTAGTATATAACACAGTGCATAAGCCACTAGACGCGGCTACAGGAGTCGGGAATACAATACTCTTTATTTACAAAAATGTGATTATTTGTTATTTTCTAATAATCATGCACAATCAACTAGTAACAAAAGTTGTAGTTATTTCTATAGTTATGAACAAAATACTATTAAAACTTAACTTATGTGCGTACATATACGATGGAGAGCAAGCGAAAAATGAACTTAAGGGGTTACATAGGTATTGAACGGCTAAAATGAACGGTTCCTTTTGAGTTGGATTGAAGAGTGAATAATAACTCAAAGCTTTTGATGTTTTTACAATACTTGAAAGGTGACACAAGACGTATTTTAAAACAAAAAGATTTACAAAATATTAAAAATTAATTAAAATATAAAACGTTATATTGAGTGCTTGCGTAATGCGCGCGTCCATGTGGTGAACACGATTCCCGTTGAACGACTCATTTAAAAGCAAAATCGTTGCAAATGACTAATTTGTAACTCAAAATCTACAGAGTGGAACTCTGTCGACAAATTTTAATGAAAATTCGCAAAGTTATACAATAAATACCAACTTTGAAGGCGTTTCCTGTAGTGCTTCTGTGAAAAAATGTTTAATAAAATTGTTCACAGTTATGTGACCTTAATGAGCGAGTTCCACTCTATGGATGAAAGTGTTTTGCAGGTTCAGTTAAAATTTCAATCAAAAATATCGATCCGTTCTCGAATTACGATGTTCATCGTCTTGAAAAACATGGTTTCGAGAAAAAGGGCTATAAAGTTTACCTTACCGCGTAATTTTGTGAATTTTTCAACGAATTTTTTTTAAAAATACTTCAGAGGGGTGAGGCTTTCACAAACAATTGAAAAAAGATTTCAGTTTTTCTGATCTTGAAATACCCTTTTACCCCCTTAAGGGGTTAGACTAGCGTGACGGGTCAGAAAGAAAAGCATTTTTCAGACACGGATTCTGTTGGAAGTAGGAATTTAATCAATTTGCAGTTTGGCACTTTGTTTTAGTATGTTATGAAGTAGTAAAATCAGTTGCAAAATCATAGAAAATGTCAACATATTAGGCCTACGACGACTGCGCGCAAGTAGCAGTTTTTTTCGGATAGTAAAACAGTGTACACGATTGCGCCGTGTAGAAGTACCTCAAACAAAAAAACAAAATTTTTCATTAATTATAATGCCGTCCCTAGGTGATGACCTTTAGGTTTTGTTAAATTTTCGAAAATTAATTAAATAGCACGTGTTAGAACATTTTTTACCTAATTCTTGCGGAAAATTTTTTACTAATTTGTTTATAATTCGCAATGAAAAAATGATATTGAAAAAAATCGAATGTCATCGCCTAGCAAATATTATGAGGAATGTGCATGCAAAATTTCATTGCAATCGGACCATTAGAACTCGAGAAATCGTGTACACCGTTTGCACACTTTTAAAAAAATTCGATTTCAAGAAAAACGCGTTTAAAGTTTGGACGCGCAATAGCGTGCAGGTATACAATTTCATGTTCGGCTCTATATCTTGAAAACTAATGTCAGCATACATTTTGGACCTTTTGCATTTCATTCTAGAAACTTCAAACTACCATTTAAGCGGAAAAAAATTACGATTTTCTCAAAAATTCACACTAGTCTGACCGCTAAATACAAAATACACTGTTACCCTGTTATAAGGAAGAGCATTCGGGTCCAAGAAGTTCCATATAATCAGGATAGGGTAAGTTGTCATCGCTTTCGCGAGCTGCGCTCGTCAATATTGTACTCGAGAAGGCGATGACAACTTACCCTACCCTGATTATATGGAACTTCTCGGTCCTGAATGCTCTTCCACATAACCGGGTAACACTGTAAAATTATACAGGATGTTTCACCACCCCTGTTAAATGTTTTAAGAGGTGATTCTACAAGCCAAAATAAGACGAAAATCAAGAATAAAAAAATCGCGTCCGAAGCTTCATTTTTGAGTTACCGATGTGTAAAAAACGGGCTAAAAACGCCTGTCCAACGGCAGCACTCCATACACGCGCAGTGTCTGGCATCGCGTGCCAAGTTCCGCGTACAGAGTGCTGGCTTACCGACGTAACAGAAACTACGACCTACCATACGATGCGATAAGGCACTACATTCTTGCGACAATTTATGAAGAAGCACACACTTTTCGTTGACGGCATTGAACCTGCCTACTTGAAAAAATCCACAAGGGCATATCAAAACCCGCCTCACGGAATTCTCAAGCAGAGAGGGTGAATGCAATTTCTAATTGACGATTTTGTCCAAAAGAAATCACCCACACGCGCTTACACTCCCACCGCATTATTGTATTCGCAGGTGTCCATGTGTACACGCCCCACGATTGACCATTTCATCACACACACGCATCGTGATTATTTCATTCGCAAGTGTTCATGAGAATTACACGCACTATGATTGTCCCGTCCGCGAATCCCGTTCGTAACCGATCTTAGGCTCGATGCACACGAGCGACTTTTTGTCGTGCGACACCGCAGCGACTGACGTGCGACTGTGCGGTGCGACGTCGCTGCGGTGTCGCTGAAGGTTCGTAAAGGTAAAATCAAAATAAAAGCCTGCCGGAATCGCACAGCGACACCGCAGCGACGTCGCACCGTACAGTCGCACGTCAGTCGCTGCGGTGTCGCACGATAAAAAGTCGCTCGTGTGCATCGACCCTTACTCAATTGAAATTATTTTCGGTTAAACTCACTCAGTGAGCACGCGTCTTGGAGTGTTCCCTGGCCACTCACCAGTTTAAAACAAACAGTCATGGTACTCCCAGGGCTGTATCACGTCCTCGCGCTGGGCAATACCCACTTGATTAGACTTACGAAGATCGACACCTTAGTACGAAGAGTAACAAGAAAATGGCTGGCGCACCCTCACGATGTGGTCAACGCGTATTTGCACATTAATGTCGAGGATGGAGGCCTATTAATACCTTCAGTGAGATGGCTCATGCCTCTGAGAAGGAAAGAAAGGCTAGAAAAGCTTGTTAAGGAGGGCGAACAACTTGGCCCCTTCCTCTCTAAGGAAATACAAATGACTAAGCGGAGGCTACATGAGAGACGCACCGATACCGACTGTATCAGTAAATTGTAAAAGAGGTGGGCAGACCTACTTCACCTATCATGCGATGGCATAGCCTTAAAGGATTCTAAAGAAGTACCACAACAGCACCAGTGGATAATGGACGGGAATCGATTCTTCACGGAAAGAGACTATATTAAGGGGAGGGACGAAGAGAGGACCGCATATGTAGAGAAGGCTGCGGAGAAATTGAAACGCTGAATCACATCCTCCAGCGGTGCCATAGATCCCACTCTGCAAGAGTGGAACGACACAATGCAGTGACAGCATACATGAAAAGGGTTCTTGGAAAACTTTACCAGGAAGTAGAAGAAGAGCCACACTTCCAAACCCCCAGTGGCCTAAGGAAACCTGCCCTGGTGGCTAAGTTAGGCCGATCCGCCGTCGTGATTGACGCCCAGGTAGTAAGTGAGCAAACAAATCTACCTGAGGTACATAAAAAGAAGATCGACTACTACAAACAGCTAGAAGAAGCCGTGAAGGAGAAGTATAACGTCTACCCTGTCATACCGTAGAGTCTGGAGTAAACCACCGACTTCAGACCTCGTTGGAGTGGGAATACTCAAGAAGAAGGAGATCAAGATTGTAACAACACGAGCCCTAATCGGAAGATTGAACGCCTTCTGGATGTTCAATAGGACAACATCGCTTGCAAGACGAAGAACGGGTGTTGGATGAAGAAGGAATTGTGTATGCAGGAACACAGGTGCTGCCTGCCATACAGACATAATGATATGTATACAATTGTAACATGGGAAAAAAAATAGCGAAATGCCTCGTCATCTAATTAGTCACGCGCATGAATGGATTAACAAGATTCCCGACTGTCCCTATCTACTTCTGGCAGCGTGTGGTAGGTGCGGGCCGCCACTGGGTGAGTAACGACACCCTCGAACCCGAGATATCGGATAATCGAGGATCGATTTGTGTAACTCCAAGTTGGTGGTGACTCTGTGATTTCGGAGAAGAAGAAAATGAGACCGGTTCGAGTAGAGGTAGCCCATAGCTGCCTACTGGTCGGTCTCTTCAGTCTTGTGTCGGGAGCAGAGTGGGCGTACAGGCGTGTACGCAGTAAGTTCGCCGCCCCGTGATTCCCCGTGAATACGGCGCTGACCATTGGAGGAGTCTTCCTCCATTTGGCCACGATGTAACTAAAGGACTCATCCGCAGGAAACGCTCTGCGGCACTTCTGGATTTTTCTGCGCTCGTCCCGAGGGGATTTCGCTAGCGGTTACCAACCGTATGCTGACATAGGCGAAACTCTCAGGGGCGGCAAGTCGCTTGCGACCGGTTACACTAACTGTTAGGCTTACTGTTAGGCTTAGTTATTAAATTTGTTTTTTCTTCTTTTTAGAATTCTTCTGTACGCGAGTCAAGTAATCTCAAATTCGAGGATAAATTAATAGCAGTGCATATGTGTGTGATTAAGTGAACACTCGCGAACGGCATAATCGTTTTACGCGTGTGTTTTCAGGTGCAGAACTTTGTGCATCTCTTTGAATGTTTCTTTGTGGACACTCGCTGCCGGGACAATCATAGTGCGTGTAATTCGCATGAACACTTGTGAATGAAATAATCGCGGTGCGTGTGTGTGTGTGTGATTAAACGGACACTCGCAGATGGGACCATCGCGGTGCGTGTACACATGGACACTTGCGGATAAAATAATCGCGGTGCATGTAAGCGCGTGTGGGTGATTATTTTGTACAAATTCGTCTATCAGAAATTGCGTTCACCCTCTGTACTTGAGGATCCCGTGAGGCGGGTTTTGATATGCCCTTGCGGATTTTTTCAAGTAGACAGGTTTAATGCCGTCAACGAAAGATGTGTGCTTCTTCATAAATTGTCGCAAGAACGTAGTGTCTTTTCTGTGACATCGGTAAGTAGCGCTCTACACAGTGAACTTGTCATGCGATGACAGCCACTGCGCGTGTACGGAGTGCTGCCGTGTGACAGGCGTTTTCAGCCCGTTTCTTAAACATCGATAACAAAAAATGAAGCCTGTAACGCGATTTTGTTACTCTTGATTTTCGTCTTATGTTGGCTTGTAGGATCACTCCTTAAAATATTTGACAGGGGTGATGGAACATCCTGTAGACTTCAGTTCAACTAGTATACTACACATTATTGAAATCAAAGTCCGTTTCACGTACATTTCCGGGACAGTGTACCTTCTGAAGATGAGCCAATCGGCAGTTGGTTTTTCTTCCATCATATGGGTGGGCGCGAGTCCAATTTCTTGGAGTGGAACGGCGCATTATCCGTGACGATGACAGCGTTGTCTTTTAAGAGGGGTTCTATTTGACAGAACCACTCGAAAATTACATGGCTGTTCATCTCATCATGATAATCAACCATCTTCGTCTTCGACTCAAAGCATAACAGCTCCCCAGGTAAGAAACCATCGGCTGGTTCAATGTGTAGCACAATGAGTCTGTTTCCCCTACCTTTGGGAGAAGGTATGCCTGTCTTAAGACCCCTACGTTCAGCATGTCCCGCTGACTTCACACTCTCGTCGATCCAAATCCGTTTTCGCGAATCTCCAGCGTGGACCCAGGTATCTATAACGACTAATAGTTTCTACGTACTGTTGCCTCCGACGTATTACATTACAGGAATCAATTAATACACTGTTCCTGTAACGGACAGTGTATTTAAACTCAAGTTTTTTCAAAATCCTAAGATGCGTGGTTGTACTAAAAGTAGGCAAGTCTGGGTCGCCATTAACGATATTCAATACCTTTTCTACATTCGGGATTTCCTTCCGTTGCCAAAATTCATGCACTCTATGGCGTAGTGAAGATTTCTGTTCGCTTGATAATTTTGCATACGTGCTGAGTCGCACTTTCCTTTTGCTCAGCAAACGGACGGTTACCTTACCTATTTTGGTTTTTTGAGACAAGCAGCTGACGGTCTGCCAGTATTTCATTCCCGAATACTCCTTTTTTAGATCCTTATGTAAATTAATAAGCATCTTTTTCTGTCCGGAATGAACAAACTAAAAAAATAACGAAACGTATTATACACCAGAAACATTACAAAAAACTATTCTACATAAGTATACGTATATATAGTATGTAATGCGCGATCCGATAGCTCTAGAACGCGCATCGCGAAAACCCTCGAATCATCGATGTCTAGACACTTCGTTTCTAGACGCTTCGCGAGTTTGAGAGTTTTCGCCAATGATATATATATATATATACAGCGACGTAGCGTCCCAGACCACAGAACGAAAACAAGCGAATTGCGAACACGAGCGACAACAAAGAGTCCGCGGCGAGACGTCTAGCTTTAAACGGCAATGTCAAAACAGCAATTGTAAACGAACTCAATTAAAGGTGAAGTGTCAATATTTTAGATAATAAGAAGGTTTATAAATCGCCAGACCGTCCAAATAAGGTGAAGAAAGCTGGAGGCAATTCATATTGTTTGGTGTTTCAAACAATAATGCCTCTCAAGAAGGGTCTGGGACCCATCTGACTGGGCGACATGAGACGACACCAGGGATCCTGAGCAGCGGGAACCTAAAGTTATATATAGTTGTTTATTACTTCTCGATGCGTCAGTGTCTAAAAATCTCAAATTTCAGCGCGCATTCCATCTCAGCCCTCAGACGCATTTCAAACATTCGTGGTCCTCAGATACTCCAGGTCTTCCATTACCCTTTCCTAGATGCCTCGAGTGGGCGGAGAGTCAAAATGTAAAAACCAATGAGTTTCGAGTATTGATGCATTCTCCACTCTCTCGGAGTATTCGAAGTCTAGGAGAGGCAAATAACAAACTCATAAAAGAAGCCACCACGAGAATTTCGGTTAGAATCTAAAATGAATCTAAGAATCTCAGAACTTTTGAACTTTATCACCTTATCACAACAGTCACTGCAATAAGAGTTATTACACAATAAATTTGGAGACGAGAATTACACAATTCCATACTTATCACCTTACAAGTCGTCTCATCATTTTGGTCCTTCGAGCCGGATCCACGATGGACAGTGGATCAATTACCACCTGTGATATCCGGTAGTGAAAATTGAACACTTTGGCAGAGTGTTGTGTTTTCCTATCAAGACACAATAAGTCACGAAAAGTACAGACACCAATTTTCGAGCGACCATCGCCAGTGTTGGAAGACATCAAGGAGTAATTACGCCCACGCCGATACCTGCAATACTAGGCCCAGACTACACTTCGGGACTCCAATCCACATTGCACCGCTCAGAACCACTGTGAAACAGCTGCAACCTCAGTCAAGGGAATCATCAGGTCAAGCGGTATCCAACTTGAACCTGTCCACGGCAATAGCTACATAGGCGCAAGTACTACGATTGAGTGCCATCATCCCGTCGTTTTCCGTAAGTCCTTTTTATATTTCGACTTGCGGTAATAATATTTAAAATGGAATCGCTTTCAAGTTACGTACAAGAACTTGGAGTCGCAAAAGCCGCGTTAACACGCTATAAGAGATACGCAGGGAACACAGAACTAATTAACAATGTCGAATCAATTAAGGCATTAGTGAACAAACATTCGTCAATATTTGATAGGTTCGATCATATACAAATTAAAATAGAATAATTGGTGGCAGAGACCGGACAGGCTGCGACACATAAGTCGGAACGCGTTGAATTTGAGCTCGCGCATTTAAATGCAGTAGGTCACCTGCGAAGACTAATCAAGAAACTTGAAGGTACTATTGTAGTATCTAGCAAGTCCACCATCACTCCGTCTTCGGAGCCGATTGAACTTAACCTACCAACCATAAATCTACCGACATTTGACGAGCAATCCATCGACGGTCCCAATAAATGTGAGGAACATGTTATAAAACTACCTACTCGTGGACAGGATGGCCGTTTTATAGTATCTCTTACAGCAAATATCAAAACTCTCGGAGGTTCTCGGGCTATTGCGGAAAAATGGTTGTACGTGTTGGAATGCAAGCTCGGGAGAAACCCGGAGTCACGCGATATCTATTTCTCCTTTATGCAGGAATATGAAACATTAGGACATATGTGTATCTCGTCTTTTACCGTACACGTACTTAAATATAGGTCACGCATACTATCTTCCGCACTACGCGTTTTTCAAAAAGAGTAGCACAACAACCAAAGTGCGCATTGCATCTGACGGTTCCGCGAAAACGACCTCGGGCATATCGCTTAATGATGTCCAAATGGTAGGTCCGAATATACGGGATGATTTGTTTGCCATTGTCAACCGATTCCGTACACACCGATACGTAATTTCAGCCGACGTTGAAAAGATGTATCGGCAGTGGTAACGCCCGTGATTGATTAACCGTTTCGCTTCGAGCGCCGGATATATCCGGCATCCGCGCGACGACTTGTGCGCACGAGCGCCGGATATATCCGGCATCCACACATTTCTGGTGCGTGCTTCCGTACGGTGACGACACTTCAGCGGACTGGACTGCCGAAGCGAAAGGGTTAAAGAATCGTTCGGGCGTTGTTGGCGTTTGCACGTGGTGTGTCGACTAAGTATTATTTTGAACTAACTCGAAGAACCACCTCCCTTGTGGCGGAAGGACAAAATGTAAAGTTGTTACTAAAGAAACGTGTATTGTACTTTACAAAGGTGTGAGCGGGGTGCTCGTTTAAACTATGTTCTAGTACTTGTGTGGAAGCTACGGTTACACAAAATCTAGTGTGCTGCCCAGAGCGTTCTAAGTGCTGCTGAGAGCGTTCTATGTTACTAATTAATGTGCTCCTCGGAGCGTGCTAAACAACTAATGTGCTCCTCGGAGCGTGCTAAACAACTAATGTGCTCCTCGGAGCGTGCTAAACAACTAATGTGCTCCTCGGAGCGTTCTAATCAACTATATTTTGAGATATACAAAGATCAACGATGAAGGCTCTTCCCTCCCTTCGAATAACATTTTCATGGAGTGGAGGTGGACCGTAGAGCGTGGGAGGGGTTGTCGTCGGTGGACGGAAGTTTGGCAATAGCGGGGTTTTCCATAACCATAAACCAAGCCCGCGGCTGGCGTTAACAGGCAGGTAACGGTTGATCTACAGGACAGAACATTACAAAGGATTTTATGGAGATCCCATCCTTCACAGGAGGTCACGGTGTACGGACTGATCACCGTGACGTATGGCACGCCTCCCGCACCTTTTTAGGCGACACGAGCACTTAAAGAATTAGGGCTTCTGCACAATACGAAACACCCGAAGGCTACTCACGCAATTCTTAAAGATTTTTATACCGATGACCTTCTCACAGGAGCGGATTCAATTTCAGACACACAGAAATTAGCACGCGAGTTGTCGAACATTTTAAAATCAGCCGGTTTTGAATTGAGAAAACGGGCCACCAACGATATTCACATTCTCCAAAATATTAATTAAAATAATTTAATTGAGATTTCAGTACAGAAGGACCCGAAAACATTAAGACTAATTTGAGATCCAATGGCTGATATTCTAAAATATTGTGTTCACTTACCTCCACAGAGACATTATCAAACGATCTATTTTATCCGATATTTCACGCATTTATGACCCTTTAGGTGTTTTCGGTCCGGTCATAATTGAAGCAAAGATTTTAGTGCAACGATTGTGGCAATTAAAACTTTCGTGGAATCAATCACTACCACATGACCTTCACTGTGCATGGACGTCATTTCACGATTGGCTCCGTTTATTGAATGATATACAAATTCCGAGACATGCAATTGCCGAAGGGATCACAAGGGTTGAAATGTATGATTTCTACGATGCATCGGAATAGATTTATGGCACCTGTATCTATCTGCGGTCAGTCACTAGGGAGTACAGGTATATAACTAAATTACTATGCGCTAAATCACGGGTCGCACCTTTAATAACGATAAGTTGGCCCAGATTAGATTTATGTAGCGCCGTACTTCTTGCACAGCTTGTCACTAAAGCTAAGTTGGCACTTGGCATGACCATTGCAGGGGAAATGAACGCAGTACGATCAAGGTCTAGTTTACTAAGGTCAAGTCCTCTTGCTTCATTAAACCCGTTCCTGGATAAAAGAGGAATTTTATCCAAACACCAGGCCATTTTACTTTCTAAGCACCCGTTTACGATGCTTCTAATCCGACACGAGCATGAGCGCCGTTTGCACGGGGGATGTCAAGCAACGGTGCCATCTTTACGAATGCACTATTGGCCACTGTTGACGCCCGCTAAAGCTACGTCAATTGCCGGTAACCTAAACCGAAAATTATCATTACCATTTACAACCCTGCGCGACACATCTAGTGGACATGCTGCTAATATTCGAGGATATTTACGAACTGGCCCTCCAACAACAGCCTGGACAGTCCTGCGACGGACAAAAGAGACCGGCTCATCGTCCAAGAGGACTCGGCCAGAAGATAGCAGGTAGCAGCGTCGCGACGCCCCATCCCTAGGGCCCTGTCCACCTTCTTCCTCGAATATCGGCGCAAGCCACCAGCCAACCAAATAGCTTGTACATTTGAATTTTTAGACTTTTCGCCACCTACGAAGGTGACGACTAATTTGTACACACCGACGAAGGACAGTTACGTCCGAACCACCTAACAGCAACATTCCAATAACATTATACAACTAGTCACTCACCTTTTTCCAATAAATCAGTTTTTTTTATATTCCAACCACAACTCCTTGCCTACGTGACTCGTTTCAAAGCGGCTCTAACACGTTAAGTTGTGTTAGAGATAGTACGAACGTCTTACAAACGCGAGTACTACGGGAGTGCCCAGGCATATATCCTACGATTAGGATAGGCGCTCAACAGCCACTATCATGCAGAGTAGCAGTAAAAAGGGTGATCAGAAATTGTGTGAAATGTTTTCATGCCAAACCGACCACTGTTACCAATATTATGGGCGATGTACCTGCCTCTCGGGTTTTTCCTTCTCGTACGTTTCAGCATTGCGATGTTGATTATGTAGGACCATTTTTATTAAGGGGGCGGGGGCGCAGTCGCACTTCAAGAAAATCATACATTTGCATATTTGTTTATTTCGTCACTAAAGCCATTCATGTTGAATTAGTTATTGATTTAAGTACTGACGCTTGTTGAGCGCCAATCCTGACCGCAGAATGTATGCCTGGGCACTCTCGTAGTACACGCGTTCACAAGACGGACGTACTATTTCTAAAACAACTTAATGTGTTAGAGCCGCTTTGAGATGAGTCACGTAGACAGAGGAGTTGTGTTTAAACTATACAAAAACTGACTTATTGGAAACTGGTGAGTAACGAATGGTATAATACTATTGCAATGGTTGATGTTAGGTGGTTCGGACGTAACTAACTTTCTTCGGTATATACAAATTAGTTTTCACCTTCGTAGATGACGGAATGTCTAAAATTCAAATATAATTGCAATTTGATTGGCTGGTGGTATGCGCCGATATTCGAGGAGGAGGGTGGATAGGGCCCTAGGAAGGGGGCGTCGCGACGTTGCTACCAGTTGTCTTCTGGCCGAGTCCTCCAGGACGATGAACCGGTCTCCTTTATCCGTCGCAGGACTGTCCAGGCTATTGTTAGAGGCCCAATTCGTAAATGTCCTCGAATATTAGCGACGTGCTTAAGTTTGGGGTACAGGCCATTGACGCGACTTTAGCGGGCGTCAACAACGCTTTTTTTAATTGTTTCCGTCGATTCATATCGCGACGAGGCACGTGCACGGATATCAATTCAGATAATGGAACAAACTTCATTGGAGCAAAAAATACATTCAGTGATTTAGGGATTATATTAAATGACCAAGAAGATAATGAACGTGACACGGAATTTTTGAACAAACGGTAATTTCAATGGCATTTAATTCCACCCGGGGCACGTCACATCGGAGGTGTCTGGGAAGACGCAGTCAAGACAGCAAAACATTATTTAAGGCGTGTTGTCGGCGAAACAAAACTAATCTATGAGGAACTATATACCGTGTTAACACAAGTCGAAGCATGTCTTAATTCGCAGCCACTATCTCCTATTTCCAACAATCCCAATGGCCTGCTTCCCGTAACTCTCGAGTACTTTTTAATCGGGGAACAGCTAACTGCATTGTCGCACTCCGACTTGCGAGATATGAAGGAGAACCGATTATCGTGCTATCAGCATTTGCAGCAAATGTTTCAGCATTTCTGGCACCGGTGGAACAAGAAATATCTCCACCAGTTACAACAACAGCACAAATGGTGAACCAAGGTTCCAACCAAACTTGGAGCAGGACCATTGGTTGTTTTCAAGGATGACAACCTCCCTCCGATGAGGTGAAACTTGGAAAGAATCATGGAGCTTCACCCTGGTGAAGACGGTGTTGTACGGGTAGTATCTGTCAAGACCCATCACCAAACTTTGTATCCTGCCGATGGAAAAGATGACAACAGCCACGAGGGCCAGCCAGAGGGGGATGCAACCAGCACAACGTGACTCTGCGTTTGCGATCACTCGCATATTTAATACATTGTACACATGCATCAACATATAGTCACCTAATATTTAAGACATTTCAGTATTATATTTGTGTGTCATTTTGCGTAACTCTAACCAAGCTATTCTAATGTTTTTTGTTACTGATTTAGTCAGTGGAAGGCTCGAGAAAGTGCTAGAAGCCATATGCAGCACGTACTAGCGCACGTCGACACTTCCAGAAGCGACGTGACGCGCCTACGCCAGCGCCATCGCGAGCGTCGCAAATTCTCTGGAATAGAACCGCTTGGAAGACCGGCCAGTATATAATTACCGGTCAGGGGTACGCTAAGACAGTCAATCACGGGTAATTAACGGCAGCACTTCTCGGGCCTCTACCGCTCCGGGAACCGACACGCGCACTCGGCGATAGAACTGTAACAGTAATTATAAGTAGTGCTTAGAATAAGTTTAGGATAAGCTAGTGTAAGGTAACAAATAGAGTAGTGTTCGTGTAAATAAATTTAGTATCCAACACTGGAGTCGGATCAAATCAAGAACCCTTCCACCACAAGTCATGAGCTATTATCTATTCTTTTGTGTGTTTTTTGTTCCTTTTCAAGTTTTTACACATAATAGTTTTGTAGTTGATTTATTAAGTGTAATATTTCGATGTTCGCATACTTCATACATTGTTTATTTTTTATTTCTTCACTTCATTCATTATAATTACTTGTATGTTGAACACAAGGCGTTCAAGGTGGGCGGCATGTTTGGTGTTTCAAACAATATGGCCTCTCAGGAAGGGGCTCTGGGGGCCATCTGACTGGGCGACATCGAACTTCCATTGCCCTTTCCTAGACACCCCGAGAGGGTGGAGAGTCAAAGTGTAAAAACCAATGAGTTTCGAGTAGTAATGCATTCTCCACCCTCACGAATTATCTGAGGTCTAGGAGAGGAAAATAACAAACTCATAAAAAAGCCACCACGAGAATTTCGGTTAGAATGTAAGGAGAATCTAAGAATCTCAGAACTTTCGAACTTTGTCACCTTGTCACTTCGTCACGACAGTCATTGTAATAAGTGTTATTACATAATACTGTAGGATCGGCAAAAAAGAAGCGACTGAGCGTCGCGTTAAGAGAGGAAAAATCGGCAATTGGCCGGTGGCTCAGTGGGTAGAGCGCACGCTTGCAAGCGGAGAGGTCCCGGGTTCGATTACCCGATCCCTCCGGTCTGATTTTTCCTATTTAAAATTCCTACGATACATTTGGAGACGATAATTATACAGTTCCTTACTTGTCATGTTACAAATTGTCTCATGACATATAAAAAAACATCAGATAAACAGAAGAATTACTCAGCATTCAGTGCAAGCTTCTTGACAGGGTAATTCAATAAGAACGAGTGGTATATTGAGTCAGGGGCCACACGACACATGGCAATGCATTCAGACTGGCTAACAACTGAAGTGAAACAACCTAATGTAGCTGAAATAATGACAAAGCGTAAAGTTACTACATTTAAAGCAATCAGAGTTTGTTTTTACAACAGAAAAACTCATTGAGCTAGTTATAGGGGACATAGCAGAACCAAATTGTGCGGCAATCGATAATCAACGGGTAGTTTATATCGGTCCCCGAAGTAAGTGTTAGTTTATTGCAGTATGTTAAACCTGCTGTTAAGGAAGTAGCTGGAGAGGGATGGAAGAAGCACCCCTTTAATGGCGACAGGATAGAAAGCGCTGTTATATGTAGCTATGGTGGAATAGGACTGTTCCATATGAATTGTCCGAATATATGAAGGCCAGTCGTAAACGAAGATTCCGATAAGAGACTGACCTGTACGTTTTGTTCATAAAAGGGAGACGCAGAATCTCGCTGTTAGGTCAAGAAACGGTCACGCGGCAAGGGCAAAACCGAAAAAATTCCGAAGTGAACGTTTGCAGTGTGGTAAATTGTAATACAAGTCTTGTATGCATTGTTGGATAGCGGTGCGGATTGCTCCCTAATTAAGGAAAGGATGGCAATACGCGCCAACTGTAAAATTGTGCCACACAATACAGTTATTTGCGAACTTGGCAAATTGGAGTGCCATTACCTTGAGATGAGTCACGGTCACTATACAAACAGAGAATGTGATAGTGGAATTATATTTTTATGTTTTGGCTGACAGTGATAAGGCGTACGATGCGATTGTGGGCAAAAACATTCTGGGGCATTGTGATATAACGATGGTGACGGATGTAGAGTGTACCAGCTTGTAGTGTGCGAGAAATCATTCACGATTCTAGAGAAGACGACTTCCCCACTATGCTTTTGAGGTTGGTACTGACGAACCACATGAACGCGGTTGTTTTAAACGATTGTTAGGACGATATCCGCGCATGATTGCGCCGAGTAATGGCACTTAATGTATTAGGTTGGGGAGAAAGTTATCCGGATTTTTTGCTGAAAAATATTTATTAATGAAACATGTTTACAATAGTTTGTTTCAATTAAAGTAGGCACCGTTTAAATCGACTACCTTCTGCCATCTTTCAGGTAAAAATTGAATACCGCGCTTATAAAAATCTTGCTCTTTGGATGAAAAGTAATTATCGACCCATTCTTTAACTTCAGCGGCATTTTTAAAGTGCTGTCATTGTAGGCTATGCTGCATCGACCTGAATAGGCGGAAATCTGTTGGTGCAACGTCTGGTGAATATGCAGGGTGCGGAAGGATTTCCCAGCCAAAGTGTGTCAGGGTGTTTACAGTGGCTGCAGCGGTATGGAGTCTGGCGTTGTCAAGCAGAAGAAGGATCTTGGGACGATTTGTGGCATACAATGATCGTTTTTTCTGCAGTGCCGCGTCTAAATGTCTTAACTGCCGACTGTACACTTCAGAAGTGACTGTTTGACGAGGTGGCAAGAGTTCATAGTAGACGACACCCTTGTCATCCCACCACACACACAAAAGCACTTTATGGCCGTGGATGTTGGGTCTCGGTGTCTGAGGAACGACTTGGCCGGAATCTACCCATGATCGTTTACGATTTGGATTATCAAAGTGAATCCATTTTTCATCCCCCGTCACAATACGGCTCAAAAAACATTTGAAAAAGTTTCAAAGTTTGTTTTTTTTCAAATTGAAAAACAAAAGAAAGCAGTGGCGAATATGCACTTTACCTGGCATCATGTTCAATTAAATTAAATACAGGTTTATCACAAAAGGGATGACTTGTCATGCTATTATTTGAATGTAGGTTAGTAAACAATGGAAAACAAAACAAAAGACTACGATACAAATGACTACACTACGTTGTATTGCCATCTACCCACGATTCGGATTACTTAATATATTGACCGGCGAGATGAAAATTTTAACGAAGGACGGGTAATAAAGTACCATTCTTATCGTTTGTCCCTTGTTGAACGAGAAAAGATACGTGCCATAATTGATGGTTTACTGCAAAATAATATTATACGTGAAAGTTCGTCACCTTACGCAAGTCCGATCATTTCGGGAAAAAAGAGAAACTGTGTGGATCGTACGTGCGTTGAGTACCGTGCTTTAAATAGAATAACAATTACAGATCGTTATTCGTTACGCTTGATTGAAGATCAGCTTGGCCGTTTGGATAATATTTCTCTTCTTTCTCCGTTTTTTCTCTTCTATTTTCTTCCTCCCGGGTAGAATGAAAAGACCAGCAATCCTTTGATGCAAGTTCAGTAACTCTTGCGACACCCAGCGTATACGACCGTGCGACACCGTGATTACTTGTTCGTTATCTTGTTGTGTTTGATATTTATAAATAAATTGAAGCGAAGTTATTCAATTACGCACCATCACCTCAATTTTTGGTGACTCCGGCGTGATCGTGACAAGACATTTTTTTTTATTGACTGTATTCCTTTAAAAACTTCCGTGAACTCTTTCTACAACAGTACAATTCGTGCCAACCTATTAATAGTGCAAATGAAATCTTCGTTGAAACAACGATATGGCCATGAACATGGTCATCCCAGCGAACGTCTCCACGAGCGGAGCATCCATAGAACGAGTCGCCGTTCGCATACCGGATTTTTGTCACAGCGATCCAGAAATGTGGTTCAGCATGGCGGAGAGGAGCTTCGACATATCTGGAGTGACGACCGATAGCACCAGGTCCGATTATATCATGGGTGCCCTGAATCCACACCACGCCGCTGAAGTCCGCGACATAATAATGAACCCGCCAGCGACCGGTCAGTAAGAAAAATTGAAAACCGAGCTAGTCCGTCGTCTGAGCACGTCTCAGGAGCAGAAGACGCCGGGACGCAAATATCGGACGTCTTATTACGAACCTTTTAGCTAGGTAGGTTACCGACGAACATGCATGTAATTTTAGTCACGCAGAATAACACGAAGCTGGACAAAGTGGTCCAGCTAGCAAACGCTATTGCGGTAACCATATCTCATCGCCAACAAATCACCGAATCGTCATCCACGCCACTGCAGTTAGCCGAAGCAGGTAGGTTCCTCGAGGCCTTATTACAATTAAAAATGTCCCAGCCCGCTCTGTCGCTACAAAAAGAAATATCGGCAAGAAATGTCGAACACTCGCACCTCGCGGAGAGATATGGAGGATGCGCAGGCATGGCAAAGACAGAATTTGTTGGCACCAGTGGAGTTTCGTTACAGACGCAAGGACGTGTGTTACGCAATGCACCTTCCAGGCGGGAAACGTACCGGGCAGTCGTTAACACTAGGTTTACCTGTGCCTATGGAATGCCTATTGTTTATATAAATTGAAAACGGGTGCACGTATATCCATGGCACAATTCCATCTAAAGTTAATCCAGCAAATACTGACAAAATGTCACAAGACGAGGACGAGACATTCTACAAACTGTGGTAATAATAATGAACTCTCATCGGAAAACACTTTCCTACTCCGTATATATCTGCAGGGAAAAATAAACTACGAAGATGCGTTGTTTGCAGCAAGAATGATAAAGGACGTGAATCACGTTATGAGTGCGATAAATGTGACGTTGGATTATGTGTGCATTCCTCCTTTAAAATTTATCATACGCAAACGTATTACTAAATTATGTCTATTATTGTTACATAATTTCCAATAAACAACTCAAAGTGAAGATTTATTAGTGGATTTATATTAAAATACAGAACAAGGCCTCAACAACATTCCCTTTATCTAATATATCCTTAAGTCCTCTGGTGTTCCAACGAAATCCTCTAAGATTTTACACGGACACACTTGGAGCTCCAAAAACGCGAGACACACTTAATGTATACAGTGTGCACTAATAGCACGACGACCATTAGTGGCGTTAGTTCGTTAGTGGCGTACTGATCGCTAGTTCCGCCGACGCGAAAGGGTTAAGCTCATCATCGGAGTCGATTTCTTCGCTCACTTTGGACTATTAGTAGACATTCGCAACCGCCGCCTTTTAGGCCAAGTGGTACGTCTCTCTCAACACGACGAATGCCTGCTCCCGATGCCGTTCCGAGGATTGAAACAGTGTTCGGGGAAACCGCCTATCATCTCGTACTTCAGTGATTTCCTGAAATTACGAAACCAGAACACCTTTCGACCTGAAACGTAGCACGAAGCACCACATCCGTACCGCACCAGGTCCACCTGTTACCTGCAAACCACGATACCTAGCACGAGATAGACTACAGGCAGTGAAAAAGGAATTCGAAACCATGTCACGATTGGGAACGGAACGACCTTTGGAGAGTAGCTGAGCGTCACCTTCGCACATAATACCCAAAAAAAGAAGTGACAAATGAAGACCATGCGGTGATTATCGCGCCCTTAACGCCAGGGCTTTACCGGACCGATATCCCGTCAGGCACATTGAGGACTTTACATAAACCTTGCAGGGTAAGAAAATCTTTTCCACCATCAATCTAGCCCGTCCGAAGATGGCCATTACTACTTCATTCAAATTATTCGAATTTCTGTTTATGTCATCCGGATTACGCAACGTAGCTTAGACCTTTCAACGCTTTATCAACAAAATGTTGCGGGGTTTGGACTTTCGTTTCGCCTACATTGACGACATACTCACGACTCCAACATCCGAACACGAATATCTTTAGCACCTCAAGATAGTTTTCCAACGACTGAAACAATACGGCGTAGTAATTAACTCCTCAAAATGCATTTTTGGAAGAAAGGAATTAAAATTCTTGGGCTACCTGGTGTCGGCATCAGGCACCCGACCATGCACCGAAAATGTCGATGACATTTTAAAACACCCACGACCGACCACAGCAAAGCAATTACGGTAATTCTTAGGTATGGTCAATTTTTATAAACATTTCATACCTAAGGCTGCGTAGGTATAGGCACTTCTGAATGACATGTTGGTGGACAATATCAATGGCACTGCACCTGTAAATTGGACATCAGAGGCTACGGCAGCTTTTGAAGAGTGTTAAAAGTCATTAGTAGAGGCCACTCTATTAGCACATCCTCAAATCGACGCACCATTGGCCATCATATGCGACGCTTAGGGTTTTGCTGTTGGCGCCCCGCTACAACAACGCATCGGAGCTAATTGGGAACCACTTAGATTCTTTTCGAACACACTCAGCTCAACGGAATGGAAATATGGTACCTACGACAGAGAATTACTCGCTATCTACCTTGCAGTCAAATATTTCCGTCACATGATCGAGGGAAGAACTGTCATCATTTTCACAGACTACAAGTCAACCATTTATGCTGTCCAGCAAAAACCAGAAAAATTCACCCCAAGACAATTTGGATATCTCAGATTTATCAGTGAATTCTCAACGGACATCCGCCAAGTAACAGGTCGAGATAATGTCGTCGCTGATGCGTTGTCAAGAGTTGATGAAATTGAATTGACTTCGGACTTTGAAGAGTTGACCAAATCGCAAAAAGAAGACGAGGAACTACCAACGTATTTACAAGGCAACATCGGACTGAATTTAAAATGCATATCCATTCCTGGAAGTAGACAACAAAGTTACTGTGATATATTTAGAGATATCGTTCACCGGTTCCTTACAAAATCTTTTCGTCGGATTGCATTTAATATACTCCACAAGATATCGTACCCAGGAAAAAACGCCACTGTGAGACTGATCACGCAGCGGTACGTCTGGCCATCGATCAAAACGGACTGCAGAAGGTGGTCTCGGAATTTTCTCCAGTGTCAACGTTCCAAGATCTTCAGACAAGTATCAGCATCCCTCGGTTCTTTTTTGCGATCATCAGTGAGGTTTGAGCACGTTCATTTGGACATTGTTGTTCTACCTGTCTCCGAAGAATACAGATATTGCCTCACCTGCGTGAATCGCTTTACGCGCTGGACTGAGGCAATAGCCCTCCGCGACCAGGAAGCAGTCACAATGGCTCGATCCTTTTATAGGGGTGGATTGTTCGGTTTGAAACGCCACTAAGGGTCCCCACGGACCAAGGTGGATAGTTCGAGTCTAATCGTTTTAGACAATTGAATTTATTAATGGGTAGTAGATATTTAAGAAGTACGGCGTCTCACCCGGCGGCTGATGGGTTGGTGGAACGGTTCCACCGTCAGTTAAAGGCAGCCATACGTTGCATTAAAAATAAACGTTGGAGAAAGATTCCTCTCACAGTTAATTAGTCGGTGTACCATGTGCAAACGCCAACAATGCCCAAACGGTTTTCAATCGACCACGACTCTTAACATTGGTCCTTCGAGCCAGATACCAGCATCTTAGCAGTCGTGTAGAGCAGCAGCATCTTGGCAGTCGAGTCGGACAGCAGCACCTTGGCAGTCGAGCCGGATACCAGCATCTTGGCAGTCCACGAGGAACTTCAACTCTGAGGAAGATTATGCCACCGTTTGTACATTCAGGAAGGAGACAGTGGGTGTCATCACAGGACATCACCCCCCTGGACGTGATAGAAACAAGTGGTATCGGATCTTTGGAAGCAGTTAGAATACGAGCCCGGTCCACCAGCGAATCCTGGGAGTAGAGGCCTTAGCATTGCATCGAAAGATATCAGGCCAGCATCGCTTATCCAATCCTTATCGTCTCCGACTCGTAAGTCTTATCCCTAGATTTCAATTTTGTGGAGGTCGTGTACAACGGAGGCTCAGCTTAAGACTCTCGTCGCTGAGCGCAACACTTTTAAGGCGAAACTGACTGTTTTTAAGCCGATCGTGAACGCATTCAATAGTGGTACAGAATCAGAGTATTTGAAAAACACGTCAAGGCAAACGTTGATCTGCTCAAACAGTTCGATAGAGTACAATCGCAAATAGAGGTATTAGAACTAGATAGGGAAGCCGAAGAATTACAGTTAGAGGAACGCGAAGCACTTGAGAGTGGATATAACAGCATTATGGCAGTTGCGCAAAGGTAGCACATAGCTAGCGTTAGAGGACCGCAATAAGCCGCATCACTTAGCAGTAATGAATCGCCCGCACCGTCCAACACACAATTCGCGTTGCGAAATCCGCTGATATCTCTGCCAACCTTCAACCATGTTTTTGGCCGTTGGATACGCTTACGTGACACTTTCATATCATTGGTGCACAATTCCGATAGGCTAACGGATATTGACCGTTTTAATTATTTAGCATCAACATTGAGAGGTAGCGCGTCGCGTCTGGTAGAGTCATTAGATGTTTCGGAAACTAATTGCCAACTCGCATGGTCAAAACTAATGGAGCGTTGTAAAGATCTGAAGGCGTTAGTCGGTCATCATATTAATGCTGTCCTTAATATTCCGCCGGTAAGGGAACAAGATGGTGCGGAACTCGGTGCATTCATCGACACTGCTACCAATCATGTGAACGCGTTAGCGTTGCTTATGAGGTCGGTTGACACCTAGAACAACTTTCTCAGTGTGCATCTAGCCAAACGGATAGACTCGGTCACGTTAGACGAATAGGAAAACGCACAATGCATATTAACGGTAGGTCATGTTCCGCGACTTCTCGAAATTTGTTGAGCAACGCAAGAAATCGCTTTTACATAAGGGACCCGGTACGTCGAACGCAAGTAGCACGTCGACGGCGTCAGTTCTGGGGTAGAGACAATCGGCACAGTGCGAAAAACGGATCATACGTGGCGACGGCTCACATTGCTAACATTAGGCACACACGTCTATTATGCAAGAGCGAGCACGCTCTGTACCACTGCAGAGAATTAGCGGCCATGTCCTTCCACGAAAGGCATGAAACAGTCAAACGTCTTCATTGCTGTTTCAACTGTCTCGAACCGGGGCCTAGTGTTAGGAATTGCAGTCGCTGCTTATATAGAAATTGTGGCAAGAAGCACCACACTGCTGTATAGGGAAGAGATAGACATAGTTACTGATTCGGCAAGTACTAGCGAAGAAACACCACGACCGCAAGTGATCCAATCTTGCGTATCAAATACGGAAGGTCTGGCTATCAAATGTACCCTATTGTTCACGGCTGTAGTCTGCATACAGAACAGAACGTTACTAGATGTAGGACCGCAGGCTCATTTTGTCACCGAGGACATTTGTAAGCGGTTAAACCTCCAGCGTACCGCAAACGAGACAATGGTCGGCGATCTAGGTAGAACGACCAACCCAATCCAATCGAAGGTGCAATTATCGATGATGTTACAGTGCAACAGTTTCACGTCTCAAATATGGTGTCTAGTCATAAACAACATTGCGGAAGAAATGCCAAATGTTCCATTGAGAAGGGATCATGTTCCTATACCTGCCGGCATTGTACCGTCCGATCTCGATTTCCATCAACCGGATGGAAGCCGAATTCATCTTCTAATCGGGGCCAACCTATTTTGGAAATTGTTGTACATCGGACAGCATAAAGTAGACTCGAGTAATCTGTATGGAAAAAAACGCGCCTTGGATGAGTATTGGGAGGGAGCCTCAATTCATCAGGCGACTCTAAACCGAAAGTAGTTCTTTCGGGTCTGTTACCTTCGATGATCATACAGATCAGTTTGCATCACTCATAATACCGCGACGAATGTTAGGTAATAGTGCACAAAGGTTCGAACCTTACGGGTGTTCGGACGCGTTGGACGGGGTGTCCGGGGTGGCCGCCATCTATCTGCGTACCTGCGCAGACAATAGGACGTGGATACCGCGATTATTGTGTCCGAAATCGCGCGTGTCAGCTTCAATTACAATAAATTTAGCAAGGGCCCGAAAAGGCTCTTCTTAGAATTGCGCAACAAACGCACTTTGCCAATGAAATAGAATCTTCGACCAGAGGCAAATCGATGCAACGCAAAAGTAGTTTAGCATCCTCTAGCCCATTTATAGATGAACACGGACTGATCAGGATGGGCGGGAGAATGACAAACGCTCCAGTAACCTTCAAGCAGAAACACCCGATAATCCTTCCCACGTCGTATTCGCTGACTTCCCTCATTGTAAGAAGCGAGCAGATTAGGTTACTGCACGCCGGTTACCAACGAACACTCGCATCATTGCGAAGTATGTTTTGGATCATGTCCGGGAGACAAATCGTTAGAGAAATTATGCGCCAATGCGTAAATTGTTTTCGGGCGCACCCAGTCGACGCGACCTATAGAATGGGCTGAACTAGTTGAGAATATTGTTAAACAGTCACGAACATAACAATCGGGTTCAATGCATGATAGCACAGAAAAAAATAGAGTGGCATTTGATACCGTCATCCGCGCCGAATTTCGGAGGATTGTGGGAAGAGGGGATTAAATCCGCTGAAAACCACTTAAGGAGAGCCATAGATGAACAGCGTTTTACCTATGAGGAATTGTACACGATCCTCGCACAGATTGAGGCTTGCTTGAGTTCCCGTCCTCTACATCCAATATCGACTGACCCCATGGACCCCATTCCTCTTACCCTTGGCCATTTTCACATTGATGACGCAATGATGGCGCTTCCTGAGCCAGATTTGATTGATGTAAGGCAAAATAGATTAAATAGATACCAGCTCATCCAGCAGACGGTACAGCACTTCTGGAAGCGATGGCACCAAGAGTATCTGCATAAACTGCAGCAAGGCAAAAAGGGGAAGCTAGTCTCTCCCGGCGCCGTTAAAATTGGAACTGCAAGATATAGGTTTATGTGATGAGCCAATGGCAACGAACATTGGGACGGTCTGGATGTTAGATCGGACAATTAGTCGTGAACCGAAGCTCAGTTTCAAACATTTGGCGCTCACGTGACACGCGACGATCAGCCAGACGGAGTCAGGTAAGACCTAGCCGCGCTCATATTAAAGATTGGAAGTGTGCCGTGGAGAATATTACGAGAACCGTACGACTGTCAACAGCTGGGCGAGCAGCTAATCGGCCGAAATAGAACCTGCCACTTAGTTTTTGAAAGTCTTGTGTTTAATTAAGAAGCCCCCTTACAATATGAGAAGTAGGACCAAGGATTAGGAAAGCTCCTTAGAAAACAACGGCAGTGGTCAAAGACGACAACCTACCACCAATGCGATGGCGACTGGGTAACGTTGCCGAGGCGCATCCAGGGCCCGGCGGTGTTATCAGAGCAGTCACGCTGAGACCATCAGACGGAAACATCAAGAGATCCGCCACGAAAATTTGTATAATACCGGACGCGGAACATTCTATGTAATCCGCCCGGAACACATATTGTGAACCTTCTATGTACATATATTACATTGGAATTAGTGTATAGAGCCATGTATTCTTACCGTTAGTGTAAATAACTACTATTACCAGCATATGTCTATAAGGTTTACATCTAATATACACTGCTGGCCAAAAGATTCCCCTCTCCCCTTTAAAACAGAAACCAATTACAATATCCCTGTGACATTGCGTGTGTAAGTAAGAGACAGTAAGTTACGTCGATCTGCGTCATGGGTAGCTACGCATTTCTAATTGCGTCGTGGATAGCGGGAAGGGAGAAAGTGACCTTCAGTAGTCTGTATAATTATTAAAACGGTTCGTTCGCGTGTTCAACTCTACATATTGTTAGTGCAGAGTTTGAGGGGGGTTAGGTTACATCGTGAGCTTACGAGAGGCTGGCCGGTCATGGAATGAATGTCTTATGGCGCGTGATTCTCATACTGTGCGAGCTGCGTATCAGGCCTGAGTAGAAGAGGGTCGTACCTCTTCGCAGCCACGCTCTAGTCGCTCTCGTGTGATATCTGAGCGGGAGGACAGACAGTTGAACCGTGTTTCGACTTCAAGTCGTGTATCTTCTGCTGCAGCTCTCGCACAGGAATGACACCCGGCGGTAACTAGGAGAGTATCCGTGCTAACGGTGCGTCGCCGTTTACAAGCGGCAGGGCTGATAGCGCGGCGTACTCTCCAGCGTCTACCTCTGACCGCCAGACACCGTCGTGAACGGCGCGACGGGTGCGACGCACGGCAGGACTGGAGGACGGAGTGGCAGCAAATCGTCTTCTTCGACGAGTCACGATTTTGCCTGGGGGCTGAGGACTCACGGATCTTGGTTCGTCGGAGACGGGGAGAACATTTACAGGAAGCGTGTATTCAACCCCGCCACCAGCATCCTCAGATAAACGTAATGGTTTGGGAGGCTATTGCGTACGAAGGACGGTTCCCTCTCCTGCACTTACAGGGTACGCTGACGAGCGCTCTGTACATCACCGAGATTCTGTAACCTGAGGTGGTACCTCTGATTCGACGATTCACAAGTACCACATTTCAGCAGGACAACGCTCGTCCACATGCTGCAAGGACGGTACAAGCTTTCCTTACCCGGAAGCATATTCCAGTGCTTCCGTGGCTGGCTCGTTCGCCAGATCTTAACCCGATGGAACATGTATGGGATATGATCGGTCGGCGTCTTCGGCATTATCCGCACCCCCCGGCTAATGCTAAAGAGCTCTGGCGACGAGTCAATACAGCATGGATGGCAATCCCCCAAGCTATCATTCAGCACCTGATAAACTCCTTCCCACACCGCTTCACCGCTGTACTCCAAGCTGCTGGTGGCTACACGCGGTACTAAGGGTGCTCATATGCCTACGCATTGAGGGCTGTCCTGCCGAGTTCAGCATTCTTTGTACATTACCTACTTATATACGAAGTTTTGTTGTAATACCATTTCGCGTTTCTGTACTGAGGGGGGGGGGGGGGGTGTACTTTTAGTCAGCAGTATAGTATAATGCTACTTACTTTTTATATTTTACATGCGCTAGAAAGTACGGGCACTTTAGTCAAGCTCATTGTGTGAACATTTCACCATTGAAGGAAGATGATCCTTCAAGCTACCTGATATAGTTTCGAACACAATTAATTAGTCGGCACTCCATGAGTAAACGCCAAAAAGGCCTGAATGATTTTCAATCCACCATGCATGTCAACCGGAAGCATATCGAACATATGGATTTTTTTTAGCAGAAACCTACCTAAAGACTATCCTGCAAACTTCATTTGTGTAGGTTCTTGGAGAGAGGTGCGGCAAAATAATGACAAAGAAACGCAGAGCATGACAAATCGGGTCCGTAATTAAGAAACTGTTTGTGGCGAGTATACAATCCGACAAAATATTTTGTGTATAAAACTTCTAAAAAATAATGAACGGTACTGTATAGTGAAGTTGTGTGCTTGTGGCGGTAGGTTAAAGAAGGAGATTAAATAGGGAAAGGATAGTGAGAGGTACGTTCCGTCCTGGGTCTGTTAGTGGGACTCATCAGTAAGGCTACACTAACAGACCCGCGCCTTAGACGCCGGATAGTTACAGATATTTTGGAAGTTATATATATGTGCGTTGCTGGAAAGAAGAATAGCGCGACGGCACAGGGGCAAGAGGGGTACTCAGCACGCTCCGCCTTTGTCACACGGTGCTGTATAATCCGATTAGTGGATGTGACCGTCAGCCAATAAAGAAAATGCGTGTGTTTTATTTGTGTGATTGTATTCGACTAGGCTTGCTGTAACACCGTAATGGCCACCCGGAGCGCGGTCACGCTCCGGCCTACCCCCACTCTGCGTCCATTTCTCCTCACGCAGGTTGTGATCTGGGTACGTCGGTAACTGTCGGTAAGTACGATTTCTAAAGAAGCGGTCACGTAATAAGAATAATTATTTTTTATACATGACATCAGCTTTATCCAGAGATTACATCTCTACTTTGATACACATCATTTGTCATATAGAAACTTAGCGGGCATCATATACACTCACTTATTCGGGTTTTTTGCTAACATAAGTAAAAGATTAATTGCAGTATTATTTATGTTTAAGGAGGTCCGGAATATCTAATTCAAATTTAGTTACTGCAATGCGCAATGCACTTGATAAGTTAATATCTTTTTATCTAAAGCGCTTGTTAGTCTTCATATTATTCATAACCCAAAAACAGCTTTCACACATATACGAGGAAGCAAACATAGAATATATTTTCAAACCGAATTTACGTAATTGTGGATATTTTTCGGCGGGTAACAATTTGAAAAAGTTTTCCCCTGTCTCTGATTTCAATACAAAATATGGACCTGCGTGTAAATTACATAATTCCACTTGCAAATCCACACTTTCATTCTGTATTTCTATTTGCAAAGGTTGCAGAAATAACATTATATCTTTTTCCATGAAATCAAAATCTTTAAAACGAATTTTAAATTCTCTTAATAGCTCTAATATATATTCCTGAAATCATGAAAACTTCACTTCTGGAATTTCGTTTGCGATTTCTTTGCAACATGAAAAATGAGACAGGTCTTCTTGCGCAAATTGTCCGGCGTATAAATTTAACTGGTTTCTAAATCCTTTTATATATTACCCTGTAAATTCAAATTTCATAGATTAAGATGCGACGTTATATCCGTTAAAAATGCCAATCCACACAGAAACTCAGTACTTCTTAATTCTTCCCGGACAGCAATTGTTGTATTTGGTAATTCTAATTCTAAAAAGTCCATAACAAACTTTCTGAGTTTAAAGAAGCGCTGTAAATTCTTTCCAGCACTCAGCCAACGTATTTCTGTGTACATTAGCAAATTATTAAAGGGAGCATTTCGCGACTTTAAAATTGACTGTAATTTACGGTGATTAAGCGAACGATTGCCGCCTTGCAGCAGATTGATAACGCCTGTGACAACTTTCATTACCCCTGATAATTTTAAAAATGTAGTACATAATACTTCTTTACGTATTATGCTGTGTAACAAAGGTCAATTAATATCGTTTTGTCTTAATAGCCCGCGTAAGCCTTTGTTTTTTCCAGTCATACTTGGTGCTCCATCGGTTACGATACACGAACACTTATTGAAGTTGGTATATTTCTCCATTTCCATTTTGAGAGAATAAATGTTAATTCAAATTTAATGCCTATTATAGATGAACTTACTTCAGGATTACTAAAAAATCTACGAGCTGTATTTTCGTCATTGGAATTTCCAAACCTTACATGTGGAATATCTATTAGAAACTCCATTTATTTTTTAAATTGGTCCTGAATTTTTTTCTTACTTTCGGCAAACATTTTCTTATTTTTCTTCCACCATACCTGCCACGTTTTAAAAGATAATCTATATGACATGAAGTCAATTTTCAAAGCATCCAACCCACAAATGAAGAGATAACAATCCATACTCGCACATGTCCTTCTTTGGGGTTTTATCAGAAACATTATTTAAATTCATCTCCTTTAGCGTGACACCACAAATATAACACCTGAGTAAAGTTTATTTCTAATAAAACGTTACATACACTGCCATCTACCATTGTAAACCTTACGTCATAGAAAACAACAACAGTTGTATCCTTTAAGGGGTCTGCCTAGTGTGACGATTTAAAAAAATCGAATTTTTTGTTGTTGATATTTTCTTGTAATTTTACATCTAAAAAACATACTCCCAAAGTATGATAGACGTATTGCGAAAATTGACAATGCTACAGGCTTTGACACGAAGCCTTTCATATAATTTTAAAGGGTACGTGAAACTTTGAACGCGTTTTTCTGATAACGGTATTTTTTCAAATGGCTACCATGATATCTCAAAATCCAATCATCCGATTTACGTGACACTTTGCAGGCATTTTCAATAGATGTCTCATTCTCACCGGTACTAGAACTAAGTCAATACTTACAAAATTCAAATTTTGCGACTTAAAAATAAGCCTTTTTTGTTAAATATAGCCACATTCATACAGATTAAGAATCCTTTTCTTTTTTCTCATTCTGATAATTCTAACGGCAGATTTTATGGCAGTCATGAAGACGAATTTTTTTTTAGGTGCAGTGGCAGAATCCCTATTGCCTTGGACAGAATCGTTATTTCTACACTAAATAATTATTACGTATTCTTCAAACATTGTCTGATATAGCAGCAAACTATTACATTCATACGTTTATTACTTTTCTTCAAAGAAATTCCCAAAGATCATTTCGTTTTTCGACCGTCACACTAGGGAGACCCCTTAAACAAATATTACTATGTGACAAATTTTGTATTAGATTTCTTAAATTACAATATTCTTTATTCACCAATTCTGGTGACTCTTTAGCAAAAATAAATTAGATCGTTCCACACAATGATGTGCACGAACGAGTGTCGTTCTCTCAAAGAATATTTGAGCTGTCATTATGGATCACATAAATTGTAACAATAGCGGATGTGAATATAAATTCATCTGTTGCAGAAGAATCTGTAAACCTTTGATTATATTAGCTGTGACCGGAGCTTCCATCAAAACCACATTTGCCCAAAAGCGTGACAATTGTGAAGTTTGTGTCCGGTATTAGTTGAAGAATTGACGAAGCAGTGGTATACAACAGCTTCTGCATACTAACTTCGGCACTTGTTTATTTTTAACAACTTTGACTTGTAAATTCTGTCTGTGAGTCTGTTCTGTGAGTTGTTATAGTTTTCGGAGCGAAGAAGGAAAGAGACAGAGAGAGAAGGACAAAGTGTAAGGATAAACAGAACGGCGCATACCTCGCGAATTTCAGGTTTGTGTACAGCGATGGAGCCACGTAGTCTATACAAGCCAATTACAATTAACTGAACAGTGCTCGTTTCACTAACTTTACTCTCTTTTGGTAAAAGTGATTTTTTTAATTTGTTAATACTGTAGTAAGATGCAAAAGTTTCTGGCTATATCCAATTAATTTTACGTCGTAAAATCCTAAATTTTGTAATCGGTAGTTTCAAATCTAAGCACAAAGCTAACGTTGCAATTAATGAACAACTCGTTTTATGAGATCTGTTTGAAATATTTGATAATTCTGCGGCAAAACTCAGGCCTTCAACAGACGGTGTGTCCATTAAATCCTGAACTCTACCTTTCTTATAGAAAATGTTACAGAGTTCACACACGCCGATTTTCATGAAATTTTGGTATGGTATAAATGTCTAAAAAATATTAGACACCTATATTTTATATCAGCTATCGACCACTAGGGAGTGAAATCAGCCCTCGGGGGGGGGGGGGGGGGGGGGGGGGGGACTTTCAAAGCAAACAAAAAGTGTGTATAAACTATCGTTCGACAAAGTCGGAGATGTATTAGAAACTTAATTACGCGTATAGTCTTATTCTTTAAATATTTATTCAAATTATACGTGCATATTAATAATATCATATTCAAGTATCATATTAACATAAAACAGATAAATATACTAACATAAAATAATAAAATCAAACCAAATAATTGTATCCACGTTCTAATAATCATTTTGCTTTGATTTCCACAATAACTCCATTTCCACCAATTTATGTTTCGTTATTCATCAACCGTTCGTACATAAGCTAAACGATTAATGAATGGAATAAGTCTTTAAAACAAAACTAGGTAAATATTCACGAAAAGAGTGAGTTGGGTTGGATTTTTGTTGGGTACTTTTGTCTAAACTTTTTTTTGTTAATAACTTTTTAATAGACGGCGACCGCCAACTAAAACCTTCACAAAACTGCTCTGAGTGATGACCTTGACAACATATTAAAAAATCATCGAAATCGGAGGTGGCTCCCTTTTTGTGAATATTTACCCAATATTCTTTACGTACTTTTTGTCATTTCGTGGTTTATGTTTAGTCTGTACATTTTTGTCACTTTATTTCGTGTACTATTTCATTTTATCTCTTGTAGTATTTAGTTTCGTAACTTGTAATGTATATTTTCTTTTGATTGTACGTGCTTCTGTCCTTCAATTCTCATCTGTCTTGGTGTCCGTTCAGAATTAAGCTTACCTATAGATACAACTCATTTTATTCGGAAGTTACAACATTTCTAACAAAAGTCTTATTTAACAGAAGCATAAGATTTTATAAGTAGTACTGGAAGAAAATGTAACCTTCTGGGTGTCTGGAAAACGTCGCCTGTCATCGCCAGTGGCGCGGGGAGGCATTGCTCGTGGGTCCCTTTTCAACGGATGCGTCGCAGCCAAGGAAGGATTTTCGGGCAGCGTAGCATATACTCCGCATCGAAAGAACTAAAGACTACTGGACTAATTTGATCCAAATTATCTAAAATCAAATTTAAGTTTTTCATTTACCATTACTGTATGGTAACGGCATTACAGGGTATCAGCACTTGTCTGTTATAAGCCGATATTTCTTCACATATTGAAGATACACAAAATATTTTTTATGTAAGTTGCATGGTACGAGGAGGCAAATTTTCTGGCGAAGATGAAATTTTTTTTACATTATTATTTTAAAAGATATGAAGGACAAGTTTATTGCATGCAACGCGTCCGATGGAAAGGGCCCCACTAAAGGACACCCCCCTGGGCTATGACAGGCGACATTTTCCAGACACCCTGAATATTGCATTTTCTTACAGTACTGCTTGTAAAATTTTGTGCTTTGTTTTGTTACACATAATAATTATTTTGTATACGTATCGAGATCTTGTAATAAACAAATATACCATATACAACTCATGTAGATAATTATCAGACTGAATTTTTATACAATTATAAGATATCAAAATATGCAAAATATATACAAAATCAGTAGATTGGTAGCGAGATATACACAAAAAAAATGCATCAGTATATGTGATTTGGAAAATCGAAAAGAAACACGAGAAAGCCATTAATAATTTTCTTGTCAATTGTTTTCTGGATTGATTTTGAAGGGGTGGTTAGTCAGCCAAATTGCATGAAATATGCACACAATATGCAAAACCACGAGAAAACAAATGTATTTTGAAGAATCGTATTCTGTGACATCAAACAAAAAGGACACATGTGGTTTCGGCAAAATTCATAGGCATATAACATCCGTATAAAATAAGTTTTACTCGATTTTTATGTGATTTATTCTGAATATCGTATTGTAAGATATTCTTGTAAGTATTCGTTGCACTTGAAAATTGGGTATGCGTCTTCATCTCATGTCCCGCATTTACTATCTAACCAACTTCTATCTTTTTACCCGACGTAATTCCTAAAGTCACCGTTTTAAATCGTAGAGTGCGCTAAAAACCCAATAGTTTTTGGCGCCGTTGGTATTTTAGATCGCGTGACACGAAATCCCATAAGACGATTAGTCTATTCTATACCTAGTCTGCGGTTCTGCAAAATAAATGTCGATCAGTTCAAATTACAGATCATACACACAATTCATTGTCGCTGCTCAACGGCGAACCGTCACGACGGAGAAAACCGGTGCGCGTGCGTGATTTTTTAGGACATAATCGTGTATTAGAAGTTGCATTCGCCCTCTCTACTTGAGAATCTTGTGGGGCGGCTATTGATATGCCTTTGTGGATCTTTTCGAGTACGCAGGTTTTTGCCGTACAACGTGACGTGTGAGCTCTTTTCATAAATTGTCGCAAGAACGCAGTGTCTTAACACACCGTAGGTCGCCGTTTCTGTTACATCGGTAATGTGCGTTCTACATGGTGAATTTCTCGTGCGTTGACATCCACTGAACGTAGTTGACGGATTGCCATGCGACAGGCGTTTAGAGCCTAGTTTTTAAACATCAATAACTACAAAATGAAGCTTTCAAAGCAATTTTGTTATTCTTAATTTTCAACTAATTTTGACTTGTAGAATCACCCCCTAAAATATTTGCCACCTATTATGAAATACCCTCTATATAAATGATACACAGAAAGTCAAAAATGTACAGTCTTTGTGCTGACGATACTGCATTCATCACATCATCTTATCGAACTAGGACAATTATAAATAGGCCACAAACTGCAGTAAACGAAATACTGACTCATTTTCATAAATGGAAAATTAAAATAAATAGCAAAAAATCTGAACCTGTACTTTTGACCAAACGCAGAACTGAATTAAAAACACAAGTCCAAGTACATACGTGATCTGGTCTGAAGCCATTAAATATCTTGACGTAACACTTGATAGGAAATTTAGCTTTACGAGACACGTAAAATATGTAATATAAAAAGCCATTAGCTCATTAGTTTCGCTCTACTCTTTGATTAACAAACGATTGGAAATTGACGAAGACAATACGAGACTCTTAAACAAAACAATTATAAATCCCATGATTACATATGGATGCTCAGCTTGGAGCAGCACCTTGGAAAATAATATCAAGAAAATACAAATCACTCAAGATGAATTGTTCTATCTTATAGGTAACTGCAATAGATACTCTAGGATTGTGAATATGCATAATGATTTGAAAATTGAATTTGTCCGTGATTACATTAAAAAAACTACCTGCAAGTATTTTAATCCTTTAAAACGTCACAGTAACGAAGAGGTATCACAGATAATTTACGATCCCAGCAGGTACAACCACAAACGCATTATACATATACTATACAATTAGTTAAAAATATTATGTAAGAACATGTCATTTGCATAAAATCTAAATGTTGAGCACGTTACTTCAAGAACTAACAATGAGTGTCATCGCTACTGGTTTTTTGTATTACAGTATTTTTTCTAGTATTGTAATTTTGGGATTATTATAACAATCGTTGTTAAAATATAATAAGGAAGTACTTGTTAGTGTTAAGCGTGAATGGCGAGTGGAGCTATGAATGCTCCTCGAACATCTGTAATCATACTATTGTAAAACTGTTAAATGTATACTGTTAAGGTTCAATAAACAATTATTATTATTTATTTCAAATGATTTAAAGATCACTCATTTTATTCCTAATTGAAGAGTGTATTTGTACCTGATACCGCAAAAGCCTACCTCGTAGAACCCATCTTATAGAAGTAGTTGTGTTTACGTTACTTTTTCATGAAATTTGAACTTACACTTTTTAACATAAAGGAGATGACTTCTAAACTAACTTTACTTTTATAAAAAAGAAAAAAACAGACGTGGGCGTGATTTTCGGTCCTCTAGGGATATATGCTTGCTTAAGTCAGTAACCGAATTCAATTTAAATTCAAAACGAAACCAATCGCATCATCACCTGAACTTCTACTATCCTACTGTGCCAGTGTTTTCGCATATTATCTCTGGTACACTTATCTGACTACTGTTATACCTTCTTCTGCGTCCTTTTTATCTGTCTTCGAAGATTGACTTACCCCCTTCCGCCCTACGTATTCTCATTACGAATTGAATTCTCCATGTCATTTCATAATCTATAAAAAAAAAATCACTAAGTTTCTTTTCATTTCAATCTGTCCCCGCTATTTTGGAAATTCTGCCCAGTTAGTCTTACAAATCTTCAAATTAGATGGGATAAATGAAAATGTCAATCAAAAACTCCTTTTATACAAACTACTATTGCGTTCTTTATATCTTGCATGTTTTCTTTGAAACTTAAAAAACTTTAGTTATATCTTACAATAAAAATAATGGAATTTGACTCAATATTCATCCCGTTTTCTTTTGCCATCGTTGTTGTAAACTTGGTGACTAGACAAATTAATGATTTTTCTATATTTCTTTGAGCAGCTATTGAAATCAACATATAAAGAAGTGACCAGCTTGATATTCTATTACTTATACCTTATCACTGTCCAAATGCGTCACTACATTTTACTCTAGAAAGGATGTGGTTCACTGAAGCGTGACTCCGCGTTTATATGGGTAAGTCATGATTTCAATGTAAATGTCAACGAACGTGACTAAAAAGTATTAATGGCGAACGATCATTGACGTAATAATCCTTGCAAGGCAGCCGAAAGTTGAAAGTACTTTAATAGAAGCGTCTGGAAATCTGTACATAATACCATATGTTTCTTTACATAATTCAACAGTTATTTCAACATGTTTTTTATTTTTTAATGATAAATTTTACAATCAGTTAATTAATTACTTAGACGATCGCATTATGTAATTATACATAAATTTAAATGTTCTTTTACTCTTATTGTATTAGAAATAGTTCTGAAAGTATGTAAATACTATTCCAATTAAACTGTTCTATACATGTTATCATTGTTGTGTTTATAATATTTTCCTTGACATTGTTTTGATTAGTTAATGTTGAGATCAACTGGAATAAAATATCAGTATTCAGTTCCATTGTAAAATGTCTAACAAAGAACGAAAGAATTAACACTACCAAAATCGATGAATATAAATAATAAGCGAAATAATACTAACTTCAAGTGATTTTATGAATATATACTTGATACTGTAATTGTTACAAAAATGTATAAATACATGTAATTGCATGTTCCCTGTTTGTATAATATGTGCTTCTATGTATATGTATATTAAAATTCTACTTCTTTCGTGGATGTAGTAGTTTATAACATACATTATAACAAAGATAATTTTATGTGGAAAATTAATCTTTATTAATATTGTTGACATGGGGAATTATGAATTAATATAATTTTTCATGTAATTGTTTCAATACGTAAACCCCATTGATATTTATGCGCACTTACTTTTACATTTATCAATAATAAAACAAAATTTACCAGCATAAAAAGCACGACTTATTCCTTTTCAAAACATTCATCTGTTTCATTCGTAGAATATTTTCTTTTATTATTGTTCAAATTTATTTTTTAACCATTACATAGGTCCTGTTTATGATGCTCGTTACTTATCTCATAGTTACAATAGTTTAGTATAATTTCATTTATATCTAATTAATTAGTACAATATAAAATTTCATTCCTATATATTTTTTGAAGTAATTTCATTAAATTTTTCCTTTAATTGCGTGCACACCTAGGAATTAAAAGAAGATATTAATTAACACGTTAAGCATATTAGAGTATTATTTTCCGTTGTAGAATTATTTTAAGTAAACGTAAGTTATTGCTTTTGACACTTTTTGTTAATCAATATTTTGGAATGAGAAAGAATGAAAAAAGACAGTAATAAACAATTATGTTGTTAACTTTGATTAAAATTATTACTTTGTATTCTACATTTTCATTTACTTGCGTACACTAGAAAATATATGCAAATAAGTTTAGATTGCAGTAAATTACTAATTTGCTTATAATAAACTAAATTATGGTAACTAAATATTAGAATTGTTGGATGAACATTGATAATGAACTCGACACATGTAATGTAATATTTCTGATTTATCAATTACCGTTTCATAGCTCTCATCCTCCTGAAGTCTTCTAATCGCCTTTTGTTCCTATTAGCATTAGCTTTTGCTTCGGTCGCAGCAGCGTTTGCTTTAGCAGCTGCTCGATTTGTATTAGTAAGTTCTTGCCTGGCTGCTCGCAGCTGGTTGGATAATTCCTCGACGCGTCTTTTTGCTGCGTCTAATAATTCCTCTTTCTCTCGTAAAGTTTTCTGAGCTCCGTTCGCGGCGGCTTGTGCATTCGCCGCATTTGCCTTAGCAGTTTGCATTGCGTGTGTCAATGTCTTCAACTAAATTATAAGCAGATAAAGAGAAAAGTAAGATGGACTGGTACACAAAATTCTACGTTTCGATTTATATGATATAAAAAATAGTAAACTAGTTTCGATAGTTTGTACCGTCATGAATTACGCGGCATTGTGATGATTCATAAAGGAAACTGTGTTTTCCCAGCGAACGGTTATTCATACATAATACAGCTATTGATCTGAACTGGTTACCTTGCTATTTATCTGTATGAGTAACCGGATTCGTTCCCTGATATCGGATATTATCCAAGTATACTCGGCGAAAGAAGTATAGCTATATCATAATTTAAATGAAGTATCAATACAAAACGTGATACAAGGGTCGGCAATTTTATAAGGACATGACCATGGAGCTATATGCAGTGACCAAATTTAAGAGGTAGAACATAAATGATATATTCTCAGAATCTTGTTTCAAAATTTTATACAACGTAGATATCTAAGAATGAGAATGCATCTTGCGTATTAATTAAAAACTGAGGTTACTCGTACGATAACAGATAAAGTTGAGTCCATATCTGTTTATTCTCTTGTATTAAAGTTATTTTTCAACATTCACAGATGTGCTGATCCGTTGATTCGTTTAATTTATGAATACACTATATTTCTTTCACCAAATATAGAATATGAGACCCCGTAATATTACCCTAAGGAAGTGCTGAAATGTTATGACAGTCATCAGAAATATTAGAACACACGCTAACACCGCCTATGTGCGATTGGCATTCTCAGGCAAGCAATTGTTTCGAAACGATGCCATTGAGTTTGTTTTTTATCCTGTCTACTTTTTTCAGCTGTGCACATTGGTACTCCGCATACCATTAATGGTAAGTCATTTAATCAAATTCATCATTAGCTTAGAGTTTTAATATTATCAACTTGTTCTTTTACTGTTTAGATGAAACATTAACAAGTTATTCTCAGATTAATCTGACTCTTTTGTTCAACCCCAATATGTTCCAAATATGAGACTGTATGCTGTTCCTAATATGAGATACTTAAAAAACACCTTAAGAATATTCAGAAGAGGAAGGAACTACTGACAAGAAAGACAAATATATTTCTGATAGCTCTTGTCAGGTTCAGAATTTGATGACAATGCAGAATGTTTACTTTATTTCTGTCTTTATTCTAATGATCACGGTGGTGAACAGTGGGATCAACGCACCAAGTGTTACAGATGTGCTCAAGAATACTGTGAGGCTACAGACGTTAATTTCGTGTGTCGAAATTGCCTTAAAAAAGCACAAAAATAGGTGCTTTTGAAAGACTTTTGATTCAAAAAATTTTTCAAAGCTACTAATTTTTTACCCGTTAATATTTTCCCCATTTTTTTTAATAAATAATGTTTCATAATACGTTAATATTATAGTTACTTATATATAAGTAAATTATGAGCGTAATAGTAAAAAGACTTTTAATTTTGTTCCTTTCTATTCCCCACTATTAAACAAAACATAAATGGGGTCTCATATTCGGTACACTTACTCTACAGCAGAGCTGCATAACCACTTGCTCATGAGTAAAGGCGGCTCGAACTTCTCCTTTCGAGGTACCCCCACTATGGAGTTCAAGTTGACTCGCTCGTTCCCGCATCTTCCCGCTGCGGTCCATACGAGTCAATGTGATTGTGAGCCCCATAATGGGGGGTACCTCGGGAGGAGAAGTTCGAGCCACCGTTACTCGTGAGCAAGCCTTTATGCAGCTTTGCTCTACAGGCTATCCGCGCTATTAGTACTTAGAGCTTTTCTAATAAATCACACGTTTATGGGGAAAAATGAAAGAAGAAAATGTTTCACTGTTTTTTGTGAGAAAAAGGGAAATATAAGTGAGTTTTTCAAATTTGGAATAGTTCCGGAATAGTTTTTCTAATTTTAAATTTAAATGATTTTTACGTATTTATGAAAACAATCTTTACTTAAAACATTATTAACGTTTAGAGTCAGGCCACATAGGAACGCGAGCTATGCGTAGCTCGCGAGCCGCGAGGTCGTCAAAAGATAAAGACAGCAGAGTCAATTACTGTTGGGAGCTGGAAAGTTGGCTGTCGGTACGGCACATGGGCAAGAGGGGTACTCCGCTCGCTCCGCCTTTAAAGCTTCCGAGCCGCGGTGCTGTATGATCCCTGTTAGTAGATGTGACAAATTCGGCAAATAAAGAAAATCCGTGTACTCTGTTTTTATGATTATGTTCGACTAAGTGGGCTTATTTTGGCTTTAACCAATCAGACCCGCATTCTTTCCGCACGCCAACTTTCCAGTTCTTCACAGTACTGTTCGGAGCTGTAAAGATGGCAGTTGACTCTGATTAGCTCTAGTGCAGCACGCACAAAGACTACACACACGAATTTCCCTAATTGGCCAAACGGTCACATCTACTAATGGAGATCATAGAGCACCGCGTTTCGGAAGCATCAAAAGGCGGAGCGAACAGCGTATCCTTCTTGTCCAGGGGCCGTCCAGACTGCCAACTTTCCACCTCCCAACAGCACTGTGCGTTGCTGGAAAGATGTCTAGTGGGACGGCACAGGAGCAAGAGGGATACTCCGATCGCTCCGCCTTTGAAGCTTCCGAAACCCCCACATTTAGGTTCTTCGCGGAACACGCTGACATAGTAGTAGAATTCCCATATCTGCGGGGGATACGTTTCAAAGCCTACTGCGGATACACGAAATATTAATGGTTAACATTCTGAGATGCCTATGCTATTGCTTTAAGGTTCATCGAATCGCTCTATCCCACTCTGTCTCAATGTGCCCCGTTCGCTCTTTTTGTCACACGGTGCTACATGATCCAATTAGTAGATCTAACCGTTTCGCCTAATTAAGAAAATGCATGTGCTCTGTTTTTATGATTGTGTTCGACTAGGTGGGCCTATTATGTTTTGACCAATCAGACCTGCATTCCTTCCGCTTGTCACCTTTCCAGCAACGCACAGTACTGTATGCGTCTGGTAAGTTGGCAGTCGGGCTGGCACAGGGGTAAGAGGAGTACTTCGATCGCTCCGCCGTTGTCACACGGTGCTATATGATCCAATTAGTAGATGTGACCGTTCGGCTAATAAAGAAAATGCGTGTGTTTTGTTTTTATGATTGTGTTTGACTAGGCCTGCTGTAACCAATCAGACGCATTCCTTCCGTCTGCCAACTTACCAGACGCATAGACTAGGTATGGAAGGGGCATTTCTCCTACGGCTCAGCGGAGTAGGCCAGTAGGGGAAGGAAGCACAGGTGGCTCGCGAGGTGCCAGTTCATCACCCCTGCCATAGACCAATTTCTTGTTCATTTCTAACATATGTGTGGGTGTTTGGCAAAGAGTTCACAGATATATCTTCGTCGATGTTGAATACACTTTAACATTTAGTTAAAAATCTTTCTTTCACCTTTTTAAAAGAGGTTTTCAATTCTGTTGGAATAGTCCTGAATCATGGACGAATAATGTTGCTACAGCATGTGGAAAACTTTCTTCGGTAGACAAAAATCGGTTAATATTACTTTTGTAAACTATATTCAGAGTTCCGTGGTTAGCTCGAAAGCTCTATCTCTCTCCCCCCCCGGAGTATCGCTTCCCAAGCTACGCTCGTGAAGACTATGCTCGTGAAGGCGATGACAACTTGCCCTACCACAGTTGGTTGGAAGAAGTTCTCGATCCCAAATACTCTTTCAGCCAACCGTCGAACTTTGTAACTGCAAACTGAGTTGGAGTTACGAAATCATGTTGAGTTTGAAGAAACTGACTGTCGAGTTATGAGAGCATACATGGCGGAGACTATGTTTATCTATTACTAGCATACCCTGGATGCGACAGCGCTCGCGACTTTTCTGCGTATAGAATTCGGAATATTATGTTTTTTTCCTTATATTTTGTAGCCGAGCGAATTCTCTTTCGAGCGCGCAGGCGCCGAGCTTAGCCACCTCGCGGCTATGCGTCAACTGTACCCCCGTGGACGGATCGCCGGCACGCCGACAAAAAAATAGTCCCATGTGATTTTCTCGATATATTATTTATTTCGCGATAAAATATAGCATATGACACTCCAGAAAATGTAAAGAAGCTATTGTGAAAATTTCATAACAATTGGATTAGTAGTTTTTGAGATTCTTGCGAACGTACAAACAAACTCTACGCCTTTATTATTAATAATTCCAGCCTCAATGCCAAGGAATGGACTTGGTTTACAATACCTTAAATTTCATTCATCCTTCCATTCTCTCCATACAATCCTATATTACAGTTAATATACTTTGGGGACAAGTACAGGGATAATAAGAAAAGGTATAGGGCCGTCATGGCACTACCTAGGGTAGGTTGTGCAAAGAAATGGAGGGCAAGAAGGACACATAAAGGAAAGGGTACGTAAAGGAGCAGCAGTGATGGGACAGGTATGGGGGATAGGAAAAAGGAAGTGCGGAAAGGATCGGGAAAAAGGAATATGGATGTTCGACAGGCTGGTGTGGACGGTGATGGAATATGGGGCAGAAGTCTGGGAATGGGAGGAGAGAGAGAAAGGTGAAAAAATACAAGAAAGGTATTTGAAATGGACGCTAGGGGTTGAATGGAGAACGTCAGGATACATGGTAACGGAGGAATTACAAAGAACAAAATTGAGGGAAAGAGCGGAACTGAAAGCAATGAAATTCGAAAATAGATTGAAAGAAGGCAGAGGAAGCGAATTGGCAAGAAGATGCTGGGAGGAAATAAGGAGGAGAGGAAGGAGAGAGAAGTTATCGAAATGGGAAGGGGAAAGAAGAAGGTTCTTCATGGAAAGAGGGATGGATTTAGAGGAACTGGAATGAAAATTAGTAAATGGAGAAGAATATGTGTTAGAGAGTCAGTTAAGAAAAACTTTACGGCGGGGCAATTTGCAGAATATTTTTACAGCTACGTGACACTTAGGAAATTTTACAGATCAGCACGGTCACCATTTACAATGTCACCTCTGCAGCAAGGCCCCGTCGTAAAGCTATTTGGTCCCAAGGGGTGACTCGGCCTCGAAACCTCTTTAACGGTTTTAGCGGCAGCGAGTCACCACGTGGTAATTTTTGGGAAATACCCCAGAGTTGCCAAGTTGCCAAGTTGCCGTCCACCCTCAGGCCCACCGCGCGGGAGACTCTGTTCCCCTTCCTCCATGTACCACGCTAAGGGCGTAATGGAAAGGAGAACACGAGTCTTTAAAACCGGCAAACAGGGCAAACCAGACACAGTAAAAACAGTTATATCTATACAGAAACAGTTAAATTCTCAGACACAGTCTCGTGACTACAACCTGCACACACACACACTCATCTCACACATTCACACAAGAAATAGAATAAGCAGATTCAAACGCAAACATGTCACTTCAATATACGGTCCCAAGCCGTTCAACTTGGGTGGTTCTTAGAAATTAGACGGCACGCAGTGCAATAAACAGAGCTCGACCAAACCCTAACAATATGTATGGACAGTAGAAAAAATAGGGAAAGAGAGAGAAAGAGAGGAAAGACGGGAAAAGATAGAGCACTCAAAATACAATAAATGGTACAAATGGATAAAGACAGAAGGAATACCAGGGTACTTGGGAAACGACTGGGAGGAAAGTAGATGGAGCAGAGTGGCAAAATTTAGATTGGGGAATGAAGTGAAAGAAGGGAGATATTGGGAAAATGAAGAAAAGAGAACATGTAGAGTGTGTGAGAGAGAGAGGAAGAGACTTGGGTGCAGGTATGGGAATACTGTGTAGAATGGGATAAGGAAGAAAGTGGCTAGTAAGAGGTGGTGAAAGAAATTCTAGGTGAGGATGGAAAGGGTGAATGGTAGATGCGGGAGGTAGAATAGAAGAGAAAAGGAGTTGAGGGGCAAACGATCAGGATAGGGGAGGAAGAAGCGGAAGAATGAGTGGAGGAAACGGAAGTCCCGGGAAGGGTAGAAATGTAAAATAGGATAAGGATAAACGGAGAATTAAAATAAGTTACAGTAAGGTAGAATTAAGGCGAGCGAAGGAAAAGAGAGAAAGAGAATAGGGAGACGCGAGAGCGGAGAGAGAGTAGAGATAGAGGAGAGAAGAGGCAAGCGATGGCGGAACAGAGAGCGATTAGCGTCAAGTAAGAATAGTAGGAGATGTAACATACATAGGCTAAGGAAAAGGTGACAATGCATGTAACCCCAAGGGGATCATGTTAATAAATACATACATACAGTCAGTCTCATAAGTATTCGTATCCTTACTATCTATAAAAGAAATTTCTAATTTTATAAACGAAACATTTTCGTTATTAATTACTAAATTTTGTTAAAATTTGGACTGAATAAACTTTATACTTGTGTAAATTTATAATAAAAGATTTATTGGAAAACCTCAGACGGATCACTTAGTTTGAACAAATTTTTTCCATAGACAGTGAGGGTACGAATACTTATGGGACTGACTGTACATACAGTTAATATACTTTCTTTTCCTACATCTTCTTCTCATTCTTATTGTGTTCTACTTGTTCTCCACCTTCCTCAACCATTTCACAACCTTCCCTTTTTCCGTTCCCTCTAATCCTTCTTCCAGTGTGCAGTCTCCTCTTTCTATTCCGTAACACTCCTCTACTATGTGTTTAATTGATCCCCTTTATTATAGTAGTAAGATTCTGCTTATCAACAGACTAAAGAAAAATTCCACATTTGTCAAGACAGTTATTAAGTATTTTCCAATACATCGATATATCACATATTACTTGATACACTTGTCTTATCGATAAGTTATTCATAACTGTATTGATTGTTTCTTCCTATAAATGTTAACTAAAGTACAGCAGGACCCCCGTATCCGCGAGAGTTAGGTTTCAAGCCTACCACAGATAGTATAGAACATTATACAGAGTGTTTTACCACCCCTGTCAAACACTTTAAGGGGCGATTCTACAAGCCAAAATAAGACGAAAATCAAGAATAAAAAAATTGCGTCCGAAGCTTCATTTTTGAGTTATCGATGTGTAAAAAACGGGCCAAAAACGCTTGTCCAGCGGCAGCAATCCATACACGCGCAGTGTCTGCCATCGCGCGCCAAGTTCTCCGTACAGAGCGCTCGCTTACCGACGTAGAGAAACTGTGACTTACCATACGATGCGATATGACACTACATTCTTGCGACAATTTATGAAGAAGCACACACCTTTCGTTGACGGCATTAAACCTGCCTACTTGAAAAAATCCACAAGGGCATATCAAAACCCGCCTCACAGGATTCTCAAGCAGAATGGGTGAATGCAATTTCTTATTGACGATTTTGTCTAAACAAATCACCCACACGCGCTTACACACGCACCGCGATTGTCCCGTCCGCGAGTGTCCATGTGTAAATGCACCGCGATTGTCCCGTCCGCGAGTGTCCACAAAGAAATGTTCACAGACAGACATGCACAATATTCTCCACCCTAGAACACACACGCACCGCGGTTATTTTATCCGCAAGTGTCCATGTGTACACGCACCGTGATTGCTCCGTCCGCGAGTGTCCATGTGTAAATGCACCGCGATTGTCCCGTCCGCGAGTGTCCACAATGTTCATGCACACACAATGTTACTTCAGGAAATGCTCAATATGGCAACCATTCTCCCGAATGCAGACTTCAATTCTTCTTTGTAAATTCCGTCGAACGTCCTTGAAGTCTGCCATAACATTTTGTATAATGCCCGAAGAAAATTCAATACGCTCTTGAAGTTGTTGTTGCGTATTGGCGGGCGCTGAATACACTAATTGCTTCATGTGTCCCCAGAAATAAAAATCAAGAGGGTATAAATCTGGGGACCGAGCAGGCCACGGGACGGGTCCACCTCGTCCGATCCATCTGTGGCCAAAGTGCGCATTCTAATGATCTCATACTAGAAGGGTGGAGTGTGGTGGTGCACCATCTTGTATCAACCACATGCTTCTTCGTACTTGCAGGGGAACGTCTAATAATGGAGGTAGCTACAGTTGGAGAAAGCTGAGGTATCCTTGTCCGGTCAATCGAGGGGGTAGAATTATGGGACCAATAATTTTGTCTCCAAGAATTCCTGCCCAAACGTTGACCGAAAACTGACGCTGCGAATGTGTTTGCAGCAGCGCGTGTGGGTTTTCTTCAGCCCAGATGAGAGCGTTGTGGCCGTTGACCACTCCACGTTTGTTGAACGCCACTTCGTCCGTGAACAATATTCTCGATGTAAAGTCTTCATCGTTTCTCATTTCTTCTCTCATCCACGAACAAAAATTGAAGCCACGGACAAAATCGCCCTTTTCCAGTTCATGCACCTGCTGATAATGGTAGGGGTGCAATTCCTTATCCTTCAGTATTCTCCAAACTGTGCTGTTGCTCACTCGTTCCACTGCCGCAATCGTACGTGTGCTGGTCGAAGGGTCTTCTTTAATACGCTGCATCACCCTCTCTTCAAGGTCCGGATCACGCTGGTCATACCCTCCGGATTTTGTACCCGCAAACGAGCCTGTATCACGTAATCTTTGATACAGCCTCGTAAATATTCTTGCACTGGGTACATTTCTCCTTGGAAATTTCTCGCTGTAAATGCGGCATGCTTCGTTTGCTTGACCCCTCGCTTCACTGTAGCACATAATCATGTCTGCCTGTTCTGCAAATGAATAGTGTCGTTCCGCCATCGTCTATTCCGTTGTCTTCTCTCTTCAGACACCGCACTTCATACACCGCACTTCACACACCGCACACAGAAAACAAAAATTAAAAAATACTAAATCTAAAGAATTAACACTAAAACTAAAACTACGGCAAAAGTGCAATTACAACTGAATTAAAGGCAGACTGCTTTCTACGTTTTAAATATTTTGCGCCGATCAGAGTCTGCTTTCTTGTTGGCGATAGCTACCAAACTGAGGAGACGTTGGACGAATTCTACTCGAAAGACTGAAAACTGTATCGATACTTTGTTGTTAATCGGTGGGTCCTTGTTTATCCCTCGCACGCGTATGTGCGGGTCGCTCGAGATCTGAGAGGCTGTATCTTGATCCCGCGAGTCGAAACTGTTTATACTTTGTAGTATCGCGACGAGTGCCGTTGGACGGATCGCTGTAAAGGGTATAGCCGAATAAGAGCTTTCATTTCTTTCCAACGATGCAGTATCCCTTCAAACTTCGGGATAGAAAGAACTGTTCGTGTCTGATATTGTGCGGTATATTTTATAAAAAAAATAAAAAATCAGGATCTCTGGACAATTAAAGAATTACGAACGTAAAGAATTCTTAACAGTAATGCCAAAGTTTCTTCCGTCGTAACAGTTCGCCGTTAAGCAGCGACAATGTATTGTGTGTGTGGTCAGTAATTTGAAGTGATCGACATTTCTTTTGCGGAACCATTTCGGTCGAGAACGCACAGTCTGCAGCTGACCTCGTGTCATCGTTCGACGTCAACGGCCTTAGTTACGTAAATTTCATTTGCTGCAGACTCTAGTTTACACTCTTTAATTTACGTATAGTTGAAAATTTAATAACAATTCCATTCGTTCCTAATTCGTCGAATGTGGAATTAACACTCGCGGATTGGACAATTATGGTGCGTGAAAGTCATATGGACACATGCGAGTAAAATAATCGCGTGTGTATGTGTGTGTGAAGTGCGCAGTTCTACGCGTCGGAAAAATCACTTTTTACAGAGATGATAGAATGATGAGCATGCTGTTGACAAATTTTCCTTACGGACAAGACGTTGGTTAAATTTCACGCAAAAGACTGAAAAATTTTACGCAAATGTGTCAGTGTAGAACATCTGTGCGTTCCTGCAGAGTTGGGCATTATTGGAATTATTTCGAATAAATATTTGCCTCAAATAATTACCTGAATAATTTATTCGAATACCGATTGCAAATGTATTCCAATAATCTATTCGAATAACGATTGATAAATTATTCGAATAATAATACGAATAATTGTTGATTGTTTTAAAACGAAAGGAAAAATAAATCAATTTTTATTAGAATAAATTCTTCTACAAATAAGTTCCTATTCGAATAAATTCTTATTTGGATAAATTCTTGTTCGAATAAATTCTGATTCGTTAGTGACGAATAAAATTAATTTGTTACTCTTATTCTGAATAAAATTTTGCCCAACGCTGCATTCCTGCCTCACGTGCAAATATCGACGCTTTTCTGTTTACATGCCAGTGCCTTTACATTGTCGCATCTCTCGGTCGTTGACCTCGGCCTCTCGAACAGCTGTAATCGGCAGGGAATATTTCTCGCGTAGAAAGCAGTCTCTTTTTCAATTTAATTTTACTTTCAGTGTTGGGCTTAGTTTTAGCTTTTTAGATTTTTTTCGTTTGTAGTATTTTTCTGCGTGTGAGTAATTTCGCATTCGTGGGTAAAGTAATCGCGGTGCGTGTGAGTGAATAAATGGACACTCGCGGACGGGACAATCGCGGTGCGTGTGTAAGCGCGTGTGGGTGATTTGTTTAGACAAAATCGTCAATAAGAAATTGCATTCACCCTTTCTGCTTGAGAATCCTGTGAGGCGGGTTTTGATATGCCCTTGTGGATTTTTTCAAGTAGGCAGGTTTAATGCCGTCAACGAAAGGTGTGTGCTTCTTCATAAATTGTTGCAAGAATGTAGTGTCATATCGCATCGTATGGTAAGTCACAGTTTCTCTACGTCGGTAAGCGAGCACTCTGTACGGAGAACTTGGCGCGCGATGGCAGACACTGCGCGTGTATGGAGTGCTGCCGCTGGACAGGCGTTTTTGGCCCGTTTTTTACACATCGATAACTCAAAAATGAAGCTTCGGACGCAATTTTTTTATTCTTGATTTTCGTCTTATTTTGGCTTATAGAATCGCCCCTTAAAATTTTTGACAGGGGTGGTGAAACACCCTGAATGTATATTGGACACGTTGTACATACCTACGATAAAGATTAATTTATGAATTAGCCACAACAAGATATTCTGGAACTGTCAAGAAAACGTTCTCGTTTGATTGTGATTGACTACAATGAAGAGAAAGAATATTAACCCTTTAACACTCCAAGCATCTTTTGATACGATAGACCAGCAACTCCAACATGATTAGTGTGATAATCAACCGATATGGTTGCGAGCTACTGCAAGCAAATGTTAAGTTTCAATGATTCATATTCCAAAAAAACTTCATCGAGATAAGATATTTACGTTTTACTTAGTTTCACATATTAAGAAATATTTCACTTTTGACATGGTATACAACAATTATTAGATAAAATTGACAAACCGTGAGAGTGCCGGAGAGGCATACTTGGAGTGGAACGTGTTACGTTTCGCAACATGGCGGTTGCTGGATGCTGGATGAGAGTTAATTTGAGTAATTGCACAACCGGACGTATCGCGAACTGTATTCTTGTCTCCTTTTTGGGCCAAACCACCGAAGGAATTTCCCCGAGCTAGGGACTCAGGTAGCGCACGAGGAATCAATGAAAGGTACGAAGTATACGCAAATTCGGAAAACTGCGAGTTTATTCGTCAGAAGGAGTACAAGGAGATGATGCTTGTTTGATAGCGGGTGTAAGTCTGACGGTCACATTTGGAATTGTTTTACATTTAGTTTTTCCTATTTTCCTATTGGTTGTGAGAGTGTTGGTGTTGTTGAATGAGTGTGTTTCTGATTAGTGTGTCGTGAGGTGTCAATCATCAATTGAATAGTGTTCCTTGTTAGGGTGGTCCATATATTTCGACTATCGATTTTTTTTTGGTTGTACCCTCCAAAATTGTGACACTTGGAGGCAAAATGGTTTCTACAAAATTTCAGAGTGATTGGACAAAGGGAACCCGTGCCGCATTTGAGTTGAAATTTTTAAATTTTAATGATTTCACGCCAATTTCGAACATTGTTACAATCTAGGGCCGTGAGCAACGCGTTTGGCCGGCGAGGGGTATTTTACAAGGAATATGGTTTATCAGTTTATTAGTGTGGTACGCGGACGAACCTGATGCGAAATCAGGGACCCGCTAGGATTTTGAAAGCGAGGACGAACCTGATGCAAAGTCAGGGAGCCTCTAGGATGGAGACACGTGCGGAACGAACCTGATGCGAAATCAGGGAGCCGCAGGAGGTTGAAACTTCGTGAACGCACCTGATGCGAAATCAGGGAGCTCCAGGAGGTTGGAGAAATTACAGACGAACCTGATGCGAAATCAGGGAGCTGTAGGAGGTTGGATGAGTTTATAGACGAACCTGATGCGAAATCAGGGAGCTGTAGGAGGTTGGATGAGTTTATAGACGAACCTGATGCGAAATCAGGGAGCTGTAGGATACGGACGAACCTGGTGCAAAACCAGGGAGCCGCAGGATGGGTTAGGTTTCGTGGACAAACCCAATGCGAAATTGGGGAGGCACTGGGTTAGAGAAATCTCTTTTGGATAAATGTGTTGTGCGAACGAACCTGATGCGAAATCAGGGAGTCGCAGGAATGGTTAGTTAAGCCTCGTAACTCTAAATTAAAAGTCGATATAACTCGAGCGGTAAAGTTATATCGTGTGGGAACGTTCAACTACTATTATAAGGATTGCTGGTATAATTGATGGGTTTTGAAAGAGATTATATAATTTATAAATGAACACTAAATGTATATTCAAAAAGTCAGTTTTGATTACAACTGTATGTGTGTGTGTATCGCGAATGGTTAAATCTTTCTATTACATATGCGATAGATGCTCGGTGTTGACGCACTGGCAATGCGGGGACAGAAGAGCGGTTTAAGAAAAATGCCAAATAGATTTTCTACCGAACTCGCGGATTCTATAAGGTTAACCGTTGATTCGAAAGGGAACTTGAGCCCGGTCTTATTGGATGCAACCAACTCTTTAACGAACGTAACGCGACGTGACGTTACGGACGACTTTACAGTTCTGCCCAGAGGATTAAAATTTGAGGGTTTATATACTCCGAAAAATGGGTGGGGATCCACTAAGATTTCCATGTAATGAGATTTTTTGTGGCCCTAGATGAATCAAGCTTTAGCTTCTGGTTGCTATCCGTGGGAACGGTTCATGTTCCCCTTTCGTTACTCACGAGATAATATGAAGGGTTCTCAGATTCCCTTCCCAGACGCGAGCTCGAAAATTATTTGAGAGCGAAGCAGAAGAATATTCTTCATACGTAACAACATAATTGTGTTCCACTATTCTACAAACATTAGTGAATAATTTTGAGCAAAAGTACAATTTCTTAGATGTATAATATTAGTATGTTTGTTTGTCTTACAACAATATACTAAAAATTTTGTAATTTTAACTTTAAACATAAAAACAATGTTACGGAAGTGAAACTCGCCGATTTTCATAAAATTTTGGTATGATATAGATCTCAAAACAAATATTAAACACATATTTTTCTATATCGGGCATCATCCACTTTGAAGGGGTGAATACAGCCCCCGAATAGGGGGTAAGAAACCTATTTGATAATATATCTCGACAACCATTGGAGATAGAAAGAAAATTTAAATGTAAAGTTTGTCTATTCTGTAGTGTCGAATTTATCTACACAAACAGTTTCCCAAGAAATTAAATTGTTTCAAAAATATATTAGAAATTTTCATATGTTTCACATTTTTCTAACAAAATGTTGATGAATTTTTATGAAAATTTGTACATATAAACTTTAGATCAATACCAAAATTATGGGTGCACAGTAATTTTTAGTTTCAACCTTGCAATAAACATTATATTTACAAGCACATTTGGTTCCCGATGAAAGTTTTTAGGTTCGTATGATCGAGGTTCCTTACATTTTTATGGCGTTTTACGCCACCTTAAATCTTCGGACATCCAACTTGTCAGACTTGATTAATTTATACAGCATCTTTATGAATATGAAAATATTGACGAAAATATAAGTCGAACAGGCCTATAGAAATTTAGCGAGCATTTATGGTATCTCACGCCAGAGCATTATCTATTTTGATACAACAATATGTATTTGCATAAAAAGGCGTATATGTGTATAGAATTGGCGATATTTATTGTGTATAGAAAATTTCAGTTCAACAAAAAGTAGGAAATTTTTTACTAGATTTGGTATAAATACAAATTTTCTACAAAAACATCCGCCAATCTGGGAAAATGATGAATCGTATACAATAGGCTTAGAAGTACAGTAGAATTCCGATTATCTGGCACACTCGGGTCCAAGGCAGTGCCGGATAATCAAATATGCCAGATAATTGAACTACACCTATGAAGTGATAATAACGAAGAAAATAATGTAAAAAATGACCATGAATAATATAGTAATGCAATTTATTACTAAAAATAAAATATTTAAAATAAAATATATACATGTAGAACATATAAAATATGTATTCCATTAAGTATTTCCATCGTCTAAGCGTTATCGCTAGTGTCGGTTAATCGGGTGCCGGATAATCGGAACTCTACTGTAGTAAAAAATTTGAAAATAGTAAATAATACTGCAAAGCGAAGCATAAAGCTAATAACCAATTACAATAATTTGTCGATTAAAGACCAAGAAAATGAGCAATATATTTTGCAGATATTAGAACAGTGTTGGCTAGTACGGCTCTTATTTACTCTTGATGAGAATTTTTTTTCTACATTTTTTCGCGACACCCCCCAGAATAGTTTCAATTAATGAAAAAATAATCTGTGAAAAATTTGAGCTCGATCGAATAACGGGAAAACGTGCCCCGGGCCCTTATACATTAAAATAATTAAATACTCATAAAATCGTTTTGTTTCGATTATCTTCTAAATTATTGATTATATCAAAAAACGTGTCGAACAAATGTTGTAAATTTAGATAAGACGCATCTTTTATATTGTATTATTTCTTTTCGTACGACGAACGGTTTTCGAAAAAAATGAAAAAAGAGCCTGAGAAAAATTAAGAACCTTTTTTCCAATTTTGAAAATTGAAGTGCATATATGTATATAATTTAAATTTTAATAATATTTTGTTCATAACTATACGAATAATTATAATTTTCATTTATAGTTACTTACATAATTATTAGAAAATAACAAATAATTAAATTTTTGTACATAAAAAGTATTGTAGTCTCTGACCCGCGTAACCGCGTTCAGTGCCTTAGATGCTGCGTTACATGCTAAGGTTAATGGTAAAATTCAAAGATATTGAGCATATTATTGTAAGTCAAACACAAATATTACTATTATACATCTAAGAAATTGTACTTTTATTAAAAATGATTCACTAGTGCTTATAGAATTGCGGAACACAAGTACGTCTGAAATGCGGTACAGGTTCCATTTGTCCAATCACTTTGAAATTTTGTAGAAACCATTATTTCACCAAGTGTCACAATTATGGGAGGTGCGACCAAAAAAAAACTCGAAAAGTAATTTTGACTCCTATAGCTAAGGACCACTCTAATATACCTACTATTTAGAGTTGTAAAATGCAGCGGTGATAAAACTTTGATTTATAAAGATAAAACTTCGACTTACAGAGGTCGGGCTTCTCTGAATTCGAGTTACAGACGTAAAACAGTGCACCTAAACGTGTGGCAAATAATTCGAGATAAAGTAAGTATATATTTTGATTTGCAGAGGTTTTCTCAGCGAAGCCGAAATCGATAAATAAAACTGTTGTCATACAGACGTTTTCAAATTATAGAGGTTCGAATTAATGAGGTTCGACTGTGTATGATTTAAATTGTCACCTGATCTTGAGACTGGCGAGCTGCTTGCACGGCAGCGTTAACATTGGCTTGTTCCCTTTCCAAAGATGAAGACTCTTCTTGAACAACCGATTGAGCTTCTTTTACCTCTTCTTGTAACTGCTGAACTATTACTTTTTTCCCCGAGAGCGCTTCTTCCGCAGCTTTCGCAGCCTGTACTGCTTTTTCAGCAAGCTGTGTCTTGACCTGCGTAACGAAACACACATTTCGGATTTCTCCTGGTAAAATTTCAATATCATACTCCAACGACGATGCAATAATAATAATAAGTAATGGAAGATATAAAATCAAGTTTCATTACATTGCTTTTACTTTTAATTGATATTAATATGATTAATAGTGTTAATTGTTATTAGTAAATGAATTGTATGTTAAAACGTGTAGAATTAATTTTTAAAATCGCAATCCTTCATTTACTATGCGAAAACTGCATGCAGTGATTTCTTGCGTAACACGTATTTATCTGACACGTTTTTACAAGAGCAAGCAATGCGAAGATTCATACAATATGCGCATAATGAACATGTGGGAAACTAAATTTGACGTAATCAGATTTAGTAAGGAAAACTACATTTGACGTAAGGATTAATCTTTTTTTAATCTTAGTAATCAAAGATTCACTTCTTCAATAAGCAGGATAATTCCAAATTTGAATAGATAAAAATACGTGCGTATTACTCCTTGGTTTGAAATCGATACTGCTTAGACGTTTTACAGCACTTGAAAAACATTAATAATTGCATTCGATTGTTGTAGCTCATAAATATAACTACGTATAAACAGAAATAAATACTTGACGTGCGGCTTGCTGGCCAGCAATATTTTGAGCTTCTGACGCAGCTTTAGCTTCTTGTGCAGCTTTCTGCGCGATGCTGCTACTTTTTTCGGGACCTTTCTTAAGAGTACCGGGTGCACCATTGTGACAATTTTGGCTATCAACATAACGCATCTCTCTTTGATTCTATTAAAATATGAAAATAAAAATTAATCGGTGAATTCAAGAACAGTACAAGTCTAAAATTAGTCATTTTCAAACAATCGCAAAACTAAATGTAAAATGTACAGAACTATATGTTGGCACCAAAAACGGTACAAAAAACGTTCCCTATACTCGTGTTTCAGTAGTCCCTTCAGTTTGATGAGTGTAAAAACAGTTAAACAAGTTAATAAATGTTTTTTGTTTTTACTACTGTGCTTTTATTTAAATTTCCTGGCTAAAATGTGAGTTAAGTTGAAAAACAATACAAGTCCAATGGTTTTGTTTTAATTGTTGAAGATGGATGAACAAAGTTTAACCATAGTTAGGCATATATGAACGTTCATCTGGGTTAGCATAACCGTGTTTAAATTGGAATAGCACTATAAAATTAATGGCTTTGATGATACACGAAAACTGATGCTATTTTTTCAAATATCTCAAAATGTGGTTTTTGGACTCGTACTGTTTTTTAACTCACCGATTCAAATATAAGATGCCCAAAACCAATGACATTAACTCGGAAAATATACTACTTCCGTCGCGGAAGTGCCTGTTTTTAAATTTTTTTTCTACATGTTCATCAAAATACTGTAGTGCCCGGTTAGTGGTCGCAGATTTTGTCCGATTAGTACTCGCGGTATCGTCCCTACCAGTTCCCACAAGAGCATTTCTTTCGGGCTATTCAACAAATAACATTTAATTCTATCTTACTCGCTCTCAACGTATCTCACGGTCGTCCCCGTCGCACCCAGATGCGAACGAACCAGAGAGAGATAAGACCAGGCAATTCCCGGAACACCTACCTGCCCCGATAGTTGTCGCGATTAGGTCCGAGGCCTGCGACCACTTACCGGGCATTACTGTACATATAATTAAAAGAATATACGTACGCACGCGCGCGTGAAAAAAAAACAACTAATACTCAACGAAGATTATAATAATCGTGCATAGACTTCTGTATACGTTATGAGTAAAAGTATACATATAAATGATTAAAGTAAACGAAACTACAAGTTGAAAATAAACTTAACTCGCTGTTTGAGGTTACTGAAGACTGAAGTTCTTAACTCTTTACAGTGAAAAGTACATACTGGAATAAGAATGATAGAAATGGAGGACTATTAAACTTACTATACTGACTGGAATTTTGTGAACTCTCCCACAGTCAAGGTATTCGAATGACACAATTACTAAAAAGTACATTCATTTGGTTAAAAAAATATAATCCAACAAGTTTCATACAGCACTCACCGAAGTAAATAACGTAAAAGATGTACATTCTGATAGTGGTGGAATTAGGTGAATGTGAAATTACAGTTCAAACAAATCATTATATACTAAAATATAATGTTGCATCTAATTAGTATGGTGTGTAGATGCACATTGACAAGAGAAACGAATGAAGCACGGTTATATCGAATTTTATAGATCGAGATATAAGTATGTGTCAATATAATATTGCTTGACAAGCTAATTGTGAAATATTGTATACTTGACAACACATATAGCTTTCTGAATATATAAATTAAAAAATTATGTTCTGCCTTTGGAAATAGATGTAGAAACATTACATATATGACATAAATAACTTGCTAGATCTACCGGAGGTTTAACTCCAATTTGTTTCTGAGCACCGGCACTATTTTTATACGATAAGAACACATTTTTAAATAATTGCACATTAAGCATAAGTATCTAAAATTAGGTAATTTTTCCTAATATTAATATACATTTTGGCCTGATTGAAATTCTCCTCAAGTATATTTTTATGTAAGACAGAGTGAAAACACATATACTTTCATAAAAAAAGGATAACGGCCCCGCTGTTTTTCCAATGTCCTGAACCCCTCCCGTAACTCCTATCGCTTTATACAGGATACAGACCTATAAGAGCTCCAATGATCAAGTAAGTGGTACCAGTTCTTGTTAGTTGTTTCCTCGAGCAAAGACAACACCAAACCTCGAAATAATTGACTATTCCTTTTTGTGAGTATTCCAAGTCTTTAAAATTTTGTTAAAAATAACTTTTTAAATAATTTCTTAAAAGTTCTTTTATAACACATTGATCCTGCATATAATCTTTAATATTTACAATCATAAATAAATTTACAGTTAAATATAGACAATTTTGAATAAAAGAACAAACTTAAAATGGCAAAACAACATTTCGATTATTGTAACAAATTAGAAACCATATTTTAATTTAATTTAATTTAATTTATTTCAGTATAATCAATTCTTTTATACAGTTTAGAAAATATATAAGTTTTGTAAATATGCTGACGTCCGCTATAATTCATAAATAACTTCACTTACTTGATTGCTATGGGTGTAAAATAAATAAAGGGATCAAAAGTATTTATCAGTAATAAACCGGGCAAATGTTTATGAAATGCAAACCCTTAAGGGTTCAAGGTAATAATCAGTACAGAAATATTTCCTATTTAAGCATTCTTGTGAAAATAGCAGCAATTAATAGTCTTTAAGCGATCCTTGCGACCTTTAAAATGTTCAAGACGTATATTTTACATTAAGTAACTATTAAAATTAAATGTTGCTACTAATAAATGTCTTTTATTCAAATTTTTAAACTTTAAAATGTATAACCACTCTTATACATAACAACAGTATGAAATTAATGTAGAATTAATGGTGAAGTAGTTTGTGTTTAATATCCACTTTCAATCACCTACATTGTAGTCATCAACGGGCATTAAAGCGCAATTTTCTTTCCTTTTTTCGGTACTTGAGTGAATATATATTACAAAACATACGAGTATATCTCCGATTCAGTTAATCATAACTTAAAATTGATAAATTTTTATATTTCACTGTCACTTTGTGAAATGAATTATTTAAATAATGAAATAAATTAATTATTTTGGTTTTACGAAATAAATTATTTGGTTCTACGTGGATATGAGCATTAAAATCATTTAGCGGTTTTATAAAGACTTACGGAGGAAACATGGAATTTCTGTGAATTTTTACTGTAAGCTCCGAATTTGACAGTAAATATTAACTATTGTGGAACTTTTCATTTTTGTTCATATTAATAAATACAATTCAACATTACTTAGAATATTAGTTACGAATAGATACATTTAGAAAAATTTTCAAATAAAGGTAATACAGCTACCTTTTACTTACCCAATATTACTCATGTTTTAAACATTTACTGATGAAAGAGATTCCTTGACACGTTTTCACAACTTAAAAAAATTCTTAATAGAATGGTTTCTCATGGTCATAAATGAAAGATGTAATACCCGCCTTTGTATTAATTACGCCTTTCCATTCCAAAAAGGTGTTTCATACAAATTCCTCTACTTCGTACTATGTACTTAATATCCTTTGAACCTTTTCATTGATTAACTACGTAGGGTACCCCTTTCATAGATAATTTTATCACAAATATTATTTTTTTAAATATTTCTTTATTTTGCCAGACTAACAATAAGTACTTACACCTTTCATAAGGATAGATTTAATGGCTTTTTCGAGTACGCAATCACAAGTTACGTTATAAATATTATATGCTACATTTCAAAAATAATTAAATCTTTCACACTCTTAATTTATGTATAAAAATTAAATAATAAATCAAAACAGACTATATGCACACTTTTAGATGGAAAGATGATGTAGAAACATATTCTTTCTACTTGATATATTAAGTCCTAGTATTTGAAAGATATAACAGCTCTTTTGTTAGAATCCGGAAATATTATAAATAGAGTGTTATTGTCTACCGAAAAACCCATGTTAGAACGTTTATCTTTACAATAGTGTATAAATACACAGATTTTCGTGGCCGATCAGATTTAAACAGATAACTTTACAAAAAAGAAATCTTTCTGCTTGAATGAACGTCGCTGCAACGCGTATGCACATTTACGTGTGTATGTAGATAAGATCTGCCTCGATCGATTTAATTATGCACTTACATACGTGCACTGCTTTCTAGAGCGCGACGAAACTTGACTTTTGATTTTGAACTATCGTGTATTGCGACAGAATTGCAGCGGAAAGGGAGAACGTGCGTCACGAATATTTTACGTCAGACTTGACTTTCGGGGACTTATATGTAAATTATCATAGAAACTGCAGTAAATTGCAATCAATTTATATGAGTAAATAATTCATATTTCTTAATATAAAAAAATGTCCTGAAAATTTAAATTAAACAAATTGTACGTTTACTTTAAATTTTTAATTGTATGTTTTACAAATAAACATTTTGTCTTTCATTCGTTCACAAACGTGTAACAATGTATAAATGTGAGAAAACAATTGTAGTTCACTTTGAATACAGTCAATGTAAATGTACATTCTAAATTAAAAATATCCACACAGAAATAAATGTGGTTTATATTATAAAAAAAAAAGTTGGAAATATCATTTGAATACTTTGAAATGTAATATAACATATTGCTTTAACCGATTCTTGTTAAAGTAATATGTAAATAGTAATAACGATCATGTTGATTAATTATCAATTTTCATTGATCATAAAGATCTTCAGTATTTGACATTTTTATCAAAACTGAATGACTACTTCTACAATAAATCGACTGTGCTACATTTAACTCCTGTTAGTCTGTTATGACTAAGACTGGCGAAAATGTGAAAGGTATTGGAATGGGAGTGTTCGAAAAAAATATATATACATTCAAGTGCATTAGGTCTAACCCGGAGCAAAAGCGCCGTTTTAAGTTTCGCAAACCAGTGCGTTGGTGTCCGTTACGATACAATACTGTTGATGCAAGGAAATCAATTCTCGCGTTTATGACATTTCGCCCTTAGATATGTTGGCATACAGAAATCAGATCTTATTTTTTATTTCAACTCAGATACGGTACCCACGCAAACCATGCACACAAACAGTAATTCATATTATTCTTTTACTATTTAAGCCTAACAGAACAAACAAATGATATGGTCAAATAAGGTTAAAATTAAAAATCTTTCTTTATATACAGTGTCGTTCGTAACATGTAGAAAGTATTGCAGTAGTGAATTCAGAACATGAAAATAGCAAAAAAAGGGTTATACAAACATGTATCCAATATGACCTTATTTTCGATTTATAACTTATTTTACTTTTCACTAATTTCATGCGGAAGTAACGATAATATAATTTGATATCGGTTGCCTGTTCACCTGTAAGATATGAGAAACTTAATGTTTTGCTAAACTGCAAGAAATAAATAAATAATGATATGAGTAAACATTCACAAAAAGGGAGCCACCTCCGATTTCGATGATTTTTTAATATGTTGTCAAGGTCGTCATCCTGACTGGTGCTGTGAAGGTTTCAGTTGGCGGTCGTCGTTTATTTAAAAGTTATTAACAAAAAAAGTTTAGACAAAAGTACTCAACGGAAACGCAACCCAACCCAACCCAACTCACCCATTTTGTGAATATTTACCTAGTTTTGTTTTCAAGACTTATTCCATTCATTAATCGTTTAGCTTATGTACGAATGGTTGATGATTAACATAACACAAATTGGTGGAAATGGAGTTATTGTGGAAATCGATGAAGCGAAATTTGGTCGTCGAAAATATAATCGTGGACGACTTATCACGAGTGGTATAGAACGAGATACGAAAAAGATCTTTGTAATACCAATTGCATCCCGCAGTGCAGAAGTCTTGCTACCCATTACTTTAAGAAAGATTGCTTCTGGGACAATAATCCATAGCGATTGTTGGAAAGTATATGGGCAAACTGATAAAAATATATATCAACATCGCATAGTAAATCATTCGCAAAATTTCGTCGATCCAGTTACGGGCGTCCACACTCAGAACATTGAAAGATTTTGGAGAGATATTCGCGGAAATATTCCTACATATGGTCGGAGAGAATATCATTTTAACCATTATTTGGTGGAATTTATATTTAAAAAACTTTTGATTTTGACGAACGATTAGATGTTTTCTTCCAAATAACGACAGTTACGTATCCCCTAACAGAAAACGTAAATTGAATAAACAAATTGAAAAAAATGTCTAGTGAAATTATTTTGTATTTTGATACAGTAGTATTAATAAATAAAAGCGTCGGCGGGGGAGGGGCTCCTCTTCATGCACCTTCTCACCGAAAAAAATTCAAACTGACCTATCACAAATCTAATTTTAATTTAATCAGAAATGAATTTGGGTTAGGTCTGGGTAGGTCTGGGTTACCTGGATTACCTAAAAAAAAAAGGTCTCGGTTATTCATAGTCTATTCAATGTAAATATGTAGTGCCCAGAAAATTATGTACTTTTGTCTAAACTTTTTTTGTTAATAACTTTTTAATAAACCGTGATCGCCAACTAAAACCTTCACAACATTACTCAGGATGATGACCTTGACAACATATTAAAAAATCATCGAAATCGGAGGTGGCTCCCTTTTTGCGAATATTTACCAATGATCTTTGTTTAAAACAATCAGGCTTATATCTGGTAAAAATTGTGCAATGAATGATTTTGGTGATTAATTAATCAACCTTTTGATTAATTAACCTTGCAAATTGTTAGGTATACAATGAGTTAAAAAAGTGTTGGCATATCCACTGTTTTTACAATATCTTTAAACACTGAAGTGATATATTAATACCAAGTGCGACGAGATATCATAAGAGAAACAGTGAAAAATCCGTTTCTAAGCGATCAAATTTGTCTGCTGATATTGCATCATCACTTGGAAACAAGTTAGAGCTCAAATTGTGAGAAATGTACTGCATTCTGCTAAAGGTTACGGTAGAGGAGAGGGAAAGAAACCGTTCATAAATGAAAAGAATAGGGAACAGCGGCTCGGATTTACTAAAGTATACATATGTATGTAAATAAGCCGATGGAGTTTTGAAAGAATGTAGTATTTACTGATGAGAGTAAATTTAACAGTTTTGGCTCTGATGAGAAGCGGTTTGCCTGGAGAAGACCTAACACAGAACTAGATCACAAGAATTTTCGACCCACAGTTAAACACAGTGGCGGACATGTTATGGTTTGGTGGTGTATATCATACAATGGTGTAGGAAATATTGCATTTATCGATGGAATAATGAATGCTCAGTGTTATATTAACTTATTAACAGTCAACTCTTTTTTTTTCGAAAATTTTCTATGTAATTCTATAGATTTTAGTTAACTTTCAACGGATTTAATAATCTTAAATACGCAGGATCCCCAATTGAGGCTCATAGTAGTGAATGGCTGCGAGATGATTTAGTACAGAGTGCAACTAAATTGGGTATAAGCGAAACATTCCGCATTCAACGGGACAACGATCCTAAGCACACAGCTATGAAAACAAGAGAGTGGCTACTCTACAATGTGTTCAAACGACTTTCTACTAGGGGTGTGCGAGTATATACCCGGAATTTGTGAGCAGAGCTGAACTCGGTTCGATTGCTCGAGCAGAATCGAGCGTTTGAATTTTTGCAAGCTGCTTGAAATAGACGAACTGTTTGAAAAAAATGCGAGCTACTTGAAAAACTCAAACGGCTCAAATACTCGAGTCCTGTAAAACTTCGAGTTATTTGGAGATAAATTTTCAGCTCGAAAATTTTCGAATTATTCGAATATATTCGAACAGATCTCCTACTTTCGGGTTACTCGTAAATATTCGAATTACCCGAGTTACTCGAATAATTATGTATTTACTATCAAATACTAGTCTAACTGTAAGGAAGAAATATATAAGACGCTAATTTAATGCTTCTGCTTTATTTTCATGTTTTTATGAAGAAAACATATTTCTTCTACCACTCAAGTGCCAAATGAACCATTATTTTCTAGTGCAGGGAATGTCGTTACCGCCCAACGTACAAAGTTATTAACTGAGCACGTAAAAGAAATATGTTTTCTTAATGAAAACATGAAAATAAAGCAGAAGCATTAAATTAGCGTCTTATATATTTCTTCCTTGCAGTTAGACTAGTATTTGATAGTAACTAAATAAATATTCGAGTAATTTGAAAGTTGGAGATCTGTTCGAATATATTCGACTAATTCGAAAATTTTCGAACTGAAAATTTATCTCCAAATAACTCCAAGTCTTACGAGGGCTTGAATATTCGAGTCGTTTGAGTTTTTCAAGTAGCTCGCATTTTTTTCAAACAGTTCGTCGATTTCAAGCAGTTCGAAAACTTCAAACACTCGACTCGGCTCGATCGACTGGTTATTATTTGACTCGAAATTCGAGTACACGCACACCGCCACTTTCTACACCACCACAATCGCCAGACATTAATCCAATACAACCTTTGGCAACTATTACATTTACAGATTCAGAAAAGCAAAATGAGTAACAAGAATGACTCAAAAAAGGCATTATTAAATTAATGATGACAAAATTCCTCCGAAAACAATGAAAAAACTCAGAATTAATATCAAATCGATTACAAGCCATGATTAAAGCCAAAAGCATGCGTACCAAATATTAAAAACTTCTTTTGTATTTAATAATTCGAAAAATTACGTATTTACAAATAAAATGATAAGTGTACCAATACATTTTTGACTATAAAATTTTCGTTTTTCTTACGTTACTTCCTTTAGCTACATTATCAAGTGGTCCTAAAGAATACAATACTTCTGTATCTTAAAAGACACTAAATAACACACTTGGTTTTGATATATCACTTCAGCGTTTAAAGATATTTAAAAAAAAAGTGGGTATGCCAATACTTTATTGACCCACTGTATGTACAAAAAGATCGTGGCTGCTGGGTACGTATACAAGGTGTACAAGTTAAGTTAAAAAGCTCGTGCCAAATTTTAGAAGATGTCAAAAGTAGCAAAAATAAAAAAAATCGCTTGGTAGTCATTTGTCTAAAATTATGTATTTCCAACTTATGTATCTAACAATCGTTCGACATTTTAGTAACTGCATGCCTACAGTATACCTGATGTAACTGGAACCACGAAATTATTCTGTAAACAGTTGAAGTTATAAAAATATTATTCATACAAAAGTTGTTTAGTTTAGAAAAGAACGTAACACGATGTCAATACTTTATTTGTGAGGGATATTTAGCTACGGATATTAACACGTTGACTGCCACGCAAGTTTTATATGTTTTGCCCTGAGGGCCACAATAGAATTTTCATAACTCTAAGTACAGTACATCCTAGTATTTAATTTTTATAAAATATTATGTATTAATAAAAATTTTTAATTGTTGAATACCGCACTTTTTGTTTCACAATATTCTCTAGTTATTTACGTTGTTCAACATTTTTTAATCGATGGTATTCATCATTCTAAAAGATGTAGTAACGCCGGTCACGAATGACCACCAGGGCCCCACTGAAAAGACAAGCGTCGGTCACGGGTGACCACCGTGGCAGTCGGCGTGTTAATATCCGTAGCGGATATTTAAGATCATTCTAATTTCTTTGAAGGGCATAATATACCTTTTCTATTACAATTACGATGACGATTATGGAGACAATTGCTGTAACTAATATTTACGGCCATTCGAGATCATGGAAGGTCGTAAATTTATAAGATTTTTTAACGCTTGTACAAGGGTTCAAGCATACTGTTTTCTAGGCCTTCTTATCTCTTACCAGCCTTCTGTTTTTTATTTTATAGCAGTCCATGTTTCTGCTTTTCTATTGTTCTAAAAATATTTGGCAAGATTAAAAAGTTACATTTTCCTTAACAGAAAGGAATATTGAAGGAAAGGCTAAAAGAAATTATTGAATTGTTCACGTCATTTCTATTTCTACGCGAATTTCATTAATTTACGGTCTTCCATGTCCTCAAATTAGTGGTCATTGATCTTGTCTCGACAACAGCTGTCCTAATCTGAATAAAAAGGTATCAAGCTAGATCAAAAGAAATTAAGTTGTCCTAGAAATGTCCTTTGCGCACTAACTTGCAAACAAGCTGTTTGTCAACATATAGCATTCTCTCTAAACAAAACAACTTTTGTATGCACAATTATTTAATGTTTCCAGTTCAATCAGACATGTTATACAGTAGGACCTCGATTAACCGAAGATAGACACCCCAGATAAATCGAGGCCCAATTGATAATCGAGGCCGGAGAGGAAATAACTAAACACGTATTTTCTATACCAAAATAAGCTCTTTATTCTTACAAAATGTATTTCCTTTTAGAATATAAGCATAACCAAATGTATATCTGCTTAAATTTTATCTATTTTTTTAACTTTGCACTTACACTGTATAATTATTGTTACTGTATAAATGCTTTATTGCACCAACTTTTCACTAGCATCAAACTTTTTGTTACGATACGTATAAACAAAAGAGAATAACCGAAACCTCGGATGATCGAGACCATGGATAATCGTGATCCGGTTAATCGAGGCCCTGCTGTACGTGAAAGTTACAGTACTCCAATTAAAGACAAATTCAAAATTGTTGTCAGGAAATAAAAGGAATCTGTTTTCTTTAAACGAATATTACGGTCTGTATGGCCGCGTTTCTATTAGTGAAACTTTCTGTAGCCGTACATATTCGACATCCTAGAAAAGGGTTGCATTTAATAGATGTTCTTAATGGCAAATGCAGGGCAATAGCGCGAGGTCTGAAAACCCGGGAAAGACATTACGCAGGATGCGGTTCTTGACGTAGTAGCATTTAGAAGAAAAATGCTACTATGTCGGCTACTCATTTTTAACCCTCGCCCGACCGATGCCGGGTCAGTTTTGACCCGCTTTTTGTTCAATTCTATACAATGTTGTTTTTTTCTCAACTCGGCTAGAGTCTTATTTCTCTATTTCTCCCACTTTAATGCATCACCGTTTTTGTGTAAATTGCGCAGATAGTAAATAGAGAAAAATTGTTTATTCTTTCTAAATTTATTTTCTTTTTTTCCAAGTGTTCTGTAATAGTATAACTTAAAAAATCCATTAATAGTGTAATAAGATAGAATTTTGATAGGAAAACTAATTCTAAAGCGCGTATTATAAAAACCTTGGCATGGGTCATAAATGACCGAGCATTGGCCTCCCGCGTCGCTGCTAGACGGTCGGTCGTTCGAGAATTAAAAGGATTCAAATGTCACAATTGTTCGTTTTCAAAAAATAAGTGTGTGTTGATTGAAAACTGTTACTATATTAATTATTGTTATATGATAATAAACTATTAGAAGCATTCAAAAGTAAAGTACACTGTAATGTAAATTATTATTTAAAAAAGGTCAGTACATGTTTCGTAATCCGATTTTCCTAAATTTTGCATACGCTTTGTTAAAGTATGATAGAATGCATACAAGTATACATATATATCATGCATTTACACATGCCGTTAAATTGAGAGCACAACAGAATAACAAATCTTGCATCCGTCTACTACACACCCAGATATATTTGAAATTGGTGTTGCATACTGCGATTCGTCGGTAGCTACTGACTAATAGGAAAAAGCCATAGTTTTTCAAGCTCTATTTATAATTCCATTTTTTTCAGGCAGTATACGAGTAAATAGGAAAGAAAAATAGAAGCGTCATACAAAAATATGTCCGCATATGTGCAAATCTTCATCTTGATACTTCTTTTAATACATTTTAGAGAAGTATATAACTTCGTAGCATTCTATACAAAGAATAATGTTGATTTATAGGCGAAATTGGCCTTAATTACGTATAAATCAAAATAGAATTTCTATCAAATACAAATAAAAATAAATAATAGACCTTCAATCCTATAAAAGTAATTAATTTTCAAACATTTCTTGACTGATATTTTTTCCGCACTGGCAATACTTTTCTTTAACTGTGAGACAGGGTCGGGCACTTTTTATTTGAAATGAAAATAAATAAAAAGCACAAATAATTACTCCAAATTGAGTAGCAAATAAGTTTATTTGAAAATAAGGATATATGCAAATAAATTCTAAAATATCATTTGAGAAATAAATTATTTCCAAATATTTGGTTATTTCAAATAATATTACAAAATAACAAATTACAGTTAATCAGAATATAAACATTACGGTAAAAGTAAACAGTGCCAATGATACACTATGTCAGAAGTCTGTGGTTTTGGGATGGAAGTTCCACGGACGATAGAAAGACATCTTTATTTTATTGAAATATCTAAATTTCAAATAGAATAACGAATATTAAAATAATTTATTTTTCAAGTACATTATTACTGAAATAATGCCAACTAAGATAAAGTAACACAACAAATCACAAATAAAATAAAAATTTTATTTGAATAATCATATAGCGGTCTGCTGTGCGTACAAATTAAAACATTCGGCGTGCAGAAGGTTGAAACGTTTTATGACACGCGCGCCGGCGAAGCTATTTTTGAGAAAGCCGTTTTTTTTTGTACGTTTACTGCTTATGACGGTAACAATGCCGCTCTCGTTCGAAGTTTAGCAGACGGCCTCAATAGCATATGCGGGTGTCATAAAACTGCCGTTTCCGAAGGGCCCGCGACGCGAGGCCTGGCGGCCTTGCAACCGCCCGCGTCACGAGTTCCGGACCTGGAGGAAATTTCACTGCGTTACCAAATTTCTGCCAGGACGTATTCCTCCACCAAGTCGCTGCCAGCTTCCGAAAAAGCGCGTCAAGGGCGCAAGGAATAGTTGGCGCGATTCGTCTAATTAAAAATACCTGATTGGCTAACACCAACACGCTGGGTTAGCCTATTAGAGAAAAGTGTTTCTCGCGGAGCTTTTGACCAACTTTGAAATGCTCCTCGATGATCAGTCTCCAGCGACACGTTGTAGGAAGTAGATCTTACGTCTAGTACACACATTAAGAAACGATCTTTACTACTGAACTCTGTGGTTATTTGTAATAACCAGTACACGCTCACACTTCTTTAATTATTTGAATAAAAGTTTATTTCGATAACGCCCAGATCTGCTATGGGATACGTCGTGCACACGTCAGTGAGCTTGTTTAGGAAGTCTCTGAATGCAGCTCATTTATTTTCAAGCGTGTTTAACCACTTAACTGCGGAATTTAGTTTTAAAAATCCCTCACGGGATGCGGAATTAAAATCAAGCAATGACGGGTATACACGTCGAACGCAGAGCAAATGCTCCTATTATAAATTTTACGAAAAAGGTAAAGCAAAACGAGGAAGGATTACATTTTTATTTGATAAAAAATGAACAATTCATTGTTGAAAAGGTTATTGTTATTAAAAACTTAAAAATTGTCAAAAAATAATAAAATTCATAAACAAGAAAAATTAATGAAAACAAATAATTTTAAGAAATTCAGTTGATTTCAGTGTGGTATTTTTCACCAGGTGCATTGGAGGAAACAATCAACTCAGTTTGTAAAAAGTAATACATTGTACGGGGAATATCCAATATACTAAAGAGAATAATCAAATTTTTTTTATAAAATACATAGCAGTTTTATTGGTAATATAAAGGAAACATACCACCAAATGACATTTTTATTGCATCTTATTGAAATTTCGAGTTTTTATAGTAAATGGTAATTTTTTATTTTACACGACGAGTAGGTATACACGTCAACCGCGCCGCAATAGAGCTTTCGATTGACGTGTATACACGTCGAACGCAGTTAACTGGTTAAACATATAGCGCATTTTTTACTTCCAAATCTGTCTACTTTATCTTATTCGCACCGCTTTATGCATTTTTTCGACATTTATATACTGTTACGTTCAGTATTTATATTTACATTAATAAATTATAATCATATACAACTTCGTCCAGATAAAGTGTTACAAGCCATTTTCTCGGAAATTGGTGAATATAAAGAGAAAATCTTTTCGCAGCTGTTAAGCTTCAAAGAGCCTTTTAATATAATACTAGCATGCTCTAGACACGGCTTCACCCGTGATTTTTTCTGCATATAGAATTCGGATTATTGTTTTTTTCGCTTATATCTTGTAGCCGGGCAAATTTTCTTTCAGGAGCGCGAGCGCCGAGCTTTGCCACCTAGCGACTGTGCGTGAACTATGTCCCAGTGGACGGCTCGCAGCACACCGACGAAAAATAGTTCCGTATTTTTCATCTTGATATATTATTTACTTCGCGATAAAATATAGCCTATGGCACTTCGGAAAATGTAAATAAGCTATTGTGAAACTTTTATAAAAATCGGTTTAGTAGTTTCTGAGATTTTCGCGAGCATACAAACAAACTCTGTCTCTTTATTATAATAGTAAGATAACAGTACTGCTGGCACACCTGCCGCCTTGTCAATTTTTTTTAATATAGAGAGACAAACAATAATTATTCGAAACATTTTTCCTTTAGTAGAATTTTTCTTCATTTAATGCCTAAAATGTTAGTGACTTGTTTTTAATACTTCTTTATCTTTTCCTGCAAGTTCTTTCAGTAGGAAATTCTTTGATAACGCCTGCAACGTAATGGAACCACATTTATTTGAAATTCGTCCTCTAAATGATTCTTTTTTCTTAATAACATGTTGTTTGCAGTTCTTGTTTGGAAAAGGATTTTAAGGAGGAACAAATTGTATTGTTGAGTGACGTAAATAGAAATTCAAACATCTGATGATCTTGTGCATTAATATTGAATGAATGTGCCTTTATAAGGTTGTATTTTATTGAACTTTGACAAATTTTGCAGTAAAGAATAAAAAAGCGTTTAAAAATGAATTGACAATACTTTAAGTATTTAATGAAATAATATTTTACTCAAAAAAAAGGTTGAATGAACAGTTTCCGCAGCACTTATTAAGCATTAAGTATAAAAGCTAAGTATTCGTATTTTTTAAACTATTTGTTACAAAAAAGCTGTTTCGAATAAATGCTGCGTCTTTTAGTGAACTATGCGAAAATGCAAAAAATGTACCATATCAGGTTAAAAAATTCGGAGGGGTTGGTCACCTTCACTCCCTAGAGTATACGGCAAAGGTACATCTTATACTACTTAAATGGCTCTTTTTTAAAAAATTATTGAAAAAATTGTGCCTGAATTTTACTAGTTCCAGAGAAAACAATTATCAATAGCATTGCCACACAAGGAACACTAACTCTTGTCCGATTACCGAACTTAAACTACATTGTGAATGGTCAGCGCTAAGATGGGTGACTTTTCATAGAGCTTATGTGTTGCTATTGACATATGGTGGTTCGTAATCCACCTAAAATCCAAGGTTTCCGGCACAAATGACCGTTGCAGTCGATGCTGGGTTACATGCAAAGAAAACTGGTGATTTGAAACTCACCTTCTAATAGAGCATTTTAAGATGCGTATAATGGCCTATGGCTCAAGGTCATTCAAGTTCGTTGAAGGTCAAGTACGATGAAAATCACTTTACATCAGGAAATCGATCACACACTTCGGTGATTTGCTTATTTACATACGCAGTGCTAAACAAAGTGTTCAAAATGGTTACCTTGAGCATCCATGCATGCTCTAAAGCAGGAGTGACGAACTTCTGGTGTATGGAACCGTATGCGGCTCACGAGCCGCCTGTTCGTCACCCCTGCTCTAAACCGTTTTGATACAGAAAACACGGCACGTTGAATCTCATTTGGATCAATCACGGAGCAAGCTGTTCTTACACGGCCTTTTATGTCATCTTGAGGTGCTGACAGCTCGCAGTCAAAAAATTTCTGTACACCTCACTAAAATCTGTTCAGTGTACTGTGTAGAGCTGGAAAGTTGGCGTGCAGGACGGCACAGGGGTAAGAAGGGTACAGCGTTCGCTCTGCCTTTGATGCTTCCGAGCCGCGATGCTATATGATCCTTATTAGTAGATGTGACTGTTTCGGCCAATAAACAAAATCCGTGTGCTCTGTTTTTATGATTGTGTTTGACTAGGTGGGCTTATTTATGTTTTAACCAATCAGACCCGCATTCCATTCGCATTCCTGCCACGCGCCAACTTTCCAGCTCTACACAGTACTGTAGCTTTCTACGAATAGTAGATAAATAAACAGTTTTCGCATTACTGTATTTAGAAAGAGAACCTTTACTACTAGAATAACTATCAATAAATTGGACGAACTGGTTAACAAGTAAATTGAGTAGATAGAATAACAACCAATTTATACAGGGTCACAGTCCCTGGATGTCAACTCTACAGAGCAGCCATGCGCTGGAATAAAAAGAAATTTAAAAGAATACGGTTTTTTAAATAAAGAAGATCTAAAATCGAATATATTGTATGAATAAAATAATCCTTAACATTCAGTTCAGTGGAATAACATCAAGCCATTACTAGTTTTTATGGATACAGGTTTATAGCCCCGAACTAGTGCTTCAGCTTGACCTGTAACTATTGCAGTTTTTACACAAACTGTTTCAGTTACTCACAGTAAACCTCTAATGTCTACAGATTTTTATTATAACAGTGGCTAAATGCTAGCACAAAGTACACAAGTATGCATTTATACTTTATATTTACTGTCTATTGTTTTTTAATACCAGTCGCAGTCAAGGAATTTTCGTTCAGCTCGTGATCTTTCTAAGGTCATAAAATGTTGAACTTTTATTTAAAATTTGGTGTGTACAGTACATTTCTCTTTCTTCTAACCTTAATACGCGACGGTATTTATTAAATAGCGGTGTGTAAGCAAATATCAGCCAAAAATGATATTTGGATAAAATTTTATGTTACAGATACACGTTACTTCAGTAAAAAAAGAGGGTTTCAAGAATTCTAAGAATGAAGAAAATCTTACTATTATTGGCGTATGCTTGTTTGGCGGAAAGTGGACCGGCCAAAAAGCAAGTTCTTCCTCATGAAGCTGAAGCTGTAGGATACGAATATGCTCAAGGAGAGGCAGCATTGGGACTTGCTGATTCTCTTTCCTATTTAGAACCGGGTCCTGCTATACATTCAGCTCCAATTGCTCCTGCTCGAAGTCCTCCACATCCAGGATTTAGTGTTGGCGGTCCTTTAGCTAATATTGCGAAGGGTGCAGCAGAGCAAGCACATACACAGTTAAGTAATCAACAAAATGCAGCTGGCCAAGCTGCATACGTGGCGAAAAACACTCTGGCTCAAGCTGCGGCTCAATCGGCTGCCACAGCGGCTGCAGCTCTGGCTGGCAAACAAATTGTCGTTCAGGGATTGGAACAACAGTTAAGAGACGCCCATGTATCAGTAGATGGTGAAAGCTTACAATTACAGCAAGCTGAACGTTCTGCCAGTGCAGCGAGGACTACTGCTAAGCAAGCCATGCATCAGGTACAAGTAATTACAGCGGCTTTGAACGCAGCTCAGAGTACCGCAGATCGTGCAGCTCAGGCTGCTGCAGAAGCTGCTGCTGAATTGGCGGCACAAACCACTATGGTTGGCCAAGCAAAAGCAAGGGCAGAAACAGCTGATGAGCAGCTTTCCGCTGCCCGTTTGGATTATGAAAGTACTCAAGTCGCTGCTCAGAAGGCCGCGACTGCAGCTGCGGCTGCGCAAAATAATGCTGCAGCTGCAGCTGCGCATGTAGCCGATAATGCTGCTACATCTGCACTTTTAACTCATGAACCAGTAGATCTGCCATCAGTTTCAAAACTCCCAGGACAAAGCATTATTCAGCAATCGAGCGCACTTCATGCACCTGGCCCTATTCTTGAACCTAGTTTGGTCGGTTCGCACAGTGCGCTTCAGAAACCAGGTGCGCTTGGAATACCCGGAGCTCTTAATGAACCTGGTTTGCTCGGTTCGCACAGCGCGCTTCAGAGACCAGATGCGTACGGACCGCCTGGAACTGTTCGTGGAGCTGGTTTGCTGAGTTTGCCTAGTGGGCTTCTGAAACCAAGTGCTCTCGAACTACCTGCAGGTCTTCAGGAGTCTAGTTTGCTTGGCGGTCTTCATGAATCTGGCGCATTCCTTGCACCCGGTGCACTTCAGGAAACCGATGCACTTCCTCCATCCGGCGGCCTTCATCGTTCAGAATTGCTTAGACTAGCAAACGCTTTACCTATTGATGCTTATGACATCAAAGGATATCGTTACTAGGTTCCTTCAAATTGTATATGTTAGTGGAATCTAGTTGTTGCTCTCTTTATCCAGAAGTAACGGAATATTATTATGTTCCATGTACCAGACTGTGAAATAAAATGTTAATGACATAATCTTTAATTTGATCCCATAAATTTTTAATGATCGCCCTTCTAAGTCGACAACTGAAAGTACTTGACTTTGATTGAGAGGAGATTTATTTCATTTTTTTAATTAATGAATACTAGCAGTTGGTAAGGAGCGGTAAAAACAATAATCTATCGACTCGATCGTAACATTATCTCCTACCCTCAAATAGCAGTTTTCCCAATCGTTTCGTCTTTTATTGTTTTCCATTCCTTGACTGCTAACCTGGCAGCAATATGGAAGTACTGTGCGTTGCTGGGAAGATGGCAAGCGGAAGGAATGCAGGTTTGATTGGTTATAGCATAATAGGCTCACCTAGTCGGACACAATCATAAAAACAGAACACACACATTTTCTTCATTGGCGAATCGGTTACATCTACTGATCGGATCATATAGCACCGTGTGACAAAGAGATCGAACCGGACACATCGAAATTGAGTGGGGTAGAGCGAGCCGACGAACTTTAAAGCAATAGTGTAGGCATCTCAGAATGTTAACCGCTAATATTTCGTGTATCCGCCTACCGCGGTAGGCCTTGAAACGTATCCCCTCCAGATATGAGAATTTTACTACTATGTCAACGTATGCCGCCATAAACCTAAATATGAGGGTTTTGGAAGCATCAAAGGCGGAGCGAGCGGAGTACCCCTCTTGCCGATATGCCGTCCCACTAGACATCTTTCCAACAACGCACAGTAGATACCTCTGCCAAAACAAGTGTGTTGCAACATTCACACACTTTCCCTCTGTGACCTATTCCAGACAACTAATACCTCGATCTAGGGAGAAACCACGAAAAATTCGAACAGAGATGCCGGCACCAAGACCTGGATAACGCGATTTCCAATATTCAGATCAATACATTTTTGCACGACATGTAGAAAAATTACACTGTATAAATCAGTACTACCCTGGCACGAATTTTAAATTTTTATTCTTAATATAAACGAAGTTATTGTATATAACAGTAGTAATTGTAATAATGTCCTTCAAACAATATTGTTACATCTGTTAGTATAGTACAACAATTTAAATAAACTGTGTAAACTATTTGTAATATCAAATCAAAAGTTATTGTGGACTTGTATTTAAATGCAAAGTATGTGACAGTTAGTTTGCGTATTTAGTCACAGTATACAATGATGTTCAAAAACTGTTCTCAATATGTGTTTCGAAAAAAAACTATAATCCTGTATTATGTTATTTAATATTTTACAATTCATAGGTTATAGTTACTGAAAGTTTAATGGATAAATCGTTATGCTAATTAAATAGTTAAATAGACACCTCCTTTTGCGATTAATACAGGATGTTTCACTACTGCTGGTAAATACTTTAAGGGGTGAATCTACAAGACAAAATAAGTCGAAAATTAAGAATGACGAAATTGCGGTGGAGACTTCATTTCTTAGTTAACGATGTTTCAAAATTACGCTTTAAACGCCTGTTGCACGGTATCTTGACCGACATATTGCAGGTCAGGCAGGGCCCATCCAGTGGAGATCAACGCACGACAAATTCACCATGTAGAACACACACTTACCGATGTAACAGAAACGATGACCTAGGATACGATCCGATAAGACACTACGTTCTTGCAACAGTTTATGAAAAAGTACACACGTCACACTGTACAGTATTAAACCTGCCTACTCGTAAAAATCTACAAGGCCATATTAAAACCCGCCCCACGGAATTCTCAAGTACAGAGGGTAAATGCAACTCATAATACACGATTTTGTCCTAAAAAATCACCTACACGCACTTACAGACGCACCGCGATTATTTTATCCGCAAATGTCCACGTGTAAACGCACCGCGATTATTTCGTTTGCAAGTGTCCATGTGAATTATACTCACTATGATTGTCCCATCCGCGAGGGTCCCCAAAGAAATGTTCAAGGCATGCACAATATTCTGCATCTGAAAACACACACGTATTGTGATTATTTTATCGAGTGGGTGATTACTTTACACTCACGCTACGCACCACACACAGAAAAATACTAAAAAAAGAAAAAAAACTATACTACAACTAAACTGAAAAAAACAAAGTGCTTTCTATGCTGGAAATATTTCCTGCCGATTACAGTTTGTGTTGTCACTGACGACAGCCACCAAACTGAGAAAACGTTGGTCAAAAATTCTACGCAAAAAAATGCTGACAGTAATACATTCTTCACTACCTACGCCTTCGGCATCTCCCTTCAGCTCCTTACATTTGCGAACACATGTTTCAAAGATACCCGTAGACTGGTAACCCGACACAATTTCGCTTTCGGTGGATTTATGACTGGGTCAGGACCAGAAAAGGGCCTTGACGTAAGCCATGCATCCTTGCGGGTGGACATCGGGCAAAGGTTACTGATTTGAACTGGTCGACATTTGTTTTGCGGAACGACTTCAGTCGAGAACGCAGAGTCTGCAGCTAATCTCGTGACATCGTGTGACTTTAACGGCCCCAGATTCGTTAATTTCATTTGTCTGCAGACTACAATTTACAGTTCTTAATTTAGGTATATTTGAAAATTGAATAACAGTCCCGTTTGTATTTAGCTCGCAGAATGTGGAATTAACAGTTGCAATGCGTGTGTGTTTTCGGATGGAGACTATTGTACATGCCTGTGAACATTCCTTTCTAGGCACTCGCGGACGAGACAATCGTGGTGCGTGTAATTAACGTGGACGCTTGCGAATGAAATAATCGCCACTTGCGCCTGTTCGCGCGTTTATGTGATTTTTTAGGACAAAATCGTGTATTGAAAGTAGCATTCACCATTTCTACATGAGAATCCCGTTGGAAAGATTTTGATATGCCCTTGTGAATTTTTGCAAGCAGGCAGGTTTAATGTCGTACAACGTGGCGTGTGTGCTTCTTCATAAATTGTGTCGCCTCGCATGGTATCGTAGGTCATCGTTTCTGTTATGTCGGTAAGTATGCGTTCTACAAGGTAAGTCTGTCGTGCGTTGACCTCCACTGAACGGACCCTGCCTGACCTGCAATATGTAGGTCAAGTTGCCGCGCGACAGGCGTTTCAGACCCCATTTTTTAAACATCGATAACTAACAAATGAAGACCACCGCAATTTCATCAGTCTTGATTTTCGACTTATTTTGGCTTGTTTTTTTTTACCCCAAATAGTCCCTGCACTTTGTCCAGCTGGACATTCGGGAATTTGTTATATTTTTGTTGTTCAGCGGGTAGATGTGGGTGCTGTTCCCATTGGAGCAGCATCTTTACAAGTGCGTTCCATAGAACGTGATTACGCCTATGACTATAATTGTTATTGTGTAATAAGGTCTTCCGGATGTTTTCTGTTTGGTCTTCTGGTGTTTTGATTGTTATATAGTGTTTTAGCCAATGGGTTAGGGTGCTTTACAGTTCTACTTTTGTGGCGCTCAGATAATCTGAGTACAGTAAAAGTTGGATAACTGCCCGCAAAACGGGACCCAAGGCGAGCAGTTATGCAGTTGGAGAATCGATTCTAATTATAGACACGGCTCGAGCCGAGGTTCGGTTTGTTAACAAACGCAGAGAAGGACAGCGAGAGAAAGAGAAAGAGGTCCGAGACACAAAAGAATGCGAAAACTACGTACCAGTGAGACAATACTAATGCAAACATAAAACTTTTTCAATTTTGATTTTTTTTAAACTAAACTTTTACTAACGTATTTGTAAAATTTTTCTGGTTAAAATAAGACCAAACACGGTATAATTTGAAGCATATTTAGTTTATAATTTAAACCTACAACGTGGCACACTTAATCAATATCAGTAAGTAAATACAATTTAAATTATACCGTGTTTGGTCTTATTTTAACCAGAAAAAACTCACAAATACGTTAGTAAACGTTTAATTTAGAAAAAATAAAAATTAAGAAAGTTTTATGTTTGCACTAGTATTATCTCACCGACATTCGTGCTAGGATCAAGTTACACTACTCGTCCGTCGAACTTCTTGGTGCGTCAAGGGGAACCCCTCCTCCCGTGGTGGGGATGACTAGCGGGCACTTACGCAGTAGATCGGTGTGGGCAGTTATCTAACTTTTACTGTATTTCTTCCTGTACAGTCGGAATTTGTAGGTCCGTACGTAACTCTTCATTTCTAACATCCCACGATGCGTCGACTATTGTTCGTAGTATAATGGACTGCATACTTTCCATCTTGTCGATGTGACTTTCGGCTGCTGTACCCCAAAGTTGTATTCCGTAAGTCCAGTTGGGTTTGATTATTGTTTCATATATTAGTAATTTGTTTTCTGTACTTAACTTTGACCGTCTACTCGTTAGACAATGCATGTCTTTTCTTTTTATTCTGATATGTTCGATTTTCTTACGAATGTGGTGTTGCCAAATCAGTTTTTAATTCAGATGAATTCCCAGGTATTTTACTACCTTTCTTTGTGTAATTTCATTGATATGTATTGTGATTTTAGGAGTTATTCCTTTGCGAAGAGTGAATGTTATGTGATTGCATTTGTCATAGTTAACTTTTGTTTTGTGTTGCTACTATTGCCGTGTCGCTGCGAATGTATATGTTTTAGTGTCCGTTGTTGTTGGTTTATCTGCTGCGTATAAGGTATACACCACTGGTCCAACTACACTTCCTTGTGGTACTCCAGCATTGATGTTCCGTATGTCTGACTATGAGTCCTTTATTTTTACAATGAATGTTCTATTGCTAAGGTAAGATTTTATTAATTGATAGACCACGTATGGAAATCTTTATTTAATTTTAGCTTGTAGAATCGCCGATTCTACTAGCCTGTATCTATAATAACTGAGATTGGGAAAACAAGAAATTAGAGAAGTTCTTTAAACGTTATGTTGCAGTAACTTGTTGAATTTTTGTTTGAATAATGATGACTAGTTATGAAACATACGACCCTGATAACAATGCAGTAACTCAGCTATTACGCAAAATTCAGTTCGCCAATTCGCAATAAACGATACCCTGGATTTATTTTTAAACGTCGGATCGTCTAAATGTGGCGGATAGAACTGGAGAGAAGAACATTGAATGTAAACAAAATGTAAAATTATGTTCTCAGTTCACCAAAGAAGTGACGATTATCAGTTTTCCGCAACGTGTGGAAACTGTACTTTATGTAATGTACTCTGAATGAATGTCAACGTTCTTACAATATCCAGGGAAATTGAAAACAAAGTTCCAAATTAAACTTGCGTAAACACTTAAACAATTTTACTGATGGTACGCGTTATTTTCGACATGCTGGGTTTCTTTAGAATATATTATCCTCTGGATTCACTGAATTTAACAAAATATTCAATTCAAATATCGTGGTTAAAATAAGTTATGCAATAAATCTCTGTAAAACGTGACATGAATTACTTCACTTTTTAAAGCTATGACACGTACAATTTAACAGTGTATAAACTAATAATAGTTAACTTTACTATTACAATATCGTCTATAAAAAGACTAAATTTCTCTGTTTTTATAATTTCATTATTTGTTCAAATATTAAATATTGAAGCGATGAAGAACTAAAAGAAAATTCAGACGCATAGTACTTCGGTATGTTTAAAAATGAATCATAGATTCTTGGTGCATACAAAGACAGACATTGCTTCTTTCATAATTTCAGAGCATCGAAAAACGTTCACTTCGAATAATTCTCAAAAATGATTTACTGTAAACTGCGTGATTTTTTTTTAGATGAGAAGATTGTAAGATTGGTGTATTCGTCTATAATAAAATTTGGTGCAATGAAAATAAATACATGAATAGATACTTTACATTTCCAATAGGAAATTTCTATTTATTGTTGTTTTAGTTCAAATAAATTAATAGAAAGACCTATGTTAATCATATACTTTTACTTGTTTTACGGAATGTTGCAAGTTTGTCAATTTTTGAAAGAGCTATTTGTCAGTGCGCTTTAGAATACCCGTAAAAAGTAGTGCATTCTCTTTTCTGCATTCTACTTAATAACACAGTATTAGATTGATACGTAAATTCTTCCTGCTAAGAAAGATACAATACTAAGAGATTAACAGACGGTGCTTATGCAGCAACCTAGCATTTTTAATTTCGGGTAAATATTCAAAAAAAGGGAGCCACCTCCGATTTCGATGATTTTTTAATATGTTGTCAAGGTCATCAGTCTGGGTAGTGCCATGAAGGTTTTAGTTGACGGTCGTCATTTATTAAAAAATTATTAACAAAAAAAGTTTAGACAAAAGTACATAATTTTCTAGGCACTATTTACATTCAATAGAGTGTGAATAACCGAGACCTTTTGTTTAGGTAACCCAAACCTATCCAGACCTAACCCAAACTCATTTCTGATTAATTTAAAATTAGATTTGAGGTACCGTTTCAATGGATCGAGTAAATTTTATTTCATTAACAATAAGTTACATACTGTTTTTCTGAATATAGCAATGCTTAATATCGCTTAATATACCCACTGAACAAAAAAAAATATAAAAATTCAAAGTAAAAGGTACTTTTTCGTGCGAAAAACTCGGAAAAAGTCGGTTTTAATTTTCTTTAACTACGGTGCATCATACCAAAAAATCTGAAAAACTTTGAGGATAATAGTTATGACAAGATGTCCTTACCATATAAATATAATTGTGGTGTCTACAAAACTTCAATAAGAAATCCGCATTTTTTAAATTTTTTTTAGTGTTTTTAATTTTTTACAACTAGAATCTGCAACGTAAAAAATCGTAAAAATTCCCTAATACGTGCCACCATATCCATAACATGCTACATTTTCTTCAGAATTTTTGCATGTGACTAAATAGGAAAAATAGTGCAAAAACCGGATAATCCGAATTTTCCCTGTTACTACCCCGATCGAGATAGAGGGCTGAAAATTTGTATAAAATGCTTTCTTCTGGTAAGCTATCGAATGGTCCATCGCAAGTCAAATTAGGTCTAATGTAAGGACATATTTGACGCCCTTATCCGGCTATACCCTTAGTAATAAGAAATTACGAAGCCTACTACTAACATTTCCTACGACACCCGGCGTTAGCCATACATCGGTTCAAGTTAATATAGTACTGTGTATAATGTATACAGTATAGGGTAGTAATTATATTTTCTTTCCCTCATTCCCTAGATATTAACATTCGTAATACATACTGCAAGCTATAAAAACGAATAATGTAAATAAATGTATTTGTGATAAGTCGAACTTTCCGGATTATCTTTAATATTTTGTGTGAATGATACTGCTTGAACAGAAGTACATAATTAAAAAGCTTGTAAATTATTGAATACTGATCAAGCTTTCAAAACCTATCGAAACTCTCAAGACTTTCAAACCTATCAAAACTTTCAAGTCTTTCAAGACTTTCAAGATGATCAAGACTTCCAAGACTTCCAAGCCGATCAGGACTTTTGAGAGTTTTAAGCTTAGAATTGTGTTCGATGCGATTCGAAGTGTTTCAGATCCCATCACTATTTATGGTTCCATGGTGCCTTCTTTATGACACATTGTGTACTCCATCAGGCACTTGGGGGTTGCAGGGGGTGCGCACCCCTCATTTTTTTGATCGAAATAATATAGAAATTTTGGTAACAGTCATTTTCAATAGCTTTCGTAAAAAGAAATAAACTTTATCTGAAACATCACTTCATATTTTGCATAATTAAAAAAATATTTAAGACTGACGTTGCGAGGATCGACCGAGTCCCGTTAGTTGGAATAAATCACTGTCAAGATTGCAGTGAATAACAAACGAACATCCATCACAGACATTTTTACGACAATATTTTCAGCCTTAATTGTTACATTGCATCATAGGTTTAAGTTCCAACGCCAAACATGTGTACAACTGAAGGCATTATAACACGGTTAGTTATAAAAACAGCGGCGCCGTTCATTTCGGTTCAGTATACTTCAATTTTATGTGCCAGTTGTTCCGTACCCAAGCGGTATTCAGAAATAAGTCGATGATTTGGGTTTTTGACTCATTATTTGTATCTACCAAATTGGCATCATCAGCCACTTATCGTCATGTCAGTCATTAATCTGATTACATATTTTTGTAATATTTTCTTAATTATGCAAAATATGAAAAAATGTTTCAAAGTTTACTTCTTCTTATTAAAGCTATTCAATGTTACAAAAATTGCTATATTATTTCGTTAAAAAATAGGGGGTGCGTACCTCGTGCAACCACTAAGTACCTGAAGGGGTAAACAAAGTGTCATAAAGAAGACCTCATCTAACCATAACGTGTGTAAAAGGAATTTTGTCATTCTTTGGTCGATTTAACCATTTTTCAAAAATCTTTATTCTTGAAATGGCTAAACTGGTATCCCTTATAATAAAAAAAATTATGGTTGTATTCCGTTTTGCAGTACGAGACAAAGATTTTTAGAAACTAGGATAAATTAACTACTTAATCTTCAAAGAATCCCGGCGGGTACAGGCGGATACAGTAAAAAATTTGTCTACGAAAACTTATAGAGTAAAAAACAAAATTGATATTTTAAGCCAACTTTCTTATCAATTATTTAATAATGGTGTTAAAAAGTTGTGTTTATTACTACTGGACATCACCTACCTTCGGCTTAGCATTCCATTGTTACAAAAAGATGGCACATATAATTGTGAAGTGTATTGAATCGAAGCACTGTAAGTTGTCACGGGATGTAGTACGTACTAACAGGGGGCCCTGCCAAGAAAAGTAAGTCTTGAATATTTTTTTAATTACGCAAAATATGAAGAAATGTTTCAGGCAAAGTTTATTTCTTTTCATTAAAGCTATTGAATTTTACCAAAATTTCTATATTATTTCGATAAAAACATAGGGGGTGCGCACCCCCTGCAACCTCCGAGGGCTTGAAAGAGTACACATTGTGTCATAAAGAATGCATAATCGAACCATAAAGTGCGCAGAAAGTATTTTGTCTTTACCTATAATAGTTTTTGAGAAATTAATTTTATCCAGCTAAATGTGGCATTCATTCCACTGTACGCTCCCTCCCGATTTTGATGAAACTTTACAGGTTTGTAGAATAGCCAAAAATAACAGACACATATTTTTTAGCTACGGATACTCAAATTTAAGCAATAAAATCATCCTCTGAAAATTGGCACCCTCGAGGCTGTCTCGCAAACAATTAAAGATGAGAATATGTGTACTTTAAATTGCAAAGTTGTATGGTTTTCTATGCGCAATAATTTGGTAAACACAATTTTCTAAAAAACTCAAAAATTTCGAAAATAGTGGATTTTCTTTGTTTGTTAAAAGAAATTCGATTTTCAAATTTTTAAACATGGCACGTTCTCAATTACACTGAAAATCTAGCAGCCGTATGTTTTCGGAGCGTTCTTCAAAAATACTTCTAGAAGTCTAATAGCTGAGAGTAGTCGCGTAGACACACAACACTTCCTGCTGCAACTCGACCCCGACACAAGAGTCCGACACTGCTCTAGACGCAAAAATTGCGGTACGTGTGGACGGGAAAGTCACTGCTCTAGACATAAATATCGTCTCTGGGTGTTGCCGTGAATACCGACCATCAGTGTCACATTTTATGGCATCAGTGCCACGACATTTCATGACATCAGTGCCGTGACACTAGTATCACCGCCTGAACGAGCTATAACGTTTTTTTTCACGCTCTCTTTCGATTTATACGCCGAATGGTAAGGAACGACGTAGCAAAGTTTTGAGGATTCAGCTCCCTTTGCTTTACAATTTTTTAGTTTACTTCTAGATAATATGTTTACGACATTTTATTGTTAATATTTTAGTAGTACTGTTCATGTATCGTATTATTTAAGGGGTTAGAGTAGTGTGAATTTTTGAAAAAATCGAAAATTTTTTTTCGGGTTAAATGATAGTTTGAAGTTTCTAGAATGAAATGCAAAAAGTCCGAAACGTATGCTCACATTAGTTTTCGAGATATAGAGCTGAACATGAAATTGTATACTTGCGCGCTGTTGCGCGTTCCAAACTTTAAACGCGTTTTTCTCGAAATCGCATATTTTTAAAAGTGTGCAAACAGTGTACACGATTTCTTGGGTTGTAATATTCCGATTGCAATGAAAGTTCGCATACACATTCCTCATAATATTTGCTAGGTGATGACCTTCGACTTTTTTCAGTATTATTTTTCCATTGCAAATTATAAACAAATTAGTAAAAATTTGTCCGCAAAAATTAGGTAAAATATGTTCTAACACGTGCTATTTAGTTACTTTTCGAAAATTTAACAGAAACTAAAAGTCTTCTCTTAGGGACGGCATTATATTGAATAAAAAATTTTGTTTTTTTTTGTTTGAGATACTTCTACAGGGCGCAATCGTGTACACCGTTTTACTATCAAAAAAAAAACTGCAACTTCCGCGCAGTCGTCATAGGCCTAATATTCTGACATTTTGCAATTTATTTTACTACTTCGTAACATACTAAAACAAAGTGCAAAACCGTAAATTGATTGAATTCCTACTTCCAACAGAATTTTTTTGACCCGTCACACTAGTCTAACCCCTTAATTTTCCTAAGCACATTAGGCGTCCAAGTCGTAATTAATTAACCTTAATTTTATATTGTTCTATCTAGTCTTACCTTGTACATATTTTGTAAGTATTATCATTTATATTTGTGCAATATATTTCAAGGATAGAGCACAAAGTGCGCGTTTATTCGTAAACCTCCTCAAACAAATCGCGGTAGATTCAAATTTAGAACACGCGTGGCTAGTGACGCCACAAAGTTACAGCGTCTATTGTGTTCAACCTATCCCTACATATATTACACTCAAAAATAAATGATAATATTTACAAAATATATACAAGGTAAGACTAGAGAAAACAATACTAAAGTAAGACTAACTATACCGCTGAATACAATACTTGACAACCCCATTCTTGCCTCCCGTGACACGCTACGAAAGACGGCATTCCCATCTATGATGCGAGGTTCTGTGGCGCGGACCACAGCGCCACTGAAACTTATGAGCGCCACGCGCACATGGCGATCTGTGTTATCCACTCATTTGAATTTCTGACCTTTTATGTTCGTAAACTCCAACTAACTAATGCTACGTAATGTATATATAGTTATAACTGGACGTATTCTGGAAATATTCGGTATGTACCAGGAAACAGTTTTAAACTGTTTAATTGTTAGATTATAGCCAGAACCTTTTTAATACTGTAAATATACGAAACACGAGCAGAATAATATCACAAATACAATATCTCCCATGAAAAGTTGTACTTATAACGATATTAATAGAATGAAATATACTAATAATACAAAATAATTAAAATAACAAACAAATATCCAAAATATTAAATAAGAGCGAACTGTTTCGTAATTGACGTGTATGAGTTCTATACAAAAAATAAATTGATTTCATGTAATTTGGTACGGCAAAGGAGAGGGAGGGATGACTTCGACAGGGGATATTCGTCAGAATTTTTTACTTCGTAATGAATAGTTGAAGCCACCCACAAGTAATTAGAAATCCTTCGAATGTGCGTGGGATATCCTGAGATCACACACTGATAAAGTTCTTGGAATTTAAAAATATACTAGCGAAAATTTATATAAGTTTAAAGAATAAGCAGTAACAATAGTGATATTAATTTTTGAATGTGTACTGTTACATGTTTTGGCTGTATGAATTTATTTCTGTATAACGATAGCGAAGCCAGCTATTTTCTACCCATGCTGCTATAGCACCATGTCTGTAGACAACAATTTCGATGAAAATAATTTCGCTGCAGTGTATGAAATTAAACTTTAGATCTACAGCTTACTAATATTTAAATATTGATTAACATTACTTGTTGAAATAAATACGTAACAATTGAAAAAAAAATCAATTTCCGCGGTTCTTAAAACATTCAAATTGGCGCGGCATTAACTAGCGTCCTTTTACCATGGCAACGAAGAAGCAGATTGGAGAAACTTAGAACCATAGAGAACTTACAGCGTTCGCAGTGGACAAGCCTGGCGAAAATTCTATTCTACTTTGTTCATTTGCCACTAGATACCTTCCACAGGACTTCTCGTGAACTATATTTCCCGCTATTTATTTAATAATTGTATCACTGTTCTGTTTTATAAATACAATCTTCAAAATGCAGAGACTGTTTGCATCTAAGGTACCGGCCTATTAAACAATTTTTATTAATAAGTTATTTATTGATGACGCATCTCATAACATTTTCCCTCTTTTTCTCCATTCTATTTTAATATCCCTAGCAACTATAACACTATTTCAGTAATAACATTCTTCAACTTTTCTAATAATAACAACCTTATATCATAAATTTCAAACAAATGCCAAAACTGTTATCATTGTTAATTTGATTAATCACTTTAACCACATGATTATTGATGTAGTATATGTATATTTATAAATATATCAAATATCTATGATTTCATAATGTTAACTTACTTCAAACAATTTTGTAATTTAGTAGAATTATTTTTATATATTTGTATTAATTTATTTTGTGACAAGTATTTCCTTTATTCTATGCAAATATTCAAGAGAACATAAAATAATTCATGTGAAACATGTTGCAACATGTTTAATGCCAAGCGTCATTGTCGAACAAAATGCGTTGATCACAGTTACAGTCAAGTTTCTTAACATAGCATTGTATAGTGTGGGATCGATAAAGTTGAAAAGGTTTCGTCACGGTACGAAGTCGAGGAGATTATAAAAAGTTTCGATCTCGTGGTGGTGTTTTTTTCATTCAGTGAACTACCAGAGTGTGGTGTACTTTGTTTATGACGTTACAAAGAGAAAATGCTAATAAAACGTGTAATAAAGTGAAACCAAAAGGACAATACGACAGCCTTCTGAACAGATGATTCCGTTCATGTTATATTGGTGAACGTAGAAATGTCAGACGTATAAATGATTAAAAGACCTTGGACTTTTAATTCTTAAATAGTGCACAACACAACGAAATATACATAAGTGTATATTGTAAGTAAAAAAAAAGAGACCTTTTTAATTTCCTGAAATAATGACGTATCACACAATATGCGTTTATAAGCAATTGTAAGCTGTACAACATTTTGACAATCATTGGAAAACACAGTTCAATACAAAAATGAGCTCCGTTTGGAAACGATTGCAGCGGGTAAACAAGAGAGCTGCAAAATTTCAATTCACTGTGTCATATCATGAAGTTACACTAGAAACAACAACGAAATGGTAAGGAATGTTTATTTTCTTTTTAAGAGTAACAAATGTCAGTTTTTAGAAATAATATTATTTGTATTATTTATTTGGGCATAACACAATAAGTATGTATATACGTACGAGATTGTTTAGTGTAAAAAATGTAATATTTAAAATATATAGATTCTATGTGTGTCCATAAAAATTAAATAAAGAAAGTATAATAAAATATAATTGTTTTGTTTACTTAAATTTAAATATTTAAATGTAAACAAAATGCTAAAGAATACATTTAATCTTAATCTAAGTACAACATATAAATATAATTATTTTTTGTAAAACTTCAATGATACATGTATTAAAAAAAGTCATTATTATGTTCTTTACCTGACAAAACATAATTTTATTTTATGTCAAGGTGGTATGGAATAAGGTACCAAATAATAAATTGTATATAACAGTATTTAATTTTGTAGAATATTTTTTATATTATATAAGATATACAATATTTTTGAAAATTATATTATACAAATTTATCTTTTTCCATATTTGTATTAACACAAATATGTTTCATAGAATACATTATACAGTTTCTTTATGAATATTACTTTATAACATGATTTAGGAAGCCAAACAAACTCAGCGTTGTATGGACAAGACGTAGTAGAAGAGTTAGTTCAGAGCCTATAGACTGGGAACCAAATTTAAGTGATCCACTCAAAGGTGTTATTAGTTGGGCTGTTCCTGACAATCACACAGTATCAGTAACACTGTTTAAAGATCCACGAACGCATGAATTAGAAGATAAAGATTGGACGTTCGTAATTGAAGATGTAAGATAAGAAGTTGTAAACTAAATGTTGATAATCATTAAAAATTCATATTAATACTGTATGTATATAGGTTTCCCCCACGGGCAAAAGACGTCATGTGGCTGCCACAAATATAAACATGAAAAAATATGCAACATTAGAATCCAGTCAACAGCAACTTAAATTAGACTTGAAACCTACATCAAAAAAGATTGTTAGTGCTGCATTAGAATGTACTTTGTCATGTGTTTTCTTAAGAGAAGGGAAAGCAACGTAAGATGATTCTATATTTTAAGATTTCATATACATATGGACAGTTAATTCAATTTCATATTGTATTTATTTATTAGAGATGAGGATATGCAAAGTATGGCTAGTTTGATGTCAGTTAACAACAATAGCGATATTGCACCTTTAGAAGATTTTGATAATGAAGATATACCTGAGGACGTTGAAGAAGTATCTGTGAAAAATCTTGATGAAATTTTAGATATTTCCGCGCAACTAGATCTAATGACAAGTAGTCTCACTGAAAGTGAATTACCTAGCACACCAATAAGTGGTAAGATTTATCACATGTAGGTTGGTACATTTATATTATAAATGATATTTATTAAATATATTAATGATAATATACATTCTACAGTGGCAAGTTTATCAAAAGATGATACAACACCTGTAAATGATAGTGATCACTTTATACGTGATATTAGTTTAACAGGTATAGGTGATTCATTTAAAGAAAAATCCCCCTTAAAGGACAACATTGCTGTTGAAAATGAGTATGTTAAATAGTCCATCAAATTAATGTAAAATTCAATTCAAGTATAAATTATTTAGAAATTCATATTGATATAATTTTTTACAAGTGTTTTATTTTCATTATAGTAAAAATATAGAACATAGTACATTAAGATTGCCATTGCAACCACTTGAACTAACAAAGAATGATGCTAATATTCCAAGATTGAAAGAAATTACACCCGGTCAGGATTTATTAGAATGGTGTAAAGATGTAACAAAAGATTATCCTGGTGTAAGAGTTACTAATCTTACAACGTCTTGGAGGAATGGAATGGCATTTTGTGCAATTATACATCATTTTAGACCAGATCTTATGTACGTATAACAAATTAAAATAATTTTAAATTACATTTCAGTACCTTTTAAAAGCTTATATTAGAAGTGAGTAAAATGATACATGCATATGTTTCTCATAAAGAATAAAAGTATATTAATAACTTTGGCTAGATACCAAAAATCTTATTTATTTGTTCTATTTATAAGTAGTTGGCTGAAAATCATTTGTTATCTTAAATCACTTGTTTATGTTGTTAAGAGTTAAAAGATTCTTATAATTTTGTTTAAATACAAATTTTCAGAGATATAGATTCATTACTACCACATGATGTAAAGGGTAACTGTAAAAAAGCATTTGATGCTGGAGAAGCTCTTGGTATTCCTAGAGTAATTGAACCAGCAGACATGGACATATTAACTGTACCTGACAAATTAGCTGTGATGACATATTTATATCAGCTAAGAGCACATTTCACGGGTCATGAATTAGAGGTATTTCATAATATTTCACCTAATTAAACATTGCGCAAAGTAACAGAAATATGAATGAGAAGCAACAACTGTTTACAATAAATCTACTGTCATTAATACTTCTAGAAACTCAAATATTTATCTTTTAAGTATAAGAACATAATATATAAATGAAAATTTAAGCCTGGCAAAAGATTTTTACATTCTGCTTGAGTAAAAATATTGAGTACAAAACCAAGGTCAACTTCATTTTTGTAAATGGAACTCGGTATTTTCTGACTATTTCTTAAGACGAGTTCAATGGTTTGTGATACAAGGTCATTCAAGATCACATTAAATAAAAAATACACAATACCACGATTTCGAAAGTAAGTGATATATTTACATTTTTCACAATAAATGTTAAAAATTTTGATCTTCACCCTGTCAAGAAAAGTTTATTCTGATAGAAAAATGCTTCACCATTCATTTAACCATATGCGGTTGGAAAGTTAGGTGTCAAACGACATTATATGTCACCTACTTAAGATTGTCCTGTAAATTCTGTAAATTTTGCTTTATCTTCATGAACTTTTGACTACTCATAAGAATTTTTTTTATTTCATTGAAAAATTATAGCTTATATGTTTGCCTTCTGTGGTACTCTTCAAAACAATTCAGTGCAATAAAGCAATGTCAGCCAGGGTGCCGAGAATATCCCAGTCATCGACCGCCAAGGTTTCAGAGTTTTGCATTTTGAGATTCAAAGCATCCGCACTGTACCATCTTAGATAATTCTGTAAGTGGAGTATTAGTTTTCCACCAGAATTGACCATTGGTGACAAGTGAAAGATACAAATTTTGAACATTTATTGTAAAAAGTATTAATATAAGACATATTTCCGAAATCATGATATTCTGTACTTTTTACTTTGTATGTACTTGAATGACCTTGTGACATAGTTCACCGAATTCGCCTTAAAAAACAGTATTAGTGTATGAGGAGAAAAATATATGATTTCTCTTAAAAAAATGAAGTAGGTCCTGAAATATTGTTGGCAGCTCCTTGTATAAACTTTTTGTATCGAACATGATCTTGTTCGAACAGGAAATTTCTTGTGCAAACTGTTTTTTTTTTTCATACTTCTTTTAAATTCAGAGATAACTCTTTCAACCACCTTATAACAATCACCTGGCATGTTGTAACCTATAAGAGTAATGTGTTATGTGGATAGTAAATTTTTTTTAGAGTTCTACTGAATTTTTTGTATTTAAAGAAAAAGCATATGTACAAAATAGGTATAAAAAACACTAATTTAATATAATTTTTGCAAACTGAGTAAAAAATGTGCAAATACAATATATCCTAATTAAAGGATCATTACTTGGAATTGACAGTGATCTAACAAGTGGTGAATAATTTATCTTTGAAAAACTATGTCATAAGTTTCATTGCAAGGATAAGAGTGAGTCAAGAATTAGAACTAGTGAGATAGAACAATGTCAGTCCTTCTAAATGATACATAGTTTTTCTACTCTGTAAATTTCGTGATTTGTAGCTACTTCTGTGTAAATGTTGAAAGATGTCCATGATCAGAAATGATGGTATAAAATGAAATATGAATGTTATATGTAGAATTTCTTTAAAAGTTTCTTTCACCTGTCTTTTAACATTTTGTAAGTATAATTAATAATTTTTTTTTATTAGGTCATGTTTGATATCATTGTAAGATGTATATTATTCTTAACCTAGGCAAACAGTAATTTTTTAGCTGAAAGACACCGTATACTTTATCCAAAGAAATCTTTAAATTGTTACATGGAATAGGAAAATAATATATCAACTTACATTCAATTGAATTTAGTAAATTTACTTATCTAAGTAATTAATATGTACAGCAAGAGAAGATTCTGTTAAAAACACAAACAATTTTAGAAATTGATTTCGTTAAATTACAAAATTTAAACATTGATTTTAAGAAATTCAAATTCTCCAAACTATTGCCAGTTTTTGAAGAATCTTCATTTAAAAATATTTAACTTATATGTTTTACTCCTAAAATGAGTAGAATTTACTAATATAATAGATACTTCTAATTTAATACAACTTTTTGGTCGTGATATAAAATTTGTTTCGATTGCTTCAAAAAATTGTACATACTTGTATCAGATATTTAAAAATTGATCTATTGTAAACACAGTATGTATGTGCAGGGTGCTCATCGCAGTGGTCAACATGATGCTTTAGTATTTATAATAGTTTTACAAAAAAAGTAATTAGCAAAAGTTTCTGGTCTTTACACAAAAAATGGATCAGTGTTGCAATTATGTCAAAATTATTCTTTCTTTCTTTTTTTAAAAAAAAAGGTCATTGACTTTTAATGAAATGGTCTATCTTTTCTATTATAATATGCCAGAGATGATCAAAACAAATTCAATAGATACTACTTGAAATCATTGTTACAAATACATGCTTAGCTGTAAGGGCACATTCTGAATATGTATATAATTTTCATTTTAATTTACTCCTTCAGTAATGTACTCATGCAGAAGCATGACAAAGTGACAGCTGATGCACACAGAAAGGCAGATAGAGTAGAAACAAATACATACTGTGCTTAGAAAAGATGTGACTTTCAATAGCCAGGTTTTGTCACCTTACAATAAATTATATTATGTTCCTTCAACATATTTAACTTTATCTTATTTTTACTCAATATACCTGACAGAAGAAATAAATGATGTAGCTAAATATAATTAAAACGAACAATATTCATTTACGTATTTAACATGTACTTTTATTGAGAAATATTTACAAAAGTGACTTTACATCATTCCTGTTGAATTCGTTTCAATGACATCTGCATTATTACAAAAAATTTATACTGTCTCTTGTAAAAAAGTCGAACTTTTTTAACACCAGAACTACTAAGGTAGTCAAAATGACAGGTTTGTAATCGTACTATGTACAATGTATTTTGGACAACTATTATGTTTACTTTGATATATTCAATTGACATTGAATAAAGCTAAACTAAAATAAATAAACATTGTTTCCTTCAATTACATAATTTTTCTACAATGTGTCATTTTGATCGCTTCAATGAAATAGGTAAAGGTTAATTGTTGGTATATCTAGTGTTAAAGAATAAACAACAATTTTAAAGTGAACATAATGACAAATTATTCACTGTTTAAGGCCTAGAAACTTTTGTTAAAAACTTTTTTAAATAAATATCAGAAGTAATAAAAAAGTTTGTGGCGACCATTGCAATGAAAATCCTGTGAACATATTATTATAAAATTTTTAGTTAACATACTGTGTTTTTTTTTGCATTTTATCAGTTTGTACATTTTGTTGAAATCAGAACTTTCAGTTTAAAAAACAGAGCTTCCCCTGTTTTTTCAAATTATTCTTTAAAAAGTTTATAAATATATGTCTTTTTACTCAATTTATATAAAAATGTGTGTTTTTTGTAAGTATATTCATTTCTTTATATTAAAGATTGTTTCATATATTTAGGTGCATCAAATAGGTAAAACTGCAGATGAATCTTCTTACATGATTGGTAGATTTAATACGGACAATAATTCAGATGTGAGTGTACAATTATTTGGCCAGGAAATAATTAATTTACGAAAAAAAGACCAAATGGAGCTTAAAAACAATAAAACAGAGAACAATAGGCGGTAAGTACATTATATGTGCAATATTATCAAGATAAATATCTTACAATAATAAATAATACTGTAATAAAAATTTTCTTCTTATCAGATCAAATCCATTTGACAACAAAAAAGAAGATGTTAATCTTGATTCTTTGAAAAATAAGTTACATTTAAGCTTAAATGTAGAAAATCAAGATCACGATCAATTTAGTAAAGATAAATCTCCATCAAGTGTAAAGGATGTCAAAGATATTATATTAGCCAGTTCTAAAAGTATCTTAGGGAAAGTACTATCACCGACTAAAGAAAAATATTTGTCTAGAGAAAAGGTATGTAAGTGCTGTTTATGTATGGTGAATAGATAATTGTTATGTATCATTCTCATTTGTCATATCATCACAAATAATTTGTTTTGAACACATAATATGATGGAGTATTCATTCGACTTTACTACAGAGTAAATCTCCACCACGAATACCACAAGTACAGCAACGTCCTATATTAATGACTCGTCGCCAATTAACAGATCCTTTTGGATCTGATGATGAAGAGGAAAATATTCAAATAGTTGATGAGAAATGGTCTCAGTCAGTCTCAATTAATAAATCACAAACACCAGTTCGTGATGTCAGTATGTCTGAAAAAGTACAAATCACTTTTTTTTGTACATAATTCTCTATGCTTTGCAATATTCACAATATATCTAATGAATTCTTGAACTCTTCAATTATAATTTTATGTAGTCATTAGGAATTCTTATGAATGACGAATTTGTTTTATTTTTCATTTAAGTAAATACCTTTAATTAGCTCTTACATGCAACTCCTGTTTTCATACATTCGAAATAGTAATAATGTGTAGATAATCTTATTAATATATTTTCATTTCATATGAATCATTTCTCTTTAAGTGTTCATAATTTTTTAAATATTCATTTAATATTTGCTTTAATTAACAAAAAACTGTAATGGTATAGTTTAAAAATACTTGAAAATTTTTCAGTATAATTTAAGCATGTTATTTTTTTAAATAGTGTTATATGAATGTGTGTCCACATATTATGCTTGCATGCATAATAATGTATACAAATGTATTTAATATCTGTACCAAAGTGCATGTTATTGTAAGTTTTTTTATTTTTAACATAGAATGAAGTATCCTTAATCAGATATGTGTTGTTATTTGAAATGGAATAGTATTTTACAAAAGTTTTTAATGTTTTTTATGAAATTTAGTAAATTTATCCATTTATAGGATTCTATAAGTACAACTGACAGAGGAAATCGTGGTAATATTGAATATCAAAGTGTATCATCACCACATGGAGATCAACATTCCCTACATGTAATTAATTTTTATACATTGTCTAAATTTTATGTTGCCTTACAACTAATTTACCAATTTTATTTGTTTTTTATTTACATTAGCCGTTAGTCAGTCGTCATGATGAATTAAGAGAACGTGCGAGACAGCTATTAGAGCAAGCCAGGAATCAGACAAAGCCAGCTGGCTTTGTTTCTACTGCTGCTAGTCCTATTGAGGTTTTTTGTTTTTAATTTTATAATTTTGTGTAGAGTAGTTCAGTAGATTTTCCTCTTTTAACATTTTGTTTACTATTTTAATTGTATGCTTTTAAAAAATTATATTATTTAAAATGTATGTTATGATCCACAGAGTCCAAACGATGATGAGAGGCAACAGCAGTTGCGAGAGAGGGCAAGGCGGTTAATTGCAGAAGTTAAAATGGGTGTTAATGTTAATTCAAATCAAACTAATGATGACAATAATAGTGACAGACGATCAATGGATGACCAGAATAACAGTCCAAGAAGAAGCATTACACCATCTATTCCTGGTGAAAGATTTAGTACAAAGGTTAGTAATTAATATTTTATTTTTTCCATAAAGTTGGCACACAGTTGCTGTTTTAGTATTTTAGGCTTAAAAAAAGACAGAATACATCAGTGGTCTGGATGGTCTCATTTTTATTAAACTCAGCTATCCAGCAGATGAAAAGTTTTGGTTCAAATCTTAATTTATCAATTGGGTCCAATTATTCACTTTCTGTTTATGACACAATATTTCTGTTCTAATAAAGGTTTCAGAATGGGGTCTGTATGATAATGTATGATTGTAACTAAAGATTTAAAGTGAAATGGGAACTTAATTTTTAGTTTTAAAATAAGTTATAATTTACAAGAAGTCTGTCAAAGTCTCTATCGTCTCTTTCAAATGAAATAATCTTCGGTGTATATATACAATATTGTAAATCAGAATAGAATTTTTTCAGTACCATTTTATTTTTAAAAAATTTGATGTTTCAAATATTCTAATAAAATAAAAGAGATTTGCATGTAGAAGTTGGAATTACATTGGTTAAGTGTTCAGCTTGTAATTGGGGGAGTGCCGTTTTTATTTCCAGATGATATCTTTGGATCACAAAGTATATTATTGATTTTAGAATAATGTTTTTGCAATGTTTGTATTATTTTTATTATTAAGGAACGTCTGGTTCAGTGAATAACCATGAATATAGACTTGATTTACACAAATGATTAATTTCTGTTTATCTATTGATATTTACATTGTTACATTATACAGGGTGTCCTAGTCAAGGTGTTAAAGACAAAATCTTTACTTTACATAGTTTACATTGTATGGTACTGAGGCTTCTTACATGGCATATGAAAAGAATTGTTAAACTAGATTGATGGAATTTATATTGCAACGTAGTAGAAGATTAGAGCTCTTGTATGGTGTACAGCTTTTATAGTTTACTATTATTTTGCACGATTTATAGTCATTCTCTGATTTTCGTGGATCCAAAAAATGTATATTTATCGTTATAGCGGGAAACAGTATCAACCGATTTTGATAAAAAGTTATTTCAATTATACTCTGTTTAACCTTTTGACTACTATGTGCCACTATAATGGTTTTCCTGCTAACAGATTTTTATGGACGAAAATGTCATTATACTGGCACTCGTGTACATCTTGCATTCAGACCCACTACATACCTCAGTTTTTCAATCGTAAATCACCCAAACAACTACTTAAATTTATTAATGGGCTATGAGTTATTAATCTATACTGATGTGGATACAATTAATTACATACTGTGAAGATAGCAGTACAAATTCAGCGCTTGCAGATGCTGTGAATTAAAAATAATATTACAATCGCTTTTAACACCTTATCTACAGTATCTTTAAGGTTTATTAATTATAAAAATGTACGAATCTATTTTCCGTGTACGAAACATAAAAATATAGAATTATCTCCAAGTATTTCTTAGTCTCACAAATTTCCTAAATTGTGCAATGCAGAACAAGATAAAAAAGTGATCACCTTCAATCCCTGAGGGCTGCGGTAACAATACTTTATACTTCATAACATAAAAGGCCCTATTGAGAAATTGTTTGTATCTTCGGTAGTCTGGGAGGAAGCAGTTAGTAATGCCCTAAGTGGAACATCCTGATATTAATGTGTGACCTGTATACAATTTGTTGATTCATGTAAATCATAAAGGTAGACAAAATACGATTGAGTATATAATACCTACACATCAGTGGGAAAAGACTAACGTATTTAGAATTTCTAACATTTGTAGAAAACAAGCTTTTTTTTACATGTCTCGACAGTAGCTATTTTTTAACAGGTATCGAGCTTAGGTAACCCTTCTATAATTTTGACTTATTCTTTCATGTAGAGTTAGTTCATTTTGAATTGTACTACCCTTGTTGGGACATCCTGTATACATTACTGTATATTTTTATTAAACTATATACTTACATAAATTTTAATGCAAAATAAACATTTGCAGTCTGAGTACAATGGAAATATCTTAGGAACCTCAAATGTAATGGACAGTGAAAAAAAAACTGGTTCCCCCCTGTACTCATTTTCCAAAATAATAGAGAGAATTTCGCCAGATAAAACTAGCCCAGATGGCACTTCGTATACACTTAGAGGGGTATGTTTCATATTATCATTTATTTAAATATAAATTATATACTGGATGTAACATAATTTTTGTATCTAGTTGGGAAAAGATATGACATCATATATTCAAAATGAATTGGAAGCATTGGAAAGAGAACAAACACAAATAGATATTCAAGCTGGAAAACTTGAAAAGCAACTTCGTACAGCTATGGAGAGTGATAATGAAGATGAAACTGAAAGACTGATGTCTCTATGGTTTACTCTTGTTAACAAAAAAAATGCCCTTCTGAGGAGACAAATGCAGTTGAATATATTGTGAGTAACTATTTTTTAAACATTCTGGTAGTATTATTCATATAAGTTTTAATTAGTAAATTACATATTAAATTTAATTAACACTACTTACACACTTCCATATATTTTAGAGAGAAGGAAGATGATTTAGAACGACGATTTGAACTTTTAAATCGCGAATTACGGAGTATCCTAGCAGTAGAAGATTGGAGAAAAACTCCTGAACAGAAAATGCGAGAGAACTTACTTTTAGAAGAATTAGTTTCTATTGTAAACAAAAGGGATGAATTAGTTCATCATCTTGATACACAAGAAAGAGCGTAAGTGTATAAATTTAATTTGTATTTACAAGTGATGTTGCAATGTTTCTGATTAGAGAATGTTCATTATGTACTTTAATAACAAAATCTAAAAATACTTTAACTAATATTGACCGAAAGGGTAAGTAGGATGTAAATGAGTGATATTTATCGCCCAGATTTCCGAATTCATTTATAAAATTTCTAAATCAAACAATTTCAGTTACATCTAGCCATTAGGTTAAGCCATTTCGACTGCAAAAAAACAATATAGTTGATGTTATAATATATGAAGGATTGACAAAGAGAAGCGATTACTACTTTTTGTGAGTGTCTCGAGTTAAGGGAGGAAAAATCGGCAATTGGCAGGTGGTTCAGTGGTTAGAGCGCTGTTTGCAAGCAGTTTGCAATCTATATCCTTATTTTTTTTTCTTCAAATTTTTCAATATTCCCCTGTTATTATAAAATCGCATTTGTTAAAAACAATTGCAAAATAAATGGTCAAAAAAATTTTTTTTGCTCGAAACAGTTTTTATTAGGTACTCTTATGTCTCTACTGTAAGCACCCAAAAGCTCATTTTTATCAGTTTGTTAGTTTAACAGCTATAATTTATTGAAAAAAAGTTAATACCATATTTCAAACAGCTGTAAAATCAACAATTTTTAAAATTTTGAAAAATCCTTCGATATACGTTTATACATATATTACTAAAGACTATAACATATCCAAATTTGAGCAAAATTCGAAATGGTATTCCAAAAAGTGTCCGACTTCGCGTGGAATGACCCTGTGACGTTGGTACTTCTTGTTTCTTCTTTTTTTATACTCTCCTTCTCCTTCATTCTGTCTTTATTGTGGTGTCTAATAGCCTAAATGTTACAATCTAACTTAAAATTTCATTATAAAAAGTTGATATACATTCATGATGGTACACCACATGCTATGTACTGAAATCAATTAACATTTATTTTAAACTTTATGATTAAATCTAATGTTTGTATTTCCATATTACAACTATAAATTGTTAATAATTCCTATATTAATATTTATTTCGATATATTGGAATCTGTATCATTTGAACGAGGCAGTCAAAACTTAAAATTTGCAGCATCACTAGTAGACTTTTCTCAGAATTGCAATACAAATGTCTCGGAATTTCTTTACTGCCGTATTACATAATTCTAAGTTGCTGCTAATATCGTTAAACTCTCTAAAACATAACGATGATGACAATACAGCATACCTTTTAAAAAAAATAAAGGTGACTTTGAAATCTCAGTAAATAATATCTAAACAGGTATTAATTTCCATTATCGTGTATTTCCTTTCAAATCAGATTACTTTTGCATTAACAACTTTTTTGTACTTACAACAGTTCACGAAGTAAGAAACTGTATAAATGTGGAACAGTCTTACTGTACAATTTACAAATATAATATATTTATTCCCTGTTTGTTCTGTTACAGTATTGAAGATGATGACGAAATAGAACGTGATTTATCTAGAGCCGGTTTAGCTCAACGAAATAAAAACTGCGTGGTTCAATAAAAACCTAATTTCACTTCTTTTGCTACAGCAGTGAAAGATAGGTAAGTTTTCTAATGAGTAGAAACAAGCCGTTCTGATTGTTAAAACTGATAAATGAAATATTTTTAAATGAAATATTTTTAAATGAAATATTTTTAAATATTTCATTTACTTAACACGTTCACTATAATGTGTCACATATGTGTGACGCACCGATTCTTGTGTCAGTTCGATGTCACATATATACGACAACGACGAATTTATCAGTTCTTTAAAAATAATATGTCACACGTATGTAAACATCAGATCAGTGTCGTATGTGTGCTATGCCTGTAAACATTCATTGCATTGAATAGAATTACTAAAAATGTTGCATGGTGTATGATCTACGGTTTTTCAGACGAACCGTAACTACTACATAGACTGAAGATTTTTATGCAAATAAACGTTCTCATACACTGATATTTTTATTTCTTAATATAATAAAAAGAATGGGACTTCGATCAAATTTATTTCGTCTTATAGAAGTTTTGGCAACGTGTATTATATTCCTGTTAATTTATAAAACGCGTAAATTTTATATGTTTGAATGCGTTAAATTGCATAAGCATCCGCGGTCTACTGATGACGAATGCGTTAAGAATCATAGACAACGATTGCAGGTGTGACCCATTTTGCTGTGGAGTTGCCAAAGAAAATACAAAAATTTTTCCTTGAAAATAAAGTCAAGGATTTCGTAATCTGACACAGAAATATTTAAAAACTTATTTTGTACCATGAATTACAACCAATTGTATAACGATTGTTCCATATTTATATAAATTTATTATTAAGCATTGTGTCAGTACCATTTCTCATAGTGGATCTGCGTTTGCATTAAGAACTGTTCCATCAAAGAAAAATATAGAAACAAATAAAACTTAATATAGCGCCGTTAATATTGTAAAAAATGCATCTTCACTTGTGTAAAAATCAGTTTTGATTATTGTGCAGTATGTTAGCATATGATAGAAACATCTTGTGAAGAAAGCAATAGAGAAAAAGATATATCATTAAGAATGTCTTTAATGCAAATAAGGTGTAAAAATCGAAACAGAAATTAAAGAAAAATGGGAAAGAATTATTAGAATATGTAGTATGTCACTTTTGCAATGTAATAAGGTTATACATTACATTTACTATTTTGGAAAGCTCACATTTATTGATTACATTTCAAAGATTTATAGTGCATTCACTCATTGGGGGTAAAAAAATGAATTATGATGAAGTATTCTTAATTATTCATTTCATTGCCTATGATACTCTTCACAGACTATACTTTATTTGTGCCATATTAATATCCTAATTTGTGTATAAAAATCATTGTGCGCTTATTTCTTTGTAAAATATTTGCCATTTTAGAGAAATAATATAATATACAGTTTTTCATAAGATACTATACTGATTATTTATTACTGAGTTAAACCGGTTTAGTGCCAAGAAGCGTAATTTTTTTCTGTACGTTACAATATGAAAAGTACAGTAAATGCTGTTACACTTCCTTTTCATTTATTTCTTATAAAGATTGGAAGACGAGGAATTTAATGAAAGAATGTTTTATCTATAATATTCAGCATACTGTGTTGTGTGACACATGATTTTCATGATGCCTTCCGGCACTCAGGTGGTTATTAATTATATGCATGAGGCCTAATCAATTTCATATATTTTTCAATATGTAGACAAACAAAATTCTGCAGTGCTTTCTTTTGAAAGATTTAGTACTCTATAATTTTTTATATTACGAAAGTTAATTCGGTTTTACAGAGATAGTATTATCTTTTAGTTTTAATAAACTATAATTATTTTAGAACTGCGTTAAGATAAATGAATAAATCAACAACAATAATTTGTATGCAAGATTTGAAAAACATAAATACTAGCATTAGGTACGCATTACTATTTTTGTTTTGTGAAGTGTTATTTTAATTATTTATTGCCGTACTTTTGTAAGGTTTCAGAGAGGATAGTATATATATTTTAATAGTTTGACAGAAACAAATGCATGGAGCATATAGTGAAATGAAATTATGGTTAAAGACTATTTTCCTTGAAACTGATTTTTTTTTTGTTAGTTTTTACCTTGTATAAACGACATTGTCTTTTCTCTTCAAGTAATTTTATCTGATTTTATATGAGCAAGGAAATATTTTCAGTTACCTGCAGATAGTACGTATTGTAAAGTGTAATAAACAAATGAAACACCTTTTAAGTGGTATAAATGCATGTATGAAATTGTGTTAATATTATGCTCAAGAAAGATTAAACAACTGTTTTGAAAGTTTGGAACTCATTCTTTTTCTGTAATCAAACTTTTAAACAGTGTAACATAATGGAATTGGTATGGGCATATTATACCGAATATAACTGCCATAATCGTTTGTTAACTACATAGGAAAATAACAGTTTCTCTGAATATACATGTATTAAGCAAAAAGTGGTGTGTTTTATATCCTGCAGATTTAGTTTAAAAAGATTACTATTGGATCTCATTTCTGGCTTTAATATTTCGAGTAAAATTAGTCAAATTCTGTTATACGTATAGCACCGAAAAGCGATAACAGAAAGAGACGAAGAATTGAACATGGTTCTCACTAATTTTTGTGAATGTAATACTTGCGCGTTTTTTGTGTTAAGTGAAGTTATTGTAATAAGATGTTACGTTCCTTATCAGACAGCGAGGAGTTAAACAACACTGACTACTTGAATTCTTCAATACTCTCAATGTTAAGTCGATTATTGAGGCGCGGAGCGTTACTAGAAATATTAATGAAGTTGCAATATTACAATGTAATTGTACAAAATTTAGTTTTTACATTATGCTACCTACCTTTATTAATATTAGTTAATCGAATGCTGTTACAAAGGAAGATATTTGATTTGTATGACTAATTTAGCAATAATTTATTATTCTAGTGCCTACAAATATTTGTATTTGAGAGCATAAACTTGTATTTAAGACGATGATTGTGGTATGTGTGCATATACCTACATGTGTGTAATTATACAGTGTATCTCGTAATAATTCTTTAAGCAATCAATAAGGCTCAATAAGTAGAAATAAAATGAAACTCAATTATTATATTAGACGGTTATTTTAAAATTTATAACTTCTAAAACATTTTAAACAATTTAGTTACGAAAACTAATACGTAAAAATTATTTACAATATTTTAATATGCTGTTATTGGGTGCAATACAAAATAGTGTTTTTGATCATCGGAATCTATTTTGTTTTTTTTTTATTTCGAGATACTCTGCGTAAATTCTATATCAAAATGCTCTCATATCTTTAGTCTCATCTACTATTGTATTCATAATTTATTTTATTCATTATTATTAAGAATATTGAATATGATATACTGCAATTGTAAAAATAATGGCAATTCTTGCTAGAGCGTAATCTTATATAGAATTACGATTTCTTTTGTTATAAGCGGTGTTATGTATTTAATAGTAAATCACTTTGTGTGGAAGAACAAATGTACGATATGTCAAATCGTATCATGCAATACCTACTAATAAATGAAATAAAGCACTGCAAGAAAGTATGAAAAAGCTCCTGGAATACTATTCTGTACTTTTTCATGTAATATAACTATGTTGAAATTTTCCCTTTTATAATCCATTGCTGGAAGACTAGCTGTTATATACTTGATTACGTATCGTTACGTTCTCCGGATTCAACGTGCGAGGGGCGAGGGCCCCCAGGAGTTGCTGTCTCTGAGGCTCCGTAGGTTGGAGGCTCCAGGTCATCTGGGAAACATTGCCTGTCATCGCCATTGGGGGTGCCGTGCGTAGGCCCTCGATAGATACGTCGCAGGCCAAGGGTTTTGGCTAGCGACGGACCCGAAGACTCTGGCGTCGTACCCGCCATAAATTAAAAGACTCTCATGTAGCTTTGCTGCATATTACGGTTAGAAAACGTTTCCTCTAACGAGGAGAGGCAGTCTTGGACTACCCTTGTGCAGATACGGAACGCTCTTTAGTGCGCCATCAAAATTCTGTAGCATCCAGATCATTATATTTGTGAAACACATCCATTCCTTCATTTTGTAAATTTAATCTTACAATCGGTACTTCCTATTCGGCCAGAGTTTCTTCCGCAAAAATCACTAAATTTGTAAGCTTTATATCTTGAAAACCAGTTAAATTCGGGTGTATACATTAAAGGTCAGTAAATTCGTCTTGAAAAGTACTATTAACTGGCCTGAAGAAAAATATGTAGTTCCATTTAAAACAACGAACTTGACAATCATATCTCGGAAGATAATAATATAAAAAAAAGTTCGTCTTCGTTAACAAATGTGCCCCCTTGTACCATACAATTTTCATATAAACAATTTTTTTATACCTCTAATACGTTAGGAAATAATGGACTATCCACGTTTACGGCGGTCATCCTTATGTACATTGTCCATTTTTATCTGAGTTGCTTCTACCATTTAAATGTACCAGGCAGTCGAAAAATCGATTTTTTTTTATTGAATTTTTCGAAACTTGTGTTTCCTGAGTAACATGCCGTTTGGTTTATGTCGAAATTCGCAAAATTACGAATTTGGCAACCGTAAAGGTCAAGCGGCGCATGAACTTGTTTTCGTCCGAACGCACGAAGTCGATCGAGAAAAGTAAGTAGAAGGGAGCTTCCTAGAGGTTTCATACTTGAAACAAAGTGTATTAAATTCAACTGATTCTTAAATATTGTCTTATAAACACATTCAAGGTTTTTTACAAGCGTACTAAACGTACTATGCTGCTGAAAATCATTAGGCGAGGTATGTATCGATAATCAAACTTTAAAATCTTCTAAAACTATAAATGCGTTGTTCTCCGTTTTTCATTTTCGCTTCGTTCTGCAGTGTTGACTCAAAAACGAAAGTTCCGATCCACTCAATTCAAATTCGAGTATGTTCATAAAATGTGTAGTTTTGGTCTGAACCTAAATTGGAGTTAATAAAAACTCTCATTTTCTATTAAAAAAACTAAAGCCTCATTTTTTTAACAAAAAACGCACTTTTCTGAAAAATCGTCATTTTGTAACCGTGATTTTTATAATTTTGCTTCTTTTATAGGTTAAGTGCAGAACCAGAGGTATTCTAAAGAAAAGTTTACAAACAGGTCGCTGGATTTCGTTTCGTTTCGTCAATATCACTGCAACATAAGAGAACTTTTTTCAAAAGTGTTAACGCCACCGGCGGGCTTGCTTTATGGCACGGCCAAATCTTTTTATGTGCTTCAGCACATCCGTGAAGACCACATCTGGTTGCCAAAGGCTGGGTAAAATTAATTTGCAGGGCGGCCAGGAAAGACTAATTTTCGGTGCATTTGAATTCCGAAGTGCCGCGTCATAAATGCAACCACCCGAAGGGTAACGGTAAGCCAGCTCGGGACAGTTCAACGGGACTCGCGAGCGGTAACAGCGTCACCCCACTCTTCCTATTTGACAAAGTCAGTCTAGTCTTGTCATTTAACAGTGCAAGTTAGAAGATCCTCTGAAACTTCAGTGTAGTTTGTGCTATGTTTGTTTCAAATGTGTGTTATAATATAAATAACTGATAATTATTATAACTTGTGCTAGTACATAAACTGAGTCTGCTATGTTTTCAACGGAAAACGAGATAAAGTCGTTATGGAAGAATTATCAAGGACACAATTTTCGAGATTGAGTTCAGAAGAAAGGAATCTGTGTTTGAAAAAATTATTGAGTGAATCAGCTGCAGAAAGCAATGTGCCGCCAGACAGCGACGACGAAGATTGGTGTCCCGCACAACGCGTGCAAGTATCTTCCTACTGCGAAGGAAGATAATGTGGAATGATGAAAATGTCAAGATGAATGAGTGGGAATGTATGTGAGAGTCAGAACAGATGAGCGCATGCGTGCGAATGATTTGTTAATTGATGCGTGATTGGTGCGTGAGAGGTCATGCCACTTAGCGACAGAGGCGATCGACAAATCAAAAGACGTTAGACGCTGGACGACAAAAGACAAAGGACGCTGGATAACAGTCGAATTTAGACGGTCGGAGTGAACGCATAGACGAATAGACGGTAGACGAATAGACGAAAGAATAGAAGAAGAGGCGAAGAAGTGAACGCATAGACGAATAGACGGTAGACGAATAGAAGAAAGAATAGAAGAAGGAAATTCTGAGGTAACTTATTGTGATATGTATACAGGGTGTTTCACCACCCCTGTCAAACATTTTAAGGGGTGATTCTACAAGCCAAAATAAGACGAAAATCAAGAATAAAAAAATCGCGTCCGAGGCTTCATTTTTGAGTTATCGATGTGCAAAAAACGGGCCAAAAACGCCTGTCCAGCGGCAGCACTCCATACACGCGCAGTGTCTGGCATCGCGCGCCAAGTTCTCCGTACAGAGTGCTCGCTTACCGATGTAACAGAAACTATGACATACCATACGATGCGACAAGTCATTACATTCTTGCGACAATTTATGAAGAAACACACACCTTTCGTTGACGGCATTGAACCTGCCTACTTGAAAAAATCCACAAGGGCATTTCAAAACTCGCCTCACCGGATTCTCAAGCAGAGAGGGTGAATGCAATTTCTAATTGACGATTTTGTCCAAAAAAATCACCCACACGCACGTACACACGCACCGCGATTATTGTATTCGCAAGTGTCATGTGTACACGCACCACGATTGTCCATTTCATCACACACACGCATCGCGATTATTTCATTCGCAAGTGTCCATGAGAATTACACGCACTATGATTGTCCCGTCCGCGAATGTCCACAAAAAAATGTTCAAAGCATGCACAAAATTTTGCACCTGAAAACACACGCCAGGCGATTGTCCCGTTCGCGAGTGTCCACTTAATCACACACATACGCACTGCGATTACTTTACCTACGAATGCGAGATTACTTTACTCACGCACAGAAAAATAGTACGAACGAAAAAATCTAAAAAGCTAAAACTAATCCTTACACTGAAAGTAACATTAAATTGACAAAGAGACTGCTTTCTACGCGAGAAATATTTCCTGCCGATTACAGCTGTTCGAGAGGCCGAGGTCAACGATCGAGACATGAGACAATGTAAGGGCACTGGCATGTAAACAGAAAAGCGTCGATATTTGCCGACATGAATGCAGTGTTGGGCAAAATTTTATTCAGATAACAGATAATGAATAAGAGTAACAAATAAAATTTTATTCCGTCACTAACGAATTAGAATTTATTCAAATAAGAATTTATTCGTAGAAGAATTTATTCGAATAGGAACTTATTTGTGGTAGAATTTATTCGGATAAAAATTGATTGATTTTTTCTTTTGATTTAAAACAATCAACAAATATCCGTATTATTGTTCGAATAATTTATCAGTCATTAGTCGAATAGATTATTCGAATACATTTGCACTCGGTATTCGAATAAATTACTGAGATAATTATTTGAGATAAACATTTATTCGAAATAATTCGAATAATGCCCAACTCTGCAGGAAGGCACACATGTTCTACACTAACACATTTGCGTAACATTTTTCAGTCTCGCGTGAAATTTAACCAACGTCTCCTCTGTAAGGAAAATTTGTCAATAGCGTGCTCATCGTTCTATCATCTCTGTAAAAAGTGATCTTTCCGACGCGTGCAACTGCGCACTTCACTGATACACACACACCGCGATTATTTGACTTGGTACTGTCCATATGAATTACACACACTAGAGTCTGCGGATAAATGAAATTTACGCATCTGAGGCCGTTGTCGTCGAACGATGACACGAGATCAGCTGCAGGTTCTGCGTTCGAATTACTGATCGCACGCACAACACATTGTCGCTGTTCAACGGTGAACCGTCACGACGGAAGAAACTTCAGCATCGGTGCTAAGAATTCTAATTCTTCAGACATTCTATTTTTATACTTTTTATCAAATAAACGGCACAGTATCAGACACGAACACTTCTTTCTACCTCGAAGTTTGGAAGAATACTGCATCGTTGGAAAGAAATGAAAGCGATCGGTTCAACGACATTCGTCGCGGTACTACAAAGTATAAACAGTTTCGACTCTCGGAACCGAGTTACCGCTGCCTGGATCTCGAGCGTGCAAGGGATAAATAAGGACACACCGATTAATAACAAAGCATCGACACAGTTTTTAGTCTCTCCAATGGAATTTGTCCAAGGTCTCCTCAGTTTGGTGGCTGTTGCGAACGAGAAAACAGCTGTAATCGGCAAGAAATATTTCTCGCGTAGAAAGCAGTCTCTTTTTCAATTTAATTTTCCATTCAGTGTTAGGCTTAGTCTTAGCTTTTTAGATTTTTTTATTTCTAGAATTTTTCTGTGCGTGAGTAAAGTAATCTCGCATTCGTAGGTAAAGTAATCGTAGTGCGTACGTGTGTGATTAAGTGGACACTCGCGAACGGGGCAATCGCCTGGCGTCTGTGTTTTCAGGTGCAAAATTTTGTGCATGCTTTGAACATTTTTTTGTGGACATTCGCGGACGGGACAATCATAGTGCGTGTAATTCTCATGGACACTTGCGAATGAAATAATCGCGATGCGTGTGTGTGATGAAATGGACAATCGTGGTGCGTGTACACATGACACTTGCGAATACAATAATCGCGGTGCGTGTGTACGTGCGTGTGGGTGATTTTTTTGGACAAAATCGTCAATAAGAAATTGCATTCACCCTCTCTGCTTGAGAATCCCGTGAGGCGGGTTTTGATATGCCCTTGTGGATTTTTTCAAGTAGGCAGGTTTAATGCCGCCAACGAAAGGTGTGTGTTTCTTCATAAATTGTCGCAAGAATGTAATGACTTGTCGCATCGTATGGTATGTCATAGTTTTTGTTACATCGGTAAGCGATCACTCTGTACGGAGAACTTGGCGCGCGATGCCAGACACTGCGCGTGTATGGAGTGCTGCCGCTGGACAGGCGTTTTTAGCCCGTTTTTTACTCATCGATAACTCAAAAATGAAGCCTCGGACGCGATTTTTTTATTCTTGATTTTCGTCTTATTTTGGCTTGTAGAATCACCCCTTAAAATTTTTGACAGGGGTGGTGAAACACCCTGTATATATATCTATCTTCCGTACACAATTACGCATACGACCTCTGAACCTCTTACTCATCAACCCCGAGTCATACGCTTGAACCTCTTATTCATCAACCCCGAGCCATACGGTTAAACATCATACTCATCAACTCCTACTAATATCCAAGAATGCCTATTGGACCTTTTCCTTCTCCCGCTACCTTCTAAATCAAACCTCTGAACTTTCGTTAAGGATCCGCTAACATTAATATTCACTTACGTCTAAGATCCTGAGACAGACACACAGAAGAATTGCTACATCCAAACAGTTCTAGAAACTATAGTCTAAGTGCTTTTACAAACTTGTAAGATTTCGTGTACAAAAGTTTAGTAGAATAAAATTATTCTTTTTTATTTAAAATACTAGCCATCGGAATCTAACAAGAGATGTTGAAGCCAGAGCTGACGAGAGCGAAGAAGAATGCGAATCGGAGCTAGGGGCTGAAATAGAGAGCGAAGCAGCGAGCAGAGACGATAATGCGATTGCTGGAGAGGAAACCATGAACACATTTGTGGCGAAAGATAAAACAGTCTGGAGTAGTATGCGACAAAGAGTTGGACCACGTAGAAGCACGGAAACTCTATCGATCTGTGATACGTTCAAGAAAATCTTTACAAATAAAATGATTGATATCATAGTTCGTCACACCAATAAAAAGGCATTAGCAGTATCTGAAGAGTACAACGCTAAAAATCCCGAAAAGCTGTTTGAATGGAAAGCCTTGACGCCCCGCGAGATGTACGCATTTTTGGGAATTCTAATATGTGTAGGTGTGAATAATTCAATCACCGATCATACGACTGACACGTGGAAATTATCGTCATATCCTTTATTGCGAATATCGCTTGTATTCGTGCTCCATCGTTGAGAATCGTACAGGTCTGGCATTTGCTCCGTCTCCTCGATTTTAGCCGAATGTTTGAACGATCAACTTAGATCTGAGTACATGATAGATAAGGAGAACCAGAAAAATTAAACGTGAAGACATTAAAGATACTGGGATTTTTCAGAACGACGAATCATCGATACCCTGATCGCGGCATCCCAAGTCGAAGGTCACGGACCAAGAAGTTGAACAATTCGCGACCAGAATCTACTCCAGTCTCGTTTTAGATGGTGTCCCTGCTTCCAGTAGCGTCGACAGAGTTTCACACAACAAAGATGTCACAGAGAATACCGTGCGACGATGGGAATCAATCAATTTTGGAATATTTTGCGTTTTATACGTTTCGATGAGTCCAATACGCGCCAAGCACGCATGCGTGAAGATAAAGCTGCTCCTATTAGAGATTTATGGAATATGCTAAATTATAATTTATCAGAGATGTAAAAGCCTACAGAAAATTTGACGATCGACGAACAGCTCTACCCTTTCCGAGGTCGAACTAAATTCACGCAGTATATCCCATCAAAGCCAGCAAAATATGGCATAAAAATATGGTGGATCTGTGATGCGGAAAATGCCTACCCACTAAATGGTCTAATTTATACTGGAGAAACAGAAAATGCACGTGAAGCCAACCAGGGTGAAAGAATGGTGAAAGAACTTGCAGCAAATTATGAAGGATCTGGAAGAAATATTTGCATGGGCAATTTTTTCGCATCTTTTCCCCTAGCCAAACATTTGCTTTCTTGGAAGGTGATAATTGTTGGCACTTTGAAGAAAAACAAAGCCTACATTCATAGAACAATGGCTCCTTCCAGAACGAGAGAAGAATTGCTAACGATATTTGGATTCCACGAAAACGTAACCCATAAAAAAACAAAAACTCTTATGTGCCGAAAAAAAACAAAGCAGTCATCGTACTCAGCACGATACACACAGATATGGCAACATCAAACGACGCTAAGAAGAAACCAGAAATGATACTTGATGATAATAAATACAAGAGTGGAGTTGACACTGTGGACCAAATGTTACAAAGATACACAACTCATCGGCGGACAAACGGTGGCCACTCGCTTTATTCTTCAATATCATTGACATCGCAGCCCTTGCTTCGTACATTATTTACTATGAAAATAATAAAATGCTTCCAAGAAGAAGCAATCAACGAAGGGTGTTTTTGAGGAAACTCAGTGAAGAGCTCGCTTTACCAATTATTGAAGATCGGTCTCAAAATTCGCAAGTAATGAAACAGTTTACTACAAAGCTTGCTATTGGCAGCGTCCTTGGCAGGCCAACGAAAATTATAGATATTCAACCTGGAACTTCAGAACCGAGACTGGATAACATAGGAAGAAAAATTATTAGTGGCTCTTGTCACTTGTGTTATAGAGCAACAATAAAAAAACGCAGAAAAACTAGAAAATCTTGTACCGCATGCAAAAAGCCTGTCTGCGACGAGTATGTAATAACAACTACTAACTGTAAAGAATGCGTTTGAATAAATAATTATTATTGTTTAGACATCGGTTTTTGTTCATTTAATCATCTCTGTAATTATATATTCATATAACAGTTATCATATAACAGATGATATACTACATATTTCTACAAGTGGGCACCCGGGTACCCCTGGTATTGAGAACGACTATGTGAACTTTCACTCAACAATTTTTTTAATTTAAGGACGAAAAAAATATGCAAAAGATTTCGCTTTTAAAAGGCTCAAATCGCAACGAATTGGGCGATCTTTAAAAAATTCTCACAAAATGTATTCAGATGGGCAGCCGGGTACCCGGTTATTGACGTAAGGGTTAAGTTTGCCAATCGATGCATGTTTCAGAATACAACTTCTATCTGCCCTTCCTTTTCCTCTGTATTATTATTTTTAATTTTTTCCGTGCCGAAACCACTGATTTTTCACCAGACCTATGTCTTCCTTCCATATGTACAGGGTGCGTGGAAACTGTACGCCACGACCATCATAGCGTGATTCTACACCTTTGGATCGGTGTATATTTGTTAAAAAAAGTTGCCGCAAAATTGACCTTGACCTTGAAATTCAAGGTCAAATTTTTTTTAATCGTATCGTATTCTACTCGCCGCGAGGACAAAAAGTGTGAAAGGAACCATGGATCGCAACTCAACCGTTCTCTTGAAAAATGATAAAGTTCCAATAACTGGTAATTATCGACAAAGCAGACGACCTCACCGATTTTTATGAAATTGAAATATGTTGTCAAGGTCAACATTCTAAAGAACTTTCTCTTATACATATAACCGCCGCTCGGCTTTAGTTTCCCAGATATTCGCAAAAATGTATTCGATACTATACAGGATGTCCCACCTAACTTTACCACCTGGAATATCTCGCTTGTTGTTGATAATATTAAAAAATATTTTAGAAACAAGTTGAATGGTTTCGAGGGGGACATAATTTGACATGATTGGTTTTCCGTAGGTGAACGCGTAGAGGACACCTGAGGTCATCGGTGTTTTCTTATATATAATCATATATTTTTAATACATTATTCGATCCAGCTGGGGGCATTCCCTACAAAAAAGTAGAACCTGTTTATACCGAAAAACTATTAGTTTAGGAGATATTTACATTTACTATTGGTTTCTGTTATAATTGCTTCTGATATAATTGCTACGGAAAAACTAATCATATCAAATTATGTCCCCCTCGAAACCATTCAACTTGTTCCTGAATCCGTTTTTGTAATTCATTCGAAGCGATAATGAAATGAGTTACTCGATAAGTATTAATAAGTAAATGTGATTCAAATTATATCTTGTTTTGTCTCATTTTGATCAGAACAATCTCATCAATATGTTATAAACTTTTTCATACAGAAAAAGTTAAAAATAAAAAAGTTTAAGTGTCGTCTTTATTATAACATTTGATACGCGGGTATTTAAATCTCTCGGTTGCCTCGACTCTCATTCCATCCTTCTCTTTTATTCGCTGTCCTTTTCTTTGTTCGGCAAACTTCAAAGGCGCGCTGCGAGGCTGGAAATGTAGTCTCGGTATGCCCAAACTGACCCATTCCTATTCCGAGCTGAGGGTCAATGTGGGAGGATTTACTGTACTCACCTCCACGAGGTTTTAACACGCGCTTCCGAGTCGCGATGGCGTCGCACCGCGTAAGCAGCAGTATTAAGTGCTGATTGTGTATTTGTTATGAAACATTTTGTTTATTCGTTACATCGTGATCGTATAATAAAATAAACTATTGTGCCGTAAGTTGTGCCACGTGGTCGCCCATTAATTTTCACTCGCCAACCAAACACGTCGCTCGCTCAGCGATGAACATTTGGTCCTTTGAGCTGGATAGTGGACGTGTAGTTGACGAGGGTGTTCCGGTGGTCACCAGCAGACGATCAAGATGGCAGACCGGCTAGCCGAACAAGAGCGGCTCCAACGGTCGATCGAGCGATCGCTCATCAATTTTAAAAAGCTCGGTAAGAGCAATATCACCGCCGCTACCGTCCGCTCCGGGATCGTTTCTCCGAAGGATGTCTGGCGTCAATATTTGGAGGGCGACCTCCATTTGGCCAGGACGATCCCTAAGGAGGAAAAGGCTTCATTGGACTACTTCCAGAAGGAGCGGTTCGAGGCGACGGAAGAGTTGTACCAGGCCTCGCTGGATCACATGACGAACCTGCTGGAAGACTTTCAACCAAGCGTGAGTGTCGCCATCTCCCGGCAATGCGTCCGAGCGCCCCGCCACGTCGCACCTCTCTCTCGTGCAACTTCCTGCGGTGCAATTACCCCTGTTCGACAGCAATCTGGACAAGTGGGAGACCTTTCGCGACAGATTCGAATCACTGATTTCACAAAATCCCAACGTCAACGGCTTCGCGCGAATGCATTATCTAATTTCTTCCTTGAAAGGTCGCGCTCTTGAGTGTATATCAAATATTTCCGTGACGGAGGATAATTTTAACATCGCGTGGGATGCTTTAAAAAAGCGATTCGAAGACAAACGTCGACTGCTTTACTCGTATCTATCCGCATTGCTCGGGCTCTCCACATTCACTCGCGAGTCCGTGTCCGAGCTTCAAACCATTCGCGATAAAGCTAGTATCACTGTCGCGTCCTTGTATCGGCTTGGACGCACCCCTGAAAACCTGTGGAACGACATGTTAGTACTTCTAGTTTCTCAGAAGTTAGACGCAACAACGCGAAAAGCTTGGAAAGTGCACACTAGCGACAATGACTCGCCACCTACTTTTAAGGGCTTGCAGAAGTTCTTAGATTCCCGCGTTCGTGCACTCGAGGACTTCGCGTCGAACTCTTCTTCCCATTCCGTCTGAAAATCGACACCATCTGCGCGTGTTCATGTCGCGACTGCGTCACCAGCTTCGCAAAATGCGTATCCCTTGTGCAAATCTCGGCACTATCTCGGGTCCTGTCCTTCGTTCCTCGCAAAGGGCCCGCGTCAGCGTAACGATTGTGTAAAGCGTTTGTCGCGTTGTTTCAATTGTATCAGTCTCGGGCATGGCGTGTCCGAATGCCCCACTAAATACTCCTGTCGTCTGTGTCAAAAACGTCATCACTCTTTGTTACATGTTGATACAGCAGGGCCATCGTCCGACCGTGCGACTTCGGTAGACACTAACTGTCCACAGTCACACGCCGCGTGTAAATCAGATGTCAATACTTACCTCGCGTCTACCAGAATGAATGCTCCTTGCGCCGTTTTGCTAGCCACTGCATGGATGACAGTAAGCGTCCCTTCAAGTCGCAGCGTGGTCACCCGAACCTCAATTGATAAGGGTTCCGAAGACAGTTTCATCACGAAATCCATGGTGCAATCGTTGCAAGCGAAACGAACTCGCGTCTCACAAGGAGAGTGCACGACCTTCGTCTCACCGATTTAGTTGAGACTTCGCACACTGGTAGATTTCGTCACCCTGTTTACGAAAATACCCCATTATAGGGGCAGATACTCAATATTTTTTTAGATATTCATGATTAAAGTTTTTATACTGTCTTGAAGCCCACTTGGACAGCACAGTTCAAGTAAAGAACCAACCATGGCGTGGTGCGTGGTGTGTTTACGAGAATTTGCTTCGCGAATACGGAAGCCTCGGGCATATGCAACGCGCCCCCGCGTCCTCTGATCCCGCGAATCTATGCGTTTATATTCCGCGTCACCCTGTATTACGGGACGGAAGTGCCACGACTCTCCTCCAGGTAGTCTTCAACGCGTCCAGCGTTACCTCAAATGGGTCGTCGCTCAATGACCACCTCTGGCCTGGTCCGATGTTGCAGTTGGACTTACCCAAAATCATTCATAGGTGGCGTCAATTCCGATACGTGTACATTGCTGATATCGCAAAGATGTATCGCCAGATCCGGGTGCACGTTGAGGATATTGATTTCCAACGCATTCTTTGAAACGATTCCACCTCTCTCTCCCCCATCGCGTATCAATTGCACACTGTAACTTACGGGATGAATTGCGCTCCGTTTCTCGCGCTTAGAGTTCTCAAACGTCTCGCCGACGACGAAGGAAGCGACTTCCCTATCGCGGTTCCTATCCTGCGGGATAATATTTATGTCGAAGGTGTGTTATTCGGCGGGGATGAACCTTCGTCCCTTTTTCAGGCACGGGATCAGCTTATAGGACTGTTAGGCCGCGGTCACTTTTTTCTTCGGAAGTGGGGAAGCAACTCAACCGACCTGCTCGCGGACATCGATCCAGCGGATCATGGCCTCGCATGTAGCAAGGAATTCGCCCCCGACGACAGCGTGAAGGTGCTCAGGGTCATGTGGAACCCCTCTCTCTCGACGCTTTCCAGTTTCATGTCGCTCTTCCTAGAGACACTCCTCTCCTCCAAATGCTCGATATTATCGGCCATTGCCAAATGATATGACCCCTTAGGTTGGGTCACCCCGGCCACAATCACCACGAAAGTTCTCATACAGGAGCTATGGCGCCTCGGGGTTGGTTGGGACGAGCCAGTTCCAAATTCTTTACTAATAAAGTGGGGGGCTATTCACTCCCGGTTGACTCACCTTAAAGCAGGCATTGGAATTAAGTGCTCACGACGGCCGATTTTCGGAAGCAACGCCCACTTTTTCCCACCGCGCGTCTTGGCCCCCGCGACAGCCGTAGTGCTCGACACGTCTCAAGCGCGTACCAGAAGCATTATACCCCATGGGTGATGTGGAAACGTATTTACACGATAGGATACGAGTGTCGCCCTAATGCGCCACGTGCGGTTCATGTGGTACGCGCCTGAGACGTGTCGAGCACTAAGGCCGTCGTGTGGGCCAAGACGCACGGCGGGAGAAAGAGGGCGTTGCTTCCGAAAATCGGCCGTCGTGAGCACTTAATTCCAATGCCTGCCTTAAAGGATTCGCGGTTCAACGATGGACTGGACTCCGACCCAATTCCTTCCACGTGGAGCTTCACGGCTTCGCAGATGCATCAACGGTTGCCTATGAGGCTGTTGTTTATATGAAAGTGGTCTCCTCCGCCGGTGAGGTCACCATATCTTTACTCGCTGAAAAGTCGAAAGTTGCCCCTGTCATTCCGATGACCATTCCGCGGCTTGAACCCTCCGCCGCGGTACTTTTAACCCGTTCGATTGAGTTCACCAAAACATATCTGGATTGTGCCAACATCCGATGCATTTGCTGGCCGGATTCCTCCGTTGTTCTCGCTTGGCTGCAGCAGCATTCGGCACGATGAAAGACCTTCGTGACCAACCGCGTCGCCACCATTCGAGCACGGCTTCCAGACACCGCATGGCGGCATGTTTCTACAACGGATAACCCGGCGAATTGCGCTTCGCGTGACCTTTCCGGCGACGAGATATGCTCCTCCACCCTCTGGTGGCGAGGTCCCTCCCGGTTCCACTATTCCAGGGGAAAATGGCCGCTAATGTCGGTTTCCACGGAGGCCACCGTTCCGCTCGAGGAACGCCTTTCAGCATACCAAGTTTCCTTGAAATCTGCGAAATGGACATTGTAGTCTCGCTTCTCGTCATAGCCGAAGCTTCTTCGCGGGACTGCGTTTGTACTTCAGTTCATCCACTCTTGACGGTCGCTTACTCGGTCCAAGCCGGGTTCGCAATCCGCTGTCCACACACTCTCCTCTGCTGAATGTCGCGCCGCAAAGAATTTTTGAATCAAGCGAATCCAAAGCTCTCTCGTTCCTAGAGAGATTCAAGCTCTTGCAGATAAACTGTCGCCTTCCAGCAAGAGCTCGAGCCTGTCCTTGAACCCGTTCCTTGATGACGGCGGGGTTTTACACGCTGGTGGACGGCTGCGACATTCAGAACTTCCCTTCCGCACGAAGCATCCTACCCTTCTAGCTTCGCACCCATTGGTCCGTTTGATTGTGGAACAGACTCATCTGCGAGCCTTGCACGTTAGCGTCCAATTCACGTTGAACACGCTCCGAGCCGAGTACTGGATTTTACGTGCACACAGTTTAGTGCGTTCCGTGATTCACTCGTGCGTCGTCTGCGTCCGGGAAAAGGCGTTTACTCCCTCTCAACTAATGGGCAACATCCCCTCTCCGCGGGTGAATCGACCCGTTAAATGCTTCGCTCACTGTGGTCTTGATTACGTTGGACCCGTGCAAATTCGCGCTTCCGCCGGTCGAGGTATTACGTCTCGTATGGCTTACATAGCCTTATTTGTTTGTCTGGCAACTAAAGCCGTTCATTTAGAATTAGTTGTCGATTACTTCACCCCCGCATTTTTAAACGCCTTCTCGCGGTTCTGTGCTCGTCGGGGTCTTCCGGAAGCGGTTTACTCCGACAACGGGACGTCCCTCGTCGGAGCTGATAAGGATTTGACCGCCGCCTATCAGTCCGCATTGCTCGATCCGAATTTTCGTAATAGGACTGCCTGTGACGGCGTTGCGTGGCATTTTATTCCACCATCTGCGCCCCATTTTGGGGGTTTGTGGGAGGCGGCCGTGCGAAGTGTGAAGCACCACCCAAAACGCGTCCTCGGTGACCGAAGCCTCACGTTTGAGGAATTCGCGACCCTGTTGTGTTCGATCGAAACGTGTCTAAATTCTCGGCCGATAGCCCCTTTGTCGGATTCGCTCGATGAATACGAACCGCTAACTCCTGGTCACTCTTTAATCGGAACGGCACTCGCCACCCCTCCGCAAGAATCAACTCTTCATCTCCAGGAGAATCGGCTTTCTCGGTGGCAGCTCGTTCGCCACATAATCGAACGCTTTTGGAAATTGTGGCGAACAGATTATGTGAATACTCTCCAGCAGTGAGAAAAGTGAAAACAGGCACAACCGTCGGAGTATAAACGCCCAGACACTCCACTTCGGAGTATAAACGCCCAGACACTCCACTTCGGAGTATAAACGCCCCGTCGTAAAATTGTGTCCGTTGCCGGTCGAAATCGAGTCACCGACAAGCTGAGCACCAGTGCCCGTCCTTAACCGTCAAACCAATGACTTGCGTTATTTGTTTAAACCCCCCCTCCGTCTCGTTAGGGCGGGCGGCGTTGTCCGTCTTTAGATTTGTAAAGCCAAGCGAGGCTCCCCACTAAACCGTATGTTTGCCTGTACTCTCGCGTGCTGGCAGCACCTCCTTTTCGAAACCCCTCTGCCTCGTCATGGCGGGCGACGTTGCGCGCTTTCAAACTTGTAAAGCCAAACGAGGCTCTCCGTAAAATTGTATGTTTCACGTACCGTTGCGTGCTTGCAGCACCAATCTTTCGAAACTATAGTTTCGAGGCGGGCGGTATGTCCAGGACAACCTGTGTTCGTCCCTCCAACCAGGGGGACGCTGAGTCTATTGAGAACATTCCTAACGACCAGAACTTGTTTTTACGCTCGAACGCGGTTATTTCACGCGTAACCGTCTTCTCGATAGCGCCCAGTAACAAGTCGAGCCAATCAATAGACGTTTTACATAATTGGCTCGCTGATTGTTCTTTGTTTTGGTTGGAGTTCGAACATAGGTTGCCGCAGGATCAGGCGATTGACTAGCCGCCAATCGACACCGCTCGCCCGTTTTGCGTCACCAAACAATGGCCCCGGTCAGGACGCTCTGAGTCTCTGCTCCTCCTGTTCTGTTCTCGCTTCCGTTCAGCAAACTTCGTCGAGACAACCACGAGCGCGCGCCTCTGCGAGACCCGCTCCGTACAAGTACTCACCTCCACGAGGTTTTAACACGTGCTTCCGAGTCGCAACGGCGTCGTATCGCGTAAGCAGCAATATCAAGTGCTAAGTGTGCATTTGTTTCAAAACATTTTGTTTATTCGTTACATCGTGATCGTATAATAAAACAAACTATTGAGCCGTAAGTTGTGCCACGTGTCGCCCATTAATTTTACCTCGCTCACCAAGCACGTCGCTCGCTCAGCGCTAAGCAGTGCCAGCAACTCAGCAGAATTCGATCGGCGATCATGCTGAACAATGTCGTTGCCGAGCGTGTTTTACGTTTCACTGCGAATGACTCATCGCATCGTATTCTTTAGATACACAAAGTATGGATCGCTCCAGTGTGGATCTTTGTTTACGTTAGACTTATTTATATATCGTATAGTGACAAATGACAGTCGAGAGAGTGGAAGTAAGGGTTTTTATGTCTGGACTCGTTCGATAGAATTTAGTTTTATTTGAAGAGTCGTACGATTACCATGGCCACAAAAACAAGAGAGTTATTGGTAGAAGAATTGGTCACGTCGCATTACGTTCGTTAAAGAGTTGGTTGCATCTAGTGAGATCGGGCTCAAGTTCCCTTTCGAATCAACAGTTAACCTTATAGAATCCGCGAGTTCGGTAGAAAATCTATTTGGCATTCTTCTTAAACCGCTCTTCTGTCCCCGCATTGCCAGTGCGTCAACACCGAGCATCCATCGCATAAGTAATAGAAACATTAAACTATTCGTGATACACACATACACTTGTAACCGAAACTGATTTTCTTGAATATACATTTAGTGTTCATTTATAAATTATATAATCACTTTCAAAACCCATAAATTATACCAGCAATCCTTATAATAGTAGTTGAACGTTCCCACACGATATAACTTTACCGCTAGAGTTATATCGACTTTTAATTTAGAGTGACGAGGCTAAACTAACATTTCCTGCGACTCCCTGATTTCGCATCAGGTTCGTTCGCACAACACATTTATCCAAAAGAGTTTTCTCTAACCTAGTGGGTCCCCAGTTTCGCATTGGGTTCGTCCACGACATCTAACCCATCCTGCGGCTCCCTGGTTTTGCACCAGGTTCGTCCGTATCCTACAGCTCCCTAATTTCGCATCAAGTTCGTCTTCACGTATCATCCTAGTGACTCCCTGATTTCGCATCAGGTTCGTTCACGAAGTTTCAACCTCCTGCGGCTCCCTGATTTCGCATCAGGTTCGTCCGCATGTGTCTCCATCCTAGAGGCTCCCTGATTTCGCATCAGGTTCGTCCTCGTTTTCTAAATCCTAGCGGCTCCCTGATTTCGCATCAGGTTCGTCCGCGTACCACACTAACAAACTGATAAACCATATTCCTTGCAAAATACACCTCGCCGGCCTCGTGCATTGCTAACGGCCCTGGCTCGTAACACATGTACGCGCCGGAGCGCGCGGTACAAATTGTGCTTTCATGTCGATGTGGCAGGACAGATATTAATTCCGGGCCTTTTGTTAAGAATTCATATGAAATTAATAGAAGAATGGTGTTTGTAATGAGACTTTTAGGCGTTGCTACAGAAGGAATTAATATGTTTTGCGGTTTGTTGGATATTGGGCAAGGTATTAGCATCAATTCATATAATACTTTTGTGCAACATATTCATACCGCGTTGAAGATAGTGTTTGACGTTTTGTGCAAAAAATCGGTCAAAGACGAACAAGAAGAAAATAAAAAACATGGAAGATCTGAAACTGATCTAAAAGTATCTGGCGATGGATCGTGGAAAAAACGCGGCTTCACGGCTGCAGGTAATGAGAAGGAAGTAGAGCACCCACCTCTTCTTCACCCAGACGTCTAGAAAAATATATTGCCCATTTACCAAGATTTGTCAAAAAGAGATCTGCTCGAGAGGTGCTTAGGTGGGCACACACAAAATCTAAATGAGAAGTTTTAACGCTACTGTATGGCGACTAGCTCCAAAACATCTCCATGCTGGCGTAAAAATTATTGAAATCGCTGCATATATAGCTGCTGGGATCTTCAACGAAGGATATTATGCAATATTAAAAATTATGAACAACTTGGAGATAAACGTTGGTCAGCAGTGCAAACTTTACACCGATTCGTATGACAACGCGCGACTGTTCACGCAGGGATGTCGCAGCTTGAGCAGCACAAAAAAGCCTCGTACAACTCGCAGACTGCAACAAATCGAGGAGAACAAATTTTACGAAGAAACAGAAGGTCAATTATACGGGCCTCGAATCGCAGATTAGCGTGAGAGAGTAGCAAGTTCCCAAAAATATTGACTTTTCTGAACCGAAAACTTTAAACGCGTTTTTCTCGGAACCACTTTTTTCAAATTGGCGTGCAACATAACTCAACAAATACATGATCAATCGTGCTGCCCCGGAGCTCACATGTACATAATTGAATTCCCCACCGGATGAACCTACTTGATTTATGATATTAATTATTTAAATTATGTTTATTGCATAATTAAGACGAAAATTTTACGCAAAAATCGCTATATTTTTTTCAGAGCCCCGTATTATTTTAATTTTGCACTTTTTTTAGCGGATTTAGGTTCTTCCGAAGCGTAATTTTATTAAAAAGAGTAATCTATTTGGTCTTTAGCTCCAGGACAAAATCAAAAAACCCTAGACTGCACGTCGATTAACACCATCGACGCCGAGGCCACGGAGAACGACATTAATAACTCCGCAAATAACGGACATATTAAAATAAAATAAAAATTTTTAATTCTGAAATATAAACGAAAATATACTAAAAGTTTCAGAAAGTTTCATAAAGCTTTTATATCATAAAAAAAATTCCCGAAAATCACCTAATTTTTAGCGGTTTACTTGAGTCTCCCCCCTTAAAAAAGAACAATACCTGGAAATACTTAAGAATCACGCCGTGCCTTGTGAAATAGCATTAATTGGTCAAAATTTCATTCTTATGCACGATAATGACCCTAAGCATACCTAAAAAATATGTAAATATTACTTACAAGAATTACAAGAAAGTAATGTCACACAAATTATGCACTGGCCGCCACAGTCACCTAATTTCAATCCTATAGAAAAAATGTGGGATGAGCGCAAACGCAGAGTACGAGGAACGGGACAAAGACCAAAAGAAGACTTGTGGCAACATTTACAAACTGTTTGGAATGAAATGTCAACAGATATCATACGGAAACTGACGTCTCGAATACCAAAACTCGTGGAAGCCATCATCAAGAAACATGGTGGTTATATCGATGAAAACAAAATATAAGGTTAAAATTCGATTTTTATTATAAATCTGTGATTTCACTGAACTCATGCGTGCCTTATAATGTAAAATACTAGATAAAATAAAATTGGTTAGAGTTCCTCAATAAATTTGCAACGTTTTTTCATAATTATTCCACACAGAGTAGGTGTCCTAATACTTATGGCCGGCAGTGTATATCTCTTTTATTTGTTTTTCTTCTTCAGAAGAGAGAGATGTTGGTCTATATTGCCTGTATAGAGGGCACTTTACTAGTATATGTTCCATTATCTCCATTTCGTTCCTGTTACACATTTTGCAAATTAAGTTATTGCCAATAAAATATGTGATCTCCTTAACTTATACTGTCCATCCTATTTTACCCGACAGTCTTTGTTGGGACAGAACTTTTTGTAAGCTAAGGGTATGTTTAAGTCTATATATTTTGCTTTCTCTCTTGAGGCTAGGTCTTTAAGATGCTTGTACTGGGCATTATATGTGTAGTCCTTTGTTCTGTCTATGTCTTCCCTGAAGGAGTTTTCTTTAATTCTCTCAATGATCTCATTCTGTTTAGTCTCGAGTATTCCTATATTTTCATTGCCCCGTACTAAGTCCTCATAGCCAAAATGGGCGAGAGCCCCGCTAAATTGTGAGTACCAGTTTCTTTTTGGATCTGGATTGACCCCATCCAACTATAGCAACATTTGGTAGCAACGTCTCGGGAAACGGCTCCCTCTCTCATAGCCAGCATTTTCTACCAATAATTTAGCGCTCTTTTTAGTATTTCATTTTCAACAGTTGTTTTACCTGTCTCTAGTCTGATAGTATAGCCTGGTGTATATCTTGGGACACCCAGTATTGTCTTCAGGAAGTTCGTGTGGATCCTTTCTATTCCTTTTCCCTGTTTTAACCCCTAAATACCTGCACAGTACATCAATGTAGCTAGTGTTATTGATTGAAACAGTTTGATTTGGGCATCTCAGCTGTTGTCTTTGGCCAGTATTAGCGGTTTTCAGATTGTTCCTATTGCAGTCTTTGCTCTGTTGACAAAATGCGACGCGGCTTCGTGAAATGTCCCTGATTGCGTAAACGGTACTCCAAGGTACGTATGCATTCACCCTCCCAATTATGGACTCACCATATTTAATTTCTTTTATATTCCTCCATCTGCCTGACTTTTTACAAACCAATATCCTGGTTTTATTGGTGTTTACTTGTACCTTGTTGAGTTGACAGTAGTTGTGGAGTGTATTCGCTTTTTCCTGTAGATCTAGCACATCGTCATTCATTACTACTAGATCGTCCGCGAACAAGAGAACGTCCATTTTTTTGTTTATTTTTTGAAAGCCGCTCATCATGAAGAATCTATCTATATCATAAAGTATCAGTGAGAACAGCGTAGGGCTCAATGAATCGCCCTGCAGCACCCCTTTAGTGATCACGATTGTATCCGTGTAGCTCGCATGTCCTATCTTGGCTTGCATCGTCGCCTTCTTGTATAAATCGGCTATTGTTTCTATTATTTTTGAGCTAATCCCGGCTTTGTAAAGTTTATGCCAAAGAAGGGGGTGCTGCTGCACGGAATCAAACTCTTTCTTGAAGTCTACCAACATGATGTACAACTTTCCTGTGACAGGTTTGGCTAATGCGGCAGCTATTTTGGCTTGAAGGATGAATACGTTGTCCTTGCAGGATTTTCCGCTCCTAAAACCCGCGTGACCTTCTGGCAGCACATCCTCACTCTCACACCAACAGTTTATACGCTTAGCTAAGATTGCCGTGAAGATTTTAGTTATGGTGTTCATAAGAGCAATACTTGCTCTTGAAGAATGGGTTAGTTATTCCACCTGGTCCTGGAGACTTTCCGTCTTTTATTATAACAATAATAATAATAATAATAGTTTCCCTAATATTACATTCAGTTTAGTTAGTTCGATGTCCTTGTCGAGATATGGGTGTCTAGCATCGTTGAAAACAGTATTCCACAGAGCTCTATTTTCATACAATCTTTTGAAATATATTTCCCATTCTTGTTTCTTTATTTTGCATTCTTCTGTTTGTTTGTAGGACAGTTTTTTTTATCACAAGCCAAAAACTTTTCGAGTCTTTCACCTTACTTATTGTTAGACTAACTTGGAGACTTCTTGTGTGCTCTATCTTTTTGGTTTTTAGTAACCTCTTGTAGTCAGCTTTAATTGTTAGGTAGGATTGCCTATTTTCGGGATTCGTTTCATGTTTTCAATTTTTTATAGACTCTTTTACAGCTTTTCTGAGCGCGTAACATTCTTGATCAAACCAGGGTTTGTTCCTTTTGCCATGTTGTGGAAAAGGTTTACTTGGTGATAGCATACCCAAGCATTCCGCTGACGTCTTTATCCTTTCCATTAAGTGGTTGCATAGGTCTACTGTGTCGTTAGTAATTTTAGGAACATGCAGATCCATATGCTCTCTGTAATCACTTGTTTTTTCATCGTTCCACACGAGTTTCTTTTCCGTCCAGATTTTGTTTGCCTTCTGTGTTTTGAAGTGCCCATTTCGGCTATTTCAAAATTGTTGAATTCATTAGATGCTTTGCTTGTGTCTTTATTTGATCTATGACACTTGCTCCTCTTTTATCTATATGAGTATAGTGGCCGGTGACATCTGCTAGGCTTCTTCCGTTGAGTACTATAAAACCCCTGTCCTCCAAACCTTCACAGAGTATTCTACCCTTTTTATATATGGTCTCGTCCATGGATCTTCTTCTACCTCTGAAAGGAGTTCCCTGTGTGACTTGCTCGTCTAATTGGTTTAGTTCACCTTTTTTGGCATTAAAGTTCCCGCCTCTAACAACTGGGCAGGAATATTTTTCCAATGTTCTGTCTAAAAAATCGAAGAGTGTTTTGATCCTATATTCTGTATTCGTATCTCTTATATATACGCTACATAAAGTAAAGCCTTTCTTTTTTATGGTAACTCTTGCGCAAATCCATGTATCACACTTACTTACTTCTACGAAATTATTAACTATTTTTTGGTTATAATTAATACTTAGTCCGCTAATTGCCCTCCCCTTGCTTCTTTCTTTGGTTGCTGGGTTGAGTACCGTTTTAAAATTATTTAAGTAATTGGGTGGGGGGTGGTGTTCTACCATTGACCATGTTTCACTTAAGCATAATATTGCACAGCTACTTAAAGTTTCTTCGTAATCTTCTTTTGTTAAATTTTGTAAGTTAGACAGACCATAAACATTGCAAAAAGTTATATCTATTGACTCCTTACTTATTGCTTCATGATTGCTGTGACTTAAGTTGTTATTAGTTTTCTGTTGTGCGAAATGTATTAGTATCAGTTACGGCAGTTCCGTTTTTCCATATGTATCTGACATTGTCTATGAAAACTTTTCTGTAGCCTACATGTGCTTTCTTCCCTTTTTCTCTTTCTTGCTTAGCTATTTGGGCGATATCCCTCTGTACCGCTTATTCCTCCTTAGTCATATCATTATCAATATAGATTTTTGTATCTTTTAACCCTCGTGCACTGTTCAAATAATTATTACATTGGTACTGCTCTGGTCAAATTGATCCGTATTGGAAAAACATGATAATATAGGGGATTTCAGTGAATAGAGATATTTCGCTTTGTGAAAACAGTAATATGTAATAAAAGCGTCAATTCGCTCTTTATATTCTACACGCTCTATCAATAGGTCTTTCTCTCATAATGTCTCACGTAAAACTCTCAACCAGATCTTCCTCTCGCAACATCTCGCTTAAAACTCTCGCTCTGCCATCCACTCGACGTCCGAAACTGACTCTTGACACACACACATATTCAACAGATAACATGCATGCACTCTTTAGGGCCTAGGCACAGTTCGATGATCTCACCGCACGCATCAGTCCGCATTTGCGTATAACCAAGCCCTACAATAATATCTAAATAAATCTAATTTCCGTGCATAATGGATGATTTATTACAAATATTGAACATGTAATTATATAAAAATGACATATTATTCCTATATAAAACACAAATAGTTCTTTTATTCGGTTAATGCCAGCGGCGGGCTTGGTTTATGGCACGGCCAAATCTTTTTATGTGCTTCAGGACATCGGTGAAGTCCACATCTTGCCGCCAAACGCTAGGCAAAATTAATTTGCAGGGCGGCCAGAAAAGACTAATTTTCGGTGCATTTGAATGCCGAAGTGCCGTGTTATAAACGCAACCACCCGAAGGATAACGGTAGGCCCCCTCGGGACGGTTCAACGGGACTCGCGAGCGAGCCCGCGTTCAGAGGAAAATCCCCGTTGTTGCCAAACTTCCGTCCACCGACGACAAACCCCTCCCTGGCTCTACGGTCCCCCCCACTCCACGAAAATGTCATTGGAAGGGAGGGAGGAACCTTCATCGTAGATTTTTGTAAATCTCAAAATATAGTATTGCTGCGCCGGGGATTATCATCGCACGACATGTTCACACTTATAACTTTATTATGAGGATATAAACAAGGAATGGCAGAGTCTATAATATCGCGTCTTGTCTCCTTGACTGTCAATCAGACTCTCTCATTGATCTGTTTCATCAATAACGGCGATCGTCCCTTAACGACAGATCGAACGCTCCCTTCGGGTCGATCACGGTTGGCTTCACGGTGTTCGTAACACTGCCCTCCTTCCTTTAAAGGCGGGCGTCCCGACCGCGTCAAACTTCAGTTACTGACGACCAACTTCACTTGAGCCGCTAGCGCCTGCCTTCAGATTCTGGCTAACCTCAGTTCAATGAGATGTCATCTTGGCCGCTAACCTCAGCGATATGTACCTTTGTCTGAAAAAAGGAGGTAAATCGAAAGGATTTAAATGTAAACCTCTGTGGCCTTCTTCAGACAGCAAACGTCTTGACATTCGTCCTCCGTCCCAGGGGAAAACCACGTAAAAACCCTGAGCAAGACGCCGGTACTATGCTCGTTCGATATATCGAGGATATCCCGGTTACTTCTCGCCCTTCCTCTTGATTCTTGAGTTTTGCGCACTTCTTTCTTGAAGTCTTCACGGGCGGAACCTGCCCTCGTCTTCTTCGATGAAACGTCCTCTTCTTGGGCGAAAAGCATGGGACATCCTCCTCCTCTACTGATTCTTCTCATTAAACAAAGTGGCACGACCTTCGTATCTGGCCAAACGCTTCACGTGCACCACTTTGCACTTACTCTTTGGCGAACGCTGGATTCTATAAATAACTTCATTAAGCCTATCCAGCACTTTATATGGACCTTCCCAATCAGCCTGCAACTTAGGGCATTTCCCTTTTACCCTTCTAGGCTGAAACAACCAAACCTGGTCCCCTGATGTGAAGTCAATCGCTTGTACATGACTATCATACCAGGACTTCATCTTCGAGCTACTGATTTGAAGACGTCGCCGAACGAATTCGTGGATCTTCTTCATCCTCTCTTTGATCCAAACTATGTACTCTTGTTCGGCGTCTTCTACCTTCATCTCAGGAGGCAGCCCTCTCCACAATTGCATGGGCAGCCGAATCTCCTGACCATACAGAATCATTGAAGGTGTCATTTGCGTAGCCTCGTGACAGGAAGATCGGTAGGCCAAAAGGAAAAGAGGGATCCACTCATCCCAATCCCGTTGATGCTCCGAAACGAACATCGCAAGATATTGAAGTAACGTTCTATTGAGACGTTCCACCAAACCGTCAGACTGTGGATGCAAAGGAGTAGTTCTCGTCTTCCTTATTCCCAGCAGTTTCATCAACTCCTGGAACACCGCGGACTCAAAACTTCTTCCTTGATCCGAGTGAATTTCCAACGGCACTCCATGCCGACATACAACGTGTTCTGGAAGTGCTCTAGCGATCGTGACCGCCTGCTGGTTTGGCATCGCGATTACTTCAGGCCACTTCGTGAAATAATCCGCAACAACCAGCATGTATCTATTTCCGGCCCGAGACCTCGGGAGCGGACCCACAACGTCGAGCCCGACTCTCTCAAACGGTGCTCCGACGTTATACACCTTCAGGTTCCCCGCTCCTCTCTTTCGCGGTCCCTTCTTCGCCGCACACGTGTCACATCGCCGACACCATTCTTCTACATCCTGCCGACAGGTCGCCCAGTAGAATTGCTGACGTACCTTGGCCAAAGTCTTCTTTACGCCAAAATGCCCCGCCGTAGGAGAATCGTGGAACTGGCTCAACACCTCCGGTATCTTCACTCGTGGCACCACCAACAACCACGAAGTCGTTACTCCATTGGTAGATTCCCACCTACGGAACAATAGTCCATCCCTCACTTCTAGTGAGTCCCAAATCGACCAGTAATATTTCAGACGTGGAGAAAACCGAGCAACATCTTGATGAAGAGGTTTCTCTTGCTTCCGTTTCTTCTCGAGAATGAAGCCGATTTCTTCATCTTCCATCTGACCCTTTTTCCACTCTGTGGTCGATGTGACTTCACAGAACGTCCTGAGAATTCTTTCTTCTTTCTCGTCAAGGCGGTTGCAGCGCTTGCAGTCTTCCTCGGCACACGGTCTTCTTGAAAGTCCATCGACATTACCATGTGCTCTGCCCTCACGATGGTGGATTTCAAAATCGTACTGTTGCAACCGCTCTATCCAGCGAGCTACCTGTCCTTCCGGATTTTTGAAAGTCAGTAACCATCTTAACGCTGCATGATCTGTCCTCAGAAGGAATCTCCTCCCATAGAGATAATGATGGAAATGCTCTATGGATTTTACTATTGCTAACAACTCCTTCCGGGTAACACAATAATTCTTCTCAGCCTTTCCTAAAAGCTTAGAGAAATAAGCGACGACTTTCTCTCGACCTTCCTGCACCTGTGAGAGAACCGCTCCCACTGCGAAACTGGAAGCGTCCGTGTCCAAAATGAAATCTGCATCCGATTCTGGATACGCTAATACTGGGGCTTCCATCAGCCGTCTCTTCAGCTCCTCGAAGGCAGACTGGCACTCATCGGACCAAATAAATCTTTGTGTCTCCTCCGTGAGACGATGCAGAGGTTTAGCCGCGTTAGAGAAACCTTTAACAAATTTGCGGTAATAAGTGCACAGTCCCAAGAAACTCCTCAATTCTGTAACGTTCTTTGGAACCGGCCAATCAGCAACCGCCTTAATCTTCTCTGGGTCAGTCTTTACTCCATTTTCCGTAACGACATGGCCCAGATATCGTACCTCTCGGCAAAAAAAAACGTACATTTCTTGGGGCTCATCAACAGCTTCGCTTGGCGGAGACGAGAAAAGACAAGACGAAGACGGTCAAGTTCTTCTTTGAAGTCTTTTCCATAGATGATCACGTTGTCAAGGTAAACCAGACAAACTTTCCAGTTTAGCCCGCCTAACACCGTCTCCATAAGGCGCTCAAAAGTCGCAGGGGCATTACACAAACCGAAAGGCATGACTTTAAACTGCCACAACCCCGTGCCCACGCAAAAGGCGGTCTTTTCCCGATCCTTCGCTTCCATGGAAATTTGCCAATATCCACTCTGCAAATCTACAGTGGAAAACCAGGAAGAACCAGCAACAGCGTCCAGTGTATCCTCAATACGAGGTAAAGGATACGAGTCCTTCTTCGTGACACTATTCAAACGCCGGTAATCGACACAGAATCTTGTAGAACCGTCCTTCTTTTTCACCAGGACAATCGGGGACGACCAAGGGCTCTGCGACTTTTCTATGACACCTTGAGCCTCCATCTTCTGAAGTAGCTCTTCCACTTCGCCTCGACGGTGCAAAGGCAATCTTCGCGGCGCCTGTTTAATGGGAACATGATCGCCAGTGTTGATCTTATGCGTGACCAATTCGCAATTTCCAACTTCATTAGAATTCCTGGCAAAGACATCCTGGTACTCATAGAGCAGCTTAGCGAAATGCTTCTTCCGTTCATCATTCAAGTTCAAGGAACACCGTCCAAATAATTCCTTTAAATGCTGTGGTACTCTTTCCTCTCCTTTCTCCCCTCCTTCTTTCTTGTTCTCTTCTTTCTTTTTCTTCTTCTTTTCTTCTTCACCTAGGCGAATTTCCCGCAGCCCCGGAAGACACAACACATTCCGAGATAAATCTAGTTTGCAACCATGCTTCCTTAAGAACTCCGTTCCAAGTATGCAGTCTTCAATCATGCGTACAATATAGAATTTCTCCGTGCTCGCAAGCCCCTTGATGCGCACCTCTAAATTCTTCTGACCGAAGACTTCCATTCTTTCTCCGGCACTGGAGCGAATCACAAGGTCCGCTGCGGGAAGGTTCTCCACCGGACACAATTCCCTCTTCAATAAATTAATAGATGAGCCCGTGACCAAGATGATTTTGCACTCGTTGTCTTCAACTTCTCCAAACACGGATGCTTCATCCCGCGATGTCCTTCCTGTCGCCACGCTCCTGAGGATCGGGGGACACAGGTTCAAAGCCCGGCGCTCCCCCGCTACGCCGTCTTCTTCCCGTTTCCCGATTTGGACGGAAATTTCTGTAGTCGCCGACGTCTGCAATCCTTCTGTAAATGCCCGGGTTTCCCGCACAGCCAACACGTTGATTCAGTTCTCCTCTTTTTCTCCGGCATATCCTCGGCGAAGTCGAATTTCCTCTTCCTCTCCGGGTTCACCACGACAAATTTAGTGCAGTTAACGTCTCTCCCTCGAAATTGTCTCGGGACGAACCCTAACGACATCGCCTCCACGGCTTCAACCTCCAAGGCCCTAGTAACTGCAGCCCTCAAGGAGGTGAAACCGCCGAGACGCAGGGTTCTTTTCACCCCTTCGTCGGCCAATGCGGAGACAAACTGGGAGGCAGCTAATTTATCCCGCGTTTCCACCGGACAGTCCGCGAAAGCTGTCTGCGCCAGTCTTTCTATCTCTGTTGCAACAGAGGAAATGGACTCCCCTTTGCGCTGCCGATAATTTTGAAACAGAACGTAGTTTAAGTTGGAAAGGTTACGTGCACCGAAACGAAATTCCAACGCCGCAACTAATTCGATAAAACTGTTGTGACGAGCAGTGGAAAGGGTTGTTAGCACGCTTCGAGCCGGTCCTTCCAACGAAGCGATCAAAGTCATAGCTTTCCTCGCCTCGTCCCAGCCGTTCGCTCGCGCGATCGCTTCAAATTGAAGCAAATACTCCTCCCAAGATGTTCTGCCATCGTAGGCCGACGGCTTAACCGCGTAACCCAAGCTTAGGATACAACGTCCTCCCCGATCACATTCCGCGGGCACAAACGGTCCCGGCAACGGAACAACGGAAGGTATGGAGGAGGGACCAGGGACTGCCACGGGGGCATTATTTACAGGAACATGAACACTATTTACATGACTGGCCGCGCCCGGTCCTTCTCCCGCCTCGCTACCGGAGGTACCAGCAGAATTAGCAGAGCCTAACGAAAACACCTGTAAATTCCGCTCCATCGCGGACAGACGAGCCTCCCAAGCCGCATCCCGGGTCTCTCGAGTCACTGTTTCTGCGGCCTCCCGTTGGCGCCACAAATCATGCTCCTTTTCCCAGCGGATTTCGTCTAGCTTGCGGTGCTCCTCCATCTGCCCGACGATGGTCCTCTGTAGGCTCTCGAACATGTCCTGCAACAACAGCTCTCCCCCTGCAGCGGATCGCGTTCTTATGATCCCACTTCTGACACCAATGCTGCGCCGGGGATTATCATCGCACGACATGTTCACACTTATAACTTTATTATGAGGATATAAACAAGGAATGGCAGAGTCTATAATATCGCGTCTTGTCTCCTTGACTGTCAATCAGACTCTCTCATTGATCTGTTTCATCAATAACGGCGATCGTCCCTTAACGACAGATCGAACGCTCCCTTCGGGTCGATCACGGTTGGCTTCACGGTGTTCGTAACAGTATTTTAGAATGCTCTGAGGAGCACATAGAACGCTCTGTGGAGCACATAGAACGCTCTTAGCAGCACGGAACGCTCTGAGCAGCACATTAGATTTTGTAAAACCGTGGCTTCCACACACAGTTAGTAGAGCATAGTTTAGCCGAGCACACTGCTCGCAATTTGTATCAAGAATATACGATTATTAGTGTGAAACTTTGCATTTTATCCTTCCGCTACAAGGAAGGTGGTCCTTTGAGTTAGTTCGGAAATAATTACTTAGTCGGCACACCACGTGCAAACGCCAACAAGGCCCGAACGATTTTTAATCAACCACGGGCGTTAACATTGGTCCTTCGAGCCGGATACTAGCAACGTTGGAAGTCGAGCCGGACAGCAGCAAGTTGGAAATCGAGCCGGAGAACAGCAACTTGCAAATTGAGTCGGACAGCAGCAACTTGCAAATCGAGTCGGACAGCAGCCTCTTGGCAGTCCACGAGAAGCTTCAACCCTTGGGAAGATCGTGCCACCCTTTGTACATCCTGGAAGGAGACAGTGCGTGTCACTACAGAACACCACTCCCCTGGACGTGATAGCAACAAGCGGAATCGCATCTTTGGAAGCAGTAAGACTACGAGCCGGGCCCATCAGCGAGCCTTAGGAGCAGAGACCTAGCAGCGCATCGGAAGAGATCACGTCAGCATCGCTGATCCAATCCCATGTTCTCCTACTCGTAAGTCTTATCCTTAGTTTTTAATTTGTGTAAATCGTGTACAATGGAAGCTCAGCTTAAGACTCACGTTGCCGAGCGCAAAACCTTTAAGGTGAAATTGACAGTCTTTAAGCGAATCTTGAACGCATTCGATAGTAGTACGGATATCATGGCATTTGAGAAACGCGTCAAGACAAACGAGGACCTTCTCAAACAGTTCGATAGGATACAATCTCAAATAGGGGCACTAGATTCAGACACAGAAACCAAAGAATTCCAATTAGAGGAACGCGAAACATTTGAGAGTGGCTCTTACAGCATTATGGCAATCGCGGAAAGGCATATAGCTAGCGTTAGAGGACCACAACAAACCGCGTCACGTAGCAGTAGTGAATCGCCCGCGCCGTCCGACACACAATCCGCGTCGCGAATTCCCCTGATGAATCTGCCAACTTTCGATGGTGATTTTGGCCTTGGCTACGCTTCCGTGATACGTTCATATCATTGGTGCACAATTCCGATAGACTCACAGATATTGACCGGTTTAATTACTTAGAATCGGCATTGAGAGGTAGCGCGGCGCGTCTAGTACAATCGTTAGGTGTTACGGAAAGTAATTACCAACTCGCATGGTCAAGGCTAAAGGAGCGTTACGAGGATCCGAAGGCGTTAGTCGACCATCATCTTAATGCTCTCCTTGAGATCCCGCCGGTGAAGGGACACGACGGTGCGGCGCTCGGTGCATTCATCGACAGCGCCACCAATCATATAAACGCATTAGAATCGCTCATGAGCTCGGCTGATGCCTGGAGTGCCCTGATCAGTCTGCTTCGATCCAAACGAATAGATTCGGTCACGTTAGACGAATGGGACAAGCGAACGATGGATATGAGCAGTAGGCCCACGTTCCGCGAATTTTCAAAATTTATCGAGCAACGCGCGCAATACCTTTTGCGAAAGAGTCGGCCGAACGCAGGTAGCGCGTCAACGGCAGGTCAATTTGCAGATAGAGACAATCGGCACAGCGGTGTAAAAAATAGATCGTACGTGGCGGCCGCTCATATTGCTAACACTAGATACAGATGTATGTTATGCAAGGGTGAGCACTCTCTGTAGCACTGCAGAGAATCAGCAGCCATATCCTTACCCAAACGACATGAAACAGTCAAACGTTTTCAGGGTTGTTTCAACTGTCTCCAAATGGGGCATGGTGTTAGGAATTGCACTCGCGGCTCGTGTAGAAAGTGTGACAGGAAACACCATACTCTATTGCACCGGGAAGAGATAGACGTAGGTATCGATTCAACAAGTAGTAGCGAACAAATACTGCAATTGCACGTGATTCAATCGTGCGTGTCAAATTCTGTAGGCCCGGACGTCGAATACACCGTACTGTCCGCAGCCGTAGTCTATATACAGGACAGGACGGGTAATAAACACAAATGTAGAGCGTTATTAGATGTAGGATCGCAGGCTCACTTCGTTACCAAAGACTTTTGTAGGCGGTTAAACCTTCCGTGTATCTCAGTCGAGACAATGGTCGGCGGTCTAGGTAGGGCCACCAAACCAATCCGATCCAAGGTGCACTTAGCGATGACGTCGCAGTGTAATAGCTTCAATTCACAAATGTCTTGTTTAGTGCTGCAAAATATTACGGAGGAAATGCCAAATGTTCCGTTTAGAAGAGAGCTTATTCGCATACCTGTCGGCGCTACTCCGGCCGACCCCGATTTCCATCATCGAGGCCGAATTGACCTGCTACTCGGGGCCGGCCTATTATGGAAATTGTTGTGTATCGGACAGCATAAAGTACAATCGAGTAACCTTATATGGCAAAAAACGCACCTTGGATGGGTATTGGATGGGAGCCTCAATTCATCAAGCGACTCTAGATCAATTATTGTAGCATGCCATGTAGCAACTTTGCAACCACATAGAGACCCATGTTGTCTTCAAATGGTAGAAAAAGGTAGTAGTTTCGGATTCACAGCCTCCGATGGTCATACAGATGAGTTTGCATCTCACGTAATTTCGCGACAAGTCGTAGGCGACGTTACGCAAGGGATCGAACTTCACGGGTCTTCGGACGCATCGGAAAAAGGATACGGGGCGGCCGTATACCCGCGCACCCGAGCAGACTATGCAAGGGTATAGCTATCGCGGTTATTGTGTACAAAATCGCGCGTGACGTCTCTAGAAACAATAAGTTTGCCGCGCTTAGAAGCACGCGGTGCCTTTCTGTTATCGCAATTATCTTGCAGGGTAAACTACGCATTGAACGTTTGTCTTACGCGCAAGTATTATTGGACGGACTCGACGGTAGTACTAGCTCGGGTTAGCAGCTAACCATGTCGATGGAGGACATTCTGCGCAAATCGGGTCTCCAAGATCCAGCGAGTTACGTCAACCGATCATTGGAAGCACGTGATATTAGGTGATCATCCCGCGGATTTGATATCGCACAGAGTTAGCCTTTCGGTCATTAATAGAAATAGTTTATGGTGGCGCAGCCCACCCTGAGTCTCACGGGAGTGCCACGAATGGCCGTCCTCTGAACCGATGACGGTCGGTACACCTGAAGCGAGGCAAACGAACGTGGGGCATCTAGGGTATATTTCGTACAAGAAGTTACTACGCAAACCCATTTCGGACGGGGTGTACGGAGACCCCGTCTATGTGGGTACCTGCGCAGACAACAGAACGTGCATATCGCGATTATTGTGTTTTCAATCGCACATGTCAGCAATTGCAATGAATTTAACAAGGGCCGGAGAGACCCCTCCTAAAATTGCGCAACGAACACACTTTGACAATGAATTAGACTCGTTAATGGAAGGCAGATCGATGAAATGTCAAAGTAATATAGCATCCTTTAGTCGATTCTTAGATAAACTCGGACTGCTCAGGGTGGGCGGGAGACTGACATACGTTTCCATCACCTTTGATCCAAGGCAGTCGATGACTCTATCCATATCGCGCCCGCTCACCTCTCTTATCATAAGAAACGGGCATATTAGACCACTGCACGCCGGCAGCCAACAAACACTCGCATCATTGCGAAATAGATCTTGTACATACACGCAGATCCATATTTTGTATTGAAAACAGGCACAGGGGAAAACTTTTTCAAATTGTTACCCGCGGAAAAATATCCACAATTACGTAAATTCGGTTTGAAAATATGTTCTATGTTTGCTTCCACGTATATGTGTAAAAGCTGTTTTTCGGTTATGAATAATATGAAGACTAACAAGCGCTCTAGATTAAAACATATTAATTTATCAACTGCATTGCGTATTGCAGTAACTAAATTTGAATTAGATATTCCGGACCTTCTTAAACATAAATAATACTGTAATTAATCTTTTACTTAGCAAAAATACGAGAATAAGTGAGTGTATATGATGTCCGCTAAGTTTCTATATGACAAATCATGTGTATCAAAGTAGAGATGTAATCTTTGAATAAAACTGATGTCGTGTAAAAAATAATTATTCTTTTTACGTGACCGTTTCTGCGTAAATCGTACTTACCAACAGTTAGCGACGTACGCTGAGTTGCTGGAAAGATGACGAGCGGAAGAAATGCGGGTCTGATTGGTTACAGCAGGCCCACTTGAACACAATCATAAAAACAAAACACACGTATTTTCTTTATTGGCTGAACGGTCACATCACTAATCGGATCGTATAGCACCGTGTGACAAAGGCGGAGCGTGCGGAGTACCCCTCTTGCCCCTGTGCCGTTCCGCTAGTCATCTTTCCAGCAACTCATTATACCCATGGCGGGTCTAGACGATGAGCAGAATTTTGGAGACGCTGAACAAAATTCCAAATATACAATAACGGTATTTATATAGCTGACAAAATATATACAACAGAAACTCGCACTGAATTAAATAAATATAAACCAATAGAACAAAATATATGAATATTATAATACAAAATGAAGGTGAAGAAATGGATTACCTCACTTGAGAAGCTCACAAGATGACGAGAAAAACTGCGAAGCGCGCAGGTTGATTGAGCGATCTAAGAAGAAGCGGGGAACCGTTGCTAGCTAACCCTCGCCGAAAATTAAACTTAAGACGTATACTTTGAAATTCGACGCTAAATGAATTTGGTGGTTGGTTAGATCAGCTGATGAGGTTATTGCCCCGATGACGTCGCCTGTACAAAATAGAAAAGGACAGCATCACCAGGGCATTGGCCGCATTGACAGTTGCCGACAGTTTCGCCAGCCTGTAAATATGCCGAGGGCAGTGTGCGTGAATGCTTGAGCTCGAGTTTAGGCAACAGCAAGGTGCAAACTGCCTAAACTCGAGCTCGGAGCCGAAAGGCAGAGACGGCAAAAACTATAGCCGTTCGTCGAACTACAGCCTAAATTAAATTAAAGGAAATAATGCCAGCGCATTGAAGATCTGCAAGATTATTGCATGCTGCTGGCTGCAGCAGGTGGTATTTCCAGTCGAAGCAAGTGGCCTCGAAACAAATTACACAGAAGAAGTTGAGACTAGTTCAGAGGTGATATTAGATGACGAAGAAGGGAATGTTTCAGCACCAACACAACAAATGTCCGGGGCGAGACCACGGAAACAATACGCCGAGAAATCTAAATGTTTATGAGATCGGAACTCTCTTCGCAAGCCGGTAAGGTACGGGGAAAATGCAGTTATCTCTTATCTTCCTAATACGTTTCAGGAAGCAATGTCTTGTGGAGAAGCAGATACATGGGCTACTGCAGTAAGAGAGGAATTAGAAGCCCATGAGAAAAATGAAACTTGGACACCGGTACCGAGATCCGTGGGTCGAAAAATTATAGATTCCAAATGGCTGTTCAAAATAGTAAGACAAAACACAAATGCAAGCACTCCTAAAAATAACCGAAGAATACACAAAGGACACAGGTATGAAGTTTGGCGTGGATAAATGCAAAATGCTCTATATATACGAAAATAAGCAAAAATTGCAAAATTCAAAGGTCCGTATTTTTTAAACAAATTCTAAATCAGCGAAATGATGACTTAACCCCCCTCCCTAATTTCACGAGCATTACAGCAGTACTGGTTAATGTTGTGGAAATTCGGCTGCGTTTTCTATCCAACAATATCAGTAATTTTTCCAAAGGCCACGAAATAGAAGCTTTTTAGCCGTTGCAGAGAAACTTTCTTCGCCAAAATTTCAGGCCCATGCAGTGGAGCTCTTTAGACAAAAAGGGCAATAAAACATCTGCAACGCAGGCCTTACAGTTCCGTTCGGAACTAGGAGTCGTCGCTATGCGGAAGGATTCGCTTTTTGAGGAAAGGTTTTTCCCTTTCCCTCGGGATTTTCTAACGTTTCACACTTGTTTCCGATGACCAGTGAAACCGTCGCGAAAATCGGCAGATTGTAGCTAACCGTCCGCGCGTACACTACACTTTTTAAATACAAGTACCATTATGCATTCCATCGAAGTGCGAGTTTTTCTGGTGGAAAGTTATTTTTCATCGAAGTCGATCATTGAATGCCAACGCGCATTCAGGGAGAAGTTTCCCGATTCTCCGGTACCGGGCAAAAGTACCATTCTCGATCTGGTCCAAAAATTCAGGGAGACTGGAAGTGTAATAGACAGAACACGCAGCCGAACTTCCACGACATTAACCAGTGAAAAATTAGCAGAAGTGGAGAAGGTATTGGAGGAAGCACCATTGACATCCTTGAAGAAACTGCAACAACAATGCAGTTTGTCGTACGGAAGCGCGCATCGCGCAACGAGAAAATTGCATATGCGCCCGTACAGATGTCAAATGGTGCAGCAACTCAAGGAGCCGGACCATACATCGAGAGTTCGTTACTGTCGATGGTTTTTAAACTTTTTACAAGAAGAGGGGGACCACATATTAGACAGAGTATTTTTTACCGATGAAGCATGGTTCCACTTAAACAACCATGTCAATACGCAGAACACTCGTACATGGTCCACAAGCAATCCATGCGAAGTTTGGGAGAAACCACTGCATTCTCCCAAAATTGGTGTGTGGTGCGCAATCTCAAAAGGGCGTATAGTGGGACCCCTCTTTTTCACCACGACAGTGACGGCGAATGTGTATGGCGATATAATCCAGCAATTTATTTCGTTACTGGAAAAGGACGAAAGAGATTGCTGGTTACAACAGGACGGTGCAACATGTCATACGGCTGCAACAACCACCGAAATGCTGCATGCATTTTTTGAAGACCGCCTCATTTCGCGTGGTTTATGGCCTCCACGCTCGCCGGATTTGACACCCCCCGATTTTTTTTTGTGGGGGATGTTAAAAAATGAAGTCTACAGGAACACTCCTAGAACCATTGAGGACTTGAAGAAAAACATAACAAGGTGCATTTCCGAAATTTCCGCAGAGATGTTGGAAAATGTATCCAGCAACATGGTGAAACGGATTAAAGCCTGTTTAAGGCAAAAAGGTGGGCATTTCCAACATCTCATTTAAATATAAAACAATCGGTCCTTATGAGGACCACCAAACGCCAACGAGGATAACTCTCATCGATATTAAACATAAAATAATCGGTCCTTATGAGGACCACCGAACTCCAACGAAGATAACTCTGATCGATATTAAACATAAAATAATCGGTCCTTATGAGGACCACCGAACGTCTTTCCTTTCCCCCTGAAATAAAAGTATTTCTTTTTACAGGGCTGGTTACAGGTAACAATCGATCATTGCATCGATGGTCAAGAAAGGAAAATTAAATTTCGACTAAACATCCATCAAACATTATCGTCTGGGAATTCATTGCAATATACGGCGATAATCAATTGTCACGTGAAAGTAAAGCGCGAAATTTGTTTAAACTTTTAATTAACTGAGTTGAATATTATTCTACATTCCGCTGATACAGTAACCTAATTATCTCCTAGTAACCTATCTTTTCTCCGTTTGAAATACATTCTTCATAAGAAATAGTCAATGATGATATTATTTTCATTAACTCATGCCCACCGTGAATGAGGACTACCGTGGCGGGACAGTGGCATTTTTCGATACGGAACGGGACCAGCGCGATCGCACTGCCTAACGCTCTTAAAACGAGTGTCGTTTCCTTCCCCCTCTGTTACGTCACATTTAAAGTCCTCTGGCAACAGTCAAAAACGTCTTCTGTCCTCGACTAGCATCTACACGGCCCCATAACTTCCACCTACAACTAATAGATGGCAGATTCATCGACAGTTGAATGTAGTTGTGAGAATACTTGTGGCGCTGTTGCCATTCTCATCTGTTCTCGCGAGCGCGGGTCCGGAGTTAAATGGATGACCCTGTACAAAGGAAAATGTAAGACACAAGAAACAACAGAAATGCTGAATAATGAAACACTTAAAAATATTGAACTAAAAGAAATATACAAATGTTTGGTCTTTGAACAAAACACAAGTGTAAACCATACCCATATCAAACAACTCAAAAACAAATATAAATGCAGACTCACACAAATCCTCAAAGCAAAACTCAATTCCAAAGACACCTTCAAAGCAACACATACATACGCTGTACCAGTTCTCACATATCCATTTGGAATAGTTACGTGGACAAATACAGATCTCGAAGAGCTAATCAGATTGAACAGAACAAAATTCACAGAATATCGAATACTACACCCAAACTCATGTATTGAAAGAATCACAATCTCCAGAAAAGAAGGCGGAAGATCATCTCCATCCAAGCGACGAGTCGACGCAGCATGGATGGCAATCCCCCAAGTTACCATTCAGCAGCTGATCAACTCCCTCCCCCTCCGTGTAATCGCTACACTCCAAGTTGTCGGTGGCTACACGCGGTACTAAGGGTGCTCATATGCCTACGCATTGAGGGCTGTCCTGGTGAGTTCAGCCTTTTTTGTACATTACCTACTCATATACGAAGTTTTGTTGTAATATCATTACACGTTTCTAAGATTGGGGGGGGGGGGGGGGGGGCGCTGTTGGTCAGTAGTGTATAATAATAGACGAGTCAACCTTATATTTTGACTAACTCTTTGTGGATTCATATTTTTCTCCACAACTCGCTTGTCGCGTTAGTACAGAACGTTCTGTAATACAAGGCAAATATAATGTCACAACGTACTTGAGTGTAGTAATATTGCATGAGAGTGGAACAATTTAAGGCAAAATGTGGTAATAGGGGTATTCCGCTGGTACCGCCCGAAACTCCTGTGACACTTCCGAAACCCCTATCTTTAGATTCCTAGCGCTACACGCTGACATAATTGTAGGATCCCCGTACCCGGATAATTTTTACACTCCAGGATCTACCGCGAATACGCGACACACGGATACAGAGGTTATATTGCATTAGCAAAACGTGATTATTTGCACTTACATATATTTTACAAACTTGAACCTATCTTTCATATGTATATCAGATATAAACATGAAGAATTATTGAGAAGTGTGACGAAGAAGCTAAGAAGGATGAGCTTCTTTATGCAATACAGCATGCTAATAACCGTGTGACCGATTATATTAGCGCATCAGTGAGAACCATAATCAGAATTTGAAGAGAAAGCTCAAAATCTGGAGAAACGCAATTATCTTCATCAGGGAAGAGATGTCCATGACGCACCGAGAAAAAATTTCATTGTTCTGAGGAGGATACAACAATTCTAAGAAATATAATTCATGAATTTCACGTAGAAAAGAAAAATTGTACCGATTGCTGCAAAATTGTTGGGTGCAATACGACAGAGATTAGATTTTCAATGCCAAGACATAGTATGGTATTCAGATACAGACAAAGCAACAATATTACGAAAGTTTCGGCTGGAAAGCCGAATATTGTCAATTGGAGATGAAAATACTTAAAAGCTGTGCAATATTATAGAATACAGAATAAGGGCATTATTAATATCTGTGACGTTCGCGCCAAATTTCTGTATTTATAGTTTTGCACAGACACATAAATCTAGAATAATATGTATATTGGAGTACCGGTATCCGTGCTGACGTGGCAATAAACGGCACTCACCTCGGGTTCCGCCACCCGTGCGATACGGCACTATTGCACAGAAGCGGTTGCGTAGTAAATAATGTGTCTAAGCGTGCCACTGCGAATGATTCTTCCTATCCGTGCGTTTCGACGTATACTTGATACCAAATAAGAAGGAACCTTCCGACCGACGAGTTTAGGCCTGTTCTGCGCACGTTGGCGCAAACAGCGCTCGCTATTGGCTGTACGCCTACTTACGTTCCTTCGGCCGCGCATCTATCCTGCGCCGAAGCGTCGGTTTGGCGTCGCTTGCCGTTATACCGTGTGTCCATTAGCGTTTTTGCAGTGTTGATTGCGGTTTCGGAGTTGTATTGTTTTGTGATTTATTGTGATTTGTTCTGTTATATTGTAAATATGGAAAACGTTGCTGTTTCTCTACAGAAAAGAAATGTGAAAGGAAAGGTAAGCAAGTGAAATATTAACGTATATGGCTTCAATAATGCATTACTCCAATTTGATGGGAAATATTTTTTTCGTATGTAGTCCACTCTGGACAGAGGAGACTAATAATTAATGTCTACAAAGACAAAAAGAGGATGTTCCCTCATATGCAGTATAATGAGGTAATGAATTTAATTGCGACAACGTGTGGAGTTGGCGGGCGCACCGTTGTGGGAACCATAGCGGAGTATAGAAGGACGGGAAGCGTCACCTCACCGCCGAAAAAGCGGGCAAAGCCCGATATGATGCAGAAGCTTTCAGATGAGGACATCTATAAAATTAGAAAGCATATACATGCATTTCGGGAGCGGAAGGAGCTCTCCCAACAATTAAAAAAGTGATGAGGGTGGTAAACAACGATACAAGTTTACCCAATTTTTCGTCTACCACCCTCCATCGCGTTATGAAAAAAATGAAATTTCAGTATATAAAGAGGAAGAGAAATAGTGCTCTCATTGAGCGAGAAGACATAGTCCGATGGCGCCAGTCATATTTAAGAAAAATTCGAGGTTTCAGAGCGGAGGGAAGGCCGATATATTTTTTGGACGAGACATGGGTGAATGCGGGGGACACGAAGCAGCGAGTGTGGGTGGACACCACCGTCTCATCGGCCTCCAACGCCGCAGAAAGGGGCCTCACGACTGGCGCATCGGCTCCAACGGGGAAGGGGAAGCGATTAATCGTGCTCCACATTGGTTCTGAGGATGGGTTTGTCGCAGATGGATTGTGTTTTGAGTCGAAAACAAAAAGCTCTGACTATCACGATGAGATGAATGCTGAGACGTTCTCAGAGTGGTTCCGGCGCATTATGCCTTCTTTAAAAGACAATGCCGTTATTGTAATGGATAATGCACCATACCACTCTGCAAAACAGGAGCGTTGTCCCAGTCAGAGCTGGACAAAACCAACAATAAGAGCGTGGCTAGAAAGAAAGGGGATTACAATGCCAATCACCGCAATGAAATATGAATTGCTGGACGAAGTATGTAAGATTAAACCCCAGTATGATAAATACATAATCGACGAAATGGCAAAAGAAGGAAATAAAACCATTTTAAGATTGCCATCTTACCACTGCGATTTAAATCCCATCGAACTCGCATGGGCCGTAGTAAAGGGCCATGTAAGAACAAATAATAAAAGCTTTCACATTTCGGAAGTGAAACAATTATTAGTAGAGGGGGTGGAAAAAGTAACACCCGAAATGTGGAGCAATTTTATACACCACACAAAGAAGGTAGAAGAAGATTTATATGGGATAGATCATGTGATAGATGATTTCCAAGAAGTAGGTGAAAGCGAAGCCGTCACTGATGAAAGTGAATGACCAGGTTCGGAATCAGATTTCGGCCTGGTCTAAATACTTCAATTTTTTATGTACTATTTTTTATTTATTTATTCTTTATTTATTAATTTTGATGTATAATTTTTTATTTATTAATTTTGTATGTATTATTTTTTATTTATTTATTCTTTAGGTATTATTTTTTATTTATTTATTCTTTAGGTATTATTTTTGATTTATTTATTCTTTAGGTATTATTTTTGATTTATTTATTCTTAACGTATAATTTTGTATATGTTATTTTTGATTTATTAATTTTTTATGTATCATTTTTTATTTATTTATTCCTTTTATATTATTTGTTATTTATTAATTTTTTATGTATAATTTTTTATTTATAAACATTTCTATATTTCATACATTGTTTTTATATTTTATAATATTAATATCCCATGCATTATATTATAATACAATTAATAAATAAATACATAATACAAGTAATAGAATGCATGCTTCATTTGGACACCTCGTATATGAAACAGAAAACAACGCGGGTGGTAAAGTGGGGGAACAGAGGTCTGGTGACAATTAAAGAGCTCAGTCGGATGCGCGAAACGAGTTCCTTCTTATTTGGTAGCGAGAGTAATTAGTGACGCGCATGAATGGATTAACGAGATTCCCTACTGTCCCTATCTACTCCCGGTAGGGTATGATAGGTGCTGGAACGCCATTGGGTGAGTAACGACACCCCCGAACCCGAGTTATATCCCATGCCTATGACGGCCCATATCATTTAGAAGGTCGGGTGCTCCTTCATGGGTAGCGGACAAATGTCCTCGAAAGTGTGACCAGTGTGGCTTAAACTGGAACCTTCGGGGACTTCGGCTGCGCGAAAGCAGCGCTGGTGTTCGGTTTCGGAGGAGCGCCATAGCGTATCTCCCGTCCGATCGCAGCCTGTGAACATCCAAAGAATCTCAAGGCTCTGAGGATTCGAAATGAATCTCCGATCAATTGAATGGGGCTGAAGAGTCGAACAGGGACCGGTTCGAACAGAGGCAACAACTGCCTACCGGTCTTCTCTTCAGTTTTGGTCGGGGGCAGAGTGAGCGTACAGGCGTGTACGTAGTGAGTTCGCCACCCCGTGGTTCCCCGTGGATACGGCGCTGCCCATTGGAGGAGCTATCCTCCCTTGGCCACGACGTAGCTAAAGGACTCATCTGCAGAAAACGCTCTGCGGCACTTCTGGATTTTTCCGCGCTCGTCCCGAGGCGGTTTCGCCGGTGGTAAACCAACCGATGCCGATATAGGGGAAGCCCCCAGGAGCGGCTAGTCGTTCGCAACCGGTTACACTAAATGTATATGCAGTGGGTATGCCCAAGAAGACCGCCATTTTGGTTTTGAAGAGTGCAGCCGTGCGTCACGACGCTCCTCAGGAAAATCAAGTTCTCAGTGGTATATTCTCAGAGAATAATTAATTGTCGTGTACCATCGCATAGTGCTAGTGGAAACGAACAATTTGTGCTATCGGAAGTGATCGCGAAGTGAATACTGTGGAATTTATCGGCGAAAATCGATCCGCGTCCCTTGTCGACGTGACGCGCGACACGACCGGACGGTAGATCGCCGATTCCGGAAAATACAGTGCACCCAGCGTCTCTCCTGGAATACACCGCGTTAGGGAAGTGCTCCCACACAGTTTCCGCAAAGAATCTGTGCGGATTTAGTGCCAGAAGACTGAAAATAGTGTTAATCTTGCAGTACGCAGCAGGCCCCCACGTACGCCGCCAGAGTCGGCCTCAAGGCGAAAGCTGCCGCAGCCTCAAGCATCCGACAGGATCCTCCCCGTGTCGTACTCATACAGCCCAAGGATAAAGACACCTTCACCAGCAGCGACAAAACCAAGGAAGCCGTCGCGAACCTAGTCGCTGCAGAAGACCAACGGATCCAGGTGCAGCGCGTTAAGAAGATTCAGGGCAACGGAATCGTCGTGGAAATGACGAGGAACAGCGACGTCGCAGTTCTCACAAAGAATGAGAAACTGAGGGCTGCTGGTCTGGTAGTAGGCGTTCCAACAAAAAGGAACCCGCGAGTTGTCGTCTACAATGTGCCCAAAACAGAAGACGACAGCAAAACACTCGAGAAAATGATCGAGAAAAACTTTGAACCGGCACAAACGCCTGTCTTGAAGCAAGGTATCATACTTGGGTTCAAGACCGGTGCTAAAGATAGAAACACTGCCAACTGAAGAACTAGAACGCCTCTACATCGGCCTCAGCAGCTGCAGAATAGAGGACTATATAGCAGCAACGAGGTGCTACAAGTGCAAATGCAAAAGCGAGAAGGACATCTGCGGGCACTGCTCAAAGCAAGGGCACTCCTTCAAGGACTGCCCCAACAAGGCCAAGGATGCAGTGTGCGCCAACTGCCAAAAGGCAGGGAAGCCGCACCTCCACTCCATCAGGGACAGGAACTGCCCAATGTATGCAGCAGCCATCGACCAGGTAATATCTCGCACCGACTATGGTCACTAAACCCTCGACGGCAGGTCACCGGACACTCAACGTGATGCAACTAAATATGAGAAGGTCGCAAGTAGTTTCAATAGAAATTAATAAAATCATGGAGCAGCGCGGAATCGACGTGCTCCTGATGCAAGAACCGTATAACGTAAAAGGCAAACTCATAGGCTTTGGCACGTCGACGACTATAGTTACCGGCGCGGAACCGAACGCTACTACGCAAACGGCCATCGCGATTAGAAACGAAAACATAACTGCACTTAATATCTCACACTTGAGTAACGAACACTGCACCTGTATCGAACTCACGGGTGAAATGGGACGCATTTACCTCGCAAGCATTTACTTCCAATTCTCTCATAACATAGAACCGTATTTAGAGCATATAAAAAGAATCGTCACCGATCTCGGCAAGGAAAAAATTGTTATTGCTGCCGACGCGAATGCTAGATCCTCCCTCTGGTATAGCGATAAACCAGACGAACGCGGAGAGAAATTGGAGCAAATGCTTGCCCAACACAACCTCCTCGTCCTAAACGAACCACATAATCCTCCGACCTTTTCCACCTCACACGGAAAATCCAATATTGACGTCACTATCTCGACTGAATCCACCCTGAGTCTGATCGACAACTGGGCGGTCAGGGACGGTTGGACGAGTAGTGACCACAATATTATCCAGTTCCACATCAATTCCAAAAAACAGTCCCATTTCACGCCGAGAGAACCGAGATACAGGGTAGCAAGAGCCGACTGGGCTAAATTCGCGGATACACTATACACGGAATTAAATGCGCGCGCGATGAATTTACAGCTCACACGCAACCGCGAACACCCTCCAGAGATGTATACTAGATACCTGCGATAGAGTCTTGAACAAAAAAAGAGGATACCGTTCATCTGTGCCCTGGTGGACAGAACACCTGACGGTCCGGAAAAAACAAGTCTACAGACTCCGCAAGGCTTTCCAGGGGGAAACCGACCCAGTCAGAAGATTAGAGAAACGAACCAATTACATCCGCGTCAAAAACGTTTACACTTCCGAAGTTAGAAAAGCTAAAAGCAGCAGCTGGCAGCATTCGTAACGGAGGAAGGCAACACCAACCCATGGGGAGTAGTATATAAACTCTGCATGCGTAAAATCACGCCCGATAAAGCCCTCGCGACCAGCCGCGAAGACACCAACCAGGCACTCACGTGGACGGAAACCGCGCATGAATTCCTGAACGCTCTCGTTCCGGACGATGTGGAAGACACAACGGACGAACAAAGGGCGAGAAGGGCTTCATGCATCACGGATCCGGACACGGAGGACACCCCGGAATTCACTGACTGCGAAATTAACTCGGCCGTCGGACTACTGCAAAACGGGAAGGCCCCCGGGTTTGACCGTATCGAAGTAGAAGTTTTTAAAGTCTCCTACAAAGTCTGGCGGAGATAATTCAACGCTTTATTTAATGCATGCCTAAGGAATGGTACATTCCCGTCAGCATGGAAAATAGGTACAATCCGCGCCCTCCTCAAGGGTGATGATACGGACGAAGCTCTCACTTGTTCCTATCGACCGATCTGCCTCCTACCGGTAATCGGAAAAGTTCTAGAGAAGCTAATCGCGAATCGCCTCGGACCAACTTTCCTACACCCGGCGCACTCCTCAGACCGGCAGTACGGATTCCGTAGGACGAAGCCCACCGAGGACGCAATCTTGAAGATGAGGGGAATCCTCTCCGAAACTAGAGAAAAGTACGCACTTGCGATACTTTTCGACATCTCCGGCGCGTTTGATAATGTTTGGTGGCCGAGCGTCTTACACAGACTTAAAGAAAGACAATGTCCGCGTAATATATACCGCCTCGTAGCAGATTATTTAAACAATAGATTCGTCAAACTCTGCGGAAATCACGGTGACGTATCCAAAGGTGTCACGAGAGGATGCCCGCAAGGGTCGATTCTCGGACCTCACCTCTGGAATCTCATCTTCGATGACCTCCTCAATTCACTTAAGCACACAGGCACAGGGGCAATCGCGTACGCGGATGACCTTCTGGTATTAATCCCTGGCAACAGCAGATTAGAACTAGAAGGTAAGGGTCAACGTATCACCACGTTGATACAAGACTGGTGCCGCGAAGAAAAACTGAAGCCGTCAGCAACAAAAACAGAGATGATCCTCCTCAAGGGGATTCTCGACGCGAAAAGGCCACCAACCATTAAAATATACGATAAGCAGATCCGTCTCCGCGAGACAGTCAGGTATCTAGGCATACACTTCGACAGAGGCCTACGAATCACAATTCACACACAGAAAATTAGACATAAATGCACGGAAAAGTTTAACAGTCTCGCGAAGATTGCCAAGGCCAAATGGGGCCTTAGCCACAGATGTCTAAACGTCCTGTATTCTGGAGTATTCGTACCAATAGTCACATACGTCGCTGCCTGCTGGAGCGACAGGATCAATCTTGCGAACCGGGAAGAACTCCTGAAAGCCCAACGTCACGCACTCCTACGCGTGACGAAGGCCTACAAGACGACATCTACGGACGCATTGCACGTAATTGCAGGGGTAATGCCCATTGACCTGAAAATACAGGAAGCAGCGTTCAAGTATAAGATCCGTAAGAACATAGAGTTCAAAATAGGTAGCTACACATTTCCCGACGGCGCGGAAACAGCACCGGTTGCAGAAGTAGTGAGAAAGCACCTTCTCGACGAGTGGCAACACCGATGGTCCGGCTCCGATAAGGGAAGATACACTTTCAGTATCTTCCCAAATGTCAAGCAGAGGGTCGAGATGCACTGGCTGCATCTCAACCATTACACGGTGCAGTTTATGACTGGTCATGGTGACTTCAAGCAAAACTTGCACCGCTTCGCGCTCGTAAACGACACACGGTGCTCGTGCGGCGCGGAGGAAACCCTTATCCACGTCCTCCTTGAGTGTGTGAAACACACCGAAGAAAGAAGAGCCTACGAAGAGGCAACGCGACAGCGCGATCAACATGGCCCCCGGAAATCCACTAGATGATCAACAAGGACACGTACCAGCAGCTCACGGATGCATCAAGAAGAATACTCCAGCGGAAAGAAGAGGACTGGCAGCCTACCACGAGCCGAAGAGGAGGAAATCCCAACCAGCGCAGACGACGATAAGGACGTGAAAAGGTAACACACCCCTGAGTGTCGGAGCATGCAAGGCCCCGGCAGTAGTACAGAGGCGGGTACGAGTGGGGAGGGCTCGTCTGCAGGCGTGCGACGAGAGTTGTTTGATGACGGGGAGGCGTCGGGGCCTTCTGGCAGTGTCCCCGGATTAGTGGCACAGTTTGAAATGAGGAGCGAGTCAGCAGGATCCGTATCCGGCAGTTGTGACGAAGAAGAAGACTTCTGCTCCCCGGGGTCTCGCTGGTGCGCAGACCACTCCAGCGCCTCAGAGGGTGTCTACCTCAGATAAATCACTATAGGTAAGAGGGTTTAACATTCTATATATACAACTCAAAATTAAAACGATAATGAATTAAGACATAACATTGTATTAAAAAGAAAAAAATAAATTGCATAATTAATATAAATAAATAATGTTAAGGATATCTTTCTACAGACATTGTTAGGGAGGATGTATAATAAAGGAAGACGCAATGGAATCATGAACCTGAATTCATTAAAAAAGGAGGAAGCAATAGAATAAGGAAATATGAAGTTGAAGGAAGGCAGCAAATAACTCATCATCAAACGGAATAATCTAAGCTTACTTCGTTTAGGAGATAGTATAAGAATTATATATCAGAATTTGTGATTTAGTATAGACATGTATATGTACTCTTTGGTATATCTATATATCTATATATATATATATATATATATATATATATATGTATATGTATGTATGTACATGTATTTTCGTTATATAAAGAAAGAAATTTTACCAATTAAGGAGGAAATAAGCGACTACGAAAACATTACAGTTATTAGACAATTAAAAATTGTATACACTAAGGATTCGTTAAAATTAGTATATATGATCGGAAATTTGGAGTATCTAAATATGATTGATGAAATATAATATGATAATATAATGTATAAACAAATCCAGATTTATGTAATAAATAAGAAATAAATAAGAATTACCAAAATTACAATAATTTAGTTTTGAAGAATAATTTATAAAAAGCTGAATATAATAAGGAAAAGAAATAATCATGATAATGAAATATAAGGAAGATATGATGGATGGATGTATAAACAATATGTAAAAAGGATAATAATATGAATAAATTTAAACAAACTTATAATATTTTGATCGTATTCATTAAAACTGATTTGCCTGATAATAGTCCAGTAAGAATCAACAACACTGGGTGGAATAAATATAAAGTAGGAAATAAAAAGATCTATCTGACAGAAAATGAATAGAACAAATAAATGAACACCAAGCATAGATAGAATGGTATATATAATAAGATAGCATACAAATAGAATTAAAACATAAACACTGATGTTTCAGTAACAAATAAAGACATAATTTGGGTAATTAAATAATTATATAGTAAGGTATAATAAACAACCAAAAAAAAAAAAAAGAGAGAAGATAAAGGATCAAATAACACTATAGATATGAAACTAAACAGATGATAATTATGAAATAATACTATAAAATCATAATGAAAAAAGAGATAATAATGTAAGAAGTTTAAATAAAACATTCTGAGCAAATGAAGTATATAATTACATGAGAATTCAGATGAATGTAATAAATCTAAAACCATTATAAGAAACAGTAAGGAAATAAGAAAATGAAATTGTAAGCATAAATTTAATAGCAAACGGATAATAAGTGGAAATAAGGAACAATTTAGTAAACCTATATATTATATAAACATCTTAATATAGGTTCTCATTGCAAAAAGAAATTATGATGACATGTAAAACAAGGAAAGCAAGGCATGATCAAAGAAGCTAATAATTATGTTAATTAAGGATACAAGAGAGGGAGTATGATACGCACTGAAGGATAGAAGGAGAGGTAGTATAATTATAAAAAGAAGGCAGTCTTTCTTTAAAAAAAGAGATTACGGTTTTATCAAGACTCATATGGAATTGGATTAAATATTAAGAAAGAAGAGTTAGGGAGATGATATGATATCATATTATTAATGAATACACTGAATTTAGAATAATATGATGAGCAAAAGTTATACTTTAAGGTAATATAATATAATCAAATAAAGAAAAAGGAGGAAATAAAGAAGTTATGAAAAATGGAATTAATAGGCATGTTCACAATTTTGCAAAAAGGAAAGTTTGCGAAAAAAAAACGATATTCTGGTTAATTAAAACAAATAATAGGGGAGAACCTAAGGAGTTTGCAGTGCAAACCAAAAAACGGAAATGTTAAAAGGCAAAAGTTAAGAGGAGCATAAATTAAGACACTGGAGAGCTGAGAAAGGGAGAGAAAAAGGACTAAGGTATGGTAAAAAAGACATAAAAGAGGAAATTTTACAAGGTCTCCTACAGTGTCATGATAGTTACGACTTGTGCAGAAAAGTCAAGGAATGGAAAATACAGGTCAGAAATTGAACAAAAGCGATGAAAACCAGATCTGACGTTGTAAGAGGGGGTGCGAAGGGGTACGAGAATAGAAAGAAAAAAAAAGGGCCAAGGCAATGGCATGGATAGTTAATAAAAAGGTAAAAAAAAAGAGGGGAATGGAATATGTAAGGGTAAGTTGGGAGGAACTTGTCAATAATCCAATGAAATATATGTTTCAATAATTAAAATGATATTAAGAATTAAATCATAAATTGGATAGGAAAAAGGAAGGATAATTATGTAAACGAAATAAACGATAGCTGATATAAACAAAAATGTTAATGATAGTAATGACAAAATACAAGTATATACAAAAATAAAATAGAAGGGGGGAGAGCTAAATAAATAATACAGACAAAAAAAGGATACGAATATATAATAATAATCTAAAGAGGGAAACAAAACATATAGAGCATTTAATAGAATTCTAGGATATTAGAAGTCCTAATAAACTGCATCATTAATAATAGTGATATGATCTAACGAAGAGTAGGTAAAAAAGAAGAAAAGGAAGGGGGCTCACATCAGAGGGGGTACTCATAATATAAATTATGAAATTGTTAAACAAAGGGTATAATCATGACAAAGGTGCATATGATAGTTTACAGTAATTTATATGAATTGTTATATAACAACTATAGTAATGACGTTAGAGGATAATAATAAAATTATTTCATAAACTATATAAATAATATAAGATAAAAAAGAGAGAAGAAGTTAAAATAGGTAAAATATAAGTAGTCACGTATAAAAAGAAGGAGGGAAGGTAGATAATAAGATAAACCGCATATTTAAACATATTTATACCTGTATGGGTTTAAACCTCTTTCTATCTCTCATAGATTTTTAAAGGTAAAGCGAGATAGAGGCATATCCTTAAATTTGAGTTTTGATTACACCCTTTTAGACAAATGAATAAGAACCAAATATATAATATGTATTGAGCATTTTCAGTGTTTCTTCCCAAATCGGTGAGTGTTAACTCTGTAACAAGTTTGTTAGTAATAAATACGGGTAAAACTAAAACTAGATATAAAAAGCAAATAATTTAATATGGTAGCCTTTTTAGAATGAAAACTGGTAATATAGGAAGACAATATATGACCAATAAATATGACTAAACAGCTATGGCTAAAAGAGATAAATGATTGTTGTAAATGCAAGAGCACAAGGGAGAAAGTATGGGAATTATTTTAAGAACAGGAAGGAAGGAAAAATTTTGATAGACATAAAGAAATAATAAAAATGTAGGCTTGGGGAGTTCATGGTCTTCATAAATTTCACTTAGAGTGGAATAGATCATAAGGCTCAAAAAGAAAAAATAATATATATATATATATATATATATATATATATATATATATATATATATATAGAGGATGAAGAGGGAAGGTAAAAGACTATAATAATTAAGGGAATTTGAGATTACATTAGATATTAATTATATGACAAATAATAAACACATATTAAAGCAATATAATATATAAGAATTGGCAAGGGATAAAGAAGAAGTAATAGTAAAAAGAATAATGTTTGTATAGATGGACAAGCAACCAAAAATCAATGAAGTAATATACGAATATATAAAATGTGTGGCGTAGTAAATGTCAGGCGAAAATGTAGGGTTTTCAGGGATGCAAATTAGAGAAACAGAAGAGATAAAATGTAATTCAATAGGAGTATAAACTAAGACCTTGAAGTGATGAAAAGGGAGAGAAAAAGGTTTCAAGGATTGCTAAGGAAAAACCAGAAATAAATAGGGGAACTTCACAAGACCTCCTATAGTGCCATGATAGTTACCACTTGTGCAGAAAAGTCGGGGGGCGGAAAAGACAGGTCAGAAATTGAACAAAAGCGACGAAACCCAGGAGAATAGAAGGGGAAATAGCCTAAGGCAAGGACATGAATAAAAAAAAAAGAAAGGAAGAGTTACATCAGAGAGGGTACTCATAATATAAATTATGAAAATGAAAAAACAAAGAGTATAATCGTGACGAAGAAGCATATCATAGTTTATATTAATTCATATGAATTGCTATATAATAACTATAGGAATGGCATGAGATGTTAATAACAAACTTATTCAATGACTATATATATAATATAATAAAAATGAAAAAGAGAGTAGAAGATAAAATAAGGAAAAGTATACGTAGACACGCATAAAAAGAAGGAAGGAAGATAGATAACAAGATAAACCGTACATTTAAACATACTTATACCTTTCATAGATTTAAATTTCTTTATATCTCTCATAGGTTTTTGAGGGGTAATGTGAAATAGGTCTCTTTCCACAAATTTGAGTTTTGATCACATCCTTTTAGACAAAAGGTATATGTACCGTGAGGAAATAAATACATGTATATATATTGAACACCTTTCGTATTCCTCCCAAGTCGGCGAGTGCCAACTCTGTAACATTCTTGGTAGTAATAAATACGGATAAAACTGTAACAAGATATAAAAAGCAAATTAGCTTAATATACTAGCCTTTTTAGAATATAAATTTTCACTATAGGAAGACATTATATGACCAATTAATACGTGACTAAATAGCTATGGTTAAAACAGGTAAATGTTTGATGTAAACGCAAGGGTACAAGGGAGGAAGTACGGGAATTACCTGAGAACAGAAAGGAGGATATAATGATAGACATTAGGAAATAGTAAAATATGTATGTGGGGGATTTATGGTTTTAATATATTTCACTTGGGGATAAATGAATTATAAGGATAAAAAAGAGAGTAAGTGGAGGAAAGGGAAATGACTATAATAATTGCAGGAAACAGTGTTTATATTAAATATAAATATCATGTTAAGTAATAATCACATATGTAAGCAATACAATATATAAGACTAGGCAAGCGATAAAGTAAGAAGTAACAGTAAAAAGAATAATGTTTGTATAAGCAGATAAGCAAACAAAATGAATAAGAGAAATATACGAATATAATAAAAATGGGATGTAGGAAAATGCCAGGGGTAAACATAAGACTCTTGGGGGGACGATTTAATAAACAGAAGAGACAAAATGCAATTCAATAGGAGTATAAACTAAGACTTTCAAGTGATGAAAAGGGAGAGAAAAAGGTTCAAGGATTGCTAAGGAAAAACCAGAAATAAATAGAGGAAATTTACAAGACCTCCTATAGTGCCGTAATAGCTACCACTTGTAATAACTTCAGAAACGGAAAATGGTCAGGTACTAGAATTAGGTGATGAAAAGCAAACCTGTTTTAAGAGGGTGAAGGAAATAAATAAGAAGGGAAAGAATCAAGGCATTGATATAGACAGATGATAAAGAAGAATGGAGTACTATGTAGGGGGTGACAGGATGTTACTAATAATTAACGAGAGATATACATAGGCAGTTAACGAATCCAGAGAAAGGAGAATGAAGTATACAAGTGAAATAGATAAATAAATGTATAAATGATAAACGACATAAAGGTTATAAAAATGACGGATATAATTCCGTGTCGTAATATACTCTTCACATAAAAAAGAGATGAAAAAGGAGATAAAAAGGCCTAAGTAGGCAATAATGTCAAAATATATATGAGAAGTAAATCTTTAAAAGACCTTGTACTGTATCATGATAGGCCCAATTTGGGCAGGAAAGTTGAGGGATGCAATAGCTGGTCACGTATTGATAAAAAGCGACGAAAACAGACCTGACGGTGTAAGAGGATGCGGGAAAAACAAAAAAGGGAAAGCCACAGCATTAAAAGGGTAAATAATAAAAGAGATAAAATGCAAAAGATAGTTCGATAGGAAGTTACCAATAATTTAAGGAAATATAAATCTAGAAGTAAATAAGAATGATATAAAATGATAAATAATTAGGTAAGATAAGAATAAGAAGAATTACATAAATGAATAAACAAACAGCTGACATAAACGACAAGGATAATGAATGTAATAACTGATATATGTATAATGTAAAAAGATAGTTTATCAAAGAGGTAGTGACAAAAAGGGATATAAACATATAACAAATAACTCAAAGAATGTATTAACACACAGAATATTGAATAGAGTTTTAAGATATGAAAGCTATAGTAAACTCTACATCATCGACAAGTAATAATATGATATAACAAAGAGATATAAATATAAATTAAATTTTCCTAAATATTGGAGAGAATTGTATATACTAAAAAGGATATAGTATCTATATTAGGATAGGAAAGAAGATATTAATGAGCATGTAGGTTTTAAAATATAAATAATGTATTTACCGTATAATGGAGTTATAATTATAATTATAAGAAGAAAAAGTATATAGGTAAACCCATGTATGTGTATAAAGTGTGCACATGCATATATGCATATTAGTATGAATAGACATGAGTTTGTACGTATATGTGCATATATGTGTGTGTACATGTATATATAAACCAAGTAATCTTACTGAAGCAAGGAAGGATATAAGAGAATGAACCACATGAACACATGATTAAGATTTCATGTGTAGGGATTCTACGAGTAATTAAAGTTCAAGGAAATTGGTACTAAGAAAATCAGAGTAAGGAGTGAACAAATCCAGTTACTATACATATAAAAAACAACTTTTATTGAGATAAGCCAAAAAGAAATAAGAAGGAAATTAGAAATATGTAAGTCTAAAGACAACAGATAATATGGACAATAAATAGGAAATATATATATATTCTTAATCTAATTATTTATAGGGAAATAGATAGTGAAATATAAGAAGAATATGGAAATCGAAAAATAAAACATAATATCTGTTTAAATATATATAGGGATGTGTATATGTATATGTTTAAGCATGAGCATATTTATATAGTTGTATTGATGCATATGTATGTGTATATATGTATGTATATGCATGGGTGCATATGTGTATATATATATATGTGTAATCATATATATAAAGCTAAAAGAAGAATAAATTATAAACAAGAAATTGTGAGACTGGACCAGTAAATCAATAGAATTTATCAAACAATAATAAGAAAAAAGAGGAAGAAATGACATATAATAAGTTTAAATAGGAATAATGAGATATTCACGTATGATTAGATAATATAATTATAAACACAACTCGACAAATATCATGAATATAAACAAGTCGGAAGTATACATGAATTAGATAAGCTGAGATTTGATTAAATAAGCACGGCAAGAAGGATTAAAAACGATATGGGGAGTTAATAAAAAAAAAAAAAGGAAATAAGTACAAGAATTAAATAAAGAACAGTAAGTAATGGGAGTATAATTATAATCAGTGGTATCGGTATGATAAATAACTATCATAAGGAATATGGAAATGTCCCAGGAAAAAAACAAACAAAATTGTTTCAATATAAGACAAGTTAATAACAGGAAAGAGTATTAGGAAATAATAGGACTATAAATATAAAGAATATAGAAGAAAAAATCAAATAACTAACAAATCTTACACAAGGAATAAATAGTTTAAATAAGTAATCATACATGGAACAAACAATAAATAATGGGAAGTATAGTGATAAATATTTGTAGTGAGTAAGAGGATAGAAATATTCATCATATTGATAAAAAAGAGTAGGGGGTTGGTGAGGACGAATAGGAAGGACAGACCGTAAAGTGGAAGGGATAAGAGGGTGTAACTTAAGAAAATGGTAGAGGAATGAAGAGTGGTAGTGGTATATTTGGTCATTATATGTTCAGTCGCCTAGTTATTAGTTTCTCATCAGTCAGTGCCCAATGTTTGATTGAGGAAGTTCAATCGCACCATTTGTACAACCCTGTTCACGCGTCAGTGTTACAAACTTCACACAAAAATTGTTCATAGAAATCAGTTTAGTGTTAACCTGTAAGTAATAGAATGTGCATGTAAATCATTAAGTGTCTGATAGGGTACTTATACATACCGAATAAGTGTTAAAATTTAAACCTCCGTTCTATTTATATTATATCTATATATACATTCAAAATTCTGTAGATCCAAGTACGAAGGCAGCGCCAGTACTAACGGCGAAGCTAACAGAAAGGATAGAAGAAGTTTCTAGGAAGTAATTCTGAACTTAATATCATCCTTACCTAAGCAGTAACATTGCTAGGGTAATATTCTCCAAAAGAATCTGAGCGCTGACTTGATCGCGAACAAGGTCAAATGAAGAATTCGAAGGTGATTTGAGTCTAGAAGTACAAATTGAAAATTACATATAGATTTTTCTTATTTTATTTTAACAAAAGAAATGATTTTAGGGATTAAAGAGCAAGCCGAAAGGTAAAAACGGGGCCGACAGGCGGGAAGAAAGGTCGGAATCCGCCGTGAGAGAGCGATTGCTTTCCAAAAATTAAAAAAGCAATTAATTACATCTGCGTTAGAATTTGCTAACGCAGCGTCAATAAACCCGGAAACCTTATCGACTGCAAATGATATTGAAACAATTGATCTCATCCTTTGATCGCGACTCGGAGAATACTGAGTTTCGGCAGCCCCCATCGCCTATCCAGGAGATTGATACTGAAACAGGTATCACGGTACAGAACCATCGGGAAATACCACGAGAAGTATTAATATCCTATGTTCGGAATTATACTGGGGATCCAGAACTGATTCCGACAGAAACATATCAGTGGTGTGAGTCCGTTTTTTATAATCAGGAAAGTCAATAGCTTCTATTTATTCGAAATTATTATATCTGGTTATTCCGAGAGAATTTGCGACTGTGGGATGTGTTCTTAACCGCTGATTCCCGCGAATCCGGAATGACCCCAAGACGTAACAAATTTCCGTATGTGGCAGCGGAAAATCAGTAGGGTGGCATTATAAATAAAAGATAATTAAATAACATTGCAGGGAAAGTGGCAATTGGATAATAAAGAGAGAGAGTAGTAATATGACTCAGTATTTTTAAATTACTTGGCAATTTAGAAAAAAGTGATTGATGAATTAGACAAATACGGCAAGATTTTGACTACGAAGAAACTGAGGCAGTCCAACTCCTTAGTATTGATCTGTTTGATATCCAGAGAAATAACTTAAAAAAAAAAAAAAGTATGTATACTTAGAGAAAACGAAGGATTTTTATCTGTGTTTTGCTAGGGAAGACAGAGGAAAGAGACGATACTTAATACTTAATACATGTAAAAAGAAGATATTAATATACTGAGGAAAAGGGTCAGATCAAGGTACTTTGAAAGATAAAAGAAAAGAAAAAAAAAATAATAAATATATATAAGGTAATGAAATTGGACCCTAAAATATTAGAAGATACAGAGTAGTTCATAACAATACTAGCGGTCCCGTAACATTATAATTAATGGAAGAAAACTGGCATATAAATAAGAAAGGTACACAAAGCTTTGTATACGAGAAAATGGTATTAATAAAGATTCTTAGGCTCAATGATAAAACAGAACTTTGTGAGTATGTGATTGAAAGTGAGGAAATGAAATACATCAAAGAAAACAAAATGGTAATAAAAATAATGGAAATAAGCACTAAGTAATTTATCTATTTCAACGCATGACAATAAAGAAACTTAAGACTCAACATAAATATTTATTGCAATTACAAGGTAATAAACTATAATATATAGGGTGTTTCACCACCCCTGTCAAAAATTTTAAGGGGTGATTCTACAAGCCAAAATAAGACGAAAATCAAGAATAAAAAAATCGCGTCCGAGGCTTCATTTTTGAGTTATCGATGTGTAAAAAACGGGTTAAAAACGCCTGTTCAGCGGCAGCACTCCATACACGCGCAGTGTCTGGCATCGCGCGCCAAGTTCCTCGTACAGAGTGCTCGCTTACCGATGTAACAGAAACTATGACATACCATACGATGCGACAAGACACTACAATCTTGCGACAATTTATGAAGAAGCACACACCTTTCGTTGACGGCATTGAACCTGCCTATTTGAAAAAATCCACAAGGGCATTTCAAAACTCGCCTCGCGGGATTCTCAAGCAGAGAGGGTGAATGCAATTTCTAATTGACGATTTTGTCTAAAAAAATCACGCACACGCGCTTACACACGCACCGCGATTATTGTATTCGCAAGTGTTCATGTGTACACGCACCACGATCGTCCATATCATCACACACACGCATCGCGATTATTTCATTCGCAAGTGTCCATGAGAATTACACGCACTATGATTGTCCCCTCCGCGAATGTCCACAAAAAAATGTTCAAAGCATGCACAAAATTTTGCACCTGAAAACACGCCAGGCGATTGTCCCGTTCGCGAGTGTCCACTTAATCACACACATACGCACTGCGATTACATTACCCACGAATGCGAGGCTACTTTACTCACGCACAGAAAAATAGTACAAACGAAAAAAATCTAAAAAGCTAAAACTAATCCTTACACTGAAAGTAACATTAAATTGAAAAAGAGACTGCTTTCTACGCGAGAAATATTTCCTGCCGATTACAGCTGTTCGAGAGGCCGAGGTCAACGACCGAGAGATACGACAATGTAAGGGCACTGGCATGTAAACAGAAAAGCGTCGATATTTGCCGACATGAATGCAGTGTTGGGCAAAATTTTATTCAGATAACAGATAATGAATAAGAGTAACAAATAAAATTTTATTCGACACTAACGAATTACAATTTATTCAAATAAGAATTTATTCGTAGAAGAATTTATTCGAATAGGAACTTATTTGTGGTAGAATTTATTCGGATAAAAATTCATTGATTTTTTCTTTTGATTTAAAACAATCAACAAATATTCGTATTATTGTTCGAATAATTTATCAGTCATTAGTCGAATAGATTATTCGAATACATTTGCACTCGGTATTCGAATAAATTACTGAGATAATTATTTGAGATAAACATTTATTCGAAATAATTCGAATAATGCCCAACTCTGCAGGAAGCCACACATGTTCTACACTAACACATTTGCGTAACATTTTTCAGTCTCGCGTGAAATTTAACCAACGTCTCCTCTGTAAGGAAAATTTGTCAATAGCGTGCTCATCGTTCTATCATTTCTGTAAAAAGTGATCTTTCCGACGCGTACAGCTGCGCACTTCACTGATACACGCACCGCGATTATTTGACTTGGTACTGTCCATATGAATTACACACACTAGATTCTGCGGATAAATGAAATTTACGCATCTGAGGCCGTTGTCGTCGAACGATGACACGAGATCAGCTGCAGGTTCTGCGTTCAAATTACTGATCGCACGCACAACACGTTGTCGCTGTTCAACGGTGAACCGTCACGACGGAAGAAACTTCAACATCGGTGCTAAGAATTCTAATTCTTCAGACATTCTATTTTTATACTTTTTATCAAATAAACGGCACAGTATCAGACACGAACACTTCTTTCTACCTCGAAGTTTGGAAGAATACTGCATCGTTGGAAAGAAATGAAAGCGATCGGTTCAACGACATTCGTCGCGGTACTACAAAGTATAAACAGTTTCGACTCTCGGAACCGAGTTACCGCTGCCTGGATCTCGAGCGTGCAAGGGATAAATAAGGACACACCGATTAATAACAAAGCATCGACACAGTTTTTAGTCTCTCGAATGGAATTTGTCCAAGGTCTCCTCAGTTTGGTGGCTGTTGCGAACGAGAAAACAGCTGTAATCGGCAGGAAATATTTCTCGCGTAGAAAGCAGTCTCTTTTTCAATTTAATTTTCCATTCAGTGTTAGGCTTAGTCTTAGCTTTTTAGATTTTTTTATTACTAGAATTTTTCTGTGCGTGAGTAAAGTAATCTTGCATTCGTAGGTAAAGTAATCGTAGTGCGTACGTGTGTGATTAAGTGGACACTCGCGAACGGGGCAATCGCCTGGCGTCTGTGTTTTCAGGTGCAAAATTTTGTGCATGCTTTGAACATTTTTTTGTGGACATTCGCGGACGGGACAATCATAGTGCGTGTAATTCTCATGGACACTTGCGAATGAAATAATCGCGATGCGTGTGTGTGATGAAATGGACAATCGTGGTGCGTGTACACATGACACTTGCGAATACAATAATCGCGGTGCGTGTGTACGTGCGTGTGGGTGATTTTTTTGGACAAAATCGTCAATAAGAAATTGCATTCACCCTCTCTGCTTGAGAATCCCGTGAGGCGGGTTTTGATATGCCCTTGTGGATTTTTTCAAGTAGGCAGGTTTAATGCCGCCAACGAAAGGTGTGTGTTTCTTCATAAATTGTCGCAAGAATGTAATGACTTGTCGCATCGTATGGTATGTCATAGTTTCTGTTACATCGGTAAGCGATCACTCTGTACGGAGAACTTGGCGCGCGATGCCAGACACTGCGCGTGTATGGAGTGCTGCCGCTGGACAGGCGTTTTTAGCCCGTTTTTTACTCATCGATAACTCAAAAATGAAGCCTCGGACGCGATTTTTTTTATTCTTGATTTTCGTCTTATTTTGGCTTGTAGAATCACCCCTTAAAATTTTTGACAGGGGTGGTGAAACACCCTGTATATATATCTATCTTCCGTACACAATTACGCATACGACCTCTGAACCTCTTACTCATCAACCCCGAGTCATACGCTTGAACCTCTTACTCATCAACTCCTAGTAATATCCAAGAATGCCTATTGGACCTTTTCTTTCTCCCGCTACCTTCTAAATCAAACCTCCGAACTTTCGTTAAGGATCCGCTAACATTAATATTCACTTACGTCTAAGATCCTGAGACAGACACACAGAAGAATTGCTACATCCAAACAGTTCTAGAAACTATAGTCTAAGTGCTTTTACAAACTTGTAAGATTTCGTGTACAAAAGTTTAGTAGAATAAAATTATTCTTTTTTATTTAAAATACTAGCCATCGGAATCTAACAAGAGATGTTGAAGCCAGAGCTGACGAGAGCGAAGAAGAATGCGAATCGGAGCTAGAGGCTGAAATAGAGAGCGAAGCAGCGAGCAGAGACGATAATGCGATTGCTGGAGAGGAAACCATGAACACATTTGTGGCGAAAGATAAAACAGTCTGGAGTAGTATGCGACAAAGTGTTGGACCACGTAGAAGCACGGAAACTCTATCGATCTGTGATACGTTCAAGAAAATCTTTACAAATAAAATGATTGATATCATAGTTCGTCACACCAATAAAAAGGCATTAGCAGTATCTGAAGAGTACAACGCTAAAAATCCCGAAAAGCTGTTTGAATGGAAAGCCTTGACGCCCCGCGAGATGTACGCATTTTTGGGAATTCTAATATGTGCAGGTGTGAATAATTCAAACACCGATCATACGACTGACACGTGGAAATTATCGTCATATCCTTTATTGCGAATATCGCTTGTATTCGTGCTCCATCGTTGAGAATCGTACAGGTCTGGCATTTGCTCCGTCTCCTCGGTTTTAGCCGAATGTTTGAACGATCAACTTAGATCTGAGTACATGATAGATACGGAGAACCAGAAAAATTAAACGTGAAGACATTAAAGATACTGGGATTTTTCAGAACGACGAATCATTGATACCCTGATCGCGGCATCTCAAGTCGAAGGTCACGGACCAAGAAGTTGAACAATTCGCGACCAGAATCTACTCCAGTCTCGTTTTAGATGGTGTCCCTGCTTCCAGTAGCGTCGACAGAGTTTCACACAACAAAGATGTCACAGAGAATACCGTGCGACGATGGGAATCAATCAATTTTGGAATATTTTGCGTTTTATACGTTTCGATGATTCCAATACGCGCCAAGCACGCATGCGTGAAGATAAAGCTGCTCCTATTCGAGATTTATGGAATATGCTATATTATAATTTATCAAAGATGTAAAAGCCTACAGAAAATTTGACGATCGACGAACAGCTCTACCCTTTCCGAGGTCGAACTAAATTCACGCAGTATATCCCATCAAAGCCAGCAAAATATGGCATAAAAATATGGTGGATCTGTGATGCGGAAAATGCCTACCCACTAAATGGTCTAATTTATACTGGGGAAACAGGAAATGCACGTGAAGCCAACCAGGGCGAAAGAATGGTGAAAGAACTTGCAGCAAATTATGAAGGATCTGGAAGAAATATTTGCATGGGCAATTTTTTCGCATCTTTTCCCCTAGCCAAACATTTGCTTTCTTGGAAGGTGATAATTGTTGGCACTTTGAAGAAAAACAAAGCCTACATTCATAGAACAATGGCTCCTTCCGGAACGAGAGAAGAATTGCTAACGATATTTGGATTCCACGAAAACGTAACCCATAAAAAAACAAAAACTCTTATGTGCCGAAAAAAAACAAAGCAGTCATCGTACTCAGCACGATACACACAGATATGGCAACATCAAACGACGCTAAGAAGAAACCAGAAATGATACTTGATGATAATAAATACAAGAGTGGAGTTGACACTGTGGACCAAATGTTACAAAGATACACAACTCATCGGCGGACAAACGGTGGCCACTCGCTTTATTCTTCAATATCATTGACATCGCAGCCCTTGCTTCGTACATTATTTACTATGAAAATAATAAAATGCTTCCAAGAAGAAGCAATCAACGAAGGGTGTTTTTGAGGAAACTCAGTGAAGAGCTCGCTTTACCAATTATTGAAGATCGGTCTCAAAATTCGCAAGTAATGAAACAGTTTACTACAAAGCTTGCTATTGGCAGCGTCCTTGGCAGGCCAACGAAAATTATAGATATTCAACCTGGTACTTCAGAACCGAGACTGGATAACATAGGAAGAAAAATTATTAGTGGCTCTTGTCACTTGTGTTATAGAGCAACAATAAAAAAACGCAGAAAAACTAGAAAATCTTGTACCGCATGCAAAAAGCCTGTCTGCGACGAGTATGTAATAACAACTACTAACTGTAAAGAATGCGTTTGAATAAATAATTATTATTGTTTAGACATCGGTTTTTGTTCATTTAATCATCTCTGTAATTATATATTCATATAACAGTTATCATATAACAGATGATATACTACATATTTCTACAATTGGGCACCCGGGTACCCCTGGTATTGAGAACGACTATGTGAACTTTGACTCAACAATTTTTTTAATTTAAGGACGAAAAAAATATGCAAAAGATTTCGCTTTTAAAAGGTTCAAATCGCAACGAATTGGGCGATCTTTAAAAAATTCTCACAAAATGTATTCAGATGGGCAGCCGGGTACCCGGTTATTGACGTAAGGGTTAAGTTTGCCAATCGATGCATGTTTCAGAATACAACTTCTATCTGCCCTTCCTTTTCCTCTGTATTATTATTTTTAATTTTTTCCGTGCCGAAACCACTGATTTTTCACCAGACCTATGTCTTCCTTCCATATGTACAGGGTGCGTGGAAACTGTACGCCACGACCATCATAGCGTGATTCTACACCTTTGGATCGGTGTATATTTGTTAAAAAAAGTTGCCGCAAAATTGACCTTGACCTTGAAATTCAAGGTCAAATTTTTTTTAATCGTATCGTATTCTACTCGCCGCGAGGACAAAAAGTGTGAAAGGAACCATGGATCGCAACTCAACCGTTCTCTTGAAAAATGATAAAGTTCCAATAACTGGTAATTATTGACAAAGCAGACGACCTCACCGATTTTTATGAAATTGAAATATGTTGTCAAGGTCAACATTCTAAAGAACTTTTTCTTATACATATAACCGCCGCTCGGCTTTAGTTTCTCAGATATTCGCAAAAATGTATTCGATACTATACAGTATGTCCCACCTAACTTTACCACCTGGAATATCTCGCTTGTTGTTGATAATATTAAAAAATATTTTAGAAACAAGTTGAATGGTTTCGAGGGGGACATAATTTGACATGATTGGTTTTTCCGTAGGTGAACGCGTAGAGGACACCTGAAGGTCATTGGTGTTTTCTTATATATAATCATATATTTTCAATACATTATTCGATCCAGCTGGGGGCATTCCCTACAAAAAAGTAGAACCTGTTTATACCGAAAAACTATTAGTTTAGGAGATATTTACATTTACTATTGGTTTCTGTTATAATTGCTTCTGATATAATTGCTACGGAAAAACTAATATCAAATTATGTCCCCCTCGAAACCATTCAACTTGTTCCTGAATCCGTTTTTGTAATTCATTCGAAGCGATAATGAAACGAGTTACTCGATAAGTATTAATAAGTAAATGTGATTCAAATTATATCTTGTTTGGTCTCATTTTGATCAGAACAATCTCATCAATATGTTATAAACTTTTTCATACAGAAAAAGTTAAAAATAAAAAAGTTTAAGTGTCGTCTTTATTATAACATTTGGTACAAGGGTATTTAAATCTCTCGGTTGCCTCGACTCTCATTCCATCCTTCTCTTTTATTCGCTGTCCTTTTCTTTGTTCGGCGAACTTCAAAGGCGAGCTGCGCAGCTGGAAATGTAGCCTCGGTGTTCTCCTACTGTCCCATTTCGATTCTGAGCTGAGGGACAGTAGGGGAGACATTACTGCATCGTGTTAATATTCACAGAACCCTTACACATAAAGGAAAAAAAACAACGCAACTACTATAACTGACAGACCAAAAGTAACGCACTCACATACCGCGCAGTATGCATTAACAATTTCGGGTAAGCTTTTGCCAAAAGTTTTTATTTGTTTGCAAGAAAATACTAATCACTTTACACCACGAGTTTACAAACAAATAGAAACGCTCACACGAACCTATAATAATATTTATGTCACCTCGTCAAAGTCAGGAAAATTACAAAAAGACATTTACAACCTGTTCCTTGATAATATTATAAAACCGTAAATTAACTTAATTAAATATTAAACCGACAAATTTATTTGTTAGCGTTACCCAAATTTTATGAGGGGTCGAAGGTAGATAGCTTGACGCTATTTCCCTTTAGCCTTATTTATTACTGCATTGAGGACTGTCTGTGTCCGTATGTTGAGAGTATGGCTAGATGGGTGGGCACCAGACGTTAGCCATCGACTCGAGGTTGTATGGCTATCGAGTGTTATAGACTGTTTGTTTAAAAGAGGCATGAGAGAGAGTTTTAAGGATAGCAGGCGACCCGACGTCGCTCCGAGTCGTGTCCTTATGGGGTTCCCTCAGTCCTCCCTTACACGCCAGAGGATAGGTCACCGTGGTGGTTTTAGTGGGTAAAAATCCCGCGCTACCCAGGACCCCCCACCCCCAGGGTCCAGGGTGCCTTTTGAAGGTTTCCTCCACGTAAAAAAAAGGCGACCCGACGTCGCACTGCTGATTTCCCAGAAAAAGGGACATTGTTTCTAGAGGATCTGCCCACGGAGTGGGGAAGGCGAGGATGTCTTCTGGTAAGAGGACTATTTTGGACCACTCGGCACTTACCCCAGAACCTTCCAGGAACGTGTTTTTTAATTCTATCCTCACGCCTTATAGTGTGATTCTGACATGTTGATAATGCGGGCATGGCAACTTGTAAACTTAAGGTCATTCCACCAAAATGTACACCACTTTGTCAACCGTGTGACGTGTACTTTTATCGGCAGGTGAAAAATTATACAGCAAAATTACCGAACGCGGATTACTTAATACCAGAAAATCGAGAAATGACAAGTAGAGAAGATTCTATCAAATTACATTAGTTAATACATAATCAATTATCTGCACCCATATTTAAAAACATGATAAAATACGCATGGTTTGCATCGAAACGAATTCTAGACCGTGAAATGTTTTGTAATGTCAATCAAGTTGTATTTCCCACTGATGTTTGTAAAAACCGTTGTGACTATGGTATTTCAGCTTTTAGTAAGTGTTCATGGTGTGTGGAATTATTATGTTTCAAATGTTTTTACGACGAATACCATCGGCGAGAGTGTAAAGTTTACAACGACGACTCGTGAAGATCAATTTTTCTATATTTATGCCGGTGACCATCGTCAGCAAAACCAACGCGAGCGACCGTTCACCCGTTGGTACAGATGTCGAGCCTCGTGTACGCGTCGTATTTAACGCGTCGAGTACCGCAGCGCCAATTGACGATCCTGGAACAACCTGTCTCGTAGGCCCGCAACTCCAGGCGGAAACCTTCGACAGCTGTACTGCGTGAGCCAAACGCCCCATCAACGACATGGCGTTTGGGACGCGCAATAAGCACGCACCCAGGAAGAAATAAACGCGTACGGGTGGTGACTGTCTGTACCGCCACTGGTACTGCCAAGCGCCCTATTTCACGGGTTGTGCTTCTTCCGATGTCCGAGCCCGCGAACATCTTCTGTTCGAGGGTCGAGAGAAGGAGGCCAGGCAGAGGAGCAGGAAGGAGACCGGGCCTCCCGAGGATCTCTGAATCGTCGTCGAAGAGCAGTGCCGGGGCCGATCGTCACCCCCGGGAGGGTGTTAACAGGAGGAGGATCGCGTCCTCCACATCCTCCTCCTCCGGGGAGTAGACGACAGTCCCAAGGCGGAGTCCACATCGACGAAGTGGGGCCGGCCAGCGGATCAGCGACAGCGCGCCGGGAAGATCGGGGGAGCCAGCGACAAGAGGCTCCCCGGTGGTGGGGCAGACCGTTGAAGGCGAACGGTACCCGACCAGTAGTATTAGGAGCAATGTAGATATAGTTAGTATAAGTTACATTGGCGATGATACTGACGCTCCCGGGTCAAACCGGGGCTCTGTTTTTAGTATGTGTGGGGCCATTGGAGGTGGAGGAAGAGACCCACCGACAGTTAGTATTGGCAGTCTGGTCGCAAGAGCGACGCGCCGCACCTACGGATTGCTCCGAAATCGGCTTTTGCCTGCAAGATGTTGTGTGCAAATGTTGAACTTTCTATCGAAACCGCAGCGAGGGGAACGCCCAGTGTAGGTGTTGAACCGGGTGGGATGGCTTGGAAAAACCCTGCCCTCATCGTTTAAGAATCATCGGACAAGTTGAGTCTACCCGTGAGGGAAGCAGCAAATTTTGTCAACGCTGCACGCTGCGATGCAACGTGAAGCGTTGTCCAGCGGGGACCACGTGGAGGTAAAGCTGCCGGCTTGCGCCCGACTCCGTGCAGGTTGGCTTTCGCCGTTCCGCTCACTCGTTAAGCGAGTGCGCGCATCCCTGAGCGTCGCGGCACCGAGATGCCGCCTGCTCCGACACTCGGGGATGTTTAGACCCACCGACAAGGAGGAGGTCGATATACGCAACGACTGCGTGCCGCGATGGTGGGGAGACGCCTTTGTCTCACCGTGCCCGCGGCAATTCGAACTGGCCTGGCAACCAACATCCGCGGTCGCGACCCCGCGGTTTTTGAAAAGGATCGACAAGTAACGACTTGGTCGTCCGTTAGATTACGAGCTCACCCACAAGCAGTAACGTCTTGCGCCCTTGCGCCAAACGCACGTTTTTGGAATATCCGCATCTTGCGAAATCGCCCTTGCGATCACGAGCCCAGCTCGCCTTAATATACTGTCTACGTGTTGAAAGTTAAGTGTACTTCTTTGTTTAACTGTTCGTTCAATTTGTGGTGCCAATATATCTCGTGTTACGTGTAAAAGTCATGTCGTTATGTGAGGCCCTCGCCACCAACATTGCCGGCAATACGTGCACTCAACAAAGCCGAAACACCAGCAGATGTAGCAGAAAATTCAAAGTCAATTAAAAACTCGATTCATCAGGATACATTACTGTCCTTGTAAAACACCTTTAACAGATCTACAAACTTTATGGTTTTATTATCTTCGTGCACGTCGCAAGGAAGTCGCAGTCAGACTAAACCATCCTTTACTTCCGAAACTCAACATTCGGTTACACCACCATCCTCTCCACGTAAAAGTTCGCTCCTCCTACGGAAAAGTCAATGAACTATCCGCCAATCACACAACTACCGCAAAACGCACCCTCTAGATACACCTTCTTGCAAAACCAAACAAATAGCCATCCTCTCGAAATTCTGTATTAATATTCATAAAGCAGTACATAGCAAGTAGTTGTCAAATTCATTCATCAATTCGCGAGATTTTCATACAACCGCAACATGGATGCATTCAATGTTGAATATTTCATTAATGAAATCGAAAATCTTCCGGTAATCTGGAATATGGAATGTTCGGACTATTCGGATAGAAACAACAAGAAATCGGCGTGGGAAGAAATTACTGTCCTATTTTGCGGCGAAAGATTAGCAGAAGCAGAAAAAAAGCAGTTGAGTAAGTGACTTTCATTTATTTAACATGTTCGCGGACGGCTACTGCATATACATTACTTTCGCTATTGTATGATGGGTCACCACTGCATATGCACTACTCTCACTATTGTATGATGAGTCACCACTGTATATGCAGTTTGGAACGCGAAGAGCACCGCAGTTGCGGCGGTGTCCGGATCTTCCCCTCGGACCTTGAAAATCCAGGAGAGGGCCACGTGGAGGTGTCGCGCCGGTTCGTACCCATATCCGCAGCAGGTCTCCAAGGTCAAGAGCCTCTAGTCGATAGATTAATGTAGGTAAGGGAAGTCGGCAAATTGGATCCGTAACTTCGGGATAAGGATTGGCTCTGAGGAGCGGGGCGTGTCGAGCTTGGTCGGGAAGCGGGTCTGGCTGACGTGCCGGGTCTGGGCCAGGTAAACGGTCGCGGTCTCGTGCCGCGCACTCGGGATCCCAGCCCGGTCCCGTGCCGTGGCCTCCCGCGGATCTTCCTTGCTGCGAGGCTTCCGTGGTTGGCGCGAGCCGCCGTGGTCGTCCTCTTCGGCCGCCATTCAACGCTCAGCTCAGAACTGGCACGGACTAGGGGAATCCGACTGTCTAATTAAAACAAAGCATTGCGATGGCCTCCAAGGGTGATGACGCAATGTTATTTCTGCCCAGTGCTCTGAATGTCAACGTGAAGAAATTCAAAAAAAGCGCGGGTAAACGGCGGGAGTAACTATGACTCTCTTAATCACTATGACTCATCATCTCTGGGAGACAAACCCAGCATTACTAGGCCGCTTGCTGTCTATACTCAGTGCGACCGATGAGTTAGGCGTAGAGGAGGGCCCGACAAACCGGACCAACCGTGCTGGACGAAAGGGTGCATATCCGCGCTGGCTGGCGTTACGATGACCAGGCGCGGTGGATGATGACTAGCGTATGGGTATTGAGAAACGTCTCAATACAGCCTCGTGGCGTGAAAACCACGGTTGCCAGCTGCTTCTTCCTAAAGTCGTTTCAGGTGTCAGGCTTCGGCCTAGTATCCGAGACACGAGAGAGACCGTCGAAGGGTTGGGAAAGGCCAACATCGGAGACGGAGGGTCGCCCGAGATATCAGCGAGTCTGATCTCCGAGACCGTTCCTTACTATCCAAATCCTCGTCCAGGGTAGGCTCTAACATACCTGAGTAACTCCTGGTGGATTCGGATGGACCTAGGATCCCATAGTTACCAAAGGGGGTGTTGAAGCGAATACCATAGCCTCTCACGCTCAAGTTATGACCTGGCCCTCCACGTGGGTCCGCTGGTATATCGTCCTGTACGATCGCAAACCCAGGCATAGCGAACGTCGAGGCACACCCGGGGCCTCGAGCCGCAAGGCGCCACTGGTACCATTTCAGTCCGGGGAACACGCTTGATGGGTAGTGACCCTACAAGCGGTAAAAGAAAGCACTAGCAGTAATTTTGAATTGCCTCGGACGAGGGTGGAGCGTGTCCCTGCTCCCCCGGGAACTGGTAGAGGGACATCGAGCGACGACACCAGCCCGAAATTGGTACACGAGATATCAATGCCCTTCTCGAAAAACCTATGTTCGCTGTGCATAGGTACCGGGAAGGGTAACTACCTCGCCCTTACCATCAAGGACGAGGAAAGGCACTTCAGTGACACACACCCTGACATTGAAGTAGCCTACAAGTGCAGCGTTTGTTTTAAGATATTTAAAACTTATCGCTCTGTCACTTGTCACATGCCAAAATGCCCGCGTGAGAGACCTCTGGATGAAAAATCTCATCCATTCGAATGTGAGTCATGCGAACAAAAGTATGCAACTCAAAGAGGTCTCTCACAACACGAAAGACTGGCGCACCCGGATAAAAGGAACTCTGTGAGGGCAGCACAGAGTTCGAGCCACCCGAAAATACCTAGGAGTGGCCCGATCTTCTCTGCGGAGGAGATCGAAAAGGTGCTAGCGCTCGAAATACAACTGCAGGGCGAGTGCTCCATCGCAAAGTTGATGTCCGAGCACTTCCCAGGCAAGGACATCAAACAACTAAGGGATAAACGATGTGAACCATCCTATAAGAGATGGTTAGAGGAGAGACTCAGGTGCTCCTCTGCAAACGATACTTCCCACTCCGAGCGATCGGTGGCGGAACAGGGACCGCCACTGGATAAATCGTCCACTGCCTCGGATAGTGAGGAAGATATTTTTGAAGACGCTCCGCTGGCGGAAACCGTCGAATTGGATACCTCCATTGATTGGAGGACCAAACTTGTCGAACGAGCTCTGGCGCTCAGGGTTCAAAACCAAGAGCGACCAGAGTCAAAGGCCATCGCGGACAGACTTTGGGACATGCTGGGCAGCAAAGTCGATGGCCAAACTGTCTCCTCGGACGAAGTCGAGGAGGCTTATAAGCTCGCCTCCGATTTCTTCTCTTCGAAAGGCGAGAAGCAACAGAGTAAGAACCGAGGCAGCCGGAAAGTCCGCACTCGAATGCTATCCGGCAGGGCGAAAAAGAAGGCCAGTCGCAACGCCAGAGCGCAGGAAATGTTCCTCGACGCATCGGCGAGACTGGCCAAGCACGTCCGTCAAGGGACGGACTTTATGACGGAGGAGGACCAAGCGCCTCCCCTGGATGATGTCAAGAAGCTGTATTCTGGCCTCTGGGGTCAACCCGGCCAGATACACATAACAGAGAGCCAGGAAAAACCGACTCCAAAAGATGCTAACGAAGTTCTGACACCTATCACAGTGTCAGAGATTCAAAAAAGGAGCAGGCGGACCCGGCAGAAGGTGGCTGCCGGGCCGGATGGAATGACGAAAAATGACATCACCAAGAGAGGGTACGCCGACGTCCTCCTTCCGCTCTTTAACATCATTCTCCTGGCGACCAAGCAGCCCGGTTGCTGGAGAATGAATCGAACGAATCTTCTCCTTAAGGAAGGAAAAGATGGCTCCAGTGCCTCGAACTACAGGCCGATCAGCATCGCGCCTCTTCTGAGTCGACAATACTGGGGCGTAGTCGACCAGAAATTGAGATGCCATATCTCACTGTCACACAGACAGAAAGGATTTGTACCAGAAATGGGCTGTTACCAGAACATCCACCTATTGAACGAGATCATTCGAATGGCAAAGAATGATGGTGGACTGGTAGCGGTACAAATCGACATATCGAAAGCCTTCGACACAGTGCCGCACGAAGCGATTCAAGAGGCACTGTTCGCCAAAGGCATGCCGACCGAGGTGGTCCAAATGGTGATGGATTCCTACAAGGGAGTCACCACTGACATCAAAGTCGGCGACTCCTCTTATCGAACGGAAATAAGAAGAGGAGTCAAACAAGGGGACCCAATGTCCCCTTTAATTTTTAATCTGGTAATGGAGTCTGTCCTTCTCCGATTACAAGATATGCCCGGATATAAATTGAGCGACGGGCAAAATATATCGGTGCTGGCTTTCGCCGATGATATGATCCTGCTGGCACAGGATCGTGAGAACGCAAAGACGCTCACAAGCACATTAGAGGCACATTTGTCGAGCCTTGGCATGGCCATAGCGACCAATAAATGTGCCTCATTCGAAATAAAGACCACAAAGGACAGCTGGTATGTGGTCGACCCTGAAATAAAGATCAACAGGGAAAGGGTTACCTATGTAGGGCCCAGTAAAGCAATCACCTACCTTGGGATATCGATCACCCCTTGGGACGGTGTTTGCTCGAAGAATGCGGAAAAAGGCATTGAGCAGTCCCTAACCAATATCAAAAAGCTCCCGCTCAAGCCTCCGCAGAAAGTTAATCTATTATCGAGCTTTGTCCTCCCGCACTACCTGTATAACATCAACACAGGGGAGATGCCGATCACCACGATCAGAGACCTCGACCGAAAGGTAAGGGTGGCTGTAAAAGAAATTCTCCACCTACCCCAGTCCATTTCGAACGGCCTCGTTTACGCAAGTAAACGAGATGGCGGACTGGGGTTCCCCAAACTCGAAATTATATCCATTTCGGCGGGTCTCAAAGCAGGAATAAAACTTCGAACGAGCCCAGATCCTGCGATCAAAATGGTGCTCTCCACCGGCTCTGGCTTGGAAAAACGGCTCTCGAAATTAGCCAGGCAAGCCCGGTTAGTGTGGCCACAGGTCGACATAAAAGATGTCGACCGTTACAAAGAACGAGCGAAGCGTGATGAAGTGGACCGATGGGCAGGTCTACCGACTCAGGGTAAGGCAGTACAGGCGTTTAAGGACGACAAATCCGGTAACGAGTGGCTGTACAAACCTTACCTTCTAAAATCGAGTCGGTTCATCACGGCCCTCAAAATGAGGGCAAATGTGGCCGAGGACAAGGTCTCGTTAAACAGAACTAGAAGGGATAATCGGGTGATGTGCCGGCACTGCAAAGTGCGACCCGAAACACTGGGCCATATTATTGGCCAGTGTACATATACAAAAGCGCTTCGGATTAAACGGCACGATGAAATAGTAAAGATCATACAATCCGAAGCGAAAATTGGCATAGAAACAGCAGCTACAAGGGAGCCAATGCTGCACTGCCCTGAAGTTGGGAATCTAAAACCTGACTTGATCATACACGGTCAAGGAAGGGTCTTCGTGGGCGACGCTACTGTCTGCCACGAGGATGGCGATTTACTGGCCAGGGGCAGGAAGGCAAAACTCGAAAAGTACACACCCTTGCTGCCGATTCTCGAAAAAGACCTCGGAGCTAACGAGTACCAAGTACTCCCGATCGTGGTCGGAGCCAGAGGAGCGATGCCCAAGGAGACTTTGAAAGCCCTGCAGCTCCTTGGGATAAAAAGTAAATCTACTATTCGAACGATATCCCTCACGGCACTCCGAGGCACTCTCGAATTATACGGCGCATTCATGGACTACAACGCCAGAATACGCCTACAAGAAGGAGGTCAATATTGATTGACGATTGAAAGATCTCGGCAAACAGCCCGTTGAAGCAAGATGGACTGGTCATCCATCTCAAACAAACATACATACATTTATTCTATTTATTTACTTATTTATTATATTCACGAGGCCCTCTACACCTCAAAGTGAAAGCTTCAACGGTGCGAGTCGTAAGGCCATTCGCTGGACGACGTGCCACGGCGGCAGAGCCAGGCTTGCAGAACGCCTGAGCGGGTACCTCCACGTGGTTCCCCGCGGTAACAACTATAAGTCGGCCGAATCCCGTTACCTCTATTGAGGACTCTGTTCGAAACAAATGTTTCCAAGTGCCGTCTGCACATACACCCTTGGTGGTGGGAGCCGAGACGCACGATTTTAGAAAGGACAAGAAGGAGAGAATCTCTTAGATCTAAGGCTAATTTGTTGGGGTTACCCGTTGCGAACATGGAGTGATCACATATATACTGGTGTTCACTTCTCGCCGGGGCCTGTTGTTTATGGTCACCGCGCCGCATGCAAGCGGAAAGACGGCCTCACAAAGATGAGGACGATGGTCTAGCCAAATGCCTCGTCATCTATACTTGATACCAAATAAGAAGGAACCTTCCGACCGACGAGTTTAGGCCTGTTCTGCGCACGTTGGCGCAAACAGAGCTCGCTATTGGCTGTACGCCTACTTACGTTCCTTCGGCCGCGCATCTATCCTGCGCCGAAGCGACGGTTTGGCGTCGCTTGCCGTTATACCGTGTGTCCATTAGCGTCTTTGCAGTGTTGATAGCGGTTTCGGAGTTGTATTGTTTTGTGATTTATTGTGATTTGTTCTGTTATATTGTAAATATGGAAAACGTTGCTGTTTCTCTACAGAAAAGAAATGTGAAAGGAAAGGTAAGCAAGTGAAATATTAACGTATATGGCTTCAATAATGCATTACTCCAATTTGATGGGAAATATTTTTTTCGTATGTAGTCCACTCTGGACAGAGGAGACTAATAATTAATGTCTACAAAGACAAAAAGAGGATGTTCCCTCATATGCAGTATAATGAGGTAATGAATTTAATTGCGACAACATGTGGAGTTGGCAGGCGCACCGTTGTGGGAACCATAGCGGAGTATAGAAGGACGGGAAGCGTCACCTCACCGCCGAAAAAGCGGGCAAAGCCCGATATGATGCAGAAGCTTTCAGATGAGGACATCTACAAAATTAGAAAGCATATACATGCATTTTGGGAGCGGAAGGAGCTTCCAACAATTAAAAAAGTGCTGATGGTGGTAAACAACGATACAAGTTTACCCAATTTTTCGTCTACCACCCTCCATCGCGTTATGAAAAAAATGAAATTTCAGTATATAAAGAGGAAGAGAAATAGTGCTCTCATTGAGCGAGAAGACATAGTCCGATGGCGCCAGTCATATTTAAGAAAAATTCGAGGTTTCAGAGCGGAGGGAAGGCCGATATATTTTTTGGACGAGACATGGGTGAATGCGGGGGACACGAAGCAGCGAGTGTGGGTGGACACCACCGTCTCATCGGCCTCCAATGCCGCAGAAAGGGGCCTCACGACTGGCGCATCGGCTTCAACGGGGAAGGGGAAGCGATTAATCGTGCTCCACATTGGTTCTGAGGATGGGTTTGTCGCAGATGGATTGTTGTGTTTTGAGTCCAAAACAAAAAGCTCTGACTATCACGATGAGATGAATGCTGAGACGTTCTCAGAGTGGTTCCGGCGCATTATGCCTTCTTTAAAAGACAATGCCGTTATTGTAATGGATAATGCGCCATACCACTCTGCAAAACAGGAGCGTTGTCCCAGTCGGAGCTGGACAAAACCAACAATAAGAGCGTGGCTAGAAAGAAAGGGGATTACAATGCCAATCACCGCAATGAAATATGAATTGCTGGACGAAGTATGTAAGATTAAACCCCAGTATGATAAATACATAATCGACGAAATGGCAAAAGAAGGAAATAAAACCATTTTAAGATTGCCACTTTACCACTGCGATTTAAATCCCATCGAACTCGCATGGGCCGTAGTAAAGGGCCATGTAAGAACAAATAATAAAAGCTTTCACATTTCGGAAGTGAAACAATTATTAGTAGAGGGGGTGGAAAAAGTAACACCCGAAATGTGGAGCAATTTTATACACCACACAAAGAAGGTAGAAGAAGATTTATATAGGATAGATCATGTGATAGATGACTTCCAAGAAATAGGTGAAAGCGAAGCAGTCACTGATGAAAGTGAATGACCAGGTTCGGAATCAGATTCCGGCCTGGTCTAAATACTTCAATTTTTTATGTACTATTTTTTATTTATTTATTCTTTATTTATTAATTTTGTATGTATTATTTTTTATTTATTTATTCTTTATGTATTATTTTTTATTTATTTATTCTTTAGGTATTATTTTTTATTTATTTATTCTTAACGTATAATTTTGTATATGTTATTTTTGATTTATTAATTTTTTATGTATCATTTTTTATTTATTTATTCCTTTTATATTATTTGTTATTTATTAATTTTTTATGTATAATTTTTTATTTCTAAACATTTCTATATTTCATACATTGTTTTTATATTTTATAATATTAATATCCCATGCATTATATTATAATACAAATAATAAATAAATTCATAATACAAGTAATAGAATGCATGCTTCATTTGAACACCTCGTATATGAAACAGAAAACAACGCGGGTGGTAAAGTGGGGGAACAGAGGTCTGGTGACAATTACAGAGCTCAGTCGGATGCGCGAAACGAGTTCCTTCTTATTAGGTACCGAGAGTAGTTAGTATATTAGTTTATCTAGTCTTTACTCGATCGAAATTTCGAAAAGTTAAATTGTAACAATATGGTGGTTGTTCAAAGTTAAAGTATCGATTTTCATCTAAAAAAACGTTCATTTTTCGACCATGAAGTAGAAACTACGTATTGAAGAAAAAAAAACCCTTCGATTGAGGACTAGTTCTTTACACGTTTAAAAGAAGCCTGCAAAATTTGAAATAGATTGGTTCAGCGGTTTTCAAGATATCGTAGTCCCGGTTTTGAAAACGTGGTTTCGAGAAAAACGCGTTCGAAGTTTCAAGTACATTTTACATCAAAATACATAAAAGGTTTATTTTTTAACTTACACAGAGTCATCTATTTCAGACCCGTACAGTAGACCTTCTGCTGTATTTGATGCTTCCAAAACATCAATTTGTTCTTGTCGATGATGCGGCTTTAATACAAATATGCATGTATCTTGAAATTATATCATACGTGCAATGATTACAAAACTTTGGCATGTCCATCAAACCGCAAGACTTTTCAGCACCTTTCAAACCTATACCTCCTAGTACCCTCATCGAAAGTATAAAGTGTCTATTGATTTCGTATGAATGTCCAACGAAAGAACACAAAGGAATATATTAGGCATGCACTTAACACGCAGCAATGCAATTTTAAATCCAAGACCGCGCTCACTTGTACTTTAAAGTTTAACGTTTCCACCACACTGTTTGCACTTAATATGTTTAGAAATTGCAGCAAACACGGTGATAAAATTCAATACAGTAGACCGTAAATTATCCGAACCAGTGTTGCATCGTCACTATTCCTGCCAGTTCGAAGGTCTTCGATGGTTCAAACACAAAAAAATTACTTTAAAAAATAAACTTTCTAAACATTAGCCGTATGTAATTACTATGTATTGTACATACATATTTATTTTTGTATATCCACGTAGAAGGATATATCTACATATGTATGTAATAAATGTATATTGTTACTTCAAAGCATTTCTTCAAAAATAAATTAATATTTTGCGTAATATACACTACATTTCAAATTATAGCAATAGTATTCTTGTATTTAATAACTAATTTTAGGTTTAATTCCTATAGGTATAAACTGGGTAAGTACATGCATGTTTCATTATCTCTTCATTCACCTCGGTCCCAATTGGTTTGGATAATTGACGCTCTACTGTATTCTATATTGTATATTACTATCCTGCGTCACAGTAACAACTTCTTACATTTTCAATTTTTTCGCAGATCATTATTTATGAAACGAAAAACTACGAAAGCAAACGTTCGACTGCGCAGCTTAACGTTAACTGGTAAACGGCGAGCGTCTCGGAATTTCGTGTACGTTGGCTTAAAAATCCTATCAATTCGCCACTATTAAGTTGTAAAGACTTAATAGTTTACACTAATTACAAGTACATATCTTAGTAACACACAATAGATGACTCACAATCAGGTAAAAAAGGACGATATTTGTCTCTAGACAGGCACCGCGGTATTATCTGCGCAGAGCGCTTCGAGGGACCTATAATTAAAGTCGTATAACTCCCACAAATTTCGGCGGATCAACTTCAAACTTTCAGTAATAACTTTCAAGATAATATGCTCCAACGAAATATCAAAACTCAAAAATCGATCTTTTGAAAATTTATGACTAGGCATAGGCCTTTTAAAATAAAAATGTAAACAAAAATTCGCCTTCACCAGAAAATGTGGTCCCAAGGTATCATGCAAGTTCGATATAAAACATTTTTGGTATCTGCAGTAAGTTAGGAAATATCGGCTTATAACAGATAAGCTAGGACACCCAGTTGAAGGTGCAACATGCCAGTTACGACATCAACGACGAATGAGGAAGGAGAACGAGTGATTTTCCAACCTTAACAAACTATCTTGCCATAGACCAATGTATACCTGGCAAGCGTAGCTCGCTCCTCGAATACTTCCGTACGCTCATTCCCATATATGTGCAGGCTTGAGATCTAGTTAGTAGCGGGAAAGACTGATGTACGGCGGCCACCTCGCGGCAAGGGTAGGTACTATTTGCAGGATAGATCCGTCCTCGACGGAGGCTCAACGAGACTGGCGTAGTTCCCGTGGTGACCAGTAGAGGCGTTGGAAGGCAAAAGCAGTCGGTGGATGGCGCTGTAGTCACTGGGTCTGTGACAACACCTATTTCCTCCCGCCACAGCCGACTCTAGTACTAGCCGTGCTGAAGAACGTGGTAACACCGCTTATGTGAGGATCGGGAGTCCTATTTTCAATAGTAGAGTTTTGTACTCAGCATTATAATTAACGTCATTTTGTTGTATAAAATTATACTAATATACAGTATTTTTTATTAGCTATGTATAAGTAATATATAAATATCATAATTATAGTAAGTAGAAGTAATAGAGAAGTATACTAATCCTTAAAAATGTGGTATATATTTTGTGCACTCTCGGACGAGTTTGGTGTTGTGATGCATTATATTTGAAATATTTACAGAGATTTCAAGAAAATATAACCGTGAAACAAGATCAAACCACCTTTGAACCAAATTGAAGGATTTAAAAATTGTTAAAGGTATGTATAAGTTAATAGAGACCTGAAATAGACAAAATTATTGGTACGAAGCCAAATAGGTTAAGTGAACTCATGGAAAAGACTAAAGAGGTTAGCATAATTAGTTATTGAAAGGAACAATTATGCAGTTAATTATAAAATCGTGTTAGAGGACAGTATTATAATTGTGGAAAATTTTCTCACCACCCTAGGGGTATTTACCATGGCGCGTTACCTTTTTTTATTATAATGGGTGGTTCGCCAATAGCCATATCCCACTTTATAAAATAAAATTAATATTTTTAACTAAAACATAACTTTTGTATTCATAAAGAAATAAAGTATTACATTTTGAAATAATAATAATAAATAATCTTGAATAATATTAATAACGAAACATACTCTTGACATACTACTAGTAAAACCTTAAATCTTGTGAAATAGTACATACTAAGCAAATAAATAAAACTCAATTAATGTATTAAACATTAAAATCGTTTAATAAAATAGTTGAAAAAATTGATAATAATTTAAACAAAATACTGTGATAAGCTTCACCACAAACGCATGTATATGAAAATGCTAAATAATGTATATCTGATTGAATACTAATATATGTTAATTTATATAAAATATGTTTATGATTTTCAGATTGCCAAAATTGAGATTCCAAATAACCATCATTTATTATGGCCTGCATTATTGCATACATATGAATAAATGAGGCTATCACTTCTTCAGTGGGAACAGAAAGGCCCCCTCTTTGTAAGTGATCAAAATATATATCGCCTACAGTTTTACCTTTATCCTCCACAATTAATAATCGACATATATTGCAATTTAATTTTTAGCAAGAGAATGGGACCCATACCAGGATGTGTAAATTTTAATGGAATCGTCAACAACACAATCGGACAAATATGCGGAATCGAAGATTCCTAAAAAACAAGTTACATCAATGGAAAGATCATGAAGATCGTTACTATTATCATCACAAATTCGAAATTTATTTTTGATTTCAGTAAAAGAAAACGAACTTGCCGATTTTGTAAATATATGTTTTAATCTAATATTTTTCTCATCTTTGGGGAATAAAAATATAGAATTGTAATTATTATCTTTTAAAATACTATCATAATTTCCCTTGCAATTGGGAACACAGCAACGCTGTGGCATTATTGCTGAATATATGAAATTTATAAAAAAAATATATGTAAAACAAGAAGTCCAAAAATGCTATAGATTATATTAAATAAATGTGCTACACACAAAAATAAGAATCTGTAGAGTTAATATAAATAAATAAATCACCTGGAATATTGCTCTGTTTCACGCGTTCGCGGGGAGACAGGGCCGCGGTGTGCCAAGTCAACGGAGGTTGTAAATCTCCGTCTCGATTTATATCGACGCCACGAATCGCTTGAGATTCCCTAGGACGAATTATCGTGCTGGGGATGATAATTTGTAAACAGATATAAGGATAACAGTGAGAATGTATATTTGAAACAGATATTAGTCAGAGATTGTGAGTGTTTGTGAATGTTTGCGAGTGTGTGACAGTGTAAAATGTCGTGCAAGACTCGACTGGTTGAAAATGTTGTGACCGACTGGTGATTGATGCTTTGTGTCGGTTTAACGAAGACTCTGTGTTAAAATGCTATGTAGTAGGAGGGCTGCACAACCAATCAGAGTTGCCCGATGGTTCGGGGCAACTCTGACTAGAAGTACAGCCCTGAGCACGGTGGGTTTTTCCCGAACGGGGAGAGTAGGTATCTGCGTTGCCTGTGGAGGCGCGTAGACCTGTGACCTCTTGCCTAATTTTCAAAAAGTCACCAGGTTCGCGCTCCTGACTCTGGACGTGCTTCGGCCCGGCCATTGTTTTGTGGCTACCTGCTCCTTCGGTGCCGAAGAACGGCCCAGGCCTTCGGACGCGGGTGCAACGCAGATATGCGGGCTCGCGGGACCCTTTTTCCCTGTTTTATGATTTGTTTGCAACGGTACATTTCGTGTATGAATGTACCGTGCAACAGCTCCGTTTTTCACATTTAAAGAACTTCATGACTATATTAATATAAACATTTGAAAGATAGACGGGAAACCGAAAGGCCGATAGAGGGAGACTGTGTAGCCGGGAGTCCGGAGGCCGGTGGGTAGTGGGAGATTGTTATGGTAGTTGGGTTAGGTATATCGAAACCGGACTCCCGCGCTGTTGCCATTTTGCCTTCAGCACGGCTAGTACTAGAGTCGGCTGTACTCCCGCGCGATATAAGAACGCATGCATTTTCCTTTTGACTGATTCTCACAGGTCAGCGGAAGTGTGAATTCAAAATTTTTGAATTCTACTTAGCAGTAAACTTAGCATATAACGCAGCGTCTGAGTCACGCCACCACGTGAGCCGGCTACCTGAGGTGCCAAATCCAGTCTTCTATGTAGCGACCCTTACAGGTTTTCCCTGTGATTCTATTATAGTAAAGAAAGCCGTTCTATTATAATAAAGAAAGCCGTTACCTGAGCTTTGCTAGTAACAGTAAGCGTTTATTCCATATTCTTAGTTGATAGTTCGAGGTGTGCGTATCGCAGAGTTATATACAAAGTGAGGGAAAATTTCTAAAAATGGAAACTAAAAGTTGTGATAAAATATATTTGCTAGAGCATGACGGAAGTCAAATTATTGGTTCAAAACTTCCTAGTAATGGAAAAGTTTAGCGAGTATTGTTTTACAATTTCCGAAAAGTAAAATTGGATCTTCGAACAAGTGCCACAATAGCGATAAAAGAAGTGGAAGTTTTTTGGCACAAAGCACGTATCCCCTCAAGATAAACGTACAATGGTGTTACGAAATTATTAGCGTTGTATGAAAATTGGCGACAGTTGCAACGGTCTCATAAACGTCGAAGTGAACTACAAGAAAGAAGGAGAAAAGGAATTTGTTGATTCACTAGACGATCTTGTTGATATCGCTCATAATGATGCGTTAACTATGATCAAGATTAAAGAAGACAAACTTTTTCTCTTGAATCAAAGACAAAAGGGGAAACCAGGATCAATGATTGGAGCAGGCCGAATTGTAATAGAAAAGGAACAGCGAAAAGCAATTCGACAAGAAGAAAAAGAGCTACGGAATTTGTTTTAACGTATTTTTAGATTTGATATAAATTTTTTTCTTGCATTACAGAATTAGCATTACTTCAGTCAACTTCATCTAGTGATGAACCAGAAAATTCTGCATTCGAAGGTTCTATTACAGACGAGCCTGATTTTCTTGGCGTACCAGGTCCAAGTAATTCGAAAAAACCCAGGGGGAAACAGCAAGTTATTAATATGAAACTCGTCGCAACTTTGGACAAATGCAAAGTAAATGATCGCGATGCAGTTTGCATCATAATTGCTACTGCCGAAGTATTAGAACATGAGTTAGACAATTTGATAATTAACCGATCTTCTATTCGGCGTTATCGCTGTCGTTTTCGGAATCGTTTACAGAACGTACCATGAAATTGCGCGAAGCATTTCAAAGAAACTTTCCGGAAACTGTAACCATCCATTGGGACGAAAAAATGCTACCATGCTTAACTGGTAAAGAACAGGTAGAGAGATTGCTATTACAGAGGCTGTAAGAGATTTCCTGTGATTATTACATACGAGCAAAGAGAAAAACATCTGGGAGTTCCTGCGATAGAAAATTGTAGTGGCAAGAAGCAAGCGATAACAATATTCCAATTATTACAAGATTGGGAACTAATAGATAAAGTTCAAGCGATTTGCTGCGACACCGTCTACAAACATGGGACGATTTCAAGGAACCTGCGCTATTTTAGAGCAAATGTTTGGCCGAGATTTATTGTATTTTCTGTGCCGTCGCCATATACAGGGTGTTTCACCACCCCTGTCAAAAATTTTAAGGGGTGATTCTACAAGCCAAAATAAGACGAAAATCAAGAATACAAAAATCGCGACCAAGGCTTCATTTTTGAGTTATCGATGTGTAAAAACGGGCTAAAAACGCCTGTCCAGCGGCAACACTCCATACACGCGCAGTGTCTGCCATCGCGCGCCAAGTTCTCCGTACAGAGTGCTCGCTTACCGATGTAACAGAAATTATGGCATACCATACGATACCATAAGACACTACATTCTTGCAACAATTTATGAAGAAGCACACACCTTTCGTTGACGGCATTAAACCTGCCTACTTGAAAAAATCCACAAGGGCTTATCAAAACCCGCCTCACGGGATTCTCAAGCAGAGAGGGTACATGCAATTTCTAATTCACGATTTTGTCCAAAAAAATCACCCACACGCGCTTACACACGCATCGCGATTATTTCATTCGCAAGTGTCCATGAGAATTACACGCACTATGATTGTCCCGTCCGCGAATGTCCACAAAAAAATGTTCAAAGCATGCACAAAATTTTGCACCTGAAAACACACACGCCAGGCGATTGTCCCGTTCGCGAGTGTCCACTTAATCACACACATACGCACTGCGATTATTTTACCCACGAATGTGAGATTACTTTACTCACGCACAGAAAAATACTGCAAATGAAAAAAATCTAAAAAGCTAGAACTAAGCCTAACACTGAAAGAAAAATTAAAATGAAAAAGAAACTGCTTTCTACGCGAGAAATATTTCCTGCCGATTACAGCTGCTTTCTCGTTCGCAATAGCTACCAAACTGAGGAGACCTTGGACAAATTCCATTCGAGAGACTAAAAACTGTGTGGATGCTTTGTTATTAATCGGTGTGTCCTTATTTTGTGTCCAGTTTATACTTTGTAGATACCACGACGAGTGTCGTTGAACCGATCGCTTTCATTTCTTTCCAACGATGCAGTATTCTTCCAAACTTCGAGGTAGAAAGAAATGTTCGTGCCTGATACTGTGCGGTTTATTTTATAAAAAGTATAAAATTAGAATGTCTGGAGAATTAAAGAATTCTTAGCACCGATGCTGAAGTTTCTTCCGTCGTGACGGTTCACCGTTCAACAGCGATAATCTGTTGTGCGTGTAATCAGTAATTTGAACGCAGAACCTGCAGCTGATCTCGTGTCATCGTTCGTCGTCAACGGCCTCAGATGCGTAAATTTCATTTATCCGCAGACTCTAGTGCGTGTAATTCATATGGACAGTTGCAAGTCAAATAATCGCGGTGTGTGTGTGTGTGTGAGTGAAGTGCGCAGTTGCACGCGTCGGAAGGATCACTTTTTATAGAGATGATAGAACGATAGATAGAGGAGACGTTGGTTAAATTTCACGCGAGACTGAAAAATGTTACACAAATGTGTCAGTGTAGAACATGTGTGCCTTCCTGCAGAGTTGGGCATTATTCGAATTATTTCGAATAAATGTTTATCTCAAATAATTATCTCAGTAATTTATTCGAATACCGAGTGCAAATGTATTCGAATAATCTATTCGAATAACGATTGATAAATTATTCGAATAATAATACAAATAATTGTTGATTGTTTTAAAACAAAAGAACAAATAAATCAATTTTTATCCGAATAAATTCTTTTACAAATAAGTTCCTATTCGAATAAATTCTTCTACGAATAAATTCTTATTCGGATAAATTCTTATTCGAATAAATTCTAATTCGTTAGTGACGAATAAAATTTTATTTGTTACTCTTATTCATTATCTGTTATCTGAATAAAATTTTGTCCAATATTGCATTCTGCCGGCACGTGCAAATATCGACGCTTTCCTGTTTAAATGACAGTGCCTTTACATTGTCTCATCTCTCGGTCGTTGACCTCGGCATCTCGAACAGCTGTAATCGGCAGGAAATATTTCTCGCATAGAAAGCAGTCTTTTTTTCAATTTAATTTTTCTTTCAGTGTTAGGCTTAGTTCTAGCTTTCTTGATTTTTTTCATTTGTAGTATTTTTCTGTGCGTGGGTAAAGTAATCGCAGTGCGTGTGTGTGTGATTAAGTGGATACTCGCGAACGGGACAATCGCCTGGCGTGTGTGTTTTCAGGTGCAAAATTTTATGCATGCTTTGAACATTTTTTTGTGGACATTCGCGGACGGGACAACCATAATGCGTGTAATTCTCATGGACACTTGCGAATGAAATAATCGCGGTGCGTGTGTAAGCGCGTGTGGGTGATTTTTTTGGACAAAATCGTCAATTAGAAATTGCATTCACCCTCTCTGCTTGAGAATCCCGTGAGGCGGGTTTTGATATGCCCTTGTGGATTTTTTCAAGTAGGCAGGTTTCATGCCGTCAACGAAAGGTGTGTGCTTCTTCATAAATTGTTGCAAGAATGTAGTGTCGTATCGTATCGTATGGTATGCCATAGTTTCTGTTACATCGGTAAGCGAGCACTCTGTACGGAGAACTTGGCGCGCGATGGCGGACACTGCGCGTGTACGGAGTGCTGCCGCTGGACAGGCGTTTTTAGCCTGTTTTTTACACATCGATAACTCAAAAATGAAACCTCGGACGCGATTCTTTTATTCTTGATTTTCGTCTTATTTTGGCTTGTAGAATCACCCCTTAAAATTTTTGACAGGGGTGGCAAAACACCCTGTATACTAATTTCAGAGATAGTAAAACTCAAAGATACCGTATATATTTTTGGAAGTAATAGATACATATTATTATCCGCCTAATAAATTGTATTTGTATTAAAAAGATATTCACTAATGTTTCTGAAATAGCTGAAGACAATTATGTCCGAAATTGATATGAAATTATTAAAATTTGAAAACTTTAACTCAAATGCGGCACGGGTTTTCGTTGTCCAAACACTTTGATATTTTGCACATATCATTTTCTCACCAAGTGTCGTAATTTAGGGGGGTAAGACAAAAAAATCTCAGAAAAAATTTTGGTCCCTATAGCTAAGGACCACCCTATTGTTCCTACTCTTGGAATTTCTTTCGTTCTCCTTATTCCCGAGCACGTCGGTAAAACAGAACACATTTTCTGCAACCAATCGCTACAGGTGTCCCACGAAGTTCGGCTGGTGGTAGCGGTGAGGTGGGAAGTCGCTCATAAGCGTCGAACCTTGATTTCTGCATCCGGATGTAACACAGGTGTGAATGACCACTCGCTGCCAGCACTATTTGCTATGTGACAGTGCACAGCTTTAAACGCACTCCTCTGCCGAATGTGGAACTAGGACAAGGTGCCGTCAGTTGTCCACTTAGCTGCCAGGCGTTTGAACCACAAGTGCCGGGGGTGAATATCCAATTTTCAATCGCTTATATCTCGAAATCGAAGCCGCAGATTGCAAAATGGCACAGGACTTTTTGATTTGTTTGGCATGGAGAATCTATAGCTTTTGGATTATACCAATTTTTTGGAACGCTTTATATATAACAGTTATCGGAGTTCATTTGCCTAATTTTCTCGCTATAGGATTTATGGAATTTTTAGTTAAGGTATGTTATTGTGCACGGATCCTAAAAGCGTGTGATGTATACCACTTATTAGAGGATTATTAAATTATGTATTAGACCCCTTAACACGTTGATCGCCACGTCACCCAGATATGGGTGATGGGTAAGTTTCCGCTGAGGCCCCGTCACCCAATTGTGGGTGACAGTTTTATTCATATAATTAGTAGGTCTTTAACAACAATTCGCTAGAGTATTTAATATTAACAACATACTAAATTATGTACAAGGGCTTATAACTAATTTATACATAAAAAAAATTATAAAATTTGTTAGTAGTTTTTTATGGTATTTTTGAAAACTATTTAAGCAAAGCTAGACGTTTCCAGGCAGGTAGGGCAATAAATTCTGGTGTTTTGGACATTTTTTCTTGCTGTTTGACGATCTTGAGTCTGCCTACTTTTTATAACAAAAACGTATATGCGTTTAATTGTTCTTCATTCAGAGTTTTTTCGTACTATGAAATTGTGCTTTACTCTGGTGAATATTACTAGCGATATTATTTTGACGGAGTAATGATTCTGTAGCTAAAAATTTTATAAATGGTGTGATTTTTCTTTTTCATTTCTGACTGCTACGCAATATGTGCATTTACAATCGAAATGCCCACAATTAGATGGATTGCCAGCTTGCGATACCATTTAATGCCTTTCCATAGTGACGTAGCATAGGAAACCATTTGGTCACTTCGATCTATGCCGCATTTTCCTTTATTATATTCAACAATGGCTAATGGATGAAACAGCTGCAGCAGTGTTTCAAAAACAAACAAATTGTTGTTTGCAGCTTATACGCTAGCGCGATGACCCGCCTCGAAGCGCGGATTTGGGCCCCGTGGGGAACACACTCGATTTGTGTTGGGCGATCAACGTGTTAAGGATGTTCTACTTCGTAATTTTAATAAGTAATAGTTTCAATATAATTTTAGTAAACCTTATAGTTACATTAATTTTAATAAGTTATATTTTTACTTTAATTTCAATATGCGATTACTTTCACACCAGTTCTCAAAATAATAAACTATTCAAAGTAGCACTTACTCTCTGTTACTTTGCATTACTTTTCTATACATACTTAACAATATGCTTTAATATTCACACAATAGTCGGACGAAATTTACGCAATCGGCAACGTATTAAGCAATTACAACGACTTGTCTTAGTAATTATAACTACAATCTTTAACTTTATAAAACGAAATTCATAGTTTTTCAATGTGATTTGAGGGAAAGAGTCCTGTTTTTCCTTTTAATCTTCCATGCCACCAGCCACTTTCATCTGAAATAACAAATATTTATCATATATTTATTTTCTGTCCATTGCTAATAAATAATACAGAATAAATAAATCGTCGATAAATGGATCATGGTCAATGCGTCTAACAAATTTAGAATTTAAAACTGGGAGTCAAAACCGAAATACGATCTGAAGTGTGTAACCAGTACTTTATTATTACACAGTAACCGAAATTCTGATTGTACAGAATTAACATACTTAAAAGACCAATCGCTAAGCGAAATTTGAATATATATTATTCTGTATATCGATAACTAATTAACAACTGCAATAAGTATAATGGAAATGCTCTCAATAACTTAAAAGCAGTAGTAACTTGGAATTCTGAAACTGATTAATTAATCAGTTGTTAATTAATCAGTTTACATGCTGTTGCTGTTACATACATTTTAAGCAAAATATTTAAATATCACTTAATAGCCGCATAGAAATGGAAATTCATGGATATGTCATAGAATGTATTTAAGAAATTGTACTTCAGAATTCTGATCAGTCTGTGGAACAATTTTTCCGCTTTTCTATCCTTACACGTAATTAATGGCATTCCGCTAAATTAGTGTAGTTATTCTGATATATTTTGTGAACATAGGGCTATAAGAAATTGTGATGCTCGGATTTATGAAATATCGAGTTCTGAACTAGTTAACGTAGCAGTAGATGTATATAATTTCTGTAGAATTTTCGTAATGAGACTATAACCGCTCTTATACCACACATACTTTGCCAAATTTTGATCTGATGATTTGGATTTCGAATACTCTGAACGCACGTAAACAATATACGATGAAAATTTGTGAAAAGTAATGGAAGGAAATACTATTTCATCATGTATCGCTATTAGCAAAGAGAGTGGCATATACAGAATGTTTCATTACAGACGATAAATGTTTTAGGTGGTGATTCTACAGGCCAAACTAAGTCGAAAATCAAAAATAACGAAATTGCGATGGAGGCTTCATTTTTTATTTGTCAGTGTTAAATGTGGCATCCGTTTAGTGTATTTCGTTTAAGGTGACTGAATTGGCAGTGGGTCGGATAGCTTACTGGAATAGCACCCGCCCGGGGAACGGAAGGTCCCGGGTGCGATTCCCGCTCCAGTCTACCTTTTTCCTCCCTTACAATGCTTAAAAATTCGGCTTTGGGGCGCTTGTAGCCTCCATGAGGCAGGCCAGTCACAGTACGTTCAGTGAAGATCAACGCACAACATATTTACTATGTAGAACGCACACTTACCGACAATAACAGAAACGAGGATCTACGATATGATGCAATAGAACACTACGTTGTTGCGACGGTTGATGAAAAAGCACAAACGTCACGTTGTGCGGCATTAAACCTGCCCACTCGTAAAGCCATAAGGCCAGATTAAAACCCGCCCAACGGGATTCACAAGTGAAGAGGGTGAATGCTACTCCCAATACACGATTTTGTTCTCAAAAATCACGCACGAACACACACACACACACACACACTCTGCGATTACTGTACCCGCGAGTGCGACATTATTTTATCCACACACAGAAAAATGGTAAAGAGAAAAAAGAAACAAATCTAAAAAACTAGAACTAAGTCTAACCCTAAAACTGAAACTGAATAGAAATAGACAGACTGCTTTCTAAGGTAGAAATATTTCCCGCCGATTACAGTCTGTTTTACTACTGACGACTTTTCGAGAATTCGATAGGTCGGGATCAACGAACCAGAGAAGAAACAATGTGAAGGCATTGTCATATAAACTAAAGAGCACCGAAAATCGTGTATTGGAAATAGCATTTACCCTCTCTACTTGAAAATCGTGTCGGGCGGGTTTTGATATGGCCTTATGGATTTTTACGAGTATACAGGTTTAATGTCGTACAACGTAACGTATGTGCTTTTTCGTCAACTGTCGCAAGAACGTAGTGTTCTATCACATTGTACCGTAGATCTTCGTTTTTATTACGTCGCTAAGTGTGCGTTCTGCATGGTAAATCTATTGTGCATTGATCTCCACTGAATGTACCGTGACTAACCTACCGCACATACGGATCGCCGTACAACAGGCGCTCCAGAGCCCAATTTTTAATCATCGATAACTAAAAAATGAAGCCTCCACCGTAATTTCGTCATTCTTAATTTCTGACTTATTTTGGTTTGCAGAATCACCCTTTAAAATATTTACCACCAGTAGTGAAACATCCTGTATATCATACTATTAATATAATATCATAATAAATATTTGAGCTAGGAGGTAGAATTTGACATATAGTACGTTTTCAAAGCTTTCAGTATAGGTCGATTCACACACGACCGTACCGTAACCGTACCGTAATCGTACCCTCACAACAGTGACTTTTGCTCATTGTATATGTCCGTATCCATCGCCTTCAGTGATGAATCCGTCAGTAGATCTGAAATAGTCGCAGAGAATAGATTTCAACACGGAAGAGCTATGTTTTCTCCCTATGGCTTGCATTCATACATTGTGCGTGAGGTAAATCATACATTTCTGGGTATAACCCTTATATGTTCTGTTGACGTTCGCCTAAGCGACGTCAATAGTCGCTACAACATTTCACCATTGTTACTCCAATTTGTCGCAATATTTGTGGTGCGTTCTCTTAAAGACACGTGAAGAGGCGCACTGGAGGTCGAAGGCCCTGGGGTTCCGTGGCGACTTTTGCCACTGGTGTTGAGTTTCCTTCGCGCGTCAAAATAAGATAACGCACAACATATCTGCATTGTTGCGTAAGCGATCGGTGGTCGCCTTCGAGGATTCGGGGAATTCCATGGTCATTGTCCGCAGTCCCTCGCTCCAGTTCACGAGATGGGCGTACACATTGTTTCCGAAAATTATGGCGACCACCGATTCGCTAATTGCGTTGCCCTCCCCCACGAAGCGGCTAGACTTGGTAAAGACGGAACTTGGGACGAGACAGAAAGCGATTGAGAGTCGAACAGTTCGGTCGACTCCGGAACACAAAAACCACACGCTTACAACGTGTGCTATCAAAACCACAGAGCGCTCAACCTCTTAACGAAACCACACGCTCACAACGTGTGCTAGAACACAGAGCGCTCAACATGTTCAATTAATTTTCCATCGTTCATGATGGAAATTTTATAAACTTGTTATTTGACAGTGACAAATGAACTATACCCGGAGAATAATGCAGTCACACGTTTGATGCTGCGCACTTCTATCCGTACAGTGATTATACTGGAAATCTGTTCAGACGTAACAGTGAGTCAACGATCAGTGCCGTCCGTATCTGTGAAAATATCGTCGTCGATCACGGCGAGAGCACTGACACGGATATGGACGGATCGGTATTGATGCGGTTACGGATAGCTGTGAACAGTCACATTAAAATACATTCAATAATATTTTTTACGTGCAAAGGGACAGTTACAGTACGATCGTGTGTGAATCGACCTTAAATCTGATATGTGTGCTGGATACACGTGGAACGCGCTACATATTTTTTATAAGAATAAAAATATTTAAGTCGGTTTCATTCTGTGTAACTGTAAACACAAATTTGAATTCACAGATGAATTTCAGTGCAGGTAAACCTGAAAGTTAAAAACATAATTACACATTTTTTATTTCAACTCCCAGTTTGAAATGAAAAGAAAGAAAGAATATGTTTATGTTGTCCCGTTATAATAAAGGAACGGCGGAACAATAAGAGTTTTGAGGCTTTCAAGTGCAAGCCATGTGCGTAAGGAAAATACTCCCAACATTTCGTTAGCATTGCAGCTATTTTCATCAGGTGTCTAAGAACGCACTGGAACTGACGTGCGTCAGAATGTTCACTCTTTTAAAGTGCTTATATTCATGTTTCGGATCATTTATCACACAATCATTTTTTTAAACCAATCTGAAACTGATGAATGACTCGGTATAGGTACTTTAAAAGAATGAACATTCTGATGCACATCAATATCAGTGCGACCTCAGACCCCTCGAAAGCCTCGAACATATTAAGTGTAACGTAATAATGATTTAATTTTCTTAAAAACTCACGTTCTTTAAGTATTTCTATGACATCGCCTTCTTTGAATTCTAATTCATCAAGATCTTGTGGGTCGTAGTTGTATAAAGCTTTAGCTTTCGGTAAACTAGGGAGTGCGGGCCTCCGTGGAGGTTTATTATTAGGAACTGCCGAAGGTGCTTCTTCAGCATTATTCCTATTTGGTGCTCTTTTAGAATCCCTTTCCGTGACTGTTCGTACTCCTTTATTATTTTGTACATTTTTATTACTGACACGTTTATTGCTGCCAATCGATGGAAGTTTCAAGCCCCAGGGAGTAGTTGGACTCTGAGGTGGTGGTGGTTCAGAAGGCGGAGGAGGAAATTTTAGTAAACCTATTTAATCACAAATGTTAATTTAGTTATCAATTGTTTCATTATTATCAAATGTGTTTTGTAACTGTTTTTATAGCTTTCTCAGTAGCGAATAAAACGTTTAGAGATCAGAAATACAATTTTGTTCTAAATCTTCAAAGGATCAAAATATATTGTTATTTTATTGTTTCTATTAATTAACGAAACGTTAAAAACTAATAGTCTAGTTTCTTGTTTATTTTTTTTTGGTGTTCGTGTGCTTATAGTTTTCATGTGAACATCCGCCACTGAGCCTTCTGGGAAAGTATATTTCCCCAAATTTTAGAAAAATGAAGCAAAACAGTATATTATACAATTGAATTTTACTTACCATGCGGGACTCCTCTCGGATTAGTAAACATACCCATTAGCGGTATAGAACTCGTTTCTAATTTGTTTGGCAGTTTTCCTACATCCCTTTTCTCCTTTTTCTGCATAAGCGCAGTGTTTGGAGGATTACCTTGCAATAATGGTGTATTTATAAATGGTTGTGGAGGAGACCTACTAACTGGAGCAACTAGTCTTGCGGATACTGCATGATCAGTTTTAGGTGGTTGGTGTAAGTTTTGAGTTCGCTTTGCACTTGCAATTGATGTTGGAGCTGGCCGTACTGGTCTGTTTATAGTCGATTGCGAAATGGATTGTGGATGAAGAGGTTTCGGTGCATAACATTGTCGGTTCACTGATATCGTTGTTGATTTATCACGCTTTGGTCCTAGAAAATGAGTAAACATTATATTAAGCATTTGGTACAAGAACTTTTTCTTCGTATATAGAGTGAGCTACTAAATTTGTTTACCTGAAATACAATATTCCACAAAATTAAATGATCACTAAATTTTGACCGAAAAATTGTCGATTTTCGAACTGCTGTAACTTCGTGAAAAAAAAATCGTACAACAGTCTACCTAGACTCATTTCAAAGGGGGAAGCCTCTATTTTCACATCCCTGAACTGAATTTTTTCAGAGACCCATTCATATTATAAAATGGAGTGCAAAACTGAAGTTATTTCTTTTTTTTACATTTTACAAATTGAAATAACTCTACGGAACTTAAAAAATTTTTTTCGAGAATCATTTTAAAATGAATTTTTAAAGGGACGTCTCCCCTTTACAACGACCTTTAAAAGGTTGATGTACGATTTTTTGTGGTCGTTTTATCGCACTTTAAATGAAAAGTGTGCGGCCGGTATTGGTATAACACAAGGTACACCACGAGGAGGTTGCACGATCGGACTTGTACCTCGTGTGTAGTGTGTGTGTTTAGTGGCAGAGACAGTAAAACCATTAGCCTATTAGCATATGGTGGTACACAAAATGCAACTTGTAACTATTGCGCAGTCTCATGTTTGAAGTGAAACAATTAATGTCTTGGTTGCGTCATTGGAGGCTACGATGAGAATGGTTAAAATCTGCGACTAGGTAGTTGGTAATAAATTTTTCACTTGATTAAAAAACAACAATTTCGCGAGATCGATCACTCTCATCAGTGTTCTAATTAATTTTATAACTTTGACGATGTTCTGTCGGTATATTATTATAATTCCGTACAACACTCCTTGTGTATAGAATTAGTGAACTTACACATATAAACATGTGAACTGGTCAGAAATTTTTAGACATGCCAACTTTCCGTTTTGTAAACAAGAGCATAATTATTTATAATAAACAATTGTTTGTTTATAACATTATTTTTCAGAAACATTTTCACGCTATTTCATTTTAATAAAGCTTACAAATACACAAAGAAGTCATGTAAACATGTGTAATAAAAACATACTAAAGTTACTAACGGTTTTAAAACATTAAATTAATGAAGCTGTTTTATACAATGCGAGATTTTAATATCTTTACACTTGAATATAGTTAAGGAAAGAGAACTTGAACAACAAATGTTTGTGTGTTTTTAAATGTAATACATAAAATCATATAAATATTCGCCGTTTACTGATAACTTACTTGTGATGCACGGTAATCCCGGACCAATCAGAACATTCAAGACTTTTCCACTTGGTTTTAAACTTTCTTTATCGCTACACTCGAGTTGTGTAAATTTTATTTGTCTCGTTCCTCCACCTCCCCAACCTTCTTTCTTGATCTTAATTTCTAATCTACAAGAGAAATATGTGTTAATATAATCCTAATTTTTTTAGTAAATTACTGCGCATTTTACTTATTGTTGTATCTTACGTATTGCTAAATTTTATATTTAGAATGTGTCCAGTTTCTTCAACGTATCTTTTACTGAGGGCACTTAAAAATTCCGTCTTAAACATTACTTCTAACAAACTGGCGTAGTCTTCCTTCGTATAAATAATAATAAAATCATCCTGATATTATCAATAAAATATGAATTATTAAAACAACGAGTCCACTTTACATAATAACAGCAATGTCAATCATATAACTGTTATTTGCTTACTTGAAGAGTACTTAACGCGGCATGACTAATTTGGCTGAATGAAAGTTTTCTCTTGACGACTTCTGTTAGTCTTTCTTTATCCGGGCCTTTTTTAAGTTGTTCTCGACCAATTAGATATAAATATTTATTGGTTAGAATGAGATCCCTTCTGCTCATCTGTAATCGTGCTTCATTTGGTATACACTGATAGATTTTTACCAAAATTATTTATAAAAGTCTGTATATGAGATACCTTGAATCTTCTGTCATATTTCTTTACTACTTCGGCAAAGAAGACTTTTTCTCTTCTTCCGATTAAATTCATAATGCGAGGCTTGCCTTCTAGTCCAATGTAATCACAAGCAAAGTATCTGTTTATGCTTGCTTTCCGACGTTGTTTAAAACCAAATAGTAAATCAGCTGCCTCCTGTTTCTGCTGATTTTGTCGTTTTCCAGCAAAGTACTTTTTAAATGCTTTTTGAATTATTCTAGCGTACATATTGTACTTTCGATCTCTTGCTTCCTCCAACATGAAAAGCTGCAAATACAAATAATGCGCGATGTACTGATTGATATTTAATCCACATCTAGTGAAACAGTTTAGTTACAACAGCCGACGGTTCCAAATCTGTGATGATTCACAATTTTTTGCGCTACATTAGCAAAATTAAGATAGCGCCACAAGAAAATCAGAAGACAACATGGAAAACTAAATTCTATAACAGTGTATTAAAAATAACGAAGCTCGATCCAAAAATATACAAGGTATCCCGTTGCATATGGGGAGTACAATATATTTCGTATAATAAAGTGAGACAAAAAAGGTCATATAAACATATGTCCGATATGACCTTATTTTCGAATTGCAGCTTGTTTTGTGTTGTAATAGCTGATTATCTACCTTCAGAGAAATTCCTCGAAGTGACCACCTCCAGCTTCAATACAGGCGTGAATATGTCTTACAATGTATTGTCAACCGCGTTCGAACAGGTCAGGTGTTGTACGGATTTGTAAGCAGCCTTGATCGACACGCTAACGAAGTGTCTACAGGGTCTAGTCGAATAAGGGGAATCATTTCACGCCAAATCGATCACTTTTTGACGTCGATGTCAGGGATTTTGTTGAAAATGAATTATGATGTAGTGCGCGTGAAATCGTGGGGAGGGGTTAAGTCGTCATTTTGGTACTTTCGAGTCTGTTTGAAAAATACGGACCTTTGAATTTTCCAATTTTTGCCTATTTTTATGAAATTGGAGTGTACTTATGAATTTTATTCTCGTACTGTCAAATCTGAAGAAGATAATTAGGTATTTTACGTGGCCCATCCCGTATACAGTTTGAAACAGTCTACAAAATACTAATTCTGAACCATGTATCTCGCAACTCTCGTAAAACCTATTTAATGGCCAGATCTGCCGATAATTTTATAACCTTGATTTCGCTTTCAATTCCCCTGCATCAACCATTCTTCCTAAAATTCCTGTTACTGTTCATTTCTATGCACCATCCTAAATCTGACAACCTGTTACAATTCTTTCTAACAACCCATACTCACAAGGCAATCTTCTTCGGTCAATTATTTTACTCCGGGGATCAGCTCCAGACATTCATATAATTTGAAAATTTATACACAAGTCATGTTCTCTGGGAACGGTTATCGCGAGCAGACGCGATGCAGAACGATATGCAAATTCATTTTTATAGAAATAACTGATCAGAATATATTAATATTCTGGGCTCATTTTATACTCATCACCACTATATTTTAGACCTGGTCTAGCCGAAAATGCGGGTACACTGATTGGTAAAAAAGTGCCAATACCAAAGTGTTCTGATGGAGATACCCCGAAATCACCGATAAAATATTTGTCCGACAAAGCTTACATCGGCACTTTTTTAGCGCCTACAACATTTAATGCCTTTATTTATTTGCCGCGCATGTATTTCACGGACATTGATTTTAATTTAGCTTATATGCGAAGTAGTCATCATTGCCGTATATATTCAATGATACACACATTTCTTGATAAATACTGTTGCACGGTACATTCATACACGAAATGTACCGTTGCAAACAAATCATAAAACAGGGAAAAAGGGTCCCGCGAGCCCGCATATCTGCGTTGCACCCGCGTCCGAAGGCCTGGGCCGTTCTTCGGCACCGAAGGAGCAGGTAGCCACAAAACAATGGCCGAGCCGAAGCACGTCCAGAGTCAGGAGCGCGAACCTGGTGACTTCTTGAAAATTAGGCAAGGGGTCACAGGTCTATGCGCCTCCACGTGCAACGCAGATACCTACTTTCCCCGTTCGGGAAAAACCCACCGTGCTCAGGGCTGTACTTCTAGTCAGAGTTGCCCCGAACCATCGGACAACTCTGATTGGTTGTGCAGCCCTCCTACTACATAGCATTTTAACACTCAGAGTCTTCGTTAAACCAACACAAAGCATCAATCAGCAGTCGGTCACAACATTTTCAACCAGTCGAGTCTTGCACGACATTTTACACTGTCACACACTCGCAAACATTCACAAACACTCACAATCTCTGACTAATATCTGTTTCAAATATACATTCTCACTGTTATCCTTATATCTGTTTACAAATTATCATCCCCAGCACGATAATTTGTCCTAGGGAATCTCAAGCAATTCGTGGCGTCGATATAAATCGAGACGGAGATTTACAACCTCCGTTGACTTGGCACACCGCGGCCCTGTCTCCCCGCGATCGCGAGAAACATTGGTCCTTCGAGCCGGATTGCAGTGACTTGTGGATAACAGACTTTCAAAGATTGTGAGTGACCTGACGTAGACATCTGGGTCCATCCGTCTCAACAAGCAGCGGATCTTCAACAGCACTTCAGTGCCTCACATCCAAGGACCGGCCAGGGGTAACGCTTAGTGCAGCATCTTCAACGGCACATCAGTGCCTCACATCCAAGGACCAGCCAGGTGTAACGCTTAGTGCAGCATCTTCAACGGCACATCAGGGCCTCATCCAAGGACCGGCTGGCTGCAGCATCCAGCGGCACAGCAGTGCCAATCTTCACACGGCCAGCCAGTCTACAACGTAGACCCTCAGCATCCAGCCTCTGGACTACAACAGGGACTCAGGCATCGGGAAGGATCTCAGCAACCCTGACATCCTCGCATCAACAAGGTAGGCTCGTTTATTGTTTCGCCAATTCCTTTCGCCTCCTTATCACATACCACAATGCCGAACACATCCGCATCATCCAGTCAGTCCCAGTCCGTAACACACGGACTTCAAATCAGCACTCTGCGACGCAAATGAGGTAACATCATCGGACAAATCTCGTCATTCGTAAAATTCCTCGATGCATTCGAAGAATCCGGTCAGCATAAAACAACCGTCGTAGAAATGCAACTCAACGGGTTGAACGAAGCGTGGAAACGATTCGATGATATTCAATTCGAATTGGAAGGGCTCGACGATCCCGAAACAACGCGTCGGTGCGAAATTCAAACCGATTATTACGCCGCGACAGCACGAGCTACCGATCTCATTCGCGGCCCACAGCCAACGGGTCCTACAATACGCGATACTAACTTCTCTCCATCCCTGACCAACACTAATTCGCGAACCGTCAAACTACCGGAGATGAGGTTGCCTACGTTCGACGGAACAATCGAGAATTGGGCCTCATTCTACGACCTTTTCACCTCGACGATCGACCGCAACGAAGAGTTAACACCATCCCAGAAACTACAATATTTGCGATCGGCTCTAACGGGAAAGGCCGCCGCGTGCATACAGTCACTGAAAACGACCGACGCAAACTACAGCGACGCAATCGATTTATTAAAAAAGAAATTCGATTGTGTACGGCGGATCATTTTCACTCACTGCGGCGCGTTACGAGACATTTCAACACTCGCGAAAGACTCTCCGGAGGCTCTAGGAGATCTCGTAGACACCATAAACCAACATCTCCGTTCACTGAAAAACCTCGGACAGGACGAATCAGCCTCGTGGAACAGCATGCTAATCTCCATCATCATATCCAAACTAAGCCAAAATACCGTGTGGCACTGGGTGCTCACTCTCAAAGACAAGAACTCGATACCGCCCTACGCGGAGCTCCTCGACTTCCTTGAAAAACGCGCAAACTGCGGTCCAGCAGCATCCGCGAATCCGGGTACAGCGTCCGGAAGAAACAGTGGAGGACCAGCAGGGAACCCTCCAAGGTCCGGACAAAATCTACATCGGAATCACGCGTTCATGTCCGTGAAAACACAGCAGTGTCCAATCTGCAAGGGTTCGCACGGAATATGGCATTGCGCAACGTTCAAGTCACGATCGGTCCCCGACCGCATCTCAGCCGTCGAGAAGTCATCCCTTTGTCCAAATTGCCTCGGAGCAACTCACGCGCTCGAATTCTGCCGATCGGGTTCATGTCGCGTCTGTCACCAACGGCATCACACGTTGTTACACAGAACGTGGGACACGCCGAATTACGCGACCATCGCATCTTCAGCGTTCGAGTCTCCGACGAATAACAGATCTTCACTCGATGTTCAACCGTCGACGTCGGAATAACTGTTATCCAGCTTCCCGATGGTCCAGACGTGTATCCAGAAAACAAGATCTGGAATGGGTCATCGGGGGGAGTGCACCAGCCTCCCAACCATCATCACAGCATCTGTTATTTTAAATTATCTCCTCCGGTCTTCTACATCGGACACCGCGAACGAGACACATGTTCAGGACCACGACGCTGCCATCTGGATCACCAATTCAATGGAACAGTGGGCTAACCTGCATCATCACAACCACGACGCTGCCATATGAATTACCAATTCAATGGAACAGTGGGATAATCAAACATCGCCCGCTACGCTGCCGTTTTGGATACACCAACGGAACCGCGGCAACAAAGTGCAACAAAACGCACTTCATCACACATCGCCCGCTACGCTGCCGCCTGGACACACTAACGGAACCGCGGCGACAAATGCTATAAAACGCATTCATTCATCAACATCGCCCGCTACGCTGCCGTCTTGGATACACCAACGGAACCGCGGCGACAAGATGCAATAGAACGCACCTCACCACACATCGCCCGCTACGCTGCCGTCTGGACACACCAACGGAACTGCGGCGACAGAATGCTATAAAACGCATTCATACATACACACCGCCCGCTACGCTGCCGATTTGGATACACCAACGGAACCGCGGCGACAAAGTGCAATAAAACGCACCTCACCACACATCGCCCGCTACGCTGCCGTTTGGACACACCAACGGAACTGCGGCGACAAATGCAAGAAACTACATCAAAAGTTCAAGCCCGCGACGCGGCTGTTTGGATACACCAGCAGAACAGCGGCTTCAATCAGTTTATCAAGCCTGCGACGCTGCCGCTTCGGTCCCAGATCGACGGAACAGTGGGATCATCTCATGCACCAGAGCCGCGACGCTGTCGACCGGATCTTATCAACAGAAAGACTTCCGACGGAACAGGGGACCCAACAAACAAACCATCAGCCCTGCAAATCTCATCGTTCGAGGCCAGTCACCACAGGAATCTCTTCCGCCATTCATCCAGCATCATGGACCAAAATAACTCAACGAAGAAGAAAACCCACGAGCCAAAGGCAACGATTGGCCGAGTTTAAATGCATCGCAGGTGCTGAATTACTCACTCTTACACACTTTCACATTTACACACTCGTACTAAATTCCTGAACTTCTGTCCTCTCACTTTCATCTCATTGTATCTAAACAATCTCCTCGTTATTACATCCGTAATATCCTTACATGGCGATACATTAACGAGTCTACGAGAGCGAGGTTTCAGGAATACTCTGTCAGCCGTTTAGCTGACAAACGCATCCAGCATCCGCAGTCACTGGACCAGTGGCACCCGTCACATCAGAAAGCGCTACGGTCGTTCTCCTCAGCGAAGACAATTTACCACCTATGTACTGACCAGTGCAAGGGTTCATGAAGAACCCTTCGGTAGAGTCATCACGGTACAGTCAGCTTCCGACGGCATTGTTCGTGCTGTCACCATTACAATAACCACGAACGTGCTAGATCGGAGCGTCAAAAGCTGATGCCTCTACCCAGACAAATACGACTCGAGGAAACCAGCACCCCGAGGACAAATCGAATATATTTCAAGTGTACTCTAATCATAAGCACACATTTACGCACACATTTACGCAAACAAACATACACCACTCGCGATTATTGATCGGTACCCTCTCAACGGGGGGAGTATGTTGCACGGTACATTCATACACGAAATGTACCGTTGCAAACAAATCATAAAACAGGGAAAAGGGGTCCCGCGAGCCCGCATATCTGCGTTGCACCCGCGTCCGAAGGCCTGGGCCGTTCTTCGGCACCGAAGGAGCAGGTAGCCACAAAACAATGGCCGAGCCGAAGCACGTCCAGAGTCAGGAGCGCGAACCTGGTGACTTCTTGAAAATTAGGCAAGGGGTCACAGGTCTATGCGCCTCCACGTGCAACGCAGATACCTACTTTCCCCGTTCGGGAAAAACCCACCGTGCTCAGGGCTGTACTTCTAGTCAGAGTTGCCCCGAACCATCGGACAACTCTGATTGGTTGTGCAGCCCTCCTACTACATAGCATTTTAACACTCAGAGTCTTCGTTAAACCAACACAAAGCATCAATCAGCAGTCGGTCACAACATTTTCAACCAGTCGAGTCTTGCACGACATTTTACACTGTCACACACTCGCAAACATTCACAAACACTCACAATCTCTGACTAATATCTGTTTCAAATATACATTCTCACTGTTATCCTTATATCTGTTTACAAATTATCATCCCCAGCACGATAATTTGTCCTAGGGAATCTCAAGCAATTCGTGGCGTCGATATAAATCGAGACGGAGATTTACAACCTCCGTTGACTTGGCACACCGCGGCCCTGTCTCCCCGCGATCGCGAGAAACAAATACATTTTTCTGGAAAAAAACGTATTTATCAAACGTACATATCTATGGTTGTACATGTTACACGTAAATCGATGGCTGTGAAAGTATATCGATGTAATGATTATCAGTGAAATGTGTACATCAGTGAATAGATAAGTCAGCAAACATGGTTGTTGTTCTTGTTTTATATGTAACCCGCCAGCGACTGCTATGCTTATTTAATTTTCTTTGTGTTTTCGCCGTAACAATAAACCTCGTAAAATAATCAGTGTTCAAAGTGTTTAATATGGAAAATTTGAACTTACATTTTCTGGAGCTTTTATGAACAATTTTGTTTTTCCAAGTTGATACTGTGATGAATCAATCTGAAGGCTTCGTAATATCCACATGACTCCTTCTTTATCTTCTCCAACCCAACGTGGCCAAGTTTCTTTTGTAAGGATAGCATATCTATGTAAAAATTTTGAGAATGGTCTCCGATATGCAAAACCAGCTCTACGGACTCGGATATTTTCTTTCAAACCTAAATATTTTACCTAAATGACAAAAAAAATAATCAAATGGCTGTGGAAAATGTACACTGAATACACGCTTAGTGTTTGCAAACTTTTAAAGTCGAAGCAGTCTATTACATAACAATTGAAAATGCGGGAATTCATAACAATATACGATTGACAGGTAGGTCAACCCACTCAAACGTAATTAATTGTGTTTCAGTCAAATTTAATTGATACCAATGTCAGACGTAAACTGAATGAGACCGTACTTCGTCATTTAATACAATCGATGGTTGATGTTTTTCGAGCAGAAGACCGAAAGTAATTGACTTTTTGAACTATTACAGATTCTGTCAACGTCTCGGGTGTCCCTATTAACTTACAACTTTTTCTTATTGGTTGAAAAAATACATCAAAGTTCAGGAACTGAAATCGTAGAAATATAGTGGGGAGAGAGGGGAGGGGGCTGTTGATGTGTGAGGATTCACGGAGGAATGACATTGATGGTTTCATGCCACGAGAGGCACAAGGATCATAAAATAATTTAGGCATTTTATCTGGTCGTAATGCAGTGCTTCCGAATTTTTGTGGTCTAACGATGAAGCGGTTTTGTTTTGGCCTAAATAAAGTTACGCAAGCTAATAATTATGTAGTGAGTTTGTATACTTGGTATAGGGTCATTCCAAGGGAAATCACTTTTTGGAGCAACATTTCGGATTTTGCTAAAACCTGGGTACGTTGTAGTCTTCAGTAGTATACAAACATATCACGAAGGATTTTTCAAAATTTTTAAAACTGTTGATTTTACAGCTGTCTGAAGTATGGTGTTAACCTTTCACAATAAATTATAGCTATTGAACTAACAAACTGATAAAAATGAGCATTTGTATGCTTACAGTGGGGACATAAGAATACTTAGTAAAAATTATTTCAGTTAAAAAAAAATATTTTTTAATCATTTATTTTGCAATTGTTTTTAACAAATGTAATTTTATAATAGCAGGGGAATATTGGAAATTTCAAACCAAATGAGGATATAGTCCTATTTATCCTCTTTACGTACCAATTTTAAAAAATACAGACACTAAAATTGACCGTATGAAAATTAATTGAATTTAACGTTGCGTCGCAGCACACCGGCTCGCCTGGCCGAGCCGTGCTGTACTAGCAGTGGCCCGGCAGATTTATTAATAAGAGATGGCGCGAGGAGTTGCAGTACGTCTCAGATCTGGCACGCCTCGCGACAGAATTTAAGCAGGTAGAACTGCACAAAGGTGCAAGCGCAGGAGGGGCGGTTAATTGTAGCACACAGACGGTACAGGTTTGTGAAGCTGGGACCCAAACCGAACTGGAGATGAGAGCGGATGTGAAAGAATGCGTCGAGATGGGGATGCAAACAGACGTATGAGTCCCGGAAAGAAAGATAGGGGCTATGATAGAAAGCTCTCACGTAGGTGGGGGAAAAGAAGGAGAAAAAGGGAGGGAAAAAGTGAGGAAGAGAAAAGAGAACAGTCCGCTGGAGGTAAACAGAAAGAAGAGGAACTTCGGCAAGACAAAGGGAATACAAGATCCTAAAAACGTGGAGTTAAATCCCCCGGAGGGTTTGGCTAAGCCAGAAGACACGGCTGTTAGAATAGGGGAAGGGAAAACGAAGAAGGAGTGGTTACCTTCCTGGAAGTTGTTAAGAGGCGGGGAAAGAGGAAACCGCCCCGCCCCCACCCCCACCAGTAGCTAAAACGGATGAGGAGAAGGAGAGGGGGAAGGAAGAACAAACGTACAGGATTCCTAAGGGATCAAGAAATGAGGCCCTTTGCGTCACTGCTAAGGGAAAAAGACAGTATGTTGACGTGGTCAAAGCTGTTAAGAAAAACGTCTCGGCTGGTCTCGAAGGGATAAAACTAATAAGGCAGACCAGAGCAGGGGGTTTGCTCCTGGAATTAAGCAGGAACGCAAAAACAGACACCCTGAAGAGCAAAATTCAGAAGGCCCTCGGGGAAGAATTCGTGGTTCAAGGACTCCAGCCTAAACAGACGGTGGAGATTCTCGATGTTGACGCTGCGGCAGGGGAGTATAAGAGTGTAGAAGCAATCAGCAAAGGGAATATTGAACTTCAGGAAACGGAGATCCGAGTTAAGAACATGAGGGCCAAGGGGAACCCAGGTGGAACATGTGGAGCTTCCGACTAGGGCGGCAAGCAACATAATCGAGAGCGGGAAACTAAAAGTTGGCTTTGTCAACTGCAGGGCGAGACCGGCCTTGGAAATCACGCGCTGCTATAGGTGCCATGATTTCGGACACCTAGCACGATAGTGAAAAAAGCCTCCCGACCAGGTGGGGCATTGCAAGAAATGCGGGGGCGTAGACCACACTATTAGTGGATGTAAGGAAGACACCTCCAAGTGTGGCTTGTGCTTGGACAGAAGTCTGCGGGGTAAGGAGGTGGGGCATATTGCGGGCTCTGCTAGGTGCCCGGCCTTTAAAGAGGCAATGATGAAGGCGAGGCAGAATTGACCGAGAAATACGCCTAAGAGATAACATTCAACATTGTACAGGGCAACTTGAATAGGTGCAAGCTTGCGCAAGACCTGTTATACCAGGCCGCCTTAGAACTTGAAAGCGACCTGGTAGTGAATAGTGAGTAAAACGCCGCCAGGGCCTCTTGTGTCTCTGATACCCAGAACGATGCGGACCTGCGGCGCACTGATAATGAGAATGGCAGGAGAACAATGGGCGGGACAGAGAAGGTGACAGTAGGTGAGGGTTATGTGGCTCTAGAGTTGGGGGAGTGGGTAGTTATAAGCTGCTACATCTCCCCCAACATTAGCATGGAGGATTACGAAGGCGTAATCGGAAAAATAGAAAGGACCTTCAGGCATATACAACACAAAGGAATTCTGCTAATGGGGGACTTTAATGTTAAGTCCCACATGTGGGGGTCGGGGAGATTCGAGAGGAGAGGAATGGTGCTGATGGAGACATGCAGTAGAAACGAGAGGGTTCCTACTGTCTACAAAGGACAGCACACATTCCAAAGGGGCTGTGCGGTGAGCAAGATTGTGGAATCCAATGTCCTGGACCTATTCACGGCCTCTGACCATAGATACGTCGCACACGAGTTTGCCTTAAAGAAGCGGAATAGAAACCAACAGGGCCCGCCAAAGGCTAGAGCCGAATGGCTCAAGGACAATATAGATTTCGCCATTATGAAAAGAGGCAACAAGAACATCAGTTGCACGAACGACATAAGTGCCTTTGCCGATGAATGAAATGATGCTGCAGTATGCAGTGCATATAAGACCCCCGCAGGAGGCAAGATCAGGACCCCGCACTACAGGTGGACCAAGGAAATTGCGGAATTGAAGAAAGCAATCTTCAGAGCCAGAAGGAGATTACAGAAAGCAGGAACTAAAGATAAAGGAACAGGAATTAGCATGTAGGTCCAAATACTCCTTACAGACTTTAGGAATGCCAGAAGGGACCTGAATAAGTCCATTCTGGCCAGTACCAGAAAAGTCTGGGAGGACCTTTGCGCGCAAGTGGATGGGGATGTCTAGGGACTACCCTATATGATGGTGGTGAGGACCCTAAGAGGAGCTTGGGCAATACCACGCTAAACGAGACGGAGACAGAGAAGGTGGTTCGGGAACTGTTGTTCGTTACACCGGAGCCCCCCCCCCCCCCCCGCCGACTGGCTGAGCGGAGTGTATCAACTTAGCAAAGAAAACAAGTGCCGAGCTGATTACAAGAAGCGAGGTTGTAGAGGCGGCCGGCAAGATCAGAATAAAAAAGGCGCCTGGCTTGGAACTTATGCCAGGCGAAACAGTGAGCCATTTAGCCAGGATCTGGCCGGAGGACATGTGAGAATTATTCCATGCCAGCATGGCTTTCGGCACCTTCCCAGATGCCTAGAAGAGAGCCAGGCTCGTTCTGATTCCCAAGGGGCCAGGCAAAGAACTTTCTCAGTCCATTTGAAAGAAATTCTGGCTGACTATTTTAGAGACAGAAAGATAGCTTATACAACCACAAAAAGGATAAGAAACATAGGGGTCCACGCTGGGCTATCGCACGGTTCCATTATAAGCCCCATACTATGGATCCTTGCGTTCGATAGTCTGCTAAGGAGGGAGATTCCGGAGGGGTGCAAGTTAGTGGGGTACGCGGATGACCTTGCTGTTATCGTAGAAGATAGAAGCTTGGAGGTCATCCGCGGCAAGGCTGAATCTCTCATGAGGGACCTACTTGAGTGGTATAGCTGCAGAACATGGGCCTCACAAAGGAAGGGCAAACTGCGGGAGATCCCCTCCGCAGAGGCCCTGAGAAACAATCTGTGCAGCGGGTACATACGACCGAGGCGTGGAAGGACATCGCGATTTGAGTTCTTAAATCTACCGTTTTTATATTTTATATATTTATAGATATTCGTTGTTTTTATTTATTTATTTATTTTTGTTTTGTATTTTCTAATTTATTTATCCGATTAAGTATGTGAAGCTACTTATTTATTTTATTTATTTATTATTATTTATTTCTTTTTTTACTTTTTGACCTTCCTTCTGGTATCGTTGACTATTATAATTTTTTATTTTTGCGACTGAGGTAGCTAAAGCGAGAGAAAGGGGCGGGGCTTTCTACACCCCTATATCTCCAGAATAAACAGGTCGAGGATGGGTTTAGCTCTTTACACTCCCCTTCCGCTCCCTGAGGCGAGAGGAGGAAGGGCAGGGCCCTATACATCCTTCCTCCCTCCCTCGGAAGAGAGAACAGAAAGAATTGGGCCTTTTACGCCCTCCCATAGCACTCCCCAAGAGTGAGATGTGTTGAGGGCCTTTACACCCTTTTCATCGTGACGGAAAAAGGAAGGAGGGTCAGGGTCGTATGCAGAGAGAAGAGCCGGCAAGGAATAGGGGACGACACGGTAACGGGGGCATCCCCCTACTTCCTGTATATAAGAGAGCTCAGGAATGACCCCCCTGCGGTAATACAGGAACCAGGGTCGGGGGGTCTTCCCATGGTGAGCCAGGAAGAGGAGGGGTTTTTAGTGGGTATACCAGTTTGTTGCTGGGAGACTCACACTACCGGTTGAACAACATCTAACGGCCGGTGTGCGTAATAGCATTTTCTCCTCCTCGTTAAAAAAAAAAGTCGGTACTACACTATAAATTGTATGGAATACTATCATGTCCTGGACACGGCTTCGCTCGCGGCTTTTCTGCGTACTTATAGAATTTACAATTGTTAACGCCCGTGGTTGATTGGAGAATCGTTCGGGCCTTGTTGGCGTTTGCACGTGGTGTGCCGACTAAGTATTATTTCGAACTAACTCGAAGGACCACCTTCCTTGTGGTGGAAGGACAAAATGTAAAGTTGTTACTAAATAAGTGTATATTGTACTTTACAAAGGTGTGAGCGGGGTGCTCGATTAGACTATGTTCTAGTATTTGAGTGGAAGCTACGGTTATACAAAGTCTAGCGTGCTGCTCAGAGCGTTCCGTGTGCCGCTGACAGCGTTCTAAGTGCTGCTGAGAGCGTTCTATGTTGCTAACTAATGTGCTCCTCGGAGCGTGCTAAAACTAAAGTAATGTGCTCCTCGGAGCGTGCTAATCAACTATATTTTAAGATTTACAAAAATCAACGATGAAGGCTCTTCCCTCCCTTTCAATAACATTTTCACGGAGTGGAGGGGACCGTAGAGTGTGGGAGGGGTTGTCGTCGGTGGACAGAAGTTTAGCAACAGCGGGGTTTTCCCCTGAGCGCAGGCTCGCTCGCGAGTTCAGTTGAACTGTCCCGAGCGGGCCTACCGTTACCCTTCGGGTGGTTGCATTTATGACACGGCACTTCGGAATTCAAATGCACCGAAAATTAGTCTTTCCTGGCAGCTCTACAAATTAATTTTGCCTAGGCTTTGGCGACCAGATGTGGACTTCACGGATGTCCTGAAGCACATAAAAAAATTTGGCCGTGCCATAAACCAAGCCCGCCGCTGGCGTTAACAACAATATTGTTGTTTCCTTATATCTTGTAGCCGAGTGAATTTTCCTTCGAGCGCGCATGCGCCGAGGATTGCCACCTAGCGGCCATGCGTGAACTATGCCCCCGTGGACGGCTCGCCCGCACGCCGACAAAAAGTAGTCTCGTGTTTTATCTCGATACATTATTTATTTCGCTATAAAATATTAAACATAGAAGTATAGGTATGTAAACATTGATACGTCATCATAGAATAAGAGTAGTATGTAAATACTATGCACTTTCCAGTATTATAACTAACAAGGATACCAAGAATCGGTTTCTATCAATTTAATATCTAAATCTAAATTATGTTTAAATACATATACTTGTACTGCCACATAAGTTGTCCTCCTTTAAAATACTGAGGAAATAAATCCCTCTACGATCTTCCTTGTCTTTTGCCTCCAGTGCTCTTTTTTGCTCTATCCTTTCAAATTGTTATGAACATGCATAGACCGTATCTTCAAAAGCGAAGCCGTCTCTGTTACGAACGCAATTATGAAAAATGCAACAAGTCTTTATTATATTACAGGCTGAGTCTACAGCTACGTTCAAAGCCCTGTGAAATATTTTCCATTTATTAGTTAATATTCCAAAAGTACATTCAACGAATCTTTTTGCTCTGCTTAATTTGTAGTTAAAAACTTTTTGTCTTGTTAGATTCAAATTGTTTCCAGCATATGGCTGCAGTATTTTATCTGTTAACTTCAACGAATGGCACTAAGGTTGGATCATTATATGATATTTGCATTTTTTCAGATACATTTAATTCATTATTCATTAGTTTGCAATGGAATACACTGTCTCTGAACAGAGCAGCGGCACAGCATTTGCCATAAGTACCAATGTCGATGTTGATGAACATAAGCTATATCGAAAACTGCTAATAAAACAACAGAATAATGTTTTTCATAATTAAAATGCATAGAACCACTATGAGATGGCATTATAACTTGAATGTGTTTGCCATCTACAGCACCAATACAATTAAGAAAATGAGATTGGGATTTGAATCACTCGGCTATTTTAATTCAGTCTTGTGTTGCTGGTTGAGGGAAATGTTCTTCTTTCATAACTGTCCAAATAGCCACACACATTTGTCTTACTATGTTATTATTGTAAGACCTCCCCCTCCCCCCAAGTATCTTGTTCTCCCTTTTTACCGTTATAACCTAGACTAGATACGTAATAATTTTGTAAAAGGCCATGAAAAATAAAGGTTATGGCAATTACTGCAGTCTCCTGCTCGTAATTATTGGGAATGTCTTATCCTTAATTACGTATTGCTCCATTATATGTAAAATAAGCGATTAGCATTTATAAACTATTCTATCTTCAAACGTTTTCTTATGCTTCATCTGTTTTGCACACAGAAAGTATACATAAAATACATGAAGGAATGTAAAAAATTTTACCTGATGTTTTACTCTAACTTGATTCCAATCTCCAGGCTTTTTCGTCTCGTTTGGTTTGATACATCTAATGTAATGTGGAGTACACTTCATTAGTTGAATGATTAGTCGGCTGGCTTGTTTTCGTATTTTATTACCAGCAGTGGTTGGTCTAGACTTAAGCGTTTTTGTTTTCTGTAGTTGAAGTTCTTGTGGATATAACGTACAAACCAAAGAACTGTAAGCAATACACACCGATATGCACATTAGAGCTTTTACATTAAACATATTCGGAACTTAATTATATAGAGTAAACTACTAACTATTATCACGTTGGTCATATCCAAACTTATAGTAGTAATTAGAGAAAAAGGACAATGCTTGGAAATGGCCAATTTTTCACCACCCAGTCAACGTTTTATTTTTATGTGCAATGTTCCCAAGGAATTCAGAGCGTACGCTTATGTATGTATTGAAGGATCGGTTGTTTCTGTGCAGTGTGAAGTATGTTATGTGCGTGCGGATAGGTGCGACGAGTGTGTATGATTTTCTTTTGTCGAGCGTAGCGTAAAGGTACGTATAGACTGGACAATAATCGTCAGAAACATGTATCCAGCGAATTGGCATCAGATCTGTGGGATACATCAACTTGTATTCGGCAACTTATACCCAGCAACTTGTGTCTCTGATTGAATGAAAACGAAATCATGCTGCGTATTCTGCGGAGTGTTGGAGCGGTGCTATTAGCGGTATTCTCACTAAAATTGGTTCATGGCACGGCTACGAAACATCTGTTCTTTTTTAATCTTTTTCCAGAAGACACTGTAACTCATTTATCAGGCGTAGACACGGAACGGATTTATTATTTTATAACTAGGTTTCGGGTTTTCGTTCCATCCGCTCTCGTAAGTGGCGAATTGAAGCCCGATAAAAATTTTAGCGTTTTTTAAATATAACCGAGAAATTGGTTTCCAACGATTCTTGAGAACCAGTATAAAAATTCGAAATTTATATATTTCATTACTGTTGAAGAAATCATCGAGGAATCCAAACGAATAGCAACTACTATTCACAGACGATTTCTTTCAGTTTGCATTAATTTTATCATCACAATCACAAAGTTTGAATAACGTATATACTACTAAGAAGGACCCAAAAGATGAAAAATAGTATCGATTTCTAATAACAAACAATATCAATTTTTAACCAGATACGGTAAACTGTTGAGAGAAACGCCAGAAGATGAAGAACAATTTCAGAAGTTAATACTCAATGATCTGTACATCACGAGATTTAGCAAAGGACTGAGTGAATGTTAAAGCACTCAAGTTTAAACTGAACAAATTCTAGAAGGATCAAGAGTCTAGAATCATCTAAAGACGGTTAGAAGGAAATCTAGTTGTTGAAACTATGCCATGACGCGCGACAATAGACGACTGTTCCGAACGGTTCAGAAACCTCCCTGTGACATACAAACATTGACAGATCGGGAGGTGCTGCCTCAGGCAAAACTACCATGAGTTACAAAAGTCAATAAATTAGATTGTGACAATGACGATACCCAAATTAAGATAGTACTCTGATACAAACTTTCAACGGTTACTTTGTCCAAAATTGTCTTGCGTTTGCTGTAACTACGCATCGTTACTCCCTCTTTTTAACAAGAATATACTGCTCCTGTTGCACGAAAAGCGTTTAGCAGCGAAATTTATACATATGTAATATGTATAAATATACTCTATACAGTATGTAATATGTTTGCATTTTTTTTGCCGGCTCGTCATTTGAAACAGTCCGAAACTGTGGCTGGGTCACCGTTTATCGAATTAGCTTATGTATCAACACTTAAGCGCGACATATTAAATAAAATCGTTTAGAAAGCAATTTGTTTCATTTGATGAACAATAGATACCAGTATCCGCTTCCCAGTCAAACGATGCGGATTCATAAATCTAACAATTTTTAAACTCTTCAGTACCTTTTATGCACATTTCATCTGTAGTATCAACAGTCAGTTTTATTGCAATATAATTTTTAGAGAGTCATACATAATAAATAATAAAACAACTGCTCTATTTCTGGAAGATTACTTAAAGCCAGAAAGAAGCTCCAGATTTTCGAAGCTCTACCTGGTATCTTAAAGTGTTTTGTTTGTAAATGTGAATAAATAAACTCAAATCAATACCAAAAAACCTATCAAAATTAAAACTTTCCATAAAAGGGAAAATGTCATGTCCATGCCCGAGATAGATCGGATCACGATAATCATTAATCTTCTATTCTACCTGATTGTACCTTAAAGGTACGCTGGCCTCGTATAGTCTTAAATCATACGCGCAAATCATACAGGCGATCCCATTTGCTCTTATTAATCTCGCCCGCGAAATTCGCTTTACAAATTGGGGCATTCTGGATCACTAGTTCCCGGATACGAGTCGGGTGTATCCCACAAACCTTTTAGCAACTCGCTGCATACATGTTTCCGGCGATTGTTGCTCGGACTGTACGAATTAAGTGCGAGAGATTTTCGGGAGTGAAAAATAGTTGCATGAGTGTGGAATAATCGTGAGTATCGAGGTCAGTCTCCTTTTTGTTTGGGAATTTTTCCAGTTGCAAATAAAATAAAGATTTCCATTTGTTAAATCACCTACCTAAAATGGTCTCGCCAACCACTTCTGATCCCGTCAAATAAAAGCTCTATAATTTATAACTGTGATTTGACAGGAAAACTATTGAAAATGGGTGCAAAGTTGGAAACATTGTAGTCTGTGTTGTTTCATCATTTCAAGGTTACGTTTGTCAATTAATAATGAATATGCAAAATGATCATTAGGAAAGGGCACACATAAGTCCTTGGTGGATTGGTATCGTGAAAAACATAAAAACAATAATATCTCGCAATACCAACAGAATAGTATAGCATGCCACTTAAAAAAATCAAGCTCATTTCAACATTTTCCCTACGGCTTCGTTCAGAAAAAAACTATTTACATCAAATGATACCTCGCTCCACCTTTTATACACTTTCAACCGTTAATAAATAATTACGCACATCCACTTAAATCGCACATACAGTACATAAAATGCTATAAATATAAAATGTTATAAACACATTTGGACTCGCTATATTTGCATATCATATGCATAATAAATATTTATACATATAAGGCGTTATGTAGAGAAAAGCAAATGTAGGGTGTTTAGTAATAATAACAGAAAAAATTAATAATCTTTCCGAGGCATAATGTTTTTAGTTAGTTTTGGCTATGAGCATTCTGCAGTTTGAATATTTGTGGCTAACACTGGTTTCATTATGAATTCATAGATAGTACAAGTGATAGTGAAAATAATTTTGTTATTGTTTAATCAGTTAGTTGTAGAAATTTTAAATACTTGATGCTGACACTTTGTGCAAAAAGAGAGTGTATTTACTAAGTGTATATCTTCAATACAAAGACGTCACGTGCAATAAACACAATTGCTGAAAATGCATGCGAGGGTACATGCATGCCCGTCATGGTCATCCGGAGCGCAGCATCGCTCCGGTCTACCCCCACTCTGCGTCCATTTCTCTTCACGCAGGTTGTGGTCTGGGTACATCGATAATTGTCGGTAAATACGATTTCTGAAGAAACGGTCACGTAATAAGAATAATTATTTTTTATATATGACATCAGCTTTATCCAGAGATTATATCTCTACTTTGATACACATTATTTGTCATATAGAAACTTAGCAGACATCATACACACTCACTTATTCGGATCTGTTTGATAATTAAAAGATTAATTACAATATTGTTTATGTTTAAGAGGATCCGAAATATCTAATTCAAATTTAGTTACAGCAATACGTAATGCACTTAATAAATTGATATCTTTTAATCTAAAGCGCTTATAGTTTTCATATTATTCATAACCGAAAAACAGATTCACACATGTACGTGGAAGCAAACATACAATACATTTTCAATCCGAATTTACGCAATTTTGAATATTTTTCCGCAAGTAACAATTTGAAAAAGTTTCCTCCTGTCTCTGTATTTAATACAAAATATGGATTTTCATGTCAATTACATAATTCCACTTGCAAATCCGCACTTGCCTTTTATCTTGCAATTTACAAAGTCCTCCTTGACCTGCGATGCATCTATCGGACAAGGGCCCACGACAGGCACCCCTGACAGCGATGACAGGCGATGTTTCCCAGATACCTCAAAGGTTACATTTTCTTTTTTTTTCTCTTACAGAAAAATTCACCGGTCTTCAGTTTTCCCTTTTGCCAACTTTCTCTTCTCCCACACATCTTCGTTGCTGTGAAAATAATGTCTAAAACCTAAAGAACAGATTCATTCTGTCTACGACTGGCATTGTTACTATTCAACAGTTCGGGAAGATTGCTGTTTGTGTGCAACTGTGCTTTGGTGACAACTTTCTTTAATAGTAATAGTTAATAGTGAATTTTTTAGTGCAGTAGCAATAGTTAATTTTTAGTAAACGGTGTTACATCTGTGATATTTCTTTTCTACTTGTTTTGTGCATTTATTTCCACGTATATGTGTGAAAACAGTTTTTCGGTTAAGAATAATATGAATACTAACAAGTGCTCTAGATTAAAAGATATCAACTTGTCAAGTACACTGCACATTGCTATATCTGAATTTGAATTACATATTTCGGATCTCCGTCAAAATAAATAATATTGTAATTAGTCTTTTAATTATCAAACTGATCCGAATAAGCGAGTGTATCTGATGTGCGACCCGTTTCTATATGATAAATAATGTACATCAAAGTATTTGAAAAATAACTATTCGTATTACGTGACTGTTTCTTCAGAAATCGTACTTACCGACAGTTACTGACACACCCAGATCACAACTTGCGTGAGACGAAATGGACGCAGAGTGGGGGTAGGACGGAGCGAGGCTGCGTTCCGGATGGCCATGACAAGTCTCCGCAAAGGAAAGCAGTTCAAGGATGAAGAATGTTTTAAAAAAGAAACATCATCGATCGCAGTCAAAACTTTTAACAGTTGCACCCGTGCAAAAGAAGGAGCATTCGTCAGCATTTTACATTTGCAAATTAATAGTGGCTGCAGATTCGTAATTAACTGAGAGAGACAATTAGGAAAGTTTTTATTCGAAAGGAAAAGCGTTCTATATTTTCTGAATAAAAAACATAAGAATATGAACTTACTTTGTGCTTTTCTGCATTAATTCTACAAGATCTGGAAAAAGTACATCACGGTTTTTGTCGCAAAATCCATCAACGGAATAAGAGACGGTCCCGGCGTAATGAGAAATTGCAAATCCTTCATGGGTACTTTGAAAATGTTCGTGTTTATTAGCTGCAACTGTCAGTTTCTGTAATAATGATCAAAATTACTTAAATTGTACCGAATGAAATAGTAAATGATAACGAAAATAGTTTACAGAGTGTTCAGCGTAACGGTCGCCACGATTTTTGCGAGACTTCCGGTAGTCTGACAAAAAATTTTATAAACAAAAATTAATCAGTGCCCGATTGAAGTGGTCGCTACGAGGGGTCGTAGCGATAAGTGCGAGATGCCTACGATACTTCATCAAACGGAATGTTCATTTACGTTTTGTCGCTGTATTTTTCAATAAAATCCTGCAACATATGAGGTGGTTAAATTCGTTTCGTTATGCTCTATTATTTTGTAGAAAAAATATACCATATGTCATATAGAAAAATCCATGTGACCTTAAAAGCACATTAACCCTTACACTTAGCAAACTTACACCTGCACATACTACTATCCACCTCCGTCTCACTTAATCCCCTAATAGCAGGTTTTTCTATTCAACGTCGTTTCCAAAAGATTAGCATTTATAGATTGAAATTGATCACCCTGTATATCTTCCTCGAAACCATTCAGCTTTTGTTTGAAATATTTTTCAATATTATTAATAGTTTCGAAGATGTTCGAGTGGACAAAATCAAATGGGACACGCTCCATGATGTGAATGCTACAAAAGTTGTTGATGTTATCTCTAGTAAAAGTAGCCTCATTACTTGTCAAAATACAGCATTCAAATTGTGTATTCGTAATTTCTGATAAAGAAACCATGGGCCGAAAGTAAGTCTTGCTTGAAAGTCAATACGCATTATGGGCTAAATGCACTGAACACGTTAAAGAATCGCAATCACCATGTAAGACTTTTCCATACGTTTTCACGACAGAATACCCCAACTTGTGACTGTGGACTTATTCATAACAAAACATTGTTACATATTTATAAACAAATCTGTATTGAAAGTTTTATTTTATGATTCTTCAGATAATATATCATACTGTGAAGAAATTTTCCGTTTTTAAATTATAACATTAAATTTGTATAGTAGTTACATTGAGTAGTAGAATATTTGGCCAAGATACGTATCCCGAATAGAAAAGAGTATTCCATCCCTTCTCAAAATATATCGTAAAACACAAAATTTTTTTATAGAAATGTATTATGCTAGCTTTCAAGCGTAAAATTTAAATAAGTATTTTGGCGGAGAATACAGTTCGTTACCTTTTGTAAATCTGCATCTGCTCCTGTACTCCCTGCATGAAGAGTAGCACATACGTCATCTAGCACCAAAAAAAGACCAGGCGGTCGTTTGCCTTCGAGAAGTTCGACAACAATTGCGTTATTGAAGTACTCTATCGGTATCCATTCTATACTTTCTGATATATATTCTTCCTGAAAATCATGACTATGTTTGTTATACAGAAATTAGTCTATGTCGTATAGTTAATTTTAATGTTGATACATGTACTCATAATATCAATATTGATATAGGTTATTTGTTGTCTCCTAAAAAATGTCACATTTGTTTTTATCTCTGTTTCGAAAACTTAAGTTTTCTACAAAGTCTAAATTAGTTATTCAGTGATTAGAGGCTACAATGATTCTTACTAAACTAAATTCTACAATGTACATACAGTAGTGACGCGGAATTATCTCCTGCCAGGTTTTACTACCCGGCTCGCCCCACCCTGTACAGGGTGTCCGCGCTTATCTGTTACTAACATGTCCTGGACACGATTCGCACGCGACTTTTCTGCATATACAATTGAATCAGTGAGTTAAAAAACAGTACAAGACCAAAAATCACATTTTGAGACATTTGAAAAATTAGCATCTGTTTTCGTGTATCATCAAAGCCATTCATTTTATAATGCTGCTTCAATTTAAATACGGTTATACTAACTCAGATGAACGTTAATATATGTTTAACTATGGTTAAACTTCATTCATTGATTTTCAATAATTAAAATAAATCCATTGGACTTTTACTGTTCTTCGACTCAAGTCACTTTTGAGCCAGGAATCTTAAAAAATAACACAGTACTAAAAAAAGTATTTATTAACTTGCTTTAAACATAACTGAAGTAGAAATTTTTTAATGAAAAATTATTGTTGTACAGATTGTTTAAACAGTACAAATAGTCAAGTTCCGCGTAATGAGGTAATGACCGCGGTGTTCCAACTACGGAACTTTATACTATCCATCGTGCTAAGGTTGATTAGTTATTGGTTACGTAGTAAATAGTGGAGGGTTGAAGACACTTGTGTAGAGAAAACTGGAAATGAAAGCGACGCGCGTAGAACAAGTTGAAAGTGGAAGCGCGAAGTCGCGACAGGTACTAAATACTTACATACTATATACCGAAGGAACTGCAGACCTACAGGGTGTCCCAGCCTATCTGTTATAAGCTGATATTTCCTAACTTATTGAAGATACAAAAAATGATCGAATTATTAATGAAACTTTCGACATTTGTAGTTTTATTAAAAATTATATTTATTAATCAAAATATGATCCATCGGATTAAGTACACTTTGAGCATCGTGAAATTAGTGCATTTATGTCTCTTTTAAAATAATCTGTGTCTTTATACAATAAAGTCTTCGAATGCACTTTTCAGTGCAGTTTCATTACTGAATTTCTTTCCAGCTAAAAAATGATCTAAATGTTTGAAAAGATGGTAATATGTCGGTGATATATCCGGAGAGTAAGGTGGGTGAGGAAGAATTTGATACTGTAATTCATACAGTTTCCGAATCGTTGTTTGCAATACATGAGGCCGGGCGTTATCATAAAGCAGCAGGACACCATGTCTATTGACTACAGCAAGTTGTTCTTCACACTACTTTTCATGCATTTTTTCTAATTGCATATAATATTTATCTGCATTTACTGTTTCACCAACTTTTAAAAGAGAATAATGGATAATGCGTGCTGCAGACCAAACCGTAACCATAACTTTCCTTGGATGTATGCTGGGCTTAGGCATGTGTTTCGGAGCTTCATCAATATTAAGCCATTGAGCTGTACGTCGACGGTTATCGTATAACATCCACTTCTCGTTACAGGTTACGATCTTATGTAAAAATGGCTCTTTTTGATTCCGCGTGAAAAGAGACGTGCATACTTCCATCCGTCGTTGTTTCTGAGCGTCCGTTATATCGTGCGGCACCCATTTATCCAACTTCTTCGATTTCCCTATACTTCGTAGGTGCCAGGAAACTGTCGCATAATGCACATTCAACTTCTGGGTAATATCTCGTACACTTTGACGTGTGTCAGACTCCACTAAAACCTTTAGATCGTTGTTGTTAGCGACTTTTTTTGGTCGACCACGCGGTTCATTTTTGAGACTCGTATCTCCAAGTTTCAAACCAACGGTAAATCGTTCTTTCACTTGCAATACCTGCCCCAAATGCCGTATTAATGTTACGAACAGCTTCTGCTGCACTACGGCCAAATTTAAACTTGCACAAGAAAATAACACGTATTTGCTGTGCATCCATTGTTCGCTTTAGCTCACGATTTGCCATGTTGTAATAAAACAATTGACGATACACATGCAGCATTGTTTTGGGCGAACTTCAAGCTTCAAATTGATGTATGGTAAGTGTCGTCAGATGGCATTACGTAACTATTAAATTTTAAAAAGCATTGCGCATACGTGAAATCGGACATTTCATATGCAACAACCTAATACATTATTGTTTTAATAGATATGAAAGTCAAGTTCGTTTGCTTAAATGGAATTATGTATTTTTGTTCAGATCATTTGATAGTACTTTTCAAGACGAATTCACCGACCTTTAATGTATACAATTGTATCTGGTTTTCGAGATATTACACTTACAAATTTACTGATTTTCAATGGAAGAAATCTGGTCCAATAGGAAATACAGTAAATCCTCCCACATTGACCCTCAGCTCGGAATCGAAAAGGGTCAATTTGGGCATACCGAGACTACATTCCCAGCCTCGCAGCGTGCCTTTGAAGTTCGCCGAACGAAGAAAAGGACAGCGAATAAAAGAGAAGGATGGAATGAGAATCGAGGCAACCGAGAGATTTAAATATCCGCGTACCAAATGTTATAATAAAGACGACACTTAAACTTTTTTATTTTTAACTTCTTCTGTATGAAAAAGTTTATAACATATTGATGAGATTGTTCTGATCCAAATGAGACCAAACATGATATAATTTGGATCATATTTACTTATTAATACTTATCGAGTAATTCATTTCATTATCGCTTCGAATGAATTACAAAAACGGATTGCTAGCAAAATACATGAAATATCTCTACACATTGCCCATCGAATGTAAGCTGTGCCTCGATAATGTGGGGGAACAGCCTACGTTTGATGGCAGTGTGAGAATCATGCCTACATTTTACGGTCAGTGTGAGCGAAGCAGCCTACATTTTACGGACGAAGTAGGGGAACAGTCTTCGTTTTCGACGAATAATGAGAGGGAACAATTCTAAATTTTACGGATAATGTGGGGGAATAGCCTACGTTTGACGGACAATGGGGGGGAACAGCCTAAATTTTACGGAAAGCGTGGGAAACAGCCTACGTTTGACGGTCAGTGTGGGAATCATGCCTACATTTTACGGTCAGTGTTTGCGTAGCAGCCTACATTTTCCGGACGTGGTGGAACAGCCTACGTTTGACAGATGTAGAGGTACAGCCTGTTTAAGACTACAAGACTACAATTACATTTTTTAACTCACCAAAATTTTCGAAAAGTTTTAAACATTTTTTCAACACTTTTTTTCATTTTTCACAACTTTTCTATTATTTTTGACAAAATGACTTTTTGATTCCTTGGAACGTGTAGAATCATATTATGAATGAATTTTTCTTTGGTGATGAGTACCAAAATTTGCGTATTTTTAACATCGTCCTTTGGCTGCACGTGCCAAGTGCAAGGTTAAGACTACATATGTACCAAATAACAATTACATTTTTCAACTCAGCAAAATTTTCGGAAGTTTTTAACATTTCTTCAACTTTTCTTTTTCGTTTTTCACTACTTTTCTATGAAATTGACAAAATGACTTTTTAAAAAGTCATAATACGACCACTGAAGATTTCGTACTCTTTTCGATAAAATACAGAATTTCAATATATTATAAATACATATGAACAAAGTTATGGTTGGGTAGGTTTGAAACTCGACAAATTTTTCAGCCACGTTAAATGATTCAAAACTTTTTGTGTGGGAAGTCTATTACATATTTATATACGTATCATCTCATTGTAAATATAATCTAATGTAGAATATTTTACTACTTTATACTTCTGTAATTTATAGTGTTTAGAAATATTATACTATTATAATTTCAAACGTGACTAACAACCCATTTTTGTAATGTAATCAAGGCGATAATGGAGTAAAATGAGTATTACAATAAGTATGAAATAAGTAAATGTGGTCCAAAATATATTGTGTTCGATGTCATTTTAATCGGAAAAATCTCACCAATATGTTAAACAAATTTTCAGATAAAAAAAAGTAAAATTAAAAAAGTTATGTTATTGTATTATGAACTGCCAAGCCGTGAACTGTCGTCAAAAGAACTGCAGCCGCGCATCGCATTACACGAATCACACGCTTGACTGACTGTGCCGTAAGCGTAGGAATAGCAATAGGGTCAGTGTAGCGTAGACCAACAGGGTCAATGCGGGAGGATTCACTGTATGAGTAGTAGTCTTGGTCGTGCCTCAAGGAGGTATTCTAGTGTAACCTGTCAAAAAAATTGATTTTTTTTGCATTTTCTTATAGTTTGGGATCTGGAAAATGTGTTCCCAAAATATTATAGTGAAATTCACAAAATTCTCAAAGCTATAAGAGAATAAAGAGCAGCGCCCATACCATCGCGTGACTTCATGAAAAACTTAAAACACATTTTTCTTGAACAGATTTTTCAACCTGGGCGCACATTTTTCTCAGAAAGTACTGCGCGGGTCAACTTGGAATTTTGCACACATGTAGAGTATATTTTAAGGTATCGTTCAACCCAAGAACTTTTTTATATCTTCAGAATTACTATTCTTGCGAATTGAAATTGTATTACTACTTCAAACATATACTATATGTACGTGCAAAACGTCAGCTTACGAGGTTTGATAATTTTCGTTAAATTAATTCCCAAAAATCACGTTGAAAACGAGTGTCTACACTGGAATAGACCATTAAGTGCCACGTGTTAGAAATTGCTTCTTGAAACACATACGAAAGGTCTGCGCCCGAAACGGCCGGCCCAAATTCTGGACAATTGTTTCCGCCACAGATGCTGCATTTGCAGTATCGAGAAAGATATCGTTGATATTTTAAAACTATTGTCCAGAGTTTGGGCCTGCCGTTTCTGGTGCATACTCCTCGTATCTGTTTTAAGAAGCAATGAAAATCAGTAAATTTGTCAGCACAATATCTCGAAAACCACTTAAAATCGAGTGTATGTATTAAAGGTCAGTGAATTCATCCTGAAAAGCATTATCAAATGATCTGTACAAGAATAGATAGTTCCATTTAAAAAAGCGAACTTGACCTTCATATCTCTTAAAATAATAATGTAAAAAAAATCGTCTTCGCCAATAGATGTACTCCCTCGTATCATGCAAATTCGATATAAAACATTTTTTGTATCTTCAATAAGCTAGGAAATATAAGCTTGTAACTGATAAACTAGGACATCCTGTATATCTCTGAATGTGTAGAAATATTCACTTCATGGAAAAAAATATTCACTTGTATGCAAAGAAACATCGATGACTTTGAAAACGCCAAAAAAAGTGACCAAATTGCAAATAAAATATTTTTTATTTATTACAGCTGAAGGAGATATTTAGGTCGCTACGTTTAGGTGGAACATTTGTTCAAAAAAATCTGTTCTTTTTCCATGTTTTCTAAAGATATAGACGAACAGTTACAAACGACGAAATCATTGTTTGATCGTACTGCTGAGGATTTCTGTTAATATAACGCCACTTGCTCGAAATTTTAGAACTACAAGGACTTTAAAGTGCTCTATTTTAAAAATTTGTCAAAATCCTATGCAACATATTTGTTACATTATGATCATTCTTACAAAATTGCCATATTGCAACGACTTTCTTTCTTGACCTCAGTAATGTACATTTTCCTCCGAATCTCTCACGATCCACATTGATAAAGTACACGGTTCCGCTCCGAATCTTGTCTCGACAATCTGCTCGCGACAAAAGGCGGCTTCGGAAACGAACGATTTCGTCGTCTCGCAGCTCTCTCGCGCTTTTTTGCGCGGTCTAGTTGCGGTGAGCATCGAAAGATGACGGTAAAACTAGCACAATTTTTATCGGTGTGACCCATGCCCGAAGAAACGATTCTACTTCACATTCACAACGACCTCCTTTGCTCGATTCTCGGGCTGTTGAACGCATAAATACACTAACTATTTTCATAATTGTATTCGTAAGCAATAAGTTTATAAGAAACGAATCGTAGAAACTGTTATAGTAAAATGTTCAGTTGGACCTCTAATATTATTACTAATGATTTTTCATCGCTATCAAATTAACTTACATATTAAAAAAATGTATTTTATTTATACAATCTTGCACATATTTAAATATAACGATATAGAAGAAATATAAAAATCAACTATATTTATTCAAATAAGAATACCTTAGCTTTTATTGGACTTGCTTATGTAATACTGTATTATGTAGTTACAGAATGAATATATACTTTTGTTAAGTATAATAATTTCTTTACCATGAATTGCATGCTTTAGTAAATATATGAAAATTACAGCAACATATTTTTCACTTAATAATAGTTTCGCTTACATTTCTATAAATACAGCAAACACTTCAATAGATTCCCAAAATAATTTTACTTTGCTTTTTTTTTGGAAGTTCATCGCCTTCAGTATTATTTTTTTTCAATTAAACAGTTAATAGTTCCATACTATTATTGGGATGCTAAATTGAACTTACTGGACCCATAAATAACGTAATGAGGTTTCCGTTTTGCAAAGGTGTCATTTATAAAATAAGTAACATATCAGTAACTGATACTTGACACTCCTGTATTTTATAAACAGTATTTTTGCCTTACGAATATTAAACATATCGCATGCAATGCAAACGAGTAAATTTATTATAGCGACACATAGCACACAAAAAAAAAGAAAACAGTTAAGATTGCTACACAGGATACCCAAAACGGTTAATAAGGCAGCGATTCCTCGTAATGAACAGGAAAAACGTAGAATACATTTGTTGATAGGTTATGTATTTTCGGAGGAATACGATTTTAAACTACAAGTTCTGATACTATAATACAAGTATACTTGAATATAAATAAAATGAATGCGGCCTATAATAGGTGATCTTAATGTGCATTTATTTTCTAAAATACTGTGACAGAATAATATACAGTTGTAGTATTACACATTCTAAGGATTACATTTTGTAAAAACTGCTCTACACGTTTTCCGTGTTACCATATTCATAACCAGTATGAACTGATTATTTCGTACGTTGGTTTTGAGCGCTTCGAATATGTAACTAAGAAGGGACGTTTCCCAAGTCACCCTCCCCCCGATTTTGATGAAACGTTGGAATAATGTAGATCTCGAAAAAATATTTGACACGTATTTTTTTTGTCGGCAATCATCCATAATCAAAGGGTGAAAACAACCCTCGAGGTTGACGTTGCAAAACCTATTTTGCCGTTTATCTCGGAAACTATTCGTTGTAAGGAAACATTTAAATGTATGATTTGTGTATCTTTTAATGTTAAATCCGACTATGTAAACAGAATACTAAAAAAATCATTTGTTTAAAAAATATATTAAAAATTAACATTTTTTTGCCATTTTATTCGGTAAAATGTTGATGTATTTTCATGAAAATTTATGTACATGAACTATGGACCTATGTAAAAAATACGGATAAATTGGAATTTTTAATTTCACTTTTGTAATAAATATTATTCCATGCACTGCATACTTATGTTTTATACTCGACAACTGTCTGTAGGTTTGTAAAACCAAAGGAGGTGAACATTGTTATGTTTTAAGTCATTTACATTACTTTACGAGTAAATGTTCTGTTTGGAAATGTGAAAATTACAAAAGCAGATTAAAAAACCCGTTGCGGCAAACCTCGTCATAGAGAATACGGTAGGCTTGAACAGCGCGAATCATGCTCGAGTTGTTCACCATCGAAGAGAGATTATAACTAAAAATATAATTCAGTCACAGACGTTGTTTGCCCTTAACGGGTTCAGCTCAAGTTGTCCCATGTTTTATAAAGAAAACAGGTATGAAAAGTATTAAAATTAATAAGATTAAGATACTACCATAAACAATTTTATTTTACAATATAAATTCTGTTCTATGTACGTTTGCGAATTTTCGCGAATCGATCTATAATCCGATCTTCATTTAACCCTTTGACTGCAGGCTACTGGGAAACGAGGCGAACGCTGCGTGCGGTCGAGCTGCAATAATACATACTGAGCCATTGCATCGAACGCCTATAGGCGTCTACAGTACGCGGTTAGCGACTTTGTCAAGCGCATATAGACGCCGATAGCAGTCGAAGAGTTAACTCTACATCGTAATGTATATTTAACAACGCAAGTTCGGTGAGTCTGTCGTTTGCTATAGTTGATCTAAGCCACGTTTTAAGTCTTCTTAAAGTAGAAAACTATCTCTCTACATTCGCAGCTTTTAAAGGTAGTGTAATTAGAATTTTCAGAAGAGCATGTACAGGGGGATACACATCGCAGTCACAGAATTCAAGTAATTTATTGCACTATAAGAAGAGTCGAATTTTTCTCTATCCCATTTTACATTCCTCAGCTTCAACTCACAGATGATCATCTTCTCTGCCATATTGATAGGTTTATTAAAATAAGTAGAATATTTTCTAAGAAGCTTACGAACTGCTTTTTTAAATAAGGCATTATCTTTCAAAATTGTTGAATCAGGAAACAGAATTGATGGATAATACAAATCTACACTTTTGTCGATTACTTCGTCTGCTTGTTATACGAGTTACTCTAATTTCCACTCCCAATTCTTTTGCCATATCACAAGTTTTCTCGTAAATAATGGAAAATTTTTCTACACACTTGTCACGTTTTGTTTTTAAAAGTTTAAAAGTATCCTGAAGCGTATCCTGTGCTAATTCAAGATCAATCTGAACCTTCTGAATCGAAAAGACAAACAATTGTAACTAAAAATTCACTATCACAAAGAGATAATCTCAATGTTCTAGCTTTCGCAGCTGTTTGAATATGTTTCCATGAAGATATATAATCCAGCGATACAACAATTTTTGGAAGTAACACTCTAAATTGGAGAACTCCATCACGTCGTTCAATCCATCGAGTTTCGTAAAGTGCGGAAAGTTATTATTCGTCTTTATTACACACATAACTTTGGTAGATTACAGAATACAGAGAACATAAAACATATTATACATATATAAGATGAGGTGTGTAAACGGTGTGGCTCTGCGCTACGTGCTGCTCTGAAACCCAACCGTGAAACTATATGAGGAAAGAAAAGGAAAGGTGAGAAGAATCAGAAAGGTATATAATTGTTAGGAAAAGTGTCGACGGACGTATGAACTGGCGGCGCGTTTGAAGGAAGGAAGAGATGGGAGGGTGCGAATTACACAAGGAAGGGAGTTGTACAATGTAGACATATACGTAAAGGAGGCTTGGAATTTGTTAGAATGATATCTAGGCACACTTATTAGGGATTGATACCGGGTGAGATGGGATGAGGAAGAATGGTTGGAGTGATTGAAACAGATACAGTTCAACAGATAAGAGGGGGTTTTACTGGACACAATTGTATAGATTAGACAAAACAGGTGTAGGATATATCTTTGCTTTGTATCCAGCCATCCAGTTTTTTCAAGCAGTGGAGTGATGTGGTCATATTTATGTGCGTTATATACAAATCTCAGACAAGAATTTTGGATACGCTGAATACGTGTGGAGAGACGTGTGATAAGACAAGGACCATCAACGACATTACAGTAATCTAGACGTGAGATTATGAGTGACTGTGAGAAAAGGAGTTTTTGAGATGTTGTGAGTATCTGTCGTGACAGCTAAAAAATGCTACAGTTTCCTTCATCGTATCTATTGCATTTCTAACTGATTGAACTGCCTGCTAAGCATACAAATTCTAAACAGCTCGGCAAATATACATTGACAACACATTAAGTATACACCTAACAAGTTCTTCAGAATGTGACATAATATTTTTATATTTTATTACTCTTGGGCGGGGGGGAGATCGCCCCTATCGCCCTCCTGTAGATCCGCCACCGTTAAGAAGTGCTTCTTCTTTCCTATTTTGAGAAATTCACTAACAATCAGCACAGTTTTTGTGGAAGGGCCGAAATGAAACATATTCTGTAAGTGCTTGCTCCACTCTTTGAATGAATCATCTGTCAGAATGATACTGAATAATAGGATACAATTCTTTGTAATAAACTAGTGTAGCTGTAGTATTGTGCACATAAACTTTTAATACTAGATATTCACTACTTTCCTTAAATTTTGTATCGATAAGACTCTTATGGCTTTATTTTGCATCTATTTTACGATTTATTTAGAATAAATTAATGTAAAATGAATACTATTTGTTAAGAAATATCGTTTTCGTAGTGATATCCACCTTTCAGTTCGGAGCTTTATGAAGTATTATAGAAACTTAGTAACTGGGGTGACCGTGCAATTGTTTTCACATACACTGGCGGGCATTCTAGGCGATTCTTTGCTCATTGTCAGATGCGGTATAGGAGAAGGAGCCTCCCATCACTCGATTGATTCGTTCTGGTTTCGAGATCTCGCACTTTGCGTGCGAGAACAGCAAACACGAGCAAGACAGGCTAGTGGTAGGAGGCTCCTTCTTCTACACACCTTCTAAGCAGAGGGTCGCCTATCGAGACGGGTACGAGACTTGTCGATATTGTTTTTGAACCACATTGGACGTAATACGGGATACGAGTTGTACGAACAGCCAACCGTAATAGCGGAGCGCGAAGCTCGCTTACGTGAAAAGGGGGCGCATCGGTCCTTTAACTGCTCCTTGCGATGTTAGTTTTAAACTCCATCGTAATCGAAAGCTTATTTTGTAGGTAAAATTTCAACGAATATTGTCATATTTTTGTTTTTTGTTTAGAAAGAATAACACTTCAGGGACAGAATCAGAATTTCTTTATGATTTTCAATGTTACAAAATTAATTTTTCAATTTAAACAAATATTATTACAATAGGTCAAAAGTTTTCGATTATAATAAAAAAAATGAATTCAATCGGACAGATAGTTTCCAAGATAAAAATTCGTAAGTACCTACAGCCTGTTTTTATGAAAATAGGTAAAAATTGCAAAATTCAGAAGTCCGTATTTTTTAAACAAATTACAAGGCAGCAAAATGATGACTTAAGCCCCACTTGATTTCACGTGCACTACATCATATTCCATTTTGTACGAAATCTTTGACGTCGGCGTCAAAATGTGATTGATTTGGTGTGAAATGACAGAGGGGGATTTTCATACCATATCATATAGTAGACCAGACATAATAATTCTTCACGAACTAAAACGAATTACTATACATAGTAAAAGTGAGCATATCGAATGACAAAGACATACTTTCGAACTGCAATGAAAAAACATAAATAGGTAGGAAAGGACGGGGGAATGCCAGTCAACCAGAAATTAAGAATACTGCTTTATTTTAAACCACCTTGTTTGTTGCTACACTCTACTTTCAGTTAAGTAAACAAATGTAGAAAAATTCGCCTTTGTAAACTGAAGCGTTTAGCCAATGCACACAAGTGAACGTTTTTACAGTTTACGTTGTAATTTTATCAACAAAATAAAAAGATGTAAGTGTTGCTTTGACTTACAATTAGAATTTTGCTTTTGGTTTTACTGTACATTTAAGAGGTACTTTTACCGTCTAGATCCTACACTACTTATGCTGTTTTAGTAGAATAATTTTGATACAGTTGAAGTCATTTGTGCAATATGCTTGTCGGGTAACCCCGGTCAGAAGGAAAGAGGGATCGGGGGAGGTTTCTTTCGATCACCGGTTTCTTTTCGTTCCAAGCATTATACAGTGGAGTAGATTCTGATGAAGATTACATATGTAAAAGAAGCAGCTCTTGCAACCTTTTACTTTTTTAAAAAGTAATTGATTTAAAAACTTTACTTTGTACCGTAGGTTGTTTTTTCTGCTAATGTTACTCAAATACTGGAGAAAGCAAAAATTCCGTTATTACGTGAATGAAAATAATACAATTTTGTTTCTCTAATTTAAAAATTATGGGGGAATAACTGACTGTAATTACCCCAACGATGGGGGAATTCCGGTCGAAGCTCAATCTTCTTTCTTTCCAATATGGCTTTCAAAAGATTACCTTTAACATTTCATATTTTGTCACGAAAAAAGAAACATAGTTTGCTGTCTATTGAAAAAAAAAATTAGAAAAATCTGACAATACAGGCTTGTTTTCATTCAGTTTTTCTTAAGTGACCTCCATTCCCCCAGTCTCTCCTCCGGTTAACAGATGAAATAAAACAGATCTAACAACAGAAGACCCAGAAGTTTTACCATTTATAATGTCAATCACCGAAATTATTCATATAAAATTCCTAAAGTACCTACGACCCCTCCATCTACTAATATACTGAATATCTCAAAAGTAACTTACACACCGAGAACTACATTTTCCTCATGACAAGCCAAATCGAAAAGTTCTTTAGCCTTTTTGCGATCTGAGACGTCATGTTCGAGATATAAGGAATTGAAAATCAGGAGTTTAACTTTTGGGCACGCTGTTCAAACTTCAATCCCCTGAGCGAACAGAAGGGCACATCATAAATATTATAATAATGTGTATGAGTGCGTGTATACGCGTGTTCTTCTGTGTTTGTGCGTGGAAGTGCTGCCACGTGATGAGTTGTTCGCTCAGGCTTATGAGATTTGAACAGCGCGCTCGGAAGTCAAACATCTGATATTCAATTATTTATGTCTTGAACATGACGCTTCAGGTCGCGAAAAGATAACGAACTTTTCGATTTGCTTTGTCATAAGTAAACTGCGAATGTTTATGCTATTTAATATACCCAAATAACTGAGAAACGCACATTTAAAACCGTGATAAAATGAAAAGTACATTTTTAAATGTGTACAGAACAAAATACAGTTTTATCAAAGTTTCAATTCTATAACTGCATTTACATACAAAATATTGAACTCTAAAAAAGTATATTTGCATAAACATCCGCAGTCTAGTCATAAAGAACATGCTGTTTACGGCTCTTAAGTTCTTCTTGGGATATCTGTGTATTTATCATATCGCTCAAAAGCCCACTATACTGAAAACATATCATAAAATACGACAATCTTTAAACCAGTAGTCACAAAGAGCAATAGTAAATTCGAATAAGATTTGGTGTTACACCCACCTTCTGTGATTCAACGCCACTACAAGTGGGCTTTGTATTATTGTACAGTAGAACCTCGATTAACCGAACACGAGTCAACCAAAAATTGATTACTCTGTATCATTTACAGGCTAAAATTATTATTAGTGACACTATGTGCCTAATTTTATATCACCGTATATTTCATATTTTAAAATAAAATAATTAAGTTTTATGTGAAACGTAGTCGTAATGTGAGTGATCCTGTTACTAATTCTAGTTCGGATAATCAAGGTCCTACTGTAATACTAATAATGTTATCTGACCAAATTATAACGGAAGGAAAGATATTAATTAGCTTAACCGATCTGAGGGAGGCTTACAGTACTACTCACTAATCAAAAGGGATCTCCTAAATGTAATGTCTGAGATAACTACTTGACGGAACGTGTAAGTATGCGGATCATGCCATAGGAGAAATAAGAGTCACTATGTTGCTAAGACATGTTACGGTAATTTGGAGACAGAAAAATACGAACAATTGAGTAGCGTGATGTACGTATGTCCTCGTATTTTTTATGGCGTGAGATTTGTATATGTTACGCAGTGGGATCTGTGACAACATGAAACGGTGAATTAGAAGTCTGTCTAGCATATCGGTACGTCGAATAGTGCCACTGAAAGTGCTATGCTGTATTAAAAAGCAATTTACCAAGTCTACCTTTCTTCCGTTTTTATCGGAAATACAATAACGTAGGACCACGTATAACTATTATAGAATAATTTGCTACGTGAGTAATGCCACGTATGTAATCAACTACAATTTGTTGAAGAGAAGAATATAAACGAAAGGAGCTGATTTCATGCGAAAGTAAAATTTATTACTTCTGGTACGTAACAACATCGTATTGCAGTTTTATGTAAAGATGATTAAAATGTAAAGGAAATCCACGCATTTTATATAATATCTTAATATATTTTGTTTAGAATATCCTTTGTTTGTTTGCAAAATAATAGAATTAATGTAGCGTATATAACTCATCAAAGTAAAAAACTACTGCTTGTTACGAAAGGTGTTTCAAGGGTTAACGTAGATAGGAAATTTTCATCGCAGTTAACCCAGAATGCACGCTTATCTTTCACATCATCTACCTACTTTATTTCTGTCGTACCGTAACAATGGAAGACAGTTTGCCGCAGACGTTCGTGACTTCTGATCTAATTTAATTTTGTAAGCTTACATTCAGTGATTTTTTCCTCGAAATGTAAATTATAAGAGCAATATATGCAATTTTTATCTTAAAAAAACAATACAAGAAAGGAGTTATACATGAGCCTCTCAAAAGCCAAACTGATCAACTCCACTTTTAATAAATTTCTCAATTTTCTCACCTAAGTACATGAATGTTTGTAACATCATCACTTTTCTCTAGTTTTCAATTTATGGACTTGATCAATTTGGCTTCCGTGCGGCTCACATATAACACTACATTTAACAAAATAACAGGCTATCGTTTGTTTAGTATATTCATGAAGATACAGTAAAGGTTACTAAGTTGGAAGAAATGTGAAACATAATCTGATGACGTTTTCGGAGAATTATATAAAAATGTTTAAGAATAATATTTTGTTATGAAATATGTATTGAACCGTTAACTTCAGAAATAAGAAAAAGAAAGATAGTAGTTCGTCTATAAACATCACTTTATATACAGGATATTCGTTCTTAATAGATGATGTGATAGACGAATCTTTGAAGCAGTATATACGCACATACTTATTAAAGAAATATTTGTATGTATTTCGTGTAAGGTAAAAAGTTTTCTCTAGAAAATCTGTCATCATATTGCTATAAATAATTCATGTATATACATAGACACAGCGCTGATCTATCAACTGCAGTAGTCACAAATAACTCTATTTTCTGCAAGAGAATGAGAACATATTTTTTCATGTAAAGAATTACGTTTTATAGAATAATTCATATAATACTTTATAGAATATTCCGTTAGAAAAATTCGTCTATACCAGTGGAGTATAACAGCAAATGGAAAGGAAATTTAAAGTTTTATTGCATTAAAATTTTTAAATGCTTTTATCGTCTACATACAAGCCTAATATCGTCAGAGAGTCATCACGAGCTTCAAACTTCATTGTTCTATACTGCTAAATGAGTTTAAAGTATTATTTAAGACAAGTTTGTATTTTGTATATCTGTATCATTTATAATGAATCATTTAAATATATGAAAAAATAAATGTAAGAACAAGTGAATTTCATAGGGATTATCGAAATTTGTATTATATTTATTAGGAAGTTATTTAGTTTTTAGTACAGAAAAGACGTATAACATTACATGTTCACAGTTTTAAACTGATTATTAACAGTTATCTGCATTTTCAAGTGTGGGATATTTGAAAAAATAATTATTCTCTCTTTTTTTGTGGATTTTATAATGCTTTCCATAATGGGACCAGATTTTATGTTGGAAAATTCTGATTTCAAGATCTAATATTTCCATCAATTTACGTTTTGCTACCCATACAATATGCGTTAATGATAAAAACTGTCATCGTAAGTTTTATTCTAATATCGATGTCCTACGCCAATAAAAAGCAGAAATATCAATCTATTATTATCCATATTACGTTAGTCACTATATGTGGCTCACAGTAATTACTTACGTATCCAGTTTAAAAATCTTTGGAATACGTTACGAAATACGTTACCTTACGTATAATAAATGATCAAAAAGTTTTTCGTAAAAATATAAACAGGGTTTCCTTTCATTCAATTTTGCTAAGGCTTTCACATATATGAATTGATTACTTTTGGTTAGAAAGTTTCTGTCCCTTTCAAACTGCACAATGTTTAATTAGAAAGCACAAGAAGCGAATAATATTAAGTTTTATTATTTTAAAGTGTGAGGAAAAGACAACATTTTATTCGTAAACTAGGGCCAGGTATGCCAATCCTTTTACAACTAGTGAACATTTAATATGCATGTTTGATAACGTACGTTTTGAAAGTTTTTAATCAGAATATAACATTAATGCAATCTTAATTATTATATAAGCAGTCAAAATGTAATAGGACATTTTAATAAATGAGAACAGGAGATTTTCGCATAATTTCAAGTTTATGTCGATACTGTTCTAAACCTGTTCAAATATTTCATACACTAAAAATTAAAGCGCTTATAAAAGAATTCGTAAACATACGACGGTACACAATTGTACGAACTTCGTGCATAGGTAAACAATTTCTAGTCATAAATCTATTCAAAGCCGATGGCGCACCAGGTGCGTCATTCAGTACCTAACTACCTATCCAAAACAGCCAATCACGCACCAGATGCGTCTTCAAAAATATTTCAGTACACTGCGTTTCCGATTTGATGGTACAGCCGGAAAGAAGATGACTTTACATAAAAGAATCAGGCGAAAATGTAGAATGATATTTTTTCGTACGAGGCTTCATTTCCCAATAAATCGATGCTAAAGATTTGTTGAGTACGTGTACACTTGACTACACTATAAACTAGTTTTTGTTACGTTTATATTCATTAACATCACCAATGTCATGGCTTGTATCGTTTCCGATTCAAAATATCAGTCTTTATCATTCTGTCAATATGGCTACATACAGTAATCGAGAGTGCACAGACATGAACCTTGCGGTAGGTGTGTGTGCCGGCAACGAATCTATGGATGCTAGGTATTACAGAGATTGATATCCAAATCGTTGACATCCTGATCGAAATTTTATTCAAAGAGCTGAGCGAACACTTGCGGAACATGGATTTTTCGAAACGCTTCACCAGCACGGTGGTAGATTTTGGAAGAGGGCTGAGTTTTGCAAAGTGTACAAAAAACCCTGGAATTAGTACGAGACAACTTGCATCTCAACATAGTGTTTGTACAAAAACTGTTTCTGGAATATTACGCGAGAACAAATTCCACCCTTATCACATCTGCCGTGTGCAGGGATTGACGGGTCGTAGATACATTTTACTTAGAGCATTTTGCCACTGGTTCAGTATAACAATAATGAATAATTTTTGTTGAATATTTTATGGACTGATGAAGCCAAGTGTACTAGGGATAGCATGTTCAATATCCATAATACCCTTCACTGGATACGTGAAAATGCTCATGCCATATGTGAAATACATTTTCAAGGTACATGGAGAATAAATGTTTGGGTTAGTATAATTGGAAAAGAAGTTGTTGGTCCGTTTTTCTCTTTTTTTACGGGTAATATCACGTCCATGTCATATTTAAATTTCCTACACAATAAATTGCCCGAATTATTAGAGGATCTGCCACTTGAAACTCTAGAATTTAATTTTTCAGCAAGATAGAGCCCACCACTCTTCGGAAAAAAGGTAAGAGATTTTTTGAATAATCAATATCCCTGTCGGATCAATCGTAATGGCAAAGTACATAGTTTGGCCACCACGATCCCCAGATTTAATACCTTTTTTTCTTATGGAGCCACATCAAGTCTCTAGTGTACCAGCAGGAGAATAGGGAACACCTTAAGGAGAAAATTCTCCTTGCATCCGAACATTTGAAAATAGGAAATACCCTGGAAAACATCCACATAAGTGTAATGCGCAGGGTAAAATTATATTGGCAAATAATGGAAGTCATCTCTAGTCATTTTTACATTAATACAAAAAATACCTTTATTTCAGTGTTCATCCTGTACTATCTAACGTAATAAATCCGAACCGCAGAACGGGCACTGTTTGGACTTCGAAACAAGGAGACTTTTCAGGAAGGGTCTGGGGGCCATCTATGGTTGGACGACATGGTACGACGCCAGGCATCCTGAGCATCGAGAATCCAAAGTCGTATATAGTTATTTATTACTTCCCGATGTCCCGGTGTCTAGAAATTTCAAATTTCAGCGCGCGTTCAATCTCAGCCCTGACACGCACTTCAAACCTTCGTGGTCCTCAGATACTCCAGGACGTCTTCCATTGCCCTTTCCTAGACACCTCGAGAAGGTGGAGAGTCAAAATGTAAAAACCAATGAGTTCCGAGGATTGACGCATTCTCCACCCTCACGAAGTATCCGAAATCTAGAAGAGGGAAATAACAAAGTCATAAAAGAAGCCACCCGGAGAATTTCAGTTAGAAGCTAAACGAATTTTACGAATATCAGAACTTGTCACATTGTCACCTTCTTACTTACTAGTCACTGTAATAAGTATTGTTACTACATAATAAATTTTAGAGATGAGAATATACAGCTCTTACTTGCCACCCTACAAGTCGTCTCATCAGGCACTGCAGTGAGATCTGTTAGACATACGCGTAAATAAGATCGTGTATAAGTGCATGCGTACTGGACGAATTTTCAATATCAATTTATTCGGAAATGAAGCCCCATACGAAAAAATGTCATTATACATTATCGACTTATGTTTTCATGTAGATTCACTCCCTTTCCGATTGACGACAAAATCGTATATTGGAAGTAGCATTCGATCTCTCTACTTGAGAATTCTGTCGGGCGGGTTTTGATATGCCCTTGTGTACTTTCACGAGTAGGCAGGTTTAATGTCGTAAACGCAACGTGTGTGCTTTTTCATAAATTGTTGCAAAAACGTAGTGTCGTATCGCATGGTATCGTGGGTTATCGTTTTTATTACGTCGGTAAGTATGCATTCTACATGGTGAATATGTCGTGCGTTGACCTCCACTGAATGTACCTTGCCTAACTTACAATATGTAGGCCAAGTTGCCGGGCAATAGGCGTTCCAGAGCCCAATTTTTAAACATCGATAATTAAAAAGAGAAACCTCTTTTCGACTTATTTTAGCTTGTACGAAGGGTCTGCTCCAGAAACGGTAGACCCAAACTCTGAACAATAGTTTTCCATTATAAAGTATCAACGATACCTTTCTCGACACTGCAAATGCTACATCTGTGGCGGAAAACAATTGTCCAGATTCGGGCCTGCCGTTCCTAGTGCAGTCCCTTCCTATCTGTTTCAAGAGGCAATGTCTAACACGTGATACTTCAGGCGCAGACAAAACTGCCCCCGGTATTTCCGATTCGGCCGGATTTCTTCCGTTGAAAATTAGTAAATATACATTAAAGCTCAGTGAATTAGTCTTGAGACGTATAATACTATCAAATGATCTCGACGAGAATGTATAGTTCCATGTAAAAAAACGAACTTGACCTTCATATCTCTTAAAATAATAAATGTAAAAAAATATTCGTCCTCGCCAAAAGATGTGCCCCCTCGTACTTTGCAAATTCCATATAAAACATTTCTTGTATCTTCAATAAGTTAGGAAATATGAGCTTGTTACAGATAAACTGAGACACCCTACATGTAGATAAAAATAGAAATTCACGCCGGCATATTTTCGTTTTTAGTATTTCATTGATTTCAATATCGATACCGATACATATTCTCTTTGAAGGAAATGGAACATCCCATTTGTCTGTCTTAAATGTCGAATGTACATACATTAATTCTCAATAGTACTTTAAGTAACTTTTACTTATTTAGTGTAACTGTGATGACTAGACTGCGGATGTTTATGCAATTTAACGTATCCAAATATCTGAAAACTGTTCATTTAAAACCGTGATAAAATAAAAAGTACATTTTTAAACATATATGGAACAAAATACAGTTTTGTCAAAGTTTCATTTGTATAACTGCATTAGCATGACAAATATTCAAGTCTAAAAATGTATGTTTGCATAAACATCCGCTGTCTAGTGATGACTATCAGATAAGCTGTACGGATAGTAGCAGTATATCTCAGAACAATACGACGCTGGTGAAGTGATCTTGACAATGGGAGCGAAGTTATACTATTAGTATGCTGCTTTGTTTTTTCGCAGAAATTACTTTGTATGAAGTTTTCGTGCAATGAACATGCTAACGATTGTTTTATCTGCATAGTGTTAGCTAAGATTTTACTGTGCGAAAGCGAAACACTGAAAATGGAGCACGTATGGTTTCAAACATACTGGGTAGAACAATAGTCGTATTAATTATGATACAAAGAATATATTTCATGGGAAACACATTTGTTATACCAACTTAAACATACTCCTATACATTTTAAATTGCCTCTTTTTAGTTATGCTCATTCATTTACATTCTGCTAATTATGTAAGTTATGCATAGTGATAAAAATATGCGCAATATAAAAATACTGTAATGTAACATTAAAACGCAGTAATAATAACTATTTAGTTTGCACAAAGTATTAATGTTTATACATTATTATGATACCAGCTTATTGTGCATTATACACGCATATTTAATTTTTTTTTTAATTATTCATGAATTCCATTTTTAGATATTATTATTCTATATTATACAATAGTATATTTAGATAGTTATGTTATTATGATTAATAACTGCATGAAGCTTAACAAAATGTTAAGTAAGAGATGTATTTACCAAACCAATATACGCAAACTTGTAAAGCTACTCTTGCCTTTTATTTATAAAATAAAGTAGGAAATATGCATAGGAGCAAAATCTTTTATTATGTTCTATTTAATGAAATAGTTCAAAGTTGTAATAATCGAATATTGATATGAAGAGATTTTAACATATTCGATGATTGACTTCATTATGCCTGCTAGTTTGTACATGGTCATGGACCAATTGAAACTGTTGTTAATATTGAGGTGGGCAAACATTATTACAGGAGAAAGTTACAGCTTATTGCATAAAATTTAGATGTTCGGCTCCCTTGTTATTTCACAACAAATTATCGGAAGTCATAAACGACCGATCTTCATCTCACAATCAATAAAACGGAATTTACTTTTTGACGGATCATAGGAACAGTAGTTTGACTCATGATTATACCCGAAGAAAACTTTGCACCATTGCCAAAGCTCCGTCTCGCTAGAGGAAATGCGATGAGGGCGCACTGAATGAAAAAGTTTGGGGCCAAGAAGTTAGCTTCTGGATGAACAATTGGTGGATTCCAGTGCTTGCACTACACCTTGTAATACTTCAAAGCGGTTTAACGTGGAATACGAAGTACATTTTCCAAGTACCGTCACACAAACATCGTTGAAGTACGAGTACTTTAAAAGGAGTTACTGTGAAGCACAAGGGGTTCAGCAGTAGTAATCGTGAAACATGAAGCCTTCAACCATGATTATCGGGAAGAATGGTGATTTCAATAGTGGTTACCCTGAAGCACGAAGGCTTCATACTTATTCATGTCAAAGCATAGGTGCTTTGTCAGTATTTGAAGCACGAAGGCTTTATGAATTGGTATTTAGAGCACTAGAACTTCATAAGGAAAACTGCTTCGCTGTATAACTTTCGCTTTAAAGAATGTAAGAATGAAAAATATAATATGTTCTATTTAATAAACATTTTCCAAAAATATATACACGTACTATGCATCTTAAAGGGAAACATTGTACGTGTATGCAAATGGCAGAATATATAGTTCACTATAGACAGTATTGTCATTGTAAATTTAATCGCTATGATACAACTGATACAATACGGAACACTTATTTAGTACTTGAAGAAGGTGGTATGACACCCGTATCTGAATGTTTATCAATAGTTCGAAATGATATTAGATATAACATCTTCAGGCTTAGTTTTAAGGAATACATTTGCTTGAGTTATTCAACTGACCATTATAATTAGAGTACCATGAGATAATGAAATGCGTGTACGGCATAGATGTAAGCAAATAGTACTTTACGTTCGCGTGCATGCTAGCAGTCTTTCGGTTAACCTTTTAACTGCGTCGTTCTTTGATAAGGAGTGTCTATTGTTTGTAATTAAAAACGAATAAATATGAGGTAAATTATCTTGTCCATCACAGATACACTTTGAAATGACAAGTTAAAGCGTTTTCTTCCGTCAACTGGTTTAAATATTTGTCAGCAAATACTGTGAGAACAATTAACAGGCGTTTTGCTTATGGCAGAGCAATTTTCACAGGACGAGTTAACTCGTCTTCTCTAGTTAAAAGGTTAAGAAGCGGTGCGGAGAAGGAACCTCCCCACCACTTGGTCGAGTCGCTCTTGCCTTCTGCTACCACGCACCGAATTTCCGTGTCCGAAATAGCGGTGGGAGGCTTCTTCTCCTACACCGCTTCTTAACACGTTGAATGCCACAGTGAAAACGGCCATACCTAATCAGATACGATATAATTTATTATTTTCTATATAAATCGTAAAGAAAAAAAAGATTGAGTCGACTTCGTTACACAAAGCACTCAGTTGTGTAGATTCTGTTCCTACATTATTGTTTCAGTATGAAGTTCGCTCAGAATTTTACGACAATAAATAATTGTTTAATTAAATTAAAACTAATGTGTCAGTCACCGGCGATCGCCACGGCGTTCAATGTATTAAAAGAAGGATGAAATTGTTGCAAACTACAAAATTCAAAATTTCTATTATATGATATCCACCATGCACTCGAAATTCGTATAAAAGCTGTATTTATTCAGTTGTTTAAAGTCTACTGTTTTTAATGGCATGTATGTATGTATGTGTACTATGGTTCTTATTCTTCGATTTTCGATTTTATTTGCTGCACCTCTCCAAAATTGTGACACTTCGCGAAAGAAACGTTTATAGACAGAGCGACTGGACAAAGGGAATCCCTGCCGTATTTGAGGTAGTTTTAAAATTTTAATGATTTCACGTCAATTTTGGATATAGGTACTTGTGTTCCGCTATTATAGGAGCTTTAGTGAATATGTTTTAATAAAAGTACAATTTCTTAGGTGGATAAGAGTAACATTTGTGTTTGATTCACAACAATATAATCAAAATCTTTGAATTTTACCATAAACTTTAGTATACGATACAGTGTCCAAGCAAGTGTACGCAGCTACGGGAGTCAGAGACTACAATACTTTCTATGTACAAAAATTTGATTATTTGTTCTTTTTTAATAATTATGTAAGTAACTATGCGTGAAAATTATAATTATTTGTATAGTGATGAATAAAATATTTTTAAAATTTAAATTGTATGCGTATGAGACCAAGCAAAAAATGAATTTAATACAAAATAATATAATACGTAATACTTAGTACATGTCCTGTCTCAAATTAATTTTCTCTAATTAGATTTCTTGTAATATCTGCAAAATATATTGTTTATCTTCTTCCTCTTAAGTTACCAAATTATTGTAATCTGTTATTAGTTTATCGCCTCGCTCTGTAGTATCATTTACTGTTTTCAAATTTTTTTACTATTTTTAAACCTGCTATATACGAATCCTCATTTCCTCAGATTTACGGATCATTTTGTAAAAAATTTGTACATGTACCAAATCTAGTAATAAATTTGATACATTCTGTTAAAATGAAATTTTTTATACTCAAATTAATATAATTTTCGATATTTTTTGGTGTAATAACAATTTTTTAACAAGAATTTTCTCTTTGTAAATTTTGCAAGGACTCAGCCAACGTCTTTTTGTATCAAATCATATTGTTGTATCAAAAAAGGGTAATGCTGCACTCTCTGGCGTGAGATCCCATAAATCCCAGCCAAATTTCCTAGTGGAAATGTTCGTATACTATTGCGCTTTCTACTATCCTAGATGGATGGCTAAATCCATTTATATATTAAGAATATATCTATTCCGTGAACAAGTTATATTAAATAGCAAACGAATGGTAGGAATTAGAGATTTATGTATATTTATATCTAATTTACAAATTCAAGGATAGTTCAATGCTCCTATTCCTGCAACAGCACCTGGTCAAAATTTACAATTTGAATAGCAGCTTTATGAATATAAACAAAATTGATGAAAATATAAGTCGAACAGGAGTACAGAAAGTGTATAGCCGGATAAGGGGGTCAAATGTGTCCTTAGAAAAAATTTGACTTGCGATGGACAATTTGATAGATTACCAGAAGAAAACATTTTACACAAATTTTCAACCCTCTATCTCGACTGGGGGTGTTGGAACAGGGAAAATTCGGATTATCCGGTTTTTGCACTATTTTCCCTATTTAGTCGCATGCGAAAATTCTGGAAAAAATGTAGCATATTCTGGATATGATGGCAAATATTAGGGTATTGTTTCCGATTTTTTCGTTGCAGATTCTAGTTGTAGAAAATTAGAAACGATCAAAAAATGCGGATTTCTCATTAAAGTTATAGGGACACCACATTTATATTTTTATGGTAAAGACATTTTGTCATAACTATTACCCTCAAATTTTTTCAGATTTTTCGGTAATGTGCGCCGGAGTTACAAAAATTAAAAACCGATTTTTTCCGGGTATTTCGCACGAAAAGGTACTTTTCATTTTGATTTTCATACTTCCCTTATTAAGTGGGTGCATTAAGCGATATTAAACATTGCTATATTTAGAAAAACAGTATATAACTTGTTGTTAATGAAATAAAATTGACTCGATCCATTAAAACTGTGGCGCGGGCGTTATATTCCAAATTATTTACCACATTTTCAAAAAATTCCCTAATATATGCCACCGTATCCAGAACATGCTACATTCTTTTTCAGAATCTTCACATGCGACTAAATAGGGAAAATAGTGCAAACACCGGATAATCCGAATTTTCCCTGTTCCAACCTCCACAGTCGAGATAGAGGGTAGAAAATTCGTGTAAAATGTTTTCTTTTGGTAAGCGATCAATTGGTCCATCGCAAATCAAATTTAAGCTTTATCGTTTTTTGATACAATAGTACGATTTGATACAAAATGACGTATTGCTATATCCTTACAAAATTAATACACGGAAAATTCCTGAAAAAGATTGTTACTACACCAAAAAATATCGAAAATTATAATTTCAACAATAAGTATAAAATTTTGTACTAAATTTGATGAATCGTATACAGCAGGCTTAAAAATAGTACAAAATTTGAAACTAGTAAATAATACTGCCGAGCGAGGCGTAAAGCTAATAATAGATTGCAATAATTTGGTAATATAAAAGGAAGGAGATAAGATATATGTTTTGCAGATATTAGAAGAGTACCGACAATGTTACCCTAATGCACTCAAATCTTGTTGAGCACAAGACATATACTAAAAAATACGTACTATTTTATTTTGTACTAACAAAACACTTTTGTAAGTTCATTTTTCGTTTGCTCTCCATTGTACATGTACATTTAAGTTTTATTAATATTTTGTCCGTAACTATACAAATAATTATGATTTTCATGTATAGTTATTTATGTAATTATTAAAAAAGAACAAATAATCTTTTTTTACATAAAAGTTAGTGTTGTCTCTGACTCCTGTAGCGGCGTACAATGGCTTATTGTTAGACACTGCGTTATCTACTAAATTTAATGGTAAAATTCAAAGGTTCTCAGTACCTATATTATTCTAACATAAGTCAAACACTAATGTTACTATTATACATCTACGAAATTGTACTTTTATTAAAAAACATTCATTAATGCTTCTATAATACCGGAACACAATTATATCCGAAATTAACGTGAAATCATTAAAATATCAAAACTAACTCAAATGCGGCAGGGGTTCCCTTTGTTCAATCACTCTGATATTTTGTAGCGCCATTTTCTCGCGTAGTGTCACAATTTTGAAGGGCGCGGCAACAAAAATCGAAAAATAAGAACCACCCTGATGTACACTGACAATCATCCTATTATACCCTCTGCTCAAAAGCGGTATAGGAGAACGAGCCTCCCAACTCGCCTGACTCGGTCTTGCTACGTGAGCGAATAGCCGGGCTGCTGTCAGCCAAATTCTCGGACCGAAGATGAGTTGTGGGTGCCGTCTTCTTCTATACCGCTTCTGAGCAGAGGATCGCCTAAGTAGGGCTTGGGATGTTCGCCAGTGTACATGTATTGGTACTTGTTCAATATCCTGTAAGAGCATGCTATATGGTTGCAATAAAGCTGTATGCACGTGCAACATCTTAATTTGAAAATGTCCTCAAATTTTAAGAATACTTCAAATTAGATCCCAAATAATCTGTTTTAGTGAAGTTTGTTCAACTTTGAATAACAGTATTTTCTGTGACATCTATATTTTGTACGTCCAAAGTAAGGCAGGATTCTGTTAGTGCATTGCAACTGTACGCTCTGCGTCAGAGATTTACGTAGATAACGAGACCGTTATCTTCCTAGTTTCGAGGCTAATAAAATTCTCTTATTGTAACTATTTCGTAATAAAATTTTGTATATTGTCATAATGACCGAGCTACCAAATGAACGTGTTCTGACAAGTGTTACGAAAATGAAATACATTAACCTTTCACTTCACAATAATGCCGAAATTATGCTTTACAAATTTTTGTTATTCATATAAATTTCGGGTACTTTTAACTACTAGAAAATACTTACATTTCCATGTTCATTATTGGAAATGGAAAAGAACTAACGAATGCCGTATTTGAAACAATGATTATGTTGCCTTAAAAGAAAAAACAACTACGGTATATAATGATTTCCAAGAATAATATAACAAAACCAACTGTTATCATAAGGATTGCCCATTTTTGTAACGTTCAGTAATTCCATTTCCTGAAAATGTAATGCACAGTAACATAAGTTGTGTAATTTAGAATTCGTGACACATTATTTTCTGTACAAAATTGATAATACTTCATAAGTATGTCATAGTATTCTGGGTACCTACAATTTTTGTTTAGGAATTATGGGAAAGAAGTTAATCACTTTTTCCTCGATTATTATGATCGATAATATACCGAAACGCATAGACAGTTGTTCTTTGTTGTTCTTTCTTCCTTTGAATGCAATACATTATATTAATATTTTATTTAATACGAAATCGTAAACATGCAATTGTATAGGCTTCACAGTTAAAAATTGTATTAAAATTAAATTATATATTTGAATACACAGAATATGTATGTGTACAGAAAAGGGTTTCTACACACCTTTTCCTTTCTGTTGCACAAGTTATGCAACCAGCAGGCATCTGTTACACTTTCGACTTGGTAGTATTTTATTTCAATATTATTTTATTATAATATTTTCACCTTTCATAGTATAGCATAAGTGATACGATGTGTGTGAATTAGAGCTTTTTTCGTTCTTTCCAAATATAAACCATCTTCTACAAATTACACACACACACACAAACAGTAGGAAATACTTTTTGCAGAATTATCTATACGAAAAAGTATAAAATACTTCAATATTTTATAGTTTCATAACTATTACAAGTTTGCACAATTTTTACAAGATTCGACATAATGAATTTAGTCTAATAAATCAAAATGATGGATTGTTTTTAGTTTATTATTTTCAATAACAGAATTAGAATTTCTTTGCAGAATATTTGATTTATTTCCCGCAAAGAGCATTGCATTAAGAGAATTAGAATATTGAAAAGTTTACCTTTTTTTGTATACTATTGAGAGATTTCAATAAGTTTCTGTTTTTTAGTGGAGGTAAAGTTACAAATCTCACTGTGACTTAAAGACTACATACACAGTGGTATAATTAGTCATTAGTAATACACGGAAGAATGTGCAAAAACATTTCAACCAACCAATAAGACAAAAATCTTCAAACAGCTTACATAAACATGTATACACTGTGTAAATTAATCAGGTGTACTTCTTTAAAATAATTAAAATTTTGCATTGCTTTCCTATTTCAGTTTTAGTTTAGACCATAGCAGAAGAGTTATACATTCTTATTTACTGTCTCCAAATTGGTACAGAAATATTGTCAACGAACGAATTATTGTAAAATGACATGAACTGCACCGGAGTCATGGCATTTCAAAATTTCACAGTGCAATACGGAAGGTAGTACGTGATACCAATTGCGGCAGTTACGCGACAGCCGTGAATAAACTGAAGGGAGAGGTACACACAACAAAAGACAGAGAGAGAAGGGAGCAGTGAGAGGGCGAGAGACAGAATAAGTGAGAAAGAGGGAACCAACGTTTCACTTAGCTATTTCATTACCTTCACTCGATCCTTGGCCGCAGTGCAAACAGAGCCACCGTCTCTGCAACGCGTATTCAATCCATCATGATCGCTTTATAAATCGATCAGTGAAGCGTGAATCATGATCAGTAGATTGTGTTGTGGATTTAAAGCGCTAAAAAACGTGCGGTCTAACAAACTTTGACCGTTGTAAATTATTTGTTTTTAACCTCGTGCAACCCTGATTTATTCGCAAGAAAATAACGTTGCACATGATCACTAAAATCTCGCGTCAAAGTGACGTGCACTAGTTCTGAGAGAACCACAAACAACCGCAATTACTCCCACGAGGTCGATTGATCTGGGAAGATCATATTCATACTGACCCATTTCAATTTTCTATTACAGGTACGTAAGAAATATATTGATAACAATAGATCAATTTTTTCCGCAGATATTCAGTATAGATACAACCACTATGAAGTATTTAAATATGATTGATTGACGTATTTATACACAAGTTAGTTTATTATATACAAGTTCTTCATACTGAATGTGCAGAGTACAAATAATGTTGATTAATTGTACTATTTACTATTAAACTTTCAAATTTTTAAACATTTGGGAAGAATTTTGTATATTATATTTATTGGATATGATGTTATACGTTAAAGATTGTTTCTGAATCCATTTCGGAAAAAAAATTAGTACTTTTTGTAGTATTACCAGTTGAAATAAAACAAATCTTCAAAGATGAATAAAGTCATTTTTAAATGCCAAAAATAAGATTCGAAGTATACAATACATACAAAATTAATGAAAAATATATCTAATGGAGGCAATATTGTGTTAAACATCTATTTAATTCCTTGAATAGTATTATTTCGAAATTCATTACTATACGTATAATATGAGTTTATATGCGAATGCAATGTAAAATTACATTCTAGCTATTAATAAACAGTTATATTAGAATAGAAATACATTTATGAATGTTTGTCTGAGATAAAAGTAGAAATATAACGGGATAACTGCAAAGGATTGAAAACAAAAGAATTCAATATTCTAACAGAATATATGTAAATTACTTGAAAAATTTCGGAAGATTTTGTTAAAAACACCTCTTTTGATCAATACACTAACAATAAGTAACACTGATCTTGAACGTTGTTCACGACGTTAAAGTATCACAGTACGCAATGTTCCTTTTTTACTCACCTAGTTTACTGTGGCTGATATGTAAGATGGAAATGCTAAAGTTTTCCTAGAGTTTTCGTTTTTATTACTTCCTTATGTATTATACCGTGCAAAATAGTAAAATAGTAGGAACAAAGTGCAACAAAACAGTATTTTCTAAGTATATCAAGGCAAACCGAGTATAATGCATGCTCGCCCAAGGACCCATAACCGCAGTTACCTGTATCAGAAGTTTATAAAATCCTATGTTCATAAGGAAAAGTATGCATCCGAGGAATTACAAGGAGCGCGAGTACGTGTCTCAAAGAATATGATAGATGTATCAGATTGAAATACATACTGTCGACTGTGACAGAACATGAAAGGTGCACGGAATGCAAGATACAATTTGAAAGAAACGAAATAATTCAACTAAAGGGATATATTCATAGGTAATACAGAAAAAACATAACAGTCACGAAACGTCTAAATAATATCCACAAAGACACGAGTTATCACTTGAACTCCATGTGTCAAAATTCGAAAATCAATTATGACGATGATCGTTGATGATCATAGCGATCGTCGCCGACCTTAGTGATCGTTATTAATCAATGGCGTAGAACGTAAACATTAATACCTTACATAAACATACACCACCAAATGTACAGAATTCTTTGTGCCCTTCTATTCTTATGTAGTCTGTTGCAATGCTGTCGAAACGTCAGAATATTGTTCCAACTGAACACTTCCAAAACTTGGAAACCTCTGATGGCCTTAACCGTAAGAATATGGGTTGTGAAAACCTAATAAATCTTACGTTTACTTAACTGTTCGATTTGTCTCTACGTAATTTTTATATGCACTCGTGAACAATAAACCGTATATTTCAATAACAGCTGTATAAGTCGTTCAAATAATAACGTAACCGTATTATCTAAGTATTTCATATTCCAACTGATGACCACTGAAGTCGAAGCTGTTAATCCAATAATAATAATCTCATATGTGCGAATTTAATACTTTGTAAATTCCTTTCATAAGTGAAATATTAGGTTATCATATATCGTTTTACAATCGCAATTGAATGCAAACAGAAAACAAGAAAGAGAGAATGACAAAATACAGATGTAGGTCATACAAGACGTAGTGATGCAGAATGCAAAGTTACACAGTACAAGTACATGTTTGCAGAAATTCCAATTAAAGAAAGCTTATGCTACATGGGGAAAACGAGGGGTATTGCCAGGATACGTGTATCGGATTTAATTTCAGTCTTTTATCACAGTTTACAACCAGTTTCGATTTCTTAGCAATTTAATCATATCTACTGAAACTTCAGGTAGGTACTTCTCTTATGTTTTCAAGGGAAAATCCATATTTATACGGATTTGCTTGTCTCACATTTGTCATTAAATTGACAAATTTATTAATAGATTTCCATTTAAATAACGTGTATCCCAATTTTCTTGTATTATATTACCCTTTTACTGTGTTTATTAGTTAGATTACTTTGGTAAATTTGGTTTGAACTAGAATACAGACATAATATTTTATATTGTTATACATTTATAGAGTGTTCTACTACTGCTGGTAAATATTTTAAGGGGTAATTCTACAAACCAAAATAAATCAGAAAATCCTTTACTATTTTACAATCTGCTGTTTCGTTTTCGAGATGTAAACGATTGAAAATTGGGTATTCGTTGTGTGCGCGTGTGCGTCTCTACACGTACTCTCTCGTGTGAGTGTGGACCGCACCAACGCGTTGTCAGCTGTTCGCTCAGTCGCACGTGTAGAAACATGCACGCACACACAGCGAATACTCAATTTTCAATCGCTCATATCTAAAAAAACGAAGCCGCAGATTGCAAGAGAGTACAGGACTTTCTGATTTTTTTTGTCTTGTAAAATCACCCCTTAAAATATGTATTTACCAGCAGTAGTGAAACACCTTGTATTGAATGTATATAACAGTTACAAATAATATTTATATATTAAGACTTGATAATTACCCGGTATAATAAAAACATTTGAAAAACTTAGAAGCCTTCACGTTAATTTTTTCCGTCGTCTCATGCGTGAGATTTCGAAATAAAGTATACTTTTGCAGGGTACATACTTTTGTACACAGGGTTTCATTAACTCCGTTATACCTCAGTTTCTAAGGAAATACTGAAAATGTCCACACAAGCTTTTTTGATATTTCTTCAGAGAAGGGCTTTTACAAATTTTGTAATAACAGTTTTTACTCGGTGCATTTTTAACAGCAATGCATATTTAAAAAGTTACAAAGAGTTAAAGTATCTCGCATAACAACTCTATTTCCCTTCAAAAAATAGATGTATTCTGAACAGAATAGTTTATTTACTTCTGTAAAATTTAGGAGTTAATAAAACTTCTGATGGTAAAATATAACGAATGGCATACTTTTGTATTTATTCATGCTGTTATAGACGCACAAGCCTGTCGAATTGGAGATACTTCACCTAAAAATGCTCTGAATAAAAGAAGTTTAGATTAATATGGGATTTAAAAATATGTAAGAGTCACCCACAGTTCCATTTAGAATTTTGTAGCTGTTCCCATTCCCCTTCCCTACAATGAAAATAAAATTTTCTTGACTACATACAATGAAAAAGCCTTTTGTTAAATAAAAAAATGTAATCATATCAATACCTTCGATAGTCCTTTAACAACAAGCTTATTATCAGACACAGAGAGTATATTGAAAAGAACTTCGGATTCTAGTTTGATATTACCTTACAAAAATTATCAATCTAAGTTTATTTGAATATTTCTAATGTTTATACTCACTTATCGAACAATTGACTTAGAGGTTACTTAAAGGTCGTGTTGCTATAGGTCGTGAAACTTTTTTAATTCTTTTATGAGTTACAATAGCATGATAATACGAATGTGTATTTTTATTTAAAAAGACATATCGTACTTGGAAACTACGACTCATGCCGAATAATAAATTATTAATATTTCATAGTGTTATTAATATATAAAAGTTATTTCTGTATTAACCAATTACACTGTTGTGTTTATTCTTAAATTCCCTATACAGTGATATAAATAAAAATATAATATTCTCTTTAAAATAACCAATATATCATGAAATCCGAAAAAACAATAAAAATTAAAAAGTTCTGGACAGTATAAAGAATGTGTTCTTTTGTACCACTAGTGTTGCAAGAAAAAAAACTGTTTCAATATTTAATTTCTTTTAAGAGATATTGAATTGCAATACTTTAGGTGGTATCAATCTGTAGCGCAGTCGTGTCGGCTCGCGTTACATTGCTCGCTTCAACTACGAACTCGCTAGCGTATTGGGTGTAATGTCGAAATATAGTCGGTTTAAATTCGGTTGTTAGTTTTTCGAAATGTACCCGGTTTACTTCGGTTCTTAGTCAATGAATTTCTTACTCTTTTCGACTGACTTTTCGATGTTTAAGTAGGAGACATGTTTCGGGGTCGAAGTTGTGGACAAGGGCGTGGAAAGTCTTGTCTCAGCAAATAGGGCTCCGAAAAATTTAGGACATCTCTGAGACAAATTTTCTTTAAGCCACTTGTCCCTTCGAGAACACAAAGCCTGTGGTTTTCAAACTTATAAATGTGAGTTTCATTCATAGCCACAACGGACAAAAGTCGTGCATTCTCTTTAAGGATCTTGCAAACTTGTAGGACCTTCCAGGACCTTGTCGCGTAGTCCACAAGTGTTGCGTCGCAACCCAGACTATTTAGCGTGACAAACTTTTTCAAGACATTCCATAATAATTTTCGATAGGAAAGGCCATACACACCGTGTACTTGTCCACTTGTTAATTATTTATTTAAAAAACATAAGATACTGTATGTATGTACCACAAATGGAAAGACGTTTTTCATGCGTTTCGATGTATTTTTACTGCATTCTTTTAATTTTATTTACAATTTGAAGGAATTATTTGTATTAGCGATCTTCTACTTATAATTGTATTTTTAATTACCGGTATAATGACTGCTGCTATCGAATATTTAGAATATCCGACTTCTGAGATCGTTGCTTACATTGTGCTTTTAGGCGCCAGTTATTCTCTTGTTATACACATTCAATTCATTGAGCAGGGTGAACATGTCAAAGATGTTTATCTTCTTACACTTATTACATTTATCCTTGAGCGTACTTACGATTCTATCAAAAGGTGTATTACTACTTACATATTACATCGGTCTACAATCCATTCACAGCCGAGGAAAGAATTCAATTTCCATACAACCATAAATATATTTTAAAATGTGATGAAGAATTCGACAATTCACGTGCCATTACTAATATTTTACCATTACAGCCCTAACGTCACCATTATAAAATGAATATAAACATTGAAATTAAATATTCAGATTGTCAAAATAGACACAGCAGTGTGGGCAGTCTAGATCTTTACCGATAACTACCACATATCATCACTACTGACAGTCAGGTAAAATAATGCTTATTTAGCCCAAAATGAATATGATCTTTTTGGTTTGCAATGACCTGTCAAATATACTGAAAAATTTTCTTATTCATCCACCCAGGACACCCCTATATACTACTTCTTGTCAGAATTTTTTAAGCTTTTTATATAAGGCTATTAGAATAGAAGAGTCGTAATCGAAAATACAAAGTTACGTAACGTTTACGTACCATAGCAAAAGTGGAGGACCTTTTCTTACCTCTTCTGCAGCCATATTAATACTCTGTGTGTTATGTAAATGATACTAGTAGACTTCAAAATACAAAAAATTGTATAGCTATTGTCTTGAACAGTACTAGAGGAAATAACTTTATACATTTCAGTTTAGTCACTGTGTATACGGACATTCAAAATTCTTTACATCTGTATGTATCTACAATATTTTACTTCTGCACTAATATCTACAACACAATTTTAGTTATCATCACGAAGATGTTATTGTATGTACACATACATTACATACATGGTTTTTTCTTCGATAAATTACAAATTGCGTCTTTCGTAGCATGGACTTGTGTTCATATGACGTGCAATCATATGTAGTTTCAATCGAATAATGGATATATAAATTTCATAGGTCTTATAAAAAATGTTATGAATACGTTGACTGCCACAGTAAAAACAGCCATACCAAATCAGACACGATATAATTTACCATTTTTTATATAAATCGTAAAAAAAAAGAAATTTGAGTACTTAATCATGTTCTTCTGTTCCTACATTACTGTTTCAGTATGTAGTTTGCTCAGGATTTTGTGACACTCAATAATTATTTAATTAAGTTAAATTTGAGGTGTTGGTGACCGGTGAACGGTGTTCAACGTATTAAATAATCTCGTCTTGCTTGTTGAAACAGTAAATAAAACATGGCAGTGAAGAAGTAGAGTTTATCCAGGCTTTGAGAATCCTACTTCTAAATATTAGTATATTTACATACTTATGAAAACTACATTAAATACTTGAAGAAAATTTTTAGGAAACCGTAAAAGTATATCTGGACGGTACATTTAGAAGTATAAAATAAATACTTCCAGTACGTAATTGGAAATAACTGGTAATAATAAAAATTAATCCTTTGAGGGGTAGTTGATTGAAAAGTATATTAAGCTTCTTTAGATATTTTTGCTTTAGAACAAATAAGAAGAGAGATTCTAGAGAGAAAAAATGTTGAATGATAGAAACCGCACAATTTCGATTACTCTCCAACCGCAAGAACCATCTTACCCGAGTTTCCAACTTTCACAGAAATTAAGTGCTGTACTTCGAGTATTACTTTGTGCATATAGAAAACTTAGATTAGGACTATACAAATATTTCTTTTTTATTTTGCCACATCTGAATTAAGACATACGATATAATTACATTGACATAATTAATATACATTTGCCTTGGTTTAATATATAAATATGTCTTCATTTCATCAAATTTACGTTAAATTGTAAACCTTTGTAATATTCACAATAATCCAAATGAATTACAAAGTTTTTTCATAACATTGTTAACAGTTAACTATATTTAATTTGTAGTGCGTAATTATATTATGAGCTGAACTAACTTTGAATTGATAACAAGATACATTATAATGTAATTTTCATTCATTTTAGCTTAAAGAAAAAATAACTTTTCCCTTGCTTGGTACTTATACACGAGGAAAAACTACCATATAATTTCTATACTTTTTAAGTGCCTGGAAATTTATGAATCAGTTCATTTACTCTACTAGAACATTTTATCAGAATAGATACAATAGTTAGTAAAATATAAACTTCCAACACTTCTTGTAAATGTAAGCTATGATGGAATTAAAAAATATTATTGAATCATACTAATTGCTTATCATTTTTTTCTCTAATAATCACGTTATTATACTTTGGACCTTGACACAGGCATACGCAGATAATAAGTTTTTCAATGATCGCAAAATTGTATGCAGGTGTGTAGATGCGAGTCATCTAATGTCATTAAAGCAATCTCAAGCTAATATATGAAAAGAATGTAAACATTATAATTGTACAACAAGAAATGGAAGCGAAAATACTATTCTACACACTTCTCAAACTCATTTCCTTTAATTTGTATTTTCTAATAAAATTTTGAATCCAATATTTCTTAGCATACTTTGTTGCGATAAAGAACTTTCTCTTAAATTGCAACAGAAAAAGAATATACGAAGGAACGAATACATTCTAAAGCTATTCGGAGCATACAGAATTCATTAAGTAGCATATAGAAATAGGATTTCTAGAAAGAAATTCTATATTAGTATGATAAAAAAAAAGATTATAATTCGAACAAGAATATGTAAATAATGGTTTGAAGTTCTAAAGCAATGTAATATTTTCTGACAAATCGAAATTCAAGATTTTTCATTGGGATAGTCTCAGATAAAAGTCGCGTTTAGAAAGTGTGGAATTAAAATCGAAACATAAACAATGTACTGTTAAGCGTAGAGGAAAGAATGTTATGGTATGAGAATGTGTCGCAACATCTAGAGTCGGAGAACTGTTAATATCGATAAAGTTGTGGATAAATATGTGCATTTTTATATCTTCAAAGAAAATTTACAGGGAAATAAAGAGAAATTGGATATCGGAAGGAAATATTGTTTTCAAAAAGAAAAAGATCCTAAATATGCAGCAAGAACTGTACGTGAATGTATTTTATATAACACACCTCTTACTTTACCAACTCCTCCTCAATCGCCGGGTTTCAATCTGATCCAGCATATATGGTGGTAACTCGAAAAACTTGTTCGAAGACACCATATTACGTCCAAAAGCATAACAAATGTATTTTAAAAGAAAAGTGGATAAATATAACTCTTGAATGCGGAACAAAAGTGCAATCAATATCTCTCAAATTACAAACTGTTATTCGACAGAAAGAATTCCTTGCCAAATATTGAACAGATTGTTTTAATAGTGTAAAAAATGATTATACTGTACGAACACATGCGTATGAACGAAATATTACACTGCTATAAATTATCGTCAAAATGTATTAAGCTAGGGATTTACTAAAAGGGATTTTTTTGTACGCCACTGTACGTAGAAAATTGAAAACTGAAACTGGAAAACAGACAAATGTGAGCATAAAAGTAGCTAGAAACCAAAAACACTTGACAGACTGACTACTCCACGTGGACTCTTACATGCACCGAGTACAATCGTGTACGTTCACCAGGGCAACGAATGCACTTGCACTTTTTAAGAGAACCTGTTTTCGCTACAACACGAGTCTACATCGAAAGAACCACACCCACTATGAAGTCAAACCTAGATCTCTTTGGAAAGCAGGACCTTTCCGTTACTTTGCTAGGTGAACAGTAAGGCGCGATTACGAAGATTACAACAACAAGCAACCAATAATTTAGTACTCGAACGTGAGAGTAGAAAACGACGTATTTTGCGCTACGAAGAAAATTGCAGTTACTTTAACAATCGTAAACAATAGACACTCGATGAAAATTTTCGAAAATTTTAACGTTATTCGTATCTCTTTTACACATATTTTGTTTAACTAAACGTAACTCAATGTATATAATGTCACTTTTGCTATACAGGCTGTCCCAGCTGTGGGAGGCCACATAAATATCTCCTTTGTTTGTAATGGCATGAGAAATGTTTAAAACATAATTTGAATGGTTTCGAAGGAGGAATACCGTGGAAGAAAAATAATTTTGTATTGCTCAAAGTGATGTCTACCGGCAGTGATACAGGCATGTTCGATTGCACTTTTTTCATCCTCTACAAGATGCAATAGAAAAAGATATATGCTTTCCTCCAAAAAATACCGGTAAGCTTAAAAAAAAACTCGGAAAAAGTGACCTTAACAAGATTATTTTTCATTCACGGTATTCTTCCTTCGAAACCATTCAAATCGTGCTTTAAACATTTCTGATGTCATTAAAAACAAAGGAGATATTCTGGTGGCCCCTTTCAGCTGGGACATCCTGTATAATAAGGAAAACAAGTATCAGTCATGTGTTTCAATATACAGGGTGTCCACTCAACTGGAACAAGTCATATCTTTTTTCTAATTGCAATTAGAAACAAATGTTATTTCTTTTCGCAAATGTAATGATGCGTGTGCATTTCACAGTTGCACCATTTTTTTTAAATGGCAACTTTTTTTGCAAAAATCAAATAGTCTCGTCATTCTGCGAAAAAAAGTATTAGACTAAAGTGTTTGGAAAATGATTAATTCGTGAGATATTTTATATATGCCTTTGTGAATTTAAATTGGAGGACTGCACAGCAGTGATCACTCGTAATAGGAATACAAATACTTTTGGGTGAAGTACAGGTAATAAGACCACAACACGACACTGCTTCACAAAAATTTCGGTCATAAGGTATGAATTTGTAAAGTAAATTGCGTGACCAACCCAGAGAAGAAATAGAGAATTATCGATTAAGTCTGATACACGTTCAAATATACAAGATATCGCACATAAATTAAATGTGCACGCTGCAATAATTTTCGGCACCTATAAGCCATCAGAAAAAAATCAATAAATGGGTTCAGCTGGAATAGACGGGCATTCATAAACAATGTTGCTGGGCCTCTTGCCGCACAAATAACAATCCAAAAACTTTATCAGTTATAATATAAAACCATTTTTAAGTATCTAGAGAAATTCGTATCGAGAAAAAAATGTAACTATAAAACAGCAGTTTAAAGGTACCTTTCAAGGATTCATATTTTCTAATGAACACAAATTATCAGAAAAGTTTAAATACACTTCTTTCACTTGGTTATGATGCATTGAAGCCGTTGAAGTATATTTTGATGTATGTATAAGCATGACTTTTAATACAATAATAGCTCTTGAGAGTTTCATTAATAAATCGCCCATATCATCTTCCACGGCCTAATACAAATAAATATAGTTACATGCACTATAGCAACTGAAAAATAATTCTAACTTTGTCAACGTCTGTCAAAATTCTGAAAATATAATAAAAAACTTGCACATACTGCTTAATATTATGTAAAGAAACACATATTTTGTAAAACGTATTGGAGACATTCATTAAGTACATAAATCACATTAAGTCTCAACAACCGGGTATGGGAACTAAATCTACAACCTAGACATTTAACAGCTAACGAAATTTAAAATAATATAAACAACTAGTGTCAACTTCAATATTCTCTTATTAATTTAATTGTAGTCTGTTTCAGATCAAGCTTTTGGCAATGCGCGTTGAAATGCAGATTTATTGTTCCTAGAATTCGCAGATATTTTCATTGCAAAATTGTTTATAATCTTGCACGTATATCTGGGATCGTTATCTTGTAGCATGAAACAGTTCTGAGTATTCATTTTTACAGTTGTTTCTTGCAAATTTTGTTGTACAACATTTACATATCCTCCCCCTCTTAATGTATCTTTAATAAAAAGTAAAATTTTAATTCTGGTCAATGAAAAGCAATTCTAAAGTAATATTAACCCACTAGCCTGTTTAACTGCGGAAATAACTGTATTTTGTTTAAAAGTCTTACCGTGTTTCTTTCACATACATATTTATAATATATGTTTGTCTTATCAAAACGAATTTGAATCCGTCGTTAAACGTGACATTTTTCTGAAAGTTTGGTGACTGACTTATAAATTGCTTGGCAAATGCTAAATCTTTAAGAGTATTAATTTTATTAGTATATCGTAATTTTCTTGATACGCGCCAATATAATCCTGCGTCTTCTATTCGCTTAAAAATTTGAGTTTCTTAAATAGGAACTTGTAATTATGATTTCAATTGTTTGGCAGAAACGGAACCAGTTGCAGTAGTACCTCTCCTACTGTAATGCGATTTTGTTGTGCTGTGGTTTCCCGTGGGTGTCTATATTTTCAAAGATCTTTTGCAGTTGTAGTATTCTCTAATCGATTCACTACCTTTCTGACAGCCGCTGCAGAAATATTAATGTCTAGTATAATTTCTCACAACGATTCTCCATTCACTTTATTATTAAATATTTGTAATCTGTTGTATATTCTACAGAAATATTTATTCTAATTTTATTCATATGTATATGTAACAGTGTATAATAAATGTCACCAAATAAATAAGTGGTAAGTTTAAAATTACATAATTAAGTAGTTGTGAATCGAATACTCGAAACTATGTATTTACATTGCTTTTTGATCAAAATAGTACTTTTAGTATATCAATATACTTTCTATGGGAATTGTATGTGGCATGTAAAAACTATTAATTACTACGTATCATATAAATCCTAAATTCTTCATAATTTATGAGGCGCGTAATACTGCGCAAGTGAAACGAGAGAAATTGTATCATTTTATTTCTTCAAGTTGCTCATGCGGGCAGGTAAAACTTTCACTGCGTTTATTATAACGTACTCGTTACATGCTGTCCTACGTGACTGGCCAGAAACTCTAGAGTTATATTGTCCTTCTCTTCCTACTCTTTTCTTCACGCAGACAATGTTTCCATTGCGAAATGAAATCTCGATATTTTATATGTTGAATGTTTAATTGCTTATTCATTATTTTCAATAATGAAATAATTTTATTGTGTACACTACTGCTCAAAAGTTTAATCGTTTCCGTTAAAATGCAGTACAACTGAAAGTAACTATAGGAAAAACATGAATTATGTTGTAAATCATAATATTATTTAAAATTGGGGGGAAATGTGATAATTATCGATACACATATTATTCGTAAATACCTTCAGCAATAAAGATATTTTAATCTACGAATAAGTTTTACGATCGTAATGAATACCATATTCAGTAACCTTGTAACTCTATTGAGTTGATATGGAACTACTTGGGACGTGAAGTACGCAAATCCTTACTAATTAGTAAAGAAACACTTTGGATAGCCTTACAAAATACTTGGAATGAAATAGACATCGATCGTGTAAAAAATTAAAGGCTGTTGTTTCACCGAAAAGGAAATGAAATAAATTTATGTATCATTCTTACTAAATGTTATCCAAAAATGTGTATAAACTGTAGTACCAATAACCAATTAAATAAATAATGTTACAAATCTACTTAACTGTATCATTTCGTTTATGTTTTCAGTGCATGATTAAACTTTTGCATTGTGCGATTAAACTTTTGAGCGGTAGTGTTTAAATTATTTTATTTTAAATAGTACAAAGTATAAAAACTTACAACATTTATTAGAACATGTATAGCAACATATATCTTTTACTAAAGCAAAATTCTGTTATAATTAATGCAATCATAACTGTCTGTTTTACGTTAAGTTTTTGTACATGCACTTATAATAAAATCGTTATTTACTACTATAGTAATTGCTTGTGAATTTTTGTTAGGCCATAATAGCTGTTTATGCTAACGAAGAACCGCATAATTTTCTGTTCTTTTTCGTTTTGTTCAGAAACATGAATTTTAACCAATTGGCACTTAAAATTTGTAAGCAAAACATAAATACCCCTGTATAACACTGTCGTTAGGTTCCTTATAAATGCCGTGTTATACGAAACAAGGAACTAGTACAAAAAACAGAGTTACCTTCCAAAAATTAACAAAACTATATTATTTTCTTCTTATAACTAACAATAACAGAAATATGTTCATTAAAACAATCAATAATTAAACAAAAGCATTACATATTAATATTGAATAATGTTTTGCTCTTCCTCACCGCTAAACACCATTAAACGAGGGCGCTTTCTTTTTGACAACATATCCTCATCTTCTGAAGTTTTTTCTGCAGCATCTTAATTTCTATGCTGTATTTTTTCCAAAAGACCTGTTATTTAAAACAAATTTAAAATTCTAATATTCTAATATTCCGTACACAGTTCTAACACAACACGCTCACTTGCTCAAATGAAAAATGTCGATGTATCCAATGATGGTACTTGCATTACATGTGGTACTGTACGGGGATTTTCCTAATTCTCGAATAGTGTTAGAACGAAACCGTGCTGTAGGAATGCCGTGTTGTACGGGGATTTCCCCAATTCTCGAACCGTGTTGTGGGAATGCTGTATTATAAGGGGGTTGTCCGTACATTAACTGTTATGGAATTATTTAAATAACAAAAATTACGTGAAAGTTTGGATGCTTGAATATAATAGTTGCGAAAAAATATTTGAAAAGTCTGTACGAGCGTACAAATCGTGCATATACGGAGTGTTCAAAGAAAGTTGTACAAATCAAAAACTGTAAATTCTTCATGCCAAAACAAATCGAGCAATCTTTTACCATTTTGCAATCTACGGCTTCGTTTTCGAGATATAAGCGACTCAAAATTGAGTATACACGTGCGGCTGAACGATCAGCTGACGGCACGTTTGTATGGCCCGCGCTCACACAGAGGCTGCAAACAGCAACTGTCATGTAAATCCTAATTGTTTAAAGTTTGCTAACCAGTGAAAAATGTATAAAGAGAATAAAGAAATCGTAAAAAAATGTATAAATTGCATAAAAGTGTGTCAAGTATTACTTGATGTGGAGCTGAATATGCTTGGATCAACTAGAGTGATTAGAAAATACGTCTAAACAGACTATAAAACTGTGACACAAACGTCCATGGCATCGAACAACAGAGAGAAATACCACAAACTGTAGTAAATAAATTAGTAAACGAATTTAAGGAATTAAAAACTAATCATTAACAAAACCTCCCAATGTCAATGCATTAAAAATTTAAATAGGAAATCTTACAAGGGGTTGTTAGCGTGGAAGGCAGAACTTCCACGCGTCAGATGCCAAACTAATCTTGTGTGACTATGTAATTGTTTAGACCAGATAGCGCTCGTTGTTAGCTGTTGAGCCTGTACGATGCTGTAGATTTCAGACTGACTTTTCTGGAGAAGTTCGATTATGTCGAAGTCTCGTTGCAGTTAGGGGAAGGTACGCTGGTTTAAGAGAACACGCGGATTGGTTGCAAATACAATAGAACTCCGTCTATATGAACCTGTCGGGGGACAAGTAGGTCCATACAACCAGGTCGTTCACATAATAGGAGTCTACCTAATTCTTCCCACCAGCTATGACTTTTCGTTCGTTAATAAGAGTTCATGTTCATATAAGGGGATTCCACGAAACATTTGTTCTTAAATGTATAATAATGTTGCAAACCTTAGGAATTAGGAAATTAATTTGCGAGCACAATAATTGCGTAATACTTAATGAATTAATTCTTTATTTATTCTAATTGTAAAAGAGATACAGTACCTTACAAATGAATTCGGATAACTGATGCAATAGATTATCATGAAATTAATTGAAGACTTTCTAGGAGACATAATGATAAATAACTTGTAGTACAAAATTTAACCAGCTTTAATATACGTAAATATACACTGTAAACAATGTGGAAACAATGTGGATAATAAGAATATCGAGGAAAATCATCTGAAAATAAATGATGTTTAAGTAAATAACTTATGTTTAAGTACTGTAAATATGTGTATGCTTTTGTAATCATGAACTTCTTAGACGTTCATATCAGTGGACTGTCGCTCTATGGTAGTTCACATAATAAGAGCTCAGCTAGAGTTCATTTAATCAGGCACTACAAAAATTGCGTTCATGTAAACGGAGTTCCACTGTATTCAAGATGTTGACTAGAAGGTGACGGTCACTGAATTTTGATTGGTTAAAAATTCCCCCATATTGAACACTTCAGTGACTACCCTAAAGTTCACGGTTCGCCCTCAGGTACGTGCCAATCCGTCGGGTAACTCTCGCGGACTCACCGCGTGCCCTCTTGACACGGCTACAACTCATAAAGTCATTAAGCCTCTCGATCTAAAAGACATGCCGATGGTCTTCAAAAATTGCTGATTAGTACGGTGCCCTGATAGCACTGATGCTATAAAATCCACTAATTTCAGAACGGAACTACATCCGCTGGCCTTTATGAGTTTATGTCCAAGACACAATCAGAACTCCATTTTACAAGTCTTAAAAATCACTTGTTACATCGTAACAGGGGTTAATGAATTTAAAGGATGACATAACTTTACCCCGTCCGTAAGACGGAATATTCCTCCGTCACAGAAATGTTTTTCGACAGCTCTTCATTGTCTAAGGTTCCCTCCCTAACAGATAAATTTAAAAATCATTTCAATGTCTAAATCGTAGCAAGATAATTTATTGATGATCAATACTCACTACGAGTTCCATTACCTCGCATGTCGACCAATTTCCCGGCAATATTAATTAGCACAGGGCAATAGTTTTCTGTTTTAAACTATCGACAATACCTTTCTCGATACTGCAAATGCAGCGTCTATGACGGAAAACTGTTGTCCAGAGTTTGGCCCGGCCGTTTCTGGCGCAATACCCTTCGCATCTGTTTCAAGAGGCAATGTCTAACACGTACAACTTAAGGGGTCTCCCTAGTGTGACGGTCGAAAAACGAAGCGATCTTTGCGAATTTTTTTGAAGAATAGTAATAAACGTATGAATGTAATAGTTTGCTGTTGTATCAGACAATGATTAAAGAATAAGTAATAATTATTTAGTGCAGAAATAATGATTCTGTTCAAAGCAATAGGGATTCTGCCACTGCACCTAAAAAAAAGTTTGTCTTCATGGCTGCCATAAAATCTGCCCTCAGAATTATCAGAATGAAAACAAGGAAAAGTTTCGATTTTTGCACAAAAAATGGCTTGTTTTTTAAGTCGCAAAATTTGAATTTTGCAAATATTGACTTAGTTCTAGTACCGGCGAGAATGAGACATCTACTGAAGATGTCTGCCAAGTTTCACGTAAATCGGATGATCGGATTTTGAGATATCGTAGCAGCCATTTAAAAAAAAACTCGTTATCAGAAAAACGCGTTCAAAGTTTCACGTACCTTTTAAAATTATATGAAACGTTCCGTTTCAAAGCCTGTAGCATTGTCAATTTTTGTAATACGTCTATAATACTTTGGGAGTATATTTTTAAGATGTAAAACTATAAGAAAATCTGAAGAAAAAAAATTCGTTTTTTTGAAACCGTCACACTAGAGAGACCCCTTCAGGCGTGAACAAGACTACTGGTATTTCCTATTCGGCCGGGTTTCTTCCGTTGAAAATCAGTAAATTTGTAAGAGCAATATCTCAAAAACCACTAAAAATCGGGTGTATACATTAAAGATCAGTGAATTCGTCTTGAAAAGCACTATCAAATGATCTGTACGAAAATACATAATTCCATTTAAGCAAACGAACTTGACTTTCATATTTCTTAAAACAATAATGTATTAGGTTGTTGCATATGAAAGGGCCGATTTCACGTACGCGCAATGCTTTTTAAAATTTAATAGTTAAGGAATGCCATCTGACGGCACTTACGATACATCAATTTGAAGCTTGAAGTTCGCCCAAAACAATGCTGCATGTGTATCGTCAATTGTTTTATTACAACATGGCAAATTGTGAGCTAAAGCGAACAATGGATGCACAGCAAATTCGTGTTATTTTCTTGTGCAAGTTTAAATTTGGTCGTAGTGCAGCGGAAGCTGTTCGTAACATTAACACGGCATTTGGGGCAGGTATTGCAAGCGAAAGAACGATTCACCGTTGGTTTGAAAAATTTAGATGGGGAGATATGAGTTTCAAAAATGAACCGCGTGGTCGACCAAAAACAGTCCCTAACAACAACGATCTAAAGGTTTTAGTGGAGTCTGACACACGTCAGAGTGTACGAGATATTACCCAGAAGTTGGATGTGCATTATGCGACAGTTTCCTGGCACCTACGAAGTATAGGGAAATCGAAGAAGTTGGATAAATGGGTGCCGCACGATATAACGGACGCTCAGAAACAACGACGGATGGAAGTATGCACTTCTCTTTTCACGCGGAATCAAAAAGAGCCATTTTTACATAAGATCGTAACCTGTAACGAGAAGTGGATGTTATACGATAACCGTCGACGTACAGCTCAATGGCTTAATATTGATGAAGCTCCGAAACACATGCCTAAGCCCAGCATACATCCAAGGAAAGTTATGGTTACGGTTTGGTCTGCAGCACGCATTATCCATTATTCTCTTTTAAAAGTTGGTGAAACAGTAAATGCAGATAAATATTATATGCAATTAGAAAAAATGCATGAAAAGTAGTGTGAAAAACAACTTGCTGTAGTCAATAGACATGGTGTCCTGCTGCTTTATGATAACGCCCGGCCTCATGTATTGCAAACAACGATTCGGAAACTGTATGAATTACAGTATCAAATTCTTCCTCACCCACCTTACTCTCCGGATATATCACCGACATATTACCATCTTTTCAAACATTTAGATCATTTTTTAGCTGGAAAGAAATTCAGTAATGAAACTGCACTGAAAAGTGCATTCGAAGACTTTATTGTATAAAGACACAGATTATTTTAAAAGAGACATAAATGCACTAATTTCACGATGCTCAAAGTGTACTTAATCCGATGGATCATATTTTGATTAATAAATATAAGTTTTAATAAAACTACAAACGTCGAAAGTTTCATTAATAATTCGATCATTTTTTGTATCTTCAATAAGTTAGGAAATATCAGCTTATAACAGATAAGCTGGGACACCCTGTAGGTCTGCAGTTCCTTCGGTATATAGTATGTAAGTATTTAGTACCTATCGCGACTTCGCGCTTCCATTTTCAACTTGTTCTACGCACGTCGGTTCCATTTCCACTTTTCTCTACATAAGTGTCTTCAACCCTTCACTATTTGCTACGTAACCAATAACTAATCAACCTTAGCACGATGGATAGTATAAAGTTCCGTAGTTGGAACACCGCGGTCATTATTCCATTACGATTTCGAAAAGTCTTATTCGAAAAACATTATTACAAAGTCGTTATTCTGAAAAAATTATTTGAAAAGGTTAGTAGTAAGACTCCTAGTTAGTAGTAACACTTTCATCAAGTCATTCAAACGAATGCTCTAAGTTCGACGAAGGTTCAACTCTCACACCGGTCTTTGCCACCGCCTCTGGATAACGTCAACTATCCAACAACTCAACATCAGAATTAAAACCAGCTAGATCTCATTAATTTGAAGTTCAGGGTATCATTCAACAACCGTCAGAATTATTTTACGGAGTCGGATTTACGATCCGACTGATGATTCGTTTAGAATCGCGGTGTTACTATATACTGACACTGAGTCAAATCCTAAATATGAATAATGTATTCATTTATGCATGGGTCTTAAGTGGATATTCATCTTATAATAAAAATTTTATATAACAGCAAATATCGTACTATTAAAAATTACAGGTACATAGAAAAAAACTGATTGTTAGTCAATAGCACAAAGGGTAGAGTTTTGATTCCGATTAGAAATTACATTCCGTTTTAAGAAATGTAAACGGTAGTGTGCCAATTTCACATGTTCCTGTACTTGCAGAAAACAAACACAGATAACATTATCATAGAATAGATCGGCTAACAATGCCACATAAAGAATGTTACTCGACACTGGTAACAAAAGTCTTTTAAGAGGTAATTAATGGAACGCAATGGCGGTCATATGTATGTAAGTATATATGCATACAAACGATTATATTCAAAGTTGTAATCATGTTACATTAGTAAGAAAAATTAGCAATAACATAAAAGATAAATCTAGCCGGAATTTCAATCATGCTGTATAAAATATAGTGGTAATGCGCCTCTCATTCCTTCTTTTGTTCACTAAGAATAAGATACAGCATATAGACAGACCAGACTTGAGCGTGATCGAATAATATATTATTTTACTAACTATGAAAATAACTTTTTTATTATTTTGTAATGAAATAACTAATTTAGTGCCTTTATATTTTCAAATAATCACCGAAGTCAAATAATTTTTCATTATATTTTAAATACAGATAATTTGTTATGTTACTTGTAAATCAAATTACTTCTTACTTCATTTGAATTTAAGAACTGCTTACGATTTTTTTGTATCTCCAGCGTTCTTTATAATTTGTCAATACAAACATTAGGTACATTCTTATATCCGGGTAGAATATCACGCACACGATATCTCCATTGAGCCAGCGTCTTTATTAGTAAGATCTATTGATCTGAGCTGTTTGGATGTACTATTCCATTTTGCAGTAAGTCTATTGGATGTGTTCTTTGAAGTCTTCGCAGGATGTGCATGTTATTAGCCAGTGGATTGTTATGTATTTCGATTCTTCTACTGTAGCTGGTGATTGATTCTGTTATTTTTTGATGCACCGATGTGATGTTTAGGTCTTTTCTGATATCTGCATTTTTAACGTACCACGGTGCGTTGAAAATCGTGCGTAGAATAATGCATCATTAAGCCTCAAGTTTGACTATGTGGCCTTTTGCCGCTGTTCCCCATATTGGTACTCCATACATCCAGATCGGTTTTATTATTGTTTTATAAATTTGTAGCTTATTTTCCATACTAAGTTTAGATTTTTGTTCCAATTAACCATGACATTTGTCTCCTTTTTTGCCAAATTTGTCCTATTTTTGCAGTAATATGCCGTTTCGAAGTTAGTTTTGAATCAAAATGTAGTCCTGAATATTTAACTGTTTTTATTTACAGTATTTCTGTGTTTTTTAGTTTTACATTTAACATTCGATTTTTCCTTAGCATGAACGTTGAAGTGCTTACATTTGGTCGACCTTACCTTAATTTTTCTCTTACATAACCATTTTTTTAAACTGTTAACACTTTGAGTGCCACGCTGCACTAGCTAAAAATGACATACTTTCGAAATTTTTATATAAAAGTAATATAACTATAAATTGTACCTTTTTTAATCAATAATATCAATAACTTTCATAATTTTTGTATTGCTACTATTAAACTTTATTAAAGCTACACATTCATACTATACATGATCAAATAAATAATGATTGAATTTTTGTGTCTCCCAAATATGGGTGAAGTGGCACTCAAAGTGTTAACTTGTTGTTGTAGTGTGTTTATTGCTTGTTGTGATTCTTTATGCGTAGTGAGCATTGCTGTATCGTCGGCGAAAGTTATAACTGTGCTGTTTTCGGTTATTGGTACATCTGATGTGTAGAGGGTATATTGTATTGGCCCGAGTACGCTCCCCTGTGGTATCACACCTTTAATGTGTTTGATGTCTGATTGTGAGTGGGTGTCTTCAATTTTTACATATAATGTTCGATTAGTTAAGTAGGATTTTAGAATTTGTAGTATGATGATGGAAATTCTGTTTTGAGTGTTTGAAGTAATCCATAGTGCCAAACTTTGTCGAAAGTTTTTTCGATATCTATAAAACAGCTGTACAGTATTCCTTATTTTCACGAGCTGATGTTATTCTATTAGTTAATCTGTGAATTTGTTCTACGGTTTAGTGTTTGTTTCGATATCCGAATTGATGGTCAGGAATCAGTTTATTGGCAGATATGATTTTTTTTATTCTTTTGACGAGATAGTGCGTAATTGAACAACTCCGTCTTCGCATTACACGCTCAATTTATTTATAAACACTAAAAATGAGATAACAAACAAGTGATCACGGTGTCGCACGGTCATATACGCTGGATGTCGCAAGAGTTAATGAACTCGTACCGAAAGATTGCTGGTCTTTTATTGTACCCCGGAGAAAGAAGGTAGGAAAAGAAAACGGAGAAAACAGAGAGATAGGAAATGGAAAAAAAAGTGCAGGCCTTGAGAAAAACGTTAATGAAAGGATTGGCCGGAAGCATTTAGAAAAGAGAAAGTTATTGAGGGAAATATTTTAGAATTGTCGCGACAGAGATGTGGTTGTATGGCTGTGCCGTAACTGCCACACTGTTATACGTTATTTTTTCAACTAATTTAGATATTAGTGGTAAGACTGATATGGGTCTGTAAGAATTTGTATCGTGCGGGTCTTTGGTTGGTTTGGGAAGCATTATGATCTATGCTAGTTTCCAGGCGATTGGGATGTATTGAACACCTAAAATTGAAACGAATATGATTGTGAGCATTCTGATCGCCTTGGGATGTAATTCTTTAATTATTTTGTCATTTATCAAGTCATATGCTGGAGTTTTTCTTATTTTAATTTCGGATATTAGTTCTTTGACTTCTTTTGCTGTTGTGATTTTAATTTTTTCGTGCGTCTGATTTGGATTTTCTGTGATGATACATCCATTTGTGTTTATATTTGTTTGAATTTTTATGCTATGCGTTGTAGAAGTTTTTCGTTGGAGATTGGCGAAAGTTTGTGCTTGTTTCCCTATACTTTTTGCCCATGAGCCATCTGGTTTTCAAATGGCTGGTATTGGTATTACTGGTCTTTCATACCTTTTGATTGTTTTCCAAAGGGAATAGTTTGTGTTTTCGAATGACGAGAGTGATTTTAGATACCTTGCAAATTCTGATTTATTGTAGTCTTGTAGGCTCAGCTTTACTTTTTTAGTTAGTCTATGCAGTTTTCTTTTATTATTTTCTGTTTTGATTTTTTGCCACCTTGCTTTAGCTTGCCATTTTTATTTTATATTTTGCAGGATGTAGTTCGGATAATTCAGGTATTTTTTAGGCGAATCATTTTGTACCGTTGGGAAGCGGCTCCTTGTATAATATCAGTTATGTTGTTAACCGCTTCTTCAGTCTGTGTAGGGGATTTTAGCGAGATTTTACAGTTTAATGTAGTTTCGATGATCTCTTGTGTCTTGAAAAGTGTCCAGTCTGTATTATTAATACATAAAATTGGTGAGTTTTTATAGAGAATAGGTTTTCTTTGATATATAATTGTTATAGGCGAGTGATGTGCGCTAAGTTTCAAACATGACTCAACTTTAAAATGTGATGATTTTAGACAATTTATAATGGCAAAATCTAGTAGGTTGGGAGTCTTGTCGTAGGCTGAGGGCCAGTATGTTGGTACGTCAGTCGTAAAATAGTCTAGATTTGTGTTGTATAAGTACGTATTTAATATTTGACCTCGCGCCGACATTGCTTTTGACCCTCAGTTTGGATGCTTTGCATTGTAATCTCCTGCTGGGATGAATTTGGTACCCAATAATTGGAAGTAATCTTTCCATTTTTCTGCTGCAATCTTAAATCTTGGTGGTGTATAAATGGCTGAAACTTGAAGTGACCTATTTTGGGTTTCTATGGTTATTGTGGTAGCTTGGAGGTATTCGTGAGTTGTGCAGCTATGTGGGTGATATCATTCTTAATAATTACAGCAGTTCTGCCATGTGTTTTACTAGACGGATGTTTTGTCATAAACGGTGTGGTAGGGAATTTTTATGTAATTTCTATTGGCGATATGTGTTTCCGAGACTAACAATATATCTATACCGTGCATATACAAGAATGCTTTCACTTCTTGTATTCTGTGTTGTAGCCCATTACTATTCGAAGCTGCCAGTTTAAGTTGTGTTTCCTTTATTTGTTATTTATTAGGGTATTAGTTAGGAGTTGTAGTATGGTAGTTATTTGTTGCGTTTGTTGTTTAAGGATAATGTTTTATTCTACTAACATTTTAGTTATAATTTCTATATTTTTCATTGAATGTTTTAATAATTCTTTAATACCTGTTACCGCTTCCGGCAAATAGGAGGCATTATCTTCTAGCGATTTCTTCCTCAGAGTTCGATAAATTTTTTGTTGCAATTGCTTTTTTATCTGACATCCTTTATAGCTTGCCGGATGATTACCGTTGCAGTTTACACATTTAACATTGTCTATTTTGTCTTGCTGAGAACAATGTATTGTAAACTGTCTTTGTGCACATTTGATACAGGCAGGATTACGATTGCAGTAGTTTATGGTATATCCAAAGTCTTGGCAGCACATGCATTGTGAGATTTCTGTTTTTGATCTGGGAGGTTCAACTTTGTCTAGCACATTGAGTAGTTTTGCGATGTTGTATATATCTTTGTTGTATTTTTTGGTTTCAGTTCAATAAGGACTAACGGTAGCGGCTGTTTCGTGTCATATTTTGTTATGCTGTTTATTAACCTTACCTTGTAGATTAATTTATTTGTTAGTTCCTCAATTATCTTAACTGTGTTTGTTTTGGGGTGCAGCCCTCGAATTACTACTCTGAAACTCCTTTCATTTTTGTTGTTAATACGTGTGGTTTTTCCCACATCCCGCATTTTTAGCTTTGAGTGCATTGATTACATTTTTTAATATTTCAGGTGTGGTAGTTTGTACTCTAATTTGATTATCTCTGAGTTGTTTTATCGTGTAGTTAGGACGTTCAGCTATTTCTTCCAATAATGCAAGTAGTGGATCTACAATTTGTGCTTCTACATATATTGGTGGAGGTTTTTTGATTTATTATTAATTAATCAGTGTTGTTGATATTTCGGAGAGTAAGTCGTACGAATTGCTAAGTAGTAAAGCTTGAAGCCATTCTTTAAATATGGTTTAGAATTATTAACATTTTTATTATTTGATTCGTTTATTTTTCGTCTCATTATTTGATGTGTTTTAGCAGATTTCGTTTGTTCCCAGTCCTGGTAGATTGAGACTTCCGAGTCTATTTTCATCGCCGTGTGTATCAAAGGAGGCCTAATTTCTTCCTTTTATCTGCCCGTGATGTTTATGTTGCCTGGTTTTATTGTCAATTGATTTGTATTGGTGTCTGTGAGTTTTTGAATAGTATAGGTTTCGCCATTATTCGTTATTTTGAGCGGAGCAATATTGTCAGATAACAATACAATTTAATTTATACGTGACTTGCACATGCGGTTTCCGCAACGGTGTGTTACGGTTCCCGTCAAGGCACAGGTTATTTATCGTATTATCACACTATATAGAATATCGTACTCTCGCACTGAAGTAGGTATAGTAAATTATGATACACTAACGAAAGACGCATGTGAACACATCCGCACTGGTCGATAGCTGAATTAGCACTGACGATTCTTAAATCAACCTCGTTTATACGACACAAGAACTGTGATAATCATCGTCGTACACAATGAAGTGCGCGTTGTCCTCCAGATAAATATTCAGCCATCAAGATATACATCCAAATACAGAAACAATTATTGTCTTTGTATCTGTATTTAATCAGTGTAACACGGATTTTTCGGTTGTATTACTAGTTTATTGTTGGATAAGTTTGTGAAAATTGAACTGCAAAGGGAATATGTGTGGAGTGTGTGTGGAAATATGGAATGCTAACACTAGTCCTAGTGCAGATAATGTAGGTAATAATTATCAAAAAATTACAGAAACTGTCGAGACAAAAGCAACAGTCGATGGTACTTTTATTTGAGTTATTCCGTAGAAATCGGGACTTAACGGAAGGCTTGTTGCGCCTTATCAAAAATACACTAATTTAAAAGAAATAAAGGGATGGTTTTCGTCAACATTTAACTTTCTTTCTCATTTAAAACGAATTCGTACCGAAGATGAATTTTCCAACTATCTAAGATACAAGAACAAAAGAATATATAAAGAGTAATAATGATAATAAACCTAATCACTCTGATCGTTCGAGAAATGTTTCTAATAATTGTTCATTTTGCTCAAAAACCATTCGAAATAAATGTTACTATAATTCAGGGCTGCGGAGTCGGCAGTCAAAATTCCGACTCCGACCCCGACTCCGACTCCCCTTTTTTTTTGACTCCCGACTCCGACTCCGACCCTGACCCCGACTCCTGCATTTATAATAAGTTGTCAACATAATAAGTATATGTTTGTTGATAACTAAATTACTAATATTTAATATACAATTTGATACAAATGTGGTAATTATAGTATTTATTTAGTTTTATTAGAATTTTCAATTATTTTGAGAACATTTTTTATTTTTATAAAATTTACTAACATGGAGTCGGAGTCGGCATATTTTTTTCCGACTCCGACTCCGACTCCAGTAATCAGAAATTACTGCGGAACTCCGACTGCGACTCTACGACTCCGACTCCACGACTCCGACTCCGACTCCACAGCCCTGCTATAATTAGTGACATAATTGTCACGAATTCGCTCGCACCGCTTCACACAGTAAAAAATAAACATTTCAGAAGAATATTCGATGATCTCCATCTTACGGCATTGAAACGGTTCTCTCACCGTACATTATATAATCGTATAAAAAAGTGATATTATGATAATAACAGAGCCGTTACTCAAAATATGAAAATAGTAGGACATGTGTGTACGACTGCTGATGTTTGGTCAAACAAACAAATACGATTTCTCGGGGTAACAGTACGTTGAATTGATCCTCACACCTGTACAAGGACGTCTGCTTTAGCTTGCCGCCGATTCAAAGGAATCCACTAATTTAAAAAAATAGCATACTTACTGTAGAAAATTAATAGCAAATTTCAATGAAATATTATAGACATTACGTCCATTGTAACTGATAATGGATCCAATTTTGAAAAAACCTTAAAAGAATATGGTGCACATAATGTACATGCTGAAGTTGAAGCGGTCTTCCAAGAAGTAACACCTTATGAAGGAACTAAACAGTTCCTGCCTTATCACTTACGATGCAGTTTGCGTACATTGAGTCTAATCGCAACTCAAGATATTTGCAAAGCCATTAAAAGTAGTTTTACTAAAGGTTTACACGAAGAGGTAATGAAGACATGCTCAAAACTGTGGACATTCTCCTCATATTCTAAATCCTCATAAATTGTGAAAGAAACAGTACGATGTGTTTTAGACGTCCCGGGATAACCAAACGGAGCTCTTTGTACGACGGAATAGTAAAAATAGTTCAAGTCAGAGATAAATTATCGTCTCTTATACGAAAAATTGATATCAAACCATTTACTGAAATTCACTTGGAATATCTGCAGAAACATATTAAATGTTTTGAACACTCACAGATGCACTTAACAAGCTTCACAGTGAAAGACATACATATATATTATGGTTTTCTACTTCCTTGCCTATTGCATTTAGAGATCAAAGTAAAAAATCTTTTCTCCCTGAATTTAAGATTCTGCGGTCCTATCGTTGAAGCAGTTTTGAAAAGAGTGCAACATAGATTCTAAACTGTATTGGATTTTCAAGATAGTAATAACGATGTGACAATAGCAACTATTGCAATTCCTCAATTAAAAACTCGTTGGTTTCGGACCACTGTTATTCAAGATACCTCTACTCTTCGACAGCGTGCAATTCAAGTCAACCCTCCGCGAAACCACGGATGATTTTGACTTTGAAGCGGCTGAAGATGAAGATGATTCATTTCTTTCAGATCTTGAGCGAACATTTCATTCGCAATTTGAAATTCAAGTATTGAGATACTTTACTGATCTGAGAAGAGACTTCCATATGTTGCATGATTTTCCAGAAGTGAAAAACGTGTTTTTGAGGTACATGTAGTACGTCTCTACTGTTTTCGACATCGGTGCACTGTGTGATATTTCGCCGATCTAGTGGAACAAAATTATTGCACCAAAACAATTCTAGTTTTCGTTGCATTGATGTGTTTTTCTATTAAGGAAAAACATAATTGAGTACATACTTTACGTTTATTTAATGTCATTCAAAGAAAAGAAATATAAATGAATATTCCGACTAATACATTTACAAAAGAACATAGCAAAGTGTTCACCTCCGATTTTTATGAAACTTCGTACACTCATTAAGCACCTGAAAATAAGATATTGCAGAATTTTAACAAATAATTTCCTTAGATTCATTAATACCATTGTAAAGTATCGATACCATAACTTAACTGTTATTTTCGAACTATAACTAGGCTGTTAACATATTATGCACTGTTATACAGTGTTCATACTTTTTCTATTTAAAGCTAAAATCATAGGGTATGTACAAAGTACAAATAGAATGTGAACAAATGTCGTCATCTAACAGTATTTATTTGTTTTTTAAGGTGTCGTAGTCGAAGGCACGGAATAATTTATAAGTATGTATCTCATTATCAGAAACTTTTAATACTAGAAAAAAAGTTTAATTGTACGATTCGCCTATTTTTTAATGTTGAATTGAGCTATATAATTAGTTTTTTGAAAAAAGTAATTTGTTTAAAAATATATTGATAATTAATATATTTTTCCAGAATTTTCTGCTGAAATGTTAATCAATTTTCATTAGTTTTTGGAGAAGCTGATTATACAGCTGAATTCAGCATCAAAAACTAGATAAATCGTATATTTAAACTTTTTTTTTGAAGACAGTTTTTGAAATATATGTACACATTCTTCCGTGCCTTCGAGGGCGACACCTTAAAAAACAAATAAAAACTGTTATATGGCGATATTCGTCCACATTCTGTGTGTACTTTTTACATACCCTATGATTTTAGCTTTAAATAGAAAAAGTATGAACAGTGTATAAGAGTGTATTATATGTTAAAAGTCTAGTTATAATTCGAAAATAGGGGTTAAGTTACATGTAGACTGCTATGAATGTTTAAACGGCTAAAGTAGGTATTGAAAAAAATAAACTTGTAAACATATCTTAAATAATACGAGATAATAATACATACACACATATATCATTAGAGGATACTGATATAATGTATTATTGAAAAAAAAACTGAGGAGCATGATACACGATCATAGAACCAAACGCAATTAATTGCATCTTTGGGCTCTATTAATTAATAATTATAGGTCATTTTTTAGAAAAATACTTACGTTCCCTGGTAAAATAGATATTTTATTATTGATTTATAATACAATTTTACCATTCTGGAACATTATTGAAATTAAATTTTATTCCGTTAGATTGCCGAAATGTCACTGTGCGGTGGAGAGATTATTTTCATTTGCTTCAATGATAGATTTACCCCATTATTGTAGATTAACAGACGAATTATTTTAATTGTGCACAATTTAAAAAGCTAACAGCTTAAGATTCCTGGATGATTATTTTGAGAATAAATGAAAAATATGAAAAACGGAATAATCAGTTAAAATTGTTGTTATTATTTGTCAAACTGAAATCCTTATTAAAATGTTCTATACAATTAAAGGAACGTTATATAATTTCGTTAATTTGCAACATTATTTAAATGAGGAACTATTTGTAATAAAAAATTACTGATTCTGAGAACAAAGAATTATTTGAAATAAAGCATTATTTTATTCGCTTATATAGAATAACATTTGATACAAGCTATTATTTGATCAAGAATATAACAGTTTATTTCACATAGTCAGTTATTTCATACGGTATTTCTTATTTGTTATTCAAATAAAAAAGTACCCAACTCTGAGACGGACCATACTCTGTTGCCTGGTACCTCGTTAGTGAGAGTGAGAGAGTAATATGTGCAGAAAGAGAAAGATAAAATGTAGGCAATGCGGTCATTGTGCACACATTGCTCATAAGTCGTGTCTGAATGAATAACAGGAGGGATGAGAGGCTAATTGACTGTAACCCTATTATAATAAAGAAACTTTGATTTCTTTTGACCAAAACAAAAGAATATAAACATTTCGTTTCACGATTAATCTTCACGGTGAACAAAGACAATCGAATATCTTTTAGTTCGAATATCTAAAATATCTAAATACTTAGACTGTTTTCAAGCCATGACGTACATTGAGCAACATAAAACTGTCGGTAATGTTCCTCGAAATATTGGGGCGGTGGATAACGGCCGCCAGGGGTTTACATGATTATAGAATATTCAAAGGAGATGGACTTAACATGGTGGCGAATATTCATGCAGGCATAACTTGATAAATAAACTTCTGTCCAAAGCGGTAAATAGCCAGAATGAAGTCCTTCATTTTAGAACAGTGTATTAGTTTTGTAGCAAATGGACTGAATTTGATACAAACCCCCGTCCCTACACACACACACAGAACAGAAACGCTAAACGAGATTGGTATCTGTAAAGGGGTATCTATTGGACACAAAAACAGCCCAAACTGATTTTCATGGATAATTGCAATATTAATTGATTAACATTTCATAAGCAGAATATAATGCGGAACGTATAAGATCGATATTATATAAGTAGGTTCGAGGAAATAAAATCTGTAATAGTAAGTGATTGAACAAAGACCGCGTAATTGGCGGAGTGCAGCGTAGATCGATGTCAAATCCGACCAGAAATTTCTAGAATTCTAATAAGTACTCAAAAAGTTTATATGGTTGTTATCACATTTTCTGTAAATATTACAATTTTTATTATAAATATTAAATGCTATATGAACTCAATTGAGTTTTTAGAACTTGTTATACAGAAGAATCTGTCAGTTGCGTTTGCAATAAATTGGAATTCTACTTAAAGTTTTAAGATCTGAACCCTACCCTTGACAAGTGGAGATCATTAATTGTCTGGGAATACTGATTGTTCATTTATGACTAAAATAAAGTAGATTATTCATTTATGTTATTAAGTCATAGTTAAAAATTGTACGTGAGTTTTGATTGTTACTACTCTAAAAGGCAGATAACTATAAGATATCTTTTGCCCATCTTAATCGTGATTCTTAGCGAAACTCTTCCGATTTTCTGATTCTCACTCTAAAATAATGTAATATATATACTCAACTTTCACGTTTGACAAATATTCCCCCTTTTTTTCAAAATATATGATTTTCATTACAATATAAATTTGATTTTCAGAATGTTAGCAGAAGGCAATTACTACATCACAACAGTACTTTTTGTACTTTTACAACCATTATTTTCTGCGATGGTTCTTCCAAGGCCGCCTTCTTCACCAAATCACATACCCGAAGATCAAGGAATAAGCTACCGAAAAACCTACGAGGGGAAATCTTTGCACAGTCAATTGCAAAGCTCAAACGTTGAAAGACCAAATACTAATGATTATAGGTATCAGTTATTTATGTATACATAATTATCGCCCTATTTTAATTTATGCAATTAAGAACCTCGTTTCCCCCCTTTTTCTTTCAATCTAACAAATGGTACTACTTTATCTTTTAATTGCACCTTGATTAATTTGTAAAAGGAGTTTAGAAAATTCTCAACATTCTTAAAATAAAGTAAATGAATTTAATTGAGAGGTACAAATATGGGAATACTACTCAATCCACCATGTTCATTTTTATATTGTTAATACGTCATGTAAATCTATTTGTAAAATATAACATATAACACATAACATATGTTTACAACTTATGGTAGTAGATATAATTTATACGTTTCTGACATATATTTTTTTACTAAAGATAATGTAGTAAAGATTTGTTTCTTTTCAGTCTTCTAGAAATTGAATTGCAAAGTCCGGATGAAATGGATACTACGAGCTTTGAAAATATAGTACGTGTAATGTTGAAGGAACCTGAACACGTGCATAATGACAGCTATCCTAATCCAGAAGTAATACCACACTCAATCTTCGGCGTGAGAGACGTCGGTTTAACTTCGAACTTTAAATTGGATAGGTTCAGTCAGGACAGACACATTCTGATAGGTCCACCAAAGATTCACAATCTTGATGAGAAGCTTTACTATTTGAAGAATAATGGACCGAAAGTGTATCTAAACGTAAGAAGTGACAGTGGTTCTTTTCGCAAAGGTTTGATCTCAAAAACCACTTCTAGTGTCGATCCTATAGGATATCTAAAAGTAACGCCAGCCTTTCAAAAGCACACCGATTGGAAATTACAGCAAGGTAAAAAAATGCGCCCACCAAAGAAATTTAATCGTCATATAGACGTCACAGATATAAGTTATGGAGATCAAAAGAATCTTTTCAACAATGAAATTAAAAAACTAAATACATTAACTTCTATTTACGGACTGGATGGTCTTTCCACCACTGAAAATTCTATTGTCACCTCTAGTGAATTACCAAAACAAATACCTGCACCGCCATCGAAGCGGTTAAGTAGGACTTTAATGACGCAAACTACACCTGTTCAGAGGTATGCGCTTAGAAGGACGGATATATTACCAGGGTATAGTTTCTCTGATGCCTAATAATGCATCTTCACTACGAAAATTAATTTACAAGGACATGAAATAAGCTCAGGACTTAAAATGTAAGGGGCAATGTGTACAAATAAAGGATTGCATTCACAAACACTCTTGGCAATTATCCTCAATGTATTGTTTTTAAATTCTGCACATTTATAGACCTATATCGAATCCCTCCATAACCATATGGATCTACCCGTAGAACATTATGGGGGATTCAATTTGTCAGCTTCATATCAGATTGTCGGGGGGGGGGGGGGGGGGGGGCTGAAGTACCGATTCTGTGAAACACCTCGGAAGCTACAACTTTTGAAAAAATCCGAAAGAATAAAGCTTTTTATTTATACAAACATTCATAAGCATTTTTAAAAGCAAGTTATAACCTTCTTTCTGATTATGCTGGGTCTAAAGAGTTCCCAAAAAATACAATTTCCTAAGAAAGTGTCGTCCGATTCTAATCTAAAACCTTTTATTAAGAATTTGCTTTTTGCTCTATCAGGTGGCATAAAGCAAGTCTTGGGGAAATTTTTCATACATACATATAACATTAAGTTTATACAGCAGTCTAAATCGGGGGTGACGAACAAACAGCTCGCGAGCCGCATGCGGCTCCTTCCCTTACTGGGCAGCTTCGTTGAGCCGTAGGAGAAAAGCCCATTCCGTACCTACTTACTTAATTCCGCAGTCTGTATCTTCTGACGAACTGGCGACTTGCGAGCCGCGCATAGCTGTCATTCCTATATGACCTGATTCTGAACATTAATAATGTTTTACGTAAAAATTTGTTCTTGATTAAACATCCTTCAACTTCCCTTTATCCTGCCTTTTGTCAGATTTATCTACAGATTTTTCCTGTTCTTTCTTCGTAATGGCATGTGGCGTGTACAGTACAGTCGCCATATTCTTGCCAGCGCTCTTTAAAATTTTTATATTTCTTCCAAACTTTCTCCTTTCAGTCTGTTGTATCCGTAAACTGACGTGAACGGTTCTTGCTTTATGCCTTCTTACTCTGAAGAATCTTTTCATCGTTTTCACAAATCCTTGAAAAGCTGATGTCATATATAAAAAGTAATTATTCTCATTTCATTACTGTTTCTTGCGAAACCGTACTTATTGATGGTTACGAACGTGGTCGACGTCGTACCCAAATCAAAACCTATCTGAGGGGAATGGGCCCAGAGTGTGACCAGAGTAAGCGTGGTGGCTAGTAATCTGACTAATGTGGGGCGGACTGGCTGATAGTGGGGGTCGTGCGGCTCTCAGCGGAGAAGTTCGTCACCCCTGGTCTAACAAAGTGAATACTAGAATATTCTGTCTTACTAAGTATTCTGAATAGAAAATGCTCCAAATACTTTATTGCGCTAATTTTCAAATCCGTCTAAATTGTTAGAACAAACGTAAACTATATCTGAGCGTACTACAATGAAAAGCCCTTTTTTCTGTATTTTTTAATTTTTTTTTAGCACGAGTTACATTTTAACATCTCTGTTCTTTTTCTCTAAAAAAATATTTATAGGGATTATTTTAATAAAAATCCATCGTGATGCCGGTAAGGGTTGATAAACTGTTTGCTTAATAAAATCTGACTACAAAACTCACAGGAAAAAGAAACTCACAACGCCCGCTATTCGACTCCTACAAAACTCTCTCACAGAGTGATCTCTCGCACCCAAAAACACTCATTGTATTTTCTCTCTCTCTCTCTCTCTCACTCACTCTCTTCTTCACATGTAGAAACACATGCATTCTCAGAAATGCACGTGCATCCATTCTATATAGTTAGGCTCACAATCAATCCCTTCTACTCTGCCCCAAACACTTGTCTCTCGCGTTTATACCTTTGTAATTTTCAAACATTCACCAGTCATGCTTTAACGACCATCACTACACTTATACAATCCTTATAAAATAACCCCATATGTATAGAACGCTATAGAAGACCCTCTCTTACCTCTGTGATTCGCTGAGAAGCTGAAACAATAAAATCAATGAAGTCTACATGGTCCTATAAATGAGTACAACTTAAAGAAAATCAAGTGAGGGTAATTCTTGTCGATTTTGAATGCCGTCCTTTACAAAATAGAGTCTCCGATGAAGTTTGCTGATGAAAAACCACTACATATTAAAACCTTGAAGTCACTGGTTAGACTTTGTTCTTTTTATTATTCCTGATACCATACAAAATATATAAAAAAGATTCATAACTTATTGCTCTGGGAGCAATAGTTAAAAAAAATTTTTATTTAAATAGACATTTTTCTTTACTACGCTAGAATTTAAAGAGTGTATATACAAGAAGTACATCAAGGGTGCAGGATTGCCCGTCGGAAGACTATACGTGTACACTGCCGACAGAAACGTTGCAAGCAATTACTTGCTCGAAGAAAAAGCGACATCTCCATAAAGCGGGTCACATGAATTGTTTCTTGTGACTGTAAAGTATAGTAAAGTGTCCAGGACTGAATTGTGTTCTCTTTGTAATAAAATATTACTATTTGTAATAAATTTCAACCAGGGAATGTACTCGACCCGTTCCTTTATTATCTGTGTACTCCAGTATGACCAGTATGAACAACACGTTTGTTATGATGACCACTTTTATTACACTTGCAAGGCTTTTTAGGAGTTCTGGAATTAATATTTATATTTCGTTGACAAATTTAGAAGTGGTTAGATGTGGAAGACTCTTTCAAAATTTAAAATCCTATATAACTTGAAAAGTGCAACGCAGTGTAATGCCACTACTAAAAAGAGTGAATAATATGACAAACAGTAGATAATTAACTACTGCTCAACAACTACACATTAATTCACTAACAGAAGGACAATCACAGAAAGAAATTGCAAGGAGAATTGGTATTTCCCCAAAAGAGTATATTATAAGTTGAAGAAGAGATAAATCAATTAAAAAGTGTTACTTCTTCTAAACTTCTTTGTCGAGAATGTGTACTCTTTAAATTACTAAAATTTGATAAAATATCGGTACGTTATATTCATGAACTTTTATATATGTTTACTGGAAAGCATATTTAATTTACATTCTTGAAAAATTCTATTTGATAATACGATAACTGTTAAGGCCTAGAACGATTCCACACAAATCGTGAACGTTATACATCGTATAAATATTATAAAATTTAAGCGAGAAACTCTCTAGTTACCACGTTCGTCAGAATACATACTTTATTTAATATATTTTTAAATGTAAAATAACTCTCAACACCTCACTTATCAATCTTACTTACATAACATTTAGTCTGCGAGTGAAGTTCTCGTCAAGTCTTGTAAACATGCTAGAAGAACATACTATGCAACAGTAACTTAAACTTAGATACCTTTCATGTACATTTTATCATTTTTTACAATACTTGTTAATGTATTTATATCATGAGAAAGCCTTGTGTAATTGTATCTTTTTTTAACTCTTTGATTTGAAGTAAAAGAGAAAGAACTTCTCTCACCAAAATTCAATACATAAAATGCGAATCCTCTGATTGATAGTTCTAGAACATAGCTTTTCTTTACTCTACCTTCAAAATGATTATGTTTGAAAACTACAATGACCTGTCATTAAATTTTAAAGTTTGTTATTCGTATATTATCAAATACAAACGTATCTGATTTTTCTTTTTATTAAACTTCTTTTACAAAGTTAATAATAATTTTTTATAGTTTGTGTCAACTATAGTAGTTCAGAATGAAATGTAAGTATACCATGGAATTATTTTTACACATAAACGTTATAATTAAACAAATATAATATAACAAACGGATGTATGTATGTGATTGTAGTTCTATCTTCTAATTATGAGACACGTACTGCCTTATTAACCGACTTCTAACCAGCCTAATTTATACTTAAAATACACAAGGGTCTAGTATGTTATAGAAATACATTTTACAAAATAATAAAATATAATAAAATGTTTATTTAATTTTAAACTTAAATACATCTTATTAATAAACGTTAATGACAGCATAATATGCAATACACGCCGTAGCAATAACTATATTGATCATGCTAATCTATTAAAGGAAGTAAAAGAAATCACGTAAAAGGTCGAATGCATTCAAGACTTGTCAAAAAGCATCTAAAAACTACCATTCAAATACAATAATCATCACTATAATAACTGGAACAAAAAGTTAATTTTTATTAAGCTAAATTAATTAAACAGTAATTTTTTAACTAAAAGGAATAATATTGTTACGAAAACGATATAATTCAGATTAGTTAAAGATTAATTTTTAAAATATGTATCTGTAGTTCATTATTACATTGGGAGTGGAATATGCAGCTGAAACAATCTCAATGATTCCGTAAATATAGATTTTACTAAAAATAAGTTAAACTGCATATCGCATAGTTCAAAGAGGACTACATAACGAAACATTCAATTCTTTTTAACACTACTAGTTTCCAAACTGCAAGACTGCTTTCAGTTTGTTAAAGAAATCATTCCATATTTTCTTACAATAGTCCAAAAAAGCATTGGATGATGAGTAAAGAAGTATTATACCTTACTAGATCTAATTATCAAACTACTTGCAACAGAAGATTGGCACAATACTACAGAGCGTTTTTAAAGACATAAGTGTAACATAAAATAGATGTTAAGACGTAAAGGTACGTATAGGCCATGTAAAAATTGCCGAAAACGTGTATTCAGCGGGTTACCAACAGCTCTGTAGGATACAGCAACTTGTATCCAGTAACTTGTGTCCAGCAGCTTGTGTCCGACAATTTGCGTCTGGTAACTTATGACGGAGACAAGAACTTTGTATTCACTTGCATGGAACATTCTTGGTCACGAGTTGTCAGACAGAAATTGCCGGGTAATATGCGAGGTTTAAAAGATACAAGAACACGTATACAGATCTGCCATCATTGTTACTCTGTATAAATACAGGTTGGTTCACTGTAGGTGGTAAATATTTTAAGGGGTGATTCTACAAGCCAAAATAAGTCGAAAATCAAGAATTATGAAATTGTGGTAGAGGCTTCATTTTTTAGTTATCGATGTTTAAAAAATGGGGTTTGGAACGCCTGTCGCACGGCAACTTGACTTAAGTACATGTGGCAGATCAGGCAAGATCCGTTCAGTGAAGGTTCACGCACGACAAATTCACCATGTAGAACGCATACTTATAGACGTAACAAAACGATGACCCACGAAACTATGCGATACGACACTATGTTCTTGCGAGAATTTATGAAAAAGTACATATGTCACTTTGCACGTAATTAAGCCTGCCTAATCGTAAAAAAATACAAGGACATATCAAAACCCGCCCGTCGGGATTCTCAAGCAAAGAAGCTGAATGCTACTTCCAATACACGACTTCGTTCTCAACAATCACACACGTAAGGCGATTATTTCATTCAAAAACTATCAACCTTTTAACCGGGTCGTTCTTTAATAAGTGTGTCTATTGTTTGTAATTTAAACCGAATAAATATGAGGTAAATTGTCTTGTTCATCACAGAGACACTTTGAAATAACAAGTTAACGCGTCTTCTTCCATCAACTGGTTTAAATATTTGTCAGCAAATACTGTGAGAACAATTAACAGGTGTCTTGCTTATGGCGAAGCAATTTTCACAGGACGAGTTAAGGGGTCTCCCTAGTGTGACGGTCGAAAAACGAAGCGATCTTTGGGAATTTTTCTGAAGAAAAGTAATAAACGTATGAACGTAATAGTTCACTGTTGTATCAGACAATGTTTGAAGAATATGCAATAATTATTTAGTGCAGAAATAATGATTCTGTTCAAAGCTATAGGAATTTAGCCACAGCACCTAAAAAAATTTGTCTTCATGGCTGCCATAAAATCTGCCCTCAGAATTATCAGAATGAAAAACAAGAAAAGAATTCTTAATCTGTATGAGTGTGGCTATAGTCGATACCAGAATAAATGAAAAATAAGAAATTAAAAAATGACAACGTCTGAAAGGAAAAGTTTCGATTTTTGCACAAAAAATGGCTAGTTTTTTAAGTCGCAAACTTTGAATTTTGCAAATATTGACTTAGTTCTAGTCCCGACGAGAATGAGGCACCTACTAAAGATGCTTGCCAAGTTTCACGTAAGTCGGATGATTGGATTTTGAGATATCGTGGTAACCATTTGAAAAAATATCGTTATCAGGAAAACGCGTTCAAAGTTTCACGTACCCTTGAAAATTATATGAAAGGCTCCGATTCAAAGCCTGTAGCATTGTCAATTTTTTGTAATACGTCTATAATACTTTGGGAGTATATGTTTAAGATGTAAAACTATAAAAACATCTCAAAAAAAAAATTCGACTTTTTGAAACCGTCACACCAGGGAGACACATTAACTCGTCTTCCCCAGTTAAAAGGTTAAGATCAGATTATGCCCCCCTTGAAACCATCTAAAATGTGTTTTATGTATTTGTCGCTATCGTCAGAAACAAATGAGCTATTCAGATGGCCTGTTTTAGATGCCCCACCCTGTATACATAATGTATTTATATAAAATTATTTTGGCGGACTTGATTAGCGGAGTAGTGTCCGTATGAATGGTGGTGTGGGGAGAAGCGATTTTAAAGCGAAGTATTACAATATTTGGGTAAAGTTGAGAACGGAAGAGGCGCGCGCGCATTCTGAAAAACAAGATAAAAGGAAAGGCGAGAAATTTAGGCAGGCAAATGATTTTTATTTTACGAAAGTAATCAGAAGAAGAAGTAGTAAATGTAAATCGAATTTAAGAAAGGAAATGTGGTAAACGATGCGCGTAAGGTAGGGTACGAGGTAGGAAGATCGCTAAGGAAGAGCACAGGTGTTGAAGAAGGACAAGAGCAACGGAGAGGGAAAGTGACAAAAACAGAAAAGTTACAGAATTGTAGGGTAAAGATTATGGATCTAGAGCAGTGTTTCTGAACCCTTTTCACAGTGCGGCCCCCTTTTCGTCATATTATTTTCATGTGGCACCCATTAAGAGTTTAGTAATCTGAAATTAGGTTCCTTTAAAAAAAATTAGACACATATTCAGGGTCATCTTAACCTTATAGGTACTGGGGCTGAAATTCAGGGCCGCCTAAGTAAAAGAGGGCACCAAGACTTTACAGAAGATATAAAACCTTGAAATACATAAAATATTTATTTCAAGTCTTCATTAAGGGCCTTCTTCGGAAAGAAGAGAGAAGTAAATGCACACGCCCTTATAACAATATTTTTACTGAAATGATTCCACAAAAATAATTGTTAATTTTAATTAATTAATCAGCGAGAAAGCTGATGTTGCATTTCACTTACAATCCTTATTATGTCGGGCTGTTAATGCTCGTGGTTGATCCAAGGGATCGTTCGAGATATGATGCTGTTTGCATGGTGATTGCCAAAATATTTATACTTATACGTGTGCTCGGAGGATCTCCTCCAATAATGGAGGAAATATATAGTGTTTTAGAGTTTTCAACTATATTTACATAAGTTGATCTAAATATATACAAGTTGAGTACAAACTGAATATAATGAGTCTGAGATGCACGAATGTTTGAGTGATTAAGCCGAAACCAAATGTCTTGTGTCTGTGTCGAAAGTCGACGTGTTTCTAATGCACGAATGTTTGAAGTGATTGAGCCGAAGCCAAATGTCTTATGTGTATGTTAGAAGTCGACTTATTTACACTGAGTTTTCGCGTTTTCTAAAAATGAAAAGCCTCGCACCTTCCAATGCGCCCTGAGCGCGGTCCCTTAGAAGTGGGGGTGGTGAGGCCCCCGGACTCCGGTTTTAGGTGGACGGAAACTTGCCAACGCCGGGGAATTCCCGGGTTGGATAACGTTGCAGCCATCACAGCGCATGTGTAAGCGCGTGTGTATGATTTTTTTGGACAAAATCGTCTATTAGAAATTGCATTCACCCTCTCTACTTGAGAATCCCGTAAGGCGGGTTTTTGATATGCCCTTGTGGATTTTTTCAAGTTAGCAAGTTTAATGCCGTTACCGAAAGGTGTGTGTTTCTTCATAAATTGTCGCAAGAACGTAGTGTTTTATCGCATAGTATCGTAGGGCATCGTTTCTGTTACATCGGTAAGTGAACGGTCTACACGGTGAACTTGCCCTGCGATGACAGCCACTGCGCGTGTACGGAGTACTGTCGCATGACAGGCGTTTTTAGCCCATTTTCTACACATCGATAACTAAAAACTGAAGCCTCAAACGCGATTTCGTTATTCTTTATTTTCGCCTTATTTTGGCTTGTAGATCACCCCTTGAAATATATGATAGGGGTGGTGAAACACTCTGTATAAACCTGATACCAAATAAGAAGGAACTTGCCGACCGACGAGTTTAGTCCCGTTCTGCGCATGTTGGTGCAGACAGAGCTCTCTACTGACAAGGGGTGCTTCAGGACTGGCCCTCGCCGATTTTTATGAAATTTGGTGGGGTGATAGGTGTATGTCTACAATAAGCGTAACTATAATTTTAGCCGTATATGGCCAGCCAGTTTTGAGAAAAGTACGTGTAAAGTTTGGAAAAATCACATATTCCCATATATTTGTGTATTGGAACACTACATTCAACAATCGCCGTGGCGTAGGGGCAAGTTTACGAGACTTCAAATTTTTTGTCCCAGGTTCAAATCCCGTCGCAGATATTTTTTTTTTTTTTAAGAAATATTGCATCCTACGTTACAATATGGAAATGTAGATTATTCTATGCAATTTTTCTTGAAATATTTATTTACTCATTATTACCCCACCAAATTTCATAAAAATCGGCGAGGGCCAGTCCTGAAGCACCCCTTGTGAGTGTATCCCTACTTACGTTCCTTCAGCCGTGCATCTGTCCTGCGCCGAAGCGTCGGTTTGGCGTCGCTTGGCATTATACTGTGTGTTCATTTCGTCTGTGCAGTGTTGATAGAGTTATCGGAGTTCTTGTAGCTTTTTGCGTGTGATTTATTTTGATATATTTTAAATATGGAAAACGATGCAGCTTCTCCACAGAAAAAAAGTGTGAAAGGAAAGGTAAGTAAATGAAATATTAACGTATATGGCTTCGATAATGTATAACTCCAATTTGATCAGAAATATTTCTTTCGTGGGTAGTCTACTTTGAATAGAGCTGTTCATTGTAAATTCCTACAAAGATAGGAGAAAAATGTTTCCACATTTAAAATATAATCAATCAATGAAATTAGTTGCGACAACCTGTGGAGTTGGCAGGCGTACTGTCGTGGAAACCTTGGCGGAGTACAGAAGGACGGGAAGCATCATCTCGCCATCGAACAAGCGGGCAAAGCCCGATGTAATGCAAAAGCTCACGGATTAAAATTCGGAAACACATACATGCATTTTGGCAGCGGAAGGAGCTACGAACAGTAAAAAAAAGTACTCACGATGGTAAACGAAGATCAAAGTTTGCCGAGTTTTTCGTGCACCACCCTCCATCGCATCATGCAAAAATGAAGTTTAAGTGTATGCAGAGGAAGAGAAATAGTGCCCTCATTGAGTGAGAAGACATAATTCGATGGCGCCAGTTATGCATGAAAAAAATTCGTGAATTTAGGGCGCAGGGTAAGCCCATTTACACTCTGGATGAAATATGGGTCAATGCGGGGAATAGAAAGCAGCAAGTGTGGGTGGGCACCATGTAGCGTCGACGTCCAACGCGGCAAAAAGGCGCCTCACGAGTGGCACGTCTGCCCCAGCAAGCAAAGGGAAACACCTCATCGTGCTCTACATTGATTTTAAGATTGGGTTTGTCGCAGATGGTTTATTATATTTCGAATCAAGAACAAAAACCTCTGATTACCATGATAAAACAAATGCTCAGACATTTTTAGAATGGTTCCGGCGCATTATGCCCTCATTGAAAGAAAATGCTGTAATTATCATGAATGGAAAAAGTAACACCCGAAATGTGGAGCACTTTTATACAACATATGAATCTGGACTAAGCAAATAAATTAATTAATTAATTTATACTTTATTTATTGTGTAAAACCTGACAAATTGCTTTAACCGATATAAATTTATAAATTTTTAATAAAACATCCTTTGCTAACTTTAGCATAATATGCTTAGAATTAACTTTAATTTAAGTTAAAAACATGCTTTGTTTCATTCTTATTTATTATTTCCATAGTGTACGAATGTGAACGGGAACAACTGTACCTTAGCGGATACAGCATTTTGTATATTTAGGCGGATGAATTTTGTATATTAAAATTTATTTTTATATTTCATACATTGTTTTTATTTCTTCTCAACATATATAAAAGTCAAAAGTTGTATGTATGTACCGTAAAGGCTTCTATACCGTTCAACGTATCCGCATCAAATTTGGCATGAATATTCTTCGATAGCCTAGAAAAAATACTGTGGAGGTCCCCATCTCCCAACTACCCGCACTTAACTTAAGAACCCAAATGGTTCTATACCGGTCAACGTATCCGCACCAAATTTGACGTGAATATTCTTCGGCTCCCTAGAAAAATACTGTACAAAATACAACCAGCCCTTCTTCACTAAAGCCTCCTCCCTCAAAAGCCCGAGAAATCCTGGGCACAAGCAGATATTCTTCAACTCCTTAAAAAATACTGTACAAAGTACAACCAGCCCCTATTCACCAAAGCCCCCTCCGTCAAAATCCCGAGCAATCCTGGGCACAAGCAGATATTCTTCAACACTTTAAAAAATACAGTACAAAGTACAACCAACCTCTATTCACCTAAAGCCCACTCCCTCAAAAGCCCGAGCAACGCTGGGCGCACGCAACTAGTATTTTATAATATTAATACCGTATGCATTTCATTATAATACAGTTAATAAATAAATTCATAATACGATACGAATGTAGTAGAATGCACGCTTCATTCGGTCCCCCCGTATATGAAATTGAAAGGAATGGGGGAATAGAGATCTCGTGACAGTCGAAGAGCTCACTCGGATGTGCGAAATAAGTTCCTCCTTATTTGGAACCGAGAGTAGGTCATAGACTCTGTTACATTGGTGAGTATGCATTCTATATGGTAAATCTACTGTGTATTGATCACCATTGAACATACCGTGGCTGACCTGTACTATGTACGGCGGAGTTGCCGTGTTACAGGCGCTCCAGAGCAGAATTTTTAAACATCGATAACTAACCAATGAAGCCTCCACCACAAGTTCGACATTCTTGATTTTCGACTTATTTTGGCTTGTATAGTCACCCTCTAAAATATTTACCACCTGTCGTGAAACACTCTGTATAAAGTGTGTATGTACTATTGTAAGCGAACGAGGAAGAGATAGACAAATCTTGCTCCTTGGTGTTCGGTGATCGATTCTGTCCTCGATGGCGAGAACGGCCTCTTTTATTAAATGGACATACATACACACATACACACACAAAGTATCGCGCCGGTCGTCGCCGACGAAACCGTTACCACGGAGAAAAACCGTCGTCGGTTTCGGCAACGATATAAACGTACTTTGTAACGCGCGTCGATGCCACGCTAGTCGGCATCATCGGATGCGGAGTCATGTAACAGTTCGGCGGACGCCGCGATAACCGGCGTCTTCTAAAGGATCCACCGAACTCGGCCCTGACACGTGCCGGGCGAAATATACACGTGCCCTACACTATAGAGATTTGCATATGACAGGATCAAGTGTAGTTGGCAAGCGTCCAAAAATTGTTCACATACGCCATGCTTGACGATAGAAAATCACACACGCACACCATACGCATAACCCACACATTCGCACGCATGCCACACACTTCAACACGGCACAGGAACGATCATCCGATTCCTACAGTACACTAGTACTGATTTTGATAGAATTCAGGCTGGTATTGTTCTGTTTCGACGCTGTGCTGAGACTGAACAACAACTGAAAGTATAGTTCTTGTATTTATGAGTTGCATAGTTTAAACGTAATGTGTTCGGCATTTTTTAATTTGGAACCTCGTGGGCAGTCAAACATTCGTTTCAAAAATGCAACGAAACTAAAATCTATGGAGGAAGTTGAAACCCATTTTCCTTTAGTGACATCAAGGCGAAGGACCTAATAAGATCGTAAATTAGGACTTCATGAAGAGTCACGTAAGCACTTTGACTCTAGTTTAGTAATCATAAGATTTTCGTGCAAAGAATAAATTGCATTGTACACAAACGAAATTAAATGGATTTTTTAAAATAAACTGACTTTTTTACAGAAATAATTTTCAGTATATAATAAGATATGTTGCATACAGCAGACGAATATTTTAGAAATACAGGTGAGGCGTTTGAAACAGCGACATATCTCTGTGATACACGTATGAAATAGTTTATAAACAAAGATACTAATATAGTAGGGATGTAGTGTAAGAAAATGGAATGCTCAGGTCGTCTGGACAGCATCGCCTGTCATCGCCGTTGGGGGTGCCGTTCCTGTGCTTTTAACAAATGCGTCGCAAGCCAAGGGTTTTGGGCAACGACAAACTCGACAAATCTGACGACATACCCGTCGTAAATTTACAGCAAGCCTTCAAGAATTTTATTAACAATGAGTGCAACCCTCAGAAACGATTTTCTTTGACGAAAAGAGACAGTCCTTGACTGCCTTTGTACAGCGATACAACGTTTTACCGTTTACTCTTCTTCAACTTCGTAAAAACCTGGACGATTTAGTAATATATAATACTACTATTATACTTTATATTTAATTTTACAATAGTAATAAATATGTTAGATATAAAATCTGGTGAGTGGCCAGGGAACACCTTTTAGCACGCGGTCACTGAGTGAGCTTAACCGAACAGAGTTCAAATGAATTTTTATGTGAATATGGTCCGAGCTTTTTACAGTCTGTTACGAACTCACTGCCCCTTTCTACGCATATGAATCTGTACATTAATTATAATACGATAGTCTTGTTATGTAAGACTCTATCACCGTTACTACTATAAATACCACCGATGCTGCTATTACCAACGTTTCCGTTCTGATAATTATCATTACCATTACTATACCCCTCTGGGTTCAACATTACTATAATTGTTATTATTATTATTATCATACTTATTATCATTATTATTCCAATCATTATTATTATCAGCATAAGAATTGTTATCATCGATATTATTGTAACTGCGAACATCACCATCACCGTTGGGGTTACGCGCGTCCGAAGGACCCAGGTCAGTCCTAAGGCCCTTTTCTCTCACCATATGGCCATAGCTACCCCTCCCTTCCACTCCGAGCTTTCATAATTAATACTTCTCGAAAAATCAACACTTCTACTCGAGTAACTAAACAGTCTAGAAATAAAGAAAACAACAGTAAACACTCTCAAACATTCATTTTTGAAATCCGAGACTTGACGATTTCAAATCGTTGCGGCCCATTCCGTAACACAGTCAAAATGAAGAGTATGCGAAATCGACTAAGTAGTTTGAGTGTTGATCCGACAGGATTAACCTTATTAAACACAGCGTTTGAGTGAATACCGAATCCCGATCTTACTACAGAGGCAAATATTCGTACGTGCCCACTGAGCAAGAATCCGAACAAGAAGAAAGAAGTGCCGGCCACGCATCCTGTAAGAGTCCGGAGAAACACGAACCGGAAGTTACGAGGGGGTCAAAGGACCCACTACTATTGGCACGGAATTGATCGCAGGATCGTCGCGGTAATTAATTGGATCTGTCTGAGTGCGCGCGCAGCTGACAAGGAGTGCTTCAGGACTGGCCCTCGCCGATTTTTATGAAATTTGGTGGGTTGGTAGGTGTATGTCTACAATAAGCGTAACTATAATTTTAGCCGTATATGGCCAGCCAGTTTTGAGAAATGTACGTGTAAAGTTTGGAAAAATCATATATTTCCATATATTTATATATTGGAACACTACATTCAACACTCGCCGTGGCGTAGCGGCAAGTTTACGAGACTTCTAATTTTTTGTCACAGGTTCAAATCCCGTCGCGGATATTTTTTTTTTTTTTAAGAAATATTGCATCCGACGTTACAATATGGAAATGTAGATTATTCTATGCAATTTTTCTTGAAATATTTATTTACTCATTATTAACAAAACAGTTTTATGCTGAAAGTCAAAATATGTATGTATAGTTTGAAGTATATGTGTAAGCAATACAGTTTTATTCTCTACCTGTACATACTGTTGAATGGACATATTTTTACTTTCAGCATAAAACTGTATTGTTAACAATGAGTAAATAAATATTTCAAGAAAAATTGCATAGAATAATCTACATTTCCATATTGTAACGTAGGATGCAATATTTCTTAAAAAAAAAAAAAATATCCGCGACGGGATTTGAACTTGGGACAAAAAATTAGAAGTCTCATACACTTGCCGCTATGCCACGGCGCTTGTTGAATGTAGCGTTCCAATACGCAAATATAAGGGAATATGTGATTTTTCCAAACTTTACACGTACTTTTCTCAAAACTGGCTGGCCATATACGGCTAAAATTATAGTTACGCTTATTGTAGACATACATCTACCACCCCACCAAATTTCATAAAAATTGGCGAGGGCCAGTCCTGAAGCACCCCTTGTGAGTCGCGTGAGAGGACCGGGACGCTCGGAAAAACAGTTGCAAACACGGCCAGTCCTCTCCGCGGCCAGTAGGGTGCTTTGTTGGAAAATTCGCCAATTTTTCAACAGATGCAGCCGCTCTGCAGCCGCTCGGTGACACCTTCGTGAATACCGAACAAAATAATATAATAATAATAAATGTAACATTAAAATAAGCTGATATGATTGCACGTTTGAAGCAATTGCATCGCACTAATTGTAAGCAAAATTTCGAGCGGCCGTGCTGACGCTGAGTACAGGGCGTTGCTGGAAAGAAGACGAGCGGACGGAATGCGCGTCTGATTGGTTACAGCAGGCCTAATCGAACACAATCATAAAACCAAACATACGCATTTTCTTTATTGGCTGAACAGTCACATCTACTAATCGGATCATATAGCACCGTCTGACAAAGGCGGAGCGTGCGGAGTACCCCTCTTGTCCCTGTGCCGTCCAGCTAGTCTTCTTTCCAGCAACGCACTGTACCACTGTCGACACCTCTCCATACGCGGAACAATTTTACTTTCTGCTTTGAAAAAGAAATGCGTGTTGCAACATTTCCTGAGCGTTCCGTTAAGAAGAAAAAAAATTCTGCTCTATCGTGTGGTATAATTCATAAAAAGTGGTGCAAAATTGGCGGTGCTCCACCTTTAATGACCGTTTAAATGTATTTAAACATTCATAATGTACTAAAAATTGATATTAACGTATTCAGAAAAATTTACAGAACCTTTATCTGGAAAAAGTTTAATACCTTTTACAATTACGTTATAAAATTTGATTAAATGTGGAAAATATGATTTTTTTCAAAACCAAATTTCTCGAATACTGAGGGTGATAAAAAAAACCGGTTTGCAGATTTGTAATCAGCTTACTAAACTCTATAAGAAACGCATAGTGGATGTCGAAACACAAATTGGCAGATAAACAGTGTAATTAGACGACTAAACTAAAGTATCCACACAGTATAATTAGAAGACTAAAGAAGTAGCTACACTTTAAATTGTTGATTCTATATAAGTAATGCCCATAAGGAAAAAATAAATTGCAGAAATAAATTTCAGAATTATTACGTAATATAACTTACTTGTTCAGCCTTTAAGGTGAGTTCTATAAATATTTGCTGTAGTTTCTCGTTTACAAAATTAATACAGAACTGTTCAAACCCATTCTTCTCGAAGATTTCAAAGCCATAGATATCCAGAATTCCAACTTCTAAATCATTTGCATCAGTTTCCATAGCCGAATTAATTTTCTGTAGAAACGAAAAATATTACAAAATTATCACTAAATGAGCAATTAGAATACTATAATTGTATGTTTATATAATACACTTAATCATTACTCAAAACTTGTACATATTTGTTACATTAATCAAAACTTGAGTATTGAAAGGGAGAAAGATTAGGTGGTCTAAACAAGGAACGATCCTGAACCTTCTGCTTGCCAGACAGGTGCTTTTTCTCTAACAGTAAGGTATACAACTCACTACCGATTTTCCCTTCCTAAATATAAGACATTATATGGCTACTGCCTACAGACAGTATACACTATACAGGATGTACCACGCAACTGGGACAAGCTGTATCTTCCAAACGGATAGAGATTGATAAACATGGTATAAGTCAAAATTAGATGGTATACAATGATGTATAATTTGGAAATAATTTTATGCATTTTTATGCATTGGTGCACCCGAAAAATACAATTGCACCTTTTTTTTTAAATAGAATCCTATAGTTTTGATTGGACTAGTGGATGCAGTTTTTTAATGTAAGACGCCACATGCTGTAACGTAGCCTAAGCAACGTGACTAAGGCCAAGGACGAAGGCATGTTCCAGGAAAAGACACCTGGAGTTTGCCTCTTAACACCACCCCCTTGGGCCCTTCAAAATTCAACCCCGGGCCTAAGGATCGTACGAAAAAGTCGAAGGAAGCAATTTAGGAAAAAGTCAGGGCATTCTATTCCGAACCGCTGGATTGAACAGACCTCAAATATATCTCCTGTTAGAACTCGCCTTGCGTTATTGGTTTATATAGTCTTACATTAATCTTTGCAAAAAAGTACTAAGGTACTTATGCTCTAATCCTATTACCTCAAAAGTTATTGCAGTTAAAAGTTTGCTAAATTACATTTCCGCTTATGAGCACTTTTTCGCTGAGATATTCTAGTGTACTATTACGCATTACAAACTACGCGTTACAATGTTTGTAAACATGAATCCACTGCTTGTATCAACTATTGTAAAATTAAGTTTTTCATCAGCAAAGGTCCAATCAGTAACTCAGTTGTTGAAAATCATTGCATTTGCGAATAGTGAACGAGTGCACATGTTCATTTTGTTTTGGCACATCTTTTTTTGGATTATTAAACGAGCTATTTTCGCGTAAATTAAATTGTAATTTGTAGAAGAATGTACGTAATGGCTGTTTTCTGTTAGGATATGTTTCATTATACAGCTTTCCATCATTAGAACCATTCTGATTACATTTAATAAACGAAATGAACATATCCACGCCTTCACTATTCGTAAATGCCATGATTTTCAACAACTGTGTTACTGAATGAACTTTTATTAAAGGCAAAGTTAATATTACACTAGTTGATATTTGCAGTGGTTTCATGTTTACAAATATTGTGATGCATAGTGTATAATGTGTAATAGTACACGACAATATCTCAGCGAAAATGTGCTGATAAGCAGAAATGTAATTTAGCAAATTTTTATCTGCAATAACTTTTTAACTAACAGATTTAGAGCATCAGTACCTTAGTACTTTATTATAGAGATTAAAGAACTGCAGCGACTAGTCCAGCCAAAACTGTAGGGTTCTATTTAAAAAAAAAGTACAATTGCATTTTCCAGGTGCATCAATGAATAAAAATGAATAAAATTATTTCCAGATTATGCATCATTGGATACCATCTAATTTTGACTTATACCATTTTTATCCATTTCTAACCGTTTGGAAGATACAGCTTGTCCCAGTTGTGTTGGACACCCTGATACTATTATTTATGTTCAAATTTGAATTAACTCAAATAAAACTTAACGTATTTTATTCATCTTTAGTAAAAACTAGTATGTCTCGTATGCAGCTGTGTCCACGATTTTTCTGCGTATAGAATTCAAAATATTTTTTGTTCTTATATCTTGTAGTCGAGCGAATTCTCTGTCGACCGTGCAGGCGCCGAGGTTTGCCACCTAGCGGCTGTGCGTGAACTATTTCCCCGTGGACGACTCGTCGTCACGTCGACAAAAATAGTCTCATGTTTTTTATCGATATATTATTTATTTCGCGGTAAAATATAGTATATGACACTCCGCAAAATGTAAAGGAACTATTGTGACAATTTCATAACAATCGTTTTAGTAATTTTTGAGATTTTTGCGAACATACAAGCAAACTCTGCCTCTTTGTTATAATTGTAAGATTGCTACCTATTGCGAATTATTTGAATTCTTAAACAATCTAAACAGCGCAATTATTTGGAAAAGTTGAAGGAAGAATGAAGAATCATAGTATCTTACTTATTAATGTTATTCTCTAATTAGACTTTATGACAATATATATGTATATACTGTTAGACCTTAATTATCTATCTAACAATAAGAAATGAAAAATTTAACAAGGAATCTTTAATACATGCTTTTAATATAACAATAAATATTTTATGGATGCTCATACGTACTTTAACCAAGTAATCAAAGAGTCTAGCATAAATATCTTTAGCTAGGGCGTCTCGAGTGTAAAGAGCTTGCTCCACATTTAACGTAAGATCAACACTTTCTGATTGACCTCCCCATTTCGATTCAAATTCGCGTGATGTTAATTTATGAGCTAATTCTTCCGCCGATATTTCAAACAAATATGCTGGAAACTCGAGATCTGAAATACAGAAACGATATGTATTGGTCAGCATTTTATCTTCATTTTGCACACCCAAAAGTCGTCAATACGAAATACTTAACAATGATGTATGTATACTAAATTCTTTATGCAGCCCGCGTATTAGTGTACGTTTTATTTTTTGAACTAATTAATACTTACATTGTTTATCAGCGATTTTTGAATAGTCCTCTTTTTCAATAACCCGTATGTTTCCTATATGAAGTATTCCAGAAACTAATCTCAAAATGTCATTTACTTCCGAATCAGTTATTCCCATCACGCTCAATGCTGTGCAAAAAAAACAAAATAATATTATCTATAATTCTCACAAAATATTCACATATATTATAATACATGTTTATAGCAAAATTGTAACCAAACTTTATATTGGAAATTTAAAATTTCATCTTGAAATCATTTTAATTCAGTATTTACTTATCACTAGACTGCGGATTTTTATGCAATTTAACATATTCAAGTTCGTAAAGAATGAAATTGTAACTGCATTAAAAATTTCAACTGCAGAATGCAGTACCGTTACAGTTGCATTTCATTAGCTACATGGAAATAAAAAATGTTGAAGTCTGGTGCATACCGTGCTCTTCCCCCAATTGGGAAGACGACAGGCATACAGTAAAGCTTCGAACATTGGCCCTCAGCTCGGAATCGAATAGGAACAGTTTGGGTATACCGAGACTACATTTCCAGCCTCGCAGCTCGCCTTTGAAGTTCGCCGAACAAAGACAAGGACAGAGAATACAAGAGAAGGATGGAATGAGAGTCAAGGCAACCGAGAGATTTAAAAACCAGCGTACCAAATGTTATAATAAAGACGACACTTAAATTTTTTTATTTTTAACTTTTTCTGTATGAAAAAGTTTATAACATATTGATAAGTTTGTTCTGATCAAAATGAGACCAAACATGATATAATTTGGATCACATTTACTTATTAATACTTATCGAGTAACTCATTTCATTATCGCTTCGAATGAATTACAAAAACGGATTGCTAGCAAAATACATGAAATATCTCTACACATTGTCCGTCGAATGTAAGCTGTACCTGGATAATGTGGGGGAACAGCCTACGTTTGATGGTCAGTGTGAGAATCATGCCTACATTTTACGGACAGTGTGAGAGAAGCAAGCCTACATTTTACGGACGTGGGAAACAGCCTACGTTTGACGGATGTGGAGGTACAGCCTGTTTAAGACTACATATGTACCGAATAACAATTAAATTTTTCAACTCAGCAAAATTTTCGGAAGTTTTAAAAATTTTTCAACATTTTTTTTCATTTTTCCCAACTTTTCTATTATTTTTGACAAAATGACTTTTTGATTCCTTGGAACGTGTAGAATCATATTGTGAACGAATTTTTCTTTGGCGATGAGTACCAAAATTTGCGTAGTTTTAACATTGTCCTTTGGGGGGTCGGAAAAGTGAATGACGCTCGTGACTTCAAATAGCCCTCTCTATTTCGATTTTTGTACATGTTTTTCAATTTGCTTTCATTTTCTTTTTTCCACAAGCGGTAAAAGAATTTCCTCGTCTTCTTGTTCTTCTAATAGCAATGATAGTAAATTTCGATTCATTTTAAAGATTCATTTTTTTTTCTTAATATGCAACCTTCTCGTTTGGTACACAACAATGTACTAAATAACTGAATGCGTCACACGCACACGTATTGGAAATGACTATCGCGCGTGGGCGCTGTATATACTCGAAAGCATGTAGCCGCACGCGTTTGACGCTTATTGGAAATCGCATCTGCGCGCGAACGCTGCGACTGGTCGTGTATAGGAAATCCTACGTTTAGACAGTGGTCTATTAGCATGCCTAAGTATCTCACTTTTTCTTTCCAGGGCACAAAAAAGTTATTCACGGAGATAGAGAATTTATTTTTGTTTCGTAGTTCCTTCTTCTTTCTTGAGAATAAGATTGCATCAGTTTTATCCAGGGTTGTGGAGTCGGAGTCGGAGTTCGGCAGGAATTTCTGATTACTGGAGTCGGAGTCGGAGTCGGAAAAAAATATGCCGACTCCGACTCCGTTTTAGTAAATTTTATAAAAATAAAACATGTGCTCAAAATAATTGAAAGTTGTAATAAAACTAAATAAACACTAAAAATACTACATTTGTATCAAATTGTATATTAAATATTAGTAATTTAGTTATAAACAAACATATGCTTATTATGTTGACAATTTATTATAAGTGCAGGAGTCGGAGGCGGAGGTCAAAAAAAAAGGGTGTCGGAGTCGGGGTCGGAGTCGGGCATTTTGACTGCCGACTCCGCAGCCCTGGTTTTATCTAGGTTGATGAATAGCTTCCATTCATCGAAAAATTTGAAAGTACTAGAAAGGTATGTTTGAATTTTATTCACTAGGACAGAGAGATCCCAGGACGAGGAATAGACAGCTGTGTCATCAGCGAATAAAGCTAGATGACATTTGGGGGATTGTAGAACGTCGTTTATATACAAACTAAACAGAATCGGAGCTAATATAGAGCCTTGAGGTACTCCTGCTGAAACAGGGTAGAATGAGGATTTATATCCGTTCATGTTAACGAACAGGAACCTGTCGGATAAGTAAGAGTATATTAGTTTACTTAAGCCTTTGTCAATGCCGATTTTATCCAGTTTGAATACCAACGCTTCGTGCCACACCGAGTCAAACGCCTTGGCCAGGTCCAAAAGCACCAGTGCGGCTGATCGATTCACATTTAATTCATGCATTATGAACTGTGTAATTCTCAAGATTTACTGTATAGTTGAATGCTGTTTTCGAAAACCGAATTGTTGGTTAATTAAAATTTTATTATTATTGTCAATATAGTTTGTGAGGATTTTGAAGACACATTTTTCAAAAAGTTTTCCTATAATGGACAATAAGCTTATTGGTCTATAGCTTGTAAGTAAGTCTTTGGGCTTTCCCGACTTAGGAATTGGCACTACTAACGTTTTAACGTTCTAACAGACGTTAGGTCTAACGTTCTGGTCTAACGTTCTTAATACTGAGAAACGATTGGATAGTGGTAAAGGGACGTTTCAATCTCCATTTCTTGATCTACTTTATGTAAAACACTATCCTCCCTCTTAGGTGCTGAAAGACTTTGGGAGGTATCTTTGATAGAATTATTTTCAATGATTTAGGTTTTGAGTTTTAAATTTGGATTAGAATTTGCCTTCGAGTGTGAATCAGAGCGAGGTATTGAACAGGTGGAAGGCATCCCGCCTTCACTTTCTTTAATATCAGTTAATGACGCATCTTTTAATGTAACTGATTATAAACAGTATTGGATTGGATGTTTCTATTTGTTTTAGATATGTTTACCATAGTCTGTGCTTCATTTAATAGAAAAGTGTTTCCCCCTTGGTTCAACTTACCATTTGTAAATTACTATCTTAGTAGGTACAAATGATGGCTTTATATACTGTTATCTGCTGCTTCATCCGACCAATCAGCACGCAGTGTATCGTTAATCGTCCAGGTTGCACTCGCGTACCTGAGTTGGTGGACTTCGGGCGGAAAAACATAAAGAGTTGCCGCGCGGTGACCACTTGCATTGGTCTCGATGCGCGTTTACCTGAGACTTCTCGACATAGTCGTCAAAATGGTAAAAATATACATGGTTTGAATTATCGTGATATTTGACTGTCCAGAAATCTCAGTTTACAGGATAAAAATTGACATTTACGCCTCAACAAAGTCTAAAAATATATAATTGCATAAAAATCTGCAGTCTACTCATCACTATCTAAATACCTTTCAATGTTCCTTGAAAGCCGTGGGCATCATTTGTGTCTTCTATCTTCTGATTTCCACCATAACTAAGATATTGGTAATAATCAAGTTTGGTTAAACCAAATTCAGCTGTAAAATATAATGTTCAATGTAAAAAATATATAGGATGTTTCACAACAGGTGTCAAACATTTTGAGGGGTGATTCTACAAGCCAAAAGAAGTCGGAAATCAAGATGGACGAAATTGCGCTTGATACTTCATTTTATAGTTATCCATGTTTAAAAATTGGGGTAAAAACGCCTGTCACGCGGCAGCCATCCGTGCACGTTCAGTGGCTGTCAGTGCATAACTTCACCATGTAGAGCGCTTACTTACCGATGTAACAGAAACGATGACCTACGATACGATGAGGTAAGACACTACGTCCTTGTGACAATTTATGAAAAACCAAACATATTTCGTTGACAGCATTAAACCTGTCTACTCGAAAAAACCACAAGGGCATATCAAAACCCGCCTCACGAGTTTCTTACGTAGAGAGGGTGAATGCAACTTCTAATACACAATTTTGTCTCAAATAATCACCCACACGCCCTTACACCCGCATCGTGATTATTTTATCCGCAAAGTCCATGTGAATTGCACGCACTATGATTGTCCCGTCCGCGAGTGTCCAGAAAAAAATGTTCAAAGACACGCACAGTACTCTGCACCTGAAAACACAGACGCAACGCGATGCAATTAACGGGACATATGTCTAGCGTAGACAGCAATCTGCCATTAATTCAGTTACAGTTTTAATGTTAGACTTAGTTTTAGTTTTTTAGATTTGTTTTTCTCCCTATCTAATATTTCTCTGTGTGTGAGTAAAGTAATCTCGCACTCGTGGGTAAAGTAATCAAAGTGTGTATGTGTGTGATTAAGTGGACTTTTGCGGACGGGACAATCTCTTTGCGCATGTGTTTTCATGTGTAGAATATTGTGCACGTCTTTGAACATTTCTTTCTGGTCATTCGCGTATGGGATAATCATAGTGCGTGTAATTCACATAGACACTTGCGAATGAAATAATCGGTGTGCGTATATGTGTGATTCAATGATCACTCGCCGGCGGGGCAATCGTGGTGCATGTACAAATGGACACGCGGATGAAATAATCGCGGTGCGTGTAAGCGCGTGTGGGTGATTTTTTTGGACAAATTCGTCTATCAGAAATTGCATTCAGCCTCTCTACGTGCGGATCCCGTGAGGCGAGTTCTGATATGCCCTTGTCGATTTTTTATAGTAGGTAGGTTTGAAACATCCAACGAAAGGTGTGTACTTCTTCATAAATTGTCGCAGGAACGTAGTGTCTAATCGCATCGTATCGTAGGTCATCGTTTCTGTTACATCGACAAGCGAGCGGTCTACGCGGTTAGCTTGTCGTGCGATGACAACCACTGCGCGTGCATGGTTGCTGCCGCGTGACAGGCGTTTTTAGTCTATTTTTTAAACATCAAAAACTAAAAAATGAAGCTTCGAACGCGATTTTGTTATTCTCGATTTTCGTCTTATTACGGCTTGTAGAATCACTCCTTAAAATATTTTAGTTATGCTTTCTTTTTATAACACAAAAAAGACAATTTCTAATTAATAATTACATTTCATTTGTTCATTTGCTCCTGTTACAAGTTGGTAAAACACATGAAAATTTCTTTCTCCGTAGTTATGACAAGTAACTCTTGATTTTTCTAAAAGAAAATTCGAAATTTTTCCACCACTCGGCTGACCACCAAAATCAAATTGAATTTCTACATACTTGCCCTAGAAAATAAATATATTTAGACAGTGCACACCACATTAATTTCATTAACAATATTGTTTCACATATATTATGTTTCTACTTGATTAATGAAATATGAAATGAACAAGTATTTAATATACTTACAAATCTGCTACTGTTATTATTTCGGATAGTTTTCGCATTGCCAAATGCTTCTAAAAGGGGATTGGATTCCAAAATTATATCCTTTACTTTTTGTACACGTTTCCCACCGCCACTTACTCTTGAAATATAAGACATAATATATTTCGCTGCAACTGTTTTCCCAGCACCCGATTCGCCACTATAAATAATTAAATATTTCATATTTCGGTATTTTTCAAGTGGACGCAGTTACTGATTGTAATCACATACTTAATTTCGATAATCGTTTTAATAATCCCTATTATTCTACACATTGCGTTCAAAAATATTTACATCCGAATACAACACCATTAGCTCGAAAAATAAATTGAAACTTCTAACTGATAAAAATTCTTGCTCTGGACAAGTAGGTGATTCTTAACAAAACAAAAGAAATTGTACAAATTAAATTTATTTTAAAAGTCAGTAATGCACTTACAATGAATGCTTTTTTATGCAATTGAAACCTAAAGAATAATACTCTTTGAGTATTTAATGATATATTTGGAGATATACATGATAATATCATAGTTGAGGAATTCAGTTTATGTTCTTTTAAAATTGTTTTCGAAGGTACATTTTTTATTCCAAAATTGCAACTGAAGTGTTATTTGAACTTGTGGCGAGTACATCGCACAGGAAATTTTCGAAAAGAAAGGAAGGAGGAAAGAGGATAGAGCGTTTTGTCCGGGGCCTGCTAATGGACTCATCAGTAAGGCTACCTAGCAGAGTCATGCCTTAGACGCGAGATACTGAGGAATCAGGTCGTAGGTGTATATATAAGAATCGCAGGATGGTCGAGGACTTGCGGGAAAGTCGTGCGCTGCTGCTCCCTCTGCTGGTGAGGTCGAAATGTGCCGCCACAAACTCAACTAATAGGTGCTGGGGATTTGAATTGTTTAACCTGAGAAGTATCTACAATTCATTTTACTTTCTTTAGTTATTAATTGTCTTATAAATTATTTGTTGTTCTATTTGTAACGACAACGAACGTTCATTTCCAGCAGGACGACGACCAACGCCCACCGTACTCAGCATTTTGTACAAAAGACCAAAACCTCACTCCTCACTCACACGGGATACGTTCCGATATATTCCAAATTAATAATTAAATATTCAAATCTACTGCTAAATTAAGAGTCGAGAAACCGTATTTGAGGATTCTTTTTCTTTTTTTCTTAGTGGCGATAATCCCCGTCACATATTATACTGCATTAAACAATAATAAATATTCAGTAGTGCCTCATGAATCGATATGTGTCAATGAAAAGTACATTGCACTATACGCTATAGAAAGCGAATTGTAACAGTACATTTTTAAAAGAATTGTGTTAATTTTGAAGTATCTGTAACAAAACTTTCTATTTCTTCGTGTAACATTGAATTATGTTGTATCCCGGGTGTTTCACTACAAGGTGATAAATATTTTAAGGGATGATTCTACAAGCCAAAATAACTCGAAAATCAGGAATAACGAAATTGCGGTAGAAGCCTCATTTTTTAGTTATCGATGTTTAAAAAATTGGTCTGTGGGACGCTTGTCGCATGGCAACTTGGCCTACATATTGCAGGTCAGGCAGGGTGTGTTCAGTGGAGGTCAACGGCAAATTCTCGCTGTAAAACCCATATTTACCGACGTAACAGAAACGATGACCCACGATATCATGTGATACAACGCTACGTTCTTGCGACAATTTATTAAGAGGCACACGCGTCACGTTGTACAACATTAAACCTGGCTACTTGTAAAGATCCACAAATGCATATCGAAACCCACCCGACGGGATTCTCAAGTAGAGAGGGTAGATGCTACTTCAAATACATGATTTTGTCCTTGAAAATCACACAAATGCGTGCACAAACACACGCCGCGACTATTTTACTCCCAAGTGTCGAAGTGTTAACGTTGAATGATGACACGAGACTAGCTGCAGACTCTGCGTTTTCGACCGAAGTCGTTCAGAAAAACAAATTTCGACCACTTCAAATCACCAACCAGTGCCCGATGCCCACCCGTAAATATGCATGGCTTATGTCAAGGCCCCAATCTGATTGTGACCTAGCCATAAACCCTCCGAAAGTCAAACTGTGTCAGGCTATCTGCCTTCAAGTATCTTTGAAACAGGAGTTCGTTAATGTAAGGGGCTAAAGGCATATGTTGAAGACGTAGGCAGTGAAGTATGTATTTATATTACTCCTGACATCTTCTCCCGTGAGTATTTTTAGCCAATGTTTTCTCAGTTTGGTAGCGGTCGCTAACACGAACACAGACTTTCATAGGCGAGAAATATTTGTAACGTAGAAAGCAGTTCGTCTTCTTCATTATAGTTGTAGTTTTAGTTTCCGTTTGTTTTTTAAATTTGTTTTTTCTTCTTTTAAGTATTTTTCTGTGCGTACTGTGTGGATAAAGTAATCATACAATCGTGGTGCGTGTAATTCACATGGACATTTGGGAATGAAATAATCGCGTGGTGTGCGTGCGTGTGTGTGGATGATTTTTTAGAACAAAATCATGTATTAAAAGCAGCATTCATCCTCTTTACTTGAAGATCCCGTCGGGCAGGTTTTACTGTGCCCTTGTGGATTTTTACAAGTAGGCAAGTTTGATGTCGTACAGCATGATGTGTGTGCTTTTTCATAAATTGTCGCAAGAACGTTGTGTCATATCACATGGTATCGTGAGCCATCGTTTCTGATACGTCGGTAAGTGTATGTTCTACATGGTGAATTCGTCGTGCGTTGACCTCCACTGAACGTACCCTGCCTGATCTGCAATATGTAGGTCAAGTTGCCATGCGACAGGCGTGCCAGAGGCCAATTTTTAAACATCGATAACTAAAAAATGAAGCTTCTACTGCAATTTCGTCATTCTTGATTTTCGTCTCATTCTGGCTTGTAGAATCACCGTTTAAAATATTGATCACCTGCTGTGAATCATCCTGTATAATGTGAAAAGGATGAATAATAATGTCGAGTAACATTTGGTTCCAATCGTCCCAAACCGACAATTATACCATGCTCCATTAGCTGAAAATGGCAAACTTTCTCAATTTTTATACAAAATGAATGTAACCATGAATTCTACCTTTTTTAACCAATACTGCCAATAACATTCATCATTTTTTTACTGCTCCTATCGGATCTGATTACTGCACTATTAGAACCGCTGTACTGTATAACCCACTGCAGCTGATAGAAAAACAAGCACACTTTTGTTGTATATGAAAAAAGGACATGTGTCAAAAACCCCCTGTTATATTTCTGATAAATATATAAAATAAATCTAGCTTATATTTATTAAAGTACACAGTAATCTAGTACATTAGTACATTTATTTTACTTAATTTTAACTTTGACCCCAGGTGACCCGAACGATTCCAATGCAGCAATTATTTAAATTATCACCACACATTCAAAGATACGTAATGCAGTAAAGACAATGTAATTAATATATCAACTACAGAAACGTATTAGAACTACTACGACATTTGAGGAAAAAGTCAAATCTGTATTTTACCTGATAATGACGCATTGACTTTCATGATCAATTAACATGTTTCTATACATTTCATCCGCCAAACCATAAATATGTGGTGGATTTTCATAAGGTGCCTAAAACATAAGTAAGAATAAATTATAAATAATCCGCGTTTAATTATTGCAGTTATAGAATGTACATATTTATTACCATGTAACCCTTAACGCTCACATTTTTTTCTAATTCCTGGTACAAAATTATCATTTTCCTCGCCGAAAACTAAAGGTTAGGAATATTATATTAAGGGAGTGCATAAATGATTTTTTCTTTTATACAGGATGTACCACATAACTGTCGCCACGATTTTTGAGGCACTTCCGATACTCTGACAAAAAAATGTATGCAACAAAAGTTAATCAACTTTCAATCGGCTACAAATTGTAATATAAGAAATTTCCAAAAAATTATTTTTTCAATAAAAAGTCAAGGTCACGTTGACCTTTTTAAATGACACTACGTATTTTTGACTTCATATTGTTATAGCTGATGTTAAGACGAGTTCAACGACCTGCTATACTATGTCCTTGAAATGACCCTGAATCTTAAAATGTCGACTTAATCAAGAGAAATGTTATAGATAAAAATTATTGGCTGTGCCAATTCAAAACATTGCACACCTAAAGCAACGAATCCGTATAGCATGTCAAGAAGTTCGTTGTGACAGCATTGTAGCAGCAACCAATATAAATTTACTGCATCGTTCGGAATTGTGCTTATAAAACTATGGGCTACAAGTCGAGCATTTATTATAATTGAACGCACAAAGGTACTGCAACACTACACAAGGCGTCCTTTTGTAATGTGCGTATGATTAACATTTTCCTTGTTGAAGCTCACCATTTTGAAATGTGTAATTTCATCGAAACATAATAATTTTTAACGATAACATTTCCCTTGATTAAGCCGACATTTCAAGATTCAGGATCATTTCAAGGTCATGGTATAGTAGGTTATTGAACTCGGTGATCTTGACTTTTTATTAAAAAAGAAACATTTTTTGGAAAGTTGTTATATTGCAATTTGTAGCCGATTGAAAACTGATTAACTTTTATTGCAAACATCTTTTTGTCAGATTATTGGAAGTGCCTGAAAAATCGTGACGACAGTTACGTGGTACACCCTATATATGTATATTGATCTTATTAACTTTCAATACATAATAACTTTAGGTTTTAGTCAACATATTTTCCATTGTTGTCTGCTATCTTTGCCATTTTTCAGGCCACATGAATCCCACGTCGAAAAAAGTTTTCATCCTTTTAGTTGACAATGTCAACACATTCTTTAATTCTGGGCAAGATTCTGAAAATCTGTTTCAGAAGGGGAGTGCTGCATTAGCTTAAATAGGTGATAATCTGAAGGGAGGGTCGAATGAGTACTTTGGCAAAGGAACATATCCAAGTGTTCCGCTCCGATTTTGATGAAACTTCGCAGACTTATTATTTAGCAGGTGAAGATAAGCAGCAGATATTTTTTTATTAGCGGAGCTGTAACCCCAAGGGGTCATTTCATCCCATAAAGTTGCAGCTGGAAATGCTATCTCAAATACTTTCATAGATATAAGAAAACTTCCAGGGGACAAATTGGAAAAACTTCAAAAAATTTTAAAAGGTATCACAATTCACACATTGACAAAAAAACAGAAATTTTTTCCGAATCCGTCGTTGTGTAATATGATAGCTTTGCCTGCTACAGTTCGGTAAATTTTGTAATACGTACACCGCGCGGTTCAACATGAAATGCTGCGTTCATCATCCATACTAGCGATTAGTAAAGTTATTTAGAACTTCGAATACTAATAGAAATTACATCAGTACGCATTAATTTATGATACTGATAATAAGTAATTTAATACCTGTAAAAAAATATTCATCATTAGCAACACGATTGATATAATTCTATTTCGAATAAAAATTATGTATTTGTGGCATGTGTATTCTTTAATTATGAAATTTAAGATTAATGTGAGTATGATGGTGGGTAGCATAATATTACTACGACAAATAGATACTATTCGAAGTTGGAATATAATATAACGTTCAATAACCTAATATTGACTTGCTAAAGTCAAAGTAATGTTGAAGGCGGTGTTTCTTTTGCACTACACACAATAATGATGGCAGTATTTCCACAAATGTCGCAAGTTAGTGTCGAACATGCACATAAACAAAAGTCTACTGGTTTGTCAAAATGTGGAGGCGTCTCTTCTATGTAATCACTCTTAAACCACGCATATTTGAAAAGATCTGTAAATCTTGGCGAAGAGAATGACCATGTGTCAGAGATTGAAGCTAACAAGGGACATTACCCAAGTGTCAATCGCCGATCTTAATGAAATTTTTGTGAGTAGTAGTTCTCAAAAAAATATTTGACCCATATTTTATTATATCGGCAATCGTCCATATCTAGGGGGTGAAAATAGCCCCTGAAGTTGGGGGCGAAAAACATATTTGACGGTATATCTCAGAAACTATTGATCCTAGAAAAAAAGTTTAAACGTACGGTATACCTATTTTCTAATGATGAATTGCGCTGTATAATTAGTTTTCCGAAAAAGTAATTTGTTTAAAAAATATGTTAAAAATTAACATGTTTTTTCAAACTTTTCTGGTAAAATATTAATCAATTTGCATGAATTTTTGTGTACTTATACTATGGATCTTGCCAAAATATACGGATAAAACAGAATTTTCAATTTCACTCTTGTAAGAGATATTATTGCATGTAAAAAATTGGCGTGAAAGAAATGTTTTCTCCAATATCTCGAAAACTATTTGGTGTAGACAAAAATGTTTTAGATAAAAGTTGTGTATTCTTTTACAATAAATTTAATTACGCAAAAAAAATTTCTAAAATATTAATTTGTTTAAATTGTTATATTAAAAAGTATTAACTTTTTGCTCGTTTTTTGTACAAAATGTTGATCCATTTTCGTATAAATGTGTGATGATTATAAGTTGCTTAATTCTACAATTCCTTCTTCATTTTCAACATCAATAATTCTATACATCGGTTCATCTATTGTCTTGTCAAATACTAATTCCTGCTCCACTTTTTGTCTGCCTGACTTGCCTGTTTATAACCATTAATTATATCTATAAAAGCTTGAGCAAATTCAATTTCCTTGGCATTGGAAGGTATTTCATTTTTGGCGTTTTCATAATTATACGCACCCAACAGGATATCTATAATATAGATTGGATTTACTTTCATTTTTAAGTTGCTAACCCAGCAAACGTAGTACACACTATTACAAAAATCAGATGCAAGTTCCTGAAAAAATCTAAAACTGCATATGAAATGAAAGTAGAATTAAATTGGAAACGGTGGGATGTCAGCAAACTATTCCACTATGATGTTAGCTTCTTCCTGTCACAACAGCAGTTGCATCTCACAAGTCCATAAGAATTTATCGAATGATCACAAGCGAATAGGTCACTAGAATGATAGTTTCCACCAGGAAGAGATCACTTTTAACACCAAAGAGCAAAGTGTATACAAATATGCATGCAGCACATTTATATATTAGCTTCTTAAACGTAGCTTTAGTGCCATATTCCCTCTGTAGGTAAAGGAACCGACCAGTGTCTTCGCAAGTAATATACAAAAACGGAGGAAATTCCGGCCCTCGCAATTAACGGTTCAGGATCGAAAAAATAATCAGCTCTTCTGAGAGCTACCATATGTTTACAAATGTGGAAAACTTCGAGTTCAGCCTAATAAACATTATGGAGAGTTTTTACCTAAATGTGTTTTGGAACTTTTTTATGGTCCCCTGTAATTGGAGCGCGTACATCTTTTACACGACTGGCCAGGAGAATCTCCCTCGCAGTCCTTCTCTACCTGCCGCGGTAGTAATTCCTAGTAAAGAATAATTAAGAATATAGTACACAATACAATTGACAAAAATATCGTAAACCTTTATAGCTATTTCAGTGCTATGGACGAAGACATGTATTTAGTACAGTGAGCCTAATTTCCATCGAAAGGTTGAATCTATTAATTTCAAAGTATCCACCTTTTATAAGGATCCACAGTTTATGTTAACACATTTATACGAAAATCAACATTTTGTGAAAAAACGAGCGGAAAGTTAATACTTTTTAATATAACAATTTAAACAAATTAATATTTTAGAAATTTTTGTTACGTAATTAAATTTATTGTAAAAAAATACACAACTTTTATCTAAAACAATTTTATCTACACCGAATAGTTTTAGAGATATTGGACAGAACATTACTCTCACGGCAATTTTTTACATGCAATAATATCTCTTACGGGAGTGAAATTGAAAATTCTGTTTTATCCGTATTTTTGGGCAAGATCCACAGTATAAGTACACAAAAATTCATGCAAATTGATTATCATTTTACCAGAAAAATTTGAAAAAAACATGTTAATTTTTAAGATATTTTTTAGTCAAATTGCTTTTTCGGAAAACTAATTATACAGCTCAATTCAGCATTAAAAAATAGGCATACCGTACGTTTAAACCTTTTTTCTAGGATCAATAGTTCCTGAGATATACCGTCAAATATGTTTTTCGACCCCAACTTCAAGGGCTGTTTTCACCCCCTAGATATGGACGATTGCCTATATAAAAAAAATATGAGTCAAATATTTTTTTGAGAACTACTACCCACAAAAGTTACATTAAGATCGGCGATTGACACTTGGGTAATGTCCCCTGAAAGTGTCGAAACGATTAGATTTATTTCAACGTTTTGTGCAGAAATGCTTTGTATAAAAAATTCAAAATTCAAAATATTACTAATATGTATAGCTGGAAGTCCAAAGAACCATTACCGTTACTCTTCATAGATCAAGAACCAAATAACAATAACAAAGAAATTTAAAAACTAAAACACCTTCTCAATACTGAAATAGAAGTAGAACCTGTGTGAGCGTTAAGCGGTTAATTAATTCAGTTTATGAATAATTCTGAGTGCATAAAAAATTTACAGAATTATAAAAATTGTACATTCAATGTAACTCACCGCTCCTTGGTAAACTTCTACCTCTTTCTCTCCAAAATACGGCATTTGCTTGAAAGGATTTATCGATATTAATACGGGCCCAATGCATGTCTAATTATCATTAAGGAAATTATTTCTTTTTGAAATGACAGATAGATAGACGTATAGTTCATCTGAAACCAATTATAATGAATATATTTAAAATTGAAGTATAAATAAACTGTTAAACTGTTTATACATTTCGTAACGTGGACCTTTAACACTTTATACAGGATGCTTCACTAAAGGTGGTAAATATTTTAAGGGGTAATTTTACAAGCAAAAATAAGTCGAAAATCAAGAATGACGAAATTAGTGTGGAGGTTTCATTTGTTAGTTATTGATGTATAAAAATAGGGTCTGAAACGCCTGTCGTACGGCAACTTGACTTACATATTGCAGGTCAGGAAGGGTCCGTTCAGTGGAGGTCAACGCACAATAAATTCACTTTGTAGAACGCATACTTACTGACGTAACAGAAACGATGACCCACGATACCATACGATACGATACTACGTTCTTGCGACAGTATATGAAAGCGGACACATGTCAGCTTGTACGACATTAAGGGATCACGCTTACCTAGAAATTTCAAAATTTTCGATTGTTGTGTTTCGACGCTTTCTCTAAGTACATAGTCTTAAAAATGTTTCCTGAGAATTTCAAGTTAATTCGATTAAAATTGACCGAGTTATACGAGTTTAAAGTACCAGGCGTCATCGAAGCGTTCGGAACAGGTATGAAGCGGCAGCTACGGTGTAAACAAAGGCCGTTACTTTTTAAGTACGAAAGGTCCTATGAAGTTGTTTTGATAAACACAATAGATTATAAAGTCAACGAACACAAAACACAGAGACATTGACAGTATATCAGTTGGCGTCGAACTGTGCAGCCGAACGTTGGGTTCGGTAATTTTTCGCACAGTAAATTATAACATGGATCGTAAGAAAGGCTCACGTGAAACTTTAAACGCGTTTTCCTCGAACCACATTTTCAAAATCGGTGACCAAAATATTTTGAAAACCACTGCATCGATTTATTTCAAATGTTGCAGGCTTATTTTAGATATAACAATTTAGTCTTTAATTAAGGGATTTTTTCTTCTGATGCCTAGTTTTTTTATAGACAAAAACGAGCGATTTTTACGCTGAAAATCGATATTTCAATTTTGAGCGAGCGCCATTTTGTCGCAAATTAATTTTTCGTTACGGGGAAGTGATAAAGACTAGATAATTTAATGCTCTAACTAAATTTTCTTGAATTTTGGTTTTAAGATAAGCCGTTTCCAAACAGTAGTGGTCACCGCAAAACGCCTCTGAAAAAAATGTTTCTGGGAGATGGGCTGTATCTCCATAAATATTTTTTAATACAAAATTTTTATTAGCTTTATCGAAAGATATCTTTCCAAATATTGTGGTGTTGGTGGATATTTTATATATTTATGATAGCGTTTAGGCGACGAGAAATTCGACACCTGCTGATAGTTTGTCGTTTAGCCTCGAGGACAGTCTAGATAGGCGAACTGTTTAGACGCATGAATGAAAAGTGTGGAAGGATTGATGGGATGCATGGTGTGAGAGGTGCGTGCGTTTTCAGAAGTCAAGTGCCGAACGAATTGTGTGACTCTCTGGGAATGCATCTCCTCTGTATGAATCTGGTGTGGAAATGCGTGTGGATTGTGTATGTGTGTGTATAGATTTTTGGGACCTCCGGGTCACAGGGCAGAGGAGAACTGATTGAGCGATTGAGTGGAGAGTATTGCGTGGGGAGTTTTGCGTGGACAGTTGCGTGGAGTCTGTTTACGAGGAGATAAGTATTGTGTTGTGTTTTATTATATTAATATACAGGGTGTTTCACCACCCCTGTCAAATATTTCAAGGGGTGATATACAAACCAAAATAAGACGAAAATCAAGAATAAAAAAATTGCGTCCGAGGTTTCATTTTTAAGTTATCGATTTGTAAAAAACGGGCTAAAAACGTTTATCCAGCGGCAGCACTCCATACACGCACAGTGTCTGTCATCGCGCACCAAGGTCCCCGTACAGTGTGTTCGCTTACCGACGTAACAGAAACTATGACATAACATACGATGCGACAAGACACTACATTCTTGCGACAATTTATGAAGAAGCACACACCTTTCGTTGACGGCATTAAACCTGCCTACTTGAAAAAATCCACAAGGGCATATCAAAACCCGCCTCGCGGGATTCTCAAGCAGAGAGGGTGAATGCAATTTCTAATTGACGATTTTATCCAAAAAAATCACCCACACGCGCTTACACACGCACCGCGATTATTGTATTCGCAAGTGTTCATGTGTACACGCACCACGATCGTCCATTTCATCACACACATGCATTGCGATTATTTCATTCGCAAGTGTCCATGAGAATTACACGTATTATGATTGTCCCCTCCGCGAATGTCCACAAAAAAATGTTCAAAGCATGCACAAAATTTTCCACCTGAAAACACACGCCAGGCGATTGTCCCGTTCGCGAGTGTCCACTTAATCACACACATACGCACTGCGATTACTTTACCCACGAATGCGAGATTACTTTATTCACGCACAGAAAAATAGTACAAACGAAAAAAATCTAAAAAGCTAAAACTAAGCCTAACACTGAACGTAAAATTAAATTGAAAAAGAGACTGCTTTCTACGCGAGAACTATTTACATTAGCGCACACATGTTTTGAAGATACTTGAAGGCAGGTAACCCGACACAATTTCACTTTCACAAATGCGTAAATTTCATTTGTCTGCAGATTCTAGTTTACACTTTCTAATTTAGATAAACTTGAAAATGTTATCACAGTTCCGTTTTTACTTAACTCGCAGAATGTGGAATTACCACTCACGGACCAATCGCGATGTGTGTGTTATCGGGTGGAGACTATTGTGCATGTCCTGTCTTAAGCGGGCACTCGGTATTGTTCTGATATGCCCTTGTGGATGCGTGCTTTTTCATAAATTGTCGCTAGAACGTAGTGCCGTATCGCATGGTATCGTAGGTCATAGTTTCTGATACACGGGTAAGTATGCGTTTTATATGGTAGATCTGTTGTGCGTCCGCCGCCACTGCGCACGCCGCTGAACCCCAAATTGCTGTGCTACAGGCGCTCCTCAGCTGAATTTTAAATATTGGTAACTAAAAGATGAAACTCACACAGCAATACAAAAAATTCATCTAGAACAAGTGGCCTAAAACAAGTAGGCATTCAAAAACACTGCAACGCATTCTGTACACTACCAGTAAGGTAATACAGTAAAGCTTCCCACATTGTCCCTCAGCTCGGAATCGAATAGGGACAGTTTGGGTAGACCGACACTACATTTCCAGCCTCGCAGCTCGCCTTTGTAGTTCGCCGAACAAAGACAAGGACAGCGAATAAAAGAGAAGGATGGAATGGGAGTCGAGACAACCGAGAGATTTAAAAACCAGCGTACCAAATGTTATAATAAAGACGACACTTAAACTTTTTTATTTTTAACTTTTTCTGTATGAAAAAGTTTATAACATATTCATAAGTTTGTTCTGATCAAAATGAGACCAAGCATGATATAATTTGGATCACATTTACTTATTAATACTTATCGAGTAACTCATTTCATTATCGCTTCGAATGAATTACAAAAACGGATTGCTAGCAAAATACATGAAATATCTCCACACATTGTCCGTCGAATGTAAGCTGTGCCTGGATAATGTGGGGGAACAGCCCACGTTTGACGGACAGTGAAAGAATCAAGCCTACATTTTACGGACGAAGTGGGGGAACAGCCTACGTTTTTGACGGATAATGAGAGGGAACAATCCTAAATTTTACGAATAATGTGGGGGAATAGCCTACGTTTGACGGACAATGGGGGAAAGTAGCCAACGTTGGCGGACAATGGGGAGGAACAGCCTAAATTTTACGGAAAACGTGGGAAACAGTCTACATTTTACGGGCAGTGTGAGAGAAGAAAGCCCACATTTTACGGACGAAGTGGGGGAACAGCCTACGTTTTTGACGGAAAATGAGGGGGAACAATCCTAAATTTGACGGATAATGTGGGGAAGTAGCCAACGTTGGCGGACAATGGGGAGGAACAGCCTAAATTTTACGGAAAGCGTGGGAAACAGCCTACGTTTGATGGTCAGTGTGAGAGTCAAGCCTACATTTTACGGACGTGGGGGAACAGCCTACGTTTGACGGATGTGGAGGTACAGCCTGTTTAAGACTACATATGTACCGAATAACAATTACATTTTTCAACTCAGCAAAATTTTCGGAAAAGTTTTAAAAATTTTTCAACATTTCTTATTTTTCCCAACTTTTCTATTATTTTTGATTCCTTGGAACGTGTAGAATCATGTTGTGAATTAATTTCTTTTTGGTGATGAGCACCAAAACTAACGTCCCTTGGCTGCATGTGCCAAGTGCAAGGAAGTTGAGTCATACGTGTTGAAGAAAAATGATACCGATCCTTCGAGAATTTGTTTATAATTTTTAATATTACAAAATTAATTTTCTAATTGAAACATATTAGCCTGTTTTCGTGAAAATAGGTAAAAATTACAAAATTCAAAGGTCCTTATTTTTTAAACAAATTCGAAACCAGCAAAATGTTGACTTAAACCCCTTCTAAATCACGGACTATTTGAAACTCAACAAATTTTTCAGCCATGTTAAATGATCCAAAACTTTTTGTGTGTGAAGTCTATTACATACGTACTTATATACATACGTACTATCTCATTATAAAGATAATTTAATGTAGAATATTTTACTACTTTACAGTTCTGTGATTTATAGTGTATTAGAAATATTGTACTATTATTATTTCAAACGTGACTAACAACCCATTTTTTAATGTAATCAAGGCGATAATGGCGCAAAATGAGTTATGCAATAAGTATGAAATAAGTAAATGTGGTCCAAATTATATCGTGATTGATGTCATATTAATCGGAGAAATTTCAATATGTTAAACAAATTTTCAGTTAAGAAAAAGGATAATTAAAAAAGTGATGTTATTGTATTATGCTGCCAAGCCGTGAACTGTCGTCAAAATAAACGACGCCGCGTATCGCAATACACAAATCACACGCTTGACTGACTGTGCCATAGGCATAGGAATAGCATAGTGAACAGTGTGAGGGAACCACCAACAGGGACAATGTGGGAAGCTTTACTGTACATTCTTCAATGGCTTTCGATTTGTAGTAAAGTTTGTATTATTCACATCTCTTTCTGATTTTAAATATGTGAATTTCTGAAGTTTTTAGGAAAATAGCATGTACTTCTGAAAAAAGAATGTATTCGTGAAGCCCGAGACAAACTCGAGCATCGTTCCAAAATGCAATTGGCTTTCCGTACGTTAATCTCGGCCACTGTTTCTGTATTCAATTAGCGTTGCGTTAGTCTACAGCTCCGCTATCACGAGGAAGAAAACTCCCAATGATGAAATAAAAAAATCGCGAGCCGCAAATCAAGGATTTTGAGAAAAAAATGTTATTATTTCAAAATACAAACAACATGCTAATATCATTCATTTCAGTATAAGAAATACGATTTATCAAATTATGCAATGCCTTACACCTATTTCCATAAAAAGCGTTTATTAGTGATAGTAGAGCGGTGTTTGGTTTTATTCATGGACATAATTGAAAACGTTTTATTACATATAAATATATCGCATAATATATAATAGTTACAAATATACAAAAAGATTTTTTACCAATTTCGATAACCTTTTTAATGTTTTCTTCCTTTAGTTATTTATAAAGTTAATGACACTGCTTTTTCTAAATTTTGTATTCATAAATTCCGAGAACATTGCAATATGATTATTTGTAATTAAAAATATACTAGTACTTCTTCCAGTTTTACAGAAAATAAGACTTCAATTATATTTAAATGACCCCACTCTTCTTGTATCAAGCTAATCTCTTCTTGAATTTATCAATGAAAAGAGAAGTTATCAGGTTGTCAACTTTTGAGAAAATTCCAGCGGACCGCATTGAGTTATCAAGCAACATGTTTCGCAAGACTGGTCTACAAAGCGCTTAAAAAACTGAATCCCCTAACTTTAACGTATAATTTTTTTAATTAAACATACTTGACACAAACGAATGTTTTTAACATGATTGTACATGGCCGTCAGCTTCGGCATTAAATAGTTTGCCAAAAAATGTTATATACTAATATATTAGCAAGGGAATTGCAGTACTACAAGGAAATCTATGTGAAGATATGTGGAAAAATACTATGTAATAAACTAAAATACAAATTAACTCTGTACAATATAAATAATAATTAATAAAGATGGTCGGGCATTCAGATAATGAATTAACCTGGTTAGGAACAGTAATACCAACACGAGCTATTTTCATAAATTTATAAAAATGCAAAATTTTGGTTTTTGTATGTATTACGTATTTGCATTGTACACAATTAAAATTATACTGTACATTAAGTTCTCATACGCCTGATAATAGTAACGTCTTTTTTCTTTGACGCTTCTGTGGATAAAAAAAAATTGTTTGTTCGCGCCGTTTGAAAGCAACGCGCGTCTGTGGCGACCCCATCACCCGCGGCGACTTAAGGTTCAAAACAGAGACCAACAGTACCGACTAAACGCTGCACAATCTCAAACTGCATATAACACTAACGGGAATGACAACAGCTACTGTGGCCTCGTACAGAGTAACAAAAGGGTCGACACAGCTCTGGTAACACGCGTACGCACGCAACTGGATTCAGATTCACATAAAGATTTATTAGGCTACCGAAAATTTCTGTCCGCTTAGCGCACATTTATTCTATCAATAAATTAATAATTTAATTTGGTAATCGGCCATGTTTATCAACATCAGAGCTGGCGGAAACGCTTAATGTAGCCCGACAAACAATTTCAGATCACATCCGACAGCTTGGGTTTGTATACAGTGAATCACAAAAATATTCGAACGATAAGGTATGTTTAAATTTGATGCTCTATATCTTTGTTATTTGTATATGGAATGAACTCGAAATTATTGCCTTCGATAGATTATTTATTGTTTTTGCAAATGTGTAAAAATTATTTATTTATCTTAATATACTATATAATATTAAACATTAGATGAAACCACATCCAATTTACGCGTTACAAAATTATTCGGACGGATACTTCGTTTCTCAATACATTTACAAATAGTGCTTGACTATTTTTCTAGAAATGTTCAACTCGAAACGTATAGTTTGTTTTACAAGTATGTACGTCGCATCGGGTTGAGAACCAAGCGGCAGATGTTACCGTATAATTCAGTCATTATACTGTCGTTTACCGTGAAAATGTATCGGAAAAGTAAAAATGTTTTATTTAATCTCCGCCAACGATTTTTCATCGGGAAAAAGGAAAATTGTATCGCCAAATCGCTGCTTTGCTTAATTAAAAAAAAGACACGGTGGCAGATATCATTAATAGATATGAAAACGAAGGCAGGATTGAATCACTTCCACAAAGTGGTTGGCCAAAAATAATAAATGTGAGGGAAAAGTGGAAGATTATTCGAAAAGTAAAAGAAAATTCACGATTGTGTGCTTCCACATTAGCAGCAAAAGTTCGAGAAGAAAGTGAGAAAAATGTAAGCACACAGACAGTTCGGCGATTGCTTAAAGAAAATGCTTACATTAGAGGAGTGGCTATTAAGAAACCGTATATCAGCGAAACAAATAAAAAGAAACATTGACTCTCGCAAAAAATATGATTTCGAAAGAAGAGTCATGGTAGAGTGACGTCATTTTCGTTGTTGAGTCGTAAATTTAACATGTCTGGTTCGGATGGGCACCGCATGATGTGGCGCAAGCCAAATACAGCTCTAAATCTGAAAAATTTGCGAGCCACTTTCAAGCATGGTGGAGGAAATGTTATGATCTGGGGTGTACATCGAGCAGAAGAGTAGGGAAACTTGTTTTTATTGAGGATATTATGCATAAGTACAGATATTTACATATTTTAAAAGAAAATTTAATGCTAAGTATAGGTATTGAATCAGCATAGGTATTGAAAGAAGTTTCAAATTTTATCAGGATAATGATCCGAAGCATAAAGCACGGATTGTACAAGAGTACCTACTGTATAATTGTCCGAAAGTCTTACAGTCTCCACCCCAGTCCCCTGACTTTAACCCTGTAGAGAATCTATGGGATAATTTAAACAGAAGAATAAGAATAACACCGATAAAGAATAAAGAAGAATTGAAAAAGAGATTACTAGACGAATGGGAGAAAACAAGTACACAGTACAGTAGAGCCTCCCGTATCCGAACTAATAGGGAGACAAATGTAGCCGGATAACAGAATTTTCGCCTAATAGAACAATCACTTTTTTTTATCCTAAACTTCGTTTATTCAAATAGAAATCAACAACATTGACAGTTAGTTCCAATATTTAAGTATCCCATATTTTCTGGCTGCTAAATCACATAAGTTTTCACGAAACGTCTGTTTGGATAACAGAACATTCGGATAATAGAACGTTCGGATATTACGATATTCGCATAATGGGCGTTCGGATACGGGAGGCTCTACTGTATCTTCAAAAAACTATATTTCGTATGCTCAAACGTTTGAAACATGTGATAAAAGAAAAAGGTTATGTTACTAAGTATTAAAAATAAAATTATATTTTGTAAAGTATTAATTATGTATAATGTCCGAATATTTTTGTAACGCAAAAAGTAACTGTGATCACATTTAATTTATAACATTATTTTATTACATCAAGTTAGTTAAATAAGTTGTACATATTTGTAAAGTACAATAAATACTCTATCGAAAGAAACAAGTTTGAGTTCATTTCTTCCGTCATTAACAAAGATATAGACCGTTAAAGTCAAGCATACCTTAGTGTCCGAATATTTTTGTGACTCACTGTATTATTTTCTTTTACTTAAAAAACGAACAGAACTTTTCCGTACACCTAATATTTCAAACTTACTTACAATAGATTCTAATAAATATTGTTCCCTGTTTATATGCTCGTTGTGCATATCAAAAGATTTCGAGGCCATAGGTCCGCACCGCTCGCGGAGCCTAGTGGATATTCAGGAAGTATTTTACATTTTGCCTGTTGCGTACCGAAACGCGAAGACGTGTGATCCGTGAAAAGTTCGCGAGTGGCGGACCGCGTAACCTCACTATAGAGCGTGACACGGGGTCGAGACACCACGAATTTTAAAGAAAATCCGTTAGCAAAAAGTAATTGCTTCAGTATCTTGTATTTTCGACCTTACGAACACGATCTGCACCCTGCGCAAGTGATTTGTAGAACAGATAGCGGCCTACGCAATTATTGTTGAGGAGCCCCTGCGCTCACTTCAGTACACCCTGTGCAAGAGTTATGAAATAAGCGACTTCGACACCACTGTCAACAGCCAAAGATCTAAGAGTTGAAATTCTCAATCCTTCTTGTCGCAACAAACAAGAAGCTATTGTATTTTGTAATTTCTTAACGTAATAAATGTATCGACAATTCACTTTGTTTATAATATAAATATTTCTCTTGGGTAATACTTTTTTAACAGATAAAGTTAGAAGTTTATTAATTATTCGTGAGTATGATGATTGGTTAGATTTCAAAAATAATGTAATAAAGGATACAAATATGTAGTCATCTATGTATCTTTTCCGCAGATTTTCAATAATAGCCTCTTCAGTAACTTTCGGGAGCAAAACCATATCATCCACTCCGGAAACTTTGACATTTTGACTTTGCCAATGATGCACCTGTAATAAAAACAAAATTTCGGTTAAAATGTCAGTTAAATTTTCACACACATATATACTTATAGCCAAAGAAGTCTCTGTACATATCGTTAGAATTTCTTAGACTAGCGTTGTTTTCTCTTAACACTAAACCTTCCAAAAATTTATATAGAGGGTATCTCAAGTCGGGTAGTACAATTAGACAGGCGCTGATTCTGTACGCAAAAATAAGTCGAAAAAAGAGAGCATAAATTTTTTCCGTTTGAGGTATCGTTTTCGGGAAAACTGGGTTTAAAACTTTGCCAAGTACATGTGCAAGAAATTCTCTAACTGGCCGACTGAAATAAGATGGAGCACCATCGTGCATGAAATAGATTGTGTAACGCCTATGTCGAGGAATGACATGTCGTAATTCACTTAGAAAACGAGTACGTAGAAATTGTAAATAATTCTGACTTATCAGTGATGCAGGGAAATAAATAGGGCCGAGAGACAAAGATATAGAAAACACCGCAGGCATGCAACAACTGCCAGGGGATCAAGTTACACTAGCAGAATTAAATTCATTTTTTAAGCCACCTGTATTGGAATTCCATTACGCTGCTCCGAAAGCAAGTGAGAACACAATATTCACACGAATATAATGTCTTTTTACTAAACGGAAACTATAATACCATTTTCCAAGAGAACGATTGGGTTGCGGCACATGGTTCCTTTGACACTTTTTATCCTAACGGCGAGAGCTACACAATGCAATAGAAAAAAATTTTGACCTTGAAATTCAATGCCAAGGTCAATTTTGCGGAACATTTTTTTAACAGATCTCCACCGATCCGAAGATGTAGAATCACCCGTGTAAGCCGTGACATATACTTTTAATACATCCTGTACATATATGGTTTCAACAGTGGTCAATTCGGAACTTTTCTACTGTATAGCTTTCGGAAGCGGAAGAACAAAATTTCTGCACTGACCTCACTTTGGAACGTGTTCTGACTCTTCTGTTGCTTAAGTTCTAGGCATGTACGGCCTGCATCACGCAATTGACACAAATTGGTGCTTCCGCTTCGTTAAAGACAGAACAAAATCGTAGAAGGAAAACCCAAATGGTGTAAACATATCTATCTTCTATGACGTCATTTTTTACAACTGCGTCCGGAAAATGTAATTGTACTTGTTTTAAAATAGAATTACATATTTTTTTATACAAATTGATTCTTCAGATCACTCTGTTCTTAAGTTTTCAGGTTACATGATTGTTACTTACTCCCTAACGTGTTTGCCTCATTTTGTATACGTGATTGTGTTAGAAGAGTCATTCGCAATATATTGACGAAGAGTGATCAGGTTTTTAAAACTCATATCTGTGACACCACCATCGTTGCAGAATTTGGTCTTACCGCAAATTATAAATTCGTACTCGTGCGGTTTCTTTCACGACGAAGACAAAAATTGATCACTTGTTAATGATAAAGGTAACACAATATCACAAGCGAATTATGAATTTAACAACGATTGAGTACTTGAGTTCCTGTGGTACTTGAATCGATGGAAGAAGATAGGTAAGTCGAACTGGAGAACATCGGAAAGATGAAGTCTGAAGACGAATCTAAAGGTGGAACTACCAATGAATTTTCTTCTGAATTTTTAACATTTCTTTTGACTTGTAAGATTTTAGAAATAACTTTTTTCAAATGATTTCTTGCTAAATCTTTTTGTTTGCTGTTCAAACATTTTGAAATCCTTGGATCTAAAAATAATTAAGATCTAATTTTCTTGCTAAGCATCCTTTGTGTTTTTCCATTATCAATTTAAAAGTTATAAAATATTTGCAAGAATCTCCCAGAAGTAGCTGATTATTTAGCAGTTTTTCAGTAATTTCTTTTATCGCAAGAAAAGTGTCAATAATTTCATAAACGGTTTTCCAATTTTCGTCATACATTTTTAATTTCGGAAGCATATTTGCATTTTGTAGACAAAGGTTCTGTGTTTTACGAGTACTTCTAACATTGTTATCGAGGAATTCCATCGTGTTGGAACGTCAATAACAGGTTTAATGAATCCCATATTTGTGTAAGGGAGAAAAAATTGGGTGGTCTAGACCTGGAATCGAACCCGGGACCTTCCACTTTCCGGGCGAGTGTTATCCCACTAATTGTAAGCTATCTAACCCACTACCAATTCAATCTCCCTAAACTCAACACACTAAACGGCTGCCGCCTACATTTGAAACGAGATTTCTAAAAGGATGCAAATAAATACTCAAGAATATGAGGAAATTTTGTCCTTCGGAAATTGTTCACAATCAGAACAGTTTTATAATGATTTCGTGCAACCTCTCTTATAATGTCCAGTACAGTAAAATTTTCATTATAAAGTCTCAAATCAGTAAAAAAATAAAAAATAGGATTACTTGTACTTACATATATGTTGGCGTACGTAAAATTTTGCATATATTTCTTGCATTGATCATAACATTTTGAACTACGTCGTGTTTTCGAAGTACTTCATTCACAGTTAATTGTAAAGTATGTGCTGCACAACGTACTGTTTCAAATGAATCAAAATGTATAGCATCCAAAGATTGAGTAGATGTTTCATTTTCACTTTCAGTTTCATTTTCATTTTCGTTTTCATTTTCGTTTTCATTTTCTTGCGAAATATCGAAACCACAATCTTCCCGTAACAGATGAACTGCTTTTATTAAATTCCTTCCGTTATCCGTTGTAACATTATAGATTTGGTTCACATCGATATCATACTGTTGAAGTACATAGAAAATTTCGGTTTTCAATATTTCTGTAGTGTGCCTATCATTAAGTTCAATCATTGCAAGAGTTGTTGCATATCAACATAATTTATGTCAAAATTTTTTATTCGATCTAATTGTTAACCTCCCGTTAACAATCTTATGGCGGAAGGTGTTGTATGCCAGCATAATTTACATTAGATTTAAGAATCAGTTTTAGATAATTCGGCTTCCTCATCCTTCCTCAAATACCAGAAATCAATCTCCAGCAACAAACAGTCCCAAAATCCTTCAATAGCTAATGATTCATCCTCGCCAGTCATCCTCGAACCTCGAACTTGTGACCTCATCCCTTAGTGACCACTAAACCCAAGATATCCCTACTTCTCTATTTTCCCGATCCTATAATACATACCATTTTTCCTCAGATCTCAGAGAACTTTTGGAACCGTCTTAGGACGACTATCTGCACGTGTCACGCGAATACTTTGTACTTACTTTGTTACCCGTGTTACACTTCGTCTAATTCCGTTCAGTTTGTAACACTTATTAAATATAATAAACGACAACCTCAACGGAATACAACAGAGTCTTAATTATTATTTTTTGTTTGTTTAATGAGTTGAATATTTACTCCCATCACAGATCGGTTTAAGCGAGTAACCAGATTAATTTTTAGAGATATAAATTTACCTTTACATAAATTTTGAATTTGCTTTTTATATTTGCAACTTTTGTAGCAATAATATCGACTACGTTGTGAGAATTTATTATTCCAATATTTAGACCTTTAGAAACTGGTTCCACGATTACTCGGAATGCTTTTGAATCTAACAGTGTGAATGGACGGCTTCCTTTAGGTACAAGATTCACACAACAGTCGGTTATTGTATCTTTATTAATTTCTATTTGTACTTTTTTCATTTTCTTTGGACGTTCTATTTTATCTTCCATGTCTTCCGTTTCTTCGTTCATTAGTTTCTCATATGTTTCATTATGAACATTCTTAAAAAGTTTTTTTAAATTAGTCAAAAAAGAACCTGAAAGTAATTTGGTACACATTCTACACTTTTCCTGGTTTTGCGATCATAAGTATAGAAACATCTAATTACTGTGTCTTTCTTACGCCCCATACTGTTAAAAAATATCCGTTATACACTGATGAATTATACAAACTGAACTGTATTGTAACGCAATAGCAGATCGACTAACCAACGATGATGGTCAAAACGCAGATATTACACTACTTTATAAATACAATGTTTCTATTCAGTAACATCCTTAGCTTCCTAACCGTTGTTACGAAGTGATATTCACTGATAACTCCTCGGAGTTACTGTAACTCGGACTTTAGATGAATAGGCAAATATTTGAAGTAAGAATATGCTTCTTTTATTTTATTTGACGTTTACACGTATAGTGTCTGGGATTAACCGCCCTTCGTGATCTGACTTGGCTGTTTATATACTATTTAAAAAGGACGGTTTTTTGGTGGGGGTGGCTACAGCGGCTCCTGGTCAGGGCTGCTGGCTATATTAAGTGATATCCGGCCGGCTGCATCTTTCTTATCGGAATCTTTGGCGGCGCGGATATCTGGTGCTGTGGTACTGGGGTGTCTTCGTCCCCTCTCTGTGGGAAACGGTCCATGGCACGGGAGCATAGGTGTCTGGCCTCTTAACACCGTTCATTTCAAAGAGAAACACAAACAAGAAGGGAATTATCTTCGTAAATATTACAAATAAATAATACAATATTTATTTAATATTGTTGTGTACTATTTATTAAATAGTATTCAGTATTTGTTACAATGTTTGAGAACTTTTTTTATATTGGCAAGCAAAATATCTGTTCGTGTTGTATAATAGAACAATTTTTATTTTTATATTTTATAAGTTCTATTCAAACTAAAACTTTTTTCAAGAAGTTTTCTTTATCTGTTCTCATCGGAGCTTGTAATGTGAGAACATTTTTAAAAAAGTTCCACATTTAATAGATTCCAATATAGCTTATTAAAAAGTTCCAGAACTCTTTCGATCCCTGGTTTAAAGGAACCGCCAGTTATTTAATTAAATAAATTTCAATGCGCTGATACATCTTGCTTTCGAATTGCGAAAGAACAGAGAAGGTTCAAGGGGCCCGCACCCCCTCGCCCTTTGCTCGTGCAACTTGCTCTCGAATTGCGAAGGAATAGAAAGTTCCGGAAGGTTCTAGAAGGTTCCGCTACGTCTTCCCTCATAAACACACACACAGCTCCCTTTCCCCGGCACGGCACACACGCGTGCGTGCGCGCACCCGATATCCCGAACTCCCAGAATGGGTGCAGCCTATCTATTAGATAATGAGTTTTCCGCAGATTAGTGATAACCTTGTATTAAGAATTAATACTTTTTAAGAAGAAGTAGGATCCGTTTGAGGTCAAGACTACTGGTAATCCAGTTTGAGTCCTCACAACTGTCACATTGTATGTAATTAATTTTTAAAATCATTATTTAAATTTAAATTCAAACTGCTTCAACTTTTATATCAAAGTAAATCCTCATATCGATTTCAAGTATAGTGAAGCACAGAGTAGTCACATAAATCCAATTACGATTTCCGTGTCGGAGACCTCGGAGTTACTTATTCCCTACGATATTTTACGGATTATCGGTCACTGACTGTGAAAACAGGGCGAGGCACCTAAAACGATAGAACTGAATATTTATGCCAGTATTGGACATACAACAAATTTTTGAGAGAAATTTTGTTGTACTATTTAAAGAGATGAACATTATAATGTAAAAAATACTCTCTATTAAAGTCATCGTCAAGGTCATTTAGACTATCGACGTCTTTTTAAACGCCTTATATACACATTATGTATCATTGATTTGGAAGGTAAAATTTTGTTGAAAAAAGGTCAAATTTTTTTTAAGAAAAAAACTGTTCAAAATTGTTTAACGCATGTTTATAGCGCTTATTGTACCATTAAACTTTTGTTTGAGACATTTTTTTCTATCTCTTATACTTTAAGATTTATACGCGAAAAAGTAGGAGCGCCTGTTTGACTTTAAGGTTAGTTTTCACACCCTTAAAGGGCGATTGGGCACGAATGAAACATACCGTTATTCTTGTCTGCGATCACTCTATAAACCCACAAAGTCTCGTTCCAATTCGTGAGTCAGCGTTCGTGGTGTTCTCTTGTTAGTAAATTAGCTTCGGTTACAAACGGTATGTATTTTATTAAGAATGAGATAATAATTACAATATATGGGGTAAAATTCCTAGTGAAGTAAAGAAATCGATGACGGAAAAAGTATGCATACAGGTGGCATCTATCGGGAAATTATAACTAAAACAACAGAATGAGAGGAAGCCTTCACATGTTCATAATTCCAAGTTCCTATCACATTTTGTTCATTGTTAGCGTCCTTTGTTAATCAATTATTATATGTTGCCGTAATGAGTTCTAAGAGCAAAGAAACTACGACAGAAGAAAGAAATATTATTAAAGTAGTGAAACGAAGTCATGCCACTATCCAGTACATCTTGAACAAATATAAAAATACGGGTAGAGTCGATAATAATCGTCGTTCTGGAAAACTGACTAAACTAAATGAGAGAGACAAAACATTTATTGCATGAAAAATAAAGAAAAATCCATTGGAAAGTATACCTAAAATTGCTGCAGGAATGAAAGTAGTAACTGGAAAACAAGTCTGTCCAAAAACAATATCCAACAAACTTAAAGTAGCAGAATATTTTGCACGAGTAGCCAGAAGAAACCATACGTTAGTAAAGTAAATAGAGAACAGAGAATACAATTCGCAAAAACTTACATAAACAAAGCAGTAGATTTTTGGAGAAAAGTAATTTTCTCGGACGAAAGGAAATTTAACGTTTGGGGATCAGATGGACGGTAATTAGTATGGAGAAAGAAGGAAGAAGAATTAAATAATAAAAGTATCTGATCAACAATAAAGCACGGCGGTGGTAGCATCATGGTGCGGGGCTGTGTAGCTACGAATGGGTTAGAGAATTTACACTTTATTGATGGAATAATGAACAAATATAAATATTTAAATATTTCAAAATCAAATTTGAAAAAGAGTGCCGAAAAACTTGGTATTTTAGATTCATACTACGACCAACAGGATAACGACTCAAAACATAAATCGTATTTAACCCTTTAGCCACTACAGTGGCGCTTCGTTAAAAAACGTGACCCAGAGGGAAGCCAGTATAATGGCGCTTTGTCCCAAAAAATGAATGAGCAGGAAGTTAGTATAGTGGCGCATAGTAGCTACAGAATTAATTAAAGCATGCTTGTTATACATATAACTCACCCCATGTTTTGAAAACCCCTCCGCAATCTCCCGATGTCAATCCTATCGAACATACAGGGTGTCCCTCGACTCGTAGTCAATCGACTGGGAGGTGATTCTACATGCAAAAATAGGTCGAAAAGAAAGAATAAATTTTTTCCGTCCGAGGCTTCGATTTCGAAAAAATTGAGGTCGAATATTTCCCCAGTACATACGTACTCAATCACGTGTCGACTTTACGAATCTCGCTATACACTCTTCTTTTGATTCTTCCTTGTGTTTAAAAACATAATGGTGACCTCCATTGATGGTCTATCGTTCGTACTGTCTTATTGACGGTATGAAGTAAGGAAGTAAATTTTGTATAAAAGACAAAATGCTTGCTATTACAATAATTTTATTTTATTAATTCAAAAATTGCTAAAAAAGAAATATTCGACTTTAATTTTCTCGAAAACGAAGTCTCGAACGAAAAAATGTTATTCTTTATTTTCAACTCACTTTTGAATGTGGAATCACCTCCCGTCGGTTGACCACGAGTCGAGGGACACCCTGTATATGGCAAGAACTGTAATGCCGTTTGCGAAAATATTCAATTTCTAATAAATATAGTTTAGAATATGCATCGGTAGAACAATGAACAAAAATCGAAGAAAACGTGACTAATAATTTAGTTGCATTGATGCTCAGACGGTTACAAGCACTTATAGATAATAAGGGATACCCTACTAAATATTAAATATTATATATTTAATTTAAGTATTAGAAAGAACTTGATGTATGAATACTTTTTTCTTATCGATTTCTCTACTTGTTGGGAAATTTTACTCTGTATATTGTCATTTTTAATTAAGACTTAATAAAATATATATTATTTGTAAACTAAGTTATTTACTAAGTCTTGACATGTTTAATTGTTTAAATAACATTATATAAACAAAGTTAATGCCGTTTAAGCTAAAACGTATCGCGGTGTATGAAGAATTTCTTTAGATACTGTACCTTTTACATGAACTCCGGTTTAGAAAATTATCGTCGAGTAGTAGAAACCATATACATAATACCAATTTAGTTCTCTCGGGCCATCAGGTATTACTCGCGACAATGTTAGAATATTAGTAGCACAACAGCATAGTACAACAAATATATGGAACAACGCAGACATTGGATCGATCGTCACGGTACTGTAACGTGATCGTAGTATATCTCGTTAACTCGATTAAAATGAAACTTCCTGGGCGTTGCTGTAGTCGCAAATAAACTATTACAAATCGCGGAAATTACGAACAGTCGCATAGGGGGGTATTTGCCCCAAAAAATTGTCCAAAATTATTTTGAGTTAAGGGGGATTCTAGTGTAACCGGTCAAAAAAATCGATTTTTTTTGCATTTCTCTATAGTTTATGGTCTGGAAAGTGTGTTCCCAAAATATTATGGTTAAATTTGCAAAATTCTCAAACGTATAAAAGAATAAAAAATGACGTCCATACCATTGCGTGACTGCATGGAAAATTTTAAAGGCATTTTTCTCGAATAAAAGAATTTAGAGAAGCTAAGAAACCAATATATTATTTGGTTGAGACGTGGATACATGCAGGTCACACTACGGGTAAAGTCTGGAAAAATTCAAACGTTACTTCGTCACGAAGTGCATTTTTAAATGGACTTTCTACGGGTTTGAAAAATCCCTCCGGCAAAGGTAAATACCTTATTATCTTTCATATTGGTAGCGATAGTGGCATCGTTGATGATGCGCTGTGGGTTCTTGAATCCACAAAAAGTACTAACTACCATGAAGAAATGAATTCTACTCAATTCGAATAATGATTTACAAAAATTCTCGATAAACTTGAGGAGGATTCAGGTATTGTTATGGATAACGCTCCTTATTATTCCCGAAAAATTTATAGAATGCCTAATAGTGGTTGAAAAAAAGCAGACATTCAACAATGGTTGCATAATAAAAATATGAACTTCTCTCAGGATATGGTGAAGGTCGAATTGCTGCATATTGTAAAACAGCACAAACCAACAAGTGATTCCTATGCAGTAGACGAAATTATAAAGTTAAAAAATATTATTGTACTTAGGCTTCCACCTTGTCACTGCGAATTAAATCCGATAGAAATCATATGGGCCCAAGTAAGAAATTATGTTGCAAAGAGAAATGTAACATTTAAACTTGCAGCACGAAAACTCTATTTTATGAAGCACTAAACACAGTTACTGAAGAAAATTGGAGAAATTGTGTTCGATACGTCGTTACAAAAGTTGAAAACAAATTTTGGTAATTAGACCATATTACTGAAAGCATCATTGAACCTTTTGTTATAAATGTAAATGATAGCGACAGTAGTTGAAAATTAAGTACAGAATCAAATTCTGAATAAAGAAAGTATTAATTGTTTAAAATTTGTTTTATTTATTGTGTCATTTATATTCACATTCATAACAAACTTACAATTAAAAAATTTAATTAACACAAAATTTTTGCGACAATTACACACATTTCGAGAATCCCGTCCGGAAAGTGTTACAGTATCTGAAGGTTGTGAATACGCTCCTGTCCAAATCACGTGTATTTGTTTACCTCTACTGACTCGACTGGTTCGACGGACTATACGTGCGTCCCTACGACGAGTTACTGTGATAGGGTTAATTTAATGAAAGCAGGGGGATACCAATAACTAAACCCCTCTAGTAAATACAACAAACAACAGTGAATTTGTGATGTGAATGTGTGTAGGTATGAGTGTTATGTGAGTGGCAAAGTACTGGACGGAATTTATGTTCGCGCCGCGCGTAAGTGCGGATACTCCGGAGTTTTGATTACATAGCCATAAATGAATGGTTGTTGTAGATTAATGATTGTGTACAAATGTTTGTGTAAGACTGAAGACCTTAGACTGATTTTCTGAATTTGGCAATGGACTATGGAAGGCACGAGCATTGCAATTTTGCCGTGGAATGTGTGATCCTGAAAACCAGTCAGAGTTGCTCAAGGGTGCCAATCAACGCTAATCGGAAATACTACTGTCGATACCTGCTTGCGTATCGATGAGTTTATGTAAACACAAAAAATATCGGCATCAGTGGTGCACATCAGGTTGCGTAGACCTGCGACCCCTTAGATATGTACTTCCCGGTTGTTAAGTCCTTGATACAGCCCGACTAATTTCGAACCCGTATGAAACTCTTAGATATTGCACGATGTGCCGTCTAACATCAAAGGATCGCCCACTGTTGTGGAAAAATTATCTTGCTGGATGTAAGGCTGAATATTACTTTATTGTTGTCGAATCTGACTTAATCACCTTCCAGTCTAAGCTGTTCTAACTAATTGTTTTTCTGATATCTATGTGCTATAATGAGAAAGCAAAAACAACCTTTCGCGCGTTCCAAAGCAAATCTGCTCCAATTTGCAACTGACTCTATGGCGGCTTGCTGGAGGTTTTTAATAGAGAGAAGAGTGATACGGAAGGAAAAAGGTTAGAGATCGTTTCGTCCTAAGTCTGCTACTTGGACTCATCAGTAAGGCTACACTAGTAGACCCGTGCCTTAAGCGCGGAATAATTACAGAAAGCTTGAATAATATGTACAGGGTGGGGCATGTAAGTGGGAACACCTAAATATCTCCGTTACTTATAATCGTATGAGGAAACATGTTAGGACAAGGTTACACTATTTTAACAGGCACATCTGAGGGTTTTTCTCAACAATTTCTTCTCAAGACCATTTTTTAATGAGATGTGAAGGTCCTGGAACTGTATATTTTTGTTCAGTTAGGCGTGTAGCCCATTTCGAGACGAATTCATTGGTCTACGATATGTTGTCTACGATATTATTGATTTGCCATTGTTCAAATTCTCCCTTCGTTCAACGACTACAAGATTTTTTTCGCCGAAGAAACTCATCGGCACGGACATAAGTCATTCAGCAAAATGAAAATTTAAACGCGTTTTCGAAGATGTCGATGTCAACGAAGCCGTGATCATGGGGCTTCCATTACTGGCGGCATCATTCTACGATGCCGGAATGGGAAAACCGGTGCTCCGTTATGACAAGTGCTTTAACAATGGTGAAACTACACAAAAAAGTAGTTTAAGATGTGTAGAATACAATGAAAGTAAAATATTTTGAAAATAAATTTCCTTTTTTTTAATAGCCAATCGGAACTTACTTTCTGGATGCGCCTCGTAGAATGTAACAACATGTTTCGGAAAAACTAGCCGTGTGTTCAACGGTGCTTGCTTTTATGCAACCTGTTAATGGTGTAAACAGAGTAGATGCTGTTTTCCTAAAAATTTGAAGAGTGAGGTAACGTCACATTTTATCAACAAATTTCGCCTAACACGTTATTCTCATAATTGGCAAATTTTTAGAGTATTTTCATCGTTTTCTAAATTTTCTAACATAATTACATTACACCAAAAAATTTGACAACCATTAATTAAAAAGTCATTTTTTAATCAATTATGCTTGATACTTTCGAAAATATGCGAGTAACCAATTAAAAAAGAAAATCTTATAATTATTACATTCAAAATATGGTTTTCGCATAAAAACCCTACCATCTGATATGTTTTGGATGCTAGTCCCCTAATTACAATCCTTTACGCGTAAACTTTCAAAGTAATTTCATACCAAACATCTAAAATATTGTCCAATATTTCTGATAGTTCATTCCTAGTTTAAAACGAAGAACACCATTGAATGTTTCTAATTAGTGAACAGTAGGTATATGTAACATAACAACATGCAGTTACGAACCTGCAACCAACTTTCAGCCTAAAAAATCTTAGTTAGATTGGTTAGGAGAAAATTAAGACACTTATATGTAACCAGCACGTAAAACAGAAGAATATAATAATAATTTTCATCTTAAGCATGTTAAATTACTTTTAGCAACAGCCTAACCAAACATTAACTTTCCCGAACCAATGAATAATTATAATCGGAGTTGCAAGATGGAAACCCAAGACATCATGCATTTTATTATACAAAGCCGGCGAAGTATACTGCATCGTCATGCACAACTGTCGCTATTTGCGCGTATAATTTCCCGAGTTTTTCATCTGAATAACAACGCCAGAATGAAAGTTCTAAAAAAAACTCAATAGTCTTTAAAATGGCTTTCTACAAGCATATGTCGTCTATACAGCCAGAAGAAACCCTGTCTTTTAGATGTCTCAATGCCCTACTCCACTCTTCCTTAATTGCCTTTCGATTTCCATCGACCGCTGTTTTAAGTTGCTGCATTCTTCTGTTAATGAAGTCATTTTAGATTCAAAACTAGTATCGCTCTCGTTATTACTTTAATCAATGCAATTAATTGTAGAAATGTTAGGAATGGCAGCATTCCTTAGTAGATACAGTTGTGAAAACTATTTTCTAAAATATATAGACTGTATATGTACTTTCTTTAACTACACAGGATAACTACACGCAACTGTTACGAGTCATAGCTCTCTCTTCAGTGCAATTAGAAAAAAATGTTAGAGGAAAAAGATGAATAATTAAAAGAGCACTATACAGGGTGGTCCGAAATTCATGGTACAAATGGGATCAGGGAGTTTCTGTGGCTCGAAATAAAACGAAAATCAAGAATAACGAAATTGCGTGGGAGACTTCGTTTTCGAGAAAAATGTATTTGAAACTCAGTCGAGTACGCGTGCACATCACGTTTCATGTATCCTTCGCATACCTTAAGAACGCGTTAAGAAGTAAGTATTGATAGTAAACAGTGCCTGACATTGTATCTTGTGCAGAAACGGTCACAGCAGCGATCCGTAGTGAAATCCGTAATATCGGTTATTAGTTAAGTGCACGCGTACTCGACTGAGTTTCAAATACATTTTTCTCGAAAACGAAGTCTCCCACGTAATTTCGTTATTCTTGATTTTCGTTTTATTTCGAGCCACAGAATCTCCCTCACCCCATTTGTACCATGAATTTCGGACCACCCTGTATTTGTAGGATCATACAGGGTGTTTGACTACTGCTGGTAAATATTTTAAGATAATAATAAAAGAATTTTGCCAGGCACAACTGAAATTAAAATAGATAACTGTACTATAGCTTCCAGTGAATCAGCTCGCTTTCTAGGAATTATAATTATAACTTTCGTTTAAAACGCATACTGATCTAGTTATAAAAAAATGTTCAAAAGCCCTTAATTTAATCAAATTGCTCCGTGGCACATGGTGGGGATTGGATCCTGAAACCTTAATCAGCTTGTACAAAAGTTTTGTCCGTTCTATCATCGATTATGGATCCTTTGTTTATTTCCCAACACAAAAATACCTGTCCGATAAGCTCGAAAGAATTCAACACACTGCAATTAGGCTTGCGTTAGGCTATCGAAAAACTACTCCTTTAAACAGGCAGAATCCAAGCTGCCTTGTGGCAGAATCCAAGCTGCACCTTCTAAAAGATAGAGCTACTCAGCTATGTCACTGCTTCTTGGCAAAGGCTCTATCTAATCTAACTTCTCTCACGTACAAAACAATTAAAAGTTATTGTAATCTGGTCACTAAAAGTAGGCAAACAAAATGTACTAAAATGCTCTGCGAATGCCTTAGGGCAACACAGGTTCTTCAAGAAACGGACTCTTATAGTAACTTTAACATCTATTGCAATGACTTCGAGACAAATATGACTTTGATCCCAATAGACACTACCTTAGGTACTCAAATTAGAGGTTGTAACAATGGTAATGATATTTTCAATGACCTACTCGGAAAAAGAGACACCTACACTATTTATACAGACGGTAGCAAAAGTCTCGGTTCTAGTAGTGTTGGTGCGGCGTGTATCTGCCCAGAACTAAACATTAATTTAACGTGGTCCATTAACCCATCTGCATCTGTTTATACAGCCGAATGTATTGCTCTATATAATGCTCTTAATATCGCATTAGAACATCTAGACCATAACTTCCTTATTTTTTCGGATTCACTCAGCTCCCTCCTAACGTTACAGTCTCCTACAACAGATATCAAAACTAATTCGTACATCCTAGAAATTAAAAGAAAATACAATCAGTTTATCAAGAATGAATACAACAGCTCCATGAAACTGGTTTGGATCCCATCCTATATTGGAATAAAAGGTAACGAGGATGCAGACAAATTAGCTAAATCTGCAACTCACTCATACTCCTTTGACATTTCCAAAGTTCCTTATACTGACCTACGTGAAAAATTTAAGAAGAGAGCGAAACTACAAACAAATGGGAGTCTAAAAAATCAAGGTTTAGTCAAAGGTAAAAAATATTTCCAAAGGTTCTTTAATGAGGGTTCCTTTCCCTGGTATGCACATAAAAACCCCAGTAGAGCATTTATTGTTACAATTAATAGAATGCGAGCTGATCACTACAATTTAGCTGGCTCTCTAGCTCGCGTTGGCATTGTAAACGACCCTAAATGTGTTTGTGGTCGTGAGGACGAGAACCTGAATCATGTAATCTGGCAATGCGAACTGTATAACCCTGAGAGGATTAAATTAATAAAGCCATTACACAAATTGGGATTCCAATTGCCGTTTGACATCGACTTGTTTATAGCCACGCCAAATATTAAGGCATGTACCTACATTTTCTGTTTTCTGAAGGATTGTAATCTGCGTATCTGAATAATGTTTTGTTGTATGTACACCATATTTCTGTGTCTATGATTGTGTAGCGAAATGAACCTGAAAGGGTTTCAATTGCTAAATATAAAAAAAAAATATTTTAAGAGGTAATTCTGCAAGCCAATATAAGTCGAAAATCAAGCATGATGAAATTGCGGTGGCAGTTATCGATGTTTAAAAAATGGATTCCGAAATACTTGTCGCGTTTAGAGGGGGACATAACATAGCTCGACCAGTTTTTATCTGGGTGGAGACAGAGAAAAATTTAAGTTCATCTCTAGTTTTTTAAAGGCGATGATACATTTTTGTATTGCACTACGATAAAGGCTACCCAAGGTCACTATGTGATCTACAACAGATGTTCGAAGTGATGACCACTTGCATCAATGCAACATTGTAATCTTTGAACTGCTAAATCACGTGCACGTGTTGTCATCTCTGGATTCATTTCAGCGCATGCCGTAACGATTCATTGCCTCATATATTCCAGTGTAGTTGGTCTTTCCTGATACACGACATTTTTTTGGTCTAGGACTTTTTGGAAAGGAGATTTTTCACGAAGAAAAGGTATTTTACTTACGGCTAGCGTGGCGAGCCTTACGGAAGAATAAATACCGATTTATTCTATTCAAGGTTAGCGTTGATTATATATTTTAACTTTTTACGTGTATTTTACAGCCGATAAAAAAAATACGCGTCACTGCTTTTCAGCTGCTTAATAAATCTACGAAGTTTCATAAAAATTGGAATTTCTCTTGTTAGTGGAAAAGCATCCGCCGGAAAGCGGAAGATCCCATGTTCGATTCCTAGTCTAGTCCATCACCCAACTGTTTCTCTGTTATAGTAGTGTAAGACAAAACACAGTTCATGATCAGAATGTATTTATTCGTTTCAAACAATCCGCTCTCCTGACGAACGTGTCGGTTATCGGACAAAAGACTTGTTCGTCTCGTGCATGCAATCAAACAAATGAGTACCGTCGCGTCGACAGAGGATCCATTCCATCAGCGTAGGAACCGTTTCATTAGCGTAGGACTGTTCTTACGTATCGTTACAATAAAGATGTATAATAAGGAGAAGACGTATTGTCACAGGACATTACATGTTCTACCGAAAAGTTGTTGGGCACACGCTTGACAACTCGTAGAGTTACATCTTTGATCGAATGAGTTTTCGCCAGGAGGAACTAACACTGGCTTTCTTTACTTATAATATTTATTTCAATTGCAGTGACGGACGAAAGTATTCGTACAGTGAGGAAATCATAAAAGTGATACTTGTAATTTGTAAATGAATAACTTCATTTGAATGAATTTTGTACATTTAAAGTAATATTCCACATAAATATGTATAAAAAAAATAAAGTTTATATTCTATAATTTACTAACTAATTTGAATAGAAATTCATAAGTGTGTATTATTTGCGGTGGGCAAAAATATTCGTACATTAATGAAAACTGTTATTAATATTTGGTAGGGAATCCTTTCTGTTGAACAACCGCTTGTAGTCTTCCAGGTATTGACTCCCCTATATTTTTTGTAAATACAGGAGGTATATTATTCCATTCTCCTTGTAAAATTCGTTTTACATGCTCTTTTGACGTGATACGGTGTGTTCGAACGTACACACATTTTTCTAGTTCCCACCATACAGTGACTCACAAAAGTATTCGAACGCTTATGTTTGCAACGTTTAATACGCGAAATGTGTATGTTAAACTAAAGTATTTTCGGCAGTATGGTATCCGTAGCAAAGAAAACGTCTCAAGATTGTCTCTGTAAAATTACAGTAACGCTTCCCACATTGTCCTTCTGCTGGCAATCGAATAGGGACAGTTTTGGGTATACCGAGACTACATTCCCAGCCTCGCAGCTCGCCTTTGTAGTTCACCGAACAAAGACAAGGACAGCGAATAAAAGAGAAGGATGCAATGAGAGCCGAGGCAACCGAAAGATTTAAAAACCAGCGTACCAAATGTTATAATAAAGACGACACTTAAACTTTTTTATTTTTAACTTTTTCTGTATGAAAAAGTTTATAACATATTCATAAGTTTGTTCTGATCAAAATGAGACCAAGCATGATATAATTTGGATCACATTTACTTATTAATACTTATCGAGTAACTCATTTCATTATCGCTTCGAATGAATTACAAAAACGGATTGCTAGCAAAATACATGAAATATCTCCACACATTGTCCGTCGAATGTAAGCTGTGCCTCCACATTGTCCATAGAATACATAAGCTGTGCCTGGATAATGGGGCGGGGGGGCAATGTGAGAATCAATCCTACATTTTAGGGACAGTGTGAGGGAACCAAGCCTACATTTTTCGGACGTGGGGATACAGCCTGTTTAAGACCCCACATATGTACCGAATAACAATTACATTTTCCAATTCAGCAAAATTTTCGGAAAAGTTTTAAAAATTTTTCCATTTTTTTTTTCATTTTTCACAACTTTTCTATTATTTTTGACAAAATGACTTTTTGATTCCTTGGAACGTGTAGAATCATATTATGAACGAATTTTTCTTTGGTGATGAGTACCAAAATTTGCGTATTCTTAACATCGTCCTTTGGCTGCACGTGCCAAGTGCAAGGTTAAGACTACATATGTACCGAATAACAATTACATTTTTCAACTCAGCAAAATTTTCGGAAAAGTTTTAACCATTTTTTCAACATTTTTTTTTCATTTTTCACAACTTTTCTATTATTTTTGACAAAATGGCTTTTTAAAAAGTCATAAAACGATCACTGAAGATTTCGTACTTTTTTCGATAAAATACAGAATTTCAATATATTATAAATACATATGAGCAAAGTTATGGTTGGGTAGGTTTGAAACTCGACAAATATTTCAGCCACGTTAAATGATTCAAAATTTTTGTGTGTGAAGTCTATTACATATTTATATACGTATCATCTCATTGTAAATATAATTTAATGTAGAATATTTTACTACTTTATACTTCTGTAATTTATAGTGTTTAGAAATATTATACTATTATAATTTCAAACGTGACTAACAACCCATTTTTGTAATGTAATCAAGGCGATAATGGAGTAAAATGAGTTACACAATACGTATGAAATAAGTAAATGTTGTGCAAAATGTATCGTGTTTGGTGTAATTTTAATCGGAAAAATCTCACCAATATGTTAAACGAAATTTTCACATAAAAAAAGTAAAATTAAAAAAGTTGTGTTATTGTATTATGAACTGCCAAGTGTGAATTGTCGTGAAAAGAACCGCCGCCACGCATCGCATTGCACGAATCACACGCTTGACTGACTGTGCCATAGGCGTAGGAATAGCAATAGGGTCAGTGTGTGCGTAGTGCCAACTGGGTCAATGTGGGAAGATTCACTGTATTTCCATTTCGGCTGGGGTCTTTCCCACGCATAATTGCGGCCATCCAAACTAAAAATGTTAAATTTGCATTTATTGGAGAATATAACTGTACCCCAGAAGATAGTCTGTATTGATACACTTTCTTGCAAAATGTAATCTCTTTTTCTGATTTGCCTTATTAGTGTACGGTTCTTCCATGCAACTGTACCGTGAAAATTATTTTCTCGTAAGTCTTCTACAAAGTTCTAGGTGAACATCTTGTCCAAATGCATTTCCGACCACTTCCGTAAGTTTCGGAGCCGATATATCTGGGTTCTGTTTTATTTCACGAATAATAATGTTTTCGTCTTGACGAGTCAACTTTCTTTTAGAACCTTTACGGACTTCATTTGCAAGAGTCCCTGTATTTTTCCATTTTTCTATAATGCAGTGGATCGTAGATTTACTTCTACTAACGAGATCGGATATTTTTTTATGTGATTTTTGTTCTTTATGGAGTTTTAATATTAATTCTCGCTTGCACTTCTGTAATTCCGACTTCTTCGTATTCATAGCTTCTACATTCTGATAACTGCACGCAATTATAACACGAAAATTACTAAATGATGTCTTAACATCAATTGAGTTTATCAATCATAACAATTGTTGCGGAAATTCATTGTAAATACCGTTTACCTCTAAGCGGTCGAATACTTTTGTGACCCACTGATGGTGCGTGCTTCTACTAAACGTATTGTAACTACATTTGTCCTTGAATTATTTCGTAATTTTACTGAGATAATCTCGAAACTTCCCCCACGTTATATATAACATGTTATTTTAAACGCTTTAGTTTAACATACATGTTTCACTTATTGAATGTTAAAAATGTAAGTGTCCTAATATTTTCGTGAACCACTGTATGTGTACCGAAATTGTTGAAGAACAATTTCCAATTTTATAATGCAATCTGTTTCTATTTATCCCAACTACTGGCGGTACCACTAATAACTATTGCACGCTACCACTAACATTAATTTAATACTAATTTAAGGAACTGCTAACGCTAATACTAATAACTTTTCTAATCTCAGCCTAACACTAATTGTATATTAATTATCGCTATTATTCACTATTTATTGTTTTTAACCAAATGGAATAGGTTTTTCTCTGTACGAAAACGTTGTCTGTTTCTGTCGATTATAATTTCCTTCCAATTCGAAACTGCGCGCCAGTTGCTCAGGAATATAACTGAACTTTACGCTCTGGTCCATGAGGCTCAAGGATCGCTCTCCGTTGGTTTATACGTTAATACGTTTCTTTATCGCTGAGGCTCTCTAGCTGAAGTAAACCAAACTGGCACGTTGTTACGTGTCAATAGCATTAGTAAGTAGAAGGTAATGCGAATCATCGCGGTGACATATACTTCACCAAGGATGCGTAACGCATAGCGCGAAAACATCTGAGTATGTCCTGTCCGAAAGTCCAAACTGTTGAATCGACAAAAGGGCATATTGGACCCTTCGGGGAGGGCCCTCGGGTGTCAGAACGCTACCAGCAACGAGCCGTGAAGTTTCACCGCGGTCCTTCGTCCGATTATCGAGATAATATCTAATAAATATAGTGCTTCGAAAATTAGTGAGCGTGTTCCTTACTTCACATCGGTCCACTATGTAACGTCAAGGCGAGTGTACTGTCTTACACTTTGTTCGGTGTAGAAGGACTCGAAACGGAAGACAGAATGACAGAACCGATACGTAATTATTATAAAAACGATACAGAACCGATATACAGGATGATTCACGCAACTGTAACAAGCCATACCTTTTTTTGGTTCAAGCAAGAAAAAAAATGTTAGAGGAAAAAGATGAATGGTTCAAGTTGGACTACATATTCACAATCATATTTTTTTTGCAAATCCAATAATGCATGTGCATTTTGCAGTTGCATTATATTTTTAAATGGAAACCTCCTCTTTCTTTTGCGTACATCGATTCCTTTCGTCATTCTACGTAAAAAAGTGTTGGGTAACATGGTCAAAAAATGATTAGTTAGTAGAGAGGTATTTTGAAAAAATGTATTCATTAAAGGAGATGCTCAAATGCTTCATTGTAACGCTATGTAAACACTTCACAACAAGCGATTGAAAGAAAATTCGACCACTTACAAGATATGAGAGGGAAAAAAAAGATTTGAAATTCTGTACGCAGAAAAAACCGTGGACGGAGCTATGTCCAGGGCATGCTAGTTTTAAATAAATATCTTCATTATGGAAGCTCACACACCAAAAAAGAAATAATAAAGATTTTATTTTTATTGCATAACAATAACCACGGATCACCTCGGTTATGAAAACAATGAAAAGTATGAAATGTTTAGGATGCAATAGTGAAACTATAGGCGCTTGGCATACCCGCTCATCGTGTGTGTCGATGCCCATAGACCTTCGGTGCAATGAGTCACTGCAACTCGGCCGCACGCAGCGTCCGCATATGTTTAATAAATACATTAATTTAAATATCTCACGAACTAATCATTTTCCGACCATGTTACCTTAATACTGTTTTACGTGGAATGACGGGAGAATTCGATGTATATAAAAAAAAATGAAAATTTCCGTTTAAAAAAATAGTGTAACTGCAAAATGCACATGCATTATTGTACCTGCTAAAAAAATATGAGCGCAAATGTATAGTCCACCTTGAGCCATTCATCTTTTTCCACTAGCATTTTTTTTCCATCTTCAACCGAAAAAACATATGGCTCGTTACGGTTGCGTGAATCACTCTGTAGAACCGATATAGAATTGATATCATAAAAGGCTGTAGAACCATAACCGGAACCGATATACGTCAGAACCTCTTTCATCCATAACTGTTACAACTTCAATTCGGTTCTTCATAATTGTTTCAGACAGAAGTTTTATATAACAGTTATTAACTTCTATATTCGGAACCGTTTCGACCCCAGGCGGTGCGTACACATAAAATAAATATTGCTAGTTTTTTGCTGGAATAAATGATAATTTTCAGTTTAAACATGACATGATGTATTAATTACTGAAACTACGAATATAAATATCTTACCGTTATTGAGCACAAAACGCGACTTGCATCACTTACAATACAAGTTACATATAATTCTTTATTTATTAGAGATTAGTGGAACAACAAGTTCCTTGAATTTACAGATAACCATTCAACTGACACTCATTTATACTACTTTTAGTTGCGAACACTTATTGGAAATTAAAACAAGACATAACTTGGAAACGAGGTCATATTGGGTGTATGTTTATATTAACCTTTCTTCCTATTTTGATATATCTAGAATACACGACCGCATTATTTTCCAGATGTTAGAAAACATTAGGAAACTACAGCATGTCCAGGAAAGAATGTACCTATTTCTTTTTCTTTCCTCGGGGTGAATAGCGTGTGGAGAAACATGTAACAAGCAATTGGTTGCATCTCAACTGCGAAAGCTTCACTTGATACACTCCATGTGCATGCGTGTTGTTTTTGCAAAATAAAGCCGACTAAACAACAAAAGGCTTTTTGTATGATAGAATACGCGGAAACGAGATCTGTTATCGTTGAAAAGATGGCCACCGAGGGCCCCCAGATATGATACCATGTGAGTTCTTTTCATGGGGTTTCGTCTAGAACAGAGTCTTTGCATCACCGCTATCTCGAGGTTTGGTGGAGCTGCAGGAGCGAATCATTGGAGCCTTTGCTGCCGTTACAGGGGACATGCTGATTCGAGTGTGGGAAGGAATGGACTATCGATTAGATATCTGCCGTGTCACGAAGGGTGTACATATGGAGTCTTTGTAAGGTATGCTTAAAAACTTGGAGAGATTATCTTTACTTTCGCGATAGAAAACATCCTTGTGCCACATCATGGGGCCGAGAATAAACTTTTGTAAATGGTACAATCTTTTATGGACGCGTTGTATTTTCATATTTAAAAATGCTAACAGAATTGTAATTTGTGAAAGCTCTAAATATTAATATTATCCCCAAATGACAAAACAGCAGTACGAAATGTATTTGTGAAGCTTTAAACTCTTCAAATTTTAAAACCAGAATGACTAAAACATACAAGCATGCTTGTGGATGCCAACCTAGGTGCGGTAGCCCTCTATCACTGACCAGCACCTATAGTGGCTCACGAAAGTATTCGAACGCTTACATTATCAACGTTTAATAAGCGAAATATGTATGTTAAACTAAAGCGTTTAAAATAATGTTATTTGTAGCATAGCGGAAATCTCAAGATTATCTCAGTAAAATTAGAAAATAATTCAAGGACATACACACTAGTTACACTGCGTTTAGTAGAAGCACACACCATCAGGGTGTCAGAAAAATATTCGAACGCTTAGAGGTAAATTGTGTTTACAATGAATTTCCGCAACAAATGTTATGATTGACAAACTCAATTGATGTTAAGACATCATTTAGTAATTTTCGTGTTATAAGTGCGTGCAGTTATCAGAGTGTAGAAACTATGAATACGAAGAAGTCAGAATCACAGAAGTGCAAGAGAGAATAATATTAAAACTCCATAAAGAAATAGCCGATCTCATTAGTAGAAGAAAATCTACAATCCACTGTATTATAAAAAGGTGGAAAAATGCAGGGCCTCTTGCAAATGAAGTCCGTAAATGTTCTAAAAGAAAGTTGACTCGTCAAGAAGAAAACAATATTATTCGAGAAGTAAAGTAGAACCCAGATACATCGGTTCCGAAAGTTACGGACGTGGTCGGAAATGCATTTGGAAAAGATGTTCACCCAGAACTCTGTAGTAGCCTTACGAGAAAATAATTTTCACGGCAGTGTTGCAATGAAGAACGGTACACTAATAAGACAAATCAGAAAAAGAGATTAAATTTTGTAAAAAAGTGTATCAGTAAAGACAGTATCTCCTGGGATACAGTTATATTCTCCAATGAAAGCAAATTTAACATTTTTAGTTCGGATGGACGCAAGTATGCGTGGAAAAGACCCCAAGCCGAAATGGAAATACAAAACTCACGACCAACAGTAAAGTACGGAGGTGGTTCTGTCATGGCCAGGGGTTGTATGGTAACAAATGGTACCCGAAATCTAGTATTTATCGATGAAATTTTAGACAAATACAAGTGTTTACATATATTGAAAGAGAATTTTAAAGAAAGTACCGAAAAAATTAGGCTTGTTACAAAATTTTTACTTTCAGCAAGATAATGATCCGAAATGTACTGCTCCGATCGTAATAGAATGGATACTACATAATACACCCCACGTCCTAAACACTCCACCACAAAACCCAAACATTAATCCTATGAGTGCTTATAGACTGAAATAGGTACAAGATTATATAATCATGAAATAAACACAACAGGATTACTAAACGAAAAAATGATTGAAAATTAGTGCATAGTATGAAATATTGTTTTAGAGATGCAATGAGAGCTAAAAGTTAATCAACTAAATATTAACTCTTTGTACTCCAAGTATGCCTGTAAACCACTGCGATGGTTTGTCAATTTTGTCTACTAATTTTTGTATGCCATATCAGAAATGAAATATTTCTTAAAACGTAAAACTAAGTAAAGCCTAAATATCTTATCTCGATGAAGTTTTCTTGGAATATGAATCATTGAAAATTATTTTCTTGCAGTCGCTCGCAACCATATCGGTTGCATCATCACATTAGTTATGTTGGAATTGCTGATCTATCATATCAAAAGATGCTTGGAGTGCGAAGAGTTAATATAAGATAATACATAAAAACTATAAGAAGAAAATAAATACACCATTCACATCTTTGAATCTCGTATTTATATCGCCATTACAGTTCAGATTGGAAAACAACTTATCACAATGGAAAAGAAAGGAGCTAAGCCCAAGAAAATTCAAGAAGGCGCCAAAAGGAGAACTTCTTCTAATTCAGATATAGAAGAAGCCCCCAGAAAAGCTTTGATCAAAGCTATCGTTGAGAAAATCACGCCTGGAACAAGCGGATCTCTTGAATCAGCCGTCTCTCCACAAATGTTATCATCCTACACTGGGTTAAGCAGTTTATCAATGTTGGAAGGAACTGACGAGGAGACAAAAATTAAAGAAAGTATCCAATTTGACATGCCAAAATTAGAACAAGAAATTGAATGCTCTTACCCCTGTGAAGGAGAAGAAGAACGATTAGTCAATTGGTACCCATATGAAAACCAAGGAAGACCAGAAGCAAAAGCCACATCGGAATATTTCAGACTTCTCGAAGAGGCATCATATTGTGAAAGGGATGCCATCAAAATATCCAAATTGGTTAGAAATCATGTGAAAGGGATGGGATGTCGTCGAACCAGTGCTTTCTGGGATTTCATGGAAGATCGCCTTCTACTGATTGAAATTAACCAGATGAAGGAGGTAGCTCAGGCTCTAGCTCAGCAAATTCTTCTAAATCCTATGATGGCTGGCGCATTTATCTCATGCTTTGATACTATGAAGAAATATGTTTCCGGAAAGCAAGGTTCGCTGAAAAAGATTGAAACTAGGATTACTAATCTAACCGCACAGCTAGATTCAACCATGGATCCCATTAGAGCCAGGGCCGACGAAGTTCACAAACTAACCGCACAAATCGGAGATAGTTCTGAGATGGCTTCCACTTTTGTTAAATCAGTTGAAACTCTAGCCTTAAAAGTCCAAAAATTAGATTTGTTCTAGGAGTTTCCGTACCTTTCTTGGACATAAAAAACTCAGGATATTACGTTAGAAAATACGCTATACAAATCGAGGACAATCAAGTTGTCTCAGTTGGAGCTCTAGCTACAAATCTTGAACTGACTAGCCTTGTAAATGTAGACCCTAGATTTCAACTTATATTCCTAAACCTAAATCAGGATGTAATACTAAACCATCTAGCTGAAACACCAGAGTTAAGGCTAGCATTCCAACTTGAACGAGGTGAGAAACGGACTCGACTCCTAGGGATCCTCGTAAACGGAGTCGCCAAGGTCTCCAACCAATGGTTAATGTCCATAAAACCATGCACTGTATAAAAACTATAAATAATACTGCATGCGTACGAATACTTTTGTGATCCACCGATGGTGCGTGCTTGTACTAAACGTACTGTAACTACTGCATATATCGTTGAATTGTTTTCTTATTTTACAGAGACAATCTTGAGACTTTTCCTTTGCTACGGAAATAGCAATATTGTTGTAAATACTTTAGTTTAATATACGCATTTTGCTTATTGAACGTTGCAAATGTAAACGTTCGAATACTTTTGTGAGCCATTGTACTCTCTTGGACGCTGGGAGCAAGGTACAGGGTGTAAAAAAAGTATTGGTTATGGCTTTCAGGGGTGAAACTCCACCTCTGGTTCGGTCGACATTTGTTAAAAAACCTTGCCACAAAATTGTTTATAGCATTGAAAATGAATGTTCAATTTTTTTTTATATTAACATTTTCTTCTCGTTGGGAAGGGAAAAGTTTGAAAGGAGACATCTGTCGAAAACGAACCGTTTCGTCAGGAAAAATTGTTAAAGTTTTCGCGACGATTTGATTGTGTATAGTTACATGCAGTGGCATGTGCCCAATACCGCTCTGTCGCTTGCCAGTAGGTAGTGGCCTGGCACGACAGTGTACGTGCCTCTACACAACACAACACGGCGTTTAAAGGGATAGAAGACCCTGCAAGGTGCATTGACCTATTTAAGCCTAACAAGTCAAGTGACTTTTCTTACTTTTCAATGCTTAAAATATGATACGTCAAAACAAATGCTCTAGAATTAAAGAACTCTATTAGAAATGTATTTGTACAGTATATTAAGAATACTACGATTTTGTCAGGTTTCCGGTACCCCAAATTCCTTCTTTCGGTAGCCGTATATAATAGTACTTAATTTATTGAAATATCATATTTTAGTATAATAGTTTAACTTGTTGCGTTTGCAAATCAGAGAATTCATTTATTCATTTTCACGGTATAGAATGCGCATTAAAATTGGCGTTATGTTTTAACTAATATCTTACTGAATATGATCCTGAAAACTAAAATTAAGTACTGTATCAATTGCAATGCAAAATACGTATGTAATAAATCGTCATGATGAATAGCGAGAATAATATCTCTCAAGGTACACTTCTTCCATACAGTCCGTCTTATTGAATTTAAAGCAGCAACACAAGTGAATGTAAATCCTACCGTGCCAAATACAGACGTCCGGCTAATCCAGACTACCTACACATTTTCTAGAGTAATTGCAACATTACGATACATTAGTGTTGCCATACTTCACTTCTTTTGCCAAGCTATCATTATCTTCCATATAGGGGAATGCATCTATTCCAAAAAGCTAGTTACACATAACGGGTTAATTAATTCAATACAATAATAGTAACTATTTTTTTATATTATTGTTTGGTAAATCATAATTTGAAATTTCGAAGACTGTGTAAACAATTTCTATAGAGGTAATAAATAATAGTCTAGTGTTCCAGGGCTCATTGTAACGTCGCACAGTGTAACGAATAATGGACAAAAATAAAAAGTTTGAAGTGTGCACTCCAAGATGTCCCATATGTTAAAATGTTCGGAAAGAAACGTAGTTTTTAATATCACCTTCTGTTTTAAAAAATATGTCAATCCCTTGTTAAAAATTAAACAAAAGTTTATTGTTAATTTCGGCGAATTTTTTTTAAACACTAGTCATTCGCAGACTATTTGTGTATTTAATTTGATTTTGATAGGTTGTATTAAACAGTATAATACCTTTAAAATAGGCGACAAATTTTTTAAAAATAACAAATTTTCTTAATTGTTAATTTGAAAGTTTATCAACTTTGGGTAGACTTTTAAAAAAATACATCAAAGTACATCCGTGATTTTTTTATGTTTAAGCAGAAAACATTAGCTTTAGACTCACGTCAAATTTAAAATCTCATATCACCACAAACTGCAGAAAATAATGAAAATAGTTATAAGCGCCCTCTATTGTCAAACTATTTTCGAAATATCTCGTAAACTATTTATTGTAGAACAAAACTGTAAATCGGTAAGATGTGTGTTTTTGAATTCTAAATTCAGATACGCGAACGGTTTCTGTAAAATCCAATTTGTTTAAACAATATGTTAACAATTACATTCTTCTTGCAAAATGATGTTCGCTATCCATGAAGCTTTGTTTACCTGAACTATGGTTCATGTCCAAAAATATAGATCATGTGGAATATTTAATTTCACTGTTATAAAAAAGATATTAACCCGCAAAGTAATTCGTAGAGGCATCTTTGAAAAGTGAACAGTTTTTGGAAATTTTCTTAAAAGTATATCGAGGTACATCGCCGATGCTTTTTTATGCGTATTCAGGACATATCGAGGTTTAAAATAAATTTCAATGATACACCACAACTCACCACAAACTGAAGAAAATAGTGAAAATAGTCATTAGCGCGCTCGACCGGGGACGTACCGGTCCTCTAACAGTTCATTCCGACGTTAATTGTAAAGACCAAATCCTGATCGACGGCTTCTTTTGAAGATAAAATTTCAAGGAACATGGTTGTATTTTTTAAAATTTAAACTCCTAGACCTTCAAGGAGAAATTTACAAGGTAAAAATTTGTTTATAATTTTCAATATTACAAAATTAATTTTTCAATTAAGAAAAATATTGTTATAATAGGTCAAACCTTATAGATGAAAATAAAAAAAAATGAACTCCATTTGACAAATAGTTACCGAGATAAATATTGCAACATTTCAAGGTCCGTATTTTTTAAACAAGTATGAAACCAGCAAAACGATGACTTAAACACCCCCTAATTTTACATGCGTTACACCATATTTCATTTTTAACCACATCCCTGACACCCACATCGAGAAATGATCAATTTTGCGTGAAATGACCCCATTATATTTTTATAAATTTTTTTCGTTTAAATTTCGACAATTACGCGTTTTTTCACGAATTTTTAAAAAAAATAAAGGAAAAATCTTAAACGGATACGAAGTTATGATTCTTGTCCCGAAGTCCCATACATTTGTTATGCTGTGTGTCGCACAGTGGCGAATTCTCCCGAAAAGCTGGCCAAAAGTCAAAACACAAAGTTTTTAATTTGCCAAATCTAATTAGTGTAATTAGTTTATGACCTATCTGTGCATATTTCTTGTTAATTTAAACATTTAAACTGCAGTCCTTTTGAAGATATGTCAGTTCAAAATTGACGATCGAAATTTAAAGAGCTACTTTGAGATTTATTATCAGATTATCCAGTCTACCTATTAAAATAAATAGTATGTATTATGATGTAGTATCATATTCACTATTTTTGTTTTAAATGCAAACTCTTCGAAAGCTGTTATAGATAAGTATTACAAACATATACATTTTTTGTTTATTGTTAAACAAAAAGTTACCGATCAAGCACCTTTTTTTTTTTAAATTGAAGCTGAAGGTGTGCATAATAAGGGACCGTTTCAGTTTTTTGCAACAATTTGCCATTTTGGCAAATATCATCATTTTTATGCTCACTGACACGAATATAATTTCCAGTAAGTTCAGTCTGCATATCCGCGAGTGTTACTTTTTGCTTTAACACGTTGAACGCCACAGTGAAAACGGCCATACCCAATCAGACACTACATAATTGATCTTTCTTCATATAAATCGTAAAGAAAAAACAGATTTGAGTATTCAGTCGTGTAATTGTGTTCTTATATAATTGTTTCAGTATGAAGTTTGCTCAGCGTTTTGCGATAATCAATAATTATTCAATTAAATTAAATTTGAGGTGTCGGTCATCGGTGACCACCGTGGCGTTCAACGTGTTAATGTCTTAAAAAGGCACTAGTTTCAATTACTATACAATTGTAATGTCAAATTTTTCTTTTCCTATCCGTTTTATGCGTATAAATGTACTGATCGGCTTATTCAACGCGCAACGTACTTGTGATCCGGTCGATTCGTCTATCGGCTTTGTGATAATTGCACACAATTCTGGCAGATTCTAGAAGTCTGTGGCATAATTTACAAATGACTGTCGATGTTCCGCAGCATGGTATAGGCAATGTTTAACATTTTTAATAATTATAATTTTAATCAAGACAACAAATTTATTTATTTATTTGATAAATTAAATATTTAGCGTTAAATAATTACATTTTCATCTTCTTCGAGTCATATTATAATAAAATACTTCAACAATTTTCCTTAGAAGTGGAAATATTACTTTTGGCCAGCTTCTCGGGGAAATTCTCCACTATGCGTCGTTCGGGACCGAGAAATTACAGCAAACCGTGGTATGGCAAGTTGTCGTCACCTTCTCGAGCACAATATTTACCAGCCTATCTTGAGAAGCGATACTCGGGGAGGGAGAGAGATAGAGCATCAGTCAGGTTTCACTCGGTCGACGGCGAGCAGTTTTTTGTCGTTAGAGATCAGTCATCGTATGAAGGAAATAAAAAATGTTCTGTTTTTTATAATACATCGATGAAGATACTACAAATGAATAGGTGAGGTTTCTCCAATGAAAATGAGTCCAAACACTATCTTATTCGGTTCATTTGTTATTAAAATTTTGCATAAAGTAAAATTCGATAGTCGGAATGTCTCTAATAACAAATAGTCCGAATGAGGTCGTGTTTGGATTCATTTTAATTGAGAAAACATCATCTATCTATTAATACTATTCTCATCAATGTACAATAAAAAACAAACAATTTTTTATTTCCGTTATAGGACGAGTCACTCTTCGTACAAAGTACTTATGTATTATGTTTTTCAAAATCCACCGCCAACCGCACGACTTCGTGGCTTGGCTCCGGAGGAGCGAGGGGGGGATACGTGGTACGGACACGGACCTTACACACTGCCATGGTAAAACCCATGGCAATGATTCGTGGAGCACTGTATATCCATTAATAAATTACTAATATTGACACTTATTATTCTACTTTCTAGTGCAGAATTGCGATGTATAATTAACACGTTGAACGCCACGGTGATCACCGGTGACCGACACCTCAAATTTAATTTAATTGAATAATTATTGATTATCGCAAAACGCTGAGCAAACTTCATACTGAAACAATAATATAGGAACAGAAGAACACGACTCAAATCTGAGTACAGTTACGGCCACGATATTCTGTGGTCGTAAAATCAGTCAGGCGTCGAAGTACATGAAATCCGATCGCCGAAACAACAGTTTCGGCGATAAATGGGGAGATAGGGACCTGAAACTCCGGCCAGTGTCGTACAAAGAAATGTTAGTAGGGTGTCAATGTACTTTAGCTTCGCAGTTAAAATGAATTTTATGGAATATCAATGGTTATTTGCATATAGAAAAAAATTCTAAATAATCCATATAATAATTAAGATTTGCTGATTTACGAATACCATTGATCCTAAGGCATCGCTCTTTTATTGTACGGTGCCCGAAAACAGAACGCAGTACACAGCCCTGAGTGCTGCGACATCAATCGGCACCGCTTCTTGATGCTTTAATTTACGACCACAGAATATCGTAGCCGCAACTATACTCAAATCTGTTTTTTCTTTACGATTTATATGAAAAAAAAAATCAATTATATAGTGTCTGATTGAGTAAGACCGTTCTCACTGTGGCGTTCAACGTGTTAAACATGTTCTCGAATTCATGCAAAGTAAAGGATCCCTGATAAAAGGAGCCACCGTACAGGTAGTCCCGTTTATCATGAGATGGAAGCAGAAGAATACCTTTCAAGATCACCGACGTTTTCTTACATAGGAACACACATGTTCTTTTTAATATCTTTATAGCCGATATTAAGTCGATTTCAGTTATCTATATCATCACCTTCAGATAACTTACAAACAGAACAGGGATGCGCATATACATAGTATCCAATCAGGCGCGTGTCTCCCTTACCTCACGAAGGCGATCCCATGGTGGAGCAGTAGCCATATGTTGTTTACAGAAGATAACAGGACGCGATAGAGCAAATGTATTGGGTTAAATTTCGCAGGTTGCGTGACTTATCGTTAGTGCTAGTTGGCTAGTGTTTGGAGGGGAACAAAGACAAACGTACAGCTGCCCATGTCTAAACTAGTACTTAGAAATCCGAGGTCTTAATATAAACCATAATGTGAAATTACTGTATCTAAATTAATTTATGTATTAAACATTATGCCCTTGAACTGCCATGCAATTTGTGTGTGAACAAGTGTGGTTGGCGCATTTCTATGAGTAGCACCCACGTCTGTGTCTGTGTGTACGTACACTGCCGCTCAAAAATATGTGGACACTTGTCATTTTTAATGAACCAATGTTATCGGATATAAATTATTATCGTTAAATGATGTTTATTGCTAAATTCTATTACGAATATTGAATGTACTCTAATATTATTATATTGAATAATTTAATTATTTGAATCCTTTAAATCGTTTAAATAATTAAATGTTTATGCGGTGTCTACGCTGCATTATATTCTGTTGCATGCAGACGGTTTCTAAGGTTTTCTTCTTTCATTTCATGATGACTAAATAGCTTTAGTGTGATCCTCTGTCTTCTTTGGACTAATATAAACATTTAGAATCATGATTCAATGCGAGAGAACTTCGGGTAAGAGCATAAGACTGTTCTGTCGTTCTATCGAAATCATTTTTGTTTGAACACTTGCGAGCGCACGATGGGTACAAGAAGAACAGAGTTAAGTATTCAGATGTTTTCAAATACTTATGCTATCAAACGAAGGATATTTTATAAGGAAAATTGCAACAAAAGTGCGTATTTCAAAATTTAGTGATTAACGATTTCATAACTTCTTTCAGGTAGTTATTACAGTTAAGAAAGTGTCCACATACTTTTGAGCAGCACTGCATGCGTATGTGTATGTGCATATGCTTCTGCTTTTCTCGCGATTCACAACATGCGAAATAAAAGCGTTTCTTTTCCGTTCTTTTATATACAGTAAGAGTCAAAAGTGAGTATACGCCTTACAAGAATGAGGTTCGTATAGTATTTATGGAGTATATTACTAAGGCCGAGTAATATGGTAGTATATGATAGTTGTGGCATTTCAAACATGTATGGAGACACATCTTAGTGATTCACGTTGAAATGTTTTGTAAACAAACGTCTATAGTAAGATGGTCATTTATAAACGCGTCAGAAGTGAATATACGCAGCAAATTTTGTTAGTTGGCTGTGAAAGAGAGTTGTGCGAAGTAGTTCTCTAGTGGCATTAGTTGTTGAATAACCGTGAATTTATGTAAATATTCATCAGTTTACATAAATATTAAACATTTACTACATAAACAGAGGTACGCATGAAAAACCTATAGAAACTTCCGAAGATATAAGAAAACTTATTGTTAAGATAAGGAATGAAGGAAAATCAATCTGAGAAATAGAGAAAATAGTAAATCGTTCTTATTGAACACTACAACAAAATCAGATCTTAACGTAATAGAAAATTTGTGGGAAATATTAGACTCGAAATTACAAAAAATAAAAATTACGAGTAAGGAGAACCTTAAAACGGAATGAATAAGTGCATGGAATGATATTTCTGTTCAAACAACACGTAACTTGGTTGTACCAATGCCAAGGCGATTAGCTGCTGTAATTATACCCACAGGTGGACCGACAAAATATTGAATGTACATAATTTTATTAATTAATAATGAGAAATCATTCTTAATTGTTCATGTATAGTCACTTTTGACCCGTATTTTCACAGGTACGCAACTGTTTTACGTTATGTCTCGAATATGCTACATCAGACTTACCAATGTCTTTTCCTATTAATTTGTATTCCTACAAACTTTATATCTTTGCCATCAATTTTCAATTTATGCAACATATGTACAAGAGTTTTTGAATAAAGTTCGTGCCTTCAAAGTGTATACACACTTTTGACTGTCAGTGTATTTACGTACCGGTGATTATGAAAGTTATGTAAAGGTGGGATTTCCTACATGCGTTTGGTTGCTGACGCAGTGACCAAACACATATAGGAAATTCCACCTTAAGTCATGTATTTTTCGTTTTAAGATATTTAGATGTTTGCGTTTAGGCGTATTACAAAATATTTTTCCATTATCGAATAAAATGTTTTACAAAATACATGCTCTTGTAAAGCGGAACTTATCTATCATTGTAGAATTTTAGGAGTAATTTGTACGAAAATGTGTTTTTTAAACCCTTGAAATGACTTACTCTGTTTTCGAAATTAATGGCACATCCTACTTGGTGACTTACGATAACAAAAAATAATTAACTTCAAGAACAAATCAAGTTAAAAACAAAAATATTTAATTATTTATGTTACAATTTTAATTTTGCCTAATTAATTTCTATTAATATTCTGCTTCAAGAACAAAACTTTTACTTTCTGATATTTTAAGGGTTCTAAATATTCGTGATGAATTGATGGATTGTAAATTTGTAAATCCATTATGTCTTTATATTTTTTCTTTATCACAGGCCTTATAACTGTATGTAATGGAGGTAATTGTGCATTACAATACAATTTTGACCTTCCCACTTTTGGTAAAAAGTCTACAACATGAAATTCATCTTCATTATTCATTGATGTTGTAAAACATTTTATATGGGGCATTTTTTAGAAATCGCGTCCACTACATCTTTAACCACTTAACAGATTGTATCTCAGTACTTTTTCGTCTTCTTGTTACTACTTGTTCTAGCTCCTTTGTCGAAAAAAATTTTTTTGCATCATACGATTTACAATAAATGTGGACTTTTTACGACATTGTGCTGTTAATTTATAGTATTCTTCCGGTACACATAAAGAATTATTCTTTCTCATTTCCACCTCTATCAATCCAAAATCACGATCATTCAGATTGCTTACAGAGAACAAATGATTTACACCACTATTGAAATGAACGTGAAACTGTCGCGGCTCATTATGAAAGTGACACTTTTATGTCATTACTTATTTCACGGCTCTTTTGCAAAAACTCTTTCATAATATTGAAATATAATTCGATGTAACATAAAATAAGAGAAAAACTCATTTTTTCTGGCTTTTTGACTTACACCACTTTCATAATTACCGGCACATATGTATATTGTCCACATACATTCACAAAATAAACTTCCTCTTTTGTCCACGATTGACGATCACTCCTTTTTTTCGGAGTGTTATACCCTTTCACGTTTAAATAAACCCAACAATATGAACGTTCAGTAATAATTTGAGGTGTTTTTCCTGTCATTTCTGATAGAACGGATGCACAAGATCTACACACTTTCTCTCTCGTATTCACCTGAGTACTTGATTGTTCGTTGTAATCGCCTTTGTAATTCTACGGTATTGTTTTTTGTCTATATCTACAGCCTCTCAATGCAGGCATGAAAGAGAAGACCCATTATATTGGTGTCTTCCTAAACGATTGCTTTGCAGGAAGCTACTATAAGGGCGCTAAGAACCTTAAAAACTACGGTCTTTAGATAAAAGTTACCCATTTTACAAGTTAATTCTGAAGTACTGGCATTTTGGAGCTGTTCCTGTCGTTCATTCATAAGATTACACACATTTATTATCCTTACAGTAAATTCTTCTCTGGTATCAATTAATGTAAAATATTCATTTTCTCCTAATATTCTTTAAACATAATAAATCTGAGTATCATACTTATCCACTGTCACGTTCATGAATTTCATTTATTATAATTTCCTTAGTCACCTAAGTAAAACATGTGCTACAAAAAGGTTTTTAAACTGTATCTTGTTAAGAAAGCATTTGTGAATGTATGTTTATAGGAACTCCATTATTCAAAAATTATATTCTTTATCACATTACAATCTATTGTCCTCTTGTTTGTAAATATCCTGTATTATAGTTATACCGGTATAAATAAATTATTTTAGTAACAACATAAGTTACACAAATTTAGAGAACAAGTAGTCATTATGTTACGGTGTATAGATTGATCATGAGATGACGGCTCTTCAATTTTGTTTCCACTATTACATTATTCATTGTAGTAGATAATTACCAATGTTTAATTTTAGACAAAATAATAACGTAGACAACCCATCAACCAACTAATTGCAAGTAATTTTTGCTATCTGACAAACAATGTACATATAGTTTTGTGTAAGCCCGGTATTTATTTACAAGCGTCTTTCAAGCAATACAACATATTTCTATACTTTTTTCTTATTCAATTTTGAATTAAAATTTTATATCTACTTACTTTTTGTACAAAACGTTTTAACAAAACATAAGGTTAACAAATTTCTCATGACAAGTGTGTTCGGAGTTCCTATCGTTGCCTGTTCTTACGTTTCGCAACCAACGGGAAGTGATTCATTTTCTCTGGGTTCAATGACAAGATAAAATAAAGACGTGCCGTTCCCTAACTTTCTTAATAATATAAACGCATCGTCGTGAAAATAAAAAAGATCTATTTACCACACATTTATCAAATACAAATTATTTTTATAAAATTTGATTTTACATACATTCATATTTATTTTGAATAATAAATAATATCATACACAATACTATTTAAGGCATATATACTTACTTTACAATGTTCACGCGCATATGTGAAATGTAAAGTTTATAAAATAAAATTATTTGAAAAATATTTGAAGCATAAACTTTGATTCAGGTTACATTGATAGTCTGTTGCGATTAATATCTAATCGTATTAGTAAAACATAATGTCTAAAGACGATAAAGAACGGCAATTGCGACTGAACAATTACTATATTTATTGAATGATACATTTAAGTTGTGGTGGAGGTTCATCTTAATTGTAAAAGCAAAGTTTTTTCCTGAAAATGATTTATTCGGTACACATTACAATCGTTTGTTCTAATGAAGAAATGCCATACTCATGTATATACGTTACTCACTAAACAGTAACAGAGTGTAGCAGTTGCAATTACTAAGGTATATCGGAAAATATATACATATGTATACAAATACATATACGTGTACGTAGCCACAATTCTGTCAGAGATTATGACCCTTTTTCATATTGAATAAAAAGAACTGAGAATACTTAAATCATTTTCTTCAGACTTTAATAAAGTCGTCCCTAAGTATGTGCAAAACATACTTCAAATGGCTTTTCTGTCTAAGAGACAATACATAATTTAAGCTTTGTAGTATTTGAAGAACATAATGTCTTCTTGACAACCAAACTAACGAATAGTTTAATTTTTCTTCGAATCTCATGGAAGAAAATCAGTACTTTTATGATTCGAGCTCTTCTGCTTGACTCATAATAAACACATGACTCTTACTAACACGATAAAAGTCACTTCTGTGATTCATTGCGTTTACATTTTGCTGATCATGGAATGTTAATTCACAATATTTGTTGAACAACCTTGAAATTCTTAAACATTTGTATTTATTTATATAAATGTTTAAAATGTAAATATGAATAGAAAATAAAATGAATACGGAAAACAGAAATACTTCCAAATTTATCGTAGAAAATTAGAATAGTATCCATTTTGCTGAAATTTTTGCAAGTACTGGTACAAATCGTGAAATAAAAATTTTTCTACGAATATTCTGTCAAACTTTTATAATTAAATGACAGCATTTTAATATTTGAGCAGCTTTTAACAACACAACGAGAGTTTCTAGAAATAAATTTTAATTATAAAAGTATAATTGTATAAATTTTTATTCGTTATTTTCATTGGTTTTATAAACAATGTATAACCGTAAATAAGGTTCGAACGAAATAAACATTGCATTTAATGAGACAAAATCCTTGTCCATTAAAGGTTTTTTAAATTTTAAACTTTGTACAAGGCAAGCTAGTATTCTTATCACGTCAAAGTTTTCTTATCTGATAACGCATTCAGATACATTTCGTGTTATCAAGCAGAAACCTGTAAGGTTTGATTATACTTTTTGTTTTTATGTACAGTGGTTGTCTAATTGTCCTATAAAGGCCACTCATGATCACAAAACAGGTGCAGTCAAATTTCTTTTTAGAACATAATTACAGTCTTACGTTAGACCGAAACATAAATGTGTAAACATATTTCAAAATAGCTAGATTTCAGAATATAGAACTTCATAGAGAAATCTGAAGTCGATTCAGAGAGGTATTCCACTTAGTTACTCGACGAAGCATGCAAAACATACGTTGCTGACCACTTACCATGTCGACAAAGTCAAGAACTGATCTCCGAATTTACAGTTGTTTATATCCAAAACAGGTATGAGAAAGTTGCATTCACAGATAAAAACTTTTTAGGAACACTGCTCACATAAACGCACTATCGTGTATCACGGTAAATATATGCATTATATCGGTTTGAAGATTTGACGACTAAAAACGAGAGCGTAAACCAGGAATCGAGCGTGCCGCGGTTCGACGCGTACTGATTGTATGTAGTACGTGGTGAGTCAGTGCGCCGGTCAGAGTGTCGTCACGTCGCAAAACGTCATTCTCAAGAACCGCTGCCCTTGTAATTGTTTAAGAATGTTGCTGTCGCTCAAGCAGCTTAGATCTTCTTTGCGTAACAGACGTTCCTTGTCCAACAGAAATTTTTTATTTTATTTTATCAAAATTCTGAATAACATTCCGAGCTCTATTATAATTACTTGTAATGATAACTGATGTTTCTGGAACATTAGAAAACTATTTTATCGACCTCGTTGCTATTATTAAATAATAAAACACAAGTAATGAAAGATAGTTCCAAAAAAAAAACGAACGAATGATTATTACGTTTGTTAGAATTATTTGCTTGTTCACTCTAAAGTCATTAACACAAGTAATGACTTGGCTACATAGGGAACCCATGTTCATTTTTCGTATACGTTTTTGCATGACAGATAAGGAATGTACACAAGATGTTTTAATGTTTGGTAAAATGTTTAATAGTTTAAAAAGTTTGAGCGCGCTCGATACTACCGCCTCTAACGGTAGTTGTGCGAATAGCACTTTGACGTGCCGTTCCGTTCATTACATTAACAAATAACATAACTGGTACGCCCGCAATCATTTGTATCATAGTATGTATACTTGTTGCTATATCTATGAAAAATTATTTAAGTATTCATATTTTACTTTAGATCGTCCTTTCTGATCATAAACGTATCTTAATATTTGCACATGAAAGATTTGCAAAATTTAGAATTTGCAGAGTGATCAGAATGATCTGACATCGCTCTATATCATTTTTTATAATGCTCGTTTCACGCTTATACCAGTGAAATACATAAGAGTTAATATATCGACTGTATATTGTAACCACATTCCTTACAATACAGACGTGGTATAAGGAACGAGCTGTGTCTGTATAACCTGATGTTCTTGTTCCGGGCGTGTTTACGTGTAGTCTCTGTTAGGTGACGTTATCAAATATTCAATCAGGTAAATTCAAAAATTCATTAAGAGCAATTCGACTTGGCGATTTTGAGAGATGTCTGATTTTTGTGTAATAATTATGTAGTACACTCATTCAGAAAAAGTAGATATGATTTTAATTTCTTCACTAACGAACACTTGAAATTTAAACTAAAAGATGTCAGACTGATCAAGTCCATAAAATCAAAAGTAGATGAAACTGAGAACGTTATAAACATCATGTGTTGGGGCGCCAAAAGTGAGAAATTTACAGAAACTGGAGTTCACCAGTGTGGCTTCTGAAAGTTTCAAACATTCAAAATTCATAAAACTACACTTATAGATTTTCAACTCAAGGTCATCTAAAAGTCATGTTATTAAGGTCGTTCTATTTGTCTTAATATCAGTCATAAGCTTACGATACTAAAAATAAATGATTCCATTTAAAAAAAAAGTATTTGGGAACTTGAAATATTCTTGAATAAAATTTCAAGGTAGTATCAAGGTAATATCTTCTTTCTACCATCATATCAGTCCCCTTGAACCGTGCAATGTTTTGCTTAAAGATTGTTTTGTATTATGACTAGCTTTTTAATATACATGCCTTGGCAAAGTGGTCGGGGCGAAAGTAATTATTAGTCTGGAAAAAGCCAGTTTGTCTGGTGTTACGCGAAAGCTATTAACACACGACGTCGTCAGCAAACAACACCGATAAGAGCCTTGAATATTTTAACTGTGAAGAATTAGGTCAGAATAGCAGGAAATATAAGTTCTTTCAGGTAGAATGTAACTACTGTAACCAGGGCCAATTTAAGGGGCATTCCTGGTTTGGACGGTGAACATAATTTTTTTTTACCTTTTTAATCCATGCCCCTACAATATGCTCTCAAATTTTTTTGCGAAAACCTTCAGTATTAACGGAGTTATAGCAAGGACAAGCGTAACACTGCACAGCAATACAAAGGGACCAAGCCGGTGAAAAATGCGTTTTTCTCGATACGCAGTTTTCGAAACTGGTGACCGTAATTAAAGAAAGTACACGGCCGATTTCATTGAAATTCTACCGGCATATTCAGTAGACATCCCTCTACAGCCGGAACTAGAATTATGTTGCTAGGTTAATTTTTTATATTTTTTAAGGCTAGTAAACAGTAAAAAATTATGGTAAAAATTGGATACTTTTGTTTAAACCGTTCCCATACCGTTTCTTTTAACGATAAATAAATAATTCTAGTTCCACCTGTAGTCACAAATTTGGTAATGGAGATAACGTTTGATTTTCCAATTTCATACCACTAGGACCTCTGGCAGCACGGACACCGTTTAGATCTTTCGAATAATTCAAGCCGACTTTAACAACATCTGACTTGAAAAATTTCCATATTTTTTACACCAACAAAATATTAAATTAAAGCCCGAACCTTTAATAATGAAAAGCAAAAAAACGGCAATTTAAAACATTTATTCCATTTTCCTAGAAAAAATCCTAAACATGCGCCTAAGAGCAGTGTCCTAAACCAGAAATCCGCCTTAAGACCTTTAGAGGCCCTAAGCACTTAAAACATTTTGGTGCCTCCATATGTATCTAGTTCAAAATGTAAAAAATAATAAACCGTATTGTGGGATTCAAAAATTGACTTAAACTGTAACACGTGAGTTGATAAATAAAACTATTGATATATATTAAAATAATAAAGAACAGCACAATATATAACTCCTCACAAACAAACTCCATGCAAAACTCCACGCAAAACTCTCCACGCAATACTCTCCACGCAATGTTCTCCACTCAACTCCTTGATCGGTTCTCTTCAGCTCTCTGACCCGGAGGTCCCAAAAATCTATACACACACACACACACACACACGTATTCCACACGCATTTCCACACCAGATTCATACTGTCGTCTCTATCTCCCGACTTTTCGGCGTCATGCGTCGATTAGCGCACCCTTCCTACAATATTTGCCCACCTGAACCTTTTCCAAACTCCTGGACACAGTATCCTGCTATCGCGACATCCGTGCGATACCATACCTGGGAAAAGACCCCTTTTTCCGATCCCTTACCGATAGCCACAATCCTATCGTCTCTCTGGCGCGACTTTTGGGCGCCACATCTTATCCTAACAGTCCCACGATCTCCTAAGGACCCCTTCTGAATTTCGGGACTTAGGCGCCTCCCACACTTACCCCTCCAAAAAGGGAACAGATAAAAATACAGGTTCCGAACGAGGAAAATGCAGTCTTCTGAGCAAAAAGCAACAGTTAAGCGTATAAGCACGTTCTTTGTAAAATCTATTGTATTTATTTTCGAATAAACCTATACAAGTAAACCAGAAGAGCAATCTTTGGAGCACCTCGACAACAATACAGAGGATCTGCATTCCCAGAAAGCCACACGGTCCGTTCGACACTTGACTTCTGAGTACGCACGCACCTCTCACACCACGCATCCTATCAATTCTTCCACACTTTTCATTCATACGTCTAAATAGTTCGCCTGCCTATTTAGACTGTCCTCGAGAATAAACAAGAAACTAGCAGGCGCCGAATTTCTCGTCGCCTAATCGCTGACATAAACATATAAAAATATACACCAACTCTACAGTATAATAACATTTTATTTGTCGAAATGAAACAAAAGTTATAGTAAGATGGTAAATAATGTTTCTTTTTGTATACTTCCACTTTATTTATATTTGAAAAATTTTTTCCTGCATTTTCTAATTGCAAAATCTTTGATCAGATCCTCAAAACTAGTTTTACGTAACACATCTGTTTCTATACTTATAATTAGAAGAGATAATGCATACAGCCTGCCTTGTTACATAGTTGTTCTGTTGAGATTTTTAATATACTGCAAGTGAGAAAATGAGCACTCAGCTGCGCAATTTGTTACCATCAATGTAAAAAACGTACGAAAGTAAATGTCTATATTTGAAAAGGCACACTGAATATTGTCTTCTACAATTATTTCATAAAGTTCAGTACGTCTGTTACGTCTTTACTGTAAAATCCCAACATTCATTTTTAATACCGTGTGCAATTTTGTCATCATACCAAGGTGGGAAAAACCCACAATGCAGCGCTTCGACGCTGCACAATTTCCCGAACGCTGATTGGTCGCATACCAGCAACCAAAAACAGTATAAATTAAGCATACCTGAAACCATAGAGCATTCGTTCGTTGCTATTACACGTTGGAACATTCTCATTATACTTTCGCACTACACAACGATACATTTGTATTTGGAATACTGGTATCAGTAATACATTCTTTCTCGACACGTTGTGTAGATTCATTCAACCTATACAGTCCACTCTATTCGCATTTTCGAAAGGCTTCACTGGACTTACAACCCAGTTCGAAGTCAGCGTCATTCTATCGTCGCGAAACATACCCGTCGACGCTGTGACGCTACAACATGTTTGGTCCTTCGAGCCGGATCTATTATGAGATCCAGAAGGCAACCGGATCCACTGTGGGATCCAGAAAGGAGCAGCCGGGTGCATTTGGAGTGATCCGGACTCGACAACTCTTCATTGTGGTGGTATCCAAGTGAAGCGACATCGGACATGGATTGCCGCTGGACCAGCTGATCCAGGAAGCAGACGATCCACGGACACACGACGTTTTCGGTTGGACCACAGCGGCCAAGGAGTCGATTACGTCTACTTGGCCCATCATCGGCGGTGCTCGTTTTCATCGCAATCAACTGAAGCTGAAAGATTTCAGCAGACGCAGCAGCAGTACTGGCAGCATCCAGAGATCAGATAGCAAATCTTCTTGTGTGTGAGCACGGACGAATCACATTCCTATCATACATTCCTATTTACTCTAAGAATCTGCTTCGATCTCGATCAAAATGTCTACCGTGACGCAATCGACCGACATCAAAACCTTAAAAAAACAGCAGGCCGCGATCAAATCTCAATTAACTCGAATTTTAACATATTTAAACGATAACCGGAAAGGACCCATTTCGGCATTAGAGACGCGTCAACCAAAATTCGAACAATTCTATAATACGTTCTCAGAGGTTCAATTAGCAATCGAAGTACAAGATGAAGAAGCGGACAGTGTTTTAGATCAGGTACAGTTCGAAGGCCAATATTATCTAGCCGCGGATTTAATAAGTGAGCGTTTGGCAGCGTTACACGCTCCCGGCCGACCCGCGTCAACGAGTAGGATGGTAGACTCCCCGAGTAGCGTATCCAAGCAGGCGAATGCGTTTCTTCGAAAGATGGAACTGAAACCCTTTGATGGAAATCTCATTGAATGGCAGAGTTTCCATGATTCTTTTAAATCCCTGGTACACGATAACGATGAATTACTCGGCATGCACAAATTTCATCTATTAAAGAACGCACTTAGAGGAGAAGCAACGTTAGTAATCGCTTCATTAAACGCGACGGAAAGCAATTATTTGGTAGCTTGAGAGGTATTACAAAAGCGTTGCAATAAACCGCGGAAAATCATACACGCTCATCTGAAGCTGTTACTAAACCTTCCGGAGGTTACTCAAGATACGCCCGCGAATCTCAATCGATTACCTGAGCAGGCCCAGATACATGCGAATTCATTAAAAGCGATAGGTCAACCCGTTCAACATTGGGATACAATGCTAGTGTACTTAATTACGAGGAAACTAGATAAAAATACTCCACGGGATTGGGAACAAACCTTAGAAGATAGAGAAATCCCTAAATTCAGACAATTGATTGAATATATATATATAAACGCGCACGCGGAGATGACTTTGAGGAAGAAATCGCAAATTCGCAGGAAAATCGGTTACGTGTGAAACCTCAAAATCGTAGTCAATCTTATGTATCGACCAACACTCAAAGTGTATACAGGCTGTTTCACCACCCCTGTCAAAAATTTTAAGGGGTGATTCTACAAGCCAAAATAAGACGAAAATCAAGAATAAAAAAATCGCGACCAAGGCTTCATTTTTGAGTTATCGATGTGTAAAAAACGGGCTAAAAACGCCTGTCCAACGGCAACACTCCATACACGCGCAGTGTCTGCCATCGCGCGCCAAGTTCTCAGTACAGAGTGCTCGCTTACCGATGTAACAGAAACTATGACATACCATACGATGCGATAAGACACTACATTCTTGTGAGAATTTATGAAGAAGCACACACCTTTCGTTGGCGGCATTAAACCTGCCTACTTGAAAAAATCCACAAGGGCATATCAAAACCCGCCCACGGGATTATCAAGCAGAGAGGGTGAATGCAATTTCTAATTGACGATTTTGTCCAAAAAAATTACCCACACGCACGTACACACGCACCGCGATTATTGTATTCGCAAGTGTCATGTGTACACGCACCACGATCGTCCATTTCATCACACACACGCATCGCGATTATTTCATTCGCAAGTGTCCATGAGAATTACACGCACTATGATTGTCCTGTCCGCGAATGTCCACAAAAAGATGTTCAAAGCATGCACAAAATTTTGCACCTGAAAACAGACGCCAGGCGATTGTCCCGTTCGCGAGTGTCAACTTAATCACACACGTACGCACTACGATTACTTTACCTACGAATGCGAGATTACTTTACTCACGCACAGAAAAATTCTAGAAATAAAAAAATCTAAAAAGCTAAGACTAAGCCTAACACTGAATGGAAAATTAAATTGAAAAAGAGACTGCTTTCTACGCGAGAAATATTTCCTGCCGATTACAGCTGTTTTCTCGTTCGCAACAGCCACCAAACTGAGGAGACCTTGGACAAATTCCATTCGAGAGACTAAAAACTGTGTCGATGCTTTGTTATTAATCGGTGTGTCCTTATTTATACCTTGCACGCTCGAGATCCAGGCAGCGGTAACTCGATTCCGAGAGTCGAAACTGTTTATACTTTGGAAGTACCGCGACGAATGTCGCTGAACCGATCGCTTTCATTTCTTTCCAACGATGCAGTATTCTTCCAAACTTCGAGGTAGAAAGAAGTGTTCGTGTCTGATACTGTGCCGTTTATTTTATAAAAAGTATAAAAATAGAATGTCTGAAGAATTAGAATTCTTAGCACCGATGCTGAAGTTTCTTCCGTCCTGACGGTCCACCGTTGAACAGCGACAACGTGTTGTGCGTGCGATCAGTAATTTGAACGCAGAACCTGCAGCTGATCTCGTGTCATCGTTCGACGACAACGGCCTCAGATGCGTAAATTTCATTTATCCGCAGACTCTAGTGTGTGTAATTCATATGGACAGAACCAAGTCAAATAATCGCGGTGTGTGTGTTTCAGTGAAGTGCGCAGTTGCACGCGTCGGAAAGATCACTTTTTACAGAGATGATAGAACGATGAGCACGCTATTGACAAATTTTCCTTACAGATGAGACGATGGTTATATTTCACGCGAGACTGAAAAATGTTACGCAAATGTGTTAGTGTAGAACATGTGTGTGTTCCTGCAGAGTTGGGCATTATTCGAATTATTTCGAATAAATGTTTATCTCAAATAATTATCTCAGTAATTTATTCGAATACCGACTGCAAATGTATTCGAATAATCTATTCGAATAACGACTGATAAATTATTCGAACAATAATACGAATATTTGTTGATTGTTTTAAATCAAAAGAAAAAATCAATCAATTTTTATGCGAATAAATTCTACTACAAATAAGTTCCGATTCGAATAAATTCTTCTACGAATAAATTCTTCTACGAATAAATTCTTCTACGAATAAATTCTTCTTCGGATAAATTCTTATTTGAATCAATTCTAATTCGTTAGTGACGAATAAAATTTTATTTGTTACTCTTATTCATTATCTGTTATCTGAATAAAATTTTGCAACACTGCATTCATGCCGGCAAATATCGACGCTTTTCTATTTACATGCCAATGCCCTTACATTGTCTCATCTCTCGGTCGTTGAGCTCGGCCTCTCGAACAGCTGTAATCGGCAGGAAATATTTCTCGCGTAGAAAGCAGTCTCTTTTTCAATTTAATTTTCCTTTCAGTGTTAGGCTTAGTCTTAGCTTTTTAGATTTTTTTATTTCTAGAATTTTTCTGTGCGTGAGTAAAGTCATCTCGCATTTGTGGGTAAAGTAATCGCAGTGCGTACGTGTGTGATTAAGTGGACACTCGCGAACGGGACAAACGCCTGGCGTCTGTGTTTTCAGGTGCAAAATTTTGTGCATGCTTTGAACATTTTTTTGTGGACATTCGCGGACGGGACAATCATAGTGCGTGTAATTCTCATGGACACTTGCGAATGAAATAATCGCGATGCGTGTGTGTGATGAAATGGACGATCGTGGTGCGTGTACACATGACACTTGCGAATACAATAATCGCGGTGCGTGTGTACGTGCGTGTGGGTGATTTTTTTGGACAAAATCGTCAATTAGAAATTGCATTCACCCTCTCTGCTTGAGAATCCCGTGAGGCGGGTTTTGATATGCCCTTGTGGATTTTTTCAAGTAGGCAGGTTTAATGCCGCCAACGAAAGGTATGTGCTTCTTCATAAATTCTCACAAGAATGTAGTGTCTTATCGCATCGTATGGTATGTCATAGTTTCTGTTACATCGGTAAGCGAGCACTCTGTACGGAGAACTTGGCGCGCGATGGCAGACACTGCGCGTGTATGGAGTGTTGCCGTTGGACAGGCGTTTTTAGCCCGTTTTTTACACATCGATAACTCAAAAATGAAGCCTTGGTCGCGATTTTTGTATTCTTGATTTTCGTCTTATTTTGGCTTGTAGAATCACCCCTTAAAATTTTTGACAGGAGTGGTGAAACACCCTGTATAGTTACTCTCATAAATATTCGGACAATGTAGTAGTTGGAAAATTATCGCTTTCTGTACTTAGTCTTGATGCGTTTATTGAATTTATTGTTCTTCGATGGGATAAAGCATTTATTCCAGTACATATACATACGAAAATATATTCTTTATTTTTCATTGTTTTGTACATATCAAGTTATAATAAAAATTAAACACAATTTGGAGGTCTCAAAAATATTCGGACACTTAACAACACATAACTATTTTTTAATAAATAAACTAAGTTACAACAGTTTTTTAATATTTTGTTGGGTACCCCTTTTGTCGAATTACTTCATTCAAACGTGTAGGCATGTTAGAAATTATTTTAAATAAATAATTTTGTTATATTCGATCCTACTCTTCGATTAAGCGTGTTTTCAATTCTTCTGTAGTTCTTATCGGCGTTATTTTAATGTTACGATCCAGTAAATCCCATGGGGTTTCAATAGGATTTAGGTTCGGTGACTGTGGCGGGGGACGTAACACTTTGGGGCAATTGTATAACAAATATTCTTGTACAAACCGAGATTTTTTGTTTCGGATCATTATCTTAATAAAATTTATAAGTATCACTTATGTCCATTTTCACCGCACTTTGAGTTAAATTTTCTTTCAAAATGTCAAAATATTTGTTTTTGTCTAAAATACCATCAATAAAAACTAGTTCTCCTACTCCTACAGTTGAGATGCAACCCTATACCATTAATCCTCCACCACTATGTTTTACAGTCGATTGAAGATTCTCTCTTTCGAATTGTTTATTAACTTTTCGCCGGACTAATTTGCGTCCACTACATCCAGAAATCTCAAACTTACTTTCGTCGGCAAAAATTACGTCGTTCCACCATTTTTTTTCTTTAGAAACAAATTCCTTCGCAAATGTTAATCGTTTCTTTCGATTTATTTCGTTTATGAAATTTTCGTTTTTTCCGATCTATCCTCCCATGATAACCAGCTTCATACAGCGCTCGACGAACTGTACTAACATGAGCTCCCTTTCCAGTTTCCTCACAAAATTCTGAAGTTAATTTTGGAGCACTTAATTCGGGATTATTCTTTACTTTTCGAGTAATTCTACCCTTCTCGTGCGAACCAAGTAAGTTGGATCGTCCTTTTTGCGGGTTTGATTCGATCCGATCTTCTTTGATGTACCGTCTTATTATATCAGTGACGGTACTCTTGCTTATATTTAATAAATTACCAATTTCTCAATAACTTTTACCTTTCTCTCTGTGATAAATAACCAGTTGACGAATGTCGACTGAGGTATTTTTGCCTTTGCGAACCATTATCACAGTATGTTCCTAGTGAAATCTGACGTACAACTGACTCTCTGAACAACTACCCACTTTATGTTTACAAACAATTATATCGAGTCACTTTACCCATTTCTTCAGAAGGATAAACTGTGAAATATACTTAATGTCCGAATATTTTTGAGACCTCGAAATTGTATTTAATTTTGATTATAACTTAATATGTACAAAACAATAAAAAATTAAGTATTTATTTTCGTATGTATGTATATACAGTGAATCCTCCCACATTGACCGTGTTGCTACTACGCTCACACTGACCCTATTGTTATTCCTACGCCTACGGTACAGTCAGTCAAGCGTGTGATTCGTGTAATGCGATGCGCGGCGGCGGTTCGTTTGACGACAATTCACGGCTTGGCAGTTCATAATACAATAACATAACTTTTTTAATTTTACTTTTTTTTATCTGAAGGTTTGTTTAACATATTGTTGAGATTTTTCCGATTAAAATGACATCAAACACGATGTAATTTGGACCACATTTACTTATTTCATACTTATTGTATTACTCATTTTACTCCATTTTCGCCTTGATTACATTACAAAAATGGATTGTTAGTCACGTTTGAAATTATAATAGTATAATATTTCTAAACACTATAAATTACAGAAGTATAAAGTAGTAAAATATTCTACATTAAATTATCTTTACAATGAGATGATACGTATATAAATATGTAATAGACCTCACACACAAAAAGTTTTGAATCATTTAACGTGGCTGAAAAATTTGTCGAGTTTCAAATAGCCCGTGATTTTTGTAAGTCAACATTTTGCTGGATTCGAATTTGTTTAAAAAATACGGACCTTTGAATTTTGCAATTCTTGCCTATTATCGCGAAAACAGACTAATATATTTGAATTAAAAAATTAATTTTGTAATATTAAAAATTATAAACAAATTCTCAAAGGATCGCTATCATTTTTCTTTAACACATATGACTTAACTTCCTTGCATCTGGCACGTGCAGCCAAAGGACAATGTTAAAAATACGCAAGTTTTGGTACTCATTACCAAAGAAACATTAATTCACAATATGATTCTACACGATCCAAGGAATCAAAACGTCATTTTGTCACAAATTATAGAAAAGTTGTGAAAAATGAAAAAAAATGAAAAAATTTTTAAAACTTTTCCGAAAATTTTGCTGAGTTGAAAAATGGAATTGCAGTCTTGTAGTCTTAAACAGTCTGTACCTCCACATCCGTCAAACGTAGGCTGTTCCCCCACATTATCCAGGCACAGCTTACATTCGACGGACAATGTGTAGAGATATTTAATGTATTTTTCTAGCAATCCGTTTTTGTAATTCATTCGAAGCAGTAATGAAATGAGTTACTCGATAAGTATTAATAAGTAAATGTGATCCAAATTATGTCATGTTTGATCTCATTTTGATCAGAATAATCTCATCAATATGTTATAAACTTTTTCATACAGAAAAAGTTAAAAATAAAAGAGTTTAAGTGTCGTCTTTATTATATCATTTGATACGCGGGTATTTATATCTCTCGGTTGCCTCGACTCTCATTCCATCCTTCTCTTTTATTCGCTGTCCTTCTCTTCGTTCGGCGAACTTCAAAGGCGCGCTGCGAGGCTGGAAATGTAGTCTCGGTATGCCCAAACTGACCCTATTCGATTCCGAGCTGAGTGTCAATGTGGGAGGATTTACTGTATACTGTAATAAGTGCTTTAACCCATCGAAGTACAATAAATTCGATAATCACGTGATCACTATGTATATGGAACGATAATTTTGCAGCTACTATATTGTCCGAATATTTATGAGAGTAACTGTACATAAACATAATGAATTCGAATCGCGATAAAAATGCGTACAAGTCAAAATGAGTTCCGAAGAAAATCGTGCTTTTCAAGAATATTTTATTATATTGTATAGAAATTTCCTATGTTTCTGTGGGACATAAGAATCAAATCCTAAATGGATCTGTTATTCTGGTAATCAGCAAATTCTTTGAGACCGTTTTCTTTTTTTACATAGTATTTTTTCAGCTTCAATACGCATATCTACTGCTATATCTAAAATCGTAACTTTCTTCTTTCGCATAGAAGCGAAAGAAATACGCTTAAAGAAGTATATTTCGTACGCAAAACTACGCTTTATTGCTATTACTTCGAACGCTCAGTTAATATTCCGAAAATGCAATTCAATGCCGTTCGTTTGCAGTCATTAAGAGGAATGACCCTACTACAAAAATGCAAGAACCTCCAATGCTTTTGTATATGTATACAGGATGTTTCACCACACTTGTAAAATATCTTAAGGGGTGATTCTACAAGCCAAAATAAGATGAAAATCAAGAATAAAAAAATCGCGACCGAGGTTTCATGTTTGCGTTATCGATGTGTAAGAAACGGGCTAAAAACGCCTGTCCAGCGGCAGCACTCCATACACGCGCAGTGTCTGTCATCGCCCGACAAGTTCCCCGTACAGAGTGCTCGCTTACCAACGTAACAGAAACTATGACCATCGACAAAGTACGGAATAGACCTATCATCTTATGGGACTTCGAGTCATATGTTTTGAAATACCGACTTTTCGGAAAACCACAGGTTTTCTTGCGCCCTTTGCGTCTAGGAATGGTGATTTTGGGAACCAAATACATTCCAACCACCAAAGACGGTAACGTCACTAAATTCGTACTCGGCTCCTAAACAAGGAAGAGGATTTAACCTTACATGTAGTCAACCGTTAGGATAACAGTGTGTGTGTGCGTCGCGTGACAAGGTGCGAAAACAAACGATACAAACTGAATATTGCCGATTCGGGAAGAAGCGGGTGCGTTGGCTTAGCAATTAGGCAGTAGTTAAGAAGCCTGTTATGTAATCGGTCGTGCGAAGACGCCGAAAGTCATTTTACTTTAGTTCTCTTAGTTCCATTTCTTTCTTTACGATATTTTATATTACTTCTAGTTTCATTTTCTATACCTAAATATATATATATGTTATAATTAATTGTGTGCTCGTTAACAGACCAATCGGACCATCTTACGAAACCCAGCTTACTACAGCTTCAGAAGTGGGATCGAGTAATCTAGGATTCGTGGATTCGAAAAGAAACATTTATATTAAATTTAAGTTAACAAAAATGGAAAATTTACGTCAAGTGCCCGGATTGAATGATAATATTACGAGAGCGCCTACGAAAGTAATTCGGTTATTGCATCACCTCGTGTTTGGTGAAGAAGGTAACCGTCGAAACCGACAACGGCTGCGAGAATTTTCCGGTTTTGAATTCGCTGAAGACTCAGGCGAATTTCGTGCGAAAGTTAAGTGGGCGGTTGATACACTAACAATAGCTGATTTATCAGCGATATGCGGTGTGTTACGGCTAGACTACACGGGAAGTCTGGAAGAGATCGCACGGCGAATTTGTCAGCATTTGACGAACTTAGAGCTTTTTAATGCCTTGGACCTTGGCTCTGAGGAGGAGGAAGAAGAAGATGATGGAGAGGGGTTCGAGGAAGTATCCGAGGCACCGAAATTCATAGTGAGTTTTCGCGACGTCGAAGACACTATTCGACCCTTTAATGGCGGTGACGGTTACCCGATCGAAACATGGGTAGAAGATTTCGAAGACAATGCAAGGTTGTTCAATTGGTCAAGTTTGCAAAAACTCTTATTTGCGAAGAAATCCTTGACGGGGTTAGCCAGCCTTTTTATCAAAGGAGAACGGGGTATTTCTTCGTGGGAGAAATTGAAATCGCTCTTATTGAAAGAGTTCTCGAGCAAATTAGACAGCGCGGACCTTCACGAAGAACTACGCCGAAGGAAAATTAAAAAGGACGAATCGGTGCAGGAATATTATTTAATTATGAAAGAACTTGCTTCGCGCGGAAAAATTGAAGTTAAGGCCTTGATCAAATATATCGTGAACGGGATTACAGACGATTCAAGTCGGAAAGTGGTTTTATACGGTGCTCGCAATCTTAAGGAATTGAAAGACAAACGCGAAATTTACGATTCGATTAGGAAAGAGAAAACATATTCCACGGTGAAATACACGCCGAATCGGGCGGAGAGCACAGGCGCGAAAACGGTATCAGCAGGTCGAGCGTTATCGGTCGGCAAGTCAGGTGTCGCTGTCTTGCGCTGTTACAACTGTAACGAAGAGGGTCACGTGGCTACCGTTTGTCCGAAGCCAAGGCGGGAAAGAGGTTCCTGCTATTTGTGCGGGGCGACGGATCACCAGAAGCGGACTTGTCCTCAACAGGCGAAAACTGCGTGGGCACGACCTTCGACGTCAGCGGGAGACGCTTCAACTCAGCTGGTAGAACAAAATTCGGTCGTAATACCTAGTTATACAATCGACGTAAGGTTAAATATAGGCGATTTTACGGCGGTATTAGATACTGGTAGTCCTATCTCTCTTTTAGATAAAAATCAAATACCGGATAATGTGAATATTGAACCTTATTTTGAGAAGGCTAAATTCGAAGGAATAAATAAAACACCGATTTCTGTGTTAGGGCGTTTAAAACAACATGTTCGAATACAAGGTAGCGAAGTCCTTATCAATTTTTATGTTGTGCCCCGAATTACAATGTCATGCGCTTGTTTACTAGGCCGAGATTACATTTCCGACGACAGTATTGAAATTCAATTTGGTAAAACAGTGGCGGTTAGGAAAAGAAATTTTACAGCGGAAACGGATGAGGTTATTCATGAAATTATGAATATTAATATAACGGATAATGTGTCAGAAGTAAATACGTTGAATCTGAACATAAACAAGGAGATATCATGGAAGGAACAAGATCGTGTGAAATTTATTATATCTAAATATTACGTAAAACCCGTCAGACCAGAATTTCCTAAAGTGCAGTTAGAAATGGATTTAGTTCTTAAGCCTAATCATCAACCTTTTTATTTCAACCCGAGACGCCTTTCGTATGCTGAGAAATTGGCAGTTGCCGATATCATTCGAGATTTGTTACACAGAAAAATTATTCGTGCAATCGACTCGCCATACAGTAGTCCGATCGTACTCGTGAAGAAAAAATGCGGTCAATTCCGAATGGCAGTTGATTATCGAACGTTAAATAAGATGACTGTTCGGGATAATTTTCCGATTCCTCGGATCGAGGATCAAATAGATTCTCTACGCGGTAAATCATATTTCACACAACTTGATTTTAAAGACTCGTTTCGTCATATTAAATTAAAAGAAGAATGTATTCCATATACATCATTCGTTACGTTTATGGGTCAGTATGAATATATGTATATGCCATTTGGCCTTACGAATGGACCACCTTTTTTTATGCGATATATTTATAAAGTTTTTCGACCCTTATTAGACCAGGATAAAATATTAATTTATCTTGACGATCTCTTAATTGCCACGAAAACGATAGAGGAAAACCTTTCGATTTTACAGGAAGTCTTGCAGATCCTAACTGAAAACTGTCTCGAATTAAAATTCTCCAAATGTGTTTTCTTGTTCACAGAAATAACGTATTTGGGTTACCGAATTAATGACAAAGGCATTCGACCGAGTAAGGAAAACATTAGCGCAGTGTCGGACTACCCGATACCTCGCACGTTCAGAGAGCTGCAGAGCTACTTGGGGTTCGTATCATACTTTCGTAAATTCATTAGGAATTTTGCAACTATCTCCAAACCTTTATATGATTTATTGAAATCAAAAAATGATTTTAAATGGGATGATGAACAATTAGCAGCTTTTGAAAATTTAAAACAATCTCTTGTTTCGGAACCCATATTATCAATTTATTCTCCGACAGCTGAGACCGAGTTGCATTGTGACGCCAGTTCATACGGCTACGGTTCAGTACTTATGCAGAAGCAGTCTGATGGGAAGTTTCACCCTATTTCTTACTTTAGTAAACGTACATCACAAACAGAATCACGTTATCATAGTTTTGAATTAGAAGCCTTAGCTATTGTTTACTCCCTCGAGCGTTTCAGAATTTATTTGCAAGGTATAAAATTCAAAGTCGTAACGGATTGCAACAGTTTAAAGCAAACTTTGGAAAGAAAAGAGGTGAATCCTAGGATATTGCGGTGGTCTCTTATACTCAGAAATTACGATTACGAATTAGAACATCGGCCAAATGAACGTATGCGGCATGCGGACGCCTTAAGTCGGCAGCACACAGTATTAATAATTACCGAAAATAGTTTTGAAAGGAATTTAACAATTTTGCAAGGTTTAGACCCTAATATTGTCGAAATTAAGAAAAAGTTAGAGAAAAACGAAGATAAATATTTTGAGCTCAATAACGGATTAGTTTACAGGAAATCGAAAAACAAACTATTATTTTATGTACCTTCAAGTACGGAAACTAACGTGATACGTGCTAGTCACGAACAAATCGGACACCAAGCTGTAAATAAAACGTCTGAGTATTTATCGCGAGTATATTGGTTCCCAAATATGAAGCATAGAGTGCAAGATTTCGTTACAAATTGTATCAAATGTATTACTTATAGCACTATTTCAAATCGGACCGAAGGGAAATTACATTGCCCGGATAAGGGAAATCTCCCTTTTAAATGTTTACATTTAGATCATTACGGTCCATTAGAAAAAACGATTCATCGACAGAAATATATATTCGAAATTATAGATAGTTTTACAAAATTTGTTAAATTTTATCCTGTTACTAGCACACATGCGGATGAGGTCATTAAGCATTTGAAATCATATTTTAATGCGTATAGTAAGCCTGCCAAAATTGTATCCGATCGCGGTAGTGCTTTCACTTCGGGAAAATTTAAAGAGTTTTTAGCACAAAATGGCATTCAACACGTTTTGATAGCTACTGCTACACCACACGCGAACGGGCAGATAGAGCGAATAAATAGGTCATTGACACCCATGTTAGCGAAATTAAGTCAAAGTTCTTGTAGTTGGGATCGCGTTATCAGTGACATAGAGTTTGCGATAAACAATACGGTGAACCGTGCGACAGGAGATACTCCAGCACGATTATTGTTCGGAACAAATCAAGTAGGAGCCATGAATGACGAATTACGATTGCTATTAGAAGAGCGACAGACGGAAGACCGAAATTTAGAAGAAATCCGATCAAATGCGGCGAAAAAAATAGAAGCGAGTAATAGATATAATACGCGTTATTATGATCGTAAACATAAAACTCCCACTAGTTACAAATTAGGCGATTATGTAATGCTTAAGAATGTGGACGTAACAACTGGAGTGAATAAAAAATTGTTACCAAAATTTAGAGGACCATATGTGGTCAAGCGTGTACTAGACAATGACAGGTACGTTGTATGTGATCCAGAAGGAGATCAATTGACACAGTTACCTTTCGAAGGGGTATGTTCACCCGAAAACATGAAGCGATGGGTGAGTGAAGAATGCACTTGAGATAAAATTGTAACGACAGATTACCTTTGAGTTCCTTATGTATTTGAAACTTATGTACCTTATGTTCGACTTTATGTATCCTTATGTATTCTTATGTTAGATTTAAGTAATTCTGTTCAGATCTTATTATCGTATTCTTAATTACTTATGCTATATTACGTATGTTTAATTACATATGATCTATGTTATGATTATGATTTAGGTTATGATTATGTTATTTGAACACGAAGTGAATTTTTGTAGCTGTTACGAGCGATATGATTGAGGCAATCATATTGTCAGAATAGCCGAACTGTAGTCAACCGTTAGGATAACAGTGTGTGTGTGCGTCGCGTGACAAGGTGCGAAAACAAACGATACAAACCGAATATTGCCGATTCGGGAAGAAGCGGGTGCGTTGGCTTAGCAATTAGGCAGTAGTTAAGAAGCCTGTTATGTAATCGGTCGTGTGAAGACGCCGAAAGTCATTTTACTTTAGTTCTCTTAGTTCCATTTCTTTCTTTACGATATTTTATATTACTTCTAGTTTCATTTTCTATACCTAAATATATATATGTTATAATTAATTGTGTGCTCGTTAACAGACCAATCGGACCATCTTACGAAACCCACCTTACTACATACATTATAATAAAATATATTTTAAATACTGAAATATATCTTATTACGTTGATAACTTTAATGAAGATGTAGGAGTTGGGGAACACTTTGACATTCATCGATCTAATAATTTTTCTTTTTAGAATTATTGAACTTCTAATGAGTTAGTTTATACTTTTTTTTTCCTTTTTCTAACTTATGTACGTATAGTGTAACAAAAATTATGACGAAAGAGGTTAATAGATAAATACATATGTAATTATTTCTTGAATGCATAAATAGTAAGGTCAAAACGATAGAGATACGATGACACTGTTTTCATTATTTCAAGATATAAGAAAGCAATTACTTTAATTTTTAAAGCACGAGTGAAAAAAGTTTTTGCCGCACGTAAGTCGTGAGCTTGATAAAATTAAGGGAGTGAGAAGGAAGGAAAGCATATGTAAGATAAACGTGAAATACAAAATATATAATTAACGCCAAATTTAAATACAAAAAGTCCATATTTATTCTCTCGCAACACTCGCTACATTTTGGAGGCTTTTCCTCGTGAAAAATCCTCTTGATAAGAAGTCCTGGGACATACACGCTTGGCCCCTTCCCAATTTATGCAGGGTCCCCGTCAAGTAGCACGCGATGCACTGACCCTTGCATATCGTGTATCCCGATTCTCGACTTCTCTGGCACAAGCGAGAAACGGCACCAGATCCTTTATGCTAGCGCTGTCCAGCGTAGGGGCCCCTCACGCGCCTGCTTCCCCTTCCAACCGTTCTTTCACGTCGCGTGGTCTGTAGCGTCTGAGCTTCCTTGACGCGGTGGCGCTGGTCCGTCATGGTCGCCTTCTTAGCGTCGCGCGTATCCTTGACAACGCGGACAAGCGTGGGGGAACCCCAGTTACTCATGAGTAACGCTTTGGACAGCGCTGCTTTATACGATACTTTGTTCCATTTCTTTCTTCGTGCACCCGATTTTCACATGTTCGGTCCGCGTACGAGCTATGCTCAAATGCCTATATTGAAGCAAATTTCTCTGTTTTGCTACATTTTCTCCGAAACCAGTAGTCAGTAGCTAAAATAGGAAAACGTGCATGTTGCACTAAGATATAATTTTTACATTCTCTGTTTCATCTTTACTGTAACATTTATAGCGCATTGAGGAGATTTTAATAAGAAGGAAAACCAAACACGACATCATTCGGACTAATGAGATGGTAGTGAAACATGTTAATTATTTTTAATATGACGTATGACATTTTTATTTATTTATAGGAAGCTGTCAAACAAAAGATACGAATAATGAAATCGTATATCTTTTTTTAAACTCCTTTTCTTCTCTCGGACATAATTTCTCACTTATGTGATTAACACCCCATCCTGTAAAGGATATAAAATGTACAAAGTATTAGGAAAAATATAAGATTTTTTAAATAATAGTGTAGGAACAGAGGTTTTGAGGAATATCAGGTATTTTCGGAGTTCAGGAAAGTTTCATGAAACACACAAGAAAAAAACTACAAAAGGGCTCAAGACGACTGACACACTACACTTACTATACAATACACTTAAGGGCCGAAAGGGCCTGCCTCTATCTGAGGTACTCTCATTCATGTCGATCGCTAAGAGTGCACGAGATCTCCGTCTGAGAATCGACGATCATTAGCGATCACTTCCTAGCAACTGTCGGCACGCATCGCCGACCTCGCACCCGCACACATGCTCTTTCTTTCTCTCGGTCGCTCATTCTCTCTCTCTCTCTCTCTCTCTCTCTCTCTCTCTCTCTCTCTCTCTCTCTCTCTCTCTCTCTATCTCTCTCTCTCTCTATATCTCACACGCATGCGCTCTCTCGCGCTCATCTTCCCAAACACGGCGCGCCTTTGTTCGCTGCTTCGCGACACACCGCACTGTTTGTAGGGATCACCTTCGCTTTTAAACGTAACGTCTGAGATTATAGTATTGTCACCTCCACAATAGTATTAATGGCGTTAGTTAAAGTATCTATCAAATATTGTAACTCAATATTAATAAAAACGCAGCCTTTCTTTCATCTTAGTTCCTCTATTGCTCTATAGTGTTAAAGATTGTCATGTTAATAAAGCATTCAAATAACAAAGCAATAGAGTTAACGGGATGGGCCACGTGAAGGCGTGAAAGAAGGTCTTTGCCATCCCAGAGTATGCTCAATGTTAACTCAAATCCAAACCATTCATAGAAAAAGGAAAAAGAAAAGAAAATGTAGCGTTTTATTTTTTAGAAATAAAGCCTTTCACCGAATAATGTAACACTGAAAATACTCCGAACATGCATACGTCAAAATACACAGCGTAAGTAGAAAGATAAAAAAGTTAAAAAAAGGTAAGAAAAGAACTTGTTAGGATAAGACAAAATTTTCAAATATGCTGTAACATCGATAATTTTGTATATTTTTTACCTAATGAAGTTCCCATAAATCAGAAGTGCTCCCCGAGCCATACTGTATCTGTGTATTTTTACCATTAATGCGAAATATACCATTTGTTTACGATGCGTTTCGCATTCTTCCTGAGCAAACCATTTTGGATGTTTTTCCTCAGCATCACGGGAAATAATCGAAAATAGTTTATCTAATATGAATGCTTCGCTACGTAACGCGGGATAATAAATGTCGAAAACTTTAGATATCGTACGAAAAATCCACGAAAAATGTTGTAGTTGGAACGCAAAGGTGTCCAAAGTCAACATTTTCTGCAATAATGTACGCCCGAAAAGATAGCAGTGTTTGCTCGTCCCGACAAAATGTACTATTACTGTCAATAAATGTGTCAAAACATTTATGACACCGCGACTTTTCGACACTTTTCCTAGCAGTATAGCCAGCGAAATATTCAAGTCCACACGATTCTAAGGAGCATACCGATGATGATAGTTCGTCAACATCGTAATCAATTTCTATGTCTGTATTGATGCTATCATCATCGATGTGCTCTTCATTGTCGTGTAATTCAGCATCAGGTGGCAACGTGTCAGATTCGCATTGTGATATAAAATCTCCCGGCAATAACAGTGTGTCGTCATCCCGCATGCAATTTCCAGTATTTAAATTATGATTTAAACTTCTTTGTCTAATTGCAAGACGCACCATTTTTTCCGAGGGATTATGATTGTGAGTGCCACCATGCATCCGCAGAACAAAGAAGAAATTTTCTATCGTATCCGTATTAAGTCGCGACGTAAGTATAAATGTAATACCTTCTTTTAAATCATCCCACAGTTGCAGAGTGGCGTTTATACATTGCCGTAACCCCAAGAAACATGGTGGTGCTTACAACCCTTTTGGACTAATAACGAACCAATTTTTCATTCTATTTAATTGAAGTGTTAAATTATTCTGTACATTCTCAGAAATCCGTGAAAGTGCACACTTGTTTGGGTTGGGATCATGGGCACATCTACTGTTTAAATTATCAAACAAATCGTTCAAGGTTTCTAAGAAACTAGCCGAGTGTTGAACGGTTGTTGTTTCTATGCTATCTCTTAATAAAGCGGTGAACAACGCAGATGACGCCCTTTTGCTGAAAACATGGGGAGCAAGCTTACACTTTATATTATAAAAATAATTCGGCCTTACATGCTTTTCGGATAGTTTGTAAGCTGCTCGAGTATTTTTATTTGTTTTCTAGATTCCACAACGATATTACATTGGACCACGAAACTTCATATCCATTAATTAAGAAATTATGTTTTAATAAATTATTCCTAATGCTTTTAAATAAGTGTAAAAATTAAAACAATAAAAAATTTTTTGGCCATTTTGCTGAAAATATGGAATTTCTATCGATGTTCGGTCCTCTTCTATGCTCTGATTACTGCTTCCCTGGCCGGAAACAACCGGACTTCTAATCCAGTTTCATGCAAAGCATATAAAATTTCATCTAAAATTGTAGACAAAGCGTCTCTTTTGACTCCTGATTTTGAGATAAAGAAAGCGAGTGGTTGTTTCCAATTAGTGAACAGCCCGCGTAGCATAAAAACAAGAACTTGCTTACCCACGGCTAAATTTTTACACAAAAATCCGAAATATTCGGAATCTTTAATAATTTGTCTAGTTGGATGAACATGTAGAGATTTCTTTATCGCCACTTCACCAAATAAGAGAACGCAATTACGGCCTGCGAGTTCCATATGGACAGCTTTAATTTTGAGCGCGGCGAACAAAGTTTGGCATATACCAGGCCAAACATCTATTTTACCGAACCACCGAATAATTGTAATTGGAATCGGAACATGAAAACCGAAAACTTGGCGCATCTTATTGTACAAAACTGGCGTAGTGTATTGCATTGTCATGCATAATTGCTGTTCATTACGGGTATAATTTTCTTTCTTGGACGTAAATAATATTAGCAATATAAAAGTTAAAATAAATCCTGAGACTTTTCTCGCGATCGCTGTCTTCAAGCATGTATCATTTATACAGCCTGAAGAAACTTTATCTTTTAAACGATTAATTACTCTGCACTTCGCCCGTAATTGCAAGCGAAGAATATTACATTTATCCTTTTCTTGCTTTAACTGCTCTTCGATTTCCATCAACCGTTGCTCCAAATATAGTTCCTTTGATGATGAAATGTTTTCAATTCCAATACTAATGTCGGTATAGTTATTATTTAAATACATTTCAGGAACGGCATCCTTCCGTAGCCAAACGGACATGTGAAAACTACTTTTTAAAAAATGTCGGCTACATGCCGGATGAACAGAATAACTTGATCACCATGCATATCTCACTTGTTTTGGATAATATGTAACAATGTTAAAGGAAAACATTATTTGGTTCGAAGGGGCAAATATTATGATAAGCAGAAAATTTTTCTCAAGGTCATATTTTTCGAGATTTCAAGGTCATCGATGTTTTTTTAAATGACGTAACAGCTGAGGTCAAGATCTATCCAATGACCTATAGTACCCTGACCTTGAGTATGAAAAATTCAGAGATGTTTAGGAATAGATACAACAGAGAGATTAATGAAGGGAAATTTACTTCGACAAGTCGTACATTAGCGTACATGTGTGGTGTGGCATCTGTGGTCACATTATTATTGAACCATTTTTTATCAATAGCACTTTGAACGGTCAAAAGTACATTTTTTGTGATTACAACAGAGAGAATACTGGAAAGATGTATTTTAGCGGAAAGATATTTAGACACTTACATGATTATAAAATGTTTTCAACGTGCCCTCCCTCCTGTCCAATGCACTTCTGGATACGTGCTCTAAATGAATGTCTAATTGTTCCAAATAAATTTGCATCATCATTCATTCTTAAACATGTAGCAAGAAATCGGTGTCGCATGTTTTCAGATGTTGTTGGAACATTTCTATAAACTTTTGATTGCATTATGTTTACAGTCACCGTAAACTAGAAGCATTTCAATTTTTTTCCGTTACTGTTACGCTTCATGATTACGACTATCTTTTCAAAAGATCGCAAAAGTACTGAATTACGTCTTCTACAATCATCACTAAGGAATACCAAATATTTCAATGTTTATGAACACTATAAAGAAAGATCAGTCAAATGTAATTGCATAATAACGCCGTGTTCATCTGTCAGCCTGAATTATCTGTAGCATAGTTATTTTATTATTCGCATCTATTCCTAAACATTTCTGAATTTTTCGTACTCAAGGTCACGTGAAGGTTGCGGTATTATAGGTCATTCGATAGGTCTTGACCGCAGCTATTACGCTATAATGATAAAAATATGTACTCCCATTTAAAAACACATCGATTACCTTGAAATCTTGAAAAATATGACCTTGAGATAAAGTCTCAGCTTACCATAATATTTGCCCCTTCGAACCAAGTAATGTTTTCCTTTAACATTTTTTCATATTATCAAAAACAAGTGAGATATTTGAGGTGATCAAGTTATGTTGTTCATCCTTATATACTTTTTCTTCAATTCCGCGTTGAACATTTCCACCCAATCATCTAAGCCACAATTAACCAGCCACGTTATACATCTATCATTATCATTTATAGTAGGTGAAACAGATATAGCGCGCTCGTAAAATTGGTAGCGCTTAAGTTTTTACATGTTTCGCGCGTCGGAGCAAGCGAATTGACAGATGTATCGACAGTTAAGGGACTCATGCTTCGCTGAGGGCCGCTCATGCAGAAATGTGACCCAAGCATTCACTACAGTTTTCTCTTCTGTATAAGCGTTCGAGTTTCCTGGAAACTTCTAGCAAGGAGATAGGGTTTGGAACGCGAAGAGCACCGCAGTTGCGGCGGTGTCCGCATCTTCCCCTCGGACCTTGAAAATCCAGGAGAGGGCCACGTGGAGGTGTCGCGCCGGTTCGTACCCATATCCGCAGCAGGTCTCCAAGGTCAAGAGCCTCTAGTCGATAGATTAATGTAGGTAAGGGAAGTCGGCAAATTGGATCCGTAACTTCGGGATAAGGATTGGCTCTGAGGAGCGGGGCGTGTCGGGCTTGGTCGGGAAGCGGGTCTGGCTGACGTGCCGGGCCTGGGCGAGGTGAACGGTCGCGGTCTCGTGCCGCGCACTCGGGATCCCAGCTCGGTCCCGTGCCTTCGTCTCCCGCGGATCTTCCTTTCTGCGAGGCTTCTGTGGTTGGCGCAAGCCGCCGTGGTCGACCTCTTCGGTCGCCATTCAACGCTCAGCTCAGAACTGGCACGGACTAGGGCAATCCGATTGTCTAATTAAAACAAAGCATTGCGATGGCCCCCAAGGGTGATGACGCAATGTGATTTCTGCCCAGTGCTCTGAATGTCAACGTGAAGAAATTCAAAAAAGCGCGGGTAAACGGCGGGAGTAACTATGACTCTCCTAAGAACGGGAGAATTGGTGGGGGCTATATAGCTGGATAGCCCCGCGGCATAAGACCGCGAAACATCATCTCTGGGACACAAACCCGGCATTACTAGGCGGTGCAAGCCGTCTATATTCAGTGCGGCCGGTGAGTTGGGCGTAGAGGAGTTGCCTGGAAAACCGGACCAACCGTGCTGGACGAAGGGGTGCACCCGCTGGCTGGCATTACGATGACCAGGTGGGTGGATGATCTGGAGCGTAAGGGTATTGGTTCTCGGATCAATGCGCCCTCGTGGCCTAAAAACCACGGTCGCCAGCCGTTCTTCCGGAGGTCGAATGAGGTGTCGGGCTTAGGCCTAGTATCCCAGACGCTTGAGAGAGGCCGTCGCTCGAGGTGTCTTGACTTCGGTCAGTATCCGAGACGGTTGAGGTCTTAAGACTGTTTCTACTTCACTGGTAAAGTCCAAGCAGTACAGGCTCTAGCATACCTGAGTAGTACTGGAGGCACAGCCGAAGTAGGATCTCATAGTTGCAAATGGGACGATGAAGCGAACATATAGCCTCTCACGTCCAAGTGTCGTGATCTGGTACCTCCTCGAGGTCCCGCTGGTACATCGTTCTAACGATAGCCAAACCAGACACGGCGACATCGGAGTCGCCCATGACTCTGAGCCACTTGTGGTGCAACTGGTAATTCCAGTCTGGGCATGCAGGAGGGGGCAGCTGTCGGGGCGCCCTTGGTGAGTAACGACACCTACATCCCGAGTTGTATCCCGACAGGTGGGCGAGTGACTGCAACTCCCCATCCGGATGGCATAATATATTTAATGGTACTCAGTGCCTATTAATAAAGCAAGTTCGAGAGGTGTCAGAATTTCAGCAACACTTAGTGTTGCAACCGGCAGGCAGTGGCCAAACTACTGGGGCAGTAGGAGTTGATCCCCTTCGGGGGGCGTGCAGGCGGCATACGGGTTCACCTACCCATGCTGCACGGCACGTGTGAGAAAGCCACACTCTGGGTGTGCATAGTACTCGTGGAGGATAGTGCTGTTCCGAGCTGGGGTTGGACGTGTCCTTGGTAACCTGTCAAGGTAACCGGGGTCACCGCCGACGTCCGGGCTTGGCTTAGAGAACGCTGCCTCTGCGGGTGCGAATGCAAGATTGTGATGAATTAAGAGCTGCGTGCGAAGCGCGCTACTACAGTCGGCGGTCTGTAGTGGTCGTGTGTAGCGCGTAGCTCTTTTTATTGCTCTTTGAGCAATTTTAATGAATTGGGGGCTCCGTCCTGGCTTTTGGCTAGGCGGACCCCCTTTTCACTTTAAGGCCATTTTCTGCCGGAGATAAATACCCCCAAGATGCGGCAATTTAATAATAAAAGACATTAAACCAATGAGAGAATGTAGAAAGGCCAATCCGGATGGCTGGGAGCAGCCACTGGCCTACCCAACCGGACGGCCCAAATAATGACGACTTGGCAAGTTTAGGAAATGAGACGGAAACGGAAGGTACTGTTGCACTGATAAAAATAAAATATAACCAATGGTAAGTGAAGTTGAAGGAGTGCCTCGGACGCAGGATCCCTATGACCCCGGGGATCCTGCGGCGGATATTTCCGCTTCACAGCAGGGGGTCTATGATGACGACATTGGCGAGTCACAGGATAATGAGACGATCCAACGGATAGGAATGCCCTTGGCTGGGCCAATCCAGTGCGATGAATGTTCGAAGAAGGGGCTATACAAACGGTTCCTCAATGAGAGGGACTTCATAAAGCACTCGCAAGAACAACACCCCGCCAAAAACACTGAATGGCAATGCCGGCCGTGTGGTAAAACATTCCAGCGCGTACAGGGCTGGAGATGCCACATACCCCGGTGTAAAGGGGAGAAAAATCCAGAGGAACTGGAATTCAAATGCGAAAGTTGCGGGGAGTCATTTGCGAGTAAGAGGGGGTTGTCTACACATAAAAGACACAGACACCCTACAATAAGAAACGAGAGAAGAAAAATCGAAGCAGAGGGATTGATGAAAGTCCCTCAATGCAGAGGAACCGTTTGGACCGAGGAGGAAACGACACTCCTCAGGAGGTTAAACGAGTTATACAAACACGAAAGATACCCCAATGTTAAAATTAAAGAATTCATCCCGCACAAAACACTGAAACAACTCAGCGACAAAAGGCGAATATTAGGCCCAGCCCAAGGTGCAAACCAAGACTCAGATAGCTCTGACGCCAACACATCATTTGAATTTGCCACAAGCCAGCCCTACGACGATGAAAATATTATCATCGCATTAGAAAGCACGGAGGAAACTGGCGAAGAGCATGTAGAAAATGAATGGAAGGAAATTCTAAGGCGTCATATACAAAATTACTGTTCACAAAACAAATGCAAGGAAATGGCAGATATAAATGCAACAATTAAAGAGCTGGCAGAGGAAGGTGATATAACCAACCTCAAACAAAGAATGGAAGGCTTAGTGCACAAGTTCACCAGCCGGATAACTGATAGCGACCAGGCTGGTGAACCAAATAAACAAAATACGAACAAGAAAGGAAAGAACGGAAAAAGTACAAGGGGCAAAGCACTAAGCACTAGGAGTCGACGAGCTGGATACAAATACTCAAGATACCAAGAAATGTACAATAAATGCCCCAGAAAGCTCGTCGACATGGCAGAAGCAGGACTTTTGGTGGAAGCTAGGGAGCAAATCGAGCTCCCTGAAAGAAACGAAATCGAAAAACTGTATAAGGAGCTATGGGGTACCCCAGGCCCTGCAAACAATGCCCTACAGGGACAAAGAGACAATCATGAAAAAATATCGATAAATGACATATACACTCCGATCACAGTGGATGGGGTGATCAAAAGAATTAGTAAAATGAAGGCAGACTCAGCAGCCGGAGTCGACCAAGTAAGGAAATGTCATCTAAAGAAAAGAGGAGCGGCACTGACCCTGGCGTCACTATTGAACTTACTTATCCTCCACAATTACTTTCCGGATTTGTGGAGGAAGAACAGGACCACATTAATTCCTAAAACTGGAAAAGATACCAAGGATGTACAAAATTGGAGACTGATCACAATCGGCTCCATACTCAATCGAATGTGTACAGCAATGATTGACGCCAGGCTAAAAGAACAGGTCCAGCAAAGCATCCGTCAGAAAGGCTTTACGAAAGAAGACGGATGCAAACAGAATGTGGTGCTGCTCCAAGACGTGATCACCCGGATGAAGGAAACCAATGGAGGGGTGATCACAATAGTTGACATTTCCAAGGCGTTTGATACGGTCCCTCACGGTGTGATCGAGGGGTGTCTTGTCCGAAAAGGGGTACCCCTAAAAGTGGATGCATTTATTAAGGAGACATACAGGGACTGCATAACCAGGGTTAGGACCAGAAACGGAGAAGTGGATATCCCCATACTAAGGGGAGTAAAGCAAGGGGACCCACTATCTCCACTGTTCTTCAACCTGGTTATGGTAAAATAGTAAGCGAAATTGACGAGATGACGGAGGGAACCGACATTGGAGAAACCAATGTCTCGGTTTTGGCCTTCGCGGACGATATCGTGCTAATAGCCAAAAACCAATCGGAGGCCAAAAAGCAAATCAAAAAGTTGGAGAACTTCCTGACCCTACTAGGCATGAAAATCTCAGTACCCAAATGCTCGACCTTCGAGGTAAAAACAAAAAGTAAGACATGGTACATTGAGGACCCAAAAATTAAAATCGGGTCCGAAATGATACCGCTCACACAACCGGATGAAACTATTAAATACCTCGGGGTCGAGCTGGATCCCTGGAAAGGATTAAACAAAAACTATCACCTGGAGGGGGCCATAGAAGCGGCCAAAATAATTCAAAGGATGGGGCTCAAACCCCACCAAAAAAATAAACCTAATACGCACATATCTCCTGCCTAGGTATATACACCGACTCGTTGTTAGTCCACCCCCAATTAAAACATTGGAAGCGCTGGACAAGGAGATCAAACAAATAGTGAAGAAGATACTGCATCTCCATCCATCGACTACAGATGGTGTAATATATTCTAGTAAACGCCATGGGGGTATAGGGCTGCAGCGAGTCGAAAACATAATAAAACTGGCAGTCCTCAGAAGCGGCGTCAAGATGAGACAAACCGAAGATGACGCTGTAAGAACCGCTATACTAGGACAGGAGAATATATTAGTTAAATACGCTAGGTCGATAGGCTTAGAATGGCCCCCAACAATACAACAAATAGAACAAGCAAGGAAAAACTTAAGAAATAAAGAAACGACAAGGTGGGAAGAACTGATCTCACAAGGCCAAGGGGTCAGGGAGTTCAGGAGAGACAGAATTGGTAACTCCTGGCTATACGACCCAACACTCCTCAAACAATCCAGGTACCTGGATGCATTGCGGCTCCGTACTAATACGTATGGCACAAAGGTAGCCCTAAGAAGGGCGAACAAACAGTTGGATGTAACCTGCAGAAGATGCAAAGCGCAAGCAGAAACCCTAGGACACATCCTAGGAAACTGCATTTTTACAAAATCTGAGAGAATAAGAAGGCACGATGAAATAAAGAAATTAATAGAAAACAAAGTAGCCCGAAAAAGTGCCGAATACGCGGAACCGACGGTGAACATAATGGGGGAACTGAAGAAGCCAGATCTGGTAGTCAAAAACCAGGAAGGCCTACTCGTAGTGGACGTTACGGTCCGCTACGAGGACAAACAGAACCTCCAAAATGCGTTCACCGAAAAGGTCCGAAAGTATACAGAAACAGCAGAGTTCATCCGACTCAGAACTAATTGCGCCAAAGCGCAAGTGCTGCCTATTGTAGTGGGGAGCAGAGGAGCAATGCCACAAGAAACCCAAAGGAATCTGAGGGTGTTGGGTCTGACCGGAAGGGACATGATAACCGTCTCCATGATCGCCCTCCGATCGTCTATTGAAATGCTAAACAAATTTATGGACTACGACTACATTAGGTAGTCGAATATACTTTAATGAAATAACGACATATTTATTTATTTGTTTGTTTGTTTGTTTGTTTGTTTGTTTGTTTGTTTGTTTGTTTGTTTGTTTGTTTGTTTGTTTGTTTGTTTGTTTGTTTGTTTGTTTGTTTGTTTGTTTGTTTGTTTGTTTGTTTGTTTGTTTGTTTGTTTGTTTGTTTGTTTGTTTGTT